>OX276345.1:0-4800000 GCA_946251885.1 Cosmia pyralina
CCCGCATTCCCCTTAAACTTAAGGGGAAGATATATAAAACAATGGTTAGACCTGCTGTCTTGTATGGATCAGAATGTTGGGCCACAAAAGGGATAAATGAAAAGCAGTTGCATGCAGCTGAGATGAGAATGCTAAGAGGGATGTGTGGTGTTACACGAATGGATAGAATAAGAAATGAGTACATAAGAGGAAGTCTAAAAGTGGCACCGGTGACTGAAAAGTTGTGCGGAAATCGGCTGTCATGGTATGGGCATGTGATGCGGAGGAGTGAGGAAAATGTCGTGAGGAAAGTTTTGAGTATGAATGTCGATGGCTATAAGAGTAGGGGAAGACCAAAGAAACGATGGATGGATTGTGTGAAAGATGACATGGCTAGAAAGGGGGTGACTACCGAGATGACGAATAATAGAGAAGTATGGAAAAAAAGGACATGTTGCGCCGACCCCAAATAGATTGGGATAAGGGCAGGAGAATGAATGAATGAACGTATTTATATGGATAAGAATTAATACGATGTTTATGAAAACACCTTCGCAAATAATGCATTATTTTGTAACCATTAAAAAAGTTATAGTGAGTCAACCTTAAAAGATAGACATATATGCTATCGCGGATTTTTTTTTAACTATTTAAGATAATTCTGTCATAGAACGCATAGTACACACATTGAAAATGCACAACACACGTGCACTCACTAACTTACATCCAGACAACACCAACACAACTGACACAAATCACAGCAACATACATGTACAGTTTATTTATACCTAGTTTAAGTTTAAAAATGTAAATTTCAAAAAAATGCTAACGGAACGAAGGAGCCTGGATCTCACAACACAGGGAACCCTAGTGTGAGCTCCAGGAATTTGTTAACGGAACAAAGGAGCCTGGATCTCACAACACAGGGAACCCTAGTGTCTAATATTTGTTAAGTGCAAAAGTTTACCTGACGCTTCCCTAGATGGCGTTGGGATCGAATTAGATCGCGCTATGGTTTGGTTACCGAGCAAACCATAAGTAGTTTTGAATTTTATTTTGTTAGCGCGATCCCTTGTGAATTAAAGTATCATATATGAAACAATTTGTGCGTTTCATTGGGTGTTCTCGCCTTCGGACCTTGAATAAACTGTTCATGGTCCTTCGGAAGACGGACTGGCTTGAAGGTGTTTTTGGTAGTCATCGGTGGTGGTTGGTGATTATCACCCCGCAGCGTTAGTACTGGGCAGTGGATTGCTGTCCAGAGCATCCCTACAGCGAGGCGTCAGCGGTGACGTCATCGAAGCAGAGGATCCGGCTGGGTGCCGGAGGAGTGACGTTGCGTGGAGGAGCCAGGCAGAGGAGTTCGCGAAGTGGCCGCCAGTGGGCGCCACAAGTACGGCGTGAGACGTCGAGTATCAGTGTCAGTGAGTGTAAAGTGGAGAAATCGTGAGTACATTTTCGACCTTATTAATAAGAAGAATTTAACTTCAAAAATTCAAGAAAGTGCATTGAAATTTGAACCTTAAATCCACTAGATAATTAACTTAGCCGTTGGCAATATTAGTTTGGACTTGTACTAATATTAAGCAAAAAGTGGTTCAGACGGGGAATCTATGCCCGATTTTACTCAGAAATACAAGTTTGAAACACTTGTAAAATTTTAAACGTTATCTGGAACTTAGAAAAATATTGAAGTGCTTCAAAGAAAGTTAGAATTTTTTATGGTGTTATTGAATAAATATAAATATGTTTTGGACATATCACACAACGCCATCTAGCCCCAAGCTAAGCAACCTAATGCTTGTGTTATGGTAACGAGATGGCTGATTATTGAACGTGTTTATTGGACAATAAGTTTATTTACAGTGTTCTACGTATCTAGTTGCATGAAAATTGTGTATTTGTGACTTAACCTACTTGTATTTTTTTAATAAAAAATGGAGTCGCTTAACGACATTCAGGAAGACATTAAAGCTAAAATGCTCAAGTCAAAATCGAACTTTAAAAAATGTCCTAAAGAGCGTCTAACTGTTTGTTATATAGAAACTAGGATTGAAAACTTAGAACAGCAATGGCAATTATTCTACAAAACACATGTTAAAATAATTAGTGAGGTAAAAAAGTCTGATCTAATTAGTTCAAATTATCATAAAAATGGCTTATATGATGAGGTCGAAGAATTTTATATACAGTTTAAAAGCGAGCTGAAAGAATTGAAAATGTCTAGTGAAACGTGTAATGTTAGTCCAGGAGCTAGCTGTAGTACAGGATTTAGGAACTTTAAGTTACCTGAGATTAAGATACCTGTGTTCTCTGGAAATTATGGTGAGTGGCAGACGTTTAGGGATTTATTTGTAGGGTTAATACATAATAATAAAACTCTAGACGATGCACAGAAATTATATTATCTTAAAGGGTACGTAACCGGAGATGCAGAGCTCCTATTAAGAAACATTAATGTAACATCGGATAATTATACGGCTAGTTGGGCAAAATTAGAGGCAATGTACAACAATAAAAGATTTTTGTCAAATGGAATTTTAAAACGTTTGTTTAATCAAAAGAGTTTAACAGTAGAATCAGCCACTGAAATAAAAAGATTACTTAGCACCACATCTGATTGTTTGGATTCAATAAAAAATTTAGGGATAGATGTTACTTCTTGGGATATCCTAATAATACATATTGTTAGTGCCAAATTGGATAAGGACACTAGGAAAGCCTGGGAATTAAAAGTAGCTTCAGATGTAACGGATGATTTGCCTACTTTCACTCAGTTTGCTGATTTTTTAACTGGCCGCTTTCGAGGTCTAGAAAACTTAGAAAATAAACCTCATGTTCAAAAGAGTTCGCAAGCGTTCCATGTGGTAGGGAAAGGAAAACCGGAGTTATCTTGCCCTTTTTATTCTGCCGCTCATAAGGTAACTGCTTGTAAAGGTTTTGCTAAAGAAACTAATGATACTCGACGTGATTTCGTACAGAAAAATGGGCTATGTTTCATTTGTTTGGGTAGTAACCACTCTGCCAGATTTTGCAGAAACACCGTCAAATGCCATTTATGCAAAAGACGCCACCATACTTTACTCCACCCTAGCGGTGGTTCTGGGTCTGTTGGTGAGGACACGGGCGTTGTTCAGAAGGAAGTAGCGTCAGCTGCTACTAGGAATAGTACCTCAACAGAGGAAACTCAAAAGGCCGCTGTACAAGCGGAGGGATCTACTAAGCCAATAGTTTCATGCCTTTCGACAGGAAATTGTAAGGATACGGTTTTAATACCTACGGCTTTAGTAAAAGCCAAGTCAAAGGATGGAACATATCGTGTGGTTCGCGCATTAGTAGATCAAGGGTCACAAGGATCTTTCATCACTGAGTCAATGGCTCAATATTTAGGGTTAAAGAAAACATTAACAAAACACCGTGTAACAGGTGTAGGTGGTAATAAAACAGTTATGTCTAATTCTTCCGTAGTTGTTGATATACGTTCTCGAGTGAAAACAGATTACAGCGTTCAAGTAAATGCATACGTTTTGAAGTCCATCACATCCCTTCTCCCAGTTGTAACAGCAACCAGGGAAGAATGGGTAAAGTTGAGTGAAGACGATTTGGCAGATCCTGAGTATCACAGGCCTAATAAAATTGACATTTTATTAGGTGCTGAGATATTCAGCCAAATTATTCAAGATGGAATCAAAAAGAGTACCAGTGGATCGCTCGTAGCACAACAAACGGAATTCGGATGGATTCTTTCGGGTGTTGTTGGTACAGAAAATTCGTCCGACATCAATTCATACCCTTGTATCACTGTCATGCATTCCAACGTTCAGGCTGATGACTTCTTACATAAATTCTGAGCTAGAAGCGGAGCCATCGGTATCTGAAAAAATACTTAGTAAAGAGGAAGCGGAATGTGAGAATATTTTTGCAAATACTACAATGCGAGACGAAACCGGACGTTACATTGTAAGATTGCCGTTCCGGGATGGTAACCAAAGTTGTAAGGATGGTGAATCTAGGTTCATATCTGAAAAAAGGTTAAAAAGTTTAGAATTTAAACTTTCCAAGAATCACAAATTAAAGGCGGATTACACTGCGGTGATGCAGAAGTATATAGAACTTAAACATATGGTAAAGGTATCTCCAGATGAAATGAATAAAGGGTTGTACTTACCTCATCACGCAATACTCCGGGAAGATAAGCAGACAACTAAGGTGCGCGTGGTATTTGACGCTTCCTGCAAGGGAATAAATGGGGTATCGTTAAACGATAACTTGATGGTTGGTCCGACATTGCAAGCAGAATTACAACATACGGTTATGCGTTGGAGAACACATCCAATTTGTATAGGTGCTGATATAATTAAAATGTATAGACAAGTTCTCGTCGATAGAGATGATACAATGTTTCAGAGGGTTCTTTGGAGGGATAGTCCTGAAAAAGAAATTGAAGAATTTGAGTTAGTGACGGTTACATTTGGTACTTCTTCGGCGCCATTTTTAGCAGTGCGTTCTTTACATCAGGTTGCTTATGATGAAGGGAAGGATCATCCATTAGCAGCAAAAATCATTCTTAATGATTTCTATATGGATGATTTAATGACAGGAGCAGAAAGTGTAGAAGAAGGATATAAAATTCATACAGAAATAAAAAATATTCTAGCTAAAGGGGGATTCCCGTTGCAAAAATGGATAAGTAACAGCGAAGAATTACTACATAAGATAAGAGAAAGCAAAAGGGATAAGGCTGAGGAAGTAAAAATAAAATTAGATAATATTACAAAAATACTCGGACTTACCTGGGATCCTCGCGCTGATGTTTTCCAGTACTCTGTAGAACTGCCTCTCCTGACGGAACCTGTAAGTAAAAGAAAAATTATATCAGATATTTATAGGCTTTTCGACCCGTTAGGTTGGTTGTCACCTAGTATAATTTTAGCTAAAATTTTGATACAAAAGCTATGGTTAGCAGGTATAGGTTGGGATGAAGAAGTACCCAGTAGTTTATTAAAAGAATGGAATACTTACCGTAAGGACTTATCTTCTTTGGTGAATGTTAAAATCCCACGTTGGCTTAACACTAAATCCAGCAATGTAAAGACGGAGCTACACGGTTTTTCGGATGCCTCAAAAATGGCCTACGCTGCAGTGGTATACATCAGAGTTATAGATGCAGAGGGTAACATACAAGTTGCGTTAATTACCTCGAAAACCAAAGTGTCTCCCATCAAACAGGTGTCAATACCTAGGTTAGAACTATGCGGAGCCGTTCTATTGGCTAAGTTGATGGTGGACGTTGCTAAAACTCTGGATGTAAATGTTTTAGATGTGCACGCTTGGACGGATTCCGAAGTTGTTCTCGCATGGCTTAATAGTCATCCAAGCCGTTGGAAAACGTTTGTGGCCAATCGCACAGCAGAAATCCTAAACACATTGGGTACACAACATTGGTCATACGTTCCATCCAAACAAAATCCAGCGGATTGTGCCTCTCGTGGCGTGGCTCCAGGGGAACTCGGTAATACTGCGATATGGTTCAATGGACCAGAGTTCTTAAGGCAATCAGTGATAGAATATAAAAAACCTGAACACTTGATTACAAAATTGGAGGAAGTGAAGGTCCATTCGGGTATCCTTGACATTTCTTTTTGGGACAGATTTTCATCGCTTTCAAGGTTGATCAGGGTGCTAGCCTACTGTAGAAAGTTCTTGCACTTAAGAATGAATAGTGCTAACAAGGAAAGAAATAAACAGTTGTCTACGACAGAACTCGAGGAGGCGATGGAAGTATGTATTAGAAGGGGTCAAGAAGAAGAGTTAGAAGAAGAAATACAAGAACTTAAGAAGACGGGATCTTTAGGTAAAAAGGGAAGAAAGTATAAATCATTAAACTTATTGTTGGACTCAAAGGGAGTAATTAGAGTGGGAGGTAGATTAGAGATGTCTCAGTTGAGTTATGATCGCAAACATCCAATACTTATACCTAAAGATTCGTTCCTCACGAAGTTTCTCATAAGCGAGGCGCATCAAAAAACGATGCATGGGGGGCCTCAAGCTATGATCGCTTACTTGAGATCTCGGTATTGGATTGTAGGAATTAAACCTTTAGTAAAGGCCTATTTTAGAAAATGCGTTACTTGCATTAGGTATACAAATAGAGCCAGAACCCAACTTATGGGACAGCTACCATCTCCTCGTGTTACACCAAATAAAGTTTTTCTGTACAGTGGCGTCGATTACGCTGGACCGATAAACGTCAGAGTCTCGAAAGGACGTGGTAATAGGTCGTACAAGGGGTACATAGCGCTCTTCATCTGTCTGTCTACGCGGGCGATTCATATCGAAGCAGTTAGTGATATGACGTCCAAAAGTTTCTTGGCCGCTTTTAAGAGGTTCGTGGCGAGGCGTGGACATTGTGCAGAACTACACAGTGATAACGGCACTAATTTTGTTGGTGCTGCGCGAGAGCTGCAGGAATTATTTAATGAAGAAAAATCCAAATTCATTCCCGAATTGGTTGAGTGCTTAGCAAATAATGGTACTAAGTGGAACTTTATTCCTCCTCACGCTCCAAACTTCGGCGGTCTATGGGAGGCAGGAGTAAAGTCTACTAAGTACCATCTCAGAAGGGTTATAGGGAACTCTACATTAACGTTCGAGGAACTATCGACGGTGTTGGCTCAAATTGAGGCATGCCTCAACTCGAGACCGCTTTCCTGTTTGGATCAAAATGAGTTAACGGTGTTAACTCCGGGCCATTTCCTGGTTGGGGAACCACTCGTCCTAGTACCTGATTTGAATTTCGAAAAGGATAACATTTCTAGTCTCAGACGGTGGCAACTTACCCAAAGAATGTTACAGGACTATTGGCGGCGATGGTCACAAGATTATTTAAATCAATTTTTACAACGCCATAAGTGGGCTCACAAAGATCCAGAACCAGCGATAGGTTGCATAGTTCTGATAAAAGAGGATGATTTACCTCCTGGTAAGTGGTTGCTGGGGAAGATTGAATTAAAACATCCTGGCCCCGACGGAATCACTCGAGTCGTTACTATTAGAACTAAAAATTCCCTGATAAAAAGACCTGTTTCCAAGTTGGCTATTCTTCCTGTAGCAACTTAAACTTATTGTTTGTAAGGTATAATTTAAGGATATGTATTGTTCATAATATGTCTCTAGTTTGTTAGATTTACGTAATTGTATTTTTTTTGTCTTTTATGTACCTTTACCCATGTTATTTTTTTTATATTAAAATTTTGTACCTGTGCCACCATATTATTAGATATGTTGCACGGTGGGCGGTTTAGATTAAGAGAAGGACATTCTGCAATATGTCCTTGGTGGGCGGTATGTCTAATATTTGTTAAGTGCAAAAGTTTACCTGACGCTTCCCTAGATGGCGTTGGGATCGAATTTGATCGCGCTATGGTTTGGTTACCGAGCAAACCATAAGTAGTTTTGAATTTTATTTTGTTAGCGAGATCCCTTGTGAATTAAAGTATCATATATGAAACAATTTGTGCGTTTCATTGGGTGTTCTCGCCTTCGGACCTTGAATAATCTGTTAACGGAACAAAGTAGCCTGGATCTCACAACACAGGGAACCCTAGTGTGAGAACCAGGAATTTGTTAACGGAACGAAGGAGCCTGGATCTCACAACACAGGGAACCCTAGTGTGAGCTCCAGGAATTTGTTAACGGAACAAAGGAGCCTGGATCTCACAACACAGGGAACCCTAGTGTGAGCTCCAGGAATTTGTTAACGGAACGAAGGAGCCTGGATCTCACAACACAGGGAACCCTAGTATGAGCTCCAGAAATTTCAATTCACCTGAATGTAATTTTAGTGAAATAAATATATTCTTATTCTTACACATGATTGTTGAGTAACTTTAACCGTTTAAGCAGCGCACGCAACATAAGCTCTCAAATGGAATAAGTTTTCGCCGTTTTTTCATTGATGCTCCTCCGCTCCTTTTGGTCGTAGCGTGATGTTAAATAGCCTTCCTCGATAAATGGGCTATCCAACATTAAGATAATTTTTCAATTCGAATCAGCAGTTCCCGAGAGTAGCGCTTTCAACCAAACAAACAAACTCTGTAGCTTTATAATATAAATATAGAAGTATAGATTTCTGTTTTACTCTGCGCGAGCTGATCCTTACTACAGCACTGCAATCAGGATAAACCCCACTTTACACCCACTAAAATACTCGAAATCCATTGAGAGAACGTAACCGTCTGAGGACAACAGAATTAGGATAAACCCTAGTTTACGCCCGAAAACCCTATAATAATAATAATAATAAACATAGTTCTTCCATAGTTCAAGGTACCCAATCCATGTAGCCACCCAAACCCATAGGCCCAATGTGTTTTGTTTCCATGTTCTGCAATAGTCCTGCACCAACCGGGGGTTGTCCTTGGGTGCACTTGCATAGTGCATACAGGGATAATCGTCGGCTGGCGCCTCCTCGTCATTTAAAATTGTCTAAGGGGCCTCTGCGAGTTGGCTTCGGCCCCTCGTACGCCTTCCAAAGGTCCGGGACCCCAGGGTCCCGAGATAAGCCAAAGACAAGAAATAATAATAATAATAATAATATGAAATAAAATGAAAATCAACCTGAAACCATCCTGAAACCCAAACCAACAAGACAAAATTAAAATAGCAAAATGAACCAGAATCATAAAGATTTCCATCAAAAACTACCGAATCGGAGGTGACATCTGTCATCTCCGACAAAACAAACATGAAAATTAAATTAAAATGTTGACAAGATCAGCTGCAAGACGAGCACGCCCACCATCTCCGGACTCGCCGTTCAGCTCCGCCCCGCCGCCGCCGGTATCCAGCCCCACTATGAGCGCTGTGACGACACCGGCCGCGGCAGTTACGTCGAGCTCGAGCGACGAGTATTTTTCCCCGCCGACGTCGCCAACACCTGTACGTCGGCAGGGGAGAGGCCGGCCACCGAGGAGCTTGGGACTTAGGGGCCATCCGGCCCCGAGCCGGGTCCCCGCTGCCGGTGGTTGTGTGCAACGCATGAGATGGACTCAGTCAATGAACGAGAACGTCATGCGCGCATATTACGGGTCTACAGAGGGAGGAACTAATCTCACTGCGTATCGTGTTAGGATGCTGACTCTGTTCCAGGAACTAGAACCAACCGTCAACACCTCGGCCCAACGACTGTCGGATCAGGTGCGGGTCATCCAACGCAAACACAGGTTGGACGATACCGCACTTGATAGGCTGCGCTCAGAGGTACTGAGCAGCCGTATCGTCTCGCCCCCAGCACACACCGCGGTACAAGCGTCAACTATAGATGCAATCTCACCGCGGTTCAATCATGTTGCAAAGGAGGATGATAGGGTTGACACAGTAAGTAGCCAGTGCAATACCCGGTTGAGGAGCGCACTGGAGGATGCGTTTCGCGAGTATAGGTCCACTCCGACCGAACTTAGACCCCGTTTACCACGCCTACCTATGCACAAAAAAAATAGGGCGCTGGTGAGTGCCTTGGACTCGCAGCTTAAGAATTTTTTCGAAAGCAGCGAGGACCTCGTTGATACACACTCGATTCTGTATTGCGCGGCTGTTGCGGCATGTCGTTTAGCTAACGTCAATTTTCCTAGCTGTGACGGAGCTACTCGACCAAAACCAGCTGTACCAGCCTGGCAATGCAGGATCGAGCGTCGTATCGATGGGGCCAGGGTACTCATCGGCAAACTATACTGCTTCAGGGAGGGCAATACACGACCACGAGTGATGCGCTTTGTGAGGCAGGCATTCTCGGGGACTGGAATTAGCCCTCGAGAATACATGTCCAGTGTCACAGAGCGCATTGACTTCCTGAAGCAGAAAGTTTGTGCATGGGCGAGCCGTATTCGGCGATATAAGCGGCGGGTTGATCGTTACACGCAGAATCGCATGTTCCAGAGCGATGAGAGGTGGGTATATAGAACTTGGGAGCGACCTGAACAAAATGTGACAGACGTATGCCGCCCGGATGATGCCACTACGAGTGAATTTTGGCGCAGCATATGGTCGGTACCCGTCTGTCACTCTGAGGCTGACTGGATGCAGGATGTCGAGCGAGTGTGTGAAACTATACCAGAAATGGGAAAAGTCGCAATTACACCATTAGACGTAGCCAGAGCAGTCCGTCCGTTACCGAATTGGAAATCACCGGGACCGGACGGACTGCACAATTTTTGGTTGAAATGGCTAAGTAGTTCACACACTTGCCTGGCATCTCAGTTCCAATCATCCTTAGAGTCTGGGTCGCTACCGCCGTTTCTAACAACAGGCGTTACCCACCTGCTCCATAAGTCAGGTAGTCCCGTGGAACCCAAGAATTATAGACCGATCACGTGTTTATCGACGGTCTATAAACTTCTTACATCCATTTTGAGAGCGAAAATTAATACGCACATTGACAGTAACACGATTATGTCTACCTCTCAAAATGGATGTAGGAACGGGTCTCGCGGTACTAAGGAGCTACTCCTCATCGACATGGCCATTAGCCAACAGGTTCGTCGATCCCGCAAGGATCTGTCGACATGCTGGATAGATTATAAGAAGGCCTATGACTCGGTGCCACATACATGGCTCATAAAGGTGTTGGAGTTGTACAAGATTGATGCGACTCTACGCTCCTTCCTTGAGTCGTGTATGGGGCAATGGAGGACGGTCCTTCGCTATCCTGGATGTCGACAGATCCAAGGGAATGATGATCCTGTATGGATTAAACGGGGAATATTTCAGGGCGACAGTTTGAGTCCACTTTGGTTCTGCTTAGCCCTGAATCCTCTAAGCACACTGTTGGAGGATTCAGGTCTAGGCTATCGGTTGAAGAGAGGTGGTCAGGTGATATCTCACCTCCTCTACATGGATGATTTGAAACTCTTTGCCCACAAAAAATTGCGGCTGATGGAGCTACTTAAGGTTACTGAAACTTTCAGTAGCGCCATCAGGATGGAATTTGGTGTGGACAAATGTGCAATCATGCATGTAAAACGAGGTGAGGTTATGGAATCCGATGGAATTCAACTTTCGGATTCCATACATCTTAGATCCCTCTCCTCATCCGAAAGCTATAAGTATTTGGGTATGTCGGAAGCGTTAGGCATCAACGTTGCTGACATGAAGCAATCGTTGAAGGAGCGCTTCTTTGGTCGCCTGAAGAAGGTATTAACCAGTCTTCTTTCAGGCGGAAACAAGGTGCGCGCTTTCAACGGTTGGGTCATGCCGGTTTTGATGTACTCTTTCGGCATACTCAGATGGACTCAGACTGAACTCGACGCCCTGGATAGAAGGGTCCGTACACTGCTGACTGCAAACCGGATGCATCACCCACGATCATCGGTGATGAGACTGTACATCCCGCGGAAGTGCGGGGGTCGAGGCTTTTTAAATGCAAAGACCCTCCACAACCGCGAGGTGTGCAGCCTCAGAGAATATTTTTTAAAAGTCGAAGTGGGTATGCACCGTGATGTGGTTGCAGTGGACAAGGGGCTCACCCCGCTGTCCATGGCTAAAGAGAACTGGCGCAAACCTGTAGTACTTACTACCGATGACCGCAAGAAGGTATGGCAAAGCAAGGAGCTCCACGGGCGCTTCTATCGGGCTCTTCATGAGCCCGGTGTAGATTTCTTAGCGTCCGTATCCTGGCTACGTTTCGGTGACCTTTTCGGGGAAACTGAAGGTTTCGTCTGTGCAATTATGGACGAAGTTATCTTGACGAA
This sequence comes from Cosmia pyralina, assembly GCA_946251885.1. Classification (NCBI taxonomy): domain Eukaryota; kingdom Metazoa; phylum Arthropoda; class Insecta; order Lepidoptera; family Noctuidae; genus Cosmia; species Cosmia pyralina. The sequence continues at coordinate 11,727 of OX276345.1, forward strand.
TAACTATCGGAAACATATTATGAAGGATGGGACGGTTGACGTGTGTCGGGCATGCCACCGTCCGGGTGAATCCATCAGACATATTATCTCCGGTTGTTCTCGTCTGGCTAACGGCGAGTACTTGCACAGGCATAACCAAGTAGCTAGGATTATCCACCAGCAACTTGCTTTGAAATATAAACTAGTCGATTCTGAGGTACCATACTACAAGTATGTGCCCGACCCAGTTCTCGAAAATGACCATGTCACTTTGTACTGGGATCGGTCTATCATTACTGACAGGACTATTATCGCCAATAAGCCTGATATAGTAGTGATAGATCGGTTAGTGCGCCAAGCAATGATAGTCGATGTTACCATTCCACATGACGAGAACCTCGTGAAAGCTGAGAAAGAGAAACAAATAAAATATCTCGACTTAGCTCGCGAGGTTGTTGATATGTGGAATGTGAGCTCGGCTGTCATTGTGCCGATTGTCGTAACGGCCAATGGCCTGATGGCCGAAAGCCTCGAACAACATCTCTCGAGGCTATCATTAGGCGGTTGGATCAAGGGCCTGATTCAGAAGGCAGTACTCCTTGATACGGCTCGCATTGTGAGAAGGTTCCTGTCTCTGCAGCCCTAACCACCGGTAGCTTGGACCCTGCTCCCGACACCGGCGGACCTCTATTTTTTTTTTATATTTTTAAATGTTTTTTTATATCCTTTTTTTTAAGAAATATTTAAAAATGTAAATAGATAAGAAATTAAATAAATAAACGAAATAATAATAAATATTTATTTCCAAGTAGGTACAACAATTTCTTAAACTAATAACAATTTAAATCTTTGTGAGATTGTACGCTGTCACATAGAAAACATGGAATTCTCTAACTCCTACACTAAGTCAAGCTTGTATTATAGGAGTTAGTGAGCTGATGACTTCGACACAACCTTGAACTTATATAAAAATTAAACATAAGAAAATTATTGCTTAAAAAAGAAACAAGACAAAGTAAAACCTACCGTAAAGACAAACAAAAAATGATATCAATAAATGTCTACCACCTACATATACGGGCAATACTAGACACCTATTATACGTACTTACTTTTTAACTATTAGAAGTAATTCTGTCTGATCATAAGTCAAAGTTAATAACCAATTGTTCAACTTATGCTTTACCTCATGTTTGGTTAGATTATATATTGCCAGTAATTTATTTACCTCATTATAAAATCTTGAGCTAGCGACCTCATATTGGCGGCTTGCAAAAGCTGTTCTGCAGCTAACGCCCGTACATACAACTGCACCGGAGCGCTTTTTATTTGTATTTTCATTTAGAGGTAGCCAGGAGTGTCTCCGGAGAATGGTTTTTTGTATGTATAGCTGTCTCACGGTCAGTACGCGACATTCAGCATATAGTTTGGTGGTTGGATACAGGCGAGGCTTATGATGAATCACCTTCAAGACTGCTCGCTGCGATCTTTCCAGCATAAGAAATAGGGTTTTATAGGTCCCCCCCATATAGGTATGCAATAGGTTAATACAGACTGGCAGAGGGATGCTAGTACGTCACCATCTGTGACGTATTGAACTAGCATTTACTAGCATTTACGTGTGTTTAACGCCTGGAAATACTAACTCTATTCGTCTCCACCTGAGGGGACGTACTGAATTAGCATTTCTATATACGCCTCCCGGGTGAACACTGAGCACACTGAACACATACGAACAGTGAGCTTCATTTAAGAGAAAACTGCCAAGCCCAAACTGCAATGAGTAGATTTAGCATAATCAGCCTAAAATGTTTCTACTGCTGGGACACAGGCCTCCCCTCGGTGAGAGGGAATTTGCCGTAAGCCACCACGTGGGCCAGGTGCTGGTTGGTAGATGTCACGTGCTTCGAATTTTCGGTTCTAGGACATGCCGGTTTCCTCACGATATTTTCCTCCACCGTCAGGGTGCGAACCTACGACCTACAACTCGTAAGTCGCGGCAGTTACCACTGGGCCACCACTTGGGTAGATTTATGTGCACTCAAAATCATATGAAGTGAGTGAGTAAGTAAGAGTAAGTATACAGAACACATTAGGGAATTGTTAAAAAATCTCCACAAACCTCCATACGAAGTGAGTGAGTAAGTAAGAGTAAGTATACAGAACACATTAGGGAATTGTTAAAAAATCTCCACAAACCTCCATACGAAGTGAGTGAGTAAGTAAGAGTAAGTATACAGAACACATTAGGGAATTGTTAAAAAATCTCCACAAACCTCCATACGAAGTGAGTGAGTAAGTAAGAGTAAGTATACAGAACACATTAGGGAATTGTTAAAAAATCTCCACAAACCTCCATACGAAGTGAGTGAGTAAGTAAGAGTAAGTATACAGAACACATTAGGGAATTGTTAAAAAATCTCCACAAACCTCCATACGAAGTGAGTGAGTAAGTAAGAGTAAGTATACAGAACACATTAGGGAATTGTTAAAAAATCTCCACAAACCTCCATACGAAGTGAGTGAGTAAGTAGTAAGTATACAGAACACATTAGGGAATTGTTAAAAAATCTCCACAAACCTCCATACGAAGTGAGTGACTAAGTAAGAGTAAGTATACAGAACACATTAGGGAATTGTTAAAAAATCTCCACAAACCTCCATACGAAGTGAGTGAGTAAGTAGTAAGTATACAGAACACATTAGGGAATTGTTAAAAAATCTCCACAAACCTCCATATGAAGTGAGTGAGTAAGTAAGAGTAAGTATACAGAACACATTAGGGAATTGTTAAAAAATCTCCACAAACCTCCATACGAAGTGAGTCTGCTATTTGTAAAAATATCAGCAATAGTGTACACAGAACTCAGTACGTGTCGTCGTTGTGTTATCTATCGCTCAATAAGTAAGAGTAAGAGTCAAGTAAGTAAGAGTAAGTATACAGAACACATTAGGAAATTGTTAAAAAATCTCCACAAACCTCCATACGAAGTGAGTGAGTAAGTAAGAGTAAGTATACAGAACACATTAGGGAATTGTTAAAAAATCTCCACAAACCTCCATACGAAGTGAGTGAGTAAGTAAGAGTAAGTATACAGAACACATTAGGGAATTGTTAAAAAATCTCCACAAACCTCCATACGAAGTGAGTGAGTAAGTAGTAAGTATACAGAACACATTAGGGAATTGTTAAAAAATCTCCACAAACCTCCATACGAAGTGAGTGACTAAGTAAGAGTAAGTATACAGAACACATTAGGGAATTGTTAAAAAATCTCCACAAACCTCCATACGAAGTGAGTGAGTAAGTAGTAAGTATACAGAACACATTAGGGAATTGTTAAAAAATCTCCACAAACCTCCATATGAAGTGAGTGAGTAAGTAAGAGTAAGTATACAGAACACATTAGGGAATTGTTAAAAAATCTCCACAAACCTCCATACGAAGTGAGTCTGCTATTTGTAAAAATATCAGCAATAGTGTACACAGAACTCAGTACGTGTCGTCGTTGTGTTATCTATCGCTCAATGGCCTTCAGTCTTGGTTTATTTCACTGTCAAGAAAATGCCACCAGTGAGGCGTCAAAATATCGGGAACAAAAATTTTAATAGTTGCCGGGAAATTGGAAAATTCGGGAAAACTAAAAGTGCATTTTCCATAGGAGTTTTGTATGAATTAGGTATTGCAATTTTGACAGGGCAACGTCTGCCGGGTCAACTCGTTTCCACTATTTACCAAGCTGCCCGATAAAGCTAGCAGCATTGCAGCTTGGCACCGGAGCGGCATCGCATCTGTTCTGTGGTCATGGTGTCATCATTTAACTATCACGTCACACTGCTACACTTGGCTGAAATCTGACGTCACCAAAACAAACACTGACCGATCTCAAGAGCATCAATGTGAAACTTACTACTAGGAAACTATTCGCCGTGGGTCAGATGGAAGATACATTGAGAAGATGCCTTTATGTCCGAATTATCAAAATAAAATCGAAACATCGAAAACTATCGCAGTATCACAATTGCTGCAACTAGAAATAAGGTTTCAAAGAAATGGCCGTCTTGAAATGCTATACAAAGAGTTCCTTAGGGAATACCTGGAGTTAGGCCATATGAAACCAGCAAAACCCATGACATCTTCAACTACTGAATGTTTCCTACCACATCACGGAGTACTTCGTGAGGAATCTACTACGACGAAACTCTTCAATGCATCTCAGAAAACTAAAACGGGATATAGCCTGAACAGCCTACAAGAATAAAAACTTTTTTACAAAAAAATACAACCGACTTCCAAAAACAACACTACAAAGTGAAAAATAACTTTAATTTCGGAAGTCGGTGTCTGATTAAATGTATTTTCGTTTTTGCCACCGACTTCCGAAATTAAAGTTATTTTCACTTTGTAGTGTTGTTTTTGGAAGTCGGTTGTATTTTTTTGTAAAAAAGTTTTTATTTTTCACTTTTTAGTGGTTCACATGTGCTTACCCCTTCACAGCGTACTGGCGTGATGTTATGTTATGAACTGGTGTAAACAACAAACAAACATGAGATTTCAGCAATCCCAGTCCATTTGCTATCATTTATTGAGGAGTTCCGTTGCCTATCTCAGAAGTTCTTCATCAGATCTTCACCAAATTGAAATGACACTCCAAGAAAGTACTCTTCCAAAAACGATTCAAATCGCTTCAAGTGTGCCTATAAAATTGGAAGAGTTCTATCTATTTCTTCAGGATCCCATCATCAGATCCTGACTTGATGATCATGGGACCACCTGGGAAGTATACCCTTTCAAACAAAAAAAAATCATCCAAATCGGTCCAGCTATCTTCGAGTAATGGGGGAACATACATAAAAAAAAAAAGGTTCCGACGAATTGAGAACCTCCTCCTTTTTGAAGTCGGATAAAAAGATGTCTCAACTCCTTATTTTTTTTATTTGTAAATAATTATAAATTGTTGGTATTTTAATACAATCTGAGTAAAATGGATCATAATGTTTAAACTGAACCCATGAAAATGGGTCAACGGAATAATTTTTTTAACAACAGACATTTACGCGAGTTGCGATCCTTTTTTTCCACTTCAATTGAAAACAGTTTTAAAAATTAGAACCCATGAACAATTTGAGAACAGCGCCATCTATCAATAAGTAAGTTTAACTTTTGATATTATTACACGAGTAAATTAAAAATCTATTGAATTGAGTAGTGTACCTCCAAAAGCAGAAGCCTACCTAAACTGGCAGGTTATGTTACCCTTACTTTTAATAATAATAACCCCACCGCCGCCGTATCTCTACGTTGACGTCGTGGTGGGGCTTGCGCGCTCCGAACTCTGGGTCTGTGCCGATGGAGTTTACTTTGCCGAAACAGGTCTAGGGTGAGGAGCCAGACCAAGAGAGATACGTGAACCCGCAGGGCAGCTTGTGGCGAGCTGTTGGGCAGTAGCGACCCCACGGACCCTATTTCCCGGGAGAAGTCTTGTTCTTCACCTCTGGCTTGCCTTTATTGACCGGCTGGAGTGAACCCTGACGGGAACAGAGCTCCCACCTCATTCTTGCCTTTATTGGCCGGCTTGAGTGGAGATTCGCAAGAACAAACGTGCTCGGAGGAAGGAAGTATTCTAGTAAGTGCTTGTAGGGATCTTGACCATCTTCCGGGCTCTGGGATTGTTCTGAGAGCCGTGGAATACCTCTCCACTCCTCAAGCACCTCAGGACATGTTGCCCCTTGTCGCTACGTCACTATGTGCTAGCGACCGTTTCCGGGGGCCCATTATTGAGTGTGCAAGTCACCACCTGCCAATTTATCTGTGTATATTATATAACATTGGTCAGGCAGGGGACATAGTTCTTCCATAGTTCAAGGTACCCAATCCACTATAGCCACCCAAACCCATAGACCCAATGTGTTTTGTTTCCATGTTCTGCAATAGTTCTGCACCAACCGGGGGTTGTCCTTGGGTGCAATTGCATAGTGCATACAGGGATAATCGTCGGCTGGTGCCTTCTTTTCATTTAAAATTGCCTAAAGGGCCTCTGCGAGCTGGCTTCGGCTCCTCGTACGCCTTCCAAAGGTCCGGGACGCCAGGGTCCCGAGATATGTCAAAGACAATTTAAATAATAATAATAAGTTTTGTTCTAAGCTATGGCACCGTGTTCCGAGGTTTCTTTCGATCCTGAATTCCGTGAGGGAAACATCTCCGTGCCAAGAAGTCAAAACTATTATACCCTACTGCTTGACTCGGGGTCTCCGTGCTGAGGAAACCAACCCGTGCGTGCTACTTTGGATTAATCAGGCTTCAGCGCTGACAAGGCCTGATATCTGGCCTGCCCTGGTGGTCGTACTTCACCTTTCCAAGCGACTGCAGCGAAGCCCAAAAGGAGGGTTTACTATTATAAAAATCTGAGAGCGTGTGTTAGGTAGGGAAGTGTTTTTTTACTATATTTTGTATTTTTTATCTTTCCCTAAATTATATTTTGTTTACGTGTCTATTCCCCTTTTATTTCAATAGATTCGTTACAATAAGCGGCCACAACTCACTGGAAGCGGCCCACGAACTCCAGACATCGCTTATCGATATGTTAAAGGGAGCCGGGATGAACTTACGCAAGTGATCCAGCATTGTTAGAGAACTTAAATGATGATCAGATTTCTCGCAGAATCACCTTTGACTTCAAGCAGGAGGAATCTATGAAAACCCTAGGACTAGGTTGGAATCCGCATGCTGACACATTTGTGTTTAACTGGAAATTTGAAGAAAAATATCGACCGGAAATAACTAAAAGGCTTTCAGAAATTTCACAACTTTATGATCCGCTGGGCTGGCTATCACCCATAACTATTGCGGCAAAGACTGTATTTTAAGAAGTATGGGTCAACAAACTGGAGTGGGATGATTAGTTACCGTCACATATATCAGACAAGTGGCTAAAACTAAGAGCTGACATACTCAATGTAAAACAAATTAAAATCAAGCGCTGGATCAGTTCAACGGAGCAGAAGATCGAACTATTTGGATTCAGCGACGCCAGTGAAAAGGCTTTCTCTTGCGTGGTTTACAGCTCCGTCAGAGATGAACATAACAAGCCAACAATAACATTACTTGCTGCTACAACAAGAGTAGCGCCGCATCACACACGGGCACATTACTTGCTGCTACAACAAGAGTAGCGCCGCATCACACACGGGCACATTACTTGCTGCTACAACAAGAGTAGCGCCGCATCACACACGGGCACATTACTTGCTGCTACAACAAGAGTAGCGCCGCATCACACACGGGCACATTACTTGCTGCTACAACAAGAGTAGCGCCGCATCACACACGGGCACATTACTTGCTGCTACAACAAGAGTAGCGCCGCATCACACACGGGCACATTACTTGCTGCTACAACAAGAGTAGCGACGCATCACACACGGGCACATTACTTGCTGCTACAACAAGAGTAGCGCCGCATCACACACGGGCACATTACTTGCTGCTACCACAAGAGTAGCGCCGCATCACACACGGGCACATTACTTGCTGCTACCACAAGAGTAGCGCCGCATCACTCACGGGCACAACCGAAACTTGAACTTTGCGGCGCACTCTTACTATCGCAACTCATCGAAAAGGTCAGAGAAGCTCTGAATGGTTACGACATAACTACGAACGTTTGGTGTGATTGCCAAGTGGTTCTGGCGTGGATACAGGGGGATGCATCTAAAAGAGAAAAATACGCCAATCGAGTTGAGCGATGGCGTTATGTAAAGCCGCAAGATAACCCCGCAGACTGTGCATCAAGAGGATTGCTACCTACCAAGCTAACAACATTCAGTCTGTGGTGCCAGTGCTTATTTTTAATTTTATATTTTGAGTTGTTTTCTTAAGTATTTTTTTTTTTTTTTTTACATTGTTCTCACATAACTTATACCAACCACCATCAAGATTTAAAATATTACATCAAAGCCCACAATACATGGCAATAAGAATATACAATAGGCTGCCTCAAGAGATAAAAAATGAAACTAGATTCACTCCGTTTAACAGTAAATTGAAAACATTTCTTTTGGAAAATTGCTACTACTCAACTGAGTAATTTTTTAATCAGAAATAATGACATAATTAAACAAAAAAATAATTAAATAATTATATAATGAAATAATTGAATAGAAATTTTTGAATTTTCGATTTTTTTTTTGTTGTTTTTTTTTTTTTTTGAATTTTTGAATTGAAATTTAAATGATATAAATTAAATTCAAATATTGAATAGATAAATAATTAAATAATTGAATAATTACAAATGAAATAATACAGTCGTACTTAAATAATTGAATAATTTATAAGTAAATACCTAAATACCTAATACAGACATACTTGAATGAAGAACTAAATAATACAGACACCTGCCTCGCTCACGGACATTATACACAACCACACAATTAGAGCTAATTCAGTATATTAATGTGCATGCGTTAGAATGTTAAGACTTAAATTTATTAGATTGATTAATCCTACATAATGATAGAAGGTATGAATTTCATTATGTTATTAGGTATAGTTTAAATGTTTGCTACGAGTAGTTAGCCCTCAAAGTTGGCGATGCCTGGAAAAGGCCACTAAGTTGTAAGTACCTACTTTTGTAAAACACCTCAAAATGTACACTAAGTATGCGAATAAATCTTTGACTTTGACATGTAGAAACAACAAGAATAATGTACCCAGGATGTTGTATTACTTATCTTGATTTAAAAGAGTGTCCGTGGAGTTTCTTGCCCGTTCCGGCATCTACGAGTAGCTTCAACTTTCTGACTAACTGACCGACTCTTTGACAATTCAAAAGTGCCTGTAATTGATTTAATTGAAATAAATGCTTTGAGTTTGAGTTTGAACTAACCAACATCATAAACAAACTAAAATCACCATAAACTTCATTTGAAACGCAAACATACCAGTGTTCAACTTACAAAACAAGAATGGACCTTGCGAAGCAAAACTACTGGGTCATCGTACCACTACGTCACCGTGTGACGTACACAGCGTGTCATGCGAGGAGGCATGGATCAAGTTACAAGAATCAAACAGCTGGCTGGTTGTTTGTTGCGGAAGGTGCGAATTACGTACTGTTTGTGAAAACGACGTAATGTCGCAAACTGTCACATCGGCGGCTATAGTTACTTTGAGTCAAGGATGCGCACTGCGGTCAAAAGAACTCACCATCACTTCGCACAATCAGTACAACACCAACCTCAACGTGAACTAAGGCATGCATGTACCGAACCTGAATTCGCCGATAAACAACATTGTCTACGTCACACTTCATAACGCGCCACACGAACTCTTCACTCTCAAGGAAAACGACTTCGAGGAGATTCACAATAAACTGCGGTTCCAACAAAAGAACGAGCCGAAACTACCATCCACTGTCACGGATCATGACGTTCACCAATATGCAATCTGTTATATTTTATTATCAATTGCTATCATCACTTTCCTGTGGATCATAACAAGGAAATACTGCACACTGCTCAGGAAGCGATTTCCAAGGAAAACAATTAATAGAAAGCAAACGCATGAAGACATCGAACTTCAACCAATGGGATCCCGACAGCAGGCGCCCACGGACGAAAGCCACGGTCAACCTCAAAGACACCGAGACAACATTGCCTTTACTATCTATTTACTTTTTTACTTTAACATTTGACTTAGTACTGGCGTTTCTTTCTCTCTCTCCCTACTCATCTTAGCTTCTTTAGGGGGTTGCCAATATGTACGGTCTCATCGCCGTACATTTTTCTGCTTACTCTGTAACCTACTTTAGGGGGTTGCCAATATGTACGGTCTCATCGCCGTACATTTTTCTGCTTACTCTGTAACCTACTTTAGGGGGTTGCCAATATGTACGGTCTCATCGCCGTACATTTTTCTGCTTACTCTGTAACCTACTTTAGGGGGTTGCCAATATGTACGGTCTCATCGCCGTACATTTTTCTGCTTACTCTGTAACCTACTTTAGGGGGTTGCCAATATGTACGGTCTCATCGCCGTACATTTTTCTGCTTACTCTGTAACCTACTTTAGGGGGTTGCCAATATGTACGGTCTCATCGCCGTACATTTTTCTGCTTACTCTGTAACCTACTTTAGGGGGTTGCCAATATGTACGGTCTCATCGCCGTACATTTTTCTGCTTACTCTGTAACCTACTTTAGGGGGTTGCCAATATGTACGGTCTCATCGCCGTACATTTTTCTGCTTACTCTGTAACCTACTTTAGGGGGTTGCCAATATGTACGGTCTCATCGCCGTACATTTTTCTGCTTACTCTGTAACCTACTTTAGGCCAACGATGCGCGTCCAACGTATTTAAATATAGTGAACTTATAACTGTATAACTATCGACAACGGAGAGAAATAATCGCCTTCCACTCTAGTACTGTTACTTACTCCTAACTTAAATAAACTTAACTACTTAGTGCATCTCAGTGGAACGTGTTTCTCTATACAACTGAACTTTCAAACTTTCACGTCAAATCGGTGTACGCAGTTAACTACTACAACCCGCACATAACGAGTAATAATCTACTAACGTAAAAAAACCAGTATTTTACGGAACCCTAAAAATAAATATTTAGTGATGAAAACTACATAGATACTAATATTTTCGGATACAACCGCAGAAATGAGGTTTGTTTGAGTTTGAACAAGAGAAAATTATATTAGTATTGCTCGTGTGCCTAAAGTTTTCTCATTTGCAGCCTAGAGTTAAGGTGCAGTGTGCAATCAACCTTATTGTATGTAACCAGCCTTATTTCGTATAAATGTAACCCTTTTAATTGTTTAATCGTTATAATAAAGACAGTATTGATTCAGCTCTCGGTGTTTCAATATCTCCTCGAAATCCCGCCTTACAAAGGGCCTACCTGATAATGATGTAGGAACTTTGTGACCAAATGCGTGACAAAGACACAATGACCCGCCACGCAACGAGCGTGCAGTGTCCCCGAACTGCCACGACTTCGCCCGGAGGCAGGAAGTTTGAACAAGAGAAAATTATATTAGTGTTGCTCGTGTGCCTAAAGTTTTCTCATTTGCAGCCTAGAGTTAAGGTGCAGTGTGCAATCAACCTTATTTTATGTAACCAGCCTTATTTCGTATAAATGTAACCCTTTTAATTGTTTAATCGTTATAATAAAGACAGTATTGATTCAGCTCTCGGTGTTTCAATATCTCCTCGAAATCCCGCCTTACAAAGGGCCTACCTGATAATGATGTAGGAACTTTGTGACCAAATGCGTGACAAAGACACAATGACCCGCCACGCAACGAGCGTGCAGTGTCCCCGAACTGCCACGACTTCGCCCGGAGGCAGGAAGTTTGAACAAGAGAAAATTATATTAGTGTTGCTCGTGTGCCTAAAGTTTTCTCATTTGCAGCCTAGAGTTAAGGTGCAGTGTGCAATCAACCTTATTGTATGTAACCAGCCTTATTTCGTATAAATGTAACCCTTTTAATTGTTTAATCGTTATAATAAAGACAGTATTGATTCAGCTCTCGGTGTTTCAATATCTCCTCGAAATCCCGCCTTACAAAGGGCCTACCTGATAATGATGTAGGAACTTTGTGACCAAATGCGTGACAAAGACACAATGACCCGCCACGCAACGAGCGTGCAGTGTCCCCGAACTGCCACGACTTCGCCCGGAGGCAGGAAGTTTGAACAAGAGAAAATTATATTAGTGTTGCTCGTGTGCCTAAAGTTTTCTCATTTGCAGCCTAGAGTTAAGGTGCAGTGTGCAATCAACCTTATTGTATGTAACCAGCCTTATTTCGTATAAATGTAACCCTTTTAATTGTTTAATCGTTATAATAAAGACAGTATTGATTCAGCTCTCGGTGTTTCAATATCTCCTCGAAATCCCGCCTTACAAAGGGCCTACCTGATAATGATGTAGGAACTTTGTGACCAAATGCGTGACATAGACACAATGACCCGCCACGCAACGAGCGTGCAGTGTCCCCGAACTGCCACGACTTCGCCCGGAGGCAGGAAGTTTGAACAAGAGAAAATTATATTAGTGTTGCTCGTGTGCCTAAAGTTTTCTCATTTGCAGCCTAAAGTTAAGGTGCAGTGTGCAATCAACCTTATTGTATGTAACCAGCCTTATTTCGTATAAATGTAACCCTTTTAATTGTTTAATCGTTATAATAAAGACAGTATTGATTCAGCTCTCGGTGTTTCAATATCTCCTCGAAATCCCGCCTTACAAAGGGCCTACCTGATAATGATGTAGGAACTTTGTGACCAAATGCGTGACAAAGACACAATGACCCGCCGCGCAGCAATGAGCGTGCAGTGTCCCCGAACTGCCACGACTTCGCCCGGAGGCAGGAAGTTTGAACAAGAGAAAATTATATTAGTGTTGCTCGTGTGCCTAAAGTTTTCTCATTTGCAGCCTAGAGTTAAGGTGCAGTGTGCAATCAACCTTATTGTATGTAACCAGCCTTATTTCGTATAAATGTAACCCTTTTAATTGTTTAATCGTTATAATAAAGACAGTATTGATTCAGCTCTCGGTGTTTCAATATCTCCTCGAAATCCCGCCTTACAAAGGGCCTACCTGATAATGATGTAGGAACTTTGTGACCAAATGCGTGACAAAGACACAATGACCCGCCGCGCAGCAATGAGCGTGCAGTGTCCCCGAACTGCCACAACTTCGCCCGGAGGCAGGAAGTTTGAACAAGAGAAAATTATATTAGTGTTGCTCGTGTGCCTAAAGTTTTCTCATTTGCAGCCTAGAGTTAAGGTGCAGTGTGCAATCAACCTTATTGTATGTAACCAGCCTTATTTCGTATAAATGTAACCCTTTTAATTGTTTAATCGTTATAATAAAGACAGTATTGATTCAGCTCTCGGTGTTTCAATATCTCCTCGAAATCCCGCCTTACAAAGGGCCTACCTGATAATGATGTAGGAACTTTGTGACCAAATGCGTGACAAAGACACAATGACCCGCCACGCAACGAGCGTGCAGTGTCCCCGAACTGCCACGACTTCGCCCGGAGGCAGGAAGTTTGAACAAGAGAAAATTATATTAGTGTTGCTCGTGTGCCTAAAGTTTTCTCATTTGCAGCCTAGAGTTAAGGTGCAGTGTGCAATCAACCTTATTGTATGTAACCAGCCTTATTTCGTATAAATGTAACCCTTTTAATTGTTTAATCGTTATAATAAAGACAGTATTGATTCAGCTCTCGGTGTTTCAATATCTCCTCGAAATCCCGCCTTACAAAGGGCCTACCTGATAATGATGTAGGAACTTTGTGACCAAATGCGTGACAAAGACACAATGACCCGCCACGCAACGAGCGTGCAGTGTCCCCGAACTGCCACGACTTCGCCCGGAGGCAGGAAGTTTGAACAAGAGAAAATTATATTAGTGTTGCTCGTGTGCCTAAAGTTTTCTCATTTGCAGCCTAGAGTTAAGGTGCAGTGTGCAATCAACCTTATTGTATGTAACCAGCCTTATTTCGTATAAATGTAACCCTTTTAATTGTTTAATCGTTATAATAAAGACAGTATTGATTCAGCTCTCGGTGTTTCAATATCTCCTCGAAATCCCGCCTTACAAAGGGCCTACCTGATAATGATGTAGGAACTTTGTGACCAAATGCGTGACATAGACACAATGACCCGCCACGCAACGAGCGTGCAGTGTCCCCGAACTGCCACGACTTCGCCCGGAGGCAGGAAGTTTGAACAAGAGAAAATTATATTAGTGTTGCTCGTGTGCCTAAAGTTTTCTCATTTGCAGCCTAGAGTTAAGGTGCAGTGTGCAATCAACCTTATTGTATGTAACCAGCCTTATTTCGTATAAATGTAACCCTTTTAATTGTTTAATCGTTATAATAAAGACAGTATTGATTCAGCTCTCGGTGTTTCAATATCTCCTCGAAATCCCGCCTTACAAAGGGCCTACCTGATAATGATGTAGGAACTTTGTGACCAAATGCGTGACAAAGACACAATGACCCGCCACGCAACGAGCGTGCAGTGTCCCCGAACTGCCACGACTTCGCCCGGAGGCAGGAAGTTTGAACAAGAGAAAATTATATTAGTGTTGCTCGTGTGCCTAAAGTTTTCTCATTTGCAGCCTAGAGTTAAGGTGCAGTGTGCAATCAACCTTATTGTATGTAACCAGCCTTATTTCGTATAAATGTAACCCTTTTAATTGTTTAATCGTTATAATAAAGACAGTATTGATTCAGCTCTCGGTGTTTCAATATCTCCTCGAAATCCCGCCTTACAAAGGGCCTACCTGATAATGATGTAGGAACTTTGTGACCAAATGCGTGACAAAGACACAATGACCCGCCGCGCAGCAATGAGCGTGCAGTGTCCCCGAACTGCCACGACTTCGCCCGGAGGCAGGAAGTTTGAACAAGAGAAAATTATATTAGTGTTGCTCGTGTGCCTAAAGTTTTCTCATTTGCAGCCTAGAGTTAAGGTGCAGTGTGCAATCAACCTTATTGTATGTAACCAGCCTTATTTCGTATAAATGTAACCCTTTTAATTGTTTAATCGTTATAATAAAGACAGTATTGATTCAGCTCTCGGTGTTTCAATATCTCCTCGAAATCCCGCCTTACAAAGGGCCTACCTGATAATGATGTAGGAACTTTGTGACCAAATGCGTGACAAAGACACAATGACCCGCCGCGCAGCAATGAGCGTGCAGTGTCCCCGAACTGCCACGACTTCGCCCGGAGGCAGGAAGTTTGAACAAGAGAAAATTATATTAGTGTTGCTCGTGTGCCTAAAGTTTTCTCATTTGCAGCCTAGAGTTAAGGTGCAGTGTGCAATCAACCTTATTGTATGTAACCAGCCTTATTTCGTATAAATGTAACCCTTTTAATTGTTTAATCGTTATAATAAAGACAGTATTGATTCAGCTCTCGGTGTTTCAATATCTCCTCGAAATCCCGCCTTACAAAGGGCCTACCTGATAATGATGTAGGAACTTTGTGACCAAATGCGTGACAAAGACACAATGACCCGCCACGCAACGAGCGTGCAGTGTCCCCGAACTGCCACGACTTCGCCCGGAGGCAGGAAGTTTGAACAAGAGAAAATTATATTAGTGTTGCTCGTGTGCCTAAAGTTTTCTCATTTGCAGCCTAGAGTTAAGGTGCAGTGTGCAATCAACCTTATTGTATGTAACCAGCCTTATTTCGTATAAATGTAACCCTTTTAATTGTTTAATCGTTATAATAAAGACAGTATTGATTCAGCTCTCGGTGTTTCAATATCTCCTCGAAATCCCGCCTTACAAAGGGCCTACCTGATAATGATGTAGAAACTTTGTGACCAAATGCGTGACGACGACGACGACAATGACCCGCCCCGCAACGAGCGTGCAGTGTCCCCGGACTGCCACGACTTCGCCCGGAGGCGGGAGGCGGGAGGCAGGAAGTTTGAGGCAACAAAATGATTTAAGAAAGTACAAAATATAATACTTCAATTATATTTGACACGATTATTGTGCTGCAAAATACTTAGTCACTTTGTAATGACTAGTTTTTTGGAAAGTTTTTGGATAAAAATATAACTGATGACGGATCGATAGCTTGCATAAAAAACGTAGGGTCAGAGCTGGTCGCGCGCGAGCTGTTCCAACTGCGACCGGTCGAGGCGCATGGCGGCGCGGCCCTCGGTGACGCGTAGGTCAGAGCAGGTCACGCGCGAGCTGCTCCATCTGCGGCCGGTCGAGGCGCATGGCGGCGCGGCCCTCGGTGACGCGTAGGTCAGAGCAGGTCACGCGCGAGCTGCTCCATCTGCGGCCGGTCGAGGCGCATGGCGGCGCGGCCCTCGGTGACGCGTAGGTCGCGCGCGCCCAGTCGTGCGTAGAAGCCGATCGCAGGCGCGTTGTTCTCCAGCACATGCCAGTCCACGCGGTGCACGCCCTCGGCCACCGCCATCTGCAACATGTGGCGACTATTATGACCCGCATTTACATTCGCTGGCTAGGACTACGAGTATGTAGCTATAGGGCCAGGTACACACTCGGCAGAGCTGTTGCAGCAGGCGCAGGCCGACGCCGCGGCGGCGCGCGCTGGACCGCACGTACAGGTCCTCCAAGTAGAAGGCGCGGCGTGTCCACGACGAGTAGGCGCGGCTGCACAGCGCGTGCCCCACCACGGCGCCGCCGCACTCCGCCACCAGCGAGAAGAACCACGGCGGCTGAGACTCGAACCCGTCCTCGATCAAGTCTACGACATCACCAATATATTATTCCACACTACCTTCCTTGGACACCTGCCAAGGGTACGAAATATAGCGTAATGATCTTTCACATAGCCAGAAATATGTAAGTAGATGACACACGTAAATATTGTTTTTTTAGAATTTATGTCCGTCTACCACTACCAGTCTACCCTTCTGTTTGTTTGTTGTTGTGGTATGTCCGTCTACAACTACCAGTCTACCCTTCTGTTTGTTTGTTGTTGTGGTATGTCCGTCTACAACTACCAGTCTACCCTTCTGTTTGTTTGTTGTTGTGGTATGTCCGTCCACCACTACCAGTCCACCCTTCTGTTTGTTTTTTGTTGTGGTATGTCCGTCTACAACTACCAGTCTACCCTTCTGTTTGTTTTTTGTTGTGGTATGTCCGTCTACCACTACCAGTCTACCCTTCTGTTTGTTTGTTGTTGTGGTATGTCCGTCCACCACTACCAGTCTACCCTTCTGTTTGTTTTTTGTTGTGGTATGTCCGTCTACAACTACCAGTCTACCCTTCTGTTTGTTTTTTGTTGTGGTATGTCCGTCTACAACTACCAGTCTACCCTTCTGTTTGTTTTTTGTTGTGGTATGTCCGTCTACCACTACCAGTCTACCCTTCTGTTTGTTTGTTGTTGTGGTATGTCCGTCTACAACTACCAGTCTACCCTTCTGTTTGTTTGTTGTTGTGGTATGTCCGTCCACCACTACCAGTCTACCCTTCTGTTTGTTTTTTGTTGTGGTATGTCCGTCTACAACTACCAGTCTACCCTTCTGTTTGTTTGTTGTTGTGGTATGTCCGTCTACAACTACCAGTCTACCCTTCTGTTTGTTTGTTGTTGTGGTATGTCCGTCCACCACTACCAGTCTACCCTTCTGTTTGTTTTTTGTTGTGGTATGTCCGTCTACAACTACCAGTCTACCCTTCTGTTTGTTTTTAGTTGTGGTATGTCCGTCTACCACTACCAGTCTACCCTTCTGTTTGTTTGTTGTTGTGGTATGTCCGTCCACCACTACCAGTCTACCCTTCTGTTTGTTTTTTGTTGTGGTATGTCCGTCTACCACTACCAGTCTACCCTTCTGTTTGTTTGTTGTTGTGGTATGTCCGTCCACCACTACCAGTCTACCCTTCTGTTTGTTTTTTGTTGTGGTATGTCCGTCTACAACTACCAGTCTACCCTTCTGTTTGTTTTTTGTTGTGGTATGTCCGTCTACAACTACCAGTCTACCCTTCTGTTTGTTTTTTGTTGTGGTATGTCCGTCTACCACTACCAGTCTACCCTTCTGTTTGTTTGTTGTTGTGGTATGTCCGTCTACAACTACCAGTCTACCCTTCTGTTTGTTTGTTGTTGTGGTATGTCCGTCCACCACTACCAGTCTACCCTTCTGTTTGTTTTTTGTTGTGGTATGTCCGTCTACAACTACCAGTCTACCCTTCTGTTTGTTTTTTGTTGTGGTATGTCCGCCTACAACTACCAGTCTACCCTTCTGTTTGTTTTTTGTTGTGGTATGTCCGTCTACCACTACCAGTCTACCCTTCTGTTTGTTTGTTGTTGTGGTATGTCCGTCTACCACTACCAGTCTACCTTCTGTTTGTTTGTTTGTTGTTGTGGTCGGATTCAGACTTGGATGTCAGTGTACCTACTCGTACTGCTGTAACTATGGCTAATATGCTATCTTGGAATCAGAGACAGGTTTCATATCAGTCGGTTAAGTAGATAACCACAAGCTGTATAAGTAGGTAATCTATTAAGGGCTGATTGTTCAATAATCAGATAATTTTTATTTGAGGAATAAATATGGCGGTTTGACAGCTTTTATATTGAAAATATGTCAAACTGTCACATTTATTCTTCAGGTAAAAGTTATCAACCTATTGAACAATCAGCCCTAAATCCAGTAGAATGTTAGGGCTTATTTCACGATGTCCGAATAGCCACCTGACCGAATAAATTCAAAAATGGAACAGAATTTATATGAAATTATCTGCCAAGTAAGATAATAGGAAGTTTATCGTAGGTGGTGAAATAGGCCCCAAGTCTACTGCTACAGGCGCGACGCGACGCCCCAGTCGCTTCACGGCTGTGTTGTCACCACAGCGACAGCACTGCGTGGTGTTGCTGCTCAGGTGCGGGCAGACGCGTCCCGCGAGGCAAGGGGACGCTTGTGCGTGGCCATGGAGTGAGAAGTGCGGGCCAAGTACAAGCAGAGTAACTAGCGCCCTACTTGCGGCACACACTTTCAATCACAATCCGAGATTTCTGAAGGATATTTGTAATCCATTGCTTCATAGGCTTGAAAAATTCGTCCAACGTAAATAACGCAATAAAAATGGCTGACTGTCAAAACGAAAGAAATTGCGATAATTTACCATTTTATGTGCGTTACGCAATAACCCAGCAGAGCTCACCTTGCACGGAGAGCTGCGGGCCGCGCGGCATGCCCTCGTACTCCGCCAGCTCCTGCAACACGCATCACTCTCGCGCTTAGCCGTTGTTCTGCTGACTGTACGTCCATATTTCAACCAATTTACACAAAACCTTAATGAATTTTCCTCATGAATCACTCCATCCACTGGTGAAAACCGTATCAAAATCCTTTCGGTAGTTTTTGAGTTTATCGCGTTCAGACGGACAGACAGACAGACGCGGCGGCGTGGCGACTTTGTTTAGTTAAAATTATATCGATCACACTCTAATAACAAATAACTTTACACCGAGTGGACCGATTTCAATGAAATAAAGACCAAAATAATGTTACCTCAAGCAAGACACAAACTATGACTACAATGACAACATCCAATTCTTCAAAAACACTCCTTCTTGGGCAGTCGTGTAAAATTAGCTAAGTTCGTACACAATCTTTTTTATTTTATTTGTGAATTTTAAAATCGGGGTTGATTTTACCACCTTAGGGGATGATTTTTCAAAAACGCTGAACCACATAATTATTTATTTCCTACCAAAACACCAAAAGTATACATTTGTATGTTCATAGCCCTAACTTAAGAAATGCTGAGTTCCCCATACAAAATCTGTAGAATTATTTTTGAGACAAAAAGTAGCCTGCCCTTCCCCAGGATGTCATCTATCGCCTTGCCAAATATCGAAAATTGAATATCGATATCGTCTAGTATTTTTCACACTGTTGTGTTGTTTTTGGAAGTCGGTTGTATTTTTTTGTAAAAAAGTTTTTTGGACTTACTCGTGCCGTTGAAAAGAAATCCCTTGTCGGGCTACACTACACCACTTGCTACTTTTCCGACACGTTACAACAGCGCAACAAGGCATAATTCTTGTTTTTTCGCGGAGCGTCGCGCGTCGTACGTTGCCACAGTGAGAGCGCGATTACTGGCCGGTAAAACAAATTTCGGCTGACTATGTGCGTCTACACATACGTGCGGCGCGCCTGCCCCGCCCACAAGGCCCTTCTAACCTCTTTATCTTTTCTGTGATCTATACTAATATTAGGTCTTTACCTATGAAATTGCCGTTCTGCAGTACTGGCCATTTCAAATCAAAATAATTTTTGTTTGGCTAAGAATTCTAATTTCAAATTAATTTTATTTTAAAAACATGGATTTTTTTCCAAATGTAGTCATTTATTTATTGATTAGTGTTACATTTTCATCGCATTTCAATCTTTTTCGTCATCATGGATACGTTAAAAATTTGAGTAATTATGGAATATGAGTACCGTCGTGGCAGCAACGCGGCACAAGCGGCACGCAACATCAACGACGTTTACGGAGCTAACACTACAAACCAACGCACCACTTTTTATTGTTGGCTCGCTTCCGTTCTGGAAATTTCGACCTGAAAAATGAACCTCGCGGTCGTCCGAAGACTTTGGTCGACAATGACGAATTAAAGGCGATTGTGGAAGCTGATGATACACAATCTACGGCTGAATTAGCAGCAGCTTTCGACGTTAGCGTCAAAACAATATTGATCCATTTGCGTCAAATTGGCAAGGTAAAAAAGCTTGACAAATGGGTACCCCACGAACTCAATGATCGCCAGCGCGAAGTACGCGTCGAGACGTGCCTTGCACTGCTCAACAGACACACAAATGAAGGAATTTTGAACCGCATTGTTACCTGCGATGAAAAATGGATTCTGTTTGATAACCGCAAGCGCTCAGCAAGTTGGTTGAATCCTGGTTCAGCACCTAAACAATGCCCTAAACGAAAACTTACCCCTAGAAAAGTGATGGTCACTGTTTGGTGGTCTAGCGCCGGTGTGATTCATCACAGCTTCTTACCAAACGGGGTGAGCATTACTTCAGATGTGTACTGTGAAGAACTGAACACAATGATGGAGAAGCTGGCACATCTCCAACCAGCATTGGTCAATCGCTCGTCTCCGCTGCTCCTGCACGACAACGCGCGACCTCATACTGCACAGCAGACGGTCTCCAAGTTGCAAGAACTGGGGTTGGAAGCTCTCCGTCATCCGCCCTACTCACCAGACCTTGCGCCTACAGACTACTACTTTTTCCAGAATTTGGATAACTTTTTGGCGGGAAAAAAATTCAATACCCGAGAGGCAGTACAAAATGCCTTTGAAGAATTTGTTGCCTCCCGTCCAGCTGATTTCTTTAAGAAGGGCATCAATAAACTGCCACTGCGTTGGCAAAGATGCATTGATTGCATGGGTGATTACTTCGATTAATACAAATAAAAAATGCATGAAAAAAATTCGTTTAAAGTTTTTCATACAAATGGCAATTTCATAGGTAAAGACCTATTATTATAAATTTTGCACATACATTGTCAGCTCTACAGAAACACAACAATATCCAATATACTTTTTTTATAATTTTAAAGTTATTTAAGAAAAAAAGGCGAAAATTGACCATTCCCCCGCTTATGTCCGAAACTACTGAGCCAAAAATTTTGAAAAAAATATAGAAAATAGATCTTTACCTGTAGAGTACAGGAAAACCTATAAGAAGTCTGGTCTTAAAATGACATGGTAAATCTTTCAATATTGTGAGTACGAACTTACATTTACAATTGGAATGTATGGAAGAACATGTGTTTCAACTACAATGTTAAGTTTGTTCTGGGGATAAATTCATCCCAATTACGGAACCCTTCATTGTGTGTGGTCCGACACGCACTTGGCCGGTTTTTGGTCTCAAGTATAAAAATACTGAGTTAATCGCGGCGCGACATTGAACGGAACGCGTATGGCATTTTTATACTCGTGATAACTTCGAAATTAAATGTCCGATTCGAATTAATTAAAAAGCATTTTACTGTTACATAAATACCCTTGATGATAAAACTATTTAATTGAATAAGAATTAATACTACGATACGAATGCAGCCAACTTTTGTTTCTACCGGCGATCTAATTAAATTTTAGAACTGAAAAGCTTCTATTGTGACTTAACTATGATAGTTAGATATATTGCCTCGCGGACTTTTTTGAAAGTAATAATAAGTACATTAATCATGTAGTACATAGTTTTTATGTATCATCAATAGTTTTCTCAGCGCACGCCAAATAATGAGTTTGATAGGCAAAATTTTGCTACTTTGGGTTACATTATTGCAATTTTCTTAAGGATATCTAAATTTTTTGAAAATAAATTATAACCTATGTTACTTCTTGATAATTTAACTTTTTATTTGTGAAAACAATATTGAAATCGGTCCAGTAGTTTCGGAGCCTATTCGGTACAAACAAACAAACAAAAAAATCTTTCCTCTTTAATATTACTATGGAAGTATGGATATTGTTGTGTTTCTGTAGAGCTGACAACGAATGTGCAAAATTTATAATATTAGTATGGAAGTATGGATATTGTTGTGTTTCTGTAGAGCTGACAACAAATGTGCAAAATTTATAATATTAGTATGGAAGTATGGGTATTGTTGTGTTTCTGTAGAGCTGCCAACGTATGTGCAAAATTTCAGGATGATTGGTTTAGTGGTTTAGGCATGAATAGGTAACAAACTTACTTTCGCTTTTATAATAAACTCAAACTCAACTCAAACTAAAAGCATCTATTTCAAATAAACCAATTACAGGCACTTTTGAATTGTCAATGGGTCGGTCACTCAGAAAGATGAAGCTAGTTGCCCATTCCAAAGCGTAGTAGGTCCCTATATGGATAAGAACGGGCAAGAAACTCTACGGACACTCTTTTAAATCAAAATAGTTTTACAAAATATTGGTTACATCGTTCATGTTGAAAATATACATGTGAGAACAATGTAGAAAGACGTGCACGTTAAAAAGCGTCCGTAATAAAAAGATAAAAACTAAAAACAACTAAATTAAAAATAAGCCGTGGCAGCTAAGAGACGACCAGTCCCAACTGACGGCGCTCGTTCACGAACATGACACATGGATCAGCACCAATTAGCTCAACCATTTTGAAGGGAACTTAATGATCCAACACACACGCCACCACCAGCTAGACATTTGAGTGAGCATGACATACTCTCAACCGCCAGGGCACATTCAAGTCAGTGAAAGACGTACCCAGTAAAAGGTAGCTTAATAGTAGCTACATAGTGCTCACACATGTGCTATGCAATTATATAGAGATTGAATCTAAACAATACAAAGGAAGTTTTCTCTTTTCTTAATCTTCAGCAGCTCCAACAATATTTTCGAACGCTAATCAATTAGTTTATGTGTTCTTGTGGAGCAGGACAAGCATTTAGCCAAGCATTTTTGTCAGTGATGTAATCCCCCAACTTATAATATACTACATACATTGCATACATCATACATACATAGCTAAGCTGCATAGCTGCATAGTGCTGTGTAGTGCATAGTGTGCGTTTTATACAAGATTTAATATTAGTTGTGATTATGTCCCTTGTGCTGTGAGCAACGTGGTGAAGATTGAAAGTGTATCGACTAGGGTGGCGTATCTTATACTCAGAATATCTGCAAGATATTTATTGAAGATCATACAGGTTTACGCCTCGATGATGAGGTGGAGACCATGAATGAGGATGTTTCCAGAGCCATGCGTGGCTCTGAAACTCAGTTTACCGTTGTCATGGGGGACGTCAACGCAAAACTAGGCAAACAAGACGATGATGACGACGGAACCACCAGGATCATATACTGGCAAGTTTTAAGGAGAAGGAAGGTCTCTTTATGATGAACTACTTCTTCAAAAAACGTGACGTAACGTGAGAATGTGACAGACAGAGGACCTAGCAGAGCACTAATGGTGCAACGAAAAATGAGATTGACTTCATTATGTCGACGAAGAAGCAAGTATTCAATAATGTGTCTGTGATCAACGTAGTGTGAACCAGGAGTGATCACCGCATGGTAAGAGGCACACTGCACTTAAACATCAAGATGGAAAGATCTCGACTGGTCAAGTCTACGCTCCGTCCAGCACTGATCCAATTCCAAAACCCCGAAAGCTTTCAGCTCGAACTTCAGAATCGATTCGATGCCTAGCGAGTTCCTTGCACGATTATAATGATTGATTCGTGAAAACTGTCCGTACGGTCGAGTCTAAGATCTTCAAGACCCGTCGTTCAAATGGAAACAAGAAGCTCTCTGATGCTACTTTACAGCTCATGGAGGAGAGGCGCGAGATGATCCTGCAGCCTTCTGACGATGCGCTCAAGTACCCGGCGGCTATAAAGACGGGTCTCTAACTCTAAACAACCCAAGAGCTAGATTGACCCGACACTATACCGAATACATCCCGGACGTCAGCTTGTACGAGATTAGGATGGCTCTGAACAATTGTTAACCAAATAAATAACATATTAATAAATTATTAAAGTATATTAAATACAATACTATGAGTGTGTTTATATTTATTTATACAACAATATAAATAATATTTTCTCGAAGCTTTGTTTTACCTATATTACGGATATAAAAACGCCTACAGCTTTGTTATAAGTATTTTACACTTAATAAAAACTCTAATTATGTTAAAAATAGACTTTCATTTAACAAAAAAGTCAATTTTTGAACTCAAATAAAACCAAGGGCAATGGTCCTACAATTCGATGCCAGAATAAGAAATGCTTATGTGGAAAAGTTCTAACGGAATATAGCACAATTTTTTTTTATTATAATCAAAAAAAAATCCACATAAGCATTTCTACACCTAACCACCTTTCCAAAGAACCTGGAACGCAAGGGGTGGGTCTACACACAAAATTAAGAAAAAATAAAAAATAAGACGCGGAATGCGCCGGCCCCGCCCATTTTTGACCGGGCACGCTCCCGGCACGTTTCGTCCATCATCGGGGCGTTTCAAGTAGTTCACCACCGGCACGTTTCGTCCATCATCGGGGCGTTTCAAGTAGTTCACCACCGGCACGTTTCGAGCAATGGGCGCGTGGGTGATGCAATCTTTGGTTGCAAACAATTTAATCAGGCTTTAGTAAGACTGCGAATGTCTACATTGTCACTAAAATTTATTAAATAAAAATTAAAAAACACGAATGCTCTGGCAAAATCACGAACTAAAAAACCGGCCAAGTACGTGTCGGACCACGCACAATGAAGGGTTCCTTAGTTGGAATGAATTTATCTTAAGAACAAACTTAACATTGTAGTTTGTACTCACAATATTGATAGATTTACCATGTTATTTTAAGACCACAGACATATTATAGGTTTTCCTGTAATCTACAGCTAAAGATCTGTTTTCTGTATTTTTTTCAAAATTTTTGGCTCAGTAGTTTCGGAGATAAGGGGGGGGGGGGGAAATGGTCAATTTTCGTCTATTTTCTTAAATAACTTTAAAACAATTTATTTTAGAATTATAAAAAAATATATTTGAGACCCTCATAGTAAGCCCTTTCATTTGACATGCCAAATGGTGTAGTTTGCAAAACTTTTTTTTTAATTTTCTTATTTGCCCCCAAAAGTGACCTCTATATTCAAAATTCATTTATTTACTTTACCCGTCCGTGTTTGGGTCATAGAAATTCATATGTGTACCAAATTCGGAGCAAATTGGCTGTGACAGACGGACAGACAGACAGACAGACAGACAGACAGACATACGGACAGACAGACAGACAGAAAGACACAGACAGACAGACAGACGGACAGACAGACAGACAGACACACAGACAGACAGACAGACAGACGGACATACAGACAGACAGACGGACAGACAGACACACGAGTGATCCTAAGGTTCCGTTTTTTCCTTTTGAGGTGCGGAACCCTAAAAGTAAAAAACAAGTTGTATTCCCTGATTAAACAGATAAATAAAATTGTCATTGCAGTCGGGGAACCATTCTGTGGAATACTTTTTAATCTAAGAGGTCCCCGACTGCAATGACAATTTTATTTATCTGTTTAGTCAGGGAATACAACTGGTTTTTTTTTCACTTTTTAGTCCGTTTTTTGGTAGGACAGTCGTCTTTTTCATTTTATTTTATTATTTTTCTTTAATTTATTATTCTGTCAATACACCCATCAACTGTACACATGACACAATATTGTACACATTTTATGATATTCTGATTCACACGACATTGCATTTTATGGCAACACTACGTCTGACGTAAAGTAAACACAAGGTGCGAACTTGCGTAGGAGTCGAGTTTGACAGGTGTTTAAACTGCAATGCGATGCATGTGACGTAGGTAGCAATGCAGTGCGCGGCGCCGCTCACCTGAATCATGTCGAAGACGTGCTGCATGTCTTGGCGCGTGGCGAGTCGCACAGTGACGCGCTCGCCGCCGGCGATATCTGCGCTGACCGTATTGGACGCCATGCTAGCTCCGCAAGGCCGCGTGCCGCACTGCTCTAGCTCTGGCATGATCCGATGTCATCAATGTCATGTCCCGCATGAGTCATGACGCGCCCAGTGCTGCCAACAATCATTTTGAGATTCCATCAGAAAATCGTAATTTTTGGTCGCCGTAAATAAGCTGTTTATTTTATTCAATGATAATATTTTACACAGGCCAGTTAGAACTTACATGCTTACGCATGGGTTCGGTCGCGTAGTTATACAACGTGTCGTTTTCATCCTCGTCAAATTTCAGGGGGAACATCAAATCGAACAACTTTCTCCATGGGACCAACATCGTAATCGCGAAAAAAATTTCAACCGTCTCATAGAAAACTTCAATAGGGAGGTACCTAGGTACTCGACGCAAATGTATGGGACGGCTGATATTTTTTTCGCGATTACGATGTTGGTGCCATGGAAAAAGTTGTTTGGTTTGTTGTTCTATACCACATCCTGCAAAACGACACATTGTATTAATAAAGAGCCCCACCAGCTAGCATGTAGGGTCTACTGGATGGGACGATGTCTTGTATCTTCCTGTATAATGTGCATACATTGGGTGTTAGCTATTTTGTGTTACTTTATAAATAAGTTCAAACAAACAGCAAAATCCGTTACATTCTATCAGACGTTCAGGGGGAGCGCTGTGGTAGCCCGCGAATTCCTATTTTGTTTTGGGTTTTTTGCAATTTGCAGGTCCTTGTCAGGTTGTATCTTGATCAAAATAAGATACGCGACAATAAAACATATGTATTTACATCATTTTAACCTTAATAATCATTAATACATCTCTTTAGGTTAGATTTCGTGCAGATTCGTTGAACGAACGAAATTTAACGAATCTGTATTGTATTATTTTTTTTTTATTTATTGTTGTTTTTTATGGTTAAAATTATATAAATAAATATGTTTTATTGACGCGTATCGTGTTTTGATCAAGATACAACCTGACACGGACCTGCAAATTGCATAAAACGCAAGAAAGAATTTCGCGGGCTACCACAGCGCATCCTCCTTAAATAATTGTTGTCCCGTTTCCACCTCATCCTAGTCCGTTAAATATGACAGGAAATGTTTGTTGGCAACACTGGACCCGCCATCGCCGATCTGTCTACACGACACTTGCGACAGTCGGACTGCCAAGTGCCGACGCTGATTCTCATTGTCCCTGGTTTACAACATTATTAAATTATTAAGACATTTTATTTATCGTGACTTCGAGTTCGAACACAAGTAAGCTAC
Source organism: Cosmia pyralina (assembly GCA_946251885.1). NCBI lineage: Eukaryota > Metazoa > Arthropoda > Insecta > Lepidoptera > Noctuidae > Cosmia > Cosmia pyralina. The sequence continues at coordinate 38,970 of OX276345.1, forward strand.
TTAATTGATTGTTCATATATTTTCATTACTAGTTAGTTTCACAGAAAAATAATTTTCGGACTTTTCGTCGTGACTTTTCGTAGTAATCTGTTACCTACAACTGATGCAACTAATAAACGGTTGTATAGAGTACCAAAACTTAAAAAGAATTACTTTCACGGCTAAGCCTAGCGTACTACCTAGTGTTAGTTAGGTAATGCTAAAAAAATATCCTATAATTATCTTTCATAGATTTGGAAACATTTTCGAAACATGCAATACTGAAGAAAACACTGAACGACATATTGCATAGATTTTATTATGGGATCATAGATGGCGTCACTATTGCAGTGAGGACCAACATACTTTTAATTTCCTCGACATTCTTACTAAGTTAAATTGAAATGGTAACGCTTGGAGCTATGACAACTTGTTCAAGAGAACTAGCTTCTATGCGCTTTGTACTGTTAGTAGTTTCAAGTGGTAGCTAACAATGTCTGCTAGTATTCCCTAGATGGCGCCACGCGAAGTGGCCACATATTATAAATTCCGCTCTCGTTTGTATGTGCTTTTTACTGTTAGTAGTTTCAAGTGGTAGGTAACAATGTCTGCTAGTATTCCCTAGATGGCGCCACGCGTCTCGTCCACATATAATACATTCCGCTCTCGTTTCTTTCTTATCATAAACTATTAAATAAGAAATATTTGTATATTATAAATTTATAATATTAGGTCTTTACCTAAACAATGCCCTAAACGAAAACTTACCCCTAGAAAAGTGATGGTCACTGTTTGGTGGTCTAGCGCCGGTGTGATTCATCACAGCTTCTTACCAAACGGGGTGAGCATTACTTCAGATGTGTACTGTGAAGAACTGAACACAATGATGGAGAAGCTGGCACATCTCCAACCAGCATTGGTCAATCGCTCGTCTCCGCTGCTCCTGCACGACAACGCGCGACCTCATACTGCACAGCAGACGGTCTCCAAGTTGCAAGAACTGGGGTTGGAAGCTCTCCGTCATCCGCCCTACTCACCAGATCTTGCGCCTACAGACTACTACTTTTTCCAGAATTTGGATAACTTCTTGGCGGGAAAAAAATTCAATACCCGAGAGGCAGTACAAAATGCCTTTGAAGAATTTGTTGCCTCCCGTCCAGCTGATTTCTTTAAGAAGGGCATCAATAAACTGCCACTACGTCGGCAAAGATGCATTGATTGCATGGGTGATTACTTCGATTAATACAAATAAAAAATGCATGAAAAAAATTCGTTTAAAGTTTTTCATACAAATGGCAATTTCATAGGTAAAGACCTATTATTATCTCATTTTAATTTTTTTCGTAGTCAGAAATTTACGTGTAAAGTCCACCATATTATATTTAGGGAGAATTTATATAGCCTATGTCACCCGGACTATTATTACGAATCTATTGATACCTCATTCATTAAAATCAGTTCAGTAATTTAGGCGCTACGGTGGAACACACGTAAATACATACTTATACATATAGGGTGACTGGTAATTAGTGACCGATACTTAAACATGATTATACTCATGATAACAAACAACTCTTACTATGGACCAAACTTGAAATCGCGAAAAAAAATCAGCTGTCCCATACATTCATGTTCGCATAACTCGTCAAAATATAGGGAGCAGCCGATTTTTTTTTCGCGATTTCAGGTTTGGTCCCAGTAAGAGTTGTATGTTATCATGAGCACAATCATGTGTTTAAGTATCGGTCACTAATTACCAGTCACCCTATGTACATACACTGCTAAAATCATAACCCCTCCTTTTGGCTTTGCCGTAGTCGGGTAAAAAGATGTGAAGATGAGATCAGAAAAATCAAGCTTTATAACCATTCACACCTCGAACCGCCCTGCCGCCCGGCCCCCGACAGGACCCCGATTCAGTAACTTCGCTTGCGCTCAAAAGGCCCGATTGACAACGTTTTATGTTCTGAATAAATTATATATTTATGTAAAATGAAATTTAGCGGTAAAAATAAGGCACCCGTATTATATATATATAATAGGTTGGGGAAAAAGTTTCTTCGCATTTTTTAAGAAAATTCAAAACATTTTTTTATATACATTATTTACATTTATCTAAAGTATGTAGGTACCATTTTGTTCGATAACTTTTTGCCATCTTGTAGGTAGGGACATGATCCCATTGCTATAGAAATTTTGGGACTTCTGATCAAAATACCGCGACAAGTGGTTTTGGCAGTCCTCTCGTGATGTTAACCTGACACTGCCTAAAGAATTCTGAAGACACCGAAACAGGTGGAAATCTGAAGGTGCAAGGTCAGGACTATACGGCGGATGCATTAATTAACACCTCCCAGCCAAACTCTCTTAATTTTTGCTGAGTGGCTAAAGATGTGTGAGGTCTAGCGTTATCATGATGAAAAACCACACCCCTTCTGGTAATTAATTCCGGCCGCTTTCTCTCAACTTCTTGCTTTAATCTCATCAGTTGTTCGCAGTAGAGTTCAAAATCGATGGTCCTGCCTGGTGGTAACAGCTCATAATGAATAATGCCCTTCCAATCCCACCACAAACACAGCATCACCTTGTTGCGAGTTAACCCGGGTTTCGCCACAGTCTGTGAGCCTGACCGGCCTTTGACCACGACCCTTTTTCGCATGTTCTTGTCGTACGTAGTCCACTTTTCATCACCAGTTATCAGCTTCTTCAAAAATGGTTCGGTTTCATTACGTCGTAATAAAACATCACAAATGAGTACACCGTTCATTATGTTTCTTTCAGTGAGCTCGTGAGGTACCCAAATATCGAGCTTTTTTGTGTACCCAGTTTTTTTCAAATGCGCCAAAACTGTTTTGTGGTCAATTCCCAGTTCTTCAGCTACGTCATAACTACTGATATACCGATCTTGCTCCACTTTTTCAAAAATGGCATCCATTTTATCCGTAATAGGGCGACCAGAGCGACGTGCATCTTTGACATCAAAATTTCCGGATTGAAAACGCTTAAACCAAATTTGTGCTACTCTCACAGACACTGCACTGGGTCCATAAACATCGCAATTTTTTTTCGCGGCTTGCGTTGCATTTTTACCTTTTTTGTAGTAAAATTTTAAAATGTATCAAATTTCTTCATTAGATTCACCCATCTTGACAGTACGAAAAATAAATGAAAGTCACACATTTTCCTAATTTGAATTTGGAATTATGTTCTTTAAAATTTAAACTTTCAATGATACCAAAACCAGCCAGATACAAATAGTATAGCCAAAGAGATTTTATGTTAAGTTCATACATACTATAATGCGAAAAGACTTTTTCCCCAACCTAATATTATTTCCGAATTTTGTAATTTTCATTCATAAAAACATCTTTGAAATGGTTCAAAAACGTAATCTCATGTCAATGTAAAACATTGTCAAACATTTAGGAAGGTAAACGTACATATTGTAGACAGTTTCCAATATAATATAATATATAGCAAAACCGTTTTACATTCATAATTTCATTTAAGAAAATTTTGAATTAGAAGAAAAAAAATTACAGTCGGCAAGAAAATGGGCAATTTTCACAAAAACTTTTTTTATATCAATCGATCCTGTTTTTTTATGCGGATCAAAAACTCTAACGTTTGCAAGTTTTTATGTAGTGGTAATCTTCGGAACTACTGATCCGATTCCAAAAATTCTTTCACAAGTAGGAAGCAACAGTATTGCCGATATAATTTCACGCGGGCGAAGTCGTGGGCAGAAGCTAGTACAATATACAGTGAAAGGAACTTTGTACCGACCAGTGTCCCACGACACCTCTCGACTTTTTTATAGTGACACAACTTAGGTACTACCACTGATAAACTTTAAGAATTAAATGTAAAATTTTGTGATTTAAATGAATACATTTTTGAGTAATACGTGCGTTTTTAGGGTTCCATACCTCAAAATGAAAAAACGGAACCCTTTTAGGATCAGTCGTATGTCTGTCTGTCTGTCTGTCCGTTTGTCATAGCCAATTTGCTCCGAATTACCAATAATGAGTTTGGTTGGACCAATTAGGTTGAAAGAAGACGAATATAATCTTGGGCCTGGTTGTGAAAAGATGAAATTGGTGTAAATTGATAGCTTCAATATTATTATACCATCACCTCTAGTAGTAGTAGCCTCTTATTATGATTTAAACCTAGGTTTCTTGGTTCTCGTACAAAATGCTCTTAAAGCAGATCTCTCACTTGGTGCAATAATTTTGCTAGTTTGCCGAGACTTCTAATGAAGTTGACAACCTTTCATTAGAATCCTTAATTCTAAGCTTAATTAAATATGCTGTTGATCTAGGTTTATCTAATAACTAATGAACCTCATTAAACATTTGGAACTGCGCTTTGTTTAACCCTATCCATGTATGCACAACATTGTTTTCCATCTCATTTATACTCACAAAATGAAGTAATCCTGAATGCTTCTGTTAAGGGCTTCATGGCCTGGATATGTTTTGCTGTGTAAGTCTATAAGTACATATTTATTTCTTAAACTGTTAAGGAAATCCCATGCTTCTATACATAATTATCAATTTCTGTGATCCAAACACGGATGTGTAACGTAAATAACGTTTCGTTTCCTTATTGTTCTACTAAACAGTTCTATGGTAGAACTAATTATTATTTTTTTCTTTAGATGGCTACGATATTACTAATGGAAGTCTTTATTCCCACTTGTTCTACTTGTTCCATTCCACAGTTCTACGGTAGAACTAATGGGAGTTTTGGTTCTCACTAGTACTACGTTTCGATTTATTCCCGAATAGTAGAACTAGTGAAACTTTTACTTCCAAGTAGTTCTACTCTGAGACATGTATTACCAAATATAATAGTTTTGCCTTTTTAGGGTTCCGTACCTCAAAAGGAAAAAACGGAACCCTTATAGGATCACTCGTGTGTCTGTCTGTCCGTCTGTCACAGCTATTTGCTCAGAATCTAATAGACCGATTAAGTTGAAATTTGGTACACATATGAATTTCTGTGACCCAAACACGGACGGGTAAAGTAAATAAATGAATTTTGAATATAGAGGTCACTTTTGGGGCGCAAATAAGAAAATTAAAAAAAAAGTTTTGCAAACTACACTATATGGGATGTTAAATGAAAGGGCTTACTATGAGGGTCTCAAATATATTTTTTTTATAATTCTAAAATAAATTGTTTTAAAGTTATTTATGAAAATAGACGAAAATTGACCATTCCCCCCCCCCCCCCCCCTTATCTCCGAAACAACTGAGCCTAAAGTTTTTAAAAAATACAGAAAAAAGATATTTACCTGTAGATTACAGGAACACCTATAAGAAGTCTGTGGTCTTAAAATAACATAGTAAATCTATCACTATTGTGAGTACAAACTTACATTTACAGTTGGAATGTATGGGAGAACCTGTTTTTCAACTACAATGTTAAGTTTTTTCTTAGATAAATTCGTCCCAACTACGGAACCCTTTATTGTGCGTGGTCCGACACGCACTTGGCCGGTTTTTTTTTTTGTGGATGGGAAATCATCAAATGACTTTTCCCGCTCTGGGCAGAGCGGGAGGGCGTGTTCTGACACGTCGCACGAAAGTCTGCTTTTACTGACTAAAACCCACCGGTGTTCCTTCAGTTGCCCGTGCCAGGGTCAGTATCTCTTTCGAACAACTCGCGACCCCAGCGGCATCGGCCCTATCGGACCCCATCACTGCTGACATCTCTTTGAGGCGCGCGTGGAACACAACGCACCGTCGACCCGGGCCTGGTCCTTACCGGACGGCGAGCTACCCATTCCTCGTCGTCCGCAAGCCCGCGCCTACGGCGGCCCGCCGCTCAAGGCGTCTCCTGCGGCGGCTAGAGGCGCGTGGGCGCGACTGTTGCTTCTCCCTCACGCGTTCCGCCTCCTCCTTCGCGAGCATAACTGCTTCGCAGAAGGAGGTGACGGCCTCCCATGCACTCTTGCTCCGCACCATGGCCTGGACCAGGTTTGGACGCGAGAGATTGCCACCGCCGATCACCTTCGCGAGAACACGGCGGTGCTCCGTCCAAGCCGGGCAGACCTCCACTGTATGCTCCACCGTGTCCTCTGGGCGATCCACACAATGGTGACACCCGGGCGGTGAAGTGAAACACACGCTAGCTGGTTGAACACTGATATTTATTACTATCTTTTGCCAGCGGCTTCGCCCGCGTGTATGTTGGAAATTATCCCACGGGAACCTTCTACCGGATTGAAAAGTATCCTATGTCTTAATCCAGGTTATAAACTATATGTATACCAACTTTCATCCAAATCCGTTCAGCCGTTTTTGCGTGATTGAGTAACAAATATCCAAACATACAAACTTTCACATTTATAATATTAGTTGGATCAATAGTGAGGGTAGGCCGACTACCCACTCAAATATACTACATGTTTCCCTTTTGAAAGAAATAAACAATGTAAAAGTTAAGTTTTAGAAACTAAGTACCTATCCATGAATTATTCATCTAAGGTAAGATATCCAAATACATAATAAAAGTATGACTACTATCCTAAAACAAAACATTAGCAGTTTAGAGGCATGAGGAACAGCGTGTCAAGTTCACTCATCCTCCATAGACAAGGGAGGATCCTCCGACCAGACGGGTGGTGTGTCTGGTGGGCAACTGCCCGACGGTTGATGTCGGGACGTTGTACCTATAAGGCTAGTTGCGCGGTAAACTCAAAATTGCGCGATGCAGGATTGCGTGACGTCAGTGTGACGCGTAGTAACGTAGTTCGTATGTGGCGATGTAGATGCCGCCACAGCAGCATTTATTAAGTATTTAGGCGTGTATACTACAAAACTGATTGCTTTTTTTATCTCGTAATTATATTATAGTTTTTTTTTTTTTATCTGTAATAATGTAATTTTTTATTAACGTCCTTTTTACAAAGTTAACACTATATACACTAGGTACTAAAGTAAATTACTAACTAACTAATATACAAATAAATGCAAAACAAAAGGACACCTAGGCGTCGAAGTACTCGTCCGCATCGATGTCATCTGGAAACGTGCCCAGAAGACTGGCAGCATTGCCACGTTGAATGGTAATGCTAATTCTTTGGCCAAAGAACGAGCCAGCCCTCTGGTCACGTGAAGTCTCGACCAGTCGGCGAGAAATTTCCTTAAAAATTAGACGCGTACTCGGGCCCCATGCCCCGAGCGTTTCGACCCCAAACGGCTCAAAACTGTAGTTACCTATAAGGTTACAGCAGCCGCAGTAGCGGCGCCAGCACAGCACACCGTGCTTGAAACATGAGATGGCGCAAGGGTGTCGACACAGGTTGCGTCCCACACCAGAGGCCTACCCATCTTCCAAGGCAACAGCGTCATGCCGTCTGGTCTCTTCCCATCGTCACGTACCAGCCGTTTGGTTCTAATACTCAGAGACGTAGTTGCTTTCCCACTGTTGAAAACTGTTTATCTTGCCTTATCTCAGTCTCTCCTAACCTATTGCATCTCAGTTTGGGGTGGCACTTTTAAGACCCTTATGCTTCGCCTTGAGAGGGCGCAGAGGGCCGTTTTGAAGGTGATGCTTCACAAACCGTATCGCTACTCTACAACCCTATTATACAAGGACACATCTGTACTCACTTGCAGGCAACTCTGTGCACTGAAAATAATCCTACGTAAGCATTCCTCCCTCAATTATGACCCAAAATTGCTTACAAATAAACGACGTAAAGACCTGGTCTGCCCTTCGGTTAGAATCAAAACTGCCCTGGCAAGTCGAAACTACCTGAATCTGAGTGGCCGACTTTATAATGCAATTAACAAAGCTTGCAACATATATCCCCTCCCAAAATACAAGTGTAGGACCGTAGTAACCCAATACCTTCTGGGTCTTACTTACGACGATACTGAAAATCTGTTCGCCAGGGATTCATAATCATATTAAATAAATTAGTACGCGCTTAAACACACACACACTCTCACCCTCACGCACACCCACACTCTCACACAACACACACACACACACACACACGCATTCACGTATTTCCTTGCATGCCTTAAAAATTGAAATGAATAAATTATTTTTCAATCAAATTAGTACTTATATTCAATTAAATTAAATTTTTATTCTTTTAATTAAACTTACATGAACGTAATTGAAATTGTACCAGAACTATTTGTAACATTCTAATTTTCCTGTAGCGAGTGCGTATGTCACGGTATCGCTTGTTACTTAAGGTTGTAGTAGGAAGGCGCCGGCGTCTGTCACACAGTTAATACTAGCACAGACATCGTCGTTTACTCTATCTTTGAAATACTCAAAACTTTGCACATTGTGTTTTTGTTTAGGATAGATGAGTTGTACCCACATTTGTTAATAAAAAATTTATTATTATTATTATTATTAATACCGCTGGTACGCCGGCGGTGAGAAGAGCTCGACGAATGATCTCGTTGATGCTGGCGTGCCGTGCTATGCGACCTGCGCTCCTGTAGCAGGACAGGCCTTGGTGCCCGAGACTGACGACAGCTTCACCGCAGTAATACCGACGCGGAGCAACACAAGGTGCGCCCAAGCGGAGACACGTAGCGAGCCGAAACGATGAGTCATCCATCATAGTACCTATGGTGGATGACGGGAGCGCCTGAAGCCACAAGCCTGACTCCCATTTTCCTACAGCCAGCAGACGGGCACGATCAACAGTATTAAATGACGTATTGCTTTTTTATATCCTTAATTTACAACAACTTACTATCCTAAAACAAAACATTAGCAGCATTTACTAAGTATTTAGGCGTGTATACCTTACAAAACTGATTGCTTTTTTAGATCCTTAATTTACAACAACTTACTATCCTAAAACAAAACATTAGCAGCATTTAATAAGTATTTAGGCGTGTATACCTTACAAAACTGATTGCTTTTTTATATCCTTAATTTACAACAACTTACTATCCTAAAACAAAACATTAGCAGCATTTATTAAGTATTTAGGCGTGTATACCTTACCAAACTGATTGCTTTTTTATATCCTTAATTTACAACAAAAAACTATCCTAAAACAAAACATTAGCAGCATCAAATAAGTATTTAGGCATGTATACCTTAAAAACTGATTGCTTTTTTATATCCTTAATTTACAACAACTTACTATCCTAAAACAAAACATTAGCAGCATTTACTAAGTATTTAGGCGTGTATACCTTACAAAACTGATTGCTTTTTTATATCCTTAATTTACAATAAATTACTATCCTAAAACAAAACATTAGCAGCATTTACTAAGTATTTAGGCGTGTATACCTTACAAAACTGATTGCTTTATTATATCCTTAATTTACAACAACTTACTATCCTAAAACAAAACATTAGCAGCATTTACTAAGTATTTAGGCGTGTATACCTTACCAAACTGATTGCTTTTTTATATCCTTAATTTACAACAAATTACTATCCTAAAACAAAACATTAGCAGCATTTACTAAGTATTTAGGCGTGTATACCTTACAAAACTGATTGCTTTTTTATATCCTTAATTTACAACAAATTACTATCCTTAAACAAAACATTAGCAGCATCAAATAAGTATTTAGGCATGTATACCTTAAAAACTGATTGCTATTTTATCCTTAACTAGCTTTTGCCCGCGGCTTCGCTCGCGTGTATCTCGGAAATTATCCCAGGGGAACGTACTGCCGGAATAAAAATTATGCTATAATCATAATCATTTCATTATCAGGCACCTAGACCCATAGATAAAATACACAAAATTATCTTAGAAACAATAAAAATAAACTGTTAAACCACTTGACCGTTATTCGAAGCATAATTAAACTATTGAGATAAGCTGAACCTTGTTTCCTGTGCCTTTTTTCCTTACGTTTCTAGCGATATAGCTCTGTCTCGCTCTCATGACGTCACCAGGTCAGAGAGGGGAGCGCATTTTTGAGCGCGCGCGCTCGGTCTTGTTCATTGGCGTTCTTTTCCTTGCCGGAGACGGTTGCTGCTTAGCAGGTGAGTTATCTATATTTCTTTTCCACAACCGTCTATATATTTTTCCTTTCGACGAAAGTTGGCATACTTGCCAATTTTAAATTTTTATTAAAACTGTTTCTAGTCAATGATAATTATTGATAATACAGTGAATCATCGTTGATATTTTCAGAATTTAATGGTTTTCCGTTCGCGTGTTGTTTATTCTTTTTCTTTTGCAGTGTGTGTAATTCAATTGTTTTAAGTATAATACCGAATACGTAATGGATAAGGAAATAACGTTGATTTCGCAAGATGAACCGGTCGCAGGTCCTTCGAATACCGCTAATAATAGAGAATCTAGTGCCAAACGGATGCGTTCACATCCGAGCAGCAGCAGTAGTAGTAGCTCTGATAGTAGCGATTCTTGTTCCAGTTCATCTAGTTCTTCTATCCATAAGTTTATACATGCGCGTCGCCGTCACCGTCGTCAGAAAAAAAGGGGGGGCAAGCACAAGCATCGCCGCTCGGAGCGTGAAGTGAAACATAATATAAATAATAGTATACCGCTGCCCGACGACGCCCTATCCCTCTTCACGGAGGATGATTTAGAACTGGAGGGTAGTAGTCTTATAAATAATTTAGATGTTGAAACTAAGCTTAAGGAACCGGCTGTTCCAAAGACAAACGAGCGTTACTTGAACATTTTAAAAGAAATTCAGTTTTTTAATAAACCGGATTGGAGTGAAGTCCATTACGCGGAAACTCAAAAATCGTATAACCATAGCCCGGGTTTCGTCGAACTCGAGGCAAATGAGGAGATCAGACCCTATGACACACTAAAACACTTAAGTTACTCGAAGAGGGCCTATGCTTCGTTAACTTACGGTATTTTAAAACAAAAGGAGAAGGAACTTTGTGCATTTTTGACATGGGTCCGAGACCAGAGAGAAGAAATTAACTTCGAGGCTATAAACCAAAAGTTAAATGACATCTTCACTTCTGTTGAGTTCAGCAAGGTTTCGGCAGACCTATTGCAAATGATTTGCGGCCATAGGGCTGAAACTATACAGATGCGCAGAGACAGCATAAATAATGCAGTTCGCAATCCCTTAATAAAAGCGGCAATAAAGAAAATACCTCCATCTGAGGTTAGCTTATTCAATTCTGAGCAGTTAGTTGTTGCATTAGAAAAAGCTGGCGGTATCAAAAAAGCCTTCTGGCCTGCTTCTAGATCGGCTGGTACATCTACAAAATCGGCTTATGGTAATACCTCAACTTCGCAAGTTTGGAAATGGCTCATACGTCCCTCGCAGTGGCAATATTCAGTTCCACCCTCGCAGGGTAAGAACTATAACTCAAGCATGCCTTCACAAGGCTGTCAGAACTGTAACGTCCCCTCGCAGGGTGGCTTTTTGCAGCATAATATACAGTGTCCTTTGCAAGGACCAGCACATGCGTATTGCAACTATCCTCAACAGGGTAGTGGCGTAGTGGATAGAGGTTCCTTTCGCTCCCGCGGGGCAAAACAAACCCAAAGATACCGCGCTCATAAACGCGGCGGAAATAAGCGAAGGTCATCACCTTCAGGCTTCAATGCCAAGAGAAGTAAATATTGACATGAAAATATTTCAAGCCGGTCAGTTATCAAATTTCGTCGATCATTGGAAGGAAATCTCTTTCGGTCTCTTTTTAGATCTAAGTTCTGCTTTTGACTTGATAAACCACGACCTGTTGTTAATTAAGCTTGAGCATTATGGTGTGAGAGGCAAAGCTATACGACTTCTGACATCCTATTTAAAAAATAGAAAAATGTTCGTGGACGTAAAGCAACTGATTCGCGTTGAAAATAAGAATGGGAGGAATGTTTCTGATAATGCATTTCATCAGCAAGATATTAGGTCTAAATTAAAAAACACAAGTGTAGGAATTCGTCAGGGATCTATATTGGGTCCCATTCTCTTTATTATATTTATTAACGATGTAATAGATTATGTGGAAAATATTTTAGGGGAACATTCAAAGTTAGTGGTATTTGCAGACGATACGAACGCTATCATTTCAGCAGATAACATTCAATCTCTTAATTTGCGCGTAAATGAAGCTTTAGAGGTATTTCACAATTGGTTCACTATCAACGGACTCAAAATGAACGCTAGTAAAACCAACTTAATGCTATTTCGTACCACTTCCATAAATAGAAGTCGCCTAAATTGTACTTTGGATGGAGTCCATGTCAGCATGGTAGAGGCAGTAAAGTTTTTAGGAGTACATGTTGATGGTTATTTAAATTGGAAACCAGAGCTTGATAGTTTAAAAACTCCATCAGCTCAACATGTTATGTACTGAGAAGCCTACGAAATGAGATTGACATTATACAGTTAAAAGAAGTCTATTACGCGTTAATCGAGTCAAGGTACAGATACAGCATCTTATGCTGGGGAGGCAGCTACGATTACAATATACTGAGAGCATTTGTATTAAAAAAAAGGGCATGCATGGTTTGCATTCGTCAGCGGGAATCTTGTAAGAGACACTTTGTAAATTTGAATATTCTCACTGTACCTTCCCTATACGTAATGGTGCTCCTAACACATTTTTCTAAATATGTACATCAATATGAGACTGAAGAGGAAAGAAAGCTTAGAGAGAGTACGAGAAGAAAAGATTTTAAAAACACTAATATTCCTAAACTTAATAATTATAGTCGAACACGGTACCTGCCACATGTCAGTGTTAATCTTCAATAAACTTCCCGTTGATATAAAAATATCACTTTACAAAAGGGAGTTCAAAACTAAATTGAAGCGTTACCTACCGAAAGGCTGCTATTATTCTATTAATGACATTTAAATTGTAAACATACATATTATACTAGAAATTTACTATGATTATTATTTCTGTTACTATTAGTCTAAAAATCTTTTATTGTTCATTTACTTTCACGACATTTATGTAAGTAATTGACATTGGATATCTGACATTGCCTATATTTAATTATTTGTAGCATTATTATTCTAGTTAATTAAATGACATTTATTTATTATTATTATTACTCTTCCTCATAGTAATTAAGTGGCATGTATTTTATTTTATAAATTGTTTCTAATATTCGACACAATGTAAAAATTGTTATGAATAAATAAATAAATAAATAAATGCAAGCACCAGGTCTCCTTATTCAAATAATTCAAGGGCACCGTATACCTTTTTAACAAAAACCTCCCTTAATCATGCCCAGATTAGACAGCAAGGCGTTTCAAACACCTGTGTCACCAGAAATTACCTTAATTATTCAAAAAATGTTGAATCAAGGAATTCTGGAAAATGCAAGCCCAACACCAAGTTTCTTATCTACCTTCTTTCTAGTACCAAAGAGCGATGGGTCAGCCCGACCGATTTTCAATTTAAAGGCTTTAAACGAGTTCTTACTGACCACCCCTTTCAGTCTGATAAATGTGTTCAGAGTCCTAGATTTCATTCACCCCCAAGATTGCATGTGCTGGCCGGATATCTCACAGGCTTACTTTCATCTAAACATAGCAAAGCCTCACAGGCGCTTCTTACGTCTTATTTACAAAAAACGACTTCTTCAAATGACCTGCCTACCTTTCGGTCTAGGCACGGCTCCAAAAACTTTTGCCAGTTTGACAAATTGGATTACCCAAATTATGAGAAGCCAAGGTGTGAGAATATTGATATTTCTCGACGATTCTCTTCTGGCTCACCAAGACCCAGTAGTTCTCGCAGGCCATGTGAGTCTTCTCGTAAAAACATTAAAATATTTGGGTTGGCAAATAAATTTCGAAAAATCCATCCTAACACCAAATAAATCCCTAGTTTACCTATAAGTACTGTGGGATCCTTGGCTAAACCTCAAACGTCTGCCAAGGGAAAAAGTACCCTCATTACTAGCGAAGATTCGCGAAATCGTAGATTTGGGGAAAACAGACCTAAAGAAGTTGCAAAGCGTAATAGGAGCACTAAACTTTGCGAGTTTTGTTGTCCAAAGAGGAAGATTGCACTATCGAGCTGTATTGAAATTCCTAAACACACTACAACTGAACAATTCTGTCAAGGTATACACTGTACCTGCAGATGCAATAGGCGACCTACAATGGTGGAGCCACAATTTGCAACATCCGTTAAATCTACACCACGCACCAGTGACGCATTTTATCACAACGGACGCCTCCGACTTAGGCTGGGGGGCCCAGATGGACAACCAGTCTCTATGAAGAACGTGGTCCCAGAACGAGAAGAATTGTCACTGCAATGTAGATGAAATGTTGGCAATATTGAAGGTTTTCAAAGTCATCCCGTGTATCTGAGTCAATCTACGGTCACCATAAAATGCGACAATCGCACGGTAGTAGCGTATCTCCGTCACGAAGTGGGAACCAAATCCTCGCGTTTGATGGACATAACATACGACCTGTTTTGATTGATAGATGAGTACCAAATTCATATCAATGTGTACTACATTCCGGGGAGGTACAACAACCATGCCGATCACCTATCGCGGTTTCGCCAGGTCCCCGAATGGCATCTGATACCCGAGATTACCAACATAATATTCTTAAAATGGGGAATTCCCAAAGTGGACCTGTTTGCCTCCAGCAACGCTCACGTAGTCCCTCATTACGTGTCGAAAGATCAGAACGACAAACAAGCTGTAGCCCACGCTGCATTCTCGATTGCTTGGAAATTCGATCTGGCATGGGTGTTCGCACCCCCGTTCCTACCGTTCGTTCGGTTTTGAGCTACCTCAATCGGGCATCGGGAATTTACTTGATAGTAGCACCGCGATGGGAGAAAGTCTTTTGGCGCGGCGATCTCAAAGCCCGGGCTCTGGCCCCACCGTTCACAATACAGAACCTGAACAAAGTATTGATCGATGTGACAACGGGACTGCCACCTCCTCGCATCCAGGATCTAGTGTTGGAAGTTTGGAAATGTGGGGGTGGACACATCATTTAGGTAATTGGAATAATTCTCAGATAGATTTTTTGAAAAGTTCTTGGCGCGATTCTACCCTAAGAACTTACAAACCTGCATGGAACTGCTGGGTTTTGTGGTGTAGAACTAGTCATATTAGCCCTAAGAATCCCTCAGGATCTGACCTAGCTCGTTTACTGGCTGATCTACATATAAAACATAAACTGTCTTATAATACAATATTGTTACACAAGTCTGTGGTCTCCACCCTTTGTAATAATGTAAATGATTCAGGTGTTCTAAGTAATCATGTTTTGGTGAAACATATTTTGAAATCGATTTCAATCAAAAACCAATTGTTTCTAAGTTACCCGTGTGGAATATTGATGATTTTTTGTTTTCTTGGGGTTAGAACAATAAATAAATAATAAAAGAAAAATAAAAAAAAAGTTTATTGCATATTAAAAAACGTACACGGAAATGAACTCTTGACTTCCAAACTAAGTAGGACTTGTATTATGGAAGTCAAGGCGCTCTCTCATTATATATGCTTAATTAATACAATAAAAGTAAGGGATGCATGCAGCAAAAAAAAAAAAAAAAAAAAATACCAAAAGAGAAATAACAAAAAAAATAAAAAAGTAGGTAGGTATAACAAAATTAAGTTCTACGACTACCTGTGGAGTGTAGTATTGTCAGAATGTGAGTCAGTGTGATGAATGATAAGTGAGATTAGTGTTATGTGGTGTTATGAGTGGTGTGTTCGTGTGCTGTGTGTTATGTAGTTAATAAGTGTTAAGTATGTTCTGTACGCGGCGAGTTTCGTGGGGTGTGTCATAATATGAGGCGTTTTGTACAGATGAGTATGCGTGAGAGACTGTGGTTTGGAATGTGTAGGTGTATGTACAATAGTCAAGGTGGCTTAAGTAATTTTTCAACTTCTTCATAATTTAAGCTCATTAACCAGTCAGTCATACATGTCTTGACATTAGATTTAGTAAGTTGGAAGATTTGGAGCATTTTATGACTAACATTGTACAAAAGAATGGATGTGACATTATAATGTCTCCGCGCTAATGCAGTGTTGTGCTTATGAGAACGAAGAATGTTTGTTACATGACGTCTATTGAAGATGAATTCATCGTACTTAGATGAGTGCTTACGCAGCACCGCATGCAGGACATAGAGTTTTCTAACTGACAGTAGCCCACAATCGGCGTATAACTTTTTAGTAGGATATCGGATAGGCTTAGCTGTCATGACCTTTATTTAATACGGCTCTCTGCGCTCTCTCCAGCCCAATCATAAGAGTTTTACAACAACTACCCCACACGCATATCATATACAGTAAGTTATTAAGGACTGGCACAGTGCAAAGTATACTAGCTTAAGGGTTTTGAGGTCGGCAGATTTCCTAAGTTTAAAAAAAATGTAAATAAGTTTTCTAACTCGGGCTGTGAGAGAGGTAACGTGAGGAGTCCAGGTAAGAGTGTTGTCGATCAAAACACCGAGATACTTAACACAGCCAGTTCTACTTAGCGTCAAGCACCAGCAGTCAGATATCTTGTCATCGCAGTTGTGAGCTTTCAGTATTAAAGATTGGGATTGTGGCAGTTGGTTGCTTCTAAGGGCAAATGGAAGATACACAGACTTTGAGACATTTAATGTAAGTTGATTTTCTGATAACCATGACATGACAGTTTTTAAAAGAATTTTCTGCATTACTCAGAGTTTCTGCCCAGTCCTCTCCATTAACTACTAGAGCTGTGTCATCTGCGTATGTAAAAATTTTACACTTGGTTAAAGACAGTCTACATAGCTCATTAATGTAGATAAGGAATAGAGTGGGTCCCAAAATAGAGCCTTGAGGAACTCCGAAGGTAAGTTTTTCTTCATCACTCACTACTGTACCAATCTTAACACACTGGGTACGATCTGTAAGGTAATCCTTAAAGATTTCCAGAGGTTCGCCACGAATACCTATTCGTTCCAGTATTTTGATAAGGATGGGAACAGAGATAGTGTCAAACGCCTTAGAGAGATCCAAAAAAATACCAAGGCATTTCCGCTTGCTATCTAGGTGAGTTACAATTTCATTTCAAATTATGACAACATTTTTGATGTTTCGAGTCAAGCCGCTGCCCTCTTAGTACTCTGTTCTGGTAGGCGTATTCATGACTTGACACTCCTTATAACCGATAACGATAATTATATTAAATCACCTGACCAAAATTTTATAACTTTGTGGCCAGCCGTTGGGTCTAAGACTGATTCATCTGACTGTAGGCAATCAGGATGCAGATTATTTAAAAATAATGATAATAGGAAGTTGGACCCCGTATACTGGGTTGAACAAACTGCATCACTGCTTTCCACTAGACGTCAGGAAGCTAAATGTCCTAACTTGTTTGTCACTACGAGAGGTACAGCTCGTGCGGCCTCACGAACTGTTATTGCAGGCTGGATTAAAACTCTGATGCGTCAGGCAGGTATTGTTGCTACTCCTGAAAGCTTCCCCATGGAAGATATTATGGCTCGGGGAAATTGGAGGTCCTCAAACACTTTTAATCGATTTTATAAACGACAGGTTTTGGGCTCTTCTAGGAGTAACAGCATTACTGCTCTTTTTAAACCTCTTATAGTGAATTATGTCGATTTATTGATATTTTGTTGAATATTTTCAAACACATCATTTCTTTTTTCTTGATCTTTCCCTACACATTGGCGTTCGTCATGAGCGCCACCAGGCGATAACAGACATATCTCAATAGTTTAATTATGCTTCGAATAACGGTCAAGTGGTTTAATATCGGCATTTTACCTGAAATAAATCGCTTATTAAACTACTTACATTATTCGAAGCATAATATTAATTTTTGCCAAGTGACATAGTCAATCCTCCAATGAACAAGACCGAGCGCGCGCGCTCAAAAATGCGGTCCTCTCTCTGACCTGGTGACGTCATGAGAGCGAGACAGAGCTATATCGCTAGAAACGTAAGGAAAAAAGGCACAGGAAACAAGGTTCAGCCTATCTCAATAGTTTAATTATGCTTCGAATAAGGTAAGTAGTTTAATAAGCGTTTTATTTCAGGTAAAACGCCGATAATACATAATAATAAATCTTATTTTATCTTTATTTATACACGTAACGTCGGCGTCGTGTTTCGCTGCGTGGTGTCGCGTAACCGTCCTCGGAAACGTCGAAATATGACACCTTTCGGCCAAAAGTCCTCTTTTAAAAAGGTCTGTAGATGGTGGGTTGGAACTCATACCACGAACGACGTAAAAGTTTCTTCGGTAACGCGCCAAAAATTTATAGTAAAATACCGAATGCCATTAAAAATATGCCATTAATAAAATTCAGAAAGGCACTTAATAAGTTGCTTAGTGACAAGTGTTATTTATTATACATTAGATGAATTTTTGAATGATGGCTCAGTATAAACAAAATAAAATTACTTATTATTAAAATGCGTCATGTTACTTTATGTTTTATGACAAAAACTTACATGATGAATTGAAATTCATAATTAATTAACATTTAATGTTTTTATTTTTTTTCTTCTTGTGATTTTGACTTAGATATTTTTAGTGGTAAATAATATTATGTAATAATTTTTTTGTTTTTTGTTAATTTATTTTGATAATTGAATATCATGCATGATCTGGAGCTAGATGCACAACATATTTGTACGCCTCCTGGCATAACATAGCGTTCTTTTTACTAATATAAGATCCACATTTCTTTGCCTGTATTAACAAATAAAAGTGATTTCATTTCATTTCATTTCATTTGATATTGTGACGCGATTCCAACCTTTCGACCCTCAGAGTCCAGTCGTTCTTCGGTTGGGTATGTTCATAACAACACAACAAAACAACTACATTCATATGTTAAATAATCATATGCAATTCTTAGTTAGTCACCATAGTGACAAGTTTATATTTTTTGACACCAACATTTTTGTTGATAAGCTAAGCTCGACTAGGGATACGGTGTATCTGCCCAGTAGTTTTAGACGTCAAATAGCTAGGCTATTAGCTTTTAATATTAAGTGAGACATAATTAGTATGTCGAAGTCATCTATAATTAGCACCACAGTTAGTAATAGTACTAATGTTAAGGTAGTCAACAATTTAAACTAGTTTGTAAGACAACAGAAGATACCACTAACAGTATAGTTACACTTAATAACAAAAAGGTATTTTCTAGCACTAAAATTGTTAACTGTAGAAAAGGGGCTAAGCAGAAATCCTTGAAATTATTTCATCAAAATATTCAAGGTTTTTCGTCCAAACAATTGGAAATTGAATTGTTTTTAGAAAAAACAATGTTTGACATTATTTGTTTAACTGAGCATTGGTTAAAAGATTACGAAATGTTAATTAATTATGAGAATTATAGTGTGGCCAGTTGTTTTAATCGAACATCAATGATGCGAGGTGGTTCACTAATCTTTATTAAAAATTGTATTAAATCAAAAACTCGTACAGACATAGTTGAACTATCGGTTGAACATAGCATTGAACTTTCCTGTGTTGAGCTGGATAAGCATGTCATAGTGTGCGTTTACAGACCTCCAAATTATCAAAACTACTCCATATTCGAGTCAGTAATGGAAGAAGTTTTGGCAAAACTTGCAGCTGGTAATAAGTCAGTAATTATCTGTGGTGACTTTAATATTTATATTTTAGAAAACAATTCAAATACCAGTTGATTGTTAAATTTGTTTAAATCATTCAATTTGTCAAATGTGTTTGTAGAACCAACCCGAATAACTACAACTACTGCTACATGTATTGATAATATTTTTTGTTGCTGTGACTATTTAGAAAAATCCATCGTTAATTATCTCCCTTCTGATCACATCGGTCAAACTGTAACTTTTGAGTCCAACATACCAATACAAAAAGTGCAGATACTATCCAGACCAATAACATCTGCTAATTTAAATAAATTTAATAGCACTTTAATTGGTAAGTTAAATGACCAAGAACTAACAATGTTAATATTTTGTATGAATATTTTGTATTTTGTGTTTTTTTTTTCGGTAGTCCAAACAGAGTTCGATAAATCTTTTAAGAAGATCACAAAAACTATAAGCCCTAAGTTTTTATTTAGTGACTGGGCAACTAGAGGACTCAGGAAAAGTAGGGAAAGACTTTTCGAGCTGTATGGCCTTAAGCCTTAATTTTTAAGAATACTTATAAGGCAGCTAAAGCTTTATACATTAGCAACAAGGTTAAATCAGCAGAGAATAAAATTAAGACAGTTTGGAAAATTATCAATAATGAAACTAACAGGATCAAAAAGCATAATTTTGATTACACACTGGAGACGTCAAGTGGTCTCATTTGCGATAGCAAAGAAGTTGCTCAAGAATTTGTAAATTTCTTTACCAGTATCCCACTTAAAACTACTGAAATATTAAACTCCTCGCCCTCACTCTCTTTTGATTTAGTAAAGGTGAACGTTTCGGCCTGCCCGATTGAATTTAACTTTAAGCACATTAACCCTATAACAGTAATAAAAGCTTTTAAGCAAATTAAGATCAAACCGACCGAAGATCTTTGGGAAATGTCCATTAAAGTCTGTACCTCCATAATTGAGACTATAGCGCCTTACTTAGCCTTAATATTTAATTTGTGTGTGGATCAAGGTGTTTTCCCGGTTTTAATGAAATACAGTAAGGTAATACCACTTTTTAAATTCGGGGACAGTAAGGACACAAATAATTATAGACCCGTATCCGTGTTGCCAGTTTTCAGCAAGGTTTTTGAAAAAGTAATGCTTAATCAAATGCTCAATCATTTTAACATGAATAAAATACTTCACGATCAACAGTTTGGTTTCACCAAAGGACGTTGTACGACCGACGCCGGTGTAACTTTATTAAAACACATTTTTAACGCGTGGCAAGAGGCCCAAGACGCAATAGGGATTTTTTGTGACCTCTCCAAGGCATTTGATTGCGTCGATCACGAAACCTTACTCTTGAAACTGGAGCATTACGGACTTGGAAAACTTGCGCTCAGTTTAGTAAAATCTTATTTGAATGATAGACTACAGCAAGTTCAAATAAATGGTATCACTTCACTTGGTTTAAATGTAAAAATGGGTGTTCCACAAGGCTCAATATTGGGTCCTTTCCTCTTTTTAGTGTATATTAATGATTTACTCCATTTATTAAAAAATCAACCACAAATGGTGTTATTTGCTGACGATACTTCCTTAATTTTTAAGGTAGGTAGATGTGATACATTAACCCTATAACAGTAATAAAAGCTTTTAAGCAAATTAAGATCAAACCGACCGAAGATCTTTGGGAAATGTCCATTAAAGTCTGTACCTCCATAATTGAGACTATAGCGCCTTACTTAGCCTTAATATTTAATTTGTGTGTGGATCAAGGTGTTTTCCCGGATTTAATGAAATACAGTAAGGTAATACCACTTTTTAAATTCACGTCAATAACGCCCTACTGCAGGTCCAAAATTGGTTCACTGCTAATAATTTAGTATTAAATGGGAAAAAAAACTGAGTGCATTAGATTTTCTTTACCAAATGTAAAAAGTAGTGATTGTGAGATAGTATTGAATCAAGAGAAACTAGAATTCGTCGATAAAACCGTTTTCTTGGGGATCACGCTCGACTCAAGGCTACAATGGGGTCCTCATTTAACATCACTTGCAGGACGGCTAAGTTCAGCAGCATATGCTGTCAGAAAAATCCGTCAATTTACTGATGTAAATACAGCACGGCTAGTCTATTTTAGTTACTTTCATAGTATCATGTCTTACGGTATTTTACTTTGGGGACGGGTTGCAGACATCGAGTCAATTTTTATTCTGCAGAAAAGAGCCATTAGAGCCATATATAATCTCCGCAAGCGCGATTCTCTAAGGGAACTGTTTAAGGAAATTAACATCATGACGGTACCTTGTCAATATATCTACGAAAATATCATGTACGTAAGGAAAAATTTACATCTTTTTAGTAAAAGAGGTGAAAGGCATAATTATAGTACTAGAAAAAGGGACCTATTAGCTCAACCAGGTTTCCGACTAGCTAAAGTAGACTCGTCGTTCATGGGGTACTGTTTAAAATGTTACAATAAAATACCTCCACACATACTTCAACTCAATGAGACTAAATTCAAAACTTGTATAAAACGCACACTATGCAGGTAGGCATATTATAAGTTTGGGGATTACATAACTGATAAAAATGCTTGGCTCAATGCTGGTCCTGCTCCACAACCACAACTAATTAATTAACATTTGAAGATACTGTTAGAGCTGCTGATGATTGTAAGACTATCATTGCATTGTATAGACTCAATCTCCTTTGTATTATATAATTGCATAGCACATGTGTGAGTACTATGTACATACTCTAAAGCTACCATTTACTGGGTACGTCTTTGTTTGACTTGAATGTGCCCTGGCGGCTGAGAGTATGTGACGCTCACTCTAATGTCTCGCTGATGGTGGCGCGTGTTGGATCATTTAGCTAATCCATGCGTCAGGTTCGTGAACAAGCGCTGTCAGTGAAGGCTGGTCATACCTTAGCGGCCACGGCTTATTTTAATTTAATTTAAATATTTGAATTGTTTTTTTTTTAAGGACGCGTTCTGCATCGTTCTCACATGTAAAATTTCAACATGAATGATGTAACCATTATTTTGTAACCATATCTTGATTTTAAAGAGTGTCCGTGGAGTTTCTTGCCCGTTCTTCTCCATAGGTACCTACTATGCTTTGGAATGGGCGCCTAGCTTCATCTTTTTGACTGACCGACCCCTTGACAATTTTATTCAAAAGTGCCTGTAATTGGTTTATTTGAAATAAATGCTTTGAGTTTTGAGCTTGAGTTCATACCCAGGTCACGGCCTATCCGTTAAGGTGTAAAAAGGTAAAAAATAGACTGACAGACAAATAATAAATTCAAATAATCTTTTTTATTTATAAAATAGGCATGTATTCCAAGGCCCGGTTGCACCAAAAACTGTAAATAAAGTTAGCGTTGAACATTTTTAAAACATCATTCCATCTCTGACAACTTCAAAATTAACAGAAATAGAATAGTGTTTTCAATTCGTTTAGCGCTCAACGTATTTTGTGATTTGTGGTGCTAGTGGGTCTAAATGTTTAACTTAGGAATAATACTTACTTATTCATTTTAATATGATCATCATTCATTTTGAGATTGACTACCACTGACCCTTTAGTAAGTAAGTGAGTGTGTACGTGTTAACCAAGTTTTTTGTGTCTATAAATTGTAATAATTTTTGACCGAGTAGACCAATTTTAATATGACTATGACTGTATTTATAACCTTTTAATCTCTTAAAAATAAGTACCTACACAAAAATATCAATAATACATGTGAATTTTAAAATCATTCCCTGTTTTACTCCCTTCCCTTGCCGTTTACGCTGAAACACCGTAATTCTTTATTTGTAACGTAACCTAACCCAAAAAAAAAACCCTAAATGCTAGGTTTCCCAAACAAACTTTCATCCCCTATATCACCCCTTTTAGACTTATTTTTAAAACAAATGGTAGCCTATGTCTTTTCCTTGGATGCCATTATCTTTTTGGAAAATTTTATCGAAATCCGCCCAATGGTTTAGGTATGAAAAGGTAACATACAGACAGAGTTACTTTCGAATTTATAATATTAGTATGGATTTATAGTGAAGTTTATTCTGTAAAGAGGATAGCGGAATGAAAATCAAAATATTTTATTTCACATAAACCTACATGGCCACTTATGAAACGTCAGAAGCTAGGTGCACGGTTCCAAATTGGTCGTTTCTTAAGGAGAAGAGCCGGCAAGTAACTCCATGGTTACTCTTTTAACACACACACACACATTTCACATTTCACATTTTTTCCAATTTTTTTCTATGGTTTCTATGGAATCCATAGAAAAAAATTGAAAAAAATGATATCTCCAGATTGGGACAAAACTATCACACGGGTATTTTACTCTTACTTTTAAAATAACCTGTTCTATCGGATAAGCTAATAAAAAGGGCATGTCCGTTTTTCCAGGCAAAAACAATACTGTGCGGTGGTTCAGTTGGATGGTACTAGTGGGAACAAAGGAAATTGACTAGGTACCCCTTTTCACCCCTCAGGGGTAGATTTTCATAAAAACCTGATACACGTTTGTCTTCCTTTTTAGTCTCAAGTAAAAAACTGAATTTTGAGTTAATCGGACCGCGCGTTAAAATTCCTCCATACAAACTGACACTCCCCAAGCCCTCCTTAGGGGGTAGTTTAGGAAAACTAAAAATGACAAACTTTATAATTTACTGCGATAAATATTTATGCAAAGTTTCAAGTCTCTCAAGGAATAATATATTTCATACAAACTTTCATCGCCTATTTTACCCCCATGGGGATGGAATTTCCAAAAATCGTTCTGTATGGGATGTTTGTACTGTATAATATGGTATCTATGTGCAAATTTTTATGTCTCTAGGTCCAGCTGTTTGGGCTGTGCGTTGATTAAACTTTTTGTTAAATTTTATTATTTGCCCCCCAAAAGTGACCCCCATATTCAAAATTCATTTATTTACTTTACCCGTCCGTGTTTGGGTCATAGGAATTCATATGTATATACCCGCAGCATGTCGCGGGTTCGATTCCCGCACGGAACAAATATTTGTACGACCTACAAGTATTTGTTCCGAGTCTGGGTGTTTTTCTATCTATAATATGTATGTATTTACAAAAAAAAAAAATGTATATAAGTAGTTTATCAGCCATCTCGTTACCATAACACAAGCATTAGGTTGCTTAGCTTGGGGCTAGATGGCGTTGTGTGATATGTCCAAAAACATATTTATTTATATTTATTTATTTATATTTATATGTGTACCAAATTTCAACTTAATCGGTTCAGTAGATTCGGAGCAAATTAGCTGTGATAGACGGGCAGACAGACACACTAGCGATCCTATATGGGTTCCCTTTCTTCCTTTTGTGGTACGGAACCCTAAAAACCGGCCAAGTGCGTGTCGGACCACGCACAATGAAGGGTTCCGTAGTTGGGATGAATTTATCCCAAGAACAATTTTAACTTTGTAGTTGAAAAAACATGTTCTCCCATACATTCCAACTGTAAATGTAAGTTGGTACTCACAATATTGAGAGATTTACACTTTTTTTTTTATGACCACAGACTTCTTATAGGTTTTCCTCTAATCTACAGGTAAAGATCTATTTTCTGTTTTTTTCAAAATTTTAGGCTCAGTAGTTTCGCAGATAAAGGGGGGGGAGGGGAATAGTTATTTTCATCTATTTTCTTAAAGGGGTAAGTTTAAAACTATTTATTTTAACATTATAAAAAAAAATATATTGGAGACCCTCATAAGTAAGCCCTTTCATTTGTTGTCACACGGTATTGTTTGCTAAACTTTTTTTTTTACTTTCTTATTTGCCCTTATTTTGAGGAGCTCGTAGCTAAGTAAAAACAGCCCCACGGGTCGATCCATCAGGTTAAGCTACGCTTGCCGGGGTTGGTCAGTGGATGGGTGACCATCTTTACATACCGAGACTCCTCCGTGCCTCGGAAAGCACGTTAAGCCGTTGGTCCCGGCTGTCATTCGTGGATCTTTGACAGTCGTTACGGGTCGTCAGAAGCCCGAAAGTCTGACAACCAGTCTTACCAAGGGGTATCGTATTACCCAGTTACTGGGTTGTGGAGGTCAGATAGGCAGTCGCTCCATGTAAAATAATGGTATTCAGCTGCATCCGGTTAGACTGGAAGCCGACCCCAACATGGTTGGGAAAAGGCTAGGCAGATTGATTTGCCCCCCAAAAATGACCCCCATATTCAAAATTAATTTATTTACTCTACCCGTCCGTATTTGGGTCACAGAAATTCATATGTGTACGAAAGGATAAAGGAAAACTCCCAAACAATTTTTTGTTGACATTTTTCTTATGCGTCTGGTGTTGAAAAAAAATGTTAAAATACAAAGTTTGAATTTGTGAACAGTTTTGTCTTCAGTTATACTTTTATAGCAAGTGTTAAATTAAAGATATTCCAGTTTGAAGTTCGAAGAAAAAAAAGAAGAAGAAAACAAAGAAGAAAGAAATATAGAAATACCTACTTACCACTTAAAATATCATTGATAGAAATGCATTTTTACAGTAAAATAGACTACGGACTACGGAGGTATAAGTCTAGCCGACCGAGACGTGCGAAGGTCTGCCACATGGCCCACATGCGGCGTAAGTAAATAAATGTTCAGAAGAATACTTAAGTATTTAATAATCTTAGCCATCATCTTATACAGCCTTTAATGTTCCCACTGTTGGGACACAGACATCCTCTCAGTGAGAGTCAGGCTAGGCCAGGCCCAGCGGTTGGTCGGGCCAGGTGAGGGTCGGGTCAGTTATAGATTTAAATGATTAATTATATGGTAGGGGTAGGTCATAGGTAGGTATTATATAGATAAAAAAAACAATACATTTCTTTAATATGTATTCCTCATCATCCCTAACCACAATGTCATCAAGAAAAATCTCGCGGTGCTATTTAGCTCTCTATGATATTAATTATAGATTGCTGCATCTCATTAGGGTATTCTCTTAATATTTTGTCACTCCGTCTTTGAAGTGTTGAACAACCAAATAAAAGGCACACATTAATTGTATGCCCACTTGCACTTGGTCCAGCTTCTTCACTGCCAGAAACTTCTTTAAGCGAGTTATTAACCATTGCAATTAACAATTGCAACCATTGCAAGATCTCTGTATGCCTCGTAGACATAGTCATCTTCCAAAATCTAAAAACAATAATCTTAATACATTATGAGTTAATGATTTATTAATATTTCGTGACTAATATAATTTATGTACCTACTTATAATATTAGTAAATCTCATGAATTACAATTGACTAGTTTCAACCTATTTATTATAAAGCTTTAAAATATATTTTTATTATTTCATTTAAAATCACGATTTTTAACAACATAGTACAAGAAGGAAATACTGTCTATGCAAATGTTAGTCTATGGATGTGTCAGGCAGGATGTCACTCACGGGGTGCGTGGACAGGAAACCTCCCCGAGTGCCCGGGGGCTGGAGTTCCTTTACGGATACGTCCGGGGGGAAGGCCAGTCTCCGGGACGGTGCACCCTGGGGTACGGGTAATGGCTCCCCATTAGGCGCTACATGCCTAAGGGGTCCCGTTGTCCGTATGCCAATATCCTGTCAGAGGTACGCCCTAACGTGTGTCCCTCTGCTTAAGCAGAAACGCACAGCGGCGGAGTAAGAGCGGGCTCGGTGTGCACTAACCCTGCCGCCGGGCAGGCAGGAGGAAGTCATTTCCTTCTGCCACCGTTAGTCTCGTAGCCCCGAAGATTGTCAGGTCATGTCTCTGACCTTTGACGGGGGTAGAGGGTCTTGGCTTAATCGCCCGGACCGCGAGG
This sequence comes from Cosmia pyralina, assembly GCA_946251885.1. Taxonomy (NCBI): domain Eukaryota; kingdom Metazoa; phylum Arthropoda; class Insecta; order Lepidoptera; family Noctuidae; genus Cosmia; species Cosmia pyralina. The sequence goes on from OX276345.1 coordinate 66,300, forward strand.
AAGAAAACCTCTATAAAAAATTACCCCAAACGTCCAAGCGGCGGCGCACCGTGAGGGAGGTTGGTAGCTTGATTAATGGGTAACTAAATTAGTCATTAGTGCGAACCACGGATTTTGAGCAGGTACACAAAGTTTTTACTCGTGGGATCAAATATGGATACACTTAAAAACCTAAGACGAGGAGGGGAGGGGAGTGATGCGGCGTCGGAGTCCGATGCCGCATCTGGTGCGACTAGTTGGTCATCGCTACACCCCGTCATGGGGGTGCGATTGGCGGTGCCGGGGCGAGGCCCCCTCTCCGCAGCAGCTATGCGTTGGCCCGTCAATACGGGCCCCTCATTGGCTCGGCCTACTGCGGCCTAAGGATGATGGGACGCGGATATGCGCGTCCCTGTGAATGATTGCTGTATCTGTGTCTGTAGGCACGCCACGACGCTGCTAGCCAGCGCCGCTTTCTTCACCGTATCCCGGCGGTCAACCCCTACCAGGTGGAACCCCCACCTACATGGGGGAAGCCCAGTAGAAGGCGACCTGCGACAGAGATACGGACTCGACGTTCCTACAGAAGGGGTGAGTGGCTCCCGCCCGCCCCACTTTCAGAGCTAGCCGAGCCTGGCACGGGTTAGGGAGACCGTGTAATGGGTGTGTGGGTGACATTGTGTTGTGTGACGTCACCCGGTGTCTACGTGAATCGCGCGCCCGCGCTGCGTCTTCACGCGTGTATTTATGCGCCTGTGTAGAGGTGAATGTCTACTATTTGCTGCGTGACACGCCTAAATTATCCTAGCACGCATCACGCAACAGATGTATGTTATGTGTGGAGTCTATTGTCACAAGTGAGCCGCGTGTAAACTGAGAGCGACTCACTCGGAAGTCCAGTCCGGGGTGGAGTCACACGTCCGCGAGCAGGTCGCGGGGCAGGGGTCTCCTCGCGTCAGGGGGGCGCGTATGCCAGGGCGCAATCTGCTTAATGTGCGGCAGAGCAGACGCGCCGGCACGCGCGAACATCCCCTTCGCGAGGCGCCGCACAAACTCGTCCAGGCCCTCAATCCCGAGGTCCCGCTGGATGATGTCGTTCCTCACGAAGCGAGGGGCAGCCACGATGGCGCGCAGCGCGGCACTTTGCTGCGCGCGCAGGAGCCTGCGGTTAGACTCGCTCGTGAGGGCGAACCACGCAGGGGCGGCGTACGTCAAAAGCGGGCGCACGTACAGTTTGTACACGCCCAGCTTGACGCGCGCCGGGATGCTGGATGAGAGCACCGGACGCAGGAGGTTGCGGGCGACCACATCTGGTGCGAAGGGCGCGACGGGCTCATTTAAGAGCCCGGAGGGCGTAGTGGTGGGGGCCGCTGGGGGGAAAGGGAAAAACCCTTTCCTGAAACGGAACAAAAATCCGGGGGATGGTCAGGGGTCTTCCTCGGACGGCGGGGTGAGCTCGGCCCGCAGAAAACTTGCTCGCCGGGGCCAAGACCCGGAAAAAAGGGGGCAAGGGTCGGGTAGTCCCCACGCAGGAGGACAGCGAGCTGAGCAGAGCCAGCTCAGTCGAGCCGGCCGAGAGGGTCGCCATAGAGTCGTCTGGCGGTGAGTCGGACGCCGAGAGCGGCTCCAATATAGTGCGAGCGGCCAGGTTCGAGGAGGTCGTGGTGGCGGCAATCCAGGGTGTGGCCTTGAAGAGGATTCAGTCCTCTAAAGACAAGGCCATACCCGCAGCCAAGGCTTCCATCATGGCGGCAGCGGAGGCAATGCTACAGGGGCCTCCGACGGACGGAATGTACGAGATGCGGGTGGAGGTCACCCGCTTCACAGCCGCCATGGAGCTTCTCCGAATGGAGAACGAGGAGCTCCGAGCGGACCTGGCCAAGCTCCGCGGAGCCGGCCCTCGGAAGTTGCAGGGAGGGGCGCAGCCGGGGCAGGACGGGCCCGAGCCTGCTGAAGACCGGGTGCTGGTTAAATTATTGGAAACAAGTATTACATAATTTAGACAAAAAATAAATTATAAATTATTAAGTTGTTAACAATAGATTACATAAATTAAATTAAATTATTACATATTATAACTGCTATATTCTTAGCACAAACAGTCATTTTTATTTCCACATTTATATTCTGATGTAGGATGTGTTTTTATAAATATAACTAGCTGCCCCCGCGGTTTCACCCGCGTAGACCGGGATAAAAAGTAGCGGTATGAAAAATAGATGTTAGCCGATTCTCAGACCTACTCAATATGCTCACAAAATTTTATGAGAATCGGTCAAGCCGTTTCGGAGGAGTACGGGAACGAACATTGTGACACGAGAATTTTATAATACGAGTATAAGATAATGCAATACGTAATGCAAAGCATTTTATGTAACTTGACCCAGATTTTTATTACATGGCAACATTAAAAGTTCACCTTAGCCTAAAGTCATGAAGTCAAGCCAGAAAAAGAAAACGGAAGCCATGATTATTTTTTATTATCAATACACTAGTCAATTAAGTTTTCAATTATGAAGATTTTTTTTCTCAACTTAGATAGGTCCTAAGCTTGATTTGATAAAACTTAGTAAATTATTTCGTCGGTATCTATCACGGCAAAATAAGTTGACGCTTAATAATTTCATCAACAATTTTCTCGCCTTTGTTCATTTCAACTTGATTGGCCTCGTTAGATTCGGAGCAAATTGGCTGTGACAGACGGACAAACAGACACGAGTGATCCTATAAGGGTTCAATTTTTCCTTTTGAGGTACGAAACCCTACAAACAAACAACAACAACAACAACAACAACTGGTAACAACTGTTGAAGTAACATTCATTCAATTCCCGTTGTAGTAACAACTGTTAAAGTAACATTCATTCAATTCCCGTTGTAGTAACAACTGTTCAAGTAACATTCATTCAATTCCCGTTGCAGTAACAACTGTTAAAGTAACATTCATTCAATTCCCGTTGCAGTAACAACTGTTAAAGTAACATTCATTCAATTCCCGTTGTAGTAACAACTGTTAAAGTAACATTTATTCAATTCCCGTTGTAGTAACAACTGTTAAATTAACATTCATTCAATTCGGTATTTATTTCATAACACGAACGCAAAATTGCAACTTTGTATGTCTAAAAGATTTCGGTATATAGGTGGTCAAAAATAGCTCGAAATGGTTTGTCTTTGAATTGATAACGCACGGGTGGGTCTTCGCCAAAATCGGCTCTGGCACACTGCCCCATGCCGTCTAGCTAGATCTTCCATTTTCTTGATGCTCAGCATATTGAACAAATCTGCGTAAGTCGAACCGGCCAAGTGCGAGTTGGACCACGCACTGTGAGTGTGAGTGTTTTGTAGTCAGAATGAATAATTACGCATGCACAATATTGATTTTATCGACAGCATAAGCGGTAAGCGAGGCACCCGGCGCTGAAGAGGCAGCACCGCGGCGGCGGTGGTGGCCGGGCCCCGGGCCCCGGGGTCAGGCGAGTCGCGACGTCTTCGTTGCGTAAGCGCGCGGGGCGAGGGCGCGGGGCGCGCGGGGCCGGGCGCGCGCTCGCCGCCGCCGCTGGGCTGCGGACTCACGCGCCATCGACTGCCGCGCGCACGCGCACCGCGCACCTCGCTCTGAGCTCGTTCAGCTCGGCCCGCGCTCTCGGTGATGCTGTGGCACGCGCGCCTGCCGCGCTCGGACCGGCTCTGACTGCTGCTGCTGCACTATGGCCACCACTAAGAACGAGTACCACTTTGGTGAGTGCCTCGCCACTCCTCATTTGTTTTAGTGCAGTGGGTGACGAGTCTCGCGGCTGTCGCCTCCTGTATAGTGTAACTTGGCGAATGGCGACTGAAACGGTAACAATTGCAAACCCTTATTACCAACTAGTGATATTAAACTCGCTGAAACCATTTACTACAAGTATTCAAATTATTTAAGAAATAACTTACATAACATGCACTAACTCACGCCACCCCGTCACCCGTCACCCGTCACCTCGTCACCCCGCGCTACGACTCGTTCCAGACACCTACTGGGTTTACATTTACAGCCACGTCAATAGTATCCCGAAAGTAGATCCATTTGAATAAACATCATAAACATAAGCATGATTGCTTGTAAGGTATGTACTTACAGTTACTTGAGAGAGCATCAGCAAGAGAATCGTGAAGGTGTTTAGGTAACTGGTGTAGCTCACAGTAACATCAGTGGGTCTGATTCAGAGCTGACCGGTCAGCAAGAGCTCGCCACTCGGTAGGCGATAGGCGAGCCGGCGGGAGAGCCGGCCGAGGACTGCTTCGGGAAATTTCACAAAATAATTCAGAGTAGGTAGGTTGTTATGATTATTATCTGCATTCTTATTTTTCAGTTCAAAGACGATTAAAATTGTCCAAGTGTATGTTGTGTTTGGGCTTTGGGCGGGCAGGTTAGTCAATCACCTATGAGTCTACGAGGCCTACAGCGTCTCACATTCATAAATATACCTAATAGAAAAGACTACCTACCTTTACAAAACAAAGAAATACCGGCAAAGAGCGAGTCGGACTCGCCCACGGGGGTTCCGTTCCATTCCAGGGAAAGCATTTTTCCATTTTCAACATTATGACCGCCGCGCGCCGCATTCCTTACTAAAACAACTGACTGACTGAACTAAGAGACTTCGTTTGATTTTTGCTGCAGATAGGTAATATATAATTATATAAATAATAAAGATTGCTCCTTGGCAGCTCTGGACAGAGGTGGACAGAGAGTAGGAGGCCTTTGCCCAGCAGTGGGACAGTGACTATTCTATTGAAGCCTTGGAGACGTGGGAGGCGGAGGAGGTCACTTGTCTACTAGCTATACATTACGTTACATTACCAATATAACAACTTGGATTCGTAGTCTCTATTTTTTAAAAGCCAACTTTGGGTCTAACAGCACCTTCATTCGTTTTTGAAACATCCGATTTTTCAGTTGATCATTTATATCAAAGAAGCTTTTACCTGCGGCTTCGCTCGTGCGTGGAGGAGTTTTCCGGGATAGAAAGTAGCTTACATACATGTGTCACTCTCCGAGCCGAACACTTATCTTATGTAAAATTACTCCAAACCGTTGCTCGCAACTCATTTTTTCATTTATGATATTAGTAGGGGTTCCCTCTCTGTATGATCGGTCCCTCTGTGCCCAGGATCGTATCGTGACGCATCTATGTCATATTTGTAGTCAAGATGCGCCTAAATCTCGGTCCTGGGCCGCGCTTATGGCTTATGGCCTATGGCTTCCTGAAAAGTACATAATTAGTGATTAATTATAGGTAAGTAGTGATTCAATAAAGGATACCAGAAAATTTCTAGATTCACTTATGCTTTATCGGAACTAAAAAGGTCTACGGATTTCAGATCTGGTAAAGCAGCCTATAACGCATACGCGCACTCTTAGCTCCGTTACGGTATAATGCTTTGGGGTAATAGTACGAACGCAGATAAGCTGTTCAAGCTACAAGAAAGGTGCATACGAATTTTGACGAATATAGGAAATATGGACAGCTGTACAGCACATTTTACAGAACACAATATCGGTACGCTCTGTACATCTTTGCAATATGTCTGTTTGTTACGCTCTGTACATCTTTGCAATATGTCTGTTTGTCAGGAAAAATGTCACTTTCCCCTTTAAATAAAGATCTCTACACTCAGCCACGAAACTTGCGACACCAAAACGATCTAGCATTACCGGTTTCCATTCAGGCCCGTATGTAATGTGTATCAAGATCTATAATAAAATCCCGAAATTATTAAAAGAATTAAAAAGTAACAAAATATTTAAAATAAGATTGTTCACTTATTTGAACCAAAAGTGCTACTACACATTGCAAGAGTTTTTTGAAGAAAAGCAGTAAATAAAATGTAATGGAATAAATAGCTTATCATTGTTACTTATTTAATTTATTTGAATTGATTTATTTTATTTTAATTATTTGAATTACCTAATTTTATTTTGACTAAACCTAAACTTATTTTAATACTTATAATAATAACATAATTCGATAACAACAGCGACATTAAACAATAATAATTATGTCTATTCCATTTAATTGATTTGATTTTTGTAAAATATCACATGATTTGAAATTGTATGTTTATTCATTTTGTTTTGTTTTGTGTCCTTACAGGGTGCATGTTTGATACTTTTTTTTATCTTATTCCAACCTCTGTACAACATGTTTGGAATAAACTGATTTGATTTGATTACTAGTTTAATATTAATTTATTATATTATACACCCAAACCTTCCGGAATATATTCTCTAAGTAATGTTGAACAAACAGAAAACCGTACCAAAATCAACGGATTTTGTTTGACTGCGTTAGTCTTCTTCACTACGCAACGGCGTAGTGTAGAAGACTAACGCAGTGTCACAGGCAGATGCGAAAAACGATTTTGATTTATAATATGTACCTACCTAAGTACACATTTCTTTTCTACCAATTTTATCAATGTTAATAACATAATTGGAATTTAACATAGGTAAAATTTGGAAAATCCAAAAGTGCACGCCCCACAGACACAAACATATTGACGATAAATTTTACGGAAAAAAATCTAAGAAAATTCATCGATTCAATTTTAATAGTTATGAGTTTGATAGTGAAAATCGATAGGGCTCATCCGAAGTATGAAAGAAGATTTAGATTAATCCATTGTGTGTTACGACGTGAACCGTGACGACATACAGACACTTCCTAACGGAAAGCATTACACGTAATTTTTTAATTACTTACATTTTTTGTTATATCTATCTATCCAGGTATTCTGTCTAAACATATATTAATCTATTAGTATTAGAAGTCTCTAGTTTTTAAAACTTCCTGCTAATATGAACTCCATGTATACATTGAGAATCGATTCTATGTTGGAAAATGTTGACAAGGTGAGATATCGAGGTAGAGCACTCTCACACGCTGGCCTGCAGTTGCAGATTGGCGTGGAGGCGGGTGTAGCCACTGGGCTGCAGCACGATGTTGTGGGTTCAAATCCAGACAAGTATTTGTGTAATTCATAATTATGTACTTTCTGAGCTTATCTTGGATATTACTAACATCGCTGAAGGAAAACATGTGAGGAAACCTGGACTTCACCATCTGCCCGGCCGACCGGCTTCTTCTTTATTCACCGGCTTACGGTCTAATCTAACCGGATGCAGCTGAGTAGCAGTACTTTACAGTACTAATTGGGTAACATGATACCCCTTAGTAAGACTGGTTGCTAGGCTTTCGTGCTCCTGAGTACCTCGGCCTGTAATGGTGCGGCTGTTACTGTGTCGCCACGAGCCCCTCACGAGCTGGACTTATGCTTAGTTAACGTAAGTCTGACATCGCCCCCGTCTTGAGCAAGCGTGGTGAATGTGGTGACCCGTAGTGTCGCGGCCGCTCTGCATGAGAAGAGGCCTTAGCCCAGCAGTGGGACAGTAATAGGCAGCTATTATTGTTATGAAGTGCGGCGGCCGCGCTACTACACGTAAAGTAACAACACCGGCCAAGTGCGTGTCGGACCACGCACAATGAAGGGTTCCGTAGTTGAAAAGAATTTATCCCAAAAACATAATTAACATTGTAATTCCAAAAAAACGTTTTTTTATGTGATAAAATTACAGATGAACAATTTACGGACCTTTTCCTTTACTTGTGCTGTAAGACTTTGGTTCTTGTTCGGATGAGTAACTCCTCGCCCAGCGATCGGTCGTGGACACACACGCGCTCATCATATTACCTACATGTATGTAACTTAGCTTATGCTTGTGTATATATTTGTAGTATATTTTATGTGCAACGTTATCATGAAATCGCAATTCTTTGTTTAGATCTAGCCTGGGTTCGTGACGTACGCACTAAGGTGAACGCGCGAGCGGCTCTGCAGCGCTCAGTGCATGAGCCGCGGCTACACGCGCCCGATTGCTGCCTTGTTGCGCGGGCGCAGGGTCGCAGTCGCTGTACGGCCTGGCGGACTTCATACCTTTCGGTTTTCGCCGTTTCTTATCGCTGAACGTCTGCACACATTTTTATTTGGCGTGCACCAGTTGCAGTTCACGAAACCCTCGCAGCGCGGAGGACTCCTGCCCGGAGCAGAGCGGAGTGGAGTGGAGCGGAGCGGAGCGGCGCCTCGCGAGACTTGCGGGAGTCGGAGCAGTTTATCTGGCAGCGATTAGATAAAGCTGCGCGCGCTGCGGCGGCGCGGCGGCAGTAGAGGCGCATGCGGCACGCGCGCTGGCCGCCGGCGCGGGGCGCAGGCTGCTTCCTTGTTATTGTTAGCGAGTGTTGACCGCCCGGCGCCCTGACCCGCTTTCTGCCGCGCACCTGCCCGCCGCGCCGCGCCGCCTCTGAGGTGCGTTACACTTCGTTAGCCCGAGCCTGCGTTTGAGAACACTACTTAAGTCCTGCTTATGTTGTAGTTCGGTACTTTTGTCTTCGTTGTTAAATCGGATGCATAACGTATATACTATCGTGCGACAAAAAATAGTGCTGAAATGTTATGATGGTCAGGCAGGCTCCTGGCCATGCCATCGTAATGAATAGTAACGAAGTGCTGGAGCACACCGTACTGTCACTTCCGCAGCGCACGGTGACTGCGCGGTGCGCGAGGTGCGCGGGTGCGCGCCCGCGTGGGGTGCTTCCGGTGCTAACTGATAACGTGGTGTAAACGCACATTTTTTCAACCGTGCCGTAATTAAAATTAGTTGCGCCTAAGCCGAATATTCTAAATTATACCAACCTACTGTATCCGAGAAGCTAATATTACGTACGTACTTACTTAACAGCCCCAAAAAGTGACTAATAGGTACAGAATACATATTAGTACAAGTCTAATAGGTACAGTATACATATTAGTACAAGTCTAATAGGTACAGTATACATATTAGTACAAGTCTAATAGGTACAGTATACATATTAGTACAAGTCTAATAGGTACAGAATACGTAATAGTAGAAGTCTAATAGGTACAGAATACGTAATAGTAGAAGTCTAATAGGTACAGAATACGTAATAGTACAAGTCTAATAGGTACAAAATACGTAATAGTACAAGTCTAATAGGTACAGTATACATATTAGTACAAGTCTAATAGGTACAGTATACATATTAGTACAAGTCTAATAGGTACAGTATACATATTAGTACAAGTCTAATAGGTACAGAATACGTAATAGTAGAAGTCTAATAGGTACAGAATACGTAATAGTACAAGTCTAATAGGTACAAAATACGTAATAGTACAAGTCTAATAGGTACAGTATACATATTAGTACAAGTCTAATAGGTACAGAATACGTAATAGTAGAAGTCTAATAGGTACAGAATACGTAATAGTACAAGTCTAATAGGTACAAAATACGTAATAGTACAAGTCTCATAGGTACAAAATACGTAATAGTACAAGTCTAATAGGTACTGAATACATATTAGTACAAGTCTAATAGGTACAGAATACGTAATAGTACAAGTCTAATAGGTACTGAATACATATTAGTACAAGTCTAATAGGTACAGAATACGTAATAGTACAAGTCTAATAGGTACAAAATACGTAATAGTACAAGTCTAATAGGTACTGAATACATATTAGTACAAGTCTAATAGGTACAGAATACGTAATAGTACAAGTCTAATAGGTACAGAATACGTAATAGTACAAGTCTAATAGGTACAGAATACGTAATAGTACAAGTCTAATAGGTACAAAATACGTAATAGTACAAGTCTAATAGGTACTGAATACATCATCATTTTGAAGAAATGTTGTGATTGTGTCGTTCAGTTGTGCTAGTCGCTAATAGATGGCGTCAGCGTTTATGAATGATTCTCGGTCGGCTTCCAGTCTAACCGGATGCAGCTGAATACCAGTATTTTACATGGAGCGACTGCCTATCTGACCTCCACAACCCAGTAACTGGGTAATACGATATCCCTTGGTAAGACTGGTTGTCAGACTTTCGGGCTTCTGACGACCCGTAACGACTGTCAAAGATTCACGAATGACAGCCGGGACCAACGGCTTAACGTGCTTTCCGAGGCACGGAGGAGTCTCGGTATGTAAAGATGGTCACCCATCCACGGACCAACCCAGGCAAGCGTAGCTTAACCTGGTCGATCGACCCATGCGGCTGTTATTACTTAGCCACGAGCTCTCAGGTACTGAATACATATTAGTACAAATCTAATAGGTACAGAATACGTAATAGTACAAGTCTAATAGGTACAAAATACGTAATAGTACAAGTCTAATAGGTACAAAATACGTAATAGTACAAGTCTAATAGGTACAAAATACGTAATAGTACAAATCTATTAGGTACAGAATACGTAATAGTACAAGTCTCATAGGTACAAAATACGAAATAGTACAAGTGTAACAAATACTTAGGTACAGATTCTTATCGAAATTCAATGTAAAGGAATGGATTTCTTTTACCATTTTGATATGGAAAGCCGATAAACAAAAGCCAAGTGCTTCTCGTTAGGCTTCCGAGAGTGTTTAGTCGACGTATCCTATCTTCATCATGTCAGTTGTCATCATCGTCAGCGGAAGACGTGTGTCGTGCTGAGTCCAGGCCTCTCCCAAGCTTCGCTAGCGCGACCCTACAAGCGCTACTAGCAGCACTCTGCACCAAAGTATATATCAGCGTGAGAGACGGCTTGTGTCTAGGCGGCGGTCTACCTCAGGGAGCAGGCCACTACGATAGTAGTCGTACTCGTAGGAAATGCAATGCATGAGAGACCGCTCCGCTAGCAGCTTGCGATTTTATTTGGTGCCTGATTGATGGCTTCTACCGGCAACGGCCGCTTGTTACCTCAGGGAGCAGTCTGCCACGATAGCTGTCGTACTCGTAGGACATGCAATGCATGAGAGACCGCTCCGCTAGCAGCTTGCGACTTCATTTGGTGCCTGAGTGACGGCTTCTACCGGCAGCGGCCGGCTGTTACCTCAGGGAGCAGGCCGCTACGACAGCTGTCGTACTTGTAGGACATGCAATGTATGAGAAACCGCTCCTCTAGCAGCTTGCGACTTTATTTGGTGCCTGAGTGATGGCTTCTACCGGCAGCGGCCGCTTGTTACCTCAGGGAGCAGTCTGCCACGATAGCTGTCGTACTCGTAGGACATGCAATGCATGAGAGACCGCTCCGCTAGCAGCTTGCGACTTCATTTGGTGCCTGAGTGACGGCTTCTACCGGCAGCGGCCGGCTGTTACCTCAGGGAGCAGGCCGCTACGACAGCTGTCGTACTTGTAGGACATGCAATGTATGAGAAACCGCTCCTCTAGCAGCTTGCGACTTTATTTGGTGCCTGAGTGATGGCTTCTACCGGCAGCGGCCGCTTGTTACCTCAGGGAGCAGTCTGCCACGATAGCTGTCGTATCGTAGGACATGCAATGCATGAGAGACCGCTCCGCTAGCAGCTTGCGACTTCATTTGGTGCCTGAGTGACGGCTTCTACCGGCAGCGGCCGGCTGTTACCTCAGGGAGCAGGCCGCTACGACAGCTGTCGTACTTGTAGGACATGCAATGTATGAGAAACCGCTCCTCTAGCAGCTTGCGACTTTATTTGGTGCCTGAGTGATGGCTTCTACCGGCAGCGGCCGCTTGTTACCTCAGGGAGCAGTCTGCCACGATAGCTGTCGTATCGTAGGACATGCAATGCATGAGAGTCCGCTCCGCTAGCAGCTTGCGACTTCATTTGGGTAAGAAGCTGGCCTACCTTGCAGATGAAACTTTATTTTTAACCGACTTCCAAAAAGGAGGAGGCTATATGTTTGACTTCATGTATATTTAGGGTTCCGTACCTCAAAAGGAAAAAACGGAATCCTTATAGGATCACTCGTGTATCTGTCTGTCTGTCTATCTGTACGTCTGTCACAGCCAATTTGCTCCGAATCTAACGGACCGATTAAGTTGAAAGGATGATGGGCGTTTTGGTACCCATGTCCAATCAAAATGAATTTACCATCGTTGGATAGCCCTTTTCAAGACCACAAAAAACTACTATGGCACCAATCCCGTTTAAATTGTCCGTTTTGAAATACAGTCTTCAGAACATACTTATTTAGTTCAAAATAGAATTTTAAAAAATCATATCGCCGGTTTAGCTTGACAGATTTTGATGATATTTGCACAGATTTTGAGCTAAATAAAATTCAGTTATCGGATGAAAATCACAACAAAATCGGTTTGGTAATTTTTCAGTTAGGGGTGATCTATCTATTAAACAATAAACATACAAATACATTAATTGATATTGATGAACAATATTGGAGCAATATTTTTGTTACTATTAACCCTGAGTATACGTAAGTAGATGAGTAGAAAGTTGGAACTGGTATTGTTATCTTTCTCGCTCTCATAATCCCCGTTCGCACGGGCGTTATAAAATCGCGGCGGGATTTTATAGCGCATTGGATTTTCAACTCTCGTTGTTGAGCCGTGCGTTGAGAATCCAACTTAACTATAACAGAGTACATTCTAGCGCGTCGAAAAAACACACTGTTGGATTTTGCACTCTCGGCGCTAAGCAGAGCGTTAAAAATCCCGTGCGCTATAAAATCCCGCCGCGATGTTATTACGCCCGTGCGAACGGGGGTTTACGCAATGCGGTGGTTAGCGCGGTCAGCAAGGGGGTGGGGGCGAGGGCGGGCATGCTGCGGCGCTTGCGCATGTTCCCTTGGTAGTCGTTCGCTGATAATTGTTGTGTAAGTTACTACATTGTCTCGTTCCTCATTGTTCACGTCGACTTTAGACCCTGGCATTAACTTGGACTCTGTTACCCGTTATTTGACTGCGGCTTTCTACTGGACTTGAGTGCTTATCGATAGGATTATTTTGATTGCAATGGAACGTTTTCGTACCTGTGTAATGTGCCGAAGAGGTCTATACCGAGGCAGATATCAAGTGCGCACACTATATTAATAATACAATTAAAAATTAATAAAGATATTTTAAAAATACAATGCAAATATGTTTGTGGATGTTAAAATTGCAGCAGCAATAACAAATCACTTCCACACGCCAATCGCAGATAGCCAATACGCAGAAGCTTTTCTACAAAGAATATCTGAAAAAACGCGAACCCCAAACGTGTTGTATAATTATGTAGAAGAAAAATATTAAATTACAGAAGAGCCGATTTCCAGAGATTGGAAGCCAATGATGTGTCCGATTTTCCACGATTGAGTGAACAGTACGTGATATTGCTGTCGTTGGGGACATGCCAATTAAAACTCGCAAAATCTTACTGCAGCGAACACCTAAACAACGGCTTGTATCTCATCGAAACATATAGAGAATCTGCTTTGGAAGACATTACTGAATACGGAATTAACGAAGATGCGTGGCTTTTGCGTGCACGTATACAGTCCCGACATGTGAGAGCAAAAAAATACTTTTGTTACATATTGCTAAATAGAAATGAAAACATAATATTACATCATTATTGTACATGTTTGACGGGACGCCGCACGGTAGGTTCCTGTGCGCATATAGTATCCATTGTCTGGTATTTAGGATATGCTAGACACGAGGGCTTTAATGAGCCAGCATTGTTTTTAAATAGCATCGTTATAGATAATGAATAATACTATATAGTATATATTATACATCATACTATACATTATCTATTAAAATTATTGTCGATATATAGACACATTTATATAATTACTTATATACAATAAATGATAAAACTTACTTCGAACTTGTTTTATTTACCTAGATATTGAATAATATTAATAATAAATATAAAAATACCATGACAAATGGAAAAAACTGACGTAACAAAAATAAATAACTTTCAAGTAGGATCACTCCGATCGGACAGTGAATAGGGACAAGCGCCATGGTTATTCTTAATCTACACAAAAATACCTTTCCAACGGTGTATCATACATTCCGATTGGTGCCGGTACCAGATTCCATACATTGGTGCCCATCCTCCTTTGATACACATATGAACTTCTGTGACCCAAACACGGACGGATAAAATAAATACATTAATTTTGAATATGGGGGTCACTTTTGGGGGCCAACAAGAATTTAAAAAATAAAGTTTTGCAAACTATACCGTGCGGCATATCAAATGAAAGGCCTTAAAAGAGAGTCTCAAATATTTTTTTTTTATAATTTTAAAATAAATTGTTTTAAAGTTATTTAAGAAAATAGACGAAAATTGACCATTCCCACCCTTATCTCCGAAACTACAGAGCCTAAAATTTTGAAAAAATATACAGAAAAAGCGTTTTACAAAAAAGAAAAAAAAAAAACAACTGACTCCCAAAAAAAACACTACAAAGTGAAAAATAACTTTAATTTCGGAAGTCGGTGTCTTTGGTTTTTTTAGTTTCATATTTTGCCACCGACTTCTGAAATTAAAGTTATTTTCCACTTTGTAGTGTTTTTTTGGGAGTCAGTTGTTTTTTTTTTTTTTTTGTAAAAAGCTTTTATTTTTCACTTTTTAGTGGTTCCTATACCCCACACATCGAATACCGCTCTGCAAAATAAATTAGAGCATCTTTCACATAGACTGTGTGGGAAAAATACGTTTTTTGCCCACATAGTACATTTCCCAAATACATATTTCAATTATTGAAGCTAACTCAAAAGCCACTCATCAGAACTTGAAGATATTTATATGCGACCATCTCATATAAAACTTTGCAAAAAGGCAAATATACGTCGCGCTAAGCCGTGTCAGAAGTTTGGAAGGCGTAGTTTTATGTTGACGGAGATAACGAGGCTACGAAATCTGACTTCTGAAAATCAAGACCACACACAACATACAACTCAAGTAGCGCAATTTAAAGCGGCATATAATTACCATTAAAATTATTTATAGCCAAAGTGCACCTCATGACAATTCCAATAAGCCCAAGCACGGCTAGAATTCATTGTTTTGTTACTGAGTTCCGGTGCCTACCTTCCGGCTTCTTCATCAGATCGGTTCGATGGTACCATTTTCATCAGAACCACTTATTTAAAGCTTTGTCATAGTCGCTTAACTATCTTAATCGAGATATCTTATCGCCACCCGTGAAATACTTATTATAGTTGAGAAGTTCCCGTGGCCATCTGTGGTCTTCTTCATCAGTTCCACTTCACCAGATGCTACTTTCTGAATGCAAATGCTTGATTTGTTGATGAAAATACCAAAATCGCTATACGTATGCCTGTAATTTTTGAGGAGTTCCCTCAATTCCTAATAGATCCCATCATCAGAACTTGATTTTGATAGAAATAGAACCAATTTGAAAGTATATCCTTTCAAATAAAAAAAGAATTTTCCAAATCGGTTTATAAATGACGGAGTTCTGAGGTAACAAACATAAAAAAAAACCGAATTGAGAACCTCCTCCTTTTTTTGAAGTCGGCTGAAAATAGTTCTTAATCTGTAGATTACAGGAAAACCTGAACCTGGGAGAAGTCTGTGGCCTTAAAATAACATGGTAAAGCTCTCAATATTGTGAGTACAAACTTACATTTATAGTTGGAATTTATGGAAGAACATGTTTTTCAACTACAATGTTAAGTTTGTTCTTGGGATAAATTCATCCCAACTACGGAACCCTTCATTGTGCGTGGTCCGACACGCACTTGGCCGGTTTTTTTTTATGTATGTTCATCGATTCCTCTTTCAATTTTATTGTAGACCGATTTTGAAAATTATTTTTTTTGTTTTAAATGGTATGCTCTCGAGGGACCAGCTCGAAAGCATACCATTTGGTCCCATTGTCACTAAGTCAGAATCTGATGAGGGAATCTCAGAAATCGAGAGAAACCCTCCACACCTATAGCGATTTGGGTATTGATTTTAGTAAGAGCGAGACCGAGAGCAAATGCACGAGGCATTTGCTCCCGGAAAGCACCATTTGGTGAAGTGGAACTGATGATGAGACCGCAGTTGGCCATCGGAACTACTCAATAATAATTAAGTATTTCACGGGTTCCGATTCGATTACTTGAACATGGTTGCTAAGCAATGTATGCTCGTCACAATGTACGAGTAGTTCACACACACCCATACGTACTTACACTCATCACTTACACACATACGTTTGGTTACCTTTTGCTCCTAAGTTTAATTCAGTATTACACTGAAACCGTTGCAATTGTTAACATATCTTCTGAAATTCATATTATCGTCGAAAGAGACTGGATCCTGCGCCACAGGGTATCCTAGTGCGGGATCCAGTGTCATACCAATCTAGTGTAAACATGTTTATGTTATCAGTTGTCACTTATCACTTATCAATAAACTTTTTTACTTTTTTTTTAGATGGTGAAGTGGAGCTGATGGTGATTTTACCATCAGCTCCAGTTCTCCTGGTTGTTACTAGGAGAACTCCTCCACAATTAACGTCTCTGCATCGGGAAAAGCAATATTTTGTAAAAGATGATGAGCAGTTGACGTTAGGCTTGAAACTAAGAAATTACAAACTGACCACGACCACTTTCACTATAAAGTGAAAAATTAAAAACTTTTTTACAAAAAAAAAAAACAATCGACTTTGATTTCGGAAGTCGGTGGCAAAAAACTAAAATACAGATCCAAAACCACTGACTTCCGAAACTCAAGTTATTTCTAACACGCGTTTATTAGCTTCACCTGTATGTGTGTTTGTATGTGTGTATGTTTATAGGTAACGGAATATTTGATCTCGATTTTTACCCAATTTAAATGGTCAGATGACTACGAAGTTTTGCACACGTAACAGGGCCCAATACAATACAGGGACAATACAATAATTTAATTACGTTTTTTTTTATAATGATTCATTTTGATATACGAGTATAAAAATAACAAAATTATATACTAACACAACTAAAACTATTAAAAAAAACTAAAATATGGCGTCGAAAAATTCCTGCGCATCGCTGTCGACTGGTAAAGTACCCAAGAGACTGGCGGCATTGCCACGTTGTATGGCAAAGTAAAAGCCAGCTCTTGGGTAAAATTTAAAAATATAATTTATATTTAATTTAAAAATTTTGTCACATTATCAGGATTAACGATTTATCTCTAAAAAATTGAAAGAGCCCCAAAGTGCGAGTCGGACTCGCCCATGAAGGGTTCCGTAGCAGCAAGTAACATACTATATAAGTTCTTTTAGTTCGTTGTAACTTTGATCGATGTTTTAATAATAGACCGATTTATGACGTATTAAAAAAAAACTGCTTACTAGATCTCATTCAAACCAATTTTCGGTGGAAGATTTAATGGCAATGTACATTATATATATTTATTAGTACTATCATTCTCTTATTTTAGAAGTTACAGGTGGGGGACACACATTTTACCACTTTGGAAGTGTCTCTCGCGCAAACTGTTCAGTTAAGAAAAAAAATATATTAGAAACCTCAATATAATTTTTGAAGACATATCCATAGATACCCCACAAGTATGGATTTGATGAAAAAAAAATTTTGGGTTTCGGTTCTAAGTATGGGGACCCCCAAATTTTTTTTTTTTTTGTATTTTTGTGTGAAAATCTTAATGCGGCTCATTAAATACATTTACTCACCAAGTTTCAACAGTATATATAGTTCTTATAGTTTCGGAAAAAAGTGGCTGTGACATACGGAGGGACAGATAGACAGACAGACAAACATGATGATAAGGGTTCCGTTTTTTGCTATTTGGCTACGGAACCCTAAAAATGGAAACCGATCACATTTTCCAAAAAGTTTTTTGTTCTAATTTCATTTTTAACCGACTTCAAAAAGGAGGAGGTTCTCAATTCGTCGGAACCTATTTTTTTTTAATTTTTTTTTTTATGTATGTTCCCCGATTACTCGAAGATGGCTGGACCGATTTGGATTTTTTTTGTTTTATTCGAGAGGGTAGATATACATCACAGTTGGTCCCATATAAAATTCATTAACTTTGCTTCGGTAGTTTTTGAGTTAGCTTCAATAATACGTAATTTTTCCCCACTTTTATATGGATGATGTTCTAGTTTGTTTTGCAGATAGTGGTATTAGAATTTGTGTGGGGTAGGTACACAACTAAAAAGTGAAAAATAAAAACTTTTTTACAAAAAAATACAACCGAATTCCAAAAACAACACTACAAAGTGAAAAATAACTTTAATTTCGGAAGTCGGTGGCAAAAACGAAAATACATTTAACACCGACACCGACTTCCGATATTAAAGTTATTTTTCACTTTGTAGTGTTGTTTTTGGAAGTCGGTTGTATTTTTTTGTAAAAAAGTTTTTTAACTTTGTAGTGTTGTTTTTGGAAGTCGGTTGTATTTTCTTGTAAAAAAGTTTTTTACCGAAAACTATTGACCGACCTCTTTTTTGGTACACTCCTACCAACTTATCTGTGAAATGGCGAAAATTGGAACTACGGCCGTCATGTTGAAATGTCTTCGATTGTGCCGACGCATGTCATTCGATTGTGTCGACGCATCGACGGTGGCGTCCTCTTTCTGTTCACAGATAAGTTGGTAGGACTGTATCTGCATTATTTGACATATTTTTAAATCATCGAAGATGAATGATGATGAATCATGAATGTGTCATAGGTATTATTTTACCGAACTATATTTATTTATTTATTTATTATTTATTTTAAACTATATTTCGCCGATTTACAAAATAACTTTTTGCTGTTAGCCGAAGCCTCTTTTGAACTTTTTTCATTTGTCAAATGATTTATTTGCCATATTTTCACCACACCGAAACAACGTTTTACGGAATATTATTTGGTCACAAATACACCGCCGGTTACTTGGTAGCATTTTCAACATGAAAATAAAAAATTGTCATGAAAAGTCAATATAGTGTACAAAATTTTGTGACAGAAACGAATCGCTGCAAAACCGACATCACGCAGTCTTGTCTGCCCTGCCCTAGAGGCGCGGAGGGGTGGGGCGGCCCGCGGCCTGAGGAGCAGGTGGTTGGAAGGCCTGCCCCCGGTGCTGAGCGTTCAAACCATCTGCGACGATATGCTCGCGTGGGGCCAAACCTCGGAGGAGCTCGTGGCTAAGTAATTACAGCTGGACGGGTCGATCCGTCCGATCCGTGGATGGGTTACCATCTTTACACACCGAGACTCCTCCGTGCCTCGGAAAGCACGTTAGGCCGTTGGTCCCGGCTGTCATTCGTGGATCTTTGACAGTCGTTACGGGTCGTCAGAAGCCCGAAAGTCTGATAACCAGTCTTACCAAGGGGTATCGTATTACCCAGTTAATGGGTTGTGGAGGTCAGATAGGCAGTCGCTCCATTTAAAATACTGGTATTCAGCTGCATCCAGTTAGACTGGAAGCCGACCCCAATATAGTTGGGAAAAGGCTAGGCAGATTAATTGGGGCCGTCCAAACCTCGCAGCGCCGGAGCCGTGACATAAACAATGCTTGCTGCATGTTGCATGCCTGCTTGCACGCTGCATGCCTGCTTGCACGCTGCATGCCTGCTTGCACGCTGCATCCCTGCTTGCACTTGCAATGTTCGGAACATAATACTTCGAACAAATGTTATTTCTGCTAACTGTAACTTCGGCTTCGGTAAAAAGTTTTTCGACCAAATGAAACGTCGAAGTAACGAAAAAAATCGAATAGATAATTCAGGTCAACTGATACAGTGGCAAACGTGACTTCGATGAAGTAAAAAAAACGAAACGAAAATAGTTGAAAAATTTTATGTGAAATGAAATTCTGATAGGTAACCTTGAAAAATAAATTATAGTTTAAAAAACAAAAAAAAAAAAAACACGATTTAATACCATTACTGAAACTGAACTAAAAAGTAAAAAAATGCATTTTTCTCAAGAAAAATTTTGATTACTAAACGGGCTGTTATGTTTCTTTAAAGTGGTCTTGATGCGTGATTCTACCGGGATCTGCTCCATCACTCTGTCGCAGTTCTGGTATGCTCACCACAGGCCCCCGCACTCCCGTGCTTGCAGGCCAGGCACTCTAACAACTTTGCTATAGTCTTCAGTGATTCATGATCTACGCGCAGCTGTAGATATTGTTGGTTCTGTTCAAAGCTGTTGGAGGTTCTAAATAAAGGCTGATTTACATTGATACATGGAATCTACTGAATCTAGTGATATTGGATCGATATTTGGCCGATAATAACACCTTTCAATCCAGTCCTGCATTCAGTATCTAGCGCTGTATTTGATTAGAGTAGCCGATAAAGGTTGATTTAAATTGATCCATCCATATTCCAATCCAGCGTTAGAATCCAGTACACCGGACCAAGAGACCAATCATTCTCCGTCTGCTTGGCTTCTTCCCAGCTAAATTGGGAATGGATGCAGCTAAATACCAATACTTTACATGGCGCACACGACCTCCACAATCCAGACGATACCCCTTGGTAGTCTGGTTGTCAGTCTTTTGGGTTCTTACAGCCCGTAATGTCTGTTAGACAACTACGAATGTCAGCCGGGAGCCCGGGACCGACGGCGACGGCTTGCGTGCTTTCCTGAACACGGCCGGTCTTTGTATAGTAATGGACCCATAGACCGACCGCGCTTGACTTTTGATCGCCCGGTGGGGTTGTTAGCGCTGCGCCCCTCGAAAGACCAGCAGCGACTAATTATACGCCTCCTTGTAGTTTGCTGAGAAATATTGGCGTGCTTTGAAGAGACGGTTAGAGACGGTTTTTATTTGTTAATGTAATTTATAAAATTCAAATATAATGTTTATGCTGTAATTGTGTAATTGTATGTGTAATAATAATCACTTAGCTAGGTGAGCACTTTTAGGGGTAGCACTTGGCTTTGGCCCGTGTTACCCTATAAAACCGGCAGATCAGCCGAGATACAAAAATGTATACCAACAAATAATAATAATAATAAAGTATTTATTTCTCAGTATATGGTACATTTAGATCTTAAATTATACATTGTTTCACATATACTACCATTACTGGTGTAGAAATGTTAAATAATAAGGTAGGCATGCAAATCTAAACAAATCAAAATATTAATTAATTAATAGTTAAATCTAAAATATAAATCATAATGTCGAAAATATTAATAATAATGTCAAAGGATAAATCATAATGTCAAAATACAAAGTCAAAGTACAAATTACAATGTCCAAGAATTATTATTATTTATTATAATTATTAATATTTGAGAATTATTGTCATTATTACGATCTTAATTACAATATCAAAAAGTATGATTTAAAAATTCATTGACGGAATAAAAACACATGTCTAAGAGCCAAGCAAACATTTTACATTTAAACTTATTAATTGGTAACATTCTCAGGGCAGGTGGTAATTTATTATAAATTTTAATTGTCATACAACTGGCATTTCTACTGTATAATTGCAATCTCTGAGCAGGTACTAGTAATTTCCCGGCATTTTTTTTGTTCAGTCTCTCGGAGACTTGTTCATTTAATAGAAATAAATGAGGGTATTTTTTTACAAATAGACAAGCTTCAAAAATATACAGACATGGGAGTGGGAGAATTTTTAATGCCTTAAATAATGGTCTGCAATGGTCAAGATATTCCGCTCCACTCATGGCTCTGATACACTTTTTTTGTACTTTAAATGCTCTTTCCACATCCACTGAATTACCCCATATCACTAGACCGTAACGCAATACCGATGAAACATACCCATGATAAGCATTTAGGACTGTTTTTTTACTGGATACTAGCTAGTCTTAAGTTGCGAAGAGCATATACAAACTTATCAAGCCTACTGCATACTCTTTCTACATGTTCTTTCCAGTTCAATTTGTTGTCAATTACTATACCTAAAAATAAAGCTGATGGTTCTGATTGCAGAATTATAATAATAATTTGTTTATGAATAAATGACTATGACTATGACTAGGTTAGCTGATGGAGCTACAGGGTGAGGGTGTGTTGGCAGCTCGGCTTCTGCTCTGTAAGCTCACAAGTGTCGGTTTTATGACGGAACGCGAGCAAGATGGCTTAGGAAACCTAACACAAGTGCTGTCGTATGTAGACTGGACTGTAACTAATAATATCAGTGGTGAGATGACGTAGACGGCTGCTGTGTTTATCGAGCAAAATTTTAAAACTTATAATAATAATCTGTACAAAATTTATCGGTGTGATGATATCAGTTTGTGAGTTGTGTCTGTCAATGTAAATATCGTTGTGTAGGGGGCTGGAGCGGGCGCGCGGGGCGCGGACTGCGATAAGCGGCGCCCTCGACGACCCCGGAGCTCCCCGGGGCAGCGCGCCGCTCGCCGCGCCCGCTCGTCGCGCCGCTGTCGCCGCTGCCGCCGCTGTACCGCTGCTACGGACGTGCCCATCGCCGGCGGGTGCTCGGCTTCACACACGTTCCTAAATCGCGAACGTGTCGCTACGTGCCGTTCATCTCGATTGATCGATATTAGGATTGCGACACGCCGATCTCTGGTCGTTGTATTGTTGCTTGTTTGATATGTAGGATAGCGACACGCCGCTCTCTGGTCGTTGTATTGATGCTTGTCCGATATGTAGGATTGCGACACGCCGCTCTCTGGTCGTTGTATTGATGCTTGTTCGATATGTAGGATTGCGACACGCCGCTCTCTGGTCGTTGTATTGATGCTTGTCCGATATGTAGGATTGCGACACGCCGCTCTCTGGTCGTTGTATTGATGCTTGTTCGATATGTAGGATTGCGACACGCCGCTCTCTGGTCGTTGTATTGATGCTTGTTCGATATGTAGGATTGCGACACGCCGCTCTCTGGTCGTTGTATTGATGCTTGTTCGATATGTAGGATTGCGACACGCCGCTTTCTGGTCGTTGTATTGATGCTTGTTCGATATGTAGGATTGCGACACGCCGCTCTCTGGTCGTTGTATTGATGCTTGTTCGATATGTAGGATTGCGACACGCCGCTCTCTGGTCGTTGTATTGATGCTTGTTCGCATCCACATCAGTCCTTGCTTAGATAAACATAACATTACGACTGCATTCCCGCACAGGACTAGGCTGAGGTGTAGGTACCCACAATTCCCGCACAGGACTAGGCTGAGGTGTAGGTACCCACAATTCCCGCACAGGACTAGGCTGAGGTGTAGGTGCCCACAATTCCCGCACAGGACTAGGCTGAGGTGTAGGTGCCCACAATTCCCGCACAGGACTAGGCTGAGGTGTAGGTGCCCACAATTCCCGCACAGGACTAGGCTGAGGTGTAGGTACCCACAATTCCCGCACAGGACTAGGCTGAGGTGTAGGTGCCCACAATTCCCGCACAGGACTAGGCTGAGGTGTAGGTGCCCACAATTCCCGCACAGGACTAGGCTGAGGTGTAGGTGCCCACAATTCCCGCACAGGACTAGGCTGAGGTGTAGGTACCCACAATTCCCGCACAGGACTAGGCTGAGGTGTAGGTACCCACAATTCCCGCACAGGACTAGGCTGAGGTGTAGGTACCCACAATTCGCCAACAGTTGTGTTTAATTCCCATGTTATTAGATGGCATGTTTATAGGCTATAAACATCAAGTGGTCACAAATCAGTCTGGATTTGTGACCACTTGCTGGTTGGCTCGCTCTACCTGCTGCTACCAAAAAACCCATTGAGGAAAAAGCCAAAAAACACTTTTACTACCTTGAACCCGGGAGCCCAGTTGCGAGCCCAGTCGGGCTCTGAGCACGCCCAACGAGGCTGTCGAGGAGTCTTACTTACCCACTGCGATCATAATGTAGTGGCACCCGCAGCACTCCACATAGGCTTTGTTCGCGATTCTGTTGGATTAAATACATAGCAGGAGTAGGCTGCGGGTGTTGTTCCGCGGCTAGTGTTAGTGCACACGCAGCATCAGAAGCTGTCGGCGTATTACAGACTGGCTCTCGACTTGCTGCAAGGCGACTAGAACAAAGCAGCAGATTGCCGAGGAACAGCCGTCAATCAGTCAGAAAGGTCTGACACCTGCAGCATTGCCGCCACGTGAAATAAAATGTTTGTAATCGTCATCTGTCGCTGAAGATTGCAAACGTGCGATATCGCAGAAGAGTTGTGTCTGCTGTGCGGTGAGTCAGTCAGAGTCAGTGTGCCTGCGCCGGAGATGCGGAAGTTTTGTCTGCTGTACGGTGTGTCAGGTTGCCTGCGCCGGAGATGCGAAAGTTTTGTTACGTGCGAGTGCGCCTCTCTACTGTGTACCTAGTTACCTAATAGCTGCAACATTGTCGACACGCTTTAATACGTGTGTAATGAGTGACCGAACGGTACCTACCGCGGGTAGTAATTGCATTCACTTTCAGCTGCTTGTATTTAATTTAAAAAATAAAAAACATATCCCGAGCAACTCCGCGGCTCCATGCCTTAGCATCAGCAAGCAGATGGTGGCTGTGCAGTGCGGCCGGCATCCTGCTGTTATCAGTAGAAGTACTCATTTGTTTAATGAGTTGCGGTTGTAAGTCAACAAATCAATTGGTACTTGCAATACTTACTCAGCCTACAGAAACCAGTGTTCCTTGAATTGGTAAAACCTAACACTTATTTATGGAATGACTCCGACGTAAGTAAGCTGTGTGATGGAGCGATGGGCCAAAATGTAAACTTTAGTTTCTACTTATTGTGAAGCGCAAAACTTGGGTTTTGATGGTGGCCCATTCTAGGGGTGGTTGCAGATTGAGCTGCTAGAACATACAGTTTTGAAGAGCAAGCAGGTACCAATCGCAAAGTGCCAAAGACTCATTGAAGCACAACTTGTGCGACATACACCTGGCTTGCCATACTGATCGTCTTCCACGACAGATAGATGTAAGCAATGCATCCCTCGGCAATATTTGTGCGACATACACCTGGCTTGCCATACTGATCGTCTACCACGGCAGCTAGATGTAAGCAATGCATCCCTCGGCAATATTTGTGCGATATACACCTGGCTTGCCATACTGATCGTCTTCCACGACAGATAGATGTAAGCAATGCATCCCTCGGCAATATTTGTGCGACATACACCTGGCTTGCCATACTGATCGTCTACCACGGCAGCTAGATGTAAGCAATGCATCCCTCGGCAATATTTGTGCGATATACACCTGGCTTGCCATACTGATCGTCTACCACGGCAGCTAGATGTAAGCAATGCATCCCTCGGCAATATTTGTGCGATATACACCTGGCTTGCCATACTGATCGTCTACCACGGCAGCTAGATGTAAGCAATGCATCGCTCGGCAATATTTGTGCGATATACACCTGGCTTGCCATACTGATCGTCTACCACGGCAGCTAGATGTAAGCAATGCATCCCTCGGCAATATTTGTGCGATATACACCTGGCTTGCCATACTGATCGTCTACCACGGCAGCTAGATGTAAGCAATGCATCCCTCGGCAATATTTGTGCGATATACACCTGGCTTGCCATACTGATCGTCTTCCACGACAGATAGATGTAAGCAATGCATCCCTCGGCAATATTTGTGCGACATACACCTGGCTTGCCATACTGATCGTCTACCACGGCAGCTAGATGTAAGCAATGCATCCCTCGGCAATATTTGTGCGATATACACCTGGCTTGCCATACTGATCGTCTACCACGGCAGCTAGATGTAAGCAATGCATCCCTCGGCAATATTTGTGCGATATACACCTGGCTTGCCATACTGATCGTCTACCACGGCAGCTAGATGTAAGCAATGCATCGCTCGGCAATATTTGTGCGATATACACCTGGCTTGCCATACTGATCGTCTACCACGGCAGCTAGATGTAAGCAATGCATCCCTCGGCAATATTTGTGCGATATACACCTGGCTTGCCATACTGATCGTCTACCACGGCAGCTAGATGTAAGCAATGCATCGCTCGGCAATATTTGTGCGATATACACCTGGCTTGCCATACTGATCGTCTACCACGGCAGCTAGATGTAAGCAATGCATCCCTCGGCAATATTTGTGCGATATACACCTGGCTTGCCATACTGATCGTCTACCACGGCAGATAGATGTAAGCAATGCATCCCTCGGCAATATTTGTGCGATATACACCTGGCTTGCCATACTGATCGTCTACCACGGCAGATAGATGTAAGCAATGCATCCCTCGGCAATATTTGCGCGATATACACCTGGCTTGCCATACTGATCGTCTACCACGGCAGCTAGATGTAAGCAATGCATCCCACGGCAATATTTAAAATCCCCTTCAATTGTTTATCCTCTGCGTGATCAAGGCGAAGGGTTCTGCTGACTGTCACCAGCCAACACCACAAAGTGGCTGTACTTAACATAGGGGGAGGGCTGGGGAGGGGAGGGGCTCCGAATTCTCCAGTGATACCTATGTACGCCCGTTATGTACTTTGCACAACACCAAATAAACTCCTCGTAGGAGAAACAGTTCGTGTCTTCCTAACGTGACACCGCTAGCATACGAAGCACAGAATACATAACAGTAGTAACCTATAGCACAGCCTCTAGCAACAAGTGACCACGCCGAGATTCACCGAGGCGACATGCACCTAGTAACCTGGGTAAGAGCACCTCTTATCAACAACTTACTGCGGGATAACGAGGAGAGCTAAGCTACCTTATTGGTGCACAAACCTCGAACCACATCAATGAGACTGTAACATGCCGTCTTACAGTGGAGCAGCACATGACGTGTCTGTGCCCGAGGAGTCAGCTTATAAGAATTGGCAAAGTTTCGGAAGAGTCAGAGTGTGAAGCGACACGAGGGGTGTGCGAGTGTGCGGTGCTCGCTGAGCTACGTGCGGCGGCCGTCATGACACGATGTCGTGGACACTGGAGTGAGTGGCGGCTGTGCGTGGATCATAAAATTATTTTTACAGTTGCTTGTATGTTGGCAGCGGGTGAGAGGCGCGGGCGCGGGGCGCGGGGCGGGGGCTGCGCTGATAACGCTGAACCGCCGACCTCCGGCCTCTGCGCTTAAAAAGTATTAATATCACCATTTATTTAAACGTCCACCCCCCTCCCCCTCACTCCCCCCGCACCGGGCGAGCACAAACATGCTAACGATGACATTCTAGTTAATACTAAATACGAGTATAAGTAGGTACGTATACAATGACTGGCCAGTCTGTGAAGTTCCAGCGATGGAGAACTCAGTGCTCACGCGCAGCAGCGCACGCGGGGGACAGACTACGGACAGTAACTCGGACCTCTATAGCTACAACGAAAACTGAAATAATAACATTTAGCACACGTATGTGTCACTCTCCTGCGGTGAGCAGGAACAACAACGCCACGTATCGAAGACACTGGTGAACTGGTAAACTCAAACTCTCCGCTCTTCTTTCACGGTTTTGTATTTTTTTTATAAGTATTAAAAAGCCGCGAAATTACAGGGTTCTTAGACTCACGGTCGCCTAGAACTCGCCTGATTAAAAGGTTAGCATCAGGCGACCGTGAGAGCCAGTCGAAGAAATCGATGTTTCTTGATGTTGTATACTCGAGATCGACTTGCACTAACCGATTGCTGATAGTACCTTGAGGCATATTGGAGCCTTGCTCAGCAGTAAGTAGATAGTACCTTGAGGCATATTGGAGCCTTGCTCAGCAGTAAGTAGATAGTACCTTGAGGCATGTTGGAGCCTTGCTCAGCAGTAAGTAGATAGTACCTTGAGGCATATTGGAGCCTTGCTCAGCAGTAAGTAGATAGTACCTTGAGGCATGTTGGAGCCTTGCTCAGCAGTAAGTAGATAGTACCTTGAGGCATATTGGAGCCTTGCTCAGCAGTAAGTAGATAGTACCTTGAGGCATATTGGAGCCTTGCTCAGCAGTAAGTAGTTCCTGCCATAACGAATAGAAACCGTGATATCTGTTTTGGAGTTGTATGTTGCTTTTTCTTCTGTGGGACACATCGTACTCAATTTACCGCGGTCTGATCGGTTTTCGTCATTTTTAACCGACTTCAAAAACTTAGTTACTTTAAAAAAAGTAAAAAACCGACTTCCAAACCTAAACGAATAAATAACTATCATAAAAAAACTTAACAGCTTCTGAAGTCAGTGCCAAACTAAAGTGCCTTGAAGAATGGAAGACCCCGACTTCAGAAGCTGCTGAAATCGCGGACATACAAACCTACATAGATACGAGTCGAATACAGCACTTTCTTTTTTAAAGTCGGTTAAAAAAGGAGGACTTTCGTCTTATTTTTTAACCAATTTCAAAAAAGGAGGTTCTGTATTCGACCCGTATGAATGTATGTATGTTTGTCCGCGATTTTCTCAAAAATGAATGAACCAATTTTGATCATTCTTTTATTAACGTAATCTACATACTTTCAGGAATGTTTAAGTATATAATACTTTATGTAATTATTGTTATATACGAAGTTATATGCATAAATGCACTGCATCTCCGGCATTTCTAAGCGGATTTTGATGATTCTTCTTTTGGTTTCGACTTGGGCTTACCTACTTATATAATTGTATATTCAACTAAAAATGGATAAATAAATTTACATTAAAACACTTAATTCAGCTTCTGAAGTCAGTGTCTTCAATTCTTCAATGCACTTTAGCTTGACACCGACTTCAGAAGCTATTAAGTGTTTTATGAAAGTTATTTTATTCGTTTTTGGTTTTGAAGTCGGTTTTTACTTTTTTAAAGTAAATTTATTTTATGTATGTTCATCAATATTTTCGTCAATTATAAACCAATTTTGAAAATTCTATTTTTATTTGGTTTATGAAACCACCTTGCATATGAATTTTATCAACTTTGCTTCGGAAGTTTTGAGTTCGCTTCGCTAATACGTAAATAGGTATTTAATCCTCTTTGTACATCCTGATGTTATATAATAGGTCTTTACCTATGAAATTGCCGTTTTGTATGAAAAAATTTTAACGAATTTTTTTCATGCATTTTTTATTTGTATTAATCGAAGTAATCACCCATGCAATCAATGCATCTTTGCCAACGCAGTGGCAGTTTATTGATGCCCTTCTTAAAGAAATCAGCTGGACGGGAGGCAACAAATTCTTCAAAGGCATTTTGTACTGCCTCTCTTGTATTGAATTTTTTTCCCGCCAAGAAGTTATCCAAATTCTGGAAAAAGTAGTAGTCTGTAGGCGCAAGGTCTGGTGAGTAGAGCGGATGACGGAGAGCTTCCAACCTTAGTTCTTGCAACTTGGAGACCGTCTGCTGTGCAGTATGAGGTCGCGCGTTGTCGTGCAGGAGCAGCGGAGACGAGCGATTGACCAATGCTGGTTGGAGATGTGCCAGCTTCTCCATCATTAACAAATACAAATACAAAAATTGTGTTCATTGAGTTCGTGGGGCACCCATTTGTCAAGCTTTTTTACCTTGCCAATTTGACGCAAATGGACCAATATTGTTTTGACGCTAACTTCGAAAGCTGCTGCTAATTCAGCCGCCGATTGTGTATCATCAGCTTCCACAATCGCCTTTAATTCGTCATTGTCGACCAAAGTCTTCGGACGACCGCGAGGTTCATTTTTCAGGTCGAAATTTCCAGAACGGAAGCGAGCAAACCAATAACAAGTGGTGCGTTGGTTTGTAGTGTTAGCTCCGTAAACGTCGTTGATGTTGCGTGCCGCTTGTGCCGCGTTGCTACCATGACGGTACTCATATTCCATAATTACTCGAATTTTTAACGTATCCATGATGACGAAAAAGATTGAAATGCGATGAAAATGTAACACTAATCAATAAACAAATGACTACTTTTGGAAAAAAAAATCCATGTTTTTAAAATAAAATTAATTTGAAATTAGAATTCTTAGTCAAACAAAAATTATTTTGATTTGAAATGGCCAGTACTGCAGAACGGCAATTTCATAGGTAAAGACCTTATACTTCCTGTCACCGTTGCTTACGTACACAGCAGCTAGTGGTACACGAAGTGGTGTGGGGTACGTGAAAAATATAAAACTTTACAAAATAAATTTACTTTAAAAAAAAGTAAAAACTTAAGTTTGCTTCTGAGATAAATTCTTTTTAACTACGGAACCCTTCATTGTGCGAGGTCCGACACGCACTTGGCCGGTTTTTAATAATAAAGGTTTAATTTATTGGGTTTGCAACTAATATTACTAGTAAATCTGAAGTTAATTTTATAATATTATAATAGTCAGAATTGCTGGACTAGTAGAGATTACCTACTGATATTAATAATAATTAGTGACGATGCAGTTATTAATAAAATTAAATTTTTTGTTCGATGTTGCTGCCTTGCCTTGCTTTTGTTATAAAATTCACTGTAAGTAAGTCGTGCTAAAGTTGGTTTTAATTTGATTTTCTGCTTTGACATGCTCGAGTGTCAATTATCGGGACATTTGGTGTCCCGATCAGGTGCAAATCGGGACGCGTCCCCAGACCCTGAAAATCGGGAAGCCCCGCGCAAATCGGGACACCTGGCAACGCTACTCGTGGACGTCCGAGAAAACAACAAAAAGTTTCAATTTCCAAAATTCATAACCTACAAATTCATTTTTAATTAAAAGCAGGTACGTTCTTTAATCAAAATAGATTAACATAAGTTTAATGTCTGGGACAATTCGTTTTGTCTATGTTCAGGCGAGCAAAGCTCGGTCGAGCAGGTACTGACTTTTAATTGTAATAACTTTTGACGAAGTGGACCGATTTTAATGAAAAAATTACAATGTTTCCTCAAGATACGGACAATGACTATAATATTTCCAGTCCCTTAAGTATTTTAAAAACATGTAAGTACATAAAATCTCAATAATTATTCATTAAAATTTTAAAATCTCAATACTCACTATGTACCTAAGTACTCAATGTTTTATATAAATTCCACAATATTTTATTTAAAGTTACTTAGGTGGTAACTTAATTAAAATTGTATGTCTCTACCTCCAATTTCCCCCTAAAAATAATCTAATCCCCTATAATCTTAATTCCTGTAATCTTCCCCTATTTTACCCCCTTAGGGGATGATTTTTCGAAAACGCTGGGCATGTTTAGTAAAGACGTGTTTCACTTTTTACCTCCAAAAATAAGATAGACACTCGTAGATAAGTACCATTAGGTGCTTGCTATGTGACAGGAAATAATAACACCATCAACATACACAAAGTGGATTCATTAGGTATTATTGAAGTTAACTCAAAAACTAGTCAAGCAAAAAGTTAATAAAATTTATATGGAACCATCCCGAAAAGTTCCTCTACCAAATGAGAAAAGATTCATGTAAATTGGCTCCCAAGTCACGAAAAAATCAGTGTACCTACATGAACAATAAACTCCTCCTTTTTTGAAGTCGGTTAAAATACCTATAAACACACGGAAAATGATCCAGTTTCACATGGAAGCGTGCCATTGCGCCTGCGCTGCGCCGCAAATTGTGCCTGTGCAGACTAAGTATACAGCAAGTAATAGCGAAAGATAGCGAAGATGCTTAGGGTCACAGATTGGCTGCTGGCTGACGGCTGGTGCAGGCCGCATTCCGGCGCTGTTAGTCACTGACTCCGGCGCCGCGCATCCTGCCGTCCTGCGCAAGTGCGCACTGCACACTCACTTCGTAACTTTGTAAAGATTCTCCTGCGATTAGTCGTCGCTAAGTGCCCGCCTGCCAGGGCACAATAGGCACACGGCGACACTATGTTGGTTCGTTTGTCACGTGGCAGGAATTTTATTCAAAGACAACACCGTTGTTGGTTCACTATTATTCAATATTACTCGTAAACTATAGTCATTTTCGATCATTAGTGTCGGCTAAGATATCGCCTTAAAACGGTTTATAGAAAATAAAAACCGACGCACAAATGAAGGGTTCCGTAGTTGAAAAGAATTTATCGCAAAAACGAGCTTAGCACTGTTATGTAGTTGAAAAACATGTTCTCCCATACACTGATATACGTCACGGTCTATTCTCCAACTGAAAAGTTAAGTTTGTAATCGCCAAAAGGAAAAAATGGAACCCTTATAGGATCACTTCGTTATCCGTCTGTCTGTCTGTCTGTCTGTCAGTCTGTCAAGACCTTTTTCTCTGGAACGCGTGGAGGTATCAAGTTGAAATTAATATCAAATAATATATGTAAGTCTATGGTCTCTTGTTATGTGACATATTTTGATACTAGCTAGTAAATCAAAACCTATAGGGTACTTCCCGTTGTCCTAGAATCATGAAATTTGCAAGAAGCAAACTCTCATAGCACAAATAAAGGAAAAAGTCCGAAAATTGTTAATTTGTAATTCTATCATATAAAAAAAAAATTCAACTCTGTCAGTCTTTCATGATCCTTTTTACCTGGGACGCGTGTAGATATCAAGTTGAAATTAATATCGAATACGTAAGTCTATGGTTTCTTAGAGTTCTAAAAAAATCAAGCTTCTAAGTCAACGCAATAAAAAAATACGGCCATTTTGCGACACATTTTGATACTCGCAACTGTCGCAAGGTCGCAAGTAAATCAAAACATAAAGGGTACTTCCCGTTGACCTAGAATAATGAAATTTGGCAAGAAGCAAGGTCTCCCAGCAAAATTAAAGAAAACAGCCCAAAAAATTTTAATTTGTAGTTTTATGATACAAATTTTTTTTTTGGATCCATTGTTAAGTTTGTTTTTGGGATAAATTCTTTTCAACTACGAAACCCTTCATTGTGCGTATTACGACACGCACTTGGCTGGTTTTTTTATTTGACAAAACTACAAATTAACTATTTTTAGTCCTTTACTTGTGCTGTGAGAACTTGCTTCTTGCCAAATTTCATGATTCTAGGTAAAGGGCAATACCCTAGGCCGTATTTTTTTAACCGACTTCAAAAAAAAAAAGGTTTCTCAATTCGACCGTACATAATATATACACTTCTGGACACATCTATTGGCCCACCTTAGAGTTTAGGTTTCGATGGCCCCTACCGAAATATGATTGCTAGATTGAACAAAAACTGTTGATGCAGTTTTAAACCTGATACATTTTACCATCTTTTTCGATCGTATTGTTTTAAATTTGAATTCAGAATACCATACGACATGGAGCTACGCCTAACAAGTCGGATATGCGCCTTGTTAAAGGCAATTGATTTTTGAATAAAAAACATGTTTTATCAAATAAAGGTTTAATTTAATAACGCTTGTTGCCTCCATGGGCATCTACCACAGCTCTCATACGATTAGGCATAGAGTTTATCAACCGCTCTATGAAATTTTGAGGGATCATCTCCCATTCCTCTTCTATGGCAGTTTTCAACTCCTGCATCGTCTGGGCAACTGGCTGACGAGCCCTAACACGTCTTTTTAGCTCGTCCCACATGTGCTCAATGGGGTTCATGTCTGGGCTTCTGGCTGGCCAGTCCATAACTGTGATGTTCACATCCCGAAGATATTCCCTGACGATGCCGGCCGCATGGGCTCTTGCATTATCATGCATAAAAAGGAAATTTGGGCCCACATAGTCCGCGTATGGTATCACGTGAGGTTCTAAGCACTCACGAATGTACCTTTCAGCATTTAATGTTGGCAGCCGTGGTCCTGTAACAACCTCAAGTTGAGTTTTGCCGCTCGCGGATATACCGCCCCAGACAGTCCATAAGCCACCGCCATAAGCAACCCTCTCTTCAAAGCAGCATTGTGCGAAACGCTCTCCCTTACGTCGGTAGACCTTCTTCCTTCCATCATTGCTATGTAACACAATTTTAGACTCATCAGAAAAGAGTACACGGCTCCAATCTTGCTGTGTCCAATTTAAATGACTGCGTGCGAAATGAAGGCGCGCTGTTCGGTGGGCTCGCGTTAGTTTGGGGCCATTAGCTGGCTTGTGTGGTACCATATCGCGTTCTTTTAACCTTCTCCGAACAGTTCGAGCGCTCACAGATGCTCCGTGGAAGTTGCGAAGTTGGTTTTGTATCTCAATGGAGGTAAGGTGACGATTTCTCAAGCTGGTCGTCACGATGAATTGATCCTGCCTTTCAGTTGTGACCCGAGATCGTGGCCTTCCTTGGCGACGAACAAAGCCGCCAGTCTCTAGGTACCTCCGATAAACATTTCGGACCGCAGATCGACTTAAATTAAGTTGAGCACTCACGTTTCTTTGGCTGTGTCCGGCCTGAATAAGTGCCACAGCTTGGGCGGCGACTTCAGGTGAAGTATCCATAGATTATTGATAGAACCTCACCTTAATGTTAAGAATAAGTAATGTTTGTTACAAAACCAAAGATATCAATCACTTTTTCAAGAATTAAATCCAAGTAAACCAATAAAACCAAGTTTTCTTAGTATTCGATTGTTTGATATCAACAAACAGGCTCCAAATTGTCTTTTGTTTCTTTAAATTCTGTGTTCGAAATTCTATTGAATGAAATTGTGAATGTGCCAGGTTCAAAACTGCATAAAAACTTTTTGCTCGACCTAATATAAAATTTTAGCTAGGACCAAACGAAACTGAAAATACAAGGTGGGCCAAAAGATGTGTCCAGAAGTGTATATATATTATATATTTTTTATGTGTGTTCGCGGATAACATCGTCATTTATGAACCGATTTTGATGATTCTTTTTTTGTTGGAAAGGAGATATATCCTAAGAGTGGTACCATGACAAGGAAACCAGGATCTGATGATGGCATCCCAGAGAAATCGAGGGGAACCTTCAAATTTTATGGGTACACCTATAGCGATTTGGGTAATTTTTATAGTAATTCGTGGATTTGCTCCCGGAAAGCACCATTTGGTCAAGTGGAACTGATGAAGCAGACCACAGATGGCCATCGGAACTACTCAATAATACTTATTAAACGGGTTGCGATTCGATTATTGCTGAGCAATTTATGCTTGTACATATGTTGAAGTGGAGCTGATGGTGACTTCACCATCAGTTCCAGTTCTCCTGGTTCCATACTGGGAGAACTCCTCAACAATTAACGTCCTTGTATCGGGAAAAACAATATTTTGTAAAAGGTGATGAGCAGTTGTCATTACGCTGTTGTAAGTTATATAAATTACAGACTGACCCATTATAAAGTGAAAAATAAAAACTATTTTACAAAAAAAACAACTGACTTTCAAAAAAATACTACAAGGTGAAAAATAACTTTAATTTCGGAAGTCGGTGACAAAAAACTAAAATACAGATCCAAAGACACCGACTTCCGAAATAAGTTATTTTTCACTTTGTAGTATTTTTTTGGAAGTCGGTTGTTTTTTTTTTTTTTTTTTGTAAAAAAGTTTTTTATTGCGTTTTCTTAGAAGCTTGTTTTTTCAATGGACCTTAGACCTACATATTTATTATTAATTTCAACTTGATACCTCCACTCGTTCCTGAAAAAAAGGATCTTGACAGATTGACAAACAGATAGACAGACAACGAAGTGATCCTATAAGGGTTCCGTTTTTTCCTTTTGAGGTACGGAACCCTAAAAACTGAAATAAAGTAGAATACTAGCACATAGCCTGATATAACCCACATGCACATACACACTTGCTCTCGGTTTTGAGTTGTTCGCCTGTGCTTATGTGAAACTGCCCAGCACGGGCGCGCGACGTGCTTTTGTATGCTGAAATGTTATAAATAATAAAAAACAAAAAAAGTAAGTTTAAAAACTACAACCCGACTACTGCAAAATCACGCTCTAAAAAGTATGAAACAAGAATATGTTCTCATCTGAAATTAGAAAATGACAGACAAATAATATATATTTTTTTTTTTTTGTGGATGGGAAATCATCAAATGACTTCTCCCGCTCTGGGCAGAGCGGGAGGGCGTGTCAGACTTTTACTGACTAAAACCCACCCATGTTCCTTCAGTTGCCCGTGCCAGGGCCACGGTATCTCTTTCGAACAACCCGCGACCCCGGCGGCATCGGCCCTATCGGCCTATACCCCATCACTGCTGACATCTCTATGAGGCGCGCGTGGAACACAACGCGCCGTCGACCCGGGCCTGATTCTTACCGGACGGCGAGCTACCCATTGCTCGCCGTCAGCAAGCTCGCGCCTAGAGTGGCCGGAAATCGGCTATTGATTCCCGCCGCCCAGGGCGTCTCCTGCGGCGACTAGGGGCGTGAGGGCGCGAAAGTTGCCTCTCCCTCACGCGTTCCGCCTCCTCCTTCTCGAACATTACTGCTTCGCAAAAGGATGTGACGGCCTCCCATGCACTCTCGCTCCGTAGCATGGCCTGGACCAAGTTCGGATGCGAGAGATCGCCGCCGCCGATCGCCTCCGCGAGAACACGCCGGTGCTCCGCCCAAGCCGGGCAGACCTCCACTATATGCTCCACCGTCACCGTGTCCTCCGGGTGATCCACACAATGGTGACACCCGGGCGTTTCCTCCCGCCTTATCCGGAACGTTTTAACGTGCACGTCTTTCTACATTGTTCTCACATGTATATTTTCAACATGAACGATGTAACCAATATTTTGTAAAAATATTATGATTTAAAAGAGTATCCGTGGAGTTTCTTGCCCGTTCTTCTCCATAGGGATCTACTACGCTTTGGAATGGGCAACTAGATTCATCTTTCTGACTGACCGACCCATTGACAATTCAAAAGTGCCTGTAATTGGTTTATTTGAAATAAATGCTTTGAGTTTGAGTTTGAATAGGAACCTCCCGAAACAACTGTGTTCGGTGAGGACCTGCGTCAGGCGGAGGGTGAGGACGCCATGGTGTCTCTCCAACCACTCCTCAAAGAGGGGACTTACCGCCGCAAGTGTTTAGTGCAAGTGCAAGTGGCTAGTTTATACAGTGGAAGCTAGCGTGCGAGTCGGCCCACCGAGTAGCTGCAGTGCAGCAACTCGCACTGTGTAGATGTATCATACAAGTTACTAACACTTGTGAGTTGGACAGTAGCTCGCATCCGAGTAAAATTAAACCAAATAATTACCTAATTAAAATAAGCCGAGCATCAAAGAGATAAACAGGCCCAACTGACGGCGCCCGTTCACGAACATGACGCATGGATCAGCTCTCAGCACCATTCAGCTCAACCATTGTGAAGGGAGCCGAATTATCCCCCACACGCGCCACCATCAGCGAGACATTTGAGTGAGCATGGCATAACTAATCTCAACTCCGAAGGTATGTACATTGAATTCAATGCAAGACGTACCCAGTAAATGGTAGCTGTATAGCAGGTACAACCAGGCGCAGCTGCCGGGCTCCTAGAGAAATGGATTCATGCGAGTTTGACGCTCATCGCGATAGTGCGGACTCAGAAGTTTTGTAAAGCTAGGCGTTGGTGTAGGCCCTAGTTACAAATCCCCTTCTTCTTCCTAATGTGTTGATGGCAAATAAATTTAAAAAATATTACAAATCCCCTTACCTACATTCTGCTATACGACAGTCAACAAGTTTGCGTACTCTTCCAACCACTAGACGTGCTGTGGCAGCTGAACTCTAACCCGCATTGCATTATTCATGAGTTTCAGGAATTTAAACTTATGTTTGAGGAGCTCGTAGCTAAGTAATAACGGCCACACGGGTCGATCCATCAGGTTAAGCTACGCTTGCCGGGGTTGGTCCGTCGATGGGATCTTTACATATCGAGACTCCTCCGTACCTCGGAAAGCACGTTAAGCCGTTGGTTCCGGCTGTCATTCGTGGATCTTTTACAGCCGCTACGGTCGTCAGAAGTCCGAAAGTCTGACAACCAGTCTTACCAAGGGGTATCGTATTACCCTGTTATTGGGTTGTAGAGGTCAGATAGGCAGTCCTCCATGTAAAATACTCGTATCAGCTGCATCCGATTAGACTAGAAGCCGACCCCAACATAGTTGGGAAAAGGCTAGGCAGATTAATTGATGGTTTTAAACATAAGTTTAACATTTGTTCACCCTTAATTCCGCTGTTGCAGAAGCCCATGAGAAATTTTTACTTTTTCTATAATCAATTGGTATTTCGATGAGTCACCAACTTTTAGCAACGTATAGCTTCCATAGAATTAGAAGATAAGCTCCACTTAGCTTGCCTTAAATCAGGCTCGGCATGTACTCGTTTGTGGGTAACCTACATACACAATATAAAGAGACAGCGCTATGCGCATGCGCTGTTCCCACGGACTTCCGCGAACAAGTCATTAGCGTTACTCGAAGACCAGTCCTTCGTTCGCATGGTAGCTGCTTACCGATCAGGGGTAGATTAGGCTCAGCTCCGAGTAATCGTCAAATATTTCAGATCATATTTAAGGTTTTGTAACAACGTTATTATTCTTGTCTCTATTTATAAAATAAAACTAAGTGTACCTTTGTGAAGAGAGAAATAAAATAAAGATTAATACACACATCAAAAGTGTCTAGGGATCAACATATATTTTTGCAATAACTTTTCTCCTGATTGATATTAATTAAAATTTTCTTTAAGGATTCATCAAATAAAGTGTTTTCGTTTGTCACAGTAACGATAAACCAAGTCACCTTTGCATTAATAAAGAAATTTGCCATTTTCCTAATAAAGGGATTTTTGACATTTGAACCACTAACATTAAAGTTCGAAAAAAAGACTGAAATAACAGTTTTCTTTAAAATTTTATTGGGTAACTTAAACAATTAATAATCCGTGTTTCTACCGCGAACACTAACAACACAAGAACATCGGTTTGGCATACTCAAAATGAGTTCATCCAAATCACGCTGTGGAATGGCCGCCCATGTTCGTTGCAACAACAAAAAAAGGTCTTCTTGCGACTGGATACCCTCCATATTCGGCAGAGCTCTTCTCTGTAGCATATCCCATGCATGCTCAATCGGGTTCAAGTCTGGCGACTGAGCAGGCCAGGGCAGGACATTGATGTTAGCTGCGGCGAGAGTCTGTCTTACAACTCTTGCGGTGTGCGGTCGTGCATTATCATGCATTAACTGAAATAAGGGACCGATTTGCACTTGTAGAGGAACGATGACGTCTGATACAATCGTCTCAGCATAAATTTGAGCGTTGAGGTTGCCTCTGATCCAAATCAACTCAGTTCTTCCGCCGATCCAAATACCCGCCCATACCATGATGGTTCCACCACTATAAGGATGGACTTCCTGGCAGGATTTTAATCGCTGTTGGCGTCCAGGGGTTCTCCAGTGTCGTATACGTCTTGTATCCGGTCTCATACCAAAACGAGACTCATCAGAAAAGCACACGAAACGCCATTGTTCTTCTGCCCAATTTCTGTGTTCAAGAGCCCATTGATATCGAATCCTACGATTGTGCATTGCTATAGGTGGTACCCGTAGCGGTCTTCGGGAATGAAGGTTCACTTCATGCAAGCGGTTTCTGACTGTTTGGTCGCTAATTAAGTTCCCTGAAGAGTGATGAAGCCTCACGGCTAACATCATGGCGGTTATAGTTGGAGCTCTTCGAGTTAAGATTTGAATTTATCGGTCTTGTCTCCGTGTGGTGCAGCGATACCGTCCTCCATGGCGCTCAGCCACGGTACCAGTGCTTCGGTAACGTGTCCAAAGTCGACTGATAACACTCTGACTTGTATTCAGAGCTAAAGCCACAGTACGTTGCCGGGAACCAGCTTCTATCATTCCCACGGCTCTGAGCATTTCTTCCCTGCTTAAATGACGTCGCCGCTCCATAATAACGTTGGTTTTAATCAGTAGTAGGGAAACAGTAGCACTAATAATGTCTTCAATGCGTTGTATGTTTTTATAGGGAAAATATTGACAGCTGATTTTCATCTTTTACTCGAATTTGATTCACAGTTCCTGATTCAAATTATGAAATGCACCAAAAAGGATCCATATAAATTTATAAAATCATAAATTTATTACAAAGCCACATCTCAATCTCAAGAAATCCGCATAAAAATGCTTGATCCCTAGACACTTTTGATGTGTGTAATTATGAGAAATTTACCTCAGTCACAAAATAAATAGGTACTTAATAGCTATCATACCTCAGTATCTTGTTTCTCTCAAGAATACGTCGTTTCTCTTTCAGAACTTTAATTTTTCTAGCCATGTCGTCGAAAAAATATGTTAGTACCGTCTCAATAGCCTTTAGAATAGCTCTTTGGAGAATACAATCTATAAATATGTTGGTACCGTCTCAATAACCTTTAGAATAGCTCTTTGGAGAATACAATCTATAAATATGTTAGTACCGTCTCAATAGCCTTTAGAATAGCTCTTTGGAGAATACAATCTATAAATATGTTAGTATAGTCTCAATAGCCTTTAGAATAGCTCTTTGGAGAATACAATCTATAAATATGTTAGTAAAGTCTCAATAGCCTTTAGAATAGCTCTTTGGAGAATACAATCTATAAATATGTTAGTATAGTCTCAATAGCCTTTAGAATAGCTCTTTGGAGAATACAATCTATAAATATGTTGGTACCGTCTCAATAACCTTTAGAATAGCTCTTTGGAGAATACAATCTATAAATATGTTGGTACCGTCTCAATAACCTTTAGAATAGCTCTTTGGAGAATACAATCTATAAATATGTTAGTACCGTCTCAATAGCCTTTAGAATAGCTCTTTGGAGAATACAATCTAGAAATATGTTAGTATAGTCTCAATAGCCTTTAGAATAGCTCTTTGGAGAATACAA
Organism: Cosmia pyralina; assembly: GCA_946251885.1. Lineage (NCBI taxonomy): Eukaryota > Metazoa > Arthropoda > Insecta > Lepidoptera > Noctuidae > Cosmia > Cosmia pyralina. The sequence goes on from OX276345.1 coordinate 106,675, forward strand.
TCTATAAATATGTTGGTACCGTCTCAATAGCCTTTAGAATAGCTCTTTGGAGAATACAATCTATAAATATGTTAGTATAGTCTCAATAGCCTTTAGAATAGCTCTTTGGAGAATACAATCTATAATTATGTTAGTACCGTCTCAATAGCCTTTAGAATAGCTCTTTGGAGAATACAATCTATAATTATGTTAGTACCGTCTCAATAGCCTTTAGAATAGCTCTTTGGAGAATACAATCTTGAAATATGTTAGTATAGTCTCAATAGCCTTTAGAATAGCTCTTTGGAGAATACAATCTATAAATACGTTAGTACCGTCTCAATAGCCTTTAGAATAGCTCTTTGGAGAATACTCTCTTTAAAAAATACTCTCTTTGAAATTTTTTCTTACTATAATCAATACCCAAATCGCTATAGGTGTGGAGGGTTTCTCTCGATTTCTGGGATTCCCTCATCAGATTCTAACTTAGTGACAATGGGACCAAATGCTATGCTTTCGAGGTGGTTCCTCGAAAGCTTACCATTTAAAACAAAAAAAAAAAAAAATAATTTCAAAATCGGTCTACAATTGAAAGAGGACTCGATGAACATACATAAAAAAAACCGGCCAAGTGCGTGTCGGACCACGCACAATGAAGGGTTCCGTAGTTGGGATGAATTTATCCCAAGAACAAACTTAACATTGTAGTTGAAAAACATGTTCTCCCATACATTCCAACTATAAATGTAAGTTTGTACTCACAATATTGAGAGATTTACCATGTTATTTTAAGGCCACAGACTTCTTGTAGGTATTCCTGTAGTCTACAGGTAAAGATCTATTTTCTGTATTTTTGTCAAAATTTCAATTTTCATTTATTTTCTAAAATAATTTTAAAAAAATATTTCAAAATTATAAAAAAAACAATATTTGAGACTCATCGTAATCACCCTTTCATTTGATATGTCACACGGTATAGTTTGCAAAACTTTTTTTTTAAATTTTCTTATTTGCCCCCCAAAAGTGACCCTCATATTCAAAATTCATTTATTTACTTTACCCGTCCGTGTCACAGAAATTCATGTCATATGTGCACCAAATTTCAACTTAATCGGTCCATTAGATTCGGAGCAAATTGGCTGTGACAGACAGACAGACAGATAGACAGACACTGTAATGAATCTACTAACCTAATGGAATAAAAGGGAAAAATAGACTTTAAACAAAATATCATTTAGAAAAATAAGACAAAAAATACAGATTACATTTAAAAAAAAAACGCCTCCCTACCTATCACACTCTTTTAGTAAAAAACACCAAACACATAACCCTCCTTTTGGGCTTCGCCGCAGTCGGGTAAAAAGGAAACTTGAAATACGGCACCAGGCCAGGCCAGATGTCAGGCCTCGTCAGCTCTGAGGCCTGATAATTTCAAAATAAGCACGGGTCGGTATCGTCAGCACAGACCCCGACTCAATAAGTAGGTAAAGTTTGACTTCTTGACGTAGAGATGTTTCCCTCTCGGAAGCCAGGATCGAATGACCAGGGAATGTGGCAGTCATGGCTTATATAGCCTCGTATCCACGTTTTTCACCACGTCTGTTGTTTTCTCCTCGTTCTTTTTTAGAGTTTTTCCAGTTTTTTTCAGAGTTGAAGTCTTACTTTCAAAAATGCCACTTGACAGTAATCGAAACGGCCAGAAATATCGTATTCGTTCAAGAACCTCTTCGATGAATTCTGAGAGCGTGCCAATTATTTTTATAAATCTAATTTAGGATACAGTTATTCAGTAAACAATCATAATTATTTATAAATTACAATATTTGAACTAACATATTGATAAAAAATAATTTAAATTATATAAATCAAAAATAACCTTGATAGACTAAGCCAGTAAGAAAATTTTGAAGAAAAGTAATGACAGCTTGACAGCCTGACATAAGTAATGACAGCTTGACAGCACATAAGTAATGACAGCTTGACAGCCTGACATAAGTAATGACAGCTTGACAGCACATAAGTAATGACAGCTTGACAGCCTGACATAAGTAATGACAGCTTGACAGCACATAAGTAATGACAGCTTGACAGCCTGACATAAGTAATGACAGCTTGACAGCACATAAGTAATGACAGCTTGACAGCCTGACATAAGTAATGACAGCTTGACAGCCTGACATAAGTGTCATGACAGCTTGACAGCCTGACATAAGTAATGACAGCTTGACAGCCTGACATAAGTAATGACAGCTTGACAGCCTGACATAAGTAATGACAGCTTGACAGCCTGACATAAGTAATGACAGCTTGACAGCCTGACATAAGTAATGACAGCTTGACAGCCTGACATAAGTGTCATAACAGCTTGACAGCCTGACATAAGTGTCATAACATTGTAAATTAAGAAAATTAAAGAAAACAAATCGTTCTAAACCGATTCGCAAAATACTAATACAAAATCAATAAAGGAGTATGATATAGGGTTTATTTACAATAAAAACAGTTAATATCTAAATATAAATCAATACTCACAGAATGACACAGGAGTATGATATATACATAATGAATGTAAAGTGTAAGTATATGATGTAAAATTGTAGTACGTAGATACTATATCACAAGAGTGATCCTATAAGGGTTCCGTTTTTTCCTTTTGAGGTACCAAACCCTATAAACACTACAAAGTGTACAATAACTTTAATTTCGGAAGTCAGTGTATTTGGATCTGTATATTAGTTTTTTGCCTTCCAAAATAAATAGTTATTTGTGCAACAAGATGGTCTCGTGTAACACATACAACTTTTCACCTCAGCAGGTAACACCAACACCAACACCACACCAACACCAACACCACCAACATCGTAATCACGAAAAAATTATCAGCCGTCCCATACATTTGCGTCGAGTAGGTATTGAAGTTTTCTATGGGACAGTTGAAATTTTTTTCGCGTATACGTTGTTGGTTCCATGGAGAAAGTTATTCGGTTTGATGTTCTGTAGGTACCACACCCTGATATTTGATGAGGATGCAAAACGACACGTTGTTTATACGTAGAAAAAGAGATTTGTAAAAAAAATATGTTAAGTTAGACTACGACCTAAGTAGGTATTAAGCCGAAAGCTTAACAAATATGTTAAGTTAGACTACGGCCTAAGTAGGTATTAAGCCGAAAGCTTCACAAATATGTTAAGTTAGACTACGGCCTAAGTAGGTATTAAGCCGAAAGCTTCACAAATATGTTAAGTAAGACTACGGCCTAAGTAGGTATTAAGCCGAAAGCTTCACAAATATGTTAAGTTAGAGTACGGCCTAAGTAGGTATTAAGCCGAAAGCTTCACAAATATGTTAAGTTAGACTACGGCCTAAGTAGGTATTAAGCCGAAAGCTTCACAAATATGTTAAGTTAGACTACGGCCTAAGTAGGTATTAAGCCGAAAGCTTCACAAATATGTTAAGTTAGACTACGGCCTAAGTAGGTATTAAGCCGAAAGCTTCACAAATATGTTAAGTTAGACTACGGCCTAAGTAGGTATTAAGCCGAAAGCTTCACAAATGGGTGATTTAAAAAAAATTGATTATAAAAAATATAATTCGATTATTTAGAAAAAAATATAATTACTACATTTAAAACCTTAACAGATGATTTGCAATATTACCTACGATTATATGTGTATCCGAACATTATATTGTGTGTTTCTTTTTTGGGTCTACTACATATGGAATTTGAACATCGAACTTCGAATCGACTTCTTTCTATCTCTCGCTTTTAGGGTTCCGTTATTTCGTAACTCAAAAGGAAAAAACGGAACCCTTATAGGATCACTTAGTTGTCCGTCTGTCTGTCTGTCTGTCAAGACCCTTTTTCTCAGGAACGCGTGGAGGTATCAAGTTGAAATTAATATCAAATACGTAAGTCTTGAAGTCCTAAAAGCTTCTATGTCAACGCAATAAAAACATACGGCTATTTATGCGACATATTTTGATACTCGCAAGTAAATCAAAACCTAAAGGGTACTTTCCGTTGTTCTAGAATCATGAAATTTGGCAAGAAGTAAGCTCTCACAACACAAATACAGGAAAAAGTCTGAAAATTGTAAAGTTGTAATTCTATCATATAAAAAAGAAATTCAACTCTGTCAGTCTGTCATGACCCTTTTTCTCAAGGACGCGTGGAGATATCAAGTTGAAATTAATATCGAATACGTAAGTTTATTATCCCTTAGAGTTATAAAAAAATCAAGCTTCTAAGTCAACGCAATAAAAAAATACGGCCATTTATGCGATATATTTTGATACTTGCAAGTAAATCAAAACCTATAGGATAACTACTCCCCGTTGACCTAGAATCATAAAATTTGGCAAGAAGCAAGGTCTTATAAGCACAAGTAAAGGAGAAAGTCCGAAAATTGTTAATTTGTAGTTTTATGACATTAAAAAAAATTTAAACGACCAAAATAATATTTTGAGTTTATTTCGATATTTTATATTTTGATATTGATTTCAACTTGATACCTCCACGTGATCCTGAGAAAAAGGGAGAAAAAGTCTTGACATACTGACATACTTGAAAAATTTTTTTAAAATGTTAAAATTACAAATTAACAATTTTCGGACTTTTTGCATTACTTGTGCTTATAAGACCTTGCTTCTTGCCAAATTTTATGATTCTAGGTCAACGGGGAGTACCCTATATGTTTTGATTTACTTGCGAGTATCAAAATATATCGCATAAATGGCCGTATTTTTTTATTGCGTTGACTTACACCCGGTTTCTGATTTGAGAAAAGTAGCAAATCTCAACTGATTATTCTCAAATACATAAGTATGTGCTTAAGTTTTTTGCGTTTCACAAGTTAAAATCGAATTTCGTCAAACCATGATCAACTGATCATTTACTTAAGTATTCCTGATCAAAGCTAACACGTTCCAATTTACATTCAAAAACCGGTACTTTTCAACAACTCATAATATTACATCATTTTATTCTTATAAATTTAAAAGAGACTTAAAAAGTAAGTGAATTTTATATAACGGCATAATTTCAACAAATTTATGTTATTAGAGTTGCTAATGCATATTTTAGCAATTTAATATTAGGTTGGGGAAAAAGTCTTTTCGCATTATAGTACACAACGCTCTTCGAACGAACGAGTGTAGTGTCTAAGATCTTCATGAGAGTGGGAGCTACATGGGCATTTGCCATGACTTTTGTCTTATCCATGTTCATTTTAAGACCCACTCTTTCGGAAGCTCTGCTGAGGTCATCGAGCATTGTACTGAGCTCCTCCATAGTCTCAGCCATGGATTACTACATCGTTGGCAAACCGAATGTCAGTGACGTACGCGCCATTGATGTTGATGCCTAGCCCATTCCAGTCCAGAACCTTGAAGACATCCTCCAGTGCAGCGGTGAACAGTTTCGGAGAGATAACGTCTCCCTGACGTTATCAAGAGACAGAGGCTATGGCTTTAGTAATGCACTTCCAGGCTTCCTGTTTCTTGTGGATATGGTATGCCCCTGTCCTTTTGCATTCTTTTACACTTTGGTATCTGAAGCAATAATAAATAAACGTAAAATGATATGTTGGTAAACATTAGGTAGGGGCCGGAAGGTTCTGGAGTGGCGACCGCGTACCGGAAGACGTATCGTTGGAAGACCTCCCATAAGGTGGACCAATGACCTTGTAAAGGCCGCAGGAATCCGCTGGATGCGGGAAGCATAAAACCAATCGAAGTGGCGGTGCTTGGGTAAGGCCTGTGTCCAGCAGTGGACGTCTTTCGGCTGAAATCATGATGATGATGATGATGAAACATTATACGTTATTATCTCGTTATTATGTACTTACTTTATTATTATTGAAAGAAGATTTTCTTTCTTCTCTAGAGTATAGCTAGGCGATCTCTTTTTCTTATCTCTATCCATTTTAATTGGTATAAAACAGAATTCCAATAAAACTTGTGTTTATTTACTTTCAGTTTGACATTCACGATTCGGTTCATAGAAACACGTCGAATTGCTAAAATATACATATAATAGGTTGGGGAAAAAGTTTCTTCGCATTTTTTAAGAAAATTCAAAACATTTTTTAATATACATTATTTACATTTATCTAAAGTATGTAGGTACCATTTTGTTCGATAACTTTTTGCCATTTTGTAGGTAGGGACATGATCCCATTGCTATAGAAATTTTGGGACTTCTGATCAAAATACCACGACAAGTGGTTTTGGCAGTCCTCTCGTGATGTTAACCTGACACTGCCTAAAGAATTCTGAAGAGACCGAAACAGGTGGAAATCTGAAGGTGCAAGGTCATGACTATACGGCGGATGCATTAACACCTCCCAGCCAAACTCTCTTATTTTTTGCTGAGTGGCTAAAGATGTGTGAGGTCTAGCGTTATCATGATGAAAAACCACACCCCTTCTGTTGATTAATTCCGGCCGCTTTCTCTCAACTTCTTGCCTTAATCTCATCAGTTGTTCGCAGTAGAGTTCAGAATCGATGGTCCTGCCTGGTGGTAACAGCTCATAATGAATAATGCTCTTCCAATTCCACCACACACACAGCATCACCTTGTTGCGAGTTAACCCGGGTTTCACCACAGTCTGAGAAGCCTGACTGGCCTTTGACCACGACCTTTTTCGCACGTTCTTGTCGTACGTGATCCACTTTTCATCACCAGTTATCAGCTTCTTCAAAAATGGTTCGGTTTCATTACGTCGTTTTAAAGAATCACAAATGAGTACTCGGTTCATTAGGTTTCTTTCAGTGAGCTCGTGAGGTACCCAAATATCGAGCTTTTTTGTTTACCCAGTTTTTTTCAAATGCGCCAAAACTGTTTTGTGGTCAATTCCCAGTTCTTCAGCTACGTCGTAACTACTGATATGCCGATCTTGCTCCACTTTTTCAAAAATGGCATCCATTTTATCCGTAATATTTATTTATTTATTTATTTATTTTTATTCATAACAATTTTTACATTGTGTCGAATATTAGAAACAATTTTATAACTTAAAAAAAAAATACAAAAACAAAAAAAAAAAAAAGAATAAAATAAAATACATGCCACTTAATTACAATGAGGAAGAGTAATAATAATAATAAATAAATGTCATTTAAGTAAGTAGGATAATAATGCTACAAATAATTAAATATAGGCAATGTCAGATATCCAAAGTCAATTACTTACATAAATGTCGTGAATGTAAATGAACAATAAAAGATTTTTAGACTAATAATAACAGAAATAATAATCATAGTAAATTTCTAGTATAATATGTATGTTTACAATTTAAATGTCATTAATAGAATAATAGCAGCCTTCCAGTAGGTAACGCTTCAATTTAGTTTTGAAGTCCCTTTTGTAAAGTGATAATTTTATATCAACGGGAAGTTTATTGAAGATTTTCACTGACATGTGGCAGGTACCGTGTTCGACTATATTAAGTTTAGGAATATTAGTGTTTTTAAAATCTTTTCTTCTCGTGTTCTCTCTAAGCTTTCTTTCCTCTTCAGTCTCATATTGATGTACATATTTAGAAAAATATATAATAGGGCGACCAGAGCGAAGTGCATCCTTGACATCAAAATTTCCGGATTGAAAACGCTTAAACCAAATTTGTGCTACTCTCACAGACACTGCACTGGGTCCATAAACATCGCAAATTTTTTTCGCGGCTTGCGTTGCATTTTTACCTTTTTTGTAGTAAAATTTTAAAATGTATCGAATTTCTTCATTAGATTCACTCATCTTGACAGTACGAAAAACAAATGAAAATCACACATTTTCCTAATTTGAATATGGAATTATGTTCTTTAAAATTTAAACTTTCAATGATACCAAAACCAGCCAGATACAAATAGTATAGCCAAAGAGATTTTATTTTAAGTTCATCGTTGGCGTTTGGGAAGCTTCCCTATAGAATCAAAAACCAGTCAAGTGCGAGTCGGACTCGCGCACGGAGAGTTCCGTACCATTTTCTGCAAAAACGGCAAAAAAAAAACACGTTTGTTGTATGGGAGCCCCCTTAAATCTTTATTTTATTCTGTTTTTTAGTATTTGTTGTTATAGCGGCAACAGAAATACATCATCTGTAAAAATTTCAACTGTCTAACTATCACGGTTCATGAGATACAGCCTAGTGACAGACGGACAGAGAGCGGAGTCTTAGTAATAGGGTCCCGTTTTACCCTATGGGTACGGAACCCTAATAATAATTTTAATTTCCAAGCTACCGGCGGTCAGGGCTCCAGAGAGAGGAACCTCCTAAAAATGCCCGCCGTGTCCAGAAGTACCGCTTTCTGAATCAGGCCCTTAAATCCAGCTGCCCAACGAGAGCCTCCTTAGGTGTTAGTCGAAGCTCTTGGTAATAAGCCATTGGCTGATACGACTATCGGCACAATGATTGCTGAGTACACCACTATACCAGGCTTATTGGCAACAATAGTCCTGTCAGTGATGATGGATCAATCCCAGTACAATGTGATATTTCCATTATCGAGAACTGGGTCGGACACATACCTATAGTACTGTACTTCCGATTCTACAAGGCTGTATTTTAGAGCAAAAATGTATTTTTAAATTTTTATGTAACCGATTAAACTAGGAGTAATTAAAAATATTACAATACCTACATTTTTTTATTATAATACTATTGTAATATTAAAACTTATAGTGGGTGAAATAATTTTGTACTATGGATGTTCTGGCAGCAAAATTTTGGGTATTTGACACTTAGGTAATGGTTCATCACTTTCTTCTTGTACATGTTCATCATATTCCATGATGTAGTTATCAAGATGAAGAGTCATATTATGAAGAACAACACACGCCACAATCACCTTCAATACTTTTGGAAGTTTTAACTGCATTCCTGCATGTAGGCACGGAAATCTTCTTTTAAGAACACCAAAACATCTTTCAATTTTGTTTCGTGATGCTATCTGGGATCTGTTATAGGCTTCTTGGGATAGAGAGGCAGGATTCAAAAAGGGTTTCATGAGATACCTAAGGCATGGGTAACCACTATCTCCGAGAATAAGGTATGACCCAAATCTGCCAGCTTCAAACTGCGTTGCAAGTGGTGAGTCGTTCCAAATAGTAGTGTCGTGTACGGAGCCTGGCCAACGTGCAATGACACTAGTTATTTGTAAATTAGCATCACAGATGGCTTGAACGTTTATAGAAAAAAACCTTTTCTGTTCCTATACAGCTCAGCTCTGCTCCCTTCTGGTGAATTTATTTTTACATGAGTGCAGTCTACAGCACCTATGACTAGGAAATCCAGCTATGTCAAAAAATCGTGCCGCCACTGATGGTCTCTCCTGCGCAGTGGGCATACGAACATATTGCCGTCTCAACAATGCTATGGCACTAGTCACCCTCTCTACCACGCGGCACACCGTCGCCTTGCTCACATTCACGGTGTCCCCCACAACAGCTTGAAAGCTACCAGTCGCATAAAACCTACGAGCTATTAGTAGCTGAATATGGGAGAAATACAGTCCTGCCGTTGAATACGACAGGTCAGTTTAGGCTTTATTTTGTTAAAAATAAACCGAACCGACTCCTTCGTAAAGCGGAACCGACTCTTAAATTGTTCATCGCTTAGCGTGATGAACAAGCTAGGCCGATGTCCTGCTATTCTTCTGCGCGGTTGTCTGCGTTGAGGCATCTCCAAAGACGACAGGGAAGTATCGTCGTCACTCATTATGATCAAAATCACTAGTTATTATATAGCTGATTACAGTTTGAATAGCCGAAATTGGTGTGTCAACTTTCAACTGCTCAACTTGACGTTGATTATGCTTTGAGTATTGTCAAACACATTTTTCTTAGTTCAGAAACGCAACTGACGGCCTTAAGCATGAGTTAAGCATGCTTTCTGTCAAATTTGAGTAAATGATGTTATATTACTCAAATCTTGATTAGAGTTTAAAAAAACTTAATTCAGAAACGAAAAAATGTTTAAGTTATACTTAAGTACAGATTAGGACGTTCTCAACTTCAAATTCTCAATTCAGAAACTGGGTGTTAGAAGCTTAACTTTTTTATAACTGTAAGGGATAAGTAACTTACGTATTCGATATTAATTTCAACTTGATATCTCCACGCGTCCTTGAGAAAAAGGGTCATGACAGACTTGACACTGACACACTTGGGACTTGACAGACTTGGCTTGAATTTTTTTTTATGTGATAGAATTACAAATTAACATTTTTTTGACTTTTCCCTTTACTATTGAGCCCTTGAGACCTTGCTTCTTGCCAAATTCCATTATTCTAGGTCAACGGGAAGTACCTACCCTATAAGTTTTGATTTACTTGCGAGTGTCAAAATATGTCGCATAAATGGCCGTATGTTTTATTGCGTTGACTTACAAGCTTGGTTTTTCAATGGACCTTAGACCTACATAAATTTATTATTAATTTCAACTTTATACCTCCACCCGTTCCTGAGAAAAAGAATCTTGACAGACTGACACACAGATAGACAGATAACGAAGTGATCCTATAAGGGTTCCGTTTTTTCCTTTTGAGGTACGGAACCCTAAAAATAATTAAAAAGTTACTTTGTCTCACGCTCGCAGCAAAATCGAATTTTGCTCACTGTCTTTAAACAGCAAAACCTACTTGTTTGAGGTGTTGAGGTGAAAAGTTAATTTTCACTATGAAGTTATATTTTTGGAAGTCGACTGTTTTTTTTTTTTGTAAAAAAGTTTATTTTTTTCACTTTTCAGTAGGCCAGTTTGTAATTTATCAAAGTTACAATAGCCTAATGACAACTGCTCATCACCTTTTACAAAATAGATATTGCTTTTCCCGTTGCAGACACGTTATTAATAAAAAAAAAAATTTAAAAAAACATTTATTTCAGGCCACAAGGCCCATAGATAAATATCTTAACCTAAACATACATATTTGAATATAAACAAAACGTGTGTTAATAAATAAGGCTTAAGACTATGTTAGTAGCACTTCACTTTGCACTAGCTTGGCTGTGCAGTCCTGCGGCCAAAAGTGTTCTTCCATGACGAAGGGCAGATATCAGTTCGGTACACGCACCAGTCGCACCACAGATGACGTTGCAGCGTGACTCCAATTACTTCCATGACGAGGGGCAGATAACAGTTCGGTACACGCACCAGTCGCACCACAGTTGACGTTGCAGCGTGACTCCAACTACTTCCATGACGAGGGACAGATAACAGTTCGGTACACGCACCAGTCGTACCACAGTTGACGTTGCAGCGCGGCTCCAATTACTTCCATGACGAGGGGCAGATAACAGTTCGGTACACGCACCAGTCGCACCACAGTTGACGTTGCAGCGCGGCTCCAATTACTTCCATGACGAGGGGCAGATATCAGTTCGGTACACGCACCAGTCGCACCACAGTTGACGTTGCAGCGCGGCTCCAATTACTTCCATGACGAGGGGCAGATATCAGTTCGGTACACGCACCAGTCGCACCACAGTTGACGTTGCAGCGTGACTCCAATTACTTCCATGACGAGGGGCAGATAACAGTTCGGTACACGCACCAGTCGCACCACAGTTGACGTTGCAGCGTGACTCCAATTACTTCCATGACGAGGGGCAGATATCAGTTCGGTACACGCACCAGTCGCACCACAGTTGACGTTGCAGCGCGGCTCCAATTACTTCCATGACGAGGGGCAGATAACAGTTCGGTACACGCACCAGTCGCACCACAGTTGACGTTGCAGCGTGACTCCAATTACTTCCATGACGAGGGGCAGATAACAGTTCGGTACACGCACCAGTCGCACCACAGTTGACGTTGCAGCGTGACTCCAATTACTTCCATGACGAGGAGCAGATATCAGTTCGGTACACGCACCAGTCGCACCACAGTTGACGTTGCAGCGTGACTCCAATTACTTCCATGACGAGGAGCATGGAATCCCCTAATCAGATTCTGACTTGCTGACAATGGGACCACCTCGAAAGCACACCCTATAAAACAAAAAAGAATTTTCAAAATCGGTCCACAATTGACGGAGCAATCGACGAACATACTTACATAAAAAAAAAACAAAGTTGAACATATAACCTCCTCCATGTAGAATACTGGTATTCAGCTGCATCCGGTTAGACTGGAAGCCGACCCAACATAGTAGGGAAAAGGCTAGGCAGATGATGATGATGTTCATTTTTTCTTTATTAACGAAGTTCATTTCCAATGCAATTTGAAGTCATGTGGTGCATGAGACCTGAAAACTTTTTCCAAACAGTTGAATGTGCAGTCCATCACCACTAAGTAGGTAGGCAGTAACATGTGTCGTTGTTAGCCGCGTGCGGTTGCAGATAATGTTTGCCAACAATAGTGTCGGACAACAAGCGATGCTGTAAATCAGTTAACGATGATGCCTCGTTACGACTTGTTTATTTATGTGAAAGCGGCGCGCGGCGGGGCGCACACCCGACTCCCCGGGCCCCGGGCTTCCACCGCCTGGGCCTCGACAGATCTGTCATAACACTTTTTTATAAGTTTCATGTGTTATACGAGTGACGATACTTGGAATGATGAAAAACTGGCAACTTAGCGATTTACAGCACTTTTACCGCTAATACGATAAAATTTATAGATTCCCGGGAGTCGATAACGGCTGTCGTGATTTGTAGCCGCGCACATGTGTCAGACGGACATCTTTATGAATGTAACGCGTAACACTAGCACTAAATCTTACTCTGCTCATAAAACCTACTACCGGCGCGGCGCGTCGCTAGTAAACCGATATGCTTGTTTACGACTCGGTCGAGAGATATATACTGTGGGCCCCGAGGTGAGTGGCAGTGCACCGCATGCGTAGCTCAGGAGATGGTGCGCAGATACGGCGGGCTTGCGGCGAGGGCCGGAGTGGCAGTGCGCGCCGCCTCCGGTAGCGTAGGTCGGGAGATGGTGTGCAGATAAGACGCGGAGCGGCGCGCACGTGCTGATACCGGCTTATCTGCGGCTGATAGCGCACCACGCGCCCCCGCCAACAGCTGATCGGTGTACACACAATGCGCGCTGCTCGCGCTGCCGGCCTGCCTTCGTCTGCAGTTCTGCACAACATCAGCCCTGCACGTTACTAATTGATTGGTCCAGTCAGGATACCGAGACATCGTTTTCATTGTTTCTAGTTGATCCCTTCTATACTTACGCGCGTTAATAACGCGTCGCGAAATTCATTTATTTTGCTCACTAATGAGCTTCGTTCTGAGAAGCCATTTCACGACTACTTGTTCATGTTCACTGACACACGTAAACAAAGTTGATTCGATCGCTTCACGGATAAGGGAGCGACTCTCTCAATATGGAGTGGACACTCCCAATCCCAAAAATAGTGAAAAGAATATGAAGGGGCGGGCCATGTGGGGGCGCGTGGCGGGGGTGATGCGCGCGCGCAGCCCGGCGGCCGCCGTCGGCGCCAGTCAGCGCACAGCTCGCGACGCGGACACACGTCACGCCGCGCCCCCGAACGTTTGAATCAGTGAATGAGTGAACAACATCAGCATGCTGCACGAAACATGGCCCAATGCGTGGCATAAGACAGAATCCTTCGAGCTGGACGCGCTATTTGCAGAGGTCAACAACAACCGTTTGAAAGGTGAGCGAGCAGTGAGCGATACAGATCAAGTAAACATTCATGTTATGATCTACCTCTACTACGTCTTCAAGTACCACCAAGTGTAGGGATCAAAATAAGTGTTATAAAACGTAGGTACTCTAGCTTACCTGTGCGGTATCTGCCTGGCTTTCTGGGTACAACTCGTTCATTCTGCATGCTCGGGGTCAGTGGTACCTAATGAACTTGTGATACTTAGAGAAATGAGTTTCAGCAACGTCTGCTGCACTTCTTAGGTATTATATTATATATAGTTTTACTAAGGAAAGACTAGGTAAGGGTTGTTCCACTGACATTCGGTAGGTACCTATACCTATACATGTATGAATAAACCTTATCAGTGAATGTGTACAACTAACAAATGCATAGGTACATGATAGTATAAGTAGGTACCGACTGCTTCATCGCGCGTGATTACTTTGATTACAGTTTGTTTTTGTAAATGAATGTTAATGATGTTGATGCTATTAACTAACCATTTCAGTAAGCACTTGAATCTGCTCAACATGCTTTAGTGGGTACCTCCTGAGGCACCCATAGGTTAAGTTAGTGGTAAACAAAGTCGGTACCTATTAATTACCTAAAGATGCCTAAGTAGATACCCTTTGACCAAGTCTTACAGTGAATGTGGATAATACTTACAACTCGTATACGTAGTTAAATGATTGAATATCAGAAGCAGTGCTGGCTACACACATTGTTTGTGCTGTGCGCCGGTATGTTATGTAGAATAGTAGTGCGTACGCGTCGCGGGGCGGACGAGTGGCGCTCGGCGGCTCGCGCTCCGCTGGCTATCTATTTGGATGATCACAAATAAAGCGGTAGTGTCGGCGAGCGCCAATCGCATCGCCTTGCGGTGCGCCTGTGTGGCGCAGCGAGTAACGGTCACGTGTGTGCGTGTGCGCAGAGGGCGAGGCGGAGTGCGGCGCGGAGGGCAGCGGCGGCGACGCGGAGAGCCCGCCCCGCCTGCCGCCGTTCGGCTACGCCCACCCCGCGCTGTCGCCATCCCACTCGCGCAGCTACCAGGAGCTGCGGCCGGCGGCACACGCGCGCGACATGCAGGCCTACGCGCACCTCGAGGAGGTGTTCAAGCCGGGCACGCCGGGCCCCGCCGGCTCCACGGACGGCGTGTACCTGCGCCGCAGCAGCCCCGACGTCAGCCCGTCGCCGGAGCGCCGCGACGACTTCCGCCACTACGAGCCCTACGCGCCCGCCGCGCCGCCGCCCTACTCGCACGACCATCACCATCACGTCGACGGGTGAGTACTCATCCAACCATTCTTGTATTACGTGTTTCTCAACATTAACCCAGGAGTAGCTGCATTTGACAAGCCTAGTACAGAGCTATTAGACACAGCTAGTTATGTTGTAGTGTAAAAAAACGATATTATTATTATTATATTATTTTAGTGTAGAGTGCTGTAGAGACTGTAGACGTGCGCGGGCGCGGGCTGCTGACTCCGCGAGCGCAGCTAATGGCGCTACACATTAGTACCTGACGTAGCAATGTCAAACATCGCCTGCTTGCTGCTTGCATTCTATTTTTAGTTCAATTCTTACAAAAACCGTTCAGCTAACTCGAAATTTTCGACCATCTTCCAGACTCTGTGATTGTCCTGATAGTTGTGGAATACCTCCCCACTCCTCACTCGGGACATGTTGCCCCCTTTCGCTACGTTACTCCTCACTCGGGACATGTTGCCCCCTTGTCGCTACGTTACTCCTCACTCGGGACATGTTGCCCCCTTGTCGCTACGTTACTCCTCACTCGGGACATGTTGCCCCCTTGTCGCTACGTTACTCCTCACTCGGGACATGTTGCCCCCTTGTCGCTTCGTTACTCCTCACTCGGGACATGTTGCCCCCTTGTCGCTACGTTACTCCTCACTCGGGACATGTTGCCCCCTTGTCGCTACGTTACTCCTCACTCGGGACATGTTGCTCCCTTGTCGCTACGTTACTCCTCACTCGGGACATGTTGCCCCCTTGTCGCTACGTTACTCCTCACTCGGGACATGTTGCCCCCTTGTCGCTTCGTTACTCCTCACTCGGGACATGTTGCCCCCTTGTCGCTACGTTACTCCTCACTCGGGACATGTTGCCCCCTTGTTGCTACGTTACTCCTCACTCGGGACATGTTGCCCCCTTGTCGCTTCGTTACTGAGTGCTAGCGACAGTTCCCGGGGGCCCATTATTGAATGTGCAAGTCACCCCCTGCCATTTTTTCCGTGTATAATAAAACATTGATCAGGCAGGCAGGGGCCATAGTCCTTTCATAGTTCTAGGTAACCAGTCCACCACATATTCCAATATGTTTGTTTCTATATCCTGCAATAGCCCTACACCAACCGGGGGTTGTGCTTAGGTGCACTTGTATAGTGCGAACAGAGACAATCGACGGTTGGTGCTTGTTCCATTTAAAATTGTGTAAGGTGCCTCTGCGAGTGGGCTTCGACCCTTCGTACGCCTTCCAAAGGACCGGAACTCCATGGTCCCGAGATATGTAAACATGTAAAATAATTATAATAACCCCAGCATTAAATAATAATAATAATGTCTCTACGTTGACGTCGTGGTAGGGCTTGCGCGCTCCGAACTCTAGGTCTGTGTCAGCAGAGTTTACTTTGCCTAAACAGGTCTAGGATGAGGAGCCAGACCAAGAGAGATACAGAAACGCGCAGGGCAGCATGTGGCGAGCTTTCGGCGCGTTGTACCGTATGCACCTTTGACCTGCACCGTCAATGGTGCAGAGGAGACTAATTAGTTAGGTTTGCACCATGAATACAACTACTTCACCTTACTTTCCTAGTCATAGGTAAAACAAAAACCAATATAATGTCGTAATTTATTTGTGTGCGGAACCACTTTTTAATATTATATAAATAAACAACCAAAAAGCAAGAACAATAATATATGTTTTACAAATAAATCCCACAACTACTTCATGTAATGACGCCACACACACACTTATATCTTATAGTTCCACACAACTACTTCATGTAATGACGCCACACACACACTTATATCTTATAGTTCCACACAACTACTTCATGTATTGACGCCACACACACACTTATATCTTATAGTTCCACACAACTACTTCATGTAATGACGCCACACACACACTTATATCTTATAGTTCCACACAACTACTTCATGTATTGACGTCACACACACACTTATATCTTATAGTTCCACACAACTACTTCATGTAATGACGCCACACACACACTTATATCTTATAGTTCCACACAACTACTTCATGTATTGACGTCACACACACACTTATATCTTATAGTTCCACACAACTACTTCATGTAATGACGCCACACACACACTTATATCTTATAGTTCCACACAACTACTTCATGTATTGACGTCACACACACACTTATATCTTATAGTTGCAAGAACACTAAGTTTACCTTAACTTTTCTAAACATAACGGCACATCAATGTCGCCATTAATTAATTGCCTTTGTACATGCAATATATTCCATCCCTCTCAGACGTTGTTCGTACGATGCCGCTCACCGAAACAACACCACAGTGTCTTCTTGGGCATCCAAAATCTTTTTACGTAATTTAGTAAGTTTTGCATATTAACATCTTCTACATCATTTTCCGAAACTATATAATCCCATCCATCATCAATACTTGATACAGGCAGAAGAGGCAGGACAGTGCATACAGATACTATTTTACTAATTTTGTTATACTTCTTTATATTAAGACGGTTTTGCTTTCCTCCATAAGTAGTTGGTTTTGGAAATGGTAATGACAGCCATGATGCTTTGGTAAAGGAAACACACTTCTTACAGCACCCATATGCGATTGTTTGTAGTCCGATATAAATTCAGAGTGGTCCATTCTGTAATCTGTGACTTAATCATTTCCAACATTAAAATATAGGTATATTTGCACCATTCAAAAATGATTCATTCATTGTTTGGTGCAGATGTGACCATACTATCAATGCAGTTTCATTTGCACCATTAATGGTGCAGGTCAATGGTGCATACGGTACAACGCGGCTATTGGGCAGTGGCGACCCCACGGTAGGGTCCGTGGAGATAGGGTTCTCCCGGGAGAAGTGTTGTTCCTCACCTCTGGCTTGCCTTTATTGGCCGGCTGGAGTGAACACTGATAAGGAACAGCTAGAGCCCCCACTTCTTATAGGCCGGCTTAAGTTCAATTCAATTCAATTTATTCAAGATTTTACAATTTCATGATAATAACAATGCATACATAATCTTAATCTAGGTCAATAAAGTACATGTGCCTGAACTAGGTAATCCTGTGTTTCAGGCAATAAGGGCTAAGCTTAGACTATGTAAAATAATCACGAATTATTAGTTACAAATAAAACAGTAATGTAATGTGTGTTGTATGTCGGCAAACACAAAAGTAAGACATAAATTACATACGAATTAGTTAATACCTACTCGTACTTAACATAATTATGAAACAGCAATTATTTCACTCCAGTTAATCATTTTTCTGTATCTTCGTTCGTCAGATTTTGGAGAGATTTCTAAATATTTTATTTTGCTTGTGATAAAATCACATTTCGGGACATCATCGGACATTAGAGGGGTCTCTACATTGGTGAGCGTGAAGGTTTGAGTGAGATAGAGCTGCTTGTGGTGTGCGTATCGATAGCTAGTTGACAAGCTATTTGGTATAAAGGCAATATGATTCATCTTTCCACAAGCAATATTCACAGAATAGAAAGGGATATCTACTCTTTATAATGTAGGTACAACATATAAATTCGTATTCATTCATTTCTATTGTGTGCGTACTTATATTATATAAGTTTAAAATTGATTATTCAGTTCACTAAGATTGTTTGAAAGTTGCCAGTGATGGTGGGTGTTGTGAGTCGTGGTGGTTGTGAGTGAGTGTTGTGAGTGTTGGGTGAGTTGTGAGTGAGTGGGTGAGTGAGTGACTGAAGTGAGTGAGTTGTGAGCTGCTTGTAGTCCAAATAGCTCGTTCACTAGTGCGGTCTGATTATATTGGCTACTATTGTGCATGTTTTATCTGGGAGACTAAATTGATAAATGCAAATGTCAAACTAGCTTACATTATCGTATAGGTCATAACATTTTCACTTAATTTTCACTTGTCAATGTCTCCGAGATCAATAAGCAGACTTAGCTGAGCCGGCAGTCAACCTGTATAATGTCGTAGAAAGAGAAAGTGGCAAATGTATTCATTCATTCAAGTAGTTTATATTACATCAGTTTGCCATCCCTAGCATTGACAGCTAGGAGCAGTTTGCCATCCCTAGCATTGACAGCTAGGAGCAGTTTGTATGGGCAAAAGAAAAATGTGTTTTTTTTTACGTTTATCCGTGCAATATTCCTAATTTGACTCTGCATAAGAACCTTCCTCGGACACCAACGAATATTTGAAAAACATTGCCAAATTGATCCAGTCGTTGTCGAGGTTTGCGCTTAGCAACACATTTAGCCATTCATTTTTATTTGTATAGATTTAGGAATGTGTTTGTGAGTATTAGGCTATTTCTCATGTCTTAACGTAGTCCACAACTACAAGAGCTAACTAACAGGAGCCCGGTCACTGCATGCGCTCCTCCCGCACGCACAGAACTGCTGCTGACCTGCGGCTCCGCGTTGTCGCGCGAACGGTTGTCATCGCGCAGTGATTACTGTCTTCGTGCAATCAGCAATCGATTTCATCTCTTGTTTCCTATCCAGATCCTTCGCTGGTGTTTCTCAAGTCCCTGCGCATAAAGGTTACTCGACAGGTCTCTGATGCTTACTGAGTGCTTGTGTAGTTTTATGAAATAAAGTAAGTTGAATTTCGCATTTACAAAGATTGATTTCATCGAATTTCAATAAAATTGCTCGGATCAGATCGAAGGAGCCGCCGCCACAGTGTGCCGCCGCGCAGCATAAATACCGTAGATTGTTTTATATTTCTACGATAAGTACCACAGAAAAGATATCTGTAGTGACAAGTACCTGCATGAGTCGAGCTTCCCTAACTAACATTGCTGTCGGTAGGCAGTATTTTGCGAGCTGTTAGTGCCAGGTGTGAAGTGTAGGCAGTCATCGTTGTCGTGTAGCAATTTACTAATGAAGCAGGTATAAAAGTAAAACCCGGCCACGTACGAGTTGGACTCGCTCACGAAGGGTTCCGAACCATTATTGATGATAATAATAAAAAGCGGCCAAGTGCGTGTCGGGCCACGCGCAGTAATAGGGTTCCGTAGTTGCACAATAATGCGGACTAAGAAGAGGGCTTTTTGTTGTTTCATGAATTTGACTATTACTCGTAAACTTGAAAAACCTACTTAACTGTGATAGTTTTCCTTTTAACTTCGTTATATAATACTATCGTGAATTTTTTCACCCATCCAAACTAACCGTTTAGCTGGCAGGGGGGGGAAGCATGATTTCACAAACCCGCAATATTTTTGAAAGACCCAGCCAATAACACCCCACATCATGGGGTAGACGAGAAAAAAAAACATCCCCATTTTACGTGTAGGTACCTACCCTAAATTTTTTTTTTCTATATTTTATTTTACCACTGTCGGCGTGATGAATATGTATATCCATGCCAAATTATAGCTTTCTAAGACTCTGAGCTAAGCTGCGGACGGACGGACAGACAGACGGACGGACATAGCGAAACTATAAGGGTTCCTTGTTGACTACGGAACCCTAAAAACGGCAAAAAAATCACGTTTGTTGTATTGGAGCCCCCTACATATTTATTTTAATCTGTTTTTTAGTACTTATTTGTTGTTATAGCGGCAATAGAAATACATCATCTGTGAAAATTTCAACTTTCTAACTATCACGGTTCATGAGATACAGCCTGGTGACAGACGGACAGACAGACAGACAGCGGAGTCTTAGTAACAGGGTCCCGTTTTACCCTTTGGGTATGGAACCCTAAAAATGAGTGGTCGGGTCTTTGGAAGCAGACAATTGCAAGCAGGTTCGGTCAGTAGCTGGTAAACCACTGGGACTCAGCTGGTGGCGTACAGCGCAGCCTATCGGTCGGTTTATTGTATAAATATTTTAATATGACGTACATTGCATGCTAATAAATATCATGAATGTTGTTCGTGATCGTCTTTTTGTAAGCTTTGCACCTTCAACCGATTGTGTGTTTATCAGCTTCTGTTTCCATTCTCATGTCTTTTCGATAGCTGACGTCACTTCAACGGAAGAAGGTGTAACTGCCATTCACAACTAGCTCGATGAGACGATATAAAATAGTTTGGTCGTATCAGCGCCAACAGCTGCTCGCTGGCGGTGAGGCAAGGCTCGAGCGCGTCGCGCTCATCGGCACGTCCGCGGCACGTGCGCTGTGACACGAGCAGCATTCCGACGTGCTGGTTGGCCGCTGCAGGCACGTGCCGAACATAACATAACAGTGATGGCTCCACTCTGAAGTAGCCCTGCGCAGCCACGGGCAGCTTGCGTGAGAGCGCTGCTCGAACGTTGGACGTCTGCTACACTCCAGTAACGTTCGTGCACATGTACCCGGGCGGCGGTAATGACACACACAGCCTGGAGGACGGCTAACCTATCTATGATGGCCACACAAAGCCTGGAGGATGGCTAACCTATCTATGATGGCCACATGTACCCGGGCGGCGGTAATGACACACACAGCCTGGAGGACGGCTAACCTATCTATAATGGCCACATGTACCCGGGCGGCGGTAATGACACACACAGCCTGGAGGATGGCTAACCTATCTATGATGGCCACATGTACCCGGGCGGCGATAATGACACACACAGCCTGGAGGACGGCTAACCTATCTATGATGGCCACATGTACCCGGGCGGCGATAATGACACACACAGCCTGGAGGACGGCTAACCTATCTATGATGGCCACAATCATGTACCCGGGCGGCGGTAATGACACACACAGCCTGGAGGACGGCTAACCTATCTATGATGGCCACACAAAGCCTGGAGGACGGCTAACCTATCTATGATGGCCACATGTACCCGGGCGGCGGTAATGACACACACAGCCTGGAGGATGGCTAACCTATCTATGATGGCCACATGTACCCGGGCGGCGATAATGACACACACAGCCTGGAGGACGGCTAACCTATCTATGATGGCCACATGTACCCGGGCGGCGATAATGACACACACAGCCTGGAGGACGGCTAACCTATCTATGATGGCCACAATCATGTACCCGGGCGGCGGTAATGACATACACAGCCTGGAGGATGGCTAACCTATCTATGATGGCCACATGTACCCGGGCGGCGGTAATGATACACACAGCCTGGAGTACTGCTAACCTATCTATGATGGCCACATGTACCCGGGCGGCGATAATGACACACACAGCCTGGAGGACGGCTAACCTATCTATGATGGCCACAATCATGTACCCGGGCGGCGGTAATGACACACACAGCCTGGAGGACGGCTAACCTATCCATGATGGCCACATGTACCCGGGCGGCGGTAATGACACACACAGCCTGGAGGACGGCTAACCTATCTATGATGGCCTTATTTTTCATAACGTTAATATTTTGGTTTCGGCAATCCCAATCGCCAATTTACGTTCTTTGTATTTGATGTTGATATTAGAATGGCTTCTTTACTTAATGTACACCTTGTGCGGTCGCCAGTGACGTCACGGACCTAAGCGACTTTGGGTATAGTTAGGAGACAGCATTTTGGAGTGACCACCGCTAAATGTACCTTACCAAGACAACGCTACTCGGGTACATTTAGTAGCAACAGTTTAATATAAATCATTACTACCATATTTCAACACTAAACACTTAGGATGCAAGAGCGAGCGAAGCGAGCTCGCGACTTCGGGGTCCCCAACTCGGATAGGTTAGGTTTTTTTTTTTTTTTTTTTTGCGAGGCTCCTCAACTATGCCTTACTAGACTACGCTTTACTATTTGAAAAGGTACCTTATCTTCATAATTCATTAGTCAGCATTACAGACGGTTTCGCTGGCCGGATATATTTAGTAGTATGTAGTCACGCAATACTAGCTCCTAAACATACCCGATTATGATACTAAAACTCGGGTATATTATAGTAGTTAGAAGTATTGTAAGCCTCATGCTAACTGTAGGTACCCGAGCAAAATGCTGTGCGGAGTTTCCACTTGGTACATTTTGTAAAGACGCATCAGATTGTGGCTGTGAGCAGATTCAGGAAGCGCACGATTTGTATAAAAGACAGAGAGGTTCAAAAAGTCATGAATCCATTCATAGTCTTAGACTATTACTAAAGTCAAAACATGGTATTCCTTTGAATTTTGCGTCAGCATTGATTAAAGGTATTCCGGGAAGTTCATTAAAATATTGATAAACGGTTAAAGAACAGCTCAAAAGTCCACCGCGGCCCATAGAGCAACACGTTCACGTCTGCGTTCGGCGCACGCACAACAACGCCGACATTCTTCAGAATGCCGACTGGTTTCAGCTAGCACGTGTGCTATCTCCTCGCTGAACGATATCGTGCAATAGTTGGTACTGCGGTGAGTTCGGCAGCTCGCGCGTCCCAGTGTCGCGGCAGCACCGGTTCTTGTGAATTATTTATGATAATGTCGGTGAGCACACAACGTGCGTGTGTGTGCGGCGCTGGCACGTCGCGCGATAAGGACGCGGTGGCGGAGCTGCGGTCGCGCTAACTGTTGTTAATTTATTTATAACTGTTTAATTTGCTACAATTACAACGCGATGCGCGTCTCACTGTTGTTTTATGTATATTCACATTATTAATGTAACTTGTTTGCTAAGTACCTTACATATTGGATTAATGTCAGAATTTAAAGCCTTTTCAATCAATCTGCCTAGCTTTTACCCAACTATGTTGGGGTCGGCTTTCAGTCTAACCGGATGCAGCTGAATACCAGTATTTTACATGGAGCGACTGAATTTATAGCCATTTAAATATGCTAGGGGTTTTATTTAGAATGATTTATAATGTACTGTAGAGGCTTTGAACCTTATGGGTTGTAGCATGCAACCTCCGTGGAAATTAAAATAGGTTATGAGATAAACTAGAATTAAAAAATAAATGACAATAGTCAGGCGGCCACGGGCCGAAATGATTGTTGGAAAAGTTCTGTTATTTAACAATATCCCTGGTTTACCTCTCTACCTGTTTAATGTATAGCGTAGCTATCTCTCTGTGAGGTTTGAGTCCTCACAGTAAATACCTAATACAGACTAGCACCAGACTTAAATAACAATATCCCTGGTTTACCTCTCTACCTGTTTAATGTATAGCGTAGCTATCTCCCTGTGAGGTTTGAGTCCTCACAGTAAATACCTAATACAGACTAGCACCAGACTTAAATAACAATATCCCTGGTTTACCTCTCTACCTGTTTAATGTATAGCGTAGCTATCTCCCTGTGAGGTTTGAGTCCTCACAGTAAATACCTAATACAGACTAGCACCAGACTTAAATAACAATATCCCTGGTTTACCTCTCTACCTGTTTAATGTATAGCGTAGCTATCTCCCTGTGAGGTTTGAGTCCTCACAGTAAATACCTAATACAGACTAGCACAGACTTAAATAACAATATCCCTGGTTTACCTCTTTACCTGTTTAATGTATAGCGTAGCTATCTCCCTGTGAGGTTTGAGTCCTCACAGTAAATACCTAATACAGACTAGCACAGACTTAAATAATAAAATGCTTGATTGGAAGAATTAAAACAGAATTTGTGCAACTGTGAGCAGTACACAGCGCAGCACTTTGTGCAGTGTGTATGTGATAGATAAGTGATAGCTGATAGCGATCTCTGAACAAGTGAGCTTCAACTATTCAACGCAACCTACTTGTGGTGTGTCAGGATACCGGAGAGACTAGAGAGTCTCACCTAGTGATGTGTCAGGAGACCGGAGAGACGAGAGTCACCTAGTGATGTGTCAGGAGACCGGAGAGACTAGAGAGTACCACCTAGTGAAGTGTCAGGATACCGGAGAGACTAGAGAGTACCACCTAGTGAAGTGTCAGGAGACCGGAGAGACTAGAGAGTACCACCTAGTGAAGTGTCAGGAGACCGGAGAGACTAGAGAGTACCACCTAGTGAAGTGTCAGGATACCGGAGAGACTAGAGAGTACCACCTAGTGATGTGTCAGGAGACCGGAGAGACGAGAGTCACCTAGTGATGTGTCAGGAGACCGGAGAGACTGGAGAGTACCACCTAGTGATGTGTCAGGATACCGGAGAGACTAGAGAGTACCACCTAGTGATGTGTCAGGAGACCGGAGAGACTAGAGAGTACCACCTAGTGAAGTGTCAGGATACCGGAGAGACTAGAGAGTACCACCTAGTGATGTGTCAGGAGACCGGAGAGACGAGAGTCACCTAGTGATGTGTCAGGAGACCGGAGAGACTGGAGAGTACCACCTAGTGATGTGTCAGGATACCGGAGAGACTAGAGAGTACCACCTAGTGATGTGTCAGGAGACCGGAGAGACGAGAGTCACCTAGTGATGTGTCAGGAGACCGGAGAGACTGGAGAGTACCACCTAGTGATGTGTCAGGATACCGGAGAGACTAGAGAGTACCACCTAGTGATGTGTCAGGAGACCGGAGAGACTAGAGAGTACCACCTAGTGAAGTGTCAGGATACCGGAGAGACTAGAGAGTACCACCTAGTGATGTGTCAGGAGACCGGAGAGACGAGAGTCACCTAGTGATGTGTCAGGAGACCGGAGAGACTGGAGAGTACCACCTAGTGATGTGTCAGGATACCGGAGAGACTAGAGAGTACCACCTAGTGATGTGTCAGGAGACCGGAGAGACTAGAGAGTACCACCTAGTGAAGTGTCAGGATACCGGAGAGACTAGAGAGTACCACCTAGTGAAGTGTCAGGAGACCGGAGAGACGAGAGTCACCTAGTGATGTGTCAGGAGACCGGAGAGACTAGAGAGTACCACCTAGTGAAGTGTCAGGATACCGGAGAGACTAGAGAGTACCACCTAGTGATGTGTCAGGAGACCGGAGAGACTGGAGAGTACCACCTAGTGAAGTGTCAGGAGACCGGAGAGACTGGAGAGTACCACCTAGTGATGTGTCAGGAGACCGGAGAGACGAGAGTCACCTAGTGATGTGTCAGGAGACCGGAGAGACTGGAGAGTACCACCTAGTGATGTGTCAGGAGACCGGAGAGACGAGAGTCACCTAGTGATGTGTCAGGAGACCGGAGAGACTGGAGAGTACCACCTAGTGATGTGTCAGGATACCGGAGAGACTAGAGAGTACCACCTAGTGATGTGTCAGGAGACCGGAGAGACTGGAGAGTACCACCTAGTGATGTGTCAGGATACCGGAGAGACGAGAGTCACCTAGTAATGTGTCAGGAGACCGGAGAGACTGGAGAGTACCACCTAGTGATGTGTCAGGATACCGGAGAGACTAGAGAGTACCACCTAGTGATGTGTCAGGAGACCGGAGAGACTGGAGAGTACCACCTAGTGATGTGTCAGGATACCGGAGAGACTAGAGAGTACCACCTAGTGATGTGTCAGGAGACCGGAGAGACTGGAGAGTACCACTTAGTGATGAGTCAGGAGACCGGAGAGACTGGAGAGTACCACCTAGTGATGTGTCAGGAGACCGGAGAGACTGGAGAGTACCACTTAGTGATGAGTCAGGAGACCGGAGAGACTAGAGAGTACCACCTAGTAGAGTATAGATCATTAGACTGGTGGGAAAAAAGTAAAATTATGCTACGGTACGACACAACTTACGTGCAGCATTATTCATTCAGTTCAATTTTACGAATGTATTTGGTTAAAATATGACTTTACTAGCACTTTCCGTGCGGCTTTGCCCGCTGAATCGAAAAAATTAATTCTCTCAAAAAATTAATAAAATTAATTCTGAATTTTCGAACGAAAATATCCCACGGAAACGATAATCCTTCCTTATTGTCGTCTTCATTATAAAAGGAACCTCTGTGCAAAATTTCAGCTTTCCAGGTTCAAGGGTTTGGGCTGGGCGTTGATGAGTCAGTCAGTCCATCAGTCAGTCAGTCAGTCAGTCAGGACTTCTCATTTTATTTGTATAGATAGATAGATAAATCTTTACGCAAGACGCTTTACGCAATAACTTTATTGCGTCTTGCGTAAAGATTTTATAAAATTAAATTTAAATAAAATATTAATATGATTTTATATTTGCACGCCGAAATTAAAGGCAGGATAAGAGGACAATTTTATACATATTATCAACCTTCTGTAGCTTATTTATGCAAATAATTGATTTTGATTTTTGATTTTTGATTTTGATAATTTTCGACTAAAGCAGTAAATCAAAAAATGTAAGTAATAGAAAAGCTGTTTAGCCATGTGTGTTCGAATATACAGGGTGTAAGTGTAAACAGTGGCAATCTTTTAAGGGGTCATTGTACTCATCATTATGAACAACTTTTACTGAGGGACCAAACCTAAAATCGCGAAAAACAAATCTGCTGTTCAGTACATTTATGTTCGCATAATTCGTCAAAATATAGGGAACAGCTGATTTTTTTTTTGCTATTTCAGGTTTGGTCCCATAATAAAAGTTGTTCATAATGATGAGTACAATGACCCCTTAAAAGATTGCCACTGTTTACACTTACACCCTGTATATTCGAACACACATGGCTAAACAGCTTTTCTATATTTTAGTCAGTATTGGCAAGTCATTTAATGTACTCGTAAGCCTGTGAAGATCTCGCCAGTTTCGATAAAACAGATTATTCAATAAATCCTACATAGTCTATTGTATGATCCAATGACAAACATTGATGTGCTACAACAAGCACGCAGCATAACAGCTGTGTTCTGTAGCGGCGCGTATTAGCTAGCTATCGTGTTGCGTAGCGGCTGCGTAGCATACGACATCATAATATCGTAGCGTCTGCGCTACGACCGCGTTGCGTAGCGATTGCG
The DNA here is from genome assembly GCA_946251885.1 of Cosmia pyralina. NCBI lineage: Eukaryota > Metazoa > Arthropoda > Insecta > Lepidoptera > Noctuidae > Cosmia > Cosmia pyralina. Next base: position 134,240 of record OX276345.1, read on the forward strand.
CTCCGGCTAAATTGCGTAGCGGCTGCGCTACGACTGCGTTGCGTAGCGCAGCGGCTGTGTAGCGACCGCATGACGGCGCTTGAGGTTCGCTATGTACGGTCAGCAACAGAAGTCGGTTAACCTGCTACTTTTTGACATCATCTAAATTAACACAAAATGATTCAATAAACTGCTTTTTTTTCGTTTAACTGTTAAGAGTTAATGTTCTTAAAATTTGAAATACTTCTGTTCCGATTTCAATTAAATATTTCGCTTAATAATTAAGATTAAATACTGCAAGTGTTAATCGACTTTTGTTGCTGACTGTACCATCCTGTAAGGGTAATAAACTAATAAGTAATAACGTTATTATGTTATATAATATTTCATTTTTAGGGTTCCGTACCTCAAAAAGAAAAACGGAACATAAACAAATGTTAAAATTATACACATTTCAAGAATTAAATAAAAACTTTTTTACAAAAAAATAAAACCGACTTCCCAAAACAACACTACAAAGTGAAAAATAACTTTAATTTCGGAAGTCGGTGTCTTTAGTTTTGTATTTTCGTTTTTTGACACCGACTTCCGAAATTAAAGTTATTTTTCACTTTGTAGTGTTGTTTTGGGAAGTCGGTTTTATTTTTTTGTAAAAAAGTTTTTATTTTTCACTTTTTAGTTGTGTATACCTACCCCACACAAATTCTAATACCACTACCTGCAAAACAAACTAGAACATCATCCAAAAAAAGTTCATTAAAAGTGAGGAAAAAATACGTATTATTGAAGCTAACTCAAAAACTACCAAAGCAAAGTTAATCAATTTTATATGGGACCAACTGTGATGTATACCCTCTTGAATAAAACAAAAAAAATCCAAATCGGTCCAGCCATCTTCGAGTAATCGGGGAACATACATTAAAAAAAAAATAAAAAAAAAAAAAGGTTCCGACGAATTGAGAACCTCCTCCTTTTTGAAGTCGGTTAAAAAAACGCACTTGGCCGGTTTAGTTGAAAAAACATTTCCAATGTTTTTTCGATCGCTCTGGTATGGGCCCTATTGTCAAGCAAATTGCGACACGCGACCTGCGACACGCGACCTGCGACACGCGACCTGCGACACGCGACCTGCCGCCGATATCTCCGTTATTTCTAAGTCAATATAGTTAATTGAGGTGTCAAAATGTTTATATTGAAGAGGTCTGCAATGTTCAAAAAAGTAAAATTTAATTAGTCGAACATTTCTTTAAATATTAAAGAAAATGGCTCTAAAATGGTCATATTTTTGGGGTCTATAATGTACCTAACATCTACTTATTCTTAGCCGACGTTCGCAAGGACGTAAAAATATCGCGGCGAGATTTTATCGCGCTCTGGATTTTCAACTCTCGGTGTTGAGCCGAGCTTCGAGAATCCAACCTCACCAAAAATACACTGTTGTATTTTCAACTCTCAGTAGAGCGTTGAAAATCCAGTGCGTGAAATAAAATCGCTGCGATATTTTTACGTCCGTGCGAACGTCGACTTAAAATATGAATATTTAAAAAAAAAATCTACATGCAAATGTTCAAAAAGGTTAAACCTCCGACTGCTTTTAGAAATTTAAAAAAATAAGAATAAGTTTTGGAGTTATGACGATTTTATAAGATCTAGATTTGAGCGTACGACAAAGCTATAGGTAGTGTGAAGCATTATAGAACTATGTAGTTTTGAAACCTCTGTATTTTCTATAATAAAAAAGTAAATGCTTAAAAAAATCAACAGAAAAATAAATAAATAAGTATACACGTGCAACAGTTGTTTGTTGTTGTTGTTGTTGTTGTTGTACTGAATGTAGTATTAAAACGTCTGTCATCATCTTCCTGCCCTTATCCCATATTACTTGGGGTCGGCGCAACACGTTTTCTTCTTCCATTCTCCCCTGTCAACCGTCACGCTATCATTCACTCCCTTCTCTTTCATATCATTCCTCACACAATCCATCCATCTTTTCTTTGGCCTTCCTCTGCCTCTCCATCCATCAACATCTATATTCATCACTCTTTTAGTCACATGCGTTTCGTCTCTCCTCATTACATGCCCATACCAAGACAAACGATTTCCTTTCAACTTTTCTGTCACTGGCGCCACTTTCAAACTTCCTCTTATATACTCATTTCTCACTTTATCCATTCTCGTCACTCCACACATCCATCTCAACATTCTCATCTCCGCTGCATGCAATTTTTTTTCATCCGTCTTCTTCACTGTCCAGCATTCCGATCCATAAAGTACGACAGGCCTTATCACGGACTTGTAAATTTTCCCCTTCAACTTGAGGGGCATCCGTGGGTCGCAAGTTGTTCCTGTAACCTGTCGCCATTTCATCCATCCTGCGTTGATCCGGTGCGTTATGTCTCGGTCTACTTCGCCATCCCCTTGGACAAGCGACCCGAGGTACCGAAAGTCGGAGCAGATCGGTAAGGGCGTTCCGGCAAGAGATATGGGCACAGGACCGGAGAGTCCGCCAAAATCACAAAACAAATACTCTGTTTTGGTCCGACTTACTCTCAGGCCAACGGTCTCCAGTCTTTTCCACCACACCTCCAATCTGCTCTGGACCTCTAAGCCTGGACTGGACCTCTAAGTATTAAAACGTCTGTATTTTTCTTAAATAAATTAATATAAATGTTTTAAAAATTAACACAAAATAACTTTTTTACAAAAAAATACAACCGACTTCCAAAGGCAAAACTATAAAGTGAAAAATAACTTTAATTTCGGAAGTCGGTGTCTAGTTAAATATATTTTCGTTTTTTGCCACCGACTTCCGAAATTAAAGTTATTTTTCACTTTGTAGTGTTGTTTTTGGAAGTCGGTTGTATTTTTTTGTAAAAAAGTTTTTATTTTTCACTTTTCAGTTGTGGTACCTACCCCACACAAATTCTTATACCACTACCTGCAAAACAAACTAGAACATCATCCATATAAAAGTGAGAAAAAATACGTATTACGAGTATTGAAGCTAACTCAAAAACTACTGAAGCAAAGTTAATCAATTTTATATGGAACTAACTGTGATGTATACCCTCTCGAATAAAATAAAAAAATCGAAATCGGTCCAGCCATCTTCGAGTAATCGGGGAACAGACATAAAAAGGTTCCGACGAATTGAGAACCTTCTCCTTTTTGAAGTCGGTTAAAAATCTGCCTAGCCTTTTCCCAACTATGTTAGGGTCGGCATCCAGTCTAACCGGATGCAGCTGAATACCAGTATTTTATATAAAGCGATTGCCTATCTGACCTCCACAACCCAATTACTGGGTAATACGATACCCGTTGGTAAGACTGGTTGTCACTTTCGGGCTTCTGACGACCCGTAACGACAGTCAAAGATCCACGAATGACAGCCGGGACCAACGGCTTAACGTGCTTTCCGAAGCACGGAGCGAGTCTCGGTATGTAAAGATGGTCACCCATCCACGGACCAACCCCGGCAAGCGTAGCTGAACCTGATGGCTCGATCTGTACGGCTGTTATTACTTAGCCACGAGCCCCGAGCTCCTGTAGAACTACTACTACCTAGTATTGGTAGTATCTTCTTATAACAATTAAAATGAAATGTTTTGGTAAACTTTTTAAACTTTCGCGATGTGTACACATTCTATACAAAACTGAGAACGGGTCTTGTCGCGATATTCCTTTTTAGGAACAAGTAGGTACCTGCTTACCTCGTAGAAAGGAATATCGCGAGAAGACCCGTTCTCAGTTTTGTTTATAATGTTTTGCTAAATATAAATAAAGTACATTCTATGTTTGTTTTCCTTGGCTAAGGGGTCGATCGGGTCGGTCCGTGGATGGGTGACCTTCTTTACATACCGAGACCCTTCCGTTCCTCGGAAAGCACGCTAAGCCGTTGGTCCCCGCTGTCATTCGTGGATCTTTGACAGTCGTTACGGGTCGTCAGAAGCCCGAAAGTCTGACAAGCAGTCTTACCTAGGGGTACGTATCGTATTATCCATCCACTAACTTTAGCAGAGGACTGATGGGCAGTCGCTCATGTAAATGACTGGTACTCTGCTGCACCCGGTCAGACTGGAAGCCTCCCTCGACGTGCATAGTTGGGAATTGAGTACGCAGTTATTGCTATTTGAAGGGCATGTGGTGCATGAGATCCGTGAGTGCTTTTGTTATTATTGTGCGAGTTGTTTTTGTTAAAAAAGTTTTTTATTTTTCACTTTTTAGTGGGTCAGTCTGTAATTTATCTAAGTTACAATAACCTAATGTCAACTGCTGATCACCTTTTACAAAATATTGCTTTTCCCGATACAAAGGATGTTAATTGTTGAGGAGTTCTCCCAGTAAGGCAGTCAGGAACCAGGAGAACTATTGTTGAGGAGTTCTCCCAGTAAGGCAGTCAGGAACCAGGAGAACTAAAACTGATGGTGAAGTCACCATTCGTTCCAGTTCAACATATGTATTGTGACGAGCATAAATTGCTTAGCAATAATTAAATCGCAATCCGTGAAATACGCAGTTCTGATGGCCATCTGTGGTCTTCCTCATCAGTTCCACTTCATCAAATGGTGCTTTTCGGGAGCAAATGCACAAGTTACTATAAAAAATACCCAAATCGCTATAGGTGTGCCTATAAAATTTGAAGGTTCTCCTCGATTTCTCTACGATGCCATTATTAGATCCTGGTTTCCTTATCAACATACCACCCTTGGGATATCTTCTTTATAACAAAAAAAGTATCATCATAATCGGTTCATAAACGACGAAGTTATCCGCGAACACACATAAAAATATATATATTATATATATACGGTCGAATTGAGAAACCTCCATTTTTTGAAATCGGTTAAAAATAAAACGGTCCTGTGTATATGTAGGATTAACCCAGACATCAAAAGCAAAACTCGGATTTGGCAATACACAAATTGTTTTCAATCGAACAAGCAGTTATATTAAATCTAGAAAACATAGAATTATAGAAATGATATAAAATTAATTAAATAATTAATAATGGTAGTGATGAAGGCGGTCACATAGGGCAGTACTGACTGTCAGGGACAGTGGTCCTTGCACCCACCGCAATAAGGACAGTACTAACTGTCAGAGGTGTTCCACATCCAATAACCGGGCAGTACTGACTGTCGAGAGACAGTGCAGGTCCGTGCATCAAGACGCATCCGCTCGAAATGCGTACCGACTACCGACTCTGAATGGCATTTCGTAGTGTGACCATGAGAGGTCTCGACTACTTAACCGGACTTTCCTGTGGGTACCTTTAAGCGAGCTCAAAAGCCTCCAGCCAGGGGGCATATACTAACTAAACTTATAAAATAAACGACTGCGCACTAAGGGCACCCCCTGTGGGGTACGGACCTCGGCTTAGGGAGTCGTTGACATTAACAATAGAACAGCAAGGCAAAGCAATAGGCTGGATCAAGTTGGGGGAATTATTATTAACAGGGGAGTTTAAAGCTACAGGCTCAGCTACGCCACCAGCTGGCTCGATTAAACCGATCAAGGGACATGAATTTACATTTACATTTACGTTAGATGGTCTTAAACGCGGTGGACCTCGGCGGCGAAGCCGGAATGTAGATCTGTGTTTGTGTTTATAGACAGTGCTAATTTCCCTACTACTTTCCTGGAGGAGGGTGATAGGGTCATCGGGTTCAATGAGGGCATGTCGCGTACGGCGGATCCTACTGATTCTACTGGGGACATAGCTAGCGGACTCGACAACCAAGGGGTTGCGATGTTTCACGGCGGAATCAAAGAAACGCTTGGAAAGGCATTTCAAGTACTGACGGATGGTCGGGAATTAAAGATCTAAGTGAAGGTTTTCGTTCCGAACGAACCAAGGGGCTCTCGTTACCTTTCGGATGAAACGGTTCTGAAGGGTCTGCATCCTATGGATGATGCGGGGCTTTGCGTGCGCAAAGACTGGGCCCGCATAGGTCATGATAGGGACTACCGACTCAACAGCGCAGCTCCTTATAAAGGCGATCGCTCGCTAGAGGTGGGGAAAACGTTACAGTATTCTACTGGATTGGACTTTAAGTCCTTTAAGCCAAATGATCGATAGAGTGAATTATTTGTCTACGATGCGTCCGGTGCACGTTCCACTAGCGCCATCTAGTCGCAGTCTCTCGCAGCTGCTAAGCAATATGGCTGCCGTCATATATTAGGTCATTTATTTACCTACAGTAATATGTATAAATGTATATATATACATATGTACAAAAACCTATGAATAAATTATAATTTGCGCGTTAATTGCCTATCGCGGATCATTAATACAGGTAATGTTAAGAAATGTGAGTACATGGTCTTTGAGATCAGCGGCAAACGACGTGGAGAAGGACCCGAGTTTCTTATGAACGGGTCACCAATTAGTAGGGTGTCAACTTTTAAATACCTTGGGCATTGTCTTGCCGCTGACCTCAGGGACGATGTAGATATTGAGAGGGAGCGCAGGGCTCTAGCGGTCCAGAGCAATATGTTGTCCCGTAGATTTGCGCGGTGTACAGAGCAAGTAAAAGTAACACTTTTCAAGGCTTATTGCCAAAGTTTGTACACGGGCAGTCTATGGGTCAATGTACTAAGAGATCGCTGGATGTCCTGCGCGTCCAATATAACAATGCTTTCAGGATGTTGTTGAGACTGCCTCGATACTGTAGCGCGTCGGAAATGTTTGCGCAAGCCCGCACCGACGACTTCTATGCAATTATACGCAAAAGAACTGCGTCGCTACTGAGGAGAGTGAGGGGCAGTCGGAGCAGCATCCTGAGAACCGTAGCCGAGAGCCTGGTCTCTCCGATTGCACAGCAGTTTGTGCGGAAGTTGATTTTTACTAACACTAGGCAATAAGTTATTTCTTTGTATGTTACTAACACTATATGGATATTGTATGTCCGAAATAAAGATATCCTATTCTATTAATGTTACTTCCATGCACTGGCGCATGTTCCTTCACGAGCTGCCAGTCTGACGCTGTCTCTGTCAGACTTGGTCAGATGCAATAGCTTGAATCTGTTTGGTCAGACGGCTCCAGCTTAGTTCGATAGTAGATATTTGTAAGTGCCTCGCATAAGTTTCATTTCACAGAGAGCTCGTACAGTAGCGCCGCGTGTGCGCAAGTCGCGCTCGTATTGTTTACACTCTCGACTGCCAGTTTGTTTTCGTGTTATCTCGGCTGCGGCCGCTTGACTTGGCCGAGTTCTAATAGTCAACTTTAATTTGAACTTGGCTGCTAACGACGTGTAGGACTAAAAAGCGAACCATGTACATAATATTTATCTTTCATTTTACGTGTCGATGCGTTTACATTGGTCCGATTAAGTACCGTAATGTACTGCGTAGGTAAGTGCACTTGCCCACTACGTACATCAATATTACAACTTGACATTTCAAGTGTTGGCACACGAGAGGCTGATGGCGCGCTTCTCCCGGTCTGCTCCGACTTCCAGCATCTCGGTTCGCTCGTGCAAAGCGATGGCGAAGTAGATGGATGAAATGGCGTCAGGTCACGGGAACAATCTGCAATCCCGCATTCCCCTTAAACATAAGGGGAAGATTTCTAAAACAATAGTTAGACTTGCTGTCTTGTATGGATCTGAACGTTGGGCCACAAAAGGGATGAATGGCAATTGCATGCAGCTGAGATGAGAATGCTAAGCTCATCAGAATGTCATCTATCATTCATTTACGGAGATGTTGAACACTCAAGAGGAGATATCGAATATGATGCAGTCTAGCTATTCATACGTTACATTCGTTTCATAATATAACTTTCTGATTACTATTAGGTCTTTACCTATGAAATTGCCGTTCTGCAGTACTGGCCATTTCAAATCAAAATAATTTTTGTCGGGCTAAGAATTCTAATTTCAAATTAATTTTATTTTAAAAACATGGATTTTTTTTCCAAAAGTAGTCATTTGTTTATTGATTAGTGTTACATTTTCATCGCATTTCAATCTTTTTCGTCATCATTGATACGTTAAAAATTCGAGTAATTATGGAATTTGAGTACCGTCGTGGCAGCAACGCGGCACAAGCGGCACGCAACATCAACGACATTTACGGAGCTAACACTACAAACCAACGCACCACTTGTTATTGGTTTGCTCGCTTCCGTTCTGGAAATTTCGACCTGAAAAATGAACCTCGCGGTCGTCCGAAGACTTTGGTCGACAATGACGAATTAAAGGCGATTGTGGAATCTGATGATACACAATCTACGGCTGAATTAGCAGCAGCTTTCGACGTTAGCGTCAAAACAATATTGGTCCATTTGCGTCAAATTGGCAAGGTAAAAAAGCTTGACAAATGGGTGCACCACGAACTCAATGATCGCCAGCGCGAAGTACGCGTCGAGACGTGCCTTGCACTACTCAACAGACACACAAATGAAGGAATTTTGAACCGCATTGTTACCTGCGATGAAAAATGGATTCTGTTTGATAACCGCAAGCGCTCAGCAAGTTGGTTGGATCCTGGTTCAGCACCTAAACAATGCCCTAAACAAAAACTTACCCCTAGAAAAGTGATGGTCACTGTTTGGTGGTCTAGCGCCGGTGTGATTCATCACAGCTTCTTACCAAACGGGGTGAGCATTACTTCAGATGTGTACTGTGAAGAACTGAACACAATGATGGAGAAGCTGGCACATTTCCAACCAGCATTGGTCAATCGCTCGTCTCCGCTGCTCCTGCACGACAACGCGCGACCTCATACTGCACAGCAGACGGTCTCCAAGTTGCAAGAACTGGGGTTGGAAGATCTCCGTCATCCGCCCTACTCACCAGACCTTGCGCCTACAGACTACTACTTTTTCCAGAATTTGGATAATTTCTTGGCGGGAAAAAAATTCAATACCCGAGAGGCAGTACAAAATGCCTTTGAAGAATTTGTTGCCTCCCGTCCAGCTGATTTCTTTAAGAAGGGCATCAATAAACTGCCACTGCGTTGGCAAAGATGCATTGATTGCATGGGTGATTACTTCGATTAATACAAATAAAAAATGCATGAAAAAAATTCGTTTAAATTTTTTCATACAAAACGGCAATTTCATAGGTAAAGACCTATTATTATCCTTTAATTACGCGACTGCGGCGAAGCCAAAAAAGAAGGGTTACGTGTTTGACCTGTGTATGTATGTACCTGTCCATCCCTATATGTTCCCTCGTGAATACTGAACGCCTGAACCGATTGTGATGAATGATATGTTATTAGATTCTTGTTTAATGCACGAGTGTTACTGGATATACTCAAATTATAAAAAATCAAAATTGCGGATTTTTGGCGCCAACAGGTGTTTTAAAAAAAAAATCTCCCATACCTATCGAGTGGGGTATAAAAATGAAGGAAAACGTGATTACAGAAATATTATATACAAGTGACATGTTCAAATGTAATTTGGAAAAAGAAAAATGATAAAAAAAAAACAAGCTCGAACTTTTGGAGTAGGTACTCGTATGTGAGTAAGAGGCCGCTGTCAGTTGTCACCTGATCCCGATTGTAAGTGAGAATTGTACCACAGAACAGATAAAGAGAAAGAGACCTCTTTATCTTTTCTGTGATTGTACGCACAAGAGTACCTAGAGTAATAATAAACCCAGAATTTTACTGCTTTGAAAGATGACGACCGTTACTTACCTATACAGTGCTAAAAAGTCTAAAAAGTCAATTAAAAATAAATTATACCTAGTTTAAAAAACACGATTTAATAGCATAAAACTGAACTAAAAAGTAATCAATATTTTATTTCAATCCTACTATCCTACTAATATTATAAATGTGAAAGTTTGTATGTTTGGATGTTTGTTACTCAATCACGCAATAACGGCTGAACGGATTTGGATAAAATTTGGTATACAGATAGTTTATAACCTGGATACTGATAGAATACTTACTTACTTTACTGGATAGGATACTTTTCATCCCGGTAGAAGGTTCCCGTGGGATAATTTCCGACATACACGCGGGCGAAGCCGCTGGCAAAAGCTAGTATAAGAATAAAGTGATTAACGAGAAAATTAATGTTATTGTAAAAAAAAGCGTGGAATGCCGATATTAATTGTTGTATTTTTATTAATTTATTTATATACCTATTTACTACCAAAATATCTTACTATTTCTAATTCGAAATGCATTTTTTATTTTTGTTTATTATTTTTTACCAAGACATGTTACTATTTCTATTTCGAATGACAGAGTTAGTGTATAAGAATATCGTACAAAGCCACACTTTTTTCACAATCACATTAATTTTCTCGTCAATCACTATTCTTATACTTATTGAAATAACATTTTTTACTTTTTAGTTCAGTTTAAAAAAAAAGCGAGAGCGAGATTATAATACTAACTATAATTTATAATAATATACAATATAATAATAATATATATTATATATTTATATAATATATATTTATATAATACTAACTATAATTTATTTTTCAATTTTTTAGAGATAAATCGTTATCGTGATGATCCAGATCAGGATAATGGGACAAAATTTTTAAATTAATGTATTGTCATCGGACCCCTGATAAGTGTGAAAAATTTCGAATTAATATGACCATTTAAAGTGGGTAAAAATCGAGTTCAAAGATTCCGTTACATAAAAACATACATACAGGTGAAGATAATGAAAAAGCGTTTTAAAATCTAAAACCCGACTGCGTCCAAAGTGAACTTTAAAAATCAAAACCCGACTGCGTACAAAGTGAACTTTAAAAATCAAAACCCGACTGCGTACAAAGTGAACTTTAAAAATCTAAAACCCGACTGCGAACAAAGTGAACTTTAAAAATCTAAAACCCGACTGCGTACAAAGTGAACTTTAAAAAGCTAAAACCCGACTGCGAACAAAGTGAACTTTAAAAATCTAAAACCCGACTGCGAACAAAGTGAACTTTAAAAATCTAAAACCCGACTGCGAACAAAGTGAACTTTAAAAATCTAAAACCTGACTGCGTAAAAAGTGAACTTTAAAAAAGATGTAAACAATAGGAGGTATTTCTGTCTCCAATCCCACTTAATACCTACTATAAACAATAGGAGGTATTTCTGTCTCCAATCCCACTTAATACCTACAATAAACAATCTCATGCAGTAGGACTAGGAGCAATCTTCTTAAATTTAACAATATAGACCCATTGCCTCCGGTTGCATGAGGTTGTTTATAGTATTAAAGTTCGCTTTTAAGCAGTCGGGTTTTCGATTTTTTAAATTAACTTTTTTTGTATTTTGAATGTTAATATTTATAATAGGTACGCTCGACAGCTATGTACGACACATAGTGCATGGCCGTAGTTAATGCTAATATTTATAATAGGTACGCTCGACAGGTATGTACGACGCATAGTGCATGGCCGTAGTTAACCGGATCGCTATTGTTTAGCGGTAATTGGAACCTAATGCAGAAAATACCTAGTCTGAGTATTGTTATACTTTCTCCATAGAAACATTTATATGGGTTGCTATGTAAGTACCTGTAAGCAGATTGAGGCTAGTGTAGTGTGGAGGGAGCGGGTGGGTCTGTCCGCGGTGCGGACAGCAGGAAGTGGCCGTCCGGCGTGACGTGACGTCACGCGCACTATGAATGGTCGCGCGGCTGCAAGCCGACGCTGAAGCAGCAATACGTACATAGCTATGGCTCCTTCAGGAAAACGGTGAAAGAAACCTGGGCTAAAATTAAAATGCCACCAAAATTAAAAGAAAATTTAAAGTTACTATTAATAGACTTTCAAGCGTGGAACTATTACATTTATGTTGTTAGAACTAAGTACAGAGCAAGCAATAGACTTTCAAGCGTGGACCTATTTTATTAGAAATGTATTTACGCATTATTGCCTACTGACACGTTGAGTCATTATTGAACTTTGTTATGTGCTTGTAAAAGCTCAATCATCATTAGAGCAACTTGCACTAATGCGCGCCAACAAGCGTACAGCTCTCTGCGATAAACATCAGTAAGCCGACGTTCGCACAGACGTAAAAATATCGCGGCGGGATTTTATCGCGCACTGGATTTTCAACTCTCGGTGTTGAGCCGAGCTTCGAGAATCCAACAGAGTGCATCACAGCGCGTCGAAGAAACACACTGTTGGATTTTCAACTCTCGGCGCTGAGCAGAGCGTTAAAAATCCAGTGCGTGAAAAAAAATTTAATAATATAAGTATTTTTACGTCAATGTGAACGTCGGCTTAATGGCGACGTCGTCGTCGTCGTTTACGTTGGCTTATTGTTTGTGACGCTTGTAGTGTGCTGCAACGTGTCGGGTGTTGAGTGTACAGTGGGCTGCATCAAATGGCTACCCCAGTTGTATTAAAATTGTAATACAACAGGGGTACCCAACTGATGCAGCCCACTGTCCACACGTAAGTTAGTTGACAGCTCCGTACTACAAACAAAACTGCAGCCTGTGGCTGTGTGTAGTTTACAAAACTCATAATATTTGGATAATGTGAAAAATATTGTGTAATTAACTAATTAGTGACCGATACTTCAACACATGATTGTACTCATGATAACAAACAACTTTTATGTGGTAAAAACCGGAATTCGTGAAAAAAAAAACTAGCTGTTCCCTACATTTTGACGAGTTTAAACGAGCATAAATTTAGGGAACAACAGATTTTATTTCCGCGTGGATAAGTACCTACTTAGTTAAAGCTAGCAGCGGCACGTAAGAGCACAATGTTTTAGTTTCACAGAGAGCTGGATCGTGTGTTTCGTTGTGTGGTTCTGCGAATGAGTAACGCTATCGTGCACTTCCTGCGGAGCGCGCGCGCTGCCATTGTGCGCCTGCGCCGCGACACTTAACCTAGTGAGAGCGAGCTCTGCGCCCCGCACGCGCCCCTCGCGCCCCGCACGCCCCCCTCGCTCCTCGCACACCTCACGCGTCGCGCTAACAACGTGGTGTTTGTCGATCCGCACACTTGGATTAATTTATGGCAACCACTCTAAAACCAAAAGCAAGCAAACCCTCCAAACGCAGTCAATTGGTTATGCAAATACGTTCTGAGCCTAACTCTGGGTTATTTGCGCTCCACGACGACGTTTTTTGTGCGCGCTCGGGACCATCGCCGTCGCCGCGCTCGGGCGGAAGAGCGCGAGAACCCTCTGTGTACAAAACCTTAATAGCATTATTAGCTGTTCTGATACGTCAACAACACCGTCTCCTTGTTTGCTGTGAGTCGTCGTACCTTGCGCCGGACCTGAGCAGGCTTGTGGGCCGCCTAGCTAGCTAGCGGCAGTCACACGCGGGCCAGGCCGCTCCCAGGGTGTCGGGTGGCTGCGCGTGGGCGCCGCGCGGCTGCACACTCGTACCTCTTGTGTGGATACTTACAGTTACAACTTGCAACAAACAGCCATCGCGATTATGTATACCTACCTAGCTACGTTCAGACACACACACACACACACACATACATCTGCGCCTGCGCAGTAGGTACACAGCGCGGCAGTTTTATTATTGACTTGTTCTGTTTGAAAATAATTAATATCGTTAGGCATGTTTGCGTTTTCCTCTAATATTCGAGTTTGTTTATTGTTACCAATTAGTATAAGGAAAATCCCACTTGAAGCGGTCAGCGACGACCGTCTAACTAACTATTCATATTTTGTGTATTTCTATTGAATGTGCCGATTCTCTTGTACACCGAACTAAACTAACTAAACTATCAATAAAATTCCTTACTTTTGGCTAGGTATGAGCTCTTGATCTTAGAGCTATTCTGCAAAAAAAACCTCTAAATTAAAAAAACAATTTTGACACAACTAAAATCGAGATTGACCATCGTGACTCCGCGTGGTATCGTGCCCGTAGTACCTATATATGACCCGGTGGCTTTAATTGGAACTAACGAAATCGTATATGAAAGTGACAAGGCTTGTCATATTTTGATGACCGGTATCGCCGCCGCGCCGTTACCGGGTCAGATATTTTTTTGACCTGGAGGGGCGCAGAGAGGAGGTAGCTTCAACGTTTTTTTATGGATTTTTTTTTGGTACCTACATGTTGAGGTTTTGGGGGGTTTATTGACAAGGGGGGCCGAATTATCATTATTTTTGCGATAGATGACCCACCGTTTTAAAGATAGAATACTCTATAGATCTATAAGCAAAAGGAAAAAAACACAGTACGAGTAGGTACTCGTAGGTACTATTTTTGCACTTGAAGTCACAAGGAACACCTTAAAATTATTTGTCATGAACTAAACTTCACACCAACAGGTGTGAAGTTTAGTTCATGACAAATAATTTTTCTGATTTAGTTCGACAATTAAAATTTTAGGTGAAAACAGTGAAATTCAGAATAGCAAAATTGCCATTTTCACTAAATTAATAACTCGGTAGGTACAGTCAACAAAAGAGATATCTAGTCAGGGTATACTAACATATTTGTATGTGAATTGCTTCATGGTCAATTTTGTGAAAATATACAATTTTGTGTTGGTGTGTGTAGGAGTATTGCAAAAACAAAGTAATATATATATAATTGAACATGAAGCAATTCACATACAAATATGTTAGTATACCCTGCCTAGATATCTCTTTTGTTGACTGTACATTCTTAGTGCTGTCAAACTAAAATATAGTTAAGTTGTGTCACTTTAGTCAATTTCAGAATGGGAAGTCATCGTTTGACAGGAATAAACAAAATTTTGGTGATTTTATAAAAAAGTTTAGAGGCATTTTGTTACAAGAGAATCCGCACCAATGATGTAAAAATTGTTAAATACAGTTGACTTCACAAGAATGTTCCGAGCTCGGTGACAATCTCGTTGATCTGCTGCAAGTGCAACACAATACACGACGTTTAGCTAGCATACTATGCATATTGATCGTAGCTCTACTCGAAAGAAATGGCCGGTTTTTTATATTTATTTACCTATTTCATAACATTACGAGAATTGTTGGTGTTTTCCTATAATATACAATGCCGTTATCAATACGTCGTCGGCGTCGTGGGACGCGAACCATGTTGTTGCGCCCCGGGCGGCGCGGCGGCGCGCGGCGCAGGCCGCAGGTGAACCGCCGCGTGCGCCGGCGCTCCTCGCTGGGTTATTTGTCTTGTCAGAGACAGTTTTTGTGCGCGTCCCCTTCTAATGCGCCATTTTACACGTTTTAAAGAGTCCTCGGATCGTTTCCAAATTTGTACACATAATTTTTTGTGAGCGTTGAGTGACGGTTATAGTGTCTCGAATGAGTTATTTGTAGAGGCCCGCTGCGGGACCAGCTCCATGACACACAAATAACGAGCGCGGAGCGTCGCACTCAGACAGAGGAAACCGATCCACGTGTTGCTTGCGGAGTGCGGTCACTGCGTCCAGAGCGGGGCGCTGCGGGCGGGACCACGGCACGGTCTCGGGGGACAGTGAGCACGTGTGGCGGCGTGTGCGGTCACGCGGGTGACCAGCACGTGCGCCTGCGCGGGGTGGCCGCCTGGAACGGGATGCGGGCTATCAGCGACAGCACTCACTTGTTGTGACCATCCATACCGACTACATTACACGCTCATTATAAAGAAGTCGCGCATAACAAGTATTGGGTTGTGAGACAAGAATGAATTCCTGAGTGGAAATCCAGAGTATGATTACCTAAACATTATGATTTTACATTAAACACATGAACATAATGCGAGGAAACGAATGTGCTTGTTTTAGGTAGACACAATGACTTCGATGTGATGTCGCGGCCACCGTTGATTATCGCTTACCTATTGACGCACCTGATCTGCATGTTGTGCTGGCTCGCTTCTTTGTCCCAGACAATGACTGCGGCGGCAGTGCGCACAGGCTGTTTGCTGCGCCCCCATGTCGCTCCGTTGCGCGTGCTAAGTCCCCAGTACCTCGCACTCTGGCTGCTTGGCGCTTTGGATCCAGCAAACGATCTGTTTGCGGATGAATGGACGAAGATATTATTGGCATGTCAGAAGTACTGTGAAAGGGATTCATGAAAGTACCTATTGCTAATTTTCATAGTTTTATAATTTTACATTTTTAAACGACTTCAAAAAAAGAAGGTTTCTCAATTCGACCGTATATATATATTTTTTTAAACGACTTCAAAAAAAGTAGGTTTCTCAATTCGACCGTATAAGTATATTTTTTTTTACTTTTTTGTGTGTGCGCGGATAACTTCGTCGTTTATGAACCGATTTTAATGATTATTTTTTTGTTGTAAAGGAGATATCCCAAGGTTGGTACCATGATAAGGAAACCAGGATCTGATGATGGCATCCCAGAGAAATCGAGGGGAACCTTCAAATATTATAGGCACACCTATAGCGATTTGGCTATTTTAAATAGTAACTCGTGCATTTGCTCCCGGAAAGCACCATTCGGTGAAGTGGAACTGATGAGGAAGACCACAGATGGCCATCGGAACTACTCAATAATACGTATTTCACGGGTTGCGATTCGATTATTGCTAAGCAATTTAT
Source organism: Cosmia pyralina (assembly GCA_946251885.1). NCBI lineage: Eukaryota > Metazoa > Arthropoda > Insecta > Lepidoptera > Noctuidae > Cosmia > Cosmia pyralina. Next base: position 150,669 of record OX276345.1, read on the forward strand.
GGTAGTCACAATACATATGTTGAAGTGGAGCTAATGGTGACTTCACCATCCGTTCCAGTTCTGCTGGTTTCTTACTGGGAGAACTCTTCAACAATTAACGTCTTGGTATCGGGAAAAGCAATATTTTATAAAAGGTGACGAGCAGTTGACATTAGGCTATTCTAACTTGGATAAATTACAGACTGAAAACTTTTTTACAAAAAAAAAAATAATCGACTTCAAAAAAAGTACTAGCTACAAAGTGAAAAACAATTTTAATTTCGGAAGTCGGTGGCAAAAAGCTAAAATACAGATCCAAAGATACCGACTTCCAAAATTAAAGTTATTTAGTAGGTATTTTTTTTGAAGTTGTTGTTTTTTTTTTTTGTAAAAAAGTTTTCTTTTCTGAGTATGTGTCTCTCTCTGCCTTTAATTATTGTAATTGGTTTTTAACCGTGTTAATTAAAGTTGAAAATACATCGCGATGAAGGACATGGTCGCAGTAAGTGGTGGCTACAAACCACTTACCGCGATAATTTGACCGAATCTTGACCGAATGTAACTACCGCGATGTTTATGGCGATGATGGGTATTGACGTTGACGTTAGTGTGGACCGCGCATGAAACAGACTCCAACACAAGTCGCAGCCAGTTAACATGCTTCGCTTCGAACCCAGGCAGGCACTTGTAGTACTGCACCCATGTGGCGCCAGTTCTGTTTGTCATACGTTAGTGTGGACCGCGCATGAAACAGACTCCAACACAAGTCGCAGCCAGTTAACATGCTTCGCTTCGAACCCAGGCAGGCACTTGTAGTACTGCACCCATGTGGCGCCAGTTCTGTTTGTCATACGTTAGTGTGGACCGCGCATGAAACAGACTCCAACACAAGTCGCAGCCAGTTAACATGCTTCGCTTCGAACCCAGGCAGGCACTTGTAATACTGCACCCATGTGGCGCCAGTTCTGTTTGTCATACGTTAGTGTGGACCGCGCATGAAACAGACTCCAACACAAGTCGCAGCCAGTTAACATGCTTCGCTTCGAACCCAGGCAGGCACTTGTAGTACTGCACCCATGTGGCGCCAGTTCTGTTTGTCATACGTTAGTGTGGACCGCGCATCAAACAGACTCCAACACAAGTCGCAGCCAGTTAACATGCTTCGCTTCGAACCCAGGCAGGCACTTGTAGTACTGCACCCATGTGGCGCCAGTTCTGTTTGTCACACTTGTATAGTGCTTCAGGTATGTTTGAGGACGCGTGATGCAATTATGCGGAAGAAAACTGCGTCAGTCTTGAAAACTGTGCGGGGGAGTAGCAACAGCATTCTGAAAATGATAGCAGATAAGTTGAACGTGGCTGTGTTCCATCGATTCATCAAGTTGCATGTGAAAGGTGCGGGTTGTTGAATCGACATTATTTTACACTTTTTATTTCTGTACCCACTAACTACTTTTAAGTTTTATTTTGTCTAACACTATGGGACGGTTGTAACTAACTCTATGGGCTGGTTGTAACTAACACTATGGGCTGGTTGTAACTAACACTGTGGGACGGTTGTTGTAACTAACACTATGGGCCGGTTGTAACTAACACTATGGGCCGGTTGGTACTAACACTATGGGCTGGTTGTAACTAACACTGTGGGACGGTTGTTGTAACTAACACTATGGGCCGGTTGTAACTAACACCATGGGCTGGTTGTCTGAAAATATATACCTATATTTTATTTATATCAAGGGGCTTGCCTATTGCCATCAACCTGGCACAAATCCAGATTAAAAAACCCAATAACGCTTTGCCCGGCCTGGGCATCCAACCCAGGACCTCACGCTCAGCAGTAGCGCTTGCGACCACTGGAGCAAGGAGGCAGCCACTGCACCGCGAGGCACGTAACTTTGTGTAAATTATTTCGCACCACTGACTGCTCTCGAAACGGTGGAACCGGCAAATCCTAGAACCAACTTTCGAAAACATTCATTGAAATAATAGGTCTTTACCTATGAAATTGCCGTTTTGTATGAAAAAATTTAAACGAATTTTTTTCATGCATTTTTTATTTGTATTAATCGAAGTAATCACCCATGCAATCAATGCATCTTTGCCAACGCAGTGGCAGTTTATTGATGCCCTTCTTAAAGAAATCAGCTGGACGGGAGGCAACAAATTCTTCAAAGGCATTTTGTACTGCCTCTCGGGTATTGAATTTTTTTCCCACCAAGAAGTTATCCAAAGTCTGTAGGCGCAAGGCCTGGTGAGTAGGGCGGATGATGGAGAGCTTCCAACCCCAGTTCTTGCAACTTGGAGACCGTCTGCTGTGCAGTATGAGGTCGCGCGTTGTCGTGCAGGAGCAGCGGAGACGAGCGATTGACCAATGCTGGTTGGAGATGTGCCAGCTTCTCCATCATTGTGTTCAGTTCTTCACAGTACACCTCTGAAGTAATGCTCACCCCGTTTGGTAAGAAGCTGTGATGAATCACACTGGCGCTAGACCACCAAACAGTGACCATCACTTTTCTAGGGGTAAGTTTTCGTTTAGGGCATTATTTAGGTGCTGAACCAGGATCCAACCAACTTGCTGAGCGCTTGCAGTTATCAAACAGAATCCATTTTGCATCGCAGGTAACAATGCGGTTCAAAATTCCTGCATTTGTGTGTCTGTTGAGCAGTGCAAGGCACGTCTCGACGCGTACTTCGCGCTGGCGATCATTGAGTTCGTGGGGCACCCATTTGTCAAGCTTTTTTACCTTGCCAATTTGACGCAAATGGACCAATATTGTTTTGACGCTAACGTCGAAAGCTGCTGCTAATTCAGCCGTAGATTGTGTATCATCAGCTTCCACAATCGCCTTTAATTCGTCATTGTCGACCAAAGTCTTCGGACGACCGCGAGGTTCATTTTCAGGTCGAAATTTCTAGAACGGAAGCGAGCAAACCAATAACAAGTGGTGCATTGGTTTGTAGTGTTAGCTCCGTAAACGTCGTTGATGTTGCGTGCCGCTTGTGCCGCGTTGCTGCCACGACGGTACTCATATTCCATAATTACTCGAATTTTTAACGTATCCATGATGACGAAAAGATTGAAATGCGATGAAAATGTAACACTAATCAATAAACAAATGACTACTTTTGGAAAAAAAAATCCATGTTTTTAAAATAAAATTAATTTGAAAGTAGAATTCTTAGCCAAACAAAAATTATTTTGATTTGAAATGGCCAGTACTGCAGAACGGCAATTTCATAGGTAAAGACCTAATATTACGACTACGGGCCACTCCCTCTCACAGAGAGGAGACCAGTTAACGCGATGCATCGATATTTTGTGTTTTTTTTAAATTCCCGTGTTATTTTAATGTATTTTCTACTAATGTACTTAAGCCGAAACATAATTACTTGTATATTTTTCGATAGAAAAAAAATCCTAAGTAGCACCGTCTATTTTCTGTTTTATACGATTATTATACATAAACAGTTCCTTATTGTGCAGCAAAATTTGTTTTAAATCGAAGGTATTTAAATATGTTAAGAACTTACTAAGCTAAAATTTTATTTAAGTATAGCATTTTGTCATAAATCTACATTTAAACGAAGCGCGTTTAAATTCCGGTGCGCGTGAGAGTTCTATCTCGCGAGTCAAACTAGACAGCCATAACGCCGATTCACTTAAGGAGGAAGCGCTAAGGTAGCGCGAAATTCAAATTTTCTTACGTTTTTTGCAATTTGCAGGTTAGTGTCAGGTTGTATGTTGATTTATATGTACGCCATATTGGCTACGGCCGCGTCTCATATTTTAATCAACGTACAACCTGACACTGACCTGCAAATTGCAAAAAACGTAACAAAATTTTAATTTGGCGGGCTACCTTAGCGCATCCCCCTTAAGTAGGTACCTACACACCGAGCTAAACCTCGTTTCTATATATCCTCTTAAGTAGGTACCTACACACCGAGCTAAACCTCGTTTCTATATATCCTCTTAAGTAGGTACCTACACACCGAGCTAAACCTCGTTTCTATATATCCTCTTAAGTAGGTACCTACACACCGAGCTAAACCTCGTTTCTATATATCCTCTTAAGTAGGTACCTACACACCGAGCTAAACCTCGTTTCTATATATCCTCTTAAGTAGGTACCTACACACCGAGCTAAACCTCGTTTCTATATATCCTCTTAAGTAGGTACCTACACACCGAGCTAAACCTCGTTTCTATATATCCTCTTAAGTAGGTACCTACACACCGAGCTAAACCTCGTTTCTATATATCCTCTTAAGTAGGTACCTACACACCGAGCTAAACCTCGTTTCTATATATCCTCTTAAGTAGGTACCTACACACCGAGCTAAACCTCGTTTCTATATATCCTCTTAAGTAGGTACCTACACACCGAGCTAAACCTCGTTTCTATATATCCTCTTAAGTAGGTACCTACACACCGAGCTAAACCTCGTTTCTATATATCCTCTTAAGTAGGTACCTACACACCGAGCTAAACCTCGTTTCTATATATCCTCTTAAGTAGGTACCTACACACCGAGCTAAACCTCGTTTCTATATATCCTCTTAAGTAGGTACCTACACACCGAGCTAAACCTCGTTTCTATATATCCTCTTAAGTAGGTACCTACACACCGAGCTAAACCTCGTTTCTATATATCCTCTTAAGTAGGTACCTACACACCGAGCTAAACCTCGTTTCTATATATCCTCTTAAGTAGGTACCTACACACCGAGCTAAACCTCGTTTCTATATATCCTCTTAAGTAGGTACCTACACACCGAGCTAAACCTCGTTTCTATATATCCTCTTAAGTAGGTACCTACACACCGAGCTAAACCTCGTTTCTATATATCCTCTTAAGTAGGTACCTACACACCGAGCTAAACCTCGTTTCTATATATCCTCTTAAGTAGGTACCTACACACCGAGCTAAACCTCGTTTCTATATATCCTCTTAAGTAGGTACCTACACACCGAGCTAAACCTCGTTTCTATATATCCTCTTAAGTAGGTACCTACACACCGAGCTAAACCTCGTTTCTATATATCCTCTTAAGTAGGTACCTACACACCGAGCTAAACCTCGTTTCTATATATCCTCTTAAGTAGGTACCTACACACCGAGCTAAACCTCGTTTCTATATATCCTCTTAATAAACAAAACTGAAAACTGAATGCGACGATGGATTAATGCAATGGGTAAAAATGGTGCCAGCAAGTACTTAGGCACAACATGTAAGTAAAATGTATGTATAAAACTAGAATTTGGTGTGTAAAAGTACCGCGCGGGGTGCGGGAGCGCGGGGCGGGGTGCGGGGGCGCGGGGCAGTGTGAACGTGCGCGTGCGGGCGCTCCATTTCCGCGTTCTCGTGTAGCTTGTACTGCATACATGGTGCCGCTGCCGCCGTGTATGTCCCGCTCCGTATCCGTCGCTCCGTCTTAGGTTTATCTCGGCGGACAGCGTGTGCTGTGTTGGCCCTGGTGGCCACCAATCCAGACCCCAGCGTCCAAAGCTCGGCCTTTCTCTGAGCACGTCGGCCTGCGGCTGAATGTGGAGCTAGAAACATGCGATGCAATTTTGTGAATGATTTGGAGTGTTTGGGTTCGTCTGAACGCGCTGATGTTGGGCGCAGCGGGTGTGAGTGTGAGTCCCGCGTCCGCGTCGTGTAATGAATGTAAGCGGGTCGAGGGCGGCGGCAGCGGCGCGGGCGCACGATAACGCACAGGTACCTACTTCCGAGACGTTCCGAGCCATTAGCCTCACTGCGCTCTACTTAACAACTACACGCTCGGTACTCGGTATTCTTAAACGATGCTAGCCGTGTCATGTGTACCACGCGCACGTCGGCGTCGCGCACAGTTCATCGTCACATCACTTCGCCACTCCCCACACAGACCTGCACCCTAGTTGCATAACACAACACCAACCGGAATCTGAATCATTTTGAAGCTAATTGCCAATCCATTGCTTCATTATGGTCGCAAAATTTGTCTGCCCGACAACGTAATAACGCAACGAATATTGTTGAACTGTCAAAATGAAACCGATTCCGATTGCTAGTGTGTTACGCAATTAGGGTGCTGCAATATCCACACACTGCACTGCTCCAAACCATAGAAATCTTTCTTATATCTGTGGTCCACACGTTCTATCTGTACCCTTAATCACAGTAATATATTTATTTACTGTGCCTTAATAGAGCAAGATCCCAGCGCCCGCCGCTGCCGGCTGCCGGCTGCCGGGGCTGCCAGACCGCCGCTTGTTTTCTGATTAGCAATATGTAAGGGATAGAGTAGTGTTAGTATGTACAGACGCCAGCATATCAAGCCACCCGAAACTTTCAAATTTTCCCAATCAACCTTGAACCTAATCCTTTAGCGATAAAGATGAAAATCTATTAAAGAAATTTGACTGATTGTAGTAGCTTGATGTGCTGGCGTCTGTACTTTGAACGTACGCATACCTGCTAGCTTGGGCCGACGGCCAATTTGCAGGTACTTATCAGGTACTAAAGTTACGTAATTATGTTACTCACTTTTCATAAAGTCAGACTGCTGATTTTTATGTATGTTTTACAGAATATTGTTAATAATCAATAATCAATACTGTCAGACACTTCCCGTCAGGGATTTTTTCCCGCCAGACGCTTTAAAGCTCGCAAAAAATATGTTATCTTAATTATAGTTAAGTCTTAAATTTTATAGACCGAAACACAAACACAAACATGTGTTACTCAAACACATGATTGTACTCATGACAACAAACAACTTTTACTATGGGACCAAACCTGAAATAGCGAAAAAAAATCAGCTCTTCCCTACATTTATGTTAGCATAACTCGTCAAAATGTAGGGAACAGCTGATTTTTTTTCGCGATTTCAGGTTTGGTCGCGTGGTAAAAGTTGTTTGTTATCATGAGTATAATCACATGTTTAAGTATCGGTCACTAATTACCAGACACCTTATATAATGATACTCGTCGGAATTATTTCAATACTATTTGTAATCAGGCAGATCAATCGTAACAGTCAAACATCCCTCAAACACAAACCATCTAACTATCAGGCTCGCGCTTAAACTACAGCGGCCTTTTAATTGTGCCTGGGGGAATGTTTGATTGCTACGATTGGTTTAGCTGCTTACAAATAGTTTTGAAATAGTTCCCCGAATATCATTAAGCATATAAAAATTAAGACTCAAACTTCTTCAGGCTCTAAAGCTCGCAAAAAATGATGTTATTTTACTAAATAACATCATTTTTTGCGAGCTTTAGAACGTCTGGCGGAAAAAACCACCGACGGGAAGTGTCTGGCAGTATTGATTATTAATTATTTTCAATATTCTGTAAAATTTATATAGAAATCAGCAGTTAGACTTTAAGAAATGTTAGTAATATTTTTACAGTACCTAATACCTGAAAATTGGCCAACGGCCCAAGCTAGCAGGTATGCGTACGTTCAAAGTACATACCTACTAACACTACTCAATCCCATACATTTTGTTAGTCTATATAAATAAAATGAGAAGACCTGACTCACTGTCAAATTATGATAAGCAGTTTCGAAGTTATTAGGGAACAGATGAACATATATACAAAAAAAAACAACAACAAAAAAAACAAAACAAAAAACAAACCCATAACCGAGGAGGGTTATGGGTTTTTTTTAAATCATAACCCTCCTTTTTGCTTCGCCGTAGTCGGGTATAAATACCTACAATAGAAATTGATTATTCCCACTTAAATTATTGTATTATGTATGTAGATTAACGCGTTAATTCCGTCACTCCCTTATTAGACCAGTCACATTTAATTCGGCAAAATTGGGTTTTTCACACAAAACACAGATTTCCGTTGCCTGAGCCATACCTCACCGGGACGCCATGGCGACGTCACCAGGTCGCTCTGCCAACTAAATGTATTCAACTATATGCTGGATGGCTCACCTGGGGTCCGCTTGGTTACGCAACCAACTATACATTTTATTGTTAAGAGCCATACCTCACCGGGACGCCATGGCGACGTCACCAGGTCGCTCTGCCAACTAAATGTATTCAACTATATGCTGGGTGGCTCACCTGGGGTCCGCTTGGTTACGCAACCAACTATACATTTTATTGTTAAGAGCCATACCTCACCGGGACGCCATGGCGACGTCACCAGGTCGCTCTGCCAACTAAATGTATTCAACTATATGCTGGATGGCTCACCTGGGGTCCGCTTGGTAACGCAACCAACTATACATTTTATTGTTAAGAGCCATACCTCACCGGGACGCCATGGCGACGTCACCAGGTCGCTCTGCCAACTAAATGTATTCAACTATATGCTGGATGGCTCACCTGGGGTCCGCTTGGTTACGCAACCAACTATACATTTTATTGTTAAGAGCCATACCTCACCGGGACGCCATGGCGACGTCACCAGGTCGCTCTGCCAACTAAATGTATTCAACTATATGCTGGGTGGCTCACCTGGGGTCCGCTTGGTTACGCAACCAACTATACATTTTATTGTTAAGAGCCATACCTCACCGGGACGCCATGGCGACGTCACCAGGTCGCTCTGCCAACTAAATGTATTCAACTATATGCTGGGTGGCTCACCTGGGGTCCGCTTGGTTACGCAACCAACTATACATTTTATTGTTAAGAGCCATACCTCACCGGGACGCCATGGCGACGTCACCAGGTCGCTCTGCCAACTAAATGTATTCAACTATATGCTGGATGGCTCACCTGGGGTCCGCTTGGTAACGCAACCAACTATACATTTTATTGTTAAGAGCCATACCTCACCGGGACGCCATGGCCACGTCACCAGGTCGCTCTGCCAACTAAATGTATTCAACTATATGCTGGGTGGCTCACCTGGGGTCCGCTTGGTTACGCAACCAACTATACATTTTATTGTTAAGAGCCATACCTCACCGGGACGCCATGGCGACGTCACCAGGTCGCTCTGCCAACTAAATGTATTCAACTATATGCTGGGTGGCTCACCTGGGGTCCGCTTGGTTACGCAACCAACTATACATTTTATTGTTAAGAGCCATACCTCACCGGGACGCCATGGCGACGTCGCCAGGTCGCACTGCCAACTAAATGTTATATGCTGCGTGGATCACCTGGGGTCCGCTTGGTTACGCAACCAACCATACATCTTATTATTAAACTCTTAAAATGTCGATTGCACACCAAGTGTGCAGATAACAATAAAATTTCTATTGTGTCTGCTAATTAGCGCGCGACGTGTTAAGAGCCATACCTCACCGGGACGCCATGGCGACGTCGCCAGGTCAAGCTGCCAACTAAATGTATACAGCTATATGCTGGGTGGCTCACCTGGGGTCAGCTTGGTTACGCAACCAACCATAGATTTTATTCACCGGGACGCCATGGCGACCTCGCCAGGTCGCGCTGCCAACTAAATGTGTACAGCTTTCTGGGTGGCTCATCTGGGGTCCGCTTGGTTACGGAACCAGCCATACATTTTACATCTAGGTGAGGCTCTAAGCCGACGTTGGCACGGACGTAAAAATATCGCGGCGGGATTTTATCGCGCTCTGGATTTTCAACTCTCAGTGTTAAGCCGAGCTTCGAGAGTCCAATCTAACAACAACAGAGTGCATCCCAGCGCGTTGATAACACACTATTGGATTTTTAACTCTCGGCGCTAAGCAGAGCGTTGAAAACCCAGTGCGCGAAAAAAAATCGCCGCGATATTTTTACGTCCGTGCGAACGTCGGCTAAGAGTCCTGTTGACACAAATGCATAATTATACATATAAGATCCAGCTAAGTCAACTCTTAGTGTGGAACTTTCCAATACTTACTTTACTTTACAATACCATAATCAAAAGTAATTTTTTGGCATCTGCGAAAGCTTCGAAATAAAAATGTGATAAAAGTCAGTTACTTGGGGATAGATAAATAATAACTCGAAACCATTTTTTGTGTCGGAACTAGGCGCCTTCACTTCTTCGCGAGACTTTGCAAGAACAACATCTTTCTTTTTCTTTCTTTCAATTGCCCAATACTACAATTACTCAATGGAAATACGACGACAATGTTCGCACGGACGTAAAAAAATCGCGGCGAGTTTTTTTCGCGCATTGGATTTTTAACGCTCTGCTCAGCGCCGAGAGTTGAAAATCCAACAGTGTGTTTATTCGACGTGCTGGGATGCACTTTGTTGTTGTTAGGTTGGATTCTACCTAATATATTAGGTAGGCCAATATTGTTACATACCTACGAGTATATTAGGTAGCAGTCCATGTTGTGACATATATTAGGTCTTTACCTATGAAATTGCCGTTCTGCAGTACTGGCCATTTCAAATCAAAATAATTTTTGTTTGGCTAAGAATTCTAATTTCAAATTAATTTTATTTTAAAATCATGGATTTTTTTTTTTCAAAAGTAGTCATTTGTATAATGATTAGTGTTACATTTTCATCGCATTTCAATCTTTTTCGTCATCATGGATACGTTAAAAATTCGAGTAATTATGGAATATGAGTACCGTCGTGGCAGCAACGCGGCACAAGCGGCACGCAACATCAACGACGTTTACGGAGCTAACACTACATACCAACGCACCACTTGTTATTGGTTTGCTCGCTTCCGTTCTGGAAATTTCGACCTGAAAAATGAACCTCGCGGTCGTCCGAAGACTTTGGTCGACAATGACGAGTTAAAGGCGATTGTGGAAGCTGATGATACACTATCTACGGCTGAATTAGCAGCAGCTTTCGACGTTAGCGTCAAAACAATATTGGTCCATTTGCGTCAAATTGGCAAGGTAAAAAAGCTTGACAAATGGGTGCCCCACGAACTCAATGATCGCCAGCGCGAAGTACGCGTCGAGACGTGCCTTGCACTGCTCAACAGACACACAAATGAAGGAATTTTGAACGGCATTGTTACCTGCGATGAAAAATGGATTCTGTTTGATAACCGCAAGCGCTCAGCAAGTTGGTTGGATCCTGGTTCAGCACGTAATCAATGCCCTAAACGAAAACTTACCCCTAGAAAAGTGATGGTCACTGTTTGGTGGTCTAGCGGCGGTGTGATTCATCACAGCTTCTTACCAAACGGGGTGAGCATTACTTCAGATGTGTACTGTGAAGAACTGAACACAATGATGGAGAAGCTGGCACATCTCCAACCAGCATTGGTCCATCGCTCGTCTCCGCTGCTCCTGCACGACAACGCGCGACCTCATTCTGCACAGCAGACGGTCTCCAAGTTGCAAGAACTGGGGTTGGAAGCTCTCCGTCATCTGCCCTACTCACCAGACCTTGCGCCTACAGACTACTACTTTTTCCAGAATTTGGATAACTTCTTGGCGGGAAAAAAGTTCAATACCTGAGAGGCAGTACAAAATGCCTTTGAAGAATTTGTTGCCTCCCGTCCAGCTGATTTCTTTAAGAAGGGCATCAATAAACTGCCACTGCGTTGGCAAAGATGCATTGATTGCATGGGTGATTACTTCGATTAATACAAATAAAAAATGCATGAAAAAAATTCGTTTAAATTTTTTCATACAAAACGGCAATTTCATAGGTAAAGACCTATTATTAGGTAGCAGTCAATGTTGTGACATATAAGTATTAGGTAGCAGTCAATATTGTAACATAATATATTAGGTAGCAGTCCATGTTGTGACATATATTAGGTAGCAGTCAATGTTGTAACATATGTTACAACATTGACTGCTACCTAATATATGTCACAACATGTATATTAGGTAGCAGTCAATGTTGTGACATATAAGTATTAGGTAGCAGTCAATATTGTAACATATATTAGGTAGCAGTCAATGTTGTGACATATTAGGTAGCGGTCAATATTGTGACATATATTAGGTAGCAGTCAATATTGTGACATATATTAGGTAGCAGTCAATGTTGTGACATATTAGGTAGCGGTCAATATTGTGACATATATTAGGTAGCAGTCAATATTGTGACATATAAGTATTAGGTAGCAGTCAATATTGTGACATATATTAGGTAGCAGTCCATGTTGTGACTTTATGAGACAGTCTATCAATTATGTTTATGTTTCAGCAGTTTCTCCGAGTAATTGTCTTGCTCATAAGATTATTTTCTTTGTAGTAGTGGCGGCGGAGGAGGCGGTGGGGCGGTGTACTCGCGCTGCGCATACGCAGCCGGTTCACCGTACTTCGGCAACGGCGCCGAGATCACCTCGCAGCCGCAGATCTGGACCTCTAGCGCAGGTACACACAAATACTCACTGCTACCTTGCAGCGCAAGGACATGCGCCTGCAGTTTTTTTTAAAAATGCAAACCGAATCTTGGTCTAAATATGGACTTTATGAGTACCTATAGTGTTGGGGCTCATTTGTTTTGCTATGTTTCGCAGGCGGTTCCCCGAACTACGGTGGTGGCGGAGTGGTGCTGGGCGAGGAGTACGCGGAAAGCGGTGCGGACGGGGGGGGCGGGGGGGGCGCGGGCGGTGGCTCGCTGCCGGCCTTCAGCGCGCGCTTCGGCGGCGCCTTCGCCTGCGCCACCTCGCGGCCCAACACCGTGTACGGCTCCAGCGCGCTCGCCGCGCCACCCTACTCGCACCAGGTCAGCCACACACGCGCCAAGCGCCACCCAACCAGTCTAATATGCGAAGAATTCTTGAACCAATCTGTGACCATCCGACACTGACTTCCCAGTCGGCTGCGTACGCTGTGACTGTGAGCCGGCAAGTGATATGCTCCCACATCCTGCCGGCTGAGGCGAGCTTGCCGAGCTGTACGACTAGATGTTTCATCTCATGTTAGCGTCGCTTGTCTCGCCTCTCACTAACACTTTATTCTCCCCGTTTCCAGGAGGTGTGGAACTTGGAAAGTAATCGTCGTCCACAAATGTCCGCGGCCGCCAGTCTGTCTGCCAGTGAGTACCGAGCTTGAGAGTATTACTTGTGCCTTGAACCATTATGCAGGAGGTACCATTCGAGTTAGATTTTGCTTCGACACGAAATAGCAGACAATTATAGTGGCGAATATAAAAACATGATGATTGAAACAAAACAATGATTGATCAAGTCCACTCGGCATGATTCACCAGCGCGCAACAGCTGCCGGCTCCGGCCATGGCAACATAGTCCGCTTTGTTCCACTGCCTTAGGTACCTACAGCACACACAATGTACTTAGTGCGCGTGCGTGCTGTGTCGCTACACTATAATGTGCACTTTGAAAATAAACTTTACTTGAACGTTGAGTGAACCACCTTGAAATGAATAAATGTGAGTTTGTACATACCTATGGCAAATAGGTTTCCAAGGGATTTTGTGCGAGCGTAAGTTAGTGTATGTAGATCATGTAGACCACAATATTAATGGAAATATTTCGATTCCGATGGATATCGGGCGCGTTGTAAACGTTGATAAAAATATCACAGTTTGATGGTCCCGATAGCAGATAGCAACAGGCGCTGCGGGGCGGGGTGGGGAGGGGAAGGGTCGTGTTTTTGTGGCAGGTCACGTCGCGATAGCCCGCGCGTCGTTCGCTCGTCGCTCCTCGCTCGCTCGGCGCGCTCGGGCCGCTCGGGACGTTCGGCTGGCGCGGGCGCATCTCTGTGACTCCCATGTTTTTTTATTCAGTAACCGACAGATAAGCTATTTTTTCAAAAGGCGCAGTCGATAAGCACACAGTTCCGGCATTATTTATGTCTGCTCGTGTGAACTCCGCGCTGTTTTTTATGAGGCCCACTTAAACCTTCATCAGTCTTCACGATGCTACAATCCTAATTTTATTTCAGTTTTGTGACTCGTAAAGTTTTAAGTACTTATATCTTTCCTCTGAATCGTCGTCGGCGAGGAAGCGGTTTGAGGCTAGTCAAGTCATAAATGTTAGCAGAATTATGTAGTACAACTTATAAATGTAATATTTGAACACAAAAACCGAACGAATAGGTAATATAATAATAATAATTATTAATGAAGTTACTATTTTTAGAAAAATAAATGTCATGTTTTCCGTGACTTCGATGTCTAAAAGAACCTCAATGTCACGTGTCAAAGACGAAAACAATATCCGTAAGCGTGTGTAAGTGTAGCATGCGTGTACGCACTGCCCGTAGCTATCGTGCTGGTAGTGCGATGTAGGTGCAGCATGCGTGTGCGCACTGCCCGTAGCCGTCATGCTGGTAGTGCGGTGTAGGTGCAGCATGCGTGTGCGCACTGCCCGTAGCCGTCATGCTGGTAGTGCGGTGTAGGTGCAGCATACGTGTGCGCACTGCCCGTAGCCGTCGTGCTGGTAGTGCGGTGTAGGTGCAGCATGCGTGTGCGCACTGCCCGTAGCCGTCGTGCTGGTAGTGCGGTGTAGGTGCAGCATACGTGTGCGCACTGCCCGTAGCCGTCGTGCTGGTAGTGCGGTGTAGGTGCAGCATACGTGTGCGCACTGCCCGTAGCCGTCGTGCTGGTAGTGCGGTGTAGGTGCAGCATGCGTGTGCGCACTGCCCGTAGCCGTCGTGCTGGTAGTGCGGTGTAGGTGCAGCATGCGTGTGCGCACTGCCCGTAGCCGTCGTGCTGGTAGTGCGGTGTAGGTGCAGCATGCGTGTGCGCACTGCCCGTAGCCGTCGTGCTGGTAGTGCGGTGTAGGTGCAGCATGCGTGTGCGCACTGCCCGTAGCCGTCGTGGTGGTAGTGCAGCTGTAGTGCCGCCAGGCGGTTGTCCTCGTGGGCGGCGGTGCGGGCGACTCTGAATCGTTCGCAACAATAACGTGTTCATTGATATTGTTTACTATTGTCCCGAGTCCCGGTGGAGCCGGTGGAGTCGGCCTCGTAAAGCTAACGACACACGAGGTGGCGCGCGCGCCGACTGTTTGCGTAGGTCGCTCCAAAAAAAACACGTCTTGTTTTAAAATGAAGTCGTTCCCTTTTAAGCGCATTAAAATCGCATTCCGTAAATGGTATCGGATAAGGCACGTGCCGCGCAAACAGTGCGCGCGTCCGGCCGGCGCGGGCGTAGGCTCGCCTATCGCTATAAACAAAGGTCCAAAAAAACAGTCGACACACGTTGAAGCCGTGTCTCCGCATATTTGCTCACAGACACTCTCTAATGCGCACGTTATCATGCGCCGCCGCGCCGCCAGGTGGCGCTTATCGCCGCAGGATGAGCGCCGCGTAACTTACCACCATTAGGGCATAGCTGACCAGTGACGTCACAGGCAGGAGCTGCTTTCGCTGTGCAGGGGCTCCCGGCTGGCTGAACCACGCGCATTCACATTTACAGTGCTCTAGTCGAGACGTTCGTGAACAGAACGTGCTGCAGACACAACTCAAGGCATTGCTGACGACGCACAAACGCTTTCTGTGTACGAACCGGCGCTTGATACTACCGGCCTATTGCTGTCCCAGTGCAGGGCGAAGACCTCTTCTCATGCAGAGAAGGCACGAGCATTGATCACCACGCTTGCTCAAGATGGGTTGGCGATTTCAGACTCATGTCCAGGTTTCCTCACGATGTTTTGCTTCACCGATTTCAGACTCATGTCCAGGTTTCCTCACGATGTTTTGCTTCACCGATTTCAGTTATGTCCGAGATACATTCAGAAAGTACAAATTATGAATTGAATACCTAAGTCACATTGGTACTTGCCGGATTTGAACCCAATACTTCGTACATGAGGGGCGAGTGTTTAACCACTGGGTAAGTGGGCACCTGCGGGGTCACAAATGTGTTCAGGGTCGTCAATTTTGAGAACATGGCTTCAAGGCATGCCAAAAACATTTTAACCAAGTAGAAGTACCTGCGCATAAAAGATAGATATAATGTTCGGTCGCTTTTAGCAGTTCTTTTGCTTAGAGTAATAACTGTGTGTGAGTTGTGAGCCGGCGCGGCGGCGGCGGGTGCGGCTGGGTGAGGCTGTCAGCACATGGCCCAACTCTGGTTACAAACGCCAATAACGGCCGGCTAATGACATCCATGTTTTATTATTATGAGTAATCGGAAACGCCACCATTCATTTCAGTTAAATCTCTGTCAAGTGTTCTGCGCCGTGTAACTGAATATCTGCAGCGTTTGCGCGCCTGCGCAGTGCGGCCTGCCGCCTGCCGCCTGCCTCGCCACACGGCACACGGCACATTGATGAATCAGTGATCTCGCATATCTCGATTACTTTCATTTACATCTTACACATGTTGTGAATAGTAGTGATGATGTGTCTCATGGGACTCCAGCTGACCAGATGGAGGATATCGAATGTCGCAGTGGCATGGAAAAATCAATGAAAATAATTATATTTCACATGATTGCATGTCTCCAAACGTATGAGTGTGTTCTGTGGACAGAGCCCTAGAGGCTCTCCTTTGCGTGTGTGTGCGGATGTGTAACGGTCGCAGATTCCATTGAAACCGTACACCGTGCGCCGGCGCAGCACGCTCTCGGTGCCGCAGTCGGTACGGGCTTGCGCCCGCGCCGCGCTCTCCGCCAGCCGCACGTTGTGACGCGTGTTACGTTACTACGCATTCGACCTGCTCACATACACAATCTATCATTAGAGTTATTACGACATGGTGTCGGATGCTATTGGCACCAGTAGGATGTCGTCTGAACTAACGCAAGAAAGCTGATACCATCATCTTCGGCTCGCTTCCTGTTCGCCCAAAGGCAATCAGCCATTGATTGTCTTTTCATTTCACTAAGTAGGTTAGATCGAACATTTGTTTCATAGTTATTGTGTTCCACCACCGCGCTCTGTACGACGAGGTATCGATAGGAGTCGAGTTGCTAGGTCGCAACGAGGGCGCTATCACACAGGAGCTCGAAGAAGGCACGAAGGCAGGCACAAGGAGCTTGTTGGAAATGAGCCGCAGTGTGTGGAGTACGCGTGTTGCGGCGGGAACAATGGCGGGTCGGATGACCGCGGCCGGGTCGACGCTCGCGCCCGTCAGCACTTGACCCGCGCCGGCAACTGTGCCAGGTCGCGCGATGACGTCACGCCGCGCCACGGCCTTGCCGCGACGTGCCGCGCGCCGCTCACGTGCGCATCTCTTCGTCAATGAATCACTACAATACCGTACTGTGTACTGTCACTGTCAAGGTCGCACACGACCATGTTTAGCTTCTTTGTTATATTATGCTCTCTTCACTAACTTATGCTTGATTGCACAAAATCCGCTGACAAGTTTACTGCAAATGACTTATTGAATAATAATGCATTGTTGATGTTGATAAAATCTGCTTATTCTAAGTTTTCTTTTATTGTAAATACAAGAACATGTAATGTAGGTTCATGTATTTCTCTGTTCCGGTGTAAGTCGAACGCCGGACATATTTATTTGCGCGTTTGGTCAAGTAAGTTTGGCCAGACGTTGTTTGCACTGTAAGCAGTGAAGTCGGACGCTCGGCAGACGCAGGTGTGAGCTACTTGTAACTAGCGTGTGTTGCGCAGTCGACATGGCGGAGTTTTTCACGGAGGGGCGCGAGTGCGTGAACTGCGGCGCCATCCACACGCCGCTGTGGCGCCGCGACGGCACCGGCCACTACCTGTGCAACGCGTGCGGCCTCTACAACAAGATGAACGGCATGAACCGGCCGCTGAAGCAGCCGCGGCGGCTGGTACGTCAGCGCCTCGCCGCGCCCCACGCGGCCCCGCACGACGTACGCAACTCGCTCACTAACCCCGCGTCCCGCGCCCCTCGCCCCCGAGATCCGCGCCCGCCGAGTGTCCTCCTACTGCTCGCTTGCGCTCTCAGCGCTCAGTGGTTTGTTCTGGTTGCAGTGGCCGCGGAGGGGGCCCCGCCGGGCGCGGATTTCTACAAGGGCTTCCTGTTTAACGGCATGGCGGCGTCGCACGCACACGCGCTGCCCGCGCCCGCGCCGCTCGCGCACCCCGCGCACCAGCCCTCCACCCCCTCTGACTACAAACAGAAGAAAGGGGTACGTGCCCCGCCCCACAGCCCACGCCCAGCCCCACACCCTCACCTAACGCCCGCCCATTAACATCCATCGCTTCTCTAACTAACATCACGTTATAATATTTGTAGTTTTGTCATGCATGCCAACTGAAGTCTCGGGAACTTATACTAGAGACAGTTCAGAGAGCTAACAGAGCCGTGGGTGTAACCGTGTGTGATGGTGGCACAGATGGGCACGAAGCGGCCGGGCATGTCGTGCACCAACTGCCAGACCACCACGACGTCGCTGTGGCGCCGCAACTCGCTCGGCGAGACCGTGTGCAACGCGTGCGGCCTCTACTACAAGCTGCACAACATCAACCGACCGCTGGCCATGAAGAAGGACTCCATACAGGTGCGTCCCGACACTCTACAGCGCTCCGCAGCAAGCTGTGCCGTACTCAACACCACCGCCATTGAATTGAATTTTTAGCCTCTGGTTACATGATATACAGTCCTGTGACAGACAGACGGACAGACGGATGGACAGCGGAGGTTTAGTAATACGTTTCCGTTTGCTACCTTTCGGGTAAGGAACCCTCAAAAGTATTGTAGATTCCATATATCTAACAATTGTTGATCATTCAACACAACAACAACAGAACAAGCAGCTTGAACTAAACGTACTTCGTTAGTTATTCCACAAGTTATAGCGTGGCTGCTAATGACTGGTCACCTTACACGCTTCATTACGAGCTGCAGCTCCCAGGTGCTGATAGACGAGCTGACCACAAGTAATAGCGTGGCTGCTTGTGACTGGTCACCTTACATGCTTCGTTACGAGCTGCAGCTCCCAGGTGCTGATAGACGAGCTGACCACAAGTAATAGCGTGGCTGCTAATGACTGGTCACCTTACACGCTTCATTACGAGCTGCAGCTCCCAGGTGCTGATAGACGAGCTGACCACAAGTAGGTAATAGCGTGGCTGCTTGTGACTGGTCACCTTACATGCTTCGTTACGAGCTGCAGCTCCCAGGTGCTGATAGACGAGCTGACCACAAGTAATAGCGTGGCTGCTAATGACTGGTCACCTTACACGCTTCATTACGAGCTGCAGCTCCCAGGTGCTGATAGACGAGCTGACCACAAGTAATAGCGTGGCTGCTTGTGACTGGTCACCTTACATGCTTCGTTACGAGCTGCAGCTCCCAGGTGCTGATAGACGAGCTGACCACAAGTAATAGCGTGGCTGCTAATGACTGGTCACCTTACACGCTTCATTACGAGCTGCAGCTCCCAGGTGCTGATAGACGAGCTGACCACAAGTAGGTAATAGCGTGGCTGCTTGTGACTGGTCACCTTACATGCTTCGTTACGAGCTGCAGCTCCCAGGTGCTGATAGACGAGCTGACCACAAGTAATAGCGTGGCTGCTAATGACTGGTCACCTTACACGCTTCGTTACGAGCTGCAGCTCCCAGGTGCTGATAGACGAGCTGACCACAAGTAGGTAATAGCGTGGCTGCTTGTGACTGGTCACCTTACATGCTTCGTTACGAGCTGCAGCTCCCAGGTGCTGATAGACGAGCTGACCACAAGTAATAGCGTGGCTGCTAATGACTGGTCACCTTACACGCTTCGTTACGAGCTGCAGCTCCCAGGTGCTGATAGACGAGCTGACCACAAGTAATAGCGTGGCTGCTAATGACTGGTCACCTTACACGCTTCGTTACGACCTGCAGCTCCCAGGTGCTGATAGACGAGCTGACCACAAGTAATAGCGTGGCTGCTAATGACTGGTCACCTCACTCACACGCTTCGTGACGAGCTGACCACAAGTAATAGCTTGGCTGCTAGTGACTGGTCACCTCACTCACACGCTTCGTGACGAGCTGCAGCTCCCAGGTGCTGATAGACGAGCTGACCGCAAGTAATAGCGTGGCTGCTAATGACTGGTCACCTCACTCACACGCTTCGTGACGAGCTGACCACAAGTAATAGCTTGGCTGCTAGTGACTGGTCACCTCACTCACACGCTTCGTGACGAGCTGCAGCTCCCAGGTGACCGCAAGCGCTATTGTATTGATTGACACTTAATTTTGTACTTATTAGTTATTCTGTTCGGTTATTAGCAAACTGGTTATCCCAAATTAGTTTTTTGTTTACATACCTACCTACTCAAAACAAGTCGGGCGCATATTTATCTTCAATTGTTTTTTGTATTTTTCCGCTTTCATGTTACCTAATTATTTAATTACCTACAGCCTAGGAAACTTGGGCATTCACGATCAGTCCATCGCGCCAAAAGGCGACATCCAAAATTTTATCGTGAATGTTAAAAAGCGAAAAAAACGTCGTGAAAGACAACGTTGATGTAGAGTGGGAGCGCAGGTCACTGGCTGTTAGATGTGGGATGTTGGCCCACATTAGATGCGGGATGTTGGCCCACATTAGATGCGGGATGTTGGCCCATATTAGATGCGGGATGTTGGCTCACATTAGATGCGGGATGTTGGCCCACAGGTTACAAATAAAATCTAGTTATTTATTTGCAGAAAACACTGTTACAATGGTGCTATTAAATGTACATGTTTCAAGTAATTCTACTGTAAGGCATGCAAAACATGCATGCATGCAACATGCATGTTTGCACGTTGTACGGGGCAGGTTAAGGTGACGCTTTTCAAAGCCTAATGCCAATCCTTGACACGTGCAGCCTGTGGGGGAACTTCACGCAGAGGGCTGTGATATAGTGGCCTGCGCACACAATGAACCAACGCGGTCCAGGTGTTGCTGGGGCTGCCGCGTTTTTGTAGCGCGTCTGGCATATTTGCCGACGCGGATGTTGATAGTTTTTCAACCATCATGCGCAAGAGATGCGCATCTCTGCTACGCCGTGTTCGCGCCAGCCCCAACACCATTCTTAGAATGTTGGCTGATAGGTGGGACTCCCCGATCCTGGGGCGGTGGATACGACTGCACGCAGTCAAGTAGACACTCCCCAGGATCGGCGGCGGCGCGCCTCACGCAGCTAAATGTTACTAACACTAGTTTATAAGTTTACATTGTTACTAACAAATGTGGAAGTGATTCTGCAATCAATGTTTATTTATTTATTTAAAATCCATCCGTTGGTGTGATGTAAAACTCTGGATTGCGCATCACTCCATTTGACTTTAGTCGTTTGGAGCCACGCCAAATGGCGCGATCGTGAAAGCCCACCCTAAGATGTTTCTGTGAAACCAGTGAACATTTCTCACCACTATTAAGTACCTATTTATTTCGAGCAGCACATTTCGCAAACTTTTCAGAAAACAGTCTTTTAGATAAAAATATATAATATCTTCACATGGTTTTCCTCGAACAAGTAAGTTGTAATGTAAACACACTGTTTCGTTTCCACAACAACTGAGAACGTTTAGTCAAAGGTGACAGTTGCTAGGTACTCTTACTGCTAAGTTTTTCGTATTTTAACCATGCATTGTTAATATTTTTCCAGACAAGAAAGAGGAAACCTAAGAATAGTATAAAAGCAGAGCGAAGTATCAAGGCAGCCGTCCAGCGCACCGTGACGTCGGGCGTCAAGATCGAGAACCTGCGTGAGTACTGCACGCGGCCTCACCGACCACTCACCCCGTCCGCGAGCGCGACACTAACCGTTCCTCGTGTGTCCGCAGTGGACAGCGGCGCGGGCACGTCGGGCGGCGCGCGCTCGCCGCTGGCGCTCAACTACTACGTGCAGCACGCGCTCAAGGCCGAGGAGCCGCCGCCGGCGCACAACGCGCACGCCGCGCACGCGCCGCACCACGCGCACGCGCACTCACACGCCACGCACGCGCACGCCACTCACGCGCTCTACGACGACGAGTACCGGCGCGCCGCCGATGAGCGGCTGGAGCGGCCCACCGTCGTGTCCATGGGCAGCTGAGCCGCGCCCGCGCAGCCAGCCGGCCCGGCCGCATCATAATGTTATAGAATCTCAGTTGTTTAGATACGTTAGTTAGGACATAGATAGTAAGCGCGAGCGACGAGACGCTGCTAGTTGACCAAATAACGCGGCGCAGCGACGCGCCCTGTACATACATAGCGTGGCGCAGCGACGCGCCCTGTACATACATAGCGTGGCGCAGCGACGCGCCCTGTACATACATAGCGTGGCGCAGCGACGCGCCCTGTACATACATAGCGTGGCGCAGCGACGCGCCCTGTACATACATAGCGTGGCGCAGCGACGCGCCCTGTACATACATAGCGTGGCGCAGCGACGCGCCCTGTACATACATAGCGTGGCGCAGCGACGCGCCCTGTACATACATAGGTAGCTGTGCCGTGACGTCACGACCGAGTGCCGCGGCTGCAGGCCGCTGCTGTCCGCATAGAATGCACTCTATGTCGTATTGTAGTCTCGTACGATTCACCAATGACTGTATGTACTGCAATGTGCTGTTTTAATCGTGTGTTCCCACTGTTACCAAATAATAATGATGTACCTATAATAAGCGATGAGACTGTATCGAATCATTCCTAAAGCGTTGCATTCCTAGGTAGATAGTTAAATGTTTACATACAATATGTTATAGTGAGCTGAATTGCTGCAAAGAGGATGTTTTGAATGTTTCACAGCTATATTTTATTTTATTTTGAACGCAAAAATGTACATTTTTATAATATTATGTTGTTTTGAGGAAGTGCGTACTGACATGACGCGTACGCTCGCCGCGGGGCGCGACAGGCCGCGGAGCCGTCGTGTCGTGCGCATCGCACGCACTCTCGCCAACATTAGTAACCTTAGATATATTATCGTTGACTCCATGACTTCAACAAGCATTCCACGAATCTAAACGAGTAAGTGAGCGTGCACCACGACGCTGTGTACTCCTTGTGCGTGACACTACACTTTGTACATCTGGACGTTTCCATGCGTATCCAGAAATGTAAAGAATCAGCAACGCAACTGGCGAGAGCACAGGGAGTGCAGCAGGCGCGGTGACGCTCGAGTGTAAGTACGGTACTAGTAGAGACGGCGCGGCAGCCGCGTCGTGATATTGTCACAACGAAGCGAACGCGTGGAGTGTTCGCGAGCGTTTGTCGTAGTCGTGTCGCAGTCGTGTCGCTATTGTGTTGCGGCGGTGCTCGCGCGACTCGACAATTGGTTGCATTTTGTAAGCTCTATGAACGCATAGATCTGAGGTACCTCTCTAATGCATTAATCCGAATTATAATTATATTAGTGTTTATAAAAATAAATTAGTTATATGTAATTATGTTTTTTTTTATATAATGCCGACTATTGTTGCATGTTATTGAAAGTAATATATAATAATAATTTTTATTGAGTGTAATGTAATGTTGTGTGGTGTCCGTCGGTGTGCGTGTTGCTCGGGCAGTCGGGGCCGAGTAGTTCTGAAGCATGTCGCCAATATGTAAATGTTGCTCGGGGAGTCGCGGCCGAGTAGTTCTGAAGCATGTCGCCAATATGTAAGTTGCTCGGGGAGTCGGGGCCGAGTAGATCTGAAGCATGTCGCCAATATGTAAGTTGCTCGGGGAGTCGGGGCCGAGTAGATCTGAAACATGTCGCCAATATGTTACTATTTTAATACATAAATGAAGTATATCTGATGTTATAAATATTGATGTGTTATAGTCGCGGTGCGCGTCGACGGAGACGTTCGCTTAGTATCTGTAAATATTACATAAGCGATCAGAAGTACACCTTGAATTAAAGGTCTATTAAAACAGAACTCTCTTGTTTCATTAACTCAACTATGCTCCGTTAGTGAGCTACTCTTAGCATGAGTTTACCTGTCTGTAGCCGACTACACGCTTTGTGACTGTGAATACTCAGTCGATAGTTTTGTCGAGTCCGTAGCTACTGAGAGTTTATGTGAGGACCTCAGAAACCGGGCTCTGGTCACGTGGCAGCATTCAGTCTGCCAACAGCCCCTGTGTAACAAACTCAAACTCAAAGCATTTATTTCAATTAAACCAATTACAGGCACTTTTGAACTGTCAAAGAGTCGGTCAGTTAGTCAGAAAGTTGAACCTAGTTGCCTAGTTCCAAAACGTAGATCTCTATGGAGAAGAACGGGCAAGAAACTCCACGGACACTCTTTTAAATCAAGATATTACAATATTTTGGGTACATTATTCTTGTTGCTTCTACAAGTGAGAACAACGTAAAAAAAAAACCGGCCAAGTGCGTGTCGGACCACGCACAATGAAGAATTCCGTAGTTAGAAAGAATTTATCCCAAAAAAAAATTTTTATGTGATAGAAATACAAATTAACAATTTTCGGACTTTTTCCTTTACTTGTGCTGTGAGAACTTGCTTCTTGCCAAATTTCATTATTTTTTGGACAACGGGAAGTACCCTATTTTTTTATTTGGTTTTGATTTACTTGCGAGTATCAAAATTTGTCACATAAATGGCAGAATTTTTTCATTGCGTAGACTTAGAAGCTTGATTTTTTTAGAACTCTAAGGGATCTCTATGTATTTAATATTAATTTCAACTTGATACCTTTACGCGTTTCTGAAAAAAAGGGTCTTGACAAGACTGACAGACAGACAGACAGACAGACAGACGGACAACAAAGTGATCCTATAAGGGTTCCGTTTTTTCCTTTTGAGGTACGGAACACTAAAAAAAAAACGTCAAAATATAAGATTATAAATAAGCCCTGGCAGTTAAGAGATGACCAGTCTCACTGACGGCGTCCGTTCACGAACATGACGCGTGGATCAGCACCATCAGCGCGACAAGCATGACATAGGTACTCTCAGCTGCCATGTTCTTTCAAGTCAAACTTAACTACATCATAATACAATAAGCGGCTCCATAGTACTCACATTCACTAAAATTAAAAAAATTCTTCTAATTCACACAAAACTAATTTGCAATGAATTGAGATGAATAAAATTTTACTACTTACCAAAAGGCAAGAAAATCATTATTACCTTATGTTTTGTTATGACGTATTCAACAGCTAAAGCCCAGCTAAATAAAAAAATAAAAATAATCATAAACATTCAAATCGTAATGCCAGGAGAAAAAAGGGAAGCATCTCTTCCAAATATTAAAATGTTAACAAGTGGACCCAAGTGGTTGTGGAGCAGGACCAGCATTAGCCGCCTTGCAATCCTGTAAGTGATGTTAAGTGTGTACAACAGCTTTGTGTACAACAGCGCAAGCGGCTGAACTTAGCCGCCTTGCAATCCTGTAAGTGATGTTAAGTGTGTACAACAGCTTTGTGTACAACAGCGCAAGCGGCTGAACTTAGCCGCCTTGCAATCCTGTAAGTGATGTTAAGTGTGTACAACAGCTTTGTGTACAACAGCGCAAGCGGCTGAACTTAGCCGCCTTGCAATCCTGTAAGTGATGTTAAGTGTGTACAACAGCTTTGTGTACAACAGCGCAAGCGGCTGAACTTAGCCGCCTTGCAATCCTGTAAGTGATGTTAAGTGTGTACAACAGCTTTGTGTACAACAGCGCAAGCGGCTGAACTTAGCCGCCTTGCAATCCTGTAAGTGATGTTAAGTGTGTACAACAGCTTTGATCAATTTGGATCAAGCGGCAGCCGATGCTTTTGCCAGCTATTTTGCGTCCGTGGTTCATGCAGATAAACCTGTATTGAACCCGGATATGGCTGCTAAAGCTGCACATAAGTATCAGGATGCAGCGTCCGTTTCGGTCGCAGCAGTTGACGAGGTCGATCTGAGTAAGGCAGTGAGGCGCCTCAAGCCGCGATCATCTAGTGGACCTGATGGCATTCCTGCATTTCTAGCTAAGGATTGTATCTCGGTTCTTGTGGGGCCTCTACTGTATCTTTACAATCTTTCACTGACACAGTCGAGATATCCTGAAAGCTGGAAGTTATCCAGAGTCACTCCTGTTCCTAAAGGTGATGGAGGCATGAATGTTTCTTCATACAGACCAATTGCAGTACTATCTGTTTTTGCTAAGATCTTTGAGGCTATTCTAAGTGTTCGCATTAATAGCCAAATCGGTCACCAACTACATAGCAGTCAGCATGGGTTTCGTAGCGCTCGCTCCACCACTACCAACTTGGTCGCGCATGTAGACTATGTCTGCTCGCAAATGGATAGGCGTAAGCAGGTCGATGCGGCTTACTTTGACTTCCAAAAAGCCTTCGACTTGGTGGACAATGATATACTGCTGGAAAAATTGGCTATTATTGGATTCACACCAAAGCTCCTCAAATTCTTTTCCTGTTACCTAAGTAATCCTAGTCAATATGTGCGATTAAAAGGATATGATTCAAGAATCTACTTCACTAGGTCGGGAGTGAGTCAGGGTAGTACGGTGGGACCCTTGCTATTTGTGATATTTATAAATGACTTGCCGGATGTTGTTTTGACCTCCGAGTGTCTCCTATTTGCGGATGATCTAAAGTTAAGTTTGGGTGTCGACACCGAGGCTGACGCGGTGGCATTACAGAGAGATATTGACGCGGTATCTAAATGGAGTCATGACAACCACCTTCCATTCAATAATCTCAAATGTAAAATGATAACGTTTTCACGAAAATCACAGCCGATGATTATTGATTATAATTTAGCTGACGCTCCTTTGGACAGAGTTTATGAGATTAGGGATTTAGGATTAGAATTAGATTGTAAATTAGACTTCCACACGCACGTTACCAAAATTTGCAAGTCCGCACACAAAACGTTAGGGTTTGTTATAAGGACTGCATCACAGTTCGATAACATAGGGGTTGCAAAAGTATTATACAATGCTTATGTGCGTAGTAAACTTGAGTATGGTGCTGTTGTTTGGAATCCTTATGAGGAAAAGTATGCTCTAATGGTTGAAAAAATACAACGTAAATTTGCTAGATGGATTTACAAGAAACAGTACGGATACTATCCCTACCTATATCCTTCTTTATTTGTCTTGGGAATGGTGGACATAGAAACGTTAAAATTTAGAAGGGCTATGTCTCAAGTTGCGCAATATTTGTCGATAATTCGTCACAAAGTCGATAGTCCCCAAATACTAGAGCGAGTCCGTATTTTGGTCCCCCGGAACATACCAATGGACTTGGAGGGCCAGATAGCGCCGCGCCGCCGCCCGCGGCTGCTGGAGCTGCCCGCCGCGCGCACCGAGCGCGGGCGACACGCGCCCACCAACCGCGTACTCCGCACTATCGGGGACATACTTGCTCAGCACTACGAACTGGACTTATTTGCCGATGGATTAGGACATTTGTATAATAAATTTCGTATTATTTTAAATTACATATTATAATCACTATTAATTGACACTAAACTGACATTATATTCTGCTGCTATATTAATTCTTCGTTGTAATCTAATTTTTATTATTATTTATAGACATGGGCATTATTGCTATTTTAAGTAAATTTATTGTATAAGGAGACGAGTGTATGTAGCCACTATTGAATTGTTGGTTAATCTTATGAGCGTTTTGGATGTTATGTCTGTTAGCTTGTAAGACCAATTGAATAAATAAATAAATAAATAAGTGTGTACAACAGCTTTGAGTCAAGCGTGATTCCCAGGAAAACAGTTTTTCGACGAATTCAGGTATGTTCTTATTCAATACAACGTGACATTAAATACTTTAACATTTGGTAACGCGAATCTTATGCATGTAGTTTTCTTCTCATTTAATACCAAATTATTTACAGTAAACCAAATTATGGACCTTAAGCATAGCGTTATTTACGTCGTCAAACTCCTGTGCATACCTATCTGTTTATAAAAAATCAGTGATGTGTCATCAGCAAATAACACTATTTGTGGTCGGTTTTTAGGGTTCCGTACCTCAAAAGCAAAAAAACAGAAGCCTTAAAGCATCACTTCGTTGTCCGTCTGTCCGTCAGTCTGTCAAGACCCTTTTTCTCAGGAACGCGTGGAGGTATCAAGTTAAAATTATAATCAAATACGTAAGTCTATGGTCTCTTGGAGTCCTAAAAAACTCCTAAGTCAACGCAATAAAAACATACAGCCATTTATGTGACACATTTTGATACTCGCACGTAAATCAAAACCTATAGGGTACTCCCCATTGTCCTAGAATCACGAAATTTGGCAAGAAGCAAGGTCTCACAGCACAAATAAAGGAAAAAGTCCGAAAATTGTTAATTTGTAATTCTATCATATAAAAAAAAAATTCAACTCTGTCAGTCTGTTATGACCCTTTTTCTCAGGGACGCGTGGAGATATCAAGTAAAAATTAATATCGAATACGTAAGTCTATCCCCTAGTCTAGTCCTTCGAGTTCTAAAAAATCAAGCTTCTAAGTCATCGCAATAAAAAATACGGCCATTTTGTGACACATTTTAATACTCGCAACTGTCGCAAGTAAATCAAAACCTATAGGGTGCTTCCCGTTGACCTAGAATTATGAAACTTGGCAAGAAACAAGGTCTCACAGTACAAGTAAAGGAAAAAGTCTGAAAAATGTTAATTTGGAATTCAATCATATAAAAAAAAAATTCAACTCTGTCAGTCTGTCATGACCCTTTTCCTCAGGGGCGCGTTGAAATTAATATCGAATACTTAAGCCTATGGTCCCTTAGAGTTACAAAAAAATCAGGCTTCTAAGTCAACGCAATTAAAAATACGGCCATTTTGCGACACGTTTTGATACTCGCATCTGTCGCAAGTAAATCAAAACCTATAGGGTACTTCCCGTTGACATTATTCTATAATGAAATTTGGCAAGAAGCAAGGTCTTACAGCACAAGTAAAGGAAAAGGTCCGAAAATTGTTAATTAGTAGTTTAATGACGTCAAAATTTCTATTTTTGGAATCCGTTGTAGTTTGTTTTTGGGATAAATTCTTTTCCACTACGGAACCCTTCATTGTGCGTGTTCCGACACGCACTTGGCTGGTTTTTCATTAAATAAGGTAAATCATTTATATATACCAAAGGACCGTTCCTCCTTTACCCAACATTGAGCTGTGGTACAACCATTTTGACTTTAAACCCAATCAATACACACCGTTTATTTGAACTTGCTGGAGTCTATCATTCAAATGAGATTTTGCTAAGCTAAGCGTAACTTTACCCAGTTAGTAATGCTCAAGTTTCAAGAGCACTTTCATGATCCACGCAATCAAATGCCTTTGATAGGTCGCAAAAGACGCCTATTGCATCTTGTGCCTCTTCCCATGCGTTAAAGATGTGTTTTAATAATGTGACACCGGCGTCAGTTGTACAATGTCCTTTGGTGAAACCATATTGTTGATATTGTAGGATGTTATTACGATTAGAATGATTGAGCATTTGATTTAACATTACTTTTTCAAACACCTTGCTGAAAACCGGCCAAACCGATACGGGTCTATAATTATTAGCGTCTTTGCTGTCCCTGGATTGGAAAAGTGGAATAACTTTACTTATCTTCTTCATTAAATCTGGGAATACCTTTGATCTACCCACAAAATATTTTATACTAACTGATGCAATTGTCTCAATAAAGGTGACAAACTTTAGTGGACATGCCCCACAGAGCTTCGGTAATTTTGATCTTAAGTTGTTGATAAGCCTTTACAACAACCACAGGGTTTATACGTTTACATTTAAATTCCACAGGGCAGGCGGAAACATTCGCTCTTAATAAATCAATAGCAAGTGAGGACGAGGGAATTAAAGTTTCTGTAGTTTTAATTGGAATATTTGTAAAGAAAGTTGGAAATTCCCCGGCAACATCGATGTTATCGCTAATGAGACCGCAGGAAGTTTCTAGAGTGTAATCAGTATTGTGTCCTTTGTTACTGTATATTCATTGATGGTGATTTCGGTGTGGACGAGAGCTTAGTTATGAACGTACACATTACACTTACAAGCAGTAGGTAACTTGGCTGCACCATCTATTTATTTCTCTTTTTTTTACTCCAGTCTATGATATAGGCAGCCTGTTTCTTGGATGCAGTGAACAGCCACCATCGTCACTCAATCAGCGGATTCGGGTTTCATTAACCGTGTCCTTCATAACTTGTACAGCAAAGTAGGTATAATGTTCGCCTACATCGAATAGCGCGTGGAGTACGTGACAACATAGGTATAACGCACACACAAACACTTTCAGTAGACATACAGCTACCCGTTTACAGAGCACAGGGACTCAACTGCGATGAGTGGTTCAGGGAGGGGCAGGGGGGTGATACACTGAAACAATATGGCGTCTTATCAGCGAGCATCGCGTCACGTGCGCGTCCTCCCCGCGCACTCCGCACCGACCCCCTCAGCACAGCTCTTTATTAGCTTTTCACGGAAAATATTCGACGAAAAAAACAACTGATAAGATCGCGATGAGGTCGAGCGGCGCCCATCAATAATCCGTCGATGCCTATCAGATCCGGAGCGGGGATTACAGCGCACCTACCTACTCGTACCTACCACGCGTATAGCCACTGCGCTTCGCGGAGCCGCATCCTGCAGGCGGCGAGGCTGCGCGGGCGCCGGCCCGACTGTAATGAGCGGCCACAGATACGCGCTCTCCTAATCAAATCTGTAGGCCTTCTATCTGATAATTACTCAGTATCGGGGATGGTATCGCGGTATCTCAGCTCCAGATAGGCGCTCCCTGCACGGCTGCGGGGCGAGCGGAAGGGCGCGGGGGGAGGGTACACGGCGACGTTCCCTACAAATATTTGCCCGCGCTCGTGGCTTGTTTGCCGACGTTATCACGTCACTCGACACACCCAGTCCCCTCGCCGCCGCCGCCGCCGCTCGCTTGCACAACGACGCCACTACTCGCTCACGCCGCCTCACACCATGCCTAGTGCCTACTTCGATATTGCAAGGATGATCAACCTACCTACTCATTGCATATTAAGAAGTACCGCATTCAAATACTACAAATGTTAATGACTCAGTATTACATGCTGCTGGCTTAGGATCGGCTCCGGGACGGCCGGGTGCCTGCGAGCTGGACGGGCGTGCAGCTGTCCGGTCGCGTGCAGCGTGGCCGGTCGCGTGCATGCTTGTACTATGTAGTAACAACAGCTGTTCAGCTAGATACAGTATCTGTTAGATACGATTATCAAGACTTTAAGATAACCAGTCTCACATTAGCGCCTAGTTAAGATAAACGAGATAACAATTTGCATATCTAAAGAAAGGCGCGATACTAACTGGTGTATGAATGGGGTCGACGCACTGCACATACACACACATACGTATCTTGTATCACCTCCCATGGCGCCGAGCCCCGCGGGGCGCACGGGGCTCTGCCCTCCAGAGCCCTATCGCTCTGTAACACAGCACCACGAGTTTCGGAGATCCTGGTTTGGGAACAGAACCCTAAGTACCTGTTGGCTATTCTGTAACAACATTGAGATGTGCGTCGTGTGGAGCGTGAACACGTTCCTGCTGCTGGGGGACACGTCGCCGCGCGGTTGTGCAACAGCACGTAATCCCTCGCACACGCGCGCGCACAACACGTCAACGTTACGTTATTCATCGACGGGTTTTGCTTATTTAATAACAGCGCTCATGATGCGGTGACATACTTCGTGTGCTTTACAGTATTAGAGTTGTTACTAATTGAAAACAACTTTAAAGCCTACACGTTAAAAACGTTTGAAATGAACAGCAGAACATTGAGATAACGAGCGGCGACTGTTGGGATACCTATTGTTGGATGACACTATATTGAAATGAACAGCAGAACATTGAGATAACGAGCGGCGACTGTTGGGATACCTACTGTTGGATGACACTATATTGAAATGAACAGCAGAACATTGAGATAACGAGCGGCGACTGTTGGGATACCTATTGTTGGATGACACTATATTGAAATGAACAGCAGAACATTGAGATAACGAGCGGCGACTGTTGGGATACCTACTGTTGGATGACACTATATTGAAATGAACAGCAGAACATTGAGATAACGAGCGGCGACTGTTGGGATACCTACTGTTGGATGACACTATATTGAAATGAACAGCAGAACATTGAGATAACGAGCGGCGACTGTTGGGATACCTACTGTTGGATGACACTATATTGAAATGAACAGCAGAACATTGAGATAACGAGCGGCGACTGTTGGGATACCTACTGTTGGATGACACTATATTGAAATGAACAGCAGAACATTGAGATAACGAGCGGCGACTGTTGGGATACCTACTGTTGGATGACACTATATTGAAATGAACAGCAGAACATTGAGATAACGAGCGGCGACTGTTGGGATACCTACTGTTGGATGACACTATATTGAATTGGGATACCTACTGTTGGATGACACTATATTGAAATGAACAGCAGAACATTGAGGTAACGAGCGGCGACTGTTGGGATACCTACTGTTGGATGACACTATATTGAAATGAACAGCAGAACATTGAGGTAACGAGCGGCGACTGTTGGGATACCTACTGTTGGATGACACTATATTGAAATGAACAGCAGAACATTGAGATAACGAGCGGCGACTGTTGGGATACCTACTGTTGGATGACACTATAATGAAATGAACAGCAGAACATTGAGATAACGAGCGGCGACTGTTGGGATACCTACTGTTGGAAGGACACTATATTGAAATGAACAGCAGAACATTGAGATAACGAGCGGCGACTGTTGGGATACCTACTGTTGGAAGGACACTATATTGAAATGAACAGCAGAACATTGAGATAACGAGCGGCGACTGTTGGGATACCTACTGTTGGAAGGACACTATATTGAAATGAACAGCAGAACATTGAGATAACGAGCGGCGACTGTTGGGATACCTACTGTTGGAAGGACACTATATTGAAATGAACAGCAGAACATTGAGATAACGAGCGGCGACTGTTGGGATACCTACTGTTGGAAGGACACTATATTGAAATGAACAGCAGAACATTGAGATAACGAGCGGCGACTGTTGGGATACCTACTGTTGGATGACACTATATTGAAATGAACAGCAGAACATTGAGATAACGAGCGGCGACTGTTGGGATACCTACTGTTGGATGACACTATATTGAAATGAACAGCAGAACATTGAGATAACGAGCGGCGACTGTTGGGATACCTACTGTTGGATGACACTATATTGAAATGAACAGCAGAACATTGAGATAACGAGCGGCGACTGTTGGGATACCTACTGTTGGATGACACTATATTGAAATGAACAGCAGAACATTGAGATAACGAGCGGCGACTGTTGGGATACCTACTGTTGGATGACACTATATTGAAATGAACAGCAGAACATTGAGATAACGAGCGGCGACTGTTGGGATACCTACTGTTGGATGACACTATATTGAAATGAACAGCAGAACATTGAGATAACGAGCGGCGACTGTTGGGATACCTACTGTTGGATGACACTATATTGAAATGAACAGCAGAACATTGAGATAACGAGCGGCGACTGTTGGGATACCTACTGTTGGATGACACTATATTGAAATGAACAGCAGAACATTGAGATAACGAGCGGCGACTGTTGGGATACCTACTGTTGGATGACACTATATTGAAATGAACAGCAGAACATTGAGATAACGAGCGGCGACTGTTGGGATACCTATTGTTGGATGACACTATATTGAAATGAACAGCAGAACATTGAGATAACGAGCGGCGACTGTTGGGATACCTACTGTTGGATGACACTATATTGAAATGAACAGCAGAACATTGAGATAACGAGCGGCGACTGTTGGGATACCTACTGTTGGATGACACTATATTGAAATGAACAGCAGAACATTGAGATAACGAGCGGCGACTGTTGGGATACCTACTGTTGGATGACACTATATTGAAATGAACAGCAGAACATTGAGATAACGAGCGGCGACTGTTGGGATACCTACTGTTGGAAGGACACTATATTGAAATGAACAGCAGAACATTGAGATAACGAGCGGCGACTGTTGGGATACCTACTGTTGGATGACACTATATTGAAATGAACAGCAGAACATTGAGATAACGAGCGGCGACTGTTGGGATACCTACTGTTGGATGACACTATATTGAAATGAACAGCAGAACATTGAGATAACGAGCGGCGACTGTTGGGATACCTACTGTTGGATGACACTATATTGAAATGAACAGCAGAACATTGAGATAACGAGCGGCGACTGTTGGGATACCTACTGTTGGATGACACTATATTGAAATGAACAGCAGAACATTGAGATAACGAGCGGCGACTGTTGGGATACCTACTGTTGGATGACACTATATTGAAATGAACAGCAGAACATTGAGATAACGAGCGGCGACTGTTGGGATACCTACTGTTGGATGACACTATATTGAAATGAACAGCAGAACATTGAGATAACGAGCGGCGACTGTTGGGATACCTACTGTTGGATGACACTATATTGAAATGAACAGCAGAACATTGAGATAACGAGCGGCGACTGTTGGGATACCTACTGTTGGATGACACTATATTGAAATGAACAGCAGAACATTGAGATAACGAGCGGCGACTGTTGGGATACCTACTGTTGGATGACACTATATTGAAATGAACAGCAGAACATTGAGATAACGAGCGGCGACTGTTGGGATACCTACTGTTGGATGACACTATATTGAAATGAACAGCAGAACATTGAGATAACGAGCGGCGACTGTTGGGATACCTACTGTTGGATGACACTATATTGAAATGAACAGCAGAACATTGAGATAACGAGCGGCGACTGTTGGGATACCTACTGTTGGATGACACTATATTGAAATGAACAGCAGAACATTGAGATAACGAGCGGCGACTGTTGGGATACCTACTGTTGGATGACACTATATTGAAATGAACAGCAGAACATTGAGATAACGAGCGGCGACTGTTGGGATACCTACTGTTGGATGACACTATATTGAAATGAACAGCAGAACATTGAGATAACGAGCGGCGACTGTTGGGATACCTACTGTTGGATGACACTATATTGAAATAAACAGCAGAACATTGAGATAACGAGCGGCGACTGTTGGGATACCTACTGTTGGATGACACTATATTGAAATGAACAGCAGAACATTGAGATAACTAGCGGCGACTGTTGGGATACCTACTGTTGGAAGGACACTATATATTTTTTTTTAAATAATATTTCTCCAACATAAGTACATTCATTTTTAACCAACTTCAAAAAAGGAGGTTCTGTATTCGACCCGTATGTATGTAGGTATGTATGTATGTTTGTCTGCGATTTTCTCAAAAACTAATGAACTAATTTTAATGATTCTTTCACTACTAATCTTCATACTTTCAGGAAGGTTTTAATGTGTAAAACGTTAGGTGTTTATTCTTATGTACATACGAAGTTATAGGCATAAATGTCCTATATCTCCGACATTTCTAAGCGGATTTTGTGATTATTCTTCTTTTCGTTCGTCTTGGGCTCACGTAATTGTCCTAATTATATATTTAACTAAAAATAGAAAAATAAATTTATTTAAAAAAAAAGTAAAAACACGCGGACGAAGCCACGGGCAAAAGCTAGTAGGAAATAATAATACAATCACGACCTATATATACTTCATCGGCTCAAGCAACTAAATAAAGCACACAAACAGCGTCCGCCAACGACCGCACGCAACACCATTCACTTACTACCACTCTGTACAAATGTAGGTGCCTAGACCCTCCCCTCGAACGAACACAATGTGCCTCCACTGAACTATTAGGTAGATGGTGAAGCCCTCACAAAAGCCTGCATAATCGACATCTTCACGAGAGCAACCCAACGTGACGGCGGGCTTGATGACGTCAGTAAAGTATGTAAACCTAGATACAAACTGAATTTTCAGAGGAAAGTGAGCGATTCCTGGCTTTTATATAGTCTTGACCATGATGATGATTACGAAGGCACACCACACCATTTACCTCTGATAAAGATAAAATACTTCGAGCACACCTAGTAACGTAAAGTTTAGTGCGTAGAATGTGCTGAAGGTAGGTACTTACTTTAGTTTTCTGTTTCTCCACGTTAGAGCATTATTTTTATTTTTTCTAATATTGAATATTATATGGCCCTATGGGGATATTACAAAAATACTT
This sequence comes from Cosmia pyralina, assembly GCA_946251885.1. Lineage (NCBI taxonomy): Eukaryota > Metazoa > Arthropoda > Insecta > Lepidoptera > Noctuidae > Cosmia > Cosmia pyralina. The sequence goes on from OX276345.1 coordinate 186,554, forward strand.
TCTTTTAATTTCGACCATCTCTATTTTGTGTTTTTTTGTCTGGTACTTACAACAGTACATATTTTTTCTATTATTGTCCCTGAACTATACGTACCTAAGTGTCACCATTGTGTCACTAACTCATAGCTAGCTGGACACAGCCTACAGGCCCACAGGCTGGCGCTTCATGAGATCCATTCAAGCCGGCTTTGTAGACGAATGTAGAGCAATGCTCCAAATTATTGGCAGGAGCGTGTGTGTGAGAACATCTGTCGCTATCAGCAGTATTGACAGGCGTGACACGAGATAAGAGACGAGCTATTTTTATTTTTGTTAGATGGTTTACCATCTAATCTCAGTGTAATCAGCAGTTGGGTACTCGCAATACCAGTGGCGTTGCAGATGCGGTGCCCTCACAGACACAACCGACTGTGGGGCGCAATACCAGAGCCATTGCAGATGCGGTTCCCTCACAGACACAACCGACTGTGGGGCGCAATACCAGAGCCATTGCAGATGCGGTGCCCTCACAGACACTACCGACTGTGGGGCGCAATACCAGAGCCATTGCAGATGCGGTGCCCTCACAGACGCAACCGACTGTGGGGCGCGATACCAGAGCCATTGCAGATGCGGTGCCCTCACAGACGCAACCGACTGTGGGGCGCGATACCAGAGCCATTGCAGATGCGGTGCCCTCACAGACACTACCGACTGTGGGGCGCAATACCAGAGCCATTACAGATGCGGTGCCCTCACAGACGCAACCGACTGTGGGGCGCGATACCAGAGCCATTGCAGATGCGGTGCCCTCACAGACGCAACCGACTGTGGGGCGCGATACCAGAGCCATTGCAGATGCGGTGCCCTCACAGACACAACCGACTGTGGGGCGCGATACCAGAGCCATTGCAGATGCGGTGCCCTCACAGACACTACCGACTGTGGGGCGCAATACCAGAGCCATTGCAGATGCGGTGCCCTCACAGACGCAACCGACTGTGGGGCGCGATACCAGAGCCATTGCAGATGCGGTGCCCTCACAGACGCAACCGACTGTGGGGCGCGATACCAGAGCCATTGCAGATGCGGTGCCCTCACAGACGCAACCGACTGTGGGGCGCGATACCAGAGCCATTGCAGATGCGGTGCCCTCACAGACGCAACCGACTGTGGGGCGCAATACCAGAGCCATTGCAGATGCGGTGCCCTCACAGACGCAACCGACTATGGGGCGCGATACCAGAGCCATTGCAGATGCGGTGCCCTCACAGACACTACCGACTGTGGGGCGCAATACCAGAGCCATTGCAGATGCGGTGCCCTCACAGACGCAACCGACTGTGGGGCGCGATACCAGAGCCATTGCAGATGCGGTGCCCTCACAGACGCAACCGACTGTGGGGCGCGATACCAGAGCCATTGCAGATGCGGTGCCCTCACAGACACTACCGACTGTGGGGCGCAATACCAGAGCCATTGCAGATGCGGTGCCCTCACAGACGCAACCGACTGTGGGGCGCGATACCAGAGCCATTGCAGATGCGGTGCCCTCACAGACGCAACCGACTGTGGGGCGCGATACCAGAGCCATTGCAGATGCGGTGCCCTCACAGACGCAACCGACTGTGGGGCGCAATACCAGAGCCATCGCAGATGCGGTGCCCTCACAGACACAACAAATACCAGACAAAGCAAAACAAAAACAAACAACAACAACAAAGTCAAAGACAACAAGTACCTACCTACTTGTTATTAAGCTGTCACCACGAACCATCAAAATGGAATTAAATACAGGAATGCTGCTTGTAAGCTATGCCGGACGAGCTCATGCACTCGACTCTCTACTCCTGAAAGTGTATCTAAGGTGTAAGCTCGGAGCTCGATCAGTGAGGACCGTACCTGCTGGCTCGCTGCTCGTCAGATTCCACACGAGAAGTCTCTGTGTCTGTCTATCTACTTATCTCTTTTAACCTACAATCAAACCCCAAGTGGACTCCCCATAAATTAAAGCTCGTTGTACCTGAAACTTGCTGCTGTACATACTTGTGTTTCATGCTATGATACGGAGACTGCCTGTCTTCCGACTCTAAGGTTTCTTGCATTATTTATGTTTAACGAACTGTAAATATCTCATTAGAATAAATGATAACGAAACATAGCGAGAATATCATGAAATTGTATTGCCTTTCGACATCTTAGAAGTTATCCTCTTCAATGCTTCAATATGTTTTCGCAACTAGTTGTTACATAAGCAGGTGCTTGTCGCGACAAGATAATGCCATCGATACGTCTGACGCGCCCCGTCATCTCCGACAGCCGCGCGAGTGCCGCGAGATTAATCTGTTGAGCGGTTGACAACCCTCCAGCGATGACTAGATCACGTTTGCAGAACACATCACCTAGGGCATGAGCTTTGTCTGGCCACTTGTCTACAATAGACGGCTGGAGTGGTTCAAGACAAAGGATCATGACGCAGCCACATAGCATGGCCGCGACAGACGAAGGCGCACAGATGCTAGGAAACCATGGGGACTTAGCGCAAGCAAGGCCGCGACAGACGAAGGCGCACAGATTCTGGAAAACCATGGGGACTTAGCGACGTAGCCACAAGCAAGTCCGCGACAGACGAAGGCTCACAGATGCTGGAAAACCACGGGGACTTAGCGATGCAGCCACAAGCAAGGAAACGACAGACGAAGGCGCACAGATGCTGGGAAACCATGGGGACTTAGCGAGGCAGCCACAAGCAAGGCCGCGACAAACGAAGGCGCACAGTTGCTGTAAAAACCATGGGGACTTAACGAAGTAAACATAGCGTAGTTGTTAGTGTTCTGAGGTACCTACACTCGAATCCAATCGATTTTTATAGTTCCGTACCTCAAAAGGAAAAAACGAAAACGAAGTGATCCTATAAATGTTCCGACTTATAGGATCACATCGTTGTCCGTCTGTCTGTCAGTCTGTCAAGACCCTTTTTCTCAGGAACGCGTGGAGGTATCAAGTAAAAATTAATATCAAATACGCAAGTCTATGGTCTCTTGGAGTCCTAAAAAACTCAAGCTTCTAAGTCAACGCAATAAAAACATACGGCCATTTATCTATGTAATCTACGAGTATCTAACTATATAATATAAATAAAAAGAGAAGTCCTGACTGACTGACTGATTGACTGACTCATCAACGCCCAGCCCTAACCCTTGGACCTAGAAAGCTGACATTTTGTTGCCTTTATAACGTAGACGAGGAATAAGGAAGGATTTCTGGAAATTCCATCCTTAAGGGGTTCAAATAGGGAATGAAAGTTTGTATGAAAAATCTTATTCCTTGAGTTAATAGACTTGAAACTTAGCACGAATACTCATCGAAGTAAATTATAGTTTGTAATTTTTAGTTTTCCTAGATAGACAGGGCAGGTATAAGAGGTGGGGTAAGAGGAGGAGGGGTGAGAGGGGGTTTAGAAGGAGAGGAGGTAGGGTGCCCTCACCCCACCTCATCTGTTTCTAAAAGCACTCGTACACCTTAAAGTTGCTTTTTGTATAGCACTGATTCATTGAAGAAACCCAGCCCGACAGAAATGACTGAAAAATAGAAAGTCGAAATGACACAAAAAACCGGCCAAGTGCGTGTCGGAACACGCACAATGAAGGGTTCCGTAGTTGAAAAGAATTTATCCCCAAAACAAACTTAACAATGGATCCCAAATTTTTTTTTTTTTGTCAAAACTACAAATTATCAATTTTCGGACTTTTTTTTTTACTACCGGGAGACCTTGCTTCCTGCCCAATTTCATTTTTCTAGGTCAACGGAAAGTACCCTATAGGATTCGATTTACTTGCGACAGTTGCGAGTATCAAAATGTGTCGCAAAATTGCCGTATTTTTTTATTGCGTTGAGTTAGAAGCTTGATTTATTTAGAACTCTAAGGGATCATAGACTTACGTATTTGTTATTAATTTCAACTTGATATCTCCACCCGTCCTTGAGAAAAAGGGTCTTGACAGACTGACTGACTTGATTTTTTTTTTATGTGATAAAATTACAAATTGTCATTTTTCTGACTTTTTCTTTTATTTATGCTGTGAGACCTTGCTTTTTGCCAAATTTTATTATTCTAGGTCACGACAAGACAAAGAAAGGAATTCTTTCTCCAAAGTCATCTCATTCTTTCTTTTGAAGTATGGTTCATAATTTTCCCCAATAGCATTTTTAGTGGCCAGCCATCTCTACTATACGAGTATCTAAGTATATCACACAAGATTTTATCTTTTTGTGTTTCCTTTTGTACAGTTTGCCAATTCCATATATTTAAATCTGATTTGTTTCTATAATTAAAAGTGTTAATTTCAAAATTCCTTTCAACCATTTCTGGAATTTTTATATGATTATGTTGATAACCTTTACCTACCCGTGACAAGTAGCCTGCTGGATTGTTCTTTGACGTAATGTTAGTCAAATGCACCTATGAATATTGCACAATATTGTAACCGCCTAGCTGCCATTTTTGGTATACCATACTTAAGGCCTAATATTTTTGATAGTGCCTCATTATCTGTTTCAACTGGCTCAACTAGTCGTTTGATTTCATCGTTTACTACTCCTTTAGTGCAAATGGAACAGTTCTCACAGGCACAAATATGGGTTTGACACCCGGTTTAATTGATAAATGTATTGGCTCTCCTTTATAATTTCCGATATTTGGTTCAAAACTTCTGCAAACTCATTTTTATCTCTACAATTAACTTTTATGTACGAGACCTCTATACATACTTTTTGTTAAAACTTTGGGGGCCATAATTGCAATAATGAGAGCCAGTCTTTTTCTATTATTTTTGGTAATCCATCTTTTACAACAAACAGTCTTTGGTTGCTTACATCTACATATTTATATTTGATATTTAAATTTTCAATTACCCCTAGCGGTATTGATGTTGATTGATCAAAGTTTGTAAATATGACATTACATTGTTTAATTTCTAATTCTGCAAAATATTGTGATTTTTCTGATAATGTAATAGTACTCACATCTGCACCTGTGTCAACTTCAAATTCTAATACCTTTCCATTTACTACAATTTTCAACTTGGCAGCTGGTACTTTTCCTTTATCATGAAAATAAAATATGTCAAAAACTTCCGAGTCCGATGACACACAAGATTTTACTTCTTTTGCCTCATTATTTTCTATACTAGTAGTTTCCTCATGGTTCACTTTATTCAATTTCGCATTTCTATTCTTACCGCACTGGTTATATACACAAATGTTTAAATTACAAGGAAGAAATTGCACTATAAATAAAAATAGTAATTATTGACAGAATACAGGATCAAATAATAAACAAGAGTTTACTTGTTTTTGCTGTGGAAAAAGTAGACACAAAAAAGCACAACGTACGCTCCGTAACAAATTTTGCAGCGAGTATGGTACCAAAGGACATATATATATATATATATATATATATATATGTCCTGTATATGTATGTGTATATGTATATGTATGTGTGTGTGTTTGTGTATATATATATATATATATATATATGTCCTTTGGTACCATACTCGCTGCAAAATTTGTTACGGAGCGTACGTTGTGCTTTTTTGTGTCTACTTTTTCCACAGCAAAAACAAGTAAACTCTTGTTTATTATTTGATCCTGTATTCTGTCAATAATTACTATTTTTATTTATAGTGCAATTTCTTCCTTGTAATTTAAACATTTGTGTTTGTTCTTTTCCTCTCTCCTGGTTGAATGCTAATTTTTATACTGTCTCCGCTGTCGTCCCAATAATAGTTAATGTTTCCAATGTTTTATCTGCTGACTTTAACAATTCGAATTTTACTGCATCACAATAAGTGCCATTCAACAACCTTTCTTTTATTTCTGAGTCAAAATTTTTAAAATCACAGTTTTTTGACAACTTTTTGAGTTCAATTATAAACTGTTCTATAGTTTCATTTGGTTTTTGACACCTTTTTCGAAATTCTGCTTGGTGTATAGCGTAGTTTTGCACTGGATGGTTGAGTTCTTTCTTAGTTTTTTTCTTGAATCCACGTTTTCTTTCCCCGTTTAATTAGTTCTTCAACTAGATTCATGCGTTTCGTTTTTCACTTTCAAGGTTAGTTCGCGATTTTATTTTGTTAGTTAAAAATACTGTCGTATTATTGTCCGCATTCTCACACAGTTTTTAGTCATTTCCTTTTCCTTTTTCCTTTCCTTATCCTCGTCGCCCATGTTAATTTTCGTTATTTACTTTTAAATCGGGTAATTAATTAATTGTAACTTTATTCATACCACACTTGTCCACAGATTATCTAACACACAGAAACAGTGTTGGCCTCCTACTTGATTCCAACACCGACTTTCTATTTTTCGGTAATTTCTGTCGGGCTATGTTTCTTCAATGAATCAATGCTATACAAAAAGCAACTTTAAGGTGTAAAGGTACTCGTCGCCTTGCCCTCTCACCTCTGTCTCTCACTGTCTAACCCCCTCTCACCCTTCCTCCTCTCCCACTAACCCTTCTCTCACCCTTGCCCTCCCCATCCCCCTCTCCCTCTCACCCCCGCACCACATCCTTTTCCCGCTAACCTCCCCTTCCCTTCTTACCCTCTCTCACACCCCCTTCACCGCTGTCTCCTCCCCCTCTACCATCGCCAACTCCTCCCCTCCCTCTCACCCCCCTCTCATGCCCCTCTCCATGACCTCCCCACTCACTACACCCTCCTATCCCTCTCCATCTCTCCCCTCTCTCCCTAAACCAAGCGTGACTATACGCATAGTATGTGACTACTGCGGTTTCTTGGTTGGTAGTTTTTTTAATTTCGCGTACGACGTATGACAATTTAGACATTTTTGATGTTTGGTTTTTGTTTTTTGTATGTGGGTCTTCCAGTTTTTATGTGGGTCTTCCAGTTTTTATGCGTGTCTATTGTCAAACCTAGGAGATTGAAAACGTTAACTGTTTCTAATTGTTGTTGTTTAAATGTAAAGTTTATATTTATTGGGTTTTTTTGTCGAGGATGAAAAGTTATTAATTTTGTTTTGGTAAAATTAATTTCGAGATTATGCTCGCTCATCCAATCTACTGTTTTATTAAGAATAGTGGAAAGTTTTTCATTCAGATTAGAGTTTGTTTGGCATAAGGAAGGATCGAAATATCATCCGAAAAAAGTACACATGGCTCATCTATGCTTTTGGGGAGATCATTTATATAAATAAATGAGGAATAGGAGGCCGCCTATAATGCTTCCCTGGGAAAATTGAAGCATGAATTTGTCTGACATCAGATCTTATTATTGTGTTTCTTTTTTATTTTATTTTATTATAATGTTCTATCTCAACCAATTGTTCTTCCTTTTAAATAAGATGCGAACCAGTCATGCGAAAATTTTCAAATTTTTCATCGTGGGTGTCATTTTCATGGTTTTTAAGGTCGCTGAAAACGATAGTGGGGTCAAAATGAAAATCTAAGATAGCGGCTGAGAAAATTTTAAAATTTTTCGACATGGGTGTCATTTTCATGGTCAAAATCCAAGACAAAAAATAAAAAAAATAGGTAACAAGGTAATTTGAAAAAAAACTTAAGAAAATAAGTAGCCACTCAAATGTATTTTTCTGTATACTTTTTTTTAAATGTACTGTACATCCCTGCCCTACCCTTTGAAAGAATACGTGCGTGATGTTATAACGAACTCTCATTTTCCGCAACTTTTTCGCGCAACTGTCCTGTCGCGCAAGTAGATTCGCGCAAATGTCTTTCGCGCAAGCGGATTCACGCAAGTGTCCTTCGCGCAAGTTTCTTTCGCACAAACATCCATGCGCGCAAAAGTCCATTCGCGTAAAAGTCCAGTCGCGGAAATGTCTTGTCGTGCAAGTGTCCTTCGTGCAAGTGTCTTTCGCGCAAGTTTCTTTCACGCATAGATCCATGCGCGCAAAAGTCCATTCACGCAAAAGTCCATTCAAGGAAATGTCTTTTCGCGCAAGTGGGTTCGCGCAAGCGCAAGTGTCTTTCGCGGAAATGTCTTTCGCGCAAGTGTCCTGCTATCTTCGACACGCATTTGGGCAGTTTTTCTTTTAAGTACCTACTAGCGACCTACCTACTCCTGTTACGCACAGTTTTTAGGGTTCCGTACTTTAAAGGAACGAAACCCTATTACTATGCCTCCGCTGTTCGTTCGTTCGTTCGTCTGTTGTCTGTCAGTTGAAAATTTCACAGATTGTGTATTTCTATTACGGCTATAACAACAAATAATAAAAATAAAATAAGGTTACAAAATTAAAGGCAGTCCCCAAACAAGAAACTTTTCATTTTGAAATAATGACCGCGGTTGATAAAATTACCCCTGTGTGCTCAATCTTCTGCGATATGACACAAGCCTTCGATTATGTGGATCACAAAATATTGGCTAGTAAATTGGAGGCATACGGTATAAGAGGAAACGTTTTAAAACTATTTAGATCTTACTTAACTGATCGAAAACAAATCACGCAGATTACAAAATTTAACATAAAAACTAAAAAAGAAGAACAATATCAATCCAAAGTAAGATATGTTAGATATGGTGTTCCCCAGGGCAGCGTAGTGGGACCAACGCTATTTATTACCTACATCAACGACCTCCCTAATGCAACTGTGCAACCTATGACATTATTTGCAGACGACAGCACAGTAAATATTACATGTAATGATAAAAATCTATTTGAAAACGACATAAATAAAGCACTAGAATCTATAATAACATGGCTAATCAATAATAATCTGAAAATAAATATAAATAAAACAAATATAATGAACTACAGTCAAAGACCTCAAAATTCAATTAAATTTAAATTAACATATGATAATAATATAATAGATCAAGTAGAAACAGCTAAATTCCTCGGTTTAAAAATTGACAGTAGAATCAATTGGAAATGTCACACAGAAGACCTTTGCACAAAAATTAGTAGTTTATCTTATGCGATGTACAAACTGGCTCCAACAGTGAGTAGAAATGCATTATTCATGGCGTATTTTGGACTTGTTGAATCGGTGCTTAGATACGGTCTAATATTTTGGGGTAATTCGACAAACACTAACATGGTGTTTAAAAGGCAAAAGCGTTGTATTCGGGCTATGTTTAAGATCAAAAATACCGACAGCTGTCAACCAATGTTTATAAAATACCATATACTGACACTTCCGTCGCTATATATCTTGGAAATAGCTTTATTTGTTAGAAGCAATCCTCACTGGTTTCCTCTTTTGTCAGACAATGTCAGTAGAAATAGACGTACTAAATATAAGAACTTCTTACAACCTCACTCTGCGAAAACAGCACTCCTTCATAAGAGCGTGTTTTGTATGGCACCATTAATATATAACAAGATTCTAGAGGTTATTAAAAATATAAACCAGCCAAACTTATTCAAAAGAGAACTTAAGAAGTTACTTACCGATAAATGTTATTATTGCGTTAAAGATTTTTTAAATGATAGCTTCTAATCTATTGTATTAAATTTCAAGTTGCTATAATTCATTTTGTACGCCAATGGTGGCAAAACATGTTGAAACTCACAGATTTTCACTTTTACATCCACATTTGCATTTATATGTATAATTAATGTCACACATATTTACAAATAAATATATCTTTATCTTTATCTTTAAGAAAAAAAAATCTTACCTTAGCATGTGGGGCGTCATTGCCTAGAGCTCATCGAGTAGAGTACAAATATATTTTTTATTTTATCTTCAAAAATGAAGAAATAGGGGGCCGTAATAGTTGTCAAGAACAAGAACAAGCTGGGTTTGTGAAGGGAAAGGGAACACGTGAACAGATTCTTATTGTTCGTCAGATAACCGAGAAGGCAAGAGAATTCAACAAGCCGACCTACATCTGCTTTGTTGATTTTTTTCAAAAGCATTTGACTCCGTGAAATGGCCAACCTTGTGGAAGACGCTATTGGAAATGGACACACCAAAGCACCTTGAGCACCTTCTTAGAGAACTCTACGAAGGAGGAACAGTATCAGTACGAACAGACGACCACATTTAGGATAGCTTCCATCCCAGTGCAGGTGTCCGCCAGGGATGTATAGTATCGCCACTCCTATTCAACATCTACACGGAACTCATTATGTGCATCACCCTCGACGACTGGACTGACGGTGTTGCGATTGGTGACTGCAAAATTGCGAACCTACGCTACGCTGATGACACAACCTTGTTTGCAACGAGAGCTGAACACATGGAGGAACTACTCCTTAAGATGGAGCGCGTGAGTCTTACGTTTGGATTGAGGATTAATCGCAGTAAGACCAAGGTGATGGTTGTAGACCGTAGCAACATCAACTCGCCAGACATGACACAGATTGCGAACTGCGACGTAGTTCAATCCTACGTATATCTTGGTGCTATGATCGCAAATAACGGCAGTTGCGTAGATGAGGTGAAACGACGTATGGCTATGGCTAGAAGAGCAATGAATAAGCTAAAAAAAATATGGAGGAATCGCAACATAACTAAGGCCACTAAGATCAGGCTAGTCCGCACACTTGTATTCCCCATATTTCTGTACGCGGCTGGGACGTGGACATTACGAAAGCTGGAAAAGAAAAAAGTAGGTGCTCTAGAAATGTGGTGCTGGAGAAGAATGCTTGGGGTATCATGGACTGAATTCCGCACAAACGTCTCCATACTCCAAGAACTCGGCATCAAACAGAGTTTATCAGCACTAGTATAGTCTCGAATACTTAAGTTCTTTGGACATGTCTCCAGGCGGAACAATGACTCCACAGAGCGTCTTGTGGTGCAAGGCAGAGTGGAAGGTAATAGGCCACGCGGAGGGTCACCGATGAGATGGACCGATCAAATAAAATCCGCAGTTGGAGGCCCTTTTAATGAATGCGCCAGACTGTCTTCTAACAGAACCAGAAGGAGAGAGATCGTGAAGCGGGCAACGGCTACATCTGCGATTGGACACAGTTCATCGTGACCACGACCGCTCTGTCAAGAGCGAAGCGAAGAAGAAGAAGAATAGTTGTCAATTTTAGACCATTTTTGTACAAGCTCTATCACAACAATTAAACAAGTAAGGAATTTGAAACTTCTGTATATCATGTCCCTTATACTGTATTTAATCAACAAATTGTGTAATAATAACACCGATTCTTAAGATATTTTGTTTAAATATGGGCGATTTTCTGCAACTGTAAAAAATAATTGCATTCTCATTCACAGTTTCTTTATGAAATTCAAAGTTATCTTTACGATTGTTAAAATTTATGATGAAAAATATTCTTCGTTTAGTATTTCCGTACGAAAAACGTGTTTGTTTAAACTGAAGTATTTTTTTAAATTGAGTGTTAGATATTCTGGTGGTACGGAACCCTTCAAGTGCGAGTCCGACTCGCACTTGGCCGGTTTTTTACAACTTCACAAAACATTGATATTTCTTTATCTTAAGTAAGTTTAATAACAAAGAGGGGCTCGTGGCTATAAATAACAGCGGCATGGGTTGATAGAAGGTTAAGCTACGCTTGCCGCGGTCACTTCATAGATGGGTGACCATCCATTACATTTTAATAGCAAAGTGGGGCTCGTGGCTATAAATAACAGTGGCATGGGTTGACAGAAGGTGAAGCTACGTTTGCCGCGGTCAGTTCATAGATGAATCTCCGTGCCTCGGAAAGCACGTTAAGTCGATGGTCCCGACTGTCATTCGTAGATCTTTGTCTCAGTCGTTACGGGTTGTCAGAAGCCTAAAAGGTCCGACAAGTAGTCTTACCGAGGAGTATCATGTTACCCAGTAACTGGGTTGTGGTCGTTGTGGAGGTCAGATAGGCAGTCGCTCCATGTAAAACACTGGTGTTCAGCTGCATCCAGTTAGATATTAGGTACATAGTTAGAAAAAGGTCAGGCAGATTGATTGAAGTAAGTGTAATATTAATATATTATTTACACTTATGTGTAACTTACGGAGAGTGTACCCATATACCTTCCGGGATTTGTTCTATAAATGATAGTGAAAACTGCATCAAAATAGTTAAACATCGTAGTTTCCAAGAACAACGCGGCCACACAGACAGACACGTAAAACCACTTTCATTTATAATAATTATGTATGAAGACCTACTTATAAGTCTTACTCTATAGAAGTCGTAAGTTTTTATTTTAAGTACCTACATGACTGTGTCGGCTGTAGTCGTGTTGGCCCAGTGGTTAAGTACCTACATGACTGTGTCGGCTGTAGTCGTGTTGGCCCAGTGGTTAAGTACCTACATGACTGTGTCGGCTGTAGTCGTGTTGGCCCAGTGGTTAAGTACCTACATGACTGTGTCGGCTGTAGTCGTGTTGGCCCAGTGGTTAAGTACCTACATGACTGTGTCGTCTGTAGTCGTGTTGGCCCAGTGGTTAAGTACCTACATGACTGTGTCGGCTGTAGTCGTGTTGGCCCAGTGGTTAAGTACCTACATGACTGTGTCGGCTGTAGTCGTGTTGGCCCAGTGGTTAAGTACCTACATGACTGTGTCGGCTGTAGTCGTGTTGGCCCAGTGGTTAAGTACCTACATGACTGTGTCGGCTGTAGTCGTGTTGGCCCAGTGGTTAAGTACCTGCATGACTGTGTCGGCTGTAGTCGTGTTGGCCCAGTGGTTAAGTACCTACATGACTGTGTCGGCTGTAGTCGTGTTGGCCCAGTGGTTAAGTACCTACATGACTGTGTCGGCTGTAGTCGTGTTGGCCCAGTGGTTAAGTACCTACATGACTGTGTCGGCTGTAGTCGTGTTGGCCCAGTGGTTAAGTACCTACATGACTGTGTCGGCTGTAGTCGTGTTGGCCCAGTGGTTAAGTACCTACATGACTGTGTCGGCTGTAGTCGTGTTGGCCCAGTGGTTAAGTACCTACATGACTGTGTCGGCTGTAGTCGTGTTGGCCCAGTGGTTAAGTACCTACATGACTGTGTCGGCTGTAGTCGTGTTGGCCCAGTGGTTAAGTACCTACATGACTGTGTCGGCTGTAGTCGTGTTGGCCCAGTGGTTAAGTACCTACATGACTGTGTCGGCTGTAGTCGTGTTGGCCCAGTGGTTAAGTACATGACTGTGTCGTCTGTAGTCGTGTTGGCCCAGTGGTTAAGTACATGACTGTGTCGGCTGTAGTCGTGTTGGCCCAGTGGTTAAGGCCTGACCGCGCATACACGAGGTTGTGGGCTCAAATCCGGGCAAGTAACGTGAGTTGTACTATAACAACTGCGTTTAATATTGAACAAATAACTGCGATCTGGCAACATCGGCTGAATCATTGAGCGTGGAGTGCGACATCGCTGTCGCAGTGTAGTGTGTGTGCGCATACCTGTCACACACACACACCGGCTGTTATCAGTTCCGTCAAGTGCCCTGATAAGACAACGCTGTCGCCGTCACCGCGCGCTACTCCTCGCACCAGAGCGCTGTGTGTGCGCCCGTACTGTGTGCAGCCACCAGTACATCGACTGGAGATCATCATTAACCTGCAAGCGCAGCTAGCTAGCCGAGCTTCTGTAAACTACATAGCGATGAAGACGACCGCAAAACTTATTGAAATAACTCAGTTTATAAGTTGTTGTTGGACACGACGGGGCACTCCCTGCCCAAGTAGAAATGCTTGTAGCATAAGCTTGTGACTAAGTTTCCCTCACATGAGGAAGTCGATCATTCTCAATGGCATCGTTCCCAATCCCTAGCTCCTGACGTTTCATAAGGGCCCATGTAGGTTTATGTGAAATAAAATAATTTGATTTAATTTAATTACCTGCAAGGCCGCAGCTATTATAGGAACTCACTTCAGTGGGATCCAGCTCTGGACCAGAGAATATAACAACTTTATTTATATTATATTAAAGTTTTGGGCGATGTTTTACATATTAATGCTAGCTGGCCTGTTTGTGCCTCTCAGCACTCGGATACAGGACGGCAAGTTATCACCTTACAGGCTGATTAAGCTTTCGACCCCCGTCAAAGGTTGCACGTTACACATGACAGCTCTATGTAGTTCAACCTGTCGCTCGTAAACTTATCGCCGGCAATGTTCACTTTGTACAGTTTGTGCAGTCAGTCATCACATCGGCGACCGCCCCGCGGTGAGGCCGCATGCGAACATGCACCAGACATCATTGAGTACGGACGAAGGCCCTCGATTTACAACTCTATAGTATGGCAATAAAAGTAAATTGTATTGATAGTGAATTTAGGGCTCATATTTTATATGATTCGTGGGAAATAAAATTATCATTCGTTAATGGAAATAATCTTCAAAATGCGAAACGCTGCATATGTTTTCGTCGCGTATACGAGATCTGTGAGCGAGAGGCGACTCACGCAGTGCCGCACCGTATGCTCGTACTAACATGATAACAGTGACTCGATCTTAAGCTTATGATCGTTTGTCACAACTTTGAGGGCCACAGAACGATGTTTTCCCTATATTATGGAACTATGTAGTTGATGTTCATACACAGCGTCAGTTCCGCCTGGCCGCGATGATTCACTCGCTTACCGCGAAGCGTATGTGAGGCGCGTGTGTCAGCCACTCGTGACGTCACCGCATCATTTACGTGCAGTTGTTTGCTTACATTACCAAATTATTGTCGACCACACACAGAACTTAGCAACTATTTAACTATTTTTTTTCGGACTGATAGTACCTGTACCTACCAGCAATTAATGCGTAGATTTATTTTCATACTTTTGAGGTACATACTGATTGCCTGATACACAGCATAATAGCTCATGAAAAACAATAATTTTAGTGGAATTTGTGAACAGGCACAAGTCGTAGCGATTGGCTACGGTGTTCGTAGGCGTGCTACGCGCTACTACGAACTGCTACGCACAGGGTCGCAAATAGTTTCTATGCATACTGAACAAAAGTAATTTTCAATAAGTTTTTAACAACTATTTAGTTTAGTTTTGGGTTTTTTCGTTTTACCTGATTTAATATATTTTTATTACATATTGTTTTTGACGCGGGTTTACCTGCATGTTTTGATTTACGGGACTCCTGCCTAGCACATCCCAACTATGTAACCTAACTCAAATAGCCGAGTTCATCTAATGGTAAAATATTTTGTTTACCGTTGAGATTGAGATACGAGTAAAAATAACTTCGTCTGTTATATTGATAAGAAGTTTTATTAGGTCATCTTATTAGTACTTACTGCGAGTAATAAATAGGCAGGTAGATACGGCCTATCCTGTCACAATACACGGAAATTATATCTTGCATTCGACATTATCTTACTGGAATCGAGTCCCAGTGGACCCGGTGCGGCCAGCCGGCAATACCCCGTCACACTGACAACTGCCGTCAGTTCTGTGCGACGCAGCTGTTTAACATATCCGCAGCATTATTTTACTGAAATCGAGTCCTAGTGGACCCGGTGCGGCCAGCCGGCAATAACCCGTCAACTGACAACTGCTGTCAGTTCTGTGCGACGCAGCTGTTTAACATATTCGCAGCATTATCTTACTGGAATCGAGTCCCAGTGGACTCGGTGCGACCAGCCGGCAATACCCCGTCACACTGACAACTACCGTCAGTTCTGTGCGACGCAGCTGTTTAGCATATTCGCAGCATTATCTTACTGGAATCGAGTCCCAGTGGACTCGGTGCGGCCAGCCGGCAATAACCCGTCAACTGACAACTGCTGTCAGTTCTGTGCGACGCAGCTGTTTAACATATTCGCAGCATTATCTTACTGGAATCGAGTCCCAGTGGACTCGGTGCGGCCAGCCGGCAATACCCCGTCACACTGACAACTGCCGTCAGTTCTGTGCGACGCAGCTGTTTAGCATATTCGCAGCATTATCTTACTGCAATCGAGTCCCAGTGGACTCGGTGCGGCCAGCCGGCAATACCCCGTCACACTGACAACTGCTGTCAGTTCTGTGCGACGCAGCTGTTTAGCTTATTCGCAGCATTATCTTACTGGAATCGAGTCCCAGTGGACTCGGTGCGGCCAGCCGGCAATACCCCGTCACACTGACAACTGCCGTCAGTTCTGTGCGACGCAGCTGTTTAGCATATTCGCAGCATTATCTTACTGGAATCGAGTCCCAGTGGACTCGGTGCGGCCAGCCGGCAATACCCCGTCACACTGACAACTGCCGTCAGTTCTGTGCGACGCAGCTGTTTAACATATTCGCAGCATTATCTTACTGGAATCGAGTCCCAGTGGACTCGGTGCGGCCAGCCGGCAATACCCCGTCACACTGACAACTGCCGTCAGTTCTGTGCGACGCAGCTGTTTAGCATATTCGCAGCATCCAACGAGCTTCAGATGAAGATCAAGATGTTTCACGAAAACTTTTGGTTTTAGGGTCGCTGGTAGTGTGTGACGTGTGGCGGCACATAAAGAGTGACTTGTAGTTTAACTTTATGTTATTTTCTTGTATCTATGTAGCTACATATAAGCGTACTTGTACGCAGTGCGCTGTCGGTCGATCATCGTGAGGGCGGGCGCGACATCAGCTGCTGCTCGCAAGACATTCACGTAGCTATGTAGCTACACGTGCACTTGTACGTAGAGCGTTGTCGGTCGATCATCGTGAGGGTGGGCGCGACATCAGCTGCTACTCGCAAGACATTCATGTAGCTATGTAGCTACACGTGCACTTGTACGCAGTGCGCTGTCGGTCGATCATCGTGAGGGCGGGCGCGACATCAGCTGCTGCTCGCAAGACATTCATGTAGCTATGTAGCTACACGTGCACTTGTACGCAGTGCGCTCTCGGTCGATCATCGTGAGGGCGGGCGCGACATCAGCTGCTGCTCGCAAGACATTCATGTAGCTATGTAGCTACACGTGCACTTGTACGCAGTGCGCTGTCGGTCGATCATCGTGAGGGCGGGCGCGACACCAGCTGCTGCTCGCAAGACATTCATGTAGCTATGTAGCTACACGTGCACTTGTACGCAGTGCGCTGTCGGTCGATCATCGTGAGGGCGGGCGCGACATCAGCTGCTGCTCGCAAGACATTCATGTAGCTATGTAGCTACACGTGCACTTGTACGCAGTGCGCTGTCGGTCGATCATCGTGAGGGCGGGCGCGACATCAGCTGCTGCTCGCAAGACATTCATGTAGCTATGTAGCTACACGTGCACTTGTACGTAGTGCGCTGTCGGTCGATCATCGTGAGGGCGGGCGCGACATCAGCTGCTGCTCGCAAGACATTCATGTAGCTATGTAGCTACACGTGCACTTGTACGTAGTGCGTTGTCGGTAGATCATCGTGAGGGCGGGCGCGACATCAGCTGCTACTCGCAAGACATTCATGTAGCTATGTAGCTACACGTGCACTTGTACGTAGAGCGTTGTCGGTCGATCATCGTGAGGGCGGGCGCGACATCAGCTGCTGCTCGCAAGACATTCATGTAGCTAAGTAGCTACACGTGCACTTGTACGCAGTGCGCTGTCGGTCGATCATCGTAAGGGCGGGCGCGACATCAGCTGCTGCTCGCAAGACATTCATGTAGCTATGTAGCTACACGTGCACTTGTACGTAGAGCGTTGTCGGTCGATCGTCGCGAGGGCGGATAGATTCTGTAAAAAATTTGCATAGATATTCCCTATAATTACAAAAGCAAGAGAAAGGAGAACGAGAGATATTATTCACATTAAATGTATGAAAGACGACGCCGGTAAGGTTCTGTCCAAAGATGACGAAATAAAAGAACGATGGAAGATTTATTTTGAAAGGCTAATGAACGAAGAGAATGAATGGAATGGTGTGCTTAAAGAGGTACAAGTAAATATGGGTTTGGTGAGGGAAATTAGCATGGATGAAGTCAGAAAGGCAGTTCAAAGTATGAAAAATGGAAAGGCCTTGGGCCCAGATGATATACCAGTAGAAGTATGGAAGTGCTTAAAAGAAGATGGATGTATGTGGCTGACTTTATTCTTTAATAAGTTGTTGCATGAAGGAGGGATCCCACAAGATTGGTGCAATAGTTCGCTAGTGCCCATCTTCAAGAATAAAGGTGATGTACAGGACTGCAACAACTATCGAGGAATAAAGCTCATGTCACATAGTATGAAGGTATGGGAGAAAGTAATAGAGAAAAGACTGCGAGAGGAGAGTGAAATTACCCCGAACCAGTTTGGGTTTATGCCAGGTCGAGGAACAATGGACGCCACTTTTGCACTCCGCCAATTGTGCGAGAAGTACAGACGTGCACACAAGATCTTGCACATGATGTTCATTGATCTGGAGAAAGCGTATAATAGGGTACCTCGGGATGTGTTGTGGTGAACCTTGAAAGAGAAAGGTTTGCCCGGGAAGTATGTAGAGTTAATTCGTGCTATGTACATCAATCTCGTACCTACGTCCGGTCGGCCGCTGGGAATACCAAGGAGTTCAATGTGCCTGTTGGCTTGCACCAAGGGTCGGCTTTAAGTCCTTACCTTTTCCTGTTGATTATGGATGCTCTGACGTCGAATCTACAGGAAGAGGCATCCTGGTGCATGCTGTTTGCCGATGACATTGTTCTTGTCGGTGAAGATTTACCTGAGATTCGGAGCAGATTGGAGAAATGGCAACAGAAACTGGAGAATGTTGGCTTGAAAATCAGCAGAACCAAAACTGAATATTATTATATTATATGTTCTGCGATTTCGGCGGTATCTCCAGTTCTGGAAGCATAGCGCTTGATGGCGCGCTTCTCCCAGTCTGCTCCGACTTTCGGTATCTCGGTTCACTCGTGCAAAGCGATGGCGAAGTAGATCGGACGGTTAAGCATAGGATTAACACTGGATGGATGAAATGGCGGCAGGTCACGGGGACAATCTGCAACTCCCGCATTCCCCTTAAACTTAAGGGGAAGATATATAAAACAATGGTTAGACCTGCTGTCTTGTATGTATCAGAATGTTGGCCCACAAAAGGGATGAATGAAAAGCAGTTGCATGCAGCTGAGATGAGAATGCTAAGAGGGATGTGTGGTGTTACACGAATGGATAGAATAAGAAATGAGTACATAAGAGGAAGTCTAAAAGTGGCACCGGTGACTGAAAAGTTGTGCGGAAATCGGCTGTCATGGTATGGGCATGTGATGCGGAGGAGTGAGGAAAATGTCGTGAGGAAAGTTTTGAGTATGAATGTCGATGGCTATAATGGACCAAATGGGGAAGACCAAAGAAACGATGGATGGATTGTGTGAAAGATGACATGGCTAGAAAGGGGGTGACTACCGAGATGACGAATAATAGAGAAGTATGGAAAAAAAGGACATGTTGCGCCGACCCCAAACAGATTGGGATAAGGGCAGGAGAATGATGATGTTCCTTATAAGTCTGGTTAGTCTGTAGACTATAAATGACTTGCTCTTGCACGGGAACGAACTACCGAGAAAAAACCGCCGTTTTTGCGTGACAGCGTAACAAACAAACAAACGCATTTTCTAACATTAGTTAGGATTAGGTACGTTACTTGCTATGGGGGTGAGCAATATTGCATTAGTTAGGATTAGGTACGTTACTTGCTATGGGGGTGAGCAATATTGCATTAGTTAGGATTAGGTACGTTACTTGCTATGGGGGTGAGCAATATTGCATTATGTTCGTATTCTTTTATAGTTTAGCGCAAATTTTTAAATAACGTGCCAAACGTTTAGAATATTGCTGATGATTACCTTTTAAATGATTATCATCACGCTTTACCTTTATGAAGCTAAGCAGTCAATCATGACATATATAGGCTGGGCAGTGAAACGACGTCCAAAGAAAACATTTAGAAGCCTCTCTCCAAGGGCTGCCAGATACACCCCCAAGTATATTCAGCGATTATTTATAGTTTAGGAGCTAGAAGGTATATACTTTTTGGAAATCCTCACTTGACTTCAGACTTTTTATTTTTCTCTTTCTGTAACGAATTTATGGAGGTTACGAATAACGTTACTTAATAAAAGGCCCCCGGTATGGAAATTTTATGAGTTTCACTCACTCATAAAATTTCCATACAAGCGTTAACTAAAAAGCGTTATTACGTTTTTCTGCGCAACGTAAAACAAAACGAACGCCTTTAAACCTTAAAGTTGCTTTTTGTTTAGCACCGATTAACTGAAGAAACCATTTCCTACCAAAAGAAAAAAAATAAATTAAATGATTAAATGATCATATTGGTATTGTTATAAAATGAATGTAATTGAAAGTGAAAATAAATAAAAGCATGAATTTGAAATTTCATATCCCTAACTTGAGAAATGCTGGGTTTCCCATACAAACTTTCATTCCCTATTTCAGCCCCTGTAGGATTATCTTTTAAAACAAAGAGTGGGCTATATTCTTCTCCAGGATACCATCTTGCCAAATCTTACATACCATACCATCATTCATCATGTCATACCATCTTGCCTTGCCAAATTTTACCGATATCCGTGCAATTTTGTGAATTTTAAAATCGACTCCTATTTTTAGGCACCCTAATGGATGTCTTACGACATTAGTTGCCCAATATAAAAAATGAAATTTCTACGCATCACAGCATGGAACGTAAATGGCCTGTCTCTTAATAAACAGGAAGTAGAACTTTTCATGAAACACAACAAAATAGATGTTCTTCCAATCTCAGAGTCACACATGACTGACGAAAAAGCCATCCTTATCAAAGGATATAATATATATTATACTAATCGTCCTGATGGAACATCACCCGCTGGGACTGCAATTATAATAAAACAAAGTATAAAACAACACCCTCTGCCAAACTTTAAGCAGGCATACCTTCAGGCTACTGTGGTATCGATAGATGACTGGCAGGGCCCACTTAACATCGCTGCAGTCTACTCCCCGCCTCGGCATCGAGTCGACGAAAAAATGTTTAGCGATTTTCTTAACACTCGGTGGCAGATATGTCGCTGGAGGAGATTGGAACGCCAAAAATACCTTCTGGGGCTCCAGGCTGACCACAACCAGAGGCAGAGAGTTGAAGAAGGCAATAGATTTAGATTCACTCAATATACTGACTACAGGAGAGCCAACTCACTGGCCATCTGATCCCAACAAGACACCTGACCTCATCGATTTCTATGTTACTAAAGGAATGTCAGGACTACACACAAAAGTCGAATCATGTCTGGACAACAACTCCTATCCTATCATACACCAGTAATATGCACATTGAGCACCACAATTATTTGTAAAGAGCGCCGCGAGACGCTATACAATCGTTAAACTGACTGGGACTCATTCCAGAACTTTATAGAGGAAAATACCAACTTGCACATACCCCTCAAAACAGAGGAAGACATAGAAAATGCAGCATGGTATACAACTAACCTCATACAAACAGCCGCTTGGATGTCTACTCCATGTATAAAATACAGTCCTCAAAAACAGGATTATACACTTAAAATAAGGGAAACGATAGCTGTAAAACGGAGACTGAGACGACAATTGCACACAAGCAGGAACGCACATGATAAAAGAGCCCTCAATAAAGCACAAAAAAATTAAAGGAAATGCTTAAAGAGTACGATAACACCACTCTGCAAGATAAACTAAAAACTTTATCACCTTACAAAGCAGACGACTATTTCCTATGGAAAATAACTAAGTCACTAAAACGCCACAAGAACACATGCCTCCATTAAAACAGCCAAATGGTGAATGGGCGAGGAAACCTGCGGATAAAGCCGAGCTATTTGCTGAATAATTAAAAGATGTATTCAAACCAAATGAACCTGACATCATATTATATATCCAGAATAAGAAATCGACGAAATCCTTGAAAGTGATCAGCAAATGTCTCTATCGTTGCGACTGTGTACTCCAGCAGAAGTTTGGAAAGCTACTCATAATTTAAAGAAGAAAAAGGCACCAGGTTTTGATCTAATTACATCAGAAGTCCTTAATACTGCCGAGAAAAGGAATTGTCTTGCTAACCATTCTATTCAATGCAGTGTTGAGACTACACTATTTCTCTCTCATCTGGAAAGTCTCAATCAAAAATATGGTAGCTAAACCTGGAAAGCCTCCTACTAAACTTTCTTCGTACAGACCAATAAGTCTTCTTCCTTTATTGTCTAAACTATTCAAGAAATTATTGCTACAACGGCTGTTACCTATACTCGAAGAACAAAGGACAATCCCAGAGCATCAATTTGGTTTCCGAGCACACCATGGAATGACAGAAGAAATACATAGAGTGGTCCACACAATCCGACAATCCCTGGAAAGAAAGGAGTACTGCTCAGTTGTTTTTCTTGACATACAGAAAGCATTCGACCGAGTATGGCATAAAGGCCTCCTGTGTAAACTAAAAATTTGCTTACCACACACTGCATTCCAAGTTAACTGTGGAGACTGCCTATCTTCATTCTATCCCATAGAAGCTGAAGTGCCCCAGGGTTCTGTGCTGGACCCTGTTCTATACACAATCTACCCTTTGTTTCGTTGCACATTTACACTTCTTGCACGATATAAAAGAGCGGCGCCTCCTGGCACAGGCATTTATATGCTTAAAAGGAGACGCCACCAACTGTATACTGTACTAAGTGTAATAAGGAAATAAAACATTTTTGATTTTTTGATTTTGATTTTTGATTTTGATCTACACTGCTGACCTAATCTAATACAGGGTTTTTCATTAAGAGCGCTCGAACTTAAAAACAAAATAAAAAAAACCTGTTTAAGTGATATTGGCATAATTTCTATTTTATTTTAAAGGATATTCGCTGACATTATGTATGGAATATAATTTCAGGCAAATGGCCGCCGCGACTCCGCTGTAGGTGGTGTATCCTGGCGGACCAATTATGGATGACATTTTCGCATAAATGGGGCTCAATTTCACGAAGAGCCCGAGCTACGAGTATGTTGGCCTTCAGGGCGGCAATTGACTGTGATTTGTCTGCACAGGCTAAAGACTTCACGTAACCCCACAGAAAGTACCTAGTCGAGCGGTGTCAAGTCACACGATCTCGGTGGCCAGTTGATGGTGCCATCACGCGAGACGACGAAGCCTTCGAATTTCTCATCCAATAAATTTAATGTTTCCCGTGCTGTATGGCAAGTGGCGCCGTCCTGTTGGAACCACATGTTTGTGAGATCCATACCATTTAACCTAGGCCATAAAAAAATTGTTATCATCGTGCGATATCGGTCGCCATTAACAGTGAGCGCGGCTCCTTGCGCATCTTCGAAGAAATAAGGGCCGATGATACCGCCGAACCAAAATTCACACCAAACAGTGACTTTTTCAGAGTGTAGAGGCACCTGATGAATCTCCCGTGGATTTTCGTCGCTCCAAATCCGGCAATTTTGTTTGTTAACATATCCACTCAACCAGAAATGAGCCTCATCACTGAAGATGATTTTTTTTCCGAAAGCAGGGTCAGTCGCCAAATGCTCTAAAGCCCAATCAGCGAATACACGGCGCTGTCTGTGGTCGTTGGGTTTTAGCTCTTGAGCTAATTGAACTTTGTATGGATGAAAATCCAAATCTCGACGCAAAATCCGCCAAGTTGATGTCGCAGAAAGACCCAGCTCTTGTGCACGACGCGGTATGGACTGTCTGGGGTTTTCTCGCACACTGTCCTGAACAGCAACAATATTCTCCAACGGTCTTGTTTTTCTTTGACGTACAGGCACTGCTTCATCGATCACCGACCCGGTTGTCTCAAATTTCTTCATTAAACGACGGATTGTGGACTCTGCAGGACGGTTATGAACGCCATAAATTGGACGCAATGCACGGAACGTTAGGCGAATAGAGCACTGATATTGATAATAAATTTTAACAATTTCTACGCGTTGTTGAAGTGTGTAGCGTTCCATGGTGAAATGTCACGACTAAATATGTGTTCATGCCAAATTTGACAGCTATCGCTTTAGCAAGATGGCCGCTATGCGCTGCCAAAGTTCGAGCGTCCCTATTGAAAAACCCATTAGTTACTGCAGCCTATGCTGATGACACAGCAGTCCTATCATGCGATAAAGACCAGATTAGAGCATCCACGAAACTCCAACAATATCTTGACAAGATTGGATCATGGCTGAAAAAGTGAAGAATCAAGGCTAGTGCTGCCAAGTCTGTTCGTATTACTTTCGCCCTAAGAAGAGGAGACTGTCCACAAGTGAAACTCGGTGAAGACGTTCTGCCACAGAAAAGTACTGCCAAATATCTAGGTATACACATCGACAGAAGACTTACTTGGCGTGAACACATAAAGACCAAAAGGGATCAAGCAAACATAAAACTACGAGACATTCACTGGCTCATAGGCAGACAGTCGTCACTAAGCTTGGAAAACAAACTAGATCAGAACAGAACAGAACAGATTAGAATCTACAAATGCATCCTTAAACCTATATGGACATATGGTATAGAGCTCTGGGGATCGGCAATACACTCAAATATTGAGATAATACAGCGCATCCAAAATAAAGCACTAAAAACCTTAAGCGGTGCCCCTTGGTTCACAAAAAATATTGAAGTACATGAGTACCTACAAATCCCAACTGTCAAGGAGGTTGTAGAAAAGTCCTAAGTCCTAGTCATAAGGAAAGACTCCAACAACACAAAAACGAACTTGCTGTGACACTTCTAAAGTCCTCAGACTCCACCTACAGACTTTAAAGAGAACGAATAGCGTCAATCTAACCAACACTAAAAAAAAGTAATTAAAAAAACTAAAAAAAACCCGACTGCGGTAAAACATTTAAGTTAAAAAAGACTGAAAAGCTAAAATCAAGCCCATTTTAAATTAAATAAAAGTTGCAAGCAGGCGGGACCCATTCCATTTTTATATTTTCAAACTCAATGGGTCGCGCCTGCTTCCAACTTTTATTTAATTTAAAATGCGCTTGTTTTTAGCTTTTCAGTCTTTTAAATTAAATAAAACTTGCAATCAGGCGGGACCCATCCCATTTTTATATTTTCAAACTGAATGGGTCCCGCCTGCTTCCAACTTTTATTTAATTTAAAATGGGCTTGTTTTAGCTTTTCAGTCTTTTTTAACTCAAGTATTTTACCGCAGTCGGGTTTCTAGTTTTTTTAATTACTTTTTTATTTCCAGCTTTTTAGTTTACAAATGTGAAAGATGTTATTTAAAAGCTTTTTTGGATTAATACATGTTTTTTACGATTTGTCACATCGAATTACTTTAACCATATAAGTTGTAATATATTTTTGTAATCACCTTTTAAAACCCTTCATTATGTTTCCTTCAAAACACAATAATACTCTCGTTTGAAGAAAGCATCTCAATTCTTGCCTTATATACTATAAATAGTTAAGATATACGTACTTACATTCCCTTTTAGTTACCTGTGTTCTTTCAACATGTAAGAAATCTTGCGGTGACTATGGTCTTAGCGAGCTAGAGTTGTCACTGTCAAGTGTCATTCATAGCGTCTAAATTTTTGCCGCCAATGTATACGTAAAATATTTTCGCTCGATAATTTTCATCGAAAATGAGTAAAGTTTCAGTTAAAACTTTATTAAAAGTGAATAAAAATAGTGCTTGTGGTAAGTGATATATAGTGTTACGCTGATCGTGAGTCAGCGAAGTGTCGAAGTGGAGATCGATAGCTCACAGTTTATACATGGTCGCCAGTGCCTTCTCGAGAGCAACCGTTTGTTTTTCGGTTCTCCTAAGTCGCCTAATGGGGAAGAACGCTCTTCCCACCGGCGAAAAACAGGGTAATGAGATCGAAACTATTTCCTGTAAGACCGGCCTTCTCTATGCACTTACCTACAAATTGAATGAGTTGATGAGTAGTCAAGTAAGTGTTAAGTTTCTGTTAACATGACACAATTTCCACATTATATCACTAACCTTACTCAGACACATTATTATAAACTTCTAACCTGCTTCTTGCTAATTATTTACTTTAGAAGCGCATTGTTGTTTTCTAAACAACCCGGATGTGTCTAACTAAATAGACAGAAATATTACAACTTAAAGATTTCAGTGTAAATTATGATGATTAGGTAGTAATTCCTAAAGCAAATGCAGAATGTCTAGAGGAGCTAAAGCTACTCAAGCAGTTTTTGACATTCCACCATAAAAAGCAATCCGTTATAAGAAAACCTTACATTTATGCTTACTCACCCCATGTGTTTCACACACTGCATTAGAAGTAAATGAGTACTTATGCCACTAAACAAAACTAAATCCTACAATTTAGCCCCCGCGGAGGGAGTTTTGGCTGGGATTTCTAATGTAGGTCTAGAGCAGACTGAGCTAGCTGCTAAAGTAAGGTCTAAAGGGACTTGTTAATTGGGCAGCAACCTACCCATTAGGATTGTATCCTACTTTCCCTTTCGGAAGTCCGAACACTCCCATCCGGAAGTGTATTTAAATTACAATTGTTTATGCTCGCTGGTGGTATGCAATTGTTACTTTCATTGTAACAAAAGATTTTTAAATCATTTTAAAATAATTCTTCTAATTTGTATATATTTTCTATTTCTGTTTAAGCTGTGTACTTTTTTAAGTGACAAATTCACCACACTAATAAAATATAAGTTCTTATGTAATATGTTATTAATGAATAAGTCATTGGAGTACCTGTATAAATTAATTAATTAAAGAGGTTCAGCACCTCTTATGAACTCTAATCTGCAATTAGAACATTAAAATTACTTACTAATTAAAAGTGACATCAAGTTTTATAGGTACTTAACTAATAAGAAGTGCTAAATAACAACATTATAATTTATAATGTTATTTTTTTTTTTGCTGTGTTTTGTAATAATTATGGAAATCTTATAGTTATGAGCAGGACCATCAGGATCATAATTGCTCTATCAAAATTAGAAATGCAACAAATACAGCCACTAAACAATTTAAAACTGACAAGATATTATTTAGAGCTGGTTAAATAAGAAGTAGTTCTTTGATTATTTTAAAAACATGATAAATAGGCCAAATCATAGCAACAATAAGTAGGCCAAGATTCATACTTTGGATAATATTCAGGCTGCCTATTGCCTAAGGAACCATGTAAAGGCTTGGGAATGAAAGACTGCAAACCTGTTCCTGAAGATTACAACAGGAAAATAAATACTGAAAATATTAACATTCAATAAAATTCTATTTTGAGATATTAAGTAGTAAAGCTACTAGTTAAAATAATGATACAAATTAAACCCATAATAATCTATGCGGATTTCTATGATTATGATTATAATCAAATAACCTAATGTTTACACTCTGTTATTACTAAAAAGTAAAACGGAAGCAATGATATGCTAATGAAGAGAAATAGTTCACACGACTCACGAATTGACAGAACACCCTTTTGACATTTCTTTAGTTTAGATAATTTTCTACTGGTCCACTAGGAAAAGTTGCATTTTTGATGCCTGTCTCGGAGACTGTGGGTCCTAACAAAGCTTGGGTGACGAGTGAATTTCCTAAGTCACTTCTAAACCTCAATCAGGAGTTAAAATATGTAGGCCTTCTTTTGAGCACTGCTACCAATCACAAGGAACGGCCTGCAGGCAAGGTTGAAAGGAAAATAATCAACACTCTGTTCCCTGAAACAAGTTCATACTCCATTAACACCAAAATATTGTTATCCCTGTATGGGAATACTTGTCGCTAGACAAATATTTGAGAAAGGCAGACCAGGACAAATGAAAAAAGGTTGCCTGCTGGTTTGTCAACAGTTAATGTGGTGGCCAGAGACGACTGATAGACCACAGCTCAGTTCCTTGACACAGGGGTAGAGTAACCAACTTCCTGTCCACACTTGCCGTAGAGGAAAGGTAAGGAGCCCACATGAACGGGCTACTCTATTCATCCAAGGGATGTCTTTAAAATATTGCTTTTAGTGATAAGACTGCCCATTGTGTCACCCTAGTAGTAAGGAGTACATAATAAAGAATATTCCATTCTATCTTACTCTAGTCAGGAACTTGACCAAACCAGAAAAAATGGCACTCGAACTTGCGAGAGATGTTTGCCATATATGCAGTATTGCCAAAAAGCCAGTCTTCAGAGTGCACATATTATAGTTCAATCCGACAACAGACCATTTGTCGCACATTTAAGATGGGCGAAGGATACGTCCCCTAGTGCTCCTGAACCTAATTAGCAAGATGGAAGTTAGCAGATTAGCTGAACATCACTCTGTTAGCGGTTTACCTCCCGGGGAGGTTAAAAGTGTTATAACGGCTTAGCCGACCGCTTGTCTAGGAACAGACCAGCCGAAGTGGCTCCTGTTGCTCCAGGTCCCAGGCCTCGGAGGCCATGTTACAAAGTGGGGCGTCCCCGGCGTCGACGTTTTCACGTCAGATAAGTCGGCCGTTTGTGCGACAGACCGTCACATGGGACTCAAATGATGGCTTGGCAAGCTTCTGCGATGCGATTTCAGTCAGAGGTGACAGCATCAACTACTATTGGTTTTTACTTCGTCCAATTTAAGAGCGAGTGCTCACTCATGTGAACTCGGAAATGGGACGTCGACGTACTATGTAAAAATCGCCCCACACTGAACCCAGTGTGACTGGTTCCCGTACTTGGCGACGAGAGGCCTCGGAGAGTCAGTACCAGTACAAGATCTATGTAAGATCGTCTTAAACCTGATAAGTTGCAACTCCTACCCTGGAAAGTTGAAGGGGGGGGGGGCAAACAGGTTGCAAGGGTTGGTAGGGTAGAATAAGAAACTTGCTAAAGTGTAATTGGAGATAATCTACACTAATTACTTATAAAGCTCCTATTCAGAGGTGAATGGTGAATGTCATAGTGTAGAGTGCATGGCATTAGTCCTAAATAATCTGATCCCAATTCATTTATTTTTATGCATAAAGCATATAATTATGGTACCAACCAACAGATGTTAGATCTAAACAGTTTTGTGTCCATTGTTTCAAAAGCATTATCCTTAGCTAAACCACTACCCAGAAAGTCATGAAATGAAATGAATGCCAAAATGATGAGGCTGCCAGAAGAGTTTTACATACTTACCCTAATATTATAAGATATCTCATAGCTTTTAGATGTTGAATAACAGTGCAACCAAGGTGTGGTTCAAAGACACTGAAGATCAAGATGTTTACTTAAAATCTACCCTAATCGTTGTTAGATTTACAATAACAGGTGTGGCTAAGCTTGCTTGAAACATTTTTAAACAGACTAAGATACTAGAAGCCTCCTGGAAGTAACATAAGGTAGTATGTGGTAGCCTTCGGGAGGCTGACTGGAGAATAGTTCATCGAATGAAATGAAACTGTAAGAGCCACTAGGCTTACAGAATTATTATTTTTGTAAAGTAGTAAAGGAGATGGTTATCTCTCATGATAAGTTAGAATGACCAGCCTATAAGGTTCCCTTTTTTGGGATAAAGGTCACCTCTCTGTGAGGGAATAGGGTTTATCATTAGGATAATTATTAATTCCCTACGAAAATATTTCAATATGTTTGTGTAGGTAGGTATATGATTCACATTTCAAGTCATTTTAATTGATAAATGAAGAGACTTGTACTAGAATCCTTTCTTAGATCATTTACATGTGTCTAATCTGTTGACCAACTAAATGTTTTTCAGTTTCAATGGAATTTTAACTGTGTTAAGAATGACATTGATTTAGTTTTTTCCACATTTATAAAAAAATATGAGATTCAGAAATATTTGTACATTTGATTGATCTCATAACTTCTAACTATATTACTTACCTAAACTTGTGTTAAGGATATGAGTGATCCAATGATCCTTTAGTAATGAGATTATTATTTTAATTCAGTTCTAAATCTTATTCTATTCTAATCTTATTATTGTGTAATCTCATTGATTTTAGATTATCTTTAAAGCTTGATAATTCATGTTCACCTTAAATAAGGTAAATAAATAGATTTGCTTCAACTGTCGACCAACCTCAAAGAGGTTGGTAACAACAATATAGTGATTAAATTGTGTCTCATAGCATGACAGTTGAACGTTTCTATAACATTTCATGGGATTTGTTCATTTTTGCAGTTTCTAGGATAAATAGATGGAAAACTCTTAATTATTTATTTGAATATTTTAATGAATATCTACAGACCGAAATATTCGATCATTCCATTATAATATTATAATTCACATAGCGTCTACATCCTTCAGGTATTCTTTCACCAGCAGATATCAAACAGGTCTTCAAACGAGAGTATTATTGTGTTTTGAAGGAAACATAATATAAATGTTTTGCATTAAAACAAAACAGTTATTATGTTATGAAAAACACAATAATACTCGAGTAAGGCGCTTGCTGTTGAATTTTGAAGACTTCTATGAATGACACTTGACAGTGACAACTCTAGCTCGCTAAGACCATAGTCACCGCAAGATTTCTTACATGTTGAAAGAACACAGGTAACTAAAAGGGAATGTAAGTACGTATATCTTAACTATTTATAGTATATAAGGCAAGAATTGAGATGCTTTCTTCAAACGAGAGTATTATTGTGTTTTTCATAACATAATAACTGTTTTGTTTTAATGCAAAACATTTATATTTTGATATCCCACTCGAAAGTATTAGAAGAAAAAAAAATGTTGAACTCCAAAATATGGCACCCCAAATCCGCCATTTTACTTTGTCTTTACAGTGACACTCACGCTAGCAAGACAAATTTAAAAACCTATAATTTATGCAAATACGTTAATTTGTTTAGGAGTTACGAGGGAACAAAGAAACGGACATACACACATACATACATACATATATACATACTTACATACAGGTCAACACATATCCCTCCTTTTGGGCTTCGCCGCAGTCGGGTAATAATATAATAACGAGATGACGCATCGCAGGATGTGAACAATCTCGGACTGTCAGTGAAGAAGAAGCAACCAATCTGATTAAAGCTCAAGGGCTGATTGCAGATGGAAGAGAAGGAAAAGAAAAAAAAAACTCCTATTTTACCCCCCAAGGGATTATTTTCCAAAAACACTGAACCACATATTTCTTTTCAATACACTTCCTCGAAAACTGGTTCATATCGCACTACAATTAGGTTCACAATGCAACGTGTTTCACACGCGTGCGATTTTTCATTTTCCAACACGTGTGTGAGAATAAAAATTGCCACAGATAGCTTATACTTATACTTAGTCCAAATTGGTTCAATGCCTCTATTCGCACCGTCTCTATTCGGAGGTGGAGGTTTTTTTTTAATTTCGGCAAAGAGATATGGGTCATTACGGCGTTAATATTTTTTGAATATTTAAATAATGTTTATAAATAGAATATCATCAAAAACCATGATTATTACAATAAAAAAAAAAAACGTTTATGAATAAATTACCATTTATTTGTGTTCTAAACTCAAAAATATTTGAATTTTCTATTGTTCATAATAGGCTGTTTATCGGCTTTATACCTTTGCTTCTCCTTCAACGTGGCGAAAGCAGAGCGCGGGAAAAAAGAAAACTTAAGTCATAGTTTCCTAATAATTCATGACAAAAATATTTTTCGTTATTTTATTTTATTTCTTCAAAAGTGTGTTGAAAAACGTCGTTTGATACACGTGGACATTTGTTATTGCAGATCTCGGCTCAAAAACAACCTCGCCTACGGCTCGGGTTCCGTAGGTTCGCTCGATGTACTAAGGAAGTAAAAATAACACTTTTTAGGGCTTATTGCCAATCTTTTTACTCGAGCGGCCTGTGGGTTCGGTATATGCAACGAGCCTACAACGTCCTACGTATTCAGTATAATAATGCATTCAGGATGCTGTTGGGGTTACCGCGACATTGTAGTGCGTCACAAATGTTCGCAAATGCGCGCGTTGACGGTTTTCACGCTATAATGCGTAAGAAAGTGGCGTCATTATTTCAAAGACTGCGCGGTAGCACCAACAGCATTTTGCAAATGATTGCGTCCCGCCACGACTGTCCCATTCAGGCTCACTGGGTGGGAATAGTTACGGGAAGATAGGACCGCATACCTACCTACTGTGGTGTACCTACTAACATAGTTTGTAAGAAAATTGTTACTAACACATATGGATTTTGTCCGAAATAAATGGAAAATAATAATAATAACAAAAGTTCCCCACTTGTATCAAAATGTACTATTATTTCCAAAAACATCAATTTTAATATTCATTTATTACTTAAAATAACAGCTATATTTTTATAAAACTTTCCTGTATACTATGTTTGTAGTTTTAGTCTCTGCAACCAAAATATACTGGGAGTCATTTCAGTATGTATGAAACAAAAAATAAAAAATTGGAAAATCCAAAAGTGCACTAAGGCTAAAATATGTACCAGACTTATGGAAGGCGGCTGAAGTAATAATGATAGCTAAGCCAGGGAAACCGGCTCACAAAGCATCATCATACAGGCCCATTTCCTTACTACCAATCATGTCCAAGCTATTTGAAAAGCTGTTACTCAAACGACTTAAACCAATAATAGATAGTGAATAAATTTACTTTATATAAAGTAAAAACCGACTTCAAAACCTAAAACGAATAAAGTAACTTTCATAAAAAACTTAACAGCTTCTGAAGTCGGTGTCGGTGGTGGTGGTGGTCGGTGAAGATAAGGTGCATTGAAGAATAGAAGACACCGACTTCA
The DNA here is from genome assembly GCA_946251885.1 of Cosmia pyralina. Taxonomy (NCBI): domain Eukaryota; kingdom Metazoa; phylum Arthropoda; class Insecta; order Lepidoptera; family Noctuidae; genus Cosmia; species Cosmia pyralina. The sequence goes on from OX276345.1 coordinate 219,062, forward strand.
GAAGCTGTTAAGTTTTTTATGAAAGTTATTTTATTCGCTTTAGGTTTTGAAGTCGGTTTTTATTTTTTTAACCGACTTTTAAAAAAAAGAGGAGGTATCAATTCGTCGCGTACCTTATTTTAAGCAGATATATTAGAACCCTACATTTTGAACAGTCTTTAGATTAAGACAACAACTTAGTTCGGAAGTCAGGAATTTCACAAACATGTGGATTGAATGTTCGATATATGAATTTATCTGATGCGTAGCTCATTTTGGGATTCCCACTCCAGGCATAGTCGCATGCGCTTAAATTAATAAAATAACGAATTAATAATAATTGTTTTATTTTACAGCACTTTGTATTTAAGGAAACATTTGTGGTGAATTCATCACTAGTTATTTTTTATAACTTGTATCTGTTTGGTTCAAATCAAGTGAGACTTGAATCTCTTGTACTAGTAAAAGTACAAGCAGTGTCCCCGGAGTGTTGCGCCGCTGCGGCTGCGGCGTGGCGTCCTTGAGGCGTGTGGCGTGCCTGTGGCGTGCCTGTGGCGTGTGATTAGCAGTGTCGCAGGTACATAATTAGAGCTATGATCGATGTCTCAAGTAAGCCTCTAATTGATAAGATAGCGCGACGCATTACACTTATCGACTTTTTATTGTTAAGATACGTATCGTAAATACAATAATTATTGTTTAAAGCGCACCTTCATACCTACCTTATATTATATTGACATAAATTCGGGGATAAGTGAGGATTATAGCGCGGCGTCGGTGCGCATGCGCAGCGTGCGAAGGTCACGCCGCGCGACTCTCCTCGCGTGTACTTACCAGCACGAACCACTAGAACCACATTCACAGAAAATGTTTCCTCTGTTCAATAACATTGTCCACAAGTGTTCCACACAGATGCAGCTTCAGCTTTGTAATGACATCGTACAAACCTCCTGCAGCTTGTTATGTTCCGCAGCCGACCAGTTACCTCACACTCAATAGATTATAATCACTGTTGCCACAAAACTCTACGTACCGCTAAATATTTGACCTAAATCTACATTTGGAACGATGAGACGTGACATTAATTACAAGACTGAAGTACTTACAACCAAATCAGTTTGGTTAGCGTTCATCACACGTTTCCTCGGAGTTATGGTTTCAGACGAAGGCTGGGGGCATATAGTTAAAACATGATTAGATAGTGCAGTGCCTGCTGCCTACTATTTCTATCTCAATCGGATGTCATTGAACAACTAACATAAGTGTTTCAAACGTGAATAGTATATACCTGGATATCTGTTGTGATTAGTTAAGTTATCAACATGATAGTCAGATAGTGCAGTTGGTGTCAGAGCCAGGTATCTCCTCAGCAGCATCGGGGGCGCGCTGCTCCTCGCGGGTCTCGCGCTCCGGAGGCGCTGAAACATGGAAATGTTTTCCCTTTACGCGTGGCGAGGCGTCGCGCGCTCAGCCAATGGGCGCGCGCTTAGTGCCGCACACACAGGCGCGCACGCACACGCGCGCGGCCCCCGGCCCACTCGGCGCTCTCACCTGGCCGCAGCAGACGAGCCGAGCGAGCGCCGCGAGCGCCGGCACACACTCCGCGACCCGCGCCTCGTCGACGTGCTGTGATGTGAACACTCCGAGAAAGTGCTACACCTCACGGACTGATAGACTCACAGATACCTGCCTGGCTTCATCAGCTGACAACGAGCGGTGAGTACCCAGTGCCACACATACCTACTGTGTACTCCTGAAGTACTGAACCAGACCAAGTGCCAATTGATCACTACCGGAGCGGAAGGTGGGCTCAATGAAGACACAGCCATATTCCCGCGAACACTGTCAGACATAGTTCTTCTGCGATTAATAAGATTTTCGCAAATGATACTTAGGAGCGTAGAGTTTATTGATACTAAAGCAAAGCGTGCTAATCCTGCGCAGCTCGAAGACAACTTCCCAAACACCTGGAAGTCGTGAGCTTCTTGTTTCAATCACCCGTTGTTCGTCCTTCGACGTCTGCAACAGTATGGTTGTAGATGGGACGTGACGAAGGAACTGTGCAGCACGCCTCTACCACCTACCACGCACCACCACGCCCGAACACACCGACAATTCCTGGATGAGTGTTCATCGTTCCCGACTTGAATTGCATAAACTGTGAAGATATTAGTTTTAGAGATGAGTGCTATAATATGCGCTATTCAAACAGAGATTGCAATTAAAATTAATACACGGCTCACTTCATGTATACATGCTGGAAACCTTTTAACTTCGTGGAAGAGAACTGGTTCCTAGTGATAACTAGATTTACTTTACTGCAAGTGCATTATCCGACAACTTGATCATTGATCTTATGCTTTTTTATCATTAGAGTACCATATTCTGCGATTAGATCCAGTAATTGCCTGGTTATTGCAAAAGCAGTTTCTGTATTTCTCTTTTCAAACGTGTTGTGAAGAAACAATCGAAAGAGTTTCAAAAAAAAGTGTTGAACTTGCTTCGTAATAGTAATTCTGTTGTGCCTTCAATACTAATAGCTCTCATTATATATAGTAGAAGAATATACGAACACTTCCCTCAAGCTGGAGATCATCTGGCTCGAGCAGACTGACTACTGGGAGCTGTTCAACGTAGAAACAACTCCATACTTACTGTAATTTATACTCGTAGTACACTAAGACATCCCGAACTTCTATTCGTCACGAGTCACGCCAGAAGGCGGGGCCGCGCGCTGCCGTCGCCCAGCTGCCGGCGCCGCGCTGCGCCGCCGCGCGCCGCCGCGCAACTCTCTCTCACAACTCCATGTCACACGCGCTTTGCATACTTAATTGAACTACTGAAGCTAGTTCTAACGTCAGCGGCAGTTGTTGTTACTAAATACACGAAGAAATGGCGTTAACTTGTTTCAGAAAAGTGAAAAGTTTCTAGGCTGTTTGTTTTGTGAAACTTGCACGCGCACGCGCACGCGCCGCCGCCGCGCGCCGCCGGCCGACACATTCCACTAGTAATTACTATAGAAGGTGCGAGGTACACTCGAAACTTGACTGATTATTCTTAACCCTTCATTAAAATGTAGGAACATAAAATAAAATCATTCGTATAGTAATTGAGACAGTGATTCGGAGAAGTCTATGTCCAGCTGTGGGTTACGTTGCGATAGCGTGGGACAAGCGAGCGCAGTACTGTGTACGAGTACACACAAGATGAGGAACAGTTTCTCTAGTAAGTTAAGTAGGCACTACGATTAAAATATAGTCTATGAAGGAAAATCTATATAAATAAAAAAAAGTCCTGACTGACCGACTCATCATCGCCCCCCAAACCCTTGAACCTAGAAAGATGCAAGTTAGCACAGAGCTTCCCTTCATAATGTAGACAACGAATAAACAATGATTTGCCGGTAGTACGTTCCCGTAGGATATTTTCCGACATCCACGCGGGCGAAGCCGCGGGCAATAGCTAGTTAGATTGAATGAAGGCTATATTTTTTTTTTTAAATTCAATATTGCTCCATTTTCAAAAGTGAAAAAAAAAAATTTTCTTCCATTATTCATTACACGACTGCCTCAAAAAGGAAGTGTAATGTTTTTAGGGTTCATGTGTTTGTAAGTTTCTTTATTCCACCATAACTTTTGAATGCTGGACAGATTTCGATGTATGGGGTATCGTTAGAATCCTTAGATCATCCCGAGTGACACCGGCTATAACATGGCGGCATTTAGCCTCCATTTTCAAATGTGAAGAAAAAATCTTCATTTATTACAATATGGGTATCAAATGGAAGGGCCTTGGTGAGCACATTCCAAATAAAGCTAAATAATATATTGGCATAAATTTTATATAAGTAGGGTGTTCATACAAAACAAACATTTCGTCTTTGGTTGCAAATTATTTAAACAGACTTCAGTAAGGCTGCGAATGTTAGAATTGCCACTGAAATGTATAAAATTAAAATAAATAATTAATAAAAAAATGACTGCCATGCCAAAAAACAAACTATAAAGTAAAAAAAAAACAAGTTGTATTCCCTGACTAAAACAGATAGGTATATAAAATTGTCATTGCAGTCGGGGACCTCTTAGATTTAAAAGTGTTCCACAGTGCGGTCCCAGCAATCGTCCGTCGGTCGAAAGCAATGAATATTTTATATATCTGTATCCTAATTGCGTAACACACTATAAATCTGAATCGGTTTCATTTGACAGTTCAACAATATTCATTGCGGTATTTACGTTGTCGAGCAGACAAATTTTTCGTACATATGAAGCAATGGATCGGTCTAGGGAATACAACTTGGATTTTTTTTTACATTTTAGTTTGTTTTTGCCATGCCAGTCGTTTTTTTTTATTTGTTTTATGATACATTAAATGAACAGAATTGTTACTTGCGATCAATAATAATTGGCTCGCTCGCTTGCAGGCGGCATACAGTGACTTTTTAGTAGGCTATCACGTGTTAAGTAGGTTTGTAATAACCTAATAAAATAAATATTACCTTTGTAATAACAACGTATTTCTAGCAAAACTTAGGTAAGTACATGTTTGATTTGATTTGTTTCGAACAAAAGTTATTCTTGATTGTATCGATACTATTAATCCTTATTGTTGCCACTCTCACACAAAACTTTATAGTAATGTTTAGGCATCGATAGTGTTGTTAACAGCACGCGTAGCATGACCCCTTCTATCTCTACGAACAATAGACACATCTCTTTCTATACAAAGTGACATTTCGTTTCTCCATTTTGACATCGCACTGGAGAAAAACTTCCATAATCTGTCATTTTGTCTTTCGTTTGAAACGATCTTTATCTAGGTCCTTTCTTATGTAGACTACTAATTTCGGAAGATAGTTTTATATGCAAACTGTCAAAATCAGACAACAGAAAACTGACCAGTCTAGGGTCACTGCCCTAGACTGTTGTCTGTTGTCAGTGTGGTTTTGACAGTTTGAATAGAAAACTAAGATAATTTGACTTTCTATGTAATCGCCATGCTAAAGACAGTAGAAAACTTTCTACTCGATGGCCGCAAAGTATCTCTATCTGGTTATCTACAAAATCATGACTTGACAAGAGAGCGTTTTGAAAGCAAAACTGTATAATCTTCTCCTATTTTACATCATTTACGTTATGTTGCACAAAAACCAACAATGCCATCCCTTACATTTTGTATCAAAAAAAAATGTCAGCATCAATTGAAAGTCTCCGTTAGACTAATGTTGGTTTCGTGCACCTCGCCGTTAGTTAATAAGGCATTACAAGTCATTCAGTAAGGTTTAAGTATTTTTTTAAAGTTGATATCAAGTGTAATTTTATCACAAACATAAATTTTAATCCTGTGATTATATTCTGAGCTACTAGTTGTTAGAATTCGAGTGTTTTGTAATTTACAAAAGGTGAACACACGTTCTAGCCATAATACTGACAAAAAAAATCTTAAAGAAACACCGCTCAGAAAAAGTTAGAACTGAAACCGCCTAAAATTTATAAAAATCGCAGAACATTCATGGGTGTTCAATCGATGAGTATTAGTGTCCTCTGACCACATACCTTCGCTGGTACTGGTTTCCTGGGACACCCTGTATATCCTGTGTGTGTGTGTGCATTCTGTACATCTATGCATTATATGATTTATATGTAGGTAGAGGTACAGACGGCTCCATTAAGTGCTTACCCCCCAAAATACATGTGGGTTCTAATCCGTGATAGGCCGAAGTTGGTTTTTGTATTTTGCAAAAACAATATTTCATTATTATTATTTTTTTTTTTGTTAATATTATTTTATATTGTTGTAGTGAATATACAATTTATGTTAGTATCTATTTTTTAAAAGTTTGTTTTTATTATTGTCGTTTTCAATAAAACGTTATTACTTTTATGATTGCGTTTAACGACAAGCAATAATATGCTTAAGGCCAGGTTATTCGGGCCTGTAGGCCTTTGAAACGCTACCTCCGCCTCCCCCAAATGCAGCGCGACGTGTTTATTTACGACACGCCGCCGACGATTTCACAGAAAATCCATGCCACAGTGTAAAATATTTGCAGTTGATCAACTTAATTAGTTTTTCTTAGGTCGATTTTTTTCCTTATGTTTACTTTTTATGGTGTCTACGGTGGAGTAAACTAAGATTATTACATAAAATGTCGTTTTGTTTTCACATTATCAGATAACGATACCAACACGATTCGATAGCGATAGGTACAATTATTACCGGCCCCATGATATTGGTGAATATCGATGACCATCGCGACGCGACAAACAAGCACACTAATAAGTATCGACGTCTCGAAGTCGGCAGTGTGATAAAGTTTGCTCAAGTGAAAGAATGCCCGCTACTCTCACCCCGCACTGTCTTCACTGGTAGATATCGTGCCGATATCGGTGTCAGTGTGTGAATTATTCCATTACTTCATTGGGCTGAGTAAGAAATGCATATAGCAGATAGTTACAGATTTAACCTTTAAATGATTATCATCGCGCTAAATCTTTGAGTTAAGGCTTAGCGGAAGGATGTCAATCATGACATAACAATAACATAAGAACGTCTATTTTAGTCAACTTTCATCAAAGCAAACCACAAAAGTTCGATTCTCAACTGTTGATATTGTTTTTCGATTCTTTTTTTTTCATTTTGATATACTGTTATTTGATAGTTCGTAGAACGTAATGCCTAAGGCATTAAGTCCGCCTTTGTATATTTTAAGTGCGTAAAGTTTAAATAAATAAATAAATAAATAAACGTACACAGAATACATGAAGTTTATTCCTCTTATATCATCTATGTTTATAATATAAATAAATATCAATGGTTAGCTGACAGTATTAATGAGAAATCCCGTGTGTACAATCCTCTGTTATATTTTTTAGCGATAGCCGGGTTCATCAGGAACAATCTGTAAGAATCACTCAGTGTATCAGTGTTGTGCTATTAGGTATTATATGCTGTTAAGGCTGCGGGTTTCGACCTCAGGACAAGCTGCTCCTTAAACGGACGACTCTGTATATTTAGGCTGCTGATACCACAACTACTAACGTACTGTACAGGAAAGTTTTTTATAATGTGTCTGTTGTTTTAGTATATTGTGAACGAAGTCGCGGGCAGAAGCTAGTTAGAGAAAAACATGATTTTGCGGTACTAAGGTGAAATTTCAAAATTGCAACGATTTTTTAAATTGCAATTTTAATAGAAATTTAATTACTTTCGTTACAAAAAGAACTCTTTTGCAAAATTTCATGCTTCTAGATCCAGCGGTTTAGGCTGTGCATTGTCTGTCAGTGAATAATATAAGAATTTTATCAAGTAGACAAGCCGTGTGCCCGATGGTATTCCATCGACATAAATGGTGAATTTCCATACAAACTTTCATCCCCTTTTTTTTTTTTTTTTTTTGTGGATGGGAAATCATCAAATGACTTCTCCCGCTCCGGGCAGAGCGGGAGGGTGTGTCAGACTTTTACTGACTAAAACCCACCCGTGTTCCTTCAGTTGCCCGTGCCAGGGCCACGGTATCTCTTTCGAACTACCCGCGACCCCGGCGGCTTCGGCCCTATTGGACCCCGTCACTGCTGACATCTCTTTGAGGCGCGCGTGGAACACAACGCGCCGTCGACCCGGGCCTGGTCCTTACCGGACGGCGAGCTGCCCATTACTCGTCGTCCGCAAGCCCGCGCCTACGGTGGCCGGGAATCGGCAATCGATTCCCGCCGCCCAGGGCGTCTCCTGCGGCGGCTAGGGGCGCGAGGGCACGGCTGTTGCCTCTCCCTCTCGCGTCCCGCCTCCTCCTTTGCGAGCATTACTGCTTCGCAGAAGGAGGTGACGGCCTCCCATGCACTCTCGCTCCGCACCATGGCCTGGACCAAGTTTGGACGCGAGAGATCGCCGCCGCCGATCGCCTCCGTGAGAACACGGCGGTGCTCCGCCCAAGCCGGGCAGACCTCCACTGAACTTTCATCCCCTATTTAACCCTTTTAGTGACTGAATAAAAAAAACAATAATATTTTTATTAAGTATGGGCTAAAAATGGTCGTACTATTTTGCTTATGCTGTAACCATATTCTTTTGTTTTTGATGTTGACCACTGCTCATGAAGATCAGTAAATATCGACAACTACATATGAAGGAAGAATTGCCGTACTTTATTATCAAGGGACGTACCTACTTCTACACCTATAATTTATCGAATCTACTATTATAAGGGCAAATTTTTAAATCGCCAGATAAGTTTTATTTATGTTATTTATTGTTATTATTGTTTTTTATTCCCTTTATTTTATTTACATACTTATGAATTATATTTTTAAATATTTTTATAAAAACATAAAATTAAAAAAAAAAAACATTTAAAAATATAAAAAATAGTAGCCCACCGGTATCGGGAACAGGGTCCAAGCTACCGGTGGTCAGGGCTCTAGAGAGAGGAACCTCCTCACTATGCGTGCCGTGTCCAGGAGTACTGCTTTCTGAATCAAGCCCTTGACCCAGCCGCGCAATGAGAGCCTCCTGAGGTGTTGGTCGAGACTCTCCGCTATTAGGCCATTAACCGTAACGATTATCGGTACAATGATTGCAGAGTCCACGTCCCACATGTCGACAACCTCGTGTGCTAAGTCAAGATACTTGATTTTTTTATCTTTCTCAACTTTCACGAGATTCTCGTCATGAGGGACAGCGATATCAACAATCATTGCACGGCGCTCTCGTCGATCTATCACCACTATATCAGGCTTATTGGCTACAATAGTCCTGTCAGTGATGATAGATCGATCCCAGTACAATGTGGCGTGACCATTCTCGAGAACTGGGTCGGGCACATACCTGTAATATGGTACTTCGGATTCCACAAGGTTGTACTGCAAGGCAAGTTGCTGGTGGATAATCCTAGCCACTAGATTGTGTCTGTGCAAGTACTCGCCGTTAGCAAGACGAGAACAACCGGAAACAATGTGTCGGATTGATTCACCGGGACGGTGGCATGCCCGACAGATGTCAACCGTACCATCCTTGACAATGTATTTCCGATAATTATTCGTCATGATAACTTCATCCATAATTGCACAGACAAAACCTTCGGTTTCCCCGAAGAGGTCGCCGAAACGTAACCAGGATACAGACGCCAAAAAGTCTACATCAGGCCCATGGAGGGCCCGGAAAAAGCGTCCGTGAAGCTCTTTGCCTTGCCATACTTCCTTACGATCGTTAGTATCAAGTACTGCAGGTTTGCGCCAGTTCTCTTTCGCCAAGGAGAGTGGGGTGAGGCCCTTGTCCACCGCGACCACATCTCGATGCAACCCCACGTCGGCTTCTAGGAAATATTCCCTGAGACTGCATATCTCGCGATTGTGGAGGGTCTTAGCATTTAAAAAGCCTCGACCTCCACACTTTCGCGGGATATACAGTCTCATTACCGATGACCGTGGGTGATGCATTCGATACGCAGTCAGTAGCGTACGGACTCTCCTATCCAGGGCGTCGAGTTCGGTCTGAGTCCATTTGAGTATACCGAAAGAGTACATCAAGACCGGCATGACCCAACCGTTGAAGGCGCGCACCTTGTTTCCGCCTGATAGAAGACTATTAAATACTTTCTTCAGGCGGCCAAAGAAGCGCTCCTTCAACGATTGCTTCATGTCAGTAGCATTGATGCCCAACGCTTCCGACATACCCAAATATTTGTAGGTTTCGGTTGACGAGAGGGATCTAAGATGTATGGAATCCGAGAGTTGGGTTCCCACGGATTCCATAATCTTGTTTTTTATTTATTGTTATTTAGTTTTACCGGCAACCGGACACATTGTATTTATATTATTTGTGATTATTGTAGGATATGGTAGGGTATGGTAGCGAAGACAGTTCGATGAAGAGTGAAAATAGTAATATGGATGAATCTGATGAAAAAATCTTAGAAAAATGTGTTTTAAAACTTCTTCATAAAGGACCACGATAAAAAATTATAAACTACTCGCGCTTGACTATAAATTTACCGATAATAATTTGCAATGTGTCTTAACACTATCGTAAGATGACAATTAAACGTCATCATACCACATAGAAATAATCACATTTTCGAAAACGATATTATGAATTAAAACTATAATATAATTACGAGAAATTTTTTCTGAGCTATCGCAATTTCATATCTAATGTGTTCTTCGTTTATTCGATTTTTTTTGAACAACTGCAGGGAGAGCGAATTTTTAAAAATTTTGACATAGGTCCAACCTTGATGAAGTACCGCAGGACTCTGAGCGCGAGCCGATTTAGCCCGATTTACTATTTTTGTGTTTATTTAGAAAAAATGTATTACACTTAAAAATCCAACCGTAGAATTCCCTCTGAAATCCCCCCCTCCCAAAAATCTGATCTGAAATCTCCCTCATGGTACATGCAATTTTCATATAATTTTGTGCTATAACTAGGAAATGAAACAAAAAATAGTTTTGAAATCGACCCCATTTCGGATTTTTTTTTCATCGAGCAAATTACAATTTATCGTGTTTTGAACCGTAGATTTACCTAAAGCAAGGATGTATCTATGACATATTTTTTTTTCAGGATCTAAATACTCTAATTTGACTATTTAAAATTGATTCTAAAAACAGGAATATTCAAAGAGTGTGCCCTTAACATTTATGAAGAGTTATATTCTACGTCCAAATAGACTTGAGGTTTCAAAACCGCTTGCCATGCATAAGATTTGAGGTTCAAATTCTAGACACGAAATGTGCTTTTTGTCATGCATTATATTTTTTTTTAATATTAAGTATTTTTCTATTTTGTTTTAGTAATATTTATAAAGAATTTAAAAATCAAGAAAAATAAAATACTTTAGCAATCATTTGATAATATTTATTATTACTAATTTATGTAACAAAACTTTGATCTTATTTTACTAAAAGATTTATATTTTACCATTTGATTTGATAATTTACAGTTATCAACTTATCATAATTGACATATTTTGCCAACTGACTCAAACAGGTTCCTATTCCTACGTTCCTAGACAAGTGTTTCGATAAAAATAAGAAGCGCTACAAATATTTTAGATTGTCATAAGCTAACGTAATGTCAAACTTGTGGGTATGGATTAATTTTATAACGTACTTACGTTTTCTTATCATAATTGACATATTTTGCCAACTGACTCAAACAGGTTCCTACGTTCCTAGACAAGTGTTTCGATAAAAATAAGAAGCGCTACAAATATTTTAGATTGTCATAAGCTAACGTAATGTCAAACTTGTGGGTATGGATTAATTTTATAACGTACTTACGTTTTCTTTATTACATAAGTAATATTAATGAATACCCTCAAATTATAACATCTGTCTATTAGACAGAGACATAAGATAAAGTGACTCGGACGATAGTAGATAAAAATTTCATCGCAATTCATATGGGCTCACTGGCTAGTTCGTCAAACTGCCAGTATGAGTATGATGACGTTCGGTGTTGCGATGGTTCGAATCCATGTCGAAACAATGCTTTCGTATTGAAGTATTCTTTAGTCATTCGTGGCGAATTCAATGTTGTAGCAATGTAACATTTTAAAATTTGGGGTTTTAGCACATTCTGTAAATCGATGCTTTCTTTACATCTACGCATTCTGTACATCTACGCTTTTCTCTACATCTACGTATGCTGTACATCTACGCTTTCTCTACATCTACGAATTCTGTACATCTTTCTACGCATTATGTACATCCACGCATTCTGTATATTTACGCATTCTGTATAACTACGCATTCTGTATAACTACGCATTATATACATCTACGCATTCTGTACATCTACGCATTCTGTACATCTACGCATTCTGTACATCTCTACGCATTCTGTATATCTACGTATTATATACATCTACGCATTCTGTACATCTACAGAATGCGTAGATGTAGAGAAAGCGAGATGTACAGAACCAATAATTCCTGCCAATTATTTTGTACAAAGTTACTTAGTTTGCTGTACAGAATGCGTAGATGAAGTACATCTAGTCTAGGCTATCGGTTGAGAAGAGGTGGTCAAGTGATATCTCACCTCCTTTACATGGATGACTTGAAACTTTTTGCCCCCAACAATTTGCGACTGGTGGAGTTACTGAAGGTAACAGAAACCTTCAGTAGCGCCATCAGGATGGAATTTAGCGTGGACAAATGTGCAGTCATGCATGTAAAGCGAGGGGAGATTATGGAATCCGTGGGAACCCAACTCTCGGATTCCATAATAATAATAATATAATAATAACCCCACCACCGTATCTCTCCGTTGACGTCGTGGTGGGGCTTGCGCGCTCCGAACTCTGGGTCTGTGCCGGTGGAGTTTACTTTGCCGTAACAGGTCTAGGGTGAGGAGCCAGACCAAGAGAGATACGTGAACCCGCAGGGCAGCATGTGGCGAGCTGTTGGGCAGTAGCGACCCCACGGACCCTATTTCCCGGGAGAAGTCTTGTTCTTCACCTCTGGCTTGCCTTTATTGGCCGGCTGGAGTGAACAATGACGGGAACAGAGCTCCCACCTCATTCTTGCCTTTATTGGCCGGCTTGAGTGGAGATTCGCAAGAGCAAACGTGCTCGGAGGAAGGAAGTATTCCAGTAAGTGCTTGTAGGGATCTTGACCATCTTCCGGGCTCTGGGATTGTTCTGAGAGCCGTGGAATACCTCTCCACTCCTCAAGCTCCTAAGGACATGTTGCCCCTTGCTGCTACGTCACTATGTGCTAGCGACCGTTTCCGGGGGCCCATTATTGAGTGTGCAAGTCACCCCCTGCCAATTTATCTGTGTATATTATATAACATTGGTCAGGCAGGGGACATAGTTCTTCCATAGTTCAAGGTACCCAATCCATGTAGCCACCCAAACCCATAGGCCCAATGTGTTTTGTTTCCATGTTCTGCAATAGTCCTGCACCATCCGGGGGTTGTCCTTGGGTGCACTTGCATAGTGCATACAGGGATAATCGTCGGCTGGTGCCTCCTCGTCATTTAAAATTGTCTAAGGGGCCTCTGCGAGTTGGCTTCGGCCCCTCATACGCCTTCCAAAGGTCCGGGACCCCAGGGTCCCGAGATAAGCCAAAAACTAATAATAATAAATATTTATTTCCAAAGTAGGTACAAAAATTTCTTAAACTAATAACAGTTTAAATCTTTGTGAGATTGTACGCTGATACATACGCCATACATCTTAGATCCCTCTCGTCAATCGAAACCTACAAATATTTGGGTATGTCGGAAGCGTTGGGCATCAATGCTACTGACATGAAGCAATCGTTGAAGCAGCGCTTCTTTGGCCGCCTGAAGAAAGTATTTAATAGTCTTCTATCAGGCGGAAACAAGGTGCGCGCCTTCAACGGTTGGGTCATGCCGGTCTTGATGTACTCTCGGTATACTCAAATGGACTCAGACCAAACTCGACGCCCTGGATAGGAGAGTCCGTACGCTACTGACTGCGTATCGAATGCATCACCCACGGTCATCGGTAATAAGACTGTATATCCCGCGAAAGTGTGGAGGTCGAGGCTTTTTAAATGCTAAGACCCTCCACAATCGCGAGATATGCAGTCTCAGGGAATATTTCCTAGAAGCCGATGTGGGGATGCATCGAGATGTGGTCGCGGTGGACAAGGGCCTCACCCCACTCTCCTTGGCGAAAGAGAACTGGCGCAAACCTGCAGTACTTGATACTAACGATCGTAAGAATGTATGGCAAGGCAAAGAGCTTCACGGACGCTTTTTCCGGGCCCTCCATGGGCCTGATGTAGACTTTTAGGCGTCTGTATCCTGGTTAAGTTTCGGCGACCTCTTCGGGGAAACCGAAGGTTTTGTCTGTGCAATTATGGATGAAGTTATCATGACGAATAATTATCGGAAATACATTGTCAAGGATGGTACGGTTGACATCTGTCGGGCATGCCACCGTCCCGGTGAATCAATCCGACACATTGTTTCCGGTTGTTCTCGTCTTGCTAACGGCGAGTACTTGCACAGACACAATCTAGTGGCTAGGATTATCCACCAGCAACTTGCCTTGCAGTACAACCTTGTGGAATCCGAAGTACCATATTACAGGTATGTGCCCGACCCAGTTCTCGAGAATGGTCACGCCACATTATACTGGGATCGATCTATCATCACTGACAGGACTATTGTAGCCAATAAGCCTGATATTGTGGTGATAGATCGACGAGAGCGCCGTGCAATGATTGTTGATATCGCTGTCCCTCATGACGAGAATCTCGTGAAAGCTGAGAAAGATAAAAAAAAATCAAGTATCTTGACTTAGCACACGAGGTTGTCGACATGTGGGACGTGGACTTTGCAATCATTGTACCGATAATCGTTACGGTTAATGGCCTAATAGCGGAGAGTCTCGACCAACACCTCAGGAGGCTCTCATTGCGCGGCTGGGTCAAGGGCTTGATTCAGAAAGCAGTACTCCTGGACACGGCACGCATAGTGAGGAGGTTCCTCTCTCTAGAGCCCTGACCACCGGTAGCTTAGACCCTGTTCCCGATACCGGTGGGCTACTATTTTTTATATTTTTAAATGTTTTTTTTTAATTTTATGTTTTTATAAAAATATTTAAAAATGTAATTAATGTACTCGTAAATGAAATAAAGGAAATAAATTAATGTTACTAGCAGCTGATGATATTCATACATAAGTACTAACAATACTCACATTGTGTAATGGTGCGATTGTGCGAATAATTTATATTTAGTACAAAACTAAAGCCTCATTCGCACTTAAATTATATAACAAGACGAGTTATTGATACAAAAAATAAAAATCATATATTTGTCGTATATCTCCAAGGGACGCGCACCAGGGGACGTGTGTATGTTCGGACGAAATCTACTAAATATTATGCCAAAATATATTATAAGCGTCAAAACCGGAAAATGTGCAGGAATCGCAGGAAAACATTTTTTTACTGTATTTTCCCACATTGCAATCAGTTTTACTCACATTACTCCTAAAATTGGGGTTTAATCGAAAAAAACATAAGCATACTTCCAATTTAGATTATCGAGGAGAGCACATTGGCTCATGTGTTTTTCAAAAATCTTGAAATCATATGTGTAAAGTCCGGCAGTTTGTATGGAGTCGAACCACTGTGCGTCGTCGCGCACTGCAGTTCGCTGATATTCGTTGCACTTGTCAGATTTGATCCACTGTGTCGTCGCGCACTGCAATGCGCTGATATTCGTTGCACTTGTCAGATTTACAAATTACCCATACATAAATCGGAAACACTTTACTGCAAAATGGAGTGGTCTACTGAACAGCGTTACGTACCAGACGCGGTCACACGGCACAGCCAGCAAGTGCTCAATGAGAACAGAAAGCTGGACTCTCGCTGAGCCATACCCTCGGGGATGCAAATGTTACGGAGTCGCTGCAAGATGTCTGTTTGCAGCCACACACATCTCGGTACTTACACCATTCAAATATTTTTGTTGGTCGACGGACATAATATCTGCAGCATAAATACTAAAAAGTAGTCTGTGAATCGTCCACAGCTGAGGCAACGCTCGTGTGGTGCTGGTGGTGGCTGAGCCGAGGACACAACAGCGCTCGGTCATAAAAGCGCGTCATTATCGCGCGCCCGCGGCAAACATGGCGCCGCCTCCAAGCTCCCCGACCCCAGCGACCCCCGACACTCAGTCAGCAGAAGGCCAACAGTCGGCACTCACGTCACGTAAGTGCCGACGTGCCGGTATATTACAGCATTCGGTAAAGAGCATTTGAGGAACCAAGCTCTTCGCTTCTTTTGTGAAGACACGAAACTTTCCAACGAGTATCGGCCGCACCGGCCTTTTCAATAAATGTGTTACTAGCTTTTGCCAGCGGCTTCGCCCACGTGGAGTCGGAAATTATCCCACAGGAACCGTACATTTTTCCGTGATAAAAAAGTAGCATAAAAGCTATTTCAGACTATATTTTATCTCTGTACCAAATTTCATTAAGATCCGTTTAGCTGTTCTGGCGTAATTGAGTAACAAACATCCATGCAAACGTTCGCATTTAAATATTGTAACGTTTGCAAAGAAATAATTTGGGGATGTCCTTTTCACAACACCATTTAATTTTATTCTGTCTTTTCCAATTTTTTTTGTACTTTAACTACTAACACTAGTAATACATTATAATATTGTTTACTAACACGCTGGATCATTGTTTTCCGAAAAATAAAGAATAAAAAAAAAATAAAAATGGCTCGCAATGAAGTTTTCACAAGCGCGTGAAAGTTCGGTTTAGAATACTCGCCAAGGAGTGCCATGGTTGCTACAAACTATAAGTTCACTAGTAACTGAACATGGATCGTATAAGATGCGCAGCTGAGCTCACTGATGTGGTATATCTAACTATTAGTTACGTCCCGCGAGCTGGAGCTTCTGCTATCGTGCTCTGCCACGGCACGTATGTGTCGTGTGGGCACAGGCAGAGCAAACGGAGCTGCGAGCTGCGAGCTACGAGTATACAGGGGCGCGCGTGTTTACCCGCCGCGCCGCCGCAATGTGCCTCGATGTAATCATTAATGTTCTTATCACAATATACACTTCCTAAACGCTTCAAATATGGATTGCTATAGGAGAGGTCCGCGCAGCAGGAGTTCAATAATTGTGTTCCTAAATGATGGGTTGTTAGGTAGGTACTTAGCTACTGTGGTAATCATTAACAATAATTTGTACCTAACTGATTATTATGTTATCTAAATCTGTAAAAATAGGAAGTTATTAATAGTAAGGTTGTCACAAACAAGCAACGCGCTCGGGAACCTGCTTTAGCAATGAACCGACGCTGTTGTGTGCCGCTCAACAACACAACTGTCACTGGCGAAACGATGTTGAATTGCTTGAAAAAAAAAACGGTCAATGTCTTCAATAGGTACAATAAATAGGTACTTCTCCACAAGTGGCGTTAGATAGTTTTCACTAAGTTAGCACCTACTTTACAAAAACAACTTTTTTACAAAAAAATACAACCGACTTCCAAAAACAACACTACAAAGTGAAAAATAACTTTAATTTCGGAAGTCGGTGTCTAGTTAAATGTATTTTCGTTTTTTGCCACCGACTTCCGAAATTAAAGTTATTTTTCACTTTGTAGTGTTGTTTTTGGAAGTCGGTTGTATTTTTTTGTAAAAAAGTTTTTATTTTTCACTTTTTAGTTGTGTATCTACCCCACACAAATTCTAATACCACTATCTGCAAAACAAACTAGAACATCATCCCTAAAAAAGTGGGGAAAAAATACGTATTATTGTAGCTAACTCAAAAACTACCCAAGCAAAGTTAATCAATTTTATATGGGACCAACTGTGATGTATACCCTCTCGAATAAAACAAGGTTCCGATGAATTGAGAACCTCCTCCTTTTTGAAGTCGGTTAATGAAATGAATGAAAACAAAAAAAAAACAAAAAATTAATGAATGAATGAATGTGGATAAATTATTATTAAAAGACTCCGAATTTTTAATTAATTTACGGTAGAAGAGATTACTCAGGTGTGTAAGCAATGTGTTCTGTTAGTATAATACTTACTTAAACAGAATATTATGTCCGCAGTCGGCGCCAGCGCAGGCGCTAGTTCCATTAGTCGTGTACTTCCGCTGAGGCTCTTCCGCTCCAAAAACGATGCCTTCTCGTTTACTTAGTCTGCCCTCAAATGACCGCACACTTTATGTAACACACTAGTTTCTTAGAGACACATTTCTCCCTTTTAGGTATGTGTATCCTCCTTATATAACGACACATACGTAATGGTGAACATTGGTCGCAGGTGAAGTATGGAGAACGTGGCACAGATGGAGCAACTAGACGCGCGCCCCTCCGCGGAGGCGCTGGAGCTGGTGAAGAGCGAGACGCGCTCCGAGCAGGAGCAGCAAGGGGGCGAGGGGGGCGCGGAGGGAGACGAGCAGCAGCAGCAACAACAGCAGCAGCAGCTGCAGCAGCAGCAGGCGGCTGCAGGCATCCCACGCGAGGCGTCACCCCCCGCGCACTCGCAGTCCGTCATCACGTCGCGCCGCGCTGTACGCACCATCACCGCCGCCGGACACATTACCACGGACGAGCCCGGCGAGCTCGCAGACGACGGTGTCAAGGACGAGCCGCCCGAGCCGCCGGCGCTGGATGAGGCGCAGCTGCAGGTGCAGCACTACGCCGCCAAGCTGGAGGAGGCGGAGGCGCGCGAGCAGCAGCACTACGACGACGAGCGCTTGCGCCTGGCGGAGGCCGAGACGTCGCGCTACCTCGCCTTCAAGCCCGACCCCTACCGCGCGCTGCCCTCGCCCGGTGACAAGCGTGCGCCGCCGCAATACGCGCGCCCGCCGCCGCGTGCGCCCTACCCGCGCGGCCTGGCGCTTCGCTACGGCGCGCCGCACCACGTCATCGTAGCGCAGGACGGCGAGGGCGAGGAGGCCGCGCACGACGCCTTCCTGCACAAGGACAAGGAGCAGTTGCAGTATGCGGGGGGCGAGGTGGCGCCCGACACCCGGCAGTACGCCGCCGTGCTGAGCGAGCAAGCCGCATCCTCGCTGGAGATGATCCAGACCACGGCGCTCAACAACCAGCAGGCGGTGGGCGTGGCCTACCAGCAGGTGAAGTACGAGGCGCGTGGGGAGGGGGAGCCACGGCCGACAACGTACGCGAGCCTGCAGCCTGTGACATCAGTGCACGGCGGATACGCATACGCCGGACAGAGCCCGCAGTACGCAGGGGCAGGGTACGGCGCATACGCCGGCGGCAGCAAGGAGCTGCTGACCCTGTACGGCGGCGGGGGTGGAGGCTCGGGAGGCGCGCGAGGCGACGAGTCGCCCCCCGGACAACTGCTGTACCGCAGCGACCCCACGCTGTCCTCGTCGTCGCTGGCGCGCGGCACGCACGTGGTGTACGGCTCAGTGGTGCCGCAGTCACAGGCAGTGTACGAGACGCCGCCGAGCCCTAACTCACAACAGGTCAACTTGCACACTTTTCAATTTAATTGTGGATTGTTTGCAAATGGTGTATAATGTGTTGTTGTATCGTCAGGTGACGCTGTACACGCACGGCAACACGGTGCAGTACAAGGTGGGTGGCGAGCACTACCTGGGGCAGGGTGGTGGCGTGGAGTACGTGCCCGTGTCCGGTTATGAGGGTGGGCTGCTGGTGGAGGGCTACCCGGCGCCCACGCAGGCCTGGCCCGCGCACAATCTGCTGTCCATCGACGAGGGCTTCGACCCCAGTAAGTGGCACGCGAGCCTGCAGCGTTGCGTCTTGAAACGCTTGCAGCAAGCGAGCTAACGTGCGACTTCTCGCAGGTATGGCGGGCATGGGCGAGGTGAAGGAGTGCGTGAACTGCGCGGCCGCCACCACGCCGCTGTGGCGCCGCGACGGCACTGGCCACTACCTGTGCAACGCGTGCGGCCTGTACACGCGCATCAACGGCGTCAACCGGCCGCCGCTCAAAGGACAGAAAGCAAAGCCGCAACAAGCATTGGTAAGCATTAACTTGACGTTTGAGTGAGTTTGTCTTTTTGACACAATGCCACCTGCAGATGCAATAATATGTTCGTCACTGATGCTTCCTGTCCAGCCGACGAACGGCAACCGGCGCGTCGGGGTGACGTGCGCCAACTGCCGCACCTCCAACACCACGCTGTGGCGCCGCAACAACAACGGCGAGCCCGTCTGCAACGCGTGCGGCCTCTACTACAAGCTGCACAACGTGAGTTCACAGGAGCTTGTCAACGACACACCAGATAGTAGCGTATCGCGCGATTGTGCATCGATTACAGTGGTTATGCTGATTAGACACCGCGCAGGTATCTAATCGCCGCTGCAGCAGTTATCAGGGAACTCCTCGGCAAATATTGGGTCTGTATAAAAAATCAAAACACAGGGTCTCATCTAATCTCGCGAGATAAAACGTGGGGCTACCGACTGATAGAGAATTATCATCGCGCGACCACGAATATTCATAATGAGATAAATAATCTTTTATCAATTATCTCCTCGCGAGTAGATACGCTTGTTTAAAGGATGATAGGCCCGCGCGGCGACAGATTACGAGGAGTTTCCCCGTCTGAGTGCGATGACGTGTCCGCAGGTGAACCGGCCGCTCAGCATGAAGAAGGACGGCATCCAGACACGCAAGCGCAAGCCCAAGAGCATGGGGGGCGGACACGGCGGCGTGGCGCGGCCGGGAGGCGGACCGCTGGCGGGTGAGTACGCGCCCGCGTGGCCGCGCGGCCAGCTGTGACGTCACGACTAACCGTGTGGTGTCCGCAGTGGACGCACACTCGCACAAGGTGCTACCCCCGCTGTACGCGGCGGTGGAAGGCGCGGGGGGTGGGGCGTCCGCTCCGCTGCTGCTGCTGCCCGCCGCGCGCCACTCGGCCGAGATGTGAGTACCCGCGACAAGCCCTCGGCGCAGACGCTCTGGCCTGACGCTTCTTCCCAGTCTTCCTACACGCGACAGCGCGGGAGTTTGACTCGGTTACTCTTTGATTTCCTCCGATGACATCATCAATCCATGATTTCCTCGCTGGTATGCTCCCGCTCCGTCGCATCGCTCCTCTCGCGAGTATCCTCAGACCTGCTCGTCGTCGGCTCGCTCGCTACAGCTCCTTGTCTGCACGCTCTGCTCTCAGCTTCACCTTCCGATGACCTGGCTTCTCGTTTGTATCTTGACTATCTTTTTAGTAGTGCACATCGGCTCCCTGCACTCTGCCGCATACTACCTTCTGTCAAATATTTAAGATGCTCCTCAATGTAAGGACAACACAGCAATTATTAGATCTGCGGATAGTTTCTAACCGTTTCATTTGTTTTGGTGATACGTGAGCCTAGATGTACTGTATGCGTGAGCCATGTCAGCTTCTGCCGCTTCGTGAGGACAGGCAGCAAGTTCGCAGTCTGCCCAGGAACTGGTAAATACTGTTGGTGACAGTTTGCTAACATTTGCAAGTTTACTTTTTTGCGTAGACATCTATTATTTGCGTTTGTGTTACGTTATCTCAAGGTTGTGTGCAGCGCTTCCACTGACTGATACTGAACTGTATTGTACTTATTTACCGGTTACTGTGACTTGTGGGTTGTGGTTAGTATTAGTGTTGTTAGATAGTAATACATGATGTAGGTACAAGCATGAGGTTCTACTCCTTACAATGCGGGACCAACATAGCTAAAAGAAAGAAGTTTTTATATTTCTATGGGGACCAACGACGAAGAATGCAACAATATATTACTAATCGATTTCTAAACAGGTGTATGATCGGTGTCGTGTCCATGAAAATTTAGTACCTATTACAAGTCGAGTCGGCTTCGCCCTGGACCCTGGTTCCACTGTTGGTGAGATCAGGGTCCTGGTTAATCATCAAAAATCGAGCAAATTAGCATCATGTTCGTCTTCATGTCCTTGTTGTTGCGTTGAAAGGAGTGGAGTCCTCCACAGAACAGATAAAGAGTATCTGTTCTGTGGATTCCTCCGTGCCTGGCTGCGACCCCGAGACGTGGTCGTGACGAGAGTGTTGTGTTGCAGGGTACCAGCGCTAGACCGCGGCGCGCCGCACTACCGCCCGCCGTAAAGCGCGCCCCCAGCGCCCCCTGCAGTGCTCACAGCGTGGTAGCACACCGCCGCCGCAACCCTCACGTGCTACTGACTGCAACATCACTTGACTTGCAATTATTGTCTCTTTAGATCAACTCAGCTCAAGTTTGAAAAAACCCCTTTTAACAAGTCGACGTGGGCTGTGGGGTCTCACCAAGTTTCTCCCGTCCACCTAAGTAACACAGTAGTACCACTTGCCGCAGTGACGTCGGCTAGTTCCGCAGGCGCGCTGCGGCCCATCCCGGACAGTGAGATAACACGGCTGGCCCTGCCAGCGCGCCGCTGCATGTATCTGTCAGCTGTTTTCATGGCTGTATACGTACGTACTGGTTTAGTGTTTCACTTGTGGTGTCAATAACTGAGCTCGTCAGTACATATGTACGGCGAACACTTTGTCTAGAAGTGAACAAGTGACGGCTGTGATGGTGAGCTCGTGTCGCGGTGTGTCGTGAACTCGGTGGTGTATATAATATTTTAAAGATGCCGAGACAAGTCACCCATGCAATTTACCACTAAACACATCGGTACTAACATAAGTTTAAAATGATGAATAAGTTCCCACTGATGTAAACAATAATAGCGCGATGGTTGCGAGTCAAGTGACGGCAGTAGTTCAGCAAGTGTCCAGAGAACGTTCAGTGGAGAGTGTAGAGAACGCAGTGCTTGTACCATATAGTTATGAAACTAGTGATACTTAGATGTAACAGACGACGAATTTACTATAATAATATATTGTTGTGACTTGTGTATGTGCGTGTGTCTGATGTGCCCGGGTATGGGTGTGTGTGTGTGTCAGCTTGTTCAGCTAATTAGGTTTACATATTTATATTTTGATAACACTGTTTAAACTGTTATAATATAAGAGTTTACGAAATAAGTGACAAATAAAAACGATTGTTGACTCTACGATTATGTTATATTATTATCTTCTGCAACGTCATCCTATTATTCCTTTCCCCAGGTACATATTTCAGATACTGTTCGACTCAAAGTTTTAAAAAACAGTCTTTGTTGCAATTCATTTCATTCATTCATCATTATAGGTTCTTGCAAAAAGTTTTCTATAATCTCTTCACAGTATTTTTTATAAGTTTCCTGTCGACGTTCCTTGTGTAAATAATTGTTTCCCACCTCGCGCCTCGTCAGGGCTCGCGCGGGGTGGGAACCATAGGCAACGACTGATAAAGCTCTTTTTTATATCTTTATTTGGAAAAGGCTTTAATCGCTAAGCGATTATGCCAGCCTCATAATTTAACAATATAAATGTGAAACAGGTAATGACTAGGCTCTTAACTTAATTAATTTAACAATCAAGTAATATAATTTAATAGCTAATTGGGATGTCGGAGTAGACAAAATCCAATTACACATTCCAACATCCCTTAATCTAAGTCCTGCTTCAGATTGTAGACTTGTTCGTCCTGCCGCAAGCGGTGCACTCCAGCAAAGCGTGTCGGTGTCCTCCCTCATATTACAGACTGATAAAGCGCCGATTGAGCCTTTAAATATTAAAACCCGACTCCAAAACATAAAAGTGTAAAGAGAAAAACAAGCATTAAGTTGCTTATAATCTATAGAAGTTTGGTATCGCAGTTCTACAAAGTTGCACCACACCTATTTCAGGTTATTGGTTTAGAAGTCGGACTTATAACTAGTAAAGCTTGTTTTTCTCTGTCCAGTTACCTGTAATTATGTTTTTGCAGTCGGGTTTTTGTTTTTTTTTTTAATTATTTGCTTTAATTCAAGATTTTCAGTTTTAATAATCCTTATATGGGTGATTCTACAAAAGGTGGGTAACTTTTGGGGATATATACACTGGACAGCAAATAAACCGGGCCACCCGCTACCTTGGAACTCTGATTCGATTTTCTCAAAAAGTATTTAACTTACAACTATCAAAGTTATACCTACAAAAAGTGCGTTCCATGATTATTCAAATGAAAGGAAACTCATTGGGATTAATCAATTTTTTAAGTGTTTATTAAGGATTTTACAAAAAAGATTCGTTTTCCAGTCATGTTAATCGTTAGTAATCATAAAGTGAAAAAAAAAAATTAAAGCCAGAAACAAAGAAAAAATTAAAAAGAAAGTTTTGGTTAGTATTCAGTATTCCCTCCCCTTGCTCGGATAACTGCCAGCATCCTCGTATTCATCGACCTCACGAGCCTGACTATGAAATCTTGAGGAATTACATTCCACTCCTCTTCAATTGCGATTCGCAGCTCTGGAAGCCCTGTTGGAGCAGGTACCCGGGCTCGAACCCGACGTTTCAGCTCATCCCATAAGTGTTCTATCGGATTCAAGCCCGGGCTTCGAGCTGGCCAGTCCATTAAACGAATGCCAACATCGCGTAGATACTGGGTACCACTTGAGCAACATGAGGCCGTGCATTACCATGCATCAACTGCATATCTTGCCCGATATATCCTGCGTACGGAACCACATGGTCTGCGAGTATTTCAGTAATGTAGCGATGAGAAGTCAATCCACGTGTACGGCCCGTAGGTTCGATGAAAACCAACGCTGTATGTGCAGTTAACGAGATACCGCCCCAGACCATTACAGATCCTCCTCCCTAAGCAACAGTTTCCTCGATGCAACACTGAGAATAACGTTCTCCAGGACGACGATACACTCTCTGACGTCGATCACTTCCATGTAGACTCACCCTGGTTTCATCAGTGAAGAGTACATTACCCCACTGCTCTAAGGTCCAATCTCTATGCTCTCGAGCAAATTCAAGTCGTGCTCGACGGTGGGCTACCGTTAATGCTGGGCCTCTTGCAGCTCTTTTTGGAGTCAGGTTCCGTTCTGCAAGTCTCCTTCTGACGGTATCTGAACTTATGACCACTTGGCGTACGTCACGCAGACTTTGTTGGACTTGAACTGCGTTGAGGCGGCGATTTCGGAGAACAGTAAGTTGGATACAACGATCATCTGCCGCTGATGTAGCCCTAGGTCTGCCCGTACCTGGACGGCGATCGAATGCTCCAGTCTCTAAGTATCGTCTGTAAACTCTTTGCACCGAAGATCTGCTGATTCGAAGTCTCCGAGCGACCTCACGTTGCGCAACGCCTGCTTGAAGTAGTGCTACAGCTTGAGCTGCTTCCTGAGGTGTCGTATCCATTATTGACCGAAAAAAAGTAGCAAAAATACACGCGTCTCAGCAAACGATGGACAAAAACTAAAGAAATGATAAGAAATCCTCACTGTAGAAAAAATGAACGCTAATCGTGAACTCTAGTCAAAACAGAGCAAATCGTTAGCATTATGTTTGTTGCATGATTACAATGTGAGTTGACGGTACTTTAGAATAAATTTATAGTCATTTTAATAATCATGGAACGCACTTTCTGTAGGTATAAATTGACAGTTGTTAATTTTATACTTTTTGAGAAAATCGAATCAGAGTTCCAAGGTGGCCCGGTTTATTTGCTGTCCAGTGTAGATAATAGTTAGATAATCTAATGAATACATTGTACTGAATCGGGCCAGTCACTTTTTAAGTAGATTTTGAGATATTTCGTTTTTTCTGAATTTGACTGCCAGGGGACTGACGAGCATAACATAGTACTGACTAAATACACAATTTCATAGAAAATATATGAAATTGATTACCACTGAGTAAATTTCATAGAATCTAATATTGTCACATATCTTTTAAGTATTAAATCACATGAAGCAACTATTAAGAATAACTATTATCATGTGAGAATTAACTATTACAGTCTTTAAAACGGCCTTTTTACATTTTTTGCCATTCTCGTTACAAATTTTGAGAAAAGTCACTCTCAAATCATCGTCTTCATCATCAACAGAAGAGGAGATCGCCGCATAATGATACGTTGTTTTGTTTGTGATATATTTGACCAAAACATAATCACCACTTCTATTAGGACTTTGTTGATGTGTTAAAGCATAGCCGCTAACTCCTGGTGTTGATAGACTGCTATCTAATTTAGGCAGGTCATTGATGTATCTCACGTAGGTGTATAGTGGTATCATATCATCATCTTCAGTCAGTGAATCATCATCATCATCAGCATCAAGAGGTCAATCGTCGAATCCGACTCGGCTGGGCAGCGTTCGGGAAGATACGCAATATCTTGTCTCAAATACCGCAGTATCTCAAAACGAAATTTTTTGATCAGCGCATGTTGCCAATGATGACCTACAGCACTAAAACGTGGTCGCTCACAGTGGGCCTTATTAGAAGGCTAAAAGTCACCCAAAGGGCAGTGGAGAGGGCTATGCTTGGCGTATCCCTACGTGATCGAATCGGAAATTAAAAGATCTGCAGGAGAACCAAGGTAACCGACAGCCCGAAGAACTGCCAAACTTAAGTGGCAGTGGGCAGCGCACATTGCTCGCAGAACAGATGGCCGATGGGGTAGAAACGTTCTGGAGTAGCGACCGCGTACCGGAAGATGTAACGTTGGCCGTCCTCCCACAAGGTGGACCGATGACCTTGTGAAGGCCGCAGGAATCCGCTGGATACGGGAAGCACAGAATCGGTCGAAATGGCGAAACTTGGGGGAGGCCTATATCCAGCAGTGAACGTCTTCCGGCTGATATGATAAAGATGCCCGCTAACTCCTGGTCTTCATAGATTGCTATCCAATTTAGGGTGATCATTAATGTCTCTCACGTAGGATAGTGATATCATATCATCATCTTCAGAGTCTGTGAATACCGTAGAAGTAGGCACCTATTTAGAAATGTACTACGTGTAGCCGACAATTCTGTCGCATAATGAATAGACCCTAGCCTGTAATGATGACATCCATCAGAGTCGCAGAAACAACTTAAAGACTTCATTATAAGGTGGTTTGGAATGTAAACAGAGCCGATCTTTGACATAATTTCTATACAAAAGCTGTACACCACATTGACCACAACAAACATATTCCCCATATAAAATTAATCTGACGATTGACAAATCGCTCCTCAGACGGATAAGTTCTAACCGATTATAGCAATATTTTTCTTTGGCCGTGTAATACTGGCAATACTTTCATTTGGACCAAAAATGTATGAAACTGGATGATGTCCTTTCTTTCTCCTAGAACACCTTCACCGAGGTCGCAATAACGTCAGTCTAGTAGCAACTAACAGGTACTTAACCGAGGTCGCAATAACGTCAGTCTAGTAGCAACTAACAGGTACATAACCGAGGTCGCAATAACGTCAGTCTAGTAGCAACTAACAGGTACATAACCGAGGTCGCAATAACGTCAGTCTAGTAGCAACTAACAGGTACTTAACCGAGGTCACAATAACGTCAGTCTAGTAGCAACTAACAGGTACATAACCGAGGTCGCAATAACGTCAGTCTAGTAGCAACTAACAGGTACATAACCGAGGTCGCAATAACGTCAGTCTAGTAGCAGCTAACAGGTACATAACCGAGGTCGCAATAACGTCAGTCTAGTAGCAACTAACAGGTACATAACCGAGGTCGCAATAACGTCAGTCTAGTAGCAACTAACAGGTACATAACCGAGGTCGCAATAACGTCAGTCTAGTAGCAACTAACAGGTACATAACCGAGGTCGCAATAACGTCAGTCTAGTAGCAGCTAACAGGTACATAACCGAGGTCGCAATAACGTCAGTCTAGTAGCAACTAACAGGTACATAACCGAGGTCGCAATAACGTCAGTCTAGTAGCAACTAACAGGTACATAACCGAGGTCGCAATAACGTCAGTCTAGTAGCAGCTAACAGGTACATAACCGAGGTCGCAATAACGTCAGTCTAGTAGCAACTAACAGGTACATAACCGAGGTCGCAATAACGTCAGTCTAGTAGCAACTAACAGGTACATAACCGAGGTCGCAATAACGTCAGTCTAGTAGCAGCTAACAGGTACATAACCGAGGTCGCAATAACGTCAGTCTAGTAGCAACTAACAGGTACATAACCGAGGTCGCAATAACGTCAGTCTAGTAGCAACTAACAGGTACATAACCGAGGTCGCAATAACGTCAGTCTAGTAGCAACTAACAGGTACATAACCGAGGTCGCAATAACGTCAGTCTAGTAGCAGCTAACAGGTACATAACCGAGGTCGCAATAACGTCAGTCTAGTAGCAACTAACAGGTACATAACCGAGGTCGCAATAACGTCAGTCTAGTAGCAACTAACAGGTACATAACCGAGGTCGCAATAACGTCAGTCTAGTAGCAACTAACAGGTACTTAACCGAGGTCACAATAACGTCAGTCTAGTAGCAACTAACAGGTACATAACCGAGGTCGCAATAACGTCAGTCTAGTAGCAACTAACAGGTACATAACCGAGGTCGCAATAACGTCAGACGATTTTGATGATTCTTACGTCAATCGATTTGTCTTAATCTCATGAGTGTCACTAAAGACATTACAGTACCTAATCAAAATTCAATATGGAGACAGCCAGAAGCCATATTGTGAAGAAGAAAAAAAAAATTCGACAAAATGGGGGTATCATTGAATAGGCAGGTCTTTCAAATTCGTCTTTAGGTTTCTCTAATCATTTTTCATTTTGAATGACCATACCTATAAGATCTATAACGATTTAAAGTTGGTTAGCTGTGGTAAAGTTCTTACACAGGGTTATTTGTAACTCGACAGGTTGGTTAGCTGTGGTAAAGTTCTTACACAGGGTTATTGGTAACCAGGTTGGTTAGCTGTGATAGAGTTCTTACACAGGGTTATTTGTAACTCGACAGGTTGGTTAGCTGTGGTAAAGTTCTTACACAGGGTTATTGGTAACCAGGTTGGTTAGCTGTGATAGAGTTCTTACACAGGGTTATTTGTAACTCGACAGGTTGGTTAGCTGTGGTAAAGTTCTTACACAGGGTTATTGGTAACCAGGTTGGTTAGCTGTGATAGAGTTCTTACACAGGGTTATTTGTAACTCGACAGGTTGGTTAGCTGTGGTAAAGTTCTTACACAGGGTTATTGGTAACCAGGTTGGTTAGCTGTGATAGAGTTCTTACACAGGGTTATTTGTAACTCGACAGGTTGGTTAGCTGTGGTAAAGTTCTTACACAGGGTTATTGGTAACCAGGTTGGTTAGCTGTGATAGAGTTCTTACACAGGGTTATTTGTAACTCGACAGGTTGGTTAGCTGTGGTAAAGTTCTTACACAGGGTTATTGGTAACCAGGTTGGTTAGCTGTGATAGAGTTCTTACACAGGGTTATTTGTAACTCGACAGGTTGGTTAGCTGTGGTAAAGTTCTTACACAGGGTTATTTGTAACTCGACAGGTTGGTTAGCTGTGGTAAAGTTCTTACACAGGGTTATTTGTAACTCGACAGGTTGGTTAGCTGTGGTAAAGTTCTTACACAGGGTTATTTGTAACTCGACAGGTTGGTTAGCTGTGGTAAAGTTCTTACACAGGGTTATTTGTAACTCGACAGGTTGGTTAGCTGTGGTAAAGTTCTTACACAGGGTTATTTGTAACTCGACAGGTTGGTTAGCTGTGGTAAAGTTCTTACACAGGGTTATTTGTAACTCGACAGGTTGGTTAGCTGTGGTAAAGTTCTTACACAGGGTTATTTGTAACTCGACGTATTCCTTGCAGGACGTCATAGTAGGGTTTTATCTTTCTCAAAAACGGTGCGTTACTTTTACACTGTAAGTTTAAAATCGATTGAAATAATATATCTACCAAATCTACTCTCTCTATCAAATCTACTCTATCTACCGAATCTACCAAAATACCCTACTGAATGGCCCTACTGTATAAGTGGCATAAGCATCAGCCAGCCAATTCACTAAATGTTGTATTACCTAGACGTATCGGCTAAATATCATTCAGGCCGTTGAGTGAATGGTGGCGTTTAGCGAAATGGCTAATTCTATTTGATTGGCTGCGATATATCCACAGAGCTATTATTGTAGTGGAGAAACGTACGCTCGGCACTATTGGTCTATTAGAGCAGACAAGAGAGCAGCTTCTCACAGTCGGTGATGCTCGGGAGTATGATATAAAGCCGTCGAACATTATTTGACAAGGACTAAACTTCGACTATGCCTCCTACTAAGTACATAAATATAACTGGCGAAATGTAATTGTAGGTACCAAACCCCAAAGAGTGAGTTCATGTTTAATTGTAGGTAAGTAGACCACAATTGATCAGAAAATACACATAGGTACATACATAAACCTGTTTTTAATATCGTATAAAAACCCACCACGTGAAGACGGGCAACAAAGATTATTCGTGTTATGAAAGATTTATCAGAGTATCAAGAGTCATGATAAAAATAAACTCTACATTACGAGAGGTATACATATCTGCAGCACCATCTATTAGATATTTCTAGAACTTATACACAGTCTTTGTTACCACAAAATCGACTGTATGTCCAGTACATACAGTAATATATAGGAACAAACTGTACTCTACTGGTTATTTACTGAAAAGTTATAATTATTTCAGTTATCTATAATATTGATTCGCTAATAAAGTTTAGCTCTAAAAAGAGTCCGCTCGCGCTTGGCGGCTGTGTGCGGCAACTCTACAATAGTTCCACACGCTGCCAACAGACGGCGCCGCTCACCGGCGCACTAAGTACACGAGTGTGCTCGGAGATGGCACTAGGAGTTACAGTGAGTCGCAAAGGAGTAAGATTTTCTTAAGTACTGTGTCGCTTCTTTTCCCGCCCAGGATAATAGAATTTCGAAAAATTTTTGTGATGATTTACCAAAGGCACGCAGTAAAATCCCTCCCAAAATTTATGATTATCTACTTAACCCTTTTGACCCATCTGGGGTTGATTTTCGAAAAAACGTTTAATATTCTTTCTTCTTTGTCTAAAGTAGGCATTAACAGTTATCGAGTTTCAAGTTAATCAGACCGTGCGCTAAGATTCTTCCATGCGAACTTTAAAAAGCACCCCTTATATCCCTTTTGAGCTAGTAAACTTTATAAAAGTCAAAAAAAGTTTGATAATTTATTTCAAATAGGCACGTAAAGGCACTTGTGAACCCTTCCAAAAGGTAGTTTCGTATGGAGAAGAAACACCACCGTTAACTCTTTTAGAACTGTTAATAAATAATAATGAACGGCAAGTACATAACATATTCGTGCCAAGTTTCAAGTTTGTGAAAATTTTTTTCCTTTGGTTATTTATTAACCAAAAGAATACAATTTTTCATAGAAACAAATTCCACCTTTTTACCCCCTTAATGTTTATTAGCACAGAATGTAGTTGAGTTGAGTTGTTATAAAATAATGTTTCATAGTCACGGACTAGAAACAAAAGAAGAACTCCGCGCCACGCGTGCCGAAAGTGAAGCACCGGGTTTATTCCATTCTAATACCAACAAACTAATACCACTGGTATTTGTTTGAACTCGTATTTATTTTCTATTCCGAATGGATACAACAATTTGAATTTGGTACAGTCCGCTCAGTCAAACATAATCAAATTAAAGTTTTCTAATATTTTATGTGATCGTAATAATAAAAATGCTAAAACTTTCCAAATTCACTTTATTCCAATATTTTTACAAAGGTTTTAAAAGTGATTTGTTTTTGTGATAAAATTACCTGACTGTATTATTAGACGTAAATAATTACGTACCTACCTATCTACTGTGTCAGATAAATTTTAATATAAATATAAAGCGGCGATTTTCTGAGATATTTTGTCATTTTTAGATTGTAAGTAAATTGTGACCAAGTTGGTCACTTACTGAACAACAAAAGTCCAAACTCAAGATTTGCCAACGGGCAATGGAGCGCAGCATAATGGGCGTCAAGCGTACAGACCGAGTTAGAAACACCATCCTGCGCTCCGTAACTCAAGTAGCAGATGTTGGAGAAAAAACAGCCAGGCTGAAGTGGGAGTGGGCCGGACACGTCGCGCGAATGCACCCATCAACCTTATCAGATCGTCACACCAATGTGGTTTGACGATCTGCAGGGCCAATATGGCCAGAGATCGCACAAGACAGGGTGCTTTGGAAGGAAAAAGGGGAGGCCTTAACCCAGCAATTGGACACAATGTAGGCTAATATAAAAAAAAAAAAAAGTAAATACTTCTTATTTTGAAATTTTGCAAAAAAATATTATACAGATAAAAGGAGTAAAAAGTTAATAATAAAGTTGATTATTAGTCATATTTTATAATTGAACTTGACGTTCACTACCTAATTTTTTTTTTTTTTGGATTGATTGACTACCTACCTACCCACCCCTACCTTGCCTACTTACTTATATTATAAATGCGAATATTTGGATGAATGGGTTCTGTGCATGTTCTATGGGGATCCGCAGTAGTATCCGCGAAATTCAAATGCTCTTACGTTTTTTGCAATTTGCAGGTCAGTGTTCTGACATAACAACACGCGCGTGTGTGTTCGCGCTAAGCCGTGTCAGAAGTTTGGAAGGCGTAGTTTTATGTTGACGGAGATAACGAGGCTACGAAATCTGACTTCTGACAATCGAGGCCACACATAACATACAACTCAAGTAGCGCAATTTGAAGCGACATATAATTACCATTAAAATCTCTCTTCCTTTCTTCCTTTCTTTCTTTCTTTCTTTTTCTTTATAAAATCATTTATAGCCAAAGTGCACCTCATGACAATTCCAATAAGCCCAAACACGGCTAGAATACATTGTTTTGTTACTGAGTTCCGGTGCCTACCTTCCGGCTTCTTCATCAGATCGGTTCGATGGTACCATTTTCATCAGAACCATTTATTACAAGCTTTGTCATAGTCGCTTAACTGTCTTAATCGAGATATCTTATCGCCACCCGTGAAATACTTATTATCATTGAGAAGTTCCCGTGGCCATCTGTGGTCTTCTTCATTAGTTCCACTTCACCATATGCTACTTTCTGAATGCATTATGCTTGATTTGTTGATGTAAATACTAAAATCGCTATATGTATGCCTATCTCAAACTCAAACTCAAAGCATTTATTTTAAATAAACCAATTACAGGCACTTTTGAATTGTCAATGGGTCGGTCAGTCAGAAAGATAAAGCTAGTTGCCCATTCCAAAGCGTAGTAGATCCCTATGGAGAAGAACGGGCAAGAAACTCCACGGACACTCTTTTAAATCATACTAATATTTTTACAAAATATTGGTTACATCGTTCAAGTTGAAAATATACATGTGAGAACAATGTAGAAAGACGTGCACGTTAAAAAGCGTCCGTAATAAAAAGATAAAAACTAAAACAACTAAATTAAATATTAAAATTAAAAATAAGCCATGGAAGCTAAGAGACGACCAGTCCCAACTGACGGCGCCCGTTCACGAACATGACGCATGGATCAGCACCAATTAGCTCAACCATTTTGAAGGGAACTTAATGATCCAACACACACGCCACCATCAGCGAGACATTTGAGTGAGCATGACATACTCTCAACCGCCAGGGCACACTCAAGTCAGTGAAAGACGTACCCAGTAAAAGGTAGCTTAATAGTAGCTACATAGTGCTCACACGTGCTATGCAATTATATAATACTAAGAGATTGAATCTAAATCCTATAATTTTTGAGGAGTTCCCTCAATTCCTCATAGATTCCATCATCAGAACTGGATTTTGATAAAAATGGGACTAATCTGAAAGTATATCATTTCAAACAAAAAAAATAATTTTCCAAATCGGTTCATAAATGACGGAGTTCTGAGGTAACAAACATAAAAAAAAAAAATACAACCGAATTGAGAACCTCCTCCTTTTTTTGAAGTCAGTTGAAAAGAAAAGTCTTGGCTGACTGACTGACTCATCAACGCCCAGCTCAAACCCTTGGACGTATAAAGCTGAAAAATTGCACAGACGTTCCCTTTATATTATAATGTAGACAAGGAATAAGGACAGAGTTTTGTTCCCGTGGGATATTTTCCGACATCCACGCCGGCGAAGCCGCGGGAAAAAAATAGTAATATTATATAAATAATTAGCTGACCTGACAGACGTTGCCCTGTCCAAATTTCAATAATTCATACAAAATTTCCATAAAAAATGTAGTCAGTTTTCCGAAATTTGCCAATTTTCCCGGTAACTTTTCCATTTTTTCTCTTCTTAAGAACCTTCCTCTTGAATCACTGTATCTGTTACTGAAAACTGCATTAAAATCCGTTGAGGAGTTTAGAAGATCTAAGCGAACAGACAGCGGAAGCGACTTCATTTTTAACCGACTTCAAAATAGGAGGATGTTCTCAATTCGTCGGCACCTTTTTTTTTATTTTTTTTTTTTTATGTATGTTCCCCGATTACTCGAAGATGGCTGGACTGATTTGGATTTTTTTTTTGTTTGAAAAGGTATACTTCCCAGGTGGTCCCATGATGATCAAGTCAGGATCTGACGATGGGATCCTGGAGAAATAGAGAGAATTCTTCCAATTTTATACGCATACTTAAAGCGATTTGGATAGTTTTTGGAAGAGTACTTTCTCGGAGTGGTCCCATTTCAATTTCGCGAAGATCTGATGAAGAACTTCTGAGATAGGCAACGGAACTCCTCAATAAATGATAGCAAATGGACTGGAATTGCTGAAATCTCATGTCTGTCTATTGTTTATACCAATTCATAACATAACATCACGCCGGTACGCTGTGAAGAGGTAAGCACATGTGAACCACTAAAAAGTGAAAAATAAAAACTTTTTCACAAAAAAATACAACCGACTTCCAAAAACAACACTACAAAGTGAAAAATAACTTTAATTTCGGAAGACGGTGGCAAAAACGAAAATACATTTAATCAGACACCGACTTCCGAAATTAAAGTTATTTTTCACTTTGTAGTGTTGTTTTTGGAAGTCGGTTGTATTTTTTTGTGAAAACGTTTTTATAGTATGTAAAGATAAAAGAAAACATTACACTCCTTTTTGGGCAGTCGTGTAATAATAAAATAACAATCATTTGTTTTTCTCAAGAACGGTGCGTTACTGTTGGTATGAAATAATATAATATATCTAAATGAGCTACTGAAATACCGCATCTCATGGCTCTATTGTAACAATGGCCTATAATGTTGTATTAGTATTAGACGAATCAGCTGAATATTATTCAGGCCGCCAGTTGAACGGCGGCGATCAGTGAAAACACTAGGCGGTTGGTCAAACGGCTAATTAAACCAGTTGGTTGCAACATGATGCTATACAACAAGTCCTACTGAACAGCATCGATAGATTTGTTGTGACGGAGCGCAACATAAAACTAAAACTTAGTGTTGTGCGAACAACTGTAGCTAATGACGTGATTGTACTAATTAGCGAGGAGCGCCCGCGCAGCGCCGCCGTAATAAAGTGCAGCCGCTATCAGCTCACCTAGTTGTCAATAAGTTATGTGGGGGGGGGGGGGGCAATGCGCGCACGCACCGGGACGCAATCAACGGACTAAATTCATTAGCAGTCGCGACGGACGGACGGACGGACAGCAGCCGCGCAACCACAATTGATATATTACACTTATACACGTATCGGTTAAATTGTCCGATCGATAAGTGGGCGTGAGACGCGGCTGGCAGCGCTCCACTTGCGACGTCACGCCGGCGAAGCAATCTCGACCTTATCTCCTACCATTACAAATTAAAATTCTGGATCTGAGGATTCAGTTTAGTCCTTTCGCACGAAGTTCTCCCAGCGCTATAGAAATTGTAAAAGGTGACAATGTCTTAAATGCCAACTGAGAAATGGTCTCTATTCAATAACGAGTAGAGCTCCATTATGGCTGGCGGCTGCGAGCGAGCTAGGTGGTGCGCGGTGCGAGAGCGCGGCGAGGGGTTAATGTGTAACCGGTGTCGCACTAATGCGCCGGCGCGGCGCAGCGGCGGCGCCGGCGCCGGCTCACACAAATCTACAACATTCCTGCGTTTAGGTCGCGAGCCTTTATTCCTTTTTTATCGGATCATGAAATAATAGAATAGGTACAAAGCAGCCGCCTCGCGCCCCCTGCCCGCCCGCCTTCAGACAGCGCGTCTTATCAGCACTCTTCAACTTATAATGCAGCTAGCTATGTTATACTGGTACTTGTTAGTTTTATTTATTAAACGCGGCTGAGTTCGATCAATTCTGATTTCTGGACACATGTTAATGTTATGGAGTCGGGAGTGAACCAATGACAATGTTGTGCTACACGCTGCACTGGTGTATGTAGTGAACCAATGACAATGTTGTGCTACACGCTGCACTGGTGTATGTAGTGAACCAATGACAATGTTGTGCTTCACGCTGCACTGGTGTATGTAGTGAACCAATGACAATGTTGTGCTACACGCTGCACTGGTGTATGTACTGAACCGATGACAATGTTGTGCTACACGCTGCACTGGTGTATGTAGTGAACCAATGACAATGTTGTGCTACACGCTGCACTGGTGTATGTAGTGAACCATTGACAATGTTGTGCTACACGCTGCACTGGTGTATGTAGTGAACCAATGACAATGTTGTGCTACACGCTGCACTGGTGTATGTAGTGAACCAATGACAATGTTGTGCTACACGCTGCACTGGTGTATGTACTGAACCGATGACAATGTTGTGCTACACGCTGCACTGGTGTATGTAGTGAACCAAATCCCGCATTGTTGAGGCGGGGGGGCTCAGCGTGGCTTGGTCACCCACGGTGAAGCGAACACGAACCCGAGGAGGGGGTCGCTCGTCAGGGCTTTTGCTGATAAGCTAACGACGTAGCGGCGGTTGCGGTGCCGCTTGGGCGACATCGCAACTGGGCAGGCCGCGACGTCGTATGGGAGGCATCGCGTCTGAGGGTTGGAGGCCGTGGCGAGGATTGCGGTGCACCGCTCTCCCTACCTTCCGCTGCCTTGACGAGGTCGCCACCGTCTGATGGCGGACTCAGTGAGGCCGCAGGGGAGGAGTGTCGGTATGACGTTGGCCGTTCTCCCTATCCTCTGCGGCCGAAAAATGGCAGGCGGCGGGCCAATGACCTGACCCGTCGCAAGGGGACCAAGGGTGCCCAGACACGGGGACGTCTGGCACCCATTGGTTGGTTTAGTCCCTGGGGTGGTCACGGCGTGCAATGAGTTATGGTGCGCCGGTGATGGGAAGTACTCCCCAGAGGGCGGTCCTGTGACGAACAGCCGCGGCGGGTTCGCGGATGAGTGCGAACGCGTACCCGTTTTCCCACCGTAAGCGGCAGAGAGGAGGACACCGTGGAGTTTTAGTGGGTTAGAGTCCCACATAACTGCACTATCTCCCCGGAGTAGTGCAGTATGCAGGAGCATTTCTCAACGATAAAAAAAAGACTACATGCTCTGATGCTGAAATTGTGTGTTCCCCGTTGTTCTCAACATAAATTATACTACCTAAAAATCAACATTAAAATCAAGAGTAATTTATTCAAACATTCAAACTAGGCTGGGAATCAGCACGTTTTGAACGTAAAATTACATAAGACAGTCCCCCAAGAAAGAAGAATTTAATCTAAATATATAAAAGAAGAAACTGACTGACTGACTGACATATCAACGCACAGCCCAAACCGCTGGGTCTAGAGATTCCAAAGGCACGTAGGTTTCTTATGAGGTTTACGGTTGCACTAAGGAAGGATTTTTCAAAATTCACCCTCTAAGGGGTGAAACGGGGGTCCAAAGTTTGTATAAAAATCTTATTCCTTGAGTTAATAGACTTGAAACTTGGCACGAATATTTATCTAAGTAAATTAAAAAGTTTTTCATTTTTAGTTTTCCTAAACTACCCCCTAAAAAGGGATATAGGGGGTGTCAACGTTTGTATGGAGTAATTTTAACGCGCGGTCCGAATAT
The DNA here is from genome assembly GCA_946251885.1 of Cosmia pyralina. Classification (NCBI taxonomy): domain Eukaryota; kingdom Metazoa; phylum Arthropoda; class Insecta; order Lepidoptera; family Noctuidae; genus Cosmia; species Cosmia pyralina. The sequence goes on from OX276345.1 coordinate 256,384, forward strand.
TTTCAATGATTAAATTAATGATGAATTTATTCAATTGTTATTTTTGATCTCAAGTATTTGAGATCAAAAATGAAGAACAACGTGTATCAGGGTTTTGCGAAAATCTACCCCTAAGGGGGTAAAGAGGGGTAGTCAATTTTACAGGGCAAGTTTTATGGTGGGGCTGGATCACAGAACAGATAAAGAGATTAGAAAGGAAATAGTTCCTGATTTTGGATTGGCTTTGTGGTCAGAGCACAACGCCAATTCAGTGTTAGTGCTCCTATCCGCGCGGATCGCCCATTTTGTTTTTCTCTCTGTGTTTGCACAAGCTACTTAACCGGCGCTTGTGCAGGCACAGGGGGGAGCCTCCCGTGCTGCCCGGTGAGCTCGCTCACCGTTGCGGTCGCGGCGGCCACAACCCCAGCACGATGTCGAAGCCCGGCAACCGTGGCTCGTTGGGCCACGATGCCGGGCCACCGGAGCCCCGTCCGACGTTAGACCGGGCGACGTCGCTGCCGAACATCGGCGGTGCGGCGTCCGGTTTGCCGCCGGCCGAGGCCGGAAGAAGAAGGAAGGAAGAGAAGAAAGGGAAGAAGAAGGGAGACGGACCGAGCGCCGCTGCAACGGCCGGCCCACCGACGTCATCGGCGCCTGCGCGCGTTGCGCCGACGCCGTCGTCGAGCCGGCAACAGGCGGTCTCCATCCGTCCCGCCGCGTTCCGCCCGGTGCCTATACAGGCCCCGGGGCCTGCCGCGAACCCTGGCCGAGCGCCGCATGCGCGCGCCGCGGCTCCGCCACCCGCGCGTGTGTCTGTCCCGTCGCGCACTCCTGCGCCCGGCGCACGAGTCGGCGCCGCGCCCCAAACCTATCCCGCGTCATCCGCGTCGTCCACGCGCTCCCGTGCGCCCATTGCGCGCACCTCTGCGCCGCCGCCGCGCTTCGTCTCGCGCCGCCCGCGCCCGCGGTCGCAGCTACTAAAGCTGCGCCAGCTTCGCGTGCCGCGGCGTCCGGTCCCCGCTTCTCACTGGCGGGACCGGTTAGTGCGGCTAAAGTGAGTGCTAGTGCTAGTGGCAGTGGCAGTGATAGTGTTGTGCTCCAGCGGGCGCCTGAATCTCCGGCGCCTCCCCGTATCTCGGCCTGCGACTCGCCAGCCGTGCTATCGGCATGCTCGTCTCGTTCGGGATCGAGCATGTCGCTAGCATCGGCGGGTTCGGCCGCGTCCGGTCGCGATGACGTGTCGTCGGACACGACCCCGCGATCCGGTCGTCGGCCCACCGAGGGAGTAGCGGTAGCAGGAGCGGGAGAAGAGGGAATGAGCTCACCACTTCATCCATACAACAGGCCGACTCCCCAGCCCCAACGGAAGATCCCCCGAAGAAGGAGCTCTTCGGATACCGATGCGGAGGCAGCAAAAAGGGCCTGCCTCGACCAGCCGCAGGCACACAGCGAGAGTGTGCCGCGGAGTCGGGCGACGCCGCCTGCGTCGCCGTCGCCGTCGCCCACGTTCGCGGACGCGGCACGCAGTCGTACTCCACCCGTATCACCGAGGACAGCAGTGACAAGAACAGGGGTAAGTGCTTTCGTACTGTCACCTGCCCCTCCCACTGTACAGCCTGTTGCCGTCCCTGGCGCCTCGGCGGCGCCTGGCGCCCCGACGGCGCCGGCGGCGAAGAAGCAGCAAAAGACGCCTCGGTATCCGCCGCTGGTAGTCGAGAAGCTGCCAAACTGGGCCACCCACTTTAGGGCCATTGCCGCCAAGCTGGGCCGGCCCGCAAATGCACGCCCATACGGGGCGGGTGTCCGGTTTACTCCGGACACGGAAGAGGAATACAGGCTGGTCCAACGTTACCTGACCAGCCTGGAAAAGGAAAGCGGCATCTCTTGGTTTGCTTACTCGCTGCCAGCGGAAAAGAGTATGAAGGTCGCCATAAAGGGTCTTCCGGCGGACACGGACCCTAAGGAGATCGAGGAGGAGCTTAAGACGCTGGGATACCAGCCGGAGTACGTGCGCCACATAAAGGGGGCGCAGGGAAGACCTGGCTGCGTATTCCACGCGGTCCTCAAAAAGACGCCCGACGTCCGGGCCATTTATGACACCACGACATTCATGTATATGCGTGGTGTCAAGATCGAGGCCTGGCGGGGCAAACGTGGGCCCGCACAGTGCCACCGGTGCCAACAATTTAGGCACAGCTCGCATCAATGCCACCGCCCGCTCGCCTGTGTGCGATGTGGGGAGGGGCACGCGGCAAGGGAGTGCCCGCGCCCGCGGGAGGAGCCGGCCACCTGCGCCAACTGCGGTGGCCCGCACCCCGCGTGCAACCTGAAGTGCCCCGTATTTCAAAATGAGATTAGAAACAGGCGGGCGGGGACCGCCGCCATCACGGTGAATGCGCGCCGGCCCAAGGCGGCCACCGAGAGGCCGCAAGAGACGCCTATAGAAGGCCAACAGGCTACGTCGTTGATGGCGGCGGCCAACGGGCCCACAGATAGGAATCAAGCCTCCTCCTCGGGGCGGAGGAAGAAGAAGAGGCGCGGGGGGAAAAGGAAAGGGAAAGGCATGAAGTCGACCCTTCCCCCCCCGGCGACACAGGAGGAAGTCCCTGAGGTTGAACCGGCCGGCCCTGCCTTGAACAGGGCGCAGGTCGTGAATGTTTCACAACGCACTACTAGCGCCGGCATAGCGCCGCGGGAGGAATGTGAAACAAAAAAGTTCACCTCAAAGAAGAGTGGCGGCGCCACCGGCGCTAAAACTACTAAGCAAGAGTTCACGACCTGCGCAATCAATTTATTGATGAACTTGATAAAAGCGATAAGGCAGGGTCAAGACGTGGAAACGGTCATCCTCGATGGCCTGGCCACCCTTTTAACTCTCTATCATGGCTAGGCCGTTGAGGGTGATCCATTGGAATGCCCGCGGCCTCCGGGACAAGGTCGCCCCTCTCCGCCATCTCCTTAGGGAACAAGATGTAGACGTGGCGCTCATAAGCGAGACGCTCCTGGGACCCGAGGATAGGGTCAGGTTCCCGGGTTACCTCGCTTACAGGAAGGATGAAAGGTCGGCTCAGAACGTCCGCTACCGTGGTCTGGCGGTACTAGTGAGGCGAAGAGTCGTCCATCAAGAGCTCCCCTTGTCGTCGCTCAGCTCTTTTTACGCGCTGGGTGTGCAGCTACACGTAGCCGGCGAGGACATAAACATATACGCCTGCTATAAGCCGCCCGCGACACAGTTGGACTTGTCGGAGTTGCGGGCCCTTATCAGCACCACGCAGAGGGCAACCATCCTCGCCGGCGACTTAAATTGTAAACATCCAGCGTGGAACTCATCCAACGTGAATACCGAGGGGAGACGGCTCTTCGCGGACGCGGAAGCCTTCGGCTATACGGTGTCCGGCCCAGAGACGCCCACCCATTATCCGGACGTCAATACACACATGCCGGACGTGCTGGACATCGTAGTCCACCGAGGGCTACAAGGCCAGATCACGCAGCAAGTGATAGACGACGAGCTACAGTCTGACCATCAGCCAGTGCTCGTCGTCTTAGCGGGTATGCCGACCCGACTGAAGCCCATAGCGCCACGTCGTACAACGGACTGGGCAGCATTCCGGGAGAAGTTGGAAGCCACCACGCCGACTCGGCCTATAGTCACCTCCGCGGACGTGGACCAGACGGCGAGCGACGTCACTGCTTGCATTCAAAGCGCCTTGGAAGCGGCGACAACTACACAGCCGCAGGGGAGAGTGCTATTGCCGCCCCTACCGACACATCTCAAGGCAATGATCGCCGTGAAGAGGCGCCTGCGCAAGCAGTGGCAACAGACAAGATGCCCGACGATGAAGAGGCAGCTCAACCGTCTCGCGGAGAAGGTGAAGGCCGAGCTCAAGGCTTTGGCCGCCGCGGGCTGTGAGGAACGAATAGAGGCCAGTACAGGCAGCTGGCCCTCTGTTTTTAGATTATGCCGCTCTCTCACGAATACCCCAGCTCCGGTGCGCCCTCTGCTTAGCAGCGACGGGGCGCTCAAGTACGTAGCGGAGGACCGGGCGGAGGTCTTCGCTGAGCACCTGGAGCGTCAATTTCGTCCGAACCCGACCAGCGACCTCGAGCATGTCGCAGCGGTCGAGAAACACCTTGGTGCCTACTTCGCGCCGCCGATAGCTCCCGAAGAAGACCCAGTGTTTTTCTCGCCTGGCGCAGTTAGACGCGCCATCCTGAACACAAAGCCCCGCAAGGCCCCTGGTGCTGACGGTATCACCAACACAGTGCTGCGCCACCTGCCGTACCGTACGGTAGCGGCGCTGGCGCGCCTGTTCACGGCGGTACTGCGCACCGGGGCTTTTCCCGCGGTGTGGAAGGAAGGGCGCGTCATCATGCTGCCCAAGGCGGGGAAGAACATACTGAAGCCGGAGAGCTATCGGCCGATAACTCTGCTGTCCACGATTTCCAAGGTGTTCGAAGTACTCCTGCTGCGACACCTCCAACCTCACATCGCGCCGCGTCCGGAGCAATTCGGGTTCCGGGCGGAACACAGCACGACGCTCCAGCTGTCGAGGGTACTGCACCAACTCACAGCTGCACAGAACAAGAAGGAGCACTCGGTCGCAGTACTCCTCGACATGGAGAAGGCCTTCGACCGTGTGTGGCATGACGGCCTTGTTTACAAGCTGGCCACCTCGGATGCGCCCCGTCGCGTCGTCAGGGTGGTTTCCAACTTTCTCTCCAACAGGACGTTCCGTGTGGTGGTCGACGGCGCGCTCTCGGGCGCCCGCCCGGTGCTGGCGGGTGTACCCCAGGGGAGCTGCGTGTCGCCTGCGTGTTACTCACGATACACGGACGACATCCCCACTACAGCAGAGACGATGCTCGCGCTGTACGCCGACGACGCCGCGTATATCGCTTCTTCAATGAATGTGAAGTACGCGGCGGTCAAAATGCAGCGCGTCCTCGACCTCATCCCCGACTGGCTGTCCAAGTGGCGGCTGTCGGTGAACGTGAGTAAGACGCAGGCGCTTGTCACGGGACGAGCGCGCCTCCCGCCACCCCTGAAGCTGCAAGGAGTCGACATTGATTGGGCGCCCCAGGTCAAGTACTTGGGTGTGACCATCGATCGTCGGCTCTCTATGGGGCCACACGTCCGCAGAGTCGCCGCGCAAGGTAGGGTCGCCCGCAACCTGCTCAGACCAGTGCTCTCATCCCGCCTCCCTCATAGTGTCAAGTTGGGCGTGTACAAATTGTACGTTCGCCCAATCTTGACCTATGCCGCCCCCGCTTGGTTCGCCCTCACAAGCGAGTCGAGCCGAAAATCGCTCCGCGCGCAGCAGAGTCTCGCGCTGCGGACGATAGTTGACGCTCCTCGCGTCGTGAGGAACGACGTGCTCCACCGCGACCTCGGGATTGAGAGCCTGGACGAGTTTGTGGGCCGCCTAGCGAAGGGAATGTTCGCGCGTGCCGACGCGTCTGCTTGGCCCCATGTCAAGCAGATAGCGCCGTGGCATGCGCGCCCCCCTGACGCGAGGCCCCTACCCCGCGATTTACTTGCGGACGGTGACCCCATCTCCGCACCGGATTGACCTCCAAGTGAGTCGCTCCCGGCTACACGCGGCTCACTTGTGACACTAATGCTTTCACCACATATTACATACGCTGTCACGTGATGCGTGCTAGGATAATTTAGGCGTGTCGCGTGACAAACTACAGACACTCACCTCTAAACAGGCGCAGAGACACACACGTTGAGGCGCCGTGCGGGCGGCGACTCGCGTAAGATACCTGGGTGACGTCACACAGTTCAATGTCACCCATACACTCAGTACACGGTCTCCCTAACCCGTGCCAGGCTCGGCTAGCTCTGAAAGTGGGGCGGGCGGGAGCCATCCACCCCATCCGTAGGAACGTCGAGTCCGCGTCTCTGTCGCTGGTCGCTCTCTGCTGGGCTTCATGCATGTAGGTGTGTGTTCCACCCGGTAGGGGTTGACCGCCGGGACGCGGTGAAGAAAGCGGCAGTATGCATATGTCGTGACGAGCTTACGGATACATATACAGACTACTGTTAACATGGGCGTGTTAATGCAGCACGTCCAAACATACCATTGCCAGTGGCAGATAAAATGAGAGGCCCGTTGTTACGGGCCGCAGTATAGCCTCCGCGGCAAGGGGGCATATGCCCCGGTTCCGCACGCCACGCCCCTTGCGGGGCGTCGCGACATCTCACTCTCGCGAGTTCCTGATTTGTACTAGAACGCTTGTCGCCGCTTGTCCCCCACTTTGTAACTCCACTACAAGCAAGAGACCAATACGTACGCGCATTACGCACACAAATAAACCACACGCACTTAGATCGCGAGTTAGCTATCGGTTCTCACACTAACGCAAATACTGCGCTTGACGTACACTTACACACGCGCAAAAGCAATTTATTTCTCATACACGTTACGGCTTGCATTGATCGATATTGATATCGATAAAATGTATTATAATTTTATTTTTATAAGTTTTGCAATAATTCACTTTAATTTCGGGAGGGAGGACGGGGTATGAATAGTGTGGACTTCCTATAAACATACATAATTAAAAAAATGTCAAATTAAGGGGGAATATCCGATATAGCAGTGAAATTCAAATTTTCTTTAGATTTTCGCTAATTGCAGCTCTGTTTTTCGTCATAATTATGTTATGATGTTGTAGATATTGATTGCACCCTGTAACCATAATATATTTGCTAAAAAAACTATTTTACAAAAAAAAAAAACAACCGACTTGCCACCAACTTCCGAAATTAATGTTATTTTTCACTTTGTAGTATTTTTTTGGAACTCGGTTGTTTTTTTTTTTGTAAAAAAGTTTTTTATTTTTTACTTGTTAGTGGGTCAGTCTTTAATTTATCTAAGTTACAATAGCCTAATGTCAACTGCTCATCACCTTTTACAAAATATTGCTTTTCCCGATACAAGGACGTTAATTGTTGGAGAGTTCTCCCAGTATGGAACCCGGAGAACTGGAACTGATGGTGAAGTCACCATCAGCTCCTCTTCAATCAAATCACAACCCGTGAAATACGTATTATTGAGTAGTTCCGATGGCCATATGTGGTCTTCCTCATCAGTTCCACTTCATCAAATGGTGCTTTCCGGGAGCAAATGCACGAGTTACTATAAAAAATACCTATAAAATTTGAAGGTTCTTCTCAATTTCTCTGAGATGCCATCATCAGATCCTGGTGTTCTTGTCATGGTACCATCCTTGGGATATCTCCTTTCCAACAAAAAAAGAATCATCAAAATCGGCGACGAAGTTATCCGCGAATACACATAAAAAAAATATATATATAGTACGGTCGAATAGAGAAACCTCCTTTTTTTGAAGTCGGTTAAAATTAATTAAAATCTTCTTTTCGTCTAAAATTGTCTAAGGGGCCTCTGCGACTTGGCTTCGGCTCCTCGTACGCCTTCCAAAGGTCCGGGACCCCAGGGTCCCGAGATATGTCAAAAAAAATTAAAATCATGTCAATTATCAAAAATCATCATGTTGCTCAAAAAAACAAGTTTTCTTTTCGGAAATAATTAGATTTTTAACCGACTTCAAAAAGGAGGTTCTGTATTCGACCCGTATGTATGTATGTATGTATTTATGTTTGTCATAATCTACATACTTTCAGGAAGGTTTTAGTATATAATAAATTATGTAATTATTCTTATCTCCGGCATTTCTAAGCCGATTTTGATGATTCTTTTCGTTCGTCTTGGGCTTACTTATTATCTATTAAACTAAAAAAAAACAAAAACGAATAAACTAACTTTCATAAAAAACTTAACAGCTTCTGAAGTCGGTGTCCTCAATTCTTCAATGCACCTTAGCTTGGCACCAACTTCAAATCAAATTAAATCAAATCATCTTTATTGTGGATCATAGGTAATCGTAATTGTACATAATACAGGTGTTGGTTAAATATTTTGCACAGCTATGTCCTACCCCTATGGCGTACAATAAAATGTAGATACATAATTATATTTAATTTACATGTTTGGCAACATTAATTAGAATACATTGCAAAATTATTAGATCTTTAAATATTTCTTGCATTTACAAATTTCAGTAGTCAAAAAGTTCATCATGTAACTATGTATAAAAAACGCATCATGACCTAGGCAAGTTGTATTTTTAACCGACTTCAAAAAGGAGGAAGTCCTGAATTCGTCGGAAGCTTTTTTTTTTTTTTTTTTATGTATGTTCCCCGATTACTCGAAGATGGCTGGACTGATTTGGATTTTTTTTTTTTGTTTGAAAAGGTATACATCCCAGGTGGTCCCATGATGATCAAGTCAGGATCTGATGATGGGATCCTGGAGAAATAGAGAGAATTCTTCCAATTTTATAGGCACACTTAAAGCGATTTGGATAGTTTTTGGAAGAGTACTTTCTCGGAGTGGTTCCATTTCAATTTCGCGAAGATCTGATGAAGAACTTCTGAGATAGGCAACGGAACTCCTCAATAAATGATAGCAAATGGACTGGGATTGCTGAAATCTCATGTCTGTTTGTTGTTTACACCAGTTCATAACATAACATCACGCCAGTACGCTGTGAAGGGGTAAGCACATGTGAACCACTAAAAAGTGAAAAATAAAAACTTTTTTACAAAAAAATACAACCGACTTCCAAAAACAACACTATAAAGTGAAAAATAACTTTAATTTCGGAAGTCGGTGGCAAAAACGAAAATACATTTAATCAGACACCCACTTCCGAAATTAAAGTTATTTTTCACTTTGTGTGTTGTTTTTGGAAGTCGGTTGTATTTTTTTGTAAAAAAGTTTTTTGTTATAACTGATGCGCTTACTGTCGATGATCGTTTAGTTTCCTTATTAACTGTATAGCTATCGTTGTGGGGCGGCGTATTTGATTGGTCGATCATATTGCTCTCGGAAATATTTGGTTTAGTGATTAGTTTACTGGGTAATAGTAAAGTGTTTGTGCATATACTTCTGGCCAGATGTATTGGAGAGTGGCGAGAAGTGCTTAACCTCATGTTCAGTAGTCTCTTCGACACTGGTGATGAGTAGTTTTTTTGCTGAGAGGTAGTACTGGATATTTTTGCTGAGAGGTAGTACTGGATATTTTTGCTGAGAGGTAGTACTGGATATTTTTGCTGAGAGGTAGTACTGGATATTTTTGCTGAGAGGTAGTACTGGATATTTTTGCTGAGAGGTAGTACTGGATATTTTTGCTGAGAGGTAGTACTGGATATTTTTGCTGAGAGGTAGTACTGGATATTTTTGCTGAGAGGTAGTACTGGATATTTTTGCTGAGAGGTAGTACTGGATATTTTTGCTGAGAGGTAGTACTGGATATTTTTGCTGAGAGGTAGTACTGGATATTTTCTTCAGTAATTCAATTTGCATTTGCTGATCATGAATATTTTGTTTTAATCGAGCGTTCTCGATGCTAACATTTTCGATTTCTATATCAGCGCTTTTTAATTTTTCTTTAAACTGATTTATTTCTCGTTTTAGGTCTTCAACAAATGATTGGTCATTATTTTGTGTTGCACTCTGTATACTCAACATAGTCGAATTTAACATAGTTGAGTTCAATACATCTTGACTAGTCGAATACCTACGACAAGTTTAGCTGTGATTGAGATCTCGTCAGTTTGTTTCTTATAGTAACGTTTTCCATATTATTGTCTTTATTAAATGTAAAAACAAAATATTTTTGCAGTAATAACAGCTTTTGAATGCTAAGTTACTCGTGTTTTAAGTAAAAAAATCGTCAGAAAATAATTGGACGAACAAAAAGTGAAACGTTCCTTGAGGTTCAGAAGCTGTTAAGTTTTTTATGAAAGATATTTTATTCGTTTTTGGTTTTTGAAGTCGGTTTTTACTTTTTTTGAGTGTAGTAAACCTAGAAAAGTATACTACGACTTTGATGAATACTGAATTTATTATTGAGTAACCGTTACGGGCGCAAATCGCATTTTCAATAACAAAACTGCAATTTGCAAAAATCCAAAAAACTAATTTCACGGCTTTATCGAATGTTTTCCATTAGACGTATATTTTTATAAATAAAAACATCATTTGTGTACACATACTTAATATCGACATTGATTACAACTTGGTACAACCCTATCGATACGCATAGATTTCGCGGAATTCAAGCTTTGGCTCGCGACATTCGCAGTGAATGCAACATATTGCGCGATCGCTCACGTAGTACAAGACGGTACCCATGCATTGCAAGCAATGTATAATTGTGCATCTGTTTGCGATTGTATCGCTTTTATCTACAAACTACATAATACTATTGTAATAATTACAAATATCACTTGTATTTTAAGGTTTTTGGACTTACTGGTGAAAAGAAATCCCTTGTCGGGCACACCACTACACCACTTGCTACTTTTCCGACACGTTATAACAGCGCAACAGGGTATAATTCTTTTTTTTTTCGCGTATCGTCGTACGGGGTTGAGAGGAGGATTAGAGGGAGAGGAGGAGGGGTGAGAGGGGGTAAAAGGGGAGGGGGAGGTTAGCGGGAAGGGGATGTGGTGAGGGGGTGAGAGGTAGAGGGGATGGGGTGGGTGAGGGCGTGGTGAGGGGATTGATAGAGGAGGGTGAGAGGGGTGGGAAGGGGAGATGGGTGAGAGGAGGATTAGAGGGAGAGGAGGAGGGGTGAGAGGGGGCTTAGAGGGAGACAGGGAGGGATGACGAGTTCCTTTATACCTTAAAGTTGCTTTTTGTATAACATTGATGCATTGAAGAAACCCTGCCTGCCCGACAGAAAGACCGAAAAATAGAAAGTCGGCACAAAAAACAGGAGTAAACTCCAGTCTGCGTCGGAGCTGACACACACACTTTTTTTGTGTGTTTGAACACGCAATCTCTGGAACTACCAGGTGGACTTTAATAATTATTTTTGCATTTGATAGCCCAATTCTTAAGGAAGGCTATAGGCGTATTTAACATCACTCTAGGACTCTTAGGTGCCGAGCAAAAATAAAAAAATTAGAAAGAATGCTAAGTAAAAACGAAATAATAGCGTGGGCAAGCAATGCATCAGCAGCAAGGAATTTCAGAATTTTGGCAGAAGCTATCCTATCTATATAAATAAAAAGAGAAGTCCTGACTGCCTGACTGATTGACTGACTCATCAACGCCCAGCCCTAACCCTTGGACCTACAAAGCTGACATTTTAACAAGTAGACTTGCAAGGAATAAGGAAGGAATTCCCGGTAGTACGTTCCCGTAGGATATTTCCCGACATCCACGCGGGCGAAGCCGCGGGCAAAAGCTAGTTCTTTATACTTTTATGCAAAAACATTCAATTAAATTATTTAGCATATCAAATCAAAAGTAATTTATTTATTCAAATTAGGTTGAGTTTCAGCACTTTTCGAACGTCAAAATAACATAAGACAGTCCCCCGGCACGCCCGCCCTTCACCACTTCCTAGTGCCTTAGCTGGGAAGAAGTGGCGCAACAAACTGTCCAGCAGTAGAGCTGTTTGTTCAGTTAGAAAAACTTGATTCTATACAATAGTACGGAGAATAATTTACGCAACAGAAAACATTAAATTATATTATGTGTCAAATAATGTCATTATGTAAGCTAATTCTGGAGAAAGAACATAAACATTGTCTGAAGTAAATCCCAGCGAACAGCTGTTCTGTTGTTATCGGTGAAGTAGTCGTTGATAGAATAGTATGCCTTTGAACAAAGGTCGGATTTTACTTATAGCTTTAAACGCATTAAAAGGCAAATCTAGCAACGAAGAGGTAGCTTGTTATAAAAAGTTATATCCAGCCCAACAAATGAGTTATGAATCTTACGAAGCCGGTGAGATGGAGCGCGTAATTTGTCCGTATTTCTGGTGTTATTATTGTGAATATAACTGTTTTTACTGTGTAAATGTATATTTTGGCTAATGTATATAGGATGTTGGCGAAGATGAACTGTGATGCCAGCGTGAGAATACCAATATCTTTAAAAATTCTATCAGAGAAACTCTGGCACCTAGCTGGTAAATTGCTCGAACAGCTCGTTTTTGAAAAACAAATATATTTTGAATGTCATCATGCAGCCGTTTTGCCCCTCACCAGAATACCGTAGGGCATAACGCTATGGAAATAACTAAAGTAGACTAACCGAGCCGTATCAACGTCAGTGTATACATGCGTCAAGTGTCATACTTTGAGCCACATACGGCGTAGGCGGCTGAACTGAGCCTTCCCGCTAGGCTTGATATAAATAAATAAAATAAAAAAGTTGTTTATTCTCACCGTCAAAGTTAAAATTTTAGAACAGGTAGGTACGTGATATAATATATGTGGGGGCCCACTGAAGTTTAGCATCTACTGTTATGCCCAGAAAAACTGCTGATTCTACAGTGTTAAGTTCCTCTTTATCTAAGACGATGTTGGGTCTTAGATTTCTAATATTCAGTAAGGCGATTTATGTCAGCCAGCACACGCCAGTTGGTAGGTACCAACAAAAAAAAAACCGGTCAAGAACGAGTCGGACTCGTGCACCGAGGATTTGCGTTCCAATTTCTGAAAAACTGTGCTATTTAGAGACATCGTTTTATTTTTCCTGTAATCTTCACATAAACTTCTATCACATAGAATAATTTCAGATTTTTTTCTATGCAAACTTTGGAGGTAAGGGTATTTTTTTACATTTTTATCTAAAGTCGAAAACTATGCGGCCTAAAAAAAAGAAAAAAAACGGCCAAGTGCGTGTCAGACCACGCACAAAGAAGGGTTCCGTAGTTGAAAAGAATTAATACCAAAAACAAACAAAACTGTTATCGCAAAACAAAAAAATACATGTCATAAAACTACAAATGACTTATTTTCGGACTTTTTCCTTTAAATTGTGCTATGAGCCCTTCCTTCTTGGCAAATTTCATGATTCTAGGTCAATGGGAAGTACCCTTAGGTTTTGATTTACTTGTGAGAATCAAAATATGTCGCTTAAATGACCGTATTTTTTTATTGCATTGACATAGAAGCTAAATTTTATTTAGATCTCCAAGGGACCAATAGACCTACGTATTTGATATTAATTTCAACTTGATATCTTTACGCGTTCCTGAGAAAAAGGGTCTTGACAGACTAACAGATTTGATTTTTTTTATGTGATAGAATTACAAATTAACAATTTTCGCACTTTTTCCTTTATTTGCGCTGTGAGACCTTGCTTCTTGCCAAATTTCATAATTCTAGGACAACGGGAAGTACCCTATAGGTTTTGATTTACTTGCGAGTATCAAAATATGTCGCAAATGGCCGTATGTTTGTAATGCGTTGACTTAGAATCTTGACTTTTTTAGGACCTACTTGTTTGATATTAATTTCAACTTGATACCTCCACGCGTTTCTTGACAGACTGACAGACAGACAGACGGACAACAAAGTGATCCTATAAGGGTTCCGTTTTTTCCTCAGTACCTGTTGCAAAAAAAATATATATTTCTTTCTTATTTGCAAAACAGTTGGGCAAACGTCATCTAAAACTGTTTCAAATTTCAAGTTGATACCATTAGTAGTTCTTGAGATGTCCAGCAGGGACAGACGGATAGACAGATAGACAGACTGAGTCGCACCATAAGGATTCCTTTTTACCATTTTGGTACGGAACCTTAAAAACAAGCAACAATGAGCCAGTTTGTTACCAATTGTAGTTTGAAATGCCTGCAACTTGTGCACCAACAACATCGAAAGCGACGGGCGCCATCGGAAGACCAGGGGTGTCGTAACAGGCGACTAACAGATCTTATCAGAGGGCGACTGATAAGTTTGAAATGCCTGCAATTTGCGCACCAACAACATCGAAAGCGACGGGCGCCACCGGAAGATCAGGGGTGTCGTAACAGGCGACTAACAGATCTTATCAGAGGGCGACTGATAAGTTTGAAATGCCTGCAATTTGCGCACCAACAACATCGAAAGCGACGGGCGCCACCGGAAGATCAGGGGTGTCGTAACAGGCGACTAACAGATCTTACCAGAGGGCGACTGATAAGTTTGAAATGCCTGCAACTTGCGCACCAACAACATCGAAAGCGACGGGCGCCATCGGAAGATCAGGGGTGTCGTAACAGGCGACTAACAGATCTTATGAGAGGGCGACTGATAAGATCATCGTACGATTGCCCCTTAATGTGTTGCGGAAGTCCGCCAGTCCTTGCTCGGGGCACCTCGGGGACACTGCTGACTGAATTAAAATTGCTGAGATAATTAATAGAAATAGACGCAGAAAAAGTAATTGAAAGACAATATTTTGCATTCTCTTAGCTCTTAGATTTATGATTTCAGTCACAATTTGTTTTCGCATTCTGTAGATCCAAGCTTAGTAGGTTCGGCTTAGCGACAATGTTCACAACACTTGAGGCGGTTGTGGGCCCCAAGCTTAGTAGGTTCGGCTTAGCGACAATGTTCACAACTCTTGAGGCAGTTGTGGGCCCCAAGCTTAGTAGGTTCGGCTTAGTGACAGCTTTCAACCGAATTTCGTTTTATTTTCGGTTTTCAACAATTCAGCGGTAACTGCTGCGTTTGCACTGGCGAAACATTCACAAAAAAACATGTTGAAATCTCCGTTGCCATGGTTTCCTGTCAATGTATCAACTAGCGTTCGCATTGACGCATTGTCACACAACTTGTTGACGCGAAAAGACGCGACATGTGTTTGACGTTTCATATCACTTGACATGTTTCCACCAGATTTTCACAACAAATCTTGAATTTCATGGAATAATATTTCTGTTTTCTGATTATAATGAATAGAATCTTCTAGATGGCACAGCAGTTACTCCAGAATGATGTAGTGTTAATTGTTCAATTACATTTTGCAACGTGCGAAGCCATTGTCCGAGACTACTGCAGATGTGCGGTATCTCGTGAACGCATGGATGTTCGCTTGTTTCAGTCAAACCATCTGTATGCAGTTTGAGAATATTTATTTATGATACGAGTGCGGTAAGTTGGTTTTTACAAACGAGTAGACGAATGTAGGCCCGAGACAGATATCCGTGGCCCGAGATGAAGTCGAGGGCTTACCATTGTCACGAGTTTGTAAATACCAATTTCCGGACGTGTGTCATACAATTTTTTTTCAACACATTTGCGAGAAAACAGTATAATATGTAATGAAACAAACTTTTTCAGTAGACTACTTTTAATAGCAAATTGACCACATTGAGGACGGCTTGTATACTTCACACATAATTCATTGAAATAAGCCATCAAAACGTTTTCAGAGAATGATTGAGTATTTCCTCTAGGAGGAGCTTGTGGCTAAGTAATAACAGCCGCACGGGTCGATCCATCAGGTAAAGGTCCGTGGATGGGTGACCATCTGTACATACCGAGACTCCTCCGTGCCTCGGCAAGCACGCTAAGCCGTTGGTCCCGGCTGTCACTCGTGACAGTCGTTACTGGTCGTCAGAAGCCCAAAAGTCTGACAACAAGTCTTACCAAGGGGTATCGTATTACCCAGTTACTGGGTAGTGGAGGTCAGATAGGCAGTCGCTTCATGTAAAAAAATACTGGTATTCAGCTGCATCCGGTTAGACTAGAAGCCGGCCCCAACATAGTTCGGAAAAGGCAGGCAGATTGATTGATTGAGTATTTCTTCGAGTCTTCCATGCTATAAAATTATTTTAAATAGCGCTCTCGCGATTTTGGCGGCAAGAGACCGTTTACTGCAATTTGCGCCTCATTCAGAATATCAGGTGGAGTGTCGATTCCATGTTAATATTAGATTCCTCGCTTGAACTCATATTATTATTTTGTTTATAAATATCGGTCGGAAAGTCGCAACAACATCTTTGACGTTTCTAATATGGAAATGGCGCGAATTTGCAAATGGCGCCACGTACGCATGGTGAAAATTAGAGCTACATCTTTCGTCTCATTTACTCTTTATTATTAAAGTGAGACAAACGTATTGAGCAAAAGTGAGCCAAAACGCTTCCAAGGAGGATCGATCAGTCAGCTTATTTATTCTCGTAATGTGAAACTCCTTGGTGCAATCCTTATAATATAATATGTTTAATGGAAATAAAAAAAAAACCGTAAAGAATATGCACGACGCTATACAACGGAGTATGCGGTAAAACAGGAACTTAGGTTTTGTACCCAAGAGTACCTATGTTGGCGAACAACCTATTTTACCGCACGTTCCGTTGTATGGTGCGTAATTTTTAACTTTCGAACAATGTATACAGGCTTTGTAAATGAATTTTTTGAGCAAACGTGTTGAAAAAGTACGTATTGATGCTAGAAAGTACTGAAACTGTTTATTCGTTATGGAGATTTGGATATCGGAATATTTACATTCCTTGTCGATCTGCGCAACAAACGCATCCTGTGCCTGTCTGAAGCCAGAACTAAATCAATTACGAATACAATAAGTAGTGCGTGTTATGCTGTCAGATCGTTGAGGGATATTTTGTCTATTGCCCAACTTCGTACCGTCTATTTTGCTCTAGTTGAATCTAAACTGAGATATAGCATTAAATTTTGGGGAAACAGCTATAAATATAATATAAAGGCAGCATTTATTAGACAAAAGCGAGCATTGAGAACTATGCTTCGTTTAAACCAGACAGAATCATGTAAAAAGTATTTTATTAAACTTAGAATTTTAACGGTACCGTGTCTTTATATTCTCTCGGTTCTCCTTACTCAGGCAAAGCTTAATGTTGTCAAACACTCGTCACGCGTGCAGTCTGTTAACAAATTACCAGCAGAATTTAAGAATATTCAGAATGTGAACATGTTTAAAAATAAACTCAGGGCTTTTTTAATCAATATAGCTTATTACAGCATTGACGAAATTTGACTTGTATTGTTGCTTTTTTTATGCTTAATGTTTGTATAAGTTGCTTCTTTTTAACTGACTTCAAAAAGGAGGAGGTTCTCAATTCGTCGGAACCTTTTTTTTTTTTTATTTTTTTTTTTTTTATGTATGTTCCCCGATTACTCGAAGATGGCTGGACCGATTTGAATTTTTTTTGTTTTATTCGAGAGGGTTGGTTCCATATAAAATTGATTAACTTTGCTTGGGTAGTTTTTGAGTTAGCTTCAATAATACGTATTTTTTCCCCACTTTTATATGGATGATGTTCTAGTTTGTTTTGCAGATAGTGGTATTAGAATTTGTGTGGGGTAGGTACACAACTAAAAAGTGAAAAATAAAAACTTTTTTACAAAAAAATACAACCGACTTCCAAAAACAACGCAAATACACGGCAAAAAACGAAAATACATTTAACTAGACACCGGCTTCCGAAATTAAAGTTATTTTTCACTTTGTAGTATTGTTTTTGGAAGTCGGTTGTATTTTTTTGTAAAAAAGTTTTTGTGTACCTACTGTGCAAATATATCGACACAAATGTATTTTTGTTATGAAATAAATAACTTGAACTTGTTGGACTGTCACCGTGCCTGTTGACTGTGCACTGTGCCTGTTGACTCTGCACTGTGCCTGCTGGTCTTCCTGGATACTGTTGCAACTGATTGCTGCGCAGACGTTGGTAATTCGTGGTTGGTGACGTTGGCTGTTGTGCACATGTAATGCTGAGGTGGGGTATTTAAGTATTTTTATCTAACTCAAAGCATTTATTTCAAATAAACCAATTACTGGCACTTTTGAATTGGAAATGGGCCGGTCAGTCAGAAAGATGAAGCTAGTTGCCCATTCCAAAGCGTAGTAGATCACTATGGAGAAGAACGAGCAAGAAACTCCACCGACACTCTTTTAAATCATAATATTTTTACAAAATATTGGTTACATCGTTCGTGTTGAAAATATGTATGTGAGAACAATGTAGAAAGACGTGCACGTTAAAAAGCGTCCGTAACATAAAGATAAAAACTAAAAAGAACTAAATTAAAAATAAGCCGTGGCAGCTAAGAGACGACCAGTCCCAACTGATGGCCCCCGTTCAGGAACATGACACATGGATCAGCACCAATTAGCTCAACCATTTTGAAGGGAACTTAATGATCCAACACACACGCCACCATCAGCGAGACATTTGAGTGAGCATGACATACTCTCAACCGCCAGGGCACACTCAAGTCAGTGAAAGACGTACCCAGTAAAAGGTACCTTAATAGTAGCTACATAGTGCTCACACATGTGCTATGCAATTATATAATACTAATAGATTGAATTTAAACAATGCAAAGAAAGTTTTCTCTCTTCATAATCTTCAGCAGTTCCAACAATATTTTCGAATGCTAATCAATTAGTTTATGCGTCCTTGTAGAGCAGGACAAGCATTCAGCCAAGCATTTTCGTCAGCGATGTAATCTCCCAACTTATAATATGCCCGGTTGCATAGTGTGCGTTTTATACAAGATTTAAATTTCGTTTCATTCAGCTGGAGTATATGGGGAGGTATTTTATTAGGTTGGGGAAAAAGTCTTTTCGCATTATAGTATGTATGAACTTAAAATAAAATCTCTTTGGCTATACTATTTGTATCTGGCTGGTTTTGGTATCATTGAAAGTTTAAATTTTAAAGAACATAATTCCAAATTCAAATTAGGAAAATGTGTGATTTTCATTTGTTTTTCGTACTGTCAAGATGAGTGAATCTAATGAAGAAATTCCATACATTTTAAAATTTTACTACAAAAAAGGTAAAAATGCAACGCAAGCCGCGAAAAAAATTTGCGATATTTATGGACCCAGTGCAATGTCTGTGAGAGTAGCACAAATTTGGTTTAAGCGTTTTCAATCCGGAAATTTTGATATCAAAGATGCACGTCGCTCTGGTCGCCCTATTACGGAAAAAATGGATGCCATTTTTGAAAAAGTGGAGCAAGATCGGCATATCAGTAGTTACGACGTAGCTGAAGAACTGGGAATTGAAAACAAAACAGTTTTGGCGCAATTGAAAAAAACTGGGTACACAAAAAAGCTCGATATTTGGGTACCTCACGAGCTCACTGAAAGAAACCTAATGAATCGTGTACTCATTTGTGATTCTTTATTACGACGTAATGAAACCGAACCATTTTTGAAGAAGCTGATATCTGGTGATGAAAAGTGGATCACGTACGACATGAACGTGTGAAAAAGGTCGTGGTCAAAGGCCGGTCAGGCTTCACAGACTGTGGCGAAACCCGGGTTAGCTCGCAACAAGGTGATTCTGTGTGTGTGGTGGGATTGGAAGGGCATTATTCATTATGAGCTGTTACCACCAGGCAGGACCATCAATTCTGAACTCTACTGCGAACAACTGATGAGATTAAAGCAAGAAGTTGAGAGAAAGCGGCCGGAATCAATCAACAGAAGGGGTGTGGTTTTTCATCATGATAATGCTAGACCTCACACATCTTTAGCCACTCAGCAAAAATTAAGAGAGTTTGGCTGGGAGGTGTTAATGCATCCGCCGTATAGTCCTGACCTTGCACCTTCAGATTTCCACCTGTTTCGGTCTCTTCAGAATTCTTTAGGCAGTGTCAGGTTAACATCACGAGAGGACTGCCAAAACCACTTGTCGCGGTATTTTGATCAGAAGTCCCGAAATTTCTATAGCAATGGGATCATGTCCCTACCTACAAGATGGCAAAAAGTTATCGAACAAAATGGTACCTACATACTTCAGATAAATGTAAATAATGCATATAAAAAAATGTTTTAAATTTTCTTAAAAAATGCGAAGAAACTTTTTCCCCAACCTATTATTATAACATTTTAAACAGTACTCCACGAAGGATGAGTCTACTTTAGCCAGTCTGAAGCCTGGTTGAACTAATTGGTCCCTATTTCTAGTCCCATAATTGTGTAAATGGTATCACTTCACTTGGTTTAAATGTAAAAATGGGTGTTCCACAAGGCTCAATATTGGGTCCTTTCCTCTTTTTAGTGTATATTAATGATTTACTCCATTTATTAAAAAATCAACCACAAATGGTGTTATTTGCTGACGATACTTCCTTGATTTTTAAGGTAGGTAGACGTGATACAAATTTTGACGAAGTTAATAACGCCCTACTGCAGGTCCAAAATTGGTTCACTGCTAATAATTTAGTATTAAATGGGAAAAAAACTAAGTGCATTAGATTTTCTTTACCAAATGTAAAAAGTAGTGATTGTGAGATAGTATTGAATCAAGAGAAACTAGAATTCGTCGATAAAACCGTTTTCTTGGGGATCACGCTCGACTCTAAGCTACAATGGGGTCCTCATTTAACATCACTTGCAGGACGGCTAAGTTCAGCAGCATATGCTGTCAGAAAAATCCGTCAATTTACTGATGTAGATACTGCGCGGCTAGTCTATTTTAGTTACTTTCATAGTATCATGTCTTACGGTATTTTACTTTGGGGACGGGCTGCAGACATCGAGTCAATTTTTATTCTGCAGAAAAGAGCCATTAGAGCCATATATAATCTCCGCAAGCGCGATTCTCTAAGGGAACTGTTTAAGGAAATTAACATCATGACGGTACCTTGTCAATATATCTACGAAAATATCATGTACGTAAGGAAAAATTTACATCTTTTTAGTAAAAGAGGTGAAAGGCATAATTATAGTACTAGAAAAAGGGACCTATTAGCTCAACCAGGTTTCAGACTAGCTAAAGTAGACACGTCGTTCATGGGATACTGTTTAAAATGTTACAATAAAATACCTCCACACATACTTCAACTCAATGAGACTAAATTCAAAACTTGTATAAAACGCACACTATGCAGGCAGGCATATTATAAGTTTGGGGATTACATAACCGATAAAAATGCTTGGCTCAATGCTGGTCCTGCTCCACAACTACAACTAATTAATTAACATTTGAAGATACTGTTGGAGATGCTGAAGATTGTAAGACTATCATTGCATTGTATAGACTCAATCTCCTTTGTATTATATAATTGCATAGCACATGTGTGAGTACTATGTACATACTCTAAAGCTACCATTTACTGGGTACGTCTTTGTTTGACTTGAATGTGCCCTGGCGACTGAGAGTATGTGACGCTCACACTAATGTCTCGCTGATGGTGGCGCGTGTTGGATCATTTAGCCAATCCATGCGTCAGGTTCGTGAATAAGCGCTGTCAGTGAAGGCTGGGCATACCTTAGCGGTCAGGGCTTATTTTAATTTAATTTAAATATTTGAATTGTTTTTTTTTAAGGACGCTGTTAACGTTCTGCATCGTTCTCACATATGAAATTTCAACATGAATGATGTAACCATTATTTTGTAACCATATCTTGATTTAAAAGAGTGTCCGTGGAGTTTCTTGCCCGTTCTTCTCCATAGGTACCTACTATGCTTTGGAATGGGCGCCTAGCTTCATCTTTCTGACTGACCGACCCCTTGACAATTCAAAAGTGCCTGTAATTGGTTTAATTGAAATAAATGCTTTGAGTTTGAGTTTGAGTTTGAGTTTGTGTCCTTCACCTCTTTTACCGAAAATATTTAGTTTTGTCCTTACGTACGAGTACAACATGATGTTTTCGTAGATAATTGACAAGGTACCGTCATGATGTTAATATATTTAAACAGTTCCCTTAGAGAATCGTCCCTGCGGAGGCCATATATTACCCTGATGGCTCTTTTCTGCAGAATAAAAATAGACTCTATATCTGCTGCCCATCTATATTGTACACGGTATCAAGATGAGAGGTGGAGCGACGCATCTTGTTTAGATAAAAAACTATCTACTTCTAAGTTGTCTGACGTTGAAATTGATTTACCTACTTACAGTAGTAAAAATGCTTTGTTACTTAATAATTATGTGATTATTGATTTCAGAAACAATTCTAAACACCCTATATTCCTAATATTTATTACTGAACTATGCACTATTTACTAAATTATAATACCGATGAGGTCAACCTACTCACTAAACAACATCTTTTTCAGTGAGGTTGAGGTTGATAGTATTTCCCAGTATTCGCATTAGAAGAAGTATAATTGTTAGTACCACTGTAATCTGGAGATCATAAAGAACAATTCAATAAGTGTTTCATTACTAGACACCAAAATGTTTGGTGGGCCTATTCACCGAACAAAAAAAAAACTATTTCCTTTTAATTTTAGTTTGAAAATTCTAATCTCTGCGTTGAACAGTTACCAATGATGACGTCATGGCATCCATTCCACGTCCCACGCGGATCACTTGCGCAGTTATTTACTGCGTGTTCGTTCACTAGCCGGAATAGCTCCAATTGTTCCATCATTGTGCTCACTAACGACTCCTTTTATCTCAATAGGATTACTTCTTTACTATTGAAGCACTTTCTAACAGTTGATGTAGATACATGGACCGTTACGATTCATGATTGAATGATGGGAATGTGTTCTATAAATATTGGTACCATTTACCACAACAATGTTCAGATAGCTACTTTGCGCTACGTAACGCTACGCGGCGCTACGCAACGCTACGACATGCTACGGAATGCGTAGAGATAGTGTATTTATGAATTAATTTTACGTTTCTGGAACTGCAAAACTTACTAAATATACCTAACAACCTCTTCGAGTGATTTACAAAAGTCTTATCTCATCCACTGCAGTAGAATGCAACTAGTTCCAATAGTGTTTCAATAACAAAGTTTCTGCTAAGTCTCGTCAATGTTGTCACGGTTGTCGTAGTAGCATAGTCAGTGGTTGCGGCCCAACGTATCGCAGGGTCGTTGCGGCACTACGTGTCACAGAGTCGTTGCTACCCTACGTATCGTAGAGTTGTTGCGGCCCTACGTGTCGCAGGGTCGTTGCGGCCCTACGTGTCGCAGGGTCGTTGCTGCCCTACGTGTCGCAGGGTTGTTGCTGCACTACGTGTCACAGAGTCGTTGCTACCCTACGTATCGTAGAGTTGTTGCGGCCCTACGTGTCGCAGGGTCGTTGCGGCCCTACGTGTCGCAGGGTCGTTGGTGCCCTACGTGTCACAGAGTCGTTGCTGCCCCACGTGTCGCAGGGTCGTTGCTGCCCTACGTGTCACAGAGTCGTTGCTGCCCTACGTATCGTAGGGTCGTTGCAGCCCTACGTGTCGCAGGGTCGTTGCTGCCCTACGTGTCGCAGGGTCATTGCGGCTCTACGTGTCGCAGGGTCGTTGCTGCCCTACGTGTCGCGGGGTCATTGCTGCCCTACGTGTCGCAGGGTCGTTGCGGCTCTACGTGTCGCAGGGTCATTGCTGCCCAACGTGTTGCAGGGTCGTTGCGGCTCTACGTGTCGCAGAGTCGTTGCTGCCCTACGTGTCGCAGGGTCATTGCGGCTCTACGTGTCGCAGGGTCGTTGCTGCCCTACGTGTCGCGGGGTCATTGCTGCCCTACGTGTCGCAGGGTCGTTGCGGCTCTACGTGTCGCAGGGTCATTGCTGCCCAACGTGTTGCAGGGTCGTTGCGGCTCTACGTGTCGCAGAGTCGTTGCTGCCCTACGTGTCGCACGGTCGTTGCGGCTCTACGTGCCGCAGAGTCGTTGCTGCACTACGTGTCACAGAGTCGTTGCTGCCCTACGTGTCGCACGGTCGTTGCGGCTCTACGTGTCGCAGAGTCGTTGCTGCCCTACGTGTCACAGAGTCGTTGCTGCCCTACGTGTTACAGAGTCGTTGCTGCCCTACGTATCGTAGGGTCGTTGCGGCCCTACGTGTTGCAGGGTCGTTGCTGCCCTACGTGTCGCAGGATCGTTGCGGCTCTAGGTGTCGCAGGGTCGTTGCGGCTCTACGTGTCGCAGGGTCGTTGCGGCTCTACGTGTCGCAGGGTCGTTGCTGCCCAACGTGTTGCAGGGTCGTTGCGGCTCTACGTGTCGCAGGGTCGTTGCTGCCCAACGTGTTGCAGGGTCGTTGCGGCTCTACGTGTCGCAGAGTCGTTGCTGCCCTATATGTCGCACGGTCGTTGCTGCTCTGCGTGTCGCAGGGTCGGTTATGACCTAGAGTAGGTACTTAGGTACAGATAGGTGGTGTTTCAGCTCTGACTCTTTATGTGTGAAATTTTAAAACACACGCCTATTAAGTATACAGCGTGTATCAGAAAGCTGTGAGTGTGATAGAGACCATCAAACTGAACAACTTTCTTCATGGAACCAACATTGTAGTCGAGAAAAGCAATCAGCCGTCCCACGTACTTAAGTCGAGTAGGTATTGAAGTTACGACGTTTGAGTTAGTTATGGGACAGTGATATTTTTTTTTGCATTACAATGTTGGTCCCGTGGAGAAAGCTGTTCCGTGTGATGGTCTGTATCACACCCTTAAACTTGACCGCAGCATTCTGATACATGGTGTATTGAGGCGAGAAATACCTTTTTTTTTAGGGTTCCGTACCTCAAAAAGAAAACACGGAACCCTTATATGATCACTTCTTTGTCCGTCCGTCTGTCTGGCTGTCTGTTAGTCTCTCAAGACCCTTTTTCTCAGGAACGAGTGGAGGTATCAAATTGAAATTAATATGAAATACGTAGGTCTACGGTTCCTTAGAGCTCTAAAAAACATCAAGATTGTAAGAAAGTTTCTCACGATTCCGTAATCAGGAAGGAGTCACTGCTCTCACTATCTACTATTTTCGGGAAAAGAGAAGAACTTGAGTTCAAGGAAGCCGATTGTGCCGAACAGTGTGTACATTGGTGTAGTAACGAGTAGTTATGACTGACGTATTGTGTGTAATGACTTAATGACTCGTATATTATTGTGTGTATTGTGCGTGGCGCCTTTGTGTTGTTGTGTGTTGCGGCCGACGCGGCGGCGGCACTGCGGCCTCGCACTGATAACGCTGACCTGCTGCATGCCGCGCTCGTGGGAACATACCGCCGACGTCATATAAATGTTAGGAAACTATACAGCCGACGGATACCTGATGTGGTGGCCAACTTCTAGACACTGAGAAGAACGGTCATCGTTTCGAATTGATCATATTCTAATCGTTTTGTCACTATTGCAGGCGGCGGCCTTTTAATTATTCTACTAGTATTGATACAGCTTTAAATTAGGTTTTAGATAGTTGTACTGTGATGGATATCTACCTACATCTAGATTTACATACCTAGTTGTAATGTGATGGATATCTACCTACATCTAGATTTACATACCTAGTTGTAATGTGATGGATATCTACCTACATCTAGATTTACATACCTAGTTGTACTGTGATGGATATCTACCTACATCTAGATTTACATACCTAGTTGTAATGTGATGGATATCTACCTACATCTAGATTTACATACCTAGTTGTAATGTGATGGATATCTACCTACATCTAGATTTACATACCTAGTTGTAATGTGATGGATATCTACCTACATCTAGATTTACATACCTAGTTGTACTGTGATGGATATCTACCTACATCTAGATTTACATACCTAGTTGTAATGTGATGGATATCTACCTACATCTAGATTTACATACCTAGTTGTACTGTGATGGATATCTACCTACATCTAGATTTACATACCTAGTTGTACTGTGATGGATATCTACCTACATCTAGATTTACATACCTAGTTGTAATGTGATGGATATCTACCTACATCTAGATTTACATACCTAGTTGTAATGTGATGGATATCTACCTACATCTAGATTTACATACCTAGTTGTAATGTGATGGATATCTACCTACATCTAGATTTACATACCTAGTTGTAATGTGATGGATATCTACCTACATCTAGATTTACATACCTAGTTGTACTGTGATGGATATCTACCTACATCTAGATTTACATACCTAGTTGTAATGTGATGGATATCTACCTACATCTAGATTTACATACCTAGTTGTAATGTGATGGATATCTACCTACATCTAGATTTACATACCTAGTTGTACTGTGATGGATATCTACCTACATCTAGATTTACATACCTAGTTGTAATGTGATGGATATCTACCTACATCTAGATTTACATACCTAGTTGTAATGTGATGGATATCTACCTACATCTAGATTTACATACCTAGTTGTAATGTGATGGATATCTACCTACATCTAGATTTACATACCTAGTTGTACTGTGATGGATATCTACCTACATCTAGATTTACATACCTAGTTGTAATGTGATGGATATCTACCTACATCTAGATTTACATACCTAGTTGTACTGTGATGGATATCTACCTACATCTAGATTTACATACCTAGTTGTAATGTGATGGATATCTACCTACATCTAGATTTACATACCTAGTTGTACTGTGATGGATATCTACCTACATCTAGATTTACATACCTAGTTGTACTGTGATGGATATCTACCTACATCTAGATTTACATACCTAGTTGTACTGTGATGGATATCTACCTACATCTAGATTTACATACCTAGTTGTACTGTGATGGATATCTACCTACATCTAGATTTACATACCTAGTTGTACTGTGATGGATATCTACCTACATCTAGATTTACATACCTAGTTGTAATGTGATGGATATCTACCTACATCTAGATTTACATACCTAGTTGTACTGTGATGGATATCTACCTACATCTAGATTTACATACCTAGTTGTACTGTGATGGATATCTACCTACATCTAGATTTACATACCTAGTTGTAATGTGATGGATATCTACCTACATCTAGATTTACATACCTAGTTGTACTGTGATGGATATCTACCTACATCTAGATTTACATACCTAGTTGTACTGTGATGGATCATCTACATCTAGTTTTAAAATAATAATCAGTCTTCTTCTTCTTCTCTTCTTGTCAACGGTAAGTTTTGTATCATTTTGTATACTTATCACCAGGGGCATGTCAACAGCGTATCTACTGACGTTACAAAGACCGTCGAAGGTGCAGGTGTACATGCTCATGTCCTAGTGACGTACAATGTAGGAGGTGCAGGTGTACATGCTCATGTCCTAGTGACGTACAATGTAGGAGGTGCAGGTGTGCATGCTCATGTCCTAGTGACGTACAATGTAGGAGGTGCAGGTGTACATGCTCATGTCCTAGTGACGTACAATGTAGGAGGTGCAGGTGTACATGCTCATGTCCTAGTGACGTACAATGTAGGAGGTGCAGGTGTACATGCTCTATGTCCTAGTGACGTACAATGTAGGAGGTGCAGGTGTACCTGCTCTATGTCCTAGTGACGTACAATGTAGGAGGTGGAAGTGTACATGCTCTATGTCCTAGTGACGTACAATGTAGGAGGTGCAGGTGTACATGCTCTATGTCCTAGTGATGTACAATGTAGGAGGTGGAAGTGTACATGCTCTATGTCCTAGTGACGTACAATGTAGGAGGTGCAGGTGTACATGCTCTATGTCCTAGTGACGTACAATGTAAGAGGTGCAGGTGTACATGCTCTATGTCCTAGTGACGTACAATGTAGGAGGTGCAGGTGTACATGCTCTATGTCCTAGTGACGTACAATGTAGGAGGTGCAGGTGTACCTGCTCTATGTCCTAGTGACGTACAATGTAGGAGGTGGAAGTGTACATGCTCTATGTCCTAGTGACGTACAATGTAGGAGGTGCAGGTGTACATGCTCTATGTCCTAGTGATGTACAATGTAGGAGCACAGATAGGAGGTACTACATTAATAACCTGTACGTACTCGTACCAGTTAGTACTCAGAACTCAAAAACTCCAACTCAAAACTCAAACTCAAAGCATTTATTTCAATTAAACCAATTACAGGCACTTTTGAATTGTCAAGGGGTCGGTCAGTTAGAAAGATGAAGCTAGGCGCCCATTCCAAAGCATAGTAGGTACCTATGGAGAAGAACGGGCAAGAAACTCCACGGACACTCTTTTAAATCAAGATATGGTTACAAAATAATGGTTACATCATTCATGTTGAAATTTTACATGTGAGAACGATGCAGAACGTTAAAAGCGTCCTTAAAAAAAACAATTCAAATATTTAAATTAAATTAAAATAAGCCGTGGCCGCTAAGGTATGCCCAGCCTTCACTGACAGCGCTTGTTCACGAACCTGACGCATGGATTAGCTAAATGATCCAACACGCGCCACCATCCGCTGATGGCTCGCTAGACATTAGAGTGAGCGTCACATACTCTCAGCCGCCAGGGCACATTCAAGTCAAACAAAGACGTACCCAGTAAATGGTAGCTTTAGAGTATGTACATAGTACTCACACATGTGCTATGCAATTATATAATACAAAGGAGATTGAGTCTATACAATGCAATGATAGTCTTACAATCTTCAGCAGCTCCAACCGTATCTTCAAATGTTAATTAATTAGTTGTGGTTGTGGAGCAGGACCAGCATTGAGCCAAGCATTTTTATCAGTTATGTAATCCCCAAACTTATAATATGCTTGCCTGCATAGTGTGCGTTTTATACAAGTTTTGAATTTAGTCTCATTGAGTTGAAGTGTGTGTGGAGGTATTTTATTGTAACATTTTAAACAGTACCCCATGAACGACCAGGTTGACCAGGTTTCAACCTGGTTGAGCTAATAGGTCCCTTTTTCTAGTACTATAATTATGCTTTTCACCTCTTTTACTAAAAAGATGTAAATTTTTCCTTACGTACATGATATTTTCGTAAATATATTGACAAGGTACCGTCATGATGTTAATTTCCCTAAACAGTTCCCTTAGAGAATCGCGCTTGCAGAGATTATATAAGGCTCTAATGGCTCTTTTCTGCAGAATAAAAATTGACTCGATGTCTGCAGCCCGTCCCCAAAGTAAAATACCGTAAGACATGATACTATGAAAGTAACTAAAATAGATCAGCCGCGCGGTATCTACATCAATAACTTGACTAATTTTTCTGACAGCATATGCTGCTGAACTTAGCCGTCCTGCAAGTGATGTTAAATGAGGACCATTGTAGCCTTGAGTCGAGCGTGATCCCCAAGAAAACGGTTTTATGACGAATTCTAGTTTCTCTTAATTCAATACTATCTCACAATCACTACTTTTTACATTTTGGTAAAGAAAATCTAATGCACTTAGATTTTTTCCCATTTAATACTAAATTATTAGCAGTGAACCAATTTTGGACCTGCAGTAGGGCGTTATTAACGTCGTCAAAATTTGTATCACGTCTACCTACCTTAAAAATTAAGGATGTATCGTCAGCAAATAACACCATTTGTGGTTGATTTTTTAATAAATGGAGTAAATCATTAATATACACTAAAAAGTGGAAAGGACCCAATATTGAGCCTTGTGGAACACCCATTTTTACATTTAAGTCAGAAACGGGTAGTCAAAAGCCCGCAAGTACGACAAACAGTCTGACCAATGGGTACTTATTGTGCTACCCAGTATCTGGGTTGTGTGGAGATCACATAGGCAGACGCTCCATGTAAAACACTGGTATTCAGCTGCATCCGGTAAGACTGGAAGCCGACCCCAACATAGTTGGGAAAAGGCTATGTAGGTACAATATGGTGATTAGCCAGGACCTACACAGAAATCTTAAATCTAAAATGAATGCTATTACAAAACCCTTAGGAACCTACATGTCATAACATGCCAAGTGCCTCCTCACTTGTCAAAACATGCCAAGTACCTCCTCACTTGGCATATTTTATCAGTTTCTATGCTCTTATTGTCTAGTTAACCAGTCGAAGCCACAGCTGAGCGCGGCCCCCGCGGGTGCAGTCTCTGCACTGACTCGCATCTTCTACTACTGTCGTGTTGATGAAAGTGACTTAGACAGTCCTACATGTCAATACTGGAGAAATAATTCAACATTTTCTTTAAAAATATTCCTAAACTTTGTACTTAGTTTGTACCGTACCTACTTAGATGTTGTTGAAGAACAACAACCACAAACTTTATTGTAATCTTGAGGTTGGTGAAGATGAGCCTGCAGTCATTAGGATCTACTAAGTAAACGAATTGATAAACAACTGTTAAGTTGGAACCAGTTTCTTACAAAAACTGATGTAAGTGCAGCTTCCTGTCTAGTTACCGCGTTGTAGAGCTCTAGTATGTAGGTGCACTAGTAGACGTCGCTTCTCAGTTAGCAGCCGCTGATCCACTGGCGCTAGTGCCGGCGATTAATTAGCGCCGGCCGGACCGCAGAGGGCAGGCGGGGGGCAGGGGGGCAGCGAACACTCGCACGATTGATTGCGACGCCGCGAGTATAAACAAAAACGCAGCACTAATTCCATTAGGGCCCGAAAACGAACCCCTCTATAAATCTCCACGCGGCGCCCATTACTCGCGACAGCGGCCGCCCACCGCGCCCCCCTCCCGCACCCCCTCCGCCCAGCGCCCGCGGCCCCGTGCCCCGCGTCATGTGACGCGTCACGCGCGACTACATCATGAGTGCTGCAATTTATGGAAAAGCGCATTTCCTCGCGTGTGGGGCTCGCCCCGCCCCTCGCAAGCGGGGGCGGCGGCCTGACCCGCCTCCCGCGCCAGTGGGCGCGCGCTCGCCGGCAGGACTACACGCGTCGACGTGCTCGTGCTATCGCTCGCATCAGTGATCCCAGTGTTCCATCAGCTCGTGCCAGTGACAGTGATACATTGCAGCTGACGGTCTGACAGCACAGCGTCACCAGCAGCATCATCAGTCCGGAGCCACCGGCCTGCCCTCCCACACAAGTGAGTGCTGCATACGTTATGTTAACCATTAGACATTGGCTCCTGAACAGTCAAGTTCGGTGACCAGGTTTGTTCTTATTATCATCATCATCAGCTAGAGTTGTCGTGAGGGAAGTTTCCAGAGAGCTTGTTTATATCAGCTTTCCGAATTCGCGACGCTTATGTTGTGCACCTTGTCGTGAGTGATGTTTGATCTCGTCAGCATGTGCGGAGCCAGGCTGCGCTGGCGGCGGCGGTTATGTTGTGTTGAGTTTATTGTAGCGAGCGACATAGCCCACCTGCCGGCGCCTACTTGAGTGTCTTTGTTTCCCTTTATGTATTTGCAAAACATACTCGAGAAGTATGAAAAGTCCGAGTGAATGCTTTGTATGACGTCATGTTTTACTAAACATTAACAAACAAGACACCTTACCTTGTGGGTGTAGAGTACATTGTGAGCGCAGCTGTCGTACTAGTAGCCGTCGGAAAGCGAAACATGTAATCCTTTGGAAATGAAACGCTTTATTGGTATTGTTTACCTACGAGCATTAAGTAACACATCGTTGCCCATTTTAGGAACTTAGATAAAGAAAAGAAGGAACTTTAATCGATTTTTTTGTCAATAATTACAAATAAGTGCGACTGCACTCACTGTGCAAAATAAGGTAGACTTTACGTTTAGTCCACTGTCAGGCCCTTGACCCCTCAAAAAAGATTTGTTTCCTCTCAACCCTTAAACATAGTTCACACTCAACCTCCAGGGGGTGAGACTGAATGTTCATACAAAGAACTTTCGACCCCTAGTTCGATAAGTACCTCAAATTAATATTTTGGTACAGTAAGGTACAAACAAACTAAACTAACTAAAACAAAACAACTAAAAAAAAACTATTTATTAAGTAAGTAGGATTTAAGTAAGTAGTTAGTTAGTTAGTAGTTAAATATTATAGTATAATGTAACTATAGGGTAGACATTTATCATTGTAACTTGGCTAAAAAACTCGGCTAGAAAATAAACTATAGTGAGGGGCCCAGTGGACACATTATTTATTGGGGGTCGAGGGGCCGAGAGTGGACTAAACGAGACTTTTTTCAAACGTTCCGCATTTTAAGCTTATCTGCATTTTCATGAAGTGCTCCAGTAATCAACGAAGCTAAACTATTTCAAACACCTACACAATAAAGCACAGCTCCATGAAATGAATCCTCGTTTAGTTTATCATAAACAATAACACTGGCATCACAAGGCCTCTATTACTACTTGACGTAAACTCTGAAGCATGTAACACAACATAAGTGTGTGACACATCAGTACTAGCGGAATAGTTACAACAGAATGCGAGCGCTCGCAGCGGGCGGCAGTAAATGGCAATAAATCAAGTAACTAATTGTGTCTCCGCGATCATCTGTACAAACTGTTCCATGCGGTTACGCGCTAACAGCTTGGCTTCTTATGTAGCATACACACACACAATACATGCTCAGGATATGTGGATATTCCAGTGCCATTGTTATTGATTGTGGTTATTTTGTTTTGAGGAACCTCAATCCAGAGATTGCTAAAACCGTATAGGCGATAAAAACCTAAATTAGGTGGATTTATTTAATGAATTTCAGGAGTTCGTAAAATATCATATGATGAGCGTCCACAGGCCTCCTCGCACATGAGCCTGTTTCATGATTCCCTGCCGAGATTCAAGTGTAGATCTTCCAACCATTATAAACGTAACTAAAAGAGTTTCTAACTTCGAAAACAACAACTAAAGAGAAATAGGGAAAAAAACCGGCCAAGTGCGAGTCGAACTCGCGCGAAGGGTTCCGTACCATTATCTACAAAAACGGCAAAAAATCCCATTTGTTGTATGGGAGCCCCCTTAAATATTTATTTTATTCTATTTTTTAGTATTTTTTGCTATAGCGGCAATAGATATACATCATCTGTGAAAATTTCAACTGTCTAACTATCACGGTTCATGAGAACAGACATATGTATGCATATCATGGTTCGCCTGGTGACAGATGGACAGACAGACAGACGGACAGCGGAGTCTTAGTAATAGGGTCCCATTTTACCCTTTGGGTACGGAACCCTAAAAAATGGCGTCTATCGAGACAACACTGTAAGCAATTTGCATTTGCTAAAAAAATAACAGTAAGGTACCTACTGCACCTAGGTAATAAAATCTAAAAAGCTAAAAGGACCAAAATTTGTTAACAAAATATAAAAACGGTTTCTCTGTTTCTGGCTGTGAAATTAATGTATGGTTGTCCGCCTGAACTTGCTATCATACACGTTGTTTACAATATTAGTGTAAATGTAGGTAAGAAGAAGCAGTATAGTGTGCAAGACGTGCGACGCCTGGCGCAATATGCGCGGCCCGCGCCGGCGGCCGGCCCTGCGCACGCGCAGGCTATTGCGGCGCCAATGCTCCGCATTCCGCGCAGTCTCTGCGTTATCTGATACGATAGTGTTCGCGGAGCAATACAGCCACATGTGAAAGGTTCAGTAGCCGAGAACAATGTCGCGTAGCATATTATATTATAACTGCAGATCGGTCTATTCAAAGTAACGCTAGAGATATTTCAATAACAATAACAATACACCCAACGATGCCTTGGTAAAGCCCAATATCGACTTCCAATTTCTACGCAAATCGTTGTTAGGCATGTTTTAGAATAAAACTTGGCGATGAATGCAACACTTGCTGGTGAATTGAACAGAAGGTTCCTTTAGCCACTTTTACGTCTTCAATAGTTGCTTTCGGACGTATAAATGATTGAGTTTAGGTCATTTAAATACTTTATTCAATACGTCGTCAATACTTTATTTATATTGAAACTTCACATAAGTACTTGAAAAAAGAATGTACCTATGGTGTTAGGAATAGACACCATTTATTTGCTTTAGGTACCTATACGTATAGTTAAGATCGAATTTTTACAAATAGTTGCGTTATATTGTACCTCGCAGAATGCAACATTGTTAAATAATAGAAATTAAATGAATAAATAAATGTTCAATTTTGTTTTTATGATTTACGAAACTGTAGTCATATTAAGCGCTGTTTTAGCACTTCTCTGCATAAGTACTGTAACACGAACAGTAACACTTTATTAGTGGCACCGGCACTCCAGCACACTTACTGCACTTACCGTTTGTTGTGCGATGCGTTTCATGAGTTCTCCGCGTAACATGCGCCTGCGCTGGGAGCGCTATCAGGCGCGCGCACTAATGCGCCTGACTGTAGATACTACCTGCCGCACTATTGACCACTCACTAGCACCACTTATGAGCCAGCCGTATCTGGAAGGCTCAGAAACTGCAGGATAGTAACAATCAGTGTACAGTCATGTTGACAGAAATATAAATTCATTGGAAACGGTTTGTCTAGATTATAACAAGCAACATAAATGTAGACTAGATCGTAGCTAATAATGAGATAATCAGTAGTAGGGGCTGCCCGTCGCGTCGTCGCTTGCGTTTAATATTTACACAAGTTAGTTAAATGGTTACTGCCGCTCCACCCAATCGATACTGTTTTAATTGGCGCGTAATCAGCTGCGGGCTGTTATCAGCGATCAGTCATGACGTCATCGCGGCGAAGTGGCAGCCTGCGCCTGCGCCGGCTACCTGCAACCCTTCTGACCTACTTACAGACGGCAATAAACGCGTCGAGCGCGGTGACGTGTCACCGGTGGCGGCGCCGCGCCCGCAGGTAACCGTGCAGAAAAAACACAAAACATTGGGACTCTGGGACATTGGACAAATTTACGATGTCCGCATAGTTCCGGCGACCCCGCACGACGCCGCACGATGCCGCACGATGCCGCACGACGCCGCATGGCACCGGACGATCGCTGCTGATCACTGACAGATAACGTTACTAACGCCACAGATTCAATCTAGCATTGTACTGTAATAATATGTCAGCGAGTCCTAATGTTGCTGCTCTCAATTGTAATACATTCTATCAGTTTGGGGACACATGCAGTTACAAATGTAGCATGCCTTGCACTATGTGACACTTAGGAAAAATATCGTATTAATACTTCTTTATTCTACTGATATATCTGGACTGTAGGTACCGGTACATTCTATGATATACTCGTAGGTACCTTGCGTGAATCTTGCCAATAATTCAACATAGATAACTGCTGGTAGCACGTCTCCGATCACAGCAACACATACAGAGT
Source organism: Cosmia pyralina (assembly GCA_946251885.1). Taxonomy (NCBI): domain Eukaryota; kingdom Metazoa; phylum Arthropoda; class Insecta; order Lepidoptera; family Noctuidae; genus Cosmia; species Cosmia pyralina. Next base: position 291,057 of record OX276345.1, read on the forward strand.
ATGCTTTAATTAAAATAAAAAACTTTTTTACAAAAAAAAAAAACAACCGACTTCAAAAAAATACTACAAAGTGAAAAATAATTCTAATTTTGAAAGTCGGTGTATTTGGATCTGTATTTTAGCTTTTTGCCACCGACTTCCGAAATTAAATTATTTTTCACTTTGTAGTATTTTTTTTTTTTTTGAAGCTCAGCTCCACATCAACATATATGTATTGTGACGAGCATTAATTGCTTAGTAATAATCGAATCGCAATCCGTGAAATACGAATTATTGAGTAGTTCCGATGGCCATCTGTGGTCTTCCTCATCAGTTCCACTTCACCAAATGGTGCTTTCCGGGAGCAAATGCACGAGTTACTATAGAAAATAGCCAAATCGCTATAGGTGTGCCTATAATATTTAAAGGTTCCCTCGATTTCTCTGGGATGCCATCATCAGATCCTGGTTTCCTTATCATGGTACCACCCTTGGCGCAATTTGAAGCGGCATATAATTACCATTAAAATCTTTCTTCCTTTCTTTCTTTCTTTCTTTTTCTTTCTAAAATTATTTATACCAAAAGTGCACCTCATGACAATTCCAATAAGCCCAAACACGGCTAGAATACATTGTTTTGTTACTGAGTTCCGGTGCCTACCTTCCGGCTTCTTCATCAGATCGGTTCGATGGTACCATTTTCATCAGAACCATTTATTTAAAGCTTCGTCATAGTCGCTTAACTGTCTTAATCGAGATATCTTATCGCCACCCGTGAAATACTTATTATCGTTGAGAAGTTCCCGTGGCCATCTGTGGTCTTCTTCATCAGTTCCACTTCACCAGATGCTACTTTCTGAATGCAAAAGCTTGATTTGTTGATGAAAATATTTAAATCGCTATATGTATGCCTATAATTTTTGAGGAGTTCCCTCAATTCCTCATGGATTCCATCATCAGAACTGGATTTTGATAAAAAAGGGACCAATCTGGAAGTATATCATTTCAAAGAAAAAAAAATATTTCCAAATCGGTTCATAAATGACGGAGTTCTGAGGTAACAAACATAAAAAAAAAAAAAAAAAAAATGTAACCGAATTGAGAACCTCCTCCTTTTTGAAGTCGGTTGAAAATACCTCAGCGTCAGGTATTTGGAATACCAATTACAAATTACATTTTTAGGATGTAATTGAAATACAAATATCAATACGTATTTTTTTTTTTAAATCTAATTTTGTTTAGGGGCTTTTATCAAAGATATGTCAGCCCCATCGTACCCTTTTACATTATTTGGCTTACAAAACAGTATTAGTTTATAATATTATTATTATTAATCGCTAATTAAATGGCACAACTTTTTAATAATCTCTGAAGATGGTACAGATAAGATGGATTGGATTATGCCTACATCTAATTTATTTATTTTAAAATCCTTCACGAACAACTCGCGTTCTACTCCGTTTCGAGCACACTCCATCAGCAAATGTTGCACGTCCTCGATTTGATTGCAAACTGTGCAATTAGGAGAATCAGCCTTTTTCATAAGAAATGCAAACTTTGCCGATGGATAGTGCCCAGAACAATCAATCTGCCTAGCCTTTTCCCAACTATGTTGGGGTCGGCTTCCAGTCTAACCGGATGCAGCTGAATACCAGTGTTTTACATGGAGCGACTGCCTATCTGACCTCCACAACCCAGTAACTGGGTAATACGATACCCCTTGGTAAGACTGGTTGTCAGACTTTCGGCCTTCTGACGACCCGTAACGACTGTCAAAGATCCACGAATGACAGCCGGGACCAACGGCTTAACGTGCTTTCCGAGGCACGGAGGAGTCTCGGTATGTAATGAATGGTCACCCATCCACTGACCAACCCCGGCAAGCGTAGCTTAACCTGATAGATCGACCCGTGCGGCTGTTGTTACTTAGCCACGAGCTCCTCGATAGTGATAGTGCCCAGAACGGAGTCTTAATATCAATTTAACATAATTTCTATCTAATTTAGTATCCTCGAACCAGGGAACACCAGATGGCTGACCTCTAGAGACATTTTGAAAAAATGTTGTTTCCAGGAGTTAAAGCATATAGATTGAAATTTAGTTGTATATTCCCAATAATCTGGTATATAATTAATTATACAACCGTCCACTACCGCTGATTTGGAAATACGGTCAGCCTCCTCGTTACCGCTTAGTCCAATATGTGCTGGAACCCATTGCAATCTACATTCTATATTATTGTTTTTAAGTATAATTATAAGTTTTAAAATATCATATGCTATCGATGTACCTCTGCTATAACCAGAGGCGCATCGAGCGATATGATGGAGTGCGCTTTTGCTATCTGAAAAAATTACAACTTTATTTAAATTTTGATTCAAGACATTGAATTAAAATACAAATATCAATACGTATTTGTATTTCAAATACTGCCCAACCCTGAGAGCAAACCATGAAGAATCCACATCATTCCTAACAGCGACTGTACAGTTATGCAGTGGATTTAAGAACCCTTTACTAACGTCGTTGCTCATGAATTGTACTAATATCAGTTATGTTATACACAAAGCATAATGCTCTCCTGTCAGACTCCTGCCAATACAAAAAAAAATACATAAGACAGTCCCCCAACACGCCCGCCCTTCACTTCCTAGTGCTTTAGCTGGGAAGAAGAAGTGGCGCAACAAACTCCTATTAAATAGTAAAACTGTTAGTGGCGTCCTCGCCGGTGAAGCAGGTGGGCGGCGTCCATTACCAGCATCATCTAACAGCGGAGACATGATAAGTGTTTGTTTGTTGGTATGCGGGGGCGCGCGAGGCGGGGCGCGGGGGGAGGGGGGGCGCCACTGTCATTGATACATCAGCGCGTACCATTAGTCGGCTTTTTTGCCGTCCCTCGTCATCGGATTAAGCTCTCGTCACCAAACAAAAAACTGTGGAACGACCGGGAACATTTCGCACTTAGTCGCCCACCCCTCTACCGCGACCCAGCCGTCTTGATAAATGACTCGGTGTTGACAAATGACCGCTGACGACAAAATTAAATATCGGCTAATTTGTCGCCCCGTTCTCTGTAGCGGCTGTTCACTCGAGAAAACTCCTCGTACAGCGAGCTTGTCTTGCGTGAGATGAGTACCTGCACATGAACATCATCATTACATACGTTCCTTGCTCTTGTTTCACGTTTATTATTGTATAGTCAGTTATATTCAGGATAAGTTTTTAAGCAGTGCGCAAATTTTCACAGGGTGTTCTACCCATGAATATGAACAACTTTTACTATGGGACTAACACTGAAATCGCGAAAAAAAATCTGCTGTTCAGTACATTTATCAACACAAAAAAAAAAAATAAAATAAAATAAAATAAATAAAATAAAATAAACACCAAACTCGTTAACTAATTTTGAGCAGCTGATTTTTTTTTAGCGATTTCAGTGTTAGTCCCATAGTAAAAGTGGTTCATATTCATGGGTAGAACACCCTGTGAAAATTTGCGCACTGCTTAAAAACTTATCTGTACTCCTGTATATTTATATTATAATGTAAGAGTCATTGTAAGTTTAAGTAAATGGTACACCTGACTACCTACAGTATTGTCTCTCCTTCTGCCCTTAATCCATCCAAAGGTTGTCTGTCCAAGATCGCTTTTAGCGATAACACCGCCCATTGTGTCACCTTATGTAAAATGTCTACATGTATATCTGTAATCTTGATAGTGTGCATAACAAACAGTACTCTGTGTATCTGGACGGACCGGCGCGAGGTTAGGTATTGCTTAACTCTACACTTAAGATTCTAGTAAGCGTTACACAAAGAAACATTTTTTCTGTTTTTTTTCCAACTTCAGAAAAAAGATTAATTCAAAACTTGAGATTAAATTGAGAAATGCATGCTTACTAGTAGAGCACACATCTAAAGCGTTCCATTAATATTGAATTGATTCGATTGCTGTACGAGTAGTGTAGGTAGGCCGCAGACACCGGCGCCGCGTCGCCGCGCGCCTTCGCGTCGGACAACAGAACTAGCCCGCCGTACATCGTCACCGGCACTCATTGTTTAATCCACTTATCGTTGCGTTATCGGCCCCCGAGTGGGGCCCATACTGGACGCAAGTATCGGGTCGGCTTGGTCGCACTCTACGTAACAATGCGTGGCGCCTCGACATTAGGAGCCCGGTTATTTATAGGGGGATTAATAGGGTTGTGTTGCGTCTCTGTTGCGCTCGTGGTTCAGGGGTAAGAGGGTCTCTGTCACACAAACAATTAGCCGAGCCCCGCCTGTCAGATAGCTCAATAAGTGCACCGTGGACCATGCATGACGACGCGGACCCCGCGGGGGGCGGGGGGCGTGGGGTCCGCGTCACGTTTGCGCAACGTCCCCGCTTGGCTCGTGCTATGTCATCTATAATGTTTCCAACAAACGTTTTTTTCCTTCGTGGGCTGTGAACAGTTCGCGTCCTACACAATTTAAAAAGGTACACAATTATGTCGGGTAACATTCCTTCCCTCGCACTAACACAAAAATAAATCGCACAGCTATTTCAAATGTGGATGTTTACGGATGAATAATAGTTATTGAACTCAGGTTTCAGTGTGACCGTTTACTGTTCTAAGACGAGATGATGGAGCTGTTTGTTAATAACGCAGTTAAGGTGGTACAACTATAAACATTATCACGTTACATATTTACATGGACGCTTTCAGAAGCTATAATCCTTAATGTGAGGATGTGTAACTGATGTAAATACCAATCGAGTTAATTGGCGGAACATTAGCAATAAAGCCGTTGATAGCAGTAAACATAATTATTTATTCGCTGACATGTGTACCCACCCAATCAATTAACTCAGCCTACCGCAGTCCAATGCTGGACATAAGCCTCTCCCAGGCTGCGCCACAACACCCTGTCCTCCGCCTCTCGCATCCAGTACAGACTGACTGACGACCTTAAAAAGTGGTCTGAGACAGCTCAGACCACTTTTTAAGGTCGTCGGTCAGTCTAGCTGGGGCGCGTCCTACACTACGTTTTCCGATATGCGGCTCCACTCCAGGATCGTCTGCTCCACCGACCATCGGTCATTCGACAAACAAAAAGTTGAAAGGAAGCAAAAAGTTGTTGGATGTTTTCTTTTTCTCATTTACATCAACGACCTGCCAAAATCCATAAAGAAATTCGGACCATGCGTTTTTTTTATTACGATATTTCCATTCTTACTCCCTGTCATGATAGCGTACATTTAAATAATACCCTTAATAATATATTTACCAAAACAATCACCTGGATGAACGAACATAATTTGGAAATCAATTTTGCTAAAACTAAATTAATAACGTTTCACCCCCACCAAAAAAGTCCTCTTTATATATTTTTTTCTTTTAATAACCACAAAATAGAATAAGTAAATGATTTCCTACTATTAGACTTAACTAAACATTTAAATATCAATTGGAAATCACATACCAGAAAATAAAATCCAAACTTTCCAATTTTTTGTACGCTTTTCGTGAAATAAGAAAGATCACAAACTTGCAAACTGCTCTGGCCACCTACTATGCCTATGCTCATGCATGGCTTAGCTACGGCGTAATAATGTGGGGAAATAGCACAGACGCGCCGGCGCTGTTCACAACTCAAAAAAAGTTACTTCGGATTTTAGTTAATTTAAAACAAACGAAAGCTACAAACCCCATTTCAAAAAACATAACATTCTAACTCTTCCTTCCATATACATACTGGAAATCTGTAAATTCGCACACACACAACAAGAAAAAGTCTTCAAAAAATACTAAACGAGAAGACATACAAACTAGATACCCACTTGCGCGACCACGGGAACTTTGTTCCCCAACGGTAGGTTGTCCGTGGGAACAAAGTTCCCAAGACAATCTTTTTTTACTATTAACCTTGTTCCACCACTATTAAGTAGGAATATCCCATTCCATGCATTTACTGTGATAAATTATCTGTGTCCGAACCTTTTCAGATACGACAACACTCACTGACTGACTGTCAATGACATTAAAAAAATATTATTTTCGCTGTCATGAAATCTAAAGTAAACAATAACAAGTTTTTGTCTCAATTTCGGAAGCTAGTAAATAATGAATATTGTACTGTGGTAAGTGGTTTTATTTATGTTTCACGTTAAGAGTTAACACAGCATGCATTTTAAACCATAAAAATATAGGTCATCGCTTGTTTTTTCTTTGTAAAAAATCTAGAAATCTAGAAATCTGAAACTAACTGTGTTTGCTCTTTACATACCTATTTTTGTGAATTTTATACGATCATACATTCAAACGAAACATACACTACGATAGAGTCCAGTTCTCTGGCAGCCATAAAAACATTCGAACGTTACAAGATTCCAAGGATCTTCGTCGCTTCGGCATTGTTTGTAAACACGTGTGAAGTGCCGGCTGACGTCACGGTGCACATACGCATGACTGTATGATAGACTGTTTTTTTGTGTAGAGCCGCTTTCGTTCTAGTGGATACACACTACAACACAAAACACAATTAATCCTACCGACATCCCGTCTAAAAATGCACTGATCTAGTCCACTGGTTATGTCGATAAAAATGTACAACAAACTACCCGAGGTACTCAGAAATGAGAAAAAACTTGCAATTTTTACAAATAAATTAAAAAAATATTACTATTTAAATGTTATTATAGTATAAATGAAAATTTAGTTGACAAATCCATAGAACTGTCATAATATATTATTATGACAGTTCTATGGATTTGTCGCTTCGGCATTGTTTGTAAACACGTGTGAAGTGCCGGCTGACGTCACGGTGCACATACGCATGACTGTATGATAGACTGTTTTTTTGTGTAGAGCCGCTTTCGTTCTAGTGGATACACACTACAACACAAAACACAATTAATCCTACCGACATCCCGTCTAAAAATGCACTGATCTAGTCCACTGGTTATGTCGATAAAAATGTACAACAAACTACCCGAGGTACTCAGAAATGAGAAAAAACTTGCAATTTTTACAAATAAATTAAAAAAATATTACTATTTAAATGTTATTATAGTATAAATGAAAATTTAGTTGACAAATCCATAGAACTGTCATAATAATATAAATGAATAATAACATTTTTAGATTAAATTAATAAAATGTTACCATAGCTTTTACTTAGAATATGTTAGTTTTGCATGTATAAAGAAGTTCTCTTCCTTCAAACTTTTCTTTTGCTGTGCCCGGCAGGGTCCACGTTCCACGATTGTTACAACAAATGTCTACTTATCACCTAAGAATATACATTGTGGAATGCAATAAATGATTGAGTATTGAGTAAACATGGCCAGCCCTCTGCCACTTCAGCTTGTTTACTCTGCAGGCCATGTCGGTAACTCCAGTTCTTTTCCGGATAACTTCATTTCTGATCTTATCCTTCAAAGAAACTCCGATCATAGCCCGCTCCATAGCCTGACCTTGAATTTGTGGACCAGCCCGACTGTCAGTGTCCAGGTTTCGGCACCGTATGTCATAACGGGCAGGACGCACTGGTTGAAGATCTTAGTCTTCAAACACTGCGGGATAGAAGAAGGCTTGACAAAGTTCTTCAAACGCTGCCCAACCCAACTGGATCCTCCTGTTGGCTTCATTCTCAAAGTTGTGCCTACCGCGCTGGATGACTTGCCGTAGGAAACGTACTCCTTCACAACTTCGAGAAGTGACCCTTCGATGTGGATGTGTACCCACTAACTATCATGAAAGCAAATCAATTAGGTAGTGGTGTGGTTAGGTGAGGTAGTCGTATAATCTCCTTCATAGGTTACAAAGTACCAAGATTGAGTTACTACTGGGCCAAGTTAACTTCGTCAAAATAAAAGTCAATTATTTTGCACGAAATGGTTTCCCACGCATGCCGTAGTGTCCAGGATACCTGGCACCAGGATTAGGTACTAGGAAGTGCTACCTACTCACTCACTTTACAAACAAAGCCTGTGTTGTGATGATACAGATAATCCCCTTCCTAGAAACAATGGTGTTCACTGAACTACGCTCCCTTGGTAATCCTACTGCGAGAAACCACTTCTAGAAATGATGTTAACAACACAATTGGTACATCTATTGAGCGAGCGTGGGAGCTGGGAGCTGATCTAGAAGCGCGGCAGAGGATGTATCGACTTACAGCTCTATTAATTAACATTAGTTAAAATGACTTGAAAATAAAATTCGTATAACTTTTTCGCGAAAACCAACCATAGATAAATCTGTTTTTACATTGCAATAATTTTGATAGAGAAAAACTAATAGACTTGAATTTTTTATCAAGAATATGAATAATTTATTGTTTATGAAATTACATTCGATGTGTTGTTTCCTGGAACTCACACTTAATCACACTCACCCTCACTCACACTTTTCTTTTCTCAAGAAAAGAAAGTAAAGCTCATCTAGCAACCAGAACTTTTATTGCATCAACGAAAAGTAAATTAAGTGTATTGGTTTATTCTACTTATTTTTTTTATGAATTCCTAATTTACGATCAGTAAGCCATTGCAAGTTATAAATAGCCCCTTCAAAATCATTTTAACTGGCTGGTTTTTAAATAAATTTCGGACGTATAAAAAAGGAATAAAAAGTGACTATTAGTTTTAGAACACAATTGTAAGCTGTATGTATACATATAGTAAATAATTAACACATGTTGACGTTTCCATAGATTTCCCTGTTGTGTCGTGCGCGTTGATGTCTTTTCAACGTACCAATAATACCTTGTTTAATTTTATTTTATAATTAATTCTTGTTTTCCGTTATTAAGTCGGAAGTCGGTGGCAAAAAACGAAAATACATCTAACTAGACACCGACTTTCGAAATTAAAGTTATTTTTCACTTTGTAGTGTTGTTTTTGGAAGTCGGTTATATTTTTTTGTAAAAAAGTTTTTTACAGAATATTGTTAATAATGAATAATCAATACTGTCAGACACTGCCCGTCGGCGGTTTTTTCCACCAGACGCTTTAAAGCTCGCATAAAATTATGTTATTTTACTTGTACTTTGAGTCTTAATTTTTATATGATGACTAGCACTCCCCGCGCGGCTTCGCCCGCGTGGATGTCGGATAAAATCCAACGGGAACGCACTACCGGGAACCTTTTTTCATGTCTACATTATAAACAAAACCTCTGAGCAAAATTTCAGCTTTCTAGGTCGAAGGGTTTGGGCTGGGCGTTGACGAGTCAGTGAATCAGTAAGTCAGTCAGGACTTCTCTTTTGATTTTTATAGATACTCGAGGAATTATTTCAATACTATTTGTAAGCAGCCTGAATATTAGATGCTAAACATCCCCCAGACACAAATAAAAAGCCACAGTTAGTATGAGCGCGAACGTGATAATTAGATGGTTTGTGTCTGGGGAATGTTTAACTGCTGCGATTGGTCTAGCTGCTTACAAATAGTATTAAAATAGTTCCCCGAGTATCATTATATAAAATTAAGACTATAAATAAGATGACGTCATATTTTGCGAGCATTAGAGCATCTGGCAGGAAAAACCGCCGACGGCAAGTGTCTGACAGAATTGATTATTAATTAAACTTTTTAAACTTTCGCGATTTGTTTTTTTTTGTTTTGTTTGCTTTTGTTGTTTTTGTGTTTTGAGTCGCTGAGCTGTCATCAGTCCTCCCGTGACCACGATCGCTGCAAGGCAGTCGAAACGTCGGAAAACAAGTAGGTACTTGTTTACCTCGTAAAAAGGAATATCGCAAGAAGACCCGTTCGCAATTTTGTATATTCTGTAAGACATACATAAAAATCAGCTCAGACTTTAAGAAAAGTGAGTAATATTTATATAACTATTTACGTAACTTTAGTACCTATATACCTGAAAATTGGCCGACGGCCCAAGCTACTCGTAGCAGGTATGCGTACATTCAAAGTACATACTAACACTACTGAATCCTATACATTTTGTTAATCAAAAAATAAGTTAAATCTGGCAGCTCTGGGATCTTGCTATTATGAATTTGAAATTATGACGACACGGTTGGCGCAGTGGTTGAGCGATTGACTGCTGTGCAGCATGTCGCGGGTTCGATTCCCGCACGGAACAAATATTTGTACGACCTACAAGTATTTGTTCCGAGTCTGGGTGTTTTTCTATCTATAATATGTATGTATTTACAAAAAAAAAAAATGTATATAAGTAGTTTATCAGCCATCTCGTTACCATAACACAAGCATTAGGTTGCTTAGCTTGGGGCTAGATGGCGTTGTGTGATATGTCCAAACATATTTATTTATTTATTTATTTATTATTATGAATAATTCCTAGTGTACCGAACAGTTTAGTCTTGCTATAACACACATTATGTTTAATTCCTAGTGTACCGACAGTTAACAGTTTAGTCTATAATTAATTCAACGTCAGATAGCAACTGATATTTATCATATAAATTATTTTTAGATATTAAAAGTGAATCCGGTTCAGTTTGATCCTTCAGATAATGTTTTGTGATTTAGTAGGTATATTTTCGCCCGTGAAAACAATTTTAAGTGACAGTACCTATATGTGGAAGCTTATCATTAGCAAATTGTCCTGCCTATGAATGATTGTTAATTATGATATTAGTCTGTAAGCTTTCTGTAAGAATAAATAAATAAATAAATATTCATGGTTATCAAGAATTAACAACATGATACGGAAAAAGCCGCGGGTTAAGCTAGTAACGAAATATTATTCTTTCAGAGTTGTCAAGTTTGTGTTGTAGGTGTTACGTCATGTTAGGAGAACATCTCACCAGGTAGGCATAATAAGTTATCAGATAAACCACTCATAAATATTCTTTCTACGCATGTTTTTAAAGGATCCGAAATTCCACAGATACGGTTCGCAGATTATTATTAGGATTTTATGATATTAATCTGCTTATCTCTTGAGATGATTGCCAACTGATAAGTATCATTTGCTGTCGTGCCAACGTATTGTATAATAACGTGATAAATGTTTGGATTTATGTTTGTTTTACAACCACGCTGCCCCCCCCCCCCCCTCCGGGGCCGCGACCTCAGTAATTAGTATACTATATGTTAAGGGGAATATTAGTTATAACCTCATAGTTTTTGAATTGGGCCGTCAGCACCAGGAGTACTTAGAACTATGTCATTGTGTTTTTGGATTGGGCCGTCAGCGCCAGGCGTATTTAGGACTACGTCGTTGTGTTTTTGGATTGGGCCCTCAACGCCAGGAGTACTTAGGACAACCCAATCCAAAACTACAACGAAGTACGTTGTAGTTTTGGATTGGGTTGTCAGCGCCAGGAGTACTTAGAACTACGTTGTATTTTTCTCCTTCAACTTTTTTGACATTAGATAGTATGTGGTATTATGATGTCAGTAGAAATGAAACCTACGAGTACCTGTAGTATTTGTTCTGCGCAGGTTCGTTCTGCGCATACTTTCGTTTTGCAAATGAATCACGTCACTTATCATTATGATCAATCGCTCTTGTATTTGCAGATGTCATAATTAGCTTATTATTATTATTAATTAAATATCTTGCTCTCAAGACTCATTAATCTTTAATTTAACTGTAGGTAGGTATAGATATCGAGGCAGACGATAAATAATTCACATTAAGAGCACAAACATTAGCATTCTGTACAATTATCTCAAACTGCCGTAAATGAGTCAGAATAACTATTTTCAATGATTTATCATCATAAGCTTCTGTAAAGCTTTGCTCACGCTCATAATTACAAATTGATAAAAACATTAATTATGTTTTTATTATTACTATGAAAAAATAAAATAAATAATTCAATACAATGAATTCCACCCGGCTTGCCAAATCTGAGTTTAGTTATAATAAAAGTAAGTGGTGTCTGAACAATGTCAGTAGGCTGAAGTGACTCGAGCTGAGACAACGTGTATGTTTACAGCACCACAGAATACACAACAGTAAGTGGTGTCTGAACACAATGTCAGTGGGCTGAAGTGACTCGAGCTAAGACAACGTGTATGTTTACAGCACCACAGAGTACCCAACAGTAAGTGGTGTCTGAACACAATGTCAGTAGGCTGAAGTGACTCGAGCTAAGACAACGTGTATGTTTACAGCACCACAGAGTACCCAACAGTAAGTGGTGTCTGAACACAATTTCAGTAGGCTGAAGTGACTCGAGCTAAGACAACGTGTATGTTTACAGCATCACAAAATACACAACAGTAAGTGGTGTCTGAACACAATGTCAGTGGGCTGAAGTGACTCGAGCTAAGACAACGTGTATGTTTACAGCACCACAGAGTACCCAACAGTAAGTGGTGTCTGAACACAATGTCAGTAGGCTGAAGTGACTCGAGCTAAGACAACGTGTATGTTTACAGCACCACAGAGTACCCAACAGTAAGTGGTGTCTGAACACAATGTCAGTAGGCTGAAGTGACTCGAGCTAAGACAACGTGTATGTTACAGCACCACAGAATACACAACAGTAAGTGGTGTCTGAACACAATATCAGTAGGCTGAAGTGACTCGAGCTAAGACAACGTGTATGTTTACAGCACCACAGAATACACAACAGTAAGTGGTATCTGAACACAATGTCAGTAGGCTGAAGTGACTCGAGCTAAGACAACGTGTATGTTTACAGCACCACAGAGTACCCAACAGTAAGTGGTGTCTGAACACAATGTCAGTAGGCTGAAGTGACTCGAGCTAAGACAACGTGTATGTTACAGCACCACAGAATACACAACAGTAAGTGGTGTCTGAACACAATGTCAGTAGGCTGAAGTGACTCGAGCTAAGACAACGTGTATGTTTACAGCACCACAGAGTACCCAACAGTAAGTGGTGTCTGAACACAATGTCAGTAGGCTGAAGTGACTCGAGCTATGACAACGTGTATGTTTACAGCACCACAGAGTACCCAACAGTACAAGACTGCACTCTATTGCAGTTGTCCCACTAGTTTACACTTCGGTAGATATCCACGAGCCAGCGATCTCTCTAATACATGTAATTCAATTTCCACTATAATACCTATGTATTTAATTAATATTGTGTTATGGTGATGAGTTTCCTTATTAGGTTTTTAATTTATAGCATCTGCGCAGGTTTGGTCTCAAACCCGCAGTTTCAAATTAGATCCAGTTCCCCCAATACGCTCCAACTGCTAGACATTTCAGTGTCATCCACGACGTGTGCTGAACTTCTTAAGCATACCAAAATTGAGATACAAATAAAACTGGTAATATTTCTAGTTATAATAATATATTAGAAAATACTTACTTCGAATTTCCAAATGCTATGCCAGCAAAGTAAGCACAAAAATATCCCCGAGCAAGATCGAATAAACTTTGCATTCTTTATATCGTTACTCTACTGACTTCAGTTTGGATGTCATAAAGTAAATAATCATACCAAATTAATAATTTAAATTTTGTTGACTGTACAAGAGCACAACAAAGTTTTTGTTAGGATACAAATTATTGTGTTGACCTTACAAAAGCACAACAAAGTTTTTGTTAGGACACAATTTATTGTGTTGACTGTACAAGAGCACAACAAAGTTTTTGTTAGGACACAATTTATTTTGTTGACTGTAGAAGAGCACAACAAAGTTTTTGTTAGGATACAATTTATTGAGCTATGATCCTTGAATTAAGGACCGCTATCGACGTTCTCGTGGGAAAATAAATATCTGTTGGACTTAAATAGTCGCTTAGAATGCAGTTTCTAAAATCAATATTCTTAAGCTATTTAATATTCATCACATGAATACTAATTCTGTCATTTAATATGTTATTTATTGAAGAAACACAGGGAACTTGTGAAATCAATGTTATTCTCAACTAATACTATAAAATGTGAAAGAATGTTTGGGTATTTGTCGTTGGTCTGTGTGTGATGCTCCTGTAAGGACATACAGGTCGAAAATAATGCATACAATTGTTCTGTAGGAATACAGTCGTATCCAGACCCACAACCGTTGGTTTAAATGAAGTAAAATATATTAGTAAGTAACTAATGGGCGAGTTTTTTTTTATTTTGAACCGCTGAAGAATATGAATATGATGGTTTCACCTATCAAAGCTGCCAAACCGCAATTTTTAATCTTCAGATAAAAGTTATCAGAAGATTGAAAAATCGGTCAGATTTCTGTTCAAGTTCAAGCGCACACATTTTGTTAATCAGCACAGATGTCAGTATCCTGAAGACCTACCAATCAATCTGCCTCCTTCTCCCAACTATGTTGGGGTCAGCTTCCAGTCTAACCGGATGCAGCAGAATACCCGTATTTTACATGGAGCGACTGTCTATCAGATCTCCACAATCCACTTACTGGGTAACTCGATACCCCTTGGTAGAACTGGTTGTCAGTTGAAGACTGGTTGGTTTCGGCCTTCTGACGACCCATAACAACTGACAAAGATCCAAAAAAAAAAATGACAGCCGGGACCAACGGCTTAACGTGCTTTCCGAGGCATGGAGAGGTCTCGGTATGTAAAGATGGTCACCCATCCGCGGACCGACCGCGGCCAGCGTAGCTTAACCTGATCAATCGACCTGTGCGGCTGTTATTACTTAGCCTCGAGTTCCTCAAGACCTACCATGACATTATTATAATAGAGGTTCTGTTTGTCAATGGAGTGTCAGAAACTTCTTCGATTAACGCACAAATGCTGACAAGTTTAGAAGCCATACGGCTACGGGCTCCTTTCAGTAACAATAACAACAAACTAATGATAATCCCTCCAAGTCCAGCTCCAGGCGGTCAATTTCCAGAAAGCAACATAAACAATGAATATTCTCAAATGTTTATGTTTAGGTAGCAGTACTTACACAGTACCTTTTGGCATGTTGTGTCGCAGGACACGTACGGGTAGCCAGTGAGTGGAGTTAAGTGCACTTACCGGCTCGAGTGAGTGTCGGCAGTTGGCTGCGGCACCGATCGCGGCAGCGCACACCTTGAGCCTGTAGCACCACATGCTTATGTTCCTGTTGTGACGCAGAACACGTATGGGTAGCCAGTGAGTGGAGTAAAGTGCACTTACCGGCTCGAGTGAGTAGCGGCAGTCGGCTGCGGCACCGACCGCGGCAGCGCACACCTTGAGCCTGTAGCACCACTTGCTTATGTTCCTGTGGACAAGATGCAGATACCCCAAAATGTGTATAGTGACAGTTATGTGAGGAGAAATTGCTATCTGATTGAGCACTGATTGTAATCGAAACGAACTATAAATAGAATATCTACTTGTAACATGTCAAGCATTTGTCCAGCTCACAGGGTTGCCACCTTTTTTTTTTGCAAGTACATTGGTTATTATAGGTAAGAAAAAAAAAAGTACATAATATCAAAATAAAGTACCTACAATTTATTTTTCTTTATTATTATGTTTAAAAACATATTTTTTATTGATTTTTGCAGTTTGTATCTTTGTATCTCTACAAATAAATTATCCCAAGAACAAACTTAACATTGTAGTTGAAAAACATGTTCTCCCATACATTCCAACTGTAAATGTAAGTTTGTACTCACAATATTGAGAGATTTACCACGTTATTTTAAGACTACAGTCTTTTTATAGGTTTTCCTGTAATTTATAGTTAAAGATCTATTTTCTGTATTTTTTTTTTTTTTTTTTTCAAAATATTAGGCTCAGCAGTCTTGGAGATAAGGGGGGAATGGTCAATTTTCGTCCATTTTCTTAAATAACTTTAAAACAATTTATTTTAAAATTATTAAAAAAATATATTTAAGACTCTCCCCTTTCATTTGATCAAAAACTTGGCTTGGCTTTGGTTTTTTCAAAACTTTTTTTTTTAATTTTCTTATTTGCTCCAAAAGTGACCCCCATAATCAAAATTATTTTATTTACTTTACCCGTCCGTGTTTGGGTCATAGAAATATATATGTGTACCAAATTTCAACTTAATCGGTCCATTAGATTCGGAGCAAATTGGCACAACAGACGGACAGACAGACAGACACACGAGTGATCCTATAAAGGTTCCGTTTTTTCCTTTTGAGGTACGGAACCCTAAAAACGTAAGAAATTTGAATTTCGCGGGCTACCTTAGCACATCCCCCTTAAGTGATGTGGCGCTGGCGAGTCGCGACATCGATTCAGCACCAATCGATATATTTCGTTTAACGAAAAAATACTTACGACTGAACTTTTCAAAATCTCAAAGAAATCAAATCATGCAAAATAAAGTATTTTCGTGTACTGTAGACAGAGTTAGTTTAAATAATTTAAGTTACGCAGACGATATGGTGCTGTTGAGCCCCAAAATCGGGGGAATCAGAAAGTTACTCACTATCTGTGAAAGATACGCGGAGCGGCATGGGCTAAGGTATGATCCCACGAAAAGTGAGTTATTGGTTTTTAGAGGAAGAAATAAATGTCCCTCAAATGTCCCACCCGTAGAACTGAACGGTTTACCCTTGAACAGGGTGTCACAATTTAAATTTAAATTTATTTGGGCCATATTGTTACCGAGGATCTAAAAGATGACTTAGACATGGAAAGGGAGCGCAGGGCGCTGGCTGTGAGGGGAAACATGCTGGCACGCAGGTTTGCTGGTTGTTCAGCACCGGTTAAAATAACACTTTTTAAGGCGTTTTGTCAAATATTTTACACCAGCAGTCTGTGGGCTAATCATACCCAAAAAGCAGACAGCGCACTGCGCATTCAATATAATAACGCCTTCAGGGCGCTGTTGAGGCTTCCACCTTACTGTAGTGCGTCAGGGATATTCGCGGATGCGCACACTGATGATTATTTCGCGATTATGCGCAAAATAGTGGCATCAGTGATACGTAGATTGAGGGGAAGCAGCAATAGCATTCTGAAGGTGTTTGCAGAAAGGCTAGAAGGGCCTACAATGGATAGATTTATCAAACTGCATGTCAGACATGGGACTTGATGAATCTTCCTCCTCTTATCTTGGCTGTATTTTTAGTGTGTATTTGTGTTTTTATTGTTGTACTCATGTGTGTTTTAGTGTTACTACTAACATAGTTTTTTAAGTTTGTACTGATTACTAACACGCTATGGGCCGTCGACGCCTGAAAATAAACGATTTTTATTTTTTTATTTTATTTATTATTCTCATAAAGTATAGAGTACAATTACCTGAAATAACGAACAATACTTTATTATAAAGTACGGGTGGCAACCGTGAAGGGAACATTCTGAAGAGCTAAAAGGTTGCTATAACTAAAGAAAAGGCCACTGTGATTTTGTTATTTCACTATTTAGAATAGAGAGAGCTTCATTCACTCAGTAGCAGACGTGCACGAGGTGATGTATGATAGGAAGATGCTCCCGCTCGGGATGATAACAAAAACGCTGATATCGATCACATTCGTAAACACATGACAAGCATCTAATCAGTGGAGTCTGTGAGATGTTGTGACAAGTATCGGCTACTAAGTGACAAGTGTCGGGTAATGTTGGCGCTCCTACTTCCTGATGTCGCGGGGGTGTGAGGGGGGTGTCGTGAGATGTTGTGACAAGTATCGGCTACTAAGTGACAAGTGTCGGGTAATGTTGGCGCTCCTACTTCCTGGTGTCGCGGGGGTGTGAGGGGGGTGTCGTGAGATGTTGTGACAAGTATCGGCTACTAAGTGACAAGTGTCGGGTAATGTTGGCGCTCCTACTTCCTGATGTCGCGGGGGTGTGAGGGGGGTGTCGTGAGATGTTGTGACAAGTATCGGCTACTAAGTGACAAGTGTCGGGTAATGTTGGCGCTCCTACTTCCTGATGTCGCGGGGGTGTGAGGGGGGTGTCGTGAGATGTTGTGACAAGTATCGGCTACTAAGTGACAAGTGTCGGGTAATGTTGGCGCTCCTACTTCCTGATGTCGCGGGGGTGTGAGGGGGGTGTCGTGAGATGTTGTGACAAGTATCGGCTACTAAGTGACAAGTGTCGGGTAATGTTGGCGCTCCTACTTCCTGATGTCGCGGGGGTGTGAGGGGGGTGTCGTGAGATGTTGTGACAAGTATCGGCTACTAAGTGACAAGTGTCGGGTAATGTTGGCGCTCCTACTTCCTGGTGTCGCGGGGGTGTGAGGGGGGTGTCGTGAGATGTTGTGACAAGTATCGGCTACTAAGTGACAAGTGTCGGGTAATGTTGGCGCTCCTACTTCCTGATGTCGCGGGGGTGTGAGGGGGGTGTCGTGAGATGTTGTGACAAGTATCGGCTACTAAGTGACAAGTGTCGGGTAATGTTGGCGCTCCTACTTCCTGATGTCGCGGGGGTGTGAGGGGGGTGTCGTGAGATGTTGTGACAAGTATCGGCTACTAAGTGACAAGTGTCGGGTAATGTTGGCGCTCCTACTTCCTGATGTCGCGGGGGTGTGAAGGGGGTGTCGTGAGATGTTGTGACAAGTATCGGCTACTAAGTGACAAGTGTCGGGTAATGTTGGCGCTCCTACTTCCTGATGTCGCGGGGGTGTGAGGGGGGTGTCGTGAGATGTTGTGACAAGTATCGGCTACTAAGTGACAAGTGTCGGGTAATGTTGGCGCTCCTACTTCCTGGTGTCGCGGGGGTGTGAGGGGGGTGTCGTGAGATGTTGTGACAAGTATCGGCTACTAAGTGACAAGTGTCGGGTAATGTTGGCGCTCCTACTTCCTGATGTCGCGGGGGTGTGAGGGGGGTGTCGTGAGATGTTGTGACAAGTATCGGCTACTAAGTGACAAGTGTCGGGTAATGTTGGCGCTCCTACTTCCTGATGTCGCGGGGGTGTGAGGGGGGTGTCGTGAGATGTTGTGACAAGTATCGGCTACTAAGTGACAAGTGTCGGGTAATGTTGGCGCTCCTACTTCCTGATGTCGCGGGGGTGTGAGGGGGGTCTGTGAGATGTTGTGACAAGTATCGGCTACTAAGTGACAAGTGTCGGGTAATGTTGGCGCTCCTACTTCCTGATGTCGCGGGGGGGTGAGGGGGGTGTCGTGAGATGTTGTGACAAGTATCGGCTACTAAGTGACAAGTGTCGGGTAATGTTGGCGCTCCTACTTCCTGGTGTCGCGGGGGTGTGAGGGGGGTGTCGTGAGATGTTGTGACAAGTATCGGCTACTAAGTGACAAGTGTCGGGTAATGTTGGCGCTCCTACTTCCTGATGTCGCGGGGGTGTGAGGGGGGTCTGTAAGATGTTGTGACAAGTATCGGCTACTAAGTGACAAGTGTCGGGTAATGTTGGCGCTCCTACTTCCTGATGTCGCGGGGGTGTGAGGGGGGTGTCGTGAGATGTTGTGACAAGTATCGGCTACTAAGTGACAAGTGTCGGGTAATGTTGGCGCTCCTACTTCCTGATGTCGCGGGGGTGTGAGGGGGGTGTCGTGAGATGTTGTGATAAGTATCGGCTACTAAGTGACAAGTGTCGGGTAATGTTGGCGCTCCTACTTCCTGGTGTCGCGGGGGTGTGAGGGGGGTGTCGTGGGCACCTTGCGCACCTACAAGGTCACGTCGCCGTCTCGCGAGCTTCCTGAGCGCTAACGCTGACAGTTCGCGATATTCATAACCAGTAACGTGTAGTTCTACTAACCGCCGCCGAGGACACGATCCTGCTAACCTTTTGATAATGATCTAAGTTTAATATCTCTTAATTATTTAGGTGATCCGTCCACTTTTTGCGACAGATTAGAATTAGACTAATGCCCGGTTGAGATCCTCATCTGAGGAAAAAAAAATAAAAAATAAACCGGCCAAATGCGTTTCGGACCACGCACAATGAAGGGTTCCGTAGTTGAAAAGAATTTATCCCAAAAACAAACATAAGAGGCCGTACACGAAATTTTGCCGATTTCGCTGATTTACGTGATTTTACAGTATTTCTATAAATTTTAATGCACTATATCAATGAGCATTTCAATTATGATCTAATGTATGAGCTACTTTTTTATTTTTATTATTTAATTTTGATTAATCGACTAAACCGGCGACTATTTTGTGAATTTTTGGTGTAAGAAAGAGGTTTAGAATATCACATATTTACGAATTGTTTTGACTTCTAATGGGTATGGATGAATTACAATATTTTTGTGTGAAAGTTGTTTATACAATGCGTGAATCACTTTTTACTTCTTTCATATAAAATTTTTGAGTAAAAAAATATTTAACTGAGTCAAACTATAAAGAAAATGGGAAAAGAATTGCTTTTGATTTCGGCTACTTAGAACTCTTGTTCATAAAATTAAAACAACAGAAATAAACTTCAGTTCAAAATCAATACATTTCTTTAAAAAAAAAGCAAAATATTAAAAAACTTTAAATCAACCTAATTCTCGCATTTATAAACTCGACGTAAATAAAAAAGTAGCTCATTCATTAGATCATAATTGAAATAATCTTTCATGTTGTGCATTAACACCACAAATAAAGAAATACGGTATTTTAACCGTAAAATTACGTCTGTAAAATCACGTACTTAAATAGCTAAATCGGCAAAATTTAGTATATACGGCCTCTTAACATTGTAATCCCAAAAAAAGTTTTTTTATGGGATAAAATTACAAATTAACACTTTTCTGACGTTTTCCTCTATTTGTGCTTTGAGACCTTACGTCTTGGCAAATTTCATTATTCTAGGTCAACGGGAAGTACCCCTTAGGTTTTGATTTACTTGCGAGTATCGCATAAATGGTTGTATTTTTTTATTGCGTTGACTTAGAAGATTGATTTTTTTAGAACTCTAAAGGACCTTAATAGACCTACGTGTTTGATATTAATTTCAACTTGATACCTCCACGCGTTCCTGAGAAAAAGGGTCTTGACAGGCTGACAATCTTGAAAATATTTTTTTATGTGATAGAATTACAAATTAACAATTTTCAGTCTTTTTCCTTTATTTGTGCTTGCTTCTTGCCAAATTTCATGATTCTAGGACAACGGAAAAATCCTATAGGTTTTGATTTACTTGCGACAGTTGCGAGTTTCGAAATGTGTCGCTAAATGGCCGTATTTGTTTATTGCGTTGACATAGAAGCTAGATTTTTTTAGAACTCTAAGAAACCATAGACTTCCTTAATTGATATCAATTTCAACTTGATATCTTCACGCGTCCTTGAGAAAAAGGGTCTTTACAGACTGACAGACTTGAATTTTTTTTTATGCAATATAATTACAAATTAACATTTTTCTGACTTTTTCCATTACTTGTGCTGTGAGACCTTGCTACTTGCCAAATTTCATAATTCTAGGTCAACGGAAAGTACCCTGTAGGTTTTGATTTACTTGCGACTGTTACGAATATCAAAACGTGTCGCAAAATGACCGTATTTTTTTATTGCGTTGACTTAGAAGCTTAATTTTTTTAGAACTCTAAGGGACCATAGACTTACGTATTCGATATTAATTTCAACTTGATATCTCCACGCGTCCCTGAGGAAAAGGGTCATGACAGACTGACAGAGTTAATTTTTTTTTTATATGATAGAATTACAAATTAACAATTTTTGGACTTTTTCCTTTATTTGTGCTGTGAGAGCTAGTTTCTTGCCAAATTTCATGAGTCTAGGTCAACGGGAAGTACTCTATAGGTTTTGATTTACTTGCGAGTATCAAAATATGTCGCATAAATGGCCGTAGGTTTTTACTGCGTCGACAAAAAAAAAAAAGCTTAGTTAAAAGCTTGAGTTTTTTAGGACTCCAAGAGACCATAGACTTACGTATTTGATATTAATTTCATCTTGATATCTCTAATTCTTGATATCTCCACGCGTTCCTGAGAAAAAGGGTCTTGACAGACGGACAGACAGACAGACGGACAACGAAGTGATCCTATAAGGGTTCCGTTATTTATTGTGTTTTTGATGAAATGAAATTGCATGAGTTAAGATAAAATAATGTATGAAACTACACATAATTAGCTATTTCCCGGTTACTTAACAGATTCATGAACTTCTCGCAGTGGGTGCGAAAAGTAAAATATGTACCTCGCGAATAAGGTGTCTCCGTCTTGGGTGAGCTTGAAACCTTCGCTGCACTCAGGATTCCGTGTTAACTCCCTTGCTTCACTCAGGATTCAGTGTTAACTCCCTCGCTGCACTCAGGATTCAGTGTTAGCTCCCCCGCTTCGCTCAGGAGCTATAGAATCCTTCGGTGCGTCCGGGAGTCGCGTGACATTAAGACACTGCTTTATCCCCCTTATTGAATAATCTACTAATGTTTATCGAATAGCTGACTGATAACGCAACACGAACCTACCTCGCTTGTCAGTACACGTTCACTACAGAAAATACTCCTCACTGAAATCCTAACACATACAAATTACAACAAAAAACCTTAGTAACCAATTTACTAAAGGCGTTCGTGCATGTTATATGGAAAATGAGCACGGCTTCATGCGCCACGCCAGGAAACTTTCGTACTAAGTGGTACATACATAAGTGTTAAAAAACCTTAACTTTTTATCATAATTATAACTCAATAATTCATTAATGATACAATTATCTTCATTGTTTATTTATTAGAATCGAAATCGAATCACATGAACTTCATTCCTTCATTACAATAATATTTTACTAACTCGCTCTCCACCTGTTCTTTTGCAAACATTAAACATTCAAAACACTCGTATTACTCAACATGGCGCGGTCACATGTTTAATATTATGTATACCTACGTCAGACAATTTGTCTTGCTGTCTGCGAGTTATTTATTCCGCGACAAGCGAGCGCGATCTAATCGCATCCATCTAATCTTATCTACGTGATAATGATAAGACTATTAACGTTGATAGCCGTCATGCGAGCAGCCGCAGCCGGCCGCGAGACATTTGCGAATATGACCTTCTATATCAATCGTTCATTTTAAAAATAACGTATCTACCCTAAAGCGAGAAATACTTTAAGTGAGCTGTAGGCCTAAGTCGTTGGTAGGCGGGTCTGCGAAAACCAGTTCAGGAATCCGTTTGCGCAATATTAAGCTTAACTAACTTACATTTGCAGTTGGAATGTATGGGAGAACATGTTTTTCAACTACAATGGTAAGTTTGTTCTTGGGATAAATTCATTCCTACTACGGAACGCTTCATTGTGCGTGGTTCGACACGCACTTGGCCGGTTTAAGTCGGTGGGATCATCGACACGACTATCTCTTATTCCGTCTCGTCAGGTCACTACCTGCACCGTGGGAACAGCTAGTACCTGGCCATCACACTCACTTCTGACACTCGGGAATACCACCACAAAGATAACCTCTGGTCTTAAGGGACTCCAAGTGAAATTAAGAGTGAAAATCATAATTATATCAAATGAAGAGAACTAATTACATGTTCCTAGTAATGAGTAGTTAGTTCGTTTGTTAAGCTCAGTTGGGCAGCTCCGTGAGTGGGATGCCGAGTGGGTGCTACAGTAAGAGCCGCAAACGTTTAGGGAATGTTATGTGCGGTGAATTGGCGACATACACACTACACGCTGGTGAGCGGTACAAAACACACACACGTGTACGTTGTTTTATAATGTGATCTCGTATCTACTTCAATGAGGTTCTCTTTAAGACAAACACATGTTTTCGTCTAATCGCTCTGCTTAAATATTAAAACTTAATCCACAGTAAATTGAAAATAAAATGTTGACTACCATGATATAATATTATAGAAAGCTCAAACTCATCAGTCATCATCGCATCAACATAATTTACTAAAAATAAACAAATTAAAATCTTAATCAAGGAGACAAAAGTAATGTCAATATGTCTAACCAAAAAAACACAAATTAAAAAATTCTTAGTACTTATCTTATCGGTAAGCTAAAAATATGTTACTACATAGTACATAGTACGTCACCCTCTACGCGGCTACGACGGTGCTACGAATGTCTACGAACGGCATAGCCTAGCCGTAGCTCAGTGTATGGCGCTTCCTATTTATGAGCCTATGGTGATATGATATTGATTGCTTTCTTTATAGTGCCGGCTATAAAACCAATATTAAACGATTTATTTAGATAAGATTTGATGCCAACTGTTATTTGAAAACTGACCGTTTCAGACTTGTTTATAGAGATGGGAATAAAATATAGTTTTCATAAGAGAATCTGTACAAAAATGTGTGCATTAATCAATAGACAATAGACACTAGCAACTACCATGTCTAGTTTGTCTTTGTTACACAATAGACACTAGCAACTACCATGTCTAGTTTGTCTTTGTTACACAATAGACACTAGCAACTACCATGTCTAGTTTGTCTTTGTTACACAATAGACACTAGCAACTACCATGTCTAGTTTGTCTTTGTTACACAATAGACACTAGCAACTACCATGTCTAGTTTGTCTTTGTTACACAATAGACAATAGCCACTAGCAACTACCATGTCTAGTTTGTCTTTGTTACACAATAGACACTAGCAACTACCATGTCTAGTTTGTCTTTGTTACACAATAGACACTAGCAACTACCATGTCTAGTTTGTCTTTGTTACACAATAGACAATAGACACTAGCAACTACCATGTCTAGATTGTCTTTGTTACACAATATACACTAGCAACTACCATGTCTAGATTGTCTTTGTTACACAATAGACACTAGCAACTACCATGTCTAGTTTGTCTTTGTTACACAATAGACACTAGCAACTACCATGTCTAGTTTGTCTTTGTTACACAATAGACACTAGCAACTACCATGTCTAGTTTGTCTTTGTTACACAATAGACACTAGCAACTACCATGTCTAGTTTGTCTTTGTTACACAATAGACACTAGCAACTACCATGTCTAGTTTGTCTTTGTTACACAATAGACAATAGACACTAGCAACTACCATGTCTAGATTGTCTTTGTTACACAATAGACACTAGCAACTACCATGTCTAGATTGTCTTTGTTACACAATAGACACTAGCAACTACCATGTCTAGTTTGTCTTTGTTACACAATAGACACTAGCAACTACCATGTCTAGTTTGTCTTTGTTACACAATAGACACTAGCAACTACCATGTCTAGTTTGTCTTTGTTACACAATAGACACTAGCAACTACCATGTCTAGTTTGTCTTTGTTATACAATAGACACTAGCAACTACCATGTCTAGTTTGTCTTTGTTACACAATAGACACTAGCAACTACCATGTCTAGTTTGTTTTTGTTACACAATAGACACTAGCAACTACCATGTCTAGTTTGTTTTTGTTACACAATAGACAATAGACACTAGCAACTACCATGTCTAGATTGTCTTTGTTAGACAATAGACAATAGACACTAGCAACTACCATGTCTGGTTTGTCTTGGTTAGACAATAGACACTAGCAACTACCATGTCTAGTTTGTCTTTGTTACACAATAGACAATAGACACTAGCAACTACCATGTCTAGATTGTCTTTGTTAGACAATAGACAATAGACACTAGCAACTACCATGTCTAGTTTGTCTTGGTTAGACAATAGACACTAGCAACTACCATGTCTAGTTTGTCTTGGTTAGACAATAGACACTAGCAACTACCAAGTCTAGTTTGTCTTGGTTAGACAATAGACACTGGCAACTACCATGTCTGGTTTGTCTTTGTTAGAACTGCTACTTACTGCTACTGTGCCACATTTTATGAATAAGCATTTATCGTTATTATAAGTAATTCAATGTTCCCTAAAATAGCTCCAAAGTCGGTCGTCTTAAAAGTGAATTCCGATTGGTATTCGATCATCGGTTGTATTAGTGCGTGGGTGTGACTGTGGCAGGTAGTGGGAACTGGTGCTGTGACGTCATCAGGTCAGTCCTCACGTGCTCGCGTGAGTGGATGCAGACCACGCGACCACCATTTAATTGTATCAGGGAACCACATAATAATATTATTGATCTTCTCATCGACCGCTAATGCATAGATATTACAGCCGGTAAAGTAGTGAATTAGTCTTTTACAATGTGAATGTGAATTTTGCGACGCCATATTTTAGTTTTTTTAATAGTTTTAGCTAGGTATATTTTTAAATTAATTATTTATATTTTATTTAACGCACAACCTCTTAAGGGGTCTTTGTACTCATCATTATGAACAACTTTTACTGTGGGGCAAACCCGAAATCGCGAAAAAAAATTGCTGTTCCGTACATTTATGTTCATATAACGCGTCAAATTTCGCGATTTCAAGTTTGGTCCCATAGTAAAAGTTATTCATAATGTTGAGTGTAATGACCCTTTAAGAGGTTGCGCGTTATTTAAGTTACAACTTGTATATTATGTATTAAATTCACTAACGATTAAGGAAAACCAAATATGTAGCAATACTATTCTACCAATACCTACGTATTATTTTATTGAGTCGCCATCGCCGGATACGGTGTGGACGACATGATGATGATGATGATGACGATTATTTTATTAATAGTTTACTATTTTATTTACTCATCTTGATACGCGTGAATAAATCAGTAAGGCAACTTGTGTTTATTTTAAAAAAATCCAAGAATATGAATTGTCATGGAATAACTACGCATTTTAAGTGTCATAAGTCCATTAGGTCTAATAGTCTAAGTGAGCCACCTAGGTGACTGCACTAGCTCACTGTGACTGTGACTGACTGACTAGCACACTCGTCACATGCACTGACATGACGAGCGTGCCGTGTCGCAGCGAGCCTCGCCGCGCTCGTGTGAGAGTGTGAGAGCCGACACATTTGTACTACAAGTACATTAGCGCTATCTGCGTGTCCCATCGTCGACCATCCCGGCTCCTAATTTAAGAGCAATATCAATTTCATGTGTCGCCGGCGCGGCTTGGGTGGGGGGGGGGGGGGGGGAGTACGGGGGTGCGCGGGCGCCGGCGCTATGTGACACACACGCCACGGGACACACCGGGAGCGAGAATCGATGCAATGAATAGGTAAACTTGATCAATCAATTGTCACATTTGGAATTTCCAGCTTATGTTCATTCATATTCACAACTGTACCTACTTATATGAAAATCCGTAGGTATGATTAATCATCCTGAATGTCGACGTGATTTTAAATCAAAACAAATTCTATCACGAGACATAAATAATATTTTCTTATTTAGGTATTTGCATTGTATGGTATTTTGTTAAAGTAGGTACCGTCAACGTCAACAGCAGTGAGCCAGTCATTTAAACCATCGCTCGCTAAACATTGCACTACACTGAGTTTTTGTGATGTTGTTAGGACATATACCTGTAGTGGTAATCCAAGTTTGCAACTTCGAAAGACCTGTGCTAACTGCGCGGTGCTCGAAAAACCTCGAAATTTTCGGACTTACAGTTTTTGGCTTATTACTTCTAAAAGATGCATCCTACGTATAAGTAACTCCCTACATTCTTAAAGTAGGTATTCAAAATTTGCTACAACTTGGGATTTGTGAAAAATCGTCAATGCTTGAAGTCCTCATCTCGAGTTCTATCAGGCCTTCAGAGCTGCGGCTGCGCTGAAATTGTAGCAAATGTTATATACTTTAGAAGGGTGACTTATACGTAGGATGCACCTTTTAGAAGTTGTAATATAAGTCAAAAGCTGAACGAATTCTGAAAATTTCGAGGTTTTTCGAGCACCACGCAGTTAGCACAGGTCTTTCGAAGCTGCAAACTTGGTTGTAAACTCTGGTGTATATCCTAACCTAACAACATCCAAAACAATCAGTATAATTTAGGGCAATGTTTTGCGACCTGCTGCGCTTGTTGTGTGTACGGTGACTAAGTCTGAGTCAGGTATCAATGTGTGACACAGCAACCCGGAACGGTTCCCGCCTTCCCGGTACGTTCTGTGTCGCTCGCGGCCGGTGTGTCGCTCGCCTGCCGGTGCGGTGCTTGTGTCGCGCCGCCTCAAAAGCCTTTCCGTGTTCCGCGCCCGCCCCCGCGCCCGCCTCCGCCCCGCGCTCGCCCGCGCTTGCACTTCCGCCGCCGCCGCAATTAAACCCGTCGATAAATTTCCAAACTTAATCAAATGACTGCAGTCGCGACTAACGCACAGACCAGACTCGAGATACTCGGAGTGTTCGCCGGGTGTCCGGCGAGTGAGGAAATTAAAAAAAAATTGTTCAAATTATGGCTTTTAAAAGTGCTTTTTACCTGAAAGGCGCTTTTAAATGCCAAAATTTACAGGAAAATACAATTGATTCTAGGTGTCCCTTCCAAAAGGTAGTTTCAAATGTAGAAGAATGGGCAACAAACTCCACCGTTACTCTTTTAACATACTGTACAATATTTAGTGCAAAATTATATGTGAAGGCGATGTACCTAAAATATAATAATTACTATAAGTACTACATTAGCTACAAAGTATTAAAAATTAAGCAATGACAGCCACGCGTTGTTTAAAGTAAATCAGTTGAAAGTTGGCAAATGTTTAATCTCAAGGCGATATCAGCTAGCTAATTCTTCAAAAAAAAAAAACATTCACTTTAGATAGGTGGCCTTATTTGAATCATTT
Source organism: Cosmia pyralina (assembly GCA_946251885.1). Lineage (NCBI taxonomy): Eukaryota > Metazoa > Arthropoda > Insecta > Lepidoptera > Noctuidae > Cosmia > Cosmia pyralina. Next base: position 319,407 of record OX276345.1, read on the forward strand.
TGCAATTTTTAGGGTTTCGTAGTGAACAAGAACCCTTACAGTTTAGCCATACCCCACTTATATAAATATGTGCGTGGCTTAGCTCAGAGACTCTTATAGTACTAGAAAGCTGTTAATTTATCACGCGGATACGGTTCGGCGTTAACGTTTTATAAAGATATTTTAATTTCATTAAACATTATTATTTAAGTATTAATTTATTTACAATTTTCTAAAATAGCATCTTGGAGCAACCTGCAGAGATGAAATAAAAACGAAAGAGAAAAAAAATGTGTCCGTCAACGACCTTTTAACAGCTGGCAAGAACAATAACTTTATGAATAAATCCTTTGCAATAAAGTGATCCCAATTTTGGTTATTATTTTATTATTTAGTTTGTTTGAATTTTTTTTTTTCATTTTACGAATTATTTTATCTTATTATAATTTTTATGATTACTGGCCACTGGCTCTACTACCTGTGTCTTTAATTAATGTTCTCATTGCGGCGGCACGTTGTATATTGATCACGCCGACAAAGTTAAAATAAAATCTTTTTGGGGTGTAGCCAATGGTGCGGGTGTCGTTGGCAAGGTACTTCAAAAATATTGCGGGTGTGTGAATACCATGGTGCGGGTGTCGTTGGCAAGGTACTTCAAAAATATTGCGGGTGTGTGTGTATACTATGGTACGGGTGTCGTTGGCAAGGTACTTCAAAAATATTGCGGGTGTGTGAATACCATGGTGCGGGTGTCGTTGGCAAGGTACTTCAAAAATATTGCGGGTGTGTGAATACCATGGTGCGGGTGTCGTTGGCAAGGTACTTCAAAAATATTGCGGGTGTGTGAATACCATTTTTCGATTCAGGGCTGCAGGGGTCCGATTGTGAAATATTAAGCTTTAAAGCGCTAATTTTTGATAGAGTCAAGTATGGATAAGTAAAACCTAAGATTTACCAACTCTTAACTCTGAACAGTTCTGTGATCGCTTCATTTCGAACTTTTACTACCATTCACTCGGTAAATCTTTGGTGTTACCACACAGACGCGGTAAATGTTGATAAATAAAAATACTAAACACCATAGAAATAGAAATCTTTCTATATTGAATACCAGATAGTAAGAAACAGTTAGCTTTAGCCAACGTAAGCGTTATGTGTGTGTGTGTGTGTGTGTTTGTGTTTTGTTTGCGTTATGTTTGTGTGTGTTTGTGTTTGTGTTTGTATGTGTTTATGTTTGTTTGTGTTTATTTGTATTTTACCTGACTACGGCGAAGCAAAAAGGACGGTTATATGTATAATTTTGACCGGTACGTATGTATGTATGTTCATCAGCTCCCTCATATCTTCTAAACTTCTTATCATAATTTGCAACTGAGGTATCGTTAGAAGCGTCTTGATTGTCCTCTGGTTATAGGCTATGTGATGTCACATTAAATTGAATGTGGTGCCCTCTAGAGAACATCATCTTCCTGCCCTTATCCCATATTACTTGAGGTCGGCGCAACACGTTTTCTTCTTCCATTCTCCCCTGTCAACCGTCACGCTATCATTCACTCCCTTCTCGTTCATATCACTCCTCACACAATCCATCCATCTTTTCTTTGGCCTTCCTCTGCTTCTCCATCCATCAATATGTATATTCAAAAAAAAAAAATGTATATAAGTAGTTTATCAGCCATCTCGTTACCATAACACAAGCATTAGGTTGCTTAGCTTGGGGCTAGATGGCGTTGTGTGATATGTCCAAACATATTTATTTATTTATTTATTTTATTTATTCATCACTCTTTTAGTCACATGCGTTTCGTCTCTCCTGATTACATGCCCATACCAAGACAAACGATTTCCTTTCAACTTTTCTGTCACTGGCGCCACTTTCAAACTTCCTCTTATATACTCATTTCTCACTTTATCCACTCTCGTCACTCCGCACATCCATCTCAACATTCTCATCTCCGCTGCATGCAATTTTTTTTCATCCGTCTTCTTCACTGCCCAGCATTCCGATCCATAAAGTACGACAGGCCTTATCACGGACTTGTAAATTTTCCCCTTCAACTTGAGGGGCATCCGTGGGTCGCAAGTTGTTTCTGTAACCTGTTGCCATTTCATCCATCCTGAGTTGATCTGGTGCGTTATGTCTTGGTCTACTTCGCCATCCCCTTGGACAAGCGACTGGCATGAGATATGGGCACAGGATCGGAGAGACCGTCAAAATCACAAAACAAATACTCTGTTTTGGTCCGACTTACTCTCAAGCCAACGGTCTCCAGTCTTTTCCACCACACCACCAATCTGCTCTGGACCTCTAAGCCACTCTCTCTAGAGAACATAGAATCATAAACTAAGGAAAAAATATTTTCAATGATACCGTGTTGGGTATCAGATGAAAGGGCTTAATTAGCTCATTTCAAAAATATATATATTGTTAGCTATTTCTCGCGGCTTTGCTTGCATGCATCCGATTGGTAATAATTTCTAAAAGCACGCCTCAGATGTGAGCCAAAAATATTTTCTCTCCAAATCTACCAAAAATACATATACATAATATATATAATAATGATTCTTCTTTAAAAATGTAAAGTGGCTCTGCAAATACTTTATCACGCTTTATAACCCCAAAACAATTTTAATAAAAAATAAGTTTAATAAAAACTAAAACCCGACTACTGAAATATCACGCTCTAAAAAGTATTAATCAAGAAAATATTCTCATCTGAAATTAGAAAAAGACAGACAAATTAAAAATCCGGAATCACACGTAATCTGTTCGATTGTATTGGGCCCCTAACATGACGCGTGACTCCGGATTTTTAATTTTTCTGTCTTTTTCTAATTTCAGATGAGAATATTTTCTTGTTTTATACTTTTTAGAGCGTGATTTTTCAGTAGTTTTAGTTATGTTTTAGTTTTTTAATAAAATGAAGTTAAAAAAAAAAACTATCTCAGCTAAGTAGGCTTCACAAGTTAACGAGTAATAGTCGACCAACTTACATTTGCAGTTGGAATGTATGGGAGAACATGTTTTTCAACTACAATTAAACATTGTAGCTGAAAAATATGTTTAGTTTAGTTTATTCTTGGGATAAATTCATCCCAACTACGGAACCCTTTATTGTGCGTGGTCCGACACGCACATGGCCGGTTTTTTTTATTCGTACCTAATATCTGCATGTAACACAGAGTAGGTATTTTAGTAGGTACATTACATTTTAGTAGGTACATTTATACAATTTTTAGTAAAAGACACGGATCATGAGTCCATAAGGTTGGTAGGTGATAGCCCGAATATCTACAACAAAATCCAATTACAGGGTTGTTTTTCCAATGAAAAAGTTGAAGATTTTTATTATGGGACACCCATCTTACTTGAATTCCGGCATTACTACATTGGTAAGGATAATTAAGTATCATATATTATTTATTAATAGTTTTAATAAACTGATATTTTAGTACTTAGGTATCGTATTCTACAAATGATAATAATAAACAATGTGTAGGTACTTAGGTAGGTTATAAGGATAACAAACGAAATAAACAAAATATTGTATAAAATGTGACGAAGTTTTCCTCATGAAATATTGAATTCTATGAAAGGCAGAGTGAGTACCTAGGCAGATAAGGGGTGATTCAAACGACGGGAATACTTACATTGAAGTTCTGATCAATGTAAACAATTTAGCGGAAAACGTGTGGAGTTTACCTTAACCCGTGGTTCTGAGTTGTTACATCAAACATGTTGCTGTTAGATTGTTATTTTTTTCGCTTGAGAATCTTCCCTAATCAAAGACAAAAATTAATTTACCGATAAGTATAAGCTACATGTAGTAGAGGAATTTACTACCTCTTTGTATAAGCTACATGTAGTAAAGGAACTAACTACTTCTTTGTATAAGCTACATGTAGTAGAGGAACTAACTACTTCTTTGTATAAGCTACATGTAGTAGAGGAACTAACTACTTCTTTGTATAAGCTACATGTAGTAGAGGAACTAACTATTTGTTTGGGATCAATTGCGTTCTAGAGCCTACTTTCAGTGTATACTGACTACTACACTGTGGAGTGTCGAGTCCTTGTTGGAATAATCTGGTTTTTATTTTATCAAATACAAATATTTACACACAAATTAGTTTTTAACCGACTTCATTTTGAAACTTCTTTTTTTGTTTGAAAGGTTGTGCTCTCGAGGTGGTCCTATTGTCACCAAGTCAGAATCTGATGAGGGGATTTGGGTATTTTTTTATATTAGGTCTTTACCTATGAAATTGCCGTTCTGCAGTACTGGCCATTTCAAATCAAAATAATTTTTGTTTGGCTAAGAATTCTAATTTCAAATTAATTTTATTTTAAAAACATGGATTTTTTTTTCCAAAAGTAGTCATTTGTTTATTGATTAGTGTTACATTTTCATCGCATTTCAATCTTTTTCGTCATCATGGATACGTTAAAAATTCGAGTAATTATGGAATATGAGTACCGTCGTGGCAGCAACGCGGCACAAGCGGCACGCAACATCAACGACGTTTACGGAGCTAACACTACAAACCAACGCACCACTTGTTATTGGTTTGCTCGCTTCCGTTCTGGAAATTTCGACCTGAAAAATGAACCTCGCGGTCGTCCGAAGACTTTGGTCGACAATGACGAATTAAAGGCGATTGTGGAAGCTGATGATACACAATCTACGGCTGAATTAGCAGCAGCTTTCGACGTTAGCGTCAAAACAATATTGGTCCATTTGCGTCAAATTGGCAAGGTAAAAAAGCTTGACTAATGGGTGCCCCACGAACTCAATGATCGCCAGCGCGAAGTACGCGTCGAGACGTGCCTTGCACTGCTCAACAGACACACAAATGAAGGAATTTTGAACCGCATTATTACCTGCGATGAAAAATGGATTCTGTTTGATAACCGCAAGCGCTCAGCAAGTTGGTTGGATCCTGGTTCAGCACCTAAACAATGCCCTAAACGAAAACTTACCCCTAGAAAAGTGATGGTCACTGTTTGGTGGTCTAGCGCCTGTGTGATTCATCACAGCTTCTTACCAAACGGGGTGAGCATTACTTCAGATGTGTACTGTGAAGAACTGAACACAATGATGGAGAAGCTGGCACATCTCCAACCAGCATTGGTCAATCGCTCGTCTCCGCTGCTCCTGCACGACAACGCGCGACCTCATACTGCACAGCAGACGGTCTCCAAGTTGCAAGAACTGGGGTTGGAAGCTCTCCGTCATCCGCCCTACTCACCAGACCTTGCGCCTACAGACTACTACTACTTTTTCCAGAATTTGGATAACTTCTTGGCGGGAAAAAAATTAAATACCCGAGAGGCAGTACAAAATGCCTTTGAAGAATTTGTTGCCTCCCGTCCAGCTGATTTCTTTAAGAAGGGCATCAATAAACTGCCACTGCGTTGGCAAAGATGCATTGATTGCATGGGTGATTACTTCAGTTAATACAAATAAGAAATGCATGAAATAAATTCGTTGAAATTTTTTCATACAAAACGGCAATTTCATAGGTAAAGACCTATTAGTAACTCGTGCATTTGCCCTCGGAAAGTACCAATTGGTGAAGTGGAACTGATGATGAAGACCACAGATGGTCATCGGAACTACTCAATTAATCGTATACCTAAGTATTTCACAAGTTGCGATTCGATTACTTTAATATGGTTGCTAAGCAGTTTATGCTCGTCACAATGCATATTATGGTGTGGTGGTTATTATGGTGGTTAGTTCTCCTGGTTCTTACTAGGTGAACTCCTCAACAATTAACGTCCCTGCATCGGGAAAAGCAATATTTTGTAAAAGGTGATGAGCAGATGACATTATGCTATTGTAACTTAGATAATTACAAACTGACCCACTCATAATCACAATCAGCCTATAATGTACCCACTGCTGGGACACAGGCCTCCTCTCGCTGAGAGGGACCTACTAAAAAACCGGCCAAGTGCGTGTCGGACCACGCACATTGAAGGGTTCCGTAGTTGGGATGAATTTATCATAAGAACAAACTTAAAATTGTAGTTGAAAAACATGTTTTCTCATACATTCCAACTGTAAATGTAAGTTTGTACTCACAATATTGATAGATTTACCATGTTATCTTAAGACCACAGACTTCTTATAGGTTTTCCAGTAATTTACAAGTAAAGATCTATTTTCTGTATTTTCTTAAAAATTTTAGGCTCTGTAGTTTCGGAGATAAGGGGGGGGGGGGAATGGTCAACTTTCGTCTATTTTCTTAAATAACTTTAAAACAATTTATTATTAAATTATAAAAAAAAATATATTTCAGACCCTCATATTAAACCCTTTCATTTGACTTGTCACACGGTGTGATTTGCAAAACTTTTTTTTTTAATTTTCTTATTTGCCCCCCAAAAGTGACCCCCTTATTCAAAATTCATTTATTTACTTTACCCGTCCGTGTTTGGGTCATAGAATATTCATGTGTACCAAATTTCAACTTAATCGGTCCATTAGATTCGGAGCAAATTGGCTGTGACAGACGGACAGACAAAGAGACACACGAGTGATCCTATAAGGGTTCCGTTTTTTCCTTTTGAGGTACGGAACCCTAAAAAAAGTGAAAATAAAACACTGTTTTACAAAAAAAAAGAAGTTTTTTAACCAATTGTTCTGAAAATATGTCACAGTTAACAAACAAAGTTTAACTTTGTTTGTGTCTCGTATCGCAGCTATCATATTGCTGAAGTACCCACAATAAAAACTCAGTCTTGACCTGTTTCTTAGCAATTATGTAGATTCCTATAATATTATGCAATGGCTTTGCTCTACGCCTAAATTCCCTGTTAATAAATAAGCAATATTTGAATAATCACGATCTCGCACGGCTCTAACGATTTCGATGAAAGTTGCAATTAAATATAGTTTTTTAATATTGTATTTCGGTTTACGGTGGCGAAAAATCGATCGATCAATCTCATATCTGGGAAAATTCGTTTTCTCTATTTCCACCCTAGCAGAGCTCAGTCTACCAGCACCCTAATTGCGTAACACACTGTCAATCGGAATCTGAATCATTTTGAAGCAAACTGTTAATCCATTGCTTCATATGCTCGAAAAAATTTGTCGTCTCAACACTGTAAATAACGCAATGAATTTATTTATTTATTTTAATTAACACGGTTAAAAACCTCAACCAATAATTAAAGGCAAAGGCAGACACATTATACACATGAAAGAAAATGTAAAATTATAAAACAATAAAAATTAGCAATAGGTACTTTCATGAATCCCTGAACAGTACTTCTGACATCTAATAATATCTTCGTCCATTCTTCCGCAAACAGATCGTTTGTGGTGCAGTCGTGTGTGGTGCGAAAGTCGCGGCAATTACGAAGGACAAAGCCCAATCTTTTATAGGATTCTTTGGCTACCGTGGCAATATGGTCGTGGAAGGTGAGCTTTCGGTCGAATGTGACTCCCAGATCTTTCATGGCCGTTGTTTTCATAATGACATTGTTATTCAAATTATATTAAAAATTCACTGGGTACCGCATTCGACCGAATGTCATAGCGAAACATTGAGATGAATTAAATTCCATCTTATTGTCTATATCGCATCATGTCTTGCTGCAGTGCCAAACAGTCACGCTCGGAGTTTATTTCGAGGTACAACTTCAGGTTATCAGCATATAACAGACATCTTGCATGACGGAGAACTTTATTTTTTTTTGAAAAATAATAATTGCCCCAAAATTGAGCCCTGACTAACTCCAGAACGCTTATGGTACGTGCTTGATTCGTACATACCGAGCCTAACAAACTGCTGGGCTGGATGAATATTGTTTACTTTCAAAATGAAACCGATTCCGATTGTTACATGTTACGCAATTAGGGTGCAAGTACTAGTACCTGCACCCTAGTAATTATTTACTAGTAATTATTTACTGGTTATTACTAGCAATTAGGTCACGTTTCTGACTCGATGATCAAAACAACGATGATGACACTATCACGCAGTAAGCACAGATAGTACGTGTGCTGCAAAGGCAATGCGCGCGCGCATATCTCACGATAACCCGACTAAATCCGGCCGAGCGACCGCAACCGCAGTGACGGGCTTAGCCATATCTTGTGGTCTTGTCCTCATAGCTAACAAATACTAACTAAACTAACTATGTGATACATTTGAATTGAGAACAACGGACGTCAATCGGATCAGGACATTCTAGTCACTAGTGTGTTCCCAGAACTGATAAAATAAAACCCAATAAATTGTGGTTCACAATTCAGACTGCTCGTTTACTAAATTGTAACAAGTCGTTTGTAGTGCCTACCTTGTTAGCAAAGCTAGGTGCTGAGGTAGGCTACCTCAGCACCTAGCTTTAGTTAACGAGATTAGTCATTAGTCACTTAGAGGGCACTATGATTAAATTGTAACAAGTCGTTTGTAGTGCCTACCTTGTTAGCAAAGCTAGGTACTGAGGTAGGCTACCTCAGCACCTAGCTTTAGTTAACGAGATTAGTCATTAGTCACTTAGAGGGCACTATGATTAAATTGTAACAAGTCGTTTGTAGTGCCTACCTTGTTAGCAAAGCTAGGTACTGAGGTAGGCTACCTCAGCACCTAGCTTTAGTTAACGAGATTAGTCATTAGTCACTTAGAGGGCACTATGATTAAATTGTAACAAGTCGTTTGTAGTGCCTACCTTGTTAGCAAAGCTAGGTACTGAGGTAGGCTACCTCAGCACCTAGCTTTAGTTAACGAGATTAGTCATTAGTCACTTAGAGGGCACTATGATTAAATTGTAACAAGTCGTTTGTAGTGCCTACCTTGTTAGCAAAGCTAGGTACTGAGGTAGGCTACCTCAGCACCTAGCTTTAGTTAACGAGATTAGTCATTAGTCACTTAGAGGGCACTATGATTAAATTGTAACAAGTCGTTTGTAGTGCCTACCTTGTTAGCAAAGCTAGGTACTGAGGTAGGCTACCTCAGCACCTAGCTTTAGTTAACGAGATTAGTCATTAGTCACTTAGAGGGCACTATGATTAAATTGTAACAAGTCGTTTGTAGTGCCTACCTTGTTAGCAAAGCTAGGTGCTGAGGTAGGCTACCTCAGCACCTAGCTTTAGTTAACGAGATTAGTCATTAGTCACTTAGAGGGCACTATGATTAAATTGTAACAAGTCGTTTGTAGTGCCTACCTTGTTAGCAAAGCTAGGTACTGAGGTAGGCTACCTCAGCACCTAGCTTTAGTTAACGAGATTAGTCATTAGTCACTTAGAGGGCACTATGATTAAATTGTAACAAGTCGTTTGTAGTGCCTACCTTGTTAGCAAAGCTAGGTACTGAGGTAGGCTACCTCAGCACCTAGCTTTAGTTAACGAGATTAGTCATTAGTCACTTAGAGGGCACTATGATTAAATTGTAACAAGTCGTTTCTAGTGCCTACCTTGTTAGCAAAGCTAGGTGCTGAGGTAGGCTACCTCAGCACCTAGCTTTAGTTAACGAGATTAGTCATTAGTCACTTAGAGGGCACTATGATTAAATTGTAACAAGTCGTTTGTAGTGCCTACCTTGTTAGCAAAGCTAGGTACTGAGGTAGGCTACCTCAGCACCTAGCTTTAGTTAACGAGATTAGTCATTAGTCACTTAGAGGGCACTATGATTAAATTGTAACAAGTCGTTTGTAGTGCCTACCTTGTTAGCAAAGCTAGGTACTGAGGTAGGCTACCTCAGCACCTAGCTTTAGTTAACGAGATTAGTCATTAGTCACTTAGAAGGCACTATGATTAAATTGTAACAAGTCGTTTGTAGTGCCTACCTTGTTAGCAAAGCTAGGTACTGAGGTAGGCTACCTCAGCACCTAGCTTTAGTTAACGAGATTAGTCATTAGTCACTTAGAGGGCACTATGATTAAATTGTAACAAGTCGTTTGTAGTGCCTACCTTGTTAGCAAAGCTAGGTACTGAGGTAGGCTACCTCAGCACCTAGCTTTAGTTAACGAGATTAGTCATTAGTCACTTAGAGGGCACTATGGTTAAATTTTTGTGGCGAACTGGTCAAGCACTGGGAATCTAAATCTGACATAATCTTGTTTACTACAATCTATATCTATACATCTATATCTATTTACACTTATAATAAAATCGTAGCGAAATCAAAACTATAGAATGTTATTGAAAACAAATAATTGCTACAAGGTCTGGGAACGATTCTAACGCCGAAAATATAATTTTAGAATGTTTGTCTTTCTGAATGCATCACGCAATACTACCGGATGATTAGTCTTTCTTTGGCATAGAAATTTTCTATAGGTCTGGTTAGTCTGTAGGCTATAATTTATCACGTTTTCCGCTACGGGGGGTGAGCAATAATGCATTATATTCGTATTATTCTATTGTTTACCGCAAATTGTAAAAATACGAGCCAAAAGGTAAGAATATTGCAGAGATTTAACCTTTTGAAGATTTTCATCATGCTTATACTTTTAAGGAGCTAAGCCCTAATTACGAGTAATTTATCTGTCATTGCTTCATTTTTCATTATTTTTACCCATTGTGGTATAGTGATTTTATTCTAGGTGCATCGTATTCACATGTATTGATATAATTAAAGTATGCAAAATATTGTTAAACTTTTTAAAAGAGTAACGGTGGAGTTTCTTGCCCATTCTTCTCCACACGAAACTACCTTTTGGAAAGGGCGACTAGAATCAGTTCTATTTTCTTGTTAATTGACATTCAATTCAGAAGTGCCTTTTACGTGCCTATTTGAAATAAATGAATTGATTTTGACTTTAAAGCAGTCAATCATGATATGATTATGTCATATAATTTGAACGGATATTTTAGTCAACTTACAACAAAGCAAATAGTTAAAACCTTGTCCACTAGGACTACTGTTCTTTGACACCTATCAGTTTCATACTATAATGAAGTGTTTTGCGGATTTGTTCCTTAGTACAACTAGAAATTGTCCAACTGACAGGTGTCAAAAAACGGGTAGCCTAGTGGACAAGGTATAGCGGTTCTATACGATTGCTTTGCAACCCTGTGGTTGTAAGTTCGGTTTCCAACTACATAATGATATTTTTTGTTATTCTTTTTTTACATTTCGTTATACTATAATTGTTAAAAAAAAAAAAAAGCTAACAAACAATAAGCAAACAATGCCTGTATTAGGAGACTCCGCTCTTTCACAGCAAGGTACAAAATAAAATACAAAATAAAATAAAAGACTAACTAGTTAAATGTGTGTGTGTGTGTGTGTGTGTGTGTGTGTGTGTGTGTGTGTGTGTGTGTGTGTGTGTATGTATGTAAATGGTTTAAGCCTGTTCTTTAATTTATGGTTAGAATAGAAATAAATATCTATGATTAGGTGACTGTAAATACGAAATCCCGTGTTTACATTCTACTGTTATTTATTATTATTATTTATTTTAAACTAACTGACCCGACAGACGTCGTCCTGTCGTAGCTATGAATATTTTAATGTAAACGCGCCAAGTTCCCGAAGGCGCAAGCTGAGAACATTTGGAATTGTGTAGGCAAACTTAATTAATATTTTAAGAATTGAACTACGATTTTTGTTCAAAAGTAAAAAACTCAAAATAAGTTTAAAGTAAAAAAGTCAAAAATATGAAAAAGTTTAATTGGAGGCAATTAATTTGTAAAAAAAATTGTTTTGAGTATGAATGTTGACAATTGATTTTTATTTTAGAATACTACATGCTGACCCACCAGACGTTGTCCTGTCAAAATTTCAATAAATCGAACGGCAGGAAAACAAATGAACAACTAATTATAAAATTAATTTGAATTTAGAATTCTAAATAGAATGAAAGATTGCCGACAGACATTGCCCTGCCCAAAATTCATGTAAGAGAAAATGAATTTTCTATGTTTTTAATAGTTATTCTGCTACTCGAGATGGAGAAAAATACAACAAATCAAAAACCATGAAAACCGGTCCAGCCGTTCTCGAGTTATAAGTGTTCGAACAAATCCGACTTTGTTTTGTATATTAAAGAATAATTTATTTAACACAGTCATGATTCTTCTCACATAAGTTAAAACATCATCTTTCATTCATTTGCAAACATAGGTATCAAGATCTGTGTTTGAGTTCAGGAGAGCGAATGTCCGAGGAATAGGTGACTTGTACGGCAAGTTGGAACAACCAGTAAGCGGTGTTTTCTGCTACGACAGTAATTGTCTGGGACAAATAGATTGCAGATTGCATTATGCAGATGAGGAACAACAATAAAGCCCCTAAGAAATTTAATTATTACAGAAACTTAACCAACCCAACAGGAGTTTAGTGGGATACAAGACAGGCTAATACCTGGACAAGTGCTTTTAAAGGTGTTTAAGGAATGCTTTTTGAAGTTTCTCTAAAGCTTGGGGAACCTTTTTGTAAATTCTCCGGCACTTTTTATAAGCTATATCACGACAGTGAGTGACAGCCAGTCAGTCAGACAGTCACGCAAGATACAGTCCTACCAACTTATCTGTGAACTGAAAGAGGACGGCATCGTCGATGCGTCGACACAATCGAATGATATGCGTTGGCACAATCGAATGACATTTCAACATGATGGCCGTAGTTCCAATTTTCGCCATTTCACAGATATGTTGGTAGCAGTGTACGTGCGACAGCGCTGTTATAAAAGTCGTACTTGTATGAACTTGGTTTAAACAACAACAACACAAAGCCGCACTATACGTCAGAAAAAGGACATAAACACAAATCATACGAAATGCGTTACGGATCACGCTACTTTGCAATTACTATTTTCAGTCATTATTAAAAAAACACAGTTATAGAAACACAATATTATACTAAAATAATCTTTTATAATGTGTTTGCTTTGATTTGATAAATTAAACATACGTCATTATTACTAAAAAAAGAAAAACGTGGCGTAATCGATTATAAACAAAGTGAATCGATAAAAATGGCGTTCCATTTTATCGATTCACTTTGTTTATAATCGATTTGATTCGATTTCTCTTAGAAGAGATTATTTTCTCCGTTGTAAATCTTTCTCCATGGTCTACCAGAATACGATTTTTTGATAGTATCGAGATTTGAACCGGATATTGATGCGGAGATTTGAAACAGAGATTTATCTCCATGGTCGTGATATCTAGCTCGAGCCCGGAATTGATGCCCTGGAGCCCAATAGCGTTAAGATGACGAAAAATTAAAAGAGATTGGTTGATACTGCCCTGGAGCCCAATAGCGTTAAGATGACGAAAAATTAAAAGAGATTGGTTGATACTGCCCTGGAGCCCATTAGCGTTAAGATGACGAAAAGTTAAAAGAGATTGGTTGATACTGCCCTGGAGCCCAATAGCGTTAAGATGACCAAAAGTTCAACTTGAAAAGCTCATTTCATGGTCTATATCTTAACGCTATTGGGGGATGCGGCAGGCTTAACGTTCTGTCCGGCCGACTGACTTAAAAACATTTTTCCTAAAACGGCATCTATAGGAGGCCAATGTTTTAAAATGTCCGTTTATATATACTATACTTATAGGCTTAAAAGATGATGATTAATGAAACTTAATTAATTGACGAAATACCAGCATTTCAATAATACTTAATTACTTACATTTCAAGCTCTGTAGCTCTTTGTACATACTAACAATCAAGAGAAGTCTTCATATTAAAAGATATCCTTCTTGATGAGATCTTTTTATTGGTACGTATATATATGTTATGGCTATTGGGCTTCAGGGTAGAAACCATAGTTCATTGCCCATTCTCCCATAAAATTTTAAAAACCTCGGACACAAAAACATATGTTTTTTGCTACTCCACCATCAGACCCTGATTGCCATCTATCTATAACCTATTTTTGCCACTCCACCATCAGACCCCGGTTGCCATCTATCTATAACCTATTTTTGCCACTCCACCATCAGACCCCGGTTGCCATCTATCTATAACCTATTTTTGCCACTCCACCATCAGACCCTGATTGCCATCTATCTATAACCTATTTTTGCCACTCCACCATCAGACCCTGATTGCCATCTATCTATAACCTATTTTTGCCACTCCACCATCAGACCCCGGTTGCCATCTATCTATAACCTATTTTTGTTACTCCACCATCAGACCCTGATTGCCATCTATCTATAACCTATTCTTTCAGACCATCAGGCTCTGATGGTGGAGTAGCATAAATTGGTTATAGATAGATATCTATGACCAATTTATGCTACTCCACCATCAGAGCCTGATTGCCATCTATCTATAACCAATTTATGCTCCTCCACCAACAGAGCCTGATTGCCATCTATCTATAACCTATTCTTTCAGACCATGTCAATGAGCCCAAACACTATAATCTGCTGTAAGCTGCTGAGGGAGTTGGGGGATACCCAAACTGCCTCACCAACTTCCAGGTAATGCTGCAGCATCAGTTCAAGGTTAGGTACTATGATATTCTAATATTATTGAAGTAACGGAATGCCAAATTTCGACACGATCAGACCTGTGGAAGATGTTCACATTCTTTCATCAACTAAAAAAGAGCTAATAATCTTCGAAGGGCTCAATAGATTTTCTTGAATCATAGCTAAGAACATTCTCGATCAAGTCACTTTTCCAACCAAAACAAAAAAAATCTAAATCGGTTCAGTCGTTTGGGAGCTCGAGCTCGATGCTACAGACAGATACGACACACGTTAAACTTATTATGTATATCAAACTACAATTATAAATATGTACTTAGATGACTAAGTAGGTACCTACCTATATCAATAAAATTATTAATTCTGTGGCGGTGCTCGTAAAGACAATACTGCGGTCGCCGCTCGCGGGGCTACATCGGCTACTAATTGCTGCGCCTGCGTCGCTCTCACACTATTTTTTTCTTACGGACACACGGCGGGAATGCTTTTATTCCTGCGACGCGGGACCTGTTAATGTGTTAATCCACTCAGTTCGCCTTGTTTCTCTGTTATTAATAGCCAACAAACAGTCGTCGTACGTCCCGCTCGCTCAGTCCGGCGCCGCGTACGCCAGACACGACCGACCCACACTCACACACGCACACCACATCAAGCACGGTTCGAAAGGCTCCGTGGGGTCAGCGTAACGCGACGGGTTCATTTCGGAGGCTTATCGACGCATCTCGGGTAGTGACTCATTATTAGTAAGGGATGGTTGCGCAATGGCAGAGGTGCACAGAGCACAGTGGGGTACCACCCGCACCGGCGTGACACACGCAATGCTCGCAAATACTTTGTAACAATAGCATTCCGAACGAAGACATCTGATGAGCTAACAGCCTGACGGACGGGACATGAACCACTGTAGCAAATAAATGTCTTTCGACCGAAACTACACTTCTGGACACATCTTTTGGCCCACCTTGTATTTTCAGTTTCGTTTGGTCCTAGCTAAAATTTTATATTAGGTCGAGCAAAAAGTTTTTATGCAGTTTTGAACCTGGCACATTCACAATTTCATTCAATAGTCTTTTTTTGAATTTCGAACACAGAATTTAAAGAAACAAAAGACAATTTGGAGCCTGTTTGTTGATATCAAACAATCGAATACTAAGAAAACTTGGTTTTATTGGTTTACTTGGATTTAATTCTTGAAAAAGTGATTGATATCTTTGGTTTTGCAACAAACATTACTTATTCTTAACATTAAGGTGAGGTTCTATCAATAATCTATGGATACTTCACCTGAAGTCGCCGCCCAAGCTGTGGCACTTATTCAGGCCGGACACAGCCAAAGAAACGTGAGTGCTCAACTTAATTTAAGTCGATCTGCGGTCCGAAATGTTTATCGGAGGTACCTAGAGACTGGCGGCTTTGTTCGTCGCCAAGGAAGGCCACGATCTCGGGTCACAACTGAAAGGCAGGATCGATTCATCGTGACGACCAGCTTGAGAAATCGTCACCTTACCTCCATTGAGATACAAAACCAACTTCGCGTTTTCCACGGAGTATCTGTGAGCGCTCGAACTGTTCGGAGAAGGTTAAAAGAACGCGATATGGTACCACACAAGCCAGCTAATGGCCCCAAACTAACGCGAGCCCACCGAACAGCGCGCCTTCATTTCGCACGCAGTCATTTAAATTGGACACAGCAAGATTGGAGCCGTGACTCTTTTCTGATGAGTCTAAAATTGTTTTACATGGCAATGATGGAAGGAAGAAGGTCTACCGACGTAAGGGAGAGCGTTTCGCACAATGCTGCCTTGAAGAGAGGGTTGCTTATGGCGGTGGCTCATGGACTGTCGGGGGCGGTATATCCGCGAGCGGCAAAACTCAACTTGAGGTTGTTACAGGACCACGGCTGCCAACATTAAATGCTGAAAGGTACATTCGTGAGTGCTTAGAACCTCACGTGATACCATACAAGGACTATGTGGGCCCAAATTTCCTTTTTATGCATGATAATGCAAGAGCCCATGCGGCCGGCATCGTCAGGGAATATCTTCGGGATGTGAACATCACAGTTATGGACTGGCCAGCCAGAAGCCCAGACATGAACCCCATTGAGCACATGTGGGACGAGCTAAAAAGACGTGTTAGGGCTCGTCAGCCAGTTGCCCAGACGATGCAGGAGTTGAAAACTGCCATAGAAGAGGAATGGGAGATGATCCGTCAAAATTTCATAGAGCGGTTGATAAACTCTATGCCTAATCGTATGAGAGCTGTGGTAGATGCCCATGGAGGCAACACGCGTTATTAAATTAAACCTTTATTTGATAAAACATGTTTTTTATTCAAAAATCAATTGCCTTTAACAAGGCGCATATCCGACTTGTTAGGCGTAGCTCCATGTCGTATGGTATTCTGAATTCAAATTTAAAACAATACGATCGAAAAAGATGGTAAAATGTATGAGGTTTAAAACTGCATCAACAGTTTTTGTTCAATCTAGCAATCATATTTCGGTAGGGGCCATCGAAACCTAAACTCTAAGGTGGGCCAATAAATGTGTCCAGAAGTGTATTTTCTCGAAGGCATAAAGTTAGTACAAGCTTATAATGAATATGAACTCGATTGATTTTGTACAAATAAAAAGCCCTCAGCTCTTGACCTCATTCCTCAACTTAAAGTTCAGAAAAGCCTTAGCAAGCAAACTGCCGTTATCAGGATGTATGCGCGCGCAGTAGCTGGTAGTGTAGTAGGTAGGTACAGGTAGGTTGTGTGCGCAGTCGGCACGCAAGCAGCAGCGTGTGGCTCGCAAATCTGTCGAGTGGTGTCGATGTCGCCGAGTGGCCGCGTCGCCGTCGCTTTCTCACAGAGAGCCCGCGCCCTAATTAATTACCTCTACATCGAGACCCACAAAAAAACGAAACTTGTCGCGGCTTAAGAGCGGCGGCGCCAGAGAGAGGTCCCGGCGCGGGGGGAGGGGGGGCGGGGCGCGGGCAGGCGCCATGGGAAACTGTCCCGCCGCACTACGCGACAGTCCCATCGCCTCACATTCGGATATCTGTCTCTCCTCACTATCCACTCTTATCACTATATGAATAATAAAATACGAGTTATCGGCTGAGTCGGCCGCTCCTCCAGTCACCAGTTCACCACTAATACGTGAAGCTTCGAATGAACTTCACTATAAATACTTGTCACATTAAAGTTTCGGAGCTGAGATAGCTCCGCTCCGCCACTCCACCGCTCCGCTCTGCTCCGGATGCGCCGGATAAGAATTTTATAACATGTGCTCTCGGTTACAGCCGGCCATTAATGACTCCAAATAACACTGGTTAACATTTAACTGAACAAGTGAACACCCATTACAGGAGAACACTCTAAACTGCTAACAGTTCCCATAAGAAGGGAAAGCTATGACTTAGTACGTGCGTTGCAGAGAGTGCTAGCTCCTAGTTATCGTTTTATACCTCGATGGCCTGGTGCCATTAACCGCCGCGCATTCATGTAACTTATCAAATAAGTAGCATTGCGAAGCTCGCGAGTCGCACAGCTGGCTGAAGGTCATGTACTCGTAATGTAGGTATCTCTAATGACTGTGTGGTGGGGTGGAGGACACATAAATGCTAATGTGTGAGCGACAGATGTCGCAATTGTCGGACAACATGTCGGACGACGTGTCGCGATATGTGAAGCGCGCATTGTCCGCCCGCGCCAACACATCCGTGTGTTGTCGGACAACATGTCGGACGACGTGTCGCGATATGTGAAGCACGCATTGTCCGCCCGCGCCAACACATCCGTGTGTTGTCGGACAACATGTCGGACGACGTGTCGCGATATGTGAAGCGCGCATTGTCCGCCCGCGCCAACACATCCGTGTGTTGTCGGACAACTCATGCCTTGTCTGATCAGGATCACTACACATAGCTTAAAGCCACACAGCTTGGTGATTCGCTTAGCAGTATTCGCGGCGGGTGCGGTTCGCGGTGGTGCGGTTCGCGAATACAGGTGCTTAGCGGTTCACATCAAACAATTGCATAAACAACTTTGTCACTAACTGTCATATTTCACCGATGGCATTACCGATTAGGTGCTTTAAATAAGACTTGGTATTTTTATCAAAGGATTTCCTGCTGACTCAGGACTGGCTGTGTCACTAAGACGAAGTGGCTATAAGGATGGCCCCTGTTTGCTGCCTCTACACACTTTAAACCTCTGAGGGAGAGCTGTTATTCTTATATAGGTACCCAGTCAGTCACCCGTGTCACCACAATCTGTCAAGTTTCTTCGTTTCATCTGCTAACACAATACTAATAAGAGACTTTTGAGTAATATGAGGGGGAATGGAGTGGATGAAGATGAGTCTATATTAGGGGGTATGTAGCGGATGAAGATGAGGCAATGTGAGGGGATATGTAGCGAATGAAGATGAGGTAATATGAGGGGGTATGTAGTTGACGAAGATGAGGCAATATGCAAGGGTATGCAGTGGATGAAGATGAGGTAATATGAGGGGGTATGTACGAGTAGTCGATGAAGATGAGGTAATATGAGGGGGAAGAAGATGAGGCAATATGCAAGGGTATGCAGCGGATGAAGATGAGGTAATATGAGGGGGTATGTAGCGGATGAAGATGAGGTAATATGAGGGGGTATGTAGCGGATGAATATGAGATAATAATATGAGGGGGTATGTATATGAGGTAATAAGCATCAAATCAGGTCAAATTATTTATTTACTAGAATGCAAGTATACAAAGAAGGTCGTAAAGAATTAAAGTTGAGCCATACGTTGTGCCCAAAATTTGGCATGCCATTTTTTATTTTTTTTATTGAGTATTTATTTATTTATTTGTATGTACATATTAAATAAACTAACAGATTTAAAATAATAATATGTAGGTACATGGTATATAAAAAAGAAGGGGAAAGGATCATAGGGCATCATAAAATTCGTCCGCATCGCTGTCAACAGGAAAAGTGCCCAAAAGGCTGGCAGCATTGCCACGTTGTATGGCAATGCTGATTCTTTGGCCAAAAAATAGGCCAGCCCTCTGGTCACGTGAGGAGTCGACCAACCGTTGAGCGATGTCTTGAAAAACCAAGTGTCAAAAATGAATTCGGTCAAAATGCAATTAATAAAAGCATAGTAGTCAAAATAAGATTTAAATCTCAAAATACAACTAAAATGTCAAAATACTATTAAAATGTCAAAAAGATCATTTTAGTCGATAATATAAATAAAATAGTCAAAATTAAAATTATTTTATCAACAAAATGTCAAGGTCTATAATTGGTCGTTTAGAAAATAATTATTGGAGTAATACTCGTATAATAACATTTCTCCACTAGAAAAGCCTAGTTTGTTTTGAAATATTGAAATGTATAATTTTTTATACTTTCCGGTAATTTATTAAATATTGGTCCTATGCAAATGACACTTTTCCTATAATGCAGTTTTATAGCTACCGACATTTAGAAGGTTGTTATATTGACTTCTGACGGGGCCTTTTCTGGTGTCAGAGAACTTAGTGAACAAGTTCGCATTTGTTTTTACAAATATTGCCATCTCCA
Source organism: Cosmia pyralina (assembly GCA_946251885.1). Lineage (NCBI taxonomy): Eukaryota > Metazoa > Arthropoda > Insecta > Lepidoptera > Noctuidae > Cosmia > Cosmia pyralina. The sequence goes on from OX276345.1 coordinate 339,353, forward strand.
TAATAAATAATGATGGAAACGGAAGAATTATTTAGAGACTTAAACAGAGGTTTGCAACTATCTGTGGGTTTAAGAGCGCACTTCCCTCGTACACAGCGTTCTCTCTCTTAAGCTTACAGTTACCCCAAAAAATTATTCCAAATTTCAAAACCGAGGCGATCAAACCGTAGTAAGCTATTTCATGTCAACTTTTTTTGGCAAATTCCAAAGGACTAATATGCTGCTGTGCTCAGCTTTTTGCACACTTCTTCGGCTTAAGGTTTCCAAGATAATTGATCATCTATCATTATTCCCAAAAACTTTGCAACTTGGATATCTTCCTCATCATATCGTACTTGATATTTGGTGGAATTGTACGTTGGTGGAAGTAATAATAATAATTTAATTATTTATTTATTTACGGGTGTACACACACAAGTTATACACCATAAGAAATAGCCGTGGGCCCCAAACTAGGCACAGCCTGTATCTTGGTGGCCCAAAGTGTATTACACTAGTCTTGTCAACCAGCTTGTTCTAGTTCAAGCACGAACTGGTGGCAACTCTCCAGTGCTAATACCTACCTACTTATGTGCTTGGAAATATTCGCGAATGGACTAAGAGAAGGAGTATTGACGAGTTATTCCGAGGTTTTTGGTTTTCTTGTTACTTTAGTCGTTTGTTGGCACACCGCCGGATTTTGTTCCATACCTACTATAGGTAACTTAGTACGGTAGTACAAAATACGGCGGCGTTCTTTCAAACGACTAAAGTAGCAATTTGCTTGAAACAAACAAGTGACCGCCATGTTTTTTCTGTCATTCTGAATGTTCTGGGTGTCATCGCGTGGAAGGAGTGTGCCGCTGCTCAGTGAGCCACTCAAACTGAACTACTGCTAGTTAATATGCGCATAATGATGTCGCGCTCGCGACGCGCGGTGTGAGGCTCGGGACAGTCTTTGTTGTTGTACACTTTGTCGAAGGACAAGTTAGGGATGAGTGAAGTAACTCGTGTTCTGAATCCCGTATCTAGCTAGTATTATATTATCTGTGCTATCGTTTACTCTGAATGAAGCCATTTCCCTCCGAATTGCATCCGCTCTCTATTCGTTGGAAATCAAAACCGGATGATGCAGACATAACTTATCTTCATCTCGCGACAATAAGAATTCAGTAAGTAGATGAGAAGCCATTCAAATAAAACGTGGCGCTGCTCGGCCGTGCTGTGCCATGCTCTCGTGATTAGAACGCCGCGTGGTGTCCAATCGCAGGCGAGCTGGACGACGGTTGCGTAACGCGGGGCTTAGCCGGCGCCGCCATTGGCCGCAGCTCGCAGTCACTGAGCACGGCACGCGGCACACTGGCACGAACCGGTCCCCTCGCGCGGACACCACTAGCAGCACTACGTGCGTAGCTCAACAACTGTGTACACAGACAATCAGTACTCACTTAGAGCGTGGCACGACGCTGTGGCCACTGTTTCAATTAAGAGTCAGATTACGTCGAATCATCTGCAGAAATCGCGTTTGATAGAGTTCATTAAGTACCTACAGATTCAAAACATGTTTGCAATCTGTGCTCGGTGTAATCACTGTAACGATAGGTCGGTACTAGCGGCTCAAGTCGTCTGATGTCAACACCGTGCTCACCGCGGTACTCAACAATATCTGGCACGTTATCATAATTCTCAGAGCATTGCGTCGCAGTGATATAAGTATAATCGCGAACATGAATAAATAATGTGTTACTTTTGTTTACGAGTATTAGCGTGTAGCCGATGGACGGTGGTACCGGTGGTGGTCAGTGGTCACCCCGCGGGCCATAAATATGCTCGGCGGGTCACGCGCGGCCACCCCCGCCCCCGCCCCGCATGGGGGCGGGGCACGTCTGGGCGGGGCGGAGGCTCTATATGTCCCGGAGGGCGGCGCGGGTCCTGGGGTCCCGCCTCGCTAACATGTTTTTCCTTTTGCTCGTTTGGGATTCTTTTAGTAGTTGTACGTTTTATTTTGGTCTCGTGATGATTGTAAGCTTGGATGTCGAGCGCGCACAACACCGTCGTTAACCGCGTCCAGCATGTTTTTATGTAAATTATTTAATTAGCACTTTGAACACGAAAAACCAGGTTTTTTGTAACTTATAGTGGAAATTAATGTTACGTTGCAAGTACTCGTACGTCGTACCTACTTCCATACGTTGCAAGAACTCGTACGTCGTACCTACTTCCATACGTTGCAAGAACTCGTACGTCGTACCTACTTCCATACGTTGCAAGAACTCGTACGTCGTACCTACTTCCATACGTTGCAAGAACTCGTACGTCGTACCTACTTCCATACGTTGCAAGAACTCGTACGTCGTACCTACTTCCATACGTTGCAAGAACTCGTACGTCGTACCTACTTCCATACGTTGCAAGAACTCGTACGTCGTACCTACTTCCATACGTTGCAAGAACTCGTACGTCGTACCTACTTCCATACGTTGCAAGAACTCGTACGTCGTACCTACTTCCATACGTTGCAAGAACTCGTACGTCGTACCTACTTCCATACGTTGCAAGAACTCGTACGTCGTACCTACTTCCATACGTTGCAAGAACTCGTACGTCGTACCTACTTCCATACGTTGCAAGAACTCGTACGTCGTACCTACTTCCATACGTTGCAAGAACTCGTACGTCGTACCTACTTCCATACGTTGCAAGAACTCGTACGTCGTACCTACTTCCATACGTTGCAAGAACTCGTACGTCATACCTACTTCCATACGTTGCAAGAACTCGTACGTCGTACCTACTTCCATACGTTGCAAGAACTCGTACGTCGTACCTACTTCCATACGTTGCAAGAACTCGTACGTCGTACCTACTTCCATACGTTGCAAGAACTCGTACGTCGTACCTACTTCCATACGTTGCAAGAACTCGTACGTCGTACCTACTTCCATACGTTGCAAGAACTCGTACGTCGTACCTACTTCCATACGTTGCAAGAACTCGTACGTCATACCTACTTCCATACGTTGCAAGAACTCGTACGTCGTACCTACTTCTATACGTTGCAAGAACTCGTACGTCGTACCTACTTCCATACGTTGCAAGAACTCGAACGTCGTACCTACTTCTATACGTTGCAAGAACTCGTACGTCGTACCTACTTCCATACGTTGCAAGAACTCGAACGTCGTACCTACTTCTATACGTTGCAAGAACTCGTACGTCGTACCTACTTCCATACGTTGCAAGAACTCGTACGTCGTACCTACTTCCATACGTTGCAAGAACTCGTACGTCGTACCTACTTCCATACGTTGCAAGAACTCGTACGTCGTACCTACTTCCATACGTTGCAAGAACTCGTACGTCATACCTACTTCCATACGTTGCAAGAACTCGTACGTCGTACCTACTTCTATACGTTGCAAGAACTCGTACGTCGTACCTACTTCCATACGTTGCAAGAACTCGAACGTCGTACCTACTTCCATACGTTGCAAGAACTCGAACGTCGTACCTACTTCTATACGTTGCAAGAACTCGTACGTCGTACCTACTTCCATACGTTGCAAGAACTCGTACGTCGTACCTACTTCCATACGTTGCAAGAACTCGTACGTCGTACCTACTTCCATACGTTGCAAGAACTCGTACGTCGTACCTACTTCCATACGTTGCAAGAACTCGTACGTCGTACCTACTTCCATACGTTGCAAGAACTCGTACGTCGTACCTACTTCCATACGTTGCAAGAACTCGTACGTCGTACCTACTTCCATACGTTGCAAGTACTCGTACGTCGTACCTACCTCCATACGTGATATGATACCATCACTCAACATGGCTGTAATGCGACAAGGCGCCTTGGACTAGGGGTGCCCAAAAAAGTGTATTGTATTGATATATCGCATCGTAACTTTACAGATATGATGCGATATACAAACGAGTTCGTTATCGAACACGTTTGTATATCGCGTATAATCGTTACCGTATCAAATACCTTTCATTCGATATGCGATATAATGAGTGTAATACAAAAGGGTATATCTTCATTTACTATATTCTTTAATTTTTAATAAGATTTTTTTTTTATGTATTCAAAATAGTTTTACCTGTTCAGAAAAAGTTTTTCAGCACTGATCAGCATTTAAACAGCGCAAAAATAATAAATTTTATTACCGCTGTGGATTTAACCTATTACGACTTTCTGAAAGTGTGGATCCGGCTAGAGAAAACACCTGCCCGCCCGCGCACCCGCGTTTTCTAGCCGCCTCTTATATGATACATAAATATCTATATATGTTATGCTGTATCGATATTCCAATATATCGTATCGTATCGGGCATCCCTACCTCGGAGCAACCTTCTCTTCTCACATAGCACGCATAGCGCGGCTCACGACCCGATCGCCCGATGCATGCGGTTTGACCACTAAATCAACTTAAAAACAAATGTGCATCCTACACATTTGTTTTTAAGTTGATTTATTGCTAATGTTTATTTTTTGTTACACACCCCGTACCTACTCAACAAATGCATATTGTTTCTAATTGGGTGAAACCAGGAAGGGGTACGCTCTGTCACTAGCTACGCTTGCGCAGAAATATTTTCTAAACTGTGCATGCTTAAGTTTTGCCGATAGTAATACCTATTATCTTTTCGTATGCACGCGTTTCTGGAAAAATTAAACTATTTTTTTATTTTTAACCGACTTTTCAAAAAACAAAAAGGAGGAGGTTCTCAAATCGTCGCGTACCTATATAATATATATTATATATTATTTACCGACTTTTTGTATGTAACCTAATTACACCGATTTCCCCGACAATTAAGAACCGATTTGAAAATATATATTTTTTTTTTGTTTGAAAGGCTGTGCTCTCGAGGTGGTGCCATTGTCACCAAGTCAGAATCTGATGAGGACATCCCATGGAAATCAAGGGAAACCCTCAAATTTTATAGGTACCTACACCTATAGCGATTAGGATATTTTTTTATAGAAACTCGTGCATTTGATCCCGGAAAGCACCATTTGGTGAAGTGGAACTGATGAGGAAGACTACAGATGGTCATGGGAGTTACTCAATAATACGTATTTCACGGGTTGCGATTCGATTACTTTAATATGGTTGATTAGCAATTTATGCTCGTCACAATGCATATGGTTAAGTGGAGCTGATGGTGACTTCACCATCCTTACTAGGAGAACTCCTTGACAATTAACGTCCCTGTATCGGGAAAAGCAATATTTTGTAAAAAGGTGATGAGCAGTTGACATTAGGCTATTGTAACTTAGATAAATTACAAATTGACCCACTAAAACTTGAAAAATAAAAAACTTTTTTACAAAAAGAAAAACAGCCGACAAAATATCTACTACAAAGTGAAAAGTAACTTTAATTTGGGAAGTCGGTGGCAAAACACTAAAATACAGATTCAAAGACACCGACTTCCGAAATTAAAGTTATTTTTCATTTCGAACCTACCTAGTATTTTTTTTTTAAGTCGATTGTTTTATTTTTTTTAAGTTTTTATTGTTTCTACTTATTAAAATGTTAAATTATTGTCTCAAACAGTTTGGAAGGACAAAGGCTTGATTGTTCCCATATCTACATTATTTGGGGATATCAAACGCATCCATAGCAACGTAGCGTATCATCAGAATCATTCAACTTAATTGATTCAGGTAGGTCCTTTTTGTTTTCATAATTATGCTTTACATTTTAATAAGTACGATTCTGGTTCTCTCAAAGAGTTTGGAAGGACGAAGGCGTGATTGTATCCTGACGGCGTATTCTGCCAGCAACACTACATAGCACCGTCTAAGTAGGTAATAAAACAGTTACCTATTAGTAGCTACAGTCAGCAACAAAAATCGATTAACGCAATCAGAACACAAGTCAAATTAAAAGAATCCTCAACGAAAAGCTGAAATAGGTACAATGTATCGAATAGTTTTGTGTATATTTAGATGATGTGTAAGAGTTGCAGTGTAAGGCTGCTTAACCAGCAGAGATGTGCTGTGCAATGTTGCTAGCGGTGCGTTTGATATCCACCAATCATATTCATTGATCCACACAGCATAGCACTGCACTGGTGGAAACCGATTGAACTAAGTTACGTTTTTTATATGGAAGGATGCGTGCTGTGGATGCGTGCTGTGGATGCGAGCTATGGATGCGTTCTATGGATGCGAGCTATGGATGCGTGCTATGGATGCGTGCTATGGATGGTCGCGAATAGTGTAGCTATAATGTGCAGACCAGTGCCAGTGTACTTCATTATTGCTGCGCATCTTCCTCCCTACCTTGCGGCGGCGGCGGCGCATTTTCATAGCACATCTTACTCGCTCCGCAACACAGTTGTAGCTTAGCTTTTACATTGTCGCAGCATAGCTGCATAGCAAATCTCTGGCGAAAAAGCACTCTTAATCGTCTTTTGTCAATGAACGTAGATAACCTATCACACAATGAGAAAAAATATTATGAACCTGCTGGACCGTTCCTAAGCATTAAATGATTAAATCAACGTCCTCACATGAATGTGTGGAGCCGGGTCCTCCGTGAGTGCGCACCATCCCCACTCCACCGGACGCTGATGGGAATGCTCGTTAGTTAATATGAGCCTACTTCAGACTACTAAATCAAGTCGCTTGTCACGAATAAATCTTACAATTATTTAAGTAATTAGTATAAAATAATAGACGCGTTAAAATAGTAGGCGCGTTTGTCTGACGCGGGGACGTTTTTACGACGGTTTTACGGCCGCCGCGTCGTGTGAACACGCCGGAACACGCTGCGCACGGTACGGCAGTGTAAGTGTTTGATGAGCAGTCATAAACCAACCGCTGGAAAACAATTAGCTTTGTGTTGATAAAGTACCGCCACTGTATTGTTGAAGACACCTTGATCCGGCGCCGACCACAGGTCGGCGCCGGCTTTTGTGCTATTTAAATGTTTCCGCTGTACAAATTATTCGACATTTTGATAGGCACCAGTGTCGGTGTTGGATCACGAAAAAGATGTTCAAAATTAATTAGATATTTAAACGAAAAAAGAAAAAGTCAACAATAAATTAAAAACTAAGATATAAGTCATAGAAATTGAGTTAACACATGGACCAGCACGTGTGCAATAAGGACAATAGCACTCGTGACACTAGTCGCAGCTGGCTTCCACCAGCTGCTAGACCGCTACCTTCAGCATATTCCATAATAAGCGTGCGGCGAGCTTGTTTACCAAAACACTGTGTAACGTGGCAACAGCACTCAATGTATAGTATTTCCTCCCGGGAGAGGGCACTGGCACTTGTAGCACAGGCTAGCCACCTAGCACGGGTGTCGGGGCTTCACGCTATTTGTAATCACTTCCTTATGTAAGAAAGATTATTATTATTAAAGATTATTAATGACCCAACTACATTCACTTATGCTGTTGCCCGCGACTTCGTCTGCGATCCAGGATAAAAAGTAGCCTACGAAGTCCTCCTTCTCCAGATCCCAGGCTACCTATCTGTGAAAGTTCATTCAAATCCGTTCAATCAGCCGTTTTAGCGTGAAAGCGTAACAAACAAACGAACTCGCATAATATTAGTTAGGATTCTAGAATTATTCATTTTATTAATAACAGAAATAAACTCCGTTATTATCCAATAAAATACACTTCTGGACACATCTTTTGGCCCACCTTGTATTTTCAGTTTCGTTTGGTCCTAGCTAAAATTTTATATTAGGTCGAGCAAAAAGTTTTTATGCAGTTTTGAACCTGGCACATTCACAATTTCATTCAATAGTCTTTTTTTGAATTTCGAACACAGAATTTAAAGAAACAAAAGACAATTTGGAGCCTGTTTGTTGATATCAAACAATCGAATACTAAGAAAACTTGGTTTTATTGGTTTACTTGGATTTAATTCTTGAAAAAGTGATTGATATCTTTGGTTTTGCAACAAACATTACTTATTCTTAACATTAAGGTGAGGTTCCATCAATAATCTATGGATACTTCACCTGAAGTCGCCGCCCAAGCTGTGGCACTTATTCAGGCCGGACACAGCCAAAGAAACGTGAGTGCTCAACTTAATTTAAGTCGATCTGCGGTCCGAAATGTTTATCGGAGGTACCTAGAGACTGGCGGCTTTGTTCGTCGCCAAGGAAGGCCACGATCTCGGGTCACAACTGAAAGGCAGGATCGATTCATCGTGACGACCAGCTTGAGAAATCGTCACCTTACCTCCATTGAGATACAAAACCAACTTCGCGACTTCCACGGAGTATCTGTGAGCGCTCGAACTGTTCGGAGAAGGTTAAAAGAACGCGATATGGTACCACACAAGCCAGCTAATGGCCCCAAACTAACGCGAGCCCACCGAACAGCGCGCCTTCATTTCGCACGCAGTCATTTAAATTGGACACAGCAAGATTGGAGCCGTGTACTCTTTTCTGATGAGTCTAAAATTGTGTTACATGGCAATGATGGAAGGAAGAAGGTCTACCGACGTAAGGGAGAGCGTTTCGCACAATGCTGCTTTGAAGAGAGGGTTGCTTATGGCGGTGGCTCATGAACTGTCTGGGGCGGTATATCCGCGAGCGGCAAAACTCAACTTGAGGTTGTTACAGGACCACGGCTGCCAACATTAAATGCTGAAAGGTACATTCGTGAGTGCTTAGAACCTCACGTGATACCATACGCGGACTATGTGGGCCCAAATTTCCTTTTTATGCATGATAATGCAAGAGCCCATGCGGCCGGCATCGTCAGGGAATATCTTCGGGATGTGAACATCACAGTTATGGACTGGCCAGCCAGAAGCCCAGACATGAACCCCATTGAGCACATGTGGGACGAGCTAAAAAGACGTGTTAGGGCTCGTCAGCCAGTTGCCCAGACGATGCAGGAGTTAAAAACTGCCATAGAAGAGGAATGGGAGATGATCCCTCAAAATTTCATAGAGCGGTTGATAAACTCTATGCCTAATCATATGAGAGCTGTGGTAAATGCCCATGGAGGCAACACGCGTTATTAAATTAAACCTTTATTTGATAAAACATGTTTTTTATTCAAAAATCAATTGCCTTTAACAAGGCGCATAACCGACTTGTTAGGCGTAGCTCCATGTCGTATGGTATTCTGAATTCAAATTTAAAATAATACGATCGAAAAAGATGGTAAAATGTATCAGGTTTAAAACTGCATCAACAGTTTTTGTTCAATCTAGCAATCATATTTCGGTAGGAGCCATCGAAACCTAAACTCTAAGGTGGGCCAATAGATGTGTCCAGAAGTGTAGATACATAATCCATGTATCGTTGTAGTCAAAATTCACGAAGGAAAACGATACAATGACATGGCCTAAGTACTTAAAAAGTAGTTCGGCTTGAAGTGATACTAGATAAGAAAAGGGACCATTAGGCGTGATGGCCACCTTATTTAGCACAAACTATAACACCACAATCTACATTAGTAAAATGTTCAATACCTGTCAGTGCGATGCGGTCGGGTTTTTCATGTGTTCGATTGAAACTTGTATAATTGTGTAGTGAAATTGGTGCAGTTCCCTAAACGAACATTTGCCGCATACAGTGAGGCTTTTACCTATAGGTAAGTACTTACTTACACACTTTGTACACGATAATTCAGCTTGTAACTACAGAACCCTTCCGTACCCTCGACGTTGATCCCTGCTAAGGCTGCTACGAACTTCTGCAGGCTCCTGCTTTGTGTCGTGTAATCGTAGTGAGACCCATGTACCTATTTACATTGTACCTATTATGTCTCGTTTTCATCAATGCTCATTAATATGTCATACATTACCTGTGTGTGGGACTGTTCTAGCTCAAGACTTGAGCACACGATTACTTAGTAAGCTTACGACGTAGGGCGTAATAGGGCCACCAATCTGCCTAGCCTTTTCCCAACTATGTTGGGGTCGGCTTCCAGTCTAACCGGATGCAGCTGAATACCAGTATTTTATATGGAGCGACTGCCTATCTGACCTCCACAACCCATTAACTGGGTAATACGATACCCCTTGGTAAGACTGGTTGTCAGACTTTCGGGCTTCTGACGACCCGTAACGACTGTCAAAGATCCACGAATAACAGCCGGGACCAACGGCTTAACGTGCTTTCCGAGGCACGGAGAAGTCTCGGTATGTAAAGATGGTCACCTATCCACGACCCCGGCAAGCGTAGCTTAACCTGATGGATCGACCCGTTCGGCTGTTATTTATTACTTAGCCACGAGCTCCTCCGGGCGTAATAGGGCGTAATAGGGCTTAGGGCATAAATACTATCAGCAAGGGCTCTTGTATAAAACATTGTATGAATACTGAGTAGGCAATGTGCGGAATGTCCGGCGAGGTGAACCTTACAGAGTTGTGGCGTAGTGGTTAGGTGACGTAGTCACAGAAAAAAGCTTTTTATAAAAGAGAAGTGTCTCTTGCCTATCTAAGGTTCTCCGGCGCCATCATTAGGCTCTCACCCTTAGAACAAAGTCGCGATAAAATCAATAACGACATCTATCGTCAATTTAATGAAGCCGTTAGTTGAAGTGGGACGGTGTATGTCAGTCAGTAGGTAGTAGGTACCGCCGGCCGGTGCCCGCATAGGGCCGCGCCCGCGCCGCTCGCCTATATATTAGCACGTTATCTCATCTCGACCTGAGGGATGCTCCCCTTTGCCCCCTGCCAGTCCCCCCGCACTGCCGAAACTCCGTAACCGACAGATGTCGCTAATGACGGCTCGGCTGCGCACGCGCCGCCGCATTTTTTGCCATCAACTATTAATGGGTGTATCACGAGGCTCCGATGTGCAGATAAGTGGGTGTCAATAGATAATGTTGTCCTAATTATTTAGTGTCCCACTTCCTTCAGTTTGATCCTGATGAGTGATGGTGGAAACATGTCATCGTTTAAGGCGAAAGCGCCAGGGTACTCCGCGAAATTCAAATTTTCTTACGTTTTTTAACCGACTTCAAAAAGGAGGAGGTTATCAATTCGTCGGAACCTTTTTTTTTTTTTTTTTTTTTTTTATTTTTTTTTTTTTTATGTATGTTCCCCGATTACTCGAAGATGGCTGGACCGATTTGGATTATTTTTTTTTGTTTGAAAGGGTATACTTCCCAGGGGGTCCCATGATCATCAAGTCAGGATCTGATGATGGGATCCTGGAGAAATAGAGAGAACTCTTCCAATTTTATAGGCACACTTGAAGCGATTTGGATAGTCTTTGGAAGAGTACTTTCTTGGAGTGGTCCCATTTCAATTTGGTGAAGATCTGATGAAGAACTTCTGAGATAGGCAACGGAACTCCTCAATAAATGATAGCAAATGGACTGGGATTGCTGAAATCTCATGTCTGTTTGTTGTTCACACCAGTTCATAACACTAACCACCACCCAAAACCACTAAAAAGTGAAAAATAAAAACTTTTTAACAAAAATATACAACCGACTTCCAAAAACAACACTACAAAGTGAAAAATAACTTTAATTTCGGAAGTCGGTGGCAAAAACGAAAATACATTTAATCAGACACCGACTTCCGAAATTAAAGTTATTTTTCACTTTGTAGCGTTATTTTTGGAAGTCGGTTGTATTTTTTTGTAAAAAAGTTTTTTTGCAATTTACAAGTCAGTATTAGTTTGTATGTTGATCAAAATATGATTTGCGAACGTAACAAGAATGTATTTACAGAATTATAATCATTAAAGTCATCAATACAATTAGTTAAGAGCAGCGCCCGGTTTGTTAAAACAAACAAGTCTACACGTTCTCAAGTTACACTTTACAAGGAAGTTTTTACTAGTTCGTGTAAATTACGTTTATCAAAAAAAAAAGCCGGCCAAGTGCGTGTCGGACCACGCACAATGAAGGGTTCCGTAGTTGGGATGAATTTATCTTAAGAACAAACTTAAAATTATAGTTGAAAAACATGTTCTCCCATACATTCCAACTGTAAATGTAAGTTTGTACTCACAATATTGATAGATTTACCATGTTATTTTAAGACCACAGACTTCTTATAAGTTTTCCTGTAATTTACAGGTAAAGATATATTTTCTGTATTCTTTTCAAAATTTTAGGCTCAGTAGTTTCGGAGATAAGGGGGGGGAATGGTCAATTTTCGTCTATTTTCTTAAATAACTTTAAAATAATTTATTTTAAAATTATAAAAAAAATGTATTTGAGACCCTCATAGTAATTCCTTTCATTTGACATACCACATGGTGTAGTTTCCAAAACTTTTTTATTTAATTTTCCTATCTGCCCCCCAAAAGTGACCTCTATATTCGAAATTCATTTATTTACTTTACCCGTCCGTGTTTGGGTCACAGAAATTCATATGTGTACCAAATTTCAACTTATTCGGTCCATTAGATTCGGAGCAAATTGGCTGTGACAGACGGACAGACAGACAGACAGACAGACAGACAGACAGACAGACAGACAGACAGACAGACAGACAGACAGACAGACAGACAGACAGACAGACAGACAGACAGACAGACGGACAGACAGACAGACAGACAGGCAGACAGACACACGAGTGATCCTATAAGGGTTCCGTTTTTTCCTTTTGAGATACGGAACCCTAAAAATCTACAGGGCTTGTAAAATTGAATACTTGTAGGTTATAGGTACTTGTAAGTTCTACAATCAAAAATGTGTGCCGCATTCTTTTCTCGCCTTTTTTTTTGTTTTTAATTGAATATGCCTTTATAAATGCATGGCTGAATGATTCGCGGCAAGGTTTTGCGATTTCTTGAAAAATGACTAGAAATGATAACAAAATAACGATTTTACAACTGATTCGCTACAAAAAAACCGGCCAAGTGCGTGTCGGACCACGCACAATGAAGGGTTCCGTAGTTGGGATGAATTTATCTTAAGAACAAACTTAACATTGTAGTTGAAAAACATGTTCTCCCATACATTCCAATTGTAAATGTAAGTTTGTACTGAAAATATTGATAGATTTACCACGTTATTTTAAGACCACAGACTTCTTATAGGTTTTTCTGTAATCTACAGGTAAAGATCTATTTTCTGTATTTTCTTCAAAATTTTAATCTCTGTAGTTTCGGAGATAAGGGGGGAATGGTCAATTTTCGACTATTTTCTTAAATAACTTTAGAACAATTTATTTTTTAAATTATAAAAAAAAAATATTTCAGACCCTCATCTTTCTTTTGACATGTCACACGGTGTAGTTTGCAAACCTTTTTTTTTTAATTTTCTTATTTGCCCTCCAAAAATGACCCCCTTAATCAAAATTCATTTATTTACTTTACCCGTCCGTGTTTGGGTCATAGAAATTCATATGTGTACCAAATTTCAACTTAATCGGTCTATTAGATTCGGAGCAAATTGGCTGTGACAGATGGACAGACAGACAGACAGACAGACACACGAGTGATCCTATAAGGGTTCCGTTTTTTCCTTTTGAGTTACGGAACCCTAAAAAGCGGCCAAGTGCGAGTCGGACTCGCCCATGAAGGGTTCCGTAGCAGTAAGTAACATTATATAAAAGTTCTTGTAGTTCGTTGTAACTTTGATCGATGTTTTAATAATAGACCGATTTATGACGTATTCAAAAAAAACTACTTACTAGATCTCATTCAAACCAATTTTATATAATAGATCGTCTCCATTATGACAGTAGTCAATTCTTGTTCTCTAAGTTCTTGGTTCCATTATTCTAATAATCATCAAAATATCAAAATTATAATTAAGTTAATAACAAAGTTGATTATTAGTCATATTTTATTATTGAACTACTGACTGTACCTTATATCTTTAAACTTGTTCTGGTATTAGTTTATACAATGGTATCCTTTCGGAATAGAAAATAAATGTGAGTTCAAACAAATACCAGTGGTATTAGTTTGTTGGTATTAGACCGGAATAAATCGTCGTAGGCACCTATACCTGCACCTCTGCCTAACCCTTCGGTGATAATAGGTGTGATATTAATGTAATTTAGTAGGCATGCCATGTAGTAGGCATGCCATGTAGTAGGTATGCCGTGTAATAGGCATGCCATGTAGTAGGTATGCCGTGTAGTAGGCATGCCATGTAGTAGGTATGCCTTGTAGTAGGCATGCCATGGGTAATAGTCGTACGTACTTACCTAGTGGGTGCTTTCGCCGTAATGAGTTTCATATCACAACCTAGATCTGGGAGCGAACCAGTTGACATTGACTTGAGGAACTAACGGCTTCTAACTCATTACTATTCTATGTACAGACACGCAGATAGGCAGCTACTTTACGCATGTGCAATAAAACTAAATGCCTAAGTTTTATCAGTACAATACCCAAACAAACAGAACGTCCGTTTCACCGCAAGCGTGGCAGACAGTCTTCTGCGGTATTCCTGTACGGGAGCAGCTTTGTTTCACCGCAAGCGTGGCAGACAGTCTTCTGCGGTATTCCTGTACGGGAGCAGCTTTGTTTCACCGCAAGCGTGGCAGACAGTCTTCTGCGGTATTCCTGTACGGGAGCAGCTATGTTTTACCGCAAGCGTGGCAGACAGTCTTCTGCGGTATTCCTGTACGGGAGCAGCTTTGTTTCACCGCAAGCGTGGCAGACAGTCTTCTGCGGTATTCCGGTACGGGAGCAGCTTTATTTCACCGCAAGCGTGGCAGACAGTCTTCTGCGGTATTCCGGTATGGGAGCAGCTATGTTTTACCGCAAGCGTGGCAGACAGTCTTCTGCGGTATTCCTGTACGGGAGCAGCTTTGTTTCACCGCAAGCGTGGCAGACAGTCTTCTGCGGTATTCCGGTACGGGAGCAGCTTTATTTCACCGCAAGCGTGGCAGACAGTCTTCTGCGGTATTCCGGTATGGGAGCAGCTATGTTTTACCGCAAGCGTGGCAGACAGTCTTCTGCGGTATTCCTGTACGGGAGCAGCTTTGTTTCACCGCAAGCGTGGCAGACAGTCTTCTGCGGTATTCCGGTACGGGAGCAGCTTTATTTCACCGCAAGCGTGGCAGACAGTCTTCTGCGGTATTCCGGTATGGGAGCAGCTATGTTTTACCGCAAGCGTGGCAGACAGTCTTCTGCGGTATTCCTGTACGGGAGCAGCTTTGTTTCACCGCAAGCGTGGCAGACAGTCTTCTGCGGTATTCCGGTACGGGAGCAGCTTTATTTCACCGCAAGCGTGGCAGACAGTCTTCTGCGGTATTGCGGTATGGGAGCAGCTTTGTTTCACCGCAAGCGTGGCAGACAGTCTTCTGCGGTATTCCTGTACGGGAGCAGCTTTGTTTTACCGCAAGCGTGGCAGACAGTCTTCTGCGGTATTCCTGTACGGGAGCAGCTTTGTTTCACCGGAAGCGTGGCAGACAGTCTTCTGCGGTATTCCTGTACGGGAGCAGCTTTGTTTCACCGCAAGCGTGGCAGACAGTCTTCTGCGGTATTCCTGTACGGGAGTAGCTTTGTTTCACCGCAAGCGTGGCAGACAGTCTTCTGCGGTATTCCTGTACGGGAGCAGCTTTGTTTCACCGCAAGCGTGGCAGACAGTCTTCTGCGGTATTCCTGTACGGGAGCAGCTTTGTTTCACCGCAAGCGTGGCAGACAGTCTTCTGCGGTATTCCGGTACGGGAGCAGCTTTATTTCACCGCAAGCGTGGCAGACAGTCTTCTGCGGTATTCCGGTATGGGAGCAGCTATGTTTTACCGCAAGCGTGGCAGACAGTCTTCTGCGGTATTCCTGTACGGGAGCAGCTTTGTTTCACCGCAAGCGTGGCAGACAGTCTTCTGCGGTATTCCGGTACGGGAGCAGCTTTATTTCACCGCAAGCGTGGCAGACAGTCTTCTGCGGTATTCCTGTACGGGAGCAGCTTTGTTTCACCGCAAGCGTGGCAGACAGTCTTCTGCGGTATTCCTGTACGGGAGCAGCTTTGTTTCACCGCAAGCGTGGCAGACAGTCTTCTGCGGTATTCCGGTACGGGAGCAGCTTTATTTCACCGCAAGCGTGGCAGACAGTCTTCTGCGGTATTCCGGTATGGGAGCAGCTATGTTTTACCGCAAGCGTGGCAGACAGTCTTCTGCGGTATTCCTGTACGGGAGCAGCTTTGTTTCACCGCAAGCGTGGCAGACAGTCTTCTGCGGTATTCCGGTACGGGAGCAGCTTTATTTCACCGCAAGCGTGGCAGACAGTCTTCTGCGGTATTCCGGTATGGGAGCAGCTATGTTTTACCGCAAGCGTGGCAGACAGTCTTCTGCGGTATTCCTGTACGGGAGCAGCTTTGTTTCACCGCAAGCGTGGCAGACAGTCTTCTGCGGTATTCCGGTACGGGAGCAGCTTTATTTCACCGCAAGCGTGGCAGACAGTCTTCTGCGGTATTCCGGTATGGGAGCAGCTATGTTTTACCGCAAGCGTGGCAGACAGTCTTCTGCGGTATTGTGGTATGGGAGCAGCTTTGTTTCACCGCAAGCGTGGCAGACAGTCTTCTGCGGTATTCCTGTACGGGAGCAGCTTTGTTTCACCGCAAGCGTGGCAGACAGTCTTCTGCGGTATTCCGGTACGGGAGCAGCTTTATTTCACCGCAAGCGTGGCAGACAGTCTTCTGCGGTATTGCGGTATGGGAGCAGCTTTGTTTCACCGCAAGCGTGGCAGACAGTCTTCTGCGGTATTCCTGTACGGGAGCAGCTTTGTTTCACCGCAAGCGTGGCAGACAGTCTTCTGCGGTATTCCTGTACGGGAGCAGCTTTGTTTCACCGCAAGCGTGGCAGATAGTCTTCTGCGGTATTCCTGTACGGGAGCAGCTTTGTTCTCCCACTCCGTATCGAGTAACCGACGTGTTTCGGATAAAGTTTTCATAACACCGTATCACCACTTCTGTTACTGCCAAAGGGTTAGAGAGGTGCAGTGTTTTACCAACATATTTATGGACCTAGTCTGAGATAAAGTTTTGTTTATTTCATTTTATTTTAAGATATTTAAACGCTACCTGCTTAACTTGACTTATTTTTTTTTTCAAAATTCTGTCGGCTGCGTTCGAGAGCTAAGTAAGCTGTGGAATAAGCATGTCCACAAGTTTCCTAATAACTTAACAGTTCACTCAGCGAACTGCAGTGCTGCTGGCCAGCTTGCAGCTAGCACTGGGAAGTGGTGAAGGGCGGGCGTGCCGGGGATCTGTCTCATGTACTTACACCATTCTCAAGGAACTGCAGTGCTGCTGGCCAGCTTGCAGCTAGCACTGGGAAGTGGTGAAGGGCGGGCGTGCCGGGGGACTGTCTCACGTACCTACTTACATCATTTTGACATTCAAAAAGTCTTTGTTAGTTTTTCATCACAGTTCCACGTAAACCCCACGCTGTCCTAATGGACACATGTTTGTCCTCCATTCTGTCGTACCCCAACATCGGTGCCCTTGATCCGCTAATAAGAACTATTAACCTATTAAAAATTTATAATAAAATACCCGATGTCATAAGAAGTATGCCATTAAAAACATTCAAAAAGTGTTTTCAAAAATTATTAGTTGAGAAATGTTACTATACCCTAGATCATTACTTAAATGATAATAATGATGATATTTTCTTTTGTTTTGATATTATTATTTTTTTTTTTTTGTTATTGTTGGTTTTCTATACTTAGTGAGTTTGGTTTGTTTGTATTTTTAAAGTCTTCCCTGATATGTGTATGTCGTCAATGACGTCACACAGCGCAGCAGAATTATAATTATTATATAAGACCGTGACCTTTAACCTATATTTTACAAATAAATAATTTTAATGCTAATTGTAACCATTACAATATGCTCAGCAAAAACTTAAATTCAAGCCTGCACCCTAATTGCGTAACACATTATCGATCGGAGTTGGTTTCATTTTCTCTAAATGTCTTTTTTTTTTCTCTAAATGTCTTCTCTCTAAAAGTCAGAGAGACATATTTCATAACTCCTTGGGTGGTAGGTACTCGGCAAAAACAATATCATGTAGTCACATAATTCCTGTTATACTCGTAGTAGAATTGCGTATCTGAACAATTATAATGTGTTGTGTTCGTGTCCCTCATTCATTTGTATTTTGTTGTATTTTATTTTATTGAAGTTAAATAACTTTATTAACTTTTAGTTTGTAAGCAGCTTCTGTCCAATGTCTTTTTTTCTCTAAATGTCACATAATTACACCCATAATTAGTGTATGCATTAGCAGTTATACCTTCGCTCCATACTGTGTGAGTCAATGTAAAATGAACATGTGTAAGCTGTTCTAAATGCTGATTGTCAGTCTAGTTGAATGACTTGTGATTTTGACTCATGAAAGGTATACCTAGATAGCTACTAAATGATTATTATTTCAGTGAACATTAGTGAAAGCGTTAACTGCACAGACGAAGGGTTAGGCAGGGAGTACCTATGCTATGTAACTAGCACAATCCGCTCTTCTTTCCACTCCAGACGTGTAGACGTGTAGCGACTAGCGACTCGTATTCAGCGAGTGACCCGGCAGCAGCTACGTGTGAAGCCGCCACTACTCGCCGCGTCGCCGTCGCCTCGTAGAACCGTTACACAAAGTTGCAGTATTCTGCACATGTTATACTCGATGCGTTTTTGTAGTCCATGTAAAAAGCATGAGCATGGCCTGAGTGTGTGCAGGTGCGGCCACTTGCGGCCACTTGCGGCCACTTGAGCGCACATGTCGTGTCGGTGGGAACCCGCGACCCCGCCACACTGCCAGGCCTCAGAGCTTCGCCGTGATATATGGTGATGGCGCTTTTTTTGTACACTTGTCTTCCTCTTTAACACAGTTATATGAGCGTGCTTGTGTGATTGCTAGTTTCGCAGACCGAACGAATTGTAATATTGCTGATTTCTTATTAATTTATGTTTTGATAATTGGCAGCCACTTAGCTAGTTCCGTTTATTTTTGCTACGCAAGGCTGATGGCACGTAAACAAATGCAAATTCAAGACGTATTCTCGGTCAACCTTCACTATCAATTTTGTAAGTTTTACGAGCTTTATCTGATCGTATGTAGATATTGATCGTTATAGAAAGATTATCTATGTTAATGATGATATTACAATTTTCTATGAATATCTGCTAGCTCAATCCTCAAGGTTGTGGCAGAGTGGTGGCGCGTCTGTTGTCTGTTCCGCTGCCGAGATACTTCATAGAGATCAAAACAATAACGCATTACTCCATAACTTTACTTAGCGATACATCAAACGAAAATAGACGAATGCATTCACAGCTCACACAAATAAACAAACCAGATGTAACGTCTAATAGAGGAGACCCCGGCAGGTGGGAGGGGGAGGGGGGGGGGGCTAATAGCCACGTAATGAACGTTGATTGATTATCGAGTGCGATGGTTCGGCGCGGCAGCGTGCCGGCTGCGTGGCGGGAGCGTGGCGGGGGCGTGGCGGGGCGTGGCGGGAGCGTGGGCGCGCTGGCGCCAGACAACTCAAGTGGTTCTATAAGCGTGCTGCGAGCGGCAGTTGGGCTAGGTCGGACAACAAGCAGACCTGTGGCTGTAACTGATCTCAGCGCGACGCTCCGTAATGTTCTACCTCGTAAATGTAGGCTAGCCGATGCTCCACGTATCGCTTCATCTGGGATGCACGTATGTTAACATCTGGCGCTCGCCGCTGGCTCATTGACAAATTATGACATCGCAATACACATTACTCCTTGAAAAGCTTTACAGTTAGATCGTGCTGTTCTGGGCGACTTGCCAATCTCAAATGATATCTATAACGTTGTATACAGATCAATATCTTAGTTTCTCATCTCTCGTTTCAAGTAACTGTCGACGTACAAGACCTACAGACCTACACCTACCTACCTAGACCTACAGACCTACACCTACCTACCTAGACCTACAGACCTACACCTACCTACCTAGACCTACAGACCTACACCTACCTACCTAGACCTACAGACCTACACCTACCTACCTAGACCTACAGACCTACACCTACCTACCTAGACCTACAGACCTACACCTACCTACCTAGACCTACAGACCTACACCTACCTACCTAGACCTACAGACCTACACCTACCTACCTAGACCTACAGACCTACACCTACCTACCTAGACCTACAGACCTACACCTACCTACCTAGACCTACAGACCTACACCTACCTACCTAGACCTACAGACCTACACCTACCTACCTAGACCTACAGACCTACACCTACCTACCTAGACCTACAGACCTACACCTACCTACCTAGACCTACAGACCTACACCTACCTACCTAGACCTACAGACCTACACCTACCTACCTAGACCTACAGACCTACACCTACCTACCTAGACCTACAGACCTACACCTACCTAGACCTACAGACCTACACCTACCTACCTAGACCTACAGACCTACACCTACCTACCTAGACCTACAGACCTACACCTACCTACCTAGACCTACAGACCTACACCTACCTACCTAGACCTACAGACCTACACCTACCTACCTAGACCTACAGACCTACACCTACCTACCTAGACCTACAGTACAGTTCACATTATTTTATTTTCGAGCGATGACGAGATAGATGTTAAGCTTCGGCCACACCTCAGCAACCAAAGCGACTGCGAAGCGGGAGCGTCAGTTGCGCGGCGGCGGACGCTGCCCGTGTTATTTTATGGCGCCTTCACACCTGCGCGGCCGCGACGCGGGAAGACCGCGTACACAAAGCGGGACGCAGTCGGACGCACGCGACTTGTTGCCATACGTGTGTAGAGCTTGTCCACTCTGAACAAAGCGAGAATCATATGAATAGTGACTATCATTTGTACCATTTATGATATTAATAGCGCTTTACAGTGGCAACCCTCAAATATCACTCAATTTTTGTAATTAAAATACCCGGCTTTGCAAAAAAAAGTATGTGTGTCAGGTCCGACGCACGAATGTCGAAAACAACGGGCCTACGGTCCTTTCGTCAGGTGGCTTTTTATTGTTGGACAACAATACGAAACTATAGACGTGCGGCTTCAGTGACTATTCACTAACAATGAGGTTCGCGGTTCGCGCTGCAGTCGCGCAGGTGTGCACGTCAGCGTTGCGCATTGTACACGCTCCGGGGTCGCGTCCCGCGTCCCGCTACTAGCCGCTCAGGTCCGGCCGTAGCAAAGAACTAAGTAATTTGCATGTGATTGGTGCATCAAGTAGAGTACTTCGCAAAAGAGAACTAGTGTAGGACATTCGTTTTCAGTAACGACACCACTAGTCTTCGCAATACTGCTCTATGCGAACTAAACTACAATGAATGATTGCTAAACTGAGTTCCCGCGGACGTGGACTGGACAACGGGAAGTTTAGTATAGAACCAAGTAATTATGTAGGAGCTAGGCGCGGCTCCGCCCCGCGCCTGCGCAGGCCCGCCCTCCGGCCGCGCGCCGGCCCAAGGGAAAATGCAATATAAATTCGATGCATAATTTTTCAGAGTCGGCTATAAATCGACGCGAATATAGCGCGCGGCCGTCCGTCCGGACGGACGCTAATGTATCGCGTAAATCAGCCGCCGAGCCGACCAACCACGCTCACACCAGGCTCGTGGCGATCTCAACCTTACCGCCGCGGAATAAAGTGGATATCAGGGTGCAGTCAACAATATAATTAGTTTAGCGCGGAACATTCGTAGCGTAGTTCAAGGGCAATGGCTCTAGCGGAGGTTGTTTGTATCTGTGATGAACATCGCAGCACGATGTTCAGGATAATGAGGAGCTAATGAATACAGGAGCGGCTGATACGATCCGACTCCCAACGTTAAACATTTTATTAGTTTATTTGCTCTCCGCCAAATACTTACGTCATACACTTTTATTGAGTACATTTTATTTTGTTTGAAAACACCTGCAGATATGTTGGTCCGGTGTTTGTCGAGCCTCCACAGCGGAGTGCGAGTAGCTCACCAGTAGGTCACTTTAGTAACGTGTCGGCCACTTATCACCTATCTCGTCGCACAAAGAGGTCCGCACTGTCACCGGGTGATGCTGACATTCCTTAAGTATTACAAGTTACTGCAGCGGATATTCCTACAATATTTATGGATATTTAATTGCTGACATGTATGGAGGACATTATTTTTCTTCTCTTTTAATTTTATAAGTTTGACATCGAAATTTTTAAATTGCAACAAGGTATACCTGTCATATACATAAATACATGATACATACCTAACAGATAAGCTTTGACTAGCTATTATTGACTTCTCCAGGCCATAAATTATAATTAAGCAAATGTGTGAACAACTTTGAAAGAGTGGTGATTTAAGACTGAGGTGTTAGTTAACCCCGCATGCCTGTGAGCCCGTGAGACGTGTTCCATAATAACGATGAAGGGAAGCTTGTAAGGAGCGAGGTCACTGCACGTACCGCGACACGCGGCGCGCGCGCGGCACGCCGGAATGTGTCGCGCGGCGCCGCGCCGCCGCCGGTGTTACACACGCATCACCTGAATGTTCTACACCTACCATGCAGCTGATGCCAACATTCGTCTTCAGTTCAACACACACACACACACACACACACCCACACACTCACACACCCCCACACACCCTCACACACATTATGAACTATTCAGACTCGGCGAGTGCGTGCTTTACTTCCCCGTTTAAATTCGGTGAGCGTCGTTACACCGAAATGTAGAGCTTTCACTGACTTGAGTACCTGCCTGTTGTTTTATGGCACGTGTGGCCACTAAATGCGCTAGCCATGATGCGCGCGCGCCGCCCCGTGGCTTCAGGCGCTCGGGCAGCAGGCAGAGCCGGCGCCCGGCGCGGCGCCGCGTCGTTGCGCGGGTTGTGTCCGTGAAGCGCCCTGGCCCGCCGCGCCGCGCCGCCGCTACATGGCAGCTACAACTTCATGGCCCGATTGAGTCATAAATATTGTTTAACACCCGCGCTTCCCAATACTTTACAAGTTTAACACGTATGCTGTTCCAGTGCTACACAAGCCTATCAGTACTGGATGCACTAGATGTACGCGGCATCCAGCACCTGCTGTACAATATTCCTGCGAAGCTGACATTCAATGCTTTTTACGAACTCGATGCAGATAAGTACAAGAGTTCTGTTTGTTGTAAAGTGTGTTGGTATGCACTCGAACACGTAATCTGACACAAATAGTAATACTTAGCAGGACTGAGTTACAGCGGAGTGCTCGTGTGTATGGCGCGCCTAATTGCCGGCGACCGCTATAAATTGCGCAGGAGTGGATCCGCGCCGGTCGCGCCGCCCGACCGCGCATAAATCTGCGCCGGCGCAGCTAATGCAACCCGAGCCACCACGTGGGCCGTGTGCCGCGCATCACACGCGCGTTAATTACCCTCAATTTGTCATAATGAACACGAGTGGCGCAATATGAGACGAACTCGGAATTCCTTGAAGAAAAATATGGCTCCGTTTTGTACAAAACAGGGCGATTCATCTTCCAACTAGTAAAGTTTCATAACATTAACTAGTACGAAGATGATATGATATACAACATATACTTATTATATATATATATATATATATATGTATATATGATTTAGATGAAACTCGGTACATTCAGTTTAGAAAACCCAGCATGTAAAGTAAAATGCAGTGACCTAATAAACCCTCTTATTGAGTGCTACACTACAGAGGACCCGTGAGAGGTTCTGACGTCACTCGTGTACAGTGTACGTACTGCAAATACGTTAGGCTTTCGCATCGTAATCAAACACAAGCACACACACACGAGCTATATTTTTTTTTTCTTATTTTTTTTTTTTTTTTTTTTGCTCGCGGGTCGAGGTCGGCGTAGGTTCACAGCATGTATGCACTAACGGAAAGTGATTAAAACCAAAAGTTAAGCAGTATGTATAACAGGTAGTAGTTTCCCCCACGAAGGGAATGATGATCATCTGGGGGCCTTCATTAAACACTGCAGCTAATCTTACTCTACGCTCGTTCTCACGAACGAAAGAAGTGGACATCATTGGCGTCTTCAAGCCAGTGCAGCACAATCCGATAGTGCTTGTTACGAGGCCCGCAACGCATAAACTGATAAAATATGATGCATCCGAGATGCGCCCGCGCCGCGGCCACTGCCGCCGATACAACTACATGTAGAGGAAAATGACACAGAAGGCCAACTCCTGAAATCCTGCAATCAAATACCTTCTAATATTACTTCAGTTGAACAAAATTACTAGACGTAAGTAGACCTGCCCCGAAGAGAGAAAAAAGTTACAAACCTCATACGAGTAGAGGGGAATCCCCAGCCAACCTCTATCTGTTGGTGAACTAAAGGCAAATTGACTGCTGAACCACGAGAAATCCAGCTATCACTGTTCACTACAATAAGTCTGCAAAGCGCGGAGCTCATGTCAGAGCAGTCATTTAAGCAATGATGAGAAATAGTCACCATCACCAGTGCAGATCTTCGTCCAGCTATAGTCACCATCACCAGTGCAGACCTTCATCCGTAGTTCAAAAACAGCTGCCACTAATACCGCTGCTCCTGTATGCACGTGCTGGATGGATTAAGAGTCGATGGTCATACCCAAAACAGCTACGGAAACTACAGCTACCAACAAAGGCGCTGCCAATGTCAATATATCACCCTTGAAGTAAGTTTGACTGTAACGTACCTATACGTCTTAGTCAGTTCGGCTATTTTTACCCGACTGCCACAGAAGGAGGGTAATGTTTTTCGAGGGTATATGTATGTATGTATGTCTATTTCTTTGGCACACTCTATAGCCTAAACGGCTTGGTGGATTTCAACATATAATATGAGGTGTTGTTAGAGCTCTGAGGTGTCCTAGGTATGGGAGTGACATAGGTTAAGTATATAATATTATAGTACATCTGCAAATCAAAAAAAAAGCTAAAAAGTTAGATACAAAGCAAATTATTAAAACAAAAACCAAAAATAACTCGACTGCAAAAACACATCCAACCTAACCGGAAAAGAGAAAAACTAACATTATTAACTATTGAACTTCGTTTTTTGTAAGGTATTACAGGCGGGGACAAGCCAATAACCTGAAATATGTAACTTATGTTTTGGTAAGGTATTACAAGCGGGGACAAGCCAATAACCTGAAATATGTAACTTATGTTTTTGTAAGGTATTACAGGCGGGGACAAGCCAATAACCTGAAATATGTAACTTATGTTTTCGTAAGGTATTACAGGCGGGGTCAAGCCAATAACCAGAAATATGTAACTTATGTTTTTGTAAGGTATTACAGGCGGGGGCAAGCCAATAACCTGAAATATGTAATGTGTTTTTGTAAGGTATTACAGGCGGGGACAAGCCAATAACCTGAAATATGTAACTTATGTTTTCGTAAGGTATTACAGGCGGGGACAAGCCAATAACCTGAAATATGTAACTTATGTTTTTCAGGTTATTGGTTTGCCTGCAATATCTTGCAAAAAAAAACCGGTCAAAAGCGAGTCAGACTCGCGCACCGAGGACGAGGATTCCGTACTTACCATCATTTATATGTAATTTTTGTTGATGATTTCTGAAAAACTCTGCTATTTAGAGACATCGTTTTATTTTTCCTTTAATTTATACATACACAAACTTTTAGCACATAGAACAATTTCAGATTTTTCTGTATGCAAACTTCGGTGATAAAGGGGGGAATGGTATTTTTTTTAGCATTTTTCATCAAGTCGAAAACTATGCAGCCTAAAAAAAACAAAAAAAAAAGTTTGAGAATGTGCAAACAGTGCTCTTTCATATGATACCCCACATGCCCTAGAAGCCCCACTTCGAATATTTAAGGCCCCCTTTCAGTCCCTGTTGCAAAAAATACATACTTATATTTTTAATTTCTTTCTTAGTTGCAAAATAGTTGGGCAAACGTCATCTAAAACTGTTCCAAATTTCAAGTTGATAGCATTAGTACTAGTACTTGAGATATCCAGCTGTGACAGACAGACAGACAGACTGAGTCACACTATAAGGGTTCCTTTTTACCATTTTGGTACGGAACCATAGAATTATAAAAAAAATCTTTTTTATGTCTATGTACGGAACCCTAACAAAGTTCAATCTTAATTACGTAATATTATAAATGCGAAAGTGAGTTTGTTTATTTGTTACACTTTCACGCTAAAACGGCTGAACGGATTTAGATGAAATTTGGCACATGGGTAGACTATGACCTGGATTAAGACATAGGATACTTTTATCCTGGTAGTACATTTCCGTGCGATAATTTCCAAACTCCACGCGGGGGCGAAGTCGTGGGCAGAAAGAAGCTAGTAAATAATAATGCTTATTTTTCTCTTTTCAGTTTTGATTTCTTTAATAATTATTTCATAGCAGTAGATATACACGAGTACCTACTGTAGATATACACGAGTACTGTAGATATACACGAGTACTGTAGATATACACGAGTACCTACTGTAGTTATACACGAGTACTGTAGTTATACACGAGTACTGTAGATATCAAAAAAAAATCAAAATTTTATTAAATCGGACAACAAACGATCCACAGTGTTAGTAATATCTTATAGCTAGTGTTAGTAAGTAATGTTATTATTTGTAGGTAATTTTCAACTGTGTTTGAAGCAATTTTGCACAGAAGATGACCAAGTCAGGTACAAGTTTCTCACCCGGCCATCCTCTCTACAAGATGCCTCAAAATGGGAGAATAGAAACTCTCAGTCACTGTTTGCAGAATGCTGTTGCTACTGCCCCGGGTTCTAGTTACTAATGATGCGATTTTTTTTCGGATGATCGCATGAAATCCGTCAGTTCGATTCTGTGCAAACATTTCTGACGCACTACAGAAACGGGGCAGTCCCAAGAGCACTCTGAAAATATTATTAAATTGGACGCGTAAGACATCTAGCGATCTTTTGGTGTAGTTGATCCATAGACCCCCCGCGTACAGACCCTGACAATATGCTTTGAATAGCGTTATCTTGACCTGGTCGGCACACCGGGAGAATCTACGAGCCAACATATTACCTCGGACTGCCAATGCCCTACGCTCCCTCTCAATATCTGCATTATCTTTAAGGTCGTCGGTAATTATATGCCCCAGATATTTAAATGTGTTCACTCTTTTTATGTTCAAGCCATTTAGGGTAAGATTAGGTGCATAGTCTGTGCATTTACCGGCGGCCTTAAAGACCATGTACTCACATTTTTTTACGTTGTACACGAGCCCATGTGCAGCAGCATAGTCCTCGCATACTTTTAACATCTCCGCAATAGATCCTGCAGTCGGGCCCAGCAGCACCATGTCGTCCGCATAGCTGATGCAGTTAATATTAACACCACCAACCCGACAACCAACACGCATGCTGCTGAGCTCGACTATGAGGTCATTAATATATAGGTTGAAGAGCCCGGGGGATGTGAATCCCCCCTGTCTCACACCACACTCCAACCCATATGTTTTTGAGAGTGTGTTAGACCACTTTACATTATTAGTTTGGTTGGCATACCAATACTGCAAGATTTTACGAACTTCCGCCGGCACATCCCTGTCCCCCAACTTTCTCCAGAGCACATCGTATGACACAAGGTCAAAGGCTCTGGAAAGATCCAGGAAACAGGCATATACCGGCGTTCTACGATCAGTGTAATATTGGACAGTATTCTTGAGACTTAAGATACACGAGTACTGTAGATATACACGAGTACTGTAGATATACACGAGTACCTACTGTAGTTATACACGAGTACTGTAGTTATACACGAGTACTGTAGATATACACGAGTACTGTAGATATACACGAGTACTGTAGATATACACGAGTACTGTAGATATACACGAGTACTGTAGTTATACACGAGTACTGTAGATATACACGAGTACTGTAGATATACACGAGTACTGTAGATATACACGAGTACTGTAGATATACACGAGTACTGTAGATATACACGAGTACCTACTGTAGTTATACACGAGTACTGTAGTTATACACGAGTACTGTAGTTATACACGAGTACTGTAGATATACACGAGTACTGTAGATATACACGAGTACTGTAGATATACACGAGTACCTACTGTAGTTATACACGAGTACTGTAGTTATACACGAGTACTGTAGATATACACGAGTACTGTAGATATACACGAGTACTGTAGATATACACGAGTACTGTAGTTATACACGAGTACTGTAGATATACACGAGTACTGTAGATATACACGAGTACTGTAGATATACACGAGTACTGTAGATATACACGAGTACTGTAGATATACACGAGTACCTACTGTAGTTATACACGAGTACTGTAGTTATACACGAGTACTGTAGATATACACGAGTACTGTAGATATACACGAGTACTGTAGATATACACGAGTACCTACTGTAGTTATACACGAGTACTGTAGATATACACGAGTACTGTAGATATACACGAGTACTGTAGATATACACGAGTACCTACTGTAGTTATACACGAGTACTGTAGTTATACACGAGTACTGTAGATCGCACGATGAATGCTGATGACCTTCTGGGCGAAGTGCCGCGTGTCACATTTAGTGCGCGACAGACGGCGCGGCCGCGTCGCCCTTAACATGCAAAACGCATCACAACTCTGTGCTTAATATTAGCAAACACGCTAAAAATGGCCGCATGTAGCAGTATGTAGTGCACTTTATGTTACCGACGATGCTGACGCTCGCTGAGCCCGCGTAGGACGAACGCGTTCTAATAATACAGTCACTTGATAAGAACTACGGAAGGCTCGAAACAGACCAACTTATATTTTTAAATTACGTACTCTACTATTATAAAGTGAAGATAAAGAGAAACATATATTTATTTGCTCGAACATGTGTATAAATGTCGTGAATTGATCATTTCATGAAATGGCCAGCTAAAATTAAGGTATGTCAATCGACCTTTGGCCGTGTCATGAAACACAACTGTATCTGAAATGATCAACCACTTCATGAAATGATCATCATAGAAATGGTCATAAAATATCATGACGAAAGCAACCTATTTAGTTCAGATTAGGTTAGTTCAGGGCCAAAACGGGTGCCTCAATTCAATAAAAGCGTCTAACAGGCCTCTGCGAGATGGCTTCGGCCCATCGTTCGCCTTCCAAAGCTCCGCTCCCGAGAAATATCAAAGACAAAAAATTATAATGCATAAAATCTATGTGAAAGTAAAAGATTCTGTCGGCAACTCATCAGTAGTACCTGATTACCTACAGCATGCTTCCATGGTTAGAAATGCCTGCAGTTGTTCTTTCAATTGTACGTAGGTACCTACATTATTAAGCTGCCTCCAACTTTTGGGTGCAGTAAGATGGTTACTTTGAATGACGAGTTTACTTTGAAAACCATAAATGGTGCATGCAATAAGTAATTGTTGCACTTATAAATGTAAGTACTGTTAGCAAAAAAATTTAAATGTTTAGAGTAAACAATTGTTGGCTAGCCTAAATAAATAAATAAATAACAACTTTCGACTTATGAAAAACTTAATTTTACTGTGTGTGAACGCAAATCCAAAAGTATTTTATTTTTTGGTTGGCACCACTGATAGTTTCATTTGTAGATGTACGATGCTGCCCGTGTTTTTACCCGACTGCCGACTGCCAAGGAAGGGTTATGTATCGTTATGGTATGATCCATGCGTCATGTTCGTGAACGGGCGCCGTCAGTTGGGACTGGTCGTCTCTTAGCTGCCATGGCTTATTTTTAATTTTAATATTTAATTTAGTTGTTTTAGTTTTTATCTTTTTATAACGGACGCTTTTTAACGTGCACGTCTTTCTACATTGTTCTCACATGTATATTTTCAACTTGAACGATGTAACCAATATTTTGTAAAAATATTATGATTTAAAAGAGTGTCCGTGGAGTTTCTTGCCCGTTCTTCTCCATAGGGATCTACTACGCTTTGGAATGGGCAACTAGCTTCATCTTTCTGACTGACCGACCCAGTGACAATTCAAAAGTGCCTGTAATTGGTTTATTTGAAATAAATGCTTTGAGTTTGAGTTAAGGTGTTGACAGGTAAGGTATCGTTAGATTTGTCTAAAAAACTCAAGTGTACCATAAATAGGTGTTTAAAAAAAAACAAAATGGCGTATTTTTGCGCACAATTGTGTCGTAAATAAAAAATAAATTACCAAACCTATCGAGTAGGGTATCAAAATGAAGGACATTAAAAGGAGATTACAAAAATATATATAAGTCATAATACTCGTAATATGTTTCAATTTAAATAGGAATAATAAATTGGCAATCAATGTATGCAAATGGTTGTATTTATAGTTTTTAGGGTTCCGTACCCCAAAAGGAAAAAACGGAACCCTTATAGGATCACTCGTGTGTCTGTCTGTCTGTCTGTCCGTCTGTCACAGGCAATTTGCTCCGAATCTAATGGATCGATTAAGTTGAAATTTGGTACACATATGAATTTCTGTGACCCAAACACGGACGGATAAAGTAAATAGATGAATTTTGAATATGGGGGTCACTTTTGGGGGCATAAGTAAATAAAAAAAAAAGTTTTACAAACTGTACCGTGTGACAAGAAAATAGATGAAAATTGACCATTCCCCCTCCCCCTTATCTCCGAAACTACTAAGCCTAAAATTTTGAAAAAAATACAGAACATAGTTCTTTACCAGGAAAACCTATAGGTAATAAGAAGTCTGTGGTCTTAAAATAACATGGTAAATCTCTCAATATTGTGAATACAAACTTACATTTACCCAGCAGCTTTCCCAACTTTCATCCCTTTCACTGTCCTTGCAATCTCATCTATTTTTATTTCAGTCTCTTCATCTATATCTGAGCTTGGGTCTTCAAAACTGGCGTCTGTCCAGTTAAAGAAAGAAAAAGTATTTATTCTGACTCGCACAGGAAGATCACCAACTAAACTAAAAACATAATGATGAAAGTTTATAAACAAAAAAAAACAAAATTATATATGTAAAAAAAAGACAGAAAGTCCTGCACGAGGCCAAAAACCACCAGCCAGTTACCCACTCCTTGCACACTATCCTGATTTCTAAATAAACCCTTAAAGTATCCCTTCCAGCGTTCTAAGACCTAACATTCTTGGCTTCATATTCGATGTCCCTGTCACTCCGCGAGCCAATCTTACCTGTTTGCAGAACAGCTTAACATTGGCCCTGAAGTTATCAAAGAACGTCCTGTTATACTTTTGTTCCTTTTCATCCTTCTTCATTTTTACCATCTCTTTCACTTTCGATTTCTTTTCGGAGTATTTCTTCTTCACTCTTTCCAAATCATCTGTCACATTCGTTGCCTGATTTGTCGTGTGTTGGGCCTTATAGGCTAACACATTAAGCCAGGCCTCTTTCTTCTTTCTCACCATCTCTGTTACTTCTCCATCTACCCAAGAACCATTCGTTCTACTACCACATTTCCTCTGCGCCAGAGCACATACTGGTGTGGCCAGTTTTTCGGGCAATTTCTACCAGTTTACTCCTACCGCAAGCCGTTGTATAGACCTTCGTTCCAAAAATATTTCATATTTGACCTGCACTTTCTATTTTCCTTGTAACTATAAATAATTCATAAAATATAATTATTTCACAGGAATTTCCAAACTGAATATCTTTTATCTTATTTACCAATTATGGTCCTGCTCCATGTTTTCCGCGTATTCTCGTGCGACAAGTAACTACGCGCCACGTATTTCATGCAATCACGTTAATATGTATGTAATCGTTAATTAAAACCATTGTCATTCTCATTACTGACACAGTTTTGTCGCAACGACAGTGTTTCAAAAACGATATTAGGTAACGAAGTCACTGTGGCAAGGCAACGCCATCTAACAACGTTAAATGTGCCGCTGCACTAAATGCCTCAGCACTCATAGTGCATCGTAATAAGATTTATAATGGCGTGACGCATGTGTTTAAGACAGGTGATGGTAGGCGCGAGCAACTATGTATGTACGTACGTGACTTATCAGTGTTGCGCCGCGCCGGCGCGGCTGCGATAGGGGCGGCACTCGCGCGCCGATATCGTGACACTTCTTGCAATACACTGATGTTTGACCTTCACCTGCTCAATCGAACAACTCTAGACCCTTCTTTAACTCCGCAAGACTATTCTTCATAAAAACATAATCCACCATTGCACTGAACTAAAGGTTCCCGTTACCAAGCTGCTGCCGCTGGTAAAGCTTTATAAAAAAAACCGGCCAAGCGCGTGTCAGACCACGCACAATGAAGGGTTCCGTAGTTGTGATGAATTTATCCTAAGGACAAACTTAACATTGTAGTTGAAAAACATGTTCTCCGATACATTCCAACTGTAAATGTAAGTTTGTACTCACAATATTGAGAGATTTACCATGTTATTTTAAGACCACAGCCTTCATATGTTTTCCTGTAATCTACAGGTAAAGAACTATTTTCTGTATTTTTTTTTTTAATTGTATGCTCAGTGGTTTCGGAGATAAGGGGGGAATGGTCAACTTTCGTCTATTTTTACACGACTGTCCAAAGGAGTGTAATTTTTTATTTGGTGCAAAAGATATAGCACAACACACAAAAGTTTGTATGTAAGTGAGTTTCTTTATTCCACCATAACTTTGAAATGCCTGAACAGATTTCGATGTATCGGGTATCGTTAGAATCCTCACA
The DNA here is from genome assembly GCA_946251885.1 of Cosmia pyralina. Taxonomy (NCBI): domain Eukaryota; kingdom Metazoa; phylum Arthropoda; class Insecta; order Lepidoptera; family Noctuidae; genus Cosmia; species Cosmia pyralina. The sequence goes on from OX276345.1 coordinate 371,907, forward strand.
TCATCCCGAGTGACATTGGCTTTTTTTGACATAGTTTTTTTTTTTTTAAAATCAATATGGCGGCAGTATGGCTCTATTTTGAAGAAAAAAAAAAATGTTTCTTCAATTATTACAATATGGGTATCAGATTGAAGGCCTTGAACAGCACATTCTAAAAATTTAAAATTTAATTTATTGGCATGAAGGACATCAACCACGTTTTATTATGTTTTTGGTCCAACTTGAAAGTGCCGGCCAAACAAAAATTCTGCTATATTCAATTAGAATTTGTCAAACTGAGCATTACTTATTATGGAACCGAAACTGTCAAACCATTTCCCTTGGTTTTATTTGAATACAAAAATCTGACTTTTTTCGATTAAATTAAATGGTTTTAAGCCACTTTTTCGTTTTTTATATGTTTTTTTAGGTGTAAATTATAGAAATATATTGTTGTGCATACATATCTTATCATCGTATCCACACATTCAAAAAATACCACATAAACAATAATAAGTATTTGCAATCCCGCCATTATTATTACGCATTGCCATAGATAAATCATTATCAGGACGAGGGGTTTAAGAGCAGGCCTAGAGCAAAATCTTCAATCTTTGATTAGATTTTCACAGTAGTAAATCATGCTCAAATTGAAAAAAAAAATATGTCAGGAAATTTCATTATAATAGGTATTTACCTATGAAATTGCCGTTCTGCAGTACTGGCCATTTCAAATCAAAATAATTTTTGTTTGGCTAAGAATTCTAATTTCAAATTAATTTTATTTTAAAAACATGGATTTTTTTTTCCAAAAGTAGTCATTTGTGTATTGATTAATGTTACATTTTCATCGCATTTCAATCTTTTTCGTCATCATGGATACGTTAAAAATTCGAGTAATTATGGAATATGAGTACCGTCGTGGCAGCAACGCGGCACAAGCGGCACGCAACATCAACGACGTTTACGGAGCTAACACTACAAACCAACGCACCACTTGTTATTGGTTTGCTCGCTTCCGTTCTGGAAATTTCGACCTGAAAAATGAACCTCGCGGTCGTCCGAAGACTTTGGTCGACAATGACGAATTAAAGGCGATTGTGGAAGCTGATGATACACAATCTACGGCTGAATTAGCAGCAGCTTTCGACGTTAGCGTCAAAACAATATTAGTCCATTTGCGTCAAATTGGCAAGGTAAAAAAGCTTGACAAATGGGTGCCCCACGAACTCAATGATCGCCAGCGCGAAGTACGCGTCGAGACGTGCCTTGCACTGCTCAACAGACACACAAATGAAGGAATTTTGAACCGCATTGTTACCTGCGATGAAAAATGGATTCTGTTTGATAACCGCAAGCGCTCAGCAAGTTGGTTGGATCCTGGTTCAGCACCTAAACGAAAACTTACCCCTAGAAAAGTGATGGTCACTGTTTGGTGGTCTAGCGCCGGTGTGATTCATCACAGCTTCTTACCAAACGGGGTGAGCATTACTTCAGATGTGTACTGTGAAGAACTGAACACAATGATGGAGAAGCTGGCACATCTCCAACCAGCATTGGTCAATCGCTCGTCTCCGCTGCTCCTGTACGACAACGCGCGACCTCATACTGCACAGCAGACGGTCTCCAAGTTGCCAGAACTGGGGTTGGAAGCTCTCCGTCATCCGCCCTACTCACCAGACCTTGTGCCTACAGACTACTACTTTTTCCAGAATTTGGATAACTTCTTGGCGGGAAAAAAATTCAATACCCGAGAGGCAGTACAAAATGCCTTTGAAGAATTTGTTGCCTCCCGTCCAGCTGATTTCTTTAAGAAGGGCATCAATAAACTGCCACTGCGTTGGCAAAGATGCATTGATTGCATGGGTGATTACTTCGATTAATACAAATAAAAAATGCATGAAAAAAATTCGTTTGAATTTTTTCATACAAAACGGCAATTTCTACTGTGAAAATCTAATCAAAGATTGAAGATTTTGCTTTAGGCCTGCTCTTAAACCCCTCGTCCTGATAATGATTTATCTATGGCAATGTGTAATAATAATGGCGGGATTAATATAAGTAAAGATCAGCCCTGACGAAAAACATAGTAGGATAAAATTTTCTCGATAGAAAACCATCACAAAGTTACCTCCAATTTTCAACATTTTTGGTTTGTATTCTATTTTGGTGCATATTACTGAACCATAAATTATGTAAATATTATCACTCATGTATAACCTAGTCCTGACCCTGAGCGATTTTAAAAATATTGTCTATTTTAAAAGATAACAGAATGCAAAGCATTCGGCGCTTACTACATTTTTAATCCGCGAAATACGCTGTCTTCCGTCTCGCGCGACACGAGCTTGCGACATCAGTTTGTTTCACCGATGATCAGTCGCCCTCGCTCTGTTGAGACGAGTAGTCGATGTCAGTTTCCTCCGCGCCTAGCCGCCATTATTATTATCAATGAATATCTACATATTTGTTGCGTAATATTGTTTTAATAATTTAAGTAATGTAGGTATCTAAAATCTAAATTATAATTATAATATATTTTGCAACTGACATTAAATAGGTAACTAAGGGTCAGTTCAGACAGAACGGATATAAACTCGCGCAATTTACTGATTCCATGAAAATAGGACCGTATTACCATAGCCTAAAATATAAAATTCTATTAATGTGACACAGTTGGCTCGCGTGATCCGACTGATGATATTCATACAATTTTATTTGTATGAATTCCGTTCTGTCTATACTGATACTTATTCTCATGCTAAACATTACCCCACATTATGAAGTACACAGTAGGTAGAGATGAACTATTCTAAAAATTAACGCCCCTCCACAAAACGGGATTATTTCAATTTGTGAGAGGAAATACTTATTGCAACACTTGTGTGCGTGCGCTGATTTTACTTTTAACATGGACTAGTCGCCGCACTTATAGGTCAACTAATCGTGCGATTAGTCCAGGTAACAACATTGTACGGCGGGGAGCAAGCTCATTGTATGGAACTACACGTTCGCTCTGTCGCGCGTTCGTGTCATTTATTACACTAGTTGGCCAACAAATCCGACTGTTTGCAGTTTGGGCAAGTCGGGTAGGTACCGTTTGCATAAAAAAAATGTGTTATTGTATATATTTTTATGTATGTTAGTCTGTATAGTATTTATTTAATTTAGTTGTTGACCGTACTCGCCGGTGACTGAGCAACCAATGACAAAGGCAAATAATTATGCGTATTGCGTCTTTGCACTTCTTAGCATGTGAGCGTAACCGCTGAGGAGGGGCGTTCATGTTTATAATGGTTATCTCTACTTACTAGATGATTGTTTTTTTGACAGGAGTAAATTTTATTTTTTTATCACACGTTATAATGCATAGGCGCACAGTATACGCAAAATAAACAGACGATTCACTTGACGCTGCGATTCGTGTATTTTTTTCGTGCGAAATTATAACATTTACATATATTATGTGCAGGTATATTATAAATAATAAAAATATGATAGTTATAAGTTAAAGCAAGAAATGCAAAGGTCGCTCTCTTCACCCCGTTTCTTTCGTTTGTTTGTTACCCTTTTAGAACTAGTCGAATGAGGTATCAAAATAAAGATTTATAAAAGACCAAACACTCGCTTGTTTTAGGTATCAGCTCCCAGAAAAGGCTCGAGTGATCGAGTTTGGTGATGATTCTATCATCGGTAGTAGGTAGTGTTTTTTTTTTCTTACTATAAATCCCGATATTCCAGAAAATGCGGGAATGCACAACTAATCAGATACATGGTATGGAATAGTTTCCATACCATGTATCCGATTAGTTGTAAATAAATCCACATAATATGTAAGAAGTAGTCTTCTTACATATTATGTGGATTTATTTATTTACTAGCTTCTGCCCGCGACTTTGTCCGCGTGAAATTTATTGTCCCTCCTCCCCCAGTTCACCCCGTCGAATCGCGTCGCATCGGATGCGCGCGCTATTACTTCGTTTGCGCTTAGTGTCCTTTCTGGCTTTTTTTTCTTTTTGCTCGGCTCCAAAGGGCCCTAGCGTGATGTTAAATAGCCTTCGTCAAGAATTGGGCTATAAAATGCAAAAAGATTTTTTCAAATGCAACTGGGGTACTTATTTCCAGAGATCAGCGCGTTCAAACTAACAGAAAAACAAACTCTTCCGCTTTATTCCACCGGCAATATTGAAATAATAAATCGAGAAGGATCATCAATCCGCAGAAAATCTCGCAATTCAGAAAAATTACGTATTTGCACAACGCAATCTATGGGTAAATAGATAAAACATCCGCACTAAGCATGTTCTATGCTCACTGGGGTATGAATGAAAGTTATTTTGCGTTTTAATAATTTTATAATATCTCCGAAACATACTGTAAAGGTCAAATCTTATTTTTATGATGTCCTTGTGATCATAAAATAATTTATTTTGATAAGGATTAATATTTTGTCGTTTAAATAATCATCCAAACGTAAGTATGTCGAAAAAATACTTTTTTAAAACAATAAAACAAGTATACAGGATGAAATATAAAAGATAGAAATTTAGTGTCGCGGACTTTTTTGTAGAATTATTTAAGACGGACCAGGTTGTCATACATTGTTTTAAATTTTAAACAACTGCTTAGGCAGCGCATGCACATAATCCTGTTTCAAGAGGTATCTCTTTCCGACTTGCTAGATAAAAATTGTGATAGCGCGGCTAATATGCATGATATAAATATAATTTATAACCTATAGCACTCAAGAATAATGTAGCTTTCTACCAGTGAAAAATATTTTAGAATTGGATCATTAGTTCCGGAGATTACTCCCTACGTACAAACTTACAAACAAAATTTACCTCTTTATAATATTATTATTATAGAAAAATACCGGGAAATCGGGATCACATAAATATTCCATTTGTTACATGTGGTCCCCGCGAGAAATACAAGCTGCCGAATTAAAACGGTTGTCCCTGGAAGGTACTGTTACAATATTGGTGGGGTTGTTTTCATGGATTTCCAGGGTATTAAAGCCGAGAGTGACGCTAAAATGTAAATCCAAGATGGTGGCTGCGAACATTAAAAAAAAAAACAAAAAAAAGGGGATGGTCGCATATTTATATAAAGTACCTAATGTAACGAACCGATTTAATTATTACCGGGTACCGTACCCAATTGAAATTAAATTAATTCGTTACATTATAATTTGCAAACTATCGAAGAAATGTCTAAAATCTAATCTAGAAAATTCTCGTGTCACAATGTTTGTTACAATATAACTCCGAAACGGCTTGACCGATTCTGATGAAATTTAGTGTGTATATTCAGTAGGTAGGTCTGCAAATAGGACTTAAACTATTTTTCATACCCCTAAGTGAAAAATAAAATTATTTTTTGAGCAAAATTTTTATTTGAATTTTTATATTATATTCATTCGGCTATAAAAAATACATACAACCCTAAATTTTCACCCTTTTACCGCTAACCCCTATTTTTAAATAGCGATACTAGTAATTTAATAATTTTCAACACGCGGCGGTCGATAATTGATCACCACCACCACCACGTTACTGTGGGAATTTTGGATGCATAATTGAAAAAAACTTTTTTACAAAAAAAAAAAAACAACCGACTTCCAAAAAAAAAACCGGCCAAGTGCGTGTCGGACCACGCACAATGAAGGGTTTCGTAGTTGGGATGAATTTATCTTAAAAACAAACTTAACATTGTAGTTGAAAAACATGTTCTCCCATACATTCCAACTGTAAATGTAAGTTTGTACTCACAATATTGATAGATTTACCATGTTATTTTAAGACCACAGACTTCTTATAGGTTTTTTTTTGCTGTCCCTACAGTTTTCTTTAATATCTTTTCATACTTCTTTTAATATTTTATTAATATAGGGTTTTTGTTTTGGTAATTAGTATCTTCAGTAGTCTTTTATTTTTGCAACTGTTTTTTATGCCTTTTGAGAGCCAGTATTTATTATGATTTGTTTTTAATTTGTACTTTTGTGATGGGATACATTGATTTAGGATGTTAATTAGAATTTTGCTAAAAGCTTCATAGTTTTCATTAATATTTTTATCAGCCGTTATTATATCATTCCAGTTTATTTCTTGTAATTTTTATTTAAATTTTAACATATTTGTTTTGTTGAATCGCCATTTTTGTGTACCAAGTAGTTTTCTTTGTTTGCTTGGGTAAGTTTAAATGTAAAATTATACTATTGTAATCGGAAAAACCTTGCTCTTCTATCGTTGTGTACATATCTTTATATTTGAAGTTTGTGAATATGAGATCTAAGCATGTTTTTATAGTAGGTGTAATACGTGTCGGGGTTTTATGTGCTGTGTGAATTTGAATTCCTGCATAAGATTTAAAAATTGATTTGATTTTAAGTTATCAGCCAGTATGTTTATATTAAAATCGCCTCCTTTGGTAATGTTAAGCGCAGGGTATTTAATGTTTACATCTCTTAGAATTTTTTGTATTTGTTGATAGAATGTTTCTTCTTGTCTTTTATTCCAATACATGGTTATAATTAACAGATTTTCTTTAGGTAATTCAGTAGCACATACCTCTATAACATATTCTACAGACATGTCCGTAATGTCGTTTCTCTGGATGCACTAAATGATCCTGAAGTAGGATACAGACTCCTCCACCTTTCGAGTGCTGCGGCAGTAAGATGCTACGAATTTATATCCACTAAATTGAATAGTATCCAGCTCTTCTTGCGTAAGCCAGGTCTCCGAGATACCTATTGCTTGGTATGATGAATTTTGAGTAATGTAAACTTCAAGAATATCCTGTTTATTGTAAAGACTTTGAATATTCTGGAACAGTAATTTAAATGGAATGTCGTTGTCGATTTTATTTACGAAATGTATAATTTTTAGTTTCATCCGTTATGGATGTGCGGCGAAGTTGGTCAATGTTGATCATCGTTGTTAAATCATTTCCTTGGTAGCTCGAATTAATTTGTAGATTTTTTTCTTTGGTTTTCTTTAGTGTTGGTAGGTTTTCCGTCTATGTATAATTTGTTGTCCTTTATAATTGCATGGAGGCCATTTCTCCTGGCTTTAAGTAGTTCCTCTCTCAGTTGTGCTCTCTCTCTCCATGCATTTACATCTAAAAACTCCGATATAAATAATCCAGTTCCTTGAAAACATTGACTGGTGATGAGATGACGGCCCTGTCCGTCAAAATAGGCTTCGACCACTTGACAGAGGAAATATAGGTTACCTAATAGCTGTACCTGTACAGAGCGAGAAAAGTAAACGATTGAGGGGACTCGTATTAGGTACATGAGTCCCTTCAATTACATAATAAACATACGTTTTACTTATGCAGAAATCTGAAATGGAGTTTTTTTCGTAAAATTAGGATATTATTAGCTTTCACTTGCATAAACATTTATGTATATAGGTGGATGTTCTACAGATCGTAGTTGCGGCGTCTGTTTACCTCATGGTGCAGTAGGTACTTATACTATAACATTACTCTGAGCGCAACAAGTACATAGATCTGCGTCAACTCGCGGCCGATGTGATCAGCTGACGTCACGCCCATGCTGTTCCGTACCTATAAGTTAATAACGGTTCCGCACATAACAAGTCAGATAGAAGTTAATTGAGCATTTACCTCAATTATGAGTCCTGTCAGCTAAAGTCTCAATTACGAGTATGAAGACTAGCTGACAGGATCTCATCCCCGCTCTGGAGGTCCTCTGTTAGGATGGACATTTAAATTTAATTTCCACTTTTGCTATTTTTGTTTATTTATTAATAATATTTTATTTTACATTTTATTTCATATTAATTTTAATGAATTTAAAAAAAAAACTTCTCTACAAATAAAAACAACCGACTTCCAAAAAATACTACAAAGTGAAAAATTGCTTTAATTTCGGAAGTCGGTGTCTTTGGATCTGTATTTTAGCTTTTTGCCACCGACTTTCGAAATTAAAGTTATTTTTCACTTTGTAGTATTTTTTTGGAAATCGGTTGTTTTTTTTTTTTTTTTTTTTTTTGTAAAAAGGTTTTTTATTTTTCACTATTTAGTGGGTCAGTCTGTACTTAATTCATCTAAGTTACAATAGCCTAATGTCAACTGCTCATCACCTTTTACTAAATATTGCTTTTCCCGATACAAGGAATTTGAAGGAATTGTTGAGGAGTTCTCCCAGTAAGGAACCAGGAGAACTGGAACTGATGATGAAGTCACCATCAGCTCTACTTCAACATATGCATTGTATGAGCATAAATTGCTTAGCAATAATCGAATCGCAACCCGTGAAATACGTATTATTGAGTAGTTCCGATGGCCATCTGTGGTCTTCCTCATCAGTTCCACTTCACTAAATGGTGCTTCCCGGGAGCAAATGCACGAGTTACTATAAAAAATACCCAAATCGCTATAGGTGTGCCTATAAAAAAATTTAAGATTCCCCTCGATTTCTCTGGGATGCCAACATCAGATCCTGGTTTCCTTATCATGGTACTACCCTCGGAATATCTCCTTTCCAACAAAAAAGAATCATCAAAATCGGTTCATAAACGACAAAGTTATGCGCGTAAACACATAAAAAAAAAAACCGGCCAAGTGCGTGTCGGACCACGCACAATGAAGGATTCCGTAGTTGGGATGAATTTATTTTAAGAACAAACTTAACATTGTAGTTGAAAAACATGTTCTCATATACATTCCAACTGTAAATGTAAGTTTGTACAGACCACAGACTTCTTATAGGTTTTCCTGTAATCTACAGGTAAAGATCAATTTTCTGTATTTTTTTCAAAATTTTAGGTTCAGTAGTTTCGGAGATAAGGGGGGGGAATGGTAAATTTTCGTCTATTTTCTTAAATAACATTAAAACAATTTATTTTAAAATTGTAAAAAAAATATAATTATTTGAGATCCTCACAGCAAGCCTTTTTATTTGACGTGCCACATGGTGTAAATTGCAAAACTTTTTTTTTTTAATTTTCTTATTTGCCCCCAAAAAGTGACCTCTATATTCGAAATTCATTTATTTACTTTACCCGTCCGTGTTTGGGTCACAGAAATTCATATGTGTACCAAATTTCAACATTCGATTCGGAGCAAATTAGCTGTGACAGACGGACAGACAGACAGACAGACAGACAAACAGACAGACAGACACACGAGTGATCCTATAAGGGTTCCGTTTTTTCCTTCTAAGGTACGGAACTGTATATATATACGGTCGAATTGAGAATCCTCCTCGTTTTGAAGTCTGGTAAAAATGACTGCGATTTAATTAACAATTGTTTATTTATTTGACAGTTTGATTGTATGTACAGGAACTACTTCATTCTCTTTTTTGTTGTTTGTTTGTTTGTTTATGTCAGTGTTTTGTGTTTTTGTATTTTAGTTATAATATTATCTTTGGTTGCTAACATAGTTTTTTAAGTATAGGTACAGCTACTAACATAAATATGGATCTCCGTGTCTGATTTAAATAAATAAATAAAAATTATATTCTCTGAAGAACGAGCTTTATGTACCTAAGCCGCAATGTTTAGATTCGGAATGTACTCCAGCTGAACTGTCACAGAAACCCAGCGGTCTACGGGCTTACTAAGAGCTCTTATAGCAGGGCACAAGTTGAACATTTCCAGTGAGAGAGCGAGACGGTGCTATAGGTCGTATATAGTTCCGTCTCTCTCTCTCACTGGAAATGTTCAACTTCTGCCCTGCTATAAGAGCCCATAGTAAGCCCCCGGTACAGTCGATGCTGCCCTTCCACTCGATATAATAGGTCTTTACCTATGAAATTGCCGTTTTGTATGAAAAAATTTAAACGAATTTTTTTCATGCATTTTTTATTTGTATTAATCGAAGTAATCACCTATGCAATCAATGCATCTTTGCCAACGCAGTGGTAGTTTATTGATGCCCTTCTTAAAGAAATCAGCTGGACGGGAGGCAACAAATTCTTCAAAGGCATTTTGTACTGCCTCTCGGGTATTTAATTTTTTTCCCGCCAAGAAGTTATCCAAATTCTGGAAAAAGTAGTAGTCTGTAGGCGCAAGGTCTGGTGAGTAGGGCCGATGACGGAGAGCTTCCAACCCCAGTTCTTGCAACTTGGAGACCGTCTGCTGTGCAGTATGAGGTCGCGCGTTATCGTGCAGGAGCAGCGGAGACGAGCGATTGACCAATGCTGGTTGGAGATGTGCCAGCTTCTCCATCATTGTGTTCAGTTCTTCACAGTACACATTTGAAGTAATGCTCACCCCGTTTGGTAAGAAGCTGTGATGAATCACACCGCCGCTAGACCACCAAACAGTGACCATTACTTTTCTAGGGGTAAGTTTTCGTTTAGGGCATTGTTTAGGTGCTGAACCAGGATCCAACCAACTTGCTGAGCGCTTGCGGTTATCAAACAGAATCCATTTTTCATCGCAGGTAACAATGCGGTTCAAATTTCCTTCATTTGTGTGTCTGTTGAGCAGTGCAAGGCACGTCTCGACGTGTACTTCGCGCTGGCGATCATTGAGTTCGTGGGGCACCCATTCGTCAAGCTTTTTTACCTTGCCAATTTGACGCAAATGGACCAATATTGTTTTGACGCTAACGTCGAAAGCTGCTGCTAATTCAGCCGTAGATTGTGTATCATCAGCTTCCACAATCGCCTTTAATTCGTCATTGTCGACCAAAGTCTTCGGACGACCGCGAGGTTCATTTTTCAGGTCGAAATTTCCAGAACGGAAGCGAGCAAACCAAAAACAAATGGTGCGTTGGTTTGTAGTGTTAGCTTCGTAAACGTCGTTGATGTTGCGTGCCGCTTGTGCCGCGTTGCTGCCACGACGGTACTCATATTCCATAATTACTCGAATTTTTAACGTATCCATGATGACGAAAAAGATTGAAATGCGATGAAAATGTCAATAAACAAATGACTACTTTTGGAAAAAAAAATCCATGTTTTTAAAATAAAATTAATTTGAAATTAGAATTCTCAGCCAAACAAAAATTATTTTGATTTGAAATGGCCAGTACTGCAGAACGGCAATTTCATAGGTAAAGACCTAATATGTAAGATAATGTTAGGAAAACTATACAGGGTGTACGGGACAGCCCTTCGCAAACTAACAGGGTGCATTCAGCTCCTTATTTTGAATAATATTCCACACTATCAGGAGGAGGAAAATTTATCAGGATTTTTTGTTTTATCGTTTTTTCAGTTACTATTCCTTAATTTCAATGTAAAATTACATTCTCTGTACGCAACACTACATTTATGTAAATAAAACAGCTAAAAAAAATCGGCAATTTATGTTGAAATACTCTAACGAACAACGCGTGAAATCAGCTGTTCACTTTCTGCCTAGCTACAGAGTTCAACGAACTCAACGCATACCTACCCCTCCCAACCAGTAATAGACGCTCCGAGTTGTGCACAAAAACACAAACAAATCAGGTTTATTGAATTTGCATAACGTCCCTGAAATAATTTCATGTACCGGTCATCTTAGTATGATATACTGAATTGACCCCATCAGTCTGCGGAGGCTATCTCTTACATCCTGTAGAGCCGCACTTAAGTGTTCATAATTTATTTTAGTACAATCTTCTTATATAAAATGTTTCTAATTCTAAGTATTCCTTATTTAAATGTTATACATATAAGCATAACCTAAAAATAATAAAATTATATCCTAACATAACTAAAACTATTACAAAACTAAAATATGGCATCAAAAAATTCCTCCACATCGTTGTCGAGTGGTAAAGTATCCAAGAGACTGGCGGCATTGCCACGTTGTATGGCAATGGTAAGTCTCTGGCCAAGGTAAAAGCCAGCCCTCGGGTCATGGGAAGTGTCAACCAGCCGCTTGGAGATTTCATTGAATAAACCATGAGCACTCGGACCCCACGGCCCAATGGTTTCAACCGCAAACGGCTCGAAAATATAATTACCGATAAGGTTATTATACTTTCGCCGTTTGAGGTTTTCCGCAGCCGCAGCAGCAGTGCCAGCAGCACAGCACGCCGAGCCAGGAAGATGGGACGGCGCAAGAGTATCGACGCACGTTGCGTCCCACACTAAAGGCCTTCCCACCTTCCATGGAAATAAAGACATGCCGTCCGGTCTCTTGCCATCGTCGCGTGCCAAGCCATTGTATTCCTTTGTTAGGATTTCTTGTTAAACCAGAAAAAAATTAAATGTATAGCATAAAACCATTATAAATTATAAAAACCTTAACTACCGCTAAAGTCCTCTTATCAAAACTGCTGCGCGCTTCACGGTAGTCTCCCATTAGTTGTATAGAGTGCTCCACTACCTGTACATTATGTGCTATTCTTATGTTCTTCCTACAACATGTGCAATAACAGAAGCATCGCACATGCCTCACCATCTCAGAGACAAGGCTGGGATGTCTCACATGCCAACCATTACCCCGGCATCGGCACCCATACCATAGATACCCTTCAAACCGGAACAAGGAACGCTGCTGGCGGCGGAAATAGCTGCTGTTTGTAGTAAGAGTAGTAGGCAGTAACTCCGCAGACGAGCTCATTAAAAAATTAAATGTATAGCATAAAACCATTATAAATTATAAAAACCTTAACTACCGCTAAAGTCCTCTTATCAAAACTGCTGCGCGCTTCACGGTAGTCTCCCATTAGTTGTATAGAGTGCTCCACTACCTGTACATTATGTGCTATTCTTATGTTCTTCCTACAACATGTGCAATAACAGAAGCATCGCACATGCCTCACCATCTCAGAGACAAGGCTGGGATGTCTCACATGCCAACCATTACCCCGGCATCGGCACCCATACCATAGATACCCTTCAAACCGGAACAAGGAACGCTGCTGGCGGCGGAAATAGCTGCTGTTTGTAGTAAGAGTAGTAGGCAGTAACTCCGCAGACGAGCTCATTCACACAGAGCTCTACCCTACCGCGTTAGTAACGGTTGTTCCTTCGTCAGGTGTGCGTGTAATGCGCGGCGGCTAAGCGGCTCAGCAGCGCGACATGTTCGGCGGCGGCAGCGCGGGCGCAGGCTACGGCGGCGGCGCCGATTGCGGCGACGGCTACGGGCTGGGCTACGTGGCGGGTGGCGCGCGGCTGCAGCAGTACGCCGCGCACTTCGCGCCGCACCAGAACGTATGGCACCACCACCACCCCACGCACCACGACACCTACGGTGAGTACCTACATTAAACAATCACCCCAACTTTGCATCTATGCCCCACGTCACGCACCACGAGAGCTAAGGTGAGTACCTACAAAAAACAATCACCCCAACCATGCATCTATGCCCCACGTCACGCACCACGAGAGCTACGGTGAGTACCTACAACAAACAACCACCCCAACCATGCATCTATGCACCACGCCACGCACCAAGAGAGCTACGGTAAGTACCTACAACAAAAAACCACCCCAACCATGCATCTATGCCCCACGCCACGCACCAAGAGAGCTACGGTGAGTACCTACAACAAACAATCACCCCAACCATGCACCTATGCCCCATGCCACGCACCACGAGAGCTACGGTGAGTACCTACAACAAACAACCACCCCAACCATGCACCTATGCCCCACGCCACGCACCACGAGAGCTACGGTGAGTACCTACAACAAACAAACACCCCAACCATGCACCTATGCCCCACGCCACGCACCACGAGAGCTACGGTGAGTACCTACAACAAACAAACAACCCAACCATGCACCTATGCCCCACGCCACGCACCACGAGAGCTACGGTGAGTACCTACAACAAACAACCACCCCAACCATGCACCTATGCCCCACGCCACGCACCACGAGAGCTACGGTGAGTACCTACAACAAACAAACACCCCAACCATGCACCTATGCCCCACGCCACGCACCACGAGAGCTACGGTGAGTACCTACAACAAACAAACACCCCAACCATGCACCTATGCCCCACGCCACGCACCACGAGAGCTACGGTGAGTACCTACAACAAACAACCACCCCAACCATGCACCTATGCCCCACGCCACGCACCACGAGAGCTACGGTGAGTACCTACAACAAACAACCACCCCAACCATGCACCTATGCCCCACGCCACGCACCACGAGAGCTACGGTGAGTACCTACAACAAACAAACACCCCAACCATGCACCTATGCCCCACGCCATGCACCACGAGAGCTACGGTGAGTACCTACAACAAACAACCACCCCAACCATGCACCTATGCCCCACGCCACGCACCACGAGAGCTACGGTGAGTACCTACAACAAACAACCACCCCAACCATGCACCTATGCCCCACGCCACGCACCACGAGAGCTACGGTGAGTACCTACAACAAACAACCACCCCAACCATGCACCTATGCCCCACGCCACGCACCACGAGAGCTACGGTGAGTACTCGTACCTACAACATACAACCACCCGTAGCGTGGGGTATCTATGACTCACGAGAGCTACGCAGCTACAGTAAGTCTATATTCAAGTATGTCTCTGGTTTTCCCTGCGAGGTATATCTCTGGTGATGCCAGTGCAGTGTCGCGGCTGACCTACACTAATGCAGGCTTTGGCTGAATCTGTTGCTGAAAACGGGATAGAATTGCGCTTGAAACTTGACAAGTTATATAAGTTTTTCAACTTGCGGTCATTTACGATACAATATTACTTACTGTAAGAATTAAGATGGCTAAGTAAAAACCAGAAATAAAAATCAGAAATGTGGATGAAACAATTTTTATGTGCAGGCTTATTTCTACAACACACCCACCTGTGGTGGCACTGCGTGTGTGGCACCAGTGCTTTGTCTTTAGAACATAACAACAATACAATTAGTGCATACAAACAAATAGAGTGATGTGTCGATAAGCACACGGGTTATAAATAACAAGTGAACTATGATGAGTCACAGCCTTACAGCGTCGAACACAGATAAGAGAGGAATTCGCACGATGACGCTCCAATCACTGCCTTTGTCTCCTTACTTCACCACAGTGACAGCGATGAGGAGAGCAAGAAGGAGCTCCTAGTCGCAGTGAAGCAGCGAGGCGGATAGTAGTGTCGTCGAACAAAGTGCCCATGTTTGACGACGGTAGTACATAAAGCCACAGACCCGACTCGCACTTACCCATAGCCAGCAGGCGCGCACGCCCCGCCGTAGTAGCAGACGTGTCAAGTAAATTGTTCTGTACTACTCTGCAGAGCGGTTCATCCCATTGTCTCTGGGAAGATGGATTGTCGGGTGGATTTGAATTCGGGCAAGCGAGGCTCCAGGAATCCATAGCCTCGGTGAAACAAGGCACATCAAAATTAACCAGTGTGGAGGCTAGGATTTCCCTGATTAATTTCTCTGTGCTGTGGACCGAGGATATGAATGGTAAACTAATACTAGAAGTTTTGCGGACGCAGACGCCTTCCATACGAATGGGAAGAGTAGCTTGTGCCCAAGCTGCCTTCAAAGGCATGCAAGTTGCTAGTTTTACGTTCCGTTACTATTGTTCGGGTGTAGGAGTTTTTATTCTCCAGCAATCATATATCAATCCGCGCGCTGCTCCTCGGATACTATACAGAATGAAATTGAAAACATGCACCAAATCGAAGTGGGAGATGGTACTCATCATTATGAACAACTTTTAATAATAAAATTTGCTCATAAAAGTTGTTCATTTTTTTACGATTTCAGGTTTGGTCCCCTATGGGAAATCGTGAAAAAAAAAATCAGCTACTCCCTACAATTTGACGAGTTTGATGTAGATAAATGTACTGAACAAATGATTTTTTTTCGAGATTTCAGGTTTGATCCCATAGTAAAGGTTGTTCATAATGATGAGTACCGGAGTACAATCTCCCATTTCGATTTGGTGCATGTTCGCCTAGTGAGAATGAAAGTATTATGTTGTGTTGTGTAGTATTGTGTTGTGTTGTGTTATTATTATTTTATTATTAACATTGCATCGAACGCTGAAAATGTGTATATCACATTTTCGTCGTTTACCTACAAAATGTATCAAGATTCTATGTGATAGAAGTTTATGTATAGATTACAGGAAAAATAAAACGATGTCTCTAGATAGCACAGTTTTCCAGAAATCATCAACAAAAATTACATATAAATGATGGTACTGAACCCCCAGTGCGCGAGTCCGACTCACTCTTGACTTTTTTTTAGTTTTAACGATTATAATAAAACTTAACAATTTAAAAGCTACTATTTGTAATAATAATAACGTATAGTCTTGTGGAGCACACAAGCTCGTGGCTAAGTAATAACAGCCGCACGGGTCGATCTATCAGGTTAAGCTACGCTTGCCGGGGTTGGTAAGTGGATGGGTGACCATTCTTTACATACCGAGACTCCTCCGTGCCTCGGAAAGCACGTTAAGCCGTTGGTCCCGGCTGTCATTCGTGGATCTTTGACAGTCGTTACGGGTCGTCAGAAGGCCGAAAGTCTGACAACCAGTCTTACCAAGAGGTATCGTATTACCCAGTTACTGGGTTGTGGAGGTCAGATAGGCAGTCGCTCCATGTAAAACACTGGTATTCAGCTGCATCCGGTTAGACTGGAAGCCGACCCCAACATAGTTGGGAAAAGGCTAGGCAGATTGAGTCTTGTGGAGCACAACTATTCCGGCTTATTTTCTGCATTTTCATCCTAAAATAAAAGATAATCAAACAAACGATGAGGGCGCCATTGTGCGCTCGGTAGCCTCCTAAACTACTATTTTTTGTAAACAACAATCGACCTGAATGAACGAGTGTACTCGTATGTTTGTTATGTATGTGTACGTGCCGCTGGTACCTACAGGGTAAATTGTTTGTAATTATGAAACGGGACTTTGATTCACTCACATACTTAGGTGTGTGTTGCTGAGCGAGCTAATAGGACAAAACTAGGTACTATGATTATTTTGTTGCGGCCTAGAACTTTGCCACTTTGACTATGTAAGTTATTTTTAATATTTCTACACCGGCAACGGTAGTGTATGTGAAACTGTTAAATATTAAGATCTTAATGTACCATATACTCAGAAATAAATAAATCTATCTATATATCTATCAAAAAAAGTACTAAGTGCTGACTGAGCTAATAGGACAAAAAAGGTTAGAACCGCAGCCGTTCTGGTGAATGAAACACAGTACGTTTTGAATGGGTCTACCAGGAAGAAAGATTTAAGCGAAAAAGAGTAACAATATCGTAATTCTGTCGCTATCTCACTCAGATGACACAGCTTAATTATCCACGAAGTCACAATTCATTAAAAGCGATAGAGGACAAAACTGAATAACAAAGTTACCAAGAATTATCCCTATCAGCAAGTTAACAATAACTGAAATTCTATTATTAACGTGAATAATTCCTAACTAGCGGCGATTGACGCGGACGGGAGGATAATGTATGAGTGAACTATAAGATGGGGTTTACCCGACTGCAGAACTAGTGCGAGGGATTGTGGAGCACGTAGCCACTGAGCCAGGCAGGCTTAGGACCGGGAGAGTACCTACATGGCAGACCTGGAACCGAACCAGGTCACTGAACGAATGATCCTACTTCTCTGAACTGTCAATGGAAAGATTTGCTTTGCTATTATAAATATTCTGTGTGTATAAATGTATAAATATCGAGCGAGCGTAGCGTCTCTGCAAAATCTCAAGTCTGCCAAAATTTGTTTTTGTCTGTCTGTTTGTTGCTACTCCTCTACATGCCGAATCTTACAACCGATCTGGACGAAACTTGGCACTACTTTATACATTTTTTTGTCGTCGGGGATTTTTAGTTAGAGGGAGAGAAAACCTGTCTCATGTAATGATGGTTTTTTGTTTTTAAAAACGAACGTCACGATCGACGATGTACATCAGTAGCCAACAAATTCTAACGCAGAAATTATCTAATGCCAAGACACCACAACATACAGGATACTTAATTAGCCAGTACAACATACGAATTGAGCAGGAACAATCTACAGAGCTCCGGTTTCAAATCACCAACCCCCAACTACGCAGGACAAGATTTACTTCAATAAGGAAATTAACTTTTCGATGGACACGGCTGAATAAAGAGATACATCAAGAAGGCTGCTAGAGATATACAAGAAACAGGAAACGGATAGCAGCGAGACCTCAGACGATGATTTTGGTAATAACAACGTATAATACAGCATAGCTGTGACATAAAGAGTCAAAAACGAAGTTTAACCGGCAAAAGATTCACCGGAGAAGCTGGACTTCATAAAAAAGCCCATCCATATTATATCACCCGTCTCTCCACTATTCCAAGGCTTACTTTACGGTGCATACTGGGTAGGTATGGCTCTTTATCCCCTCCATATCCTAAGGGCATGTCTTCCCTACCATTACCGCGCCCCCCGGTCTACTCACTGATATACAATGGTCTCTGTTGCACCATGTAACATGAGGCAACAGGGTCTAGGGTGAATCTCTGGGTTCATTCGAGCAATCGAGTCTGGTTAAACCACGCTGGGGTCGGTGCAATTCATTCATTCATTCGGGGATTTTTAGTTAGAGGGCTACTTCTCCAAAAAGAGGCAAAAAGGGGGCTACTGGACTTAGGAGATGTGATTTCGATGGTTCTTTTTTATTTGATATTTATTTAAAGGTAGTTAAAGCAAAATTTGGTAAAGATGTGATGAAAAAAAAAGCATGCCGTTTTAAATAAATTTAGTGTTGCAAAAATGTTTGTGCTAGCGAGCTCTACTGTTCCGCAGAACTACTAGCTTGTGCTAGCGAGCTCTACTGTTCCGCAGAACTACTAGTTTGTGCTAGCGAGCTCTACTGTTCCGCAGAACTACTAGTTTGTGCTAGCGAGCTCTACTGTTCCGCAGAACTACTAGTTTGTGCTAGCGAGCTCTACTGTTCCGCAGAACTACTAGTTTGTGCTAGCGAGCTCTACTGTTCCGCAGAACTACTAGTTTGTGCTAGCGAGCTCTACTGTTCCGCAGAACTACTAGTTTGTGCTAGCGAGCTCTACTGTTCCGCAGAACTACTAGTTTGTGCTAGCGAGCTCTACTGTCCCGCAGAACTACTAGTTTGTGCTAGCGAGCTCTACTGTTCCGCAGAACTACTAGTTTGTGCTAGCGAGCTCTACTGTTCCGCAGAACTACTATTTTGTGCTAGCGAGCTCTACTGTTCCGCAGAACTACTAGTTTGTGCTAGCGAGCTCTACTGTCCCGCAGAACTACTAGTTTGTGCTAGCGATCTCTACTGTTCCGCAGAACTACTAGTTTGTGCTAGCGAGCTCTACTGTCCCGCAGAACTACTAGTTTGTGCTAGCGATCTCTACTGTTCCGCAGAACTACTAGTTTGTGCTAGCGAGCTCTACTGTCCCGCAGAACTACTAGTTTGTGCTAGCGATCTCTACTGTTCCGCAGAACTACTAGTTTGTGCTAGCGAGCTCTACTGTCCCGCAGAACTACTAGTTTGTGCTAGCGATCTCTACTGTTCCGCAGAACTACTAGTTTGTGCTAGCGAGCTCTACTGTCCCGCAGAACTACTAGTTTGTGCTAGCGATCTCTACTGTTCCGCAGAACTACTAGTTTGTGCTAGCGAGCTCTACTGTCCCGCAGAACTACTAGTTTGTGCTAGCGATCTCTACTGTTCCGCAGAACTACTAGTTTGTGCTAGCGAGCTCTACTGTCCCGCAGAACTACTAGTTTGTGCTAGCGATCTCTACTGTCCCGCAGAACTACTAGTTTGTGCTAGCGAGCTCTACTGTCCCGCAGAACTACTAGTTTGTGCTAGCGATCTCTACTGTCCCGCAGAACTACTAGTTTGTGCTAGCGAGCTCTACTGTCCCGCAGAACTACTAGTTTGTGCTAGCGAGCTCTACTGTTCCGCAGAACTACTAGTTTATTGATGACCTCTAACCAGTTTTAAGGAAAATTAAATTCTTACCCAAAAGGCAGTTTTGATACTAAATTATTTTCTTTTTTCTGTGATAAAATACATATATATTACTGTTATTATTATATGCCAAGACATTGGTTGGCCAAAAGCAACAAAGACTTTGCACAAACATTCGTCTATGAATAACTTAACGAATGAATACACTAAATACGAACAGAGATAAAATGTTAATTACAAAGTAGGTACTTGATAACGGCGCATTGTCAGATAGTTTTGTTATCACTAATTATATTTAACATATTATTGTGGGTATCTTATCGTTGTTCCAGCCAGGGTACCTACTGTGCATTATAAGTAATCGTTCGTTTCAATTATACCTATGTATATATGGTGTATCTATTCATACACGAAATCTCTTAAGGGGTCATTGTACTCATCATTATGAACAACTTTTAGTATGGTACCAAACCTGAAATCGCGAAAAAAAATCAACAGCTCCCTACATTTTGACGAGTTTTATATAGATAAATGTACTGAACAGCAGATTTTTTGTTCGCGATATCAGGTTTGGTCCCATAGTAAAAGTTGTTCATAATGATGAGTACAATGACCCCTTAACAGATTGCGTGTATGAATAGATACACCTTATATGTTTATTTATTTTATAAGTTAATTTAAAACATTTATGACATATCACAATAATAATAAGTATATTATACACTTCCGGACACATCTATTGGCCCACCTTAGAGTTTAGGTTTCGATGGCCCCTACCGAAATATGATTGCTAGATTGAACAAAAACTGTTGATGCAGTTTTAAACCTGATACATTTTACCATCTTTTTCGATCGTATTGTTTTAAATTTGAATTCAGAATACCATACGACATGGAGCTACGCCTAACAAGTCGGATATGCGCCTTGTTAAAGGCAATTGATTTTTGAATAAAAAACATGTTTTATCAAATAAAGGTTTAATTTAATAACGCGTGTTGCCTCCATGGGCATCTACCACAGCTCTCATACGATTAGGCATAGAGTTTATCAACCGCTCTATGAAATTTTGAGGGATCATCTCCCATTCCTCTTCTATGGCAGTTTTCAACTCCTGCGTCGTCTGGGCAACTGGCTGACGAGCCCTAACACGTCTTTTCAGCTCGTCCCACTTGTGCTCAATGGGGTTCATGTCTGGGCTTCTGGCTGGCCAGTCCATAACTGTGATTTTCACATCCCGAAGATATTCCCTGACGATGCCGGCCGCATGGGCTCTTGCATTATCATGCATAAAAAGGAAATTTGGGCCCACATAGTCCGCGTATGGTATCACGTGAGGTTCTAAGCACTCACGAATGTACCTTTCAGCATTTAATGTTGGCAGCCGTGGTCCTGTAACAACCTCAAGTTGAGTTTTGCCGCTCGCGGATATACCGCCCCAGACAGTTCATGAGCCACCGCCATAAGCAACCCTCTCTTCAAAGCAGCATTGTGCGAAACGCTCTCCCTTACGTCGGTAGACCTTCTTCCTTCCATCATTGCCATGTAACACAATTTTAGACTCATCAGAAAAGAGTACACGGCTCCAATCTTGCTGTGTCCAATTTAAATGACTGCGTGCGAAATGAAGGCGCGCTGTTCGGTGGGCTCGCGTTAGTTTGGGGCCATTAGCTGGCTTGTATGGTACCATATCGCGTTCTTTTAACCTTCTCCGAACAGTTCGAGCGCTCACAGATACTCCGTGGAAGTCGCGAAGTTGGTTTTGTATCTCAATGGAGGTAAGGTGGCGATTTCTCAAGCTGGTCGTCACGATGAATCGATCCTGCCTTTCAGTTGTGACCCGAGATCGTGGCCTTCCTTGGCGACGAACAAAGCCGCCAGTCTCTAGGTACCTCCGATAAACATTTCGGACCGCAGATCGACTTAAATTAAGTTGAGCACTCACGTTTCTTTGGCTGTGTCCGGCCTGAATAAGTGCCACAGCTTGGGCGGCGACTTCAGGTGAAGTACCCATAGATTATTGATAGAACCTCACCTTAATGTTAAGAATAAGTAATGTTTGTTGCAAAACCAAAGATATCAATCACTTTTTCAAGAATTAAATCCAAGTAAACCAATAAAACCAAGTTTTCTTAGTATTCGATTGTTTGATATCAACAAACAGGCTCCAAATTTTCTTTTGTTTCTTTAAATTCTGTGTTCGAAATTCAAAAAAAGACTATTGAATGAAATTGTGAATGTGCCAGGTTCAAAACTGCATAAAAACTTTTTGCTCGACCTAATATAAAATTTTAGCTAGGACCAAACGAAACTGAAAATACAAGGTGGGCCAAAAGATGTGTCCAGAAGTGTATTTACAAGTAAATCTGTCCAGTTGAAGTGCCCGATCACGCGGCCGCGTCCTGGCAGCGCCAGTTCGAAGGAGCGCGTGCGTCGGTCACTATCAGTATTTGCGCGAAGGCTGTAACCGCAGAGTGATTCAGTATCGTGAGCCAATTCCCAGCCGATATGATTTTTCCCTTAAGCAGGATAAACGACTTGTTTTTGTTTGATCGGGAGAATTCTGCTGTGAGCGAAGAGCGAGAGCGAAAATTGTACAAATAGCCGTAGTTACAACACAATTATTTTCATATCTATCTAATCTAACTAGCCTGTACTGTCCCACTCAAGGGCAAAGCCCTGATCCCTCTCCCTTTTCCACAAAATTCTGACTTTTGCTAGTGTCGGCCAGTCTTTTCGGTAGGAGTCAAGCCCGTCCTGCCGCGATGTCGTCGTGCGTGTAGTGGGACCCAATCAGTGGTTCACTTAGCACATTCGTTATCTGACAAGCGGCAGACATGTCCGA
Organism: Cosmia pyralina; assembly: GCA_946251885.1. Lineage (NCBI taxonomy): Eukaryota > Metazoa > Arthropoda > Insecta > Lepidoptera > Noctuidae > Cosmia > Cosmia pyralina. The sequence continues at coordinate 394,571 of OX276345.1, forward strand.
CCTAGTCCCACTTGAGCTTAGCGGCTTTCTGGGTAACGTCCGTGATCTTGGTTTTGGCGTGCAGTGTTGTGTTCCTTATACGGTCCGAAATTCGAACCCCCAGGATATTGCAGTCCATGGCTCGCTAGCAAACCTCGAGCTTGGACTCCTGCTGAGTGTCAAAGTCCAGGTTTGAGCATGATATGTGAAAATGGGGAGAGGGGGTCCATAATTTTCCGTTGAAACATAGTGGTAGACCTCCTTTTAGAAGATCTTTCATTGAGCAATAGCACTTCCTCCTCCTCCTCCTCCTCCTCTCTCCTTCGCGGTGCGTCGAGCAGAATCCTTGTCTTGTCGCACCTGGAAAGAGACTATTTGGCCCAGATATATTTAGTCTTGGACATATGCAATCTCCTCACTTGGAGTTTCTTGCCCATTTTTCTCCATAGGGACCTACTACGCTTTGGAATGGACAACCAGCTTCATATTTCTGACTGACCGACCCTTGACAATTCTAAAATGCCTGTAATTGGTTTATTTGAAATAAATTCTTTGAGTTTGAGTTCACCCCCAACGTATAGTCTTCTTTTGATGCTGTTTGTCATGAGTTTGGCTTTTGACATGTTCATCATCTTAAGCCCAATCTCGAGGCTTGCCTTATTCAAGCTTGCAAGCATGTTACCCAACTCAGCCGCTGATGATGAAAAAAGTAACCGATGACTAATCCCTTGTCTGCCCAGTTTTGTGCCAAATTTTTGAAGGCTTCTTCAAGAGTGGCAGTAAAAAGCTTAGGGGACAACGGGTCTCCTTGCTTGACTCCTCTTTTAATTGGAAAGTAGGTACGGGCCAGTGGTAATAATTTTCATTGATGCTGTGCTATTACTGTATATTGTCAATCATATGAAGGCCCCCGGAGCTGCCGGGCACTTGGGGATGGTTTGTTATGTGGTTCATAGGGAAAGGGGTTTAGACATTATAGCTCACCACGTTTGTCTAGTACGGGTTGGTGAGCGCATAGTAAGCCAGCTAACTTGGTTTAGGGGTGCCGCCGTTGGTATAAGGAAAACTCATCCGCCGCCACCCTGAGTTGACATCCATGCACTGATGTCAACTACTCTACTAGAAGTCTCGTGTGAACATCCACGTCATTATTTTCATATAGCAAGGTATATTATAATCAGTCATGTTTACCAAATGCTGCATTATGTTACCAGTCGTATGTTATCAGTACTTACTTACATGTTAGCATACAGAGAAAGAACTCCTTAATGATTACCTACTGATCTTATTAGGCTATCCTCTATGTATACGTGACCGTACACTGTGGTACACCGTGGTGACTATCATCAGCTTGTTTCATTTGACTCATAACGGAAAATATCACTGATGAGGTGATGTTCGTTTTAAGCAGCTGCGTTTCGATCAACTAGATATTAAGTAGCCTGTACATATTTAAGACTAAACTTTTACCTGTGCCTAACGGGTTAAACGTGGATGTAGACTATGTATAGACTAGATATAGATGGATGTAGACTATATATATATATATATGTATACTTAATCTACCTGCGTTTGTTATGAAAATTGAAGTTCAGTTTCTGAATTGCACTACCATCATGACAGCAGAAGGCTGTCATGAATCAGCGGCGATAAGCGCGTGCGCGACGGCGGGCAGGCGAGGCGGCGCGCGCGCAGCCACGGGGACGGTCAGTCCTAGCGTGACCTCTGACCGCGCGGGTCGCGACACCAGCCTCGCATTATCATCACTCATTACTAAGTTATCAAGTGTTATCTCCGAATAACGACACGGATCTGATCGACTGACAATGGACCTGATGCAACTACCCGCGAATTGGTTGCAAAACATGGCTCTGCTAGCAGGTCCGCGATATCAAATCGTATAATGTATTTCTTCTTGAAAAACTCCATCAGTGGGTGAAAACTTGTCAATCTTTACTTAGATGCGACTTGAGACAAACAGAGCAGAGCTATGTATGTCCAGTGGCCTGTATCAATTGGGCACAATACACGTGATGATTTAATTATGTTTTGTTAACATTTCTTTTTATTGATGTTCTTCATTCCATTTTAAAATAAGTTGCGGTTCCAATATTCAATGCAATGCTATCTATCTGATCTGAATCTAGTTAATTGACTATCTGTGTCCAGTAATCTTTAATATCTTGAAGTGTGGTATTCACGGTTATTCACTGTCCGTGTCACATCCAGGTGTAAACTGTCCTTTCTGATTGTCGTGTGTAACGTGCTTGTGTTGTGCAGCAGGAGGCGGCGGGGTGAGCGGCGTGGGCGGGGTGGGCGGGGTGGCGGGGGGGCTGTACTCGCAGAACATGGTGATGGGGTCATGGTGTGCGCCCTACGATGCGCTGCAGAGGCCCACCGCTTACGGTAACAACACTTTACTACTTAGACTTAGGAAGAACAGAGGACTTAATCTGTGGATAACTTGCTATGAATTATTATTCCATTAAACTTTGAAGATGCGGAGACAACGTTGCCCACAGGTTCTCAGTCTGACGATGTCTTCATTGCTTTTATTGGCGGCACACTGTTACGTGCCTTTAGCTGTAGGTTTCCTTGGCCTGCTTCTTCATAATTATCCATCGACATCTTACTAGTACGTGAACTCTATTTGCTTTAATTCCACTTCATCAGAAATGTGTTGTTCTGTTAACTAATTTTTAACTTTACTTTATGTAGGTACTGCTTTAGTTTAACACTAGGTATTCAGCATAATCGTTTCATGTTATAATAGTCAGATACCTACTTATTGTCATTTGTTATTGAAATTTCTTATATAACTAACCATTCCTGAATCACACGATATGATAAATCGTAGCAGAATTAACTAAACCAGTTTCAAAGAATCAGTGGGTAGGAGAAATTGATAAAAGGACCAACGAAATAACACATCGCTACGATTTAGAATAAAACAAGCACATCCTCAAAGTGAAATCTTGTGATGAATTAATTATTTTTCCTAGTGATGTTCTCAATAGTTGGTAACTTTATTACCTCGGCGGTGGAACAACACCATTGTAGCTATTTGTTTAATAATAAGGTATTTGGAGTCACCCCACCTCCAGGATAGCTATGTAAAAGGGATTATGGAATTGGGTAGATCTCAACAGAACCGCTCAAGTGTTGAAATTGTAGCTGATATGATTAGGATTAGGAAGATAAATAGCTCAAAACTCACAAACATTCAAGATAAGTATCTTGCTCGCCCTCTTATTGTCAAAAAGGAGGTTCTGTATCCGACCCGTATGTAAGTCCATGATTTTCTCAAAAACTAATGAACCAATTATATGATTCTTTCACTAAAAGTTTTAGTATAGGTATAATGAAATAAAACAAATTACGTTATGGAAGTTATATGCACAAATGATACTGTATCTCCGGCATTACTAAGCGGATTTTGATGATTTCTCTTCGTTAGTCTTGGGCTTATGTAATTGTATAATTAACTAAAAATAGAAAAATAAATTAACTTTTATAAAAGTAAAAACCGACTTCAAAAACCTAAAACAAATAAAACAACTTTCATAAAAAACTTAACAGCTTCTAAAGTCAGTGTCTTCAATTCTTCAACGCACCTTAGCTTGGCTCCGCCGGCGGCAGAAGCTTGTTGAAACTTAACTATTTTATTCGCTTTTATAAAAGTAGATTTTTACTGAGTAGGTATGAGCCATGCCCAGAGCTACTTCACTCGTTAAAAATCATAAACTTTAACGTTATGTAGGCAATGATGTATACGTCATTTATGTAGGTGAAGACGATGATTACAAAGTATAAGTAGTGAGTGCGATCAGTATTGTTCATCGCAGAAGACAATAACATGAGTATTGATGTCAGAGGAGCGATAGCGAGAGACCGTGAATCATCACGAGTTCGCGACTTCGCGAGCTCGCGCGGGAAGTACCTACAAGTCTCAAATAACTGTGTTCACTTCTCACCGCACGTTACAAGACTGTTCGACAGTCGTGCTGTAGTAAGGGTGTTCACTTCTCGCTCTACGTCACTACTTAGGCATTGCTTGTCAGTCGATTCCATACAGTTCCACTATGCCTACGTTTATTTGGATTTTTCCACTTTGCCCCACCAATCTGTCCCACCAGTGCAGCACTCAGCAGTGGGACAAAGTGGAATGTTTACAATTTTGCCGTCCAATGTTGATTGGCACTTGATTTTGGTGCGGCAAACAAATTGCACTCGCATGGACTAGGTCCCACTAGGGGTGTCACTGTGACTTTACTTTTTGCCACTAGGGCTATCACTGTTTGGATGAGTGCTAAAATAAAATATTAAATTTAAAAAAATACCTATATTTTATTTAGATAATATCAAATCATGTCCACGTCAAACATAGATTTCCTACAACGAATCAACTATTAAAGGGAGTAAAATTCTTCCTTCCTTCTTCTCTCCTTAAGTAGGTAGTAGGTACCTAACGTACCCTTAGCATCCAAAACACATCATAAGGATAATTCACTAATCGTTGTCAGCATATAATATTATGTAGGTCGTAAATACCGACCGCTATTCAAAGGAATTCTGACTTCAGTTCAGATAGTTCCTCGTGTTCTTATTATCCTCATAATTTTATCGTAATTAACTCCAAACAATGAATAATATTTATTGTTCGATAGTCCAAAAAGGATTTTTATTTTAGTTTCCTATCCTGTTTGTATAGTAGTAGGCATTATTATAGGCACTACTGCATATCGGCCTTGCGCATGCGCAAGTAACGTCACTCACTGGACTACTTATCTATAGGTACGCACGGCTACAGATCAAGCTATACATTTCCAGTTTAAGCTGATCTCGCATTGTATAGGATTTCCTTACAATGAGAGGTCAGTGTAAACTGGAAGTTATAGCTAGATGTGTAGCCGTGTGTACCTATTGACTAAAGTTACTACAGCTAAACAAACCGTCGGTGACCACAAGTTACCCAGATATGTGACTAGGTATTGATAGTGTAGGTAATGTAGAGCATTGGCATTCATAAATTTAAAAAAATGAAGGTGTTTTCACCTCTTTATCTCTTCTGGGTTTTCACCTATATAGCAAACCAATCATATTTTCTTAAGATAATATTTTAATAGCTGATGCCCGCGACTTCGTCTGCTATCCAGGATGAAAAGTAGCCTTTTCCAGGCTTCCTATCAGTCAAATTTCATTCAAATCTGTTCAGCCGTTTTAGCGTGAAAGCGTAACAAACAACCAAATCATTTTCGCATTTATAATATTAGTTAGTATGTTTACATATCTCGGGACCATGGAGTCCCGGTCCTTTGGAAGGCGTACGAGGGGCCGAAGCCAACTCGTAGAGGGGCCTCTACGAGTTGGCTTCGGCCCCTCGTTCTCCTCGCTAGATAATTTTAAATGGAATGATGAGGCAGCAACCGACGATTATCCCTGTATGCGCTGTGTAAGTGCACCCAAGAACAACCCCCGGTTGGTGCAGGACTATTGCAGAGGCTAAGGGTTTGAGTGGGTTATAGTGGATTGGTTACTTTGAACTACGGGAGCACTATGTCCCCGCCCTGACCCATTGGTTCAAATTTTATATAGGTAATATACACAGATAAAATGGCAGCCCAGGGGGTGACTTGCACACTCAATAATGGGCCCCCGGAAACTATTACAGCACATACCTAGGTAATGACGTAGCGACAAGGGGGCAATATGACCTGAGGTGCTTGAGGAGTGGAGAGGTATTCCCCGGCTATCAGGACAATCCCAGAGCCCGGAAGATGGTCAAAGATCCCTATTAGTACGGTAGTACCTTACTGGAATACCTACTTCCTTCCTCCGAGTCTTTGCTCTTGCGAATCTCCACTCAAGCCAATAAAGAGTGGAAGCTCTATTCCTCGGCAGTGTTCACTCCAGCCGGCCAATAAAAGCAAACCAGAGGTGAGGAACAAGACTTCTCCCGGGAGATAGGGTCCGTGGGGTCGCTACTGCCCAACAGCTCGCCACATGCTGCCCTGCGGGTTTCTGTATCTTTCTTAGTCTGGCTCCTCATCCTAGACCTGTTTTGGCAAAGTAAACTCTACTGGCACAGATCTACAGTTCGGAGCGCGCAAGCCCCACCACGACGTCAACGTAGAGATACGGCGGTGGGGATATTATTATTTATAATTGCGCACCCTAATTGCGTATCACACTATCAATTAGAGTTGGTTTCGTTTTGTCAGTTCAACAACATTCATTGCGTTATTTACGGTGTCGAGCAGACCTTTTCGAACATATGAAGCAATGGAGTAGCAATTTCTTTCAAAATGATTCAGATTCCGATGTATAGCGTGTTACGCAATTAGGGTGCTTTTCGACATCCGCACCGGAACAATTAACTTGAATTGGATTCATATGTAGGTACCAATAAACAACCGCGCGCTAGTGTTTCGGGCAATTACTTACTTGCTTTCAATTAGTGAGCTGTTAGCGAATGTATCGGGGTTAGCGTACAGATGTGAGGCGCGCCTTATCACCGGATAGTGATAACGTCAATATTCGCTGCGCGGAGCCGCTTATTAACTGTACCTACTCGGAGACAACGTGCGCCGGAGTGGCGGGGACTAATAGCGACAAGCAAGGATTGGATACACATATATATATTTATGTTTATTATCTGTCGGTTTTATTATATTTATTTTAAGTTTATATATTTATTTATAGTTTTTCATTATGTAAGCTGCATTAGATCGTTAAGTTCTAAAGAGAAATTGATTCAGTGTTTGAGGAAACCGCGGCAGCGTCATCAAGATTAGGTTAGATTTCAAATAATAATAGCTTCAATCGGCACATTTACTAGTCTATACAATATGCTCTGTGCCCGCGTACGGCGCGGAGCTGGCGGCTCCATATCGCTCATTATCGCTATTGTTATTGTTCCACTTTCTCGGAAGCCGCGCCGTCAACATTGTAGACACGCCAGCGCCCGCCAAGGCCTGGCGTGTGCTATGGGCACGGATAGCGGTTGATAAAACGGCTATCATTGGCTTTAATAATCTCTAATAAGTTCACAGCTTTCATCATCATTCGCAGCTCGAATCCTCATTTTATTGTTTTGCTTTTGTTGTGTCCGCTCCAAAGCTTTAGGTACCTATTTAGTGTTAAGGTTAATTCCGGCATCGCCCTGTCCGCGAGCAGGCGCTAGCTATGCCACACTGACATGAGCATGCGAACAGATGGCGTGCTGGAGATGTACGAGGAGGGCCGCGAGTGCGTGAACTGCGGCGCCAACAACACGCCGCTGTGGCGCCGCGACGCCACGGGCCACTACCTGTGCAACGCGTGCGGCCTCTACCACAAGATCAACGGCGTCAACCGCCCGCTCGTAAAGCCGAGCAAGCGGCTGGTGAGTCTCCCCGACCGATAGTAACGCGCTCTGTTTGCGAACAGGTGCTGACGCAGACCTACTCACCCGCTTCTATAAGGAGGGCACCGTGCAGAGATGGATGAGTGTGGAGGGCATGGCCAGGGGCATGAAGAAGGTGAGTCGGTGGCGTGTAGACTAGTGCATGCATCCTACCGCCCCGCGTCGCCCCCCGCGACGTCGCACGCACGCGGTTCCTGTAGATATCCTTATTTTTCGGGCTTTGGCGAGTGTTAGGAAACTACACGCTACCGCTCCCTACTTCGAGTGCGCCGCTTTGTAGCACTCTGCTTGCACCGTCACAAATTATACCTACCTACCCAATAATATCACCTCCCGAATCCATCACCGCTACTTTCCATTATTGACGATGGAATGAGATAAACGTATCGCGCCGAGATAACTAATCGACCGGTAATTGCACGTTAGTGGCATGGCGTTGCGCGGGCGCAGCCGGTGTTACACGGTGACGTCACGCGGTAACGAAACGTTGCGGCAATCAGTTGGCTCGCTCACCAGTAGATAGGTCACAGATAGCGCGCACAGGGAGCCGCGGGCCGCGCCTCGCTTTTAACAACGCCGCGCATATTGGACTTTATCGATCAGCCACAAGAGTGTCGGCTAGCTATCTCGGCGTGTCGCACACACGCGCAGATAGGACAGGTCTCGTCCAATGAGCGGCGGCCCCGCCTGTTCGCACGCACTCCTCGGACGACGCAACTTGTAGCGCATGCGCGTAATTCTATGTGATGCGGTACAAGATGGCGGTGCGCGGTGTCACAGTGCACTCACTGAACACTGGCTTACAGGACGTGTACCGTCTGGTGTCTCGCGTGGCTGCTCTGAGGCTGGTCGGAGGTGGTGGTGGACTCTGTAACGATGGTGTGCATGTGAGGTGCTTGGGTTTTGTTTGTTCTATTTCCTTGGTTTTGGTGCTCTCCTTATGTAATTTAGTTGTTAAGCACGCTTCTTTTACTTCTTCACTGTCGTTTTATTGGCATGTTTTACCAATTAGGTACCTATTACTATCCTAATATCTAAAAGTGGACACGTTTACCAGACCTTCAATTGTACAATGATCTACTGCACCCTAATTGCGTAACACACTATCAATCAGAATCGGTTTCATTTTGACAGTTCAACAACATTCATTGCGTTATTTACTTTGTCGAGCAGACAATTCGAACATTTGAAGTAAGTATTAGGATTAGCAAAATTGCTTCAAAATGATTCAGATTCCGAGCGATAGTGTGTTAAGCAATTAGGATGCAGGACTAGAGTAGTAGCTAGTTACTAGTTTATTTAAAAATTCAACAACAAAACTGTTTAGTTATCAGTAGTCATTTAGGTACCATACCTGACATCACTCACATTCAAACTAGCTATCTACACATTAGGTACATTCTACTAACCTAATGACGGTCATAAATTAGTTGAACGTTCGACAGTCACATGTTTGGGGAATTAAACTACTTAACAAGGCCTCGAGTAGCATCACCTTGATAGGTATGTAGGTACAAGCATAACTACCTACTTCAGTTGATATGCCTGACTAAAGTGCTCATTGAATACTAATGCTGCCTCTATCCAGCCACAATCCTAAACTTCCAGAGAGTTCCCTGAATAGAGATTAGAGAGCACAGGTATTTGTACAATTATTGCTATGCAATTATTACTATCTGATTACCTCCGTTGTATGCAACGGAGGTAATCAGATTAAGCGGGTACCAATATCGGGTACCTATCCTAGGTCTCAAGCTTTGCTCACAAATAAACAATTATTGGAGTTTACTCCGAATTGATTTTAATAAAAGGCCCCCGGTATGGACATTTTATGAGTGAAATAAAAGTGTTACCTTACTCAAAAGCGTTGGTTACGTTTTTCTGCGCAACGTAAAACAAAATGAACGCCTTTATACCTTAAAGTTGCTTTTTGTATAGCACTGATTCATTGAAGATACCCTGCCCCTGTGGTCCTTTGTTTTCGTCCAACAATAGAAAGTCGGAACGCCACAAAAACAGGAGTAGGTAAACCCCCGTCGAGCATCGGAGCTGACACACACACTTTTTGTTAAATACATACCTAGGTAATATTTTATTGATGAACGAAAGAAATAAGCTCATAAACGCTTCTTTAGTTCCCCAAAATAAAGAAACCTAGTCAGTTTGTAGCTATAGGCCCACTTTCTTGGTGATGGTTACAGTAATGGTTGCACGAGTGCTACCAATGGGTAGCACTCGTGCAACACGTGACACCGTCCCCCCCACAGTCGGCTGCGCGGCGCCACGGGCAGTGCTGCACCAACTGCGGCTCGCGCAACACCACGCTGTGGCGCCGCAACAACGACGGTGAGCCCGTCTGCAACGCGTGCGGCCTCTACTACAAGCTGCACGGGATCAACCGGTACGTATCGCTCACTACTGCAACACGCAGTCCAACTTCATTATCATGACCATACAGTCGAAACACGTCCCCCTACTGACCGTAGATTTCATGCAAGCATCTCCACAGCGACTGGTTCTGTGCTTCTAGCGGATTCCCAACTTGATGAAACAGAAATACCACAACAGCCCAACCTACCTTTCATTCTTTTAGATTGTGATAATTGATAATATACATCCTGCTGTTTCTAATTGGTTTTTGGTGACTCAACTTTCACATCAATTATGTATATTTTGATTTGACAAATTAAAACAAAATAATAACTACCAATCCAAAACTCTTGCTTAAGAGCAATGCCCTTATAATGTACTCTGCTCGTAAGTCGTAGTCTTTAATACCGTAGGTAGGCAGCAGGGAGGTATGGTAGCTACAGCTAGTAGCTACCACCAATTACGGAAAATGGCGTACAAATTATGTTCATGTTTGTTTTCACGAACAAAATAAATAAATTATCCAATTTTATCAGGCCTCTAGCAATGAGGAAGGACGGCATCCAGACGAGGAAACGCAAGCCAAAGAAATCTGGCAACGGAGCGAAGCCGCCACAAGACGCTAACAAGAAAGATGAGCACAGCTCTCCAGGGATGGACGGTACGAGTCATCATTCACATTTACCTACTTACATGTACAACAGTTATCTTCAGTATAGTAGTAGGTAGTATACTGTTCTTCAGTTAGTTCTACGTAGGTACATTTTTAAGTTCGCGGAATGGAGGGTGAGAAGTGAAAATAAAAATACTAAATTATTTTTCTTTTTCAATATATTCACCTGCTACCCTTATACATTTTTCAGATCTTTCAATTAGCTTATGTATACCTTCATAAAAAAATGCTTTGTCTTTGTCCGAAAAATAAGCTGAAACCGCGTCCTTCACTTCTTCATCAGTTGAAAATTTCTTCCCACGAAGTTCTTTTTTCAGTTTTGGGAAGAGGTAATAATCACTGGGAGTCAGGTCTGGGCTGTAGGGTGGATGGTCTAAAATATCGAAGCCCACCTTATGCAGAGCAGGCAACGCAACACGGCTCTTGTGAACAGGCGCGTTGTCGTGAAGAAGAAGGACACCTTTGGTGAATTTACCCCTCCGTTTTTCTTTAATGCTTTCTTTCAACCTCTCGAGGATAGAAGCATAGTATTCTCCGGTTATAGAAACGCCTTTATCTTTATACTCGGTCAACAGGACCCCTTCTGAATCCCAAAACACTGTTGCCATGATTTTTCCAGCCGATTGTGACACTTTAAACTTCTTGGGTGGTGGTGTGCCATTTTTGTGACACTGCATAGAGTCTTGTTTCGACTCAGGTTCATAATGATGAACCCAAGTTTCATCAACAGTAACAATTCGACTTAATAGTCCATCCTTATCTTCGTTACAGAGGTCCACAAACTTGCGAGAACACTCCACGCGGTGTTGTTTTTGAGGCGGCGTGAGCATTCTTGGCACCCATCTTGCACTAACCTTTGTCATGCCAAGATGATCGTGTAGAATTTTGAAAATTGTCGTATCCGATACTCCAACCATTTCTGCAAGCTGTTTCTTCTTTAGTCTGGCATCTTCCAATATTATTTTTTCGACTTTTTTAATGATTTCCGGAGTACTCACCTCGATCGACCGTCCGGGCCGTGGGTCGTCTTCAAGTGAGGTCCTGACTTGTTTAAAGACTGTGCCACTTGTAAACCATGGTTTTACCCGGGCAAGAGTCCCCGTAAACGGATTCCATCTCTTCCAGTATATTTTGAACCGACTTCCCTTGCTTGGTAAGGAACTTTATTACGGCACGGTACTCGATTTTTTCCATAATTCACACTTTCTTCGCAATTGAGTTGTTTGCTTGACGATAGTTCAAAGACTAATGATCCAATTAAGATAAAACCTGGTATTTATACTAATATTGAGTGGCTGAAGTTGTGGCCATCCCGATAATGACCTATTATTATCCCCTCCCCCCCATTCCGCGAACTTAAAAACGCCCCCTCGTACCTACTCGAACTAAGCAACACCAGCACTTGCACAAAATTGTAAACAACTTGTTATTACAGACAGCAAACAGAGTCTCCCAGAGGTGCCCCTGCCGCTGACGCAGTCAATGTCTAGTCACAGCGCGTCGAAGAGCCGCGAGGCGCATGTGACGCCGGACACATCACCGCACGGGCACGGGCACGCGCACGCGCACGCGCTGGGGCACGCGCCTGCGCAGCAGCACGCACACGCGCAGGCCGGCCACCACGCGCACGCGCAGTACCCGCTGGGCCTGCCCGGCGCGTCCTTCATGTCCAACCCGTCGCTGTTCAACATCAAGAGCGAGCCCAGCAACGCCGCCGGCTACGACTCGTACCCGCCGCACGCCACGCCGCACTACCACTCGCAGCAACACTATCTGCACGCGTTACAGGTTAGTAGCGACTCGCAACACAAGCCATGCAGTGACAACAGTAGATGCTGAACTTCAGTGGGGCCCACATCTATTAAGCCTAGCGGGAAGGCTCAATTCAGCCACATACGCCGCCGTCGGGGAAGTAAGACAATACACTGACGTTGATTTGATATAGCTCGGTTAGTCTATTTTAGTTTTTTCATAGCGGTCCTACGGTATTCTGCTGTGGGGCAAAGCGGCTGACATTCAAAATATAGGTATTTGTTCTTCAAAAAGAGCAGATAAATTCTTTTCAACTACGGAACCCTTCATTATGCGTGGTCCGACATGCACTTGGCCGGTTTTTCTGTTATACCACAATACAATATATTATGGTTATACTATTATTCCTTTATTTCAATGTCAAATTGCATTCTCTGTACGCAGCACTCCATTTATCGCTATACAGGGTGTAAGTGTAAACAATGGCAATCTTTCAAGGGATCATTAATTATGAACAACTTTTACTATGGGACCAAACCTGAAATCGTGAAAAAAAAACCGCCCAAGTGCGTGTCGGAACACGCACAATGAAGGGTTTCGTAGTTGAAAAGAATTTATCCGAATAAAAAAGTAAAAACCGACTTCAAAAACCAAAAATGAATAAAATAACTTTCTTAAAAAACTTAACAGCTTCTGAAGTCGGTGCCAAGCTAAGGTACATTGAAGAACTAAAGACACCGACTTCAGAAGCTGTTAAGTTTTTTAAGAAAGTTATTTTATTAATTTTTGGTTTTTGAAGTTGGCTTTTACTTTTTTTAAAGTAAATTTATTTTTCCATTTTTAGTTGAATATTCAATTACATAAGTATGCCCAAGACGAACGAAAAACAGAATCATCAAAATCGGCTTAGAAATGCCAGAAATGCCGGAGATACAGTATATTTATGCATATAAATTCGTACATAAGACAATTACATAATGTATTATCTACTGAAACCTTGAAAGCATGTAGATCACGTCAGTGAAAGAATCATCAAAATTGGTTGGTTTTTGAGAAAATCGCGGAAAAACAAACATACATACATACTATACATACATACTATACATACATACATACATACAGGTTGAATACAGAACCTCCTTTTTTGAAGTCGGTTATAAACAAACTTAACAATGGATCCCAAAAAAAAAATTTTTATGTCATAAAACTACAAATTAACAATTTTTCCTTTTCTTGTGCTGGGAGACTTTGCTTCTTGCCAAATTTCATTATTCTAGGTCAACGGGAAGTAGGTACCTTAAAGGTTTTGATTTATTTGCGACAGTTGCGAGTATCAAAATGTGTCGCAAAATGGCCGTATTTTTTTATTGCGTTGACTTAGAAGCTTGATTTTTTTTAACTCCAAGGGCACCATAAACTTCGTATACAATATTAATTTCACCTTGATAGTTCCGTTTTTTCCATAGATATATGAATTTATATTTCTATGGTTTTTTCCTTTTGAAGTACGGAACCCTAAAAAACAGCTTTTCCCTACATTTTGACGAATTATGCGAACATAAATGTACCTACTGAATATCTGATTTTTTTTTCGCGATTTTAGGTTTGGTCCCATAGTAAAAAGTTGTTCATAATGAAGAGTACACTGACCCCTTAAAATATTGCCACTGTATACACTTACAGCCTGTATATCCCTATACTATTAAATGTAATATTTATATATATATATGTAGGTATATATAAATATTTGTAACCACGTTCTCGAAAGCAGTTCTAACGATTTCGATGAAACTTGCACTATAGGGGTTTACGGAGGCGAAAAATCGATCTAGCTAAGTCTCATATCTGGGAAAATTCGTTTTCTCTGTATTTTTACGCAAAAAGTTTCGGTTCGTAATTTCGCCGCCGCCGCCGCCAATCTTGACATAAAAACTTTTTTTTCGATGTTTTGTTAATGCAGCGCCATCTCTTATATTTTTTAGAAGCTTTCATAGAATTACCACGACAAGTCGGCGCAGCTGACCGTAGCTGTAACGTTCAACCGGATTTTTTTTAGCAACCATGGTAGCTAAAATGTATGCATATTAGCCACTGAAACGTATGGTAGCTGTAACGTTTCAGTGGCTATGCATACTTTTTAACCGTGATGTTGATAAAAGTTAACTGTTTATTTTTTTAGAACACCTAAAATGAAACCTATTCAATACTTTTTTATAACTTTTCATTTTCATTAGTGTAGAAAAGCTCCAAAATTGTGAAAGTATGTATGTGATGTGTAAGTGTGTGTAATTGTGTATGTTGTGTTTTATAAACTTAACAAAAGACCAAAGAGTTTTTAATCTCGAACTGGATTAGTTTTTCCAGGCGCCATCTATGGATGTGAAAACTAAATATCAACTGTCATATAAAAGCCTCATTTCTGTATATTTTATTTAAAATTTATTTTACATATAAATTTTAGTGTTAATTTTAGATTATTTTAATAGTAATTTATATTTGTCTCTCATTTAAATTATTAAAAGTTAAACGTAAACACTGGTACTGGTTTTTAAAAGGTAGGTAAATGGTACCTACTCGTAAATGAGTTTTTGTACATTTGGTGGTTTGATGAAAATTAGAACTGATGACAAACGTACATGGTTTTACAAATCCGACAAGGCTGTTTGGGCATCGTTCTTTTGCCTCTCCACTGACATGAGAACCGAATCAAAGTTTTTGGCGCGAACAAAAACGTTAACGTATTGACAACTACTAACAGCTACTTTTTGTTCGTTATTGATTTCAAATAAAATAAATGATTTTATTTGAAAATATTTCAATGATTTCTTTAAATAATCATTGAATTGTGCTTTGTAGAAAATATTATAATGCCTCGTGCTTAGATATAGTGTCCTCGTGGACGTCCGAGAAAAAACAAGTTTCAATTTCCAAAATACACAGCTTACAAATTCATATTTTTTTTAAGTAGGTACTTACTTTAAACATAGATCTAAGTCTCGTAGGTATCTGGGAAAATTCGTTTTCTCTATTTTGACCCGAGCAGAGCTCGGTCGACCAGGTACTGTAGATAAAACAGCTAAAATGACAAAATCAGCAATGGATGTTAAAATACTCTAACGAACGACGCGTGAAATTGCGGGAATCGCTCGCTCCTTCGTGCTTTTTGCCATGGTAACAATACATTGCGTGTGAGGTAATAAAACAAATCAGCCTTATTGGATTCCCATAACGTTCCTTAAATAGTTTAATGTACCGGTCCTCTCTTAGTACCTATGATATAGGTACTGAATTCACCCCATCAGTCTACGGAGGGCTGTCCCTTATACCCTGTATACATTTATCATCTTTTTCTCGTTTCCAGTACGGACTGGGCAACGGCGAGGAGGAGGAAGGCAGCGGCTTCCTGCACCAGCGCAACGTCACGGCGCACGCTAAGCTCATGGCGTCCACGTAGCGGCGCCCGCACGCGCGCTGAGCACGCCACCCCACGCCACGCGTGACGCAAGCCACGCCACCGTCACGTCATGCGCGCCTGCATGGTCCGGCGCCACAGTGAACAGACAATGGACTGAACTCGCGAACAAACCGTTCCTTTCGCGAATGTGATGACAACGAACCTCAAGTGCAGTTCCTTACAACTCGCCACGTTCACGATTTGCAACAATTTATCTTAAGTAGCGCAACGCGAGCGTACGCCAGCTCCGAGTCTATTCGTATTTACCGAAACTAATAGCTATTTCAACTTCCATTAGTTAACTGATAACCGACAAAATGTGTAGAATGTAATTTTGTTCCGAGCGATCAATCGAATGTACATAGATATTTAGTTGTAACGTTTTAGGATTAGTGTTGTATTACCTATTATGATGGAGGTAGCGATGCATGGCTGAACCTACCTAGTCGCTCTGAGGGCACCTTGCCATAATGACTGACACAGTGGTAACGCAAGTACGCATCGTAAGCTGTACCTAGTCGCTCTGAGGGCACCTTGCCATAATGACTGACAGTGGTAACGCAAGTACGCATCGTAAGCTGTACCTAGTCGCTCTGAGGGCACCTTGCCATAATGACTGACACAGTGGTAACGCAAGTACGCATCGTAAGCTGTACCTAGTCGCTCTGAGGGCACCTTGCCATAATGACTGACACAGTGGTAACGCAAGTACGCATCGTAAGCTGTACCTAGTCGCTCTGAGGGCACCTTGCCATAATGACTGTTAGTGGTAACGCAAGTACGCATCGTAAGCTGTACCTAGTCGCTCTGAGGGCACCTTGCCATAATGACTGACACAATGGTAACGCAAGTACGCATCGTAAGCTGTACCTAGTCGCTCTGAGGGCACCTTGCCATAATGACTGACACAGTGGTAACGCAAGTACGCATCGTAAGCTGTACCTAGTCGCTCTGAGGGCACCTTGCCATAATGACTGACACAGTGGTAACGCAAGTACGCATCGTAAGCTGTACCTAGTCGCTCTGAGGGCACCTTGCCATAATGACTGACACAGTGGTAACGCAAGTACGCATCGTAAGCTGTACCTAGTCGCTCTGAGGGCACCTTGCCATAATGACTGACACAATGGTAACGCAAGTATTAACTATTTAAATATTGTAACGTTCCATGACAATTATAATCTCAAAAAACTAGTCTAATGATTCTGTATTAGAAATGTTATAAGAGTTGAGAATGGAATATGGTAATGTTAAGTAAAAATATTGATGTTAGCTTTCAGACCCGCGAACCGTCCAGTCAGCGCGGGAGGCCACATCTGTCCATTTATGTGTTGGCGGTGTTTCTCGCTGCACCTCGCTTGTCTGAGAGGATCGTAGGATACAAGCTGTCCTACTGTGTAAATAAAGCCACGTAGATACAATGATGTATTACCTTCGTCATTGCGTAGATATGTATAATTATTCAACTAAGTTAAACAATATTCACATTATGCCACTTGAACAATATTAACACATCTTTAACTTGATTGCAGGTAGATAAATACATATTTGAGAACCGCGTGATTAATAATTAACTAATAATCTGTTAGCAGCAAAAAAACGTGATAGAAAGACAAGCATCATTCTTTGTATTGTTGTTGTTATTTTTTATGATGCAGTGAAGCAGAAATAAAATGAAGACTATTTAAAGTACCTACTTACCTACTTCATATTGTAGGTCATTTAGTACAATAACAACTTATTTTGATACTTGCCTAGGTATGTACTAGTAGTATTCATTTTGTGTCATTTATATTGATTTTCGATTTTCTTATCATCTGTAGGTATCCACAGTCTGACAGTCCACACTAACTCTAACATTATTGTTACTTATACCAAGTATAAGAATCGAATTTCGAAAGTGCCTATTACTATTAATCTGTGCTATTACTTACTTTCTTTTCCTACAAATGTGTTTGTGTGATAAATAAATTAATAAAATGCATAAAACTCATTTAAGTATGATGCTCCATAATAATGACACAATGACTTCATACATTCATGTGACATTGTGTTCAATTTGCTGTCCAAACTAAAACATACACCTACAGGATCTGTCTGATCTGATAGTAGGTGACAGCCAAGTGACCAAGCAGTGTTAGAATGCATTTTGAATAAATAAATAACAGCGAGCAAGTGAGGCAACCTGACCCTAATGTGAGATAGTCTAAATAAATTAGTTTAAATAAATGGCATTTATTATACTTGTACATACTAGTTAGAAAAGAAATATTCAAATTAAGTACTAATATTAAAGCGGTTTATTTTGTATGTGGCTAATACAAAATAAACCGCTTTCATATTAGTAATTTGAAAATATAAACTAGATTGTAGGTATGTACAAAATGGAGTCTGTTGTATAGTGTAATAATTATTATGAAATATATAAGTGAGCGCACAGCACTGTGTTTCTGTCCCCTTCCCATCACTCCTCAGCCTCCAAAGAGAGCTGCTTCAGCGCTTCTCCACCAAGCCGATAGTAACACCACTGCTCTTTGTTAGTCAGGTTCACCGCACCTTTGTTCTCATAGAAAGTACGTGCTGGGTTCCAGTCTAGCACGTGAAAGTCAAGACGGCTACAACCACTAGATGAAGCTTCCTGAAAAATTATATACTTATGTAATCATGTTATTTGATCAATTCAATGAAGCAATATTCATTATATACTTAATATGCAAACATGTCCTTGTAATGTACCAAAAATTAGAATGAACTATTACTATTTTATTTACCTTAGCAACAGCTTTAAATAGTCTCTTGCCCACTCCCCTGCGCCTCTGACTGGTGCGTACATACAGGTCCTCCAGCATCATGGAGCTACCCTCCCACGTGGAGTACGTGGGGAAGTACAGCGCGTAGCCCACCACCGGCTGCGTGCCGGCCCGCGTCACCTCCGCCACCTTACACTGGAATAAAGGAGGCTGCGTCTCGAAACCGTCGCGTTGTAGCTCTGAAATGTCATAGAAGAGTAGGTACCTAGTTACTCACCGCAGCAGCATCGCAGCAAACCTTAGCTCGGTTGTCATCAGCACAACATTATTAGCATACCTACCTTCAGCTGACATTTTAGGCCCTTTAGGCATGTTCTCAAAATCGGCAAGTTCCTGTTAAACAACGTATTTTAACTTAGAAAACGAACGTTTTAATAGATAAATAGGCCAATTAGGACTTGGCATAAAATATGTGAAAAATAAGTTTATAGGACCTGTATCATTTCAGACACTGCCAACATGTCGTCTCTCTTTGCAGCACGGATTTGTACTTCATTATCACCGTATTTTTCAGCCATTCTTAATAGTAAACTTGTAGGTTTATTTATTTAATTCCAAACCAAAAATGTTCACGACACTTCACGATAATTTTGAAAATTCTGTCAATGTCAATTGTCAATCGACTACGACATCATCTTATCAGTCAGCTGTCATTCTGTCAAACAGTTTATTCTGTTACTTTTCTCTTTGTAATGTCTTGAATTTACAAAAAAAAATATAAACTGATGACTAGGTAGCATGGTCTCTGACCTTAGCCTGTTCCATAAGGAACAATAGGAAAAAAAAATATTTTATAATGTCAAGCTGTAATGTAATGTATTACTTTATATCGCTTTATATACCTAGTGTATTATCCGTAGACAGAGGTATTATCTATGATGTCAAGTGTGATATCAAGGCAATGACGTATACATCATTGTATTTATCAAGGCTATATCAAGGTCAATTTTTAAACATTTTTTGTGTAGGCTCTGGCTTTTACCTCAAACTTGCCTGAACGAAGTTATGAAAATTAAAAAAAAAAGAATAATAATAGGTAGCTATAAATTAAATAAGTTTCAATTTGTCTAGACTGTAAATCAATCGCATTTTTTTTCAGAATTGTTATCGTAGGACTACAGTTACTAAGGAATAAAAACACGAGACGCATGGAGATTAGCTGGTGAAGTGGCCATCGCCCTCTAATAAGTTTAATAAGAAAATTATCACCCAATTTTCTCGTTAAAAAGCATAGGTTTAGCTTTAGTTTATACTAAAAAGCCTTATGAGAAAAAGATAGTGGTCATCACAGGAAAAGTTTTGGTACCTTTCTGTATAGGCTACCTACTCGTGTTATATTAGTTGCGTAAAAACAATTAAATGAAAGACATGCATTTAATTAACTGTATATTAATTAAATATAATACAAATGCATACAGAAATAAAATAAATCAGGTGATCGTACAATGTACGGCCTTGCCACGATAAAATTAATCCACGGATGAGTTTAGTATAAAAATATTAATATATGAAAAACACTATAATACATTAAACCTAAACAGTAGGTTTTTATTATATTTTTTACAATATCTGTGAAAGTAAATATATTTATCTAATCTAATTTCCTTTTTATAGGTTTTCTATACTTAGTATTTACATTTGGATATATATATTTGTATATGCAAGACGGGAGCTGTTAACTGGAAGAATTAGTTTATTAACTTGGATTTGTTCTATTGAATTATATATATATTTTTGTAGAACACATCAATGGAGATTCTATCAGTCAGCATAAAATGAACCCTCTCTACTCGCGACCTCTCAGTCTAAACATACATGAGAGTCGCACAATAATTGATAATATTTACATGATTGCTATAGGTTCTCTATTTCGTATTAGTCTACACGACAGCCGTCCTATACACCGTGGCTCTCTTCTTGTCTGACGTAAGCACAATAGGCAGTGATCCGTTGCATGGCGTTATTTCAAAAATAATAATAATATATCGTAGGCACTGAACATCGTTCTTTCAATACACACTGATGTGTAGGTTTTTGTATGTAAAAAATCTATAGGCGCCCCTTGGGGGGTAATTTCGACTAGTATGGCGTGACGGGAAACGGCATGTCACGTCTTATGCCTTCATCCCCCTCTCCGCCATGTTTCACATGTGCCGGGCGTCCTGCGACGGCCACATTTGTTGACCTACAAGCGGACTTGGATGTTTTGTAATGTATTCTTTCTGGTTCTATTCAAGTTTTTGGGCACAAAATGTTCGATGCCACAGTATACAGGTGTCCGCAGCTCGCGCGGGTCGCTCGTCAGTGCGGGTACTCGTGGCGCAGGAACTCGGCCGCGTACGAGCTGCCCCACGCGCTCTGCGCTATCGAACTTGACGACGCTGCAATCAATGGAGAACCACATGATTACCACTACTTTTATACACAACTTTACTATAAAAAAACATCTATGTACCAATTATTCATGTTTGCAAAGTAAAAAAAAAACAAAAAAATAAAGATTTGCTTTATTTATACGCAAGAGTATAGGAATTTTGTAATTATATATTTTGAATAGAATGCAACAGTATTCATACATACATAGTTGGGCGATTAGTTTCTGAGGTGTGATGGGTGTGGCGCGTGAGTCGGAACTTCGGTCGTCTTTCGTGTCAACATCTAAACAAAATAATGATGATGTTATTTCAAAAGTAAGTTCAAAAACTAAAACCCGACTACTGACAAATCACGCTCTAAAAAGTATGAAACAAGAAAATATTCTCATCTGAAAGAATCAGGGCAGAATTTGTAGAAAAAAATAAAGATTATTAGAGAAGTTGGAATTCTAATTCTTATACTCTTGGGTGCCTAAAGAGTGTCTTCAGCCATTTACAATATTTTTATAACACCATAATAAAAATATAATGTTAAAAGCAAATAGTTTAACGAAGAGCTCATTATTTCAGAACGAAATAGCGGCTGCCAGTGTAAAGACCCGCCAAACCATATATTAAACACTGACGCCAGAGCAGGGGGGGGGGGGCAGTTCCGTATATTTGGCTTAGATCAAAAGATGGTGGCCTCTTACCTACATATTGTATCTAAACAATGTCTAATCTCTATCTCTCTTTCTATTGTATCTTGTGTTGTACTGGTTTAGTTAGTAAGTAGGTATAGCACCTCAGAAGATGTCGCAACAAAAAATAAAATACATTTTTTTTTCCTGTGTTATACAGGGTGTTTGGCAGAACGTTGAACATATGAAAATGGTGGATAGTTGGGGCCATCTGCTACTTACTCAGCCCTAATTTATTTGGCCCTGGCCCCCTGAATAATTAAAAAAAAAAAATTTGCTTTCTTCTAGTCTCACCACTTTCTTAACTTTAAAGTGTAATTTTTATTAAAAATTACTTAACTTACATAATTTCAATCGATCATTTAATTTTTACCAACCTTGCAGTATCAAATTTCGCAAAACATTTCACTTTCCGTAAAGGTAAAGTTTCGTCAAAAATTTTCTACTTGATAAAATTATGAAATAACTCATAAAGCTTTTTTTTATAAAAGCAACTTACATACATTAGAAAGGTCACACACTAGGGATGTTTTGCTAGAATTGGAACTCCTCGATCATTTTTTTTTTTTTTTTAATGCTAGTTGAAATTAAGATTTAAGTTTAAATTACATCTCTCTATAAGTTTGAGGACTCATAACTTTTTTTCTAGCTAACATCTGAATAAAGCAATAATTTTATAAGAATCTGGCAAAATTAAAGATTAAAAAAAAATTGCCTGTTTTACTCATTTTTAATAAAAATTACACTTTAAAGTTAAGAAAGTGGTGAAAGTAGAAGAAAGCAAAAAAAAAAAATTAATATTAGGTTGGGGAAAAAGTCTTTTCGCATTATAGTATGTATGAACTTAAAATAAAATCTCTTTGGCTGTACTATTTGTATCTGGCTGGTTTTGGTATCATTGAAAGTTTAAATTTTAAAGAACATAATTCCAAATTCAAAATAAGAAAATGTGTGATTTTCATTTGTTTTTCGTACTGTCAAGATGAGTGAATCTAATGAAGAAATTCGATACATTTTAAAATTTTACTATAAAAAAGGTAAAAATGCAACGCAAGCCGCGAAAAAAATTTGCGATGTTTATGGACCCAGTGCAGTGTCTGTGAGAGTAGCACAAATTTGGTTTAAGCGTTTTCAATCCGGAAATTTTGATGTCAAAGATGCACGTCGCTCTGGTCGCCCTATTACGGATAAAATGGATGCCATTTTTGAAAAAGTGGAGTAAGATCGGCATATCAGTAGTTACGACGTAGCTGAAGAACTGAGAATTGACCACAAAACAGTTTTGGCGCATTTGAAAAAAACTGGGTACACAAAAAAGCTCGATATTTGGGTACCTCACGAGCTCACTAAAATAAACCTAATGAACCGTGTACTCATTTGTGATTCTTTATTACGACGTAATGAAACCGAACCATTTTTGAAGAAGCTGATAACTGGTGATGAAAAGTGGATCACGTACGACAAGAACGTGCGAAAAAGGTCGTGGTCAAAGGCCGGTCAGGCTTCACAGACTGTGGCGAAACCCGGGTTAACTCGCAACAAGGTGATGCTGTGTGTGTGGTGGGATTGGAAGGGCATTATTCATTTTGAGCTGTTACCACCAGGCAGGACCATTGATTCTGAACTCTACTGCGAACAACTGATGAGATTAAAGCACGAAGTTGAGAGAAAGCGGTCGGAATTAATCAACAAAAAGGGGTGTGGTTTTTCATCATGATAACGCTAGACCTCACACATCTTTAGCCACTCAGCAAAAATTAAGAGAGTTTGGCTGGGAGGTGTTAATGCCTCCACCGTATAGTCCTGACCTTGCACCTTCAGATTTCCACCTGTTTCGGTCTCTTCAGAATTCTTTAGGTAGTGTCAGGTTAACATCACGAGAGGACTGCCAAAACCACTTGTCGCGGTATTTTGATCAGAAGTCTCAAAATTTCTATAGAAATAGGATTATGTCCCTACCTACAAGATGGCAAAAAGTTATCGAACAAAATGGTACCTACATACTTTAGATAAATGTAAATAATGTATATTAAAAAGTGTTTTGAATTATCTTAATAAATGCGAAGAAACTTTTTCCCCAACCTATTATACACGGGGCCAGGGCCAAATAAATTAGGGCTGAGTAAGTAGCAGATGACCCCACCTATCCACCATTTTCGTATGTTCAACGTTCTGCCAAACACCCTGTATATGTGGCCTCTTTGCTTCCACTTACATTTATTTCTTTTTACATTATGTCATGTCATCCTGTTTGTCACTGTCATAAGAATAAAAATATTGAATCTTTAGAAAAATTATTATAATCATTTAATTATAAGATACATAAACAATAAACATAAACAGTTGCGCATGTGCTCTTTGAATTTATTATTAGGTCTTTACCTATGAAATTGCCGTTCTGCAGTACTGGCCATTTCAAATGAAAATAAATTTTGTTTGGCTAAGAATTCTAATTTCAAATTAATTTTATTTTAAAAACATGGATTTTTTTTTCCAAAAGTAGTCATTTGTTTATTGATTAGTGTTACATTTTCATTGCATTTCAATCTTTTTCGTAATCATGGCTACGTTAAAAATTCGAGTAATTATGGAATATGAGTACCGTCGTGGCAGCAACGCGGCACAAGCGGCACGCAACATCAACGACGTTTACGGAGCTAACACTACAAACCAACGCACCACTTGTTATTGGTTTGCTCGCTTCCGTTCTGGAAATTTCGACCTGAAAAATGAACCTCGTGATCGTCCGAAGACTTTGGTCGACAATAACGAATTAAAGGCGATTGTGGAAGCTGATGATACACAATCTACGGCTGAATTAGCAGCAGCTTTCGACGTTAGCGTCAAAACAATATTGGTCCATTTGCGTCAAATTGGCAAGGTAAAAAAGCTTGACAAATGGGTGCCCCACGAACTCGATGATCGCCAGCGCGAAGTACGCGTCGAGACGTGCCTTGCACTGCTCAACAGACACACAAATGAAGGAATTTTGAACCGCATTGTTACCTGCGATGAAAAATGGATTCTGTTTGATAACCGCAAGCGCTCAGCAAGTTGGTTGGATCCTGGTTCAGCACCTAAACAATGCCCTAAACGAAAACTTACCCCTAGAAAAGTGATGGTCACTGTTTGGTGGTCTAGCGCCGGTGTGATTCATCAGCTTCTTACCAAACGGGGTGAGCATTACTTCAGATGTGTACTGTGAAGAACTGAACACAATGATGGAGAAGCTGGCACATCTCCAACCAGCATTGGTCCAATCGCTCGTCTCCGCTGCTCGAAGTCTTCTTAAGGTGTTGCGCGGCGTGGGCACCGCTCCAGCGTGTGAGTGTACGTACCGGCGCCGGTGGGCAGCTCGCGACGCTGCGCCTGCGCCTTGAGCAGCTTGCTCATGGTGTTGCGCGGCGTAGGCACCGCTTCAGCGTGTGAGTGTACGTACCGGCGCCGGCGGGCAGCTCGCGACGCTGCGCCTGCGCCTTGAGCAGCTTGCTCATGGTGTTGCGCGGCGTGGGCACCGCTCCAGCGTGTGAGTGTACGTACCAGCGCCGGCGGGCAGGTCGCGACGCTGCGCCTGCGCCTTGAGCAGTTTGCTCATGGTGTTGCGCGGCGTGGGCGGCGGCCGCTCCAGCGTGCGCCCGTGCACCACCGACATGTGACGCTCCAGCATGTACCTGCGGGGACATACGTCGCGCATCATCAAATACTTTCATAGTGGAATTTAACTACATAGTTCGAAAGAGCCCCCGATTGGACCAAAACACATGAACCTCCACCAGCTCGGTACACACCCGTACATAAATAAATAAAATAAAAAGCCTTATTTCTTGCCAACCTTAACTAGTTTACACAATAAAATAAAAAATAAATAAAAAAACGACTAAATGTTAGAATTTTATTATGCTCTATGTTAAGTTAGTGTTAGTGCGTATATCATACGAATACTATAAAGGCGTAAGTTTGTGTGTGTGTGTGTGTGTATGTTTGTTACTTCTTCACCTCTTAACAGCTTACCCGATTTGGATGAAATTTGGCATGTATATAGCTTATACCATAGATTAACACACAGGCTACTTTTTATCCCGGTCTACGCGGGTGAAACCGCGGGGCGCAGCTAGTATTATTTATTTCCTAAGTATACGAAGTATAAGTATCCTATAATTTATGCTTCAAGAACTCTACGGGTGAAGGCCTCCTCCAAAGATATCCAGTCTTCTCTAGACTGGGCTGTTTCAATCCAGTTTATTCCAGCTGTCTTGTTCATATCATCTTCCCATGTAGCGTAGGTTCTTGCGTGTTTCTTGGGGGCGCAGCCATGCCGTTACCTTTTTCGTCCACCTCTGGTCTTGTAGACGCGCTACATGTCCAGACCATTTCCATTTTAGTACTAGGGCTTGTGGGCTAGCCCATCCCTGGATTCCGTTATTTTTCTGATTTTAACCGACTTCCAAAAAGGAGGAAGTTCTCAATTCGTCTGTACGTTTTTTTTTTTTTTTTGTTAGTTACGCAAGTTCTCCTTCAATTGTGTACCGATTTTGAAAATTCTTTTTTTTGTTTCAAAGCATTTATTTCAATTAAACCAATTACATTTATATTTTATTTTTTTATTATATATATTTTATTTTTTTTATTATTTTTATTATTTTTTTTTTTTATTATTTATATTTTATTTTTTTATTTTGTTATTACTAATTTGTAAAGTATTTCATTATGTACAACCTGTATGTTAATTTTATGCAGTCATAGGCCGTTAGTGACTGGTCCGATGGAGGGTAAGCCTGGTGATCTGTAATACAGGTTTTACCTACAACAGACACCAGTCTCTATTAAGTGTTACCTTGACTTTGTATTGTGTTTGTAATTATGAGAGAACAATAAAGAATATTATATTATATTATATTATTATTATATTATATATTATATTATATTATATTATAATTACAGGCACTTTTGAATTGTCAAAGAGTCTGTCAGTTAGTCAGAAAGTTGAAGCTAGATGCCCATTCCAAAACGTAGATCTCAATGGAGAAGAACGGGCAAGAAACTCCATGGACACTCTTTTAAATCAAGATAAGTAATACAACATCCTGGGTACATTATTTTCGTTGCTTCTACATGTGAGTACAATGTAAAAAAAAAATAAAAAATACTTAAAAACAAGTCAAATTAAAAATAAGCTCTGGCAGATAATAGATGTCCAGTCTCAACTGACGGCGCCCGTTCACGAACATGACGCGTGGATCAGCACCATCCAGCTCAACCATTTTGTAGGAAACCGAATGATCCAACACACGTGCCACCATCAGCGAGACATGTAAGTGAGAATAACAAACTCCAAACTGCCATGCTCTCTCAAGTCATATTACAAACATCCTAATCAATAATAAACGGCCCCATGGTACTCACATTCTCAAAAATTGAAAAAATGATTCTAATTTATACAAAACTAAATTATGCAATGAATTGAAATAAATAAAATTTTACTACTTACCAAATGGTAAGAAAATCATTAATATTGCAATTGAAGAATTCAACAGCTCAATTAAATAAAAAATAGTAGAATAGAATAGAATGGAATACTCTTTATTATGCACACCATTTAAAGTAGTAGTACTAGTAGTTGTAGTTTAAAAGAGTATGCTCTCGAGGTAGTCTCATTGTCACCAAGTCAGAATCTGACATCTGATGAGGGGATCCCATGGAAATCGAGGGAAACCCTCAAATTTTATAGGCACACACTATATGTGTGCCAATAAAATTTGGGTATTTTTTATTTATTTATTTATTTATTCAATTGGTCTTACGAGCTAACAGCAATTTTATAGTAATTCGTGCATTTGCTCTCGGAAAGCACCATTTGGTGAAGTGGAACTGATGAGGAAGACCACAGATGGCCATCGGAACTACTGAATTATACCTTAGTATTTCACGGATTGCGATTCGATTACTTTAATATGGTTGCTAAGTAATTTATGCTCGTCACACACAATGCATATGGTGATGGTGACTTCACCATCAGCTCCAGTTCTTCTGATTCTTACTAGGAGAAATCCTCAATAATTAACGTCCCTGCATCGGGAAAAGCAATATTTTGTAAAAAGTTGATGAGCAGTTGACATTAGGCTATTGTTACTTAGATAAATTACAGACTGCTCCACTAAAAAGTGAAATATAAAAAACTTTTTTAAAGTAAAGAAAACCAACCGACATCCAAAAAAAACACTACAAAGTGAAAAATAACTTTAATTTCGGAAGTCGGTGGCAAAAAACTAAAATACGGATCTAAAGACACCGACTTCCGAAATAAAAGTTATTTTTCACTTTGTACTGTCTTTTTTGGATGTCGGTTGTTTGAGCTACAAGTGATTCTGCTTAAGTTTCTGATTATTTAATTATCCCGAACCCCAGCTCGTAACAACAACTAGTATGTTATACAACAACTAGTATGTTATTCTGATCGATTTTTGTAATGTTTCCTCAGGTTAATTTTAAAATAGTCTAGAAATTAATTATATTAGACCTGATCGTTATTGTTGGTGAGCTGAATTTGATGAATCGCTCAAAAGAAAGAAAAACTTGTTTAAAACGTTTTGAACTGTTTGTTTTACTTATAAAATTTTAAAAAAAGTTTTTTTTCCAACCCTGATTTCAAGTGTTGTTGGTTTTTTTTTTTAATGAAATTGTTTTGAAGCAAGATGGCGGCGTCATTCCGATGCTTGCCACGCGATAAATGTAGTGGACGTGTCGCCTGCGTTCGTGTATGACCAGATGTATGAACGTAAACGTAGTGGACGTGTCGCCTACGTGCGTGTATGATCAGAGGGGCAATTCCCGTATTTTTATAACAACGTTCGCAATCTCATCTCAGTCTCAATCTGTCAAAATTGTATAGAGTTTGCCTACATTTTTGACATTTGAGTGTCGCTGGCTGACATTGCGACTTGAATTTGAACGTTTTTAATTACGAGAATTGGCCCTCTGATGTATGAACGTAAACGTAGTGGACGTGTCGCCTGCGTGCTTGTATGACCAGATGTATGAACGTAAACGTAGTGGACGTGTCGCCTGCGTGCGTGTATGACCAGATGTATGAACGTAAACGAGGTAAAAGGAGTATGTAAGGATCGTAGCTGGCGGCGTTCTGTAGTTTCTGCCTACCCCCGTGGGAAGAAGGCGTGAGTTTGTATATGTATGTGTCGCCTGGGTATACTCACCGGCGCTCGAAGCGCTCCACACAGAAGGTGCAGCGGAACAGTCGGCGGCGCGGCTGGTCGCGCGCGGGCGCCGCGCTCTCGCTGGCCTCGTGCGACTTGCTGTGCGCCGCCAGGTTGTACCTGCGCACGTCGGCACGTTACTGTTACTGCAGACTACGATGGGTAGCGAGGGATGTGTGCGAAACTAAGCAAGTAGTACAAGGTAGCTAGACTGCGTTCCAGCAAGTTCCAAGTTTCGCGTTCGCAAGTTTCTAAACATATAAATATATTTTGAATTACGTTTGTTAAAAATAACTTTAATACCAGCACATAAAGTTAAGATTGCATTAGAACTTCATTTCTTTACTTAAATTTTTTCAATAGTACTTGTCACTGAAATCGATTTTAATTTACACCAACATAAAATTGATACCTATTCATCTAAGTTCTACTTACTTAGTTTGTATGTCATTTTTTTATAATACTATATTTTACTAAGTTCTAAAAATGTTCTCCGGTAAGTGAAATCCTTATGTAATTTCTTATTGACAAATAAATTTATTTAATCCTATGTGGAAATTACATGAATTGGAATCAAGTTTGTTACGCAACAATAATTGACATTCATTTGAATGAGTGCGTACCTCTCAGAGAACCTCTTGCCGCAGACAGCACACTCGTGCCTCTTCTCGCCGCTGTGCACGCGCTTGTGCCGCTTGAGGTGCGAGCGCGTCATGAGCGCCAGGCCGCACACGTCGCACGCGTGCGGCTTCACGCCCGAGTGCGACAGCTTGTGCATCTTGAACGACGACGTGTGGATGAACGACTTGCCGCACAAGTCACACTGGAACACGGGAAAAAAAGATTCACAAGACGCAATTTGTCATCGTTACTTTGTGGTGGCTAAAACCCGTCATGTTGTTGGAACAAAGTTCCTTATCGCACGTTATACCCGGCACACTTGGCGAAGGAGAGCTACACCGAAAAAGAGTAACATTTTGACTGTCGCGACACTTTTGTAATGCAAAAAAGTGTCGTGATGGTCAAAATCTTAAAAGCGAAAGGAATCTTCGTTCCAACCGGGTGTCCCACGACACCTCTCCACTGATTTTTTTCTTTGCAAATATAAATGGCCAGCGTTATTCGTGGTGTCAGAAAAATCTAATAATACTTACCTACTCGTACCTCATTTTTTTAAGCAATCGAGCTTTTTATGCTATAGTAGTACATTACTGCCGCGGTCTGCAAAAAGGGGCATTTATGGACGAACACGTACTTGCGTCCATGAATGGCTGGTTGCGGCCAAGCCTTGTACCTACCTAAAGTATTTTTTTCAAATTGTACGAGCCAAGAGTGCTCATACAGCAATATTACCTTTAGTCGTTTAAGCGTACCTAATTTATACCTACTTATTAACATAACTTCAGTCGTAACTAAAGCTCCGTCACGCGCCAGTGTGCGGGTCGATCATTGCCTAATAACATTACATCAAGTGCGGCTCAGATAACTAAACATAACTGTAAACTGTTTCCATAAATAAACTATTGAACATAGCAGTGGTTGGGTGTGAACCATAGATATATGAAAGAAGGAGATATGCCCGGTAGTTGAAAATGTATCAGAACCCGATGTCGCTAGGTTGGCCCCACCACCGCGCCACTACTACACATGTAGTTCACTAAAAGCAATAGATACAAAGTCGCGCACACACTTGCAATTCATAAATCAGAACATACTACACAATCAATTATAAACCTTAACTCGTCACACACAGCGTGCATTTACCATGCACCGTACAACTTACTCACACAAAAACATCTGGCGCTATTATTGTGTTGTGCAAAAAGCAATTTATTTTACATATACGCTAGTGATTGACTAAATCGGAAAGTTATCGATACTTCCATTTATTACTGTACAAGAAAAATTTGGGGTCCTGAAAATAAAATAAAAAATGATATGTCCAGAAAGTATTATATATTTTAAATTAAAAAAAAATGTATATTAAAAAAAAAAAAACACGAATCAATAAATTAAAACAATCCGGTTAAGTTGGTTTAGGCTGTGAAACCATAGGAATTGTTGAACCCTGTTATGATGTGTTTACTCACTGACCTGTAAAGTGGAGGTATTTGTTCAGTACTTGACGTACTCTTAATTTTGGGATTGCCCATTCAAAAAGCCTGCGAGTTTTCTTTAGAGGCTGGAACATTTCTGCCTTAAAGTGAATTGAGCATATGGTGCTACATTTTGTTGGGAACCAGTTAGGTGGCCTTCCTGTGGCATCAATCCATTATTTTTTTGTATTTGTATCTTTTGGGAAGCTAAAAAGGTACTTTATGAACTTATTTATCATTTACATAATAAGTATCTTAAGCTATAGTCTATATAGTCTATAGGAACTAGTTGGCCGCTGAGACAGGGGTGAGGCGGCGGTTCGCAACGCACGTACTGAGTAATGCGCCCCCGCTCCTCCATCCCACCGCTCACATACCTAAGGCGCGATCAACTAGTTCCGCGCGGTCTATACTTCTTAACCTCACGATGAGTAAGCAGGTAGCAGGCAACAGGCGAATAGGCTTTTGTTATTAAAAAAAAACCCTTAGTTAAGAAATAGTTAAATATATGAAAACAAACACATACCATACTCATGCATAACAAATAAATAGCATGAATATGTTGACTTATTTTAAGCAAAAATCACTAATATTTTATCTGAACCATACCGATTACTACAACGCATTCGAATCTTGTGATGCATAGTTAAAGACTTTAGCGGAAGTAAAATACCAAAACCAAAAAAAAGTAAGGAAATAGCACGAAGATGCGATAATTTAAACCCTAAAACACTCCACCTAAACATTAATAAACTTACTTTACGACCGTTGGTTATGCATTTCTCAACTAGGTAAAATAATCAAAAACAGTAAAAAAGATTATTTTACATTCTCAAAGGTTTTCCAACCGTACTTAAACGTCATCTTTTCAAGTGTTCCAACCGGGCTAAAACGGTTGACAAATTGAAAAATAAACTATAATAGCAATATAATATTCGCTGGGCAATCGACATTATTATCGATAGCCTACTTTAGTGGATCTTAACCTCATCACTATCTCGCCGCAAGACACAGCGGCTGTACTATGCGACGTTCCGCGTAAATAAAGTATCGTTTTGTTATTTTTACATTGCTTGTCCAGTCGCTTAGCGACATACTTAAGGTAGTGGTTAAGGAGCAATGTATTTGCTGCAAAAATAGTACAGCCGCTGCGATATTTGAAAACAAAAATAACGTAGTAAAAGCAAGAAATATTTTACGATTTGTTGTTTTTTATGATTTTAAAGATAAATACAGTAAAATACTTTTAATTACATATGGTAAGTGATTCCGTGAGATACGAAGTTTTTAATATCACTTCGGTTTTTGCAGGAAACCACTGAAGAACACGGCATTTTTATAATTTATCGTGACCACGGTCGAAAACGTACTAGTTCGCGGAGACGGCCATTTGGCGAGTAAAGGCACAGCGTGCGCATAACGCGTGGACACAAACACGCCCCCATGCCACTTCTCCTGTTTTTTATATTTCTATGGTGTGAACTAACTAACTACCAGCTACCTGCCACTACTACCGGGTATCCGTTAACGACGAGAAAACCCCAACACAAATAAAGCGCAGAAATTCAAACTAAGTAATAGGACGAACAACGATAATTTTTCACACGCTAATATGTTCATTTGTTTCTTGTCAGCTCTATTTGCAAGCTAAATCGAAATGGGGAAGGCAACTTACTGTCAAAATGGCGCTGCCGGAGCCAGTTCCCAATACAAGCTAATAAATACAAGGCGTGAGGTGGTTTTATTTTATGTTTGCGAAAATGACGCGTTGTTGTATACATTCCTAAATACTCCAAAATTGGAGTCCACCATTTCTCGAGATACTCTAACATTAGCAGATTGTGGACTAAAGCTATTCGTAAACATTAAAAAAAAACAGAGTTCGAAACATTTTCAAGAAAGTGATTTAGAGGAATATTTAAGGTTTTAAATTCCGACGCTTTCCATGTCAAACACTTAATTAAAAATATTGAAATAACCGAAAATAACGAAATAGTGAAATATTATATAACAGTCCAGTCAATAACAACATCAAACATCGCAAACGCGCATGTAACTACCGTTTTTTTTATATGTTTAGGTTCCCTGAGAGTAGTCTATACCCAAGTTTGCAACCATAGATAACACTGAAAACCTTGCGCTACTACCATGGTGCGCGAAAAACTGCGAAATTCTGGCACTTGTTTCAGGTATTTTTTTTTTTTTAAATATACCTTAAGGATGCGTTTTTAAGTATCTTTGTTCTATATTTTGGTAAAGCAAAGTAAATTTGGTACAATTTGAGCCTAACTCAATCACTCTAGGTCTATATCACAGGGTGTTTAGCGTTCCCTCATCTCCTCCGTAGAGGTTCATCAGTCTTCTCACCAGCATTTCCTACTTCTTCCTGGTTGGAGTTTGGATCAAGGTCCACTCAGGGTCTTTTAAAACGTTCCACCACTTTCCTGAAAAGGGCAGAGGTGGTGTCACACCCACTGATGGCATGTAGGAACAAAACCATCCCTCGTGGAACCTGCCTTTCTCCACATGTGAAAAAATTAGCTGGATATTGGACGCACTCTAATCCACCTCTGCCGCCTTTCTGGAAGTACACGTTTGTCTGTCTAGAGCTTCTTTGAAGAAACTGTGGAGCTTAGAGGCAGCACTTTGGAATTAAATTAAAGCTAATTTAATTTTCTACAAATTCTTTTTTGATCACTTTTCTCTAGGACCATTTTTGTTCAGCCGGTACTTGTCTTGGCAAATGATATCCTATCCTATCGATAATGTATAATTTTTTAGAAAAAAGTGCCCATCTTTGACAAGCTGTATCTTCACAACCAATAAACCTAGAGTACTTGAGTTAGGCTCAAATTGTACCAAATTTAGTTTGCTTCACCAAAGTATACTTAAAAACGCGACCTTAAGGTATATTTTTCAAAAATACTGAAACAAGTGCCAATATTTCGTAGTTTTACGAGCACCATAGCGGAGTTAGGACAAGGTTTTCAGTGTTGCAAACTTGGATGTAGCCTACTCTCAGAGGACCTAACAACATATAAAAGAAACGTAGTTACATGCGCGTTTGCGATGTTTGCATTTTTTGTGTCGATTATGACTGCCCAGTCATAATCGACACAAAAAATGCAAACATTCATGGATGAACGAAATGACAAATATATTATAGGCCTTAGGGACCCAGCTATGATCACGCCATCTACATTTAGCTTTGCCCGACCTTCCCCATTTAAATAAAATCTTTGATAACCTCCTTGGTTACTATGTGCCGAAGTAAAATTTCGTTCCATTTTTTTAAGCAACTTCAAAAAAAGGAGGGGGTTCTCAATTCGCCTCGTATATCAATCTGCCTAGCCTTTTCCCAAATATGTTAGGTTCGGCTTCCAGTCTAACCGGATGTACCTGAATACCAGTATTTTACATGGAGCGACTGCCTATCTGACCTCCTTATTTTCACCGATATATTTATACCGACCCACAATTCATCTCGTATATATTTTTATTAAATTACACGACTGTTTGGCGTTATTATAATTTTAAATACTGTGTCTACACTGTATATTTAACCTTAGCACTATGTGGAAACGCCGTGGATTGTACATTAGCTTACTTCTAATACGTTGGAATATTTACTGTAACATATATTGTACAATTGTTTGTATTCCCTAAATAAATAGACAGTTATTGAGTTTTCATAGTAATTTATTCGGCCGCTAAACACGACACAGATATGGACACAGATGTAGATTTTTAAACTGTACTAGCTGACCCGACAGACCTGTCCTGTCTTAGCTATGAATATTCTATTGTAAACGCGCGAAGTTTCTGAAGGCCCAAGCTGAGAACATTTTGAATTGTGTAGGAAAACTTAATTTATATTTTTATTAACCGACGAAAAAAAAGGAGGAGGTTCTCAATTCGACACGTATGTTTTTTTTTTTTTTTTGTATGACCACGCATAACTTTCACAAAAAGGCAAAAAACGAAAATACATTTAACCAGACACCGACTTCCGAAATTAAAGTTATTATTTACTTTGTAGTGTTGTTTTTGGAAGTCGGTTGTATTTTTTTGTAAAAAAGTTTTATAAGAATTGAACTACGATTTTTGCTGAAAAGTAAAATAAGTACTGGAATAAATTTAAAGTAAGTAAAAAAAGTCAAAAATATGAAAACAATATTGATTTGAGTATGAATGTCGATGGCTTTATAGCCCCTACTCTTATGAGTAGGGGAAGACCAAAAAGACGATGGATGGACTGTGTGAAAGATGACATGGCTAGAATAGGAGTTACTACCGAGCTGACGACTAATAGAGAAGTATGGAAGATAGGGGCATGTTTCGCTGACCCCAAATAAATTGGGATAATGGGATGGGATGTACCTCTCTCCATATAATCTCCCATATATTTAGTACAGTAGTGTTAGTAAATTGACTCTGTAACAATATTCTGTGTAGAAGTTTCTTTCATACAAACCTTGTCCTGACAATTACAAATACAACAACAAAAGAATTAGCCAAATGGGTGGATCAGTTCTGAAGTGATGCGCGTACATACATTCGGCAATGATTTTTATTTATATAGAATACTACATAGCTGACCCGCCAGACGTTGTCCTGTCAAAATTTAAATAAATCGAACGCAGGGAAAACAAATGAACAACGGATTATAAAATTAATTTGAATTTGGAATTCTAAATAGAATGGGATTCCCTGATTCCCGACAGACGTTGCCCTGCCCTAATTTCATGTATGAGAAAATTAATTTTCTTCATATTTTTTTTTTGTGAATTTTCCTTTGTTTTTAATTAATAGTTATTCTGCTATTCGAGACGGAGACAAATCAAAATCCATGAAAATCGGTCCAACCGTTCTCAAGCCGAGCCGTGTTCGAACAAACCCGACTTTGTTTTATATACAGGTTGGGTCAAAAATCGTGGACCAAATGAAACAGGGCGATAGTTGGGGTTGTTTGCATTCAAAAATATCTCTGTGGTAGAGCCCTAACTTGATCTCCTTAAAAGTTATGAGTAAAATGGCTACTTATTTTAAAACAATAAACGGTGTTTAGCTGCTTCTATAATTAGTATCACTACAAAAGTGCTTTTATGACAGTGGGTACTATGATTTATGAGTATTGGCACTTTTTTCGATATTTTTTTATTGTTACCTACTTATCTTTTTTAATTATTTTTAATATTTTTTTTTTTTGCTGCAAATAACTCCCAACTATCGCCATGTTTCGTTTGATCCACAATTTTTGACTCACCCTTTATATAGATAAGAGGACATTGGCGGTCATCTGCTCGATGTATTTGACCAGTATCAGTAGATCATTTTCGATTTATCTCGAAGGTTGGTCAAAATAATGCAGCATGTTTGAGAAAAAATATTTTATTTTAACTATGACTTTGCTGACAGATTTTTTGAATGGATGACGTGTGGGATGACGTAATAAAAATTCTCGTTAGTGGTGGACATTTGGACCACTATTGCTTATTATCTTTTCGTATACATCAGAGGAAAATCCATACAAGTATAAATAAAGTAAGTAGTAAAATAAATATACCAACAAAAAACCATTCTGATCCAGAAATTTAAATAAGAACAACACATAGGTATACGGCATGGGTAGCAACATACCTGATAGTTCAACTTGCCCGTATGTATGTTGTTATGCCTCTGCAGCGCATTCTTGGACGGGAATAACTTATTGCACTCTTCACACTTCCAGTCACTTATACCTGAAATTATAGATATTTGTCGACAACATTTTATGTAGATAGGAAAAAAAAACTTACACCAAAATTAGTAACAGCTCATCATCATCTACCTGGGGGCAGCCTCTAGTCTCACCAGATGCAGCTGAATACTAGTATTTTATATGGAGCAACGGCGTGTCTGACCTCCACAACCTAGTTACTGGGTTATACACTATTGATCACTCTCAGTTGATTGCTATTAGATGGCAAGAGCAACATCAGTACGCTAGAACGCTAGTTGTATTATAGTTATCAGAACGCTAGTGGAAAAACATGTAACCTTTATGTAGCGCGATGTGTATGTCGCAGGCTCGCTTGTGTTTGTAGTGCGCGCCGCACACCTCGCAGATGTAGGGCGGCTTGGAGCCGTCGTGCTTCTGCTTGTGCTGCTCCAAGCGCGCTGGAACATTGCCACGTCAATTCATCATCATCTAAATAAACATCATTGGTAAGAATTTAACTGCAAAAACTATCCTTACTGCTACGACATAAAAGGCATGACAATCAGCCAACTGATACAATTAAAAACCAAACCATTTCATTCTACTTTTCACCCTCCAATAACTCAAGATCTATCTGACACACCTGTAATGTTGTGTAACAGTTAATTTAATGGACTAACCTTAATGGAAACTGTTTAGAGAGTATTAATTCCATGTGAAAGGATCAAATGTACCCAGACAAAAGTTACCATTCACATAAAGACGAATATTTATTTACCCAGACAAAAGTTACTACTCACATAAAGATGTATATTTACCCAGACAAGAGTTACCACTCACATAAAGACATATATTTACCGAGACAAAAGTTACCACTCACATAAAGACGTATATTTAGCATCACACTGGTCACACTGATGCACCACTTTGGTTTTCTTCTTCCTGGGCTGTGCTGGTATCATCTTACTCTTTAGTGGTCTGCCTATTTTTTTCTTGACAGGTTGCATGTCATTGCTAAGGTCGTCAACACCCAAACTGTCATCGTCTTCATCATAGTTATCCATCTCAACTTTTAGACAGTTACCAAAGCCATTGTTATATAGGGGACTTTGTGATCTGAAAACAAGATACACAGTGAAAGATTAAAATTAGATACCACATACACAACTAATGAATATTGAGTGCTGACTGTTGTGAATATAAAGATTAGGATCAGTTGCTCATCTGCCAACAATAGTGAGTCATTAGACTTGTCATACTACCGTTGAGGCTGAGTAATAACAGCCGCACGGGTTGATCGATCAGGTTAAGCTACACTTGCCACGGTTGGTCTGTGGATTGGGAGACCATATTTACATACTTAGTCCTCCCATACCTCGGAAGCATGTTAAGCCAGTGATCCCAGCTGTCATTTGTGAATCTTTGACAGATGTTATGGGTAGTCAGAAATCCAGAATTCTGACAACTAGTCTTACCAAGGGATATTGTGTTACCCAGTAACTGTTGTTAAAGTTTCAATAGATATATTCGTAGAAACAGACAAAATAAAGAAAATTGATAAATCAGAAGTGACACCATCAATTGTGTCTTTTTTTTTTTTAAGAACTCCATTCTGTTAGAGGTTCCATAGCTTCACCTTTAAAGAGTTTTGCTATAGAAACTCTAACAACTGTGGGTTGTGGAAGTCAGATAAGCAGTTGCTCCATGTAAAATACTGGTATTCAGCTGAATCCGGTTAGACTGGAAGCTGAACCCAACATAGTTGAGAAAAGGCAGATGATACTCCCAGCTGATTATAACATCATTTGGCAATGGGTGGTCAACTGTGTCCACTGTACACAGTTGGTCACTCATCCACAAGTTATTATTCAGTGGTATACATACCCTTCAGCAGAATTCTCGATCTTGACCTCTGGCAGCAAGGCAGAAGGGTCGTCCAGTGTGTGCACAGCCAGCTTGTGAGCCGTCAGGCCTATGGCACCCCCTGTCGTACCCTTTGCTCCACAGTCCTCACATGTCCAACTAAACAACCACATAATGATAACACTTATTTGACAAGTCATTTGTTTATGATATTTTCTAAATATATTTGGCACCCGTTTGTTTTATAATGAGAGACATTTAGCCATCACTAATTATTTCAAGAACTTATTATATTACTAAACTATTATTTCTTGTACAATACATGTCCTCCAGTAGATACCAATATTATTAACTCTTGAGTCAGCTCTTTGAACTAGCTTTTGCCCGCAGCTTCACCCGCACAAATGTCGAAAATTATCCCACGGGCACATACTACCGGGATAAAAAGTATCCTATGTCCTAATCCAGGTCATGGTCTACCCATGTGCCAAATTTAATTTAAATCTGTTCAGCAGTTTTAGTGTGAAAGAGTAAGTACACTTCTGGACACATCTTTTGGCCCACCTTGTATTTTCAGTTTCGTTTGGTCCTAGCTAAAATTTTATAATAGGTCGAGCAAAAAGTTTTTATGCAGTTTTGAACCTGGCACATTCACAATTTCATTCAATAGTCTTTTTTTGAATTTCGAACACAGAATTTAAAGAAACAAAAGACAATTTGGAGCCTGTTTGTTGATATCAAACAATCGAATACTAAGAAAACTTGGTTTTATTGGTTTACTTGGATTTAATTCTTGAAAAAGTGATTGATATCTTTGGTTTTGCAACAAACATTACTTATTCTTAACATTAAGGTGAGGTTCTATCAATAATCTATGGATACTTCACCTGAAGTCGCCGCCCAAGCTGTGGCACTTATTCAGGCCGGACACAGCCAAAGAAACGTGAGTGCTCAACTTAATTTAAGTCGATCTGCGGTCCGAAATGTTTATCGGAGGTACCTAGAGACTGGCGGCTTTGTTCGTCGCCAAGGAAGGCCACGATCTCGGGTCACAACTGAAAGAGCAGGATCGATTCATCGTGACGACCAGCTTGAGAAATCGTCACCTTACCTCCATTGAGATACAAAACCAACTTCGCGACTTCCACGGAGTATCTGTGAGCGCTCGAACTGTTAGGAGAAGGTTAAAAGAACGCGGTATGGTACCACACAAGCCAGCTAATGGCCCCAAACTAACGCGAGTCCACCGAACAGCGCGCCTTCATTTCGCACGCAGTCATTTAAATTGGACACAGCAAGATTGGAGCCGTGTACTCTTTTCTGATGAGTCTAAAATTGTGTTACATGGCAATGATGGAAGGAAGAAGGTCTACCGACGTAAGGGAGAGCGTTTCGCACAATGCTGCTTTGAAGAGAGGGTTGCTTATAGCGGTGGCTCATGGACTGTCTGGGGCGGTATATGCGCGAGCGGCAAAACTTAACTTGAGGTTGTTACAGGACCCCGGCTGCCAACATTAAATGCTGAAAGGTACATTCGTGAGTGCTTAGAACCTCACGTGATACCATACGCGGACTATGTGGGCCCAAATTTCCTTTTTATGCATGATAATGCAAGAGCCCATGCGGCCGGCATCGTCAGGGAATATCTTCGGGATGTGAACATCACAGTTATGGACTGGCCAGCCAGAAGTCCAGACATGAACCCCATTGAGCACATGTGGGACGAGCTAAAAAGACGTGTTAGGGCTCGTCAGCCAGTTGCCCAGACGATGCAGGAGTTGAAAACTGCCATAGAAGAGGAATGGGAGATGATCCCTCAAAATTTCATAGAGCGGTTGATAAACTCTATGCCTAATCGTATGAGAGCTGTGGTAGATGCCCATGGAGGCAACACGCGTTATTAAATTAAACCTTTATTTGATAAAACATGTTTTTTATTCAAAAATCAATTGCCTTTAACAAGGCGCATATCCGACTTGTTAGGCGTAGCTCCATGTCGTATGGTATTCTGAATTCAAATTTAAAACAATACGATCGAAAAAGATGGTAAAATGTATCAGGTTTAAAACTGCATCA
Source organism: Cosmia pyralina (assembly GCA_946251885.1). Lineage (NCBI taxonomy): Eukaryota > Metazoa > Arthropoda > Insecta > Lepidoptera > Noctuidae > Cosmia > Cosmia pyralina. Next base: position 435,016 of record OX276345.1, read on the forward strand.
ACAGTTTTTGTTCAATCTAGCAATCATATTTCGGTAGGGGCCATCGAAACCTAAACTCTAAGGTGGGCCAATAGATGTGTCCAGAAGTGTAGTAAAAAAATAAGTCACTTTTGCATTTATAACAATAGTTAAGATTAACTTTAAAGGTGCAATAGTATTATATGTAGGTGCATAACATTGTACAATGACATCAATTTACCTGTCACTGTTGGTTTTACTTTTCACTTTACGTTTGTTGGTGGATATTTTTTTCTTTTTCTTTTCAACTTTGTATCTCTTTCGTTTACTCTGAGTGGCCAGTGGTTCGTCATCTGAGTCGTCATCATCCACATTGTCACACACATAGTCGTCATCATCATCAGCATCAAACTCTGCCTTCACGTCTGACAACTGGATGGGCTGAACTATTTGAGAATCAAATAGAGGGTTCTTGCTGAGGATGGCTTCGAAAGTCTCCTTCAACTTGACATACTCCAGCTCAGCTTGCTCGAGCACGTTGATGAGGTCGTAGCAGCTCTTGCACATGAACTTGCAGGCGGGATGGCCGGCCAGGTCCATCTGCGTGAACTTGTGCAGGAAGGTGCTGAGCTTGGCACCGGACGCGCGCGTCGTGGTGCAGTAGATGTCCACGCACTCCAGGCTGCGCGTCGCGCACGCCACGCACTCCAGCTGCTCGTGCTTCACTAGCACTTCCACCTCCTTCTTGATGCCTTCAATGTCTTCCTTCTTCTCGATCTGCTCCACTTTATTATCGGAGTTCATTGTACTCGCTTCGGCCATTTCTACACGTCCAAATTCGACCCCCGTCGATTATCAACTACCTATACATGAAGTAAAACTAATGAAAATTGGTGACATGGAAGAATTATCAATTTATTCTACATCACATGTAACTATCAAGCCGATTATTATTTTTTCAAAAGAAAAACAAAATGCATACGAGGCGAATGACATTTTCAAGCAAGGCTGTGTTTATTTTCCCGTTAACAATTTTGACAATTTGACGTTGACATAACTGTTTGACAGCTGGATGGCATGCACGGGAAAATAAGCATATTTCATTTCTAACTACGCAGTTTTACCAAGGATGCGCTGGTAGCCCGCTAAATTCATTCTTACTTTTTTTGCAATTTGCAGGTCAGTGTTAGGTTGTATGTTGATTAAAATATGATTCGCGCCCATAACTAACATGGCTTTACAGAACTATATTCATTAGAATCAGCAATACAACTCCATAAGTTAGAATTGACCTCAAATCTCATGATTTCATGAAATAAGATTTATTTTCCCTGTCTCCTGTGATACAGTTTTGTTTTTTTTTTAACTAGTACAGGGTACAGGTGAACTTTTCCTCTAAAGTTAAGTACTGTATTGAGCTTTTCAATAACTGGTGGAAAAGCAATCTGTGACACTGTTTTTGGAACAATAAAAATTTATTACACATTTTAATGGTTTAATCAAATTAATTAATACCTAGTCGTACAATTCTAATTATTTTTAGGGTTCCGTACCTCAAAAGGAAAAACGGAACCCATAAAGGATCACTCGTGTGTCTGTCTGTCTGTCCGTCAGTCACAGCCAATTTGCTCCGAATCTAAGTTGAAGGTACACATATGAATTTCTGTGACAATGTGTGTTTCAAACATGGACATGTAACGTAAATAAATGAATTTTGAACATGGGGGAAACTTTATTATACATAGGTGTGTGGAGACTTTTGCCCAGCGGTCACCGTTCATAGGTGTAGCTGAGGTGACCCGCCCGCCGCCCGCCGCCCCGCCGCGCCGCCGGCCATTTCAGCCTGGCAACCTTCTTGCCTACCGATTATACCCACAGTGTTCTCTGTTCTGTGATTATACCCATTGTACCGAACAGACTTCATAAAATAAAAATAAAAAATGAAACCGAAAAACTCATAAATAGAAATAAGTTTCCGAAATCTATAATTCGATCAATCAATCTGCCTAGCCTTTTCCCAACTATGTTGGGGTCGGCTTCCAGTCTAACCGGATGCAGCTGAATACCATTATTTTACATGGAGCGACTGCCTATCTGACCTCCAGAACCCATTAACTGGGTAATACGATATCCCTTGGTAAGACTGATTGTCAGACTTTCGGGCTTCTGACGACCCGTAACGACTGTCAAAGATCCACGAATGACAGCCGGGACCAACGGCTTAACGTGCTTTCCGAGGCACGGAGGAGTCTCGGTATGTAAAGATGGTCACCCATCCACGGACCTACCCCGGCAAGCGTAGCTTAACCTGATGGATCGACCCGTGCGGCTGTTATTACTTAGCCACGAGCTGTATAGCTATAATTCGATCAATAATATTTAAATATTGTATTCCCCGAAAAGGTAGGCGGAGGTCAGGTGTATAACAACAATCTGTGTCCTTTTCGTCGATCTGAGGTCCTAATGTTAGGCAGATAGGTGGACATACATAGCGCCAGAAGTATGGCGAGCTTATTGCTATAAACCCAGATTCCAGGCTGCTGCTGAGAATAGTATGAATTCTGACTGATAAAAAACTTAATAAAACTGCCCAACCTGGGAGTCGAACCGAACACCGCAGTCGCATTAGCGACATCGACAGTGAGGCAGACAGTGTATTTCTATATACGAGTACCTGCTTACACTGACTGCCTCATTGGTCGCAAGTTTGTCGCCAATGCGACTAGACTGATGTTACCTATAGCCACGGACAGTTATAGCTAAATATTTTCATGAAATCAATCAATTAGTCAAAGTGCACATGATTGTGTCAGGAATTTATTTACCTACTTACTTACAAAATAAATATGATGTACTTATCTTTTAATTTTTAAAAACCTAGGATTTTCATATCATAGCGTTAGTGTTTAAAAACCTAGGATGTTCATATCATAGCGTTAGTGTTTAAAAAACTTATTGGCCTTTAATTAAAGTACCTATATTTGCTATGCTAGTAAATAATCACATGTCATAAACATATTCTAGTATTCGAGCACCGTAGAAAAGGCACGGTGTTGCAAGTCCGCGAGGGCATCGGGCCGTGGCGGGTCCCCACCCCCACGTCGCGTCGTCCGCCCTCGCTGGCCGCCGCGGGTCGCAGCGTGGGCCCCAGTCCACCACCAGTCTACGTACAGGCTCACCGGCGGCGGCGGCGGCGTCACCCGCTCAGACACGCTAACGACCTGCGAACTCACGCGTAACGCAACCTCTTGCGTTCTCGATGTGTACAATCTATTTTGAAAAAGGAACTCTGTGTTAGTGTATTACAACTCATGCTGTGAATCGGCCCCTTTCTAAGTAAAATTCAAAAAGTGACTCATTGAATTTTGAAAAAGTTCGGAAACTGGAACTCGGAAAACTTTTCAGTTTTCAAGGAGCGGGTAGGTGAATACATTTTATTGGCATTGCTAAATAAATATTAAGTTCCTAGGTATTGTCAAAATCAATTTTTGAAGAGCCAGTTTAATTTCGCCGATGTGTTTTGCTGAGGTTCTGAAATCATAATGCCTGTAGGTACATTTACGACTTGACAGAAGAATGGTTGTATTGCAAACAAGAGCTATTGTATGAAAACGCAACATTGCGGCCCGTAGCGGAACTAGCAGATGTGTCTGCAGATGGATTAGATTTAATAACGAGATAAAGGTAACACAGTTAACAGTGTTCCAACTTCCAAGGGTCCCACCATTGCAGTCCGTTACGGCTTCCACGAGAGAGACGCGGTCGAGTGGTGACAGGGGGAGCGCGGGCGCAGCGCATCCATGCTTCCGCAATATATCGCTATGCAGTAGGCATGCTCGCACCTTGCAACCGTTGATAATATTTAATGACCACCAAAGTAGGGCTTATTATATTGCTTGCATTGTTATTCCTGTCTGGTTCTTGATAGGATTTTTCCATACTTAGATAAGCAGGTATCTACTTATTACCTATACAACACAACATGTCCCGTAACTATGAACAACTTTTACTATGTGCAAACCTGAAATTGCAAAAACAAAATCTGCTGTTTCATACATTTTGGTCGAGTAGGTTACCTATTGAACTTTTGTTTGAAACAGCTGATTTTTTTTCGCGATTTCAGTTTTGGTTCCATAGTAAAAGTTGATCATATCATAATGATGAGTACAAGTCCTTAAGAGGGTCTGCGTTAATTACGGGCATGTTGTAGATACCATTTCGGGTGTTCCCAGTCGTCAATTAAGCTATTCAAGCACTTGACACTTTAGTGTAGGTGGCTCGTGGCTAAGTTATAACAGCTGCACGGGTCGATCGATCTGGATAAATTACCTCATACCTATAAGTACATTACCTCCATAGATATTATATTAGGTCTTTACCTATGAAATTGCCGTTCTGCAGTACTGGCCATTTCAAATCAAAATAATTTTTGTTTGGCTAAGAATTCTAATTTCAAATTAATTTTATTTTAAAAACATGGATTTTTTTTTCCAAAAGTAAGTCATTTGTTTATTGATTAGTGTTACATTTTCATCGCATTTCAATCTTTTTCGTCATCATGGATACGTTAAAAATTCGAGTAATTATGGAATATGAGTACCGTCGTAGCAGCAACGCGGCACAAGCGGCACGCAACATCAACGACGTTTACGGAGCTAACACTACAAACCAACGCACCACTTGTTATTGGTTTGCTCGCTTCCGTTCTGGAAATTTCGACCTGAAAAATGAACCTCGCGGTCGTCCGAAGACTTTGGTCGACAATGACGAATTAAAGGCGATTGTGGAAGCTGATGATACACAATCTACGGCTGAATTAGCAGCAGCTTTCGACGTTAGCGTCAAAACAATATTGGTCCATTTGCGTCAAATTGGCAAGGTATAAAAGCTTGACAAATTGGTGCCCCACGAACTCGATGATCGCCAGCGCGAAGTACGCGTCGAGACGTGCCTTGCACTGCTCAACAGACACACAAATGAAGGAATTTTGAACCGCATTGTTACCTGCGATGAAAAATGGATTCTGTTTGATAACCGCAAGCGCTCAGCAAGTTGGTTGGATCCTGGTTCAGCACCTAAACAATGCCTTAGGGCATAAACTTACGAAAACTTACCCCTAGAAAAGTGATGGTCACTGTTTGGTGGTCTAGCGCCGGTGTGATTCATCACAGCTTCTTGCCAAACGGGGTGAGCATTACTTCAGATGTGTACTGTGAAGAACTGAACACAATGATGGAGAAGCTGGCACATCTCCAACCAGCATTGGTCAATCGCTCGTCTCCGCTGCTCCTGCACGACAACGCGCGACCTCATACTGCACAGCAGACGGTCTCCAAGTTGCAAGAACTGGGGTTGGAAGCTCTCCGTCATCCGCCCTACTCACCAGACCTTGCGCCTACAGACTACTACTTTTTCCAGAATTTGGATAACTTCTTGGTGGGAAAAAAATTCAATACCCGAGAGGCAGTACAAAATGCCTTTGAAGAATTTGTTGCCTGCCGTCCAGCTGATTTCTTTAAGAAGGGCATCAATAAACTGCCACTGCGTTGGCAAAGATGCATTGATTGCATGGGTGATTACTTCGATTAATACAAATAAAAAATGCATGAAAAAAATTCGTTTAAATTTTTTCATACAAAACGGCAATTTCATAGTTAAAGACCTATTATTTCTATGATAACCTCTTATAATAATATTTACTTACTAACTATAAGCACAGTATAAAAACATTTAAAGACTATTTTATTACTAACATTATGGATCTTTGTTGTCCGAATAAATAAAATTTTGATTGAATGATATCTAAGCTACGCTAGCTGCGGTCAGTCTTTGGAAGGGTGACCATCTTAACATACCGAGACTCCCTCCGTGCCTGTCTCGGCTGTCATTCTGGATCTTTGACAGTCGTTACGGGTCGTCAGAAACCCGAAAGTCTGACAACCAATCCTTAACTCCTTACCAAGGGGTATCGTGTTACCCAGTAGGTAACTGGATTGAGGAGGTCAGATAGGCAGATGCTCCAATGAAAATACTGGTATTCAGTGCATTCGGTTAGACTGGAAGAGTGGAAGCTGACTCCAACATAGTTGGGAAAAGGGCCAGATAGGCAGATTGATCGTAACACCACATCTACAATAATGTACTCAATACAATACCTACTCAGTCGTTTATTGCATTTTCTCAATCTGTCTGCTACGTATATGTACAAGCTATGTTGACAGACTGTATCAGTGTACAGATAATGTATAGGTCCGAACAATTGTTTTGATGCAACTCAATATTTATTTACCTATCAAACGCAGCAATGTCGCTGTCTGGTTGTAGTGGGTGATGTAGTACCTACCTAGTAAAAGGCTGCGGCACCGTGACGCTGCGCCGGCGCCGAACAACGGGCAGCCCCAGTTCCAGCACGCGCCATACATGCGCATCTCTGAACACGTCATGATCAGTTACACTGAATTATTTATCAGGGGAACAGTCATTTACATCAGACTCGACGGTTCTCATTTGACTGGCTAGTACTAATACTTACCTCTTTTTGAGGTTGTTCTATACATGAAATAAAATGACGAACTAGCTTAGCTGTAATATCGTCACGATAACAAACAACTTGGGCTAAGCCCAAATTTTGAGAAAGCAATTTTAAAAGAATTTCTTACAAGCCCAAAGGGTATGTATGAAATTCGACATTCGGTGCACAGCAGGTCCACTATACTCTCTCGTGTGTTCTCTCTTGTGTGTGTCTCGTGTGTTTGCATTGTATGCAAATAACTCATCCAAAAATATCTATTTCGTCAGGAACACTTGTTTACATTCACACTTACGTGTCCAATGAAAGCAGAGTGGGAGGGAGAGGTCAAAGCTGCAGATTCGCCTCTGATACATAGGTACAGACTGTAAACCTAGCAGCGTGCCGTCACAGAATAGATGATAGTAGTAGGTACTGTGCCGCGCCGCGCCGTCTGCTGTTAAAGTGTATACCAACATTATATTACTAGGATCATCCGTAGGCTGTGGCGACCACGTTGCGCATCGATGCCGCGTGCCGCAGTCTGGCAGCTCGCGCGGAAACACTGTTAGTTAACTGACATGCCCATAGTAATGTCTTACACCACGTCGTAAATAAATTGAAACTACTTCTCTCCAAATTCCTTCAAACCTCTAAAACTACTTACAGTGTGTGTGTGGGCCACATTTTGCGAGAATTCCGGTCGTTTCGATTTCGAGGTGTAAGCACCTACCTATGTGATTAGAATCCTCCTTCATTCCCATTAGTTCAGTTGAGCCTCAAACTGCAGCATCCCTCCTGTGCTCGCGACGTCTACTGTTCGCAGAACTACTAGTCTAATAATGTTTTTAGGGTGCTGTTGGAGCTGCCGCGCAACCTACCCATTATTGACGCTGTTCACTTCCTCATAACTGCAGGAAAATCGTCAACATGGGCTTCCGCGAACATCTGCGAAGCGCTGCAGAAGCACGAAAATCCCAGCAGCATCCTAAACCCATTATTACACTGCACGCGACGGACGTTGTAGGCTTCTGCGTATACTACGTGCACCCACAAGCTGCACGTGTTAGAAAGTTTGGCAGTAGCCTTCAAAAGCGAGACGAACATCCTTACTTCAACGCGAAACCCGGCGGGCTACCATATTACATCGAACCGCTAACGCCCTCCGCTCCCTTTCTATATCAGCTTCGTCAGACAGGCCCTCCGTGACTACACGACGTGGCCCTAGGTACTTACTTATCCGACTGCGGCGAAGCCAAAAAAGGAGGGTTATGTTTTTGACCTATATGTATCTATGTTATTATGTATGTCCGTTCCATTCTGACCTCCTGTAGCCTAAACGGCTTGACCGATTTGATGAATGATATGTCGTTAGATTCGTCTTTATTTCGCGAGTGTCACTGGGCATATTAAAATTACATAAAATATAAATGGTGGATTTTGGCGCCAAAATATGTTTAAAAAAAAAACTCCTAAACCTATTGAGTGGGGTGAAAAGGTGATTACAAAAATACATCTAGACAAAATATGGAATGAGAAATGGTAATAAAACGTATGCGGTCGGGGGAACCCCGTCAGGAGTTCAGGACCGATGTTCCTTCTCTATAAGATTTTTAAAAAATCGAGTGAGAAACCCAAATTTTTATTGCTTTGAAAGATAATTTTGACGGACGTACCTACGCACGGCTACAGATCAAGCCAGCATAAGCAGCATTTCCAGTATAAGCTGATCTCGCATTGTCTTATAGTGTAAACTGGAAATGTATAGCTTGATGTGTAGCCGTGTGTACGTATCAGAGTGAGCACAGCTCTGTGCACCCGCCCATCTAACACTGTTTGTCTGCGAGCTAGCAAAACTTTAGCACATTAATAAGCTCCTCGGGTACCTACCTACATTATTGTTATTGTTAGTTCAAATATTTTGACAAAATATGAAATAATAATGATTATGGACCATAAAAAACTCGTGTTCAATGTGCCTCTGCTGCTCAAGGTATTCGCTTGATGAAGTTGTAAGTCCGTGACGCCCCTGAGCCCCTCGGCACTCGATCGCCGATCGCCTGCGCATGCGCACTCATGTGTGCCAACAGGTTTTATTATCCTTCGTTTGTGCTTGACTTTACGCGTAATTTGATCCCGGAGCCCTTGACATATACATCACATTAGGTTAATTATTGTAATTGGTGTATAACCGTTTTAATTAACTATAAATAAATAAATAAATAAATAAATAAATAATCACTTGGTAATCATAATTGTCCCACACAATATGGTTAGAGGACGTCCTGATTGTAATTCCACCTGGCATCGATATAGAGGTTTTGAAGCACCAACCATCATTATTGAGTGCAGAGACTTTGGACTGCGATGGACAACCGTTTTGAACATACTAGACAGTACTCCAGCTTGTCAAGAAGTCTTCGTTGAAGATACATACGGCCTGGAAATAGAGCGTATGGATAGAGCTACGTACGAGACATAGAGCAGCAGTCAATACTGCTAACTGCTACACTTGTTGTCATGTGGCCCAGTGACACAGCTCCAGCAGATCCCGTAACGATAGCGTACAGACAATGACCCCGTGCTCCCAGTTCCTATGGCTGCGCATGCACCGGCGACAGATTGAATAATGTCTTATTATGCCTCTCCGATAATACGTCGCTACCGTGTCTCAGCAGTTGCTCTGGAGGCAATTAGATATAACATCCTTCATATGTTAACGAACATCACGAATTGATAGTAAGGTAGATAACTTTTGGCAATTTTATTGTATAAATGAGTTGAATTTTGTGAAAATTTAATTTATTTTTCTCGAAAAGATGTGTTTAGGTACTGGGTGTGCCATTCTACAAAAATGTTCTACATGAAGATAATAGCTATACGCAGAAAAAATATGAAGCTTCTCACGAGCTGGCTATAAAGTACAGTCAGCAACAAAAGTGGATTAACACTTGCAGTTTTTTAATCTCAATTATTAAGCGAAATATTTAATTAAAATCAGAACAGAAGTAGGTACTTAAAATTTTAAGAACATTAACTCTTAACAGTTAAACTATAGATATAAGTTTTTTTATATTTCTATGAGTTAAACGAAAAAAAAAGCAGTTTATCGAATCATTTTGTTATAGTTTAGATGATGTCAAAAAGTAGCAATGTTAACCCACTTCTGTTGCTGACCGTACAGTGGAGCCGAGATGATTACCAAATTAAACCAATCTTTTATGGTCCAGACCAAGTCCTAATCAATCATGATAAAAATCAAAGTTTTGTTCCACTGGCTTTCACCAGTTTCACCTAATTCATCGCAAATCGGAATTACAGCTATAAGATCGGTCGTAATCAATGAGAGTTAGTTTTGTTAACTCCATTGTTTCTGCATTATGTTCATTATTTGTTCAGCCGTGCTCTGCTGTGCTGGAAAGGAATGCTACGCTTGATGTTAGTAATACGTAACCGTACCTATGTCCAAAACAATGCGCACATGTACATGTAGCTACGGTTGAAGAAAGCGAAATGAGCCCGCGATGGCTGCGCTGATGCTGATGTATTTTCCGCTTTCTAAATTCAGCCCCGAGAGGTTCGGCTTGCGAACTGTATACATAAATATTTTATTTTAGTAGCTACGTGCTGGATGTTGGAAGAAGGGCTTCGTTGTAGGCAAACACACTAACGAAATAAAATGACCACTTCGGAAGAGCCGCCAGTGACAGTTTTACCTAAAGAAGAATGAAATGCATAATGAAAAAAAAAACTGAAGATGTTACTGAACTGATAAATGTTGTTATAAGGAGAGGAAGTACAAAGTGTTCTTTGGTCTCCCTCTCCATAGAACAACATTTATTCACTGCCAATCAATCATTGTAGTCAATTACTGCCTATTATTCATTTATCTACCATATACAAAGAAAAGATGGATTCTATATTTTTATAGAATCCATCTTTTCTTTGTATAAGGTAGATAAACGAATAGGCAGTAATTGAGCACATGACGGCTGGGGAGGGTTTGACAGAAAGACTGCGTAGTGTCACGCGTTAGCTCGGACATCAACGGGAAAGTCACCACAAATTACCTATTTGGTCTTGTCACTTGTCAGTAAGTAATTGAGCATTTGTCTCAAACTCAAACTCAAAGCTTTTATTTCAATTAAACCAATTACAGGCACTTTTGAATTGTCAAGGGGTCGGTCAGTCAAAAAGATGAAGCTAGGCGCCCATTCCAAAGCATAGTAGGTACCTATGGAGAAGAACGGGCAAGAAACTCCACGGACACTCTTTTAAATCAAGATATGGTTACAAAATAATGGTTACATCATTCATGTTGAAATTTTACATGTGAGAACGATGCAGAACGTTAAAAGCGTCCTTAAAAAAAAAAAACTATTCAAATATTTAAATTAAATTAAAATAAGCCGTGGCCGCTAAGGTATGACCAGCCTTCACTGACAGCGCTTGTTCACGAACCTGACGCATGGATTAGCTAAATGATCCAACACGCGCCACCATCAGCGAGACATTAGAGTGAGCGTCACATACTCTCAGCCGCCAGGGCACATTCAAGTCAAACAAAGACGTACCCAGTAAATGGTAGCTTTAGAGTATGTACATAGTACTCACACATGTGCTATGCAATTATATAATACAAAGGAGATTGAGTCTATACAATGCAATGATAGTCTTACAATCTTCAGCAGCTCCAACAGTATCTTCAAATGTTAATTAATTAGTTGTGGTTGTGGAGCAGGACCAGCATTGAGCCAAGCATTTTTATCAGTTATGTAATCCCCAAACTTATAATATGCCTCCCTGCATAGTGTGCGTTTTATACAAGTTTTGAATTTAGTCTCATTGAGTTGAAGTATGTGTGGAGGTATTTTATTGTAACATTTTAAAAAGTACCCCATGAACGACGAGTCTACTTTAGCTAGTCTGAAACCTGGTTGAGCTAATAGGTCCCTTTTTCTAGTACTATAATTATGCCTTTCACCTCTTTTACTAAAAAGATGTAAATTTTTCCTTACGTACATGATATTTTCGTAGATATATTGACAAGGTACCGTCATGATGTTAATTTCCTTAAACAGTTCCCTTAGAGAATCGCGCTTGCGGAGATTATAAATTGTCAATGTCTCAATCGTCGCTAGGTAGATTTATATATAAATTGCTTTGTTAATTGCAGATTACTTATCATTTTGCTTCTTTAATGTTAGCATGAATTAACGTTGTGACTTCCTTTATTCACTGTAGGCCTACATCCATTATCTGTCCAGTTCTACCCTTACATATTCCAGCAGCTAATTTACTAAGTACTTACATTACTAGGTACATAGACAATTCTCTGTAAGTTATAGCGGCTGGCAACTGGCAAGGCATGGGGGTGATAGTAGGTGGAGTAAGTAAGTAAACGGATGGCGTTCAAAGGCTGGACGACGACGGTCGACCTCATCAGGCGGCGAGTAGTTGCCAATGCCAGTGGGTACAGCACAACCAAATTGAGCAGCGTGGGTGGAATAAGGCTACGCATGATGACGATAAGAAGCTCCTCCCAGCTGCGCACTCAGTAACAGTAACGTGTACCTGTTGTTGCAGTAACCGCGGTGCGAGGGAGCGGCGCGCGCGCCGCGGGCATGCGTCCGAAACGGTAGCGGCAGCATGCGCGCGCTCAAGCTGTGCCTCGCGCTGCTCGTGCTGGCGCCAGACATCGATGCACAAGGTTTGTACATCACTTTACGCCGTACACACAATACACATCTCCAGACCAGAGATACCAGAGAGTTGTCTTGCCTCCTCATAGAATGACAATTCAAATTTTTGTCGTTTTCGATGTCTTTAACGCAGAGCATTTTGTCCCCTAGAGCCCCATCAGTGAGTGAAAAGACTTCACTCACAGGGATACTTGATACCAGTTAATCTATACCTATACCTACCTACTTAGTTACTTCATATACAACAATCTTATCCATGACCGGTAAGTTTTGTATTGAAAAACAAAATTATATTGTGGTTCACAGCTGCGTGAAATTGTTTTCCTGCAGCTCTAAGCTTCCTATTTGCAAGAGATCGGCTGTTAAATTGTTAGACTGCCGTCCATAAACATTAGAACCATAGATACAAGTACGCACGGCTACAGATCTAGCTATACATTTCCAGTATAAGCTGATCTCGCATTTTATAGGATTTCCTTACAATGACAGGTCAGTGTAAACTGGACGTATATAGCTTGATGTGTAGTCGTCTGTCTGACCCATTCCACAGTTGCGCTATTGTTTTTCACAATTTTGCAATAATTTGGAAACAATTGACATTATTGTTTTAATTAATGTCCAACAGTAATTTAGTTATTCAAATATTGGCACGTTGATAGCCTTAACAACAGTATCGGTGCGTGACAGGAGAGCGTGCGGCACGTGGCGGCGAGGTGGCGCTAGCGTGGCGCGCGAGCGGCGCGGCGGCGGACGCACAGTATGGATAACTGCTCCATTGTCCGCTAACTCAGACCGTTTGCGTGCTGTTATTGCATTAGCCGTTACTAGTGGCACCGATATCATTTCAATGGTTTTTGTAATTGGGCGGAAAGTTGGAAAATGACACTTTGGTGCCGCCACACGCTTACTTCTACATGATTACTCAAAGCTCGTGGGACGAACTGAATGGATTATGTTTTGATAGGTCAGGGAATGTGATCCTTCTCAAATCGGTAACTCTGTATCGGACTTTTTAGCGAGGTTCAGATTACCTTTCTAGGTTCTCCAATAATATGTATATTGCCATTGTCAACCCAAAGCTGGAAGAAGCTAAGATTTTGATGCCTAGCAAGTGTTGATTTCGATTTAGAATATAATGGCCAGTTTGTTCTCGTTATTATTTCACAATATCGCACGGCACGTTCGTACTGCATCCATTCTTTAGCGTACGCTCACCGCCGCCAAATGATCCTGTCTTAGGTAACTCAGCCGTTTGATACCTTGCTGAATACTTTCGCAAGCACATTCTACAGTTTAACTGATTGCTGATTGCTGCAAGTTTCTTCTTTATGAGAGCGAATTTCTTAGATTACAGTAAACAAATATAGTATCTACCATAGTATATCTGGATACCTACCTACCTAGTTGTATTCGATTTAGAACTTTGCAAGTGCCTACTACCTTTTATTGTATACTAGCTGCTGCCCGCGACTTCGTCTGCGTGCTTGTTCCCCCGACCCACCCGTCGCATCGCATTGCCTGCCCGCGCTATTACTTCGTTTTCGCTTAGCGTTTTTTCTGACTTTTTTTCTTTTAGCTCGCCACGTAAAGGTTTTAGAGTGATGTTAAATATGCCTACTTATAGCCTTCCTTTAGATTTGGGCTACAAAATGCAAAAAGATTTTTCAAAGTCCGACTGGCAGTTCCAGAGATTAGCACGTTCGTTCACCGCATCCCCTTCCCGCTAACTTCTCCCTCCCCCTCTCACCCACTCTCACACCCCCTTCACCACATCCCATTCCCCTCACCTACCTTTACTCTCACCAACCCCTGCCCCTATGCTCCTCCCCTCTCCCTCCTCACCACCCATCCCCTCCCTCTTCCCCTCTCCCCTCTCCTTCCTCCTCCCCCTCTGACCCTCCCATCCAGGGTAGTTTTGAAAAACTATTAATGACAAACTTTAATACTTAGGCAAGAATCTGTGCCAAGTTTCAAGTTAACCAAACGAATAAGATTGTTCATATAAACTGTATTCCCTGTTTTCATGCCCACAGGAGTGGTATTTAAAAAAATCGTTTCGGATGTTTCCATAACTGGACTGAATGATTATTTTTACCAATTTTTGAGTTAATTAAGCCCGCAGTAAAATTCTCCCCTGAAAAAATTACTACCCTTTTCACCCCCTTAATGGGGTAGATTTTCGAAAAACCCTGATACATTTTATTCTTAATTTTTGGTCTCAAGTCAAGAATAAAAATACTAAGTTTTGAGGTAATCGCGGCGGGGCAACGCGTCGTCGAACAAATCGCGTATGGCTTTTTTTATTTTCGTGATAACTTCGAAATTAAATGTCCGATTCGAATGAATTTAAAAGTATTTTACTGCTACATAAATACCCTTGATGATAAAACTATTTATTTGAATAAGAATTAATACTACGATACTAATGTAACCAACTTTTGTTTCTACCGGCGATCTAATTAAATTTTAAAACACAAAAGCTGCTATTGTGATTTAACTATGATAGTTAGATACATTGCCTCGCGGACTTTTTTGAAGGTAATAATGAGTACTTTAATCATGTCGTACATACTTTTTATTTATCACCAATAGTTTTCTCAGCGCACGCCAAATAATGAATTTTATAGGCAAAATTTTGCGACTTTGGGTTACATTATTGCAATTTTCTTAAGGATCTCTAATTTTTTTGAAAATAAATTATTGCCTATGTTACTTCCTGATAAATTAGCTTTCTACTGGCAAAAAAATGGTTACAATCGGTCCAGTAGTTTCGGAGCCTATTCGGTACAAACAAACAAACAAACAAATCTTACCTCTTTATAATATTATTATTATATTATTATTATTATATTATTAATATTAAGTATATTATTAATTATTATTAGTAATAGTATAGATAAAAATTCTTTGATTAGTTGAGGCTAAGAAACTTTAATTGATAGTGCACTTGCAACGTCGTGCCAATCGTTGCATTTCACATTTCACCATCTTGTGCTTCCTGTTTTTTTCTTTACAATTAGGTACCCTAACCTTTGTCAAACCTCGCAAATGCTTTTCAGGAAAATATATTTTCTATATTATGAATCCTAGAACTGACATTTCCCCAGTCTATATTTTATATCAGTCTAAGAAATACTACCCAATATTAAATTCTGGAACAATTCCAACAAATCTAAGATTTAGTTTAAACGAGTAATACATTAGTTAAGTGTGTCAAACAAAGCAAATCGCAGTACAAACGAGGCCCGGTCAAACAAGTGAAGGGTAGTCGTTTCTTTCGGCGAGGGCTGTTCGCTGCCCCACCCTCCCCCTACTCCCCCGGCCCCGCCAGCAGGTTACCTACGGGGCCTTGCTTGACACGTTTTCACGTAGTAACTTTCGTAGCAGTGATTTTCTTGTAAGGTTTTTTTTTTACCATTTACTTCCTTTTAATTTTTTGTAAGTAACATACCTAATATAAAAGAAAAAGATAAAAGTGTTTCACTTATATTGACTGCGGCTGCAGCTACCAACATAACGCTTCTGGGTGAACCCTTCTCACAATCAAATGTCCCAAAATGAACTGTTACCATATACTTACTTGTACTTCTCAGATCAATAAAAAAGGAAGATGGAGACATCAAAAGTGAAGCCACAAAACCGTGCTCCTGCAAGTGCAATACACGCTCACGCACACACATACCTAAAACCACGCTCACAGAGATATAGTTAAAAAAAAATTAAATTCTGCATTCCTGTATAGTGAAAACTTGTAAAAACAACCACGGAATCACTTTTCACTTGGAAGTACTTGAAATAACATCTTTTTTTATTTGGTTACTTTATTTGGCTTTAGGTTACTTGGAACAAAAAACCTCAACGATCGAACGCAGTGACATAAAGTGCGGGTTGCCATAAGTAGGTAATACGATTTAAAATTTTCCTATTCGATTAAACAAATTTAAATATGATAATCTTACTCATACAATATTATTCCCCAGTTTAATAAACCCTTCACACACACACAGACAAAAAGTTGCCGTCACTTTTGATGTTCGCGGCGCTCCGTCTTCCTTTTTTGTTGATCTGAGCTTGTACAGTCAGCGTCAAAAATATCAGGACAAACACACTGTTCAAAATGATCTCAACAACTAAGAAAATTAAACTTTATCTCAACTGGATATAGTTCTTGTCAGAATGACTGTTGTCGTGTACCTACTGTCTTCATTCTGAAACATTCCTTGTGTCATTGAGTTAATATTTCATTTTCATAGTTTTTAGATCATTTTGAACATTCAGTTCGTCCCGATATTATTGACGCTGACTAAAAAAAGACAAAGAAAAAAAAAAAGAAAGTAAAAGAAGACCTGGCATAGATTAAGACCCTCGCCCTCGAGTCCTCGGCGCTTCCCATTCCGTATTCTGCTTACATCAACCTGTTCAGCTAGTAGCTAGCACTGTCTTCATGTATTAGTAGGTACTGATTGTGGTATCGGTGTGCAAGTGAATGGTTCCCTCGGTAGCGTGGTGTATATCGCGTGCCATTGGACAGTGGCGACTGGCGGCCACTGGCGAAGTGGCGACAAGGACGGGTCGCTGACCGCTGGCGAAGTGCGCCCAGTGCACTACCTTGTTAATTAATATGTGCTGCTCTGCACTGACTTGCGCTAAATTAAATAGTACCTACCTACTCTTTGAAGAATATTGAAATGACAAAAATCATCATCATCCTCTTATTCCAGTTTGTTCGTCGTCAGTGCACGTCTTCTTCAGCCGTCATTTACCCCCTTTCTATTTTAGCTATCATTGTACACACAATCTATCCATCGATCGTTTCTTTGGTCTTACCTGGCTTACTCCTCCTACATTCATACTACTTACAAGCTTTCCCCGCAACATTCTTCTGTATCACATCACATGGCCGTACCATGACATGACAACAGATTTCCGCTCATATTCGCGGTCACCGGCCGACGCGGGCGCTACTTTGAGTTTTTCAGGTTTTAACATAACTATATGTATCTCTACATTAAATATCTATCGCAACCGCATGCAATCAATCCAATGCCTTTTGTTTGGCAACGGTAATTGCCCTTTTGCCAATTGTGCATGCATGGTGTATAAAGAGATAAAAGAAAACTAGTATCGTGACTTCAATGGTTCTATCTAACTGCCCACTAGTAACGCCAAGAGTATAATTGAGCTTGTCGCGGAGAAAAGCGTGAACCTTGAACACGACACACGCGACACGAGACTGATCCAGTTGAGATAGTGTGCCGCAATCAACAGCTGTGATTTATCGGAGCAATTAGCAGCTGTTGTTGCGCCAATCAGTGCGCATGACAGTTACAGAAACTGCTAAATTGTACTGTAACACCGACAACTGGGTGCCGCTGTGAGCCAACACCGGATAGCGAACACTTCGTTTACGTAAACTGAAGGGTTTAACTTAATTGTTCCCTCGGTGAAGTAGGTATGCCAACCTCCACTCATTATAATAATACCATAGTAATAAGGCATTCGTATGAGCGGAGCCCTATTATAAGAGCAGATCGCTTCGGTGCGCTTGCGATTCACGCGGGGCTTTATGTGTCAGTCTTCAGCCAAAATATTTTCATACAGTGATCTACCGCACAGAGCGAAGTATTGTTGAACGCTAGTCTGTACTGTATTATTGAACACATAGTAAACGTTAGTCGTCTCAAGTCACAACATTGCAACAACGCAGCTAGCCGCTAGTAGGCGATTGTCCGATCCGTCTCGGTGGTCCATTGTTCATAGTCCGGGTCGCAACTTCCTCCTGTCGGATAGTGCGCGCCCGCGCCAGTGAGCTAACGGCGACAAGACCAGCTCCGGCCACAGGAAATATCGCAACTCATTTTATGCTGGGAATTTGGTGAAACATTACAAACGCATAATGAAATGTTTGTTCCACGGACATTTGAATAATAATTTTAGCTGCCGAATTTGTAATATCGTTTTGTTTTTAAGTACCTATATGTAGATGAAATTGGAACTAGACACGATACAAATTGTTCTTGCAATCCAATGACGTATTATCATCATTGTTGCAATCTAATATCGTCGATATTGTAATCGATCTAAGCTGTGTCAGTTGTGTGCTCTAAGCTGTGTCAGCTGTGTGCTCTAAGCTGTGTCAGCTGTGTGCTCTAAGCTGTGTCAGCTGTGTACTCTAAGCTGTGTCAGCTGTGTACTCTAAGCTGTGTCAGCTGTGTGCTCTAAGCTGTGTCAGCTGTGTGCTCTAAAAATCTGTGTCAGCTGTGTGCTCTAAGCTGTGTCAGCTGTGTGCTCTAAGCTGTGTCAGCTGTGTGCTCTAAGCTGTGTCAGCTGTGTGCTCTAAGCTGTGTCAGCTATGTGCTCTAAGCTGTGTCAGCTGTGTGCTCTAAGCTGTGTCAGCTGTGTGCTCTAAGCTGTGTCAGCTGTGTGCTCTAAAAATCTGTGTCAGCTGTGCTCTAAGCTGTGTCAGCTGTGTGCTCTAAGCTGTGTCAGCTGTGTGCTCTAAGCTGTGTCAGCTGTGTGCTCTAAGGAGCTTTGCACATGGAGCAACTATTGCAACAACTGGCAACTTGCTGTTTACATATCCTTATTTCAATTGGACTGCGCACAATAGCAACTCGATGTTTTATTTGATTCTTTCGATATGTTGACAGTTGCCTCAACTTAAGTTGCTCCATGTGCAAAGCCCCTAAGCTGTGTCTGCTGTGTGCTCTACTTTCTTGAGCATACAGTAAGGGCATGCAAGGTCTGTTACTTCCTAGGGTTCAATTTAAGTTCACAGAAAGTTCGTGCGAACATGGTGGGACGTTAACACTTAAAAATTAAATAACAGTTAAGATTTAAATCATGTAATATATTCTCAAGCCGAACGCAAGAAAGGTATGAAATATGGATATTAAGGCGAGTATAGCTGCTAACCGGCAGCGCCACCATCGAAACATTCATTAGTCTGGAAGGAAATTTCTAAATGTTCCATATACAACATATAAATTCCCTATGCTTACATTTTTAGTCAAAAGAGGTAGAATTTTGTATATTAATAAAATCAACACTAAACCTCCTAGGCTCGAAGTTCCGAATTAACGCCACAAAATATTCTACTTCATCTGACTAAAAGTGTGAGCATAGTACAAAATGTTCCATAATCTCCTTGCTTATTATTTTTTTTCTTAATGGTGGCGCTGTTGGCAGCTATACTCGCCTTAAGGTAAAAATTGGAGCAACGTGTCGTGCTCTAAATACTAATGTTTTTGAAACTCAGGTTAATTCTTGCGTGCGTGATGCAGGCACGAGACGTGCAGCTAATTGTAGACTTTACTTAACAAATTTATCGACGGGCTCATATTTTAAAACCGTTGGTAAAAAGTAGCAAGTTATTTTCCGCGTATCTTTGTTGGCTCAGGGCATAACCATTCCGCATGACGACAATAAGGTCTATTTACATTGTAAAAGGATTTTCGCATAGAGGAGTAAATATTTTCATAAGTTGCCTGCAGCACTGCACATACAAATACAAATGAATAGGATGTAGGAGTAGGAGATGCTGTCAGGTGCTCTAGTGGGTATCTGATGATGGGATGAACTCGAAGTAGGTAGGCATGTAGAATGTATAGGTCATACATAGGTACCTTATACATATGAACTTGAAATAACTTGAAATATTGGTGCAAGATAATAACACTAAGCTGTCGGAAATTCATTGTTCTCCAAATCGTCGTTAATAATCCGCGGCTAACAAAACGGATTCTTCCTTTTGTTGTTTCTAAAGTCTTTAAATTAATAAGCACAACACATGAAGCTGTTCGAGGCTATAGGAACACAGTACTTATCCACCAATTGGCAGGAAATCCTTCAAATGTATATAGAGATATAAAGCGTAAGGTAACCTATAGGTACATACGATTTTTCTCATTATGTACATATTTTTGTAACAGTAATTAAACAAAGGTTCCAGTAAGTAATAATTCTTTCTCTTATCCAACATTGAAAGTCGAAACTCAAATTGATTTTGCTTGACGGCAAAATGAATGTCGAATCAAAATTAATTTGTCAATCTGTTCTGAATTTAATTTGAATTGATAATACCGTTACGTAATAAACGCGCGCTGGCTCTTGGCGAAGAAGATCCTTTCATGGTGTAAATTCGACGGCTATTTGCAATTAATTGACATTCCATTACTCAAATATAGAGCGGAGAATTATTTGTAATAGGTACTGTTGTAGGCAGTTAACTACTTATCGTGGTTATGAGTTGATCACAGAAATCTAAATAATAAGGCACTATTATTTAGATTTCTTTGGAGTTGATTGTAACACGATTGCCGCGACAGCAACGATGGAATTCTGAAAACTTTATCAATCCATTCAGTCTATCTGCCTGTGATCTAAGTAAGTACTCCCGTCGCCCCAAAGTACAACACAACACAACACACAACACAACACTTTGGCTCTTTGACTCCCTCAAATCCTCAAAAAAATACATTTTGAAGTCCGTTTGGAATTTGACCCTACCAAAAACGCAGTTTTGATAGAATTTTTGTGATCAATTTTCATTAAAAAAACTATTATTCAAAAGGACAGTCTTATCAAGGGGTTACGTACTACCCAGTATCTGGGTTGTGGAGGTTAGATAGGCAGTCGCTCCATGTAGCTGCATGCTGCATCCTGTTACTTACACTGGAAGCCGACCCCAACATACATACATAGATTGGAAACGGCTAGCCAGAAGATGATTCAACAGGACATTCATTTATTAGTCCTGTGGATGAATGAGATAGGTGGCAGTTCGGTGGGATGTCACAACTCACTTGTGGACTGCGAGCGCGTAGCAGCGCTGGCGTGGGGGCGCGCCGCCATGCGTGCTTCCGCCCTGCACCGCCGCATGACACGCACACATCTACTAAGATACAATGACATTTTTTCAACACTCCTTAGTCCTCCTGCGTAATAAACTTTGACAAATACGGAATAATGGAGACATCCATAACGGAAACGGAGTTAATGAAATGCTTTCTGCTGCCAATCAGGAAAAACAGGTGACAGAAATTATTATGCCTTTCTTTAGCAAACATTTCTTACTTGCAGATTTCGAAAGCTGATTTTATAAAATAAGAATGTAAGTATAGAAATATCCAGTCACGTAAGTCTCAGCAAGTCAATACATGATTACGAGCTGACAATGAAAACGGCGTATAGTGGAGATGAAAGTAAGATAAATCGTTTAAGTGTCCATTATCTGGTAATAAGGCGCGTAATGCAGTAATGACGGAGATGACGAGTCAGATCGGAAACTATCGTCAGCTCGTAATTCGACAGATAGTCATCTCGATGAGATCTCGAGCGCCTTTCCCCGCCGCACGTAACCGCCGTTTATAGAATAAATTGTCCTTGAAATGATTGGAAACTAACTGCAAGTAGGTACTTTCCCTCTCTGGTCTCGGAGAAACAACAGGTCTTTAAAATTTCTTATTTTGATGTCTTCATGTATTTATCCGCTCGCGTAAATCTCAAAGTTATTGAGTTGATGCAAAGATATAATATAAGTATAATAATAGTTTATAAGCCGTGCGCCCGGTGGGGTTACCCATCGGGAAAAATGACGATCACAGGTTTGAATAAACCTATATCAGGCATTGAATATCAGGCAGGTCGCTATTAGACCTTTAACCAATAAATACCACTAAGTGATACACTAGATTGAGAAAAAAAAAAATGAATTTGAGGATTTTCTTACTAATAAAACGTAACTATAACGTGTGTGTGTGTCAAAACATGCTTCTGGACCTAGCGATTTAGGCTGTGCGTTGTGTATTTTATTAAGTAGACCTACCTAATTAGGTACTTGAAACTTCTTGTAGAACTATTCTATTACCGCTGCAGTATGTTTCTCAACTCAAAAACAATGAAACAAATTGTGTGATACGGTGCAAGCATGTTTGCGTGCTCACTCATTAACATTGCACGCTAATGGTCGGCGCACGCGCTACTGCTGCACGTGCAGTATTCATATTTGAAACCCCAAGCCAAGCCATCATGTTTATAAAGGGATTTCATAGTAAATTAAAACCGACATGTGGAGTGGTAATTATACGAGTACGTGCAAAAGCACACTTTCTTTAGAAATTACTTAATGTTTCATAGGACTTTAGGTTAAGGAACCCTAGCTTAGTCAAGATTAAAAGGAAACTATATAAGTTTCGAAAGTCTAACTCTATGAAACTGTATGCCATTATTGACATCAATCATCCGTGTCAGTAGTAGGTAAATAACATCTTCCTGTATCTAACCCATAGTGATTAAACCATAGTGACCACCATACCATACAATACCATACCATACCATAGTGATTAGTAGTGTGTAATGATGATCTAGCAGAATTGTAGTGAAATTAAACTGAAAACATGACAATAATGTCAGGTGACGATGACCAGTTGACATCCAGGGTACTATAGGTGCCTATGCGGATACTTGCACTCAGGACCACACAGGACTGCACACAGGACTGCACACAGCTTGTTGGTCTACCCAGTAGCCTGCTACAATGAAACCGAAAGTGTCGATGATGAAGGGAAAGCCGCGGGTCAGTCCGAGGTCCGCCGAGACCGAGTAGTGTCCGACCCACATTCGGTGGCTATGAACCCGAGCCATGGCCGCCATGTTGCTCGAACCCACCGGAAGTGGCGAGGGGGATTTATAGCGCGACCGCCTTCCGGTGCCCCGTGCCCCACATAGTTTGTCTCTGCATCTGCGCACCTGCCATGAAAACGATTCACTAACTTTACTAAATCTATCACAGATTGGTTTGTTTCACTATCTAGTCTGGACGGCGACAGTGCAGCGTGTGGGAACTCACGGTAACTGGCCGCTATGTTTACAATATTTCACTATCTAGTCTGGACGGCGACAGCGCAGCGTGTGGGAACTCACGGTAACTGGCCGCTATGTTTACAATATTTCACTATCTAGTCTGGACGGCGACAGCGCAGCGTGTGGGAACTCACGGTAACTGGCCGCTATGTTTACAATATTTCACTATCTAGTCTGGACGGCGACAGCGCAGCGTGTGGGAACTCACGGTAACTGGCCGCTATGTTTACAATATTTCACTATCTAGTCTGGACGGCGACAGCGCAGCGTGTGGGAACTCACGGTAACTGGCCGCTATGTTTACAATATTTCACTATCTAGTCTGGACGGCGACAGCGCAGCGTGTGGGAACTCACGGTAACTGGCCGCTATGTTTACAATATTTCACTATCTAGTCTGGACGGCGACAGCGCAGCGTGTGGGAACTCACGGTAACTGGCCGCTATGTTTACAATATTTCACTATCTAGTCTGGACGGCGACAGCGCAGCGTGTGGGAACTCACGGTAACTGGCCGCTATGTTTACAATATTTCACTATCTAGTCTGGACGGCGACAGCGCAGCGTGTGGGAACTCACGGTAACTGGCCGCTATGTTTACAATATTTCACTATCTAGTCTGGACGGCGACAGCGCAGCGTGTGGGAACTCACGGTAACTGGCCGCTATGTTTACAATATTTCACTATCTAGTCTGGACGGCGACAGCGCAGCGTGTGGGAACTCACGGTAACTGGCCGCTATGTTTACAATATTTCACTATCTAGTCTGGACGGCGACAGCGCAGCGTGTGGGAACTCACGGTAACTGGCCGCTATGTTTACAATATTTCACTATCTAGTCTGGACGGCGACAGCGCAGCGTGTGGGAACTCACGGTAACTGGCCGCTATGTTTACAATATTTCACTATCTAGTCTGGACGGCGACAGCGCAGCGTGTGGGAACTCACGGTAACTGGCCGCTATGTTTACAATATTTCACTATCTAGTTTGGACGGCGACAGCGCAGCGTGTGGGAACTCACGGTACGGTAACTGGCCGCTATGTTTACAATATTTCGCTACTATTTGTGTACGCTGTTAATGTAAAAGCTAAAAGGTCAAGTTGTAGAGTCTAGGAAAGGTCAACAAACTTCTTCAAAAGCTTAAAATATCTAAGTTGATTTTTATTAAAAACTTTTTTACAAAAAACTTCCAATAAAAAACTACAAAGTGAAAAATAACTTTATTTACGAAAGTCAGTGTCTTTGGAACTGTATTTTAGTTTTTTGTCACTGACTTCCGAATTTAAAGTTATTTTTCACTTTGTAGTTTTTATTTTGGAAGTCAATTGTTTTTTTTTTTTAAGTTTTTAATTTTTCACTTTTTAGTGGGTCAGTTTGTAATTTATCTAAGTTACAATAGCCTAATATCAACTGCTCATCACCTTTTATAAAATATTGCTCTTCCCGATGCAAGGAGGTCAATTGTTGAGGAGTTCTCCTAGTGAGAACCAGGAGAACTCCTCAACAATTGACCACTTCACCATATGTATCGTGACGAGCATTTTGTAATCGAATCGCAACCCATGAAATAACTATTATCATTGAGTAGTTCCGATGGCCATGTGTGGTCTTCATCAGCAGTTCCACTTCACCAAATGGTGCTTTCCGAATGCAAATGCACGAATTACTATAAAAAACACCCAAATCTCTTTAGGTATGCCTATAAAATTTGATGGTTTCCCTCTATTTCCATGTGACTCCTTTCATCAGATTCTGACTTGGTGACAATGGGACCACCTCGAGAGCACACTTTAAAAATAAAAGAATTTTCAAAATCGGTCCACAATTGACGGAGAAATCGGTGTACATTACCTACATAAAAAATATTATATATACATAATGTATACGCGACAAATTGAGAACCTCCTCCTTTTTTTGAAGTCTATTAAAAAGTAGTGTTGATATACTACACAAGAACTGTCTCCTACATTTAAACCTGGTGTGTGGTGCAGGGCGGCTAACGTGGCGCGTGGGCGACGGCGACAGCGAGCCTGCGCCGCCGGCGCCACCCGCCACCGTGGCCGCCATAGCGCTGTCGATCAAGTCCCGCGGTGAGTGAGCGCAGACGCCAGTGCACACTTCACCACATATACGAGTAGTTGTTCTGTAGTCACCAGTGTTTGTGCATGTCTAGTAGATTTATTGTAGCAAGGTATTTTGAGAGCACTCAAGCTGTTGTTCGTATTGATTGATATAATATGTTTGCACTCTGGTTCATCGTCAACATCATCATCATTCAGCCGAAAGACGTCCAATGCTGGACATATGTCTCCTCTAAGCATCGTGACAACGACTGGTCCTGTGTCTCCCCCAAGCATCGTGACAACGACTGGTCCTGTGTCTCCCCCAAGCATCGTGTCAACTGGACCTGTGTCTCCCCCAAGCATCGTGACAACGACTGGTCCTGTGTCTCCCCCAAGCATCGTGACAACGACTGGTCCTGTGTCTCCCCCAAGCATCGTGACAACGACTGGTCCTGTGTCTCCCCCAAGCATCGTGTCAACTGGACCTGTGTCTCCCCCAAGCATCGTGACAACGACTGGTCTGTGTCTCCCCCAAGCATCGTGACAACGACTGGTCCTGTGTCTCTCCCAAGCATCGTGTCAACTGGACCTGTGTCTCCCCCAAGCATCGTGACAACGACTGGTCCTGTGTCTCCCCCAAGCATCGTGACAACGACTGGTCCTGTGTCTCCCCCAAGCATCGTGACAACGACTGGTCCTGTGTCTCCCCCAAGCATCGTGTCAACTGGACCTGTGTCTCCCCCAAGCATCGTGACAACGACTGGTCCTGTGTCTCCCTCAAGCATCGTGACAACGACTGGTCCTGTGTCTCCCCCAAGCATCGTGTCAACTGGACCTGTGTCTCCCCCAAGCATCGTGACAACGACTGGTCCTGTGTCTCCCCCAAGCATCGTGACAACGACTGGTCCTGTGTCTCCCCCAAGCATCGTGACAACGACTGGTCCTGTGTCTCCCCCAAGCATCGTGACAACGACTGGTCCTGTGTCTCCCCCAAGCATAGTGACAACTGGTCCTATGTCTCCCCTAGGCATCGTGGTAAGGACCGGTCCTGTATTTCCCGCATCCAGAGGAATCCCGAAACATCCCGACACACACACCAAGTCATCGTTCCACCTTATGCGGCATTGCACTGGTTCGTGTATTTTATTTTGATTTTTCTGCAGATTTAGCAATTACCTTTAGATTTGCGAAAAAAATGAGTTACAGTGCGGTTCAAAAAAGCTTCTCTTCCAAGTATTTCGACTAGCCCACGCCTTAACGCTCAGTGCTCACTGAGCTAAAGAACTTGGCGAGTTTTGGCTAATTAAGTTCAAGGAAATCGCTACCTATAAGATTAAGACACTCGTGAAAAAAGTACCTAGATATTGCAATCATGTGCACGAATACCCTGACTTGGAGCCTGTTGGAGCTGATGCAGAGAATGAATGGCACGATAGGAATTTAATTGAATGTGCAACAAGTACGAAACAACCCCCACAGGGCGTCGACCCTTGCGGCTTAGAATTGCGTGACTGTAGTAGCTAAGTTAGAACTTACAAGAAAAACATAAAAATAAGTTTCCTTGACCGTGTAATGAGTATGTTACCTAGTATGGTGACTTTTCTTTACACACCATTGTTTCGCTGAAACTATTATTGTACATGGCGAAGATTGAATTTCTGTACTAGGTGTTCTTGGCGTTGCGGACGAAGTTTGCACTATCTTACAGAACGTGACGTGTGTGACTCTACAAGAGAACCATGTAGCAGAGTGCATCACCCTTTTATTTGTTAACGTAATGTAAAATTTAATTAACAGTTTAAAATGGCTTGTTTGTCCGCCGGATGCTCTCGAGTCACTTTCACTGAGCGGTCGTTATTTGCGATGAAACTACGAGCACCTCCTCACTTATAGCATTTTATTGTTACTTATAATGTAACGGGTTGATGTTCCGAGATGAGGTAAGATGTGGTTTATGGTCACTTTAGTAGGTGCGTGCGGTCGCAGGTTGCGTTCGTGATAGGTTGAGCAGAAAATAGCTGTGATGATGATAATGGCTGGCGAAAGTGAACAGTAATCGTTATTCTAATGAGATTATACGAGTAGTACTACATTGTTTGTAGAACTTTAACCTAAAGAAGTCTCAAGACAAACTCTGCAACACCTGACAAAGAATCTGCTACGCTGTAAGACAGCTGTATTCATGTGAAACGTTGTAAATTATACAGTGAGTACCGGCTGTACAGTTTATGAATGTATGATCGTGACCTGCAGTCGGCTGCGCATCGTCTTGGTCTGCACAATGACTCACATCACATCGCAGCGCATACCTACAGCACGCCACACGTCGCGCTCCGCCGCGCGGCGCCTCTATAAATCCTACTTTTTGTGCTATCCGCGCTTTTTTCGTTTACGCCTGCCTAATGAACTTGTTGAATGCTGTACTTACATGACACATATGAAAGGAAGTTACGAAACTATCCTGAAATATCCTTTGCGAGCGAGGAAGTGATTATGAACGTAAGTATAACAATCATATGCTTCGCTACACACTAAATTCAACAAGTGTTTCTGTTGACCAATACTTACTGCAGGTGTGACTGTACCTCGATTACCCTACCTGATAAAAATTTACTTTTTCCTAAATTATGTTAATATTAGTGTTTGGGTCGGTTTCCCATATGGGGAAAAGGTAGTGCTCCACCCCGCACTACCCTGTAGAGCTCGTCTCCAGACGGGACACTCCCCCACCGATTATAATGAATGAAGAAACTCATAGTTATGAAAATACATTAGATGTGGTTTTATAAAGGTAATAAACAATAGAGGGATGCAAAGTATATTGTTACATAAACTTGTGAGTAACCCTTACGCTGGCGTAACAGGCAATTGATCAGACATTACTCACACGATACCTCACATCTACGCTCGGAGCACTCAGAGCAAAACTTCCATAAAGTGACCCAAGCGGCTATTCAGCGGCATTGAGTCGACACATGCTCTTTTGGGTCTCCAAAAGAGCATGTGTCGACGAACATGTCATTGTCTATGTTCCCTAGCAGTTCTTGCGAACTGATAATCGTGACGAAGCGGCCTTCCCTGCGGTAACCGTGCGACCGTTCTTGTCTAGCAACAGGGCGGCCAGTTTCGGCGGCATTACGTCAACATCATGCTCTGAAGGAGACATGATCCCTATCAGTCCTTGGACTGGACATAAGATAGTTGTGGTCACCCAACCCCTGGAAGTTCACCCCTTGCACAACAAGTATATCTGCAAGACACCGTGTTCATGTCAGTCTGACCGAATTATTGGTCTAAGATAAAGAATACAACTTATCAAGAATTACTTGATAATAGAGACGGGAATCGAATCTCAAGAATCATTATTTAATATAGTTTGGATAGACTCTAATAAAAGCCTACTATTGCTACTATTGCTTAAAAGGACATTTCTATCACTAGCTATGTAGTACATATCATGTTAATGAAAATAAACTATTTGTATTTGTATTTGTATTTATTGGCCGGAGGCAAAGAATACACAATTCAAGAATTAGGTATTAGATGATATAGTTACAGAGAATCAAACCTCAATGGTCAATATGTAATAGAGATGTGGATCAACTCTTGAAGGTTTATAGACAGTCCAAAACGCCCCACCCTTCATAACTTCCTAGTGTTTGGGCTGGGGAGAAGAAGTGATGCAACAAACTCCCCAGCAACACGTCTCTGTCTTATATAATTATGTTTTGTTGTAACGCCAACGTCTCCCCCTCTCGCAGGTTCCAGCTGATATCTGCAATTCAGTCCTGAAGATGTGAAGGAGGAAAGGGATCGTTACGCTTGCACTTAAATCCATTATTTATAACTTCGTTAATTTGTCTGATTACAATGTACACAATTCAGAGAGACTGGGAACCGTTTTACAACGTCAATTTGTCTCAAGTACGTGTTCTGTTAGACCTAACGCATAGAACCTCTGAGGACACTAATACGATTCTAATAGAACACGTTTCCTAAGCACTAAATAAATGTCTTACTCAATCCTAAGACAGAGTACTGCGAAGTCCTACAGCCATTGAGGAAGACAAGTGTTGAGTAATTCTAAACGCGTACTAATATGATTGACACCCTTACGGCGGCATAGCCCCTTTCTACTAAAATAACATAATGCACAAGCGCTTCGTAGACTCAGTCTCTAGCAGAACCCATTACGATCGAACCTGGTGTACGCCGAAGTGGTATATCGTCACTTCACATTTCCTTAATCTTCCCCATTTAGAGGATGCAGTCCGGGCGTGAACCGTCCTGCTTCCAATACGTGTCTCGATAAATAATGACGAATTAGGTAAAGTCCTACAGAACGGACGGGTTTATCGAGACAGGCTCCCTAGCGTTGTTAAAACGGCTACCAATTCAGTTTGAGGTACTTGGTGATGCCTAACTCCTCTCCCTGGAAATGAGCGTTACTAGACGTCACGCAACATGCTCTGTAGCGAGGCTTTTTTGGAAGTAGGTAGGTATTATCACTAACGTTTGGTTGCGCTGTTGTTGTAACCAATTACAGATCGGCTTTATAGCCTAGTTTGTTTTAAATGAACTGAGTATTTTCGGTTCTGCCTTCCATGATTTAATTTGATAAATGGCGCGTCAGTTAGAAATCAGTAATCGTCATCAGTTGTCATAAGTCTAATGTCGGAGAAAGGCCTTCCCCGATTCTCTATAACCAACTGCAAGTGACAGAAATCTACTGAGGTATGGATTAGGAGGTGGATACATAATACGAGAGAACATAGCATTCATTACAAATTACGATATTAAGTAAGAGTAATTTCGCTATGCTGCAATAAATACTGCTGCTGCATGCTGCATGCTGCATGCTGGAATAAATTATCATTAATCGCTCGTCAGCGATATCACTTAACCGTTACCAATCAAGTCTCAACACAAATCAACCTGCAAGGATAATAGGATAGTCCGTAACTATTATGTACACACTATTAATAAAGATTAAGTTAAGTTAAGTAAAGATGACACTTACCGAATAACTCCTTGAAGGGAATTAGATTGCAACTCACTTACTAAATACTGTAGGTATTACCAATTACGCCTCCGGCTTCCACCTGTATTCTTCCACTCCTTGACCCTCACTCACTTCTCAGTTAACTAGCCTGTACTCTTTCATCAACCAGTGGCTCCAACATACACACACACATATACTACATTAAATACTAAATTAGTCTAATCTGGGCTTTAACCCAACTATATTTAACTTAATAACTAATACTCGCTGTTTTGCGACAGCCCACTCTGACATGGCATCTTGGTATTCACTATGTCTAACTAACCTAACCTAACTTAACTAGCCTAGATCGGACGTCCGTCTCTAAAAGTGGTCTAAAACCAACTGCCTAACATTTCTCTTAATTATACTATAATCACCACATTTCGCTCCGCGAACCCTTCGCCAGCCTCCTCGCTATACCATATCCCAAACGTTCCTTTGTCTCATTCGTCAATTGTTTCCAAGGACCACTTGGACCCACTTAGTCAACAGATGCGACGTTGTATTGTTCTTAAAATTAGAAATAGGATATTTTTACAAATACTTAAGAAATTAGTTGAATTATTGCATCCGACCTGTCAGCCGCCACTCTTAGGACTTTCGCTCTTAATTTATGTCTCACAAGTGATTCGACAGATGCGTTGGTTTTTAAACAATATCATAATATTTTGTTGTTAAGTTGGGGTAACCGGCAGACTGTCACACAGGCTCATGAGGTTCATGCAGTTGATGATTGTTTTTTATTTGTATTCATAGCAGGACGTGCTAGGGGTCATCTTCCGAGGACAATTGCTAAAAAGAAACACTAGCGCTTCGTAGCAAATCTACAAGAAGCCCAAACGAAGACTTCAGAATATTTAAACATGCGATTACGGAAATCCGTTTCCAAAGTAAAAAGTCATTTGCATATCCATTTATTCAAGTCAGTAATCTATAAAAGTGGGTAAACGTTCCATTACAAGGAGGAAATGACCTCTCACCCCCCGCCCCGCCCCATGCCCTGGATAGATAAGTGGACGTGGTAATGCCGCGACCTGAAAAGCCTGAAAACATTACAATATCGATGTATCTGTAACAGTAGTTGATTGACAAAGACCTGACTGTACTGACCTACATTTGGGCCATCGTCAAATATGAATAATAATAAGGACTTCCCGTTGATTGATGATTGGTATTTCAGGAAACAATATTAGAAAGGTAGGCTATAATTATCATTATGTTTAACATAGCTTTATAAGTCTCTTGTACTTATCTCAATTTATCGTTTCGGTATTATCCTGACGAGTTTGGATCATTTAGTATCACTAACGAACATGATTTACTTTCTGTTTGTGCAGCGCACGCAGAGAGGCTCGGAGGTAAACCAGTACGGACAGCACACGAGCATAACTGACACATGGACCTTTAGAAAGAGACTGTCACATGAGTATGTATAAGAGAGACGACGCGCGATGCTCTACAAATTTGAACGTTTTCTAAAAGTCAATGTGCTATATTTACGGCGGGTACTGTTCAGTTACGTCTACGTCCTCTTAGGCCTTATGATGAGGTGCTCTTGTGACAGACGATTGCTTGTGTTGCAGCCATCCAGGATAGTCGCTGCTACCTGATGAACGGCGGCGCTGTCGAGAGCTTCTACATCAGCGAGGATACGCCCGTCGGAAGTGTTATTGGTAAGTTCATACCGCCGAACTCGAGTCTCTATGACACCTCACTCATTTCAAACGCTGAAAGAGAAGACCAAATAATAAAATTGGACCGAATATTAATTTTGTCGGTCGAAAAATTGCTGATTTTCATTTATTTGCATCGAACTGATTATTTGTGGCTATAGAATAGATTGCTGTAGAGAAGATGCAATAAAAATATATTTTAGGTAACAGGGAAACAAAATAAATTGCGGATTGATTTATTAACTTCAGAAAGTCCAGTTATATGCTCTAGAATTTATTGTCACGTTGCAGGTACTTTAAGCGTAAATGGCGACCCTGCAGAGGAGCTCGGTGACATAACCCTGCGGCTGCAGGAGAAGGGCGCAGCCGTGGGCATCGCGCCCGGCACTAAGAACCTAACCCTGCTGCGTGCGTTGGATCGCGAGGAAAAGCGGGGACCTTCCAACGTGTATGTCAATGTGCGCTGCGATCGGAGACGCACCACTGACCCGGTATATATATAACGATAAATTGCTCTATTATAGAAACCTACTTTGTAACAGAGTATGATTTTGCGGAAAGCATTGTAATAAGATGAACTACTTTAATTAAAGCACCAAAATAAGTGGTGTTTGTGGTTCTTTTAGCCAATGATGGTTTTAATAGACCCACCGGAATTCAGACAAAATTTGTTACAGTTTTGTCACAAATTTTTCATTGCAATACAACAGCTGGTGTATTGTGTTACAGAGCTTCATAATCCCGGTGTCTGTGCGCGTGTGGGACGTGAACGACAACGCGCCGGCATGGCTGGGCGCGCCCTATCGCGTGCGCCTATCGGAGCTCACGGCGGTGGGAACGCGCGTGGCCGTGGGAGCACGCGCCTCCGACGCCGACCAGCCCGGCCCGCACGCCACCATACACTACTCCGTGCTGCCAGGACCCAACCATGTGAGACCACTGCTTCACTCGTCGCAGTCCACTACTGCTCATATGCCTCTCCCAAGCTGCGCTATAACACACCCAGTCCTTCGCACTACCACCACACCACGTAACACCATTCCCACCACTGCATACCAACACTAAACTTACTAATATTGACAGTCACTACCATGAGTTACCGTTAAATTTTATGAACCCTTGAATCTCCCGAGAAAATATGTATGTAAATATAATGAAAAGACATATGAAAATATAAACTCTAAAAAGTAACTCAGACCTTGAATAGAATGTACACCTTCCATACTTAGCCTTCCTCCTTTTTGTACCCCAGGAATACCTCGGCTTCCCAAACGAGTTGGACAGCTTGTTGGTGGTGAAAAAGCCTCTGGACTACGAAACACTGAGCAACTTTACCGTGACCCTGCGAGCACAGGACGCGGGGACACCTCCCCTGCACAACGACACGGTGCTGCAAGTTCAAGTGCTTGACGCTGATGATCAGAACCCCAAGTTCACGCACGAGCATTACACTGCCACGCTGCCTGAGGATGCCAAAGAGGTAAAACATCATTATTAAATTATGTTCCCTATTGACTACCAGAAATAAGAATTGTCTTGTATTGAACTCTTGAAAGATAGGTAACATAATGGTCATCATGGTTTTGTGGGGCTTAATGTATTAATATAATTTTATAAGCTAAGTAAATCATTGTAATAAATAATAATAATAACATCACGCCTGAGATGTAAACGATAATCGCAGATCCTAGTGTACATCCAAAGATGCTTACTGGTGAAGCTCGTAAAAAAACACTCACAGGGTATATGGGTAAAATAGGTATGGTAGAGACCTCCAACTCTTTACGGTCTTTTATGTTAAAATAAGGGTACAATCCTGGCCACATCGCCGGGTCCAATCTCCGCTGCGGACCAGGACGTGGGCATCAACGCGCCGCTCACATACTCCACCACCGGTGACAACGGCCGCCTGCTGGTGGTGGACAAGGACACCGGGCAGGTCGCTGCCACCAAGCAACTCATCGATGAGCTCAGTCAGCCTGTGACTATCGTTATAAAGGTAAACTATTGGTAATCTATCTAGTGCTCATAGATCATTTGGTAACGAATTTCAAATGTATTCGAATGGTAACCCATAATTCGCATTAGAATTTCGTCCAAATGCCAATGGAAGCAGAAAAGATAGAAAAGAGAAGAAAGACATGAGATGACGTGTCTAATAATCCAGATACAGATGAAGCTAGCAACAGTAACTAGCTTCTTTTTATATCGTTTCCATTTTGTACGAGTTATGCGAACATAAATGTAGAAAACAGCTGATTTTTTTTCGCCATTTCAGGTTTGGTCCTACAGTAAAAGTTGTTTGTTATCATGAGTACTTGAATCATGTTTAAATATCGATCACTAATTACCAGTCACCCGTAACTAAAATAGACTGGCTTGGCGGTATCTACATGAATAAATTGACGGATTCTTCTCCCAACATATGCTGCTGAACTTAGCCGTCCTGCAAGGGATGTTAAATGAGGACCCCATTAAAGGCTTGAATCGAGCGTGATCCCCAGGAAAACAGTTTTATCGACGAATTGTAGTTTCTCTTGATTCAATACTATCTCACAATTACTACTATTGACATTTGGTAAAGAAAATCTTATGCACTTATTTTTTTCCCATTTAGTACTAAATTATTAGCAGTGAACCAATTTTGAACCTGCAGTATAGGGCGTTATTTACATTGCATTGAAATAATAGACGTGCATCAAAATGCACGTCTATTAATTAACCGACTTCAAAAAGGAGGAGGTTCTCAATTCGTGGGAATCTTTTTTTTTTTATTTTTTTCTTATGTATGTTCCCCGATTACTCGAAGATGGCTGGACCGATTTGGATTTTTTTTGTTTTGTTCGAGAGTGTATACATCACAGTTGGTCCCATATAAAATTGATTAACTTTGCTTGGGTAGTTTTTGAGTTAGCTTCAATAATACGTATTTTTTCCCCACTTTTATATGGATGATGTTCTAGTTTGTTTTGCAGGTAGTGGTATTTGAATTTGTGTGGGGTAGGTACACGACTAAAAAGTGAAAAATAAAAACTTTTTTACAAAAAAATACAACCGACTTCCAAAAACAACACTACAAAGTGAAAAATAACTTTAATTTCGGAAGTCGGTGGCAAAAAACGAAAATACATTTAACTAGACACCGACTTCCGAAATTAAAGTTATTTTTCACTTTGTAGTGTTGTTTTTGGAAGTCGGTTGTATTTTTTTGTAAAAAAGTTTTTTAAAAAAAATTAAGGAAGTGTCAGCAAATAACACCATCTATGGTTGGGTTTTTAACAAATGGGGTAGATCATTAATAACAAAAAAAGAGGAAAGGGCCCAATATTGAGCCTTGTGGTACACCCATTTTTACTTTTAAACCGAGTGAGTTGACGCCATTTATTTGAACTTGCTATTTGTCTATTATTTAAATAATATCTTACTAAACTGAGCGCAAGTTTTCCAAGCCCGTAATGCTCAAGTTTCAAGAGGAAGGTAATAACAAAAAAAGAGGAAAGGGCCCAATATTGAGCCTTGTGGTACACCCATTTTTACTTTTAAACCGAGTGAGTTGACGCCATTTATTTGAACTTGCTATTTGTCTATTATTTAAATAATATCTTACTAAACTGAGCGCAAGTTTTCCAAGCCCGTAATGCTCAAGTTTCAAGAGGAAGGTATCGTGGTCGACGCAGTCAAATGCCTTGGAGAACAAAAACACAAAATGCCGTTTTAGGTTTCCAAATTTGAACTTACCCGGATATTTACCGGATGAGTCCCATTTCTTATTAATATAATGATCTTGAACCGTCCGTATACACGTGTGATTTATTTGAACCGTGTTTGTCCGTTGGTTACAGGCGACTCAGGTGGACAACTCGGACCGGTACGCGCTGGCCACGCTGAGTATCAGCCGCGGCGCCGGGCAGGCGGGCGTGCACTTCCGGCGCCGGCAGTATTCCGCCGCCGTCAGCGAGGCCGCCGCACCCGGCGCCACGCTGCTCACGCTGCACACAACGCCGCCGCCCGTGCACATGCTCCACGTACGTGCTCACAGCCACTCGCGTACACAGTTATACCTGGTTTCTGAAATGAGAATTTGAAAACTTGTCAAGCCTTTAGCATTGTGTAAGGTGATCCCTTCAATGCAGCTCGCGAAATTCAAAATTTCGTACAGTTTTCCCAAAGAAATTTTAAATTTCCCGGGCTTGAGTAATGCTAATGTAGAGTTTGACAAGTTCCCAATTCAGAAACCGGGTTTTAGTCACTCACGAGTCCTTTGCAAAAATAATGTAGTACTTATCTACATAAAAAAAATAAGCCAAACATGTAAAATATTTTTCACATCCACTTTCTAAACTCCTTATTTCATATCCTTCATTGTAATGTTTCCAGAACAACCTTCAGTTCTACGTGTCAGACCGCTCTTTCCTGGACAAGTTTGCCATCAACAGCGCCGGCGAGGTGGTGCTGCGCCGGCCGCTGGACTACGAGACCAGCGACCAGTACCACTACCAGGTCATGGTCACCGACGGCGTCTCTGTAAGATACTCTATTACTAACTGAAAAAGATTTTATAATGAGCATAATATCATACCTACCTAATTTGATTGTGTTCGTCTATTACCTGCAGTTTAGTGCTATTATGTTCTATCATCATCATCATCATCATCTTCCTGCCCTTGCCCATGGCACTTATCGTCGGCGCAACATGTTTTTTCTTTCATTCTCTCATGTCAACTCCATCATTCACAGTTTTGTTAAATTTAATATATAAGTCAATAAAAATATGCTTAACAAAAGCATATTTTAAAACTCAACAAGAGCTTTAAGAGCTTAAGCTTATAATTATGTAATTGTTGCATTCCCACTGGTAAAATAGGTATGGCTAATCTGTTTATTGTTCACATTTTCAAAATTAAAAATGAACTTAAATATCTTAGTTGGCTAGTCTCGACTCGATTGCCGAGCCCGTCTTGAATTTCATTATGAGAGTTTGGACAAATAATCATAAACAGCATGTTCATTATAAGGTATTAAAAATTAACTCTAAAAACTTAGGAGTACTTCAGACCATCGAACTGAATAACTTTTACTGTGGGACCAACTTTGTAAACGCGAAAAAAATGTCAGCTGTTGCCTACATTTATGTTCACATTAGGTACTCGTTAAAATGTAACAGCTGACATTTTTTTTTGCGATTTCAAAGTTGGTTCCATACTAAAAGTTATTCAGTTCGATGGTCTAAAAAACTTCTTAAAGTTTTTAGAGTAAATTTTTTACTACTTTTAAATTAATAATATATTAGCCAAAAAAAATTATGATTAATTAGGTGCTAATCCTAAAGGATTAGTAGGTACACTAATTAATTATCAAATTTTTTTGATATACTCGTAATAGTATACTATTAAATATGCAATATTTGTATATATATACTATATATGTTTACAATCACGTTCTCGAAAACGGCTCTAACGATTTCGATAAGACATGCAATATAGGCGTTTACGGGGGCGAAAAGTCGATCTAGCGAGGGCTCATATCTGGAAAAATTCGTTTACTCTATATCACCCGAGCAGAGCTCGATCGACCAGGTACTAATATGTAATGTTTCATAATTGATTTCAGAATGACACGGCATCAATAAACATCACGGTGCTGAACGTGAACGAGTGGGAGCCGCGGTTCCGCTATCCGCAATACGAGTTCCGTGTGGACGAGGACCCTCACGACGACGCCGAGCTGCTGCCCGTCGGCAGGCTCGACGTGTTTGACGGAGATAAAAGAGACACCGTCACGCTCACGCTGAGGGGCTCCAGCGCTGAGTGAGTCCATTGTAACCACGTTTAAAAGAAAACCAGCCTATTATGATCCCACTGCGGGGTAAAGGCCTCTTCTCATGCAGAGAAGGCACGAGCATTGATCACACGCTTACTCAAGACGGCGATTTGGAGATTTTAGACGTTTAACTACAGGTTTCCTCACGATCACCTTCACGGATATCAGTAATGTCCAAGAACATTGGTACTTGAATCCACAAGACTACAAACTTGTGCATTAGAGGTGAGGCCTTTGCACTGAGCCAACATTTGTAAGCACATTAAGTAAGTATATAGAATTTTAAGCTATCATATAGTATCAGACTGATGATAAAACCCTTGGTTCTGTTGCAGCATGCTGTACGTCAACTCGACGGGCGACATGTTCCTGCGCGGCGGGGCACTACGCTCGCTCAACTCGTCCGTGCTGCACGTTGTCGCTACTGCCGTCGACTCCGGTGCACCGCCTCGACAGGTACATACACTACTCATCTCCAGCCAAGTCATTACCTCTGTGGCACCTCATGTAGCCAAAAGCATTGTCGCTATCATAATTTACCTAGAATGAGTAAAGCTTTCGATTTAGTTAACCATAAAATGATACACTTGCGGTGAGCCCTACGGCATCAG
Organism: Cosmia pyralina; assembly: GCA_946251885.1. Lineage (NCBI taxonomy): Eukaryota > Metazoa > Arthropoda > Insecta > Lepidoptera > Noctuidae > Cosmia > Cosmia pyralina. The sequence continues at coordinate 473,260 of OX276345.1, forward strand.
CGGTCTCAGTAAAGCTATCTCAGTAATATGTAGTTAAGTTTCTCGCATGTACTAAATAAAATTCTTAAATTCACTAATATAAAACGCAACGCCTAAACCGCTGGGTTCATGAAATTTTGCACATGAGTTCCTATTATATTATAACGAACAGGAAGGTGAGCTATATATAAGGATTTTTGAAAAGTTTCCCCTAAAGCGATTAAATAAGGGATGACTTTTGTTTGGAGGTTCCAAATTACCGTCCCATCGGGCACACGGCTTGTATAAACATAAACGATAAACTTATTGCATCGTTCTACAGATCATCAGTTACACTCAGTAGATCAGGGGTGCCTCAAGGAAGTATCCTTGGTCCCCTTCTCTTTCTTTTGTAACGACTTGTCAAACATAATATAGTACCTACAAGTGCATGCTTTTTGCAGACAATGATACGTGTTAGTGGTATTACCTAATATAATAAAACCGGCCAAGTGCGTGTCAGACCACGCACAATGAAGGGTTCCGTAGTTGGGATGAATTTATCTTAAGAACAAACTTAACATTGTAATTGAAAAACATGTTCTACCATACATTCCAACTGTAAATGTAAGTTTGTACTCACAATATTTGATAGATTTACCATGTTATTTTAAGACCACAGACTGCTTATAGGTTTTCCTGTAATCTACAGGTAATGATCTATTTTCTGTATTTTTTTTTAAATTTTAGGCTCAGTAGTTTCGGAGATAAGGGGGGGAAATGGTCAATTTTCGTCTATTTTCATAAATAACTTTAAAACAATTTATTTTAAAATTATAAAAAATATATATTTGAGACCTTCATAGTAAGCCATTTCATTTGACATGCGACATGGTGTAGTTTCCAAAACTTTTTTTTTAATTTTCTTATTTGCCCCCAAAAGTGACCTCTATATTCAAAATTCATTTATTTACTTTACCCGTCCGTGTTTGGGTCACAGAAATTCATATGTGTACCAAATTTCAACTTAATCGGTCGGTTAGATTCGGAGCAAATTGGCTGTGACAGACGGACAGACAGACAGACAAACGAGTGATCCTATAAGGGTTCCGTTTTTTCCTTTTGAGGGTACGGAACCCTAATAAATTTTTACGCAACAAGAACAAGTAAATCAAACTACTAAGTACTACCACTACTACCACTACTACTACTACTACTACTAGTACTATAAGTAGGTACCATCGCGGACATTTGCGGTGAACCAGTTTTGAACCTTACCATATTATAAGGTCGAAAAGTGGTTTACCGCAAATTTCCTTGATGTTATAATAAAACATTAGAAGTTGCGAACTGAACATCTATACCTACATATAATTGTTATACAGGGCGACTTGTAATTTAACCTATTCCTTCCACGACGTGATAGTGTGGCCTATTTGCAACAATTTAAGCACCTTATAAAGCGTAGATGAAAATTATCCATGTCCATGGAAAATCCATCCAAAATCCATGTCCATGGAAAACCCAATTTTCATGTATTTTTGAAAATTCCCCAGAATTTGACACTTAATCACTTTTTTATAAAATCTCAAATTGAATGGCCTTCATTGCTATTCATTGGGCACTTAATACTTTCACAAACCTGTCGATGTCACCAAAATTTCTAAAACATCAAAAAGTTAAAAGTTATAGGAAGAACGACTCGAAGGCGTGAAACTTATTGTTCCCCCGACCCACCGCGTCGCATCGCATCGCCTGCCCGCGCTATTACTTTGTTTTTGCTTAGCATTCTTTCTGACTTTGATGTTAAATGTCCTATAGCATTCCTTAAGAATTGGGCTATCAAATGCAACAATAATTTTTCATATCCGACTGGTAGTTCCAGAGATTAGCGCGTTCAAACATACAAACAAACTCTTCAGCTTTATTATCAGTATAAATAGACTAGCTGACCCGACAGACGTTGTTCTGTCTTAGCTATGAATATTCTAATGTAAACGCGCGAAGTTCCCGAAGGCGCAAGCTGACAACATTTTGAATTGTGTAGGAAAAATTAATTTATATTTTAAGAATTGAACTACGATTTTTGCTGAAAAGTAAAATACCGGAATAAATTTAAAGTAAAAAATATGAAAAAGATTAATTGGAACAAATAATTAGAAAAAAAAAAATTGTTTTGAGTATGAATGCCGATGGCTATAAGAGTAGGGGAAGACAAAAGAAACGATGGATTGAATCATTGAACTGTGTGAAAGATGATTCTTTAAAGGCTTTTTTCGCCGCCACACTGGATGTGAAATTTTCCCCCTCTTTGTTGAGATCAAAACCAGAACGGAAGCGATCAAACCAAAAACGAACCGTGAGTTCACTTGCAGTACCTTGTGCATACACGTCGTTAATATTGCGTGCTGTCTGTGCTGCGTTGGTGCCAGTACGGAACTCGTATTCGAAAATTTACTTTAAAAAAAGTAAAAACCGACTTCAAAACCAAAAACGAACAAAATAACTTTCATAAAACACTTAACAGCTTCTGAAATCGTTGTCAAGCTAAAGTGCATTGAAAAATTGTAGACACCGACTTCAGAAGCTGTTAAGTGTTTTATGAAAGTTATTTTGTTCGTTTTTGGTTTTGAAGTCGGTTTTTACTTTTTTTAAAGTAAATTTATTTTTCCATTTTTAGTTGAATATACAATTACAAGACGATCGAAAAGAAGAATCATCAAAAATCAGCTTAGAAATGCCGAATATACAGTTTATTTATGCATATAACTTCGTATATATATTATATTATATTATTATTTTATATATTATATTATTATTTTTTTATTTTTTTTTTTCTCACTTTTTTAGTTTATATTGATTATTGATGTAGTAAACTTATTATTATATATTTATTTTTTTTTTCCTTTTGACATTAATATTTTCTTATTTTATTTTTTATTTTTGAGAAATTGAATTGTTTTAATTATGTAACTTATTAATAAATTATGTTTAAATGTCATCCATAAATATTTGTACGCCTTCTGGTATAGCATAGCGCGCTTGTATATATTTTTTTAACAACTATTATTGTACCTATGTTAACAAATGATTAAATGACTTATGACTTATGACTTATATAAGAATAATTACATAATGTATTATATACCAAAACCTTCGTGAAAGTATGTAGATCACGATAGTGAAAGAATCATCATAATTGGTTCATTCGTTTTTGAGAAAATCACGGTCAAACAAACATACATACATACATACATACTTACATACATACATACATACATACTTACATACATACATACATACAAACATACGGGTCGAATACAGAACCTCCTTTTTTCAAGTCGGTTAAATATAGCGCACTATTTCAATTTTTCCATGGTTACAGAAATATTGATATCAAAGAAGGGTGGGAAAACAAATGAACAACTGATTTATTTTATATAATCATGCTATATGATAAAATTAATTTGAATTTGGAATTCTTCAATAGAATGAAAGATTCCCGACAGACGTTGCCCTGTCCAAACATGTATGAGAAAATGAATTTTCTTCATGTTATTTTTTTATCACTTAGGGGTATGAAAAATAGAAAAAAAAAATAGAAAAATTTCATAAGAATCGGTCAAGCCGTTTCGGAGCAGTTTTGTTACAAACACTGTGACACGAGTATACAGAGTGTAAGTGTAAATTGTAAACAGGGGCAATATTTTAAGGGGTCATTGTACTCATCATTATGTACAACTTTTACTAAGGGACCAAACCTGAAATCGCGAAAAAAAATCAGCTGCTCCCTACATTTTGACGAATTATGCGAACATAAATGTACTGAACAGCTGATTTTTTGTTCATAAATTATCTTCGTACAATCATGAACTTTGACACCAGTTATCTCATAATTGCACTATGGCATTAATGCCACAGTGCAATTATAAGATAACTGGTGTCTGGTGTGGGGGGTTTGTACGCTAAGTGTAAGTATAAACAACTATGGGGAAGTTATGCAAAAAATATTCAGAGGTGCCGTTGAAACAATCGATAATGTTGGCAAAGGTGAAATTTGCAAATTGTTAATAAGTATATAAAAAAAACTGGCCAGGTGCCTGTTGGTCCACGCACAATGAAGGGTTCCGTAGTTGGGAAAAATGTATCCCAAAAACAAACTTCGCACTGTAGTTGAAAAACATGTAAGTTTGTAATGTACGTATAACAGCGATTGTTTTTATACTTAAAGCTATTTGATTATCTTTTCAGACATCAGTACCAGTGACGGTGCACCTGAACGAGCGGCTCCTGCAGCCAGCGGACACTGCAGCGGGCGCGGGGGGCGCGGCCGGTGTGCTGACGCTGTTCGCGGCCGCGCTGGCGGCGCTCGCGCTGCTTGTGTGCGCGCTACTTGGATATATATACAGAGTGTGAGACACAGATTCTTTGAAAATCTTACAGAATAGACGGGATGAAAGTAAATAATAATTTCTTTCTGGACCTTGTTATCCACGATCATAACGAAGAAGAAGAATCATCATTATCTTCGACTGCTGATTAACACTTATTCCATACTAGCTTTTGCCAGTGGCTTCGCCCTCATGGATGTCGGAAAATATCGCATGGGAACGTACTATCGGAAATTCCATCCTTATTCCTTGTCTACATTATAAAGGAAACCTCTGTGCAGAATTTCAGCTTTCTAGGTCCAAGGGTTTGGGCTGGGTGTTGATGAGTCAGTCAATCAGTCAGCCAGTCAGGACTTCTCTTTTTATTTATATAGTTATATAAATCAAACACTCTAGAACAGTGTGATTCATACACACCATAATATCGTATCAAGCAAATCTACTAAGTAGGTAGGGGTTCGCTGAATAACGAAATCCAAATAAGTTGAACACCTTTTTTCACGTTGTATTCCTAACAAGGCCATGTCTTCCCGCAGTCGTCGTCGATCGAAGCGCAGCGCGGGCGGGTCGGGCACTGGCTATGTAACACATGAGAAGCCCCCGGCGGATCCCATCGCCCCCACGCCGCACCACACCACCACCAACCCCACCAGCCCGCACGTGAGCACAGGGGTGACTGGGGTCCTCCCCAGCAGTACTGGTGTGGGGGTGCTGCGAGCTGCAGGCTCGTCAGGTTCACTGCTAAGCGTCAGTGCAGGCGCCAGCACTATCCTGGCTAACTCTACGTCTAGTTTAGATCTGCAGCAGGATGCGGCACATGGAGGTCAACATCATAGTAAGTTATTATGCTACTTTCCTAGGTTCTGTGTTTTGTAATCAATTAATATAATTGTAATCAATTTCTTAAGCCTAGACTAGGGTTCAGTATAATTTTTACTTCGCTTGTGGCTGCGTCATAGCTATCAGGTACCTAGTAGGTGATCGTCGATTATGGCTATTACCTAAGGTTTTCCACTTAGGTGTGAGGATGCGTTGTTCATTTTGAAGCCAACTTAACTAAGAGTTTCATAAGCTTAGTATAAGATGTAAATAAACAGATTTCTTGGTATCCAAAATCTTCGAAGTACCTAATAGGATTAGGATACCTATGAGGGAATCATTACACGGTGTACATTTGTGAAATACACATATGCTTGTCGTCCTTTACCGATCCATGAAATCTGAAGTCCATTTGACACACTACTTGTAGTAGATACCTGACTTGCTGAATTTGTTCAGCAGGCGCATCATCAGGTCGTCAGTCGCAGCGCTTCCCGCGCAGCAAGGTGGCGCCCCTGCCGCCCAGCGCCGCCAGCCCCGGCTCGCCCGCTGGAGCCGGCGGGGCAGGTGGTGCTCCCGGCGGCGTGTCGCTCATGAGCGACCACCTGGGCGCGCGCTCGGCGGGGCGCTCGGGCGTGGCGTGGCCCTCCGCCACTATACCCGCGCGCGTCAAGAAGCTCAGCTGGGACGACGCCGCGCCCGATGGACTGCATAAGGTGCGCGCTACTTACCATTCAATCGTCTGACAATAGACTCACGCCAGTCATATTAACGTTGATGAGGAAGTGGTTATGTGGAAGAGGATGCGGATGAGGAAGTATTAGAAATATGTTTTGAGGAAGTGGATGAGGATGAGGATATGAGGAGGAGGAAGAGGATGAGAATAGGAAGATAGAACCTGTGATTTCAATTTGAAAATTTAAATAAAAGAAAGATGGAGAATGGGCCCTTTATCTGTTAGTAAAAAAAAAAATAGTCAATCTGCCTAGCCTTTTCCCATCTATGTTGGGGTCGGCTTCCAGTCTAACCGGATGCAGCTGAATACCAGTATTTTACATGGAGCGACTGCCTATCTGACCTCCACAACCCATTAACTGGGAAATACGATACCTCTTGGTAAGACTGGTTGTCAGAATTTCGGGCTTCTGACGACCCGTAACGACTGTCAAAGATCCACGAACGACAGCCGTGACCAACGGCTTAACGTGCTTTCCGAGGCACGGAGGAGTCTTGATATGTAAAGATGGTCACCCATCCACGGACAACCCCGGCAAGCGTAGCTTAACCTGATGGATCGACCCGTGCGGGTATTATTACTTAGCCACGTGCTCCTCATAAAAAAAAAATAGTAATAGTCAAAATTCACAACAGGGATGTTGATTTTAATTATGCATCCTTTTGCTCATACTCGGCATATTCAACTACATGGCGTGACTTGCGACGAAGTCCCGCGCCCTTTCCTTGAATATGTTTGGTCATGTATTTTTTACTCGTATCTAACAGTATCAACGTCCACTTCACTAAAATACGTCCATAAGGCTGCTTTTCCACCAGAGATGTGCTGTGCAACGTTGCTATGGATGCGTTTGATATCCACCAATCATATTAATTGGTGTATATATGTCTCTCAATCATCCATAGCAACGTTGCACAGCACATCTCGGGTGGAAAAGCACCCTAAAGCACTAGATTTCGGCATCATGTCAAACTTTTAACTTAATCGTAAACTGACAAAAAACCAATATTACGACCAGTCAAGCTCAACGACATTACAAACAGCGTGCTGTCCATAGAAATATTATATCTATGGTGCTGATTTCACGTTGAGACACGTTCATGCCTGATGAATGAGGAAGCGGAAGAGGAAGAGGAATATTTTAAATATTATATTATTATAATATTATTTTATTATATTATTTTTTTAATATTTTTTTTTTTTTTTTTTTTTTTTTAAAAGATATACTATAAGATAGACTATAAGTGAATTTCACATACAAGCAGTCATCTTTCAACACATTTGTAGTTCAGAAAGAGAGATCTGATGGGTCTCATCTAACACAATTACATAGTTCTCCTTTTTAACCGACTTCTGAAAAAGGAGGAGGTTATCAATTCGTCGCGTATATATGGGTATCTATTTTTATGTATGTAAAGTACTTACACCGATTTCTTCAGCAATTTTGGACCGATTTTGAAAATTATTTTTTTATTTGAATGGATATGCTCTCGAGGTGGTCCCATTGTCACCAAGTCAGAATCTGATGAGGGGATCCCATGGAAATCAAGAGAAATCCCCAAATTTGATAGCCACATCTATAGAGATTTGGATATTTTTTACTCGTGCATTTGCTCTCGGAAAGCACCATTTGTTGAAGTGGAACTGATGATGAAGACCACATATGGCCATTGGAACTACTCAATAATTACTAATAATAATGTTACTCAATATTTCACGGGTTGCGATTCGATTAACAATTTATGCTCGTCACAATGCATAATTATGGTGAAGTGAAGCTGATGGTGACTTAACCATCAACTCCAGTTCTCCAGGTTCTTACTAGAAGAACTCCTCAACAATTACATCCCTGCATCGGGAAAAGCAATATTTTGCAAAAGGTGATGAGCAATTGACATTAGGCTATTGTAACTCAACTCCAGTTCTCCTGGTTCTTACTAGAAGAACTCCTCAACAATTAACATCCCTGCATCGGGAAAAGCAATATTTTGTAAGAAAGAAAGAAGAAAGAAAGAAAGAAAGAAAATACGTTTATTTGCGGTAAACATGACGCAAAGGACAAAAAAAATAAAATAAGCAATGTAGAAAGCAAGTTTTGGGGAAAATATGCGTCACATCTACGCAAAACGGCTACCGCTCAGCATAATGCCGCGACCCCATGCGAAACGGAGCCCCAGCGCTGGTTTTCAGAGATAGCCGGCGTTGACGCGATGACGTCGACCGGTGCAGCATATAATAAATATTATGCAATTAAAAAATAAATAAAATATAAAGTTAATTCTATAGGTATAGATAAAATATACAGAAAATGACAATATTCCCGCATTCCGCTCCGCGACAGCACCGACTCCCACGCCGCAGAATGCGTTATCTGTGCGCGCAGCTGTCAGCGGCAGGTAAAAGGTGATGAGCAATTGACATTAGGCTATTCTAACTCAACTCCAGTTCTCCTGGTTCTTACTAGAAGAACTCCTCAACAATTAACATCCCTGCATCGGGAAAAGCAATATTTTGCAAAAGGTGATGAGCAATTGACATTAGGCTATTGTGACTCAACTCCAGTTCTCCTGGTTCTTACTAGAAGAACTCCTCAACAATTAACATCCCTGCATCGGGAAAAGCAATATTTTGCAAAAGGTGATGAGCAATTGACATTAGGCTATTGTAACTCAACTCCAGTTCTCCTGGTTCTTACTAGAAGAACTCCTCAACAATTAACATCCCTGCATCGGGAAAAGCAATATTTTGCAAAAGGTGATGAGCAATTGACATTAGGCTATTGTAACTCAACTCCAGTTCTCCTGGTTCTTACTAGAAGAACTCCTCAACAATTAACATCACTGCATCGGGAAAAGCAATATTTTGCAAAAGGTGATGAGCAATTGACATTAGGCTATTGTAACTTAGATAAATTACAAACTGACCCACTAAAAAGTGAAAAATAAAATTCTTTTTTGGAGTCCGTTTTTTTTTTTTTTTTTGTGAAAAAGTTTTTGTATTTTTGACGTCAATAAGACTAATTTTCACATCTATACCTACTTACTAACCCCTCCTTATCCTAGAAATGATCGTAAAGTGTGTATAACAGAAATACATTTCCAGGACAGAGGGGAGGAGGTGACGGACGCGACCAACCCAGCCGTGGCCGAGCACATGAACCTCACCGTCTACTTCTGACCGACGGGGAGCCGGCGCCGGCGCAACGTGCTGACTTACCACACGTAGAAAACAGGCATCACGTTGCTGACACATTAGAACATGCTCATAAACAACGCGGAGAAACTAACGATAAAAAGGCTACAAATTATTGTTTTAAAAATAACACATCTGATATTGATTCTACGGTAAACAGGGGTTTATGTGACAAAAATATGTCTAGACAAGATACAGTTAACCCATCTGATAGTAAATATTCTTTGCAAGTCAAGACTGCAGCAAATAATAATGATCTACAACCTGGACATAGCTTGTACAAAGTTGAGAACATTGAAGCTAAACATGATGTTCCATTACCAGGATCTGCTTTAGAAACCCATCCCGCAGCAAATTACACCTTAGCAGCAAACAGTTATCAACCCACAGATGCTCTGAACACTGTTGGAATACCAGTCTATAACAATTCTTTATCACACAATTATTTATACACAAACCATCCCGTTCCGACTACAAATTACTACATCCCTGGTTTAAGCGAACCATCTTCACCGTCCAACTATCCTACTATGGTTATGGGCCATCCTGGTCATCCCAGTCATGCCATTATAATTGAAAAGGATTCAAGATCAACAAGAAACCGCCCCCTCCCGACTCACATCTTACTCACGACTAACACGAAACGTACAAAGCACCTCAAACCTCCTGCTAACAGCAAGCTCAAAAGTAAACCTGTGACGATTCATCACATTACACCCATAGCTTATCCTGTACAGTCTTCGAGCCAATCGGCTTTGTTCCATGCTCCATCCAACTATGCTTTACCAGCTAGTTATCCTAACCAACAAATAGTAAATCATCCAAACACGAGCCAGCAGCAACCAATCATAGCCGGTGGCCAGTACTCCCAGAGGGACCAAAGATACACGACACCTCCAACTGCCCCCGTGTTGTATGAGGAGGAACCTTCTCTAAGTTCCAACGGTCTTCCACCAGCGTACGCCACGATAGACCCTAAGAAGCTGCGCACTAGGCACATCAGACCTGCGGTGTTCAAGAGAAGAGGGATGGCCAACAGCCGACAGTACCAACTGTTGTGAGAGACAGAAGTGGATGGATGGATATTTATGGTGTGACTTATGAGGCATCATTTTAGACAATACCTTTTTCTATTTTCTAGGAATGCTAAAGTTCAAATCTAGTAGTTCCTATGATCCTATATCTGCAGTGCGTCTTCCGTGCAACCAATTTCCAAAATTTTTATTGTCCAGATCAGATTTAAATTATGAATTATGCTTCTTAGATACTCGGGGCGGATCCAGGATTTCATTTTGGGGGGTTGGGGGGGAGCATTCTGACAAGGTACGGAGCTAGGGTTAAAATCACAAGTAAACATACCGAATTAAGAATAAAGAAAAGAAGTAAGAATACCTTGAATTTTCACAAAACAAAGTTAACGCGCCTTGTGCCGCTTTTTGGCAAACCTATCTATAACATCCCTGTGGATGTGTAGGAGTGTACAGTGCAAGACCGCAAAGCGGCTCCTCCCCTGTTCGCGAACGCAGCCATGTTTTTAAAAGCGGCGTAGAGTGGAGATTGACCTTTGAAAAATAGTGGATTTTAGTTTTTATAGAAATTCGGCAATTTTTGGCTTAACTTTTCGATTTAATTTCAAGTTAAATCCATTCAATTTGATAGGTACTCGTAGCTATTTAGTTTTTCGGTCAGAAAATAAATAAGACATGCTTCAGTATTTTTGAAAATCTCTCGAGGTATAGGAATTCCGTTAATTAGTTTTGTGGTGTATACCATGAAAATTGGTAGGTATTTAGCACAGAACAGATAAAGAGATTTATCTCTTCTGTGGTATTTAGCCTATTGCTTGATGAAACATTACGTGTTCAGCGTTTTAAAAATTCAACTAGAGTGTAAAAATAAAAAAAATTGTATTTTTATTTTTATGGATATATGTTCATTTCAAGGTCCCAAGTGGACGTGGTTACGAGGTGGGTTGCTTGCTAGTGATCCTAAGCATGTGCACGCTAGTTATATGTTTGTATATTTTAACTGAGAAGTAGAAATTCACCTGTTTTATTAAAGAATTATTTGTTCCCTGGTATACCTAACTGTTAGTACTACGCTGTGTATAAGTGCACCTGAAATGAATCGAAAAGTTGAGTCGAAAGTACAGAATTTCTGGGTCTTGGGGGCATGCACACCGTATCCGCCAATGTAGATACTACTAGACTCGTCTTGACTAATTTCTAAACCCCTGTCGTAATCAATAGAGATAGTTAGTAAACTACAAATTCATAAGTTAGTCTGTGGTAAGATGTGTACCTACCATTTACCAAATATGTGTATAATACAAGTAATTTAATAATGTTATAAGTGATGAGATTACTAATAGCAAATAAAAGTTTTATATTTGTAGGTGAAGAATCGAATGTGAAAAAAATTATTAATGAGACATTGTAAAATAAAGTAATTGATATTATTAGTGAAATTAACTGTAAATAGTTTATATTAATAGAAAACCTAGGATTTTTGTTTTTTACTAATTTTATACCAGACAATCCTTAACTGTGCTGCCACTTTGTAAAGATTTATGGTGGCAACACTAGAAAACGAATCTTTTCTATGTATGTAGGTGTGCAAGTAATTTCGTTGTAAGAACATTTTGATTTACAATATTTATATTATTTAGTTATGTACCTAAGTATGTTACGAACTGTTATTTATAAGTAATGATGTTTTGTTTATTTGGGTTGTTTTATTTTGGTCCTGCGTTGAACAATCAACAATAACAACAATCCTGTAGATAGGTGAAGAAAAATATAAGAAAATATCTTTCAGTTTTTTTATTGCAAATCAACAACAATCCTGTATATAGGTGAAGAAAAATATAAGAAAATATCTTTCAGTTTTTTTATTGCAAATTATACGATCGGGACTAGACCTTTGTGGAGCAATAAAGTATTGGGATAGTTTAATATAAAATAAACCTGACAAAACAATTTTAATATTGCTTTATACATTTTTGAAATAAAAAAAAACCACTACCTACGGCGGCGGCGCGGCGGCGCGGCGCGGTGGTGGCGGACTACAGCGGAGGCGGCGCACATTACCGAACTAGTGCCGTAATATAAAGTAAAACGCACGCGTGTTTAATACACTGCATTATGAGCCTAAAAGCTGTTTCAATGTTTCAATAAGAGCCAATTCACGAGCAAGTGTGCTGAAAAATATTATGACATGTATTCTGCGGTCGCGAGCGCGTACCTATCAATCAACTGTGAGTTGATTGATAATGCTCTCGCGCCTCGCGCAGGTAGCTACTCGGTGGAACGTCGTTTACATTATTATTCATTAGAGACTTGTGATTAGTTAGAATATTATAGACTTGCATTTACCACGGGCCCCTCATTGTGTTGGCCTACGCGGCCTGCGCGTCCCTGTGTATGGTTGTTATATCTGTGTCTGTAGGCACGCCACGACGCTGCTAGTCAGCGCCGCTTTCTTCACCGTATCACGGCGGTCAACCCCTACCAGGTGGAACTCTCACCTACATGAGAGAAGCCCAGCAGGAGGCAACCAGCGACAGGGATACGGACTCGACGTTCCTACAGAAAGGGTGAATGGCTCCCGCCCGCCCCGAGCTAGCCGAGCCTGGCACGGGGTAGGGAGACCGTGTCATGAGTGTGTGGGTGACATTGTACTGTGTGACGACACCCGGTGTCTACGCAAATCGCGAATCGCTGCGCCTTCGTGTTTTCATGCGCCCGTATAGAGGTGGATGTCTGATGTTTGCTACGTGACACGCCTAAATTATCCTAGCACGCGTCACGCAACAGATGTATGTTATATAATGAAGTCTATTGTCACAAGTGAGCCGCGTGTAAACTGAGAGCGACTCACTCGGAAGTCCAGTCCGGTGATGGAGTCACACGTCTGCGACCAGGTCGCGGGGCATCTCACCTTAGTAAAAGTACTTATTTTGCCTCACACCCCACCCCCTCTCCCTTCACCACCCCTCCTCCCTCTCCCTAATAAAAATCCCTAATCTAACATCGGTTTTGAGAAGACAGTCTCAGGAGTTCAAGAACAAAACATCTAAGGTTTTCACCTCTTACGAAGTGGAAACATTTTTAAATGCCCCTGACGAGATATATTTTGGCAGTGAAGGTAAGCTATAAACATACATACATTCCACATGTGGAAGCAATAAATATACTGAGTATTGAGTATATCTAGGTAGGGAGAGGAATTTTACTCGAAAAATTAACGTCTTTACCACGGAGTACTTTATACTGAGTCTACTCTGATATGTATTATAGATAGGTTTACATAAAAAGAAGCAATATGACACTGACCAGATTGCGTACGAGTAAGTATATATTGAGAGTGAAGACGTTGGAACGGCGTGCATTTTTAGAGTAAAAGATCTCTACCTACCTTTTGTTTTTACCAACTACCTATAAGATGAATACTGACAAAATTATATGTTTTTTCACAGGTGGTATTGATACTCGGTATCAACGGCACCAGCAGAAGCAGTGAGCTCACAAATCTAACAAGTAACGACGTTGAAAGTCAAGGCCAGTTATTACTCGTAAAGATGACTAAAATAAAAACAAATATTGAGCGCACGTTTGCAGTACGAGAAGAATTTACACTAATAGTAAAAAAATACCAAAAAACCAGCTTTTGCCAGCGGTTTCGCCCGCGTTTATGTCGGTAAATATCCCACGGGAACGCACTACCGGGAATTTCTTCCTTATTCCTTGTCTACGTTAAGTATAAAGCAACCTCTGTGCAAAATTTTAGCTTTTTAGGTCCAAGGGTTTGGGCTGGGCGTTGATGAGTCAGTCAATCAGTCAGTCAGGCCTTTTATTTTTAACCGACTTCAAAAAAAGGAGGAGGTTCTCAATTCGGTTGTTATTTATCATTGGATTAGTTCACTTCAAACAAATTAACTGAGACTATAAATTTACGCCCCAATTCGCCTCAACCAATTACTTCAAGGGAGTCTCCTCTATGATTACACCGTCTAATCAAATACCAGAGTCTGCTACTTTTACAGACATCCAGCACAGCCAAATTTGTCATAATTTATCAAATAGCGAAAATATTCCAAACTAAAATTTAACTTTAAATTCAAAAAAATCACACATATTTGTCCTAATTAGATGCGTTTTATACAATTATGGCACAGGAGTATTCTAAATACTAGCTGTGGCCCGCGACTTACACAATATGATTGTCACAGGAGCATTCTACATACTAGCTGTTGCCCGTGACTTACACAATATGTCACAGGAGCATTCTAAATACTAGCTGTGGCCCGCGACTTACACAATATGTCACAGGAGCATTCTACATACTATCTGTTGCCCGTGACTGACACAATATGTCACAGGAGCATTCTAAATACTAGCTGTGGCCCGCGACTTACACAATATGTCACAGGAGCATTCTACATACTATCTGTTGCCCGTGACTGACACAATATGTCACAGGAGCATTCTAAATACTAGCTGTGGCCCGCGACTTACACAATATGTCACAGGAGCATTCTACATACTAGCTGTTGCCCGTGACTTACACAATATGTCACAGGAGCATTCTAAATACTAGCTGTGGCCCGCGACTTACACAATATGTCACAGGAGCATTCTACATACTAGCTGTTGCCCGTGGCTTACACAATATGTCACAGGAGCATTCTAAATACTAGCTGTGGCCCGCGACTTACACAATATGTCACAGGAGCATTCTACATACTAGCTGTTGCCCGTGACTTACACAATATGTCACAGGAGCATTCTAAATACTAGCTGTGGCCCGCGACTTACACAATATGTCACAGGAGCATTCTACATACTAGCTGTTGCCCGTGGCTTACACAATATGTCACAGGAGCATTCTAAATACTAGCTGTTGCCCGCGACTTACACAATATGTCACAGGAGCATTCTAAATACTAGCTGTTGCCCGCGACTTACACATTATATCACAGGAGCATTCTAAATACTAGCTGTTGCCCGCAACTTACACAATATGTCGCAGGAGCATTCTAAATACTAGCTGTTGCCCACAACTTACACAATATGTCACAGGAGCATTCTAAATACTAGCTGTTGCTCGCGACTTACACAATATGTCACAGGAGCATTCTAAATACTAGCTGTTGCCCGCAACTTACACAATATGTCGCAGGAGCATTCTAAATACTAGCTGTTGCCCGCGACTTACACAATATGTCACAGAAGTATTCTTAATACTAGCTGTAGCCCGCGACTTACCTACACAATATGTCACAGGAGCATTCTACATACTAGCTGTTGCCCGCGACTTACACAATATGTCACAGGAGCAGTCTAAATACTAGCTGTTGCCCGCGACTTACACAATATGTCACAGGAGCATTCTAAATACTAGCTGTTGCCCTCAACTTATACATTATGTCACAGGAGCATTCTAAATACTAGCTGTTGCCCGCGACTTCGTCTGCAATCCAGGATAAAAGTAGTTTTTGCCCTTGTCCAGGGCATGGTCTACCCATGTGCCATGTACAATTTCATCCAAATCCATTCAGTCATTTTAGCGTGTAAGCGTAACAAACAAACTCATTTTCGCAAATCTAATATTAGTATATATTTACTATTTACTTGAGACTAGAGATGCATTCCATCAGCTTTTATGAAAAGTCTTTCACAGTTCAAGCAGTAGTAGGTACCTACGAATATGGAATGCCTTGCACGTATAGATGGCGTGCACAATCTTTGTCCACTTTTAAAGTTCTGGTAAAGAAACAGTTCCTGCGACGCATATTTTCCCCTAAACTTGCTTTTTACGAGTACATTCTTATTTTATTTTGTTGTCCTTTGCGTCATGTTTACCGCAAATAAACGTATTTTCTTTCTTTTCTTCTTTCTTCTTTCTTTCCTCTCTTTAAACATCATCAGTACATGTATTGTTCCTTGCTCTTGTTTCATGTTTATTATTGTATTGTTTATATATTTGTTGTATACAACGTGTCGTTTTGCATCCTCGTCAAATGTCAGGGTGTGACACAGAACATCAGACCGAACAACTTTCTCACTTTCTTTCTTTTTTTTTCTTTTTCTTTTTCTCAACATCGTAATCGCGAAAAAGTTTTAATTTGTCCCATAGAAAACTTCAATACCTACTCGACGCAAATGTATGAGACGGCTGATTGTTTTTTCACGATTACAATGTTGGTGCCATGGAAAAAGTTGTTCGGTTTGATGTTCTGTATCACACCCTGAAATTTGACGACGCAAAACGACACGTTATATGTATGTGGTACACCACTGACTGCCTACATTATTGTCTCTCCTTCTCCCCTAAATCCACCCAAAGGTTGTCTGTAAAAGATCGCTTTTAGCGATACATAGGCTGCACTAAAAGTATCGGGAATGGAATATTTCCATTGTTCCTGTCATATTAAAATATTTTTAATTGAAAACTCCTTGGTTTTAAAAATCGAATACCATTTATTTATTTAAAAAAAGATTCTCGGTCTTGTCACAAGGTTTTGTCAAACTTGTTTAGTCGTTGAGAAAATGGAATTGACTCGAGAAAATTCAAGAGCGATGATTTATTATGGCTTTCGAAGTGGTTTAACACAAAAACAGTGTGTTGACCGGATGATTTCTGCATTTGGTGATGAAGCCCCATCCAAAACCACAATTTATCGCTGGTTTGCTGAATTTCAACGTGGACGTGTCAAGCTCAGTGATGATCCCCGTCAAGGTCGTCCAAAAACTGCAGTCATCCAAGAAAACGTTGATGCTGTGCGTAAGCTGATTGAGGAAGATCGACATGTGACATACCGCGAAATTCAGGCAACTTTAGACATTGGCGTGAGTCAAATACAAATAATCTTGCATGAACAATTAGGTGTAAAAAAGTTGTTTTCCCGATGGATAGCGCATTCACTCTGTGAAGAGCAAAAAGCGGCTCGCGTTACTTGGTGCGTCAGAACTCTCGAAAGATTCCACGCAGGATCCTCAAATGCTGTATACAACATCGTATCAGGTGACGAATCCTGGATATACGCGTACGAACCCGAAACAAAAAACCAGTCACGAGTTTGGGTGTTCGAAAATGAGTTAAAGCCAACAAAAATTGTTCGTTCACGGAGTGTTGCAAAAAAAATGGTGGCCACGTTTGTCTCCAAAACCGGCCATGTTGCGACTATTCCTCTTGAGGGACAAAGAACGGTTAATGCAGAATGGTATGCTAGCATTTGTTTGCCACAGGTCGTTTCTGAACTCCGTAAAGAGAACTGCAACCGCCGCATCATCCTCCATCACGACAATGCGAGTTCTCACACCGTGCACAGAACAAAAGAGTTTTTAGAGCAAGAAAACATAGAATTATTAGACCATCCGCCGTACAGCCCCGACCTAAGCCCTAATGATTTCTATACTTTCCCTAAAATAAAGAATAAATTGCGTGGTTAGAGATTTTCATCACCTGAAGAAGCTGTGGACGCCTACAAAACGGCCATTTTGGAAATCCCAACTTCCGAATGGAATGGTTGCTTTAATGATTGGTTCCATCGTATGGAAAAATGTGTCAAATTTCGCGGAGAATACTTCTAAAAGCAATAAATACATTTTTAAATAGTAATGTTGTGTCACTTCCTTGATTCCCGAAATTTTCAGTGCTGCCACACCGCCCATTCTGTCACTCTATGTGAAATGTCTACATTTAATAGGTCTTTACCTATGAAATTGCCGTTTTGTATGAAAAAATTTAAACGAATTTTTTTCATGCATTTTTTATTTGTATTAATCGAAGTAATCACCCATGCAATCAATGCATCTTTGCCAACGCAGTGGCAGTTTATTGATGCCCTTCTTAAAGAAATCAGCTGGACGGGAGGCAACAAATTCTTCAAAGGCATTTTGTACTGCCTCTCGGGTATTGAATTTTTTTCCCGCCAAGAAGTTATCCAAATTCTGGAAAAAGTAGTAGTCTGTGCCTCAAGGTCTGGTGAGTAGGGCGGATGACGGAGAGCTTCCAACCCCAGTTCTTGCAACTTGGAGACAGTCTGCTGTGCAGTATGAGGTCGCGCGTTGTCGTGCAGGAGCAGCGGAGACGAGCGATTGACCAATGCTGGTTGGAGATGTGCCAGCTTCTCCATCATTGTGTTCAGTTCTTCACAGTACACATCTGAAGTAATGCTCACCCCGTTTGGTAAGAAGCTGTGATGAATCACACCGGCGCTAGACCACCAAACAGTGACCATCATTTTTCTAGGGGTAAGTTTTCGTTTAGGGCATTGTTTAGGTGCTGAACCAGGATCCAACCAACTTGCTGAGCGCTTGCGGTTATCAAACAGAATCCATTTTTCATCGCAGGTAACAATGCGGTTCAAAATTCCTTCATTTGTGTGTCTGTTGAGCAGTGCAAGGCACGTCTCGACGCGTACTTCGCGCTGGCGATCATTGAGATCGTGGGGCACCCATTTCTCAAGGTTTTTTACCTTGCCAATTTGACGCAAATGGACCAACATTGTTTTGACGCTAACGTCGAAAGCTGCTGCTAATTCAGCCGTAGATTGTGTATCATCAGCTTCCACAATCGCCTTTAATTCGTCATTGTCGACCAAAGTCTTCGGACGACCGCGAGGTTCATTTTTCAGGTCGAAATTTCCAGAACGGAAGCGAGCAAACCAATAACAAGTGGTGCGTTGGTTTGTAGTGTTAGCTCCGTAAACGTCGTTGATGTTGCGTGCCGCTTGTGCCGCGTTGCTGCCACGACGGTACTCATATTCCATAATTACTCGAATTTTTTACGTATCCATGATGACGAAAAAGATTGAAATGCGATGAAAATGTAACACTAATCAATAAACAAATGACTACTTTTGGAAAAAAAAATCCATGTTTTTAAAATAAAATTAATTTGAAATTAGAATTCTTAGCCAAACAAAATTTATTTTGATTTGAAATGGCCAGTACTGCAGAACGGCAATTTCATAGGTAAAGACCTCTATTATTGATCGAAGGTAAAGACCTAATATCTATCTATGTTTTACTAAATTTTAATGAAGGAGAATCGTCGATAAGAAGAGTATGAGCGGCTCAAAGTGTACCTACAACAAAACGAGATCGCAATACATCAAATACATGTGACCTATCTCGTTTTGTTGTACCTAGTACCTACCCACAGAACAGATACCTACCTATGATAAATCTATCATCGAGCGAGATCGAGAAGTGCGTTAGCGCAACTCTTGAAAGTGTGCGTTTAAAAATGCTTTGTGCATATTTAGGTAAAAAAAACTGTTAAAAAGGACTAGATCGGGATCTAGAATATTATTAGAGCAGCGCGGCAACTGTCGCGGCTGAACAAGGGACTAGATCGGGATCTAGAACATTACTAGACCAGCGCGGCAACTGTCGCGGCTGAACAAGGGACTAGATCGGGATCTAGAACATTACTAGACCAGCGCGGCAACTGTCGCGGCTGAACAAGGGCCTCGCAATACTTAACCTTTGTATTTCCTGAGTCTTAATATAGCAGTAGATATATTCGGAATTTATACTTAAAAACAGTGTTAAAATCACACAGGTCAAAAACCTTGGACATATAACATTGCTCAGAAGTTGGAACTGGAACGTTGGCAGGTAGGTATGTAGGTATTATCTACACACAGAAAACAATCATTTTATATACTTAAGCAGTGAAAACAATCATTTTATTGGTATAAAGTGTAAACCCACAAATGACTGCAGGAAACATTTTTAAACTTCTCGAAATCAAATACCACATCTCGAAACTTTCATTGTATGAGGAGAAACCTCGTCTGGTAAGTAGGTATCAGGGTACCTATCTACCTATATACCTGCTACAGCGTAGGATCTAAAGCGTTATGATAATGATATCTTGAATAACGCGGAGCTGACCTTGTAACGAAAGTTGTTCGATGTTGCACAAGCACAACAAACACTGCGCGCGCAACTCACTTCATTGAGATGCGCGGGAGCAAGCATTATTACCACTTCTCCATGTGATGCAACATGATTGTTATGTTGTGTTATGTACCTAGATACACTTTGGCACTTAATATTGCCAACGAGACTTATGCACATTATACCACTGGTTAGAGCAGCTAGTTTTGGTGCTTATTTTCGAGATCACCATCAATAAGTGTGAAAAGTTGCTGTTTTTACGATAATTTTGCAATTTTCTGAGAAATAATGACCAACACTCGTGAATGTGTGTATTTGGGTCAAAACTTTATGGTTACAGAACATGCAATAATAAAACTGAAATGTTAAAGAATAATAATGTCAGGGTTTATTGAATCTAAACATATCATCACGCCAGGATTCCCCAAAGAGTTAGGCAGACACGTAAGTACCCACTGCACCTACACTCACAATGTGCCAGTACCTGATGTTTAAGTCCCATACAACGTGTCGTTTTGCATCCTCGACAAATTTCAGGGTGTGATACAGAACATCAAACCGAACAACTTTCTCCATGGGACTAACATCGTAATCGCGAATAAATTTTCATCTGTCCCTTATAAAACTTCAATACCTACTCGACGCAAATGTATGGGACGGCTGATTATTTTTTCGCGATTATGATGTTGGTGCCATGAAAAAGTCGTTCAGTTTGATTGTCTATACCACATCGACGAGGATGCAAAACGACAAGTTTTATAGGGGGCGCCCCTATTGTCATCAACTGGGCATAAATCCCAGAAAACCCAATAACACTGCCTGACCCGGGAGTCGAACCCTCATGCTCAGCTGTAGGGCTTGCGACCACTAACCAACGAGGCAGTCAAGTTTATTCAATTTATTTATTCAAAGAAATGCTGAGATCTAAAGAAATATTCTCAGGATTAATTTGCAGTGGTTACATGCTAATCATTTTCCTCATACGCGTCCATCGCGAATTCGCGATCTACAGCCTAGATATCTTTTGAGATTAAAAAGTATGAATGCTCAATCTTAAGTGCATTCCTACCTACATAAAGTGGTTACTTGCCGATTCCTTAGAGATTGTCAAGTGCAACAAGATCGTCGACACCATGCAGCAATGCCGATTGCCGGCATAGACTACCTGTATATAAATTGCCGGTACATCCGCGAGATTTGGCACGTCACGTCTGAATACATGCAATATGCCCCACCTCCTCTCAGCCGCGTGTGGGGTACCACCACACACGCGGCAATTTCTCCTCGTGTACCAGCAGTGCGCGGCTAACAGACCAGCGATCAATACTCTCGGATAGCTCTCGGAGTCTCCGGCAGAACAGTTGCGACTCGCGTCGCCGACCTACGCAGTAAAAGTGATATTATTTGCCAAAAGTGCTCACTCAACGGTTTTGGGAGACAAGGTACGTAACTTTCCAATTGTGGATATTTCTGTGAGTCGCGATTTTTAATTAGGTATGCATGTCGTAAAGAAAGTTCATATCTACGAGTATGTATAGTTAGCTAATAATATTTCGCATATTTTTGCTTAATTTAGCAAACTTACTTAATCAGGCTTAATTTCACAGGAGTAGAGTTTATTTCTGAATTGTTTATGTAGGTACGTGTAGCAAATAAAATAGGCAGCGCCACGCAGTAATATACCTAGGTACCTACAGGATAATTTTTTAAGCAGTGTGCCAATTTTCGCAGGTTGTTCTAAAAGTTGTTCATATTCATGTGTAGAACAACCTGTGAAAAGTTGTGCACTGCTTAAAAAAATATCCTGTTTAGAAGCCAATGGGGTAACGCTTTCGTTTGATGTCAACCTTGTGTATCAAGAATTAGGAAGCGTATGTTTATGAATAAAGTACGTAAACAAGCCAGCAGTTTTGGGCAGTTTCAGCACATTAAGACGTATTCTCAGATTGAGACTCACGGAAAATGACTCTTTTGTCATGGATGAGACTTATTGATAATTTCCTCAATAAATCGGTCTGCTGGGGGCGAAATGCTTATAAACAAAACAAAAGACTGTTGTTACAATAGCTTAAGCTAGGTAGAGAGCACAGAACAGATAAAACCTTTTTCAATACACTTCCTCGAAAACTGGTTCATATCGCACTACGATTAGGTTCACAATGCAATATATTTCACACGCGTGCGATTTTTCATTTTCCAACACGTGTGCGGGAATAACAATTGCCACAGATAACGTATACCTATACTTAGTCCAAATTGGTTCAATGCCTTTAGCCGCTCACACGAACGCGGTGTGAATCGGGTCCGTGGAGTAATTTTACCTAATATTGTACGTGGTATGAGTTAAGCGTCTTTACGGCGTTAATATTTTTTGAATATTTAAATAATGTTTATAAATAGAATATCATCAAAAACCATGATTATTACAATAAAAAACACGTTTATGAACAAATTAACATTTATTTGTGTTATAAACTCAAAAATAATTGAATTTTCTGTTTTTCATATTAGGCTGTTTATCGGCTTTATAACTTTGCTTCTCCTTCAACCTGGCGAAAGCAAAGCGCAGAAAAAAAAAGAAAATTTAAATCGTAATTTCCTAATAATTCATGACAAAAATATTTTTCGTTATTTTATTTCTTCAAAAGTGTATTGAAAAACGTCGTTTGATACACGTGGACATTTGTTATTGCAGTTCTCGGCTGAAAAACAACCTCGCCTACGGCTCGGGTATTAATTCCGCCTCGAATGCAATAACAGAAATTTACCACTTGTATCAAAATGTACTATTCTGTGCTAGAGAGTCTTATTTTATTTATTTTCCCATTACATTATTTACATTAAGTACAGTGTTGGTCTTAGGGCCTGTTTCACCACGTACGTGGCAGATAATTTCATACAAATTCTGTTCCATTTTTGAATATATTCGGTAAGCAGTGGCTATTCGGACATCGTGAAAAGTAACCATTCATTTATAAATATCAAGGACTTTACGATTTGATGCCAATTTCTGAAACTGCTTCGCATTCGTACTGAACTGCAAGAGCTTTTCACATTGACTTCTAAATTACTGTATCAAGTCTCAAGAATAAGTTTCAAGAGTCGAAGCGAAAATAATTAGTGCTCAGGTTAGGTAGGATACATACATACTTACATACCTACGTATGTAGGTATTTATGGCACAAGCAATGATATTATATTAAACAAGGTTATGATCTACTTGGCCCTTCTGTCGTACACAAACCAGTTTCAGGTTTATGCCTCTCGCAAATTAAATTCAACTATTCGGTTGCACACTTCCATCGAGGCACTGCGTATAGTACTTCTACCAGATCTACCTACTTACACATGTATATCCTGGTCGTGATTGGTTGTATTGGAAATCCCCTACCAACGATGTAAATCCTTGTGTGTAGGGGCCGGCCGCGTCCGCCGCGCTGCGCTTTCACCTGCGCTTGCGTAATAGCTGCCTGAACCGGCCTGACCCTGCACAGTGCACCGTCGCACGTAACGTAATAGAAATAAAAATAACGCTCCGAGAGGCCGCGTGCGGGGTCACGAGTCACTGACTCACACTGGCAGGAAAGACTTTTCGAGGAAAACGATGTGGGTAGGTCATACGTAGTTTTACCACGTTTTTATTTAGTCACTTTCTTATTTGTTTGTCTGACGTTCCGGGGGGATCTTGTAACTCTAATTTCGAGCACTTCCCGATTAGCTATCCGGCTAAAACTTTCAGGGCAGCTTACAACTCGATAACAATGGGTTCTAAGGCCACCATGACCTGTCAGCTGTACCCAGGATTGGCTCCAGACCAGGGAACTCCTCAACGGTCAACAGTATAAACACGAAATTTTTAATTATGATAGTCCGTTCTAAGATCTAAGATGACCAATAGACAGACAGATAAGTAGGTACATAAGAAAATAATATAAAACCATGTTTTATGCGCCTTAAAAAGAATAAAATAACCCTGCGGGGTCTTAGGCTTGATGACACAAGAGGACATACTTACACACACCAGCACACCACCACCACACGCAGGCTTACTGGTGACTCGAAAAACGTGGGGCGCATCTAATAACATTATCTTTTCTTTGTTTTTTAAGAAAGATGCGCCCCACGTTTTTCGAGTTCACCTGTTAGTCGAGTTTACCTGCATGTATGTGGTGGTGGTGTGTGCTTTTTGTGTGTATGTCCTCTTGTGTCATCAAGAGTTCAAGACTCCGGAGAGTTATTTTATTATTTTTAAGGCGCATAAAAAACGTGGTTTTTAGATTATTTTTTTAATCTACATTAAATATTTGACTGTCCGGTTTCTTGCATCACTCAAAAGTGGCGGGAAATAATAAGAGGTGTCATAGGAAACACGACGCTGACAACAAACAATACGTGTTAGTTTTAGTTATACCTACTTACAACGCGTCGTTTTGCATCCTCGTCAAATTTCAGGGTGTGATACAGAATAGAACATCAAACCGAACAACTTTCTCCATAGGACCAACATCGTAATCACGAAAAAAATTACAATTGTCCCATAGAAAACTTCAATACCTACTCGACGCAAATGTATGGGACGGCTGATAATGTTTTCGCTATTACGATGTTGGTGCCTTGGAAAAAGTTGTTCGGTTTGATGGTCTTTATTTACATAAAGACACACACCCTTAAATTTGACGAAGATGCAAAACGACAAGTTGTATAGTAATATGTACTTAGGTATTAGGTTATAGCTGCTGTTTATATTGTTTTGTGTATGTTTCCTGTGGGCTTTCAGTTGCCTGATAATAAAATGATGGTTTGATTGATAGTAGGTACCTACCTAGCGTTTCGTGTATCTTCTGCTCCTTATGCACGGTTAGAGACAGAGGGAGACAGGTACCTAGGAAGTCGCAGCTTTGTTTCAAGGGCCGTACCTACATAACCACGGTCGCTTGTGTTCCAGATGTGGCGTCTTCCACTCACGGCGGTAGCCCTGCTATTCCTGGCAGGGTCCGTGACTACGACGGACCACAACAGCTCACTGGTTGACGAGAACTGGTGCGGTGAACAGCAGAACATCTGTGGACTACATGATGACGATGGGCCGTGGATGTCCGTGCTGCAGCAGTGGGCACTCAGCGCCCCCGAGCACGGAGAGAGACAAGGTGAGACTATCCAGTCAAATACCTAGTTTGTTGTGTGACGTCGAACTGGATGATGGAAGGGTTTAGTATGAGTACCTTACCTTTCCATGTTACACCTCTCAACATCGAAAACATTTGAGTTACTTTAGGGCTGGAACAACGGTCACTCATGCAAGAGCTATTGTTCTAAGGACACAATACACACACAGTCATGATAAATCACTAGGTAGGTATAATAGTGATTTCTTTATAATTCAATTTTAATGTATTTTTTCCACGCTAAGTAAATTATGTAGTAACCATACATAGTTAGCTAAATATTTTATGCTAAATAGAGATATTCTTTTGTATTAAAAATGAGTGGAATAAATTATGACATCTACTTGTAACGTTTTCAGGTCGCATAATGGCGTTACCCCCGGCGCAAGGCTACTACGTGACGGACCGCTTGGACGGGCCACTGCTGAGCCCGCCACCCCCACCACCACACGCGCCGCAGCACGGCAACCAGCCCAACCACCCCAACCACCCCAACCACCCGCTGCCGCCGGGCGCGCGGCCCTACGACGAGTGGCAACACTCGCCCCCGCTGCAGCACACCACCGGCAAGATCGTCAACAGGCCACCCAACCCGTATAAGGATAAGTTCAAGCCAAGCCCGAGCTACGTAAGTCCAATACCTAATATACGATAACTACTTAGCTTTACCAGAGTATAATAATGATACAGTAGTTTACCTTCATAGAAAACGGCCGAAACGACGCGCTTCGAAATCTCAGTTGCGTACCTACTGCTGACTGGGTCTCAGTCAGTACCAGTACGCAACAGTTCGAATGCGCGGCAGTAACGCACGGAAGGACACGTATTTATCTATGCGCTGTGGTAGTCCGCGAAATTCATTTTTTTTTGGGTTTTTTGCAATTTGCAGGTCCGTGTCAAGTTGTCTTGATCAAAATATGATACGCGGCAACAAAACATATGCATTTACATCATTTTAACCATAAAAATCAACTCTCCTAAGCTAGCTTTACTTCCAGGCCAGCAATAACAATGGCCGACTTCCGTTGGTTCCCCAATTCTCCTTAGCTAGCTTTACTCCCAGGCCAGCAATAACAATGGTCGACTTACGTTGGTCCCCCAACTCTCCTTAGCTAGCTTTACTCTCAGGCCAGCAATAACAATGGTCGACTTACGTTGGTCCCCCAACTCTCCTTAGCTAGCTTTACTCTCAGGCCAGCAATAACAATGGTCGACTTACGTTGGTCCCCCAACTCTCCTTAGCTAGCTTTACTCTCAGGCCAGCAATAACAATGGTCGACTTACGTTGGTTCCCCAACTCTCCTTAGATAGCTTTACTCTCAAGCGAGCAATAACAATGACCGACTTACGTTGGTCCCCCAACTCTCCTTAGCTAGCTTTACTCTCAAGCCAGCAATAACAATGACCGACTTACGTGGGTTCCCCAACTCTCCTTAGCTAGCTTTACTCTCAAGCGAGCAATAACAATGACCGACTTACGTTGGTCCCCCAACTCTCCTTAGCTAGCTTTACTCTCAGGCCAGCAATAACAATGACCGACTTACGTGGGTTCTCCAACTCTCCTTAGCCGGCACCAGTCCAGAACCAGCCGATCCCTGTGCACAGTCACGCAGTAGACCGAGTGGACGACAACCGCCAGCCGCCGCAGAAGCAGGTGTCCGAGACCGACTTGTACCTGCTGGGTGCTATTGAGAAGCTGGTGTGGCGCGCCGACCTGTTCGAGAAGCGGCTGCGGAAGCTGGAGGAGAGCGTGCATTTGATGGTGGCTGGAGTTGACTCTAAAGAGGGTGAGAATACAGGGTCAAATTAAATTAGCTAGCGAAACTCCATACACGTGATTGGTTTTCGTTTTGATATCTTATTCAGTGATGATTCTTGATTCTTATACCTTTATAATACGTCATTGATCTTATTACGATAATTGACACAACAAAAAAAAAAAATAATTAAGTTCGATTACAGCGGGACTAAGGCCGCTGGTAATGTATAGACTTGAAATTATGAGTTTAGGAAATATTTTAGGAACGAAGTTCTTGCGGTACGTAGGAGTTGACTGGTAGAAATCATCACGTAACCTGTGACGTAACGAAAAAGCGCGTTCATACCTCAGATCAACAAAAAAAGGCAGATGGAGCGCCGCGAACATCTAAAGTGAAGCCACCTATTAATCTGTGTGTCGAAGGGTTGCCTTTTGTTCAATTGTTTCCTTATAATTTGGGTAATAATATTGTATAGGTAAGATACCTATCATATCAGGAAACAACACATCGAATGTAGTTTCTTAAACAATATTTTTTTATTTTTTTTATTATAAGTATTTAAATTTGTTTAATCGGATGGGGAAATTTTAACTCGTATTACCTATGGTAACCCTCGCACAACTGCGATCATTCGCAAAGTGATCCCGTGAGACTTTTTGCTTTTTGACTTTTTTTTTTGATTTGCTACCTATTGTTTGATTTGCTACAAGTTTTCACTTCACAGGAAAGCATCATTCTTTATTTTTGAACTATGTTAACTAGAAGACAACTCGTCACTTACTAAGAGCGGTGAGCATGGTTTTAGTTGTTTGTGTGTGCGTGAGCATGTATTTTACATGCAGGAGCACGGTTTTGTGGTTTCACTTTTAATGTTCGCGGCGCTCCATCTTCCTTTTTTTGTTGATCTGATGTTCATACTTTAAAAGTTTTCATACTTCATACACGTTATGCCCCCTCCATCTAACTTTCTTCTTTCGAATTCACACTTTTTGAATATAGTCAAAATGAAAATCCAAGATGACGGCTGCGAAAATTTTTAAATCTTTCGCCATGGGTGTCGTTTTCATTATTTTCGAGGGTGCTAATGTCGATAGCTTGTACGCACGGCTACAGATCAAGTTATAAATTTCCAGTATAAGCTGATCTCGCATTGTATATGATTTCCTTATAATGAGAGGTCCGTGTAAACTGGAAAAGCATAGCTTGATGTGTGTAGCCGTGTGTACTATTTACTATATTGTGTTGTTAGTGAGGTCAAAATGTAAATCCAAGATGGCGGCTGCAAAAATTTTAATTTTTTTTCGTCATGGTTGTCGGTTTTCGAGGGTGTTAAAGCCGATAGTGGTCAGAATGAAAATCCAAGATGGTGGCTGCGAAAATTCAGTTTTTGTTTTGAATCATAGGTACCTACGCACGGCTACAGATCAAGCTATACATTTCCAGTATAAGCTGATCTCGCATTGTATAGGATTTCCTTACAATAAGAGGTCAGTGTAAACTGGAAATTATGTTGCTGCTGATGATGCTTGATGTGGAGCCGTGAGCACCTACGTGAGAAGGAACTTCGTTCCTGACGGGGGTCCGGGGATGCACACGTTTTTTTGCATTGGTATATTATAGGTTTTTTTTAGCTGAGGTTTATTCAGCTGCATCCGGTTAGACTAGAAGCCGACCCCAACATAGTTGGGAAAAGGTTAGGCAGATTGATTGATATTACTTAGAGGTTTTTTTGTGTTTGTTTTATCTTCATTAAGTACATCCCATATCTGCAGATCATGATGCACAAATATGTACCTAGGTACCTATTTAGCCCAGTATTGTGACTTGTGAGGTACCTTGTCATTAACATTTAGCGACGTGTGTAAGTGATTGCATAGCAGCAAAATGACGATCGTCTTTCAAACCGACTCGCACACGGTTACCTACCTAGGTACGCTAAAAGTCTCTGGCTGTTACCTATGATTACAACACATTTATGCAAACAAGTTTTATTAACCTACATCATGATTCAGATACAAAACACTTTCGTTTGGCCATTCATTCAAGTGAAAGTCCAGTGAGGTAATGTCACATGTTATCAGAACCGTGCGCGGAGAACTTCACGCGCGTGGGCTCGGGCTGCTACCACGTATCGCCCGACGCCGTCAACTGGAAGGGCGCCAGCTACGGGTGCCGACGCCTCAAGAGCAACATGCTGGAGATTGATTCCGACCGGGAGAAGGAACAGCTCACCGCCAGCATCTTCAGCGACAAGAAACTTAAAGGTGAGCTTGACACTTACCGGATATTGTTGTCGACTACCAACCGGCCTAGATTCAACCCATCAAGTTTTTTCGAATAAAAAATTATCTGTGTTCCATAGGTTCCACGCGATTGCACGCCGCACTTTTTACCTACTTTGTACCTACCTAGGTACCTATTTTATAATTTATTATATTTACTATTTCCTGCTGCGAATGGAGACCTTAACACAAACCGTGGATTCATACTTATAAATCCCGGCGAAGTTCCTTACAATCGTGGGAGCCAACACACAAACGAAAATGTACCGAAAACGTGTTCGCTTGTTAAATGTGTCTGGTTGTTCAAGCACATCAAAGCCTTGGTGTACGGACTGTCGGGATCGATTGTGTACGCTTTGCTAAACTATATAGCTAGAAGAATTATTCCCAATATTGTACTGCCCGGCAGATTCGCTAAAGCTTCGCTCAAGGTTGCCAGCACTGTGCAACTATCACTACTTTTTTCAATACATAAAATGAATAAAATCAAGTAAGTAATAAATTCACAACTTTTTTTTCACAAATTCGTAGCATTCAACATATTTATATCTTCCACTCCAATTAATATTCTATTGCCAAGTAGATCACTATTGAAACCAATGAAACATTGTTTGGTACCTACACTATAACATAGGTAGGTACCTACATGTCGGATCCTCTACATAGGATCGTGATGCACGATCAACAGTAGGTAGGTCTGATGTAGGCAACCTACTGTGGGAGTGTGGGCGCAGAATAATTGGGATAGGTACGGGTACCTAAACTAGAGAAATAACTCCTTGTGAGTTATCACAAGGAGTTATTGTGGAGTCCACGCTGTTATTGAGTCAATTACTGGGACATTGCTGAACACTACAGCACTAATACTCTGAAAAGGAAAGACTGACAAGTTCCTAGGCCAGTGTCACGCACGACCACGGCGAAACGATCGCTGTCACTCCAATGGGAGAAGTTCCTAGGCCAATGTCACGCACGACTACGGCGAAACGATCGCTGTCACTCCAATGGGAGAAGTTCCTAGGCCAGTGTCACGCACGACCACGGCGAAACGATCGCTGTCACTCCAATGGGAGAAGTTCCTAGGCCAGTGTCACGCACGACCACGGCGAAACGATCGCTGTCACTCCAATGGGAGAAGTTCCTAGGCCAGTGTCACGCACGACCACGGCGAAACGATCGCTGTCACTCCAATGGGAGAAGTTCCTAGGCCAATGTCACGCACGACTACGGCGAAACGATCGCTGTCACTCCAATGGGAGAAGTTCCTAGGCCAGTGTCACGCACGACCACGGCGAAACGATCGCTGTCACACCAATGGGATAAGTTCCTAGGCCAGTGTCACGCACGACCACGGCGAAACGATCGCTGTCACTCCAATGGGAGAAGTTCCTAGGCCAGTGTCACGCACGACCACGGCGAAACGATCGCTGTCACTCCAATGGGAGAAGTTCCTAGGCCAATGTCACGCACGACTACGGCGAAACGATCGCTGTCACTCCAATGGGAGAAGTTCCTAGGCCAGTGTCACGCACGACCACGGCGAAACGGTCGCTGTCACTCCAATGGGAGAAGTTCCTAGGCCAGTGTCACGCACGACCACGGCGAAACGATCGCTGTCACTCCAATGGGAGAAGTTCCTAGGCCAATGTCACGCACGACTACGGCGAAACGATCGCTGTCACTCCAATGGGAGAAGTTCCTAGGCCAGTGTCACGCACGACCACGGCGAAACGATCGCTGTCACTCCAATGGGAGAAGTTCCTAGGCCAGTGTCACGCACGACCACGGCGAAACGATCGCTGTCACTCCAATGGGAGAAGTTCCTAGGCCAGTGTCACGCACGACCACGGCGAAACGATCGCTGTCACTCCAATGGGAGAAGTTCCTAGGCCAATGTCACGCACGACTACGGCGAAACGATCGCTGTCACTCCAATGGGAGAAGTTCCTAGGCCAGTGTCACGCACGACCACGGCGAAACGATCGCTGTCACTCCAATGGGAGAAGTTCCTAGCCCAGTGTCACGCACGACCACGGCGAAACGATCGCTGTCACTCCAATGGGAGAAGTTCCTAGCCCAGTGTCACGCACGACCACGGCGAAACGATCGCTGTCGCTCCAATGGTCCGTATCGGATATCATACTCAATCCTAGATTCCGCACAACGCTAAACTTGGGCTCGTGTCTCATTTTAAATGCATACTCATGAACGATCCGACATACATAATAAATTACAATATTGTCTGCCCTTAAAAGGGCATCAAATTAAATATCCTAAATAATATGTGTGTGTATAGCCATTTTGAAGCACTACCAGCAGTCAGGAGGTACTTGTGGGTACCACGTTACTTAGTCATGGTTGTCTGCCGAGTAGGTACATTCGTTGGGAAGGTTAGCTTGAGTGAAAGACATATTTAACAAACAAGCGCAGGTGCATTCAGTTTCCATATGACCACTGAACTCCTGGTACGTACTACGTCATTACGATTTAGCCTAGTCGTTGTAATAGTAGGTCAACAACTAAAGTGGTAGAAACATTATGTATTCGATACTTACACTGCTTTTCAGCATTTCATGTGATAACTGTTTGTGTTAATAATATTACATCTTCATATTATCCCAACTACTATTATAAATAAGGAAGTGAGTTTGTTTGTTTGTTACGCTTTCACGCTAAAACAGCTGAACACATTTGATGAAATTTGGCGCATGGGTAGACCGCGACCTGGAGAAGGCTACTTTTCATTCCGGATCGCAGGCGATGTCGCGGACAACAGCTAGTTTTAAATATATTTTACTTAATAATTAAGACTTTCGTTGTTGACCGTGCAAGTAGTGAAGTGATTGTCGCCTTTTATGTTTTATAATAACCCAACTTTTCTATTACGTATTAAATAAGAAGTAATCCCATCAGCTGTGATTATGAAACGATGACGTAGACTACAGGTTTGTTATATAATATTGGTTACTCATAATCTCACAAGTCTGGAAAGCAACAGAGTAAAGGTTACCGACATTCGAGAACACTAAAAGTAAATTACCGACATTTGTGTAACACAGAATTACTTAAATTTTTAGGAGGAGACTTCTGGACGGGTGGGCTGAACCCGGGCCTGCTGTGGATTTGGTCGCACTCGGCGCGCCCGGTGGCGAGCAACTCCACGAGCTCGCAGAGCATCGCGGGCGAGGGCCGCTGCCTCGCCTGGGTCAGTGACCCCACGCGCAGCACGCTCGTGTACCGCGGCCAGGACTGCGCGCTGCGCCACCGGTACATTTGTGAGAAGGAAGAGGACAAGACCAAGCTCAGCAATGAGATCGAGAGGGTCGCCAGGAAACTCAGGGAGGGAAGGAAACCAAAGATTTTAAAGGCTGACGACGAGCCGTGAAACGTGCTCCGATTTTATAGTATAGGACAATTTGTGTGTATTTACCTTGTATTCCTAGGATGTAATATTTATTGTATAGTATAGGATAGTTTGTCTATTTACCTTGTATTCCTAGGATGTAATATTTATTGTAATTTTTATCTTATCTTATACTCGAATATTTTCGCGATTTTATACTATTGATATTAAAGTAACCAAAATTTGAAATGTTTGATGAAAGCGCGGACAGATGTCCATCTGTGAACGAATTTAAATGTTTGGATAAAATAAATAAATAAACATGAACGTTTTACACTATCTTATATTCCTATAATATTTACAAAGTTTTAAGAAATCACAACAAAATAACTTATTAATAAATAAATATTTATTTATTCATCGACTGCAAGTTAGTATCTCGTAATGCAAAAAAAAGCTTACATTTCAGTGTTTGAATATTTCCTTCATATTCGAATGAACATCTGGCAAACAATTTGGTCCTTGTCTGAACCAACTTTGGATAAAACATTGGTAGTAGATATCTGACCACAGCTGTGATCTATATTTACAGATTGGCTTTCAATAGGTACCAGCGACAAAATGAGGTGGAATACAACATCACTTTGTCACTACGTACTACTAAATATTTCAAGTGACTTCAATCACAGAATAATAATGCTACAGTAGTATCATAGCCGTAGTCCGTCCGTGCGTCATTGGCATGCACTCGAGCTGTCGCCTACGGTGTATTATACTGAGATTTCGAAGCGCGCCGTTTCGGCCGTCTCCTATGAAGATAAACTACTGTAACATTATTATTCTGTGCTTCAACGTGCTAACAATAAAGCAAACATAATGTAATACCTCAAGTATATAATTAAATTGAATGTTGAAAATGTAGACGGTACATAGAAGGACACTTCGTAATTTGGCGCATGGTGTGGTGTGCGATACTCAATCTTACTGACAATATCAATAAGGTCCACTCCACATAGGCACGGGAAACCTTGGCTGATTATTGATTATCAAAATGTAAATTATATACAAGTTATTGACTTAAGGTTTATAACAAATGCCCTTTTGTACTTGTAAGTGTTAATAGTTATTAGTACGAAAACATTCCAATTTTTTACGTAAAGTTATTAAGCATTTTGATAACAGTATACCGATTGTGATAATTTATCAGTTTTATAGTTTAGCAAGTTATCTAGCATGACAAAATTAATTAATTTCAAACAATATTCAAATGATTCTGGAGATCAAAGTATAAGAATAACAATGGTCGCTCCCAACTTATTAAAGACTAATGTAATCCTTATATTATTTCTCGTAAAAACCTTAATTTCGTAGAGTATCATCGTCGTCATTACAACGTGTAAAGTATATCAGAAACTTGTTCAGTGCATTATCTGTACAGTGTACACCTTAGAATGACGGAAAGCCTCTTCCTAACAAAACTCATAATTTATTAGATAGCTACAATCGCATTACAAAGTAATTATACAATATTTACAATGCGGCGGACGACAGCACTTCACGTGGCAATCTGAACAAAACGTTCGATATTATTTTATTACAATATCACAGTTCAAGTGGTTTGTTGTAGTTGACTGTCCGACGCAAACTTGTACAGTAGAGAAGAATTAACTGAAATATGGCATAGGACGTAGATAATAATGTAAGCAGTAATGCCCGATAGCTGTTCGACATTTTAAAATGTTGCTTTTGGCCTGCGCACTACAAGTATCTTCGTAAGTGATACTAGGTGTTCACTAGTTATTTGGTGAAACTTCACAGACTTTTACCAATAAAAAGAAAAAAAAAAATAATAAAGTAATATTTTGGCACGACTCGTGCCGTGATCAACGGTTTATTTAAAATAATTATTTTAAGAAAGCGCCCTCATTGAAGTTTCGCCAACTAATCAAAAGCCCTGTACACAACAGTACCTAAACGTCGATAAAAAAGTCTTGTATAACACAATGTCCATCCGTCGACGCGTTGCTTGTCCGTGCAGAGGTCCGCGGGGCGTCCGCACGTGTTCGTACGACATGTTTGTAAGCCGTAGGTCTAGTTGAAGTGGAACTTGAACTGGAAGGGCGAGCCGTGCTGGAAGTGGTGGAAGGGGTTGTTGAAGGGCCCGCCCGCGCCGCGCTGCGCCTCCGGGTCCAGCGGGTCCGCGCCCGCGTCGAACGTGGCGCGCTTCTCCGGGTCCGTCAGCACCTGCGGGGAGGATTATATGCAGTGTAAACCAACCCCTTAGGAGAAATTTGGGCAACGTCGCAAATAGCTGTCAAACATCTAGCTGTTTTGACTAATATTAATCAACGTAATAAAATTATGAAATATCGCTCTAGAGTGCACTAACATAATGATTATGAATAAAATGAAGTCGAGTCACTATTTCTTCCCTCTCCTACTAACTTCAATGACAAGTGAACTGGTAAACACGGTGGTCACTAGACACACTGTAGCGCATGCAGCCAGGTACCAATCGGATCAATGACAAGTGAACTGGTAAACACGGTGGTCACTAGACACACTGTAGCGCATGCAGCCAGGTACCAATCGGATCAATGACAAGTGAACTGGTAAACACGGTGGTCACTAGACACACTGTAGCGCATGCAGCCAGGTACCAATCGGATCAATGACAAGTGAACTGGTAAACACGGTGGTCACTAGACACACTGTAGCGCATGCAGCCAGGTACCAATCGGATCAATGACAAGTGAACTGGTAAACACGGTGGTCACTAGACACACTGTAGCGCATGCAGCCAGGTACCAATCGGATCAATGACAAGTGAACTGGTAAACACGGTGGTCACTAGACACACTGTAGCGCATGCAGCCAGGTACCAATCGGATCAATGACAAGTGAACTGGTAAACACGGTGGTCACTAGACACACTGTAGCGCATGCAGCCAGGTACCAATCGGATCAATGACAAGTGAACTGGTAAACACGGTGGTCACTAGACACACTGTAGCGCATGCAGCCAGGTACCAATCGGATCAATGACAAGTGAACTGGTAAACACGGTGGTCACTAGACACACTGTAGCGCATGCAGCCAGGTACCAATCGGATCAATGACAAGTGAACTGGTAAACACGGTGGTCACTAGACACACTGTAGCGCATGCAGCCAGGTACCAATCGGATCAATGACAAGTGAACTGGTAAACACGGTGGTCACTAGACACACTGTAGCGCATGCAGCCAGGTACCAATCGGATCAATGACAAGTGAACTGGTAAACACGGTGGTCACTAGACACACTGTAGCGCATGCAGCCAGGTACCAATCGGATCAATGACAAGTGAACTGGTAAACACGGTGGTCACTAGACACACTGTAGCGCATGCAGCCAGGTACCAATCGGATCAATGACAAGTGAACTGGTAAACACGGTGGTCACTAGACACACTGTAGCGCATGCAGCCAGGTACCAATCGGATCAATGACAAGTGAACTGGTAAACACGGTGGTCACTAGACACACTGTAGCGCATGCAGCCAGGTACCAATCGGATCAATGACAAGTGAACTGGTAAACACGGTGGTCACTAGACACACTGTAGCGCATGCAGCCAGGTACCAATCGGATCAAAAGAACCCATATCAACTACTTTAGTCTTTTTCAAAATAAATGTGCATTCAGTTCTAACTTTTGCCAACATTCAGTACGACTAAATAACGGTCTTATCTATTTGAAACAGCAAAACTAATAACTACAATAACTTATTTTTGCTCCACTTAAATGTTCTCGACCCTCTCAAGTCCTGCCCGAGTTCTTTTAAACTCAAGCCACACAAGCTGACAAATGATCGTGTTTGACGAATCTGGCTGATGGTACATTCTAAAGTGCACCATACTGTAGCAATGCGTAGTTCCCACGGTATCTCCGATAGGTCACTTTAGTAATGTATGTGCACTAGTGCAGTACCTCCTTGGCGGCAGCGATATCGATGAACTTCTTCTCGGCGAGCTTCTTGTCGTCTCCCTGGAAGTTGTCGGGGTGCCACTTCTGCGCCGCCTTGCGGTACGCCTTGATCACCTCCTGCTTGGTGGCCGACCTGTTCATGTAACATTACATTATAGTTCAAATAAACGAAGCAACAGGAGTACGTGGCGTGGTAGCAGCTGGCGTTCTGCAGTTGCTGCCTACCCCCGCGGGAAGCAGGCGGAGTTTGTGTGTACCGAAATGACAATGAATGAGTGAAATGTCCGCAATGGTACATATGTCTAGTGTTAATATTATGATGCAAAGAACATTTTAAACATGGCAAGAGTTCAGTTTTATAAAATTACTAGCTGACCCGACAGACGATGTCCTGCCTTGGCTATGAATATTCTAATGTAAACGCGTGAAGGTAAAATGTTTTTTCTGAAATTTTCCAATTTTCTTAATTTTTTTTTTCATAAGAACCTTCTCCTGACAATCATAGACACAACAAAAAAAGAATTAGCGAAATTGTTCCATCCGTTCACGCGTGATGCGGTGACCAAGGGAAATAGGGATTAATTTTTATACATAGATGTAAGTATTTGAGATACGAGATTTGATCAAAACAAAAATTAAACTACATGTTACTAAAAAAAGTCGCACACAATATTTCTACGTTGGCGAAAAAATTAACTTATTCATCAGTTGTAAGGTGAAAGCCATGAGCGAGCTCACCTCTTAACTCCTAATATTTTGTAGTAGTCCCTCTGCTCGGACTGTTTCTGCAGTTTGTGCGCGCGACTGAGGCCGTCCTTCGCGCGCTGTAGACCCTCTTCTAATTCTAACGCCTCTTTGAACGACTGGATGGCTGTAGAAGAGAAATAGAATTAGGTATTAATTGATATCAGTTAAATATGCATTTGCAATTTATTCATATCTTTTGAACGGTCACATTTGGAGTCACGGTAAGTACAATATGGCTGAAAAATTTTTGTTGCATTCCGAAATACAAGAAAGTACTTAGTTGAAAAACAAATTCCATTTTCATGCAATCGAAGCGAACAAGTAAATACTTGTTCAGAGTGTGTGTGTCAGAGTTAGTGAAATCACTAACTCTGATTTTTAATTTGCTAGACTAAAATGACATAACATAACATCGCGCTCCAAACTCTAGGTCTGTAGCGGTAGAGTTTACTTTACCATAAAAACTTTTTTACAAAACAATACAACCGACTTCCAAAAACAACACTACAAAGTGAAAAATAACTTTAATTTCGGAAGTCGGTGTCTAGTTAAACGTATTTTAGTTTTTGCCACCGACTTCCGAAATTAAAGTTATTTTTCACTTTGTAGTGTTGTTTTTGGAAGTCGGTTGTATTTTTTTGTAAAAAAGTTTTTATTTCTCGCTTTTTAGTGGGTCTGTTTATAATTTGTATAAGTTACAATAGTCTAATGTCAATTGCTCATCACATGTTACAAAATATTGCTTTTCCCGATGCTGGGTCGTTAACTGTTGAGGAGTTCTGCTGGTAAGAACCAGGAGAACTCCTCAACAACCACGCACCACACGCATTGTGTTACGAGCGGAAATTGCTTAGCAACCATATTAAAGTAATCGAATCGCAACCCGTGAAATATTTATCATTGAGTAGTTCCGGTAGCCATCTGTGGTCTTCATCATCAGTTCCACTACACCAAGTGGTGCTTTCCGAGAGCAAATGCACGAGCTACTATAAAAAATATCGAAATCGCTATAGGTGTGCCTATTTGAAGAGTTCCTTCGATTTCTCTAGGATCCCATCATCAGAACTGGATTTTGACAAAAATGGGACCATTTGGGAAGTATACTTTTTCCAACAAAAAAATATTTTTTTAAATCGGTTGGCAAGCGACGGAGTTATGCGCGAAGAAACATAAAAAAAATACAAACATCCGAATTGAGAACCTCCTCCTTTTTAGAAGTCGGTTAAAAACAGGTCAATTCAATTCTGAATTTTTATTGCATTCCACAATGTTGGGCTGTAGTAACCCCGCAGACCCTATCTCCCGGGAGAAGTCTTGGTCCTCACCTCTGGCTTGACTTTATTGGCTGGCTGGAGTGAACAATGACGAGGAACAGGGGACATAGTTCTCCCATAGTTCCAAGGTACACCCGATCCACTATAGCCACTCAAACCCATAGATCAATATGTTTTGTTTCCATGTTCTGCAATAGTCCTGCACCAACCGGGGGTTGCCCTTGGGTGCACTCGCATACAGGGATAATTGACGGTTGCTGCCTCATAATTCCATTTAAAATTATCTAGCGGGCCTCTGCGAGTTGCCTTCGGCCCCTCTGGTCCCGAAATATATAAACATGTAAAAATAATAATAATAGTGACAGCATGTACCATCATCGAACATATCCAGTCCCAGCAGCGCGTCCCCGCGGTCGCACAACACTCTCGCGTCTCTCTGCAGCTCCAGCGCACTGCCGCACGCTGCCAGGGCCTCCGTGTGCTGCTCATCCTGTGGAAACACAGGTGATAAGTATATAGTTGGGCCGAGTCTGATAAGTTACAAACATTTCAATAGCAACAGGGCTATTCATGAATTGGTGTCACTTCACAGACGGAATAGATATTTTAATATCTAATAAAAAAAAAAGTACGCGGTTATATGTAAATATACGTCCGCGCGCGGTCATACGTCAAGATACGTCCGTGCGCAGCCGTACGTAAAGATTACTAACAGATGTATAGTTAATCACAGCGCCGCTAAGCGCACGCCCCCTCCCGCTCGCGGGCATCTCGCGCGCCTTTGAGAGCCCTGAATTTATTAAATAACAACAGAAATCTAGGTAGATAGGTGCATACATATTAAACAAATTAAAATATAAAAATCAATACGATCACGCGTCGCGTTTACGTTGTTAAAATAATGATTTCATAAAGTACTTTTTATTTTACTGCTATTGGATATCGAACAATGTCGATACCTGTTGTACAAGATACTCTCGATATTCTCCAGGGTTTTTATTTATGGGTGAAACTATACACACACACACACACACACACATAATATTTAAATGCACGTGTTTCTGTGACAAAATAAAGAAGTGAAGTTTCGCCAATTATTAAAGTATGTTTAACTTTGTAACATAACGTGCAGCTTGCACGTGTCTCGGCATGAAACCGCCGTCACAGTACTGACCTTAGTGAGACAGCTGCACAGCCACTTGCGCGCCTCGAACACGACCAGCGTGACCTCGTCCTCAGTCTTCAGCACCTTGTTAGCAGCTGCAGCACAGCCAGCGAAGTCTCTCGCCTCACTTAACTCCTCACACTCCAGCAGTAACTTGTCGACTTTCTTCACCTTCTTGTAGAACGGGAAGCACTTCTTGTGCTCTGGGTCTAGCCTCAGACATTCTCGGATTTCCTGTAAAGAATAAGATATTAATTATCGTTCGTTTTTTAGGGATGGAATTTTATAGATTTTGAAACAAACATTCAGTCTTGCAAAATTCACTCGCGGCGAATTATTTGCGCAACTTTGTATTTTTTTTTAAACAAAAGAAATCAAATAACATGAAATGTTATTACAGCACATGAATAACCATATTGCAAGTGATAGCTGGTATTTTTTTTTATGTTCATCTAGGTGGATTATGTTAGTTAGGTAAATCAAGCGTTAAATACAGCTCTTTCGCGCCAACAACAATTCGAGTTATGTTTGTGTGCTTACATTATGGCAATAAAGAATTAATTTACAAAATCTGTTCAGCACATAATTATTCCAATATTCTCATCATCAAAATAAACTGATTACTTTTTTCTAATTATCTTTCATTTTCTTCATTCGGATGTCACAATGTCATAGAAATTCTCTGTTTTTATCTCTTATGGAAGCCATTACAAATGGGTAGTCAAATCATTACTTTTTTACACAAAAGTATGTTTATTAAATAAAATGCTTTACATTCTTAAAATGTTTTTTGGCCAAATTGTTGATAGATATGCATGGTACGATTCTGAACTAAAAATATAATTTTAAATAGGTAAATTTTCTCAATAAATGTACCGAAGTAAAAATTTTCACTCCGGTACATTTATTGAGAAACTGTATCTATCTAAAATTATATTTATAGTTCTGAATCATACCATGCACGTCTATCAACAATTTGGCAAAAAAACATTTTAGAAATTTAAAGCATTTTATTTAATAAACATACTTTTGTGTAAAAAAGTAATGATTTGACTACCCATTTGTAACAGCGTCCTTAAGGTGAAAGCGCCAGGGTAGCCCGCGAAATTCAAATTTTCTTACGGTTTTTGCAATTTGCAGGTCAGTATCAGGTTGTATGTTGATCCGAATATGATTTGCGTCCATAACAAAATTGTCTTTAAAGAATTATAGTCATCAAAACCATCAATACAATATAATCCTAATGGATGACTATTTCATGAAATATTGACATTTGAGGATTATACTAACTTATGGAGTTGTATTACTGATTTTAATGATTGCTAGCTTTTGCCCGCGGCTTCACTCGCGTGTAACTCGAAAATTATCACAGGGAAACGTACTACCGGAATAAGAATTATCCTATGTTCGAACCCAGGTCATCCGTTAAGGCGTGAAAGGTTAGTTAGATTTAAAGGATTGAAAAAAAATTGAATTCACATGTAATATTGACACATTTGTGTAGGTACTAGATATGAGCGCCGCGCCGGCGCGCCGCCGTCGCCGTGAGTTCTTGTCGACGCGTCGCCGCCGAGTGCAGCACGCGGCGCGCCGTCGTGGCTACTCACAACTTGCTTTCTCGCTCGCACCCGCGTCCCGACCGCGTTAGTTCGCCTAGTCGTTTCGGCACACTCGTCGCTTACGCAGTCGAGTTCAATATTTTACCGAGTAAACGTGTATTATTGTGTTGTGTTAACGATGGCAGCAACTTCGAGATGAGATGAGAGAGAAATGATTATTTTTCAGTAAACGTGATCTCCAATTATTATTTAGAAGACTGTAAAATTGTAATTAATAAATACGTTCCTTTATAAAGCTTTTTTTAACCGACTTTGAAGTCGGTTAAAAAACCCTAATCTCTCTTAATTGAGAACCTCCTCCTTTTTGAAAAGGAGGAGGTTCTCAATTCGTCGGAACCTTTTTTTTTATGTATGTTCCCCGATTACTCGAAGATGGCTGGACCGATTTGGATTTTTTTTGTTTTATTCGAGAGGGTATACATCACAGTTGGTCCCATATAAAATTCATTAACTTTACTGCGGTAGTTTTTGAGTTAGCTTCAATAATACGTATTTTTTCCCCACTTTTATATGGACGATGTTCTAGTTTGTTTTGCAGGTAGTGGTATTAGAATTTGTGTGGGGTAGGTACACAACTAAAAAGTGAAAAATAAAAACTTTTTTACAAAAAAATACAACCGACTTCCAAAAACAACACTACAAAGTGAAAAATAACTTTAATTTCGGAAGTCGGTGGCAAAAAACGAAAATACATTTAACTAGACACCGACTTCCGAAATTAAAGTTAGTTTTCACTTTGCAGTGTTGTTTTTGGAAGTCGGTTGTATTTTTTTGTATAAAAGTTTTTTTGGTAATAACAATATGGTTTTCTTTATGTTATTTTTAAGAAAACTCTCTCTGATAAAAAAAAAACTCAGGCCCACGACCGGCCACGCCACGCCGCCGCGACGCCGCCGCCGCTGTGGAAATTAACAGGCCGCGCCGCCGCCGTGGAATTGGCCATCGGCGCTCATATCTAGTAGGTACACAAAAGTATCAATATTACATGAGAATTTTAAAATCCCCCTTCTTAGCGGATGTCTAGGTCATAATAGCTATTTGTGTGCCAAATTTCAGCCCAATCCGTTGAGTGGTTTGGGCTGTGTTGATAGATCAGTCAGTCAGTCACGCTTTCCTTTGATATATATAGATAATTCTGTAAATATACATTTGTCACGGTGGCGAATCATACTTTACTCAACATACACCCAGACACTGAGCTGCAAATTGCAAAAATCGTAAGAAAATTTTAATTTCGCGGGCTACCTTAGCGCTTTCCCCTTAAGGACGCCATTACAAGTGGGTAGTCAAATCATTACTTAAGGCCGCCATTACAAGTGGGTAGTCAAATCATTACTTAAGGACGCCATTACAAGTGGGTAGTCAAATCATTACTTAAGGACGCCATTACAAGTGGGTAGTCAAATCATTACTTAAGGACGCCATTACAAGTGGGTAGTCAAATCATTACTTAAGGACGCCATTACAAGTGGGTAGTCAAATCATTACTTAAGGACGCCATTACAAGTGGGTAGTCAAATAATTACTTAAGGACGCCATTACAAGTGGGTAGTCAAATCATTACTTAAGGACGCCATTACAAGTGGGCAGTGGCGTGCACTCCATACATGCAAATAAGCTCTGCATACCCTGTAGTCCCATACATACATGCCCCTCGAATTGATAAATAACTTTAACGCAAGAAAAATCATGGTAATAACTATATTAATCTAACTTATTCGCTATCTCACTGTTTATAACGCGATTTACGCGCCATCTATTACTTTTATTTGAAACTAATTTCTTGAAGCGAGCGGCGACAACCGCGCAGGCAGCGCTCCCGGTGAGCATAAGCAGAACAACGCCGTGCTTATTTTTCATACAACGCAACCCGTGTAGTACACAGCAAAAGTGTGACTGTGTGCGTGAAAATGTATGCGTGTGTTTAAGTTCTGGAAGCACAGCTTATTTTGCAACCCGTCCAAATTAAGAAGCCGTAAAAGCACCGCTTAGTTGTTGATTACAGAGGGTTGACTTTTTTAGTCGGATTGACCAAGATTAGTTCGTATTATTTTGTAATTGTAAAGTTTTTACACGCTTTTATTCAACTTGCAATGTTTGTTTGTTTTTTCGCCATATTGTTTTGATTTGATTGTTTTTCTTGGCGCAAGTGATTGACTGTATATTATTATGTAATTATTTTAATAATTTGTAAAAAAAATAAAATTATACCTGTGAGACCTGTGCTGCCGAAGTGTGTTAAATAAATTAAAATCTGCCGCTTTTCGACGTTATATTTTGAGGAAAAAGTTAAATTCATTGTAAACGGAAGGTGTGAACCCGGGTTTTATTTAACTCAAAAAAAAAGGTAATGCCTCTCGTTATATTCATAGAAAAGTTTTGTGATACCTAATTATTACCTACTGGCAAACATGTTGTGTATAACACAAACACATTGTATTTTATCCCTTGCTTTTTGTTTACAAATCAAGATAAAAATAATATTTGGACCTTTATCGGATATTCAGATTAAAATATTTTAGATATTCGTTGTGGTCGCAAACAAACATCATGCGAAGCCAATGGCGCCGTGCGGTAAGAGTCAGTGTAAGATTAGGGTTATGGTAGGTGAGGTCGGGTAAAACAAACGGTCGGGAAAAAAAAACTTAGGTACTAGTTTCAGCTTGTTAAAGTTTTTATTTTTATTTTAGACGTGCATACCCTGTCTGAAATCTCTGTGCACGCCACTGCAAGTGGGTAGTCAAATCATTACTTAAGGACGCCATTACAAGTGGGTAGTCAAATCATTACTTAAGGACGCCATTACAAGTGGGTAGTCAAATCATTACTTAAGGACGCCATTACAAGTGGGTAGTCAAATCATTACTTAAGGACGCCATTACAAGTGGGTAGTCAAATCATTACTTAAGGACGCCATTACAAGTGGGTAGTCA
This sequence comes from Cosmia pyralina, assembly GCA_946251885.1. Taxonomy (NCBI): domain Eukaryota; kingdom Metazoa; phylum Arthropoda; class Insecta; order Lepidoptera; family Noctuidae; genus Cosmia; species Cosmia pyralina. Next base: position 517,524 of record OX276345.1, read on the forward strand.
AATCATTACTTAAGGACGCCATTACAAGTGGGTAGTCAAATCATTACTTAACCCGTCGCGCGCTAATTAGCAGACACAATTGAAATTCTATTGTTATCTGTACACATGGTGTACAATCGACATTTTAAGAGTTAAGGACGCCATTACAAGTGGGTAGTCAAATCATTACTTAAGGACGCCATTACAAGTGGGTAGTCAAATCATTACTTAAGGACGCCATTACAAGTGGGTAGTCAAATCATTACTTAAGGACGCCATTACAAGTGGGTAGTCAAATCATTACTTAAGGACGCCATTACAAGTGGGTAGTCAAATCATTACTTAAGGCCGCCATTACAAGTGGGTAGTCAAATCATTACTTAAGGACGCCATTACAAGTGGGTAGTCAAATCATTACTTAAGGACGCCATTACAAGTGGGTAGTCAAATCATTACTTAAGGACGCCATTACAAGTGGGTAGTCAAATCATTACTTAAGGACGCCATTACAAGTGGGTAGTCAAATCATTACTTAAGGACGCCATTACAAGTGGGTAGTCAAATCATTACTTAAGGACGCCATTACAAGTGGGTAGTCAAATCATTACTTAAGGACGCCATTACAAGTGGGTAGTCAAATCATTACTTAAGGACGCCATTACAAGTGGGTAGTCAAATCATTGCTTAAGGACGCCATTACAAGTGGGTAGTCAAATCATTACTTAAGGACGCCATTACAAGTGGGTAGTCAAATCATTACTTAAGGACGCCATTACAAGTGGGTAGTCAAATCATTACTTAAGGACGCCATTACAAGTGGGTAGTCAAATCATTACTTTTTAAATAAAAGTATGTTTATTAAATAAAATGCTTTGCATTCTTAAAATCTTTTTTGGTTTGTTTCATAATAACAATGCATCGTATGTATAAAACATTTGGTTAGTTTAATGCTAACAGTTCAATAAAGCAAATAGGTAAGTACTCAAAAAAATTGCACCTAAATCACCTTATCTAACAATGTAAATACTTATTGCACTAGAGTTTATTCAGTACTCAATATATTTATTGACCAAGAATTTGAGATGTTTTCCCTTTGTGACATCACACCCGTAGCTCGGTCAATAAGCCAGGACGTCACACTTACCTACACGTATTAGTCCATAAACTTGCACTGTTCCCTAAGTTGAAGTAAATGTAAGGCTATAAACAAAAAATTGTAGCAAGTCTTTTAATAGTTTCGGGGAAATGCTTGGGCAAACATACATTACATACAACTTGTAATTTTGTATTTTTGCTTGGAAGCCCTAATAGATTATCATATGTGAATATTTTGCAGTTCCTATAATGTTACATACATACGTGTCGAATTGGTAACCTCCTCTTTTAACCGACTTCAAAAAAAGGAGGAGGTTCTCAATTCCATTGTATTTTTTTAATGTTTGTTACCTCGGTACCTACTCCGTCATTTATAAAACGATTTGGAAAATTCTTTTTTTATGATAATAAATTCACGGGTTTATAAGATAACTCGATTAAGATAGTGATGAAGCTTTAAATAAATGGTTCTGATGAAAATGGTACCATCGAACCGATCTGATGAAGAAGCCGGAAGGTAGGCACCGGAACTCAGTAATAAAACCTCTCAGTAAAAAATCCTAGCCGTGTTTGGGCTTATTGGAATTGTCATGAGGTGCACTCTTTTTTTTATTTTTTTGTGGATTGGAAATCATCAAATGACTTCTCCCGCTCTGGGCAGAGCGGGAGGGCGTGTCATACTTTTACTGACTAAAACCCACCCATGTTCCTTCAGTTGCCCGTGCCAGGGCCATCTCTTTCGAACTACCCGCGACCCCGGCGGCATCGGCCCAATTGACCCCGTCACTGCTGACATCTCTTTGAGGCGCACGTGGAACACAACGCGCCGTCGACCCGGGCCTGGTCCTTACCGGACGGCGAGCTGCCCATTACTCGTCATCCGCAAGCCCGCGCCTACGGTGGCCGGGAATCGGCGATCGATTCCCGCCGCCCAGGGCGTCTCCTACGGCGGCTAGGGGCGCGAGGGCGCGGCTGTTGTAAATGATTTTAATTGTAAATTTATGCCGCTTCAAATTGCGCTACTTGAGTTGTATGTTAAGTGTGGCATTGATTGTCAGAAGGCAGATTTCATTCAACATATACAGTCAACGTACGCCTTACAAACTTAGCACGACTTAGCGCGACGTATATTTGCCTTTTAGCAAAGTTTTCTTTTGAAATGGTATACTCCTGAGATGGTCGCATATAAATATCTTCAAGTTCTAATCAGTGGCTTTTGAGTTAGCTTCAATAATTGAATACGTATTTTTCCCATTTTGTCTATGTGGATGATGTTCTAATTTATTTTGCATAGTGGTATTGAAATTTGTGTGAGGTAGGCACCACTAAAAAGAGAAAATAAAAACTTTTTACAAAAAAAAAAAACAACAGACTCCCAAAACAAAAAAAAACACTACAAAGTGAAAAATAACTTTAATTTCGGAAGTCGGTGTCTGGTTAAATGTATTTTCGTTTTTTGCCACCGACTTCCGAAATTAAAGTTATTTTTCACTTTGTAGTGTTGTTTTTGGAAGTCGGTTGTATTTTTTTTGTAAAAAAGTTTTTATTTTTCACTTTTTAGTTGTGGTATCTACCCCACACAAATTCTAATACCACTACCTGCAAAACAAACTAGAACATCATCCATATAAAAGTAGGGAAAAAATACGTATTATTGAAGCTAACTCAAAATCTACCGAAGCAAAGTTAATCAATTTTATATGGGACCAACTTTGATGTATACCCTCTCGAATAAAACAAAAATGTTTCAAATCGGACGACTCTGTTAAAAGTTATGCGTGGTCATACATAAAAAAAAAAAAATACGTGTCGAATTGAGAACCTCCTCCTTTTTTTTCGTAGGTTAAAAGATAAAAGACACCGACTTCCGAAATTAAAGTTATTTTTCACTTTGTAATGTGTTTTTTGGGACTCGGTTGTTTTTTTTTTTTCGTAAAAAGTTTTTTTAAACTAAGTACCTAGGTACACTTATTGCAAAAAAATATTCCAGTTTATACTTAAAACTAAAAATTACGAAATAAAAAGTAATTTAAAAAAATAATAATCTACTTACTTCAAAAATAAGTTAAAATTATGAAATAACTTTAATTTCGGAAGTTCGTGACAAAAAAAACTACGTAAGTATAAAATAAAGATCCCAAGACACCGACTTCTTCTAAAATTAATTTCGAGTTAATTTCTTTTTGTAGTCGATTTTTTTTAAATTTCTTTTTTGTCAAGTTGCGTGGCGGTTACTGTAACATTATATTATCGACACCATCTTGTTTTCTAAATCTTTCTGTGACAGTTCCACAAATGTTTACGAACAACGTCAATGTGGATCGGGAGCCAACGGATCGTTGTAGCACTATTAAGTTACGCGTCCACTGGCTCGGAATCGGAGCGTACACAGCGTACGGTTTTGTTGCTTTGTATTGGTGCATGCAGTACCATAGAAATCAATTTGCAAATCCGCGCCAGAGTCCGGTATCCGTCCGACGTCATCTGCAGTGAACGCGCCGTGGTACACTGTAAATACCTGCCGTAGAAGCACGGTATTTTTGACCAATACACGGTCTACGGTAGTAATTCACTACCGTTTAAATTTCTACGATAATTTTCAATATTAACTACCGTATTAAACTGTGTCCACTTTTATGTTAAACTAACTTTTGCCCGCAGCTTCGCCCGCGTGGATATCGGAAAATATCCCACGGGAAAGTGCTACCGGGAAATCCTTCCTTATTCCTTGTCTACATTATAAAGGGAACCTCTGTGCAAAATTTCAGCTTTCTAGGTTCAAGGGTTTGGGGTGGGCGTTGATGAGTCAGTCAATCAATCAGTCAGTCAGGACTTCTCTTTTTATTTATATAGATAGATATTTTATCCTTACTCCACTTAAATGCTAAATGCCTAAAAGTGGAAACACTGGTTGATATTGCCGATGCTAAATGCCTAAAAGTGGAAACACTGGTTGATATTGCCGAAGCAAAATCCAAATGCAGTGGACGCTCCTTATCGTCATTTGTAAATGCGGACGCTCCGGTTCCGAGCCCGTGGACAGTGGCGTAACGTTTAGTATGTGTTACCTTGAGCGCGTCGCTGACGTGCCCCAGCCGGTACAGCAGCGTGGCGAGGCGGTAGTAGCCGTCCGTCGAGTCTTGTTGCAGCCGGTTCACGGACCTGATGTCCGACACCGCGGAGAACAGGTCGTTCTGCAAGCAAATGCATAGGTTACTACTCTAGCGAGAAAAAGGGAGAGTTGCCAGATTGGTAGAATAGGGGTCTTACCAGCGCTATGTAACACTCGGCCCGGAGCTGGCGCAGCTGCGCGGACCAGGGCGACACGTCCAGCAGGCGCGTCGCGAGCTCCACGCATGCGCGGTAGTCTCCTCCTCGGTAATACGCCTCCACCAGGCGCAAGTCGTCGATGTACTCGTCGATCTTGTGGTACTGACTGATCGCTTCCTCATTGTACGGCTCCGCGTACGTCTGGGGACAACGAAATACGCTATTTAGAAAGTCATCAGGAACCATAGAAATATAAAAAACAGGAGAAGTGGCATGGAGGCGTGTCTGTGTCCACGCGTTATGCGCACGCTGTGCCTTTACTCGCCAAATGGCCGTTTCCGCGAACTAGTACGCTTTCGACCGTGGTCACGATAAATTATAAAAATGCCGTGTTGTTCAGTGGTTTGCTGCAAAAACCGAAGTGATAATAAAAACTTCGTATCTCACGGAATCATTTACCATATGTAAGTAAAAGTATTTTACTGTATTTATCTTTAAAATCATAAAAAACAACAAATCGTAAAATATTTCTTTCTTTTACTACGTTATTTTCGTTTTCAAATATCGCAGCGGTTGTACTATTTTTGCAGCAAATACATTGCTCCTTAACCACTGTCTTAAGTATGTCGCTAAGCGACTGGACAAGCAATGTAAAAATAACAAAACGATACTTCATTTACGCGGAGCGTCGCATAGTACAGCCGCTGTGTCTTGCGGCGAGATAGTGATGAGGTTAAGATCCACTAAAGTAGGCTATCGATAATAATGTCGATTGCCCAACGAATATTATATTGCTATTATAGTTTATTTTTCAATTTGTCAACCGTTTTAGCCCGGTTGGAACACTTGAAAAGATGACGTTTAAGTACGGTTGGAAAACCTTTGAGAATGTAAAATAATCTTTTTTACTGTTTTTGATTATTTTACCTAGTTGAGAAATGCATAACCAACGGTCGTAAAGTAAGTTTATTTTTTTTTTTTTAGTTAGTTTAGTTTTTTGGAGTGTTTTTGGGTTTAAATTATCGCATCTTCGTGCTATTTCCTTACTTTTTTTTGGTTTTGGTATTTTACTTCCTCTAAAGTCTTTAACTATGCACCACAAGATTCGAATGCGTTGTAGTAATCGGTATGGTTCAGATAAAATATTAGTGATTTTTGCTTAAAATAAGTCAACATATTCATGCTATTTATTTGTTATGCATGAGTATGGCATGTGTTTGTTTTCATATATTTAACTATTTCTTAACTAAGGGTTTTTTTTTAATAACAAAAGCCTATTCGCCTGTTGCCTGCTACTTGCTTACTCATCGTGAGGTTAAGAAGTATAGACCGCGCGGAACTAGTTGACCGCGCCGGTATGTGAGCGGTGGGATGGAGGAGCGGGGGCGCATTACTCAGTACGTGCGTTGCGAACCGCCGCCTCACCCCTGTCTCAGCGGCCAACTAGTTCCTAGACTATAGACTATAGCTTAAGATACTTATTATGTAAATGATAAATAAGTTCTTATAGTACCTTTTTAGCTTCCCAAAAGATACAAATACAAAAAAAAGAATGGATTGATGCCACAGGAAGGCCACCTAACTGGTTCCCAACAAATTATAACACCATATGCTCAATTTACTTTAAGAAAACTCGAGCCTCTAAAGAAAACAGGCTTTTTGAATGGGCAATCCCAAAATTAAGAGTACCTACGTCAAGTACTGAACAAATACCTCCACTTTACAGGTCAGTCAGTAAACACATTATAACAGGGTTCAACAATTCCTATGGTTTCACAGCCTAAACCAACTTAACCGGATTGTTTTAATTTATCGATTCGTGTTTTTTTTTAATATACATTTTTTTTAAATTTAAAATATATAATACTTTCTGGACATATCATTTTTTATTTTATTTTCAGGACCCCAAATTTTTCTTGTACTAATAAATGGAAGTATCGATAACTTTCCGATTTAGTCAATCACTAGCGTATATGTAAAATAAATTGCTTTTTGCACAACACAATAATAGCGCCAGATGTTTTTGTGTGAGTAAGTTGTACGGTGCATGGTAAATGCACGCTGTGTGTGACGAGTTATGGTTTATAATTGATTGTGTAGTATGTTCTGATTTATGAATTGCAAGTGTGTGCGCGACTTTGTATCTATTGCTTTTATTGAACTACATGTGTAGTAGTGGCGCGGTGGTGGGGCCAACCTAGCGACATCGGGTTCTGATACATTTTCAACTACCGGGCATATCTCCTTCTTTCATATATCTATGTCAGGAACATACAGTTTGAAACGTTCAGATTCTACAAGGAGTCGCTACCATTATAGCTGCCCATTATTAGGCCATTGCATCATAGGGGCCCGAGGGGCACCGAAGATCGAAGACTTTTTGAGCGATCAAATCTGCAATGACTAAAAAATCTGTGAAGTTTTGCGCGACATTTCGTTTGTCAGACGACGAACAATTCCCGCCGGACTAATTTTATCATTTTGTGAGGGGCGCACGGAACCAGGAAGTACCTATAGTAAGAAAAATGGAACGCCTATACCCAGGAGAGGGTGATTTCCGGCCGAAATGATGATGAGCAATCACAAAAAGAATGCAGACCTTCAAAATTCGTCAGGCTGCAGACTGCGTCGCATAAAAAGTCTGCAAAGCCCTATAAGCAAACACCACAGCTTTTACCTAAATATTTATTCTTATCTGCGTGTGGTGTCCTAGCAGACTTGGTACTAACTAGTGCACCAATATCAGTATCAATCAGGTGGATGGAATCGTGAGAACAAAGTAAAGTAGCTTCATTGTGTACTACATTACAAGTGTATTAATGTTTTCATAATAATAATTATATCACCAGTTCACCTGTGAGTGATTTCCTTTCATCCTGTATGTATGCTGCTCTTATCTGAACCAGTGTTTATTGATGCCTGTTAGTTTACAGAAACAAACATTTTCAACATTTTTAGTTGTCTGTCTATTTACACATTCATAAATTAATATTTCAACGTTTCTCGTGAAGGAACACATTCTGTGATCTTTATAAAAACGTTAGCGCAACAAGCTACCTGCCTGGGCCTACAACCGGTGCGGCCATCGCAGCGATACGAGCGATAACTCGCGTTCTTTCAAGTAGGTATCACTTAAACCTGTAAATAGCAGGCCCTTCACACTGGTGCGACAGGCTACAGCAAACAACTTGTTTTATGTAACAGCTTGTGATTACTTAGCTTTGAAGTAAGTTTTTTGAGAAAGTACAGTGGACTAAAAGTTGTACCTACTATTATTTATTAAAGTACAAAAATGCACTAAGTATGTCAAGCACACGGACTAGAAAAAAAAGGACTCCGAGCCACGCATATCGAAAGTGAAGCACCGTACCGATCTATGTGTGCGTGATTTGACATAAAAGGGTCCATGGTTTAAACCAGGGCTTGAAGATGAACCTTGTTTTGTAATAAGACGGACTGTTTCCCGTAAATCTAAATAGGAATAAAAGGTTGAAATACGATCAGTAATGTGAAGCGCGAAGTAATGACAACAACAGTAGACAATGTCAAGGTCGTCACGGCACGTGTTGCGAGCAGCTGATCAACCAGAAGTAGTTCATGAACGTGACAATCACAATATAAATATAAATATAAATATGTTTGGACATATCACACAACGCCATCTAGCCCCAAGCTAAGCAACCTAATGCTTGTGTTATGGTAACGAGATGGCTGATAAACTACTTATATACATTTTTTTTTTTTTGTAAATACATACATATTATAGATAGAAAAACACCCAGACTCGGAACAAATACTTGTAGGTCGTACAAATATTTGTTCCGTGCGGGAATCGAACCCAAACATCGACAATAGCGAAGCGCATCGTCAACAATAAACGAATGCAACTAAATAAACTATTAAGTACTTTTTTATACATACGGGGTATCAGGTCATAGAAGTTACATACATAGCTTTGATTTGTTAACATGAGATTTAAAAAAAAAATAAGTATCTAAAATGTTTGAGTTTTAATCGAGCACTCAGCGAAAATGCATAATTGCATCGAACGCAAGTATGCACATTCGCTCGAACACCTAATTGTGAGCCAGTTCGCGTTCAGATCTCATTAGAGACACCGCGTGCTCAAAAACCATTACCATTTTACCAATAAGTTAGAGATATAGTAAACCATAATTTACCATTTCTTGTGACTAAGTGTTGTAGTAGATTCAATATAGCTAATTCCCTTATAATGCAAGACTAACTTTTACCATACAATACCATGTCCTATCAATACGAGAAAGGTGTGTTAGGTCACCATAGCGCCAAGCATTACTTTCTACATAAAATGACGGAATTTGAACAGGAAATGTGGGATGGACATTAGAATTTATGTGGGGATGAGACATTCTAAACAATTGTTTTATTTTTTTGTTGCAAATCTTTAGAGGAAGACTTAAAAAAAAAAAGAAAAAATGTTTATGTGTGTTTGTGTGTGTGTGTGTTGTGTGTGTGTGTGTTGTGGTGTATGTTTATGTTTTTGCTGTTTGTTGTTTTTGTTTTTTGTCTGTTTTTTTTTTGTGTTTTTTTTTTGTTTGTTTATGACTTATGTTCAATCATATTATCATATTATGTTTTACTCACAGTAATTCATCTGTGAGTAAAACATGATTACTTAATTAATTTTTTATTTAGATAGCACGCAAAATTATGCAAAAGTTAAGTAAATTGTCATAGGTACATGTGGGGTGTTATGAAACGTGTCGTGAGTAAATGGTGTTGCAACATGAACAATTGAGCAACAACATACATTCACCACACCGGTGGTATGACCACGTAGGTAATGTTGAAATCGCTATTACAATCTTATTGTTTAACATTTTTAATTCAGCGTCAATGCAGCAGATTGATAAAACTCCTTATACTTCGCGTTGGAATTACCTTTTTGACGTGAAGTCAGTGATGCGAGAGTTACGACAATTTGAAATGAGTATTTTATGTCACGGTCAAACTGCAAACTGATTGAATATCAGCCGATCTATTCCCTGAAAATTAAGGTGAAGTGACCTGTCAGTCCACCTGATGTTAGGGATTGACAACTTTGACAGCTTACTTCACCTAAGATTTCATGGTGAGATTTGACTGGCATTACTGAAAGGGTCTAGATTCATTACAATAAAGTCTTCTTTACCTAAAAAAAAATTAATATTTTCATAATTTGTCTTCGAAACAAGAAAATCAAACATTTTCGTCAACTTGACACTACATACCTACATAAATTAAATATTTATAACATCAAAGATTGATGATTGATGTTAAAGAATAAAGTATTACAATAGCATAATACTATGATGAAATACTGTAAAGAACCTTATCTTATCACATTATATTATCCGCCCACAGCAAGTGAACAATAAATAACTCGATTTAAAAACTACACTTCAGGACACATCTTTTGGCCCACCTTGTATTTTCAGTTTCGTTTGGTCCTAGCTAAAATTTTATATTAGGTCGAGCAAAAAGTTTTTATGCAGTTTTGAACCTGGCACATTCACAATTTCATTCAATAGTCTTTTTTTGAATTTCGAACACAGAATTTAAAGAAACAAAAGACAATTTTGGAACCTGTTTGTTGATATCAAACAAACGAATACTAAGAAAACTTGGTTTTATTGGTTTACTTGGATTTAATTCTTGAAGAAGTGATTGATATCTTTGGTTTTGCAACAAACATTACTTATTCTTAACATTAAGGTGAGGTTCTATCAATAATCTATGGATACTTCACCTGAAGTCGCCGCCCAAGCTGTGGCACTTATTCAGGCCGGACACAGCCAAAGAAACGTGAGTGCTCCACTTAATTTAAGTCGATCTGCGGTCCGAAATGTTTATCGGAGGTACCTAGAGACTGGCGGCTTTGTTCGTCGCCAAGGAAGGCCACGATCTCGGGTCACAACTGAAAGGCAGGATCGATTCATCGTGACGACCAGCTTGAGAAATCGTCACCTTACCTCCATTGAGATACAAAACCAACTTCGCGACTTCCACGGAGTATCTGTGAGCGCTCGAACTGTTCGGAGAAGGTTAAAAGAACGCGATATGGTACCACACAAGCCAGCTAATGGCCCCAAACTAACGCGAGCCCACCGAACAGCGCGCCTTCATTTCGCACGCAGTCATTTAAATTGGACACAGCAAGATTGGAGCCGTGTACTCTTTTCTGATGAGTCTAAAATTGTGTTACATGGCAATGATGGAAGGAAGAAGGTCTACCGACGTAAGGGAGAGCGTTTCGCACAATGCTGCTTTGAAGAGAGGGTTGCTTATGGCGGTGGCTCATGGACTGTCTGGGGCGGTATATCCGCGAGCGGCAAAACTCAACTTGAGGTTGTTACAGGACCACGGCTGCCAACATTAAATGCTGAAAGGTACATTCGTGAGTGCTTAGAACCTCACGTGATACCATACGCGGACTATGTGGGCCCAAATTTCCTTTTTATGCAAGAGCCCATGCGGCCGGCATAGTCAGGGAATATCTTCGGGATGTGAACATCACAGTTATGGACTGGCCAGCCAGAAGCCCAGACATGAACCCCATTGAGCACATGTGGGACGAACTAAAAAGACGTGTTAGGGCTCGTCAGCCAGTTGCCCAGACGATGCAGGAGTTGAAAACTGCCATAGAAGAGGAATGGGAGATGATCCCTCAAAATTTCATAGAGCGGTTGCTAAACTCTATGCCTAATCGTATGAGAGCTGTGGTAGATGCCCATGGAGGCAACACGCGTTATTAAATTAAACCTTTATTTGATAAAACATGTTTTTTATTCAAAAATCAATTGCCTTTAACAAGCGCATATCCGACTTGTTAGGCGTAGCTCCATGTCGTATGATATTCTGAATTCAAATTTAAAACAATACGATCGAAAAAGATGGTAAAATGTATCAGGTTTAAAACTGCATCAACAGTTTTTGTTCAGTCTAGCAATCATATTTCGGTAGGGGCCATCGAAACCTAAACTCTAAGGTGGGCCAATAGATGTGTCCAGAAGTGTATGTATTTTACTATAACTTTCTTAGTTGGAAAGAAGTAAATAGTCACTTTGTGCAAAAAATAACCATATTCAATTAAGAACAGAGATCCATATGAAAACCAAAATCATTGTTCTGTTACTGAAATAGTATAAGCAATTCCTATCATTTGTGAAACTGTTTACAAAAGATTAGTTATTAGGTGTTTATGAGCCATAGATAAGATACTCACAACTTGTAGGTAGTCTTCCTTGGCGTCTACGTACTGCGCCAGTTTCAGGTACACGTTGGCTCGGTGCTGACGTGCCGCTGTGAAGTCAGACTTTATCTCCAATACCTGGAAATTACCAAAATGTTACATTATGGTTCAGTTTTAGCAATAGGTACACAGGAAACATTTAAAGAAAATAGAAATAAATAGAGTTGTTGAGAAATAAATGTTACTAAGTCAAGTTTTTTGAGAATATAATTATTTAGAATATTTTTTATTGCTGTCACTCACTGTCCATCTGTCTCTGTCACACGGGTTTTACAGTCAAAGGGTTGGAGCTAGTCTTAAAATTTTTACATATTTAAGCATCCTGTTGAACCAAAGCCATACAAATCGTCAAAAAATATTTTTAAATGTTTTTAAATGTTTTTTTTTTTAGCATACAGCTAAAGGGAGGGCGCGAAAAAAAAATGTTGACCTACCCTATCGAGTGGGGTATCGTTGTTTAGAGCTCGTTGAGAAGATAAATACTGTATTTTTTGTTTTAAAAAATATTGGAAAACAAAGGAATGAGAAACCACCAAAGTCAGATTTTTTTACAAAATTTTGTTCCAAATAATTTTTTAACTTCCCATTGACCTATGAACTTGAAATTTGTTGATAATGTTTATTATTACGTACATTTTTACTAACAAATACCAATTACTTACGTTGATAAATCAGATTTGGTATGGAACCTTAAATGTGCAATGTCTGACACGGACTTGGCCGGTTTTTTCTAAAATACTCACGCTATCTGATTGAATTACCTACCAAACAAGGTAGGACATTTTGACAAGTAAATTTCAACAGTGTGTTGTGACATTTTGTTTGCATTACTCTCAACAAAACAAAATGCTAAAAGAGCTAAAATTTAAATAATGCTCACACACCACATGACAAGTATATATCTTATCAAATCAAAAGTTTATTTGCTAGAAATACATTTTTTTTTTGGTAAAGGTGAGATCTTATAACCTAAGTGTCATTGTATTCTGCCTTACCTTAGTGAAGTCTTGTAGAGCAAACTTGGCTTTCCCAAGTGCGTAGTATACTGTGCCACGTTTGAAGTATGTGAGGTAGTTATGTGGGTCTCCCTCTGTGGATAATTGAACACACAAATAACAGTTATTTACTGATATCAGACACATTGCCAACATGTCAGTTAAAAGAATAGACAGGGAACAGGTGTTGTAGCTTCTTGGTCACTCTCTATTATTTTGTAAAATTCGAACACAATGTTAATTGTTTCATGAATAAATAAATACTCTTGCTTTTATAGAAATTAATTTATAAAGCACTAGCGACCCGGCCCTGCTTCGCACAGTTTTTATGACTTGACAAAGCATGAAGGTTTCTATATTATATATGTCAAATATTAATGTATTATAAGTATATTCTCTAAATAGTGACAACCGCATCAAAATCCGTTGTGTAGTTTACTGGAAGAACAGCGTGGCCACACAGACAGACACAAAAAGAGACTTCGTTTTATAATAAGTATAGATGTTGAATGCAATGCCTTTATTACTCCTTTAGTTAAATGTTGGACCTTTTGAAGTACTTTTTACTTGAATTTTATCTGGTTAGATACCTACAACTTTTCATACCTAATGTAGGCAGTAGTAGATTGCACGATTTATTGTTGTATTTACTTTATTTTTTAATGGGTCAGCAGAGCCTGCATTGATTCATCGATAAATTGGTGTAGGTATAGTGGTACACTGTAAACCTGTGCACTGCACTGAGCACATATGAGTATGCTATCTCAATCCACAACCTTGGCACGCAGTGCAAGCGTCACGGGACACGTACGTAGCGGGTGCAGGCACTTACCCACGGCTGCGTGGTAGTGTGTCAGGGCATCTGAGAGCTGCCCTCGCGCCAGGAAGTCGCGCCCCAGCTCCAGGTGTTTGTTAACCTCCGCCGGCGTCGCACATTCTGAAACTACACACCAACGACTCAAAACACGTACTTTCACACAAAAATCAACAAGAAAACCCACAAATGTGCAGGTTATTCGTAAAAAAAATACACACATTCTAACATTACTTCTAGCACTAATAAGACAAGGCATGGTGTGACTTTGTTCCAGTTGATATTCACTAAGTAGTCCATTATTAGTCTATAATTTAATTACAGCAGTCTCTAATAGCTAATTCACAACAAATCAATTCCAATACAAAATAATTATTTGACAGAGCCACAATCCATCTTTCGTTCGTCTCTTTTCGTGGTTTTTTCTGATTGGTCCAAATCAGACAACAAGGTTAGACAAATGAGCAGTTGCCATTCATATAAAATAATTAATATAATAATTCAAACATTCATTGCTCTTTTTTTTACTTTATTCGAATATATACTTTATTCAATTTTTTTATAAACTATTTTCACATTTTCTGTGATTTTATGTTATAGAAATTATTTTTAGTTGTTCTTCGCTTCCATCCTTGTTTCCGAACGAATACCAACAGAGTTGCCAGGATTTCAAAAGTTAACAGCTTACAAGTTTTTAAAACAAAAGTTAAATTCAATTTATTTGAAAGAAGTAACTTAATTTTATTCGTATTAAAAGTTCTCGCACATCCATTTATCCATTTTTTTACTTCAGAGAGAAATAATAAAGACTAAAGACATACTGCGGTACTGGTAATTTTTCTGTAACTTTTTTGATCTCGTTCTTGCCTGGCAACCCCGTCGCTCCTTCTTTCATTTCCAAAGGAAAATAACAAACGGTTAGTGTGCTAGAATTTGTTGAAATTTTCTAAATATTTACGGTATGGATGAAAAATAAGTGATAAATTAAATAGTATAATGATGGATAAATCTTCTTGAGTACTCAAAAACGTTAGATTTACTATAGTCACGAAGATAAATCTAGATTAGTGTCGGTTGTCAACATAACCTATTTTGTAAAGTTGGTTGGTTATCGTGGTTGTTCATCTTTTGGTAACTTTGGTGTTTTAGAAATGGCTGACGCAGCGCCATCGACAGCGCCCAAGGCGAAAGTGCCTAAGACTAAGGCGCCCAAAGAGAAGGCACCTAAGGCTGCCCCTGTGGCGCCCGCAGAGCCCCCGAAGGCGGTGCGTAAAGTGTCGTCGAAGCCCCGCCACGGCAGGCTGTACGCTAAGGCCGTGTTCACAGGATACAAGCGTGGTCTGCGCAACCAGCACGAGAACACAGCCCTCCTGAAGGTAAACTTAAGTGTTTAAAGTGTCCATGAGGTAGTAGTAGCATGCTCTAATACATCAAAAACTGTCCAGTGAAAGTGTGCAAGGCCAGTCCAGTCTAAGGATAAACATGTAGAACTTATCATTGTTGATATTACGAAGGAACTTCAAACAAAAGTGTTCTTGTTACCAAGCTTTTCTAATAGTTCTTTTTGTTTTATATGCAGTAATAATGTATCATTCTTAGTCTGAATCCAAGCCACAGGATGTATTGTGCCTTGTTGGTAGTACTTTATTTCTGTATCAGGAGAACCATGAAGCGTTGAGAATCGTCAGCTGTGTTGTGACTGTTGACAGATCAATCTATTTGACATTGCTAGTATTATCTTGTAGGTCCTAATACCTAAATTAAATATCCCTTCTGCATATTCCTAAAAAAAATCTATTCTAAATGATGCTTTATGACATTTGAAACCTGAACCACTGTGTGGACAAAATTCCTACTGATCTAACACCCTCCCTACTACTTCAGATATCTTTTTAAACATTCAAATCAATTTATTATCAATTACAATTTCAGATCGAAGGTGCAAGGGGTCGTGATGATGCAGATTTCTATGCTGGCAAGCGTTGCGTGTACGTATACCGTGCCAAGAAGAGGACACCCATCGCTGGTGGTCCCCGCGGCAAGAAGACCAAGCTGCGCGCCATCTGGGGCAAGGTGACCAGACCGCACGGCAACTCCGGCAGCGTGCGCGCGCGCTTCCGCTCCAACCTGCCCGCGCAGGCCATGGGACACAGGATACGCGTGGTCAGTACAGATTTTCTACTTACTTTTCAACCACAGTATTTACATACTTTAATTATTTCCATATTCTTCTCATGTTCGGGTTAGAGATGTCTTTATTATTTCCCATAAGAAATTTCACTTACATGAGAAATATTTAACTATTTACTAACATGTTGGTGACATCTGCATTAAAATTATCCCTTGTCTTGGGATTGCCTTACTTTCTTATTACTGGTTACTCAGATAATTTATTAAGATAGTGGTAACATAGCAGCTATTTGGATTTGTGTGAAATATTGTTTCCACAAAAAAAAAAAAAATGTGGGTGTTGATCCTTGTACATTTATTTCATGTTGGGCTTGAATAAATTTTAATTCTGAATTTCTGTGCTTACCTTCCCAAGTTCAAATTCAAATGATTAATGTTATTTTGATGTCCTTTCTGCCTGTTCCTAAATGATGTTTAGACATTTGAAACCTGAACTAAATGTGGTCAAAATTTCACTGATAGCATAAGCCTACTGCAAGTGATCTCAACAGTACAGTAACTGGTAATTATCACATGTTTTATCTTTGTTTCAGATGTTGTATCCCTCCAGGATCTAAGAACCTCCTGTTAAGTAATATAAGCATTAAATAAAAGCCCAAAAAAATTATAACTTGTTTCCTTTTTGTTGATATAGGTAAATACAGTATTTTGACATCAGTGAGTGGCAACAATTGTACTTCGAAAACTGCCTGTACCCATACTGCTTAGACATAAAGGCGCTGCCACTGTCAAATTGTCAACAGATGTGCGGGTGTCTATACATTCCCAAGAGGTGATAATTTTTCTTGAAATTGTGCCAAATGAAGTAATACATACTTAGTAATAGTAGTACTCTTCTCGTATTATACAACCGATCTGGACGAAACTTTGTATACAGGTTCTACAACTATAGAATGTTTTTGTCGTCGGGGATTTTTAATTGAAGGTATACTTCCTCCACAAAGGGGGCTACTGGATATCTCGCGCCTTATGAGATCTGATTTCGATGGTTCTTTTTTTTATTATTTAAAGGTTATTACCTACTTTAAGTTGGCCTCATAAAATATTGGTGAAGAAAAAAAAACAAACATTAATTATTATTGTTGTAAAAAAAAGTTTGTGCTCGCGAGGTCTACTGTTGGCAGAACTGTCTATACATTCCCAAGAGGTGATAATTTTTCTTGAAATTGTGCCAAATGAAGTAATACATACTTAGTAATAGTAGTACTCTTCTCGTATTATACAACCGATCTGGACGAAACTTTGTATACAGGTTCTACAACTATAGAATGTTTTTGTCGTCGGGGATTTTTAATTGAAGGTATACTTCCTCCACAAAGGGGGCTACTGGATATCTCGCGCCTTATGAGATCTGATTTCGATGGTTCTTTTTTTTATTATTTAAAGGTTATTACCTACTTTAAGTTGGCCTCATAAAATATTGGTGAAGAAAAAAAAACAAACATTAATTATTATTGTTGTAAAAAAAAGTTTGTGCTCGCGAGGTCTACTGTTGGCAGAACTACTAGTAGTTGTAGGTACCTATGAGTGTATGTAAAGGCCTAAATTATATTCACAGTACAGTATTACAAGTACTACACAGTACCTATTACAGAAATTATTTTTTAAGTAAATTGACACCCTAATTCAATTTGCTGTGTTATAATAACCATTTCATACAATTTGTTGTGGTTGTATGTGATTTGAATACACAGACAATTTGAGGTGGTAGTCATTTTGCTTCGCAATTAATTTCCCTGACTACATATTGCGGACTATCATAGCTCAACATAATCCATGTAGGGTTGTCTCATGGGATTAGTTACCCATTTTAAGAAAGCTCCCTTGCTAATACCACATATTTTGTGATAAATTAATTTGGGAACACTGTTACTATAACATGTAAGTTGTGCTACTGCTAACCCCGTAAATCTCGGACTACGGCAAAGCGTACCGCGCAAGTAGTTAGGTATTCTTGCACAAATTACTAATAAAATAAATATGTATATATTTAGATTGAAGCATAGAACATATTATTATATCAGTGGTACCGAATACAATATAATAATACGAGTGGGGATCAAAAAGTAGTGAGAATGAGATAGATTATTATTATTTATAGAGATTGATGATTATTATATTTTATTTTATTTTATTTATTTGGAAGAACAAACAATTACACATTATATATTACAAATAAATAGAAAATAAGGAGTTATACAAATGTGCAACCAACAACGTTCTCCACAGATACACAAAAAAACAAAGACAATATTGATAAAGTAAAAGTCGGACAGAATAGAAAAGATAGACATAAATTACAGCAGCAAGGAACACTAGAGAAATTTACAATACATTTTTGATTGTGTCAAGCAAGATCTTTTTAAATTTTCCAACGGATAAAGCAAATAGATCCAAGTTAGAGAAAAACTTATTAAAATTGCCTGTAAGGCGACGTAGAGGTGCCCGCAAGCCTGCATTTGTACGACTAGGAGTGACGGCGAAAACCGGTCGTGTGCGCACCCCACGTCCCTGAATGGTTCTAGGGACAACATAGCATAGCTTGTTACAAATATCCATACAATCATATGAATTGTTACACAGATCGTATAGAAACATAGTTTCTAGAAAGGTACGTCTAGACTTCAAAGAGAGCAAATTGTATTTTTTCAGTAAATCGCTATAGGGAAAGTAAATACGACTTCTAGAACAGCGGTAATGCATCGTTTTTAAGAACTTACGTTGTAGACGCTCGATACAGTCAGTATATTTATTATAATAGGGACTCCACACCGGCACCGCATATTCCAGTTGAGACCGGATCAATGATCGATACAGGTGTAAATATGTGCTCGGGTGGACGAATTCCGTGGCTGATCTCATTACGAATCCATACATACGATAAGCCTGACTCATGATTTTATCAACATGTGCGTCTAGATGCAGTTTGTCATCGAGCAGTATTCCTAGATCACGAATTGTGTTAACTCTGGCCAAGACTTCACTTTGTAGTACATAAGGGTGTTTAAATTGGTTTTTGTTTTTAGTAAAGCTGATACAGCAACATTTGGGAATACTAAGTTGGAGTTTATTTTTAATACAATACTCACCCAAGCGATTGAGATCTTGTTGGAGTAAATGACAGTCTAGAATTGATCTAACGGGTCTGAAAATTTTAAGGTCGTCCGCGTAAAGTAAGAACTTAGTATTAAGAAAACACACATCGATATCGTTAATAAACATTACAAACAACAGAGGTCCGAGAATTGAGCCCTGAGGCACCCCTGACGTCACGGTTATGGTAGTGGAATGGAAACCATTGACCGCTACTTTTTGAGTTCTATTTGACACATAAGAAATGAACCAACGTAACAAATCCCCGCGGATACCGTTAAAGGCTAGCTTCTTCAAAAGCAATTCATGATCAATATATATACAGGGTGTTTGGTGCATCGTTTGCCAAATTGAATTGGCCGAAAGAAGAGGTCATTTGCTATCGCTTCAGGCTCAAGTACTCATTTTTGGCCACACCGGTTTTTTTATTACAACTTTCTAATTTTTATTTTGAAAAAATCCAAAACTCAGCATTAAAGCTTAAATTAAAAAAAAGTTTTAAGTGTAGTCGTCAAATTTCATTTTTATTTACATATGTACTGTTGTATGGCTCTATCAAATTTAAAATTACTTGCCAGTTACATCTAGTTTTTTTTTAATAAATCACAAAGTTTTTGGAAAAATAAAAAATGAACTTAAAACTCAACTTTAAATAGCTATAAAAAAAAAACTAAAAGCGATCGGGATCTTCGAATTATTTTAAAAAGTTCTCTAGTCTATCCCCTTTCCAACGGTATGCAATGTGTTAAAAAATTAGCTAAATGTGTAGTCGAGACACATCAGGCTGATATTGGATATTACGTTTAAAACACTAGTTTTCGCATAAATTACATGCTATTAGTAGATAGATACTGTTATCTCACGTCTTACGTAGTCTCTTATCTCGTTCTTACATAGGGAACTTTCCTCGAAATTGAAAAAAAAATACATTATTACAAAAATAATCATTTATTAATAAGTAATTTAATTACATCTAATCTTACAAGTCTTGTTCAAACTGTCTACCACTATTGCGTATGCACGCGCGACATCTTCGTCTTATCTCAACTGTAGTGGTGCGTAAACGCATTTCTGCTTTGATCGTCATGAAAGCCGCCTCAATGCGTTGGACTAAATCATCTCTTGTCTCAACTTCCGTGGCGTAGACGAGTTCTTTGGCCCGTCCCCAGACGTAAAAATCCAACGGAGTTAAGTCTGGAGAACGTGGAGGCCAAGGAATAGGGCCATCCCTCCCAATCCATGAGTCCGGGAATGCATCATTCAAGTACTCCCTGACGGTTATTCTCCAATGAGCGGGACAACCGTCATGTTGGAAAACAAAAGACCTGTCTTCACTGAAAATTGGCAAATCAGCTAATAATAAGGGCAACTCTGTTTGCAGAAATTCTAATTCTTGTAAGATTAGTATGTAATTAAATTACTTATTAATAAATGATTATTTTTGTAATAATGTATTTTTTTTTCAATTTCGAGGAAAGTTCCCTATGTAAGAACGAGATAAGAGACTACGTAAGACGTGAGATAACAGTATCTATCTACTAATAGCATGTAATTTATGCGAAAACTAGTGTTTTAAACGTAATATCCAATATCAGCCTGATGTGTCTCGACTACACATTTAGCTAATTATTAAAGATATTAAAAGAGTTTTTTAACACATTACATACCGTTGGAAAGGGGATAGACTAGAGAACTTTTTAAAATAATTCGAAGATCCCGATCGCTTTTAGTTTTTTTTTTATAGCTATTTAAAGTTGAGTTTTAAGTTCATTTTTTATTTTTCCAAAAACTTTGTGATTTATTAAAAAAAAACTAGATGTAACTGGCAAGTAATTTTAAATTTGATAGAGCCATACAACAGTACATATGTAAATAAAAATGAAATTTGACGACTACACTTAAAACTTTTTTTTAATTTAAGCTTTAATGCTGAGTTTTGGATTTTTTCAAAATAAAAATTAGAAAGTTGTAATAAAAAAACCGGTGTGGCCAAAAATGAGTACTTGAGCCTGAAGCGATAGCAAATGACCTCTTCTTTCGGCCAATTCAATTTGGCAAACGATGCACCAAACACCCTGTATATCAGTGGTACCGAATACAATATAATAATACGAGTGGGGATCAAAAAGTAGTGAGAATGAGATAGATTATTATTATTTATAGAGATTATATTATATTATATTATTATATAATAATATAAATTCAACAATATTTATTGCGTTATTTACGTTGCCGAACAGACGATATTTTCAAACATCGTGGTTTAAACGTGTGGAGGCAGGCAGAAACTACAGAACGCCAACTGCTACGATCCTTACTTTACTCCTTTTGCCTCATTTACGATCGCACCCCTGGTTGCGAGTACTACGCACCTGACCTTCCGGAAGAACATCCCCTAATAAGGGCTGTTATGAAATGTGTCGGCGGCACGGCGCCCTAGGCCGCCACTGGCCGCCTGCGCGACTGCGACGCTCCCGTCACATTTGTCATCGGTGTCACATAGACGTTTTAGTGTGTTTTACGTTTTACTTAATCATTTAGTTTTTATTGTTGTTATTTTTATTTAAGTTAATTTATAAGTTTAAACTTTACAAATTCATGTTCAGTGGCAGCAGTGATGTGGTGGATAATAGTGTTAGTGCTAGTCAACCTTCGACATCAGTGAGCATCCTGGAGAGATGCCCGCTATGTACCCAGGCACGGTTTTTTAAAGGTAACCGGGGTCTGAATGTGCATATCGGCAAGGTGCACAGACCACTTAATGCAATCACGTCAGACCCCGTCTCAACAGCTACACCTACAACACCAGGTACTTCCACTTTTGACCCGTTTTGGAAAACTCTTTCAAAATTCAAAAACTCTATTCCTGTTTTGAAGCGAGTTCCCCGCGGCGCTAGACCTTTAGTGGCACAACACTTAGCAGGTTGCGTTCGTCTTGCCGTCCGGGAGAACTCACAAAGTGCTTGGGAACAGCTGCTCACCTTCCCTTACAGAATTCTACATGTACAAAAGAATTTGGCAACCAAAAAGACTGCACAAATTAAAGAAAACTGTAATGTTTCGGCTCATAATTTAGATTCAAAATTACCGACACAGAGATATACCTCTTTAAGAGGTATATCCCATCTGGTAGAATCCAAGTTAGGGGAAGGTGACATTAGCGGAGCAGCCAGGATTCTTTTTAGTAGTGATGTGGTGGCACCGTGTTCTCCAGAAACACTCGTAGCTCTGGAGAGCAAACACCCTGCCCCAGCGGATGGCCTTTCTTTTCCCGACCCCCCTGATCTGGATAATCACTCCCTCACCATTACAGGTCGAGAGTTGGTCACAGCCGTTTGCTCCTTCCGGAGCGGCTCCGCTGGTGGCCTCGACGGCCTGAGTCCTCAGCACCTTAAGGACCTTATTTGTTCAGGCGCCGGGGCAGCTGGTGAGTTGCTCTTAAAGGAGCTTACGGCTCTGATTAACCTCATGCTCTCCGGCAAGGTGAACGAGGCCGTCATCGACGTTCTATACGGGGCCAATCTATGCGCCCTGCGTAAAAGGGATGGCGGCATTCGTCCCATTGCCGTGGGAACTACTTACCGTCGTATGGCAGCCAAGATTTGCTGTAAATTTTATGGTGAGGTTGTTTCGGAAAAATTGCAGCCTCTGCAGCTAGGTTATGGCTCCAAAGGGGGCTGTGAGGCTGCCATACACGCCTTATCGACCTACCTAAATTCTGGCAAAGGTGAGGTCATCCTGAAGGTTGACATAAAGAATGCCTTCAATTCTGTTAATAGGGACACCTTGCTGGCAGAAACTAGAAAAGAAATACCCCAAATTTATAGTTTCCTTTGGCAATGTTACAGACACCCTTCTAAATTACTGTATCGGGACAACCTTCTGGAATCTGCTGTTGGCTGTCAACAAGGTGACCCCCTCGGGCCAGTGATTTTTAGTTTAGCCATTCACCCAATTATTCGACAGCTAAATTCCAAATTTAACGTTTGGTATCTTGATGACGGAACCTTGGGAGGCGATGTAGAAACTGTTTTAAATGACCTTCAATTCTTAAAAAATGAACTTTATTCCATTGGCCTTGATCTCAACCTTTCGAAATGTGAACTGTTCTTAGCGGACGGTACCGACAGACATCTAACACTTCCCAAATTTAACGCAATAGCCCCGGAAATCAAAATTATTGAAAAAAACTCTCTTCGTCTCCTTGGGTCTCCTATCTATGAAAATTCTTTTCCTGTTTTTATTGAAGAAAAAATTCAAAATTTCAATGACGTTTCGGAAAGATTGTTCCAAATTAACATGCACTCGGCCATAACATTAATCCGTTACTGCTGTTTCGGCCCTAAATTAACATATTTCCTTCGTGCTTCCCATTTATGGAAGCACACTCACCTTTTAGATAAAATTGACAAAATTATCCGACAAACTTTAACTTCGATCTTAAATGTGGCCATGGACGACCGCGCTTGGGCACAAGCTACTCTCCCCATTCGTATGGGAGGCCTCGGCGTCCGCAAAATTTCTAGTATTAGTTTACCGGCATTCATATCTTCGGTCCACGGCACAGATAAATTAATCAGGAAAATCTTAGCCTCCACACTGGTTAATTTTGATGTGCCTTGTTTCACCGAGGCTATAGATGCCTGGAGACTCGCTTGCCCGAATTCAGACCCACCCGACAATCCATTTTCCCAGAGACGGTGGGATGAGCCGCTCTGCAGAGTAGTACAGAACAATTTACTTGACACGTCTGCTACTACTGCGGAGCGTGCGCGTCTGCTGGCTGTGGGTAAGTGGGAGTCGGGTCTGTGGCTTCATGCACTACCGTCGTCGAACATAGGCACTTTGTTCGACGACACTACTTTCCGCCTCGCTGCTTCCCTGCGACTAGGAGCTCCTTCTTGTTCTCCTCATCGCTGTCACTGTGGCGAAGTTGTCAACAGCCTCGGACACCACGGCCTGTCTTGCAGCCGAAGTGCGGGTCGCTTAGCACGGCACGCGAACATCAATGACATCATCCGACGAGCCCTTGTCACCGTCGGCGTTCCAGCTGTATTAGAACCCAATGGCTTGGCACGCGACGATGGCAAGAGACCGGACGGCATGTCTTTATTTCCATGGAAGTTGGGAAGGCCTTTAGTGTGGGACGCAACGTGTGTCGATACTCTTGCGCCATCCCATCTTCCTGGCTCTGCGTGCTGTGCTGGCACTGCTGCTGCCGCTGCGGAAAACCTCAAGCGGCGGAAGTATAATAACCTTATCGGTAATTATATTTTTGAGCCGTTTGGGGTTGAAACCCTTGGGCCGTGGGGTCCGAGTGCACATAGTTTGTTCAACGAAATCTCCAAACGGCTGGTTGACACTTGCCGTGATCCAAGGGCTGGCTTTTACCTTGGCCAGCGGCTTAGCATTGCCATACAACGTGGCAATGCCGCCAGTCTCTTGGGTACTTTACCAGTCGACAGCGATGCGGAGGAATTTTTCGACGCCATATTTTAGTTTTTTAATAGTTTTAGTTATGTTTTATAGAGATTGATGATTATTATATTAGGTTGGGGAAAAAGTCTTTTCGCATTATAGTATGTATGAACTTAAAATAAAATCTCTTTGGCTATACTATTTGTATCTAGCTGGTTTTGGTATCATTGAAAGTTTAAATTTTAAAGAACATAATTCCAAATTCAAATTAGGAAAATGTGTGATTTTCATTTGATTTTCGTACTGTCAAGATGAGTGAATCTAATGAAGAAATTTGATACATTTTAAAAATTTACTACAAAAAAGGTAAAAATGCAACGCAAGCCGCGAAAAAAATTTGCGATGTTTATGGACCCAGTGCAGTGTCTGTGAGAGTAGCACAAATTTGGTTTAAGCGTTTTCAATCCGGAAATTTTGATGTCAAAGATGCACGTCGCTCTGGTCGCCCTATTACGGATAAAATGGATGCCATTTTTGAAAAAGTGGAGCAAGATCGGCATATCAGTAGTTACGACGTAGCTGAAGAACTGGGAATTGAAAACAAAACAGTTTTGGCGCATTTGAAAACAACTGGGTACACAAAAAAGCTCGATATTTGGGTACCTCACGAGCTCACTGAAAGAAACCTAATGAATCGTGTACTCATTTGTGATTCTTTATTACGACATAATGAAACCGAACCATTTTTGAAGAAGCTGATATCTGGTGATGAAAAGTGGATCACGTACGACATGAACGTGCGAAAAAGGTCGTGGTCAAAGGCCCGTCAGGCTTCACAGACTGTGGCGAAACTCGGGTTAACTCGCAACAAGGTGGTGCTGTGTGTGTGGTGGGATTGGAAGGGCATTATTCATTATGAGCTGTTACCACCACGCAGGTCTATCGATTCTGAACTCTACTGCGAACAACTGATGAGATTAAAGCAAGAAGTTGAGAGAAAGCGGCCGGAATTAATCAACAGAAGGGGTGTGGTTTTTCATCATGATAACGCTAGACCTCACACATCTTTTACCACTCAGCAAAAATTAACAGAGTTTGGCTGGGAGGTGTTAATGCATCCGCCGTATAGACCTGACCTTGCACCTTCAGATTTCCACCTGTTTCGGTCTCTTTAGAATTCTTTAGGCAGTGTCAGGTTAACATCACGAGAGGACTGCCAAAACCACTTGTCGCGATATTTTGATCAGAAGTCCCTAAATTTCTATAGCAATGGGATCATGTCCCTACCTACAAGATGGCAAAAAGTTATCGAACAAAATGGTACCTACATACTTTAGATAAATGTAAATAATGTATATTAAAAAATGTTTTGAATTTTCTTAAAAAATGCGAAGAAACTTTTTCCCCAACCTATTATATTGAGATAGTTAATTAAAGGAATAATCCTTTAATTAACACAGAGATGTCGCGGTTTCCTAATTAGAACATACTTGTTGGTTCATTATTTCTTAATTAAAATGTATATGTTAATTAAATTAGCAGCTATGACATGATATTAGGTTTTTACCTATGAAATTGCCATTCTGCAGTACTGGCCATTTCAAATCAAAATAATTTTTGTTTGGCTAAGAATTCTAATTTCAAATTACTTAATTTTATTTTAAAAACATGGATTTTTTTTTCCAAAAGTGGTAGTCATTTGTTTATTGATTAGTGTTACATTTTCATCGCATTTCAATCTTTTTCGTCATCATGGATACGTTAAAAATTCGAGTAATTATGGAATATGAGTACCGTCGTGGCAGCAACGCGGCACAAGCGGCACGCAACATCAACGACGTTTACGGAGCTAACACTACAAACCAACGCACCACTTGTTATTGGTTTGCTCGCTTCCGTTCTGGAAATTTCGACCTGAAAAATGAACCTCGCGGTCGTCCGAAGACTGGTCGACAATGACGAATTAAAAGGCGATTGTGGAAGTTGATGATACACAATCTACGGCTGAATTAGCAGCAGCTTTCGACGTTAGCGTCAAAACAATATTGGTCCATTTGCGTCAAATTGGCAAGGTAAAAAAGCTTGACAAATGGGTGCCCCACGAACTCAATGATCGCCAGCGCGAAGTACACGTCGAGACGTGCCTTGCACTGCTCAACAGACACACAAATGAAGGAATTTTGAACCGCATTGTTACCTGCGATGAAAAATGGATTCTGTTTGATAACCGCAAGCGCTCAGCAAGTTGGTTAGATCCTGGTTCAGCACCTAAACAATGCCCTAAACGAAAACTTACCCCTAGAAAAGTGATGGTCACTGTTTGGTGGTCTAGCGCCGGTGTGATTCATCACAGCTTCTTACCAAACGGGGTGAGCATTACTTCTGATGTGTACTGTGAAGAACTGAACATAATGATGGAGAAGCTGGCACATCTCCAACCAGCATTGGTCAATCGCTCGTCTCCGCTGCTCCTGCACGACAACGCGCGACCTCATACTGCACAGCAGACGGTCTCCAAGTTGCAAGAACTGGGGTTGGAAGCTCTCCGTCATCCGCCCTACTCACCAGACCTTGCGCCTACAGACTACTACTTTTTCCAGAATTTGGATAACTTCTTGGCGGGAAAAAAATTCAATACCCGAGAGGCAGTACAAAATGCCTTTGAAGAATTTGTTGCCTCCCGTCCCGCTGATTTCTTTAAGACGGGCATCAATAAACTGCCACTGCGTTGGCAAAGATGCATTGATTGCATGGGTGATTACTTCGATTAATACAAATAAAAAATGCATGAAAAAAATTCGTTTAAATTTTTTCATACAAAACGGCAATTTCATAGGTAAAGACCTATTATAAACGTAAAAAAAAAATCACCCTAAGTAGTTGTGAACCTATGGGGTTCGCAACTAACCCCCCCCCCCTCCCTCTGAGGGTTTTGGGTTTATAAGTTAGTATATTGTATCACCTGAAGAGTTAACAAAATGACAAAATGTTTGGGATAGAGTAGTGTTAGTATGTACTTTGAACGTACGCACACCTGCTAGCTTGGGCCGACGGCCAATTTTCAGGTATTAGGTACCAAAGTTACGTAAAAATATTACTCACTTTTCTTATGTGTGACTGCTGATTACTATTAGGTTGGGGAAAAAGTCTTTTCGCATTATAGTATGTATGAACTTAAAATAAAATCTCTTTGGCTATACTATTTGTATCTGGCTGGTTTTGGTATCATTGAAAGTTTAAATTTTAAAGAACATAATTCCAAATTCAAATTAGGAAAATGTGTGATTTTCATTTGTTTTTCGTACTGTCAAGATGAGTGAATCTAATGAAGAAATTCGATACATTTTAAAATTTTACTACAAAAAAGGTAAAAATGCAACGCAAGCCGCGAAAAAAATTTGCGATATTTATGGACCCAGTGCAATGTCTGTGAGAGTAGCACAAATTTGGTTTAAGCGTTTTCAATCCGGAAATTTTGATGTCAAAGATGCACGTCGCTCTGGTCGCCCTATTACGGATAAAATGGATGCCATTTTTGAAAAAGTGGAGCAAGATCGGCATATCAGTAGTTACGACGTAGCTGAAGAACTGGGAATTGAAAACAAAACAGTTTTGGCGCATTTGAAAACAACTGGGTACACAAAAAAGCTCGATATTTGGGTACCTCACGAGCTCACTGAAAGAAACCTAATGAATCGTGTACTCATTTGTGATTCTTTATTACGACGTAATGAAACCGAACCATTTTTGAAGAAGCTGATATCTGGTGATGAAAAGTGGATCACGTACGACATGAACGTGCGAAAAAGGTCGTGGTCAAAGGCCCGTCAGGCTTCACAGACTGTGGCGAAACCCGGGTTAACTCGCAACAAGGTGATTCTGTGTGTGTGGTGGGATTGGAAGGGCATTATTCATTATGAGCTGTTACCACCAGGCAGGACCATCAATTCTGAACTCTACTGCGAACAACTGATGAGATTAAAGCAAGAAGTTGAGAGAAAGCGGCCGGAATCAATCAACAGAAGGGGTGTGGTTTTTCATCATGATAATGCTAGACCTCACACATCTTTAGCCACTCAGCAAAAATTAAGAGAGTTTGGCTGGGAGGTGTTAATGCATCCGCCGTATAGTCCTGACCTTGCACCTTCAGATTTCCACCTGTTTCGGTCTCTTCAGAATTCTTTAGGCAGTGTCAGGTTAACATCACGAGAGGACTGCCAAAACCACTTGTCGCGGTATTTTGATCAGAAGTCCCGAAATTTCTATAGCAATGGGATCATGTCCCTACCTACAAGATGGCAAAAAGTTATCGAACAAAATGGTACCTACATACTTCAGATAAATGTAAATAATGCATATAAAAAAATGTTTTGAATTTTCTTAAAAAATGCGAAGAAACTTTTTCCCCAACCTATTATGTATGTTTTACAGAATATTGTTAATTAATACTGTTTGTTATTGTTATTATTAATACTGTCATACATTTCCCGTCAGTATGCGTAC
Organism: Cosmia pyralina; assembly: GCA_946251885.1. Taxonomy (NCBI): domain Eukaryota; kingdom Metazoa; phylum Arthropoda; class Insecta; order Lepidoptera; family Noctuidae; genus Cosmia; species Cosmia pyralina. The sequence continues at coordinate 546,154 of OX276345.1, forward strand.
GTTCAAAGTCTAACACTATTCTATCCCATACATTTTGTTAATCAGAAAATAAGCGTGTGTCTGGCGGCCCTGGGACCTTGGACTACTACTAACTACCGGTTAGTCCATACCTATTGATGGCGTAATACGATAATTATGTTCTTCTGTGTTGTCAACTTATTACCCATTGCATAGTACCCGTGTTTGCTGGACCACCCGAATAATCCCGCCGATAATGTTTACAACAAATAAAACGTTTTATACCGACAGTTTTACTTGCATTTTACGAACATAATAATAACCCGCCCATAAAAGTACAATGTGCTACTAACTATCCGCTGCTGTAAACACATAGTTTATGTTGTTGGTTTCACCATAATGAGCCGCCATTGTAACTTTCTGCAACCATGCCGTGTGCTTTCATCGCGTGATGTCAGCTGCCCATGGACTCATGACGATTTTAAATAAAATTGTCTGTTACCGGAATAAAATTGTATTAAGCTTTACTCAAATTTTGTTGAATATTTTCCCCGCGAATATAATGGTAAGAGCATCTTACTGGAAATGTACCGTATCAAAAGTATTGTAACAGTCTCTAACGATTTTATTCGTTGCAAAAAGTCTATTAATAATACGTGTAAATAATATGGTTAAATTCATTACAAAACACATAAAAATCTCGTAATTTCTAAAATAACCGTAAGAAATGTCTAAAAAAAATTGACAAAGTGTAATCGGACCTCTTAGTATCGAATATGCAATAAAGTTAAAACTATCGTAATAGCATATTACCATTTTATTCGCCGGGGACAGCAATGTATCTGTTGTTCTTAATTTGCAGATGGCTCGGACGCATCTTTTTTGTGCCAAAAGTACGGAAGATATATTTGTAGCATTACCCCAACATATGAGTGGAGGCTACATACTCGTGGTATGCCGTTAGGAGGGCAGTTTTGTTTGTAACTTTACCTAACATAAAAAGGGCATAAGAAAATCGGTAAAGTCTCAAACAAACACTATCAATTTGAGTTTTCCATGTCATGAGTATCATTGTCAATGGGCAATCCTAAAAAAATTGTAGTGTTCGTTTCTAGTACTGCGTCTCCTTTGTACCTGATCTATTATGTTAGATGTCTTTGTTGAAGCTTAAAGTCCATTGTTTTAGTTTTAGTTAAATTCATTTTAAGGTTGTCGGCATTCAACCATTCTATGATTGACACCAGGTCTGCGTTTATATCTAATTCAACTTCTTTAAAGTTACCCTTGTCGAAAACAATAGTGCTATCGTCTGCAAATAAGCACATCTGATGACTGGTTACATTAGGGAAATCATTTATATAGCAGATAAAAAGTAATGGACCGACCACAGACCCCTGTGGAATACCGTTTACTTTGCATATTATTGAATATAATCAAGCTGCATCTGCTGAAGGGAGAGCGTGCCGGGGGACTCTTAGATAAGTGGTGAAGGGCGGGGGTGCCAGGGGACTTTTAGGTAAGTGATGAAGGGCGGGCGTGCCGGGGGACTCTTAGGTAAGTGGTGAAGGACGGGCCTGCCGGGGGACTAAGTGGTGAAGGGCGGGCCTGCCGGGGGACTCTTAGGTAAGTGGTGAAGGGCGGGCCTGCCGGGGGACTCTTAGATAAGCGGTGAAGGGCGGACGTGCCAGGGGACTTTTAGGTAAGTGATGAAGGTCGGGCGTGCCGGGGGACTCTTAGGTAAGTGGTGAAGGACGGGCCTGCCGGGGGACTCTTAGATAAGCGGTGAAGGGCGGACGTGCCAGGGGACTTTTAGGTAAGTGATGAAGGTCGGGCGTGCCGGGGGACTCTTAGGTAAGTGGTGAAGGGCGGGCCTGCCGGGGGACTCTTAGGTAAGTGGTGAAGGTCGGGCGTGCCGGGGGACTCTTAGGTAAGTGATGAAGGGCGGGCGTGCCGGGGGACTCTTAGGTAAGTGGTGAAGTGCGGGCGTGCCGGGGGACTCTTAGGTAAGTGATGAAGGGCGGGAATGCCGGGGGACCCTTAGGTAAGTGGTGAAGGGCGGGCGTGCCGGGGGACTCTTAGGTAAGTGGTGAAGGGCGGGCGTACCGGAGGACTCTTAGGTAAGTGGTGAGGGCGGGCGTGCCGGAGGACTCTTAGGTAAGTGGTGAAGGGCGGCCGTGCCGGAGGACTCTTAGGTATGTGGTGAAGGGCGGGCGTGCCGGGGCGAGGGACTGTCTTATGGTTTGGGAGACTCTTAGGTAAATGGTGAAGGGCGGGCGTGCCGGGACGGGGGACTGTCTTATGTTTTGGGAGACTCTTAGGTAAATGGTGAAGGGCGGGCGTGCCGGGACGGGGGACTGTCTTATGTTTTGGGAGACTCTTGGGTAAGTGGTGAAGTGTGGGCGTGCCGGGGCGGGGGACTGTCTTATGTTTTGGGAGACTCTTAGGTAAGTGGTGAAGGGTGGGCGTGCCGGGGCTGGGGACTGTCTTATGTTTTGGGAGACTCTTTGGTAAGTGGTGAAGTGTGGGCGTGCCGGGGCGGGGGACCGTCTTATGTTTTGGGAGGCTCTTAGATAAATGGTGAAGGGCGGGCGTGCCGGGGCGGGGGACTGTCTTATGCTTTGGGAGGGTCTTAGGTAAATGGTGAAGGGCGGGCGTACCAGGGGACTTTTAGGTAAGTGATGAAGGGTGGTCGTGCCGGGGGACCCTTAGGTAAGTGGTGAAGGGCGGGCGTGCCGGGGGACTCTTAGGTAAGTGGTGAAGGGCGGGCGTACCGGAGGACTCTTAGGTAAGTGGTGAGGGCGGGCGTGCCGGAGGACTCTTAGGTAAGTGGTGAAGGGCGGCCGTGCCGGAGGACTCTTAGGTATGTGGTGAAGGGCGGGCGTGCCGGGGCGAGGGACTGTCTTATGGTTTGGGAGACTCTTAGGTAAATGGTGAAGGGCGGGCGTGCCGGGACGGGGGACTGTCTTATGTTTTGGGAGACTCTTTGGTAAGTGGTGAAGTGTGGGCGTGCCGGGGCGGGGGACTGTCTTATGTTTTGGGAGACTCTTAGGTAAGTGGTGAAGGGTGGGCGTGCCGGGGCGGGGGACTGTCTTATGTTTTGGGAGACTCTTTGGTAAGTGGTGAAGTGTGGGCGTGCCGGGGCGGGGGACTGTCTTATGTTTTGGGAGGCTCTTAGGTAAATGGTGAAGGGCGGGCGTGCCGGGGCGGGGGACTGTCTTATGCTTTGGGAGGGTCTTAGGTAAATGGTGAAGGGCGGGCGTGCCGGGGCGGGGGACTGTCTTATGTTTTGGGAGACTCTTAGGTAAGTGGTGAAGGGCGGGCGTGCCGGGGCGGGGGACTGTCTTATGCTTTGGGAGGCTCTTAGGTAAATGGTGAAGGGCGGGCGTGCCGGGGCGGGGGACTGTCTTATGTTTTGGGAGACTCTTAGGTAAGTGGTGAAGGGCGGGCATGCCGGGACGGGGGACTGTCTTATGTTTTGGGAGACTCTTAGGTAAGTGGTGAAGGGCGGGCGTGCCGGGGCGGGGGACTGTCTTATGTTTTGGGAGACTCTTAGGTAAGTGGTGAAGGGCGGGCGTGCCGGGGCGGGGGACTGTCTTATGCTTTGGGAGGCTCTTAGGTAAATGGTGAAGGGCGGGCGTGCCGGGACGGGGGACTGTCTTATGTTTTGGGAGACTCTTGGGTAAGTGGTGAAGTGTGGGCGTGCCGGGGCGGGGGACTGTCTTATGCTTTGGGAGGCTCTTAGGTAAATGGTGAAGGGCGGGCGTGCCGGGACGGGGGACTGTCTTATGTTTTGGGAGACTCTTGGGTAAGTGGTGAAGGGCGGGCATGCCGGGACGGGGGACTGTCTTATGTTTTGGGAGACTCTTAGGTAAGTGGTGAAGGGCGGGCATGCCGGGCACTGTTTTATGGTTTGGGGGACTCTTAGGTAATGTTGACGTTCGAAAAGTGCTAATTGTCAGTCTAGTTTGAATACATTTGATTTTGAGTTTATGGTTACGTCAGAGAAAATTATGCACATTCTGACTTGTCCATTGCTACATGATAACGAACGATCAGACAACCAGGCTGCGTACACAGGGATGTTGCTCGTGTGATTGACGGAGCTCGACCTGTCATCGATAAGTAACTACTTTAATAGATAGGTACATCGGGCGGCCTTCGGGAAGCCAGGGGGCGATGCGCATTTTTGTTATTTTTGATGAACAGATAGTATTTTTGTTATGTAATTAATATTTTTGTTGTGACTTTGGACAAAAATTTATGTATATAAATAATGATTATTATTTGTACAACTTTTGATATTCAATTAGTTAATTATAAGTGCAATCATTGATTTGGTGTACCTACATGTAGATTATTGATGTAGAGTATTTGATGTAAGAATATTTTTCTGGTGTGCGGTTAGTAATTTCCCTATAAAAAATATCATTAACCACAACTGTATTTCATTACCTAGTACCTAACATTCAACATAAAATTATTGGCTGCATACACTCAATTATCACTTTTTATATTTAAGGCTCATGATTATTAGAGAATAAATGGTATGCCTTAAAAATTTATGCAACTCCAAATTATGCCAAAACAAATTAGACCACATGATAGTTATGCTTATGTTGCATTATGCCAAAGCACTATTATGCCACAGTATTATTATACCAAAACAAAAATAGTTATGCCAAAGTATATTATGAAAAAAAAAACATTTTGCGAAAAAAAGGGGTCCCGAGTAGTACGCTAGTTGACTCTAGCGTGAACTCTACCCGTGGCTCAATAAATTCATGCAAGGTATATCTATGGCTATTGTTCAGGCATTTCTTTCACATCATGAATTTAAAGACAAAGATGATAGCTACAGCGTACAAACACAAAGGGTAATTGACTTCACACATAATTACGTGAACTGTGCGAATAATAGCCAGCTTTATTACCTATCTAATGTAAAAGGCTTGTTCAGGTAATTTTACAAATTATAACCGTCACACGAAAGCTATAACAATGGTGGTTGGCAAAATTAATGTGAGTTTGCAGATTAGTCGAGATAAGCAACATCATGGGCCCTACATCATGGTCAGTACTTGCCTGGCGATTACATCTGGGTACTTATCTACGTCACATCACATGGGGCGTGTGTGTGTGACTAAAACGTGCGCACGCGCTTCGCCACGTGATTGTATGTTTCTGTGTGTCGTACCTACAATCTTTGATGAGTTTTTAACAACATTGATGCAGTGATAGAAGTCGTTGACACAGCTTGATCTTAGTTCAACAGTAATGATAGGTATGGTGAGTCATAGTTAATCTGTTCAGTTTTAATTATATAATAGTTATGTGAACTGACTGCCCTCAGTTGCCAAGTAATCTTGAATCAGCCATATAATGCATGTCTGGCCGACTCCCGAATCCTCCGCGAACTTCAACTTTGTCTTCCCATAATGAGGGCCCAACTGAGGATAATTCATAATCATCACGTTCGGTGATCAGTTTATTCTTTGTGTAAAACAAAAACGTCCTTTTATCTCGAGTTCGCCTCCAGAAGAAAAGTTTTTATGCAACGATCAAAGAAAGCAGAACAATGTGATGTAATGAATCGATTTGTCGCAGTCGTCAACTCGGAATGAAAGAAAATCGAATAAAAACTACGATTATTCACAAAAACTCGGGGAAATATTCTTTTACGTTGTAAACATGACGTTTTTGCGCCAAAAGATCGTGAGTCGCGTCATGGCTTATTGAATTTTGATTTGCTTTTATTTACAATGAATATCGTTTATTGGTGAAGATATTAAATCCACTTCAAAACAAGCAAGCAAGCATTTTTTATAAATCGATTAAATTCAACACGCCAAAAGTATTTATTTAAGAAAATATATAAATAAGTGGTCTTCAATCAATTATGTTGTGTGGGGAAACCCAAACAAACAGAACGATAGCGCCTTAAATAATCTCTTTAATTCTAATTAGGGTGGTGTTGGCAACTAAAAATGTAGTAAGTAGTATTCCTGTACCCACTTGATAAAATGTTGTGAAACTGGATACAAGCTAGTAGTTATATTGTGCTAGTAGGCTTATACTTTCCCTTCTATGTATGGTGCACAAACACAGCATATTTTGCACAAGTAGATGAGAGCACATTGCATGATGGTGGTGGCGGAGAGCGGTCAGCTGTTGGAAAGTGCGTCTGAGTGGTCTCGCGACAACCGGAGCGTGACGCTGCAGTGTTCACGATCATCGGAGTAGCATGCATGGATGCATCCATACATGTATACGGCCCTTTCACATCGTCGTAGGTAGGCCACAAATGTGTCACATGTCAGAACATTGCGTAAAGAGAGGTTTCGAAACTAAAATGGGATATAGAACTAGCAGCAGGTACAGTACGACACAACTTAGATGTAGCATCGGCAAAATTCGTAAATCGATCACGATCCGAACTGAGTGCGCCTTCAAGATCACCAATCTTTATTACTGCTTTAGGCGAAAATAATCTTTACGCAAACGCAATAACTTTTAAAGTCGTATATCTAAACACATTCGTAAAATTGAAATGAATGAATGCAAATTTTCAAATCTATGCTACATCTAAGTTGTGACGTACTGTACCTAGTTAGCTTTAAATTTTGAAATAGCGTGTGCCAGTTCTACCAGTGCTGTGCTGTGTTCCACTGCTACTATAAACAAATCACTACTCGTACTAATTTGGAATCTTTTAAAAGATTTTAATAATATAGTTACCTCAAATACACGACATATACACACGATGACACGATAGTGTGTGATCGACTTATTTTCGATTCTATCTTATTTCCATCAGAAAATTATTGTGCTTACAAAAAATATTTGAATTGTTCAAATAAATGATGTCAATTCACTTGGTTGAAAAGTTAAAATGGGTCTTCCACAAGGCTCGATATTGGGTCCTTTCGTCTTTTTAGTTTATATTAATGATCTACTCCATCTATTAAAAAAAAAACCAAAAATGGTGTTCTTTGCTGACGATACTTCCTTAGTTTTTAAGGTAGGTACATAGACGAGCTACAAATTTTGAAATTTCGACGACGTAAATAACACTATTATACTGCAGGTCCAAAAATTGGTTCACTGCTAATAGTTTAGTATTATATTACTGTTCATAATCATAATCATAATCATTTATTCACATTTAAATAGAGTAAGTACAATCGGTGGTTTGATATGTTACATTATTTGGTCTTATAGTCTATTTAGCCTTAGTATGGCATGTGAAGCTTAAACAAAATAATAATTTAATATAAAAAGTAAGTCATAATCAATATTTAAAAATGTAATTTATATATGGAAAGAGAAATGATTAAACGTAATAACGTAATAACAATAATATAATGTAATCACTACATGTCTCTTAGATTCTTAGTGCCTAATGTCAATTACAATATAAGGTATACTTGGCTAATTACAGGGTCCAGTACCAGAAGTTAATATCACACGTTAACTCATGAGTCTCATGACACATTGTTCATGTAACCACTCATTTATTGAGTAAATCATTTTCTTAATAAGTAGCTCTTTAAGCTCGCGACGATAGATCATGGTAGAGGTAATTGAAAAATAGAGCGGACTGTATAGCATGTATAATGTGATAGAAATAAAGTATTTACAACGGTGTCCGGTTTAAAAGCAAACAAGAATAGTTATGACGCTGACAAAGCGCGTAAGCCCAGCCGTGCGTGGAGGCGTGCAACAGCTGACTCGAAGACTGGTGTGTCACGCGGGGGTGCGCGCTGCGGTCGCCCGGCCGGCTGCCTCGCCGCTGCCCCGCATCCCTCGTTCACTGCCGCCAGCGCGCGGCGATGTTGAGAGGAGCAGTCTCAACATGCTCCCCCGTTGAAGAGTCTTCAACAGTAGTGATCGGCAACGGGCAGATGGTGTTGAAGGCGCGTCGAATGACACCCTTTCTTGTGAGGATGTCGGCGACCCTCGCGACGCCGTCTCTGCCTGGGAGAACATGCTTGATGCGTCCTAGAAGCCACATAAGAGGAGGTAAGTTTTTGTCCTTTATGACGACCAATGTTCCTTCCTTGAGCTCGCCAGACGACCGGCACCATTTTGTTCTCTCCTGTAGCCACAGAACATATTCATGTGAGAATCGAGCCCAGAAGTGCTGCTTCAAATAGTCAATACGCCGGAATCTCTGCAAGCTGTTGACGTTGGCGTTCTGGATCTGTGGATGAGGCAGCATGATTAGAGAACGACGAATAAGGAAGTGTGCCGGGGTTAAAGGAACGAGATCGGAAGGGTCGTCGGACATCGGAGTTAAGGGCCTTGAGTTTAAAATAGCCTCAACTTGAATTAAACAAGTAGCCATCTCTTCAAAAGTTAGGTTGGTTAAACCCAAAGTGCGCCGAAGATGATGCTTGGTGGATTTAACTGCAGACTCCCACAGGCCTCCGAAGTGTGGAGTGTACGCAGGTATGAATGAAAAGTTAATGCCAGGATCGATGCTGTTTAAGTTTAAGTCTTGTGAAAGCAGCTTGGCCAATTCATTGAAAGCCCCGACAAAGGTTGTGCCGTTGTCGGAAAAGACGTTACGGGGTTTTCCCCTTCGAGCAATAAAGCGATTTAGTGCAGCTAAGAAAGCCTCTTTCGTAAGGTCCGACACAAGCTCGAGGTGGATGGCTCTCGTAGCTAAACACACAAACACACAAATGAAGCATTTAATGAGCCTGCATCCTCTACCTTTCCGGTCAGCTATCATGATGGGACCGGCGTAGTCTACCCCTGTGTCTAAAAATGGGAACTCTAAATGTAGACGCTGCTCTGGGAGGTTACCCATGATGGGTTGAATAGTGTTGGCCTTGATTCTGCAACATTTCACACATTGATGTGTGATCTTTTTAGCCAAGTTCCTACCTCCAATAGGTTAGTAGTGATGATGAACAGTGGCCAATAAAAGCTGTGGACCAGCATGCAAAAGACGTACATGAAACATGTTGAACAAAAGAATGCAAATTGTATGAGAACTAGATAATAGAATTGGATGCTTAATATTATAATCGTAAAATGAATTGTTTAATCTTCCTCCAACACGGATTAGACTAGAATCTGTATCAAAGAAAGGGGACAAAGATAGTAGCTTATTTTTTGCTGGCAACTGTTTAGCTGACTTAAGTAACTGGTACTCTTCCGGGAAAGATTCCATTTGACTAAGTCTTAACAATAAGTTTAAAGCATTGTTAAGTTCAGCAGAAGTTAGTGAACCAGACTCAAGTGATGTTTTATTGCATTTATAAATGAATCTCAAGACATAGGCCGTCACACGCTGCAACGTGCATAAGCTTGAGAATTTTGAAAATAACGCAGTAGGGTAGAACTTGGTAATACGCCCTAAGTGACAAAACGCCCTACCACTCAAGCACTCACACTAACAAAGCAACGCTGCTCGAAACTAGACGCGCGGGGAGCCACTAGTAGCCGGACAACATGGCCGACGTGTGCACGTAGTTTGCGATGTCCGTTTAAAAAATATTGCTAAATCTGGTTTTATTGGCGTGAAACAATTTGTGGTGAGTTTCCAAGAAATTCATGTATGTTGATACTTTTATATTTTGTGTTAAAATGACCCACACTATCGTAAAATAGATAAAATTACCTTTCTCTTTTTATTTTTTTCGAACGTTATAACCTTGAATCTTGTGTTTTGATCTCAGTGGGGCATATTGAAAATCGAATTCGACAATAAGCCCCTAAGCTAGTTGTTTAAAACGCCCCAATATTTGGACTGTCTTAAGTACCTTGTTGCGTGTTATTATTACAGATAATGTCTCGGAAGTATGAAAGAAGGACACTACGAGCATCATGGAGTGCGGACGACTTAGACAAAGCCATGCGTAGTGTCCTAAGCAAAGTAATGGGTGTTAATGAGGCATCCAGAAACTTTGGCATACCGTCTCGAACTCTAAGAAGACACATTTTATCAGGAAAATCAAAGGGCCCTCTAGGACGCAAACCAGTATTTTCTGTAGAATATGAAAAAAAACTGGTTGCCCATATAAAGAAATTGGAAAAAGTTGGATTTGCCCCTGACAGAAAAGATGTAAAAGAAATGGCATTTCAACTAGCTAAGAAACTTAATATTAAAAACCCATTTTCAGCAAGTTCAGAATCAGCTGGAAATGTATGGTTTTCGGGGTTCATGGCTCGCAACTCAGAATTAAGCCAAAGAAAATCAGAAGGCTTGTCACTTGCTCGAGCTTATGGAGTTAATAGAAAAGATGTACAGGATTTTTTTGATTTACTAGCCAAAATCTATGAAGAAAATGATTTTGCAAATCACCCCGAAGATATTTTCAACATGGACGAGTCCGGCATACAGGTGAACAACAAGCCAGGAAGAGTAATTGCCACAAAGGGAGCCAAAGATGTCTACACGCTCACTAGCTCTGAAAAGGGTGAAAACGTAACGGTCATTGCTTGTTGTAATGCTCAAGGTAACTTCCTTCCCCCTGTTTTAATCTATAAGGGTACTTACAGCAAACCACAATTTTCCGAAGGTCTTCCTCCAGGATCACAGGTATTCATGAACAAAAAGTCATCTTATATAAATACAGATCTCTTTATGCAATGGTTTGAACAAGTGTTTCTGCGTCACAAGAGTCCTCGAAAAACATTGTTAATATTAGATGGTCACAGCTCGCACAGTAACAATATTCGCCTACTGGAAGTGGCTAAAGAAAATGATGTTATTCTTTTGTGTCTACCAAGTCACACTACGCATGCTCTGCAGCCTCTTGATAGAGCCTTTTTTAGACCATTGAAGGTGTACTTTGCCCAGGAAGCGAAGACATGGATGGTCAGGAACAAAGAGAAGAAGTTGACACGCTATGACGTATCTAAGTTAATCGGACGAGCTTGGGGCAAAGCTGCCACTGTTTCCAACGGTGTGTCAGCTTTAAAATCATGTGGAATTTATCCTTTTGATCCGAGTGCCATTCCTGATCACTATTTTTCACTATCTGATTCGTTGCAAGACCAAAATTTAGTTGTGGAAGATGAGGATGAGACGTCAAGAGAGTCTCTGTCATTACTTCATGAATATGACGATAGTGAACTAATTGCCTTTGATACAATCCATTCATCACCGCAGCAGGTCGTAAATGATTTAGAGCCCAGGACATTATCACCACCTGTCGTTGTGACTGAGTTCCAACCTGAGCCAGGTCCTTCAGGACTACATCTAACTAATCCAAATTACGAAGATAGTTTGATGGAAGTCGTAACTGAACATGCATTGCCTGTGCAAGATGCACTTGTGGCAGAAGAGTTTGATCAAATTAATCTCATATTGCCAAAAACACCACAAAAGTATCCGGTACAATGTCCTATCGAGAGTGAGGCGGGTCTGACTATTGCGAAATCTAATCTTATTGATTTGATTGAACAAACCCCTGAAAAGCAAATAGGATCTATTGAGTCTGAAGCAACACCATCCAAAGTTTTGAATGAAATCCATCCAGTGCCTAAACTTCCAGTAGTATTGTCTAAGAGAAAACAAACAGCTGTTATTTTAACTTCTGATGAAAATATAGAGAAACGGAAAGTAATTGCTGATAAAAAGAAACCAGCAGCTGGAAAATTAAAGCAGGGTAAGAACACAAAAAGAATTAAAGCAGTGAAAGAAAAAGATGGTGTAAAAAAGAAACAAAATGGGGGTATAAAGAAGCAAAAGAAAGGTCCTGTTAGAAATAAGAATAAGAAAAAAGTAAGCTGGTCATCGACTTCTGAGAGTAATGATGAAAACGAGGTTAGGGTAGATACTTCTGAAGAAGAAATCTCAGACGAACACGACGACGTTAACAGATGCGTTGAATGCACGGAAAACTATTATGACACACAATCCACTGAAGATAGGATTCAATGCCCGTCTTGTTTAACATGGTTGCATGAGTTTTGCACTATGTATAACCCAATGTGTAATCGTTGTGGACGGAAAGCTAAAAAGGAAGCTGTTAACAAAAATAGAGTGTAAGTTTTTATTGTTTAATTTTAAGATGATTGCCAAATGAAAACTTTTAAGACTGATTCAATCTAATGTTGCCGAATGTTATGTTATCGTGTTGGTTACCGATGGTTGTTTATTATTTTGTTTTTCTTTATAATAATCTATTTAGTTGTTATAGCTAGAAATTAAGTTTTATTCAAATGTTTATTTAAATAGTCTGATTTGATAAAGAGACTGACTAAGTGCCTCATATTATTTTAAGTTAGATTTAAGAGTTAGTTTTTGCCAAAACGATTGTTAATATAGTTAAAAATATGAAAAAATATATGATTAATACACTGGGGCATTTTATAATAAGAGTGAGTCGTATTAGCCAACGACCACATTACAAAACGCCCCACCTTAGATTTAAAAAAAATATTAATATTATTTTATCTTTAGTTCCTATTAAGGTTATCACTTGTGCCATTATTGTCAAAAGACTAAATATTGTTCCAAAATAAAAAGTTGGATTATATCTTGTAAGATTTATTTTTTATTACAATTTCAAAAAAAGTAGGGCGTATTACCAAGTCTTACCCTAATAGTATTTTCAATAATATGATTAGTAACATGACAAGAAGAGACTGTTTCCGGTAATGCGGAATTATTATTATGAGATTCAGGGAACTGAGGCCATGAAGACGTATCTTTACGAAGAAATTGTGGTCCTGACCACCACAGTGAAGACGACAACAATCTGTCAGTTTTAAGTCCGCGCGAACATAAGTTGAACATTACTTAAATGGAAAAAAACTAAGTGCATAAGATTTTCATTACCAACTGTCAAAAGTAGTGATTGTGAGATAGTACTGAATGAATCAAGAAAAACTAGAATTCGTCAATAAAACTCTTTTCCTGGAGATCACGCTCGACTCGAGGCTTACAATGGGGTCCTCATTCAACATATCTTGCATGGCGGCTAAGTTCAGTAACATACACTGTCAGTAAAATCCGTCAATTTACTGATTTAGATACCGCGAGGCTAGTCTATTTTAGTTACTTTTATAGTATCATGACTTACGTATTTTACTTTGGGACGGGCTGCAGACAGAGTCTATATTTATTCTGGAGAATAGAGTCATCAGAGCCATAATCTCCGCAGACGTGATTCTCTAAGGAACTATTATCAAATATCTATGAAAACATCAAGTACGTAAGAAAAAAATTACATCTTTTTAGTAAAAGAGGTGAAAGACATAATTACGAGTATAGTACCTACTAGAAATAGGGACCTATTATTTCAACCAGCTTTCAGGCTGGGTAAAGTGGACTCATCTGTCATGAGTTACCTACTGTTTAAAATGTTGCAATAAAATACCTCCACACATACTTCAACTGGAAGAGACAAAACTCAAATCTTGTTTAAAACGTACATTATGTAGGTGCATATTATATGTTGGGGTATTACGCCGCTGATAAAAATGCTTGGCTCAATGCTGGTCCTGCTTCACAACCACAACTAATTAATTAACATTTGAAGATACTGTTGGAACTGTTGAAGATTGTAAGACTATCTTTGCATTATATATAAACTCAATCTGCTTTGTATTTTATACAATTTCATAATGCATAGCACAAGTGTGAGTATTCTTATGTATTATAGAGCTACCATTTACCGGGTAATATATCCTTCACTGACTTGAATGTGCCCTGGCGGCTGAGAGTCTGTCGTGCTCACTCTAATGTCTCGCTGGTGGTGGCGCGTGTGTTGGATCATTCGGTTCCCTTCAAAATGGTTGAGCTGGATGGTGCTGATCCATGAGACATGTTCGTGAAGGGGCGCCGTCAGTTGGGACTGGTCATGTCCTAGCTGCCATGCCTTGTTTTGTAATTATTTTATTTTTAAATAGCTTTTTTTGTTTCTATTTGCTGTACTCTGGTTGTTTTTAACGAGTACCTACGTCTTTTTGACATCGTTCTCACATATCATTATAAATTCAACATTAATGATCGAACTAATATTTTTGTTACAATATAATTTAAAAGAGTGTTCATGGAGTTCCTTGGTGTTTTACTCCAAAGGTCCTACTCCGCTTTGGAATGGGTGACTAGCTTAATATTTCACAATTGACTCTTTGACAACTCAAAAGTGCATGTAAAAGATTTATTGAAATAAACGCTTTGAGTTTGACTTATAGAAAATGATGACTGTAGGTACATAGGTACCTGAAAGTTATTTTCGTACCGCTTTGTAACATTTACCATTCATACAGGACAATAGATAAGTCATGTCAATGTGGACTCTGTGACAGTTTTGTGATATGGGTTTTGCTGTAGGACAAACTTAACGTGATGTGAGGGAATTCTTTTGAAAATGGGCATGGCTCTTCGCGTCGCTCATGACCGTGACGTCACTTACAATCATTAAATAATTATTACGAAGACTGACTGCCTCGTTGGTCTAGTAGACGCAGGGATGACCGCTGAACTTGGGGTCCTGGCTTCGCACCCCAATTCACGCAAACTGTTCCTGGGTTTCTATATCCATCCAGGAATTTCTCAGCAGCAGCTTGGAGTCTGGATTTCGTTTCTTACTGGGACTGAAACATAACTGGCCAAATGTGGGTGCACTTTGGTATACCTACCTCTGCATATTTCTTCAGCCAATATAATTTGAAGCGTGGTGTTTTGTTACTGAATTAATTTCAAATGCATTGCTGCCTACCAGCCGCTGCATATAATATTTATACCTGTGCGGCGCGCAATCGATACTGTTCAAGTAGGTATTTGTGTCACGGCTGGTGCTCCAGTTCGCGCTGTCGACCACTGGGTCAGTTCGTTTTGAATGGACCCTTATCTCGCGCGCTGTTGCCGAACGGGGTAAGTAGAGCTCGTAGATAATAGACACCGTAAAGTCTGTGTGTTGGGAGTCTTGGGAGCAGGGCCGTCCGTCGCGCGGCTTGTTGCTAACTGTGATGCTGAATAATGATAGAAGATATTCATAATAATTATATCAGTCAGGAAAGTGGTTGTAGGCACATAGGTCTGTACTGTGGCAACACACCCCGTATTGCCACAGCCAACCTGTTTGGGGCAAAGATTGAAGAAAATCTTCTTATGTCTTATGTGGCCTTATGTCTTCTTCTCAAGAAAATCAAGTCTGGGTTGGGTATTATAATCTTATTTCCTGTGGTATTAGGGCATAGAAGGTGGCTTCTGGCTGGCTTCTTAGCAAGACCGGATAGTCACCTTTTTAAAAACCCATGGACTCTTGTCTATTATTTACTAGTACTTTACTTATTTTACAGGATACGTACTTACTGTAAACAGTTATACAGAAGTTCTTTTTAGATGTTTCCTTATTAAAGGTAATTATTATGATAATTAATAATGTACGATTCAGTGCGAATGGCTGACCAAAGCCACAGATAATAAAGTTATGATACTGTGCCAAAACGGAGCGATGCCACACCACACAATACTAATTAAGATCTAATTCATAATTTTGCATTGTTTTGATTGTATTGTTCAATTAATTGAGTTTAATGAAAATGAACATGTTTGCATGAGGGCTAAAGTTAATGTCAACGTTGCTTTATTCGAGGTAAATCAATGTTATTGTTTACTTTTTGCAATAATATTGTTATATTACTGGTGTGTGAGTTATCTGCAATGATGAGTATCACCAGGCTGTAATTCAATCATAATAAGGTTCAATAATTCAGTAATTATCAATTAGTGGAATATTAATATTCATTTGTTCGGCCTAATGAGGATAATAATGGGAAGCATTGGCCGTTGTAAAATGTTTCAATCATTGTGTGCAAATAAAATAAAGGAAAATTTATTGATATTTCTTGTATTTAATTAAATCAAATTCTGAATATTTAATAGGTGAAGCATTTCTGTCAATACATAGCAAACAGTAGTGTGTCGATAGAAAGTAAGGACCAGACGGAGCAGACTTCATAATATCACACAAGCAAACGGTGATTGTCTAGACGTGGTGTTGGCACGTGGACCAGAGCCCTAAGTGAATGGTTGGCGAGAGACGGTACAACAAGTTTTGCGTCACATTCATTTCATGACTTTTGGAGCAACCCCCCCTCCCACCCCCCCACCCCCCCCCCCCCCCCGTCATTGTCACAAGAAAGTTTGCTCTATAGTTGAAGTTTTGAGTTTTAATACATCATCAGATGACGACGCGACGGCATACATAAGTTTTCTACCCTGAATATTTTAACACACGCTACAGGATAAAGTTTGTACATAGCAATCTTCCTCTATAGACACACAAGGCCCGCACGCCACAAGGTCCAGCTGATCGCAGATAGCGACACAATGCGCTTCCTTTGATGAAGACAAGTACTGGCAGTAAACATTGTAGACAATAGCGCCTATGTCACTTGCGCCTTGTCGGCTTACCGCGAAACTCACAGTCGTTGATCAACTAATCATATTTTGCACTAGTTGGGTAGTGACCCAACAACGCGCAACGTCGGTAACAATTATTAGGTAATTATAGCCACCTTACAAAAAGTAATTACTTAACCACTGTTCAGTAAAATAAGTAAAATTCCTGATAAATAGCTCGATCTCTTAAGTGTCGAGTTTGAGTTTCAACCTTTCCTTGTAGTTTTTTTTTCTTCAGTCCCTGTCTTAGTTTTTGCTATGAGTCAAATTGAATAGCTTAAAATTAATGACGTATATAACTTGAGTAGAATAAGGGTCATTGAAATTGGCCATTCAATTTAGTACAGCCCAGACATGTCACAATCTTAATAATATACAACGGTTACTCAAAGCTCAAAGTATTTATTTCAATTAAACTAATTACCTACGGGCACATAAATTGTCAAGAACAAGAAAATAGTTCTGTAGTCTCTCTGGATGCGGTGGTTATAAACTGTACCTTATTAGATGTTGTACCTATTGTTCTGCTTATATCATTTGAGCACAGGACCGTTCGGGCTATACTGTTGAGTATGTTCCATAACTACCTCACACCTAAATGTGTATCTGTCCTATATTTTCCTTCGCCTTAGGTAAGTCGGTGCTGTCCTTTCAAGAATTTCCAACATATAATACACACATTGACACGAGTTAAAATAATACACTTTGTAACATTACAAATTGTGTGGGAGTCAGTCTGTCTTCACGCCATTGTGTGGTACATTTAGGTACATACACGAATTATAAACTGAGGAGGCCGACATTTCAGAATTATTACACATTTTTCTCAAATTACGGCCCGTGTAAAAGAATAAGAGTATCTATAATGTTCAGTCAGAGCAAGGTGATTGTCATAGCCAACTGCCCATTCAGGTAGGTAGCATTATTTTGCGCTTTCAGATGTTCGTCAATTAAGTCTATTTTCCAACGTCTATGATTAATTGATAATCCTTCAATTTACTTCATTAACGTAACCAGTTCGAAGACGTCAGCGGCCCATTAGGTAATCTGCTCAGATGCTCATTACCTAGGTTCGTTGTGTTCGGCCCAGACTTAGCCTCAATTCAAGGTGATTATCAAAGGACTATGTCAGTCTTCCCGGAAGCTTCCTTTTCAAGAGCCGTGAGATTAACTCATCAGAATCAAGCGGTAGCCTCATTGCTTATGAAAGGCTTGCTGCAAACGACGGCAGGTAAGTACCGCTGGACATAACTAATGTGATGATGATAATGTTATATGCTTGTGGATATTTCAACAGTACACTGATCTAGTTATCTCTCTTAGATTTTATGGGTATCCAAGTTAAAAAAAGACATCGATTTATCAATAGTTTCAAATTCAGGTTTTCCTAAAGTTGGTATTAAATAGCGGCGACAACGCACAGTTAGAATAAAATCTCTATATATCGACACGACGCTGGAAAGCGATTTTGTCGTATCTTGAAAAATGGCAAAAACTTTTTTTGCATCATTGGAATCAGAAAAAAATACTGCGTTTTCCTGCGATGTTTTTTTTTTATGACACTGCGTTGTATAATAACGACTTTTTCTAAAATTTTTTAACAAAACATACTTACTTGAAATTCAACTATTTTTAATTGCTGTAATTACTTTAAAAGGCATGTTAGACTAACTTTAGAATGCTATCATTAGTGGCATCTGATAAATTTCATTCTAAGAAATACGTGTTCCAAAACTGAGCTCTGCTTCAGCTTGTTTACGAGTTATGAATTTTAGAAATCGTTTTTTTTCGTCGTTTTTTGGTGTAAAGTTCAACTTTTCGAGATACTACAAAATTGCTTTCTTGTGTCAATATGTATATTTATAAATTCCGTAATACTATTAGATACTAATAGTAAATAAATGTTTGATTATTTGTACTTAGCACACAAGTCGAGTGCTGACAGCCACCAGCTGTGTGCTGTGTCGTATGTACTAAGCAGCGAGCCTTAAAGAATGTTCCCGAGGGAGCGCAAACACACCACTTACGACTTTTTGCGTAAGTGAGCGGTAAAATGACGCTTAATTTTTTTTTTGAGGCCCTACTTTCTTTTTGATTTCTGTCTCAACAGAACCAAGAAGAACTAAGACGAAGAACTAATTTAGATTTGTCATTAATAATTAATTAATTTAAATGATTTTTGTAAATCAGATTTGAACCAACCTGGCGGTGACGTCGTCAATAGATGCCCACCCATAGATAAATATCATCCATCTCTCCACAATTCCGTTGCCTACATTAGGATGTACTCGTATATATATCCGGTACGGCTCTAATAAATCCTTCCATATCTAAGGGTATGACTTCCCTACCACTATCGCGCCTCCCGGTCTACTCCTTGACATGCAATGGTTTCTGTAGTACCATGAAACATGAGGCTCCAGGGGCTAGTCTGAATCTTTGAGTTCATTCGAGTAATGTACGAGTATGTGTAAGTCTGGTCAAACCACGCTGGGGTCGGTGCATTTCATTCATTCATTCATAAATGATTTTTATAAATGAGATTATAACTTGTAAGCATAGCTAGCTATATAGTAAATACTTTATTATTTTTCTAAATGTCATACTAATTTTATTGTTCATTTATTTGGCACCCATTGATTATTTTTCATACTTATTTAATTTGCAGATAAGGTAGAGGGCTGCAACATCGCTTTTTAAAATTTGTCAACCTATGTTTTATGTACCTACTATGTTGTAGCTATTTACACTCGAGAGCAAGCTAGCTAGCAAAATGCTAGCTTAATGAAATAAAATAAAATGTTAATGTTACCTCAAGATACGAACCATGACTACATTTCCAATGCCTCAAATTTGTTAAAAAGGGGTAGGTACACAAACATTTTAAAATATTATTTGTGAATTTTAAAATCAACCCCTATTGTACCCCCTCAGGGAATGGTTTTTCAAAAACGCTGAACTGCATTTTTCTTTATTTCCTATCAAAAACATAAATTTGAATTTTCATAAAAGCTGGGTTTCCCATACAAACTTTCATCCCCTATCACCCGCTGTAGGATTATTTTTGAGAAAAAAAGTAGCCAATGTCCTTTCCCAGGATGCCATATAAAACACTATTTATTTCATTAAGCTAGCTATTCTTAATTTCCAACACTTTCAGGTATCTTTATGTGACCCTTGATTGCTCTCGAGTGTATTATCCCTTAATTAATAAAATAAAATTAAATAACATTATTCTCTGTTAACTCCATCCAGAAATTGAGGGATTAGTGTAGTTCCTACTGTTGCGTGTCGCAATGAGTAAGATCAAATCACTCTGCAAATATGCAGCATTTTATAAGCCCAGCTCCCGGGATTGGATAATGAAGGGAAGGATGTCAGTGTGCTAAGAATAGCTGCGCGGACGCACGCCGACGCGCGACGGCCGAATTGACGGGATCCTGTCTTCGCACTATTCCTGACCGCGTGGGACAGTCCAACCTACTTGTAGACTGTTTATTTACTAACGAATTCGGCGTAAACAACACGCTGACTGGGTACAATAAAATAAATTGCTACTGAACTGTCGACGAGG
Source organism: Cosmia pyralina (assembly GCA_946251885.1). Classification (NCBI taxonomy): domain Eukaryota; kingdom Metazoa; phylum Arthropoda; class Insecta; order Lepidoptera; family Noctuidae; genus Cosmia; species Cosmia pyralina. The sequence goes on from OX276345.1 coordinate 566,058, forward strand.
AATTTAATCACCAGTCATGGCAAAGGATGATTGGTTATTTTATTGAAGAGTCTCTTACTTATTAAAAAATCTACAAACAATCTGTAGGTATTGTAAACATTTTTGATCTTTGATACGTTTATTTGGAAAGGATTACTCTCGTCTTCAACCACACGATGGTACCTACTTGTGATAAGCCACAGGCTGCACCCTAACTGCGTAACACAGTTTCAATCACAATTCATAGGTTCAATAAATTCGTCTGCGCAACAATGTAAGTAACGCAATGAACGTGGCTGAACTGACAAAATGAAAGAAATGACGTGTGTCACGCAGTCACCCCGCGCTGGTTCAGTTCAATGATTTGCCATCGTACCTATAAGTAACCAAGTAACCAAGTCACGTGACAAGTAGTGCCGCTTGTTCGCTTCTGACATCATACTTAATTAGCAGATTCTCAGAATCCTCCTACCTAAGGGTGCAAACATAAAGAAGCATGTTTCCGGTACAGACAAATCTGTGCGACAAGTTTAAACCTGTTTCTTTATAAGTGAGCGCATAAGATAATATAGAAATTAATACCTGCACCGATCGATACCGACCTGCCCGTACCGGAAACCTGTCTCTCTATGTAAGCACCCTAATTCTCGTTTCCTTTTAAATTATGAAACACGAAGATTCTATATCACTTCATTTTACGACTACGACTTGAGTTCCTTAGTTAAAGTGGTTAATTGTAGTTCTTTTATTAAAACACTACGATATATTTTTATTTGTAATTAATGAACTCTTTTCAAATAATAAGTTCCTGTTTTCCTAGATTTGCTGTGTGAGAATAGTTCATGGCATGTTTATGTCACTAGCCAGACAGTAAGGCGGTAGCCTCCTAGATAAGTGGCAACCGCTTTAAAGCGTTTCATTTTTCTACAACTACTTTCAACAGAAAAACAGACACATTTATGAGTTTTCCATCATTGTTATCACGTTATCACTAATAGTGTCACTTCTTCTAAACACTCAGGATGCATCCGTGGCTAGCTAGACGTGTTTACTTAAGTATAGATGCTCGTGGAGGCTATTTTGATGCATGTGACGGCTGACATACTAAGTTATTATCTTAAGTGGCTTCTGCTAAAGCCAGTCATTACATCTCGAGACATTACCCGCTGATCAGTTGATGTTGTTCACGTGTGCCGCCGCTCGTGCGTGCACTACACGCGCAGTAGCGCGCAAGTGACCGCTTGTTGAGCAAATTCCCTCTTCCGGTACTTGAGTTGTTTAGACGATAACAAGTAAGTTCAAGAACTACCCGACTACTGAAAAATCACGCTCTAAAAAGTATAAAACAAAAAAATATTCGCATCTGTTTGAGAAAGACCGACAAATTCAAAATCCGGAGTCACACGTAATCTTTTTGAATGCCCTAACATAACACTCTGGATTTTGAATTTGTCTTTTCCAGATGAGAATATTTTCTTATTTCTTACTTTTTAGAGCGTGATTTTTCAGTAGTCGGTTTTAGTTTTTAAACTTACTTATTATTTAAATTATTTTGGGGTTATAATTTCGTGTTAAAATATTTGCAGAGTCACTTTACATTTGTTAAAGAAAAATTATTATTATATAGGTATGCATTTACGTGTTTTGGGTAAGTTTGAAGTGAAAATAATATGTTTGGCTCACATCTGAGGCGTGATTTTAGAAATAATTCCTAATTATCGGGTACATGCAAGCAAAGCCGCGAGAAATAGTTAACAATATATATATTTTTGAAATGTGCTAATTAAGTTCTTTCATCATATATCAAACGACACAATTAAGAAAAAATTTTTTTAGTTCATGAACTTATGTCCTCCAGAGGGCGCCATATTCAAATTATTTGACGTCTTAGCAACCAGCAGACAATCAAGACGCTTCCAACGATACCTCACTTGTCAAATTATAATAAGAAGTTTAGAAGTTATGAGGGAATAGATGAGCATACATACATATCGGTCAAAATCATAACCCTCCTTTTTGCTTCACCGTAGTCGGGTAAAAATAAGAGGCTAGGTGAGTTTCTGAAGTAGTAAGTAATTGCAGTTTTTTTGAGATTTAGTAGCTACCACAGCTGTTGACAACTAAGTTGCAGCCCATATACAAAAATATGAAACCTACTACTCAACATCTTCTGAAGAACTCTCCATCATCATCATCATCATCATCTTCTGAGACTTCTTGAGAAGATGTTGAGTAGTTGGCATACCAGCCCTAACTTGTAGGAGGACATGTTAGAACGATGCCAGAAGGACGTGAACGAAATGAACAATATGTCCAAAATGATGTCAGTCTCCAGAACTTCCCACAGTGAGCGACAAACAGTTTGATTCAATTGAGCCAAGAGTTGGGTCGGCCCCCTGCACCGGGCACATGAGTAAACTCTTGTGACCGGGGTCCTGATGCTTCAGCCCACTTATCTGTGGCATTGTTTGCTTTATTTATAGACACGTGTACAGCACATGTATGAGCTATGTACATACATTTAATGACTCACTGCATGTGTAATTAGAGAGGAACAATAGAGTCAGGAGGGCAGTACCAATCATAATAAATAAATTGATTGTTAGACAGATTGTCCGCATGCAGCCAACAGCATACAGGAAGGCGTTGCTGTGGCTGTGTGTTTGTTTCTGTGAGAGCATCTTGCTCATACATGTGCTGTCCTTTAGATATATTTATGCCTTTAGATATGCAAAAAAGCATTTAAAAATCGTGGTTTTGTCATGCGTGAAACCCGTGACTTCACTAATACGAGTATGGCAGCAGTGAAAGCACTTTACAATGCATTGGTGCGAAGCAACTTGGAAACTAGTGCTATCATCTGGAATCCTTATGAAGTGAAGTATTCGCAGATGTTGGAAAAGATGCAAAACTTTACCCGATACATAAGGCACCATACTGCTTCAAGTATAGACTTGAAGCAGTATGGTGCCCTTTCTACCCGCTTATGTATCCAACTCTCTTTGTTATAGGGATGGTTGGATACTATGAGTTGGAAGTAAGGCGCAACCTCGCTCTGGTAAAATATGTTTTTATGGTCTTCCGTGGGATACTGAATAATCCACAAATATTGGAATCATTGGGATTGCTCGTCCCAGACAGGAGGTTACGGTTGGGACCGAGCGAGGAACTTTTTAAAGTTCCGGCTACAAACTTATTAAAGTTTGCACCGGTGATTCGTGTAAGAATACTTAATACTCGTAGTATCTCTCGGCGTTTGGACTTATTCTTTTGCTCTTTGGCGGAATCCCAGAGGGTGACACTTAGTATGTTGTCCACTGTGTAACTTGTGAACCCAGACCCGTTACTTGGGACTGGACAGTTAGCAATTCATGACTACTTTTGTTAGCATGGGTATTACCTGTTAAAACAAATGTATTTGTTAATGAATAAATAAATAAATGTGTACTATACTTACTACATAGTAGTAACCTAGGCGTAAAATGTGGGTGTACTTATATGTACCTGCACTGTGCCTAACACTTCGAGGAACACTGGCGTGATGTTATGTTATGCAGTAGGGACAGATTCCTATGTGCCGGGTTCATGTTATGTTAAGGACAGATTCCTACACGCCGGGTTCATGTTATGTTAAAGACAGATTTCTATGTGCCGGGTTCATGTCATGTTATGCAGTAGGGACAGATTCCTATGTGCCGGGTTCATGTTATGTTAAGGACAGATTCCTACATGCCGGGTTCATGTTATGTTAAGGACAGATTCCTACACGCCGGGTTCATGTTATGTTAAAGACAGATTTCTATGTGCCGGGTTCATGTTATGTTATGCAGTAGGGACAGATACCTATGTGCCGGGTTCATGTTATATTAAGGACAGATTCCTACATGCCGGGTTCATGTTATGTTAAAGACAGATTTCTATGTGCCGGGTTCATGTTATGTTATGCAGTAGGGACAGATACCTATGTGCCGGGTTCATGTTATATTAAGGACAGATTCCTACATGCCGGGTTCATGTTATGTTAAAGACAGATTTCTATGTGCCGGGTTCATGTTATGTTATGCAGTAGGGACAGATTCCTATGTGCCGGGTTCATGTTCATGATTCATACATCTGATCGCGTTAAGAATATTCATGATTGCATCATGCCTTTTATAAATTTTGGAAAGAATTTTAGTAATTGCAAGTAATTCGCAAATTGGTTTGGATCTCCATGCGGGATTTTCCTTCTGTCAGACAAAACGTGACGAAAACTGCTTGTTGGTTTAGATTTCTTGTTGATTTTTATTTTGTCATGTCTTTGTTGGCTATGAGATGTTGAGATTCTGTGTGACTTTGAAGAAATCAATGCAATTGATGTTATCAGAGGACTATTAAGGAATCATTTCCATCACCACTCCAACGCTAAGTATCTTGATACAGCCGGTTTTCAGTAACCAGAAGCAGTTTAGCCGCCGTAACCTTAACATTACTCGTCAATCTATATTCTAGATCAGCCACAAACTATAAAACATAATACATTAAAATCAATATCAACAAGTTTTTACGATCAAATACTTGAACTGTATCCAATGCATAAAACTGACAGATCACATGAGTCGCGGTAGAACGGTTAAAAGAGTGACGTATCACACTAATTATAGCTGTTTTAGAGCGGCGCACGTGGGAGGCAGCCCTCGCTGAGTGCCGAGAGTGGCTAGCAGGAGCTAGGCGACAACTATTTTATTTTATTTCTTCAGCATAACAAAGTAATTAATGCTTAATATTTAGGTACATAAATAGTTTGAGCAAAGCAATATTTGACATAGAGAATTCATCATCTGCCTGGCTTTTAATCAACTATGTTGAGGTCGGCTTCCAGTCTAACCGGATACAGCTGAATACACTAACTACATTTCCTGGAAGATTGAAGACATTAGTCGCATTGCGGAGCGGGAACTCGTGCTCTGCAATGCAATGTCCCTACTGCAGGGCAATTCATACAAACGCAACAAGCATTAACGACTACGCTTGATCGTACCTACATAGTGTTGGCTGTGACTACAGTCTGTTAGATCTGGATGTTTTCCTTCATCGACAGTCAGTGACTTGTCTACGATAAAGTGCAATGAAATTACATTGATAATAATACTGATACCTACTGAAACAAATGTATCTCTTTTTGAATGGTCTAGAAGCAAAATGTGATTGTTCGTGTTTAGATCCGCAAATAAACATGTTTTAGAAATAATAGAACTATTATTAACAACTGCTAATAGTTGGACGGACGAGGATAATTATTTGCAGTAGGTACCTACCTACCTACATTAGCAAGATCGTAAAGAAGTTTGTTACAAGTAATAATACAGACATTATTTTAAATCATATGTAGGTACATTGTATTCATCAACTGCAGTTTCCTGTTTTCTTAAAGAATGTAACAAGATACTCGTAGGTAATTAGTCTATAACAATTTTAATTAGTTCTGAATCTAGATCTAGCTTTAAATTGAAGAAATAAATGGTTATGTTAAAGATGGTATAATAACCAAGAAAATGCTCAGATGACGGCTGTTGAATGGACCAAAAATAATAATTCAGAGGAGCCCATCACTTCACAAACAAGTTGCTTTAGGGAAGGAGTACATTGGTGACCTTTTCCAAATATTGGTTCTAGTTGAACCAATGTTATAATAAACATGCAAGAAAACGAATCCATAGCTCAGCTCTTTACTTCATCAGCGGGTCAACTCCGCCGTCGCGCCCGCGCCGTATTGAATGTCAAGGAGCACAGGCGGAGTTTGCGGTCGCGCCGCACGTGTCGACACGAACACACACATACACACGTTTTGTGTTTGTGTGTGTGTGTAGGAGTGAGCATTGCGATCACCTTAACCCTGTTACTGGATGAACGAATGAAGTTGATATGATACTCGAAGTCATGACTGGAGGTATCGTGGCGTGTGAGAGTGAAGTGTTAAGTCATTGCCCGCATTTGTTTGTTGTTGTTTATTTATTGTTTTTATGAGGACAATATAGTTGTGTCGTTGAGGTTTCCTGCGCTTTGGCTTAGAGGAATCTGGCTCATTCCTTCTAAAGCCCGGTTCACATTAAGTTAGTCCGACAATTTTACCGTTGCGCGTTGGCCGACTGTTGGGTCTTGCTGTTCCCGGTCCGACCTAATGTGAACACTACTGTCGTTGGCAACTCAATAGAGAAATCAAAATTTCTGTAGTTATTTCGCCCTCCATAAACTCAAACTCAAACTCAAAGCATTTATTTCAAATAAACCAATTACAGGCACTTTTGAATTGTCAATGGGTTGGTCAGTCAGAAAGATGAAGCTAGTTGCCCATTCCAAAGCGTAGTAGATCCCTATGGAGAAGAACGGGCAAGAAACTCCAAGGACACTCTTTTAACAAAACCAATATTTTTACAAAATATTGGTTACATCGTTCATGTTGAAAATATACATGTGAGAACAATGTAGAAAGACGTGCACGTTAAAAAGCGTCCGTAATAAAACGATAAAAACTAAAACCACTAAATTAAATATTAAAAATAAGCCATGGCAGCTAAGAGACGACCAGTCCCAACTGACGGCGCCCGTTCATTAACATGACGCATGGATCAGCACCAATTAGCTCAACCATTTTGAAGGGAACTTAATGATCCAACACACACGCCACCACCAGCGAGACATTTGAGTGAGCATGACAGACTCTCAACCGCCAGGGCACATTCAAGTCAGTGAAAGACGTACCCAGTAAAAGGTAGCTTAATAGTAGGTACATAGTGCTCACACATGTGCTATGCAATTATATAATACTAATAGATTGAACTTAAACAATGCAAAGAAAGTTTTCTCTCATCTTAATCTTCAGCAGCTCCAACAATGTTTCCGAATGCTAATAAATTAGTTAATGCGTCCTTGTGGAGCAGGACAAACATTCAGCCAAGCATTTTTGTCAGCGATGTAATCCCCCAACTTATAATATGCTGCATAGTGTGCGTTTTATACAAGATTTAAATTTCGTTTCATTCCGCTGGAGTATGTGGGGAGGTATTTTATTATAACATTTTAAACAGTACCCCATGAAGGATAAGTCTACTTTAGCCAGTCTGAAACCTGGTTGAACTAATTGGTCCCTATTTCTAGTCCTTTATTTGTGTCCTTCACCTCTTTTACCGAAAAAAATTAGATTTTTCCTTACGTACATGATGTTTTCATAGATATATTGACAAGGTACCGTCATGATGTTAATATCTTTAAACAGTTTCCTTAGAGAATTGCGCCAGCGGAGGCCATATATTGCTCTGATGACTCTTTTCTGCAGAATAAAAATAGACTCTATGTCTGCAGCCCGTCCCCATAGTAAAATACCGTAAGACATAATACTATGAAAGTAACTGAAATAGACCAGCCTCGAGGTATCTACATCAGTGAATTGACAGATTTTTCTCACCGCATATGCTGCTGAACTTAGCCGTCCTGCAAGAGATGTTAAATGCGGACCCCATTGCAGCCTTGAGTCGAGCGTGATCCTAAGGAAAACAGTTTTATCGATGAATTCTAGTTTCTCTTTATTCAATACTATGTCACAATCAGTACTTTTAACTTTTGGTAAAGCATATTGTTACGTAGACGCTAACGTCATCTGTTATCGAGTAGCAGAACTACACGGTACGTCGGTTCGTGACAGATTTTTCTAGAACATTCTAAACCCTTCCAGAATGTTCTAGATGGTTAAGTGTCGTTTTGCAGCATTCTAGATCATTCCTGTAAGTACTAGAATATTCTCGAATTATGGCCTCCAACTTTCTAGAAGCTTACACTCGTCATATAAATAGAGGGTTGCCAGCACAGGGGGTGCCCTTAGTGCGCAGTCGTTTAGTTTATAATTTAGTTAGTATTTTATGCCCCTGGCTGGAGGTTTTTGAGCTCGCTTAACGGCACCCACAGGAAAGTCCGGTTAAGTAGTCGAGACCTCTCATGGTCACACTACGAGATGCCATTCCAAAAAAAAAAAAAAAAAAAAAAAGGTGTATGGCATTTCAGCTAGGAATGCGCAACAGTGAACACCAGTGGACTAACAGTGAGCTACAAGTGATTCAGGTGATTCTGCTTAAAGTTTCTGATTACTGTATTTGTGATTATTTAAATATAGTGTGTTTTTGGAGTAAAACTGGCATAAATTTATTTATCCCGAACCATACTAAATTATTAGCAGTGAACCAATTATGGATCTGCAGTAGGGTGTTATTTACGTCGTCATGATTTGATGCACGTCTATTTATCTTAAAAATTAAGAATGTATCGTCAGCATATAACACCATTTGTGGTTGTTTTTTTTAATAAATGGGGTAGATCATTAATAATAGGACCTAGGGGTCAAAATTAGGGCAAGCCGACAGATCTTTTACGATTAAAAATAAAATCATAACCCTTCCTTTTGGCTTTGCCGTAGTCGGGTAAAAAACAGCCATCTGAGGGACTGGCTGATTTTCTTTTGTTTTTCATTGTTGTTAGTAGGTTAGGTAACACCATTATTATAATTTTGGTTAGAAAACCAAAATACAAAGAGTTACTAAAATGAAATATTTTCAAGCATCAAGTAAGTGTCATAAGCGCCATCTATATTAGGTAATGAAAGCGCATATCCACTCCGCTCCGGACCTTTTCACCGTAATTCATGATTTGCTTGTCACATCAAATGCAAAATTGTTCAATCAATAGCCACTAGATGGCCGCCAAATTATCGATTACAACAACAATACTGCAATAATATTTTATTAATAGGTCTTTACCTATGAAATTGCCGTTTTGTATGAAAAAATTTAAACGAATTTTTTTCATGCATTTTTTATTTGTATTAATCGAAGTAATCACCCATGCAATCAATGCATCTTTGCCAACGCAGTGGCAGTTTATTGATGCCCTTCTTAAAGAAATCAGCTGGACGAGAGGCAACAAATTCTTCAAAGGCATTTTGTACTGCCTCTCGGGTATTGAATTTTTTTCCCGCCAAGAAGTTATCCAAATTCTGGAAAAAGTAGTAGTCTGTAGGCGCAAGGTCTGGTGAGTAGGGCGGATGACGGAGAGCTTCCAACCCCAGTTCTTGCAACTTGGAGACCGTCTGCTGTGCAGTATGAGGTGGCGCGTTGTCGTGCTGGAGCAGCGGAGACGAGCGATTGACCAATGCTGGTTGGAGATGTGCCAGCTTCTCCATCATTGTGTTCAGTTCTTCACAGTACACATCTGAAGTAATGCTCACCCCGTTTGGTAAGAAGCTGTGATGAATCACACCGGCGCTAGACCACCAAACAGTGACCATCACTTTTCTAGGGGTAAGTTTTCGTTTAGGGCATTGTTTAGGTGCTGAACCAGGATCCAACCAACTTGCTGAGCGCTTGCGGTTATCAAACAGAATCCATTTTTCATCGCAGGTAACAATGCGGTTCAAAATTCCTTCATTTGTGTGTCTGTTGAGCAGTGCAAGGCACGTCTCGACGTGTACTTCGCGCTGGCGATCATTGAGTTCGTGGGGCACCCATTTGTCAAGCTTTTTTACCTTGCCAATTTGACGCAAATGGACCAATATTGTTTTGACGCTAACGTCGAAAGCTGCTGCTAATTCAGCCGTAGATTGTGTATCATCAGCTTCCACAATCGCCTTTAATTCGTCATTGTCGACCAAAGTCTTCGGACGACCGCGAGGTTCATTTTTCAGGTCGAAATTTCCAGAACGGAAGTGAGCAAACCAATAACAAGTGGTGCGTTGGTTTGTAGTGTTAGCTCCGTAAACGTCGTTGATGTTGCGTGCCGCTTGTGCCGCGTTGCTGCCACGACGGTACTCATATTCCATAATTACTCGAATTTTTAACGTATCCATGATGACGAAAAAGATTGAAATGCGATGAAAATGTAACACTAATCAATAAACAAATGACTACTTTTGGAAAAAAAATCCATGTTTTTAAAATAAAATTAATTTGAAATTAGAATTCTTAGCCAAACAAAAATTATTTTGATTTGAAATGGCCAGTACTGCAGAACGGCAATTTCATAGGTAAAGACCTATGAAATTGCCGTTCTGCAGTATATACTAAAAAGAGGAAAGGACCCAATATCGAGCCCTGTGGAACACCCATTTGTACTTTTAGACTGAGTACATATTTAAACGAGTCCTCCCTGCGTACACGCCACCGAAGTAATGTACGAACTGGTGCCGAAAGCGGGGAATGCGCGGGTGGGTGGGATGCGGGCGGGTATGGTTTCCACTCTGAGCCGACAAGTGTGAACGGCGCAATACAAAGCAGTATGCCAATATTATATCCGACCCAACTGAAATCGTAGCTGAACGTCCGGGTAAAGTGTCGTTGCCGACAGTTTTGTCGGGAAATTCATATGCCAATATTATTCCGACACTTTTGTCATTTCCGGTAAAACTGTCGGTCCTACCTAATGTGAACCGGGCCTTAGTTGAAATTCTTTCGGTTGATTCCGATTTACCTGGTAAAAGCAGCCGTCTCACAACATAGGAAACACACAGTGTGCGACAGGAAAAGTGAGTGAGAAGGTTTTAATGAAATGATCGACATAACTTGCTAGGAAGCTTTCGTAGCTCTTTTATTTTTAAATGCAACTTTTCAAATACAACGAATGGTTGATAAATGATAATGACATGTATTTGATATTTTTAAACTTTAATTTTATTGATTTATTCCAATAAATCTTGCGCGCATGTCGTAAAAATAAAAGCGTTTTCACTTCAAATAAACGTCAGGGATGTTTCTCTCAAAGCATATATTGATTTATTAATTCTCTGAACATTTTAAATAGCTGCGCTGATCGCCCTTGACCTTTGTAACTTTGAGAGAATCATAAAAGTCGAAGAAAACACAAATTTTATCACCTATTACATCACATTGATTGATGATTTCATGCTATTTTAATGGCTATTGAAAAACATGGAAAATAGAATATACAATATTTATTTCAATTCGTGTTAATAGTGCCTTTTATACTGGACTTTGAACGTAAAGGCTAAGCGTTTGAATAAAACTCTTCCAAATGGCTGAATATCAAACATTTTAAACTAAAATAAAAGTTTAGGGGGGTCGTTATCCGAATGAAAAAAGAAAATTAAGAGTTTTCTTTTCAGATCGTGTTTGAACATTTAATTTCATTGTGGTTAATAGTTTGGGTGGTTACAATTTGATGAATGATTTAACCCAGACTGCCTACTAGGTTGCAATTGCAAGGAGAAAGCCTCGGCGCGTGTTGGTAGGTAATAAATTAAGCTTTCGGCCGACTCATACCAACACTAATTTAGCTTCATACAGATTCCATTATTATGTAACTAGACAAAGATTATCTACAGTGGCAGAAGGTGACCTACAAAGTGTAGCTCATCTGATTCATACAACAATAGAAGCATTAGATGTAACGAATGAGGAAATTATCTCTAAAATGAACTTCTGTGTGCCCTCAACTATTGCAAAGATAAAGTAACATAACAGCTGTCATTTTGTCAGTACTCTTGCAATTTCTATGAAGTAATCTAGGCAGAGGGTAATCATTAATTTAATGCACTATTGTGATTTGTGAAAACCAGTTTGATAAATTATGAAACATAAATATGATACAGATCATTAACGGTTATTGATTTTGACGGCCAATATATCATCTAAATCACAATGTTTACTTAAACCTATCCGCATTTAAGTTTATCTATTAGATTTCACACGGGCTTACTGAATAATCTTTTCGTCACGATATAAGCTGCTACGAACAAAAGATGTAGACCAACATACATGGTTCATCTTGGAGAAGGAAATCAAGAGAATCCGTGTTCCTAGCTAGTTTGTATTAGACAAAAGATTCTGTGTCTGTAATGACACTAATGATATGGGTGGAACACGGGGCTCACCGCGTGACGACGACGTCACGCCGACTGCGACGCCCGTGCACCGCCGCCGTGCATCGCACTGACGCTCACAAGCGAAAAATTGATAATTACCGTGCATTACCGTGTAGTCGTTCTATATGGTCGTAGAGACAATGTAGGTGAGATACGGTTATTATATGTTGTAGTTAGATGATAATAGTTCCTTGTGTTTCTGGCAAGGAATAGGTCACTAGACCACATTGGATGCCGTAAAAGAATAATTGGTGTTTCAAAAAAAGTTATTGGTAGATATCACTTGAAATTGTAATTCGAAGCATAAAATTTGATACGAAACAGTACATTAACTGGCACAGGCCAATAAATTATCGAGTAAAAGCTAATTCCACGAACAATGTTAATGGCTCCATTATTTAGCAAGGGCAATCGGTAATCGAAACACGTCTGAATTCGATCTAAAGGCAGAAAATGTACAGAAAATTATTGAAAAAAGCCGTTACGCGTTCATGACTGGCTGAAGAATCATCTTGTCATCTGTAATTCAGATGTTTTATTTAGTGGTTGTAGTTGAAAGATGATTTTGCATATTATTTTAAGATTTCAAAAGGCAATTTAAGTGAATTTACGAATCTGTGAATCTGTGAATTTTTTTGTGTTTTCAAATAAGACTGAAATTTTTCATGTTGCCTAGCACCTCTTTGGGATTTGTGATCACTGCCAATGTTTTGTACACATAGAATGCAAAAGTGAAGGTCGAAAATGTGCTAAAACTATCATACTGTTTTATTAAACATTGTTTAGGTAAGTATTTTCGAGTCAGGCAATGTTGCTGTTTATTTGACCAAGAATGTTGTGATACACAAAGTTACCAAGCTGTGCCCCTTGTTTAGTTATTTTCGAACAAATTCGATTAATTTTCCTTAAGTTTCGTTTGCATCAATAAACATAGTTAGTAGAAAGTGCTGATACTTTATGTTAATTACTGTCTGAAGTTTGTTTAGTTTTAAAACCCAACGAACGGTGTCAGATTCTTTGTGAAGAGAATTCAAAAAGTTCTTGACTGTGATTAAATAAAATTATTATTATTGCAGGTATTTGTCTTTGTGTAAATGTTGAATTCTTGATAGCACAAAAATACTCGTAAGTAATGTAAAGAAACTTGTAAGAATATTTAACCATCCTATATATTTTTCATAATTCTTTGTTTGTCCCGAAAATCCGATAATTCGGGATCTTAGGTACTGATAACTTTTGTTTTCGAGCTTCGTCTCTGAGTTCATTGACCTCTAAAGGGTAGTGACGCGTACCGGTCAAGAGGCCAACGACTCCGGGATAATCTGGAAAATATCTGGATGAAAATATTATTTTCTTTGATCTTGATTGTGTTAATGGGAGCTATTTTACTATAATAACAATGTAATATGAGCCTGTATGTGTAAACACTCCCGTTTGGATTGGCAGACTAGTACTTACTTACTGCAAGTAAGTCTAGTACCTACTGAAAAAACATAACTAGACCAATATAAATATAACTTTTCATAGGTTATTTAAGTGGTCCATAGGTACTAATAGTTTGCTTCCAAAAGCCCGATGCATTTATTGGGTTAGTTATGGCATTAACTAATCTATCAATAATAGGTACCTAAGTGAAGCGAACGACATCTTTAACATTTCAACAAAGTGACGAAAGCATAAATCTGTGTTTCACTTTGAGAGGAGGGTCGTTAAGTACTTCGCATTATCCTTTTCACCGATTCGATTTATCTGAATAATTTGGTATGTTTCTCACGCTATATTTTCGGTCGGTCCTCGAGTGAGGGATAAAGTGGATAGGAAGGGCCTACCCTTCTACCCGGCTAGCCCCTTCTAGCTACCTCCCGTCTGAAGCTACCTCCATTACCTTAAGTACGTCGATAATGTCTGTATCTGATGGTTATAGAGGTCTGAGAGCAATGTAGGCTTCACGAAAATACAAAAGTATAAGAACCAGTCACGATAAAGAGTTGTACTTTCAAGTATTTAGAGACTCTTGTTTATATTGCCGACTATGTCAGTAAAGTGGTACCTATACATAGGTATAGGTACCACTTTACAGGTACACTTTACGTTTTATTTTTTTATTTAGCTTTATAGATAGCTATATAGCTAAATAAAGAAATCTCGAACAAATAAAACATTAAAAAATACAGTTTACTTATACCAAAATAACTTGCCCATTCTTTTGACATTTTAGATTCGGACATTCAGCGTTCGTGTTAACATTTGATCTTGATCATAAAATGCGAGGTACGTTTTTGAGGCCAAAGGTTGTAATAATACGTGTTACTACTTACAACTGTTACAACTTACCTACTACTGCATAAGTTATGTTTTCTTTCAAAGCCATTGGTTTATTTATAATAGCTGTGTGCGAGTACTACTAACATATACTACATAGGCAGGGGTGTACCTATAGTACACCCACATTTTGCCAGTGGTACTGATAGTAACTGTTCCACTACAGGGAAAGTACCTTGTCTTATAAAAGAAGGGACGATCATTGTCTACTTGCCTACTAGTTCACGATTTCAGTCTATGTTTCTACAATGTTCAGTGTTTTCCCAGCATTCATTTTCAAAGTAGCAGTAGATTGTGGGTTGTCCTAATTTACAATATTTCTACATTAAGAATCTGTAGCTTGTATTAAAAAGTGCGTCTTCATACATCTGGACCACCACGTTTATATTTGCTGACAAAATATATACATGTTGTCCCAAACTACTCCATGAAAAATATAATATATTTAATTAGGTTTCATTCTACTCCATGACGCATGTCGAACAAAATGACATATTTTCTTACCATATGAGAGATGAGACTGTTCACGAAACATGTCACAGCATGTGGTAGGCCGCAACTCGAAATAACACCAACACGTCCTGAATTCCGGCATGTCACTACACTATTATGTACTCGTAGCTCTAAATTGTGGGTAGCAACAGCTGGACAGTCCGCACAACGACCTGTCGACCAACAAAGTCCCACTGGGAACAACAAACTGACATCTTTTGTTAACTTTTCAACCGGAGTTGAACCATTTCATTTGGGACCTCTAACTTGATATTATAGAGGCATGAGAAACAGCGTGTAAAGTTCACTCATCCTCCATACAAAAGGGAGGATCCTCCGACCGGGCTGATGTTGTGTCTGGTGGGCTACTGCCCGACGGTTGATGTCGGGACGTTGGATACAGGGTGAAATTTAATTCATGGGCAATATTTTAAGACGTCATTGTACTCATCATTATGAACAACTTTTACTATGGGACCTATGGGACAAACCTGAAATCGCGAAAAAAATCAGCTCATTTAGACGAGTAATGCGAGCATAATGTATGAATTCGCGATTTCAGGTTTGGTCCCATAGTAAAAGTTGTTCATAATGATGAGTACAATGACCCCTTAAAATATTGCCCATGAATTAAATTTCACCCCGTATATGCTAGTCGCGCGGTATACATTGCTTGCTATACTATATAATATACTTATCTAATTATCTTTCAAACATTTTCTCACAAAATCTTAAATATAATTACTACACTCATCTATCCATCTCCCGGCAAACACACTCGGGTGTTGATGTCGGAAGAGCATTGAGCATTGTGAGGGCCTATGAGGAGGGAACGAGGGGCGAGTTAGCTCGTGATACTGTGCGTGCTGACGGTGCGACTAGTAGCCGCCGAACTGGTCTTCGCGGCCGGACTTGTTGCTTGGGCACAACAGGGACAAAAAGCCTCACCAACTGCGCCACCAGCTCCTAGCAATCGGACTTGCCCCGTATAATACGGCAAGCATTGATAAGCAGGAAGTACTTACGCCTTATTTCGAGAGGATTAAAATTTTGTATACTGAGTAAAAATGAAAGATAAAGGAAAGGGTAGTATCCGAAGAGTTTTTATATAGAAATCTAAGAAAGGCCTTCTGGACTTTTTCAAGAAGTAAAGCGTAAGTGCATTCGTAAGGTTCCAAATCACTGCAGCTGATTCTAGCTTACTCCTGACCAAGGCCATATAAACTAGTTTAATGGCCAGTGGATTGTTAAACTCACGCATGTGTCGAATAACAAACCCTAGTCTCCGGTATGATTCAGCAGCGAGAGTCCTCATGTGATTGTGAAAAGTTAGTCCCAGGTCAAATAGTACGCCGAGATCTTTCACAGAAACAACACGGGCTATCGGTTCCTCGCTCAGGACGTATTTTAAATGCCTAGGATTATGGTGCACGACTAAAAGACATAACACTGCATTTGTTCATGTTGAAAAGTAACTTGTTGTCTTTGCTCCTTTGAAAGACAGACAAGAGACAGAACAACTAACTACGAAATAAATTGGATAAAAGGACTAGAGTGCAGGTCCTATACTACGTTTGTATGTCATGTATTGTGGTGATATTGTAGTAGAAATATACTCGCATGTTAGACGTGTATTTTGGGTGCTGCCTTTCTAATAAATAATGTGATATTCGTGAATGAAATTTTAGTTTTTGTACTCGTTGTAAGATCCTCGTAAAATATGTAATAGTATAAAAGAATATGAATATGATATCTCGAATATGAATTCCTATATTTATTCACCCATACACTTTTACCCGCTATTATTGGCTCGTCGGGACAAAGAACACCTCTCGATATAGATGCTCAAAGTGAATGTCGAACACTCACGCATTCACCGCGGAGGTTATTACTTTCCGTCCGATATTGTTGAAAAACAATATAATTTACTAGCACTTGATGCATAAATTATTGAAATCGACATGTTTATTTGTGCGGCCCGTGAAAACACATCCGACCACGTCATCGCGTCACTCTTCATAAAAGTGAACTTTAAAATAACTTGCATCGATATCATCACGTTATTTTTGAATGTGGAGACGAGAAAAAGAAAATATCTTGAAAAGTTCACGGAGAATTTTGGATAATCAGATTAGATCGTTCTTTGAGTTAAGAGAATTGGATTGTACAAATTAATGAATAAGAATAAAGCCGTGTTTATTCGCACGTTGTTTTTCAGGTAATTTAGCACTTGGCGCTGGTTCGTTTATCTCAAGTTAATGGAATAACAAGAGATATTTACTGTTTTGTTTCTTCCGGGAACTGGTTAAGATCTTGTTTTTCGTGTGATTTTTCCTTTCTTTAGGGGGAAAAGGAGATACCTACCATAGCAGCAGTTTCCCGCGTGCTGAAGTTACGATCACCGATCTCGCTATGTACAGACTTTGTGGGCTCAGAGTTCAGAACTAGACATCATCAGGCTATTGCTACTGCAGTTCTCATTCTGTAAATGTTATTTATGTCAAGGACTTCTGCATTAAGAGTGTTTTTTACAGATAAAAAACATAAATGTACAAGTTTTTTTCAGTCGCCTTTAGTTTGACCTGATGCGGCGGAATCAGTACTTAACCCGGAGTGAGCGCTACCTGACCCCGCAACAACCTTACTATCGACTAAAGAATCTCTGTCTTAAACTTTCGCCTAACTCTTGAGTAGTTAGTTTACTATCAGACGAAATCTACCATTGAAAAGGCTCAGGACAAGAAAAAATCTAGGACAGAAATGGCCGAACTGACCCATATTTAAGTCTATAAATTTTATTAACCGAAGATTAGGGTCTGACATTGACCCGGCAATGTTTCACGAACATAATTCTAATTACTGCGCATAAAAGCAGTTATTCCGTCATAAATTACATGTTAAAATGGCGCTTGGTTTGTGTTACTGAAAAAAAAAATGTGCACGAGGATAGCATCATTATCAGGAATTATGAACCATCACCGTTGAAGCATTTGGTTCATCTACAGCTGAGTATTATTTAGGTCCAGAACACATTGAAAAAGGTTTATATTTCGCTATTTCTTATCCCAGTGTCAAACATGTAACAAAAATCACAATTAGTACTTATATTCCATATCGAACCTAGAACAAAGCGTCTGAGGCACTTTTTTGTTTAGAATTAAGTTGATAAAAATTCAAAACTCTCCAAGTGAAATTCGTTTTAAATAATTATTCAAATTGGAATTGCGGATGACTTGAGAGCTTAGCTACGAGTACCAAGTAAGGGGACTAATTTATATTTTTATTCACTTTTATGTATTCTTTCGACAAATATTTGTTTCAAACAAATTACTTAGATAGTAGATAACTATTGCCGCGATACCGAACTTTGAACTTTAGTGTGTTATTTGGTATGTCCTTAGCAAAGACAATAATGGGCTTCTTTGAAAGCTGCCTTTTTATATACAGTAATATAAGACTGCACCGTACACCAGCTTCTTTACTCATGTTCATAGATGCGTATTGATTTGAGTTAGACATTTCTAAATATTATGATTGATAAATAAAATTAACACATTTTTAACCGACTGCAAAAAAAGAGGAGGTTATTATATACAAAATGTCCCGGAATTAACGCATACCACCAAATACGCCCCAATTAGAATATTTTTTTTATAATCATAATAAGTACATGTAACACTGAATTTTTACGATTGACAGATTTTTATTTTTTCGATTTTTACACAACATTGTTTATTTTTAAATTAGTACTGGTTGTGGAAAATTGTAGCCACATTACATGCAAGTCACACACATGCAAGGGTCTAGCGCAGTAGGTACCTACTTCGTCCATTTTGGTTTGTTTTTAAACTACGTAAATTACAGTTACACGTCCTCTATACAGATAGAGGACGTGTAACTGTAATTTTTTACGTAGTTTTAATTATTTTTGGGATAAAATTACCTATAATTAAAAATGACAGAAATCAGTTCAGTAAAATGATTCTGAACAAACTACTTTCATAATGTGCATTCATTCAGTTACACATTGTATACATATATTCTGAACAAACTACTTTCACAATGTGCATTCATTCAGTTACACATTGTATACATATATTCTGAACAAACTACTTTCACAATGTGCATTCATTCAGTTACACATTGTATACATATATTCTGAACAAACTACTTTCACAATGTGCATTCATTCAGTTACACATTGTATACATATATTCTGAACAAACTACTTTCATAATATGCATTCATTCAGTTACACATTGTATACATATATTCTGAACAAACTACTTTCACAATGTGCATTCATTCAGTTACACATTGTATACATATATTCTGAACAAACTACTTTCACAATGTGCATTCATTCAGTTACACATTGTATACATATATTCTGAACAAACTACTTTCACAATGTGCATTCATTCAGTTACACATTGTATACATATATTCTGAACAAACTACTTTCATAATGTGCATTCATTCAGTTACACATTGTATACATATATTCTGAACAAACTACTTTCAGAATGTGCATTCATTCTGTTACACATTGTGTACATATATTCTGAACAAACTACTTTCACAATGTGCATTCATTCAGTTACACATTGTATACATATATTCTGAACAAACTACTTTCATAATGTGCATTCATTCAGTTACACATTGTATACATATATTCTGAACAAACTACTTTCATAATGTGCATTCATTCAGTTACACATTGTATACATATATTCTGAACAAACTACTTTCATAATGTGCATTCATTCAGTTACACATTGTATACATATATTCTGAACAAACTACTTTCACAATGTGCATTCATTCAGTTACACATTGTATACATATATTCTGAACAAACTACTTTCATAATGTGCATTCATTCAGTTACACATTGTATACATATATTCTGAACAAACTACTTTCATAATGTGCATTCATTCAGTTACACATTGTATACATATATTCTGAACAAACTACTTTCAGAATGTGCATTCATTCAGTTACACATTGTATACATATATTCTGAACAAACTACTTTCATAATGTGCATTCATTCAGTTACACATTGTATACATATATTCTGAACAAACTACTTTCACAATGTGCATTCATTCAGTTACACATTGTATACATATATTCTGAACAAACTACTTTCACAATGTGCATTCATTCAGTTACACATTGTATACATATATTCTGAACAAACTACTTTCATAATGTGCATTCATTCAGTTACACATTGTATACATATATTCTGAACAAACTACTTTCACAATGTGCATTCATTCAGTTACACATTGTATACATATATTCTGAACAAACTACTTTCATAATGTGCATTCATTCAGTTACACATTGTATACATATATTCTGAACAAACTACTTTCATAATGTGCATTCATTCAGTTACACATTGTATACATATATTCTGAACAAACTACTTTCATAATGTGCATTCATTCAGTTACACATTGTATACATATATTCTGAACAAACTACTTTCATAATGTGCATTCATTCAGTTACACATTGTATACATATATTCTGAACAAACTACTTTCAGAATGTGCATTCATTCAGTTACACATTGTATACATATATTCTGAACAAACTACTTTCATAATGTGCATTCATTCAGTTACACATTGTATACATATATTCTGAACAAACTACTTTCACAATGTGCATTCATTCAGTTACACATTGTATACATATATTCTGAACAAACTACTTTCATAATGTGCATTCATTCAGTTACACATTGTATACATATATTCTGAACAAACTACTTTCATAATGTGCATTCATTCAGTTACACATTGTATACATATATTCTGAACAAACTACTTTCATAATGTGCATTCATTCTGTTACACATTGTGTACATATATTCTGAACAAACTACTTTCATAATGTGCATTCATTCAGTTACACATTGTATACATATATTCTGAACAAACTACTTTCATAATGTGCATTCATTCAGTTACACATTGTATACATATATTCTGAACAAACTACTTTCACAATGTGCATTCATTCAGTTACACATTGTATACATATATTCTGAACAAACTACTTTCATAATGTGCATTCATTCAGTTACACATTGTATACATATATTCTGAACAAACTACTTTCATAATGTGCATTCATTCAGTTACACATTGTATACATATATTCTGAACAAACTACTTTCAGAATGTGCATTCATTCAGTTACACATTGTATACATATATTCTGAACAAACTACTTTCATAATGTGCATTCATTCAGTTACACATTGTATACATATATTCTGAACAAACTACTTTCATAATGTGCATTCATTCTGTTACACATTGTGTACATATATTCTGAACAAACTACTTTCATAATGTGCATTCATTCAGTTACACATTGTATACATATATTCTGAACAAACTACTTTCACAATGTGCATTCATTCAGTTACACATTGTATACATATATTCTGAACAAACTACTTTCATAATGTGCATTCATTCAGTTACACATTGTATACATATATTCTGAACAAACTACTTTCATAATGTGCATTCATTCAGTTACACATTGTATACATATATTCTGAACAAACTACTTTCATAATGTGCATTCATTCAGTTACACATTGTATACATATATTCTGAACAAACTACTTTCATAATGTGCATTCATTCAGTTACACATTGTATACATATATTCTGAACAAACTACTTTCATAATGTGCATTCATTCTGTTACACATTGTGTACATATATTCTGAACAAACTACTTTCATAATGTGCATTCATTCAGTTACACATTGTATACATATATTCTGAACAAACTACTTTCATAATGTGCATTCATTCAGTTACACATTGTATACATATATTCTGAACAAACTACTTTCATAATGTGCATTCATTCAGTTACACATTGTATACATATATTCTGAACAAACTACTTTCACAATGTGCATTCATTCATTACACATTGTATACCTACATATATTCGGAGGGTATTTTTTTTATTATTTTTATTTACGTGTATGTCACAGATTTCTTAGTGATTACTGGGCCGATTTTCGTGTGTCGGTGGCCAAAATCGAAAATACAAAACCCAAGACACCGACTTCCGAAATTAAAGTTATTTTTTAGTTTTCACTTTGTGTGCTTTTTTGGAAGTCGGGTTTTTACATTGCAAACCAAAGCAATAAACACTTGTAACAGATCTCGTAAAAACAATCACGTTGAATGACATGACCTTGTCCAAGTTATAACTAACGAGTTCCTCTAAGCATCTTACTTAGAAACAGTCAAATTATGTTGACTCACTTTAAACTACAAATCGCACTTATGACAGGTTAAGTTACAATTACCGCTCTAATGGTTCATCTAAGTACTGCTATTATTTCTCAACTAAATGTCACACAGTCGTATGTGCTTATTTCCAAGTTATTCTATGTCAAGACTGGTGTTAAAATAAAATGAACCTATACCTCTAATTATTTAACATTATGTTTTCAGAGAATAACAAGACACATTACTGACAACATTTGAATGAAGTTCTACGTAATAAACAGGGTTGTTGCATTATCAATTTAAAAAAAAAATAGATATGGTAGGGTAAAGTTATTCATTATTGTAACAATTTCTCAAGTTCTTACAAGAATAAATAATACTTCGTAACTTCGTTAAAAACTCTTGTAAAATCTGTACTGAAAATAATAATTACAAATTGGAGACACGGCATTGACCTGAATACAAAACTTATTTACATTTTTAATTGTACCTACTATTAAAATGTAATTAAAGCTTAATATTACCGCTGGTATTTGAATACTTGGGCCACGCATGAAAGCTGCTCGTAGCGGCAAGTCCAGTCTGTCGTAGTCCCGCGCGCCGCCCGCCCGTGCTACGCCGCTACGAAGCTACGCCGTAGAGGCACGTGTTTACACTTTGTGTAGTGAGCGAACTTCTCAAGTTTTCTTGGAGAAAGGTAAGTTAGATTATTTTCTTTAAAATAAATTATCTTTTATGATCGGTTTAGTGAATCTTTATAATATGAACTTTGAAGGATTATACAATGTTTATTCGCAATAATGACTAATTTTGTAATAAAAAAAACAAATAACTAGGTAAATTATTTTAACTTTATAATTTATTTGTTCAGTTCATAAATACTTGTTTGGTAGGTATTATCGGTGAAACGTAAACACAGTGTCGAAATTATTTGATAGCCTCGTTAATTAATTGCACCACCGATTGTAATGAGCATTCTATGAAAATGAGCTATTGGTCACATAATCTTACACAAATACTTGCAAATGAGTGGAATGCCCGCTCCCAATCCGGTTGTGTTCAGTTTTATTCGCAGTTATTACGTTGTTATATTAAAACTTTATTCACTACTTACTTTACTTTTAATTCGTGTCTTTCTGAATTAAGTAAAATTTTGTGGTTTTCTTATATTTTTCCTTCTTCTTTCTCCACGATCAGCATATAATGAGCGGTACGAGGGGAATAAGAAGATGCTACGCACAGAGGATGACTAAATAAGTCTTAGTCTATATGTAATGTTTAGTAGCGTTTTGACGGGAAATATTCATAAATAACTTATTTCTGTTAGAAGGTTTGTACAAACACTTTTACATGTTAATCATATTTTTAAAAACTAGATGAGGTCTGCGTTTCCTATCTGACTACTCTGAGAAGAAAGGCCGAAACAAACTCGGAGGTCACAGTCTCTTTTAAAGTCCAGACATAATCTTGGTCAGATCATGTGAAGACCATGTAGATTGGTGTCTGTAATAGTTTTTTGAGGAAAGAACCACACATATAGAGTGGATTTGTCCAGTCAGTGCACGCATTTGTCAGTAATCGTGCACCTTAACTCAAAACTTAAGGATCTCAACCTCTTAAGGATTCGACGAACAATACCAGAGACAAGACATTTGGGTAGGCCGCATAAATTACTCAAACTGCCAGACTATGATTAAAAGTTGAGAAAAGGATAAAAAAAAAACACAATGACTCACGCAGTCTTCACATTCACAATAATTAAATGTGGTATTATACATAATGTTTTACGGAAACCAGGCGATATATGCTCATTGCAAAAATGACACCAACTTATGTTGTAAAGTAGATAAATATCAGTAGTTTTCATCACTTAAACTAAACTAAGTTTATTTAAAAATACTAAGTAGGTACCTACATATAATTATCTGAAATAAAGAAGCTTTCCCTGCGAGGCGCGTCCACCTGTCTCTAGCGTCACGCTCCGCAGTAACCTGTTCATTTGAATACCATATTATTACGTAGCCGGGTTGCTGACCTACATTACAGCAGCCATTAATTAATATATTAATATAACTGGAACGGGACATGTCAAACTTATTAAAATAACTACATACTGGGTGTAGGCAGGGACGGAATTGGATGTTTATTTGACGGGTACCATACAAAACTAAGTCTCTCCGCTGACATCCATAGTTTGTAAGATGCTTTCATTAATTAATATACTTGGTTTTTCTATAGTAACTATTGTAACTACGTGACATTCACGTTATGATGTGTAAATCACGATTGATGGTGAATGAAAACTGCATGATTTAAAATAGCTAACCTGCGCGGTAGTTGCGAGGTAGCACACGGAGGGCCTGTTTCACCACCTACGACTAAGTTCCTATTAACTTACTTGACAGTTAATTTCATACAAATTCCGTTCCATTTTTGTATTTATTCGGTGAGTAGTGGCTATTCGGACATCGTGAAATAGGCTCTTACGGTACACATACGGTAGGAGAGGAGCTCGTGGCTAAGTAACAGCCGCACGGGTCGGTCCATCAGGTTAAGTTACGCTTGCCGGGGTTGGTCCGTGAATGGGTGACCATCTTTACATACCGGGACTCCTGCGTACCTCGGAAAGCACGTTAAGCCGTAGGGCCCGGCTGTCATTCCTGGATCTTTGACAGTCGTTACGGGTCGAGAGAAGCTCGAAAGTCTGACAACCAGTCTTACCAAGGGGTATCGTATTACCCAGTAACTGGGTTGTGGAGGTCAGATAGACAGTCGCTCCATATAAAATAAAAAAATAAAAAATAAAAATAAAAAAAATAAAAAAAAATAAATAAAAAAAATAAAATACTGGTATCCAGCTGCATCCGGTTAGAATGGAAGCCGTCCCCAACATAGTTGAGAAAAGGCTAGGCAGATTGATTGACTTACAGTAGGAATGAGTTTCATTTTGACAGTTCAACAATATTCATTGCGTTATTTACGTTGTTGAGTAGACAAGCTTTTCGAACGCATGAATAGCATTATCGTTCAAAATGATTCAGATTGGATATAAACTGTTACGCAATCAGTGTGCCGTTGTCAAGCATGATGACTAACGTTCTTTCTTTTTGTGCACGAAAAAGGGATTTTACCCAGCAGTGGGACAACTATAAGCTACTATACCGACACTATATTACTTGAATAGCTTTTGTCACTCATTACGCTAGTAGTTCGATTTGTCTCTGTCGAGCTGGAAGTTTATTCCCAGCGCGCCAAACCATTACCTGTCGCCGAGCTCGGGGCAATGACACCATTGCCTTGTGTTATGGATATATGGGCTTTATGTCTGAAACTGTGAGTTGTGGATAACTAACATGCGACTGCTTGATCATACATTTGTTTGATTGGCGGGTATATTGTTATGGGCTGATTCCAATATGTTGCTGGTCTTTATCGTTTTACTAGCTGCCCCCGCGGTTTCACCCTCGTAGACCAAGATAAAATGTAGCTTATGTGTTAATCCAGGGTATAAGCTATCTACATACCAAATTTCATGCAAATCGGTCCAGCCGTTTGAGCCTGAAGAAGTAGCAAACATACAATCACACACACTCTCACAAACTTTCGCCTTTTCGTATTTTGGCGTTTATATTTTTATACTTGTGGTTTGCGGAGATAGAAGAGGAGCTCGTGGCTAAGTAATAACAGCCGCTCGGGTCGACCCATCAGGTTAAGCTACGCTTGCCGGGGTTGGTCAGTGGATGGGTGACCATCTTTACATACCGAGACTCCTCCGTGCCTCGGAAAGCTTGCTAAGCCGTTGGTCCTGGCTGTCATTTGTGGATCTTTTACAGTCATTACGGATTGTCAGAAGCCCGAAAGTCTTGACAACCAGACTTACCAAGGGGTATCGTATTACCCAGTTACTGGGTTGCGAACGTCAGATAGGCAGTCGCTCCATGTAAAATACTGGTATTCAGCTGCATCCGGTTAGACTGGAAGCCGACCCCAGCTAGGTAAATTGATTGGTTTGTGGAGATACATTAAATGAAATTTTCGATTTAATTTGACGATCAGATTATCTTAATTCATAATGTAATGTGGTTTTAATTTCTTTACGCTAGTGTTATAAACAAGTTAGTCGCCCATTTATGTTAAAAAAATTTAACACTTTTTTATTTGATTGTTAACATGCAAAGCAATGCTCACCAATGATTACATGGTCTTTAGCTACTATAACGGCCTCTTGCATCACCTACGATTAAATTCCTGTAACTTACTTGGCAGATTATTTCATACAAATTCTTTTCCATTTTTTAATTAATTCAGAGAGTAGGAGCTATTAGGACATCGTGAAATAGGCCCTTAGTATTCCAAAATAGCCTCAGACAATAAACGATATTTTAAAACAGAACATTCAAAGGCCGTTCAATTATTCCATCCAAAACTCTAAACAAAACAAAAGCAAAGTCACTCACAACATAGTCACAACAATGTCATGTAACCACTAAACCGAAACAAATGAAAAACTGTCTCCGGAAAACTGTCTCATGATACAATCTCACCAAATGTGTTTACGACGCCATAACACATGACACCGCAAATAAAAACGTTATGATGGCTATAACATATAACGTTAGTTTGTATCAGCTCGTAAATGTAATGCCTAGTCTGCACTGATGTATGAATGTGTGGTGTCATGCATTCATGAAGGTTATGGCTACAGGACAAAGAGATATTGGATCATGAATACAAGGCTTTACCCGTCAGAGATGACGCGAACATACGTGAACCTCTGCTGAACCACACAAACATACGCATGGTTGCATATAAACTAAGAACAGTTCAACAGCTCTTTGATGCTGGGTGAACGTCGACAGTAGTTGTGAAAATATAATACGCCATTTTAAGACACAATACCACAGATAATAAGGAAATCTTAAGTGATTTCAGATTTTAAAGAAAACCAGCTTTAGGTAAGGTGAATTTCAATAGCTACGGTTTTTTGTCTAATTTTGGTGGAAACTGTTTGTTGATTTTTAGGCGTTTTTATGAACTGATATGGAAAAAAACTTAATTCTGTTACATAACATGTACATACCTAATAGGAATTTAATGGATTTCAGTAGTTTTTGATATACAACATATTATAGCTTCAGCATAATACGTTCACAAACTAGAGCCTTTCTAGAACTTTCTTTAGACTAGGTATTACCACTCTCAATGATACTTGGTCCATCATTAACTGTGTCCAAGATAATTTATCGTCGTTTTGTTATTCTGTGTTATTTCTGTAAGTATCTAATAACTTTGAGTTCGTGTCACCTCGTAAATATTCTGTCGTGTCCGACTGCATGTCATGGCGTCCGTACTGTCCATAGAATATTATGATATCATGCGCTCTATGGCGTGTTTGCATTGAAGGTCAGTATCATTGTCACATGAGATAGCATTGTATTGCATTTAAAGAGCATTATGCACATTTTGATGGAGATAGATTTGAGAGCTTAAAGCGCAATAATACCTCAGGTGACAGCAGACCGCAGCGACACTATTAGTTCCTATAAAAATCGTACATGGTGACAGGGCCAACTGGTGATGCGGTCGAGCGGCGACTGCTGACAAAACTTATGGTTCATGGTTCATGTCTGTATGTTTTTTCTGCAGTCGCTACTCGACCCGACTGGACGAACTGTATAAAAGAAAAGACAACTATACAACATTACTTTTAGTATATGCGAAACCTGAATATAATTTGTTCAGAATAAATAACTGAATCGATATCAATAATTTTTATACCGTGTTTTAGTTTGCCCCAAAAATCTTTAAAAAAGGTTACAATATGGACACCGAGCGACGAACACAATTCACGGCAGGTCATAGCGGCACTAGGCACGGGAGCACAGCGGGCGCCGCGTAGTGATCATGTTTTTGTACGGACAACCAGCGGGGCGAGCACGGGCGTACCCAAGACGTTTGTGACAAGACATGATAAATTATGTCATGTCTTAGAATTTGTCTTAAATGCTAGCACGGGTCAACCATGTGACATAATCTGGAGGTGCGACTGTCTTTCTTGTTGCTAAGTTCATAGTGTGACATAGTAAATTGAAAAAATTAAAATGTCTAAAACTATCTGAATATGCGACCAAATAAAATCTTTTCTTTTCTTTTCTCTTGCTTTTATCTCGAAAACGGTGTGTCCTATCGCAAAAATAGTGAAAATTTGGCCGCCTTTATAAAACTCATAAACCACTAAAACTCAACATTTATTTATTTATTTATACAATCTTACACTATCATAACAGGTGCACACCCAATGCGATAATGTGATTAAAAAAAAAACATGTAGGTTCCAAAAAAAAAATCAATGAAATATCATTATTTATATTTTGCTTTTGTTTTTTGTTGGTTTCCACGCGCATATTATTTATATTTCTAAATATTGTACCCATTTTTATAAAAATATAAAAATAGTAATATGTGTTTTCTTAAATTATTTATTAATTTTTTTGTTTTTGTTGGTTTCTACGCGCATTATTTACATTTCTAAATATGTATTTTTAAAACATAAAAACCCTTTAAAAATATAAAAAATAGTAATTTATTTATATTTTATAATTATTTTTTCTGTGATTATTTTTACACCTAATTAAATTTACGTTATTATATTTATTTATCTATATAAATTAATTATTTATTTATTTATAACAATTTTTTTTTAGTTATCACGCGCTATTCTTCACACAAATAAACCACTACCACATAATGCAATAAAATAATTTATTACCAATTGGTGCAGAGTAATTAGTTTTCAAATCTTACCACCACGTTCAAACGAACGTGATAAAAATTTTATTAGTCACCGTCAAAATGTGACATTTGTGATATAATTGCCCCATGTTAGCAAACAAGACATGAGTCCCAACTAAACGTCAAGAAGTTATGTCACTGTCAAGAAATTATCTCACGCCGCCGTGCTAGCATTTATGACAAAACGGTTTTATCGCCCTAACTGTGATAAAATGTGTAACTCAAGCCATGTTACAGTAGGCCGTGCTCGCCGGGCTGGTAACATAACAAGCTACTACTTTGTGATTTTTCACGATACAGTTTTGAAATTTTGTACATAGATTCTTTACATAAAAATATACATATAACTAAAACTGATGTTGTATACATACAACAGCACATCAAGTTAACGAACCAATCTGTCAAATTTTTCCAAATGATTTTAAACCTTAAAATGTTGATAGTTATGTTCAAAATCGAATGAGAAAATTTGACAGTTTGTAGTAATTTTACCTGCTGCTGTGTATACCAGGCTTTTCAGACAAATTGGTGATCGCGGTATTTGTTAGTATAAACCACCGAACGATACTAGCTTTGTCTTCCACATAATCACTTAGTTGATTTATTTATTTACTTAGGGAAAACAAACAATTATTCAAATAAACGTATTTTCTTTCTTTCTTTACAATATATGTTACAGTAAATATTACAACGCTAATAAGCTAATGTACAATCCACGGCGTTTCCACATATTTATAAGGAAGTCCAAGGGTACAAGAGGTTTAATCTCAGCCTATTTATGTCAGGAAATTTTCAATTAAGAGTGAGATAACAATTCCCAGTTAGTTTTAGTAGGTGTAACATAAAAATAGACAGCGATTTTTCCTTGTAACCACATCCGTATCTCAATTCTGGAGTTTGCTCATTCATTTGTGCTAATTACGCAAATCATTAGGTAATTGTTGTTAAATATTTTTTTTTTTTTTTTTTTTTTTAAATAAATATGTTTGGACATATCACACAACGCCATCTAGCCCCAAGCTAAGCAACCTAATGCTTGTGTTATGGTAACGAGATGGCTGATAAACTACTTATATACATTTTTTTTTTTGTAAATACATACATATTATAGATAGAAAAACACCCAGACTCGGAACAAATACTTGTAGGTCGTACAAATATTTGTTCCGTGCGGGAATCGAACCCGCGACATGCTGCGCAGCAGTCAATCGCTCAACCACTGCGCCAACCGTGTCGTCTATAGGAACAACTTCTTCGAAAGGGCGATGTTAATAGATCAATCACATTTATTTTTTATTATCACCGTTATCGCAAAATTAATTGAGTGCTTTAATTTGTTGCTAGCAAAAAAGCTTGTAAAAAGAAATAATGTTGTCGTATTATGATTTGACAATCAATCTGCCTAGCCTTTTCCCAACTATGTTGGGGTCGGCTTCCAGTCTAACCGGATGCAGCTGAATACCAGTATTTTACATGGAGCGACTGCCTATCTGACCTCCACAACCCAGTAACTGGGTAATACAATACCCCTTGGTAAGACTGATTGTCAGACTTTCGGGCTTCTGACGACCCGTAACGACTGGCAAAGATCCACGAATGACAGCCGGGACCAACGGCTTAACGTGCTTTCCGAGGCACGGAGGAGTCTCGGTATGTAAAGATGGCCACCCATCCACGGACCAACCCCGGCAAGCGTAGCTTAACCTGATGGATCGACCCGTGCGGCTGTTATTACTTAGCGTATTATGATTTGACGATTTACTCAAATAGAGTTGATTATTGCGGTTCGAGTTTTTATCCATCAATCAAGTTAAGTTCATTTGTTTGTTTGTGGGGAGTCCCACATGCCATGTTGGTGACGTCACCAGTTCGCGGTCAACATTCAAGGTCTTGTCAGCACTACGTCATATGAGCGCGGTCTCTGATGAAGGTCTCGTATCTTTATATAGACATAGCTCCTTGGAAATGTATGGTGATCCTTGTGATACGCTGGTTAGTTTATTTTTCTTGCTATATCGGTTGTGTACGGTATCAGACAACATAATTTTCAAATATCCTTCCAAAGCATTTTCATGAACGTAGTCAGTATTTGTGTTTATAATAACACATCGTTGAATATGTTTATAGCGTCTAACTAGCGCCAAACCTATCGAAAATGCCAGCGGTGATTATTGTCTGTGGTCATCATCATCAACCTACAGCAGTCCACTGCTGGACATACGCCTTTCCACGCCACGCACGCCATTCAGCTCGATTCTCGGTAACTCTCATCCAGCTGCTACC
This sequence comes from Cosmia pyralina, assembly GCA_946251885.1. Classification (NCBI taxonomy): domain Eukaryota; kingdom Metazoa; phylum Arthropoda; class Insecta; order Lepidoptera; family Noctuidae; genus Cosmia; species Cosmia pyralina. The sequence continues at coordinate 597,120 of OX276345.1, forward strand.
AGCTACCCTGCGCGAAGATCGTCGCTCCACCTAGCCTGAGGGCGTCCTACCTTACGTTTACCGATTAGCGGTCTCCACTCGAGAACACGTCTACCCCAACGGCCACCGGTTGTACGCCTAATACGGCTGGGACATTGCCACTTCAGCTTGCTTATTAAACAAATTCCTTTGTGACAACGTTGTGGAAGTCTTCAGAGTCTCGAACAGGGAAGTACCTCGTAGTGAAGCTAACCGAGAGCCTCAAGGTTGTTCAGGTTTACGCGCCGACCTAGGCACACTCGGGTGACGAAGTGGAGGATATGTTCGAGGATATCTCCAAGTCCTTGCATTCTTCTACTTGCATTCTACTAGGGCCCACTACAACGATTTTCACGCTAAAGTGGGAGTACAGAACTGCAGCGAATAGGTATAGGATCCTTCGGGTTTGGCAGCAGAAGTCATGGGGGGCAAATGCTTGTCAACTTCCTTGAGAAGAAGAAGGAGGCGTTTTTCTTGATGAATTCCTTTTTTAAGAAGCAATTCCAAAGGAAGTGGACGTGGCGAAGCACTATGAATAAAAAGGAGATCGGACATAAAGTATACATTCAGGGATGTGTCGATGATCGAGAGGTGTTGAACCTGGCAGTGATCAGACTTGTCCGAGGCTCTCTGAATATGAACTTCACGCTCGAGCGAACTAGTTTGGTGAAGTCTAAGGCTCCGCCCAAACATGCTCCAAACTATGTTAGGATTTGAAGCGTTCCAGTCAAACCTGGAAAACCGATTTGCTGGATTGTCTGTGGTAACATAAAATAATTCTGACTCTACTAATGTATCCGGTTGTCTTTTTTTAGCTAGTTTTTGTCTGTTCATGTTATTTATGTCATATTAGAATACATCTTGTTCTGCTGACGATCGCCATATTATTTCTTTATAGCTCAACAGTGTTCAGGATTCCGTCGCAGCGATCAATAATCCAACTATTCAGCGAGTGGACCAAAGGGCACTAAGTATAGGTGCTTGTCACGCGAATCGTTGATATTTTAGTTTATTCATCATATCGAAAGGAGCGATGTGCTGTTTCACTTAGGGCTGATTATTCAATAATCAGATAACTTTTATCCGAAGCATAAATATGACGGTTTGATATATTGTCTATACAAAAGCTGTCAATTTGAAATATTTATTCCTTTTTAACCGACGAAAAAAAAGGAGGTTCTCAATTCGACACGGATGTTTTTAATTTTTTTTTATGTATGACCATGCATAACTTTTTACAGAGTCGTCCGATTTGAAAAATTTTTGTTTTATTCGAGAGGGTATACATCAAAGTTGGTCCCATATAAAATTGATTAACTTTGCTTCTGTAGTTTTTAAGTTAGCTTCACAGAACTGATTTTATCTTTTCTGTGGTTAGCTTCAATAATACGTATTTTTTCCCCACTTTTATATGGATGATGTTCTAGTTTGTTTTGCAGATAGTGGTATTAGAATTTGTGTAGGGTAGGTACCACAACTAAAAAGTGAGAAATAAAAACTTTTTTACAAAAAAATACAACCGGCTTCCAAAAACAACACTACAAAGTAAAACATAACTTTAATTTCGGAAGTCGGTGGCAAAAAACAAAATACATTTAACCAGACACCGACTTCCGAAATTAAAGTTATTTTTTACTTTGTAGTGTTGTTTTTGGAAGTCGGTTGTATTTTTTTGTAAAAAAGTTTTTATAAATAAAAGCTATCTGACGATTGACGATTGAAAAATTAATCCTTAAAGGTACGGACGAAGGGGCGGTGTATACTGTGATAAATAATGATGATTTAGATAACATTGACCCTGGTTAGTACCTGAATGACATGCGTCATGATTTGCGCGCTATTAGTACTGTGTCAGCGGTCATAACAAGGTCATTCATGTTGTGATCTCTTTGGGCATCCATTTATTATGTATTTGTGATGGACTTGTCTTTTACTCTGTTCTATCTAAATAAAAAGTACCAAGTGCCACATCCATCAGTACGATTTATGTCCCTCCAAATGTTATCCGGCTGAAATCACTGATTGCGATGAGATCGCGAATATTGTGTTAGGTAGTCTTTTTAACCGACGAAAAAAGGTGGTTCTCAATTCGACACGTATTTTATTTATTTTTTTTATGTATGACCATGCATAACTTTTTACAGAGTCGTCCAATTTGAAAAAATTATTAACTTTGCTTGGGTAGTTTTTGAGGCTTCAATAATACGTATTATATTTTTTCCCCACTTTTATATGGATGCTGTTCTAGTTTGTTTTGCAGGTAGTGGTATTAGAATTTGTGTGGGGTAGGTACAGTCAACAAAAGAGATATCTAGGTAGGGTATACTAACATATTTGTATGTGAATTGCTTCATGTTCAATTTTATATAATTATATTACTTTGTTTCTGCAATACTCTTACATTGTAACACACCAACACAAAATTGTACATTTTGACGAAACTGAACATGAAGCAATTCACATACAAATATGTTAATATACCCTGCCTCGATATCTCTTTTGTTGACTGTACCACAACTAATAAGTGAAAAATAAAACTTTTTTACAAAAAACTACAACCGACTTCCAAAAACAACACTACAAAATGAAAAATAACTTTAATTTCGGAAGTCGGTGACAAAAAACAAAAATATACATTTAACCAGACACCGACTTCCCAAACTAAAGTTATTTTTCACTTTGTAGTGTTGTTTTTGGAAGTCGGTTGTATTTTTTTGTAAAATTCATTGTTTTTCGTGTATTTGGAGAGCAATAAAGAGCTATTTATTTAACAGTAGCTGTCTGTCCCCAAGTCACAGATAATCCGTCTTCCAATTACGATGTACGTGGGAGTCGTGAAAGTAGACCAAATAAACATGTAAACCAACTCTCTGCTCCATTTAAATACATTAGTTTGGATAGGGATTTAGGCTTCCTTAACTTGACTTTATCACTTCTGTGACCGACTGAGAGACGTCGAGCGTCACTGTCTAGAATATTACGTTTTGACCTAACTCGAGATCGAACTCAGAACTAGGCCCTTAACGGCAGGTTGTTCGGGCCTGTAGGCCTTTAAAACGCTACCTCCGCCTCCCCCAAATGCAGCGCGACGTGTTTATTTACGACGCGCCGCCGACGATTTCGCAGAAAATCCATGCCACAGTGTAAAATATTTGCAGTTGATTAACTTAATTAGTTTTTCTTAGGTCGATATTTATTCCTTAGGTTTACATTTTATGGTGTCTACGGTGGAGTGAACTAAGATGATTACATAAAATGTCGTGAACTTGTTTTCACATTATCAGATAACGATACCAACACGATTCGATAGCGATAGGTTCAATTATTACCGGCCCCATGATATTGTTGAATATCGATGACCATCGCGACTCGACAAACAAGCACACTACTATGTATCGACGTCTCGAAGCCGGCAGTGCGAAAAATTTTGCTCAAGTGAAAGAATGCCCGCTACTCTCACCCCGCACTGTCTTCGCCGGTGGATATCGTGCCGATATCGGTGTCGGTGTATGTGGAAACCGGTTACAATGTTATGGGCATGTGATGCGGAGAATGAAGAAAATGTCGTCTGGAATGTTTTGATTATGAATCTGGATGGCTATACGAGTAAGAGAAGACCAAAGAAACGATGGATGATCTGTGTGAAAGATGATATGGCTAGAAAGGGAGTGACTACCGTGATAACAACTAAGTAACAGAGAAGTATGGAAGATAAAAACAAGTTGTATCGACCCGAAAAAAAATGGGATAAGGGCAGGAGAATGTAGATGATCGGTGCCTGTCGTTGACTACGACGATATAGGTGACAATAAAACACAATGTAAAAGCGAATTATTCCATTACTTCACTGGGCGGAGCAGGAAACGAATATAGCACATAGTTTCAGATTTAACCTTTAAATGATTATCATCGCGCTAAATCTTTATGGAGTTAAGGCTTAGCGGATGGAAGGATGTCAATCGTGATATAATAATAACATAAGAACGGCTATTTTAGTCAACATTCATACAAGCAAATAGCTTAGTGGTTCGACGACTTCTTTGCACACCGGTGGTTAAAAGTTCAATTCTCAACTGTTGATATTTTTTTCGATTCTTTTTTTACATTTTGTTATACTGTTATTTGATAGTTCGTAGAACGTACACAGAATCCATGAAGTTTATTCCTTTTAAATCATCTACGGTTATAATAAAAATAAATATCATTGGTTAGCTGACAGTATTAATGAGAAATCCCGTGTGTACAATCTACTGTTATATTTTTTAGCGATAGCCGGGTTCGCCAGGAATAATCTGTAAGAATCACTCAGTGTATCACTGTTGTGCCATTATGTATTAAATACAGGTATGGCACGAACAGGCGTTTACGAGTATTTATTCACTAAAAACGAAAAACAAGCAATGGAAAATTGCTACTGAAGGCTGCGGGTTTCGAACTTAGGACGAGCTGCTTCTCAAACGGACGACTCTCTGTATATTTTGGCTGCTGAGACCACAACTACAAACGTACTGTACAGAAAAGTTTTATAAAATATGGCTGTTGTTTTAGTATATTGTGAAGTCGTGGGCGGAAGCTAGTTAGAGATAAACATGATTTTGAGGTAGTAAGGTGTAAGTTTCAAATTGCAATGGTTCTACTGGGTATCAAAAAGTCACGCAAAAGTTAATGTTAATAGAAATTTAATTTTTTCTTTAAAAAAAGATCTCTTTTGCAAAATTTCATGCTTCTAGCCCAGCGATTTAGGCTGTGGATTGTCTGTCAGTGAATATAAGAATTTTATCAAGTTGACAAGCCGTGTGCCCGATGGTATTTCCCATCGACATAAATGGTGAATTTTCATCCCCTATTTAACCCCTTTAGTGACTGAATGAAAAAAAACATTAAGATTTTTATTAAGTACGGGCTAAAAATGGTCGTACTGCTTTGCTTCTGCTGTAACCACATTCTTTTGTTTTTGATGTCGACCACTGCTCATAAAGATAAGTAAATATTGACAACTACATATGAAGGAACAATTGCCGTACTTTATTGTCAAGGGACGTACCTACTGCTACAGCTATAATTTATCGAATCTACTATTCTAAGACATCAAAATTAATTTAGTGTATTTTTTAACCGGCCCCGCTCATGTCGGATTGCCATCCCTTAGGACAATAGTCATAGTTTTTAGGCTAATAAGCCTAAAAAAAAATTGCAAGTATCAATATGTTAAAAGTTACAAACCAACAAACATACGATAGGTACGTCATCGACTAACTTGCTTTGGAACATGGACACCGAGTGATAGGTACGGTTACCGCCTAACTAGGCTACGTTCACACGGCGCTATTTTTCAAGTGTATAGAATACGATATTTTATCGTATACAGTGACTTTTTGTACTAAAAACTGAAAGTTTGTTCACACAGCTAAAACGATACAAGAAAATAATCTTTTCGATCGACAATTTTTATCGTGTTCATGCATTAGGTCATGTTAGTATAGCACTTTTGTTTGAAACAGCTCGACGAAATTCTCTGGCAGAAAATCGTCACGTAACGAAAAAACGTTTAAAGGCCCCCTACATGCGACTTTGTCTCTTTATCTCTTTCTATTATATCTTGAAAGAGACAAAGAGAGAGAGGACAAAACGACGACAGACGAGAACGGAGAGGGGGAAAATTTTCGAATTTTACTTTTTTCATGGTTTTCGAGGGAGCCAAGCCGGTAGTGGAATTAAATTGAAAATTCAAGATGGCGGCTGTGAAAATTTTGTGTTTGTGTTTTAAATCATATGTTAGAAGGAACTTCATTCCTGACGGTGGTCCCCGACCGCACATTTTTATTTTTTTCTAATTTTCATTGTTGTTGCCAGAGTGAAAGTTGATTATATTAGTATCCAACCGACAACCGGATACATTGTATTTATACATATTATGTGTAATTAATGTAGGATATGGTAGTAGCGAAGACAGTTCGATGGAGACTGAAATAGTAATATGGATGAATCTGATGAAAAAATCTTAGAAAAATGTGTTTTAAAACTTCTTCATAAAGGACCACGATAAAAAATTATAAACTACTCGCGCTTGACTATAATTTTATCGATAATAATTTGCAATGTGTCTTAACACTATCGTAAGATGACAGTTAAACGTCATCATACCACATATAAATAATCACATTTTCGAAAACGATATTATGAATTAAAACTATAATATAATTACGAGATATTTTTTCTGAGCTGTCGCAATTTCATATCTAATGTGTTCCTCTTTTATTTGAATTTTTTGTACAACTGCAGAGAGAGCGAATTTTTAAAAATTTTGACACAGGTCCAACCTCCATGACGTCCCGCAGGACTCTGATCGCGAGCGGATTTAGCCAAATTGACTAATTTTGAATTTATTTAAAAAAAATCTATTAAACTCAAAAATCCAACCGTTAAATTCCCTCCGAAATACGATTACCTCATTATACATGCAATTTTCATATAATTTTATGCTGTAATTAGGAAATGAAACGGAAAATGGTTTTGAAACCGACCATGTTTCGGATTTTTTTTTCATCGAGGAAAGTACAACTAATCGTGTTTTGAACCGTTAATTTCCCTCAAGCAAGGATGTATCTATGGCATATATTTTTTTCAGGACCTTAATACACTAATTTGACCATTTAAAATTGATTCTAAAACAGGAAAATTCGGATAACCTCCCGTTAATTAATGTGCCATCAAAATACGTTTGCATGCGATAACCGGTTACGCTTTGTCATCTCAAACTATACACTGAGAAAACTGTTAACGTCCTTACAGCATTTGCTTGCGACTTCGTCTGCTTACAGAATTTAAGGTGATATAATAAAAAAAATGTGCTTTTTAGGGTTCCGTACCCCAAAAGGAAAAAAACAGAACCCTTATAGGATCACTTCGTTGTCCGTCTGTCTGTATGACTGTCAGACTGTCAACACCCATTTTCTCAGGAACGCGTGAATGTATCAAGTTGAAATTAATATCAAATACGTAAGTTTATGGTCTCATAGAGTCCTAAAAAACTCAAGCTTCTAAGTCAACGCAATAAAAAAATACAGCCATTTTGCGACACATTTTGATACTCGCAACTGTCGCAAGTAAATCAAAACCTATAGGGTACTTCCCGTTGACCTAGAATAATGAAATTTGGCAAGAAGCAAGGTCTCCCAGCACAATGTGTACGGTCAGCAACCGCACATTGTACTTTGGCCTAGTTAAATATACTGCAAATATTGTTAATTAATAAAATATAGTATCGTCGTACGCAAGTACGTCAGTCTTCGGTTTTGTATCGAGCTCTCGCAACATCGAACATTTTCTAACATTTATTCTAACATTTTTATTATTTTCTTTTACATTAATTTAGTGAAGTTTCCTATTAAATCCTTTCTTGAACAGTAACATTTATTTTATTAACATTTTCATTATATGTAAAGGCTTGCCCTTACACTATGTAAAGGAAAAAGTCCGAAAATTGTTAATTTGTAGTTTTATGAAGAATAAATTTTTTTTTTTGGGATCCTTGTTAAGTTTGTTTTTGGAATAAATTCTTTTCAACTACGGGAGGGGCTCGTGGCTAAGTAATAATAGCCGCACGGGTGGATCCATCAGGTTAAACTACGTTTTCCGGGGTTGGTGACCATCTTTACATACCAAAACTCCTCCGTGCCTCGGAAAGCACGTTAAGCTATTGGTCCCAGCTGTCATTAGTGGATTTTTGACAGTCGTCACGGGTCGTCAGAAGCCCGAAAGTCTGACAACCAGCCTTACCAAGGGGTATCGTATTACCCAGTTACTGGGTTGTGGAGGTCAGATAGGCAGTCGCTCCATGTACAATACTGGTATTCAGCTCCATCCGGTTAGACTGGAAGCCAACCCCAACATAGTTGGGAAAAGGCTAGGCGGATTTGTTTTTTCTTTTCAACAACGGAACCCGTCATTGTGCGTGTTCCACCACGCACTTGGCCGGTTTTGCAATATCATGTACCTTATTCAGTTTATGGGATAGGGATTCACCATTTTGGTGTATGTTTTATGACTGTATGGGCTAGTATCCTAGAAAAGGAATACACGATACAATGAAATTTTCTCGATACAAAAATAATGCAAAGTTCTATCTACTTTTATAATTTTTTGACTATCAAAGCGTAACGCTTATGAGTTATTCAATGAAGTTTACTTTAAAACGTAGAGAGTAGTCGTAAAAGTTTAAGGAAAACAGTTTTATTTTTAATAATACTTTTTATTTAGAAAAGACGGCAATTCGATCTGGCACATAAGTTGTTTTATTCCGAGCGCACACACATTATCGCCATCCCTTTTTCCCTTCTTCTTAATAAGCCACGCCCATCAAGCTACTATTTATTTTCAAGATAGGGCCCTAACTCTCTCTCTGCAATCCATTTCATGCACCTATACCTACAGCTACGAAACTGTTTTATAGAAATAGATTCTATTTGTAACGGCACCGCATTGTCTGTCAGTCTGTGGTCAGTCACGAAACTGTTATAAATAGACTTGCAGCAGCGGCGCAGTTCACGCTGTTCCGACCGCAGCACAAGGTCACTGTCAATGGATCGCGTGTTGGTGCAGATACGAGACCCCATGTCACATGTGGGTAATTTGAGAAAATTTATAGTGTTGTAGTCGTAGTTATCATAAAAAAGGATAATATTGCCACTACTGACTGCCTCGTTGGTCTAGTGCTCGCAAGCCATACTGCTGAGCATGAAGTCCTGGGTTCGATTTCCAGGACTTAAAATAATTGGCAAAATGTGGGTATACTGCATGATGTCTGCCTAACTCTTCGGGGAAAACAGGGGTGATGTTATGATATGTGTCGGCGGTCACAATCCTCATGTATGTTTTATTTCAGTCGTACCTGCTAGAGCAGTGCAGTCAGCCCTGATCAGGATAAACTGGAGTAAATTGCTGTACATCATACGCAGCCTTTTGCCCCGAAAAAAAGATCTTTTGCATAAACGTTAATTACGTTATTCTTCCTTGTTTTCTGCCAATCATGTCGTCGATCCATCTTGCCATCGTCTTTACTAAATGTCTTTATTGCGGCTTTTATACCATATTGAATATATACCTAATACATCTCAAAACGAATGTTGTTCATTAGGAAGTGGACGCAAAATTATAAACACTATCCTTTCTATGTATACAAAAAGCGATAACATAAAGGTTATAGGTTAGTACCTATAACATAAAACAAGTAATATACAATACACCCCTCGTTTGTCCACATTGTACATAATATCGAACTCACTAACGAGCTGTAATCGTGTTGGCTGCACAAACATGTTTGTTCATCCGATGACGATCGCAATGTGATCAAATCATCGTTCAAACATAATTGAGTAATAGCACTACAATTTGCCTGTGTGACCGTTGCTGTAGCGGTCATTGAGAGGCTCGTGTTCAGCAGTGGAAGTTTTCAGGCATTGTGGTTATATTTGCAGCATGTCATTATGGGTACATAATGATTGCATGGTTGTTGTATATTCTTGTTTGATGTTTTTGATCGATAGTGACTTGTTAAATTACTAGTGTATCTAGTACATAAAAAAAAGATTCTGAAAAAACTGAAAACCACCGCCTTTTTTTTAAGTCGGTTAAAAGGATTGCTAGAATAAATAATTAAACGTGGGCAGTAATAATATATGATAAAACTGCTCGCGACACAAACATTTATAAACTTTACGCGTTTTATTTATTCAAGCTACAAAAACTAAATTTTACGTTATCGTTTTGTTAAAATTCATATAATCCGACGTCCTAGTTTTCAGAACACGTACTGTTTGACATTTTATAAAAAAAACGTATGAAATCGAGTTATTTATAGTATATCGGACGCAAATAACGAAACGCCTGTGGAAGGTTTCCATGAAATATCGGGTCGCATCGCATCGTAACATTTTAAAATGGGGCGTTTTTGCTTTGACGCCTGTGTACGGAGGTGTAAAGTTAGTGGAAGTGACTATTTACGAGCGTAGTTGAATATAAATCTTCCCTCAAGCCTCATAAATTGCTAGTGCATACTTTAAATTATTATAATCGCGACGTTTGGCAGCTGGAAAGATGTTTATCGTATGCGCTTGAACTCACAAGACAATATTGCTGCTCATCCCTTTAACGTAGCTACTTAGCTGTCTCTACTGCACCCACTTCTAGACTCACTGTTTCCACTTAGCACACGACTCGTTCAAAACACAATTATGTCACTTCCACGTTTCTCACTCCTTGGAACTCTCAGCGACTACAATTTAATTGGAAGTGGCTGCACAGTTCACCGTGCGCTCACTTTGTCCCCGCCTGCGCCTGCGCCCGAGTCCTGGCACTCCCGGTGTATAGCTGCGGTGCCGTTAACTGATGAGATTGCACCGCCACGCCACGCCAGTCGCGACAATTACTTTGTACCCAACTTTGTGTTTAGTTCTCTTTTGTAAATGGATTTTAAGTGATAATATGGCTAGATAAGTTGCGAAGTTTTGAACATCTGGGGCTGAGTGGAATCCTTAGGATTTTAAGATAGTACAATGTTTTGCCGTGATTGTACATGTTCAGTTGAACGCGACAACGTGATTGACTTTGATGAACTAGTAGTTATAACTCTATGGTAAAGGTCTAACCAGACCTTCAGGCAATGAAGAATAGCAATGTCCATCAGTACCTACTTACGTAATCTGTTTAAAATAGGTAAAGACTGAAACAGTGTCATCTGCTCTAATTTATCATAAAAATGATTTAAAGCCTCTTCGGTACCTACATACAAGTACATCAAGTTGAATTCAAACCACAATCAACATAAAAATGCAACGAGAACAGTTGGTAAAGTTGTATCCGAAACCATAAATTAGTTGTTTCAGTCTGGAGCGACTCTCGGCAGTTTGCGGGTGGACGCTGAACAGTAATGAATGTGGCCAACTTTGCCAATATCTTCACTCTGTCCGACACTTCGTGCTGACGTAAGTCTTGTCTCAAGGCTTAATTACTCGTCTACAGTCTCACGTACATTCACCGAACTAAAAAGTTAAACACTTTTTCCTATTCCAATCATAATGTAATGTATATCGCTCCATCTTGTTAACAAATAAAACAAAAATATGACAACGGTAACGATGTATATCGGAATGATGCAATCATGTATAGCTTGATCGTCGATTAAATACATATTTTTCCGCATCGCAGGCATGGTCACCTCTTTGATCTTTTATTTTCATTAAATATACACACATACATAAACTCGCGTTTTCTTCCCATGGTAGGCAGAAACCACAGAACGTCACTTGCTACGGATCCTTACATGCTCCTTTTGCCTCGTTTACGTTCATACATATGGTCAAACACGCACGCCGCTTGCGAGTACTACTCACCTGACCTTTCTGAAGAACATCGCTATAGATAAGGTTACTATTAGGACGTCCTCCATTTTAATTATCATTAAAATAATAATGTCAGCAACTTTTCAATTTACCTGAGTTATGAGATGATATAAATGGAGTTATCGTTTCCCAGAAAAGCTGGTCGTTTTATGCTGTGTGAATCAGGTTACGATGGCGGGAAGCGAGTTATCTGAATATTTCAGTGAAACCTTTGAGGAAGCTTGCAGAGCGACGGGTGATGAATTATTTAACTGTTGTAATGTATTTTTTACAGTACTCAGTTCCATTGTGCATATTCCATTTATCTTCAGTGTTTCTAATCTATATAAATTAAAACAGAAGTCCTGACTGACTCATCAACGCCCAGACCTTGAACTTAGAAAGCTGAAATTTTGCGCAGAGGTTCCCTTTATAATATAGACAGGAATAAGGAAGAAATTCCCGGCAGTACGTTCCCGTGGGATATTTTTTGACACAAAAAAAAATCTATTTTAGAAAGTTTTAAGCAGTGTGAGAGACCTAGACGTCCTGTGAAGAGGCTTTAGGTTACCGGCCGTCATTATTTAATACTTCGATTAGTTAGGGATAGTCTCTCCCACAATACCACATACTTAGTTTTATCCGTTAGTAATTAATTATTTTCTTTTGCTCAACGATTTACGTACAGCTGTGTACTTTCCTGTGACGAAAATCAGTGTACGCGACGCCGACGTCCGTCTATCGATTTCTTGCTAAATAGTTAAAGAACGACTTTTCGTAGTTGTGAACACTAGATTATAGACTCCCCTGACTCTTTCTGTCCTGCTGGGTGTATGAAGCACTCTGGTCAAGCTCTCTGGCTGTGGGAAAATTTTGTCACATGGATTATTACGGATCAAGAGTAATCCGAGAGTAATCTAAAAATTAACACGCGTTAACGCCTACGTACTTTTATATAGATGAATACATAATAAAGCACACGTTAGAATTTCCGAGCACGAAAATTTAATACCTACTGTAGGTAAAAATTTTTTTTATCAAATAAAAATGTTTATTTCATCAACTGGTACTGGTGGTTTAGGTACTTACAGTTATCAAAACAAGCTGCCTCTCTACTTTTTAACCGAATTCGGATATGCCTAGCCTTTTCTTAACTACGTTGGGGTGGCTTCGAGTCAACCAGATGCAGCGACCTCGACAACCTCGTTTCTGGGTAATACGATAGCCCTTGGTAAGACTGGTTGTCAGACTTTTCGGGCCGTTAAACGACTGTCAAACATCTGCGAATGGCAGCCGGGACCACCGACAAATGTATTTTCCGACAGAGGGGTCTCGATATACATATAATGGATTACCTATCCAGGAACCTAACGCGGCAACCGTAGCATCCGGCGGTTATCATTTTGCCACGAGCCCCGAGCCATTCATTCATAGATTAGATTAATTTATATTTGATATACATGTTACATTACACCGATTTTAATTGTCTTTCCACACATACGTACGGGGCGTGAGGCCTCCTTTCCACACATACGTACGGGGCGTGAGGCCTCCTTTCCACACATACGTACGGGGCGTGAGGCCTCCTTTCCACACATACGTACGGGGCGTGAGGCCTCCTTTCCACACATACGTACGGGGCGTGAGGCCTCCTTTCCACACATACGTACGGGGCGTGAGGCCTCCTTTCCACACATACGTACGGGGTATGAGGCCTCCTTTCCACACATACGTACGGGGCGTGAGGCCTCCTTTCCACACATACGTACGGGGCGTGAGGCCTCCTTTCCACACATACGTACGGGGCGTGAGGCCTCCTTTCAGTCACTGAACATTTCATTTACAGCGAATATTATTTTTATTCAATTATCGTTTTCAGAGAGCGCCAATTAATCTTCGATCCAGCGAGTTTATTCATTAATACTAATCGCTATCTGCTCGTAATTAAGAGTTTGACTCTTCAAACAATTTTAACGAGGCGGCCCCATGATCGTTAAACATTTTTTAGAAGCTATGAAGTGGTTCGGAAGCAATCAGAGTGATTGGCTTGGCTCCTGTTCGTTGGATAAATGATTGATATTGATTGGTTTGTCGCTGACTTCCAGGTTGGTTGAAAAGTAGGCTGATCTTTTTGTGAGTTGGGTTAGTTACGATCACGATTATGTTTGCAAGGGCAATCATTAAAACCGGCCAAGTGCATGTTGTAGCACGTACAATGGAAGGTTCTGTAGTTGGAATGAATTTATCTCTAGAATAAACTTAACGTTGTAGTTGAAAAACATGTTCTCCCATACATTCTAACTGCAAATGTAAGTTTGTACGCGCAATATTGAGAGATTTACCATGTTATATTAAGGCTATACTAGGAAAAGTAATTTTACGGTTAAAGTTTATTTTTCAATTAGTAATTACTAAGAATTTTTTGCATATGTTAGCTAGTAGGTAAGTTTTTACATACGTTAGTAGGTAAGTTTTTACATACGTTAATAGGTAAGTTTTACATACGTTAGTAGGTAAGTTTTCGTCTACCGAAGTTGGCAAATTAAATACTATTCATGCGGCCACGTCCAGTTATAGTCTGTCCAATCGTAGCCAGCACGTAAACCTTCTCTGAATATGCATGGTGTAGAAAAAGTAGCATACCTGTGAGTCCACCACACACACCACCAGCACACTATAACAGAACTACTAGAACAGGTTCTTGATAAATACTGTTTGAGTGAATGAAAAGTAGAATCTTGACACTAAGCAAATAATGCCTTACTCAGGTAAGTAAGTACCCCTGAGTAACCAAAACTTTGCAGAATTATCCAGTTAAAGAGAGGTTTCCGTTTCCTCGTAGAATGCTGAGTAGTTCCTCATAGTAGTTGTAGACTCACATTTGTATGCATTAGCGGAGCGCCGCCGTTTGTACTGGCTGCGGGGCACGTCTGCGGGGGGGAGGGGGATGGGGGGGGGCACTGAAGGAACATTTTCACTAATGTAGTGTTTTTGTATAATAACAGTATGTTAATTCAATTTACGTTTGTAGTTTGATTTTCTTGTTTTGGATATATTCCGGAGGCAGACTATTAGATTATCATTCCTTTACCTGTAAATGTAGAAATTGGCTTGTGAAGTTTTTATATTAATGGAGTTAGCCAAACAGTGCTTTTCTAAACTGTCGAATTGCGACAGCAATGCATAAAAGTAAAAAAAAAAACATGCAAAGAAATCAATAACAACGAAAGTTTAAGTTCTACAGTCACATGAAATTACGAATCATATTAAGATCCAGCGAATAATTACGAGAGGCTTCATCATTCCAGCGAAAAATGTCGTTCCACTCACAAAAAATATATCATAGTAAAGCCTGAAACCTCGTGAGACAATATTAACTTAGTGGCAAACTTGTGGCCCTCATCAGCGTCGGGGGGGCAATCCCGCCCAAAATACGTCCTTGACCCACAAACACTAGAGGTATCATGAGCTTTATCGTTGGATTCTATTCGTTTCTAGGGTTCCGTACCCGAAGGATCCAAATGGAACCCTATTGCAATCACTCACGTGTCCGTCTGTCTGTCTCTCCGTCGTCCGTCATACAGGTTTTACAGCCAAGCGGTTGGAGCTACAGTTTTCAAAATTTCAGTATAAGCATCTTGTTGACCCAAAGCCAATGATATTATATGTAGAAAGAGGTAGATAGTTACACACGCTCCGTAAGTGGCACGTCAAAATCTGGCTAATTAGCCACATTTTCGTCGTCTTGTCTCTTTTTCGCTCCCGATAATTAAGAAAAAATCCTAAATCCTACTTCCACATGTCATCTAATCGTACGAAATTGTGCCGTTTTTGAACACCGAATGATGGGTCGGTAACCTATCTACGTCTTTTTACATATATCATTGCCCAAAGCCATACAAATTGTCAAAAAATATTTTAAATGTTTTTAAGGGGGGCTCCCGTACAGGTAAAGGGGGGCGCAAACAAACATTTTTGACATACCCCATGAAGATGGATGGGTTGTTTAGAACTTATTGAGTTAGTAGATAAACGCTGTATTTTTGTTTTAAATAAAAACACTTTTTACAAAAAAAAAAAAACAACAGACTCCCAAAAAATACACTACAAAGTGAAAAATAACTTTAATTTCGGAAGTCGGTGTCTTTGGTTTTTTTTAGTTTAATTTTTTGCCACCGACTTCCGAAATTAAAGTTATTTTTCACTTTGTAGTGTATTTTTTGGGAGTCGGTTGTTTTTTTTTTTGTAAACAGTTTTTATTTTTCACTTTTTAGTCGTGCCTACCCCACACAAATTCGAATACCACAATGCAAAATAAATCAGAGCATCAATCACATGGACTATGTAGGAAAAATACGTATTAAATTATTGAAGCTAACTCAAAAGCCACTCGTCAGAACTTGAAGATATTTATATGCGACCATCTCAAATAAAAACTTTGCAAAAAGGCAAATATACGTCGCGCTAAGCCGTGTCAAAAGTTTCGAAGGCGTAGTTTTATGTTGACGGAGTTAACGAGGCTACGAAATCTGACTTCTGCCAATCAATAGCGCAATTTGAAGCGACATATAATTACCATTAAAATCATTTATAGCCAGAGTGCACCTCATGACAAATCCAATAAGCCCAAACACGGCTAGAATACATTGTTTTGTTACTGAGTTCCGGTGCCTACCTTCCGGCTTCTTCATCAGATCGGTTCGATGGTACCATTTTCATCAGAACTATTTATTTAAAGCTTCGTCATAGTTACTTAACTATCTTAATCGAGTTATCTTATCGCCACCCGTGAAATACTTATTATCGTTGAGAAGTTCCCGTGGCCATCTGTGGTCTTCTTTATCAGTTCCTCTTCACCAGATGCTACTTTCTGAATGCAAATACTTGATTTGTTGATGAAAATACAAAAATCGTTATATGTATGCCTATAATTTTTGAGGAGTTCCCTCAATTCCTCATAGATCCCATCATCAGAACTGGATTTGATAAAAATGGGACCAATCTGGAAGTATATCCTTTCAAATAAAAAAAGAATTTTCCAAATCGGTTTATAAATGACGGAGTTCTGAGGTAACAAACATTAAAAAAATGCAACCGAATCTCAATTCGGTTGCATTTTTTTTCCGACCGACTTCAAAAAAAGGAGTAGGTTTGAGAACCTACTCCTTTTTTTGAAGTCGGTTAAAAATATTGTACAACAAAGGAATGAAAAATAGTTTATCTAGTTTTTATATTATTTACTAGGTTTTGCCCGCGGCTTTGCCCGCGTGGATGTCGGAAAGTATCCCACGAGCACGAACTCCAGGATTAAAAGTACCCTATATGTTAATCCGGGTCAAAAATGTATTAATTCCGTAACACGTAACACATTGTTTATATATAAAACTCTATTGGTTTACGCGCCACACGCCAGTAAAGCTTCCAGTCGGCATGATGTTTTCCGACAACTTCAACAATCATCGTCATTATTTCACCCAATTTACACAAAACATGAATTAATTACACTTAACTCTTCCTCATGAATCACTCCGTCCATTGGTTAAAACCGTATGAAAACCCGTTTGGTAGTTTTTGAGTTTATTGCATTTAGACAGACAGACGTGGCGTTTTATAATATGTTGTGATAGTGATTTTATTATTGCTGCTTATTTTCGTTGTAAAATACTGTGTTTGTTGTACTTTTTGATCGGTTTTTAAGTCCGATTAAAGGCTCCTTCAAACAGGAGCGACGTTTGACGCGAATCGCACACGGCACAAAGGCACCGCTCATCGCGCAAAACTCGGTGCCTTTGAGTCGCGTGCGATTCGCGTCGAATGTCGCTCGTATTTGTAGGAGCCTTAAAGAGAGAGCGAGCTTGTTGGTCAATCATTGTTGCCACACCAAGCACAAATTCCATACTAGGTATTACTACTAAATTAATATACAACCTATTTACAAACATTTTGAACACTACGACTATTAACATAAGAGTGAACAATGTAAATGAATGTTTTAACAGTCTCAAGGTGTAATAATTATGATACAATATGTGGAGATTGGTGTGCTGTAATTGCATATCAAATTCAGCCCACGTCTCGCTAACTATATACAACACGTAATAATCTGTATAGTACAACTAATTGTATTTAATGATGTACCGAAATGACTTTCGATTGAATTGATGTTCGTGTAGGCTGGAAGTGTCTTTTCAAGTTAAATGTCTTCTTCTTCTTTGCGAGTCGATGGCAAAGGTAAAAATATTATAGATAATGTTAAATGAGTGAGGGAGAGAGCATGCAGATCTGTGGCGTTTTAGGTCGTTAGAAGAGCTGCTGCAGGGCACTTTGGACACTCCAACATATAGGACATGTTCGGTCAGGAGCACCACATTCAGACTGAGTTAAATGTAACTATGTGTAATTTGTGTATACAGCTTGACGAAAAAAATATTGACCATATTGAGTACCTACTAATTAAAACACTCTTTTGTAGACTATCTGCGATACGTCTAACATTGGAAAGCAATGATAAATAGATAATTTATCATCTCTAAGGAAAATCCCTCAGGGAAATTCACAGATACATTAATACGTAATTCTAAGCACATCTTTTAGCAGAAAATGTTGGCACAAACTCGGCGCCATCACATTAGAATGAATAATTTATTAGCTGTGGTTACACATTAGTAAACAAGCGAAGTGATCAAGTGAAAACAAAGGAGCGCGTTAGTCAAATACTGTGACTGTTTACAGATTTTTGACTAACAAGCTCCTTTGTTTTGAGCACGAGGCTATCGATATGACAAATTGATTTTAAAGGCCCATTTACACGATGCAAATTTCTTGTATACAATAACATTGAAGTAACAAATGACTTGCATCGTTTAAACATTATTTATTTACGGTGCATCTTATAAGATTGCTTCAACTTATGGCCACAGGAAATTAAATTGCACTGTGTAAATCGGGCTTTAGAAGGAGTTCGCATTTGTAAAGCGTTTTGTCTGTCAATCACGCCTGCGCGGCAATCACTCTCTTACTGCTATCACAATACCTTTTTGCTTTCATGCATCAACGCGGGTGAAAATATGAATATATTTTTTTTATTTTAATTTCCCTATGATTCGTTGTTCCTACGAATGGCTCTAAGCTCGCCCCCACAAAATGTGAGCAATAGTACCTGAAGTATTTGGGAAAAACCTGATGGGATCAGGAAGGATACGCAAGCTTCGTCCAATGCGTGTATTCGGAAGGACAGATGATTTAACAGTGTTGTCATCTAACCCGATGACGTTCCGAAAGAGGATCCGGTGTTCTAATTCTAAATAGTGTAAAGATGCAAACACACTTCATACATAGTGGTTACTAGGAATGACTCTAAGCCGACAAGGTGTGGGCAATAGTACCTAGTGGTTAATTCTCTGACCTTCATTGGATTCCTGACGTCACCGTCATTGTCACGTCGTTTGATATCCTCTGGAAACGATGGCCGTTCTTCTTAATCCCCCAATTACGCTCTAAGTATCCTTGTCCTATAATTAAGCGGTAATTGCACAAGCAACGGTCAAGGCATTGGGATGAGTGTTTTAGGTCGGGAGCTCAGATTTAGAATTCGAAAATTAAGATATTAATGTCAACTGACGTATGTTGGATCCTTGGTCCTTATGTCCTTCCTGTTAGTGAACTTACAATAAAGAACATTTATCGATCCATTGAAGGTACAATCAGCTTATGAACACCACTGCAGGTACTTTTCTTTCTTAAATTAGGTACCTATACAGAGGCATGAGGAACAGGGTGTAAAGTCACTCATCCTCTATAGAAAAGGGAGGATCCTCCGACCAGACGGGTGTCGAGTCTGGTTAGCAATTGCCCGAACGGTTGACGTTGGGACGTGTCCCAACGTCAACCGCTCTATATACCACGGTATATAGGGTTAGTTTTCAATGACCAGCCAAATTTTCACAGGGTGTTCTACCCATGATTATGAACAACTTTCACTATGGGACCAACTTTGAAATCACGAAAAAAAAAATCTGCTGTTTCATACATTTTGGTCGAGTAGGTATTTAACTTTTGTATGAAACAGCTGTTTTTTTTTCGTGATTTTAAAGTTGGTCCCATAGTAAAAGTTGTTCATATTCATGGGTAGAACGCCCTGTAAAAATTTGGCTGGTCATTGAAAACTAACTCTATATGCTATAGTCACGCGGTAAACTTTGATTGCGCGATGCAGGATTTTGCGTGACATCAGTGTGATGCGTAGTTCGTATGTGGCGATGTAGATGCCACCACTTAGCAATGATTGGTATCGGCTTCCAATCGAGCCATATGCGGAGGAGTATTATAAATCATAAATTATACCCACAGCGATTGCAATCCGACCTCCACTGGCCAATTACTGGAAGAAGCAACATGTTCTATTTATAACAAACCAGCAAAAAAATGATTATATCATGGCAAATGTATCACTATTCGTTTCTATAGAATATTCAACTTTAATATCCATTTAAACCAAATCCATAAGAATGAAATACCTAACTCTGGACTAAAACCAATCACACCAGTATCGTCCACGTTTATCGTAGTTTTACCATTAAATAAATTAGATCAAAAAATCTAAATCAAAAGTCATTTTTCAAACTAGGCAATTAGCACTTTTCGAACGTCAAAAATACCAAAAAGTAAGTTTAAAACCTAAAACCCGACTACTGAAAAATCACGCTTTAGAAGTATGAAACAAGAAAATATTATCTGATATTAGAAAAAGACAGAAATTAAAAATCCGTAGTCACACGTAATCTGTTCGATTTATGCCCAGACATGACGTGTGACTCCGGATTTTTAATTTCTCTCTTATTCTAATTTCAGATAATATTTTCTTATTTCATACTTTTAGAGCGTGTAGTCGGGTTTTAATTTTTAAACTTACTTTTCATTTAAATTATTTTGGGGTTAGGTATAATTTCGTGATAAAGTATTTGCAGAGCCACTTAATTATTATAAATTAAATGACATGAAATTTTATTTGCAAGAATTGTAGTACATTACAGATGGTCGGGTTTTTAAAAGTTTCTAATACAATTCGCTAAAACTAAAGATAATAATGCCAATCATTTATCAAATTATAAAAAAAAAAAAAATATATTATATTTATTTTGGGTATGTTTGGAGAGAAATGTTAGGCTCACAACCAAGGCGTGATTTTAGAAATTATTCCCAATTATCGGGTGCATGCAAGTAAAGCCGCGAGCAACAGCTAACAATATATATATTTTTTTGAAATTTGCTAATTAAGCCCTTTCAATTAATACCCAACACGGAATCATTAAAATAAAAAAAACAAGGACTATTCAATTTAACGCCATATTCAATTTAATGTGACGTCAAAGAGGCTATAACCAGCGGACGATCAAGAGTTCAAGACGCTTCCAACGGTATCTCATTTGATAAGTAGTTTAGAAGTTAGGAGGGAACAGATGAACATACATACATACCGGTCAAAATCATAACCCTCCTTTTTGCTTCGCCGTAGTCGGGTAATAAGACAGTCTCACAAAACGCCCGCCCTTCACCACTTCCTAGTGCTTTAGCTGGGAAGAAGAAGAGTTACAACAAACTCCCCGGCACAGAGTACCTACACCTCTCGTCAAAACTAAGAAATAACCCTTATTAGTCCCAAGTAGTAGCAGTAACCTATATTAGTCATAGAAAATAGATCGTTAGTAGTAATGATAGTCTATGATGTCAACAGTTCATTGGCCTCTTGTTTATTGTTTGAGGCGGCTGTGTGGGAGGACTTGTGATGATGTCGATGACTTTTCCGATGTAATAGTTCAAGCTGAATTTTTATAAAAGGTAACCAAAGAGATAGATGATTGGCTAATCAGTCGTGGTAGTCGTCGTTTAATTGTGACGTGTTTATTATATTATATTTAGGGCCGACTTTAAATGCTTGATATCTTGATAACCTGCTTCTAGCTTCAATGTTAGGGTTCCGTACGTCCGAATGAAACAACGGAACTCTTATGGGCCTGGAATAATTAATAGTATTCAAGTTTTTTAAGAAAATATATGAAAATTGACATTCCCCTCTTATATCTAAAATTACGGAGTCAAAAATTAAAAAAAAAGAATAGTTCTATAGTTATATAGATAACAGGAAAATCTATAAAAAGTCTATCTATGGTCTTAAAATAACACGGTGGATCTCTCAATATTGTGCGTATAAACTTACATTTGCAGTTGGAATGTATGGGACAATATGTTTTTCAACTACTATGTTAAGTTTGTTCTTGGGATAAATTCATCTTAACTAAGGAACTTAAGGTTAAACTTTCTTTACTTATATTAAGTATACACTTTACAATAATTCTTACATAAAAACTGGAATATAAGTTTATAAACGAGAAAACGCAAGCACAAAAATAATTGGAATGTCTAGAGAAGCTCTGAAACTATCCAGTTACCTACTGGGTCATTGTGTCCATTACTTTAGATTTTATATTGCGAAACTTATGAAAGATAAGTATTGTTCTTTACTAGAAATTGTGAGAAGTTTCAAGGTTTTGTTTAAGAGAGATCGATTTTAGATATGTTGTAGGAAGGTAGGTATGCTATAAATACAAACATTATTTACCACAATATAATTCATAAGTAAATACAAAACCAGCGATTTGTTGTACGAAGTGACGTTGTTGGGAGCTTTAACATCTCGTTCATTTCCATTCCTCTTCACGGCTTCACCCACGCGGGATAGGTACATCTTTTTAAAGAAAATATAATTAAGGCGAGTAGTGCCGCCAACTAGCGCCACCATTGAGAACAAAATCATAAATCTGGAGATATGAAACATTTTGTTTCCTATGCTCACATTTTTAGTCAGATGTTGTACAATTTCCACATCTCCAGACTTATGATTTTTTTCTCAAAGGTGGCGCTAGTTGGAAGCACTACTCACCTTAAGTTACGTCCTTTTCTGAGTTCCAATTCGAATGCGAAATATGATCACAATCAGAATCGGTTCAGTAGTTTACGCGTGAAGACATACAAAAGAGGCAGACACGTTATTAGCTGCCAGAATTTAGCAAAATCTGTTTATTAGAACTGCTTTTTTGTCTACAAATATCAAGATGGAAGACAGTAAGTGCGTGGGAAGATAATGACTAAAGTTATAAATTGTTTTCTAAAAGAAATTCCAAGATTTTATCGCAAAAGCCGTCTTTTATTTAAAAGTGTTTAGTAGATTGTATTAAAATATTACGTCAAAACGTTATTTAGATTTAATTTCACGATTTCATCTTCAATCTCACGAACACATCCTTGCACTCTTTTATGATAGGTACTAAGTCGAAATATTTGCTGTAGTAGTGACACACAAAATGTCCTAAGTTAAATATTGTATGACTATACCTGAACACTATCCTCTGAGATACAGGTTCCTGCCTAGTTCAGGGGCTAGTGTCAATATTCTGTGCACCTTTTATGACCACCACAAAACAAAAAGTTTTAGTACTTGTTACGTACCTACCTGTTCTGAAATTGTAACTTTAACGGTGAGAATAAACAATTTTTTTTTATTTGTATTAAAATTTTTGTAAATTTCTCGGGAGCCTGCTAGATGCTCAGTGCCATTTTGAATAGATAAAAACTTTTTACAAAAGAAATACAACCGACTCCCAAAAAAAACACTACAAAGTGAAAAATAACTTAAATTTGGTTTTTTTTAGTTTCATTTTTTGCCATCGACTTCCGAAATTAAAGTTATTTTTCACTTTGTAGTGTTTTTTTTTTGGGAGTCGGTTGTATTTTTTTTTTTTAAGTTTTTATTTTTCACTTTTTAGTGGTGCCTACCCCACACATCGAATACTACTCTGCAAAATAAATTAGAGCAGCATTCACATAGACTATGTGGGGAAAATAGTATTAAATGATTAAAGCTAACTCAAAAGCCACTCATCAGCACTTGAAGATATTTATTTGCGACCATCTCAAATAAAAACTTTGCAAAAAGGCAAATATACGTCGCGCTAAGCCGTGTCAGAAGTTTGGAAGGCGCGTAGTTTTATGTTGACGGAGATAACGAGGCTACGAAATCTGACTTCTGACAATCGAGGCCACACATAACATACAACTCAAGTAGCGCAATTTGAAGCGGTATAGAATTACCATTAAAATCATTTATAGCCAAAGTGCACCTCATGACAATTCCAATAAGCCCAAACACGGCTAGAATACATTGTTTTGTTACTGAGTTCCGGTGCGTACCTTCCGGCTTCTTCATCAGATCGGTTCGATGGTACCATTTTCATCAGAACTGTTTATTTGAAGCTTCGTCATAGTCGCTTAACTGTCTTAATCGAGATATCTTATCGCCACCTGTGAAATACTTATTATCATTGAGAAGTTCCCGTGGCCATCTGTGGTCTTCTTCATCAGTTCCACTTCACCAAATGCTACTTTCTGAATGCAAATGCTTGATTTGTTGATGAAATTACCAAAATCGCTATATGTATGCCTATAATTTTTGAGGAGTTCCCTCAATTCCTCATGGATTCCATCATCAGAACTTGATTTTGATAAAAATGGGACCAATATGGAAGTATATCATTTCAAATTAAAAATGTTTTTTCCAAATCGGTTCATAAATGACGGAGTTCTGAGGTAACAAACATAAAAAAAATACAACCGAATTGAGAACCTCCCCCTTTTTAACCGACTTCAAAAAGGAGGAGGTTCTCAATTCGTCGGAACCTTTTTTTTTTATTCTTTTTTTTTATGTATGTTCCCCGATTAGTCGAAGATGGCTAGACCGATTTGGATTTTTTTTGTTTTATTCGAGAGGTCACAGTTGGTCCCATATAAAATTGATTAAGTTTGCTTCGGTAGTTTTTGAGTTAGCTTCAATAATACGTATTTTTTCCCCACTTTTATATGGATGATGTTCTAGTTTGTTTTGCAGCACACACAATCAAAAAGTGAAAAATAAAAACTTTTTTACAAAAAAATACAATCGACTTCCAAAACAAACACTACAAAGTGAAAAATAACTTTAATTTCGGAAGTCGGTGGCAAAAAACGAAAATACATTTAACTAGACACCGACTTCCGAAGTTAAAGTTATTTTTAACTTTGTAGTGTTGTTTTTGGAAGTCGGTTGTATTTTTTTGTAAAAAAGTTTTTATTTTGAAGTCGGTTGAAAACAGATGAAGCCTTAGCCTAAGTGGATAGTTAGTGTTTTACCGTTTGAATAATGAGGATTTGTAGCTGAGCACAGGAGTACTGACATGAACCAGTCATTGTAACCCCGTTTGAATAATGAGGATTTGTAGCTGAGCACAGGAGTACTGACATGAACCAGTCATTGTAACCCCGTTTGAATAATGAGGATTTGTAGCTGAGCACAGGAGTACTGACATGAACCAGTCATTGTAACCCCGTTTGAATAATGAGGATTTGTAGCTGAGCACAGGAGTACTGACATGAACCAGTCATTGTAACCCCGTTTGAATAATGAGGATTTGTAGCTGAGCACAGGAGTACTGACATGAACCAGTCATTGTAACCCCGTTTGAATAATGAGGATTTGTAGCTGAGCACAGGAGTACTGACATGAACCAGTCATTGTAACCCCGTTTGAATAATGAGGATTTGTAGCTGAGCACAGGAGTACTGACATGAACCAGTCATTGTAACCCCGTTTGAATAATGAGGATTTGTAGCTGAGCACAGGAGTACTGACATGAACCAGTCATTGTAACCCCGTTTGAATAATGAGGATTTGTAGCTGAGCACAGGAGTACTGACATGAACCAGTCATTGTAACCCCGTTTGAATAATGAGGATTTGTAGCTGAGCACAGGAGTACTGACATGAACCAGTCATTGTAACCCCGTTTGAATAATGAGGATTTGTAGCTGAGCACAGGAGTACTGACATGAACCAGTCATTGTAACCCCGTTTGAATAATGAGGATTTGTAGCTGAGCACAGGAGTACTGACATGAACCAGTCATTGTAACCCCGTTTGAATAATGAGGATTTGTAGCTGAGCACAGGAGTACTGACATGAACCAGTCATTGTAACCCCGTTTGAATAATGAGGATTTGTAGCTGAGCACAGGAGTACTGACATGAACCAGTCATTGTAACCCCGTTTGAATAATGAGGATTTGTAGCTGAGCACAGGAGTACTGACATGAACCAGTCATTGTAACCCCGTTTGAATAATGAGGATTTGTAGCTGAGCACAGGAGTACTGACATGAACCAGTCATTGTAACCCCGTTTGAATAATGAGGATTTGTAGCTGAGCACAGGAGTACTGACATGAACCAGTCATTGTAACCCCGTTTGAATAATGAGGATTTGTAGCTGAGCACAGGAGTACTGACATGAACCAGTCATTGTAACCCCGTTTGAATAATGAGGATTTGTAGCTGAGCACAGGAGTACTGACATGAACCAGTCATTGTAACCCCGTTTGAATAATGAGGATTTGTAGCTGAGCACAGGAGTACTGACATGAACCAGTCATTGTAACCCCGTTTGAATAATGAGGATTTGTAGCTGAGCACAGGAGTACTGACATGAACCAGTCATTGTAACCCCGTTTGAATAATGAGGATTTGTAGCTGAGCACAGGAGTACTGACATGAACCAGTCATTGTAACCCCGTTTGAATAATGAGGATTTGTAGCTGAGCACAGGAGTACTGACATGAACCAGTCATTGTAACCCCGTTTGAATAATGAGGATTTGTAGCTGAGCACAGGAGTACTGACATGAACCAGTCATTGTAACCCCGTTTGAATAATGAGGATTTGTAGCTGAGCACAGGAGTACTGACATGAACCAGTCATTGTAACCCCGTTTGAATAATGAGGATTTGTAGCTGAGCACAGGAGTACTGACATGAACCAGTCATTGTAACCCCGTTTGAATAATGAGGATTTGTAGCTGAGCACAGGAGTACTGACATGAACCAGTCATTGTAACCCCGTTTGAATAATGAGGATTTGTAGCTGAGCACAGGAGTACTGACATGAACCAGTCATTGTAACCCCGTTTGAATAATGAGGATTTGTAGCTGAGCACAGGAGTACTGACATGAACCAGTCATTGTAACCCCGTTTGAATAATGAGGATTTGTAGCTGAGCACAGGAGTACTGACATGAACCAGTCATTGTAACCCCGTTTGAATAATGAGGATTTGTAGCTGAGCACAGGAGTACTGACATGAACCAGTCATTGTAACCCCGTTTGAATAATGAGGATTTGTAGCTGAGCACAGGAGTACTGACATGAACCAGTCATTGTAACCCCGTTTGAATAATGAGGATTTGTAGCTGAGCACAGGAGTACTGACATGAACCAGTCATTGTAACCCCGTTTGAATAATGAGGATTTGTAGCTGAGCACAGGAGTACTGACATGAACCAGTCATTGTAACCCCGTTTGAATAATGAGGATTTGTAGCTGAGCACAGGAGTACTGACATGAACCAGTCATTGTAACCCCGTTTGAATAATGAGGATTTGTAGCTGAGCACAGGAGTACTGACATGAACCAGTCATTGTAACCCCGTTTGAATAATGAGGATTTGTAGCTGAGCACAGGAGTACTGACATGAACCAGTCATTGTAACCCCGTTTGAATAATGAGGATTTGTAGCTGAGCACAGGAGTACTGACATGAACCAGTCATTGTAACCCCGTTTGAATAATGAGGATTTGTAGCTGAGCACAGGAGTACTGACATGAACCAGTCATTGTAACCCCGTTTGAATAATGAGGATTTGTAGCTGAGCACAGGAGTACTGACATGAACCAGTCATTGTAACCCCGTTTGAATAATGAGGATTTGTAGCTGAGCACAGGAGTACTGACATGAACCAGTCATTGTAACCCCGTTTGAATAATGAGGATTTGTAGCTGAGCACAGGAGTACTGACATGAACCAGTCATTGTAACCCCGTTTGAATAATGAGGATTTGTAGCTGAGCACAGGAGTACTGACATGAACCAGTCATTGTAACCCCGTTTGAATAATGAGGATTTGTAGCTGAGCACAGGAGTACTGACATGAACCAGTCATTGTAACCCCGTTTGAATAATGAGGATTTGTAGCTGAGCACAGGAGTACTGACATGAACCAGTCATTGTAACCCCGTTTGAATAATGAGGATTTGTAGCTGAGCACAGGAGTACTGACATGAACCAGTCATTGTAACCCCGTTTGAATAATGAGGATTTGTAGCTGAGCACAGGAGTACTGACATGAACCAGTCATTGTAACCCCGTTTGAATAATGAGGATTTGTAGCTGAGCACAGGAGTACTGACATGAACCAGTCATTGTAACCCCGTTTGAATAATGAGGATTTGTAGCTGAGCACAGGAGTACTGACATGAACCAGTCATTGTAACCCCGTTTGAATAATGAGGATTTGTAGCTGAGCACAGGAGTACTGACATGAACCAGTCATTGTAACCCCGTTTGAATAATGAGGATTTGTAGCTGAGCACAGGAGTACTGACATGAACCAGTCATTGTAACCCCGTTTGAATAATGAGGATTTGTAGCTGAGCACAGGAGTACTGACATGAACCAGTCATTGTAACCCCGTTTGAATAATGAGGATTTGTAGCTGAGCACAGGAGTACTGACATGAACCAGTCATTGTAACCCCGTTTGGATCTAGATTTTTGAAAAAATAAAAAAAACTTACCTCGGGTTTCGTAATCCTATTAATGTTACCTAGGGCTGGATATCGTTATTGATACTGGTATCGTATTCGGTATTCGATTATTGGATAACATAAGCATAACTACATTGCGTTACAATACAGATAACTCCCAGATATTTGGGCTAAGTAACTCCACAATTTATTAGCTTGTTTTGTCCAAAGTTTAAAATGTTACCTGTACGGCACATCTTACTCCCTTTTGATCATCTATAGACTTTATAATCTTTTACCTTACATTATTGTTGAGGTGAAAACTTCATAAAGAAAGCAATTTCTCGGCTGCTCGCCGGGGGCGTAATATCACGGCGCACGCGCTCCTTTAAGAAACAATTTATATATTGTAACAGAACTGTTCACTTCTAAATAGCTGTTTATGATGGGTCCTTACATCTTGTACAAAGGTTTTTTGTAGTCAAAGACGCTTTGATTTTACTTTACTAGATACAAGAACGCAGGTATTTAACATAGTTAAATTAGTATTTAACCATGCTAAATATCTGCGTTCCTGCGTTACCCAAAACCAGCCCTCAGCGCGCAGGTACTGTACTCAGCAAGACCAAATATGGTTGGTTCGTTATAATGTGAGTATCATTAGTAACAAATATATTCTGTTCAATGAGCTATAGGTACACTAAACTTAATAACATGTGATAACTGAAGGAACGTCACATTCACTACGACATAAAAACCCAACTACGACAGAAACGCCAACTAAAAAGGTAGAAAAAAGACATGCACACACACACACACACATAATAGATAAAATTCATGTAAAAATAGATCGTTTTACATAAATGTCTTGAAAAGAACTAGACAAACAGTAAACTGTGATACTGCAATGCTGGCTTGCCATGATTATGTATCATCCGTACTTAGATACGGAATTGTTATATCCCCATATTAAAATCTACTGAGTTACCCTTAACTCAGTAGATTAACAGAGTTTTTTAAGCTCAAAGTATATACGTATCCGAGCAATTTGTGGAGCTCACTTTTTAGACAGCTGTAAGCCACTATTTTTAAAACTTAAAATTCTACCTTTGCCATGGTTATATATTTTTGATCTAGGTATTTTTGATAAGAGAAATTACAATTTATTTGAAACTAGCACTGACAGGCCAAATAGACGAACAAGGCATAAAGATAGACTTCGGCTGCCACTAATAAAAATGAAACTATTTAAGAAAAATGTATACAGCATGTCGATTATTGTTTACAATCATTTACCAAATAGTTTTCAAGATCTTCCGCTGACAATGTTTAAAAAAATACTATTCATACTTTTACTATTTAAAAGATATTATAAAAGATAAGATAAGATATAGTTAAGGTCTATTTAGAAGACAAGTCAATAGAATTTGTAAGTTAGATTAATTGACATCGCTGATTGTGAATACATTTCCACGCCATGCTATGGCAGGATAATAATATTCTGAAACAAATTTTCTGTAACACCTTATCTACACACATCAAAAGTGTCTAGGGATCAACATATATTTTTGCAATAACTTTTCTCCTGATTGATATTAATTAAAATTTTCTTTAAGGATTCATCAAATAAAGTGTTTTCGTTTGTCACAGTAACGATAAACCAAGTCACCTTTGCATTAATAAAGAAATTTGCCATTTTCCTAATAAAGGGATTTTTGACATTTGAACCACTAACATTAAAGTTCGAAAAAAAGACTGAAATAACAGTTTTCTTTAAAATTTTATTGGGTAACTTAAACAATTAATAATCCGTGTTTCTACCGCGAACACTAACAACACAAGAACATCGGTTTGGCATACTCAAAATGAGTTCATCCAAATCACGCTGTGGAATGGCCGCCCATGTTCGTTGCAACAACAAAAAAAGGTCTTCTTGCGACTGGATACCCTCCATATTCGGCAGAGCTCTTCTCTGTAGCATATCCCATGCATGCTCAATCGGGTTCAAGTCTGGCGACTGAGCAGGCCAGGGCAGGACATTGATGTTAGCTGCGGCGAGAGTCTGTCTTACAACTCTTGCGGTGTGCGGTCGTGCATTATCATGCATTAACTGAAATAAGGGACCGATTTGCACTTGTAGAGGAACGATGACGTCTGATACAATCGTCTCAGCATAAATTTGAGCGTTGAGGTTGCCTCTGATCCAAATCAACTCAGTTCTTCCGCCGATCCAAATACCCGCCCATACCATGATGGTTCCACCACTATAAGGATGGACTTCCTGGCAGGATTTTAATCGCTGTTGGCGTCCAGGGGTTCTCCAGTGTCGTATACGTCTTGTATCCGGTCTCATACCAAAACGAGACTCATCAGAAAAGCACACGAAACGCCATTGTTCTTCTGCCCAATTTCTGTGTTCAAGAGCCCATTGATATCGAATCCTACGATTGTGCATTGCTATAGGTGGTACCCGTAGCGGTCTTCGGGAATGAAGGTTCACTTCATGCAAGCGGTTTCTGACTGTTTGGTCGCTAATTAAGTTCCCTGAAGAGTGATGAAGCCTCACGGCTAACATCATGGCGGTTATAGTTGGAGCTCTTCGAGTTAAGATTTGAATGTATCGGTCTTGTCTCCGTGTGGTGCAGCGATACCGTCCTCCATGGCGCTCAGCCACGGTACCAGTGCTTCGGTAACGTGTCCAAAGTCGACTGATAACACTCTGACTTGTATTCAGAGCTAAAGCCACAGTACGTTGCCGGGAACCAGCTTCTATCATTCCCACGGCTCTGAGCATTTCTTCCCTGCTTAAATGACGTCGCCGCTCCATAATAACGTTGGTTTTAATCAGTAGTAGGGAAACAGTAGCACTAATAATGTCTTCAATGCGTTGTATGTTTTTATAGGGAAAATATTGACAGCTGATTTTCATCTTTTACTCGAATTTGATTCACAGTTCCTGATTCAAATTATGAAATGCACCAAAAAGGATCCATATAAATTTATAAAATCATAAATTTATTACAAAGCCACATCTCAATCTCAAGAAATCCGCATAAAAATGCTTGATCCCTAGACACTTTTGATGTGTGTACTTACCATATTCTAGCAAATAAATAATGCTGAGCGGTAGCCGTTTTGCGTAGATGTGACGCATATTTTCCCCAAAACTTGCTTTTTTCATTGTTTATTTTATTTTGTTGTCCTTTGCGTCATGTTTACCGCAAATAAATGTATTTTCTTTCTTTCTTTCTTTTTCTTTCAAATATTTTGATTTATTTGATGGGATTCAAAATAACATCGGTTTCGGTTTTCGTGTAACCGGAGTCACACGTCATCTGTATGATTTGGGCACTAATTATTACTTAATGACATATATTTAGCAATCAAGTGTCTACCTCTATCAGAATGTTGGGCCACAAATAGAATGAATGAAAGGCAATTGCATGCAGCTGAGATGAGAATGCTAAGAGGGATGTGTGGTTTGAGTATGAATGTGGATGGTTGTATGATTGGGGAAGACCAAAGAAATGATGGACAGTCTGTGTGAAAGATGGTAGAAAGCGAGTAACTACCGAGATGACGACTAATAGAAGAAAAAGACATGTTGCGCCGACCACAAATAAATTGGGATAAGGGCAGGGGAATAACGATCATGTGTGACTACCCTTTTTGGCGTTTTTGTCGTAGTTGGGTTTTAGTTTTTTTAATTTTTATTGAAATTATTTTGGGGTTAGGGATCATTAATAATCATAATCATTTGTTCATTTTCGAATATGGGTACACAAGAAAAAGGTCTTAAATAAACAATAGTGTCCATTAGCCATATCCTACCATCAGGCATGCAAATTTCCAAAATACACAGTTATCTATGAAAGTAGAAATTAACAGTAAAAAAATAAAAATTAAAAAGACATCATTGACAATATTGTATGGAGTAACACTACATAAATATTGTATGGAGTAACACTACATAAATAAGTTTATCCTGTAAACATTTAGTGACAGAGTAATATGCTTTTTTTAGTAACAATGTTTAAATATTATTTTAAATATATTTATATCATAAGTGATCCATAGATAGGTGGATAGGCAGGAGGGTTGGGTGCCTGGTGGTGGAGATAAGTCTCCAGAAGTGAACTTGGTAAATGGTTATATATGCGTGGAGCCATACATAATATAGGTACTTTTATTTAATAGCGCTGTTTTATTGTTTGGTAAACATATATTGACATTGTATCTTTTGCTATGTAACTTATTAAAGTAGTTGGTATTTTTTCCTAACGAACATTATAACCTCTTTATGGTAACGTAAGAATATTTAATTTTAAAATTTACTTTAAAAAAAGTAAAAACCGACTTCAAATCCAAAAACGAATAAAATAACTTTCATAAAACACTCAGCTTCTGAAGTCGGTGTCTTCAATTCTTCAATGCACTTTAGCTTGACACCGACTTCAGAAGCTGTTAAGTGTTTTATGAAAGTTATTTTATTCGTTTTTGGTTTTGAAGTCGGTTTTTAATTTTTTTAAAGTAAATTATTTTCCATTTTTAGTTGAATATACAATTACAAGTCGAACGAAAAGAAGAATCATCAAAATCGGCTTAGAAATGCCGGAGATACAGTACATTTATGCATATAACTTCGTACATAAGAATAATTACATAATAAGTTATATAGTAAAACCTTCCTGAAAGTATGTAGATCACGATAGTGAAAGAATAATCAAAATTGGTTTATTAGTTTTTGAGAAAAGAGCGGACAAACAAACATTCATACATACATACTTACATACATACATGCATACATACATACGGCTCGAATACAGAACCTCCTTTTTTGAAGTCGGTTAAAAAATGATGGTCTGCAGCTGTCAGTTACTTCTAGACTAGTTATGGCTCGTATACATTAATTTCTTCTGGGCTTTAAATACTAATTTTAGAAGCGGTTTTTAGTGTTGTTGAAAACACTAAGAGTGAAACAGTTGCTTTTATTTTAATTGGGGTTTATGTCTGAATAATTGAATAATTATAGATAACTAATATATTTTCAGAATTTACTCCTTATATATATACCGAACACGATAATTATATTAATCATTCAATAATTAATACTTTACACCAGCTGTAAGCTGCCATCTTGGGTTTTTTGTGATGATCCTATAACCCGCGGAACAACATGACGCTTCCAACGATACCTCGTTTGTCAAAATACGACGAGTGGTTTACGAGTCATTGGAACAGATGAACATAGCCTGTCAAAATTATTAACTCTTCTGTGGCTTTGCCGTAGCTGGGTAAAAACTACGAACAAACTTCTTTTCTATGTCGATAAAAAAGTTTACTCTTTAAGTTTACTCTTAGCACATCTCCGCCGCGAAACCCCGAAATACCGAAACCGCAAGATGTTTCGCTGAAGTTCCGCTGCGAAATCATGCGAGTCTGTTGAATTGAACTACTGCGGTATCGCTGCTATTGGTTTCGCGGCGGAGGTTTGCTAGGGGCCAGAGTGAGCACAGATGATCTTTGTAGCTTTTGAGTCAATAAAAGTAAGCTCAGCCAACAAAGGGTTTGATAATTATGTTAAAGCATCGGTTAGTGGCAGCACGACTCGATCACAAATACTTGTTTAATTTGCCAGCTTTGTATTCATAGAGTAAATATTCCCCAGTCCATTGAATCGACCTCCCTAATCGCCTGTATATTAAAATTCAGGATCAGTTTATAACTTGTTTCAGTGAGGGCACGTGTCTCCCCGGGGAGATTACTACCTCTCGGAGTTCACACATACATTTTATTAAGGGTCGGCTCGTAGTAAAACTTTTATGTTGGTTGTATCGTCAATTGAGCTTTTAAGTAGCGATAAATAATCCGTCGTATTTTTATGGAAACGCAAAACTTTGCTTAGGGATATTGACAGAGCCACTATTTACTACCAGCTTTCTCCATTAAAATTTACAAGTTTTTTGGTTTCCTACGTAGAAAATACTTTAATTTCTCTATATTTATTTTGTAGAAGAATTGATTTCATCGCAAAAACCATTTAGAAAGCCACTAAACCTGCTAATTAATGGAGGCGTCTTTTGTCACCAACTTTTTCAGATAAACCCTCACACAGACATATTTAAAATTTAAAAAATAGGAAATTAATTATTATAATTTACACTGAGCTATAATTAAAAGTGCAATCCCACCTACTTTACGCAAGTACCACCCACTGACCACACTGACGGCAGGAACCGTTTAGCCTAGCTTTACGCTTACTCTTGGTAATTGCTTTGACATCTCCGCGAGGCACGTGTCGGTGTGACGTCACGTCGTGCCTCGGTGACCACCGGAGAACATGTTGAAGGATGCATCGCTGCGCAGCACCACAATGTGGGATTGAATTGTATATTTGACTGGTAATTCTAACGAAAATAACAGTAGTGTAGGGTTGTTGGTTGTGAAAATAAAGCCACGTTGAACATGATGAAAATTTATTGGCAACATAACTTATTTCATGTTACACGTTACAATAATTAAATATCAGGTGGCAACCCTAAATGGAGGGATGAAAGAGACTGCGTGGCTATCCCCCTTCAGACCTCCCCTAGCTGACTAGTTCCTGAAGACTGCTAGGCTATCGAAGCAGGAACTAGGCTTACTTAGGATCAGAGAAAGCTGCGTGGCTACCGAACTCTGAACCTCTAGCTAGTGAATGACAATTTGTTCGAAGACAGCTCTGCTTATAAAGACGAACAGTTGACATGTGTGTGTACATTATCTACACGTAGTCGTTGTCACACGTACACGTAGTCGTAGTTGTTGTCTTCTAGTTCATGAAGCCGCTCATCGTAGTGCTTTGGATAAGTGACACTAGTATGTTTGTTACAGAAGCTAAATTAACACTTCGTGGGATTATTCCCAAAACCCCGACCCACACAGATTTAACCCCGACCGATTCGAAGAAATATTTATGTGACATTCAACAGCATGCACTGAGCCGCGTGGAGTTTTATGTACCTTTGGCCCACTCCTTCCCTTCAGAGGAGGCCCACTCCTTCCCAGATTTCGTACCCAAGTAGACCGCAGCAAGGACAACTTCCACAAGTGGAAGTAGAGAAAGTAGTATTAGTAGTGGAAGTGGAGTTATGGACTGCTCAGATCTCCGGTGAGTATGCGGCGTCTGTCCACAGACAATGGCTCACCTCACATCTTGCACCGCATACCCGGTCACCTGCACACGTGTTCACTGCGTCGAGTTGCTGAATTTTGGGCCAAACAAACATAAAAAACCGGCCAAGTGCGAGCCGGAATACACACAATGAAGGGTTCCGTAGTTGAAAATAATTCATCCCAAAAACAAACTTAACAATGGATCCCAAAAAAAAAATGTTTTTAGGGTTCCGTACCTCAAAAGGAAAAAACGGAACCCTTATAGGATCACTTCGTTGTCCGTCTGTCTGTCTGTCTGTCTGTCAGTCTATCAAGACCCTTTTTCTCAGGAACGCGTGGAGATATCAAGTAGAAATTAATATCAAATACGTAAGTTTATGGTCTCTTGGAGTCTTAAAAAACTCAAGCTTCTAAGTCAACGCAATAAAAACATACGGCCATTTATACGACATTTTTTGATACTCGCAAGTAAATCAAAACCTATAGGGTACTTCCCGTTGTCCTAGAATCATGAAATTGGGCAAGAAGCAAGCTCTCATAGCATAAATAAAGGAAAAAGTCCGAAAATTGACAATTTGTAATTCTATCATGTAAAAAAAAAATTACTCTGTCAGTCTGTCATGACCCTTTTTCTCAGGGACGGGTGGAGATATCAAGTTGAAATTAATATCGAATACGTAAGTCTATGGTCTCTTAGAGCTTTAAAAAAATCAAGCTTCTAAGCCAACGCAATAAAAAAATGCGGCCATTTTGCGACACGTTTTGATATTCGCAACTGTCGCAAGTAAATCAAAACCTATAGGGTACTTCCCGTTATCCTAGAATCATGAAATTTGGCAAGAAGCAAGGTCTTAAAGCACAAATAAAGAAAAAAGTCCGAAAATTGTTAATTTATAATTCTATCACATAAAAAAATATTTTCAAGATTGTCAGCCTGTCAAGACCCTTTTTCTCAGGAACGCGTGGAGGTATCAAGTTAAAATTAAATCAAATGCGTAGGTCTATTATGGGCCTTTAGAGTTCTAAAAAATCAATCTTCTATGTCAACGCAATATAAAAATACAACCATTTATGCGATACTCGCAAGTAAATCAAAACCTAAAGGGTACTTCCCGTTGACCTAGAATAATGTAATTTGTCAAGAAGTAGGGTCTCAAAGCACAAATAGAGGAAAACGTCAGAAAATTGTTAATTTGTAATTTTATCCCATAAAAAAACTTTTTTTGGGATTACAATGTTAAGATGCCGTATATACTAAATTTTGCCGATTTAGCTATTTAAGTACGTGATTTTACAGACGTAATTTTACTGATAAAATACCAGCTGTATTTCTATAAGTTATAATGCACAACATGAAAGATCATTTCAATTATGATCTAATGAATGAGCTACTTATTTATTTTGTGACGAGTTTATAAATGCGAGAATTAGGTTGTTATAAAAGATTTTTTAATACCAAATGTTTTTAATATTTTGCTTTTTTTTTTTAAGAAATTCATTGATTTTGAACTGAAGTTTATTTCTGTTGTTTTAATTTTATGATCGAGAGTTCTAAGTAGCCGAAATCAAAAGCAATTCTTTGCCCATTTTCTTTATAGTTTGACTCGGTTAAATATTTTTTTACTCAAAAATTTTATATGAATGTAGTAAAAAGTGATTCACACATTGTATAAACAACTTTCACACAAATATATTGTAATTCTTCCTTACCCATTACAAGTCAAAACAATTCGTAAATATGTGATATTCTAAACCTCATACAGCTAAAATTCACAAAACAGTCGCCGGTTTAGGTCGATTAATCAAAATTAAATAATATTAATAAAAAAGTAGCTCATACATTAGATCATAATTGAAGTGCTTATTCATATAGTGCATTAAAACTTATAGAAATATAGTATTATACCTGTAAAATCACGTAAATCAGCGAAATCGACAAAATTTCGTGGCGGCCGCCTCTTATGTTTGTTTTTGGGATAAATTGTTTTCAACTACGGAACCCTTCATTGTGCGTGGTCCGACACGCACTTGGCCGGTTTTTTTTATGATAGAATTACTAATTAACAATTTTCAGACTTTTTCCTTTATCTGTGCTGTGAGAGCTTGCTTCTTCCCAAATTTCATGATTCTAGGACAACGGGAAGTACCCTATAGGTTTTGATTTACTTGCGATTATCAAAATATGTCGCATGAATGGCCGTCTGTTTTTATTGCGTTGAAGCTTGAGTTTTTTTGGATCTCCAAGGGACCATAGACCCACGTATTTCATATTAATTTCAACTTGGAATCTCCACGCGTTCCTGAGAAAAATGGTCTCGACTATGGTCTCGACAGACTGACAGACAGACAGACATACGGACAACGAAGTGATACTATAGGGGTTCCGTTTTTTTCCTTTCGAGGTACGGAACCCTAATAAAAACAAGGTGCCAATAACAAAAAAAAAGGTACCACCATAAACACGTATTCACTAAGCCTACCTTTCATAACAATGAAACCTTACCAACCATACGCATGAACCGATCAGACATAAAGCTCTAAACACTAAGTAGGTTGTCCACGCTCCACTACCCCCTCAAAAGGGAAAGCCGGGAAACTGTCAATGGAAAACAGGAAGCGATGCGTGCATGGTTACTCGGTGGTTATGAGTGTGTCACGGTTGAACGGACCCCGGGAGAAATTATGATTGCACGCTGTCGAGTAGTGCAGTGAGCCGTGAGGGGGTTGATCAGCGCTATGCTGTGGATCCCCCCCCTAGCATAGCAACATGCCGAGTGAAAGCCTTCTTGCCGGGCGCCTTTTGAAGGTTTCCCCCCGAAAAAGTCAAAGTCAAAGATTTATTTGCATACTAAGTCTACATTTTGAGGTCTTTTACAAAAGTAGGTACTTACAACTTAGCGGCCTTTTCCAGGCATCGCAAACTTTGAGGGCTAACGAGCAAACATTTAAATTATAATGACACAATGAAATTTATACCTCAAACAAAAAAAAAAAAAAAAAAAACGTCAGTAATTGCCTATATGAGTAAGTATATAAGTAGTTGCCTATATAAGTAGATTGATATATGTCAGTCAAGCAAAGAGCTCAGCTTGCTTCAACTGTTTTTTTTTGTAACCCATGTTGGGCGTCTGCATGCTTAGACAAGCCTATCGTCTCCATGACTGCTGACGTTTTTGTAAAACCGCGCGGTCGCAGTTCGCCTTCCAGGAAATGTTTTTAATTTTCCGGAATAACATGTTCCAACTCCGAGTACAGTCAAAGGAACTCTATACAAAAAAAAAAAAATACATATTAGCACTGGAAGGTTTTACATGAAAAACCAAGTTTGTGTAAATATTAAAACAGAAATTAATATTTCACGGACTTTTCTATGTTAGGTGAACACAAAGACTTAGTGTATCCCGAATACCGGTCCTAGGACTCAGGGTGGGTGTTAATTTATTAACAAATAACACACATATCTCTGATTCATGGAACACTGCACAAACAAAACAGGACATGATTTAGCTCTAAACTTGAACAGAAAGTAATTATGTTACTCAGTATGGAAAAAAATAAGCTTTACCTTTCATACGGTTTGTTTATGAAAAACGTGTACAGGAAGTTGGGGAGAAGTGAATACATTTTGAAATTGTTAAAATAAAATAACAAATACACGACTGTTTTGCCACCTCAAATGTAAGCTAAGAGATTTTGGTTTTTTAATAAACAACAAGAAATGTCTACGTAACACCCACGCTCATCAAGTTCGGAGACTCTACACTCGAAGATGTGGATGATTATGCTTACCTGCCTAGAATAAATTGTCCAGTTAGGTAGGTCCAACTTCGAGAAAGTGGTTAATCGTTGAATCAGACTTGGTTAGGTTCCTTATACCACAGTGTCTCAAGACGAAAGTCTTTAACCAGTGCGTGTTGCCAGTGATGACCTATGGCACTCAAACGTGGTCGTGTGGCTGTATCTACATCGCCACATACGAACTACGCATCACAATGACATGAAGTCACGCAAATCCTGCATCGCGCAGTTAGAGTTTACCGTGCGACTAGCATATATACAACGTCCTGATATCAACCGTCGGGCAGTTCTCAGTCTGGTCGGAGGATCCTGCCTTTTCAATGGAGTGAACTTTACACCCTGTTCCTCATGCCTCTATAGTCACATTAGAAGGCTTAAAGTCATCCATTAGGAAATGGAGTGGGCTATCTTGGAGTTTCCCTACCTAATCGAATCAGAATTGAAGAGATGCGCAGGAGAACCAAGATAATCGATATAGCCGGAATAATTGAAATACTTAAGTGGCAGTGCGCCGGGCACATTGCTTGTAGAACAGACAGCCGATAAGGCCAAAAAGTTCTGGAGTAGCGACCGCGTACCGGAAGTAGTAGCGTTGGAAGCCCTCCCACAAGGTGGATCGCTAACCTTGTGTAGGCCGCAGGAATCCTCTGGATGCGGGAAGCACAGAACCGGTCAAAGTGGCGGTGCTTGGGGGAGGCCTGTGTGCAGCAGTGGCCGTCTGTCAGCTGAAATTATGGCTCACGAATTCAATTAAAGATGACCAGTGGAGCTCAAAACACTACTACTTACTATTAGAACTTTTCCCTATTCTAAATTCAATGGGGCCTGCAGTAATAGTTCCACTTCACCCGAGTTTCCCATACAAACTATGCCTCAAAGCATTCCTATACACGATAGTGTCATTTTATTTAATAACATGTTCTTCCCACGCTCCCCTTTTTATACAATCTGTATTACTTTACCGCAGAAAACGGTCCCATGTAATGAAAAGGAATTGATATAGGTACGTAGAATGTGTGGATATGTGAAAAACATTTAAAAATATCTAATTTTAATACTTTGTTATTTCCAACAATATTTTATGAAAAGTAGAGTGTAGTGTTTGTGTGTGTGTTTAGTTATTTACTCTCATTTTAAGCTACATTTTCGTCGTGGCTAGGATTGGCTTTGACGTGTTTTAGAGCTAAACGTACTAATCATGGACAGGACTGTCTGTATACTCGTATGTACCTACTACCCGTTCTTGGATAAATAGGATAGTACAGATAGTACAAGTAAGCACTTATTACACAAAAAACTTAGCAAATATGTATATTGTATCAATCAGTTTATCCTTTCATTAGGGTAAGGACACGATGCCTCCTCTCCAAGTTGCATTAACTGCACTTTACAATACAAATGGCCTTTACCTAATAATGAGAATGAAAGAAAAGAAAGAAAGAAAGAAAAATATTTTATTTAGGACATGCACAGTAAATACAATGCATATAAAAGTAATAAAATAAACAAAAAAAAATAGTAAAAAATAAAAAAAATAATAGAAAATATGATGATGATATGATGATGATAGAATGCGTTCCTGAACCACCTCAACTGACAGGTGTCAGAAAAAATCCCATAAACAATGCTGTTGAACTTTGGGTCAGCTCATATGCTGTAGTTTGACGTTTTGGGCAAAATACAGTCGGGACTCGGGACTGACTCACTTTCTATTTTGAGTTATTACAATGATTTGTGGTTTACTGCTCGTAAAAGTGATAACTACAACAAAATCATTGTTTAGTTACAATATCGTACCTGTAAACATAGGTAAATACTTGACCTTGTGCTCCGTGATTAAGGAAAATTGTGGATTGTTGTGACTATAATAATTATATATAGAATTTAATGTTTGTGTCAATTTGACTACTATTATTGAACTCATCGGGAGAAAATAGTTCAAGGCGGGTGGAAGCTTGCAATATATCAATATACAAGGCCCACCATCGCTTTGTAGCCCTTTTTGTATTTTTCTCATAATATGAGTTGGTATGGCCGCCATAATTCTTGCTTATATCAACGATGAAATAAGGTTTGTTTCATGCCCATAACTTCGATAAAAAATCCTTTAGAAAGCGTAAGCGACGGGAAATGATATGTTTTTCTTTCTCGTATCAACTTTAGAAACAACTATACGAGTAGGAATCAATTTCTGGACTATAATTAGTATCTAGGTCAGCTCAGAATACTTCTAGATTAATAATTTAATGTACCTATTGACACAGGTGCGCGACCAATGTAGGTAGATAGCTAATGTTTCTCACGACCTGAAACTGTGTACTTCTATTTATTTATTTTTATCGATGTTCTGGTTATGTTACTTCAATTGTGGGAGCGATTTAGTAGGAAGTAAGTCTTGTACAGTTGACGAGAATATTGTCTCTAGTAAGTACTGACTAATGAAATATTTATAAGGTTTTTTTTTTTTAATAAATGTTTTTACGCTTGTACTAAATATAACGTTTTTATCATGGAAAAGAAAGTTACTTTAATAGTTGTTGTTTCTGAATGTTTGTAATAAGTAGGTAGGTAAGTAATAAGTAGATAGGAAAGTAATAAGTAGGTAGGTAAGTAATAAGTAGGTAGGTAAGTAATAAGTAGGTAGGTAAGTAATAAGTAGGTAGGTAAGTAATAAGTAGGTAGGTAAGTAATAAGTAGGTAGGTAAGTAATAAGTAGGTAGGTAAGTAATAAGTAGGTAGGTAAGTAATAAGTAGGTAGGTAAGTAATAAGTAGGTAGGTAAGTAATAAGTAGGTAGGTAAGTAATAAGTAGGTAGGTAAGTAATAAGTAGGCAGGTAAGTAATAAGTAGGTAGGTAAGTAATAAGTAGGTAGGTAAGTAATAAGTAGGTAGGTAAGTAATAAGTAGATAGGTAAGTAATAAGTAGGTAGGTAAGTAATAAGTAGGCAGGTAAGTAATAAGTAGGTAGGTAAGTAATAAGTAGGTAGGTAAGTAATAAGTAGGTAGGTAAGTAATAAGTAGGTAGGTAAGTAATAAGTAGATAGGTAAGTAATAAGTAGGTAGGTAAGTAATAAGTAGGCAGGTAAGTAATAAGTAGGCAGGTAAGTAATAAGTAGGCAGGTAAGTAATAAGTAGGCAGGTAAGTAATAAGTAGGCAGGTAAGTAATAAGTAGGTAGGTAAGTAATACGTAGGTAGGAAAGTAATAAGTAGGTAGGTAAGTAATAAGTAGGTAGGAAAGTAATAAGTAGGTAGGTAAGTAATAAGTAGATAGGTAAGTAATCCTCTAAAATAATCATCATCATCATCATTTCAGACGAAAGACGTCCACTGCTGGACATAGGCCACCCCCAGGCACAACCACTTCGACCGGTTCTGTGCTTCCCGCATCCAGCGGCTTTCTGCGGCCTTTACAAGGTCGTCGGTCCACCTTGTGGGAGGCCTC
Source organism: Cosmia pyralina (assembly GCA_946251885.1). Classification (NCBI taxonomy): domain Eukaryota; kingdom Metazoa; phylum Arthropoda; class Insecta; order Lepidoptera; family Noctuidae; genus Cosmia; species Cosmia pyralina. The sequence continues at coordinate 639,566 of OX276345.1, forward strand.
GAAAATAATGTTTTCCTTCAATTTCAAGGTCTATGCTACATGTCAGACTTTCGGGCTTCTGACGACCCGTAACGACTGTCAAAAATCCACGACTAACAGCCAGGACCAACGGCTGAGGCACAGGGGGTCTTGGTATGTAAAGATGGTCAACTATCCACGGACTAATTGTTAAGCTAATTGGTGCTGATCCATGCGTCATGTTCGTGAACGGGCGCCGTCAGTTGGGACTGGTCGTCTCTTAGCTGCCATGGCTTATTTTAAATTTTTAAGTTGTTTTAGTTTCTATCTTTTTATTACGGACGCTTTTTAACGTGCACGTCTTTCTACATTGTTCTCACATGTATATTTTCAACATGAACCATGTCACCAATATTTTGTAAAAATATTTTGATTGAAAAGAGTGTCCGTGGAGTTTCTTGCCCGTTCTTCTCCATAGGGATCTACTACGCTTTGGAATGGGCAACTATACCTTCATCTTTCTGACTGACCGACCCCTTGACAGTTCAAAAGTGCCTGTAATTGGTTTATTTGAAAGAAATGCTTTGAGTTTGAGTTTGACTAACCACGGCAAGCGTAGCTTAATCTGATCAATCGACCCGTGTGGCTGTTATTACTTAGCCACAAGCCCCCCTTTTAAAGCCCGGTTTCTGGAACGTAAATCAGCACAAAAATTAGCTAACAAATTGTCAAGTGAAATTAAACGAAATGAAATTGTTTATTCTGTAAATAGGATATCGAAATCACTTTAACACGTCATTAAAAAATATATTATATATTTAAAAAATAAGCTAGATGAAGGCGAAATTTCCTATCTGACTACCCTGAGAAGAAATGGCGAAACAAACTCAAGGGTCAAAGTCTGTTTTAAAGTCCAGACATAATCTTGGTCAGATCATGTGAGGACCATGTAGATCCATGTCTGAAATAGTCTTTGAGGAAAGAACATTTTGTCAACAATCGTGTAGCTCAACTCAGGATTTAAGGAGCTCAATAATTCGACGATCAATACCAAAGAAAGGACATTTGGGTAGGTTGCATAAAGTACTCAAAATATGTCAGACCATCAATAAAACTAAAACTGAAAAAAAAAGGTTACCACATAGTGCTCACATTAAAGTAAAAAATATAATACTTTTTAAAGCAAAGGCATAATCGTCGTTATATGTATAGGGTGACTGGTAATTAGTGACCGATACTTAAACACATGATTGTACTCATGATAACAAACATTTTTTACTATGGAACCAAACCTAAAATCGCGAAAGAAAAGTCAGCTGTTCCCTACAGTTTGACTAGTTATGCGAACATAAATGTAGGAAACAGCTGATTTTTCTTTCGCGATGTCAGGTTTGGTTCCGCAGTAAAAGTTGTTTGTTATCATGAGTACAATAATGTGTTTAAGTATCGGTCACTAATTACCAGTCACCCTATATATTATACAAAATGACAATCATTTTGTATAATTTAAAATGACGATTTTGCATAATAACTAAAATTATAAGTGCGCTCGGAAACTGTTGTGATTGCTGAATTATCAGCGGCGAATCAGATCACTTGACTTGCGTGTAATCTTGACACGTTGATAATTTTCATTCCAGAATAAGGCACTATTCACCATTGTCATAATAACCATCATCAGAATCTTACGTCATGCATTTTAAGAATGACAACATATCTCTTTCCGTTCCTGTCAGTCGAATCTCGACAATGGCCACTGTAATTTCGTGTAATTTCTGCACAATAGAATACTTACTAATATGTGAAACTTTGTATGAAGTAAAACGAGCAATTATTCACTAAAGATGTCCTATTTGACCTTGGCGAAAACCGGAAAACTAGATGTCGCTAACACACATAATCTCTTATGAACATAGATATCCGTGCTTATGAACACAAAATAATGTCAAAAGGAAACTATGTGTGTGACATAGATATCCGGTGTGTGACTACTTACATAGGTACTCGTATTTAGATATTTTCTATTGTCATTTACAAAATGCTGTATCTAATAAGGCTCCCAGGCAGACAGGTGACGACGCCACTCTGGTGGAACAGTTTCTATGAAACCTTCATAGGAATTGTTCTACTGAAACAATTTTATTATTCTACAAACAGGAGTCGACTTGCGCTTGTCTGCAGTAGCCTTTATTTCACTTTCTAAGCCAGGAATTGCAGCAGGAGTTAGATATCCTTCAATAAAATAGCATTGCATATTCAGAGTCGATGTCAACTTGTTTCCGGCAGATTTTCATTGTAACAATAGATCGCGTTTCGTAACGTTTCGTCGATATAAATTGCTAACAACTATAAATAAATAAATAAATAAATATGTTTGGACATATCACACAACGCCATCTAGCCCCAAGCTAAGCAACCTAATGCTTGTGTTATGGTAACGAGATGGCTGATAAACTACTTATATACATTTTTTTTTTTGTAAATACATACATATTATAGATAGAAAAACACCCAGACTCGGAACAAATACTTGTAGGTCGTACAAATATTTGTTCCGTGCGGGAATCGAACCCGCGACATGCTGCGCAGCAGTCAATCGCTCAACCACTGCGCCAACCGTGTCTATGAACTATGAATGAATTGTAATGAAAATGGGAAATCACGAGACATTGGTATGTTATTATGTTTAGTTTCTTGCTGTATCTTTCCTTCTAATTTGCGATCGAAATAAATACAGGTTAGGTTTATGTTGCAATCGTGTAGTTATGTTTGTGTGAAAAAAGACACATTAAAATCAAAATAACATCTTAATTTTCATGGTTTTTTGTTGGTTGATGATTGTGTAACTTGAAACAGCTAAATCACTTAATTTTTAAGGTCATGAGGTCACTCATCTTGGAACTAAGAGCTCTTTCCTCCTAGGATCCTAACGTGCCAAAAGGTTTTTTGTAATTTAATTCGACGCTTTTATTGACAAATATCACAATAAACAATTTTAGTTTATAATTTGACATGGAAGATTTATCTTCGGGAAAACAGGAAGATGTATCGACTAATCCACCTGTCTAAATATCCGGATGAGCATTGTATATAACATACATGTGTACCTATATTATATATAACCTACAAAAAGTAGCATTATATACAGTAGGTTAGGTATTTGTTTTCCTCAACGACCGAGTGTTATATAAAAGGACATTAGTTATGCAACTGTTGCTCGGAACATGTGCGTTACAACCTCTGTTCTCTGTCTGATCTCTGTCACTACGTGTTTCTTATATCCGGATAGATACACAACATTACGTTTTTATAATTATTGTTTAAGCAGAATAGGATAAGTATAATTGGTTTGTTGTGATGCGACTGTGAATTTATGAACGTTTAGGAAAAACCTCATAAAAAAACCACTTCGCTACAACTTAGAATAGAATAGAATAGAATATATTTATTGTAAAACATGAGTATACATCATAGTAATATGTGCAAGGTCTTAAGATAACAGGTAGATCTGCATGCTTTGCCATTTATGGCGTACAAAACAACATTATAGTAACGTACAAAACGGCATTAAAAAAATAAAATATTTGAGTACAGACAGCAAACTATGAAATTAAAAACTTAATCCTAATGCTAATTAAAAAATAAAGTATTGATTTTACAGATTTGAGGGTCAAATTGTGAAAATGTCATAATTATAGGAATCTATTTAATCAACTGCGGTCATTTAAAAATTCGGATATGATATAATAGCATTTGGCTATGAGATATTTTTTTAAATGTATTTTAAACAGAGCAGTAGGCATTTGTCTAATAGGTTTTGGAATTTTATTATAAATGATTGGTGCTAAACAAAAAATACTTTTACGCATCAATGCCGTGGTTGATCTTGGTACGCATAATTTATTATTATCTCGCCGATTACGATTAGAAACGTCTGATTGTTTTTTAAATAGGTTAGAATTGGTGGGCTTAATGTGTGTATATGGAGATGCACTTGACTCACTCTTTGACTTCGATTGTTTCAAACAACAACGGAAGTCAAAGTCAATTTTTTAATCAATAGTGTTGACTCCAACTTTTATCGAAACAGTATATAAGTTTACTTAAGGCACACCAGAGCTGAATACACCCCCGACGACAACCAACGCCAGGTCTTCAGACCTGGCGTTGGTTGACGTCGTATTGACGCCGCGAAGACGCTACGTTAACGTCACTCCACAAAAGAGTGTCAGTCGAGTTTCTTGCCTATTCTTCTCCATAGGAACTTACTACGTTTTGGAATGGACATAAGTAGCTTCATCTTTCTGACTGACCGACCTCTTGACAATTCAAAAGTGCCTGTAATTGGAGTTTGACTTATGCCCATTTTCACTAACAGTAACCGACATATTTTCAACTTTCGGTGGTTGAAAATCCAACAGCGCGCTTTTTTCCGCGTGTATATATTGTTATTGAAAACCACAGGGTGAAAAACGGCCTTAGATGTTAACGTATCGAAACATTTGTTGTGTCGCGAAATAGTTATTTAGCTACAAGTGGTGGAAAGTAGGTGATTTGCGACGAGTGTATAAGTCGACACGAGTCGGATATCATCTTTCGCACGTGCACATAACGTTACAACGATTTACTATATATTGTGCGAGGAAATAAAAAATATATAATGAAAAAGTATTTTTCTTTTGATTTAGCCGGTAAGAAGCTGTTATTGGCATTTTCTGCTTCTTGAATAATACTTTCCGGGGTTAAAGTAATTGATTCGTCACTTGATTTCGAAATTTTTTGCAGATTTACGACTCTAAACAAAAAAAAATCTACTACTGCGTATGTGCAAATAGCTGCCACGTCCGCGTCGTAACGCAAAAAGACACGAGCAAAATGTACGTTCTGGCTGAACGTACTCGTATTTAATGAATATTTAAAATTAATTTATTGATCAAAATAATATAATATAATCTAGAGTGCTTTATTAATAATTAGGATTGCTCCAATGAAACCACTCGTATACCAGCAAATACAGCAAAGGATGTTTATTGTTCTCTTCACCATATGTACATTGTTTTAATGAATTATTAGTTTTATTGTACCCTATGATAATCTACTGTACTTGACTAATTAGTAAAACTTTTCTCAAATAGTAAAAACTCTGTGTCGGGCACCAGTGCGAAAAAGTGACACTTTCAGCACAATTTGGCTGCTTGGAAAACGCTCTTCTCGAGCAATGCATTGTAAAAAAAATGTACAGTCGTAAAGTACAATGTGCACCTGAGTCATCACAACACTGTCATAGTTTCCTTCCACTACTAAACTGCTTATATCACTATTCAAAGCAATTCCCGCCATTACTGTTATTTATAGTAAACCGCAGATATCGCACACAGTTGAAATAATAGGCTAATAAAATTAACCAATAGGCTGCTAGAGGGCGCCACGCGATCTGGAGTATTTTCCTCAACAAATAAATAAACAACAGTAGTATTGTAATACGAGTAGGTCGTGGCTAAGTAATTACAGCGGCACGCGCGATTCATCAGGTTAAGCTACGCTTGCCGGAGTTGATCCGTGGATGGGTGACCATCTTTACATACCGAGACTCCTCCGTGCCTCGGAAAGCACGTTAGGCCGTTGGTCCCGGCTGTCATTTATCATTGACAGTCGTTACGGGTCGTCAGAAGCCCGATAGTCTGACAACCAGTCTTACCAAGAGGTATCGTATTACTCAGCCACTGAGTTCTGGAGGTTAGATAGGCAGCCGCTCCATGTAAAATACTGGTATTCAGCTACATCTGGTTAGACTGGAAGCTTACATCAACAAGGCAGATTGAGTAGTAACTACTTTAAGTACAAAACTGCTAAATCGATGAAAAAGTTAGAAGCTCCGTGAATGTTAGTAGCTCCGTGAATGTTAGTAGCTCCGTGAATGTTGGTAGCTCCGTGAATGTTAGTAGCTCCGTGAATGTTAGTAGCTCCGTGAATGTCAGTAGCTCCGTGAATGTTAGTAGCTCCGTGAATGTTAGTAGCTCCATGAATGTTAGTAGCTCCGTGAATGTTACGAGTAGTAGCTCCGTGAATGTTAGTAGCTCCGTGAATGTTAGTAGCTCCGTGAATGTTAGTAGCTCCGTGAATGTTAGTAGCTCCGTGAAAGTTAGTAGCTTTATGAATGTTAATAACTCCGTGAATATTAGTAGCTCTGTGAATGTTAGTAGCTCCGTGAATGTTAGTAGCTCCGTGAATGTTAGTAGCTCCGTGAATGTTAGTAGCTCCGTGAATGTTAGTAGCTCCGTGAATGTTAGTAGCTCCATGAATGTTAGTAGCTCCGTGAATGTTAGTAGCTCCATGAATGTTAGTAGCTCCGTGAAAGTTAGTAGCTTTATGAATGTTAGTAGCTCCGTGAATGTTAGTAGCTCCGTGAATGTTGGTGGCTCCGTGAATATTAGTAGCTCCGTCAATGTTAGTAGCTCCGTGAATGTTAGTAGCTCCGTGAATGTTGGTAGCTGTAGCTCCGTGAAAGTTAGTAGCTTTATGAATGTTAGTAGCTCCGTGAATGTTAGTAGCTCCGTGAATGTTAGTAGCTCCGTGAATGTTAGTAGCTCCGTGAATGTCAGTAGCTCCGTGAATGTTAGTAGCTCCGTGAATGTTAGTAGCTCCATGAATGTTAGTAGCTCCGTGAATGTTACGAGTAGTAGCTCCGTGAATGTTAGTAGCTCCGTGAATGTTAGTAGCTCCGTGAATGTTAGTAGCTCCGTGAATGTTAGTAGCTCCGTGAAAGTTAGTAGCTTTATGAATGTTAGTAACTCCGTGAATATTAGTAGCTCTGTGAATGTTAGTAGCTCCGTGAATGTTAGTAGCTCCGTGAATGTTAGTAGCTCCATGAATGTTAGTAGCTCCGTGAATGTTACGAGTAGTAGCTCCGTGAATGTTAGTAGCTCCGTGAATGTTAGTAGCTCCGTGAATGTTAGTAGCTCCGTGAATGTTAGTAGCTCCGTGAAAGTTAGTAGCTTTATGAATGTTAGTAACTCCGTGAATATTAGTAGCTCTGTGAATGTTAGTAGCTCCGTGAATGTTAGTAGCTCCGTGAATGTTAGTAGCTCCGTGAATGTTAGTAGCTCCGTGAATGTTAGTAGCTCCGTGAATGTTAGTAGCTCCATGAATGTTAGTAGCTCCGTGAATGTTGGTAGCTGTAGCTCCGTGAAAGTTAGTAGCTTTATGAATGTTAGTAGCTCCGTGAATGTTAGTAGCTCCGTGAATGTTGGTGGCTCCGTGAATATTAGTAGCTCCGTCAATGTTAGTAGCTCCGTGAATGTTAGTAGCTCCGTGAATGTTGGTAGCTGTAGCTCCGTGAAAGTTAGTAGCTTTATGAATGTTAGTAGCTCCGTGAATGTTAGTAGCTCCGTGAATGTTGGTGGCTCCGTGAATATTAGTAGCTCCGTCAATGTTAGTAGCTCCGTGAATGTTAGTAGCTACGTGAATGTTAGTAGCTCCGTGAATGTTAGTAGCTCCGTGAATGTTAGTAGCTCCGTGAATGTTAGTAGCTCCGTGAATGTTAGTAGCTCCGTGAATGTTAGTAGCTTCGTGAATGTTAGTAGCTCTGTAAATGTTAGTAGCTCCGTGAATGATAGTAGCTCCATGAATGGAAATGGCGAAGGAAACATTGGTTTTATTTATTGTGGGAATAGTATTATAAGAAAAAACCGGCCAAGTGCGAGTCGGACCACGCAAAATGAAGGGTTTCGTAGCTGGGATGAATTTATCACAAGAACAAACTTAACATTTTAGTTGAAAAATATGATCTCCCATAAATTCAAACTGCAAATGTAAGTTTGTACGCATAATATTGAGATATTTACCATGTTATTTTAAGACCACAAACTTCTTATACATTTTTCTGTAATCTATAAGTATAGAATTATTTCTGTATTTTTTTTCCAAAATTTTAGGCTCAATAGTTTCGGAGATAAGGGTGGAATGGTCAATTTTCGTCTGTTTTCTTAAATAACTTTAAAGCATTTTATTTTAAAATTATTAAAACATTCACTATTTGTAACCCTCACCGTAAGCCATTTTATTTGATGTACTATAATATGTCACGGTACAATTTGCAAAACTATTTTTTTTAATTTTCTTATTTGCCCCCAAAAGTGATCCCCTTATTTAAAACTCATTTATTTACGTTACTCGTCCGTATTTGGGTCAAAGAAATTCATACGTGTACCAAATTCTAATTAATCGCTTCATTAGATTCGGAGCAAATTGGCTGTGACAGATGGATAGAAAGACAGACATACGAGTGATCCTATAAGGGTTCCGTTTTTTCATTTTGAGGTATGGAGCCGTAAAAATTTAAAGGAAATTCTTACGAGGAAAGTTTTATTCATGTTTTTATCAGCTGAAAAGAGAACGTATCCTCCTATGGCACCTACTGCTGTCGCCGACTGGTGCAACAAGAAGGTTAAATATTAATAAACTCTACGGTGTTTTACTATAATTGATGACAAGTTATTAAGATGTCCAAGTCATTCTTCTCTGAAACTCAGTTAAAACTTATAAAGAACTAAGAAAAGTCTTATTTGTGCAGAATATTTTTTTTCTTTCTTTACTTTCTAGAACACAGCGTAAATACTACCTACTTTGGTAGGCGGCCTTGACACTTGAAGAGCGAGCTTTACTATCAAAATCACTTCGAACTTGAACGTGTTTAATAAAGGATCGGTCGGGAAGCAGTCGGGTGACTCGGGTGACGTCAGCCCCATAGTCCCTCTATTGGAATGTAACTCTAGTACCATAGATACAGTGAGGTTAATTTGAAAAGATAGTGTTCTATCAATACCTGAATATAGATATAGGACTCTAGTTTTATTTCGGCATGGGTGTCCTTCGCATTTACGTGTTCTCATATAAAATTTTCAGTGAGTAGTGTTCGTAAATTCAAAGGGATTCACAGTTCTTGAAAGGCGATGAGCTTTGTTGATCTATGAGCATTAACAAAGGTCAACAATCATGAAAGATGATGACAGATTGTGGGTTGTAAGAGGTCTACTCAAAGTTGAGCACCATACTACAACTATACCACCCATTAAAGTCCTATTTGTCTCACACAATAAATGAGAATACCACAAACCATGCCGCAGGACTGGCTTGTGATAGAACTGCTCGAGCAACGTGATTCGTTGAAGCTCTTATTCTTGTATGATGATTTACTTCGATGAAAGGAACCTTATCGTGAAGTAACAGTAGACGCCACAAATACTTTGTGTTGCAAATATTCCTAAAGCTAAAGCTAAGCTAAGCGGAATACTAATCGAGTGGTTGACGTAACTACGTTGTTTGGTAGGTACTTCAGATATTATGTTGTTAAGAAGTGTGCACACATTCACTGATGACGTTGTTTTTGTTTGTTAAATCACTGCTATAACTTATGGATTCTTATATAGATGCTTAACAATTTTGATTAGTAAGACGCCTCTAAAAAAGGGACTAGCATTATTCACCTCCTGCTGCCCTCAACCTCATTTGTTGTCTTCTTCCATACATCTCTATTAGCTGCCATGAAAATTAACATTAACATTACAATTTTGATGGGAGTGCAAATATGCAATGTGCGGTTGTACCATACAGCAGTAGCATCTTCAAGCATTTTTGCTATCGTAAATCTGGTTATTGGTCAGTAATCCAATGTGTGCACTCTCTAAGTCCATAGATATTCCGTATATGTCCAGTTCCCCGTAGCGCTTGCAAGTGGTATAGCTTAACTTGTTGTATCTAATGTAAGTGCAGTCATATTTGGGGACTGCACCTTACGTCTGTAGTTCTAAGCTTCATAGTTATATCTGTGGTTATATATTATATCATGTCGTTCAGTGAATGAATCACTTGCTCTGATCACGTACTGTAGGTAGCTACACTAGTTTTCTCACGTGATTTATTCGTTTAATATATGAATAATATATGATCGTCCTGTTACTTTAGGTAGGTACCTATTTCAAGTAGAATGATTAAATTAAATCTCTTTGTTCACTTTTTGTTTTTGTGGTGATTCTAAGATTTTATATTTGATGACTGTTAAAAACTAGTAATTAGACAAGTAAAAGAGCTTTCTACGACAGGAATCATCATCATTAACAAAGCTTTACTTTTCTACTGATTATATTGTCATGTTGCAATGGGCACCAGCAATGACCTGATGAGAACGTTTATGGCGAGCAGCAGACATTGCTTGCTGTTTATGGGTCGGCGTTCACATGTTGCGGACACAAGGAAAAATCTAGGTAGGAAATACGAGCAGAACGTTGTTTTATCAGATTACTTGATGGCGCACCGTCCAAGTAATACAATCTTTTAGTAATTAGTAAGTCATTTAATTTAATACCTAGTGTAAATATGTAGCTAGTTGTGTAATAATTGTATATAATAATAGGTCTTTACCTATGAAATTGCCGTTTTGTATGAAAAAATTTAATCGAATTTTTTTCATGCATTTTTTATTTGTATTAATCGAAGCAATCACCCAACGCAGTGGCAGTTTATTGATGCCCTTCTTAAAGAAATCAGCTGGACGGGAGGCAACAAATTCTTCAAAGGCATTTTGTACTGCCTCTCGGGTATTGAATTTTTTTCCCGCCAACAAGTTATCCAAATTCTGGAAAAAGTATTGGTCTGTAGGCGCATGGTCTGGTGAGTAGGGCGGATGACGGAGAGCTTCCAACCCCAGTCCTTGCAACTTGGAGACCGTCTGCTGTGCAGTATGAGGTCGCGCGTTGTCGTGCAGGAGCAGCGGAGACGAGCGACTGACCAATGCTGGTTGGAGATGTGCCAGCTTCTCCATCATTGTGTTCAGTTCTTCACAGTACACATCTGAAGTAATGCTCACCCCGTTTGGTAAGAAGCTGTGATGAATCACACCGGCGCTAGACCACCAAACAGTGACCATCACTTTTCTAGGGGTAAGTTTTCGTTTAAGGCATTGTTTAGGTGCTGAACCAGGATCCAACCAACTTGCTGAGCGCTTGTGGTTATCAAACAGAATCCATTTTTCATCGCAGGTAACAATGCGGTTCAAAATTCCTTCATTTGTGTGTCTGTTGAGCAGTGCAAGGAACGTCTCGACGCGTACTTCGCGCTGGCGATCATTGAGTTCGTGGGGCACCCATTTGTCAAGCTTTTTTACCTTGCCAATTTGACGCAAATGGACCAATATTGTTTTGACGCTAACGTCGAAAGCTGCTGCTAATTCAGCCGTAGATTGTGTATCATCAGCTTCCACAATCGCCTTTAATTCGTCATTATCGACCAAAGTCTTCGGACGACCGCGAGGTTCATTTTTCAGGTCGAAATTTCCAGAACGGAAGCGAGCAAACCAATAACAAATGGTGCGTTGGTTTGTAGTGTTAGCTCCGTAAACGTCGTTGATGTTGCGTGCCGCTTGTGCCGCGTTGCTGCCACGACGGTACTCATATTCCATAATTACTCGAATTTTTAACGTATCCATGATGACGAAAAAGATTGAAATGCGATGAAAATGTAACACTAATCAATAAACAAATGACTACTTTTGGAAAAAAAAATCCATGTTTTTAAAATAAAATTAATTTGAAATTAGAATTCTTAGCCAAACAAAAATTATTTTGATTTGAAATGGCCAGTACTGCAGAACGGCAATTTCATAGGTAAAGACCTTATATATAAGTATATACATAATTATTAAATTGAATGTTAATAATAAAGCGCTCATCTTATCTAGGTAGGTTTCTAGGTCCTAGTTGAAAAGTAGAATATAAAATGATCTTTTAGTTAGATTCTGTGATTTCTACAATCTTGCTTGACACACGTAACATGAGACGTCAGTCTGTTTTTTGTTGTCTTTGCTAGCCTGTTTTTGTGTTTTATTTTGCTGTGTTTTGTTTTTTTTTATTTAATTTTATGATTTTGATTTGGTTTTGTGATTTTGATTTGAATTTAAAATTTTAATTTTATTTATTTATATTATTTAATTAATTATTTTTATATAATATTTGTGATTGATGATAACGTATGATCTGGAAATGATTGAAATAAATGATTTTTGATTTGATTTTGATTGTCTGTGCTAGCCTTTTTTTTTTTTTTTGTTTTTTTTTGTGGATGGGAAATCATCAAATGACTTCTCCCGCTCTGGGCAGAGCGGAGGAGGGCGTGTCAGACTTTTACTGACTAAAACCCACTCATGATCCTTCAGTTGCCCGTGCCAGGGCCACGGTATCTCTTTCGAACTACCCGCGACCCCGGCGGCATCGGCCCAACTGACCCCGTCACTGCTGACATCTCTTTGAGGCGCGCGTGGAACACAACGCGCCGTCGACCCGGGCCTGGTCCTTACCGGACGGCGAGCTGTCCATTACTCGTCGTCCGCAAGCCCACGCCTACGGTGGCCGGGAATCGGCAATCGATTCCCGCCGCCCAGGGCGTCTCCTACGGCGGCTAGGGGCGCGAGGGCGCGGCTGTTGCCTCTCCCTCACGCGTTCCGCTTCCTCCTTCGCGAGCATTACTGCTTCACAGAAGGAGGTGACGGCTTCCCATGCACTCTCGCTCCGCACCATGGCCTGGACCAGGTTCGGACGCGAGAGATCGCCGCCGCCGGTCGCCTCCGTGAGAACACGGCGGTGCTCCGCCCAAGCCGGGCAGACCTCCACTGTATGCTCCACCGTGTCCTCCGGGCGATCCACACAATGGTGACACCTGGGCGTTTCCTCCCGCCTTATCCGAAACAGGAACCTCCCGAAACAACCGTGTCCGGTGAGGACCTGCGTCAGGCGGAAGGTGAGGACGCCATGGCGCCTCTCCAGTCTGTGCTAGCCTGTTTTGTTGTCTTTGCTAGCCAGTTTTGTTGTTTTTGCTAGCTTGTTTTATTATCTTTGCTAGCCTGTTTTGTTGTGTATGCTAGCCTGTTTTGTTGTCTTTGCTAGCCCGTTTTATTGCCTTTGTTAGCCTGTATTGTTGTCTTTGCTAGCCTGTTTTGTTGTGTTTGCTAGCCTGTTTTGTTGTCTTCGCTAGCCCGTTTTATTGCCTTTGTTAGCCTGTATTGTTGTCTTTGCTAGCCTGTTTTGTTGTGTTTGCTAGCCTGTTTTGTTGTCTTTGCTAGCCCGTTTTATTGCCTTTGTTAACCTGTATTGTTGTCTTTGCTAGCCAGTTTTGTTGTTTTTTCTAGCTTGTTTTATTATCTTTGCTAGCCTGTTTTGTTGTGTATGCTAGCCTGTTTTGTTGTCTTTGCTAGCCCGTTTTATTGCCTTTGTTAGACTGTATTGTTGTCTTTGCTAGCCAGTTTTGTTGTTTTTGCTAGCTTGTTTTGTTATCTTTGCTAGCCTGTTTTGTTGTGTTTGCTAGCCTGTTTTGTTGTCTTTGCTAGCCCGTTTTATTGCCATTGTTAGCCTGTATTGTTGTCTTTGCTAGCCAGTTTTGTTGTTTTTGCTAGCTTGTTTAATTATCTTTGCTAGCCAGTTTTGTTGTTTTTGCTAGCTTGTTTTATTATCTTTGCTAGCCTGTTTTGTTGTGTTTGCTAGCCTGTTTTGTCTGACTCCTGGCCATGGCTTCCATTGAATTTTCCCTTCGTCTTATACACTTCTCTGTAAATAATAGTTTTAAAGATATTCATTATAAGCATTGCCTGCCACAGAAGTAACTTCTTAGTTCTGTAAGAGACTACGAAAGTCACAGAACTAATAGTACCTACCAAAATAAGTAGCTCAATCTTATTCTTAAGTCGTCTTTGCCTTGATGCTTGACGTCACAGATTCAAGCTGTCAGCAATAAAATATAAATATGTATAAATCGGGACGTCGCTCGTCGCGTCGCAGCGCAAGCACACGTCATGACCATTCACATCACGTAGACAAGCCCAAACAACTTGTGTAACTCGGCTCACTGTGTTGCCAGATGACGTTGAAATCAAATAAATTAACTTTTAGAGAATTTGTATTTAAAAGTTAGTTACAACTTTGCTTCGAAAATTAGGAACCTGATACCTATATTGCCCTGGGGCACACCTTGATCGTTTCAGAGCTTCAATTATTATATGTACAACAAAAAAGCAATTTATTTATTTATTTAACATTTATTTAATGTAATGTCTAAGCGGTCTTGTGATTTCTGAAACATGTTAAACTAAAATATAATATTACTTACCGTATCAAAGATGGTACCCAGCAAATCACGATTACATACCAGTAAATCCAATTTACAAATCGTTCCAATTTACTTTTATTCTATAAAAAGGACGTATTTAAGGAAAATGCTGATAAATAAAATCAAACACCGGCTATTTCACGTGTTTGATGCTCAGAACTCGACAAATTGGTTTCTCGTCGGAGCGAATTAGCTTTTAGCGGTCATAACATTATGACTCTTCTTTGAAGCGTTTTCTTCATTAAAATTAAATAGTATTATGTTGCTCTGGCAAACATTGTCGTTAAGAGCGTTGGCTCTGTACGGCATTTTATACAAACATTCAAGTCCTTTTTTATGGAAATGAATGAACCGATTTTAATGAAACTTCATACGCATGAGCAGGATACATAGGTCTAAAAAGTTAGTTTCGAAATGTGTTATTTAAAAAAAGATGATTGGTAATCTCTGTTTCTATGGAATAATAAAAATAGGTCGAATTTAGCTGCAACACTATTTTTCGAAAATGTTCTTAACTAACTTTCATCATACATTCATTTGTTCATTCTTTCATTTCATCCTGGTTGTACAGATAACGATTTACCGATTTTATAACAATGGAATTCATCATTTATTTTATATTACTAATTTCAATATATTTATACTACCTATAGTTGAGAAGATGTCTCATGTTTTTTTTAAACAATGCATGTCTGCTCTACTACACTTTGCTCGCTGTTCTGTTCTGTTTGAACCCGTAAATGACTAAATATAAGCCACTTACACATTCAAAAACTACCCTCTATCCCCTATGCACTACACCTGGCAACATCACACTAGGTACACTTGTCCCCGTCTCTCACGTATTGGCACAAACCGTATATTGTGATTCTCTGCGGTGTTTCCCGCCAAGACGACAATGCCTCGCGAAGTGCCTCGCAGGTGGGCGTACAAGCATTGTCAATTAATTCTTTTGTTAGACTTCGATTCAATGTGGTTTCTCCTGTAAGCGTAGATCGGTATTTTGGTGAACTTAAAAGGAGCAAGATAAATTCAATTCTATTTATAAAATGTTTTAGATACGATTGAATTTAATTTACTTTACGTTTTTAATGCCCCAGAAAGTGGTAAGGCAATGTTATTGCTAGTTAGACATATTATGTATTGTTTTATGTTTGTTTGTTATGCATCGCTTAAGTTTCATTAATTGAAGAATTAGCCAACTTGCTGACCTGTGATGTTTTCCTTTTATTTTTGTTGAAAGTCTAAAGGCTCCCACAGACAGGCGCGTCGCGACTCCGGTAGAACAATTTCAATTAAGTTTTCATAAAAATTGTTCCACCAGATTTCGGCCCACCAAAGCTTTATTTCATAGTCATAGTCATAGTCATTTATTCATAAACAAATTAGTTGTATCTGAATTTACACATAAATTTACACAATTACAGCATATACACTAAAATACATTATATTTGAATTTTACAAATTACAGTAACAAATAAAAAATTTTAAAAATTAAAATTCAACATTTCTTTCTTATCATGTCATTACATAAATAAAATAATACGTTCAACTATTTAAAATTTAAAATAATAACAATAAAATAATTAATCAAAGGTAAATTAGCACTGATTGGTAGAATTAATAAATAAATCAATAAATCAGAATTAACAAAATCCAATAAAAATTAACAAACCATGATTATCTCAATAAAATACAATTCAATTACAATTCTATAAAATTATAGTTCTTCTACAGCATACAGACACTTAGTCAATAGGAAATTATTTAGTCTAATTTTGAAAGCGCTGCTGTAGACAGCACTTTTAATGACTAAAGGCAGTCTATTGAATAATTTCACAGACTGGTATCGTGAACTTCAAGTTGACATAGTACTCTTTTGTAAAACACGAGTAGATACAAAAACAGTTCGAGACATGATTAGTCCGTAACTTTTTTGTACATCTCTTATTTACTAATATCGGAAAAAAATGCTATCTTGATTACTTTTAAAACTGCTCATTTGTAAAGTTTTTGTTCACAATTATTTTAAGACTAATTTGAAAATAACCTCTGGGGCCTGCACAAAAACCTTACATTACTCAGAAGAAAAAACTCGTTCAAAATGTATGGTACCATCAACCGCAAGTAAACATTTTGATTTTGAAAGCGCCTTTGTAGTATTAGTAAGGGCGGTTATCGTTAGGGTTACTATTAACGACGCTACATGCAGTTGTCTGTACCTACATGCCTATTTACCTATTTATACTAAGTTGACATTATATTTTCTCATAAATATCTTATGAATAAAAAAAATAATAAAAAAAAACTTTATTCAGTTCAGAAAAAAAAAACACGGTACAATAAATACAAATTCTCCAGAGAATTTGTATTTATTGTACCGTGTTTTTTCTCCTAGTGTGGGAATCCTAGTGTGGGGTCCAGACCCCACACTAGGATTCCCTGTGTCGTGGTGTCCAGTCCCTTCCCAAATAAAGCAAATAGTTCCATTAATTAAATTAAATTTAATTCACGTGTGCATTTGTTAACACACTTTCATCATTCATATTAATCCGTCTATGATTTATCATTTTTATTGCTCATAATTACGGGTGATTAGAGGAATGGTTCTATCGCAACTCGCCATTTCAGATGGATATTTAGTTTTTTTACTGGTTACCATTATCTAAATATTAATCTATTTCATAAAAAGTTTTGGTGTCTGTCAATCATTTCATCAAACATTTCTGGGGACTGCTGGAATTTGCGTTATAATTGTGAAACTGGGAGCCATTATGTTTATATTGATGTTGACGTATTTGTAGGATTGAATAAAGTGAAACAAAACTAAAACGGTATCTAATACGAGTATCGTGCAGCCAACTTACGAACACAACTATTTGTTTTTCGATGGCAAATACTTTGTGGTAGATGTAGCTGATTTACTGGTCGTTAGAGGCGCGACACTATCCACAATTCTAGGCAACAGTAACAATGGTCATCTCCATGTTAATGGTAATCATTGTATCTCAGCTCTTGTTTATCAAACAATAAGTCGTAAAATGTTTTCTTCACAATTAGATATACCTTCAGTTTCAAATGTTGACAACATTACAACAACATCTATTATAGTATGAATTTCTCATCATTGTCAGGTTTTATTGTCATTATCGATTCAATATTTTCCTTCATTCACATGTCGCGAGACAATGATTTATATGAGAACATCAAATAAGAACTGTCAGCTATTCGTTCGTTGTTTTCTGAAAGAGACTTGATTAGAATTCTACAAGAATCTTTATTAGCATAATAATATGTTTATCAGTTACTTTTACGTTTACTCTCTGTCTCTCTCTCTCTCTCTCGCTGTGTACCGAGTGATAATCTACTAAAATCAGACTGTAGCATTTTCCACTTTGCCCTCACCATCATAACTATAACATCAATTTTATAATTATTTAATACCGTTTTTATATACTTACTTGTACATATTCTTAGTTAGATTTTAAATTATGTAAATAAAATAAATACTTATACAGTTCTTCATATACCGTTTTATTATATGAAGAAGATTACTTTTACTTTGATCTTTCGATTATCCTCTGTTTCCTTATTCATTGACTGTTTACCGATTTAACATAATCTCAGAAGATGTTATGCAAACAAATCTCAATACCATTGTAACTGATTTCTACTCTATAAAGAAAGCACTTTAAAATTAAATAGGGAACTTGCTATTTCACGGTACGTCCTCAGCCGTAACATAATCATAACTATGTAGAATGCAAGACAAACAGACTAACAAACATCTCGAATGTTCCGGCACGAACTCTCGATTGTCTAGTCTTATAATAAACATCGATCTATTATTAGCAGGACTAAGTAATGACATTCAGTGTAAGTGTTTGCCTAGCCACAGTCGCTCGGAGGTCAGAGTCGGGCCTGTGGTCAGACTGACGATACTATTCGCTGACTGCTCGAGACTTGTGAGCAAAGTGAAATTAATTAAATACTTTGTGAAGGTATTAACGAAGATGATGAAGAAAAATGAGATGCAGAAAGAAATGACGCCTGCAATGAGGTATAAAAGCCGTATGGGAAATAAATAATTTAGTAATAGGGTTTAAAGAAGGTGACTACTGAGATGACGGCTGATATTGTGATAGACATGTTGAGCCCCATAATAAATATTGAGATACGGGCAGGAGGATGGTAAAGAATGCTAAATATATAAATAATTTTTCTTCATAGTAATTATGCTAAATTAATGCCAAACATGACAATATATTAAACCTCTCATGTATTGTGCGCCGCTGAGCAACAAGATTTGTCAACAGTTAGATTGCGTATTATCCACTAAACTTCCAAGCCAACATTTTCAAAACCGTTGACCGCAACAAATCAGGCACTGTGTGAACATAACTACCCTCATTTTCGGCTTTAAACATTGCTGATTCCACTTTTCTACAATTTTTCTCGGTAAGGCATAACTAATCTCATCCACATAAGCACCGATATCGACCATCTGTATTGTCCCATGTCTAATAAGGACCACGCTAGGCAAGGAGTAGGAAGTGATACCTACCTAGTAGTATATAAGGAATGTAGTGTGCTAGTTGTTTTCTAAACAGCTGAGGGCAAAGTCAGTGTCATAATATTGTTAGAGCTAGTCGAGACAGGTGACACGTTCAGTGTAGGAGCACCTATTCTAGAAATGTTACGAAATCGATACTGATTTATTAGCGTTGCTATTAAAAAAACTTTTTTACAAAAAAATACAACCGACTTCCAAAAACAACACTACAAAGTGAAAAATAACTTTAATTTCGGAAGTCGGTGTCTGATTAAATGTATTTCCGTTTTTGCCACCGACTTCCGAAATTAAAGTTATTTTTCACTTTGTAGTGTTGTTTTTGGAAGTCGGTTGTATTTTTTTGTGAAAAAGTTTTTATTTTTCACTTTTTAGTTGTTCACATGTGCTTACCCCTTCACAGCGTACTGGCGTGATGTTATGTTATGAACTGGTGTGAACAACAAATAGACATGAGATTTCAGCAATCCCAGTCCATTTGCTATCATTTATTGAGGAGTTCCGTTGCCTATCTCAGAAGTTCTTCATCAGATCTTCACCAAATTGAAATGGGACCACTCCAAGAAAGTAATCTTCCAAAAACTATCCAAATCGCTTCAAGTGTGCCTATAAAATTGGAAGAGTTCTCTCTATTTCTCCAGGATCCCATCATCAGATCCTGACTTGACGATCATGGGACCACCTGGAATGTATACCCTTTCAAACAAAAAAAAAACAAAAAAAATCCAAATCGGTCCAGCCATCTTCGAGTAATCGGGGAACATATATAAAAATTTGAAGTCGGTTAAAAAAAGGAAGTTGCTTTTTAAGATGATGATGAAAAGTGATGGATTTAGTATTGTTCGGTTATTAGTATATAATAATGTCTAATGTTTATGTATTTCGGAGTCTTCGTTCGATGTCTAAATTGAGTGAATGTGATGTCGTCTGCCAAAGCTTTATTCGTTCTTTTCAGAATAGGCTGCTTATATATCACAGCAACTGTACTGATTACCTATTTTTAGGGCTTTAGGCATCTAACTGTACTTCCGCCTTCGCAAACAAACATTATGGTTGTGGTAACTTCTAAACAAAGATGGTTCCGAGGGAGACAGATGTTCTAGATGTCTAGAATCAACGTGATTGCCCTGTGGACTGTGACTGCTCTAGTTAAGGCCAAAGAATAAATGTTGTGTTTTAATTACTTTCTCCTATTTCCATCGTTTGATTACTTGGTTAGTTCTTTTTACTTTACTAACAAAACAAAGGTTTTTAATGTCCTTATTGTTATACTTTTAAATTTCTAAAGTTGGTTGTTATATTTTTTAGAGAAGTGAACTAAACCCGGGATTGCTCACAAAATATATGTATTTGTTTACTGACATCGAATACAAATGATTAATTACCAAACACTGATGCTTCTAAATACTACTAAAAGAAACGTGTCCCATACATTAGCCTCACAATTCTTTCTATAGCGTTACAAAGAGGTGAAGACGTGTTGCGACAGACTTGCTCAGCGACTTGAATGAAAGAAATCGTATCGCACGAGATGTTGGCAGCCCTTGAGTATTGCAATCAGAGACAGGTTTGAAGATAGTGGTGATGAAGAAATGTTGCGAAAGTATGTGGTAATTTATAGTTATGTGTCCAGCAGAAAATGAAAAGTATTGTGTTAATTAATATTAAAGAAATGTAACACATTCGAGATGTCAGCCCTTGAGGATTGCAATACACACAATAATGTTTGAAGATAGTGATGATACAGACATGTTGCAAAAGTAGTACGTACTTACGTGTCGTAGAGAACAGGAGAAGTTATATTATATACGCTACGGTTGAAATAATTTAATACATCAAAGTAAACGAAATTCATAAGGTTTAATTAAAAGGAGGAAGAAAACCAGTACCTAGTTAACTTCTTACTTATTGTTAGTGACTGTAAGATCTTTTAAAACATAAAATGTACCATATTCGAAGGTTTAAATTCGCCCCTCCCAAAAATAAATTACTGTAGCAGTAAGCAGTGATAGCAGGTAAGAACCTACGTCTGTGATACTTCTAAATCGACAAACCTGGTCTATCTAAGATCTAAGTATGTAAGTATATGTAATATGTGCATCTCTTAAAAGTGATCATAACAAAGGTATAGAACAATCAAAACAGTTACAGAAGAGTTGCCAAGCAACATTATCTCCTAAATTACTGTTCTATTCACTCATTCTCCTCGATTAACTTTTATTACGTAGCTCAACAACTTAAGCAATATTTGCGTCTTTTCTGTCCCTTACACGTGCTTACTTGATTACTTCAATAATTTATGTTCACTGAGTAATTAATAAATGACTAAGCAAAATATATTAAAAGTTTATAAAATGTCTATTACATAACATCCTTACAAACTGAAGTTTTGGGTTTGTTTTATATTCACTGAAGCATGTCATGTGTATTAGAGGTTCTTTTGTTCAGTGATCCATATAGTAATCGGGATCAGTACTATTATTAATAATAAAATAAAACACGATATTTATTGTGATTTTAATGAAGATATGAGTTATTATTTAAATGATATAACAAGCTTTAGCCTTAGTTGAGTCGTAAGAGAAGTTTGGCGTTAATTTATTTTAATAATTTATTCTTCAAAACCTTACAGTCTAATATCTAGTGTACCTAATTTACAATTAGCGATAAAAGTAAACATTTACAAGCTCCCACCGATTAAAAACTGTATCTAATGGGGTCTATCTAGAAACCGGAGATTTCGTGAAGTGACCTGTATAATTTTATTTTATTTTATTTTTATTTTTTATTTATTTATTCACTCCAAACATACAAATATCCTTACAGGCTAGACCCAATGCGATATTGTAGCACACATATATAAATTAGATAGTTCCACTGCTTGTACCATAACAAATTCTATGGGTAGCTATTCTCTCAAATTCACCCAAAGTGCAACAGAATATGTCATCATCATCATAATATCAGCCAGTGTTACTTAATTATTAATACTGAAAACAATTCCAATAAAAAAGGTTTTCAATTCAAGGCCCATCTATTGTTAGGATAATTGGGTGACAGGAAAAGGTTCAGGTCCATTCTCACAAAATAATCTGATTCTGTTACCTGCCATATTTATGTTTTTTTCACGAGTCAAAATAACGACCTCATAATGATGTATTCGGTAATAATAAGACATATGTATTGTATATGCACGAAAAGGAAGGGTCAGGTGGATTTTATTATGCTAAAAAATCTGTAGCTATAATGATCGCGAAAAATATTAGAATGAAAAAGGGCTTATTTTCCTTAAGGCTTAATTTCAAACGGACTAAAAGTACTTTTAGTCCGTTTGGAATTAGAATTTCATAAATTGTTTTTTTTATTTTTAAATTTTTATCGAGGTGAAAATACTTTTCTTATTCTATAACGTTTAAATTGTTTAAAATGATAAGCCGGAATAATGATGGTAATTTTTTTTTTAAATTTATCTACCACCAAGTCTTAGATCGTACCTCGTAAAACATGTACCATACATGTTTTACTTTTTCTAGGCTCCACCCGCGCTTTATATTCCGGCCCGTGCAATGAAGCAATAGCGACCTCAAATTCGATGTTAATGCCAACTTGTGCAAGAGGGTAAAGTTTTTCACTGGGACATCCATGTCTAACTTTCGTCACGAGTCGCACAACAGATACAGTAGGATACTTGTCATAACGATGTCTTTTGAAAACATGACCGCTACAAAAGTTATAAATCTGCCTGCCTTTTCCCAATTGTGTTGGGGTCGGCTTTCAGTCTAACCGGATGCGGCTGACTACCAGTATTTTACATGGAGCGACTGCCTATCTGACCTACACAACCCAATTACTGGGTGGTAATACGATACCCCTTGGTAAGACTAGTTGTCAGACTTTCGGGCTTCTGACTAACCGTCAACTATCAAAGATCTACGAATGACAGCTGGGACCGTGCTTTCCGAGGCACGGAGGGATCTCGATATTTTACGAATGATCACCCATCCACGGACCAACCTCGGCAAGCGCAGCTTTAGCTACTATAGCTACGTAGGTACATATTTTTCTGAAATCGTAAAAATCTTTATGTATCTCGTGAAAGTTATGATATAGGCAGATAGATAGAATACTCTTCATTATGCACACTATAAAAATTACAGATATAAATGTAGACATTTTACATAAGCTGACACAATGGGCGTCGTTATCGCTAAAAGTGATCTTTTACAGACAACCTTTGGATGGATTAAGGAAAGGAGAGACAATACTAATATGATAATATGATTACATGTCTATTGTCGGAAAGAACACTGTGACCCTCTGGTTTGCTACAAGACAAAAACTAAATTAAGGATAATACCACAATCTCATTAGATTGTGGTATTATCCTTAATTTAGTTTTTTTCTGGGTGTTAACAGACATTTCTGTTAACACCATCAAGCTGACTCCTCACTAGGCAACATCCAAACTGACATAAAAAATAGATCAGACATAAGAAAAGAATACAAATGTTTTACTGAAACATTTCGAAGCGCAATTTCATAATTTATTCAATTAAAATTTGGCTCATTCCACTTGTCTTTTTTGAGAACCCGAGTATGTATCCAAAATCATTGTAATGGGTGGCACTCTCATTGAGCACCTTTGTGTTTGTCATTAAATTCTGTTGTCCATTTTGGCGGACAATAAAGTACACCGCAGTTTGTTTGCCGCCTGGTGAGGCCTTACTGTTTTGCAAAGACCTACCTACGTCTAGCAACCGTGTAAATATCGTTTACAAACTCACTGTGTAGGTAATATGCATAAAAAGAGTGATTATCCAACGTGTCGTGTTTGTCAAATGATCTCACTGAAGTAGTAATTAGTGGGGGGTCAAGGCTAATAACTTACTTGCACAAACACGCTTCACAAACATTCTACTTGTACTAACATCCATACATCTCATAGTGCGTTATATAAAATGCTAAGTATGTTTTGCACGTCAAAAGCTTCTTCCAACTAATGAAGGAACCATTAATAACTGCATTTGCACAGATTTGCACACTGCAGCCGATCTATTCTGTGAAATGTCACCGCGTATACGAGCTGTCGTTAGTGTCAATCCCTGGCATCAGGTGGAATGACAGATCACTTCAAGCTTATTTCACCTAAGTTTTCACAGTGAGGTTTTAACTTATTTTAAACTTAGAGAGACTCATGTTTTAACTCGTGTTACTCGTCGTAGGGCTTAATATTTACTATGCTTTTTTAACTTTATTTTATCAGATCTATGTATAAGTTTTCCGCCTGATACTTGGTCGTTTGGGGATCACTTGACAGAGGTCATGAGCGTCTCTGGCAAGATTTGAATTTTGCACTTCCCAATACTTATTTTCTAGGAGGAGTACGCAAAAACTTTGAAAGAGTAATTTAAGTTATTTGTTCGTTCAAGCATTCAAATATAGTTCTTACTATTATGCAGGAAGGAAACAATACAACATGAGTTAATTTATCTACGAGTACCTACTATTAATAAAGCAGAAGAGTTTTTTTTTTGTTTGTTTGTTTCAACGTGCTAATCTCTGAAACTGCTAGTCGGATTTGAAAAAATATTATTGCATTTGATAGCCCAGTTCTTGAGGAAGGCTATAGGCTATTTACCATTACGCTACGGCCCTTAGGAGCCGAGCAAAATTAAAAAAAGTTAGAAAGAACGCTAAGCGAAAACGAAGTAATAGCGCGGCCAGGCGATGCATTGCGACGGGGTGCGTTGGGTGGACGACAAATTTCACGCGGACGAAGTCGCGGACAGAAGTTTATGTATTATAAAATGTCTTAAAAGTTTACTCGTCTAGCTTTTTCTAGGGCCAATTTGACAATAATATGGTCTACATTAATATTTTTTGCAATAGACGATAGTACGAGTATAGCGAGATTGCTCAAAAGTTCTTGACCAACCTGCGATTGTAAATTTTATATTTTCCTATTCATTTTAATTTGCGGAAAGATCTTTCACAGGCAGCAGAAAGGCGTGGTCACAAACTCAGATTTCGGGTGGTTACAATGGCTAATGACAGGTTTACGATAGTCATTATTGTGTGATAGGAGTGAGCGGAGCGAGCTCGAACATTTTTGGGCCCCTTTTCCGATAGGTTAGATTTTCTTTTGATCGGCTTTATAGAATTATAATCATTAGAATCAGCAACAAAACTCCATAAGTTAGAATTGACCTTATATCTAGCAATTTCATGAAATCATGAGGTTTGAGGTCAATCCTAACTTATGGAGTTGTATTGCTGATTCTAATGATTATAATTCTGTAAAGCCATGTTAGTTACGGCCGCGAATCATATTTTAATCAACATATAACCTGACACTGACCTGGAAATTGCAAAAAACGTAAGAGAATTTGAATTTCGCGGGATACCTTAGCGCACCCCTCTTAATATCAAGAGGGATTGCCCGTCACAAGGTGTAAAGTTCTTGTGGCAATTCTTTGTAAAGTAATATTAAACCGCATTTATTGACAAGACTTGAAAATCTTACCTTATGATCATTTGTAATAAGCTAGCACATCTAAAAAAGATCAATTAGTTCGTCCTTCAAAGTAATCAGGCGGTTGAAACCAAATCTCCCACACTACAAATCGTTCAAAATAACTTTTAAACAATTCAAAGCAAAAACATTACAAACGAAGTAAATTGTTTTAAAATTGCTGCAGACGCATTTTTTGCAGTAATTCTAATAGTCTGTAAGTTACATACTGGCGTCCATTTTACAATTTTTTGTTTGGCGGGAAAAATGCACACGAACAAAAACTTAGATCTTTTCTGAATAGTTTGCTGATTAACTTTACTTTATTCGTGTGAACTCGTTAACTTTTCGTAGTTTCTGTGCAAATGAAAATTTTATTGAAAATATTAAAACACATTTTGAATGTCGAGATAAAATCTCCAAAAACTAATTTAGCCAGACTCAGATTTGTTAATTATCACAAAAATTTAATTACAATACATTATGTATAATATTATGACAATAGGGCAGCCGTAAAATTTTCAGTAATAATCTCGTAGCGGATCACGCTAGTAACACAGTGGAAAAGGTACGTAAATCTAAACAAATAAATCAATTTTCTTAAAGGGAACACTATATTGTACTATGACTTACTTGTAAGACAATAGTAAGTACAAGGCAATAGGATTTCCAGTCTTTGTTTTACGTACTCGTACGAGTACTAATTCGATAGCAAAAAGTAAGATTAAAAACAAAAACCAGACTATTGAAAAATCACGCTCTAAAAGTATGAAACAAGAAAATATCTCCTTTGAAATTAGAAAAAAAACAGACAAATTAAAAATCTGGAGTCACACGTAATCTGTTTGATTTATGCCCTGACATGACGTGTGACTCCGGATTTTTATGAAAAGTTTAACTTCAATTTTTTTAGCCAGGAACTAGTTTTGTTACTAACATTTTGTTACTAACAGAAACGAAACTTATTTAAAAAGCCGATAACAAAAAGTACTTCTTTGGAGAGATTCAATTAGTTAATTGTTGTGTTTTTATTGCAAGCTAACAAAATGTACAAAAAGTTGTCACAAGCAGAGAGGCAAAGTAACAAACCAGTTGATTGAATCTTAGCACTTCAAGTGAGTGATGTCATACAGAAAAAGGTCTTTTGATGTTCGTTCTAGAACTTCCAGATTGGATGAACTGTCTCCTCCGCATTACATGTCCACAACACTACAGTCGGTGACTCCTTCTCTTCTCCATGCTTCTCTGTCGCAAGCTACTTTTAGACTCTGTCTTCGTATTCCGTTTGATTAGCAGTTTCATTCTACAAAGCGGCCACACTATGTGACAACTTTCAATAAGCACCTGTTCCACAAATTGTATGTGTTGTTATCTTTGATGTAGATATACGTGTCTGTTGGGACTTCGATATCAGTGCATGTTTTCAAGGTTCAATATTGAATTGATTAGAATATTTATTTTGGCTTTTTATCAAATGTGGGTGGCCTTCCTGATCTGACCCGGCAGTAGTATAATTGAGCACCCTCTTCGACTCCATTAAAGTAACATTTGTTATTTGTTCCAGGTTGACGGTGCGGACAGCGATGCGTTAACGTGACGATACTAGTAGTCGGATCATATCAAAGCCGGGATCAAGTGACCGTTGCGCCCGCGCGCCGCGCGCCGCCCCCGCCCATCGTGCCACTCCATCGCCGCGAGCCACCGCATGCGCACGCGCCGCGCTCCCGCGATATTTGCTCCGATACAGTATCCTAAAGTGACTGATTAGTGTAATGAACGTAATCACTTACTGATTGCAGAAGTCTCTTCATTAAGTCAATCGACTGTTATTTTAATTGATACGCCTTTTTGTTAACATTTTCTCCTATAAATGGACAAGTGCATTGAGTAAGTGGAGAAGGCTACATTCCAAACCGGTGTCGTTCTTTAATGGACGAGGTGTGTACTACTCTGTGTGTGTTTTAGTAGTTATCGGATGGTGACTGGATTGGTTTTCGGAGTGTACAGCTTTTCCCTTGCAGGAAATAGTGATATACAGTAAGAAACATTAATTAAAACTTGTGAACTCATCTCAGCGTAGAGCTCGCCAGCCATAATGTAATAGTGCTGACAAAAAGTGAGAAGCATTCAAAAGAAAAATGGCTCGCGGAACGCTGAGTGAAAACGAGCGCCAATGCTTAGACGCAGGCGCAAAAAATCAATCAGAACGTCTCCAAGAGTCGGAAAAAACACTTAGTGATTGCAAACCGAATGGACTCAGAGTGCGCTTCCTGGACGAGGAAGGAAAAACAGAAAGGATGGTCAGCGCCGACGAGGTCGACTGCACTGTCTCACGAGTCAAGAAGATACATATTCTTAAGAACAGAAGCTCGAGCGAAACAAGCATACTGCTGAGGAACCCGTCTCTCATGAAGAGGCGCTCCAGTTCTGAACGCCGGTTCAGTGACGGACTCACCGACAATCTAAACAACAACAACCTGAACGAAAACCTGAACGGTAGAATAAAAACGACAGAGTTTGACAAATCCGATAAGACTGATGAAGCTGATCAAACCAAAGAAATAAACGGCCAGAGCTTTAAGAAGAACTGCAACGTTTACAGTGTGAACCAGGCAAAAACCTTGACTCCGGAGAGGAAGAAGTCGTTACCACTGACGATGCCGAGGTTGATCGGCCATAAGATTCAGGAAAATGGACAAAACAAGTCAATCTTGCCGGCTGAAGTATTTTTGGCAGATGGTGCGTCCGGCAAGGACTTCACTGCTCGAGCGATCGGACGACTCTCCAGAGGAATCGGGAAGCTGCTCCGTCGTACAAACAGCGTGCGCATTAGTGATCCCGATCCGGTGTACAAAGTGGCGTATCTCGGGAATGTACTCACCGGCTGGGCTAGAGGTGAGTTTCACTTAGTCGTTCTTATTATATTATTAAATATGAAAACAAGGCGTAGGTTTATGTATGTTTATGTAGGAAGATGGACGTAACATAAACAATAAATACATATGAAATGTTACATAGAAAGTGAATTTTGGCAATTACTGGTCGTTTCACAACCGAGACGGTTACCCTAGGTTCAGTTAACAGACAAATCTCGTCACGCTCTGTCTCTTGCCAGCCGGCACAACGGCCTGTTAGATAATATTATCACTTACGGTATCTTCTAATAAAAGTGTTTGTTGCTCAATGTTGCAGTTATCAGATGAGGTATTTGGGTCAGCATATTGATAATTTGATAGGTCATTTCGCAAAACAGAAAAAGCGGTGGTCCGACGCTAGTCCCCTGCAAAACACCGGGCCGTTGCTACATTCCAATGAGCAAATTGATTATGTATTGGGTTAGTTTCAACACAAATGCACGTACAAGTTCCAATAACGTACCTGTGTTTAGTAATGTAATTATAGTTGTTGTAAAAAGATTAGTTTAAATAGGAAGTTATCAAGCAAACGCTCATGTTAATCTCGGAAGGAATTGTTATTAATATTACATTAATGCCTAAGTAAACGTAAGAAGTAAATAATAAGATAAAGGTAGCATTAGAGAACGTTTCTATTTATGTCTCAGCACGTAATGGTGTATAGTTTTTTATAGTCGTGTCAATAGAATCGTCGGTAACTGAGGTTGCGTAAGTGGTCCAAGGCGATTCGGCCGAGCAAAACGGTTGGATCTCTAAATTTGAAATTAACTCCAAATAGCGTATATTAAAGATTCATAATGCACTAGTTAAAGTGATATCCGAATTTTAACGTTCATCTTGTGATGAACGTTAAAATTCGCTTGTGCACGAAGCAGTGTATTGCTTCTTATGTAATTGCTGCTTCAAATGTTTTTATACACACAAAAATACAAAAGATTTCTATCACTGTAATGCTGTAAAGTGTTTTGTTACTGTTTAACTATTGTTGCATTGCTACTAAACTACTGAATGATTGCTCATCTTACTCTACACACGTATCAAATTTTTATTCTATTATGAATTTGCTCCAATCTCAGCTTAAGAACTCGTGCCAACGAACAACTAACTGCTTTGTTGACAAAATTATAAGTATTTGGAATCGTATATCTGCACTAAAACAAAGCGCAAACAAAGTTACATACCACGCAATTTCTATGATAACCAGTCTGTATTCTTTATATATAACTTTTATAACAATATCTGTAAGTAGACATACTCGTAACAACGGAATCTTACAAGAGTTGTGAAAATATTTGAAACATCATTTATAAACTTCGCTGAATGACATTATAAAATGCAGGAGCAGTATGCAAACACGAGACGTAAATGTTTAAATTTAAATAAATGCATCGAACATAGCGAAAGGAATGTCGATGTTAATCAGTAAGAGACTTTCGTTTTAGACGCATCTGTCATGCGTCGCTGTGTCCGATAATTGGTGAGATATCCGAAACGTTCTGAGAGAAACTGAACATTTGAACAAACCGTATCACATAATGATGACGTAGATTGCATTTATTTAAAAGTTTGTTTAAAGAATGATAATGTATACTTGAAAAAAGTAGGTGAAGATCGCATACTATTTGGAAAAGTGTTGATATTTGCATTTGAAGATGTAAATGCGACCAAATATTAGGATTTGTTTCAAGTTTGTGATAAATTATAGCTGTCCCAATCCTTCTCTATCCATGTTTACGCACGCAGCATTTTAATGTCAAATCTTCCTAATATGTAATAATGCACGTCTATTTAACGCCTGTCTATCCGAAGACGTTTTGTTTTGATGTATTTTTATAAAACCTTTGAAATCATGTCGGGCGCGTTGCGCTAATGGTAATATTTTCTATTCATAACTACAATCCTTATTTTTTGGTAAATGGCTCTTCATAATGGTTATCTATACTGGCTCAGGTTTGCTCAACTAGAGAAGTTATTAGTCATTAATTATTTTATTCTATCAATGTCAGGTTCGAATATATGTAAATAGTTTAATTTTTAGAGTGAATGACAATTTAAATTCTGCGGTTTAATTCAAAGTTAAGACTAAACCAATGCTGGAAAATAGTCTGACATTGGAAGTGAAGATTGTACACATTCAAATCAGCATCCAAAGAAAGTTGTAGTAGTCAATGTAGTGGACATAAAAGATTGTGATCAGAATTGGTGTCAACCTGGACGCGGACTTTTATGCGAGTGAAAGTCCGCAGCATCTGCACAGTGCATCCTAATGTACTTTTACTTGATCCGGGCACTGGATCATCAACATTTTTATCATACGTGACGTTATGAGATAAGCTTAACTGCGCAGATTGTTAAGATCATGGCTCTAAACCTATTATGGTCATTAGTCACACACTTGACGAGTTTCATGTGATTTATGGTGTTAATTGCTTTTTTTTCATGTGAGCTTGACGTGAGGATATTTTTTTTATTTTACCTTTGATACAAGCGTGATCAACAAACAAGCACAAGCTCATACAATTATTAATAAGATGTGAATTGGTTGATTAATGTTAAAGTAAATAATTATATCGCTTCGACGTACATGTTGCTAACTACACCGGTTTTGAGTACAAAAAACATTTATTGCGATTATAATATTTCTTTTACTATACTAGTTTAGATACGAGTTGTTAGTAGCAAAATGCAATCTACTTTGGAATTGTTATTTATTCGGAGGCTGACTCGATAATAAAAGGCATTACAGAATGTATTAGCTATAATTTCTGTTTTCTAATTCTAGCGTAGGTTATGAGCGTGAACCGAGGGAAATGGTTGAAAGCCACCATGAGCATGGGCCAGCCTTTCACTGCCATTATAATCTTTGCACTGGGCAGGTTTATATTGTCGGACACAGCCGCAATCAACTCTCTATACAAAAGAACATCATATTTTACTTTTGTTTACACCTCTATCGCCAATATTTATCGGATATTCCGTGTTATTCGACTTTTTATAAAAAAAAAAATACTTTTTCAATGTTAAATTCAAGGTCGTGTATAGAGATGCAGTGAAAACAACGTCTATTGTGTACAATCTTGTTGTTTCTTGTCACTTAATAAAATAATATATTATTAGGTTGTTTAAATGCAAGCATGATTTCACCTGAGATTTATTTTTATTTGCTATCAAATTAGTGTTATCTCAAGTTGTAAATTTATTTCTACTTGTCCGTCCATGAGAACTGTTTCTATCTGGTTAAGTTTTTCGTTTTTATCTTATCAATGACTTTAACCTAAATGC
The DNA here is from genome assembly GCA_946251885.1 of Cosmia pyralina. Taxonomy (NCBI): domain Eukaryota; kingdom Metazoa; phylum Arthropoda; class Insecta; order Lepidoptera; family Noctuidae; genus Cosmia; species Cosmia pyralina. Next base: position 670,953 of record OX276345.1, read on the forward strand.
ACACGAAGCCCATTAATTGCTTTTAGCATATTAATGTTTATTCGATACACCTACTTACATGATGCGCATCTATGAAAACACGAAACAATATTTGAAGAAACCATTTCTATCTATATTTCTAGTTATTTCTTTAGATATATGGGGACTGTGAAATATTGCTGTTATTTCAACATGCTTTTATGAAACTTGAATAATTTATAGGAGATATAGTGTTTGCTTCCAAAAGTTTAGCAATGATCGTCAAGGCTAAATCTGAATGATGATATTGTATCTACAAATGTATGGCCACCGGTCGCAATCCGTCTAATTTTATCTTTACTATTGCTGGTACTATATTACTAATGGTTTTATTGTTCTACAATAGTATTTTTTATTTTCATTATTGTAGTATAATCAGTTAAGTCAGATGTCCGATGAGAATAAAAAAGATGACAATAATTTTATAAACGACGTAGGTATTGATACGGGGAAATGAAGTCATTGCGTCAATGCTCTTCGGCGACAAACTAATAGTGGGTACAACAATCCTAAGGGATATCTGCTGCGTTTCAACTTTCTGGATATATCCAGAAAGTTAAAGCTAAAGCTTTACCTATATCCATGATCAATCAATCTGCCTGGCCTTTTCCCAACTATGTTGGGGTCGGTTTCCAGTCTAACCGGATGCAGCTGAATGCCAGTATTTTACATGGACCGACTGCCTATCTGACGTCCACAACCCATTAATTGGGTAATAGGATACCCTTTGGTAAGACTTGTTGTCAGACTTTCATGCTTCTGACGACCCGTAAAGACTGTCGACGACGACATATATCCATGATCATTAACTGTAATTATTCTGAACTCTAGCTAGGATTAAAAATTAGCATGGAAATGTTTTGTTGTATTACGTATTCAAAAAACGTTTACATTCTGAACAAAAACATCTAATTCCATAACAACGTAGTTTGGGTACCCACCACAAGTTCATGTAGATTGTTGATATCTCCCGTCGGCACACCTGACACTGACACGGGTTTCACTTCCACCTGAGACTGTCACTGGACCCCATTGTACAGCGGAAGTGCACGATTGCTTTCTGTCTCCTTTGCACCCAGCCTCTCGCTTGCACTCTTTTTTCGTATCGCATTCCAAGCATCATTGTTTGGTCGGTCGCTCCCACAGACACGCTCGGCGGCGTTTACTAAGCCAACCGTCGTTATATCTACCATCCGTATAAGCTCTATCAATTAAGGATTAAAGTCTAATTTCCTTTGTATTAATTCCCTCGTATTTGTCCCTAGTCTACTGGTTTTGTAGCATTTGTTAACGCTATTTTTCATTATGAATGTACTAGAAAATTGTAATAAAACGTTCACTGTTCCTTTGCTTTGATGTTCTAAAAGGAATTCTAACGTTTGTGCATCAATCTTATGAGTTTTATGAGTAGTTTTGATATAATGTATGAACTTATGTTTCTAGTTAGATTTAATATATTAATATTATTAGTATTCCTCAAACTTGTTGTTGAACAAACGTTCATGTATTGAAGTGAGTTTAGCGTTCAGTCATGAAAAAGGATATCTAATGATAATTTCATGGCTTTTCATTTATGCTTCTCTTCGTACCCATTTTTTCTAAAATATATTTGTTACATTTACCGTGTAATCAAATAGGAAAAAAATCTGTTTGACAGGAAAATACGCTATAAAACACTGTTATTGACTTTTTGTCGGAAATGATTTGAGGCAGTGAATATAATGCTGGGTTCCATTAACATTTTTTTTTTATTTTGGTGTTGATTCATTTATTTTTCATTAATTTCCGGTTAGACTGATAGCCGACCCCAACATAGTTGGGAAGAGGCAGGCAGACGATGATGATGGTGGTTTGGAAAATTGGAATTAGTGTGACAAAAAAAATCATCTTCGTCTAAAACGTTACCCCCAGATTACTTACATATCATATTTGTGATGATGACATAAGTATTCGTTATAGATAGAGAGATGGAGACTAATTAGAATTACTTTTGCATAAGCATAATCAGCCTATAATGTTCCCACTGCTAGGACACAGGCCTCCTCTCGGTGAGAAGGAGTAGGCTGTAATCCACCACGCGGGCCCAGTGCGGGTTGATAGATGTCACATGTCTACGAATTTTTCGGTTCTAGAACAAGCCGGTTTCCTCACGATGTTTTCTTTCACCGTTTTGAGAGCAGTGGCGATGAGACAATTTACACAAAGTATGCGCCTGTCTGGGTTCAAACCTACGATCTACAACTCGAAAGTCGCGGTCGTTACCACTGGGCCACCACTGCTCTCCACAAATTACTTACCTACTTATTTTTAATAACTTTTCAGTATTTCACTATTTAACTACGATACGTCATTTTTAACCGACTTCTAAAAAAGGAGGAGGTTCTCAATTCGGATGTTTCTATTTTTTTTTTTTATGTTTGTTCGCGCATAACTCCGTCGCATACCAACCGATTTGAAAAATTATTTTTTTGTTGGAAAGGGTATACTTCCCAAATGGTCCCATTTTTGTCAAAATCCAGTTCTGATGATGGGATCCTGGAGAAATCGAAGGAACTCTTCAAATATTATAGGCACACCTATAGTGATTTGGGTATTTTTTATAGTAGCTCGTGTATTTGCTCTCGGAAAGCACCACTTGGTGAAGTGGAACTGATGATGAAGACCACAGATGGCTACCGGAATTACTCAATGATAAATATTTCACGGGTTGCGATTCGATTACTTTAATATGGTTGCTAAGCAATTTCCGCTCGTCACACAATGCGTGTGGTGAGTGGTTGTTGAGGAGTTCTCCTGGTTCTTACCAGCAGAACTCCTCAACAATTAACGTCCCAGCATCGGGAAAAGCAATATTTTGTAACATGTGATGAGCAATTGACATTAGACTATTGTAACTTATACAAATTATAAACAGACCCACTAAAAAGTGAAAAATAAAAACTTTTTTACAAAAAAATACAACCGACTTCCAAAAACAACACTACAAAGTGAAAAATAACTTTAATTTCGGAAGTCGGTGGCAAAAACAAAAATACATTTAATCAGACACCGACTTCCGAAATTAAAGTTATTTTTCACTTTGTAGTGTTGTTTTTGGAAGTCGGTTGTATTTTTTTTACCTTATAAAATCACAACCCTTTGTACCGAAACCGTTCCGTCGATCAAATCTAATTTAAAAAGTCGTTACTTAGCGGAACACAAGTAATTCTAAGCTGGGGCACATTCGAGCAGGTTTTATGTGCAAAGAAACAAAACGACATGAATTAACTATCATTTTGGTAATCAAACCGTGACTGACATTACGTAACAACTCTTTATGATCACTATTAAGATTTTTTGTCGTACTTTCGGAGTGCTATGGCGATGGCGTCGCGCATACCCTTGGCCAAAATTCGCGTTTTTTATCTTGGACTTTTTATAATTGAACCTTAAATTATGCGTTGAAATATGCAATGTACCTAATGGTCACTTTAAAGAACAATTGATTGAGTATTGTACGTAACTAGAACAAAAAAAAATAATGGCATCCGTAGCACTTAAAAATTAAATTTTTGAAGACTTGAATACGTACCTACATAATTATGTTAAAATTGTTCTTCATGACGATGGTATATTTAAATTTAATAATTGACCCTTGACTGAGATAAGACATAAGACAAACCATAAAATCTAAATATAGATTGTTGTTTACGTCAATCACTTCTTAATTAATGCAAAATAATTTAACGTCTCGCTGTTTATCATTTTTGATAAATTAAATCGCTTAAATACTTTAAAAAAATGTTTTTACATTCACAAAACCCGTTGGTTAACTTAACTCGCCGTTTTTTTGGCCAGTTTGCCTTCACAGTATTCGTAAAAGCTCCCGCCGACCGACAGGCGCGAAGAGACTAGTAGACCAATTTCCATGAAGTTTTCATAGAAAGGGTTCTACTGGAGTCGCGTCGCGCCTGTTGGCAAGTTTTTACAGTCTTCCAATAAATAAAGGATCAAGTTTCGACAGTTATGGTACCTACCTGTCTTCAGCTCTTCATATTTAATTGAAATTTTCACTGTTATACTCATACATAGTCTCCTACAGTATTCATTCAGTTTAAATAAATGGCTGGTAAAAATAAAAAAAAAAACTGAAAAACACATTTACGGTTCACACAAACCATTTTCCAAGTAAAAATAGAATATTCCAGAAATAATTGTAAGTACCTATCGTTGGTGTCTGTACTAAAAATCATTAGCTAATCGTTAGCTAGCTACATGTCACCAGGTACGTAGACCAGTCTGAATTAATATGCTAAACGCGGTTCAATTACTTCATAATTGTTACTCCACTAGTGGTACTTATACCCACCACAGGTACTGATCTGAACGTTCATACCTACAGAACAAATTAATTGAATGATGCAGTGATTGAATTAGATGAATCAGACTGTACTTGATTTGGTGTAGGTATTTATAACCATTGTTGTTACATTGACTGTTTGTCAGAAGAATAGATAAGCAATTGCAATGGGATTAATTTTGAACGTTATTATTATATTTTAATTGTATTTATTTATTGAATATTAGTTTAAAACACGGATTTATTCAAGTAGATATAAGTTACTGTACGAGGTAGTACATTCGAGCTGCCAGAATTATAGCCTTTGTGAACAGAACATTCATTCAGATCAGAATGAAATAACTCCTAACCACTCTACATCTTCATTCCTAATCTCATAATACAACAACACAACTAACTAAGAGATACCTGGCCCCAATGTTTGCATGCAGCGAGTCGATTACCGTTGATAACCGAGCGGTTATCGTAACCCGTCGGTAACCCACTTCACCACAATATGTGCAACCGACACTCGCTTAGATCTTTTATTTTATTTCTTTCCGACATTACAGGCCGGAAGAATTTAATTTTTTTTTTCAATTGCTGCAGATTTTATCCGTATACATTAAAAAATTTGTTATTTTTATTGTGAGCATACGTGTAACTATGTATGTACTATTAAAAGTATATGTGTGTGCAAACTGTTCATCTTTGTGCACATTGGTTACACATGTTGGCTGTAGTGCGTGAAATTACAAAATATTTATGCGTTAGCGATAAACTACAAAGATTATACCAAGTACAGTGTTAAGTATAGGCCAGTAAAGTAGCAGCCCATTACTTGGTAGCCCATTAAATTGCCTCCCTACACATGTATGCTTGTAGTACCTCATAAAATGGTGTAATGCACACTTCCTATAATAAGCAATTACTGTTATACTGTAAGCGTTTCAAGTATCGTGAAAGCGTTTTCAAAATTATTGGTCTTCTATAAACATTTGTGTTAGGCATTCATGGTTTACAGTAAAGCCGTAAAACTGAGTTAATTTAAATAACTCCCTATTTTATTACAAATTGGTGCACAGTGCAGCACGTACCTGCACCGTGCAGCACGTACCTGCACAGTGCAGCACGTACCTGCACAGTGCAGGACGTACCCCTCTTGGAACAACTTCCTTTTACAGTTCAGTGAATTTGAATAAGAAACCCTTTTTATTAATGTTTCTGTTCCCGTGAATCCCCTGAAGTGTGACTAAGAGTCTACTAGCAACTATTTTAGTATGAGCAATAGCTTCCACCTGTACCTCTTGTGTAAATATCTGCAATAACTTGACGTCTTCTTAAATAAATGTCAATTATCTCGACTCTCGAAAGATGTATGGCTCTGTATTCCGATATATGCATACTCAGCCATCCAGACTCTTCTTACTATGCTGTTTGCGGTACCTAGGTGAAAATCAATTTGTGCTCATTTAATACTAGCATCGCCTGCAACCCAAATGACGAAAGACACTTGTATTAAACAAGTCAGCTCCACTTATTACAGTACATTTTCATCGTATTTTCTTACACATGCTAAACGGCCTCTCGTACGCATTGTCACAGCTGGCTGCCTCTAGAAAGTACAGCGTGAAGGTCGCCACACACTGGACTGGACTGACTGAGGTAACCACGATGTAACGCAGCTTTGAAACAGCACGTGCCTAGAATGTTTAGCGGATCATTTGCGGAGGTGTCTCTTTGAGATTTGGGACGAAACGGTTTGGTTGCTAGTAGTGAAGTGATGCCATAGACGATGATCATAAAATACTTGATGTAGAAACTCACAAGGTTGCGGGTGCGAAACTGGGCATGTACGAGTGCCAATGTGCGTTTTCAATGTTAGGGCGTATATTTTTTAGAAAATGTAAGACATCATCTGAAATGGTGCGAGAAAAGTTGTGAGGAAATCGGGGCAAACAGCTACATAATCTGGCGTGGTGATTATTAGGTACTTATTCCTTCTATGCAAAAGAAGAGAGTAGCAATGTTCTAGTTAGTTGCAGACCATACCTAGATAGCTTGAAATGACCTAATTCATAGAATGTTACCGCGGTCGGTCCGTATCCACGGATCTATGTATGGATGTAAAGGTACCTATCCAGGTACCTATCCAGGTACCTTTACATACTGCGACCCCTCCGTGCCTCAGAAAGCACGTTATGTCGTTGGTCGCGGCTGTCATTCTTGGATCTTGGACAGTTATTACGGGTCGTCAGAAGCCCGAAAGTCTGACAACCAGTCTTACCAAGGGGTGTCGTATTACCCAGTTAATGGGTTGTGGAGGTCAGAGGTCGCTCCATGTAAAATACTGGTATTCAGCTGCATCCGGTATAACTGTAAGCCGACCCCAACATGGTTGGGAAAAGGCTAGGCAGATTGATTGTATTATAGTTCTCAGAATAATCAGCGATTGATATTGCTTCCACTAAAATTATTAGCAATACCTATGAAAATCTGTACCTAAATATACTTTAGGATTCGTATGTGACGAATGCAACGTTACCTCTGTAAGCAAGAGGCATTTAAGGACTCGGTAAAAATGTAATGTCCTTCGGTTATTAAACATTTTCCATTGTTTTCCAAAGTGCTCCCTTCCAGCTGCCTTTGTTTCTGTAAAACTTGCAACAATGGGCTCATAAAAACTTGAGCCCTTATGCACGCTAAACGTGACATGTGTCACAGTTGTCATGGAGTTTTTGTGTGAGGGATTCGACAAACTTCTCGACACCACATATCACGGTGGTGTGTGTTTAGTTGTGTTTATACTTGAACTTACATTTTGTGGTCTTGTAAAAAGAATTTGATAAACAAACAGGCACAAAACATCACGCACAAAGTAAAAATTTTGTGTTTTTCTTTTATTTGTATTATATATATATTTTTTCTTTATGGATAAGGATCATTTTTTAAATTTATCTTTGTAAACATCATTAAATCTATTCAATATGGTTATTTAGTAAAGGAAAAATTAAGAGCGTGTAATAATGTTTTTAAGTAACTTAAAAACTTAAATATTTGTGATTAGGTCTATAGTTTGAAGTTTGTAAGCTGTTTTTATTTTTTTGCCATTGCCTACATTATTTACCATGACAACACATGTCATGTTTTGCTGATAATCGTAAAATACATACCCTAACCGACTAGAAACACAACGTTCTTATTAAAAAAAAAATGTATAATGTAAAGATAATATGTGCACACGCAAACGCAATATTGCATTCCTTGCAAAAAATACTGACACAGATTCTTAATACTTTGTAATGCAAATTCTGTCATAATCTGCATGATTTACGTTTTTATTTGCGTCGTGATTGTTATTCATTTTATGAGATTTGACCCATATCAATAATCAAATCAAATAATCTGTTCAGAAACCAGTGTAATTTTTTTTTTTTCTGAAAATATTCTCATCTAGCTGTTGCCCGCGACTTCGTCTGCGATCCAGGATGAAAAGTAGTCTATGTTCTTCCCCATGTCACGGTCTACCCATGTGACAAATTTCATCAAAATACGTTTAGCCGTTTTAGCGTAAAAGCGTAACAAACAAACTCACTTTCGTATTTATAATGTTAGACTTAGTAACGAGTTGAATGGAAGATGAAAAGCAAAGAGCGTCTTCTTCTAGCAACACCAACCTGCATTCCCCATTCACCAGTTAGTTACATACCTCAGATTATAGAATAAAGGATATATTTATTCTATAATCTATAATCTGAGATACATATGTATTTGTACTACATTATATATATTATATATATCTCGTACCATGCGTGATGATTAGGGAAATAATTATAAAATATAAGCGACTATGTAGCGTCGCCAGCAGCGTACTGGTCACTGGAAGGCTCATGTAAAACTACTATTTTTAACCAACTTTCAAATGGGAGGCAGTTCTCAATTTGTCTTTAATTTTCACATGCAATATTTCTATGTAACTGTGTCGTATTAGAATCGGCCGGCAAGCGTGAAATATTCCGGCATTCCGACTGTGAGCAATTAATTCAATCGTTGACAAATACGAATGCTTACGATAGTATTGCAATGAGAAACGAAAGGAATCTTGAGATGTTAACATTCGATTTCTAGAACAGAGAAGAAGTTGATGTTTGATTCGACATTTCTCTCTGTTGGTAGCATGTAGGTGCATTTTGGATCAAACCAAAGACAATGTTCGATCAAAAAAAAAACCGAGACCGACCCGAACCGAGATCGTGCAAAGATTAAACAAAAAAACAATAAGTTTATTGTACAAGGAAAAACACATAAAAATATACACACATACATACATATTTTTATTGTTTTATAAAAGTCTTTAGACCAATAGTTATGAAAAATCTGATTTCAGTCAGTCTTATTATATTCTAACAAGAATACTTCCTTAAATAAATGTTGTTTATTGCATAGATACATGTGTCAATAGTCTACTTTAGCAACTATAGACAATTTCGTACACCTCGCCACTCAAGTGCAACAATAAGTGCAAGCAGACATAACGCAACTGTTGACACAACTTATTCGCACGTTTGTACAATGTGGATAAAAAGTGATGCAGGAAAAACATGGCGGCTATGAATTCAAATAGTTTGTAATTGTTAAAATTACGCGGATATTGTTTTTCCTTATCGATATATTGTTCTTAGTATTATGTTATTGTTTTATTGAGTACATATAAACCTTGGTCTCGGTGTTTTAGATATTTTTGAAATCTTTGTAGAAATTCAGTTATTATTGTGTATTGTTCTGATTATTCTTTTTCTGTGTTGGTTCATAGGTTCAAACGTCTCATGTTTGAGTATGTGTAATTATAAATCCATTTAGTGCATTTTATGTAGGTATGCAAGACAAGAGTCATAACACGCTGGTCCATTCAATTTTAGTGAGTGTGTCCGTCAACACCCACACAGACTCTAAGGAAATAATAATATTTTACAAGCCTTGACACCTGTTTAAATGTTTTTATTTTTTGAAAAAGAAACAACTAGACTGGACCGGATTCATGTTTATTTTTATAAAAAGAAAATGTCACTACTTTACAAGACGTAGCAAGAAAATCAGTCCATTGAGTTCTTTATAATTTTTGAACAAATTTTCTGGACCCTTTAATTAAATACAAGAAAAACCGACATAGTTAGGAACCATTTTCGATAAGTATAGGTACTTCCAACCAATTAAATAATTTTAGTGCGGCAATTAAAGACATAATTATCGATGATATAATTATTTTCGTGCAGCAAGTCTGAATATCGTAATATACACAAGCGATTAGTTTCGCAACCTGGATAATTAATAATTAAATTAACATTCATTGTCTGTATGCACACGTATATTTATGTAATAATCGTTCAAATGTATGATTATAAACTAGTTTACGATGTTCAATAACTTTTGCACGCGATTCACTCAAATGTAGAGATTATAAAAGTTGTAACTGTTCTGAACTAAACTTTAGGGTTGGGACACTCAGCACATCAATATTTTAGGAGTCTTTACACGTGTACGAGATTTATACTAAAACAGCTCAATTTTTTATGGAATTATTAAATAGCAAACTAGTTTCTCAGTACTAACTAGTCCTGAAGTAGCGCCACATCACTGTGAGTTTCCATAAATTCCAAAATAAGCACAGAAGAAGGACTAGTCTGAATATCACATAAGTAGAACAGTCAAATATTTTGGAAGTCACTTCTCAAAAAAACCTATAATAAAAGTGTTGCCAGCCAAAAAACCGATCAAACATAAACAAACACGACTCGATCGTGAAACTCGCCCAAGAAGGCATTAATTCTCAACGATTTATAAGCGCACAGATACAATCTGTGCAAACTGGCCCGGGCGGCAGTGTGCACAGCAATCGCGCCATCTGGTGTTAAATACGAGTTACATTGCCGCGATAATTGTACGACTTGGTGCGAGTTTAAACAAGCTTACTATGTTACCAATAATAATATTATAATATGTTTAAGAGGATTACTAGTTGGCTGATAGGAATTAAATCTGCTTGAGTGGGTTATACTTAGGCCCTTATTAATAAGCCGGGATTTTTCGAGAACACTCTTAACTAACGTAGGTTAGGTACATGAAATTTTAATCGGAAATATTCGATTAAGGCGAAAGCCCGCGAAATTCAAAATTTCTTACAGTTTTTGCAATTTGCAAGTCAGTATTTCACTTGTGGTATTAGGTTGTATGTTGATCTAAATATGCATCGCGGCCGTATCAAATATTTATTTATAGAATTATAATTATCAATACAACTCTCTAAGTTCATATTACCATAATGAATGACTATTTCATGAAATTCTGTAAAGCCATGTTAGTTACGGACGCGAATCATATTTTAATCAACATACAACCTGACACTGACCTGCGAATTGCAAAAAACGTAACAAAATATGAATTTCGCATTTATTTCACGAGTTTTGGTACTCAATTCATATTTTGTTGCAAAACTCACTTTTACAGAATTAAACCAAGATGTAACAGGACTGAACCTCACAACTATATTGCCATCGATTTAAAAATGTGTCTCCTTTATGATTCATAGGTACACCAAAATGGTTAATTTTATTAGTTGATGGGTGCGAATAATCGCAGCAGTGTTACAGCAATCGTTCGATACTACTGTAATTACTTTAGTCATAATTACTTGAGTGCACAGCAACAATTAAGTGGCGAGTGGCGGGTGAGAGGTTGAATTAGATAAGATAGTGAAACGCGATTCTGCCGTCTGCGATCTATATTATAGGTTTCTGAACAAAAATAAATTAACACGGCGATTAACAATGTTGATAAAATTTAAATACAGTCAATACAACATACATACAGACATTACACATCCATACATAACACATACACACATTACATTATTATACATTATCATCATTATTCATTATACATTTATTATTTAAATTTTTTTGTAAGATTGTGCCGCTGAGTGTCTGTGACATAGTTTTACAATTTAACTTCTTTTTTTTATAAAATTGCTCATGAATAGTTGGTAAGTTGATTATAAACGTGAGAGTCTGGGGGCAAAGCCCTTATGTTGTGTATAACCTGTATGTGTGAAGCAAGAACCACAAATGAGAAACTAATTGAATGTTTTTGGCACGCGTCCACTTAATTCTGTTATACATACTTCAATAAATAAATGGTTTATTTATTTAATACTAAAATCATTTTTTTTTTTAATTTTAGTATTGAAGTAATAATGTATATGTTAATAATATACTTCATACTTCAATACTGCATTTCCAAAACTGCTTACAGAAGAAATTGTCTTCTACCACATACTAGGTAAAGATACGAATAATAATCCACTTCACTCAGTCTACTAGTCTATGAAAACTACAATATGACTATTATATTGTTATGAACATCCGGCAATTTAGTCTTATTACCATATTCCTTTACATAATAATTAACACTTAGTTATAGTAGTAATCTGTGCACCGGTACTTACGCCATTGTGCGCCTGCGCAGTACGTTCACACTTAATCGATGTTACGCCGGACTGCAGAGTGCAGGGCCTGATGTACTAAGTTTTTATTAACTGATAAGCTACGGAATGTTGGAGTAAAGTACGTAGAAAGTGTATTCCAACCAAGGTGAAACTGTTTTGTTTCGGATCAAAATAGCTAGCTACTGTAGAAAAGTAGGTACAGTCACCTGTGAAAGAGCGGAAAAGTACCTCTCTGCCTGCCCTTGTTCTGTTATTTGGATTTGCGTCAGCGTAAAATGTTTTTCCCTTCCATTCACTTCTTTTATTATTTATTTATTTATATATACTTTATTGTACACCACAAAAATACATAACAAAAAAAAAAAGACACAAACTACAAAATATACAATGGGCGGCCTTATCGCTTTCTGCAATCTCTTCCAGGCAACCATAGAATGGACAGTGATTTCTTTTTCCTTGGTTTCCCTCTCTTCCTGTGGTCCGTAAAGCTTTGGTCTCCTAAGAAAGCGGTGAACGGTCACACAACAACGGTTATCCAAATACAGAGCGTTTTTGACACCTAATGTTTTATACTGATGAAAATGACAGATTTTCATGACGGCCGTTATAATATGACGGTCATCTCTCTTCTAGGAAACCCTAGCTTAACAGTACGTGTGCCACCGCATTCTAACGCCAAGCAACCAAGTTTTGTATCTCAATGTACTATATTTCTACTTGGGAGGAAAAGGGTGCTAAAAAAACAGACACGTAACACTTCTGATCAGCTTTGCCACTAACTGCTCAAGGACACGTCGGGCAAACCCATACAACTTCCCTGATCATAAAATCCTTATTGATGATCATTATTACCTGTACAGGTAAAAAATAAAAACCGATAAAAAGAAACGTTGATATTATCCCCTTCATTCTGTACAAACTTGGTGTTTTTATTACATTTGGGATCAACTAATTGAATAAAAAGAAACGCGATGAATTAAAAAAACCTTGAATAACGTCACATCATCACATCCCGCAGACAAAATTTCGCTAAACATTATATTATTGATCCTTGTGTTTTTTTACGACTGTAAACTTATTTTAATTGTAACTTACGTCACTCATCATTTTCAATTTAATTTTATAGAATGATTTCATAATAAGGATCGCCAGATTGTGAAGCAATTTGGCAATTTAAGACTATTAAACAAGACATAATGTGTTTTTAATAAATTCCACATAATAATTGATGAAAATAGCTGATATTATTTTTTATTTGCAAAAGCATAATTCAATCCGCGTCATTGAAGTAAGACGATTAATTTCTCAAAGTATACAAATAAAAGTAGTTTGTATTGTTCGGAAAATCCATGGAAAAACTGTTAAATTAGAATGTTGTTCCATGTTTTTGTTAAAACTCTATTATGATTGCTATAAAACTATTATTTTTAGGTTATACACTTATACTAGTCTGGGAAAAATCATAAATTTTCTATGTTTAATGTATTTCTTTGTAGAGTTCCGATGAAAAACACTGACTTATAATTAAAACACAATGAAGCATTAGCATAGATGTTGGGTGATAAGAATTAAACATTCGTTTTCTTATATCAGTTAGTTCAGGTATACACACGTGTAGAGATCATTCCCACTGATATTAATCACATTTGCTGGCAACGTGGCATATTGTATAGAAAAACTTTAATGTGAGAAAACACGTTTTGTCCAACTTTAAATTCTACATAATTTATAGCCATAAAATAATACATGGGACTGAAGTAACAATGAAGTAAAAATAAACGCAAGGAGCATGTATTCATAAAATCATAGAAAATTGCTCAGCAATTTTATAAGTAACACAAATAATCAGTTCAACAAATAAAATATATCAATACAAATCATTTCTGGTTTGTGGTTTCCTTCACCTTGCCGTCGATACATTTCAAATCGGGAATGGAGATTGATGTATTCGAAAGCGTACTCTACCATTTTAAAATAAGGTTTTGTTTTGAGTGCAGATAATATGCCTAAGTAGAACAGGCTAAACTAGTTATACAATGATGTATCTAAACAAGTCTAACATTCACATTTGGACATGTTTTAGGCAGGACATGAACTCGTACATTTTAGCGCACGAACACAAAATAATAATGCTTCGTATTTTTGTTGGAGAGGAAAAAGCATCTACAGTAAATTATAAGTACCTACTTATATTGTGATAGTCAATTTAAGCGTTTACAATAGGTAAGTAGGAATTCTTGAGTGGTTTAATAATCTTATCAGAATTTCCCACGGTAATCAAAGAGCTTCTGACAATCATGAATGGTTACAAAATTGTGGCAAGAACAGCACCCTAATTGCGTAATCTATATCGATCGGAATCTAAATCATTTTGAAGCAAATTGCTAATCGATAGCTTCATCAGTATAATCATCGTTTAATGTTCCCACTGCTGGGACAAAGGCCTCCTCTCAGTGAGAGGGAGTGGGCCGTAATCCACCACGCGGGCCCCGTGTGGGTTTTATTGCTGCATTAGGTTCGAAAAATTTGTCTTCTCAACACCGTAAATAACGCAATGAATGTAATTGAACTGTCAAAATGAAACCGATTCCGATTGATAGTGTGTTACGCAATTAGGGTGCAGATATGATAAATGATAAGGAGACACTTTGTAATCTGTCGGTAAAACTAAATATCAACAGTGAAATAACTGATTATACCGGTTTTAAAAACGTTGAATAAAAAATCAATTTAAATTCCTCGTATCTACGAAAAGACACGTTTCTACTTCGAAGGAATTGTCAACATTGAAATGCGGCGCTTACACTTGTTTATTTACTAAGAATATTGCAATAGAACGCACGTATTTCAAATCAAAACGTTTAGAGACGATTGAAAAAACAATGTTTCCAGCGTAAACATAAGTACAACCGCCGTAACAAGTTATTACGCACGAAGGACGACTCAGATGTTATTTATTTGCAAAACATTATGCCGGGTATATATCTACTATACTTGTGACGTGACAGCCTGCTGATGAACTTTGCGATGATGTTAATATTATGAGTATTGATAAAGTGAGATCTTCTAAAGTAAATGAAGAAGATACAGTTCGTGAAGTTGTTACTGAACATACAGCAAAACTGTACAATGCTAAGGGTCGATTGCATCGAGTCACTAAACAGACATTTAGCAAATAAAATCAAATGAGTCTTGTTGAAACCGTACCATCAAATATTTCACTTTCGGTAAATGACAAATCATCATGATTGTCACATACGTCGGTACTTTGTATAAGTGCTTCTCATTACTTGCTATTAGTACTTTTCTGGTAATCAGTCACTTGTGATGATAATGTGATACTTAGGTACATAGTTACCAATTACTCTAATTTATTCATTGTTCACCCATCATAAAAGCTTATGGGTTAAAGTCATAATAAACAGAGCAGCTCAATGTATTCTGCGTGAAGTCAAAATCATCCGTGAACGTTGCACTAGGTCAGCAAACTAAACCCTCTCTCGTATATCAACTGGTTTGCGACAAACCAACATACGCACTTTAATTTTTAATCCTCGGATTACATAACATCAACAGGCAATTCACGTCCATGATGTAACGCGTAGCCGATGTACCAGGAGTCCATACGTTACATATACATAAAAGCATTTAATCGCTCCGCACGTGATAGTCGCAGCGAAGTTCACGCGATCGCATCCAATCAATCGTAGCTCACAGGCACAGTCACAGGTTTGAATCAGACGATCGCGTTACGTGCGAAATTGATTCACGTAAGGCGTGACTGGAAGCAGTTAATGAGTTGTCGAGAAAAGCAATAACATATAATTGGACTGGCAGTGTACACTGGCTGGACTATGTGGACAAGTTTTTAACTTCCCGAGTTAAGGTAACAAATTAGCTAGTCAAACAAAAAACGTACAAATCAAAATTGAAATCCCCGGTCAATATCATTCTATGACAGCTGTCTAACTAATGTTGTTTAACATTTTTTTCAAGAGACAGAATTTCTTTAATATCTCTGACAGGCATTTTTGCAAAGAAAATAAAATAAAGCACTCCGTCTCGTCAACCTTTTCTCAAGTTGAACAATAAGTTGCGTCTCACAAAAACGTTGGGAAAAACACGTTTTTAGAATAGTACTGTCACGTACATATTCTAGAAGTGTAATTAAGTGGGGTCTGTTGAACCGGCTCACCTTTCAGAGGGCAAATTGATACGAGTATCATTCCCTCGTGACACTTGACAGTAGGGCAACGTGCCGCCGCGTCAAAGAGACCACATGTGTGATAACAGTGATAGTGATGATATCAACAATAATAGAAACTCTTTGAAGACGAAAGACGAATTGCATCGCATTTTATAAAGATTGAAATAATTTAATTTTATAAGAAACGACACTGGTAAAAAAACGGACGCATTTTCTCAAAATTAAAAGAAACTTGTCATGGAAATTCAAGTGCCAAACTAGTTATACTGAGAATCTGGTACATTTTCGAAGCCTATAGAATATAATTATTAAGAAAAGAACAATAATAATCTACTCTGTGATTGGCTAGATATTCCAAAATGATGTTCCGACATTCTTTTCATTTTGTTAGCAAAATGTTGATAGATTCATCTCCTTTATGACAGATGTTAAAAACTAAAGAAGTAGTTAGTCGCTCCTGTTATACTTTAGTAACAAAATGTATGTAGTAACGCCATCTATGATGTACAAATTTGATATTGTTTATAGCTGTCAATAAAGTCAGTCGTTATCCGAGAGTGGACGTTTTAGGTTATGGGCGTATGTCTTTTTCTTGCTTAAGTAATTTTGGGTTACCGTTTAAGAAAAGTGCTGAACTTTCGCGTAAATAATGGCTGTGAACTATATAAGTGTTCCCAAACTGAAGGGATGGGAAAATTATGAAGAGTGGAGTTTTGCGGCAGAGAACCTGTTAGCGCTTGAAGGTATGGTTCATTACATCAAGCCAGTGCCTGGCACAGAAACAAAGTCTGTAGAGGACGCAAAGAAACGACGCAAAATACTGGTATTCAGCTGTATCCGGTTAGACTGGAAGCCGACCCCAACATAGTTGGGAAAAAGCTAGGCAGATCATAAAACAATATAGTTCGTTTTTCTATTTTTATCTTTCATGGTTTTAATAAAAGTTATGTAAAAGCCACTCCACTAAATTAACAATCAAGTAATTTCACTGAAGCTGAGGTAGTTGAAGTAAACACAAGCAAAATAAAAACTTAAACAGGCGTGTAAAATTTGTTCAGACACAAAAAGTATGCTAAAATATTGGATAGAAATATAACGGCTGAAAACAGCAGCCTTTAATCCGAAGTATCTGAACCATTTTATAATTTTATATTTTCAAGGCCATGGCGCTTGAACACCAACAGAAATCCAAACATGACAAAATGTTTGTGGGATATTACTTTATGAATTGTCAGATTACCTGTCGACCTCTCAGATGAAGTTGAATTGGTTAGGAATGAGTCTATTGAAATTAATAATAATACAAACATTCCTGTATTCCTTGAAGGGACTTTTCTTTTAAATGTTGGCCTTATATCAGCTATCAAATTAGCTCTAATTTTAATTTACTTGTGAAAAGTAAAGATAATCCTTGTGAATGCTTAAATACGCATGTAAGTTCTATCTAACTAATCTAAAAACCCAATTATTTGAGATAAGTTTATTATCATTCTCAATAGTAGTTTTATTTGTTGGTGATTACACTGTAATCTGAAGGATTGCCTTGCTATTTGGTACACGATATCTATGTTAATATACATATATATTTTTGCACCGGCTTTATGCGATTGGTCATTAATTGATTGATCGTTTCTTTTTCTTCTGTTACATGGTAACCTACACCTATTTTCATATGCTCAAACTTACTCATACTTAATGGCGTTTTTTTCTTTTTTTTTGTATTTCTTTCTTTTGCTTTATTTCCTATCTTAGTTAGTCTATTTTAAATGGAGTATTGTCTTCATGCCGTGTTTGTTATGGTTTAGTATATTCATCATCATCTCAACCCAGCTTCACCCACTGTCAGTCACAGGCCTCTCCTCACTTGTGGCAATTTATATATTACCTTCAGTTTATTAATTATTAATTTCAATGAGCTGTAATCATAACACATTGACATATTTCAAAGCGAACCTAAGAGGCCCTTCGACGCCGCGTGGCCACATTTATACTGCGGCGTAGCAGTGTCTACGTCTCAATTGATAGTATTACGCGAATAAAGATGGATAGAGGTACTAATGAACTTAGTTTCTGCTTCAAGAATGGTTTAAAAAGTTATCATTGTTTGCGTAAAGTATTTTGAGTTCAAACTTTATTTTAGTACTTATGAGATTTTTTTTTATTTTTTTTTTTATTTAGATACCAACTATTATGCTTTTTCTATTCAAATAATGAAAAAGGATGTAATAGGAAGCTCAAAATAATGATGAAATGAAAAGAGCGAAGTTCTGGAAGTTGATCATCATTTGGGTAACGATGAAATAATTTGTTCGCTGCATAAAATGTAACATGAGAATGATGCGTGTGATTATAATGACGTCACAATGACAAATTTACAAATAAAAATGATATAACAAATGCTCACCCATTGTCTTAAGTATTTACTCCTACATTATAATAAAAAAGATTAATGCACTCATTGTTTCGCAGGAAACACGTCTCTTTTCTTAAAATAATTTTAAAACGTTTAACATGCATTATTTTAGTTTGGGATGCCTGCGTCTTGTTTTTAAACATTTTAAAGATACAACGATATAGTCGCTACTTGAGCTTAAAATATTTCATACAGATACAGCTCTTACAGAATTTTAAGAGGTATTATTTACATGAACCTTGATGTGTTGATTTATACCTTACAGTACGTGTTTTTATATCTGAAGATACCCGTATATGTCAAGTCTTGATGACATTGGTCTCAAAGTATTAAGAATGAAGAAGTAATCAATAATACAGCTCTCAAATATGTAGCCATTGTTCTACGGCAAATGTGGAATGTGTCAATAATTACAGCTGTTACACAATTTGCTATAGCCTGTCATTACTTTAATCTTAGCCTTCTGTTTGCAAGTCATCTAAAAAGTTTGATTTATTCCTAGTTGTTGGATTTCCTGTTGCCGATATTTTATGAGAATAATTAATTTCAGGTTTAACGTCTGTAATAACATGGCAATTTTGGAGCCATAGGGAAAATAGACAATCCCAGCATAGCAACAGATTGTTTGCACAAGAATGTTTTGAATATAACGCTGTAGTTATAAAAATTCCTGGAAATTCCATTGCCGAAGTTCAATATTGTGAGTCAATATTTTGGGAGCTAAGCAGTGAATTAACTAAGTCATTAGCATGCTATCTTAGTCTCTATATATAAAGAGCTTATGATGAGAGTTTTACGTCAATGACTATGATTACTCACGAACCAAGTACAGTATAATCTTGTGTTAGGATTTGTTCCAAAGCTGTTATGGTATCCTTATCGGTGTGAACATTACTGGTGTCTCCGTAACGTCATCATCTGGACATCAAGGGACTATCTGTGTTGTCTATGACGTCATCCAATATGACCACCCGGAGACTTTGAGGCCATGGTGTTGCATCGTGCTTCTGTTGTATGTATGGTTTTGTTGATTTCAACAATACCGTTTATCTCTGTTTTATATGCATTTTTTTATGTTTTCTATGTAATCAATTATTTTCGAGAAATCTGGTTTACCTGCAATTGGTGTCCGTGACCAAGCTAAGTTTATCTTTACATAAGATTAATTGTATACCTGTGTTGTATACAGAAGCTGTTGATAAATCTTTATTATTAAATCAATAAATCTCCGCTGATGCGAATGCCCTACGACAATTACGGTAATTATAAAATGATTTATAGTTCGTTCTATGCTCTGGTCAGAATTTTGTTTAAAGTAGCAAAAGTAGTTCTCTAACTTATTTCAAACGAGCTACAGTTTCATACAAGAATGTCATTGTTTCTTACTCTACACAATTATTTCAAGAATATTTTCCGCGTTCAACCGGGCTGGTTTTTTGTACAAAAACCAAACATTGGCAAAAATTATTATAACTTTTAGAAAAACTGCTATTATGTCTATAATTCTGTTTTTCAAAATAGAATTACGATAAAATTTTGAAATTGTGCTGGATAAAAAACTTGGCACGAATCTTTTGGCACTTATTTTGAATGAACTTTGCATGCTTTGGTTACTTATTATGATACTGTTTCCTTATGACGTATTTTTTTTTTAATAAATCTTATGGTTCTTCAAAAAATACATTCCTAGCTTCAAACATCTAGCTATAAATAAAGTATTTTTTCCCTATCATAAACCTTAAAATCTATCAGAAAAAATTAAGGCCTTACATATTTTCTTCAGTTATTGATAAAGTCGCAGCCATCATTTTACATACGACAGCTAAACAATTGACACAAATAACAATCGTGAACTGGATTCATAAAACCGATCAGACTTGTCAATCTATCCGAACAGACAATAAGATGCTCGCAGCAGATGATGTAACCTATCCAAACAATGTTCGATTGACTGTTATGTTCTTAATTCATTTGCAATCTGTACCTATAGTCCACTTGGAATTCCCGCACAAGGAAAAGGTATACAAAAACCAAACCAGTGAAATAAGGAAGTGGTTGAAGGAATAATTAATCTTAAAATGTGAGTGATGCCCTTTTCGTCGACAGAAAATGTCGATAATTTCTTCTGTTCACGGCAAACGACGCCGACCGAGTGAAAGTGGACGAACTTGACAGAAGCCGTCGCATTCCGTGGTACCACGAAGATGTTCTACCTGTTGGGGAGAGCCTTCGTGCTATAAAGAGAGTGAGGCTTGCGGTGTGGGACTCGAGAGTCAGGATTTATCGGACGACAGGGCAAGGAAAATATATTTCTTTAGTAATTCGTCTTTTATACGGCTTATTTATTTGATAGTATCCGCTTGGCTTGGAATATCATCAATTATTAATATGGCAAAATTTTGGTCTGACGTAGAGAAATTGGTTGCTGACCTCATTTTACTGGTACCTACTTATTGATAAAATGCTTTCAAGGTGAAATTAAACACGTGTAATATTTCGTTGGCAGTGAAAATGCAGAAGCAATGTACGTAATTATTATTAAAATGGGTTTTGAGCACATACATATTTTATAAGATTAATAAATGATTTGATTTGACTTGAAAGTAAACACTTATGTAAGTCATTTAAACTGCTAACTTAATTTTGATATTAATTTTGCTAACTTAATTAATTTTAAAGGTTAAGCCGGAACTAAATGTTGCAATGCCAAAAATAAAACTTGTCGTGTGATGGATATACAATAACAGCTGCAAAATTAAAATAAAATTGATTGACGTTTTTGTCGCTTCAATCAGTATTAATTTAATTGTCTTCAAAAGCGACCAATCATTTCATTTATCATCATTCAATTATTTTTACATAATAGGTAGCGCTATAATAATGTTCTTGGATATATAACTTTTATTGCTTTTTTTACAATTTGTTGCTATCTAGCAAAAAGCAATACTTCAGTGTAATCATGATCATTATACACAATATTTTCTTGTGAATGTGTTTTAAGCAGTCAGTTTATCATTTTTATGACCTAATTTTGTCATTTGTTAATCAGTAACTTAGCAAAATGATATCAATCACAGTAGGTATGTTATATCTTTTGAAATATGTTTGAAAATTAAAAGGCAAAACTTTTCCGAGGATGAAAACTTTTACATACATACTGGAGAAGCCGCATGCATAATATCAGATTTAATTTTTGTAATGGATTCAATATCGTTGATGGGAGAGACAATAGTTTCGTTGAATGGACGCATATGATACTCCATTATTATAATTATGTTCTTAACAGTTATTGGAACCGTCCATTACATTATATATATATGCTAACCTGGTGGTAACCTTGATTCCTTGTCCTTGGCATATAGTGCGTATAGATGAAAACAAATTTTTGAATCAATTGTCGAGCTCGATCTCTGTGAAGTGATTGAAAACGTTTAAATTTTTACTGTATTTACAGTTTTAGTCAGCGTCATTATGTCTACCGATAGAACCAAGAATGAACAGAATGTCTTAATCGATCTTCATATAGCCTAGAACTAATATTTTAGTCAGTTTTGTGATACTTTCACAGCCATAAGTTGGCAAATAATCGGCTAAAAAATAATCACTTATTATATCTTCTATCGAGGAGCTCGTTGGCTTATTAATAACAGCCGCACGGGTCGATCCATCAAGTTAAGCTACGCTTGCCGGGGTTGGTCCGTGGATGGGTGACCATCTTTACATACCGAGACTCCTCCGTGCCTCGGAAAGCACGTTAAGCCGTTGGTCCCGGCTGTCATTCGTGGATCTCTGACAGTCGTTACGGGTCGTCAGAAGCCCGAAAGTCTGACAATCAGTCTTACCAAGGGGTATCGTATTACCCAGTTAATGGGTTGTGGAGGTCAGATGGGCAG
Source organism: Cosmia pyralina (assembly GCA_946251885.1). Lineage (NCBI taxonomy): Eukaryota > Metazoa > Arthropoda > Insecta > Lepidoptera > Noctuidae > Cosmia > Cosmia pyralina. Next base: position 693,303 of record OX276345.1, read on the forward strand.
TCGCTCCATGTAAAATAATGGTATTCAGCTGCATCCGGTTAGACTGGAAGCCGACCCCAACACAGTTGGGAAAAGGCTAGGCAGATTGATTGATTGATTTTTTATATCTTCTATCGTTTCAGTGTCACGTCCTTAGCTTATCATAAGTACACATAATACGATGCGTATCATTTGCACACTATTTGATATGTATTAAGGCCAATAAATGCACGAATTCCGGTCATAATAATGTTTGTCATGAAATTCGATCGTTGAAACGTTTGTTAGGGAACTAAAATCATTTTGAAATTGCAGTTCATCGATGATAAGCTTAGATATTTAAGCTTAACATCACACTTATGCAGTATTATCTGCTGTACTATTATTAGTTAGCTGGGCTAGTATCATAGGTAGGTGTGCATGAGCCGGCACTCGAACCCGTTACGTTTAACGGCCGGGAGCGCCGCCCACTGCGCACCGCTTAATCGCTTGAATGAAGATCTATAATATGGTCGAGGTATGTGATTTTAAGTTTAAATTATTTACTGAAAACTATGTGATACTTTGGGGTTGATAACTTTAAACTGCATTTTATGACAGCTTATGCTATAAAAAATTACTATTGGAATATTTCTTTACAGTTGGGACCTTTTCAAATTCACAATAATTCCTATCATTCTAGAGATATTTCTTGTATCTGCGAAATGATTTAGATTCACAAACTTATAGCTTATTAAAGCTCTACATTTTTGCCAACTACTTACTCATTCTTCCTTACTCTCTCTTCCTTCTTCTTCTTACTCTTTTTTTTCTTCTTACAAGTTGTTGCCAGTTGTAGGCCAACTTTCCTTTAGCATCCTTTGCACAAGTTGGTAGCCAACAGCTTTCCATCATTTATTCCGCAAATCACACAACAGATGCCAAAGCGTCCAGATTTCCTACATATTCTATACACGTATGTACTTGTGTCCACCTGAATGTTTTTCACTTTGCCAAGAATGTCAACAGAGAGCTCTTTAGGATGTTTTATGTTAACTTTATTATCATTAGCTCTTGCAAGAGTGAGTGTGATCATTGCCTATTTATCGTCTGCCACTTTATCAACAGTTATTTTATTACAATTTACTGCCAGACCTAATCCTGTTTCAAATTGCTCTTCGACCCTCAGTCTTCCTTCCGCATCCAATATATCACCTACCGCTTCCATTGAACTAGAGCCGTTTCCAATATTCTTGACTTGATGAAAGGAACGTCATCTATCTACAGTATAGACTGTAGTAACAGTAGCCAATATCAAGAGTTCTTCGAAGAGCTGTCGACAGCAGGTAGCTTGGTGACGTCACTGGTCAATATTCAGCTCATTAGGGGTTGTAACAACTATCTCAATATCGATCGTTGTTGATAACAAACTTTTGAGTGATTAGTATACATAAATAGAATATAAGTTGGTATTTTGCTGTACACCAAATCTCAAGAAGAAATGATTTTAAGGTTCAAGGCATTTAGGGCACTTTAGGGTTCTTAATTATGCAAAAAACCTAATACCATATATATTTCGGACTTTGGATCCAAAACAACCTTTATATTTGTGAGCATAAAAAACGTAAGCGAATCTAAAATACCTTTCTCAACGTTAGGGTTCGATGACTTTTCTTAATTGCATATTAGTAAACATTTAATCTTGGTTACTTCATAGATAGTAAATGATTAGTTAATGTGTATAATTGAGAAAGCGTATCATTGCTAATTGTAACCATCATCTTTTGCTACCTACTCTGATTTATCTTCGTCAATAATTGACTAATTTCTTGTAACTGGTTTTGTGTTGATTTATGGTAATAAATAAGTTTTGGCATTTACATAATAATATTTCAAGATTTTGATTCGTTCTGCAACTTGTTCGGGGATTTAGAAACGCTATAACTATTTATAAATCCACAACGATTATTTATCAGGCACATGTAAATGGTAATTTTGTCTATAGGAACGATATCAGTAACATTTAGGAGGATCGCGGGCAAAAAGGATTATTCAAAAGATACGGATTGATTGTTTGGAATCTTCGAGAATAGCGGACATGTCAACTACGGTAACATTTCGAATTGATGACCGTTAAATATTTTGCAAAAGATGTCCTTATTTAAAAAAAAACTTGTTTATTTAATAATTCTATCAGTTTGCAACTGACTTCAAGTTTTTAAGAAATCTTGCAATTTTGCGTTCCTTCTGTGATAAATTACAAGTGGCATTAGTGTTTTATTAATTATATACTTACCATATTCAAAAGACAGAATTTTTTCACTCATTGTAATGATATGTTATTCATAGCTATCAAGTCATTGACTTCAGTCACTTTGATAAATTTGGTAATTTATCAATCTCGTGGGAATGTATTAATTATTTCCCTAGACTTAACACTTTGTAAATAAAAAAATGGTAATGTTGCGACCGTTTACCCTTGTTCTCCTTTAAATATGTATAGTTGTTACCTTTATATAAAAAACATTCCAACGAACAAGGATTTTTCCTATATTCATCATCATTCTCCTGCCCTTATCTCAATTTATTTGGGGTGGCCGCAACATGTGTTTTTCTTCCATACTTCTCTATAACTCGTCATCTTGGTAGTCACTCCTGGATTTTCCGTATAATCTTTACTTAAACGTTTAATCAAAAGGCAATAACTTACCTAATAATAATATGTTTAAAATCCATGGTGAGCCCGAAACTATTGATAACCGTTAACAAAGCAATACGTAAGCCATTATTATGTTAAGATTTATAGTAATAGAATAGCAGCTTAATATGAATACTGGAATAAGAAATATTTGAAACAGATAGATCACATAGCTACTGTGCTCTATCTGTGCTCTACATACAAGACGGCTCTATATTGTGATATACAGCCGAGACCTACTAAGTATTCGAAGGTTTAGGCACCAATTCCATAAGTAAGCACCTACTTTTATTTGGTCGTACCAGTTTACAGTAATGCTTAGCTAATGCTTTGGTGTTTCAGATTCTTTAAGAAACGGTGAGCACTATATCCATCAAATCAGTTGTCGGTCTGCCTTTATATTTTTCGATATTTTTTACAAAAGCACAAAATTACGCCAGGATTGTCGGACTTTCGCATTTTACTACTTACCTAGTACCTACATTATTACGTATTACAGGCTTAAATATTACCAAGCGCTACGTTGTTATGTCAGTTTGTTGTACCGTTCCAATTAAATCCGAATGGTAGTTTGGTAGGTAGGTAGTTAGGTAGGTAGGGGCGCCAAAAATAGACCTTAGTGACGAACTTCAGAACTGGTCCGCGGACGTAATTGACAAACCTGTTAAATAAATTAATGGCCGCTAAAATAGTTGTTTGCTTTGCTTTGACTGAGGCTTGGGAACACGAAACCTGAGGCTTCGATTGTTTGTAGGAAAAAGTAGCTCATTCTACATATTATTATAGAATAAGCTTGATAGTGGTATCTGTATTCTTCAGACATCAGAACCTAGTGCAGACAGCCGCTCATTAGGTTATTGATTGATATTTAGAAAAATTCTAGAAAGAGGCTCTATAGACGCTCGCTAAGTCTTCTAATGAGAAATTCGTTGGAATGGCAAGTGATCATCATCTATGTTAACAATTAATAAATCAATTAATTTTCTAATATGGTGTGGATTTGCAATAAAGGGAATAGTATTTCAAATAAATCGCATTACAGAGCGTACCTTCCGTTAATAACTGCTTTCTATGATAGAATGCGCTCGCTGATCAGCCGACATAACACCGACTATTGGCTTCAACTGCCAATATCCTGCTTGCAGGAAGTTAACTGGCCATCGCCCTACTTTTGCGAGCTTATACACTCTCAAAGCTAAGGTCTTGTCCAGAGGAAGCGTTCCGCACGAATCTAGCGTAGAGCGTACTGTCGGTCGTGTAAAGTTGTCGAAGTAGGCACTAGGCGCCAAAACATTCCGTCATGCGACTGCGAAATCAAAACATAGCGTGAATACGTGAGTAGAATTTTGATGTTGTTGTGGTGGAATAATGATTTGTCAAACCAACTTAAATACCAGAAACGACGAGAGGAATGTATTCGGTGCGAGAGCTATACTATCAGCAAGTCAATAACTAATTACCACTGTCTGAGAAGCACCACCGATTACTACTATTAATATCGCCTCTGTGAGAAAAACGTGACATTTCGGAAAAGGTGTTATGTTTTTTAATATTCGATAATTGAATATTAGATTGTAGAATCTTTTTGTGTATTTATTAAAATTTTATTTGATAGCTCATTTAACGTAAAAACACATTAATTTACTTGTTATATATATTTTTTTAAAGTTTACATATCCCTTCCTGTAAAATTGCGTTTTCCGAGATAGCACGTTTTTCTCGCAAAGATGCGATTATGATCCATTATTATTTATAGTGAGCTTTGAAACAAATGGTAGCTTAGTTTGAAATTGGGAAGTTCCCAAGACGTGCCGTATCGATGCCAATCGCACGTGTAGCGAGTCATCTGAACCAGCTTTAGAGACTAATGTAGTGTAGCCAGTTGCAAGTACTCGTAACGTGTACAAGGGCTAGTATGCGGCCGCTTCACATTCATTACAGTGTTCTCCTTCGTTAAGGTATGCGATAGAATGCAGTTACTTGCTGCTTGATTTGAGCATTAAATATCGTATTTCTTATTAAAAGTCTGTTCAACATACTGTACCTAGTAAAACGCAAATTCTACTTAATCTTTGAATTTTCGTTCGTTTATATTGAACGTATATGTATTTAAATTACCGAGTAAATTTTACAATTTCAAAATTACAACTAATATTTATGAATTTTAGGAAATTGTGTCATGTTTAAGTACATTAAATTCAAATGTATTACATTATACCTACCTTTATGATGTGATGTCAGGCAGGTGTAATGAGAATTCAATTAGTGCGTAAGTGATAGTTTCAGTGGCACATGCTTGCGACACCACGTATGTGTTGTAGGTATATCTTTCCTTGTATATCTAGGTCACAACTTAATAATATTGTGAAGACACTGCAAGAAAAATACGGTAGACTCCGCTGGAGAATGAAAATAATGAGATAGCATTTTTTTAATTTAATTAGGACAGGTTTTTATGCGATGTTGGCATTTCAGATAAAAGTGCTCGGATTTATAATGAAAATTCTTCTTCACACTTCTTTGTTGTAAAATCAAAATATTAGTGGTGGATTTGTGTGTTTAAGTCTCCAAGAATATAATGTTTAATATAATAAAACTATGATCTATGAGCTGTATTACCTTATTACACGCAGCCTGATTTCTCCTGGCAAGCGATAAAATAAATCGCAGCCCGATTTCTAAGCCACGTGCGCCTCAGGAAACTTGTAGGTAACTCAATAAAAAGCTTTACAATATTTACAACTTTTATTATGGTGTTTGGTCCTTTAGTAAAAGTTGTTCGTTATCATGAGTACAATTATTTGTGTTTAAGTATCGTTCAATTACCAGTTACTTTATATACCATGATGGGCACTACAAATACTTCAATGGCACTTCTTGTGAATAGTGCCACTGCTGTTATGAACACTATCTTTAAAATTAATCAATTACTAACATCAACACTATCCACATTGCTCTGGCAACCTTTATTCAAGCGTAGGTGGTGCGGAACTGTGGACATTTTATTGGAATATTTTATTGAGAAAAGAAATTTCTATACAAGGTGTATAATAGGGCATAAGTATAAAGTGTTCTCATTTTGGTAAAACTAATTTGTTCATATTGTATATTAGTGTCAGATAAAATTGTATACAGTCAGAATATTGGTATTCAGCTGCATCCGGTTAGACTGGAAGCAGACCCCAACTTAGTTGGGAAAAGGCTGGCAGATTGAATGTCAGTTAACATTAAAAAATGTCTCAATCTGCTCGCAGTGTTATGAAAATAGTCAGTTTACCAAAGCAACACACATAGTCTACGAATTTCATTTATTAGGTTTCATTAAACTCATAAATAACAACATTTAAGTAATAAATAAAGAAACGTGAACTAGCAAACATCCGCCGCTGAATGAATGATAATTATGTTTCTATTAATGTAATTTTCGAAACACGTATTTCGAGAAACTGTTAATCTTTCTTCAGAATCTATATCTACTTCTATCACTGACCACGAAACAAGCTGGTATCTAGTTATGCAACCGAGCGCTGCCACTGCAAATCTTGCGCCGGGGAGAGTCGCCCCGCGCCCGTGACCACCACCCGACCACTCAAAAAAACGTTACTATTATATCATCGCTTATTACAAACATACGACTCCCATGATTCACCGAACATCCACATTTGTATCCCATAAACATTGCTCGAGGTGTTTAAAGACCTTGGGTGGGTCATACACTGACACACACAGATCATACAGCTGTAGTAGGTATGTAGACAGTTGAATCGCGGCCAAATTACGAGCATAAGCATCTGTTGCAGCTTGCAGCCACTTGGGTGGTGAGCTATGTGGTAAAAATGTGGTGAGCTTTATTGATATTGATGTTTGGAAATAATTTAAAAGTATCTGATCTAGCTAATTCCTGTACGTGCACCATATGCGGTTAGCGCTGAACGTTCGCAACGTACCTATTGAAAATATCATTCTGTCTCTTTAACGTTCAAACGATTGACAGAAACAGAACGATGTTTTAAATTGGTTTAGTGATACATTTAGTGAACTTTGGTGCAAGTGGGCCTTGAGTAGTATTTGTTCTTGTCAGGATACGTATTGCAGTACCTACCAGCTGTTTACAGGCAAAGTTGAATTTAAATGTATTTGTTGTCAATACTTCATGACTACGAGACATACTGAAATAACACATATTCATAACATGTTATTAACACTGTAAAGCACCACTTACCTATTGTAATAAATGTATTTATTTTGTTTCAGGTAGGTAAGCATAACTTGGAGTGTCCTGATTTTTCCTGAAATTATGGTAGGTGTAGCTATAACACTTTTACGAAGTAAATAACACCGTTATATTTAATACTGGCTGCGCTCCGCGGTTACACCCGCGTAGACCGGGATAAAAAGTGTATGTGTTAATCCAGGGTATAAGCTATTACGTACCAAATTTGATCCAAATCGGTCCAACCGTTTGAGCGTGAAGAAGTAACAAACATACACACACAAACTTTCGCCTTTATGATATTAGTGTGATTCTTTATTTTCAAGGGAAATTATGGGAAACCAAGGAATTCAGAGGATCCCACCTGTGTGATGACTTCACCAGTTTTCTATTTCTAATGTTTGTAATCCATAATGTATCGTAGCAGTCACGTAAGGCCATATGTTACACGGTAGAGTTTATTGACACCCATAAAACGAATTCAAGTCCTTATTACAGAGTTCAAGTTTTTTGGATCTAAATCAAAAAGCTGTTTTGCTGTCAAGTCGAATTTCGAGGCATTCAGTAATTTGCATGTCAAAAGATGAAATGTAATCATACCTAATAATTTTAAAAATAACATAAATATATTTTTGAACTAGTTTGAATATTATAAAGTCATCAATCATCAGTCATGTGAACTCATTTAGTGCAGTTCGTTCGTTTCGAGATGAAATATTATTTTTTGTCTCAAAAGAGTCTTTTTGTCTCAGCTTTTATTTCTATTGCAAGAAACTAAGGTTACCTATTCAAAACGTGCATTTGCGTATAGAATCGTGCATCACCGCGAACATCCGCTTTGCGAATATGTTTTGCATACATTCATTGCGTGAGCTTTTATTACGCAACAAACATTCATTCGCGAAACGAACAGTTTGGTGACTACATGAATACAAACACGAAAAACTAATTGTAATAGAATCGTTTCACAGTTATTGTACCTCTGAGAGCAGCAACCCAACATCAACCTTTTGTAATGATATAATAAAGACTCACTAGAGAGGTAAAATAACAGTGAAAGGACCACAGCTGTGCTCGCGAGAGAATGTTCATCTCACGAATGGATGTTCTTTGCGTAACAAAAGTTCGCACAACGAATGTTTGCAAAACAAATTCGTGAAGTGAATGCTTGCTGTGCTGAGTAAATACCGTCCGTTATATCAATCAGTCAATGATCTACGGATAACGCCTGCTGTACTAATCGCCACTATTTTGACTAATAGTGTCACCGTCATGACGCCCATTAATACCTGAATAGCAAGTTCTATTGGACGCGTTCATTATTTATTTACGATTACTATCGTTTCGTTACTAGAAAACTCAGTAATTTTAATTACATTTTTTTTTTCTAATCATCGTGAAAAAGGCTATTATTTTACCAGTTTTCGTGAAATTACCATGAAAATCGACACTTTTAGGTCAAAGTTGTGGAAAATTGTTTTGATTCCTTGAATAAAATAATGTATGTACTAGAAGAGCAATAGTTGGAGTTGGTAAAACATATCGAGATCGACCAACCGGTAGAGGTTGGTAGAAATCTGCACCAGTTGTGAGAACTCACACCTTGGTGACAAATTCACTAAACTCCGGTGAAAGGCAACATTTTCTGACATATTTATGTTTATTCAGTTTTAAGAATATCTTTCTACTGTTAAAAGATTAAGACAGCAATTTCAACAACAAACTTTGTTACAAACTCAAGCCTTTAATTACTAAACTAAAACGATTAAATAAATATTCGGTAATAACGACTCAATGAACAAGAACTTTATGATTTAATTAAAATTTAACTATTTTTAACTTTACGCAAGTAAGTAGTGATCAGCGACTGACGTCAGAGAACTGGCCCCATCTGGTTTGTTATTGTCTATGCAAATAAAATACCAAAATATTCCGGAGTGTGGAATTTAACAGTAAACAGTTCCAAGTACTTCTTGATTTATTTGCTTCGTCTTAACGTTTAAGTTTGAGACAAGTGATAAACCGCCTGAATAAAATATTCATGTACCTACTCATAAATACCTAGGTACATAATTACATTTATGACACAAGCAAGAGTGTTGGTCTTATTGTCAAATATTGACAAAGATTTAAATAGAGATTTAGTGCCAAATACTGAGAACATTATATTTATTTAAGTAAATAGATCTGCCATTTAAATATCAGTATGTAATTCACGTGTGTTTTTTGTTGTTAAGATGAGCAGCTGGGTTTTCACAAATATTTTTTCTTAAAAGCGTCTTAAGGACGCTGTTACAAATGGGTAGTCAAATCATTACTTTTTTACACAAAAATATGTTTATTAAATAAAATGCTTTGCATTCTTAAAATGTTTTGTGGCCAAATTGTTGATAGATGTGCATGGTACGATTCTGAACTATAAATATAATTTGAAATAGGTACATTTTCTCAATAAATGTACCGAAGTAAAAATTATCAGTCCGGTACAATTATTGAGAAAATGTACCTATCTAAAATTATATTTAAAGTTCAGAATCGTAGCATGCACATCTATCAACAATTTGGCCAAAAAACATTTTAAGAATGTAAAGCATTTTATTTAATAAACATGCTTTTGTGTAAAAAAGTAATGATTTGACTACCCATTTAACTAAGTAGACATGAAGTCAAAAATAAGGTAAAAATGTACTTACTACATTTGGATTACGAAGACACTGAAAATCTAATGTCCCTTCAGGTATAATCTTTTTTACCACACAAACACATACACATTCCTCACTTACTTCACCACTACATCATTTACACACATTCCTTTATTTCACCATTCGTATTAACACACATACACATCCACACCTCAAATCTTCAATCTCACGAACACATACTTGCACTCTTACAAGTACTAAGTCGAAATAATTGTTATAGTAGTGACACACATATGTCCTAAGTTTGAATATTGTATAACAATAGCTGAACACTATCCCCTGAGCTACAGGTTCCCGCCTAGTTCAGGGGCTAGGGTCAATATTCTGTGCACCTTTTATAACCACCACAAAACAAAAAGTTTTAGTACTTGTCACGTTACCTGTTCTGAAATTATACTTTAATGGTGAGAATAAACAATTTTTTATTTTTTATTTGTAACAGCGTCCTTAACACATAAAATCTTAAGAAAACAAAATCTAATTAATTTACCTTAAAAAGTTAGCAGTCAGTAAATTACGCAGTTTGTAAAATGCTCCAAAATAACGAAAACGATCAGTTGAAAGGGCATCAGCTTATCGATCCAAAAGGTCGAACATCCATACATGGATGTATTAATGAATGGCCATTGATTTCCGTAAAAGTGACTTCCGAACACAATCACTTCCTTGTTTATATTTTGGCACCAACTTGAGCTTAATTTTATTAACTTGTAAGTTTCATCCACAAGTTTTTCCGGTGTAAAAAATGGTGATTAAATTCAAAAAAAGTGGCCAAGTGCGAGTCGGACTCGCCCATGAAGGGTTGCGTAGCAGCAAGTAACATATTATATAAGTTCTTGTAGTTCGTTGTAGCTTTGATAGATGTTTTAATAATTGAGTTGATTGAATGAAAGGTACATTGCGGTTTATGATTTATGACGTATTAAAAAAACTACTTACTAGATCTCGTTCAAACCAATTTTCGGTGGAAGTTTACATGGTAATGTCATATATTTTTTTTAGTTTTATCATTCTCTTATTTTAGAAGTTACAGGGGGGGAGGTTGGGACGACACATTAAACCACTTTGGAAGTGTCTCTCGCGCAAACTATTCAGTTTAGAAAAAATATATATTAGAAACCTCAATATCATTTTTGAACACCTATCCATAAGCATCCCACACGTATGGGATTGATGAAAAAAAAAAAATTTGAGTTTCAGTTCTAAGTCTGGGGAACCCCCAAAAATTTTTTTTTCTATTTTTGTGTGACAATCTTAATGTGGTTTACAGAATACATCTACTTCTCTAGTTTCAACAGTATAGTTCTTATAGTTTCGGAAAAAAGTGGATGTGACATACGGACAGACAGACAGACAGACAGACATGACGAATCCATAAGGGTTCCGTTTTTTGCCATTTGGCTACAGAACCAATAACAATAGGTTTGTATTATTATTGATAAATATGTAGCAATATTATTTACAAACAGTAATGTTTTTTACCGACTTCAAAAAAGGAGGTTCTGTATTCGTATGTATGTATGTTTGTACGTCCGCGATTTTCTCAAAAACGAATGAACCAATTTTGATGATTCTTTCAGTAACGTGATTTACATACTTTCAGGAAGGTTTTAGTATATAAATCATTATGTAATTATTCTTATGTATAAATGCACTGTATCTCCGGCATTCCTAAGCCAATTTTGATGATTCTTCTTTTCGTTCGTCTCGGGCTTACTTATGTAATTGTATATTCAACTAAAAATGGAAAATAAATTTACTTAAAAAAAAAAAATAATAACCGACTTCAAAAACGAATAAAATAACTTTCATAATAAAAAACTTAACAGCTTTTGAAGTCGGTGTCTTCAATTCTTCAATGCACCTTAGCTTGGTTTTTGAAATCGGTTTTACTTTTTTTTTTAAATAAATTTTCTCTTCAGTAGTACAGATCAAGTTATACATCGCCAGTATAAGCTAATCTCGCATTGTATAGGATTTCCTTACAATGAGAGGTCAGTGTAAACTGGAAACGTATAGCTTGATGTGTAGCCGTGTGTACCTACCAGTTGAAAAAGTATCCCACAATAATTAAACTTATGCAAGACATGCCAATACGGGCGATGCCAAGCCTCTTCAACTGATGCCACTTCTACACAAGAAATAGGCATCGAAATAGTAGGCTCATCAGTCATCACCGAAACAGTGTTTCCAAACCTATCATTTGTTATGCTAACAAATCACTCGCCTTTACACAACACTTACACAATGCTTACATAACCAGCACACTCTCAGAACATAGCGCGGTCATACAAAAACACGTCTTCACTATGTTTGTTTATTCTAAATCTTGAAAAGCATGTGTTGACCATAGTTTTTACTAACTTAAGAACAGATTTACTAAACGTTTGTGCATAAGTGATTTGTTAAAACAAAAAACGACGAAGACGATCCGGGGTCGAATGAAGTTCAAAATAATGTATTGTGGTAATTTTGTGGGTGATTTATTATTATGATTTAATGGATTATTAATTATAAAACTACTCAAATTTTAATATAGGTAGCTTGGTATTTGCTATTATAGACAGTGAGCAAAGAATTTGAGATGAGTGAAATCAATTTGTAATATCAAATAAAAATTAAGAAGAAGAAATCTTAAAAAGTCATTTTGAAAATTTGTCTGATGACGACAAACGTGTATTAAATTATTATGTTTATGTGTTACGTTGGACAAGTAGAGCTACCACAACGTTTGCTTTTATTGGAACCACATACTCGTACCTACTTATAGATACCTATTGTTTCAATTTCTGTGGTTGAATCCATAATATTAGTAGGTACCTATTTATAAAATGAGTAAGCTCAACTTATAATCAGCATGCGACCAAGTTTCATCCTAGGGCAACTTGTTTACAAAATACTGTTTGTTTGGAATACCAATTACTGTCCCAGAACAAATATATTTAGTAAGGTATGAAAGTAATGAACGTATCATTATTGCGGTAGTTATAGCAAATTAGCAATGACAAACCAAACAAGCAAAAAAAAAAACGTACCTGAATTAATAAAAAATCTTTCTCTTTTTGGGTCGTGTTCAGTAAATTACTAAATTGAATCAGGATTTAAGTAATCATTATTTTGTCCATACTTAGTAATATTTCCTGTACTAAGTAATTAAACAAAATTCTAATCAAAATTTTACTCTCGTATAATTATTACATAATTATTCTAATTATTCCCATTCTTCCATTAATCATAATTTATTATGTGTACCTAATTGTGTACGGCATCGTAAATCCTTCTGTGTTCTGTGTGCGGCGCCTGCGCAGTGCCCGACATGCCCCGGAAGACGCGGCGCCTAGCCTCGCCACGTGACTTCCTTTCTAGAGTTCGTTATTGGACGACTTGGACGTGTCTGTGTTATGTCCGATTTTTGGTGACGTCGGCAGATTTTGAGAAATTAGGTGCTTCTTAATAAGATAGAAAGACAAAAACTTACTTAAGACAAAGATGGCTCGAATTGTCTTTTGTTATCCATTCAATGGTTATTAACGAAACAAAACAATAATGGGAAATGATATCTCAAAATCACTGATACACTGAGGAATCATTTGTAAATTCTTAGATAATTTTAATCTGGGGAGGAGTAGTTTTAAATTATGTCAAATAGCCGGCGCCGTATTTATTCATCAGATAAAAGTTAAATGATGATTAAAAAATCGGCTGTTAGTGAAGATGATGAATATACCAATTCAATGCAGATGCAGAAGTTAGATTACTCTAAGATGAATATACCAATACGATGCATATGTTAGATTACTCTAAGATGAACATACCAATACGATGCATATGTTAGATTACTATAAGATGAATATACCAATACGATGCATATGTTAGATTACTATAAGATGAATGTATTATTTGGCGACAGTAAAGAATTTTTATTTATTTATTTATACCAGCTTATACTTTACTTACCACACTGACACTTCCATTGACCCACAGAAAGTTGTGATTTGTGGCCACCAACACACATTATAAAAAATAATCACCCATACAATATAATATTAATACATAATTGTCACTGCCATTCAATGTATAATATTTAAAACAAACTACATTTCTGTTGTTGAAAAGAATTTTAATTTATGACCATAATCTATCATTAAAGCTAACCACAGTCTGACATAATTATCCGTATCCGTGTGATCGATATGTCATGCACTCCACCAGGGTCCAGGTCGGTGCGACGTCATCAACAATAATATATGTACGAGTATGAATCATAGAGATCCGATCTTCTAACGTTTATTGTTAATAAAAGTTCTCATAATTTGCAAGTTTAATAATGTTATTGGATATAGAAGGATAAGAGGACTTGGTTTTCCTTTGTATTAGTCATTGCAATATTACCTATCTTCATTTGGATGCAGTAAACATTAAATATTAATTGTTAAGTGACGGTGTTTAGAAAACAGAAATAATTACTTGAGTAATGAATAAATAGTAACATCTCTTTATTAGGTATTTTGTTTGTTAATTGTGGCAAATTATTTATTGTGGTAAATAAGAGCCTGACGTAATAGCTCTATATCGAGCCAAGATATTCGTTGCAGGTATGTGTGGAATTGTAATACATAATCTACATTATGTTTGTACATTGCAGTAAGTAATCTAGAAATAACCGGAAAGTGCAGTAAATAACTAAACATGTGTACCCATCGCTTATGATCCCGCACAAGCTGTAAACATGTGGACGTAGTGGGTAAATAGGCACAGGTACCCATCGCTTATCATCCCGCAAAGGCTGTAAAAGGCAATTGATGGAAATGAGGAAGTCGAACCACTCGACACTCGTGCGCAGATGAGATTGTTACGACAAGTATTTTTCCCACGTGATGTTTCTATTAGTAGTAACATAACGGCAGTTTATACTAATCTACTCAATTGTAGTAGAATAAAAACGTAAAGATTATAAAAGAAATGCCAACTCAACATTGGCATGTACTTAGGACAATATTGTTTAAAGTCAACATCATCACATCACATCACATCACAGTGTTACATCTGAAAATCATAGGCCCGTTGCAGTTCTTCCTACAATTGCCAAAGTTTTTGAGCACAGTCTTCATTCCATTATTCTCAAACAGATAAATGTGTATCTTTCAGATGCTCAGCACGGCTTTCGACCCAGACGCTCTGTCGATACTAACCTAATGATCCATGTGGACCTCATCTCCAAAGGGTTAGATTCCGGTAAACAAGTTGACGTCGTCTATTTCGATTTTCGCAAGGCTTTCGATCGGGTCGACAATGATGTGCTTTTGACTAAACTATGTGCCATTGGTTTATCCCCAGGCTTTCTTAACTTCTTCGCCGATTACCTGCGCGACCGCAAACAATTTGTCAGACACGGCTGTTTCGAGTCGGAGACTTATAATACGCGTTCAGGTGTCAGCCAGGGTTCAGTATTGGGTCCACTTCTGTTTCTGATCATGATCAACGATCTAGCAAAGGAAATCTATTTCGCAAAATATCTTTTATATACAGATGACTTGAAATTAATAATGGAAGTGAAGACGGACGATGATTGTAGACGCCTGCAGAGCGACATTGACTCTATCCACCGTTGGAGCATTAAGAACAAGCTCTATTTCAATACCTACTGATAAGTGTTACGTCATGTCATACTCTCGACGGTTGCTTCAAATCTGTCATGGCTACACATTAGACGGTCAACAAATTACTCGCGTCACTAACATTAAGGACTTGGGAGTAACCTTCGACAAAGGCCTGACTTTCAGAGACCATATTTCCGCCCTTGCAAAGGAATCCTTCAGGCGTTTAGGGTTCGTCCTGCGCAATGCCCGTGACTTTGACAGCCCACATGTTATCAAACTGCTTTATAATACTCTGGTTCGATCTAAATTAGAAGCAGGTGCATGTGTGTGGAATCCCTACACTGCAACTCAAACGTTGATGCTGGAGAAGGTCCAAAAAACCTTCCTTAGGTTCTTGTTTAAAAAAGTGCACAAGTATTTTCCGTACATGTACCCAACGAATTACCTTTTTGGGATGTTGGGTTACAATTCCTTGGAAGTTAGACGAGGTTTGAATCAGATTGCGGTAGCCTGCAAAACCCTCAGAGGGCTTATCGACTGTCCTGAGCTACATAACCTATTTTGTCAATTATATGTGCCTGGCAACTATATAGGTCACCGCCACAGTAAGAGGCACAAATTGTTTGCTCGGCCAGCATGTCGTACGGTCGCTAGAGCAGAGTCGCCGGTGTGTCGGACTCTGGAAGCCCTCAATGCCCTCCTGGCAGTCAATCCTGATTGTGATCTGTTTGCCGATGAATGGAGAGAGATAAAGCGAGTGTGTCTAAAGTTTTGCGAGAGAAAGTATGAGAGAATTTCCACTGTTATTTACTAAGTATGTAGTAGATATTACAATATTAGTATTGTGTTTCTAGGTTAATTATTGTAATTGGTGTATAACCGTTTTAATTAACTATAAATAAATAAAATCTAATTGTTTAGTTTTCTCCCATACGCTTCATGTTTGCGAGTGCAGTTTGATTTTGCATGCAAAACTGCACCCTAATAACGTAACACACTATCAATCGGAATCTGAATAATTTTGAAGCAAATTGCTATTCCATTGCTTCATATACTCGTATTGTGTTCGAAAAATTTGTCTGCTCGACAACGTAAATAACGCAATGAATGTTGTTGAACTGTCATGATGATACCGATTCCGATTGATAGTATGTCACGCAATTAGGGCAGGCTGCAGGCGGGCAGGCACGCAGGCGGGCAGGCTTGTCTTAGCGTAAATGGCCGCCTATATGTATAACGCTTTCAACTGCATCCACTTTTTAAGCAGTTCTATCGGGTTCGATACTTGGTCTTCAGAAATGTGTTCAAGCTTCGGCACACGGCATTTTAAACTGTAATTCTTCAAAAATTAAGGTCATAATGACGTGCATTTTATGTCTGTTAATAAACTTTTGAAAGATACCATAATTGAAACATATTGTACTTGCTGTTACGTCATAGAACTTGATTTCCTGAATACGTAACATCATTAAGTTCTTCATAAAAGGTTTAAATGTCATAATAATAACCTTTTGAAAAGTTCTTTAGTAAAAATTCATTTGGGGAAGTGCGGCCTAATTGAACACTACCTTGCATTATGTACAAAATATAGATAGACTTTTGATTTGTGAAACATATACTTAATTCGTGTTTACTGTCAGTTGAAAAACTCATCATTCTTATTATCATAGCTGTGTAAATATTGACTACTTGCTTTTGCCCGCGGCTTCGCCCGCATGGATGTCGCGTATTATCCCACGGGAACGTACTGCCGGGATAAAAAGGATCCTATGTCCTAATCCAGGTCATCGTCTACCCACGTGCCAGATTTCACTCAAATCCGTTCAGCCGTTTTAACGTGAAAACGTAACAAACAAACAAACTTACTTTCGTATTTATAATATTAGTTAGGACTAGCACATGGGTTAGCGGTTCATCTTTGAGATAACATTATAGCACTATGACAAAATCAGTATTCACAGTAATTACCTATACCAAGTATACTTCCTAAATTCTTGCAGAAAATTATAAAATAGTCTTAAAATTATAAAGTAATCTTATCTAAGACCTAGTTCACAGAATTACATTTGAGGAGTACCTAAGTAATACGTTTTGATTTGTTAAAGATTTAAGTGATTTAAGTCATTCTACTTAACCGGGCTAAACATCTCTGTAATAACTCCTATCACTGCAGCCAATAAGCCTACTTCAGGCTCCATTCAGTTTCTGAGAAGTTCAAACCAATCGAAGGCTTCATAGAAAACAATTTATAAAATTTGATGTCTTACTACTTTGCTATTAGGTAGGTATTCTGTGGTGTTACATAAGTTGCGCGGGCGCCGACTGGCTGAAGGTATGTGGGTTACATTACACCGTATTTGAGCTAAAGAGACCTGGTTTCTGTGAAAAATTATGTAATGTGCTTGACTCACCTTTTCCATACAGCATCCAAATATAGATAGACGGCTAAGAGTTGAATGACATGTGTTACGATCGAATATGGTGCCGGTAAAGTAAAGGCTATTATTTGTCCTTTCTGTGGTCGTTGTAAAGCTCAGCGGTGTCCTCCTGTGGGCTATCATCGTGTTTTACGATTATAGCTTTATTCTTTCATAGCCGTTTATTTACGTTTATTAACCGCATCAAAGTCCGTTGCGTAGTTTAGAAGTACAACGCGGCCACACAGACGACTCTATTTTGTAATAAGTATACATAATACAGATTAGTCTGGAATTTCTGTATCTCTTATTTTTATGGTTCAACAAAGTATTTGAGTAAAGTGATTGACGTAGATGATAAATTATTTAATAATAATTTTTATTAAACCGGTCAGTTTTGGCTTAACGCAGAATTTTGATAAATACCTACGATCAGATTAAAAAGAACTCTTGAGATAAAATAGATGAGATAATTTATTATTTCTGAATTTTATCAAATTATGATGATTAACCGGGAAAATAATGTGAAAATGTGTGAATTTCATTCAAAAATAAATACTGCACTGTGCATAAAATTGTATTTTTATGCACAGTGATAAAGAAGTTTATCTTCATAGTAAACAAACTGAGGTAACACAGGTTACCTCTGAATACACTCGTTTTAATAAACATTTCTGTTGCAGCAAACCTGTCAACAAAGTAACCGTGTAGTGTTACAGACTTTTACTTAATTTATGAGTGTCAATCAATCTGCCTAGCCTTTTTTCTAGCTTCCAGTCTAACCGGATGCAGCTGAATACCAGTATTTTATGTGGAGCGACTGCCTATCTGACCTCCGCAACCCAATTACTGGGTAATACGATACCCCTTGGTAAGTCTGGTTGTCAGACTTTCGGGCTATTGACGACCCGTAATGACTGTCAGTGATCCACGAGTGACAGCCTTAACTTACGAGTATATGTAGGTATACTCAATTTGGCCCTGTAGGGCTATTCTGTAAACATCTCACCGTGATAACTCAGGTGAAGTGAGCGTGAAGTGAGCCGTCATTCCACCTAATGCTAGGGGTTGACACTATTGACAGCTCACTTTAAGATCACTTCACTCATGTTTTCACGGTGAGATATTTACAGAATAGCACTACTGTTCACCCTTACCTTGTATTATATCGTAAACCATTCTTAAATCAAGTGAGGAGCTCGTGGCTAAGTAATAACAGCCGCATGGGTCGATCGAACAGGTTAAGCTACGCTTGCCGGGGTTGGTCCGTGGATGGGTGACCATCTTTACATACCGAGACTCCTCCGTGCCTCGGAAAGCACGTTAAGCCGTTGGTCCCGGCTGTCATTCGTGGATCTTTGACAGTCGTTACGGGTCGTCAGAAGCCCGAAAGTCTGACAACCAGTCTTACCAAGGGGTATCGTATTACCCCATAGATATATGAAAGAAGGAGATATGCCCGGTAGTTGAAAATGTATCAGAACCCGATGTCGCTAGGTTGGCCCCACCACCGCGCCACTACTACACATGTAGTTCAATAAAAGCAATAGATACAAAGTCGCGCACACACTTGCAATTCATAAATCAGAACATACTACACAATCAATTATAAACCTTAACTCGTCACACACAGCGTGCATTTACCATGCACCGTACAACTTACTCACACAAAAACATCTGGCGCTATTATTGTGTTGTGCAAAAAGCAATTTATTTTACATATACGCTAGTGATTGACTAAATCGGAAAGTTATCGATACTTCCATTTATTACTGTACAAGAATTTGGGGTCCTGAAAATAAAATAAAAAATTATATGCCCAGAAAGTATTATATATTTTAAATTAAAAAAAATGTATATTAAAAAAAAAAACACGAATCAATAAATTAAAACAATCCGGTTAAGTTGGTTTAGGCTGTGAAACCATAGGAATTGTTGAACCCTGTTATGATGTGTTTACTCACTGACCTGTAAAGTGGAGGTATTTGTTCAGTACTTGACGTACTCTTAATTTTGGGATTGCCCATTCAAAAAGCCTGCGAGTTTTCTTTAGAGGCTGGAACATTTCTGCCTTAAAGTGAATTGAGCATATGGTGCTACATTTTGTTGGGAACCAGTTAGGTGGCCTTCCTGTGGCATCAATCCATTATTTTTTTGTATTTGTATCTTTTGGGAAGCTAAAAAGGTACTTTGTGAACTTATTTATCATTTACATAATAAGTATCTTAAGCTATAGTCTATATAGTCTATAGGAACTAGTTGGCCGCTGAGACAGGGGTGAGGCGGCGGTTCGCAACGCACGTACTGAGTAATGCGCCCCCGCTCCTCCATCCCACCGCTCACATACCTAAGGCGCGATCAACTAGTTCCGCGCGGTCTATACTTCTTAACCTCACGATGAGTAAGCAGGTAGCAGGCAACAGGCGAATAGGCTTTTGTTATTAAAAAAAAACCCTTAGATAAGAAATAGTTAAATATATGAAAACAAACACATGCCATACTCATGCATAACAAATAAATAGCATGAATATGTTGACTTATTTTAAGCAAAAATCACTAATATTTTATCTGAACCATACCGATTACTACAACGCATTCGAATCTTGTGGTGCATAGTTAAAGACTTTAGCGGAAATAAAATACCAAAACCAAAAAAAAGTAAGGAAATAGCACGAAGATGCGATAATTTAAACCCTAAAACACTCCACCTAAACATTAATAAACTTACTTTACGACCGTTGGTTATGCATTTCTCAACTAGGTAAAATAATCAAAAACAGTAAAAAAGATTATTTTACATTCTCAAAGGTTTTCCAACCGTACTTAAACGTCATCTTTTCAAGTGTTCCAACCGGGCTAAAACGGTTGACAAATTGAAAAATAAACTATAATAGCAATATAATATTCGCTGGGCAATCGACATTATTATCGATAGCCTACTTTAGTGGATCTTAACCTCATCACTATCTCGCCGCAAGACACAGCGGCTGTACTATGCGACGCTCCGCGTAAATAAAGTATCGTTTTGTTATTTTTACATTGCTTGTCCAGTCGCTTAGCGACATACTTAAGGTAGTGGTTAAGGAGCAATGTATTTGCTGCAAAAATAGTACAGCCGCTGCGATATTTGAAAACAAAAATAACGTAGTAAAAGCAAGAAATATTTTACGATTTGTTGTTTTTTATGATTTTAAAGATAAATACAGTAAAATACTTTTAGTTACATATGGTAAGTGATTCCGTGAGATACGAAGTTTTTAATATCACTTCGGTTTTTGCAGGAAACCACTGAAGAACACGGCATTTTTATAATTTATCGTGACCACGGTCGAAAGCGTACTAGTTCGCGGAGACGGCCATTTGGCGAGTAAAGGCACAGCGTGCGCATAACGCGTGGACACAAACACGCCCCCATGCCACTTCTCCTGTTTTTTATATTTCTATGTATTACCCAGTTACTGGGTTGTGGAGGTCAGCTAGGCAGTCGCTCCATGTAAAATACTGGTATTCAGCTGCATCCGGTTAGACTGGAAGCCGACCCCAACATAGTTGGGAAAAGGCTAGGCAGATGATGATTCTTAAATCAAGCCGTAGCGCGTCCAAGTAGAAATGTTAAGAGAGAAAAGGTACTTACTTATCATGTACCTTTTTGTTAGTAGGTACCTAAATAGGCCATCGTTGTTTGCTGGTGGCTGATAGCAGCCATGGTTAACATAAACAAGTAGGTACCAAAACCAAAATGCAGAAGTAGGTACCTACATCAAATAGTCCAAGTTCGATTCATATCAGCCATTCCGCAGCTATACTCAGCTGGTAAGCAACGGTGCGCGCGCGCCACGCGGCCTCGATCCGAGCGCCACTTTCTACAACCGACGAGTTTTTACGTGATCCGGTGCATGTGTTGCGATTGCGACATCACCTGATTATCATTGTATTGGTTATCTGCCTGACCCTTTTTGATAACAGGTTGCACGTTGATGGACCACCTGAATAAAGCCGAACTAGTAAAGTGTCATGAGAAAAAGGTAGCGAAAACAAAGACGGCTAGATGGCGCTATCATCATATTCACGCGGTTTTTTCCCAAAAACTCAAGCTTTGTGTGTTTGTGTGCCTTAAACATCTGCTAAACTGCTATAACACTTTATAAAAAGCTTAAACGGTAAAAAAACGCAAACAATCTTTAATTAACATACATATTCGTTATTATCTTTTGGCCACGTTTCCTTACGCGTGCACGAGGAAATACCTACTGTCGTTTTTATTTACACATTAGCTTTTGCCCGCGGCTTCGCTCGCGTTAATTTAGATTTTGACAGTCAATTCCCGTTGTACTCTGTTTGTAATAATATAATTGAATCATGATTCAAAAGACACGTGGCGCCATCTATTATCATAAGGACGTTATTGTTGTTTTCCTCGGGAACATTAGTTTTTTTCAGGATGATAGGTACCCTATGTCCGTTTCCGTATACCTGACAACGTACTCGTATATGCAAAATTTCTGGATGATCGGTTCAGTGGTTTAGGCTTGAAAAGGTAACAAACAAACATACTTATTTTCGCATTTATAATATTAGTTAAGATTTTTTATCTAAATTATAATCAAGTAGTATTCGCACTAACTGTCACATGTATAGGTAAAGCAAGTTGAATTAGTCTAGTTTTTCTGGCAACCAGAGTGGAGGCGTAAATAAATTAAAAGGTCTAGCACGGCCGTAAAAATATCGCGGCGATTTCTTTTCGCGCACTGCATTTTCAACGCTCTGCGAGTTAGCGCAGAGTTAGCTTAGCGCCGAGACTTGAAAATACAACAGTGTGTTTTTTCGTCGCGCTGGGATGCACTGTATTGTTGTGAGGTTAGATTCCCGAAGCTTGGCTCAACACCGAGAGTTGAAAATCCAAAGTGCGATAAAATCCCGCCGCGATATTTTTACGTCCGTGCGACCGTCGTCGGCTTAATTAGGCTTGGGTGGATTAAATTACTACTAGAATCTTCGATTACTACTAGAATTCGAGCGAATGAAATTATCAAGAGCATCATAAGATATGGCATTATGTTTTGGGGAAACGCCTCGGGTAAAGATATGGTGTTTAAGTGTCAGAAAAGGTGTATTAGAGCGATCTGTAACTTGCAAACCACTGACAGTTGTAAACAATATTTTAAAAGTATGAAAATTTTAACAGTGCCCTCATTGTACATATACCAGACATCTATGTTCATCAAAAATAATATGTATAAATTTGACCGAGTATGTAGTCAGCGTCGAGCTGACCGGCTACAAACTGTTGGATCTAAAACTGCTTTATACAAGAACAGTATTTTCGTAATGGCTCCAAAATTATACAATAAATTGCCAAAGTGTATCAGAAGTGAGGAAAATGTCAGCCATTTTAAAAAAAAGTTGTTCCTGTTTTTAGTTGAAAAGACTTATTACTCGATTGATGACTTTTTAAATGACAAATTATGACTAAATTTAAATTTCTTTGACATTCTAATTAATTAATAATATAATTAAATTACTTTATTTTATGCGGCTCCTGACATTTTTCAATTGCTTCATTTCTTTTATCTTAAACTTTATTAATTATGATAGTAAAAATAACCTGCTTACTAATATTATATTTGTATGCCGATTATTGGCCGAACATACAGATCAGCTAAAATGTATAAATAACACCTTTTTGTACTTATGTTCACAAATAAAGATTGATTTGATTTGATTTGATTTGATTTGATCATTTTAAGCGCTCTTGTTCACCTACCTTTTACTTTAAGCGCTCTTGTTCACCTACCTTTTACTTTAAGGGGATGCGCTAAGGTAACCCGCGAAATTCAAATTTTCTTACGTTTTTTTGCAATTTGCAGGTCAGTGTCACGTTGTATGTTGATTGAAATATGATTCGCGGCCGTAGCTAATATGGCTTTACAGAATTATAATAATAAGCATTAGCAATACAACTTCATAAGTTAGTATTGACCTAAAATCTCATGATTTCATGAAATAGTCATTCAATAGGGTAGAACTTAGAGTTGTATTGATGATTTTTATGGTTATACTTAATTCTATAAATAATATTTGATACGGCCGCGAATCATTTTTAGATCAACATACAACCTAAGACTGACTTGCAAATTGCAAAAAACGTAAGAAATTTTGAATTTCGTGGACTACCCTGGCGCTTTCACCTTAACCCGCAAATATTAAATAGGTATGTCATAGACCCTTTCCCGAAAGAATCATGGCGTTAAGTAGTTACTTAAGTATGTATAATAATAATATATATTATATAGGCTTTTATTCAGATCCATATTACAATTCAATCAATATGCCTAGCCTTTTCCCAACCATGTTGGGGTCGGCTTCCAGTCTAACCGGATGCAGCTGAATACCAGTATTTTATGTGGAGCGACTGCCTATCTGACCTCCACCACCCATTAACTGGGTAATACGATAACCCTTGGTAAGACTGGTTGTCAGACTTTCTGGCTTCTGACGACCCGTAACGACTGTCAAAGATCCACGAATGACAGCCGAGACCAACGGCTTAACGTGCTTTTCGAGGCACGGAATTCAGATCCATATTACAATTATATAACAAAAATACATAGAAAACTTAAATTTAATGTAATGTGTCTCTTATTTGAATTTTACTTATTTTCTGTAGAATCTGATTGCCAGTCGACAGAGGCCTCCTCCAACCTTTTCTACACATGTCTTTCTTGAGCCACTCTGTTTCACATGGAACTTAAATATGTACCTACTTATAAATAATTTCAACATGTCACTTTAATTGGTAATTAGTTCGACACTACGTTTCCTCTTGATTGACTATAAACCGAACCGGTTATATTATTTTAAGTTTAACGACAAAAAACTAACAGGAAGAAAATGCTATAATAATCTTTAAAAGTTTTTTTTGACAAATTTAATTCGACAACAATTTCATAATGTATTTAAAATTGCGTCTACATATAAATACATGGTTTCCGCGATGAACGATTTTATTTATATAAGGTTTATGTAGTTAGAAAAAGGTTAAAATCAATTGAGATACATTAAAAAAACTTAACTCTTGGAAGTCGTTATAACATTGCAATAAGCTATTTTTTGACACCACTCCTTCAATAAATTAAAAGAATGCAATCAGTATAAAACAAAAAAAAAATAGTATTATTGTATGTAGTAGGTAAGTATTGTAGAGATGATTGGAAGCAGCATCCTTTTAACTGCCATACTCCAAGTATCTACTGCAACTGCGATTTTCAATCCGTTTGCAAAATGTGGCAATTACATTCAGTAGACGTTAGCCTGAATAAAACCACCACAAAATAGTTAATCAGGGAAACGTTTTAGTTACCCTTAAATTTAGGAGTTTCTATGTATGTGCTTACCGACTCCATGTCGAATGCTACATGATAATCTGAGCAATTTACAGGTTCGTACATTACGCTACTGAAAACAAAGAAAACTTCATCATTTGCATTTGTAGCACACACCGCTAGGATGTTTTTATACCAGCCAACATAGGTATATTATGTATTCTAACAGGTTTTGTGCTTATAATATGATACAGGTTCATTAGATACATAATTAAGTTAACATCCATTGTATTAGTTATTGCCGCTTAACACGGTATTGGCAGTTGTTATGATTAAACAAAACATCAGAACTTATTCATTCAGAATAGTATTATTTGATACTATTCTGAATGAATGAGATCTGATGCTTTGTTGCAGCTAGTTCTTATTAAACTGGTTATTAAAAAAACATAATTGTACTTATTAAAAACACATCTTGAGATTTGTTGTATCAATCTTTTGGAGTTACGTCGTGGGTTGTAAAGTTTACAAAATAGAAAAAAAACCCGCTTGAAGGCATATACTCGTAATGACTTCTTGAAAAGAAAGGAATTTTCATAATCCTGAAAAAATTTATATCCAGAAAAATTTACGGGGATTTGAATTTGTCATGTTTTCAGGCGTGTAAAGACGGGAGTTGATTATAGTTAGTTACAACGTAATACAATATCAATGAATATTTAAACTACACGTGTACACATCCTAAGTACATAATAAATATCTTGCAATAAATAAATTAGAACTTCACCATCTTGAACCTACATTTTGAATAATTTTATCATAACAAATGCAGTACCTAAGTACTTCTATAGCTATATAATATTAACATTTCTTATGAACAACACAATATTATTATGTACATGAATCGCATCACATGTCAATAACCCTATGTCTACGTTGTCAGAGGACCTCAAGCTGCGCAATAGTTTGCGCTAACGTTATGTCACCTAAGGAATGTGCTTATTTGCGCAGTGGTAATCCACTGCTTCATTTACTACTTGTAGGTACGAATTAACTTCATACTAAATCCTCCAATAATCTATAACTGCGCAACTTTGCGCACAAAAAGTTATGTCACCCAAAAATGTGTCTATTTGCGCAGTAAGCATGACTAGAACGTGACCCGCTTTACTTCGAATGGAAACCGTTTTTACCTGTTCAATTATCTAAAGATGTAACTGTATGTTATGTCAATGTAAGCGTCAATTTCGGCATTTACATTCCTTACATCACTAGGACCTGACCGACCGCATCGCCTCAGTATAAGCCCGGGTTTGGCCAATTTAGGTACTTAAATCCTCAAAGGATCACACCCAGGCGCTTGTACGAACGAGAATAATATCAAATGAGATATAAGTTATCACAGAATATTAGGACATGGGGTAAAACCCAACACAAGCTCTTTACCCGTTTTACCCTTTATCGTCAAAGGATCTGAACTGCGCAACAAGTTATGTCATTACTTTTCACATTATGACAATTTGCGCAAAACATGCCTTTACAAGAACATAACATATTTATCTTTGTTTTTCTCGTATGGTCTCTATGTACCTAGCTACATCTAGCTAGTCTCTATGTACCTACCTACCTATGTAGACGTCGGGTTTGTTCACTATGATGCTCGTTGCAGATTTAGCTACAGGAGCGTTTGTGGAAGCAAACAGATCTAGACCTTGTAGATTTAAGTGTTATGAATGTTAGTATCTGTATATCGTCATGGTACCAGCACCCTAATTGCGTAACACATTATCGATCGAGTTGGTTTCATTTTGAAACAAATTGCTAATCCATTGCGTCATAATGTTCGAAAAGTTTGTCTGCTCGACAACGTAAATAACGCAATGAATGTTGTCGAACTGTCAAAATGAAACCAACTCCGATTGATAAAGTGTTACGCAATTAGGGTGCTGCTACTAGTTAAAGAATTTAAACATTAGCAAACTATACCTTCATTAGTGCTCGATCAGTTTAAAATGCTGTCTACATTTTTTTATTTAAGTATTTCTCTCAAACAATTTCTCTTGTATGGTGGGTGTGTTTACAAAACCAAATCTCACTTACATAAACATCATCAAACATACAAGAGAATTTGTTTGATCGAATTTAATTCCAATGGTACCAATAATACATTATTGCAGTCAAAAGGAATTCACTTCAAAAATGCTGAATACCAATTGTACATGGAGATTGAGCCTGTGCTTAAATTTTACTCAGTCTACAAAAAATACAAAAGTTGGCTACCGTTGCTTCGACGGCGCCACTCCAAATGGTAATTTTTTATTCTGATATTTTGTTACTCGCGTAACGTAGCTGTAAGCTTCCTAGAACGTAATAGAGAAACTGACTGCTATTTTATTTTCAGTAATCTCTTCATAATATCTTTAAATACCTAGATTCGTTAATTTATTAATTCCATAAAACACAGACAAAGTGACCATTGCAAAACTGGTGGAAAGAGTAGCTTAGTAAACAGGAATGAATGTGAAAATGAAGAAGAAGTAGAGAAGCTCGAAAATGTAAACCTCAATGATAGTATTAAAATAGAGATTGAGAAAGATCTAGACTTTAGATGCTTGACCCTAAACATGGTGAAAATGGTACCAATAGATGCTAAAATTCGATCAAACGTATGAGCACGATAATACAACGTGTTGTTTGGCATCCTTGTGGTAGGGTGTGGTATAGACCATCAAACCGAACACACACAACAACAACTTTCTCCGTAGCACCAACATCGTAATCGCGAAAAATAATCACCCGTCCCATACGAGTACATTCGCGTCGTGTAGGTAGGTATTGAAGTTTTCTATGGGAACGGTTGAAAATTTTTTCGCGATTACGATGTTCGTCGCATGGAGAATGTTGTTCGGTTTGATGTTCGGTATCACACCCTGAAATTTGACGAGAATACAAATTGACACGTTGTATAGATATCACATAACAGCTTACCTACATATAAAATATTCACTAAAAAAAAAATAAAAAAAAAATATATTAAAAATGGGAAAGCAGTGGATGTTATGTGTATCACGGAACACAATATGAAAGATGATGATACCAAGCACCTATTTATACCTGAATATAGACTTGCGACATATTCTTCCAGAAACAATAGGAATGGTGGTACATGTATACTTACTAGACATAGATATGAGTTTAAGGTCATAGACATTAAAGAATTTGGTGTACTCAGCTTTATAGAGGGTTGTGCCATTGAATTAGTGGCACAAAATTTGATTGTCATTTGCATCTATAGACCTCCAAAATACACGATAGGTGCTACTTCTATTTTCTTTGAAAAAATTGATCATATTTTAAATTTTTGCAGTAAAAGCTTGGGAAAACGGATCATACTTTGCGGTGATTTTAACATCGATATTCTTCAAAAAACAAGAATATCCGCTGAATTCCAACACCTACTACTGAACTACAATCTTAAGCCGAGTATACGCTGTCCGACTCGTATATCTAGTGGAACCTGTATCGACAATGTCATGCATAATGTCAGAGGTGGTACTGGTGAAGTTTTAGAGCTGGCCCTATCAGACCACACCGCCCAGTTTTTTAAATGTCCGGTTAGGAAATCATGTTCAATTGATCACTGGTTCGTTTTGAGTCGTGACTATAGCTCTGAGAATGTATCTAAGTTCATTGAAGCCATAAGTAACTTAAGTTTTACTGAGGTTTTCAATAGCTCAAATCCGGAAATAGCTTTTAATTCGTTTTATAATATGTTTAAACTTTTTTACGACCTGTGCTTCCCAACTGTGAGAAAAAAGATTTCCACTCGGAAAACTCCCCGGTGGTTATCTAAAGGTATAAAAAACTGTAGTAAGCGAAAGAGGGAGATGTTATGGCTGTATAGGCGTTCACCAAATATAGAAAATAAACAATTATTTAAACAGTATTCTAGACGATTAAAAAGAGTAATACAGATGACACAAAAATCTCAAAACAGTCATATTATCAATAGCGCAGAAAACAAAACTAAAGCTACCTGGAAATTGATCAATAGGTGTAAATCTAACTTTCCCCCGGAATCTGTAAGGGAGATTTGTATCGATAATAAGAGCATTAACGATCCTAAAGATATAGCTACGGCTTTCAATAATTATTTTATTGATTCGGTACAACCTGCTGAAAATCATGCAAATGGTAATGCTATGTCTTTTATAGATCACTTTCCAAAAACCCTTTTTATGGCACCGACGGATGCTACAGACATTTACAAAATCATTAATGAACTAAAAAATACTAACAGCACGGGGTATGACGAAATCTCAACAAAAATTTTAAAATTAGTGTCGCATATAATTGCACCCGTCCTAAGTTATATAATGAACTTATGCATTGAACATGGTCACTTCCCAAACTTATTAAAAACGACTATAATCAAGCCCCTTCATAAAAAAGGAGACAAAGTAACTATTTTAAATTATCGTCCAATAGCCCTTATACCGGTATTGTCAAAGATTTACGAGAAAGTGATTTATAATTCCCTTAACTCGTTCTTTGAAACAAATGATATATTCGCTAATGAACAGTATGGGTTTCGGAAAAATAGAAACATTAACAAAGCAGTCTATGAGTTGGTTGCAAAAATTTTAAAAAATGTTGATAAAAAAAACCCCATTGCCGTGGTTCTCATGGATATGTCTAAGGCATTCGATCACGTGGACCATAAAATATTACTAAGTAAATTGGAACGTTATGGTGTCCGCGGAAATATATTGAGCCTAATAGAATCTTATCTACATGGAAGAAAACAAATTACAGTTATAAATAGAATTTGTCCCAAATCAAAGAGAGAAGTTGCTCACAAGTCGTCCGTTAGGTATACAACTTGCGGTGTACCCCAGGGGAGTGTCCTTGGGCCCTTGCTCTTCCTCATTTTTATAAATGATCTGCCAAAATGTACCGGCTACCAGACCGTCCTGTTTGCTGATGACAGCACCACTATTGTACCGTGTGAAGACTTGGAATCATATGAAAACGAAATAAATAATTCCATCTATTGCATTATTAACTGGCTACATACAAATAAACTTAAAATAAACTTAGGAAAAACACAAGTTTTGACGTTCCAACAAAGAACAAAAAAACAAATTTTAAATATAAGATATGTAGACCAAAAAATACATGAAACTAACAGTGCCAGATTTCTAGGACTTTATTTGGATAATCATCTAAATTGGAAAGATCATGTAGAAAGTGTTTGTTCAAAATTAAACCAATATTCTTATGCACTGTATAATCTTGCAAAAATATCCAATGAATCCGTAGTATTGACAGCGTATAAAGCGTTTGTCTCATCAACCATACGTTTTGGTATAATGTATTGGGGAAATTCCACTGATAAAGACATCGCGTTCAAAGCCCAAAAGAGATGTTTACGTGCTGTGTTTAAGCTAAAACAGACTGATAGTTGTAGACCCTTATTTAACAAATATAAACTGCTCACTTTGCCTTGTATGTACATTTACGAGACAGTAGTATTCACAAAATCAAACATGCATCTGTTTCCAATATTGAGATCAAAAAGACGATATAGAGAGATATATGCTGCTCCACACAAGACTGCACTATACTCAAAGAGCTTTCTGGGAATGGCACCCAAGTTATACAATAAATTACCAAATACATTAAAAGATTTAGACAGCATACACCATTTTAAAAAGGCTCTTTTTAATCTATTGTGCGAGAAAACTTATTATACGCTTAGTGAATACTTGGAAGATCAATTATAAGGACAATTTTATTATTAAGGAATCGTTTTATTTAGTCTAATTTAATCTAAATGTTTATTACAATGTTGAATTTATAATTATTTTATTAATGATGTTTTGTGTTGTATTCAATATTTTGTTTTGATCATTGTTCTGAATTTGTTTTAATTAATTTTGACTGCATTATATTATATTTCATAGTAATTTTAATGTGAATATTTGTACGCCTTCGACGGCAAGACATAGTGTTCATTTTATGTTGACATCACATCTGTATTTTACCTACCTATGTTCTACAAATAAAATATCTGATTCTGATTCTGATTCTGATTCTGATTCTGAAAAAAAATAAAAATATAATAAATAAAAATATATTTAAAATATTTACTTATTATTTGCACCAAAGACAGCCCCATTTCATATCCAGGCAAATCACTGTCCATTCTATGGTTGCCTGGAAGAGATTGCAGAAAGCGATAAGGCCGCCCATTGTATATTTTGTAGTTTGTGTCTTTTTTTTTGTTATGTATTTTTGTGGTGTACAATAAAGTATATATAAATAAATAAATAAATATTCCCCTAAAACGACGTTACGACGCCAATCATACGACCTGCTTGTACACGTACTCCTTCATTCAAAAGAATCATGTGAGTACATCAAAGTACTCAATAATGCGGCGCACAGTACAAGTTAATTATTCCTAGACACATAGTTGGTCCGTCACGACGCCGTTAACGAATGTTAATGAGCAGAGTCGTGGCATCACGAGCGGGCTTGACGGATCGACCACTGTGTCGTGGAAATAGGGAAAATACGGGAAAAGTTCCGTTGGAAAATGTGTACTAGCCAAAGAGACTTAGATCAACGTAAGTAATTAAAATGTACTTAAACTTCATTTGCTCGATCTTAGACGATCGACCAATATTTGTTAATTTACTAGGTCAGACGAAATAAATCCAGACGTTCGTATTTGTTTTGGCCAAAAACCGGCTGTATATAAACATGAATTAAGGAATTTATAAGCGAAACTAACGACTCGCCAGCGGCTCTGCACGAATAGGATTAAATAACCAAATCTTTCCTCGAAAAATTTAAGTGGCGGCAAATATTTGCCTTCTAATTGGGACAAATGTGGTCGGAAAGACTACCTAAGACTTATGTCGCAAATTCTGAGAGATGTGACACAACTGACACAGCTTTTGTCACGGTACAGTGCGTGCTCTAGCGATGTAGGAGAAATGCAAGCTCTAATTAATATTGAAAGTAATTGGGGCGTGGAAGGCCAGCAGAATGGTGATGAAGATCGTGTGTCGTCGTGTCACGAGCGTCATAGTACAATGTGAATGTGGAGCGCAGGACAAGGATCTATAAACATTATGAAATAGTAGGAAGGATTCATCTGAACTATGCTGTATTGTGGACTATTCAGTGATTTACTACGTAGGTACATCTAAGTCAATTTCAAATAGGCACATGAAAGGCACTTTTGAACGTCAGAATTTACAAAAAAAAAAAAAGATTCTGGTCGCCCCTTCCAAAAGGTAGTTTCGTAATGGTGGTGAATGAACTTCTAGGTTTTCTGTCATCAGCTACGGCTATTATCTATTCTAGGCATTCGGTCATTGTTGTCATTTTGTTTAGATATGAATATTTCTCAGTTTTAATTTTAACTGTAATGTAAAAACTGTAGTGTAAATTATTTCCGTATTTTTTTGTTTACACGAGTTGTTAAAAATAATATCGTATTACTTACACTTATCAGTGATAAGTGTAAGTAATATTTATATTATTTTTAATTGTTTATCTGAAATAAAAGGGTATCTGTAATAAGGGTAACAAGAATGCTGATAACTTATCAGCATTCTTGTTGCCCATCTTTTCATCTCCAACTGTAAGGTTATGATCTTCAATCAAGTAATCTTTTAAAGTCGGTCAGCCCTTACAACCTGATTTCTAATCGTAGCCACAGCTCATCTATCATATTAACCTTTTAACTCACTTAGACACATCAATTACATGTAATTAAGCGTGTATGAATCATGCGCATGCGCACCCGTTCTGTGCCATACGAGGCTGTCTAAATATGTAACAATAGTATTGCCATTGTAATATTAGGAAATGATAATTAACAATATGTGACCTACTGAGGCCTAGGTGTTTCGTTGAAAATCGTGAAATCGTGCGAAGTTGTGAAATTATGTTTAAAAAAATTAGTTCAGTAACATTTTAGAGGAATATGTTAAAACAATTCAAGTCGTCAATTTTAATAATAATAATATGTTCCAAAAGGAACATATTATTATTATTAAAATTGACGACTAAAAAATTCAAATATTATGTTTAGACCAAAATTCTGCCTCGCGAACCCCGTTCACAAAGTAAACGAAAAGAGAGCCTACGCCTACCTACCCCAACGACCTTTCTTTGAAATAAACTTTGAGCAAATAAAATGTATTAAAACCTACAAACATGTTCAACTTTAACGAACTGCGTGCTCACACTTAGATAATAAATTATCTGTTGTATCTACATTACAGGTAGTTTTCTAACCAAATAATACTTAACACACAGACTAACACAGATGAGTAATCTCATTGTTGCACTCAGCAATATCTCATGAGTAAACTGCATTTATTTACACTGTGGTGGTGTATTGATCATACATTACACTTTCAGTTGGTATAAGAATTATTGCACTTCCCAGTTCAAATAAGAGTTTATCAGTTCAGTTGACTCACTGAGTCCCAGGTATGTGAGTCAACAGTTCATTGTAACTGCTTACTTTATCTTGTTACGAGCACATGAACAATTGGACATTTGGCGAAATGACTTGAAATGTTTAATAAAGCATAGAAAAGTCGTTTCATGTAAATATTCAAAATCAGACTTCTAAATAGAGCATCTAAGGCTTACATGATACTGGTGAGAGGATTTATTAATGATAAAAAATCGGAATAAATTCAGTAATGCTAATAAATATGCTAGCCTTGGACTATCTTAAACTAGAATTTAGTTTTGACTCACCTATTAAGGCAGGCCGATAAAATAGCAGAAATGTTTGAAGTTAACAAGGAAATAAAACTATGTAGGTAGTTAATGAATGATAGTTTTATTATATCAGAGCGAATTATATATGAATGAAGAATTATATGGTATGATATTATTTGAATTATCAAATAACTTCTTACCCTCATTGCAGTAAAATGCACTTTTCTTTTGGAATAAGTTACAATGTATGTATATTGAATAATTATGTAGGTACCTAGCTATTAGAGAATGATCTAAGAAGATATTGGCGTAAGCATCTAAACAAAGAAATTAAATGTTACAATCATAACAGTATTACGTTAGGATGACGTTACAATAATCATCGTCATCTAGCCTTAAACGACTTGCCTGATAGCAAGAACACAGATAAACAAAACACGCCTGACTGTTCTGCTCCTGACGTAACAAATGACGACGCGACGCTACAGAACGTTGTCTCAAGCTTTGCTCATCTCACAACATTCTCAATTTCTCACAGATCACTCGTCACTTGTCTTATTCAATCGATTCAATACATAATAACATTGTGGCAATGTATTACAATCGGCATTGAGAAGGCCGCCTGAGACCGAATGTGGGCAAACAAAAAATACTGAGCATGTTGTTACTTACAAGTACTTAAAAGTACTGAACGTAGACTGTTACTTGCACGTGTTAGTTAAACACTTATTGATATTGTACTACAGTTTTGAGTTTTTTTAGTTTTTGTAATAAGCTTAAGACTTTAAAATATTGCATAAAAAGCTATGATTCTGTTCTTGAAACTAATACCATAATACGGCGTTAAAGTCTAAAATGATTTATGATTCGTTAGTGCAGTAGATTTAGTGCATTCGTGCCGTAATATTTCATTAAAATTTGACCTACAAACAAAAATACTTATCACATTTTCGTGAAGGTTTATATTATTTGAGGTGTTGCCTATTTTAGTTAATCATAAAATTCAAGTTGTATTATTACACAGTTTAAAAAAAATTGGACTTTTCCCTAAGATACGAAATCTGAACATCACAACAACACAAGCAATAGACCGGGACGAAGACTATCGCGTGCGGCCCGCCTGGTGCCGCTTGCATTGCGAACAACATCGGTCGGTGAAGCAGGACAAGCGTTTTGAAACAGGATATGTATAACGAACCTTAATTGTTTTACAAAATGCCGCCGCGCCGTGTCCGCGGTGGGTACTTGCTCAATTGAGTACTTAAGGCAGGTTTTTTTTTTGCCGAATTTATCAATTTTAATTGAAGGAAATTAATCGAAATATTGTTTAATTGGCAGTTGAAGGATATACCTTCTTCGTTTTATGGTCAGTGCTACAAATGAGAATTAAACTTTAAATTAGTGGAACGATATAGAATCACAAATCGTAATCGCATTCGTTTTGACAGTTTGTCAATATAGAAACAGTTTTAAAGAATTTAAAGTAACCTTTAGAAGAACTACGACTGTTTCCTTCACTAAGGGCCCTATTTAATATAATTGACAATGCGACATATTTGTCAAAAAACCGGTTAAGTGCCGGTCCGACCATGCACAATGAAGGGTTCCGTAGTTGGGATTAAGGAAGAAGATAAATAATTATCCCAAGAACTAACTTAACATTGTAGTTGTTACATGTTTTAACGCACAATATTGAGAGATTTACCATGTTATTTAAAGACCATAGGAAAATTTATAAGAAGTATAAATTTTCCTGTAATCTATAAGTAAGTATAGACCTATTTTCTGTATCTTTTTTTCAAAATTTTAGGCTCAGTAGTTTCGGAGATAAGGGGGTTACAATGTTCAATTTTCGTCTATTTTCTTAAATAAATTTAAAACAATTTATCTTGAAAAAATCTAATTGAGACCCACACAATAAGCCCTTTCATATGATATGTCACACAGTATCTATAGTTTGCAAAACCTTTTTTTTTGTTTTTCTTACCTGCCACCCAAAAGTGATCCCCATGTTCAAAATTCATTTATTTACTTTACACGTCCATCACATTTCAACTTAATCGGTCCATTAGATTCGAAGCAAATTGGCTGTGACATGACGGACAGACAGTCAGACAAACAAACAGACAGACAGTCAGACAGACACACGAGTGATCTTATAGAGTACCGTTTTTTTTCCTTTTGAGGTATGGAACCCTAAAAATACATAATTGTCACATTTTCACGACTGTTGGTGAGGTGCTATTTGGTAAAGCTTACAAAATTGAAATTGGACGAGGAAAAAACTTACAAAATTGTCAGATTGCCGGAATGTCACCTGTCGCCTGTCGGTTCGGGTTATTAAATAGGCCCCTGGGCCCCTGGTAATGGTTTATTGTATGAATAGAAGTATGATTGTCCACGGCACTCATCCGATCTTAATGCAAACGCCTTAGCACATAAACTTATTATATGATGAATTGATGACGCAATCTTTACATTCAGATGCTGCCGCGCATACGGTTATGCATGATATAATCTCATTTCCACTTACAATTACAACACTGCCACCGAGGTACGACACATTTTGTCATTTGTCAATGCTCCCATACTTTTGACAGCTGTGACATTATCATTGTGTGCAGGTACTCTTATTTTTGACACTTCTATATTTATCTTCTATACTATAATCTATAACACTACAAATGTTTAATAACAAAAATCTATTGCCGAATGCGCGTCACTTTAGAACGGTTGAACCTATTTGGCTAATTCTTTTTTTGTTGTGTTTGTAATTATTATATCATGACTTTTCTTTGACAGATTTTTGTTTTGGAAAATCTCCAAGGAAAAGTCGGGAGTTTGTATGGTATTTTTACACAGCCTAAACCGCTGGACATAGAGGCATGAAATTCACCCGGGCGACGTCGGGCACGAACAAACTAGTCTATAACAATCAATTGTCTTGCTAAAACTCAAAAATGGCTTGACCGATTCGAATATTTTTTTTTTATTTTGTTTGCTCTAATACAGTTTGGTTTAAAAGAAAAAAAAAAGAAATAGAAATTTTGACAGGACAACATCTAGTGGGTCAGCTAGTTTATTACAAAACAAAGTTCTTCGGACGCGTCTGCCTGTCTGTCTGAATGCGATAGTCTCAAAAACTACCGAATAGATTGTCATACGGTTTTCACCAATGGACGGAGTGATTCATGAAGAAGGTTTAAGCGAATAATTCATTAAGGTTTTATGTAAATTAGCTGTAATATAACGATGATTATTGGAGATGTTGGAAATAATCATGCCGACTGGGAGCTTTACTAGCGTGCGCCGTAAACCAATAGGTAGAGTTGTATGAAAACTATGTATTACAGAATTATTCCTCTTAAAATGATCTAATAAACTGTAGTAACGCTATTTTCTCTTTGGACCCAATTCTGAAGTCTACGCAGACGAAGTCGCGGGTAGAAGACAGTAAAAAAATAAACAAAAATGACAGTTGCTTTTTTTGTCGGTCTGTGTGACCGCGTGTTCTTCTTAACTACGCAATGGGTTTTGATGCGGTTTTCACCATCATTTAAAGATTTTTTCCGGAAGGTTTATGTCTATTAAACATTAATGTTAAACTGACCATACAAATCCTACTACTATTATAAATGTGAAAGTTTGTGAACATGTTTGGATGTTTGTTACTCAATCACGCAAAAACGACTGAACGGATTTGGATGTAATTTGGCTTGGCACACAGATAGTTCATAACTTGGATAAACACATAGGATACTTTAGGCTTAAAAACCGTGGAAGCATCTAGAAGCTTCGGCAATTATAATAAAATAAATAGCAATTAATTTAATTAGGTATTCAGTTCGGAGTCATTTTATAATTTAAGAACGAATTAATATTTTTTTCGCCGCATTATCATTGCACTGCAATATAGGTTAATTCCTAAATTATGCATTCAAATTGGTCTTGGAATGCCTGAAATATTGTTCTTGTATTTAAATTAGAATCTTTAGGTACTAGTTGACTGGCCGCATTGGAAATGTCAATGACAGTAGGTTTAGTAATCATTTCTTTTATAGACTTGTTATTTTTAGTCTATTTCAAGATTTTTGGTCAATTGGTCTTATCAAGGATTAATTAGGTATTATATTCGGTGCTGAACTTAGGTATTTAGTTGTGTTCAACGTCTGCCAAGTATATTGTGTAAGGACAACCTTACAATAAATACGAATGTAGGCAACTAGTTAATAGTTATTTGTGATTAAAGAATGTTGCTCACTCATTGGAAGGACAAACAAAAATGAACAAGCGCCTGCAATCTGCGAACTGGGATCAATATTCAAATTTACTCGATAGATTGTGATTGCAGTGCTAATTGCGGAAACTTTTAATTGGAAACAATCTCGACAAACACTTCGCAGAACTCCAACAAATAGTTCTTTTAAGATTTTAAAATGATATCGAACGCCCGCGCTGTAAAGTACTCTACATGTAATGATATCGAACGCCCGCGCTGTAAAGTACTCTACATGTAATGATATCGAACGCCCGTGCTGTAAAGTACTCTACATGTAATGATATCGAACGCCCGCGCTGTAAAGTACTCGACATGTAATGATATCGAACG
This sequence comes from Cosmia pyralina, assembly GCA_946251885.1. NCBI lineage: Eukaryota > Metazoa > Arthropoda > Insecta > Lepidoptera > Noctuidae > Cosmia > Cosmia pyralina. The sequence goes on from OX276345.1 coordinate 731,576, forward strand.
CCCGCGCTGTAAAGTACTCTACATGTAATGATATCGAACGCCCGCGCTGTAAAGTACTCTACATTTAATGATATCGAACGCCCGCGCTGTAAAGTACTCGACATTTTTGTACGGTACAGCGAATGCTGTGCAAAGTGAAGATGAGATTTTTATTGTAAACTTAGCTTTTACCCCCGGTTTCACTTTATTCCACAAAAACCGTGCCTTTTCGGGGATAAACACCTATATCACACTACGGCCAAAGACTGTATCTTTTTGCAAGAAAATGCGTCGATTTTTAATCTGCTCCAAACCTGCATGAAAGAAGGACAAAGCAAATACGCACTTTTTCATTAATCATGGTGAAGTAGGATGTTATCTCAATAATTTAAGTCTTTAACCAAGTCAGAGAGAAAAACAATCTTTATGATATACTTAAAACGTTACGGAAGTATTAACTAATATAAAACTAAACGTCATAATTAATATCTTGTCTTAAAACGGAGTTTACCGAAGTGTGTGTATCCCTTAATAGTTTTGACGTCACGACAACAACAGACCAACGCTCAGTAGTCATTAATTATTATCTGTTAACTTGAGCAGCTCCAGAATTAACGAGGCTCAGTTCGTAACTGCGAACAAAGTTCAAAGAATCAATCAGCACATTACATTTTATTAGTGATTGTGTAGGTAATACTAGCGCTACGGTAATGTTAGGCTTAGTTACGTTTCTTTATTCTTAAATATTTATATTCAAATTCAAATTCTTTATTGCAAACTAAGTGTATAATTTTGAAGATGATAAAAATAGTAGGTTCTTAGAACTTAGTTGCCTGTTAAGGCATTGCAATTTAAATTGTTACAAATATAAAAAAAAAATAAAACTTCAATATTACAGTTATACAATTTACATTATACTATATTAATTAACATTATTCATACATTTTTTTTATTTTAACAGACTATACTTACAATTTACATCACATTATTCAACAATCTTTTAATATTTAATAATTATTTTCTTCAAGGAATTCTTTTACAGAGTAATATGCCTATATGAATATATATGATATATTATAACCTAGTCGGATTATAAAATTATCATGTATGTACCTAGATATCAGCGACTCGGCCTAAGACGGGTGCATCTGCAATGCGGCGACAGGTCTAAACGTCGAGTTGTCAGTGCTACTAAGTTTAATATTATAAACCTTTCTGAATAGATTCCCTAAATGATGGTTAATAAAACCGGATCAAAATCTGTTGAGTAGTTTAATAGACGACACGGTTGGCGCAGTGGTTGAGCGATTGACTGCTGCGCAGCATGTCGCGGGTTCGATTCCCGCACGGAACAAATATTTGTACGACCTACAAGTATTTGTTCCGAGTCTGGGTGTTTTTCTATCTATAATATGTATGTATTTACAAAAAAAAATGTATATAAGTAGTTTATCAGCCATCTCGTTACCATAACACAAGCATTAGGTTGCTTAGCTTGGGGCTAGATGGCGTTGTGTGATATGTCCAAACATATTTATATTTATTTATTATTTATTTATTTATTTAATAGAACAACGCGGTTACACAAACAGACATGAAAAACAACTTTAATTTATTTTTATTTTTTTCTCTACCGTGCTTGTTAGTGATCCTAAGATTTCTACAACTTTTTCTGTTTTTACCCGTGAGAACCTGCTATTGGCTTTATGTTTTATATTCAATTGTTATCTATCTGTTATAGCTGTTGGTTCTCCTTAAAATAAATGAATAATATGTAAGTAGATAAGGATTAAGCTTAAGTGGTAATGTAGATACCTACCTACTAGAGCAAATAAATAATTATTTTAAAATATGACAGATATTTCATCATGAAAGCAATTGCGATTGAATTACAGAATTAGGCCGTGGATCATCATCGATTGCAATCGAATTACGGAAAAATGCAAAATAATTATTTTGTAACATTATTGTAAACGTGTATCATAATCATAATGTTATTTTCTTTTGTTTTCAGGTAAGCGACACGTCCTTGTAGTAATGTTATCGACACTGAGCGAGGTAAGGTAACTTTAGTTCCTTAGGTTTTATTTTAGATGACTCAACTGAGGACACTGCAGGCTTATATTAAGTAAGTTATAATTATAATGTCGATGAACTTAGGTCCTTCATAATGAGAAACCTCTTCACCCGTGACACTAATTGAGGGTTTGAAGAAAAATAAACGTTTTAAACAAACAAAAAATCAGTCCATGCTTTTAATCCTATTCAAAATCTTATGTTCTCTGAATATATTATTATCTGGTTATTGAAAAGGTCAATCAGAATATCAATTGATTTATGTGAGTTGAATATTCTAGCATTATAGAACAACAATAACTTCCCAATACATCGCAATAAGGAGCTGATTACCAAACAATAAGACAAACCACTTGACAAGTGCATACGAATAACAAAATAATATCAAGGCGAACTATCAGACCGGATTGGTATGCATGAATGGACCAAGCCTACACAACCATGACACGACAAAATCAACCCTATAGTTTCATATCTAAAGTTCAATTTCCATTAGTTATTCATCAAATCTAATTTCCAGTATACATCGTGTGAAACTAAACTTTATTTTGTAAATCATAAGGATGTGAATCCTTCAATGATGATTCAGAATCTATGTTCTAAGGTATTTCGTGGTCATTGTACCTTTATAAGGCTCGGTTCTGCAAGCTTACGGCCTTATTTGGTGCGCATGCACGCGATATGTTAGCAGTGCGTTATTCTTGGATTATTAAATCATGTCATTGGCACACATTGCTTGGAGCAAGGCTGTTGTTTCGTTCTATAAGATTTCTTAGTGTAGGTGGATTATTCTGAAATATTGGTTAACTGATGTGAAGGTTTTTGTGCCGCTTTTGTAGTAGTCTAAAATTGCTAAAACCCAGTGAGAAGATATAATGTACTGAGAATAACGAGTACATTAACTCCTAATAGTGTACATATAACATATACCAACTTAAACACGGTGTATAAGAACGTAGATCAGTGTAATTACTGCTTGACTTGATTAGCTCATTTATTTATCGCTTCATTGGTCTATTAGTGAGCCGGGTATTGGAACCTTGCTCTGGGTTCAACGATCACTTAATTACAAGATTTATTTTAGCCTCTATTTGGGGCTAATTGAAGAACAAACTTGGTAACGACCTAAATAGTCTCTCTTAGGAACCATACTTAGATGAAGGGTTCTTACGTTCATATTCTTGTGGGGTAGATAGACATGTGAAAATACAAAACGTCACAAGCACCTTTTTGATTCGTTCTCGTTCATACATCCGGGCCATAACAGAGCCAACTGAGAAGATACCATACAGGCGCTACATCCAAGCATTCAGAAACAAACTGAGAGGATACCTTTTTCGCTTAGCTGAGCTTATGTGAGTCCCTTATATGTATTTATGACTTCTCCATCATCGTTATCGCTGATAGAATGTCTCGGACTGAATGCTCAGACAAAGTCACGTGTATTTCAATAACATTTTTGGAAATAAATTTTCAATCGATGCAGTTGCAAAATACATTCCTCAGTTCCACCAACAATGTCATTGACATTACATACTTGGCGCCCCGGCATCAGAAGCGGCACACGAGCCGTGCACCCGCGTGTGGGCGTGGGAGAGCCGTTTGTAACGCTGTACACTAATCGGAGATTATCGCCGCAGGTGACGATAACACGTTTTATATTCCATACGAATTTGTGATGTAATGTGGAGTTAAGTATTAATCATTCTAGCATAGATTATGGTTAGTCAACAGGTTTAAGAGGAAAGTTAGGTGCAGTTTATGTGGTTATTAGCATAGTCGCGGCTGTCTTTCCCGAAGTCATACATTTCGCCAGTAATGTTTATGTCCCGCGTGATGGAGGCGGGGGCGAGCCTGTTGTTATGATTAAAGCACAAATCAATACTCCGGGCTGACTAAGAAATTTTTGATGGAAAAACCAAAAATACTTTGGTCGACCCGGAAATTGCAGCTTGCGACCACTAGCCCAACGAGGCAGTGAATATGCAGAATGCGGAGTAGTTTCGGCTAGGTTATACTAATCATTTGTGAGTTTCCTCGTAAAATAAGGACCTTTTGAATCATCATTGTTTATTGGAAGCGTCCCGGATTTTTCTGCCTGTTTGTTTGTTTAAAATGTATTTTCTAGTAAGTGATCTATAAAAAAAGTCATTAAAAAAAATGGAATCCAAAAAGAAATTAACTCAAAATTATGAAATAACTTTAATTTTGGAAGTCGGTATCTTGGGATCTTTATTTTAGTTTTTTGCCACCGACTTCGGAAATTAATTCATAACTTATAATTATTTCATAAGTCGATTTTTTTATTATATTGCTTTTTTATTTAATAATTTTTAGTTTTAAGTGAAAACTGGATTATTTGGTTGTAATAAGTATAGTTTTATTGTAAATATTGTACCAGAATTTGAGCAAGGTTTTGAGATGTTTTCCCTTTGTGTCAATAAGCCAGGCCGTCACTCTTACACGTATTAGTCCATATTTTGAAAACTAAGGAACTGATTTTGTCGTTTGCACTGTTCCCTAGGTTGAAGTAAATCATCATTCTCCGGCCCTTGTTCCAATTTATTTGGGGTCAGCACCACATGTCTCTTTTTTCCTCTCTACTTCTCTATTAGTCGTCATCTCGGTAGTCACCACCTTTTCTAGCCATGTTATCTTTCGCACAATCCATCCATCGTTTCTTTGGTCTTCCCCTACTCTTATAGCTATTGACAGTCATACTCAAAACTTTCCTCACGACATTTCCTCATTCCTTCGCATCACATGCCCATACCATGACCATCGACTTCCACACAACTCTACAGTCACCGGTGTCACTTTCAGACTTCCTCTTGTGTACTCATTTCTTATTCTATCCATTCGTGTACGAGTAACACCACACATCCCTCTTAGTATTCTCATCTCCCTATGTTGAAGAAAATGTAAGCCAATAAGAAAAATTGTCACAAACCGATTAACAATTTCGGAGAAATGCGTGGACAAACAAACATACATACACCTATATAATTTTGTATGTATGTTTGGAAGCCTAATAGACTATCATATGTGAATATATTGCAGTTCCAATAATATACATCGTGTCGAATTACTAACCTCCTTTTTTTGAAGTCGTTTAATCAAAATAGTGAAATTACGTTTAAAATCAGCCACAAGTGTCGGTGACGTAATACTGTAACTATGCAAATATTTTCACCAAAACACGTTGATATTTTGTTGATGTCTATCCTTCCTAATAAATCTGACGTATCTAATGAATAATATTAAAGCAAAGCACGCTAATTAGTGAATTAATCTAATCTGAGGTTACATCGTCGCTGTGGACAGTTAATCAACTTTAATCTGAGTGATGTAATAGTTTTAATCTTTATTACGATGTACATCATAATAAGATTAAACCATTCATTTCTTTGTTAATTTTGGTGCTTTAGTTGTGGGCAACGAGGAGAATGCAATGTCGGATATGTGATGTTTCGTCTCATGTGGATGTTATTGAATGCACTTTCACACTATCAATTTCCCGCGATTTCACCCGCATCCTAGGCAAACTGCTACATGTAGGTACCCAGATAGAAAAATGTATCATGTAAGTCTATCTATGTGTCGAATTCAGCCGTTACAGAGTGTGTGAGTAACAAACATACTCACATTAGGCAACAAAACTTTAGTACTTTACTTGTAGTAGGTCTGTAAAATACGTGCCTCTAAAGATGAGACTTGACACACCACGTAGTTTGACTTGCGCAGCAGATTATAATTATCTGATTCTGATTATTCACATTTATAGGTCTCTTTAGCGGTATGAGGTCTGAGACGGGAAGGGACCGGGCGTCATCGGGGCGGCGGAAAGAGCGCGGGAGGCGCGGTACTGCGCTCGTCAAGTCTCATCTTTCGTGGCGCGTATTATACACTTACTTTACGGTGTTTTTAAGTTTACAATAGCTAGATAAATACTGATGTTTTGACCTAACTCCGAGCCAGACACAGAGCTTGCAGAGCGTATAAACCCACAAATGAATCAACTAACAGAAGTACATGCAGGTTATACAAAGCAGTTAGTAAGAACATTGGAGCCTCAGTTTCTTTGATAAACTACTGTAACACACAAATATTATCGTAAACAATCTCTTGCAGGTGTACATATTTTTATGTTGGAATACATTTTCTCGAGTTTTCCCGCGTGGGTTGTGTTCCCTAATTCTCTTAGCCCTTTTGACATACTACTTAATTTATGACAGATTTTCTATTGTATTTCCACTTTCTACCTGTGTACACGAAAAGTTCCGAGTGTTATGATGTTGATGACACACGCAGCTCTATTTTTAAACGACTTTTCAAAAAAATTAGGAGTTCTCAATCCGTTGCGTATAAGTATATATATTTTACCTACACCGATTTTATAACCAAACTTTAAACAATAAATCTTTATTCCAAATCTTTAACATGCCGGCGTAATTAACCAAACAAGCTAACTTTCGCATTACTATTTTTTATTACTTACTTACATAACGCAGATTATTTCTAAAACCAGCTTATCTTCCAAAGTTTTCTGAGCGTAATTATAAATATTAAACAAGGTCATTTAGTAATTTTCCCACGACGCGCTTCAACAAATAGATCGAACAAAATACTCCAACTCCGGTGTTTAACTTCTCAAACGTCGGACGTACACCAAAGAAATACCAGATATTTTTAGAAATATCTTGAATGATGTACCTACGAGTATTTATCCACCTGAAGTATCTAAGTATATACCAATAAAAAGGGTGTACCTACATATCTGCGATATTTTACCCAAAACCCATTAATTCCGCAAACCGCGAATGGACCGAACATTTTACAGTAAGGTAAACAAATAAAACAGTCGTAAAGAAATCTGAAGCAAACCGCGTTGATGGATTTAATACTGTTGCTCAAAAATAGTACAGTAATTTAGTAGGTTCGTGAGTAACATAAAACGAAAACTAAATGTGTGTACCTACTTATAGTGAAGAATTAATGGCACGTATCGATCCGAGTGGAAACTTCCTGCACACGCAATAGATTAAAACATTTGGAAAATTTTAGGAAACATCAAATACTCAATACTAGTAACAATCAGCCGTTTCCTTTTATAATTCTCTGACATAGTTTGCTACATGTTAAGCTTGATCCACATGTTATGTATGAAAATCGATATTAATTCTCCGAGTTTCCCGTAGGTGTCAATGTTTTTACAAATGAAGCTTCCAGGGAAAATGTATTTCCAGGAAAGTGTCGCACGGATTCCTGACTCATTGAATACGTTCCATGAAATACGTGTTTCAGATGAGTATTAGATAGCTGCGGGTACATTGAAACGCGAATGAATAATTTTGATCAGTTGCCAGATACCCAGATGATAATATTTATTTATCTTATTTTATTGGTTTTCAAATAAAAACTGCAACAGTGTACTTGCTGTTTGCCAGTTCTGTAGGATTAGAAGAAAATATTGTGATACACGATAAGCTAGGTGAAATAGACGCACAAATGTCTAGCCGCTAAATCGGTTCTTAACGGCGGGTTATCCGAATTTTCCTGTTTTCAGAATCAATTTTAAATGGTCAAATTAGTGTTTTAAGGTCCTGAAAAAAATATATGCCATAGATACATCCTTGCTTGAGGGAAATTAACGGTTCAAAACACGATAAGTTGTACTTTCCTCGATGAAAAAAAAATCCGAAACATGGTCGATTTCAAAACCATTTTCCGTTTCATTTCCTGATTACAGCATAAAATTATATGAAAATTGCATGTATCATGAGGTAATCGTATTTCGGAGGGAATTTAATGGTTGGATTTTTGAGTTTAATAGATTTTTTTTAAATAAACTCAAAATTAGTCAATTTGGCTAAATCCGCTCGCGTTCAGAGTCCTGCGGGACGTCATGGAGGTTGGACCTGTGTCAAAATTTTTAAAAATTCGCTCTCTCTGCAGTTGTTCAAAAAATTCAAATAAAAGAAGAACACATTAGATATGAAATTGCGACAGCTCAGAAAAAATATCTCGTAATTATATTATAGTTTTAATTCATAATATCGTTTTCGAAAATGTGATTATTTATATGTGGTATGATGACGTTTAATTGTCATCTTACGATAGTGTTAAGACACATTGCAAATTATTATCGATAAAATTATAGTCAAGCGCGAATAGTTTATAGTTTTTTATCGTGGTCCTTTATGAAGAAGTTTTAAAACACATTTTTCTAAGATTTTTTCATCAGATTCATCCATATTACTATTTCACTCTCCATCGAACTGTCTTCGCTACTACCATATCCTACATTAATTACACATAATATGTACAATACAATACAATGTATCCGGTTGTCGGTTGGATACTAATATAATCAACTTTCACTCTGGCAACAACAATGAAAATTAGAAAAAAATTAAAATGTGCGGTCGGGGACCACCGTCAGGAATGAAGTTCTTTCTAACGTATGATTTAAAACACAAACACAAAATTTTCACAGCTGCCATCTTGAATTTTCAATTTAACTTCACTACCGGCTTTGGCTTCCTCGATAACCATGAAAACGACACCCATGAAGTAAAATTCGAAAATTTTCCCCCTCTCCGTCCTCGTCTGTCGTCGTTTTGTCCTCTCTCTCTTTGTCTCTTTCAAGATATAATAGAAAGAGACAAAGAGACAAAGTCGCATGTAGGGGGCATTTAAACGTTTTTTCGTTACGTGACGATTTTCTGCCAGAGAATTTCGTCGAGCTGTTTCAAACAAAAGTGCTATACTAACATGACCTAATGCATGAACACGATAAAAATTGTCGATCGAAAAGATTATTTTCTTGTATCGTTTTAGCTGTGTGAACAAACTTTCAGTTTTGAGTACAAAAAGTCACTGTATACGATAAAATATCGTATTCTATACACTTGAAAAATAGCGCCGTGTGAACGTAGCCTGGTTAGGCGGTAACCGTACCTATCACTCGGTGTCCATGTTCCAAAGCAAGTTAGTCGATGACGTACCTATCGTATGTTTGTTGGTTTCTAACTTTTAACATATTGATACTTGCAATTTTTTTTTTAGGCTAATAGTCCTAAGGGATGGCAATCCGACATGAGCGGGGCCGGTTAAAAAATACACTAAATTAATTTTGATGTCTTAGAATAGTAGATTCGATAAATTATAGCTGTAGCAGTAGGTACGTCCCTTGACAATAAAGTACGGCAATTGTTCCTTCATATGTAGTTGTCAATATTTACTTATCTTTATGAGCAGTGGTCGACATCAAAAACAAAAGAATATGGTTACAGCAGAAGCAAAGCAGTACGACCATTTTTAGCCGTACTTAATAAAAATCTTATTGTTTTTTTCATTCAGTCACTAAAGGGGTTAAATAGGGGATGAAAATTCACCATTTATGTCGATGGGAAATACCATCGGGCACACGGCTTGTCTACTTGATAAAATTCTTATATTCACTGACAGACAATCCACAGCCTAAATCGCTGGGCTAGAAGCATGAAATTTTGCGAAAGAGATCTATTTTTAACGAAAAAATTAAATTTCTATTAATATTAACTTTTGCGTGACTTTTTGATACCCAGTAGAACCATTGCAATTTGAAACTTTCACCTTACTACCTCAAAATCATGTTTATCTCTAACTAGCTTCCGCCCGCGACTTCGTTCACAAGATACTAAAATAACAGCCATATTTTATAAAACTTTTCTGTACAGTACGTTTGTAGTTGTGGTCTCAGCAGCCAAAATATACAGAGAGTCGTCCGTTTGAGAAGCAGTTCGTCCTAAGGTCGAAACCCGCAGCCTTCAGTAGCAATTTCCCATTGCTTGCGAAGTTTTTCGTTTTTAGTGAATAAATACTCGCAAACGCCTGTTCGTGCCGTTCCTGCATTTAATACATAATGGCACAACACTGATACACTGAGTGATTCTTACAGATTATTCCTGACGAACCCGGCTATCGCTAAAAAATATAACAGTAGATTGTACACATGGGATTTCTCATTAATACTGTCAGCTAACCATTGATATTTATTTTTATTATAACCGTAGATGATATAAAAGGAATAAACTTCATGGATTCTGTGTACGTTCTACGAACTATCAAATAACAGTATAACAAAATGTAAAAAAAGAATCGAAAAAAATATCAACAATTGAGAATCGAACTTTTAACCACAGGTTTGCAAAGAAGTCGTCGAACCACTAAGCTATTTGCTTGGATAAATGTTGACTAAAATAGCCGTTCTTATGATATTATTATATCACGATTGACATCCTTCCATCCGCTAAGCCTTAACTCCATAAAGATTTAGCGCGATGATAATAATTTAAAGGTTAAATCTGAAACTATCTGCTATATTCGTTTCCTGCTCCGCCCAGTGAAGTATGGAATAATTCGCTTTTACATTGTGTTTTATTGTCCTATATCGTCGAAGTCAACGACAGACACCGATCATTCGACATTCTCCTGCCCTTATCCCATTTTTTTTCGGGTCGATACAACTTGTTTTTATCTTCCATACTTCTCTATTACTTAGTTGTCATCACGGTAGTCACTCTCTTTCTAGCCATATCATCTTTCACACAGATCATCCATCGTTTCTTTGGTCTTCCCTTACTCGTATAGCCATCCAGATTCATAATCAAAACATTCCAGACGACATTTTCTCCATTCTCCGCATCACATGCCCATAACATTGTAACCGATTTCCACATACACCGACACCGATATCGGCACGATATCTACCGGCGAAGACATTGCGGGGTGAGAGTAGCGGGCATTCTTTCACTTGAGCAAAATTTTTCGCACTGCCGGCTTCGAGACGTCGATACTTAGTAGTGTGCTTGTTTGTCGAGTCGCGATGGTCATCGATATTCAACAATATCATGGGGCCGGTAATAATTGAACCTATCGCTATCGAATCGTGTTGGTATCGTTATCTGATAATGTGAAAACAAATTCACGACATTTTATGTAATCATCTTAGTCCACTCCACCGTAGACACCATAAAATGTAAACCTAAGGAATAAATATCGACCTAAGAAAAACTAATTAAGTTGATCAACTGCAAATATTTTACACTGTAGCATAGATTTTCCGCGATTTCGTCGGCAGCGCGTCGTAAATAAACACGTCGCGCTACATTTGGGGGAGGCGGAGGTAGCGTTTCATAGGCCTACAGGCCCGAACAACCTAGCCTTAAAATGAACCTAGTAAAAATAAATATTCAAGTGTCGTGAACTGGTGATCAAGAATCGACTAGTGAAGGTATGACGACTGAACTAAGTCACGTAATCATGGGAGACGCCAAAATTACTGTCACATTCCCAGCAAACATACGAGTACACTGTACGCAAACAAATTTCTAGCTATAAGTGTTGTTTGTAAAGACTGATCGACTAACGGCTAAGTACAGTCGGCATCACGTCTAAACTACGAATATCACTCTTCCTGCTACGATATAGAGATGCTGTTACCATGGTCGTGCGATTGCCGGTACCATCTACACGAGGTGTTTGTTTACGGGAGTTCTCTCTGTTTCCTTTGTGCCTGAACATTCCTGTAAACTTCAATTGATTTTCATGTAAAAAGTTATTATTGTTCGCCTTCGGAATTCTAGTAGCTAAAGATAAAAGATGATACTAAGAGCATTCAGCAAGCATCGTGACGTAGTATCAGGAAAATTAACAACACGACAACAACACAACAGCCTACTGGTAGAGATAAAATAATATTGCGAACATTTTATAAATTCAAGTCACAAGAATTAGTAATTAAAAGCCGTGAATTAATAAGCTTTTGGTACTGAACAATACCTGTCATTAAGGAGCAAAGTAACACAGTGCGAAGAAATTTAATGCTTTTCAGAAAACTTTCCAGACGGGAGAAATTTTCTAGAATTCTCAAAAGGGCGAGTAGGATTTGAATTTGCGAAATAATACTTTCGAGCACTGATTTTGCCATGATATACCTTTTACCAGTGCAGCAAAATATCGAAATATAAGGACTTTATAGCAAAAGTATGATTGATGAAAAAAGACCGCATACCCAAGTCAAACAAAGTTGTTTGCTTGAATTGAGTACACACATTAGAGACGATTGGCTGGCCACTCCAGCGTGTGGTGCTCACGACCATTGAGGAGCGTTTAGAGGACAGGGATGATCAACATTGAGGAACCTTCAAAAGACAGGGAAGGATCAACAATTTCGGCATTCTCAATCAGCTAGGAAATCTGCGTCTTCTAAATTTAAAATATTGACCAAAAATTGCCTTGTAAAACGTTTTACAAGATCTACTAACAGAAAATAACATTTTATTTCATGGAGATGCTTTTATAAGACAAGGGTGGGGTGATCAACACTTTGGTGGTTTGGCAAGTGAAGTCCACTTGACGCACTTTTGTTTGGAAAACTATCGTAGAAAATGTGACCAGAAGTTTTTTGCCGGTTGCAAGGCGTGTACGGCATTTTATGTTTTAGAATATAAGACAAGGGGGTCTAGCTTCTGTCCGTGACTTCTTCGACCGCATGTTTCTTGTTCCGCCGAGCCACCCCGTCGCATCGCATCGCCTGCCCGCTATTACTTCGTTTTCGCTTAGCGTTCTTTCTGACTTTTTGCTAGGTTCCTAAGGGTCCTCTCTCAAGAATTGGGTTATCAAATGCAAAAAAAAAATTAAATCCGACTTGTAATTCCAGAGATTAGTGCGTTTAAACAAACAAACAAAAAAAACAAAGTTTTCAACTATGTTATTAGTATAGATTTACAAACCAGTTTAATCTAGTGATGCATCGATACGCCTTTTTGCCGATACGATACCGAAATCGATACTTTTTTAAAATATTGGCGATACCGATACGCTTATTGAATTTAAATGAAGGTAAAATAAATAAAACACAAGTGGGGTTATATTTTTTTAAATAAATATGAAAAATTACAGACTTAGAATGAGATTATTAGTTATTAAAATTAATAATTAAGTTTAATATTAATAGTGTTGGTAATTAAAATTAACATTAATAACATTTTTTTGTTTATATAACAAAGTATATTCTCAAGTGTTGCGGAGATTTCTCAAGTCTATTTTAATGAGACAGAACTCATTTGGAAACTAAAGTATTTCTGCGCCATTTGTGTCAAGTTTGGGTATCAGACGTCATTGTTCGTGCCTCGTTTGCAACGAAATATATGAAACAACTCGCGCAATTACATTGCTGTTTTTTAAACGTGAGAAAAGTAGGTATCGTTGTACCGGCAATAAAAATATCGCCGGCGGCGATACATCGGCAATCCCGAAGAATCGCCAATATATCGGCATCGGTATCGGTATCGGTTTTGGATGCACCCCTAGTTTAAAGTCACAACAAGCACAAAAAAGGCATGGGCATATCAAAAGGGAGTTATCGGCTTTTCCTCTTGCTTGGATCCCAATAATAATTTCAACTTCTTTTTTTTGTAAGACATCTAATGCTAACATTTGCCATTCAAACTGAGACCTAAGTAATAAAAAATACATTAAAGGTATATTATGTTAATTTGTTGTACAAATTCTGAGAATGATTAGCAGTTCCAGCGTCATAGTCTAATCAGAAATAAGTGCTTACTGCGAAACGATACAGTAGTCAACATAATTATTATTTATCAACCAATATGAATTGTGTGGTAATCTATCTCTTAGGTCCTAATTCGTAAATCGTGGGTAGTCAATCAAAGTTGTTACATACCTACATTTTATACCTAAACAAAAGCTAAAAGCCCCGCTCGCCCCCCCACCCCTCTTACTATATTATAGGTAAGTACTGTATTATAAGTACACCCATAGAAATATAAAGTCCAAACGAAAAAAAGAGAAATATAAAGTATAAACTTATGTCTCCGGGGACACCTCTGCTTAACCCATCGGCGATTACAGGCGTGATGTTATGTAAGCTAAACAATCCCCACTTTTAGTGAGGCTAGATCGTAGAAAAGATTACATTTTATTTTATCGACGACGCGAGAATAGGAATGATCTGTCCAGGTCTAATGATCTGGCCTTGTCTAAAGATCTGCCCGGGTCTAAGTGTACAAACACAGTGAGAGCGGTGCGGGTAACTGATTCCGCAAGCGGGTGTCTTAAACACATAATATCTTTTGTCTATGAACAAAGTGTCAGAGCGTTTTCCGCCGCGGGAATCCTTCCCACATCCGCTACCGCCATCCGCGCTGCTCCCACTGTGTTTTGAGCCTTATGATCTGCCCGGGTCTAATGACTGAACACAGATCTTCATTACTTTGCGATCGACTTATCAGACCCAGAGAGAAGGATAGGAATGATAGGTCAAGAAAATCGTTGTTAAACTTTAGCACAACACGATTGGTGAGTTTCTTACCTTACGGCGCAATCGGGCACAAGGAAATACTGAAAGTCGACCAGCGACCAGCTATTCTGCTATCGTCCGCCTTAGACTACCTTAGATTTGATCAACAAATTCTTAAGATTGCTAAGCTAAGACGATAACCAATTGTTTTTTTTTTTTTTTTTTGCTATAGATAGGTAGGCATTCCCGGATCTACGAACAATCGGTCATGTTATGTGATTCTGACAAATTATCTGTTATTTAAGCGGTGACGTGGGTTCGTTAAATACCTAAGACGTTTTTCAGATGTGCGTGCAAATAGAAAAACGAGAATTTAAAGTCTACAAACTTTGCTAAACATAGAAACGGATGAATTATCTTAGATTTTTTATTTTTTTGCTACACATATTCTATCTCCCGAATTATGAACTACACACGAGCAGACTACTCTTAAAAAGTTATCACAATAACCTTTTCGTTAAAAAATACCTTATTTTATTCCAATATGAAATTCTTTAAAATCTTTTTTAGAGGAAATCATTCATGTTTTCCTCTGTCATTAGGATATCACCTTGACATACAAGATGAATACTAAAAGAGAAGGTCTCATTATAGTTACCTATTTTATTTCTACTTGGTATTCCTGTCTCCTCTATATTTGACAGTCGTTACGGGTCGTCAGAAGCCCGAAAGTGTTCCTACCAGTCTTACCAAGAGTTATCGTATTACCCAGTAACTGGGTTGTGGAGGTCAGATAGACAGTCCCACCATGTAAAGTACTGGTATTCAGCTGCATCCAGTTAGACTGGAAGCTGACCCAACATAGCTGGGAAAACGGCTAGGTAGATGATTCTTGTCTCCTCTAATTGTTAGTGGTACCTATTATACAACAATGCAATGACGTAGGTAATACATCATTGCAATAATGGATGTAATATCCGAAGATAAATTTTATGCTCATAGAAGTTTTTAGGTACCATCGCAGACATTCGGGGTGAATCACTTGTTAACCTTATTACCTTAACAATAAGGTCGCAAAGTGGTTCACCGCAAATGTCCGCGATGGTGCCTACTGCACCAACTGCACAGACTTTAAATTCACTTCATTGATTTAGTTGTAGCAAAACAAAGAAAGTCTTTATATTATAATCTTTAGGTAGAGTAAATGGATTTTAGAATTGTTTTCTCTCTTCCGGAATAAAAAGTTGAATGAACCTTTTATCTTCCTTTTTGAAGATATCCACAACGAACCTAAAGTATTCAACTTGAAAAGACTTCAGCTCCTAAATGTTTATCTGATGAATGAAAACTGTCTAACAGCACCCTGCGAACCTCCACCACAGTATTACGATATCACGTGTCTACAGTCTGCGTGCCAAACACTGCCTTCAATAATCCGTGATCCGCCAATTCGTTGCGAGCACACTATACTTTCTACGCTCGCTATAAAAACACTATGCATAGTAATTGTCGTGCGCCTGCGCAACACTTGCATAACCCAGTATCCGCTGCTTCCTGCTATTGTGCGATGTTTATATAATAACCATAATAACTTCTTAATTTAATATCTTTTATGAGAGAATTATGTTGATTGTTGTTTAATTGGTGAGTTTGGGATGAAAGAATTTGGAGCGTGGCGAATGTTTGTTTTAGTGACCAATTTGTGGGCCTATGCTGTGCACCGCTACGCTAGGAGGCACATGTGCGTTCTACAGAAGATTTCTGAGCCCTCCTCCTGTATTACGTAAGTTGAATGATTTGAATGAATGAAATATGACACATCGAGTGTTAGAGACAGACTGCACCTAGTTATGGTACATGAACGACGCTCTAGAAGTCTAGAAAGTCCAAACTTTTCAGCAAAACTCGATACGCCGATATGGTTACGTTCGGGTACTGATAATGTTGTTAGTTAGTGACCGGCATAATGTGGAATCCTGGTTTGCATCCCTTGGGTGTCGTAATGTGGGTTTGTTACGCTTTTCTCACATATTGGACCCTAAGGCCTAAAGGGTTGAAGTTTGGCAAAGCCTTCATAAAATTTGTTTACTTCTAGCGGAAAGATCTCAACGTTGTGAGCGAGTCAGTCGCTGGAATTTTTCGGCAGTAGGGTGTCAATTCCGGGCTCGAGCTAGATATCACGACCATGGAGATAAATCTCTGTTTCAAATCTCCGCATCAATGTCCGGTTCAAATCTCGATACTATCAAAAAATCGTATTCTGGTAGACCATGGAGAAAGATTTTCAACGGAGAAAATAATCTCTTCTAAGAGACGTTCCATTTTTATCGATTCACTTTGATTATAATCGATTACGCCACGTTTTTCTTTTTTTAGTAATAATGACGTATGTTCAATTTATCAAATCAAAGCAAACACATTATAAAAGATTATTTTAGTTTATTGGGTTTCTATAACTGTGTTTTTTTTTATAATTACTGAAAATAGTAATTGCAAAGTAGCGTGATCCGAAATGCATTTCGCATGATTTGTGTTTGTGTCCTTTTTCTGACGGTAAACAAGTACGACTTTTATAACAGCGCTGTCGCACGTCTCTTGCGCGACTGTCTGACGGACTGGCTGTTACTCACTGTTGTGATAATTAGCTTTATAAAAAGTGCCGGAAATTTTACAAAAAGTTTCCCCAATCTTTTGCATTTGTGAATATGGAACCGCGCTCGGAAAAGTAGAGATTCGTTTGAGAGGCGAAAATTCTTTTTGAATTCTGCATCACTCGTCTCAAATGGTTTGACTCGCCATGGAGCTCGAGTTCGAGGTGCAGCAACAGCAGCTTCAGCTTCATCCACAAGCTCTGGGATAAAAAATGTGAATAAATGATTATGATTATGATTATGATTAAAATTAGCCAAGAATTCATCCATAATAAATAACAGTTTAACAAATCGTCGTTATGTACATTTTACGTTAATTTGTTTGCGATCGAAAAATTTATGAGTGGAGATCGTTAGAATAGCAATTTTTCGTTTTCGACCGAGATAAGCGGTTTCTCAATTGATATTTCGCCCATGGAGATAATTTCCATGCCACCGGAATTGATACCCAGTATCTTGATTTAATTCTGTGAAGCCATTGATTTATAAAATAGGGAAGATAGGACTGTAGCGGGAATGAAACAGCAATAAATGACACTGCTACGTACCCATAACAAATCGATTATACGCCGCTTGCGCTGCCGTTTGTCTCTTCATACTTTTACGAACCATATATTTCTGTCCCTTTCTGCAAATGCGGCAGCGGCAATATTAATCGGGAGAATTTTTAAGAAAATTAAGTTTTGTGAAAGTAATCCCTTGGAACTGTGAAACTTGTTTTTGGTTTGTGAACAATTTGTACATATTTTGAAAACACAGGAAGACATTGTTGCGGCTTATTTAGACGCTTACGGTAATTTTACTTAATGTGCTACAGATGTGCAACACGACGAAAGTTCGATTGTGTGATTGTGAAGGTAAATTAGGTCCGTGAGCACAATTTATGCGGTCCACGTCGAGGAGCACGAATCATATCTTCCCTAATTTAAACATCAATGTGTTAAGCACACCACTGAACTGTGTACCGCTTCACATAATTTACTGGATTTCGTCAGCCATATAACATAGCCAGCGGGGGATTTCACGCAAGAGATTGATTATCAATACCTGAAGAGGGCCACTTATTTTAATAGCCACTAAATAATACCCATGATTAATGTGGACTTGGACACTTATTTTAAGCATGTACAAGTAATGTTAACCATTCCTTAAAAAAATGCGATAAATATCGCGAGTCATCTCCGGTACTGATTGACTAATAAACGCCTATTAAATAATAATTGTCAAGCAATTATTTTAATAATATTTAATCGTCTTCGACATACCTACCGTTAATTCGAGTGTGATGTTAAATAATGTGTATGTAAATATTATCGCCATTCATAAAACCAACGTCAGCAATTAGTTTATCGAACAATTTTCTAACAGATAATTTATATACTTTTTTAGGAATAACTTGAAAAAGTTTATTTTGTAGTAGGTATGCCAGAAAAAAATAAAGGTCATGTTATATTATAGTCGACCTAAACCTCAAGCTGCTTACCTACCTTGCTTACCTTGCTTGCTGCTGAGTCTTTACTCACAAAACTATTCGAACTGAAATAACTTCAAAAACTCGCACATTTCTTTTCAAACAATAACAGTTCGCGCCAAACCGAGGTTTCTTCAGGTCAATACCAGCACAAAGTCAATATTAATGTCCCATTGTATAGTGGGAACGTCCTCAAAACTGCGACACACATAAAACGACAATTATTCAACACTTTCATACATCTCCCCTTTTGTATTACATTTTCTTACGGCAGTGGTAAGCGAGGTAGCAATGTATGTTACGCAATGAAATCTATGTAGGTGAGTTTCGTTCACGGTAGCAGTAGGTCCCATTGTCGTGTCGAAATATGATATACGGTACTTATATGTCCCATCACTATTGTTCCGACGATTTTTGAGTCGTTAGGGCTGCCACTGAGATATTCATCCAAATTTTTAATCCACATTTTTAAAAATATGTGTCATTGTCTGTGAGCTGCAAGAATTTCTGGCCACGTCAGGTTCCGATATGACATTTATTGCAAGATCTGATTGTGTTGTGACTTTTAAATATTTCTACGTAGAATATAGCAAAATACGATCGAGCAGAATCAATTGATAAAATAAAATATTAAAAACCCTAACAATATCCTTAGTTAATAACATTGATATCATGATTGCATCGAGATTAGTATTTTACTTGAACGACGGAAAAAGAAGCAAAAATTAAAAATATTAGCAAATTTATTCGTTTTGCATATCAACTACCGCACTATTTAAAGCAGAACAACTTTTTGCATTTCATAGTTACATTGGCAAATATACGTTATGTATTTATCAAGCATAACCAGCATAAGCATTTCCATTATAAGCTGATCTCGCATTGTATAGAATTTCCGTACAATGAGAGGTCAGTTTTTACTGGAAAAATTATAGCTTGATATATTATGTATCCGTGTGTACATAACAATAAAATACAACAGTAAAGACTTCAATTACAAATTCATGTCTTATTGACTATTTTAGTAGCAGTAATAAAAATAATAATAATGTGCGGTCACAATTCTTTGTAAGTCTTCATTTTACTGTCTCATGTTGAGACTGCAAATAATACTTACAATAATAGGTAAGTAATTGTTACGCTTTTTATGTGAATAACGGTTTTGTACATACCTACTAGCTAGGTTTCACCCGCCTAGACCGGGATAAAAGTAGCCTATGTGTTAATCCAGGGTATAAATAAGCTACCTACATACAAAATAAAAGAATATCATGGATCTTTATGTTAATTCTAAATGTGACAATAATGACCTAGATTTCTCATAATTTGATATGATGTGTATCTACAGGGTCAAATTAATTAGCCAGCGAAACTCCACAAACGTGACGGCATCGATGTCTAAACACGACAAAATAAAATGATTTGATGATTTTTGTTTGGGGTCAGTGACCGCTCGTAGTGTTGTTACTTGAAGTTTGAGTTGAGAAAATCTGTTTTATCGTGTTGAGATAGCCACACCAATCACGTCTGTGAAGTCTACACAAAAAAAAAGATTATTAAACTGATATTTTAAGTTAGGTACTACACTACTGGCGGTAGATGACCCCAAAAGAAAAACGTCATCAAATTAATTTGTTTTTGTTTTATCATGATAAGAATTTAAGATATTGATACCATCACGTCTGCGGAGTTTAGCTGGCTAATTTAATTTGACCCTGTGTACCTATATAGGGTGACTGGTAATTAGTGACCGATACTTAAACTCATGATAACAAACAACTTTTACTATGGGACCAAACCTGAAATCGCGAAAAAAAAATCAGCTGCTCCCTACATTTCGACGAGTTATGCGAACATGAATGTTCGGGACAGCTGATTTTTTTTCGCGATTTCAGGTTTGGTCCCATAGTAAAAGTTGTTTGTTATCATGAGTATAATCATGTGTTTAAGTATCGGTCACTAATTACCAGTCACCCTATGTACACAGACAATAGTAACGAAATCCAAACTGTCTTGAATATTTTTTGCTGAAAATATAGCTTTTGTCTGGATGTATGTTCCGGATCGGCGCAAAATCGGCTGGACAGATTTGGATGAAAGTTAGTACACATATAGTTTACTCGTATAACCTGGATTAACACATAAATTGTACTTTTAATCCCGGTGGTATGTTCCCGTGGGATATTTTCCGAGATACACACTGGCGAGGCCGATTATAAGCTAGTAGTACACAAATTACATAAATACTGTTTGATTTTTTGCAGATAGGTGTTATATTATACTAGCGAGGTGATTCTTTAAAATCATTAAGCACTTTAAATCATTGACTAATTGAATAACTACAATAGTGTCAACCCTACCGACACGTCATGCCGACGGACGTAGTGACGTGACTTCCTCTGCGATTTGCATCCGACAGCCGGCCGCTCTCTTAGTATTGTCGCTATTGTTATTATGTGCTAATAACATCTAAGTGCGCACACGAACACAGAAACAGTTATGTATTGACACACATAATGTGTTACTTGCTGATGGTAAGGAATGTATGGGAAATCATTGCGGTAGGGTTAGTATTCGAATTTTTCCGCATATTTTACTGTAACTGCACCTGTTTTGTTCAATATTGTGTTGGTACTATGGGCCAAAGTTCCGTATGATCACATCAAAGGCGATAATCGCATAGCACGGCTCACGACTCGACCGCACAATGTTCGTTTGTCACTAGTTGCGCTCTCTCAGGAATATTTTCTTAAGTGAGCATGCTTAAGTTTTGTCCATAGTACGTAACAAGTAAGAGAAACTTCCACATAACATAAACTCACGCCTTCTTCCCATGGGGGCAGGCAGACCCTACAGAACGCCAGCTGCTACGATCCTGACATACTTTTTTTGCTTCTTTTACATTCATACATCTGGCCATGCCTACACGCAAGCCGATTGCGAGTACTACGCACCAGAGAAGCTTAAATCAATAAAACTCACACTGTCGATATCGGAACCGCAACTTCTTGGCGGTAGTATCGATAGGAAAAAAAGTAAGTTTAAAAACTAAACGACTATGGAAACATCACGCTCAAAAAAGTATCCCAAGAATCACAAGAAAATATCCTCATCTGAAATTAGAAAAAACAGACAAATATAAAATCCGGAGTCACACGTAATCTGTTTGATTCATGTCCTAACAGGACGTGTGACTCCGGATTTTTAATTTGTCTGTCTTTTTCTAATTTCAGATGCCAAGATAACGATTCCTCATTTGTCAAATTATGATAAGTAGTTTAGAAGTTATGAGGGAACATACCGGTCAAAATCATAACCCTCCTTTTTGCTTCGTCGTAGTCGGGTAAAAATGACAAGACACACTATTACGTATTGTATCAATATCGAGGCGCATCCCTTTGGGAAATTAGGTTTTATTGCAAAGTGAATGGAAAGCAAAGCATTGAGTGACGGTGAACACTATCAGTACGTACCTAGGTACCAACGTAGGTATGTTATGTGTTGACAGAGTTGTTACTTGCTCATACAATAGAACTATAACCGGTAATATGCTTGATTCTGTTGGTTGATTGATTGGTTTGACCCGCGGGGCGCCCGGCGCTGATTAATCAACTTCCTACTTCAGTTTCCTAAGTTCCTACCCGGAAAAAGCCTTTACGAAGCCCGTTCATTATTCTAAAGAAAGAGACAAAAACCTTATCTGCATAGAATAGACAAGGACATACAATTAGTGCATACAGATTGTGCACAAGTTGAGAAAGTCCGAGATTCCTCGATCGAGCTCGAAGGAGAAAGCTGACGCCTACTTACACCTAGGCAGCCCTTGACTCAGTCTAGGCATATGGATTTATGTGTACATACTTAAGCTAGGGTAAAAGCTAGTCCTACTGTCCATCAGAAGTAACTTGCAAGTGCACACCGATCGTGTTGACACCAATTAAGTAAAGGTGCCAGGGACAGGATGGATGCCACTGTGACTTACCATGTTTTTATGAAAACTCGACACTTCGAAAATAAGTTCGTTTTTATGTTGCCTAGGTTTTGACCATAGATATATGAAAGAAGGAGATATGCCCGGTAGTTGAAAATGTATCAGAACCCGATGTCGCTAGGTTGGCCCCACCACCGCGCCACTACTACACATGTAGTTCACTAAAAGCAATAGATACAAAGTCGCGCACACACTTGCAATTCATAAATCAGAACATACTACACAATCAATTATAAACCTTAACTCGTCACACACAGCGTGCATTTATCATGCACCGTACAACTTACTCACACAAAAACATCTGGCGCTATTATTGTGTTGTACAAAAAGCAATTTATTTTACATATACGCTAGTGATTGACTAAATCGGAAAGTTATCGATACTTCCATTTATTACTGTACAAGAAAAATTTGGGGTCCTGAAAATATAATAAAAAATGATATGTCCAGAAAGTATTATATATTTTAAATTAAAAAAAAATGTATATTAAAAAAAAAAACACGAATCAATAAATTAAAACAATCCGGTTAAGTTGGTTTAGGCTGTGAAACCATAGGAATTGTTGAACCCTGTTATGATGTGTTTACTCACTGACCTGTAAAGTGGAGGTATTTGTTCAGTACTTGACGTACTCTTAATTTTGGGATTGCCCATTCAAAAAGCCTGCGAGTTTTCTTTAGAGGCTGGAACATTTCTGCCTTAAAGTGAATTGAGCATATGGTGTTACATTTTGTTGGGAACCAGTTAGGTGGCCTTCCTGTGGCATCAATCCATTATTTTTTTGTATTTGTATCTTTTGGGAAGCTAAAAAGGTACTTTATGAACTTATTTATCATTTACATAATAAGTATCTTAAGCTATAGTCTATATAGTCCATAGGAACTAGTTGGCCGCTGAGACAGGGGTGAGGCGGCGGTTCGCAACGCACGTACTGAGTAATGCGCCCCCGCTCCTCCATCCCACCGCTCACATACCTAAGGCGCGATCAATTAGTTCCGCGCGGTCTATACTTCTTAACCTCACGATGAGTAAGCAGGTAGCAGGCAACAGGCGAATAGGCTTTTGTTATTAAAAAAAATCCCTTAGTTAAGAAATAGTTAAATATATGAAAACAAACACATGCCATACTCATGCATAACAAATAAATAGCATGAATATGTTGACTTATTTTAAGCAAAAATCACTAATATTTTATCTGAACCATACCGATTACTACAACGCATTCGAATCTTGTGGTGCATAGTTAAAGACTTTAGCGGAAGTAAAATACCAAAACCAAAAAAAAGTAAGGAAGAAGAATGAAGAAGAACGAAGATGCGATAATTTAAACCCTAAAACACTCCACCTAAACATTAATAAACTTACTTTACGACCGTTGGTTATGCATTTCTCAACTAGGTAAAATAATCAAAAACAGTAAAAAAGATTATTTTACATTCTCAAAGGTTTTCCAACCGTACTTAAACGTCATCTTTTCAAGTGTTCCAACCGGGCTAAAACGGTTGACAAATTGAAAAATAAACTATAATAGCAATATAATATTCGCTGGGCAATCGACATTATTATCGATAGCCTACTTTAGTGGATCTTAACCTCATCACTATCTCGCCGCAAGACACAGCGGCTGTACTATGCGACGCTCCGCGTAAATAAAGTATCGTTTTGTTATTTTTACATTGCTTGTCCAGTCGCTTAGCGACATACTTAAGGTAGTGGTTAAGGAGCAATGTATTTGCTGCAAAAATAGTACAGCCGCTGCGATATTTGAAAACAAAAATAACGTAGTAAAAGCAAGAAATATTTTACGATTTGTTGTTTTTTATGATTTTAAAGATAAATACAGTAAAATACTTTTAATTACATATGGTAAGTGATTCCGTGAGATACGAAGTTTTTAATATCACTTCGGTTTTTGCAGGAAACCACTGAAGAACACGGCATTTTTATAATTTATCGTGACCACGGTCGAAAGCGTACTAGTTCGCGGAGACGGCCATTTGGCGAGTAAAGGCACAGCGTGCGCATAACGCGTGGACACAAACACGCCCCCATGCCACTTCTCCTGTTTTTTATATTTCTATGGTTTTGACCATCATCCGTCGTACCTACGTCGTTGATAGTTTACCAACTTAATAATTCAAACAAAAAATAAAATAATTTATTTTTTTGCAAACGTGCAATAGGTAAATCGTAATTATTTTCATTTAAGGCGAGTATAGCACCATTGAAAAATTAATAAGCCTGGAATATGAAACATTTTGAAATTTCTTATTTTCACATTTTTAGTCAGATGAGGTAGAATTTTTGTATCAAAAAAATCCACACTAAACCAACTAACTAGGAGGTTTGGAGTTGATTTTCATAGGAAATTTCAAAATGTTCCATGTTTCCTGACTTTTATTTTTTTTTCTCAATGCTGGCGCTTTTAGCAGCTATACTCGCCATAAGATTCAAGAGGAGACAGAAGGGGCTACTGTGTTCTCAAAATTATAAAACTCGCTCAAGAATGTACATTCTAAGTAGATTCAGTTGAGTTGTTGTATAAATAAAAAATTACAAAATATTCCTTGACAATTACATTTTTATTACCTCGCTAAGGAGACTTCCTCGAAATTTCTAAGTTTCTCAGCCTTCACGTAAGTAAACGCACGTGATATGGGCAGACAATTCGATGAAAAACAGCCTTCACTAACTCGAGCACAAACACACTTCCGCATGTAACTATTCCATTACCCGCTTGCTTCCGAGCGCGCGCCTGCGCGGGGGAACACGACCCGCAGTGAATACTGAACAGGAGGAAGTGCTGGTTTCCTTATTACTTGGTCATTCTGTTGCAGATGCCAAGTAGACTAAGTAGGTTTTTTGTTATGAGTTTAATTTAAATGTAACGAGCAATATTGTTGTGTTATTGTCTATTCATAGAGATGATAATTACCATTTTTATTGTGTATTAATTTAGTCAACAGACCTATCATCATTCTCCTGCCCTTATCCCAATTTATTTGTGGTCGGCGCAACATGTCTTTTTCTTCCATACTTCTCTATTAGTCGTCATCTCGGTAGTCACTCCCTTTCTTTATCCATATCATCTTTCACACAGTCCATCCATCGTTTTTTTGGTTTTCCCCTACTCGTATAGCCATCCACATTCATACTCAAAACTTTCCTCACGACATTTTCCTCACTCCTCCGCATTACATGCCCATACCATGAGAAGCGATTTCCGCACAACTTTTCAGTCACCGGTGCCACTTTCAAACTTCCTCTTATGTACTCATTTCACTCAGTCAACAGACCTAGTTAGGTACCAAATTCTGGAGATATTCTATTTGCAGAATGATCGGATTGCTATTTTGGCGTTTTGGCTCAAAAAATCGACCATACCCTTTATATAAAAAAAAAATATTGGCTTGTAAATAAATTAATTATGATACTAATTAAGATCTCAGCAAAAACTAATTCATAAGACACAGGTATCAAAACCGTGACGTATTTAAAATCATTCGGATCATGTTCAAGGCTAAACTTGTTCCTTTATGTTCTAAATACTTGTTCCTTTATGTTCTAAATACTTATTCCTTTATTTTCTAAATACTTGTTCCTTTATGTTCTAAATACTTGTTCCTACCGTTCTTCAATCAAGAGCTACTGTTTGATCATCTAATTTACAGCTAAAAGCTAATGGCATGTCTAATGTCTAGAGTTTGAATTCGAAATATCATTGTTCTTTTCTAGATGCGAAGTATTTTTTAATTCTGGTAGTTTGTTGATTGGAACTCCTTGCTTTTAAAAATAACATGTAAGTACGTATTGAAATAGCGTCGCGTCTTCGACAAGTACGTCACATTACTATAAGAGGTATATTTAGCAACTACTTCTTAGATTTTTATCATTTCCTTAGACAATTAAATTAATTTATGGAGGTAATAGTACAATGGAGTTAAAAAAAATGATACCTACTTATGTCAATATAATGTCATTGCCACAATAATATAAAATAGTAGGTGTGAATGGTTGTTTTAGTGAAGTACCTAGTTATAGTTATGTAGTTGCCTACTCTACTGCTGATATTCAAATTTCAAAATATCAAGTAATCCTGACAGTGAAGCACAGCGTATTTGTGAAAGAGCCACTGATACTGTAACGTAATGTTTATTCAGATGCAGACAATTATAACTCAACACGGAAGGTATTCACTTGTATCAATATTTATACACGTAGCGAAATGCAAAACCGTTATTGTATTTTAAAATGTATGGTTATTGGCAAAAACACATTCTATAAGCTAATATCGCTAGGTCGAATTCGGAACCAAATAAAAAATATCATTAATTATTTACCTGAGTCGTACATAGTTTACATTCGATTTGCTTCAAACAAAATTAATCGTATTTCAGAAAAACAAAAACAAATCAGATTATAAATCCTGTCCACAAAAGGCATACGTAAACCAGTAATCAATTTAAGTACCTACCTAAGAGTAAATAAAAATATTATTGTGTTTGAACAAAGCAAGGAGCAGGTAATAAGATTGTTTTGACGATCAATTGGAATAGGGTTTATTGATGCGCACAATTCGATAAAGTTTAGGTACCTATACTTACACGTAAATAACTAGTTTGTTTTGAATTCCTTTGTGATAAAACCATGACTGTATTTTGACGAAAATATCAATAATTTGTCATTTTGGATAACAGCAACTGTTGGCCTTATTTTACTGAATATAAAATAAATAAATAAACTAATGAAACTAACTACTAATAACTGTGTATTTGATTTGATTATTTAATGTGATTGAATATGTATGATTCATTGAATGAGTCTGTGAAACTTGAAATAAAATGATTATTTAGTTATTAAGCCTTTTGACAGATTTATTTTAGTTATTATATGTTTTAAAACCGTAATTAATTAGATATTTCCCTTCTTTACAGGTAAGCAAGGCAAGTCACGCTCCACACTTCTACACTTAGTACTATGATAAGTATCTGCACTACCCACAAACATGAAGTCAGGTAAAGTATATAAAAGGGCCAATCAGGTGTCTCTACAAAACCAACGACAGGTACATAAAAATATGGCAATTATGGGGCATGACCCTAAATAGGTAGATGACTGTCGACGTTGTTAGTGTCCCCTTGGTCCCCAAAGAAATTACAAAACGGAACTACACTCGCGAGCAACCAAATCAACTCAACCCCATACAACCCGTGCATACAAAGTAGTTTTATTTTTTATTCTTATCCCATTTATAAAAAGTATTTTTTTAAAGCCTGACGTTTCAGCTTTAAGATGGTGCCTACCATAAGTATTAAAATCTGTTTAGTTGTTTTCGAGTACTTAATTGCTACTTGAGTCGAAATGTATGATTAGGAGTTGAGTCGATTTAGTTGCTCGCCAATGTAGGTTGTCTTATGTCTGGCATTATAGACACGAAAAATAAAATCCCGTATGTCCAGCATTGCACACAGTTGACGCAGCCACAGAATAAATAATAGTATTGACATAGCGTACACAGTCCGAAATAAATAAAATGTATTAATAATACCTATACATAACATCAATTTAAAGGGTTTAATACAAGTTATTATTTCTGGTAAAGAAACCATAATTATAATCTCTTGTCAAAAGTTTTGTTAAGATATGCTAAAACAAAAAAAAAAAAAACACGCATAAATATTATTGAACACAAAGATCATAAAGATATCGATGCTTGACGTAATAATTTAATAACTCATAGACTATACACAGACTATTATTATTATAGTGGTAATAATATAAGAACATAATTTACAACGAATACATGCAAATTAGTACAAAAAACATATCGAAGCCATAAGTTGCTAACCAATTTACACCTCTTGGATTAAGAAAAAAACTAATAATAAGGACGATCCGCTGTGGCAGCCCGCGAAATTGTAATTTTCTTGCTTTTTATGCAATTTTTAGGTCCGTGTCAGGTTGTATCTTGATCAAAATATGATACGCGGAAATAAAACATATGTATTTATATAATTTTAACCATGAAAATCATCAATACATCTCGAAGTTAGAATTCGTGCAGAGTCGTTAGATTTCGTTCGTTCGACGAATCTGGTCGAAATCTAACTGAGAGAGATGTATTGATGATTTTCATGATTAAAATTATATAACTACATATGTTGTATTCCCGCGTATCATGTTTTGATCAAGATACAACCTGTCACGGACCTGCGAATTGCAAAAAACCCAAAAAAAAAGATGAATTTCGCGTGCTACCACACCGCATCCCCCTTAAGGAAATTCACTAGCATTTTTTAATATTAGTCTTCTAAAACAACTTCCTTTAAGCTTCCTTTAAATAATAGTTACCTACTTTAGTAGTATATGTTTCTTAGCTATCCATTGGATGAGCTTTATTTTATCACAAATCATTATGAAAGCCAATCGTCTATTTAATGTGTAGTACAGTCAACCTCAAAAAGATGTATACATGGTATCATGTTGAAATTAATATCAAATACGTAAGTATATGGCCTCTTACAGCTCTAAAAAAATAAAGCTTCTATGTCAACGCAATAATAAAATACGGCCATTTAAGCGACATATTTTGATACTCGCAAGTAAATCAAAACTGTAGGGTACTTCCCGTTGACCTAGAATCATGAAATTTGGCAAGAAGAAAGGTTTTACAGCACAAGTAAAGGACAAAGTTCGAAAATTGTTAATTTGTAATATTATAGCATTTTTTTTTTTTGGGATTACAATGTTAAGTTTGTTTTTGGGATAAGTTCTTTTCAACTACGGAACCCTTCATTGGGCGTGGTCCGACACGCACTTGACCAGTTTTTTTTTCACCTCATTTCCTTGTTATTGTCAGGATTCAATTACTATCAAGTTACTGAATACGATTAAAAATTCAAGTATATGTTAACCTGTAAATGTTGTCTCAGGGATTAACAACGAGGTTAGGAAGTTAAGGGGAAGTTAGGGTCTATTTTTTTTCTATGAAAATCCGTTCATAATAATTTTCGTCCAAGCTATTAAGTTAATAGACGTCTTTGAAAAAGAGCTTGAAAATAAAAAGAGCTAATACTAACCTCGGTTCAATGAACGTTGTAGTGAGATGATAGTGAAAGTTGCGCCTGCGTCGCCGTCGCGTTTGACAAGTTCACTTACCCGCTAGCCATCGAACTTAGTGAGGTCTGTGTGTTGACTGTTACTACACAGTCGGGTCAAGATTTAGAGGCAATTCACGTGTTTTAAGAAGGTTCACCATCTCATCTGTTTGAATAAAAAAAACTCAATTTACATTTTTTTTTTTAGTTTTTTGTCGCTGAGGTGAGGTTGCGACTTGAGTTTGAACATTTTTAAGGCTCCCGCAGACAAGCGCTCCGCGATTCTATTAGAACAATGTCTATGAAAACTTCATGGAAATTGTTCTACTAGAATCGCGTCGCACGGTTGCGTCGCGCCGCTGCTGCAGCCTTTAAAGTACGAGAATTGACCTCCAGCTGTTCTTGTATTTTCCGGTAGGTTGCTATAAGAATAAGGGTCTATTTCACGACATCCGAATAGCCAGAATTCAAAAATGGAACAGAATTTGTATGAAATTATCTGCCAAGTAAGTTGATAGGAACTTAATTGTAGGTGGTGAAACAGGCCCTGAGATTATCGAAGTCATCTTATTTTGGACTTAGACCTTTAAAATTCTCAGATTTGTTAAACAGAGACGTTTGATTGGTCACATGATGTATAAACAATTGAAGATCAATTAAATCTCTTTGTTTAGCTTTTCTTTTAAGAATGAGAATGTTTGAAATACTTTGTGATCAGTTTGATTCATTCATTGATAGTTAAGTACTGACGACTGGTACAATCAGAATGATCAATCATTGATCTTTTATATTCACCGTATAGCTCTACGATACGAGTCACGGGAATTATTACTCTTTAAAACCGGGAACTGCACCGGCTCATCGCTTCGGTGAAATGAATACTGACGCAATGTCTGATATAACCTACAGCAAATAAAGTGAACAGCGCCAGGTGATATAACTAGTGCATGAGTAAATTGTAGCAACATTTATTTGATTGTTCAATAATTAAGGCCTACTCTAGAAAGCTTACGATATAAGTGTGGGAGAAAGTTTGTCAGTCAATCCTGCACTTATGCCTCGAGAAAAACTTTGAGTGGTCCTCACTTGACGTTGATAATAGACTTACAAAGTGGCTAATAAGAACTTAAAGAAATTATTTAATTCTATTGCGCTATGATAATACCACGTTTGGTTTAACTATGGATACCATTATATTTAACTGAAAGTAGTTTTAAAAAAAAGCATATTATTCTCTTCCTCAATCATATAGGGCTGTGACTGGCTGGCTATGAGTTGCTGACAGTTCGTTTTTTTTTTACTACAACATACTCGTATTCACCCAAAAGGCCAATTCCCATAATTAAAAACGTTCAAAACCCAGTCATAATTGCATTTTAGCTACAATCAATGTAATGAAATTAGTGATATTTTTCACAGATTGTGAGTGAGATGAGAATTCAACGTTCTGAAAAATAGCAGAATGTCCCTCTGTGCCCTTAATACGTAATTATTGTGTAAGATTTGCTTTAACAAGTTTCTTCCATCAACTCCAAAAAATCGTTTGTATCTTCAGTTCACAATGTAAACAAAACAATGTCCGCCTGTAACACGAACCAGCATCAACACTGTATCCTTTGACCGCAACATCCCCGGTAGTGGTCGCTCGCGCATGCGTACTACGTTACACAACACAACGCTCTCGGTCCGGCCGATACTCGAGTGACGTCCTCGTTGCTCAACCCCGTCAGTGTGACACGTGAGATTTATTGCAGAATTACACTTTCTATAGATGAACAATAATTTGCAGAAATTAGAAATTATAGAAATTGCTGTGTTTTAGTAGTGAAAAACCTGAAATGATTGCAAAATTATTACTATTTTTCCAGCACAATGAGTCCATTATTTTCATTTAGAGAACGAAACGAATGTTTAGAAAGTAAACGTGTCAGAAAAATACATTCTTTATCGTTAACTGCCTATATATAAATTAATCTTGTGACAGACCGGGGCATACGCAATGCAGGCAGTTCGATTCTGCAACAAAACTCAAAGAATTGTCGCAATAAACTCCATTCACGTCAGTTATGTTCCAACGTTCCTTTTTCGAATTTTCAAACACGCAGGCCATTCGGCAAAGTTTTGTAACCAGCTTAAATTATGGATACCAACCTTTTTTGTAAAAAAAATTGCCAGTTAATTATCTTAAGCAGGTTATGCAATTAAAATCTATCAAGTAATTTGTAAGTACGGAAATTAAAATTAAAATGCTTAACTGCCTATTAAGTTACTAGTTCTTAACTAGCTTCAAAAGGCGCCTAGCCACCCACGTTTATATTCCGAGTTGCCTATTCTTCGAGAGTAAATGGCGAGGTATCTGAATAATATCATGGTTTATGTAAAATCGTGAAAAGTACATTACCTACTTATAAATACAAGTTCGGGCGCCGTCGATTTGCATGTAATATTTAATAAATAGTTCACACTGCGAATAATACTCACGGTAGGAATCTCTTCCGGATTTCTTTATAGGTAAAATCATAGGGTAAAATCGTTACAGTAGTTAAGGTTCTATTATTTATAAAGTTTAAGTTTTGAGTAGCAGCAGCAGCTCGACAACTCCTGGGTTTCACTGGCAACTGACAAGCGAGAAGGCCAATCCCGAATTCCTCAAGATTACTTCGGTACCTACTTGGCTTCCTTCATAATACAAAATGCCATGCATTTATTAATTTATCAGTTTACCAGTAGGTAATCGTTTCTATAAGTAAGTATTTAAAATTAAAATAAAACTTGTCTCACACTAGGAAGTCACTAGGGACTTGTTTCATGCGGTCAAAGTGTTACAACTGACCTGCGGCCTACTGTACGAAAATTGAATCCATGCAACCATTATAGCACAGAATCGAATTACTCAGTCACTAAGTTAAGCGAGACATAATTTATTTGAAAAAGCTATGAGAAAAGACAAGAGATCCTCATCGCCTGCATGTGACAGTGAACTAGTCGCCTCTTAGATTTTACCTAATTGCGGGAAAGTCAAAAGGAAAGTCATGACTTACATGCTATACAACGTGTCGTTTTGCATCCTCGTCAAATTTCAGGGTGTGATACAGAACATCAAACCGAAAAACTTTCTCCATGGGACCAACATCGTAATTGCGAAAAAAATTTCAAATATCCCATAGAAAGCTTCAATACCTACTCGACGCAAATATATGGGACGGCTGATTATTTTTTCGCGATTATGGTGTTGGTGCCATGGAGAAAGCTGTTCGGTTTGATGGTCTATACCACATCCTTAAATTTGACGATGATGCAAAACGACACATTGTATAGTACGAGTACACCCACATTTCGGCAGTTATGTTTAAGGCTTATGTAATAGGGGGCGAGCCTACTGCCATCAACCGGGAACAAATCCTGACTCCGGGCTGCTACTGAGAAATTCCAGATGCAAAGACCATAACACTTTGCACGATCCGGGAGTCGAACCCAGGTCCTTATGCTTAGAAGTAGAGCGTACGTCTGTGGCGACAACTATATCGCCACATACGAACTACGCATTACACTGACGTCACGCAAAATTCTGTATCGCGCAATCAGAGTTTACCGCGCGACTAGCACATTACAACATCCCGACTCCCCTCCTCTCCTCGCCTCTGTAGCTCCTTCAGCCCCATTAACTGCTCTTATACAATTAAAAGTAAATAAACTCGTTACCTGCACAGTTACTTCTGTTTTACAGCTCGTTTTATGGGGTCGTCGCGCCCCGTCACATGAGTTTATGGGTTGTTTGATCACTGCATTTATGGAGCCATGGCGCCCAGACAAAGGCTTTACAAGTCTAATAACGATTTTAATCGTGATTGGTTTGATGGAGGCTTTTCGACCTGGTAAACATGGTGATTCGTGGATCTTTGATAGTCGTTACGGGTTGGCAGAACACCGAAAGTCTGATACCAGTCTCACCAAGGGGTATCTCAATAACTGGGTTGTGGAGGTCAGATAAGCAGTCGCTCCAAGTAAAAAACCGATATTCAGCTGCATCCAGTTAGGAAGTGGACCCAACATAGTTGGGAAAAGGCTATATAGGCAAATGATGAATCATGGTGATGAATGTGTTGAGTTCACCATTGGCCGTAAAGATATGATTCATTCATTTAATCACCACACTAGCTTCAGAGCATTGACGTTGTGTGGCTCCTAAGTCAGCATCCCGCCACTTGGCATGCCTATCACGCAATAAATCCTTAATTTTACGAGCAATTGGCTTTAACTATAATATACAGGTTGTGATATTTATGATAACACTAGCGCTTCCCGCACGGCTTCGCTCGTGTGGATGTCAGAAAATATCCCACGGGAAAAAAATCTTTCCTTATTCCTTGTCTACATTATAAAGGGAACCTCTGTGCAAAATTTCAGCTTTCTAGGTCCAATAGTTTGAGCTGGGCGTTGACGAGTCAGTCAGTCAGGACTTCTCTTTTTATTTATATAGATAACATCTCGCCTGTAATCCCCGAAAGCTTAGGCAGAGGACAGGGCAGAGGTGCACCTTACACCCACATTTCGCCAATTATGTTGAAGTAATAGGGGGCGAGCCTATATGTGATGAGATAATATTGTACATAAACCTATAATTTTTATATTTCTTCATTATTTTATGTCATACGTGTAATTTACGTAACGTAATAACTACCACCCACGATACAGAAGGAACTCTTAGTACTTATCAATTTTCTGAAAAAAAAAGTGATTGGCAAAAATTTATACATTTCCTGAACGTGATACAAATAATTGCACACAATTTGTAAATCACAACATGTTACATTTTACACACGAATCATGTTCCACCTAGTAATTAACATATCGCTAATAACGTTAACACACAGATCAGATCACGACGGCTTCGATCATGATATCATAACAATCATCTGTTTAGCGGAACCTGATCAGGACTTACTTACACGATCAATATTGTTGCGGGCATTTACAATTTACATGGTTATGGCGTAATAATGGTGAAACTTCTTAAAGATGAATAATCTTAAACAAATGCCATCATAAATGTTGTAAATCAAACGAAGATAAGAGCGCGCGAGCGTGGGGTTTTATTTATTTTAAATTGTATGCAATAACTAGCGCCCCGCCCCTGCTTCGCACGGTTTTCACGACATGACAAAACGTTGAGGTTTGTAAGTTTAACATTTAGTAATTATTAATTTACCATACACATAAACCATCCGGAATAAATCCTCAAAATGATGGTGAAAACCGCATCAAAATGATGGTGAAAACCGCATCAAAATCCGTGCGCAGTTTAGAAAAATAACACGATCACACAGACACACACGAAAAGTAAAGGTTCTTTATTTTAATAATATTGTTTAAAGATGTATCTACGGTAATTCTTTCAATACCTATTTTTATTCAAATAATTTTTACATCAATCTTAAGATCTATTTATATTTTCTCATTTTTCACAGTCGAAAAGACGATAAACATGTTCGTGTGGGATTTGTGATCGGATTCTTTATAAACGCACGTCATACCTACTTATATAATTCATTTTTAAACATGCACTATACTTTCATATAAAATATCTGTATCTCGAGTACCTACTAACTTTAAAACTACACGAGATCCAACAGTCACGCAGGTGGCACTGCAAACTATCTCAACAAGATATTTTTCAGCAATTTCATTGCCTCTTTGGCGAATGAAAATGCGCTCGATTAGGTAATGGATTAAGATCAAGCAAGGTATAAAACATCACCTTATTTCCTTGATCCCGCGGTTCCGTGTGCGTGTCAGATACTTTTCCCTGTTCCTCAACGATCTCAACTTCCTCCGATCCAGTTCAGATATAACACGTCGCAATTATTTCCCAAGCAATAACAATAGAGAAAATGCTATAAATCTAGAGTCTATCTATGCGACTTTTTACTGTTTCCATTTATTATAGGTAAGCAGATTTCTAAAGAATAATTATGATAGCATAATTAATATAAAAGAAGTAACAACAAATTAACTACATGCTATATGTTTTTAACCCGAAAACTGTCAAAAACACCAAAAAATAACTAGTTTTCATATCTTGAGATGGGTGAATAACTAATAGGCAGAAAATCAAAGCCAACATCAACTTATGGGGATAAAATTATGACGATTCCTGCACAAACATCCGGATTAAGAATTCTATGTGATTGCTGTTTCGCTACTCATTTATGGAGGAAAGTTACCATCATTCAACAACTTCAAAATGATACTAAAAGGAAACTCTAAACATTTCGGCTTCTACGTCGAGTTGTCTGGCTTTGCTGCCTTCTACTCGGAACAGAGCCGCGGAACGTGCCAACAAAGTGGAAAGTGGCTCCATAAACCTTCTAGTCCAAGCACCGTGACGTTCGTATACTGAAGGACAAAGTGTGGCCAACTTTTAAGGGTCGTAGTCTTATTCCGTAACATTACGGGTCGTTTTGCTAACGAGATTTCCTGATACTGTTGCTGTTACCAACAGTTGCTAAAAGCCTGAGCAGGAGGTCGATCTGTTAATAACATTGTAGATGTTTTCCTTAGAAGAATTCTCCTACTAAGGCAAATACTTATTAAATGAAGAATAGCTGTGTCTACTGACTATAGCTTATTTAAAGTCTGTTATTGAACTAAGTAAGCAAGTTTTTAAAACCGGTTCGCTGACGTCATCTCTACCCTTATCATTTCAGTCTTCAAAAACACCGAAAATCCTTCTCATGTCCAAATTTACATGTACAATAAATTCTGTCGTCATCAAAAACTGGACTCCATATCACGGAGACCGCGTTAATAAATGTATCTCACTCACTACATTCTCACCAGTTCACCTCGAAACGTTTCGATCGACAGATCATTATAATAACAGATTATGTGCAGATTACAATGTGCAAGTGGGCGAACGTATCTTGTTCTACACTCTGGTTAGATATTATCAGCAAATAATTATATACATACATTATGAGGAAACGAATGCATGTTCCTCGATGTCACACTAGGATTGAGAGGTTTAAAATTATCAGTTCCGTCCTGAAATGCTTTCGTTAGTAATACTATTATGCATCTATAATAGTTTCCTTGTAGATGATCACAAAAACCTGATATTCTAGTATAAAATAAATTGATAATCATTTAAGACCAGCTAGACTGGTATATAACGTGTTAAATTAACATATCCTTTAAATCACACATACACTATGTGATGTCTCATTTTAATTAAAACCTGCAAAAGCTTCCGTAAGACTGAAATAAGAACCATAATGTTCTTTGTTGCAGGTGAGAGCTGCGTCGAGAAGCCGCTGGCAACATTGTGGCGCAACTACCAGCAGTCGACGAAACCCGACGTCGTGATGAAGCTGTCTGTCACCAACTCCGGCCTCAAGGGGTTCACCAAAGAGCACGGACTCACCGAGTACTGGTCCCACCGCATCACATATTGTGCCAGCCCACCACACTACCCCAAGCTGTTCTGCTGGGTGTACCGCCACGAAGGCAAGAAGCTCAAGCACGAGCTCCGTTGCCACGCCGTCCTTTGCACCAAAGAATCGATATCAAAGAAGATTACAGAAGAACTTCAAGTTAAATTGAAGCAGGCCTTAAGTGAATTCAAAAAGGACAGAATCTCTAAACAAAATGCTAGACTCAGCCTTGCTAACAGTGTGTATGATAACCCAAGTATGCCTCGTAGAAAGATCCTGCTAAGCGTTGGAGCTATGAACTATAGACCACCGCTAGAGAGGTCAAAATCAGCTCCAAAACTGGGAGCTATTGAAGAACTATGTTCGGAAGAAGATGAAGAGGAGGCGGAGATGAACGCTAAACAGAACGGCGAGCCCTGTTCACGAACGTCTTTGACGACGGACAACTTCTATTCCTCGCAAACGCTCGACAGACGACGGCCCGATATAAAGTCCCCAAGGAAGACATCATGTCCTGAGGGAGTTATAAATAGAACGCTATCTGACTCTGGAAGCGGTACCGTCACCGTGTCGGATGAATTCCTGGAATTGCTGGTAAAGGAGAGCCAAAAGAATGGACGTATCGGTGATACTAGTCATAGTGAAGGAGAGAAGGAAACGAGATTGCTAGAAGCGATTGCCGAAACGAACGAACTGAGTGAAAACGTGGTGGCTGAGGGCGACTGTAAGGCGCTGATGCAAAGTAACTACCTCGTCACGGATAGCGACGACGGATCTGTTTCTTCGGGCTGCGAGACCGCCAGTACGGTGACTGACACCGAGCCGTCATCCCTGCCCTCGTTCCCTCAGGAAGACCAGAAGGAACATGCTGATACTACTGCCTCTTATATGGAACAGAGCATCGAACACAACGATATGAGGAGCAGCAATAGAAGCTACAACTCTGTGCACATTATGAATAACTC
The DNA here is from genome assembly GCA_946251885.1 of Cosmia pyralina. NCBI lineage: Eukaryota > Metazoa > Arthropoda > Insecta > Lepidoptera > Noctuidae > Cosmia > Cosmia pyralina. The sequence goes on from OX276345.1 coordinate 769,547, forward strand.
TGACACAAACGTCAATGAGGAGGTAAACCACGTCCCGATCGGTGAAAAGAACACCTTCAGGCGAAGGTCCACATATCCCCCACTACGTGCAGATTCGAATATCATGTCAGACTTTGAAGGAAAGTTTGAATCTCTCATTGACAATTTGACCGATGAAGACAGCCTCAACTCGAGCACAGAAACTGAAGTATTCAAAAACACTGGTGACAATGACAGTGCGTGCAGTGACGAGTCAGGGTACTCTGAACTATTGGATGGCAAAGAGAGTATCATCGGTAACACTATTATGGTTTAAGTTTCCCAAACTTTAGCTGCCCCTATCCGAGTGTTTGTTTTCCAAGAAAATTATCGTCCCAAGGACAAGTAACGCTCCCCTGATCTCTAACGGGGCGGCTGCCATGTTGAGAACTGTCAAATTATTTCAGAATAGAATTAAAAATTCAATGGTCTGGCAAAAACAATGCACGTAGGTAAATATTATTGTGAATCCTTTATTTAGGGTATAAATTATATGTAATGTTACAAAGGTTATTTTTGGGTTAATACGACGTATTTTAAATATTGAGTAGAGGCAGCCAGTGTCCTGTCAGGATTGTTAATATCAGTGGCTGGTTGCCAGTCTCTGTCGTGTGTAAGAAACGCACCGTTTTATTTGTAAATAACAGGGTACAATAGTACTTCATGCAGTTGTCGTATACTATGTTTAAATGTTTGTATATATTGTAATTTAAGCTCATGTATTAGATGAAATTTATCGGAGATTTTATTTGTAAAAGATTTATTATAGTTACTTTATGGATGCGAACATCTGTTTTGTTTTTGTCTATATTTATTGTTTAAAGTAAGTATATTTGTTGAGGTGGCTGTAGGCGGCAAACGGTGGGTGCGAGTACATTTATATGAAATGTATTGGCACTTATGCAGGCGCGTGGGGTTCTAGGACTAATAGCTACATAGTACTATTATGTTTACATTGTGCTCGAACGTTGCTCCTCGTAAATACTGTCGCTTATCAGTTTGCCTCTTCGATTAGTTTCTGTTGGATCCACGCAGCTTCAAGCAGCACAATGGCCTTATCAAGTATATGGTAGGATGAAGCAGTAGGTACCAGTATCAAACTGAACTGGATACATAAATTATAACAGATAAAATAAATTCTCCATTCAGAATACGAAAGGTTCTCTTCGAAAAGAAAATCGTCCATTTCACTTAACTCTACTGCACCATCATGCCATTCAATTGTTGCTAAGTTGCTTGTGTCTGCTTCAGGCTGCGACAGTAAAGCCCCATGTTCACGACCAGTCTGTATGTACTTACGCATTCCATTCGCACGTGTCTACACGATACCGGGTCATCGTCATCCTAATCATATTTGTAGCGGAGGATATTTTTTCGATGAAAAATAAATGATTTAAAAATTAATTATTGTGATTTATTTAATATTTTGTGTCACAGAGACATAGCTTACCTTTTTTATAGCCAACATAAAGTCGTAACTCTATTAGTAGGTACCTATGTACAAGTTGCATCAGTAAACGATAAAATAATGTTTATTTATTAATCAACTGAATAGTTGTTACTACGTAATAGATTAATTACGAACGAAAACAAAGAACTAATTGACATATAATCGAAGTAATGGACGAAGTAGTTAAATGCAATTAGTAAGGACGGCTGGTGCAGTACCTACATGTTGACCTACATACTACGTAGCTAAACCTGGAAATGGAATTCGAAATATAAAATGTAAACAAAGAAATGTCATTGTCAAAGTGATGTTTCAGGGGTAGTAAACATTTCCCTAGTCATTCTAATTCTTTGATTTTGTTTTTGAAATTTTGAAACCGTAAAATACAACAAAGAAAAACTTAACAACAAATAAAAACTCAGGTTTCTGACTTTTTGTCGTGATTGAATGTATCCCATTCTATCACGCAAACGTCAGAAACCGAATGACAGTATTACTTTCCTCTATGCCGGTTGACCAAAACAGAAATGGCGACCAGTAGGGACGCCCTAAGATTTTTTTAATGATTCTCTTATTTAGAAGAACAAAAATTTTATAAAAATGGAAAATAATCAATGAACGTCCAAATGTTTAGAGCTTCTGCCTTATTGCCAGTTTAAAAAAAATATTTGCTCGATTTTATATTAAAAAGTTATATTTTATTCTGGGATCGTAGTTTACGTTACTTTACAGCTGAAAACTGTGTGCATTATTATATTTTACCTGGCAACACCTTTGTTTACATTTTTTTTATCTCGAATTCAATTTCCAGGTATTGGTAGGTACTTTCAATCAACGCAGTTGAGTATAAGATTGGAAACAGTTGAGCATTGAGGTTCGAATTCTCTTGATTTCATTTGAGAAGTCGAGTCTTTTAGCCCGTCTAAAGTTTTCAAAGATACGAAACAAGCTTTCAAAAGCTTAAATTGGATCAATTCAAAATTAGATTTACAAATCCTAACGAAAATGCATCGTATTTTACGATGAATTTTCTAAACGCGCGTACCTGAACTTCATAACGAGTTTTCATCGCAATGATCGACGTACCGAGTAAGTAAGTATTCGTAAGTATATCTTTATTTTAATAAAGATAGGGGAGTCTGCTGTGCCCAGCAATGGGAAAACATAGGTTAAATATAGTAAAAGATAATGTTCTCAACTAACAAATGTGTTTGGAAGAGAGAGAAGGTCCTTTGCATTGTAGTGGGACCGCATACAAGGTGTAACTTAAATAACGCACAACCTCTGAAGGGGTCATTGTACTCAGCATTATGCACAACTTTTACTACGGGACCAAACCTACATTCGCAAAAATTAAATCAGCTATTTTACATTTTGACGAGTTACGCGAACATAAATGTAGGGAACAGAAAAACTGTTTTTTTTCGCGATTTCAGGTTTGGTCCCGCAGTAAAAGTTGTTCAAAACGATGAGTACAATAATCCCCAAAGAGGTTGTGCCTTATTTAAGTTACACCTAGTATATTTACAGGGTCAAATTAAATTACATAGCGAAACTCCGCACACGTGATGGGTTTCGATGCCTAAGTTCTAAACACGACAAAATAAAACTAATAAAGATTTGATAATTTTTTGAGCTGTTACTTGAATTGCGAGTTGATAAAATCTGTTTTATCGTGTTGAGATAACGATATACATCACGTCTGTGAAGTTTACACAAAAAAAAAACTGATTTTTAAACTAATATTTTATGTGACTACACTACCAGCGAATGAGGAGCTCGTGGCTAAGTAATAACAGCCGCACGGGTCGATCCATCAGGTTAAGCTACGCTTGCCGGGGTTGGTCAGTAGATGGGTGACCATCTTTACATACCGAGACTCCTCCGTGCCTCGGAAAGCACGTTAAGCCGTTGGTCCCGGCTGTCATTCGTGGATCTTTGACAGTCGTTACGGGTCGTCAGAAGCCCGAAAGTCTGACAATCAGTCTTACCAAAGGGTATCGTATTACCCAGTTAATGGGTTGTGGAGGTCAGATAGGCAGTCGCTCCATGTAAAATAATGGTATTCAGCTGCCTCCGGTTAGACTGGAAGCCGACCCCAACATAGTTGGGAAAAGGCTAGGCAGATTGACTACCAGCGATTGATGACCCCAAAAAAAAAACATCATCAAATTAATGTATTTTTGTTTTATCAAGTTGAGATGTGGAGACCCATCACAGCTGGGAGGTTCGCTAGCTAATTTAACTTGACCCTGTATAATAGGTAGGTATTGAAGAAAGATAATGTAGGTTTTTTTTCCATTCTAGTATTGAGCAATGTTTAATTTAGAAAAGAAAGTATGTAATTATGTACAGTCAACAAAAGAGATATCTAGGCAAGAAATACTAACATATTTGTATGTGAATTGCTTCATGTTCAATTTCGTGACAATATACAATTTTGTGTTGGTGTGTTACAATGTAGGAGTATTGCAAAAACAAAGTAATATATATAAAATTGAACATGAAGCAATACACAACAAATATGTTAGTATACCCTGCCCAGATATTTGTTTTGTTGACTGTACCAACGCTTTTGCAAACAGATTTTTGAATTAATTGTTCTTTCATCACTTACGGATGCTGTTGCCTAGGATGACATAATCCCGTCTTTGACAATACCCACAAGAAAAAAAGTGGCAGTTATGTCTTTTGTCGTAAAACTTCCATCTGATAACAGAAACACAAAAATGACCAATTAACAATTGCTACGTGAATTGAATAGTGTGATTTGATATTGTGTTAGTTTTTTATCAGCAATATTATAAAGGTGAAAGTTTGTGAGTGTCTTTGTATGTTTGTTACTTCTTCACGCTCAAACGGCTGTACCGATTTGGATGAAATTAGGTATGTAGATAGCTTATAACCTGGATTAACACATAGGCTACTTTTTAGCTCGGTCTAATCGGGTGAAACCTGGGGGCGCAGCTATTGTACAAATAATTATTTGGGTTCCATTTAAATCGAAGGAATTTCAGCCCGTTATATAATTTTAAGTAAGTAATGTTACTAGGCTTGTGTTTTCCTTGATAAAGTGCAGTGAGTTATTTCATGTTCTTGAGGATATTCGAAACGCTGCAGTTCTATTTATGTTGGAAGGAGGAAAAGTAAGGTTTACCTGTTGGTAGACGTTCTATTCATAAATAAGGAATATAGAGTTACAAAAGTTACTATAAGAAGGATATCTAGGAATTGTTGTTGTTGTTTTTTGCCCTTTGCTATACATGTTTTTAAGACTTGACAAAAAACAGGATTTATATAAGTTTAATAGAAATGTTCTATAAATAAAATATAATAAAAAATACAACCGACTTCCAAAAAAATACTAGAAAGTGAAAAATAACTTTAATTTCGGAAGTCGGTGGCAAAAACTAAAAAAAAAATCCAAAGACACCGACTTCCGAAATTAAAGTTATTTTTCACTTTGTAGTGTTGTTTTTGGAAGTCGGTTGTATTTTTTTGTAAAAAAGTTTTTATTTTTCACTTTTTAGTGGTTCACATGTGCTTACCCCTTCACAGCGTAATGGCGTGATGTTATGTTATGAACTGGTCTGAACAACAATTAGACATGAGATTTTAGCAATCCCAGTCCATTTGCTATCATTTATTGAGGAGTTCCGTTGCCTATCTCAGAAGTTCTTCATCAGATCTTCACCAAATTGAAATGGGACCACTCCAAGAAAGTACTCTTCCAGAAATTATCCAAATCGCTTCAAGTGTGCCTATAAAATTGAAAGTGTTCTCTCTATTTCTCCAGGATCGCATCATCAGATCCTGACTTGATGATCATGGGACCACCTGGGAAGTATACCCTTTCAAACAAAAAAAAAAATCCAAATCGGTCCAGCCACCTTCGAGTAATCGGGGCACATACATAAAAAAAAAATAAAAAAAAAAAAGATTCCGACGAATTGAGAACCTCCTCTATTTTGAAGTCGGTTAATAAAAATGAAACGCAGCTCGTTGGTAAGCGCATCACTTCAGATCGGCTGGACCGATTTGCAAATTTTTGTTCCAAAATTTTCGTAATAGTCCGAATAAGGTTCTTACGGAAAGAAAAAATTTAAAGTTTCCTAGAAAATTAGAAAATTTGGGAAAACTGAAAGTGCATTTTGTGGACAAGACGTCTGTCTTGTCAACTAGTTCTGAATAAATTCTCTAAATTCAGTTAAAAAAACCGCATCAAAATCCGTGGTGTAGTTTAGGAGATCTAAGCGGTCACACAAACATAGATAAGGTATAGATAAGCGAACCAGGTCCATTTGAGGCAAGGGCGACTTCTTTATAAACCACGGTATTGTCCGCATCTACTAACTGACTGCAGTACTAATATCGGAGGCAATATAGCTGAAGAAAAATGCCACTAGATGGAATGCACTAGAAAATGAGTGCAGACTTGCACCAGAATTCAAAACTGGCGTTACTATTAATCAGATTTTCGCGCTATGAAAATAATGATTGTGCGCATGCGCACACTCGCAACAAAACTGCTCTGTCTAGTACAGAAAACTACAAACTCAGACAGCTATTATAAAAATAAATAATAATAAAACGTTGATAAACTTGTTTAGGAGTAAACATTGATTACCACGTCATCGGTCAAATGAATGTTCGCAAAAAAATAATTAATAAAGCAAAGACGCGCACTGATATCCCGCATCCGACCGACAAGGAAACTGTATTTGTGTCTAATAAATAACAACCATTATCTTCTCTGTCTTGAATGATTAGGTGTAATATAATACAGAAAATAATGTGATCTGAATGAATTTATTAAGGAAAAAGTTTGTTTGGTATCTTGCTTGACTTGGATACCTAACCTACCTACTTGAAAAAGGAAAATAGCATCATCGTGACAAAATCTGTACGTAGTTGGATGATCCGAAATTGCTGTTAGGCGGTAGCAGGCCAGCAAGAGTGGTAATCAGTGATAGGCAGTGGCAGGCAGTGGCAGGCTGGTAAGAGAAGCAATCACTGATAGGCAGTGGCAGGCTGGCGAAAGTGGCAATCACTGATTGGCAGCGGCAGGCCGGCAGGAGTGGCAATCACTGATAGGTGGTGGCAGGCCAGCAAAAGTGGCAATCACTGATAGGCGGTGGCAGGTCGGGAAGAGTGGCAATCACTGATAGGTGGTGGCAGGCCAGCAAGAGTGGCAATCACTGATAGGCGGTGGCAGGCTCGCGAAAGTGGCAATCGCTGATTGGCAGCGGCAGGCCGGCAGGAGTGGCAATCACTGATAGGTGGTGGCAGGACAGCAAGAGTGGCAATCACTGATAGGCGGTGGCAGGTCGGGAAGAGTGGCAATCACTGATAGGCGGTGGCAGGCCAGCAAGAGTGGCAATCACTGATAGGCGGTGGCAGGCTCGCGAAAGTGGCAATCACTGATAGGCAGAGGCAGGCCGGGAAGAGTGGTAATCACTGATAGGCGGTGGCAGGCCAGCAAGAGTGGCAATCACTGATAGGCGGTGGCAGGCTCGCGAAAGTGGCAATCACTGATAGGCAGAGGCAGGCCGGGAAGAGTGGTAATCACTGCTTTTTTTACCCGACTGCGCAATGTTAAAGACAGAGTTATGTTTTCGTTTCTATATTTATAGAGGCCTTTGCCTTGCAGTGAAACCTGGGTTAGAAGGTTGTCATGATGTTCTCATCGCGATCACTACCGCACGCACTCAATTTGCACCTTTACAATTGGACCTGTACCTTCTCGCTGGTCCCAAAATGAAATAAAGGCCAGAATATAAAAAATATATTTTTCAAGAGCTAAGTTTGTCGACCTCGTCGATACAGGTACAACATGACCTCACTCTTCCGAAGGCAGAATTCTTACTCCAACAAAAAGTAATGACTTTTTTGGGTATATCTACTTAATTATTCCGATTATGGACCGCACAGCCTTCGTTTTTTGCGAGACGATTATTTTACAGTTATTTCGGAGATAAAATATTAATTTGTGTATGCATATTGTTGGAATGTCTATCTGTCAAAAAGTTTATCTAAACGAACTATATAGTGCAGGTATGTACTTGTAGTTCTCTTTAAATGCCGATGCTCTGCTCTTTCATAAAAGAAAGCAGGCGCAGGCAGCAAATTATATAACATTAATATTAAGATTATACACTGAATATTTAGTTTTACAATATTCTTCCTCTATCTAACTATTACTGTAGTAACTATCTTTACCCCTGAAGTTACATAAATGGAGTGCTAACACTAGCTAATATAGTGTGGTGTCGGACTACCGGATTACTGTTGATTGAATGTTTTCCTTCGACTTTGTTATAAAAATACCTAATGATAAAGATATAGAGAGAGCTTACCTACAGGCGTTACAGAAATTATTGTAATAGTATTCTCCACAATCTGAAAAATGAGCACGATAAAGCAGATTTAAATGCTGGCAAGAGTGATATTAGAAAAACCTGGAATGTCATTAAGCGTGTATGTAATCTAAATCACTCTGAAAAATCTCAAGGGCCTTGTGAATTATTAAAAATAAAATGAACTCCTCAAGAATCGGTCGATTTTGTAAATGATTTTTTTACTATTAAGGCATCCAAACTATCAACTGACATCTTACAAAAGTTAAAGCTTACGGAAAATGATCTTGTGCAAAAGTTTAAATGTAAACACAGCCCGATGAACTCTTTTGTGTTATTGGAAACTGATGAAACAGAAGTTTATGGAAATGTTATGTCCTTAAAAAGTACAAATTCTACTGGGTGGGATGGAATATCTTCTGTGTTCTTGAAAAGAAGTGTAAACCTTCTCAGTAAACCGTTGACACACATATTCAACTTATGTTTTACGTGTGGAAAGTTTCCTAATGTGTTAAAAGACTCAATTGTTATACCAGTTTTCAAGTCGGGGGAAAGAGACAGTATCGCTAATTATCGTTCGATATCGCTTCTACCTACTATGGCTAAAATCCTGGAGAAGCTAATAAACATTAGGCTTGTAAATTATATGGAGAAAAATAATGTTCTTTCTAATAATCAATTTGGTTTTAAAAGGAACAAATCAACAATAGATGCGGTTCAACATCTAGTTACCAATGTAGCTAGTAATCTCGACAACAAGAATAAATGTGTTGGTGTTTTTCTAGATTTAGCCAAAGCCTTCGATACTGTCTCAATCCCTCTGCTAATTTGCAAGTTGGAGGCTATAGGTATTCGAGGTGTACCACTTGATCTTTTTAAAAACTATCTTAATAATAGGACCCAGGCAGTGAAAATTGGTAATAACCTTAGTGCTAAGCTTAATGTTGTTTTCGGTGTGCCGCAAGGATCAGTACTTGGACCAACATTATTCTTGATTTATGTTAATAATCTTTGTAACATTGAATTACCCGGTTCAAAAGTGATCACTTTTGCTGACGATACTGTAATCTTATTTCAACAAAAAACATGGATTGATGTTAAGTCGTCAGCCGAGATTGGTCTTAAAAATATAATTGAATGGCTTGATAGCAATCTGCTTAGATTAAATCTTAAAAAAAACTAAATTTATAACGTTTAGTATAAAGAATAATTTGCAACTTTGATTTAAAAGCTCATTCCTCTAATTGTTCTGCTGAAAGTATTTGCAGGTGCCCTGACTTATCTCCTAGTAAAAGTATAAAATACCTTGGAGTTGAGATCGATGAAAATTTAAATTGGAAACAACATATTCATAATCTATAATCTCGCATTCATAAACTTATACCGATTTTTAAAAAAATAAGAAACTTAAAAGACAAAGCTACTAACAAAACTGTCTATTTTGCACTGTGCCAATCGATAGTAACTTATGGTAGCTCTGCCTGGGGTGGTGCTAGAAAAAGTACTGTTATAAAAATAGAAAGGGCCCATAGATGTATTCTAAAAGTAATTAACTTTAAAAAAATTAGATATCCTACATCTGCATTGTACAAAGAGTTGAAGTTCTAAATATTCGCCAACTCTTTATCAAAAAAATAGTCCTGAGACAACATTTCTATGAAAAACCTGTTTCCAAATCTCTCAGAAGAGTGCATGAGGTATATGACGTCCCAGCATGCAAAACCACTTTTGCACAGTGTTTCTCTTATTTCTTGGCTCCTCTATTGTACAATCGCATAAGTAAAATTAAACCTCTTAAAGATACGACGAGATTTGTGTGTAGAAGGGCTCTGGATGAGTTTCTGAGTAACCTGGATTATGAACAGATTGAAAAACTTTTACAAATATGTCAGTAATTATTTATTTATAAATATATATTTTATTGAATACTGATAAGTATTAAATAAGTTTATATAAACAGTAAAACCATTATATGAATATATGTAAGTAATATATATAAACATATACACTAAAAAATAATCATTATAAATTGAAGATTAGTACACAAACTTTATTTGTATTATAAATATATACATATACACACGTACAGTAAATACATTACATTGGAACTTTTCGCTTGTAACGTATTTCCATGCTGAAAATACAAAAAAAAAATAAATAAATATTGGCAAACGTCGTTCAACCACAGGCTAGTTGCATCTTTATACGCTGCTTAAATACCAACGTTTACTGACAACGGGCACCCACCACGTAAGAACTTCATGTATTCTCTACTCCGTGGCTGCATCGTAGTATTACCGAGTATTATCTCCTCTGCTATTATTTGCGCCGCGGAAGCGGATGCTGCGGGTTCGACTCCCGGTTCGGAAAGTGAAACGATTCTGTTTTATAGGAAGGGTTTTGTATCGTTTGTTTTATGATTTGAACTACTCAACAAATATCATATGGATGTAAGATTGTACATAAAAGAAAATACAGCACATATTATGATCATCAAAACCGTTGAGAACTTACAAGGAGACTGCTTCTTGTAGCCGATCGCTTGACGGGTTAAAGTTTTAGTATGGCTTTACAACGTTGTTCATTAAAGCTCCAAAAAATAATTGATTAATTACGCATGTTTTCGTCTAAACTCACAAATCAATTTGATCCCTCATCGACTTGTAAATAAAAGACGGAGCGATGTAATTCCCGAATCACTTACCATTTAGGGTATCGATTGGCCCAATTCTTTCTGTGACCCCGATTCGTTGTCACGCTAATAAGGAGCCCCTGGAGCCCCTCAGAACTCACCACAGAAAATATAAGTGCAGAAGGCTCACTTCATACAGTTTTAATAGTTATTATTATGGTCCCACACTGTTGGGCACAACGATTCTACTGATGGGGACAAATGAAATGCATTTAAAACCACGTTTGCTGTTTGTGCGTTTGCCGTTTGCAATTTAAGACCCATTATGATGTTTTCCTTAATTGTTTTTATACTGATCAAAGGCTATCACAGTTAATTTAGCTTCCATATACGCTAAGGGATGCAGACCCTCCACATTTGGGGTTATATCAACCTTTAACACTTAACTTTTGGAGCGGTTTCTGTGCAGTTGGCATGACTGCATCGAAACTATCGATTGTGAAGTCAGAGTACAGTCCAATTCAGTTACAGTTAGAAATTATCTTTAACTAGCTGCGCCCGGCGGTTTCATCCGCATAGACCGGGATAAAAAGTAGCCTATGTCTGCCAGGGTATAAGCTATGTACATACAAATTTCATTCAAATCGGTCCAGCCGTTTGAGCGTGAAGAAGTAGCAAACATACACACACACACACACTCACAAACTTTCATCTTTATAATATTATTATATAAAGTGATTAAAGTGATTGAATAGCGTAATCAGACTCTAATGCTCACGCTGCTGGGACACAGGCCTCCTCTCTGTGAGAGGCAGTGGGCTGTAATCCACCACGCGGGCGCAGTGCGGGTTGATGGATCTTACATGTCTTAGATTTGTTTTGGTTCTAGGACGTGCCGGTTTCCTCACGATGTTGTTTTTCACCGTTTTCAGAGCAGCGGTGATGAATTGAAATACACGAAGTTTGACGGTTTTTGTGTCAACAATATTAGTTACGCGAACGACATGGTGCTGCTGAGCGCCTCGGTGTGTGGTCTGTCCAGGTTGCTGAGCATCTGCGAGCGTTACGCGCTGGATCACGGTTTGCTCTATAACGCATAGAAGAATGAATGCATGGGTCTATCAGGCCCGGGGTCGGAGGTGCCCGGATACTGTTCCACCTTTTATGTTGAACAGTGTCAAGTTAAAAAGAGTTGAACAGTTTAAATATCTCGGACATATCGTGACCGTGAGGGCGTTGTCTGTGAGGGCCAATATGATCGCCCGCAGGTTTGCCGTTGCTCGGGGGCCGTCAAGATAACTCTTTTCAGAGCGTTTTGTAGTCCCTGTACACAGCCAGCCTGTGGGCGTCATATACCCAGAAGCAGTACAACGCTCTCCGTGTTCAGTACAATAATATGTTCAGGGTGTTGTTGGGGCTGCCCCGGCACTGCAGCGCGTCGGGGATGTTCGCCGACGCCCGTATCGACTGTTTCTAGACGACGCGACGATGCGAAAGCGGTGCACATACATCTCTGGGGCGCAGGCTCCGGACCACCTCCAACACCATCCTGAGCATATTGGCGAACAGGTTTGATTGTCAGTAAGTACCCATTAACAATTGTTTTATGGTTAATGTAATGATAAACAAACAATTTTTATTTTGATTTTGTGATTTTAATTTATTTTTATGATTTTGATTTGGTTTTATGGTTTGTTAACTCTACAACTCGTTAGTCGGGGCTGATACCGCCGCGGCAATTGTACAGATGATTGGCTATTTTAATTTAACCTGTTGCAAAGATATTATTATGATACATTTGCAAGCCAAAACATGGCTAAATGTATCATCGTATCGCACAAGAATATTTTTACCAACATTTGTACTACAAAAGGAGTTTGTACCTAAGAATCGTAGCAGGTGGCGTGCTGTAATTTCTGCCTACCCCCATGCGAAGAAGGCGTGAGTTTATGTATGTAAGTACTTACATACGTAGGATGTATGTCTGTACGTTTTTGTAAGTACTATAACTTTTAAAGCATAGTAAAGCAGTTTTAGAGTAATAGTAGCCGGTCCGCTTTGGACTTTTGGATGGCTCTTCCACCTGCTGTGTCGCACAAGGGAGTACTACATGGTGCCCCGTGAGGTCTACTGATTGACATGGCCCCTCTGTGCGGTTCTATTGGGTGACAGTGTCACGCAGGTGAGCCGTCACGCTCTGTTGGCAGCCGCGTGTAGATGACATGCGGAGTTTCGGTTGTAAAGTAAGTACCTAGTAGGTAGGTACTACCGAAAAATATTACGCTTTTTAAGTGATTGGTTAGCAAATTGTCTTTTGGGTAGATAGATATTAATTTTAAAACATATGTCGGTTCCATATTACTCGTATATACCTAAGTCAATGGTCGGTTCACATTTTCAGGTGTTTTGATCAAAATTTATTTTTATAGGTTAATTATCAATATTTTGACCACAGAACAGATAATCTTTTCTGTGATTTTGACGGTATTCGATAAAGGTCACGGGAACAATCTGCTACTCCCGCATTCCCCTTAAACTTAAGGGGAAGTTTATAAAACTATGGTTAGTCCTGCTGTAAATGTGAAATACTGGTATTCAGCTGCATCCGGTTAGACTGGACGGCGACCCCTACATAGTTGGGAAAAGGCTAGGCAGATTGATTGATTTTTTGGTTAGACCTGCTGTCTGTACGGATCAGAATGTTGGACCACAAAAGGAATGAATGAAACGCAATTGAAAAAAAAAACCGGCCAAGTGCGTGTAGGACCACGCACAATGAAGGGTTCTGTAGTTGGGATGAATTTATCTTAAGAACAAACATAACATTGTAGTTGAAAAACATGTTCTCCCATACATTCCAACTGTAAATGTAAGTTTGTACTCACAATATTGATAGATTTACCATGTTATTTTAAGACCACAGACTTCTTATAGGTTTTCCTGTAATCTACAGGTAAAGATCAATTTTCTGTATTTTGTTCAAAATTTTAGGCTCAGTAGTTTCGGAGATAAGGGGGGGAATGGTAAATTTTCGTCTAGTTTCTTAAATAACTTTAAAACAATTTATTTTAAAATTATAAAAAAAATGTATTTGAGACCCTCATAGTAAGCCCTTTCATTTGCATGCCATGACATGCCACATGGTGTAGTTTGCAAAACTTTTTTTTTAATTTTCTTATTTGCCCCCCAAAAGTGACCTGTATATTCAAAATTCATTTATTTACTTTACCCGTCCGTGTTTAGGTCACAGAAATTCATACTCGTATGTTACCAAATTTCAACTTAATCGCTCGATTAGATTCGGAGCAAATTGGCTGTGACAGACGGACAGACAGACAGACAGACACATGAGTGATCCTATAAGGGTTCCGTTTTTTCTTTTTGAGGTACGGAACCCTAAAAACTGAAAAGTTGTGCGGAAATCGGTTGTCATGGTATGGGCATGTAATGCGGAGGAATGAGGAAAATGTCGTCAGGAATGTCTTGAGTATGAATGTGGATGGCTATACGAGTAGGGGAAGACCAAAAGAACGATGGATGGACTGTGTGAAAGATGATATGGATAAAGAAAGGGAGTGACTACCGAGATGACGACTAATAGAGAAGTATGGAAGAAAAAGACATGTTGCGCCGACCACAAATAAATTGGGATAAGGGCAGGAGAATGATGATTTGTAAGATGTCGATATTAAATTGAAAAGTCGCAACAACGCCTATGCCGGTGAAATTACAGGCTTGAAACAGAGCAGTGCTGATTAATTAGCGGCAGAAATGTGTCAGTACCTAGACCTACCCACGAACTTCTACCTGGAAATACTTTTATACAAAAAGATGCAATAAAATTATTATAACTACTATTGAAAGTTTTAATTAACCCATCAATTCTGAACCGGAACAATATTAAAATGAACACTTGGTCTATCGACTGCTGAATGATTCAGGAGCCATATGTTGTGTCGTTTGTTGCCACGGAGACGCCCTGGTTCGGTTCCCGGCCAAGGAAATCCATTCTATTGACCGGTCACTTTAAATGAAAGGCGCGGAAACTATAGATAGGGTAGGATTATGATGGAATAATGACTTTCAATCATTTGATGTAAGTGTTCCGTATTTTAATTCATTTAAATGAATATATAATGTTTTTTATATAATTATTTTTTTTATTTGATTACTAAATGGGACTAATTTATTATATTATTGGGTTACAGTATGAGGCTTGTTTGTGTGTGTGGCCTACACAATGGTTAATATATTTTGAATAATGATTTATCATCTTATTGCTTATTTAGACCCCTCGCGCACTAGGCAGCCTGGCTACGGTAGCCAGGCTGCGGCAGCCAGTCGAGCATATGTCGGCGTATGGGAGCCCGCGCACTAGGCAGCCACGAATTTTCTCAATATTCTGGCTGCCGCAGCCAGACTGCCTAGTGCGCGAGGGGTCTTATTGTAAACAGACAAGCACAAGAACAGATGGTTGAGGTCTTTCAATTCGATTGCCCAGTTCTTCTTCATCCTGATTTTGCGATTCTGATTTCCGTCTTTCCCAAGCTCTTCTTCGTGGTTGACGGCAGCTGGTGGTTAGTGTCGGCGTCCTACCAACTGTAGCTGTTCGTCCTCAGTATAAGGGGAGTATCTGGTGTACGCATTACGCCACTCCTGTAGGTACTCCTGCATAACATAAGTATTTTGACAGCTTGGACATCCCTTCTTACGTTCCGTTACACTATGAACATTCCCTGTTTTGTTCCTGTAGGTATACAGTTTTGCAACTTAAGTCATTCATCTGACTATACTTGTTTTTACGCTTTTTGTGTAATGCCAAATAAAAATACGCGGGAAAACGAAAATATTGCCATTAAAACATTTTTTTTTAAATTTTAGTGACATTCCTGGTTTTGCACCTGTACCTACCTACTCTTCATATTTACTACAACGGAATGGAACTGCGCCTGAAACGTAGAGTGAGTAGACATAAGATTCATACCTAAATACTTACCTACTCTAAGTAGGTAGGTATTTAGGTAAATAAGTAGGTAAGCAAATTGAATTTCTGACGAATCGTTCAAAATTCCATTTAGCTGAATGAGTATTAACGTAAGTAAATTCTAAACCTAGCCTAATCTGTGAGCTAGCATTTAGCCATTGTAACAAAATGTCATTAACCTCACCGTGGGGCCTCTCGGTATTTAACACGATTCGCGTAACGGGCCGCGTCGATAAAACAATGAAAATATTTCGCAAAAATGATGCTGAATTTATACAAAGGCTTGTTTTCGCGCCCAATGCGGAACTACGCCATTCAATGGGTATTCACTATTCAGACATGCGCATATACGTTTTACAGATGACAAAATACGAGATTGAAGTACGCACGGCTACAGATCAAGCTATAATTTCTAGTATAATCTGATCTCGCATTGTATAGGATTTCTTTACAATTAGAGGTCAGTGTAAACTGGAACGGTATAGCTTGGTGTGTAGCCGTGTATACCTAGCAGAGTTTTGTGTGTGCATGCAGAAATTAGGTTATTTATAAACCTGTCGTGAATGCGTATGATTTATGTCGTGAGTCAGGTTTTTCCCTTTAAAACTGAGTGCATCCGGTACAAGGTGCATTTATTAAGGATGGTGCACATCGAAACTTTAGGCACTTGATAATAGGGTTCAGAATCATGCTTTATAACGATGATTAATAGGTAGGTACTTACTCAATACTGCATAATTCCTGACTCTAGTTTATGTAAGTAGGTACGCATATCTTTTACCTACTAAGTAGGTACTTAGTGCTTATCAAACCATAGGAAGATTCGTTCTAAATCTTAATGATTGCTTGCTAACTTACCTATTATCTATGAGTCTGTGGTGTCCCAGTGCAAGGCCTTCCTTGTTTCCATTTTATCCTGTCGACTGAAATCTGAAGCGAATCCATTAGGCTGAATGTAATCTATCTAGTATCACTATCTCTTGCTGGGCCTACCAAGTCTTTGGTTCCTCTTGTTTGGGAAACTCTGTGTTTAATTTTGACCAAAACCCATACATTTTTATGTGGTAGATAGGCCTAATTCCATTTCCATTTCAATTTGGCAGATCTATTACTTATGTTATACAAAATAACCGGCCAAGTGCGAGTTGGACTTCGCACATTTAGGGTTACGTACCAAATCTGATTTAGCAATATATTGGTAGGTACTTGTTATTATAATATAAGTAAGTAATAATAATAGTAAGTATAATAGTCAATGGGAAGTTATAAAATTCTTCGCAACAAAATTTTGTAAAAAATAGCTGACTTTGGTGGTTGGTCTCATTCCTTTGTTTTCCAATGTTTAAAACAAAAAATATAGTAGGTATTTACCTACTCAACGAGCTTTAAACAACGATACGGGACTCGATGGGGTAGGTAATTTTTTTTTTTCGCGCCTCCCTTAAACTGTATGGGAGCCCTTCGAAACATTTAAAAATATTTTTTGATAATTTGTATGGCTTTGGGTCAACAAGATGCTGATACTGTGAAAATTTGAAAAAGTTTGGCTTTAAAACCTGTCTGACAGACGACGGACAGACGAACACAAGAGAGACAGCAATATGGCTCCGTTTGTACCTTTTGGGTACGGAACCCTAAAAAAGAACTAGCATAAAACTTCTTCAACAAAATTAAAATCAATAAAAAGTCAATAATTACGACTCGATGAATTTTTTGTACTTATGATTAGTATGAACCCGTTGATTTCAGTTTGATTCGTAGGTATACCTGCTATCGAATCAAAATGAAATCAAGGTTCATGTCATACAAAAAATTCATCGAGTCGTAATTATTGACTTTTTATGTAAATTAGTGACTAAAAATTAGAGGAGCTCGTGGCTAAGCATTATCAGCCGCACGGGTCGATCGATCAGGTTAAGCTACGCTTGCCGGGGTTGGACCGTGGATGGGTGACCATCTTTACATACCGAGACTCCTCCGTGCCTCGGAAAGCACGTTAAGCCGTTGGACCCGGCTGTCATTCGTGGATCTTTGACAGTCGTTAGGTACGGGTCGGCAGAGCCCGAAAGTCTGACAATAAGTCTTAGCAAGGGGTATCATATTACCCAGTAATTGGGTTGTGGAGGTCAGATAGGCAGTCGCTCCCTATAAAATACTGGTATTCAGTTGCATCCGGTTAGACTGGAAGCCGACCTCAACATAGTTGGGAAAAGGCTAGGCAGATTGATTTTATGTAAATTAGTGGACATTATAGTAGATACCGTATTAAATGGTATAAAATAATGGTAAATAAACTGTTAATTAGGTCCATGGCTGTTAACAAGGTTTAGAGTTTAATTTCGACACTTGCCGTGACATCTCTTAGCACATACGAGAACTAATGTTATGTTTAGTTTTCACTAGATGGCGCTATTTGAGATAGTTAGAAATGCTTTTTCGGCTCGTATAATATCTATACCAGCATACTACCGAATGTAGGTACACAAAAAATTATTAAATTAGATGAACGCTTCAATGTTTATTATTAATTACATAAAAAAATACTTATTGCTTTCACTTCCATCTAGCTAGTTTTATTTAAACGTGATACACTTTGTTCAAGTTTTAAGTATGTTCACTAGATGTCTCTGTTGGCAAGATAGTGAGTAGAGAACTCTTACAAACTAGGCTAGATGTCGCTGTCAACCTTCACAGAGAATCAGCGATGGTAACTGAAATGTATGAGTAAAACAACGTGTAGCTGGTAATGCGGTTTATTCGGAACGGCCATGACAGACAATTCCCGTGACAGACCCACCAGTCAGATCATAAACAATCTTAAGTTACCATAGATACATTGCAGTAACAAGCCTTACCACAAGAAGAAATTGGCAAGCGCAACTGCTGAGCGTAAGGTTCTAGGTTTGATTCCCAGGTCAGGCAAAGTGTGCTGGGGTTTTCTAATAGAATTTTCTTAGTAGCAGCTCGGATGTCATCTGAGAAGCATGGTGTACAGGTTGCAGTAGTTAACTCCATACACCGATCTGACGTGAAGGTATGTAAGTTCAGTAGTATAGAGAAACACGTTCCAGTAAGATGCACTAAGTAGCCAAGTTTACTTAAGTTATAAGTTCACTGTATTCAGCTTCGTTAGTCATGTTATTTTATTGCTAAATTATGACGCGCATCGTTGTAAGAAAATGTACGGCGATTAGACCGCAGGTACAGTCAGCTACAAAAGTCGATGAACACTTGCAGTTTTTTAATCTTAGTCTCTCTATATATCTTATCTTATTAAGCGACATTTAATTAAAATCGGAACAGAAGTACTTAAAAAATTAAGAACATTAACTCTTAACAGTTAAACGAAAAACAATCAGTTTATTGAATCATTTTGTATTAATTTAGTTAGATGATGTAAAAAACTAGCTGTTTTAACCGACTTCTGTTGCTGACCGTACACCTACATGGCAATAGGCTCGTCCCCCTATTACATGAAACTTATTTGACTGGTAGACAGCTTATGCACAACAGGGAGGGTGATTTGTTACGATTTGTTAAATAGATGTCTCTATATCTAGATCTATTTTCTACATTTTATGGAAATGTAATAACCTTTTGTACGTGTAAAAGTGATTCTAATATCTTAGATATAGAATATACATTTTCATTTCTTTCATATTTTTATTTTATTGTAAGTACTTATTATTTACTTGTACTTTATGGGTATTGTAATTAAGATTTATAATTAAGTAATTGTTGTATTTGTGTAATTATGTTAAAAATGTAAACTTTTAGTGATGTATTTTCTTGTTAAATAATAATTTATCGTGTATGTATTATTTTATACTATAATAGATTTTCCCCAATAGGAAGAGTTTTAATTTATCCCTTAGCTTTTTCGTTAAAGCTCTCATAACCCGGGACTGCCACCGAGTCGGTCTCCTAACAAACGTCAAGATACAAACACGTAAGTAATTTAAAACTTAACTCAAACTACCGAATTTTAAAACGTTCAGAAAACAAAAGTAATATAACGTCCACGCCTCACAAACAGTTTCCAGGAAGCAAGGTGCTCCTGCCCTTAAATTGTTTTAAAACAACGCTTTTGGCGACAATGCACCCATAAATTTGATGAAAACAAGTGTTCTTTCAATGCTCAAAGGCATCGAAGGTAAAAAATCCGGTAGCTGACTGAATGGTAAATATTTTGGTCAGCCATTGTAGCCTGACTTTGAAACCCGGCGGGGTGTTGACGTGCTCAATAAAGGTAAACTGACAGGTTGGGCTGTTAGATGGCTGGTGATGTAATTATTAAGGAAGTGAGCTCGTAGCTAAGTAATAACAGCCGCACGGGGCGATCCATAAGGTTAAACTACGCTTGCCGGGTTTGACCGTGGATGGGTGACCATCTTTACATACCGAGACTCCTCCGTGCGTCGACGTCGTTATACAAGACGTGTTGTCTGCTATAAACAACTTTAACATGCTTTTCTTCTTATTATTTATCTACATATAGAGGCTGTCGAGAAAAAATACATTACTTAACCATTATCACAAGTGGCCGTTCTCTTCTAATGAGTATTAATTTTATAAGCTATAAAAGCTAGAGTTCGTGGCTATAAGTAATAACAGCCGCACGAGTCGATCCATCAGGGTAATTAAGCTACGCTTGCGAGGGTTGGTCCGTGGATAGGTGACCATCTTTACATACCAAGACTCCTCCATGTCTCGGAAAGCACGTTCGTAGATCTTTGACAGTCGTTACGGGTTGTCAGAAGCACGAAAGTGTGACAACCAATCTTACCAGGCAATCCCTCCTTGTAAAATACTGATATTCAGCTACAACCGGTTAGACTGGAAGCTGACCCCAACATAGTTGGGAAAAGGCTAGGCAGATTGATTGAGATAGCTAGAGCGCCGCGCCACTGACACCAATATTAGTCATAGACAGACAGACGCTACAATAAAATCTATCTACAAGAGTCACAATTCCTCAATGTCACGCTACCGTTGACCATTATCGCCAGACTGGCAATCAGGTGAGCTTGAATAGCTGACATGACAAAAAGCCAAGCGTGGCACAGTAAGGTGTGACCGACGCCCGCACACGACTGCTGGAGGTGAGCACATTGAGGCACATTGTGCAAGTTATTGTGCAAACCTGTGTTGGTGCACTAGACAATAGCATTAAAGGAATTGTTGGGGTGGTTCTACAGGTAGTAAAAATGTTTTGTTTGCTACGTGAAAGACAATATTGAAGGAGGAATTCATGTTGTAAGAGATTCTGTTAAAAATACTTTGAAATGAGTATCGATATCCGTGGTATCAAAGTAGGTAGGGCTGTGGGGGATGAAAAAGCAGTTTTCGATCTCTACGGATGATATTTTATTTACCTATAAGCAGGAGATATGTTACCAGTGCGTAGTGTAGGTACCAAGTATAATAGTAGTAGATACTTACCTACATACTTACGTAGGTACAAATGGGGACATTTAGAAAAAAATATACTATGCAGCGTGTATCAGAAATGTGTGGTCAAGTTTAAGGGTAAGGTTGTGGTCAGACCATCAAACTGAGCTACTTTCTCCATGGGACCAACATCGTAATCTATACAATAATAAGCTAAGCTAAGCTATAATAAGCTTCCTACTGAAATCAAAGAATTAAATGAAATACTGGATTTCAAAAAAGCTTTATTAAATCTATTATATATAAAGGTATACGAGTATTACTCTGTTAATGCGTACCTAGATGACAGATTTTTAATTTATTCATTCCATAATCGTTACCTATTAGTTATTAAATTATTGCCTATTGTTTTAAATATTCACAAATTATTGACTGCTATTTCAATTACTATTACATTATTGACACTTTTTAATGTATTGATTTATTATTATTGACTAATATATTAATTGCAAGTCTTTAAATTATTGTGTGCCTAAAGGCGGGTACTTCATGTATAAACTGTAACCATATTTTTAACTGTGTACCACAATAAACAATTTGAATTTGAATTTACAAAACTTCAATACCTATTCGACCCAAATTACGATGTTGGTCCCATGGAGAAAGTTGTTCAGTTTGATTTTCTGTACCACACCCTTAAAATTTGACCACACCTTTTGTGATACAGCCTGTATATGTAGATACACGAGTAGTTACCGACGCGGTTTATGGAAGCCTGCGTGTAAATCCACTGTCAAACCTCACATCGGGATCTCACTGCTTATCTCTTAAATTCTGTAGGTAATCCTATCTATACTATTAACGGCTGAACCCAATAACCTACTGCCAGTAAAAGACAGATCGCTACTGATGATAGACAATATAATTCTATCTGTCCTTGCGTTCCTTTAAAAAAAAAAAAAAAAAAAAATAAAAAAATATTTATTTCGTAACCATAATAAATAAAAAACACAATTAGTGAGTGTTCCTTTCGTACGTTCGTTTTCTTTTGTTTTATCTGTCTTAGATTATTGGGACGTTAAAACCACAGATAGATAGATAGGTTTTCTATTCCCAGTATGCCTGGAGACAAACAGGTTATTGGATTCGGCCGTAAATGAGCAATATTTTTATCTAAAATTATAATTTATATTTGTAATCATGTTCTCGAAAACGGCTATAACAATTTCGATGAAAGTTACAATCTAGGGATTTATGGGGGGCGAAATTTCGATCTAGCTAGGTCTCATTTCTGCGAAATTTCGTTTTCTCTATTTTCACCCGAGCAGAGCTCGGTCGCCCAGGACTAATTACCTAGGTAAGTAAGAGATAAGACTAAATAGAAGAGGCATAGGTAATCATGGGAGTAATTCTCTATTCACACATCACATCCACATTGTCACATCCATTCTTTTATACAATGTTAGTCATAAAATGCTCCAAATCTTCCAACTTACTAAATCTAATGTCAAGACATGTATGACCGAATGGTTAATGAGCTTACATTATGAAGAAGTTGAAAAATTACTTAAGCCACCTTGACTATTGTACATACACATACACATTCCAAACCACAGACTCTCACGCATACTCATCTGTACAAAACGCCTCATATTACACACCCCACGAAACTCGCCGCGTACAGAACATACTTAACACTTATTAACTACATATCACACAGCACACGAACACACCACTCGTAACACCACATAACACTAATCTCACTTATCATTCATCACACTGACTCACATTTTGACAATACTACACTCCACAGGTAGTTGTAGAACTTAATTTTGTTATACGTTATACCTACCTACTTTTTTATTTTTTTTGGTTATTTTTCTGTTAGTATTTTATTTTTTTTTTTTTTTTTTTTTTTTTGTTTGCTGCATGCATCCCTTACTTTTATTGTATTAATTAAGCATATATAATGAGAGAGTGCCTTGACTTCCATAATACAAGTCCTACTTAGTTTGGAAGTCAAGAGTTCATTTCCGTGTACGTTTTTTAATATGCAATAAACTTTTTTTTTTTTTTTTTTTTTTTTTTTTTTTTTTTTTTTTTTTATTCGTACAACTAATCAATAATACAGTTTACATTGCTTCGGCCACCAATAATGCGCGAGTTGGGTCACAGTGTGACGGATATTTGCGCGTGCGCTGTTCGCCCTACTTGACCCCGCGCTGTGACCAATCGCACACGTTTTGGCATTCTGCATTTATTTGGAGCTTACATACTGCGTGGTCTATGAATATTAGACAAGTAGGCATGATAATAAAAATATCAACTTAATTGTATCATTCGTATTCGTACGTATCGTAGGTATTGAAAATGTAGATCACCTAAAGGTTGGATTTTTTTTTCAACTCACTCACTTTTTCTCATAATATAGTAACTAGAAAGTTCATACTAAGTTATTATCACAGTTTATTTTTATACTGTGGTATTGTCTTAGTAAGGTTCAATCAATCATTTATTTATTTGTTTTGTTTGTTTGTGTTGTTGTCGTTGGGTGTCAAGTTTTGTATAAAAACTGAGATGTTTGTATTATCAACGCTACGGGTGTGGATAGAAAAAAGTAGAAATATAGCGCCTTACCACAATACGATAGCAACGTGTCGCACTGATACAAACAATAAATCAAATGTTTATCGCAGATATTAAATTCCGCTCTTATTTGAAGAAGTATTATCTCAAAAATATGATAAAGATCCCATATCAACTGCATGTGTCTCCATAAGATCCATGCAGCGGTTCTCCTTCACAATTACTGCGTAGCTGAGGTCAGAGGCTCGCGAGTCGCGGCGAGTTAACCCAAAATGCAAGTAGAGCGAACACCGCGCCCGCGCACCTAGTTACACTAACTCTGAGAACAACTGGGACAACGCTATTGTTTATTTCTTTCTTTCTAGTTTTTGAAGAATGCGGACTTTTTAAAAAAAAGAAGGAAGTGTGCTGTTTTTTACGTGGGAATTCGCAGGGTGGAGTTGTTTTCGGCTAAATTAAGTAAAGGAGATCATTCAATTTGGGCTACGTAATGAAAGTGATGGCCAATCAAAAAAAAGTTATATTCGGTTAGAACATGTTATTCTCTTCACTTTTCACTATGGGACCACATCTGTAGAGCCATTCCCATTCTGCGCTGTTATACGAGTTTGAAAAATACTGCTTTCAGTATGTATTAGTTAAAAGAATCATAGTAAAACAATAAAAGAAAAACAGAATTCTTTCGGCATTTTGATACAAGTGGAGAATTTTTGTTATTGCATTCGAGGCGGAATTAACACCCGAGCCATAGGCGAGGTTGTTTTTGAGCCGAGAACTGCAATAACAAATGTCCACGTGTATCAAACGACGTTTTTCAATACACTTTTGAAGAAATAAAATTAAAATAACGAAAAATATTTTTGTCATGTCACCTACTAGGAAACTATGATTTAAATTTTCTTCTTTTTCCGCGCTTTGCTTTCGCCAGGTTGAAGAAGAAACAAAGGTATAAAGCCGATAAACAGCCTAATATGAAAAATAGAAAATTCAAATATTTTCTAGTTTAGAACACAAATAAATGTTAATTTGTTCATAAAAGTTTTTTTTTTTTTTTTGTTATAATAGTCATGGTTTTTGATGATATTCTATTTATAAACATTATTTAAATATTCAAAAAATATTAACGCCGTAAAGACGCATATCTCTTTGCCGAGATTGAAAAAAAAACATTCACCTCCGAATAGAGACGGTGTGAATAGAGGCATTGAACCAATTTGGACTAAGTATATGTATAAGTTATCTGTAGCAATTTTTATTCCCGCACACATGTTGGAAAATGAAAAATCGCACGCGTGTGAAATATGTTGCATTGTGAACCTAATCGTAGTGCGATATGAACCGGTTTTCGAGGAAGTGTATTGTAAAATAGTTTTTTTTTGTTTGGACAGTGAATGATCTCCTTTATTGGGTGATTACATCAAATTGTAAAGCTTACGCTACAAAAACATTTATCTCCTATGGCAGCTTTGGAAACTATGCTATATTGGCAAGGAAACCAATGGTAAGCTCCAGAATAGTAAGCCGACGTACGCACGGACGTAAAAATATCGCGGCGGGATTTTATCGCGCACTGGATTTTCAACTCTAGTTGTTGAGCCCGAGCATTGAGAATCCAACCTAACAACAACAGAATGCATTCTAGCGCGACGAAAAAACACACTGTTGGATTTTGAACTCTCAGCGCTAAGCAGAGCGTTGAAAATCCAGTGCGCGAAAAAAAATCGCCGTGATATTTTTACGTCCGTGCGAGCATCGGCTAAGAATACACAGGGCATGATATTTAAAAATAGTGTGCGTCCCCCTCTACCTCAAATACTTTAACCGGCATTCTTGTAATAGCAAATATTAAGAAAAGAACCTCTACGTTACCAAAATATTAGAATATTTAACGGCAATCCGCAATAAACACACGCCCAATAAAAGTTTGCCGCCTTTATGACCGGTAACGGCAATTATCTCGTTCAAGCCTGTTTCCTTAACTGTACACACAGATATACAAACAAAAAGTCATAAAACTTTAAAAAATAATCCTTAAACCATGTGTTCAAGACTCTTTGGTCAAATACTTTACTTAAATAATTAAAAAGTAAATAGAATTCTATTTTTGAAAGAAGTTTCGATTATGTTTGTCTTTTGTTTTTTGGGTGAAAGACTTTCATTGAATGTATTGTGCTATTTGTTTCGCCAATGTTGTCAACATGTGTTGTCCAATGTTGGTGAGTTACAATGATTATTGTGACAAATAGTTGTGTATGGATGATTACGACATCATTGTTTTACATAAATTATACTCAAAGCCAATAAATAGCGTGTTAATAATCCTCACAATGCGTTAAACAAATAGTGGGAGACTGTACACAAATGTTAAAAAAACATTAACTTCTATAGAGGAACGACGGGATTGTCCATTATTCACATCGCTTCACGTAAATTCAGAAACATTATGGGCCTATTTCACAATGTCCGGATAGCCACTACTCGCCGAATAAATTCAAAAATGGAACAGAATTTGTGTGATATTACCTATCTGCCAAGTATGTTAATAGGAACTTAATCGTAGGTAGTGAAACAGGCCCTAAGGGAAATAAACTGAATTTCCAAGAAACATTCCCTGACAATGTAAATGTCCATCTATGCAAAGTCAATGACTATAAAGATTCTAGACGAAACTTCACTTAACCCTTTCAAAGCATGGAAAAAAGTCCCACATCACCGTTTGGGTATTAAACAAAGCTTCGTTGACTACGGATATTTAGTGTGCATCCATCCTTCCCACTCCAGGCTCGAGTCTTTCCAGCAGGCAATCATACAGAACATGATCAGTTTTTCTGTTGGTCTGACCTCTGACGGGTCTACGACGCTACTACTGGAGCAGTCACATACCTTGGTCCTGAAGCACAGCCTCGGGTATGTACGGTGCAGTGATACAGCAGCTCTAAAAATAAGCTGGTGTAACGCATGATCAGTTGCGCGTGAGTGTCGCTTGTCGCACGTAGCGCACGGGATGCCGCGCGCGCCGCCGACCGTGACGTGCGTCCGCGCACGTCTGCAAACACACGTGGTTTACTTGCTGTAAATGTTTCAGGATATGTAAGCAATATTTCAAAAAAGTAAGTTCAAAAACTAAAACCCGAGTACTGAAAAATCACGCTCTGATAAAAATCCGGAGTCACACGTCATGTTAGGGCATGAATTGAACAGATTACGTGTGACTCCGGATTTTTAATTTGTCTGTCTCTTTCTAATTTCAGAAAATAATATTTTCTTGTTTCATACTGTTTAGAGCGTGATTTTTCAGGAGTCGGGTTATAGTTTTTGAACTTACTTTTTATTTTGTTTTGGGGTTATAATTTCGTGATTATGTTTTTGCACAGCCGCTTTACAGTTTTTAAAGAAGAATATAATTATATAGGTATGTATTTTGGGTCGGTTTAGAGAGAAAATATGTATGGCTCTCATCTGAGGCGTGATTTTAGAAATTATTCCTAATTATCGGGTACATGCAAGCAAAGCCGCAAGCAATAGTTAACAATATGTATATTTTTGATATGTACCAATTAAGCTCTTTCATTTGATACCCAACATGGCATCATTCAAAACATTTGGCCCAAAATTCAGCAAACAGAATACCGTTCACTTACGCAGCCTCACGTGTGCTGATGACCGGGCGGCTGATGCGGTGCACAATGGAAAGTGAGCCATTGTCTGTGGAGGCAAAAAAATATCAAATTATGATAAGGAGTTTAGAAGTTATGAGGGAACAGATGAACATCATACATACATACATACCAGTTAAAATCATAACCCTTTTTTTGCTTCACCGTAGTCGGGTAAAAACAATAAGAACATTTTAAATAAAGCAGTTCATTGCACACCTGATGACACCGTGTTCCATACGAGGTCCGACCTTACCCTGAAGCCAGCATCACGACAGCTCCGGTTTGACATGTGAATATTGGTGCAATAGTATTTACAAGCAAATGAGATATTTCACTTCGTCTCTGTAATGGCGCCGCACTTCTGGTATCACCAGCACCTCTGTCACCTCCACCACCACCTGTTGCTCATCACTACTTGATCATCACGTGCGCCGAGTGCTTGCCACCCAGAACTGATCACGAAAGGTTTGTGTTCAGTGATATAAAATCCCGTTTACGCAAGTAGAGTTACAAATATACAGAAATTCCCATAACCTCGTTAACGAAACCTATCCACTCTACATAGAACCGATCAAAATCGGCCCAGTAGTTCCGGAGATAGCGTGCCAACAATAGAACAAACAACTTTTACCGCTCCAATACATTCTGTCCTGTTATGGCCAAAAGCTATTGTCTCAAAAAAAGGTAACATCTTTACTTTGGCGGCTTGTATACCAACTTAACGAAGGACTTGACCTGAACCGTAACGTCTACGACATAACGATGAAATTCCCTTGTCTTTTATTTGTGTTAAGTTAGAAAGGGTAATTACGGTTAGCCTTAGATTCTGTCATGGTGTATATTGCAGGTGCTATAAACAAACAAATAGAGCTACCTCTGTGCTGATGCCTTTACGCTCTTTGTTCGCGACAGTACTGTGTATGGTCGTAAAATTAATTGCATTTTGTAGGTTTTGTTTAATTGTTTAGGTACTCTTACTTTGAATAGAAGTCGTTGGAAAGAACATAGCGAAATGGGGAATTTTGAAATGACAACTCGTTGTATTTTGTGAGCGCTGAAAGTTGAGAGGTTCAATTAAACCCACTAAGTACGAGAAAACAATACATTTTGGCTCTAACTGGTTATCTATTTAAACCGAAACTTGACCTTTTGGTCGTATCAACAACCACAGAATGAAGTCTTTTCAGATCACAAATCGTGCTCCTATATTTTATTTTGACGGCTGACGGTTTCGTTAACTGGCAGAAATTACGTCGCGTAATTTTCGGCAGGTGCGTCGCCGCTACCGCGTCGATACGCTTTAAAACTATTTCAAGTTAGAACAATGAATAGCACAGCTAGCATTGCAGCATCTTCATAACCCTAAATAGTAATTCACACAACCGCACACTATATTACGCTACATCGTAGTTACAGTCCTACCAACTTATTTGTGAACTGAAAGAGGGCGCCACCGTCGATGCGTTGACACAATCGAATGACATGCGTCGGCACAATCGAAGACATTTCAACATGACGGCCATAGTTCCAATTTTCGCCATTTCACAGATAAGTTGGTAGGAGTGTACTTACAAGACGTTTATTCTTGCATGTATACTGTAGAGCTCATAGCATATAAAAAGGGGTTTCTAAAAGACATGATATTGACATGGTTTGCACGTGGTAAGATGTAGGCCGGAATTGGGGTCCAGTTTAGATACTGAGTTGCCGCTAAATAAGGAGCAATCATCGTCATCATCAAAGAAGTCCATTGCTGGACACAGGCCCTCCAAGCACCGCCCATAAGGAGCGGCTTAATTTTAAGTCGACGTTCGCACGGATGTATAAATATCGCGGCGATTTTGTTTCGCGTACTGGATTTTCAAAGCTTTGCTTAGCCCCGAAAGTTGACAATCAAACAGTGTTTTTTCAGCGCGCTAGAATGCATTCTGTTGTTGCTAAATTGGATTCTCAGTGCTTCGCTTAACAACGAGAGTTGAAAATCTAGTGCGCGATAAAATCCCGCTGCGATAATTTTCCGTCCGTGCGAACGTCGACTTACTATCTATTTCAAGAGGACAAGTTCATTTAAGCACCTAAAACAATAATGTTTTATTCAAAAACAAACACTTCTTGCACAATTTAGAAACCGATTCTAAATTCGCTTGAGTGGTCGAATGCAACCAGAATAATTATTCTGCCAGCCGGCTTGATGTAAGGTTCCCTTTTGCAGACAACCTTTACAATAGCTAACTCTTTTGTTGGCCATATCCAACTCATGCAACTCTTCAGTAGCACCTTCCAAGCGACTTGCTCCCAATAGACACAAAAGCCTTACCGGTACAAACGCCGCTTTATTTAACATGGAGATAACATAGTTCCTGACTTCAAAGGGCGGATTGTAAATCTTGCAGTTCATTTGAAGCCGACCTATAGATGCTGGTTTACTTAGATTTATTGATGCTGGATATGAAAGACATTGGTGCCGATTCTGTTGTGCACAAACTAAACTTAATTTAGGCTATTGCTAACTTTTTCTCTCTATTATGACAAGAAAGGGACGGAAGTAAATTAGAGCTGTCAAATTAGTTAGAACTAATTTTTCCATAGACATTTAGACGACACGTAAAAACATGTCGACTAAAAAACACGGTGAAGGGCAAGGCGTGAACTAGTTTGACAACTCCAACTCAGTTCATAGCTATAGCCATCCTTTTCTCGCGCTGCCTGTTAGTAAAAGATAGCGATTTTCTAATTTTAGTTTAGTGCGTTCACAAGAGAATCGGCACCATTGCCATATATTTTTTTGTTACCTATTTTTGATTGGGTGTGAAAAGTTGGCTTACTAGGTTTTTTACCAAAACTGTAAACTTTTACTTTTTTGGTGTTCCAAATGTTACTTCTTAGGCCATTTTATGAGCTTTGTTTTTGTAATTTTAACACAGCAATAAAGTAAAATGATATCGTTCATAAAAAAATTCGGATCTTAATGTATTTTCTTAATGGTCCAGCCTACTCTTCCACATTCTCACATTCTATTAATCTCGCAGTGGACATAACGGTAAGCTCGTCACCGGCTGATTGATCTCGCCAGTGTCAACGTGATCGACGAGATGTTATGCGCGGGCGCACACAATTAACAGCTTCGACACGTGTCGTAATGGTTAAGTGTTTGGTCATGTTTGATGGCCCAGTGGTGTTTTATGGGCCATGAAATATATCTAGTTGGGTTGGCAAAGGGTTATTAAGATTATGGCCATTTAAATTATTCGCTTGAAATTATTAATTAAGAAGTATTGTTTATTTATTTGTATACTTAACTTAAAAGGGTAGATTTAAAGAAGATTTAATGGAATCACAGTTATTTTAAGGCCAAGAGTGAGTTTAGCTCAACGCCAAAGTAGGTACCAGATTCGGGTTGCTAACTTGCTACTAACAAATTAATCGGAGAAAACCTCACAATCTGTAGATAATTGATATTGGCATCGATTTTGCTCATCAACGATAATAAGTATCTTTTAAATGTTGCTTAATTTTATTGATAGGTACCTATGCATTAACAGAAAGAGAAATGAGAAAAAGTGCAGAAAAAGAAACGAATTTAAGGTAAACTATTCAGCAGCGTTTATAAGAAGATTCATCTATCTATATAAATAAAAAAAAGAGATGTACTGACTGACTGACTGACTCATCAACGCCCAGCCCGAACCCTTGAACCTAGAAAGCTGAAATTTTGCACAGAGGTTCCCTTTTTAATGTAGACAAGGAATGAGGAAGGATTTCCGGTAGTACGTTGCCGTGGGATATTTTCCAACATCCACGCTTGCGAAGCCGCGGGAAAAGCTACTGCACAAATAAAGATCAGTTTGTACACAATAATTAATTTTATTGCGCAATACGCAACAGTTTACTAGGTCAACATGTTCAGTACCTAGTCGCCTGGCAGCAGTTGACTTGTAACCTGTCACTACCTGTCCGAAATACTATAAAAAACGAATCTACCGTATTACTGAAACAGTTACTGATCGGATGTGATGACTGATGAGTGATGACTAACTAGATACAAGGCAGGAGGAAGAATCACAGTATACAACTGTAATCAATCTTTTTATTAATATTTTAATGATCTTATCAAACATGATTTGTAATTGATAATATTTTGTTGTTGATAGGTTTTTTTATTTGACGCAAATAAAGCTATATTACACTAAATTAATGAAGCTAAAATTTTACACGGCATTTTTAAAAGACTAATGTCTCATTTTCGTCATCATGATCAGCTTGCAAACATTAATTGGTGAACTTTGGGCCTCTCGATGCGGTCATCGGTCGCACATTGCAAGTACACATTTGACCGCTACATGAAGACGAGTAATCCGTAGTTCGTTTTTTGACAGAAGGATGCTGCTACGTCGCTATTATTGGCACCCTTTAATAGAATTATCGGATGATCTACTTTACTTTGTGTCATTATTGGTCTCAAGAAAATAGAAACAGGTTCGCAAAAACTACTAATGCATTTACCGAAGTATAATTTAAGTATTCCGAACACACACAACTGCAAAAAACTACTTGACCTTAAAATAAAAAATCCTACTTCCTTCAGATCTAACCGTCCAATATATTCAAGTACATAATCTGCAGAGCAAATATATAATTTCCCACAAGTCCATATATATACCTACCTTGTACTAATATTACGAGTATATTTACCGTCGCGGCCCAGTATTTCTTTTTCATAGCCACCACTGGTGAGGCGCGCGCGTTGATATCTTATTTGAGAGATTCGCGGCTAGATGTTGATGATTAGTTAATATCACATTTTTATGGTATTTGGAGTGCTAAAATATTTTTAAATATTTTGGCAATATAATATAATGGCATATAATATAATATAAAATAATGGCAATACTCTCCTACGTCTCTCTCTTTCTTTTTCTTCTTCTCTTAGTATTGCCATTACTCTTGAATGAGAACATTCAATACGATGTTGTTTGAGCAGAATTCTTGGTATGCCTAATAAATTGAAGTAGCTGAACAAATGCTTTTATTAAAGCATACTCAGCTTGCGAATGTTGCCACTGCTGGGAAATGGGTATCCTCTCTGCAAGAGGAACGGTTTTTGCAAGCGTCTGAACAATATTATTAACCTAAAGCTTTTTAAGTCATAAAAATTCCAATTTATTTCATAAGGTTTGCATCGAATTTTTTTATGAGTGCTGTCGTACGCACGGCTACAGATCAAGCTATACCTTTAGTGAGCTATACATATCCAGTATAAGCTGATCTCGCATTGTATAGGATTTCGTTACAATGAGAGGTCAGTGTAAACTGAAAATGTATAGCTTGATGTGTAGCCGTGTGTACCTTCAAAATAAAAAAGTCCTAATTCAACATTCATTCACCCAACTTCCGCACAAAAGCCAACAAAACGGAACCACTCATCTCCGTTCAAAAAAGGAACATCAAAAAGAACAACAATCGCCTACCGACAAGCGTACGCAAATAAACGTCGCAAAAAGTACGTCAACTTGGTTAATATACTTCTCAAAATTCGGTTCATTCGCAAAAACTTTTGTGTCCTACATCGCACACCGTTATGGAAACTAGGACACCCCCCCTCCGCGCTGCTTGGTTCGTATCCCCTCTGAGATGACCCGATGATGGCAAGTTGTGCAATCGTGATGACATGTCAGGTTCTAGTAACGGGAAATTAGATGATGACTAACATTTGGAGATTCGGAGGCTGAGAATAGTTTGGTGGAATTCCACGGAGCTGTGTATGGTCTTCTAGTTATTACTGTACGACTTACAGGTACACCCGACCGACCAACCTGATGGTAAGCGGTTACTGCAGCTTGTTGACATGTGCAACTCCAGCAAAAAGGGTTTGCATACTTTGCTAATCTTATCAGACAAAATTAAAGTGTCATAATGAGCCTGCAGCTCCACCGACACTCGTGGAATGGTTTCTTATGGAATGATTTTGTTACAAAAATACGAGTCATTTGCTGCTATCATGACTCTTGTTTTTATGCTCAGTACTGGTTCGATTCCCACGCAAGTATTATCACGGCCTATAATTAAACATTTGTTCCGTGTACATTTTTATGCATATGTATTTTAGCTTGTACAGCCTACCTACGGTTGTTTTACTTAAACCTGTAACTGTATAATCTGCGTATTCTGAAAGTATGACGAAGTCAGAATTTTTAGTCAGGTGAGGTTGGTCATGTGAAGTCAAATAAAATCTACCTCATCTGACTAAAAATAACAACAAGCATATGAAATTTCAAAATGTTCCATATCTCCAAACTTATGATTTTGTTCTCAATGGTGGCGCTAGTTGTAGTTGTAATTTTCATTGGAAAGCAAATACCGAATACGAAGATTATTGTGCAGTAACTTGTTGCATTACACATTACACTTGCTATAAAGCTTTTATAGACCACATTAAAATTCAAATAAAACAAGAATACATCGGTAAACATTACTATAGTGTTAAGCACATCCATCTTTACCGAGTGCATACTAAAGCCACCAATATAAATAATAAATAAGTTAAGCGACCGAGAGAATTGTGTCAGTAAGCCAGACACGCCATTAGCATGAAGCCGAATTGAATGAAACTCAAGTCAATTCCTTTATAAGTATAAAGGTGGTGCTTCAGCCAGCGGAGCGGAAGCGGGAGCGATCAATGGCGGCAACACAAAATGAGGCCCCCTCCCCGGTATTCCCAGTTTATGTAGAATTTTCTTGTAACATTTTACAGAAAATAAATATAAAAAAAAAACAATTATAACGTTCGTTTATAAAACATGGGTCTCGCACCCGGCTGGATATTTTTATTCAGGGAGGTGCATTTTCAGCACATTATGTTATGAGGCCAAAAGGTTCTGGAGTGGAAACCACGTACCGGAAGACGTAACGTTGGAAGGTCTCCCACAAGGTGGACCAATGACCTTGTGAAGACCGCAGAAATCCGCTGAATGAGGGAAGCATGGAACCGGTGAAAGTGTCAGTGCCTGGGGCTCCTGGTGGAGGCCTACGTCCAGTAGTGGACATCTTTCGGCTGAAATTATGTGTTATAGAAGGACATTTTCATCGAAAAGGAGCAGTGCAGCGAGCTCGAAATTAGTTTTATGCGTAGAGATTTTGTGCGTCATAGTTAGTCGCCAATAAACTTATTTTTTTTCTTTACTTATAAAGGCGAGGCTTAAGTCATAAGCGGAGCGGGGGCGAGCATGAAAGCGGAATAGTGTCACTATGCCAGACGTGTGATTAGCGCGAAGCGAATTCTACTTATAAAGGTGAGGCTATAATCAAAAGCTGTAAAATAATCTAGCTAAATTGTTATAATTTGGAAAGCAAATAACGATTTGATGAATAATAGTGGCAATAAAATATTCGTGTTTGACAAATTTTCACATAAAAATGGCATTGACATAGAAACAATAACTTATTTCTAACAAAAACACCAATGGCACAAATATTCATAGTTGCTAGTGACAATTTTTACAATTATATTTTTTATATTCCACTGCACTGTATGCATACATAGTAAGAATCGTAGCACACAGGTGACTTGCTGCTTTCTATCGACGCCTATAAGAAGTAGGCGTGATATAATAACTATCCAATTTACATTATGTAGGTCATATAAACCAGCTAGTAAACCCGCTTCTAGCAGCACCAAGTCCGCGACTTAACCTATTTATAAGAAAGCGATTCATCCATCTTAGTAATGACTGGCCATACCGCGTTTGATGTATGGTCAGCAACAACGGTCCGGTAATTACTCGCGAATCACTATTACTAACAACTATAATGTATGGGTGTGTGTCGGTCATACTTCAAGATGATCAACTTGATTTTGATAAGTAGGGAAGTAGTAGATCTCTGGATTCTGTTATTCTTATAAAAAATCAAACATAGATCATATTGTGTGTTAGGCTGGGGAGTCAGACTGGGGAGTCAGTTGCGCGATTTCTTCTATTCTTTTTTTTTTTTTTGCGAGTTTTTTTTCTGGGAAGTATAAGTCTTATAGGATATTGTATAGGGAGATGGGCGTTTTGGGAGCTATCCAGTGTAACTTTTGAACTTCAAAAAGTAATAATTTTTCAAAATAATTTCTTTTAAGATAAGCAAGTCAGACTATCTACAAATTCAGAGCACCATAAGTAGGTCAATCTATAATTCGTTTTTATTTTGACTATGAACATAATTTGCTTTGATCAGAAAAATACATTTGTGCTACTTGTTCGTAGCACTCTTGTCAGAACGGTGGTGGTCTTCATGTAGTTTCTTGTCCAGGGGCCGATGTGATTTGCCTCACGATTTCTCGCCATCTACTCAGATTTTTGGTGTTTTAATGCACTCATACAAGGCATCGCCCACGCGGATTTAATTTGGTCAGTCCATCTCATGGGGAGCGTCCGCGTGGTCTAGTGCCCTCCACTCTACCCTGCATGACAAGGCGCTCTATAGAGTCACCATCACCCCTCGAGACGTGTCCGAAGTATTTGAGAATGCGCGTTTGGACGAGAACAGATAGACGCTTTTGATGCCGAGTTCTTGGCGTAAAGAGGTGTTGGTGTGCAACTCGGTCCACGATACCCCAAGAATTCTTCTCCAGCACCATATTTCCAGAACGTCTATCTTCTTCTTCTCGATGTTACGCAGCGTCCACGTCTCAGCAGCGTATAGGAACACAGGGAGCACCAGTGTTTGAACAAGCTGGATCTTGGTGGCTTTTGTAATATCACTGTTCCTCTAGACTTTTTTCAGCTTGTCCATCGATGATTCAGTTGTTTCATACTTATATCCAAATCTAAAGCAGTATCTATAAAAAGCTCACAATAGGTAACATAATCGGCTGAATGAATCATTTCAAATGAAAAGAGTTAATGAGTGCTAATCGTAGCGTTTGCGCAACAATGAGACTCTGTCAATTGAACAATTCATTAGTAAAATGTTATTAATAGCTATCGAGAATTAATTATGGTTTACAATGGACCGTACTTTATTATCTTCGTATGTGGCATACCATAGCAAATCAACTTGATGTATTGGAGTCCAAAAAATCCCTTAATGTATACACACAATGTAACACCCTCTTATTTTCGAAGTTGGTTAAACAGATTAGTTTTGAAAATTTGAGTTTTCAAAACTAATCTGTTTAACCAACAGCATTTATTTCATTTAAACCATTTACAGACACTGTTGAATTGTCAAGGAGTCGGTCAGTCAGAAATATGAAGCTAACCCGTTCTATGGAGACTTCCAAAGACACTCTTTTAAATCAATATAATATATTACAAATATTATCATATTATTATGTAGCTCGGGTTCAGGGTCTTTGGGCTACCAGGTTCAATATTTGTGCAGAGGGCTTGAAACCCGGACATATTATGAAAGCAAGTTCATACAAAATATAACCGTGTGATAACTGCTAACCCTGACGGGACTCTCAGCTGGCTTCGGAACACGGATATATTTGGACAAGTCAGATATTTTTTCATATTTTTTTTATGACATAAGTAAAGTCGAGTATGACGACCATGCTGTCTGACAGCGTGTTGACGATTTTAAACCATTCGAGTCCCGATAGTTCTACCACCATACCACCAGGCACCTACTGCGAAAACTGGCAAAAATTCTGGTACAATCAATCACTCAAGCGCTTCTATTTCGGCCACTATTAACACCGACAGTAATTAAGAACGAAATTATCATAACAAGACCGATTGTAGCCGTTATGTCGAAGACAGATCGCCTTGAGTGACAAACGGACGAAAAAACTACTAGTTGAGGTGCGAGGATACCGGGCGGTGATTCACAGGGTCAAAGGTAATTTATGAACTTTATATTTTAGTTAGATTTCAGTTCTTTAAGCTTAGACTACTGGCCTCCGTGATTCGGCCTCTTCGCCTGGTGACCGCCTCAGGTTCCGCTTTCATAGTACCGTTAGGTCGAAATATTTGTGGACGACGTCACCAGTTGTCTAATTCGATTAGTTATCACTATGAAGATACGTTATTTTACAGCTTCTTGTTGAATTTGGTCTGGAAAGTACTCTATCGTCGTAACTCTTAAAATGTCGATTGCACACCATGTGTGCAGATAACAATAAAGTTTCTATTGTGTCTGCTAATTAGCACGCGAGGAGAAGATAAGATAGTACTCGTATATTACTGATGTTAAGAAGCTAGAAGAATGGTTTTAAAGCTACTATAAAGTTCAATCCAGTGACACGTACCTCGGACGGGAACTATAGCTACAAGCATCCAGCCATACTTCCATGTTCCAGCCATACTTCCTATCCTAATGTATTTTATATGTGAAAGTTTGTATGTTTGTTACCAAAACACGCAAAAACGCTGAACAAATTTGGATGAAGGCACACAGATATTTTACAATCTGAATTAACACATAGGATATTTTTAACCCGGTAGTACGTTCCCGTATTTCCGACTTCCACTCGGTTAAATCCGAAGGCAAAAACTAGTATTTCAAAAACTGCAGCGCCATTGGACATGAGGTGGTTCATAGTTTCACATGAGGTGGTTCATAGTTTCACATGAGGTGGTTCATAGTTTCACATGAGGTGGTTCATAGTTTCGCCCAACAATTTCAACCTTTTTAAAAACGTTTTCACAGAACGTAGAACAAAAAGTAATCCGTCTGGGTTCCTACAACAATGCCCAAGTAAAGTTACCACAGGGCTGCCGATGCCGGTACCTATAGTTTTTTGCGGCCGAACACCTGCGAAGATATAACATCGGAATTGCGAGGCGTCAAAAAAAGATTGTCTTAACTTTACTGTTACTCATTGACCCCCATTTGATTGCCGCCGCGATGATATATTTTGATTGGAAAACTACTAAGAACGTATTTCGTTTTCATTATACATTTTGATCGTTCGATAAAGATATAGATAGATTTTTATACTTATGATAGTTTTTGAGTTGTTAACATCAGTCATCAGTATTGCCGCACTAAGTGGCGATCCGAGTAAAAGTGACACTAACTCATATATTTTGGTTAACCCACCATTTATAATGTGCCACAAACATATCGATTTATGACTCGAATAAATGTGGGCAGTGTGAAAATAATAAAATATTGAAAAGAAAAATTAAGTATTTTTACGCTGTCAGCCAGGTGGATGACATTCAAAATATCGCGAGTAGGGCCTGGTTGAGAGTCGCAGAGAGGAGGGGAACATGGCACAACAGGGAGAAGGTCTATACTCAGCCGTGAGTGGTACAATGGATGGTAACGACGATGTCTCCGATTAGAATTAGGTCATTAGTTATCAAATTAGTGTCGTAAGAAGCATGAGTGTATTTATTTTTAAACGTGTGTGTGGTTTCATTCACTGGTTGGACCGCGGAGGTCAAATGACACTATTTTTTTGTTTAAATCATAACACCTTGTAACAGAAAAATTCCAAGAGCCTTATTATGACGTCAGCAATAGAGCAATATTCAATACATAACACATATTTCGCTAAATAATCAGTGTCAGTTGTTCCATAAACAGAGAATAATTAGGTCACTCAGACATTCGTAGCAAGCAAGCTCTACGCGCTACGCAGATAGCGATTTCGTAGACGGTCACAACGCAACGTAGTCTATCTTAAATTCTGCTACGAATCGACGAACGTTCATTATGATAAACGTTTCTTAATTTTTATTGTTTTTATTGGATATTTAAGGCTCGCCTTTGACCACTAATTATCTGATTTAAGGATGTTGACACACTAACCTATTCGATCAAGACTTGAAGACTCCCAAATTATAACTATAGGAAAACCCAGACTCCGGGAAGGAGTTCCATTTCATGTTTTTAGAGTAGATTGTAGTTATAGTCTAGTTTTTATGAATTAATAAATAATATTTTATGTAGAGTGACTGCCATTTGAATATAATTTACTACAATGTAATTTATTATCATCTTGCATGCTCTTGTATGAGTATACCATGTTTAAACAAATAATTAAATCTAATCTAATATAATCTAATACCGTAACACATTAAAATATATTAATATTACATACCTTTATTGTGTTAGAACAATTTTCCGTAATATTGAGGTGTCTGACTACTTGCTTTTTTGAGGAAATTATTCCTGCAGTGATAAGTACTACTTTACAATAAAGGGATAACATGTATTAGTTAATACACAAAGTTCAAGAATGCTCCATTTACCAATCAACGTATACCAAGAGTGACTCGTAGGCGTCAGTTTAGTCACGCGATAGCACTCATTATCTGTTAGCATAGTGTGATGCT
Source organism: Cosmia pyralina (assembly GCA_946251885.1). NCBI lineage: Eukaryota > Metazoa > Arthropoda > Insecta > Lepidoptera > Noctuidae > Cosmia > Cosmia pyralina. The sequence continues at coordinate 808,898 of OX276345.1, forward strand.
CTACACTAGCCTAGAGCAGTCTCCATGTTGAGAAAATTAATGAGTCGAAGTGGATGATTCTAAACATTACTAATACACAATAGTCACCCACCAATCCCATGCCATTAAAAATTATGGAGCACCATCTATTAGGTGATTCATCCCTTTATTGAAGCCCTTCAAATGAGCATGACCTTAACATTATAGCCTAAACACGAGGAGGACCTTGCGGGGGCCACAGCAGGGACCATAAAGAAAACCATCGGTGTCCTACTTACCAGCTGACAGACAAACATACTTCTACTCAAACGACAAACTAAAACAATCCTTATTTTAATAACTGTAAGAGTGGAGAAAGGTGAAAGTAAAGTTTGTAGGTCTGTAGGCCTGGCAGTGTGCGCCTGTGTGCGTTAGTGGTGTATTTGTGTGTCAGTGTGCGTGTACGCAATGGAGATAGCAGCCGCCAGGGGAGACCAACTTCAAGTGAAATGCGCCGCTTTTTGTTTGACGCTATATTTCTTATTATTTTTTTTTAGAACAAGAAATGATTGACTTTAATTATTTTTCAACTATCATGAAATATCAAACGGATTTTCTGCTACGGAGGTATAATTACTTTATTTTAAAATTGGGTCAAACTACCGTTTATTGTAGTTAAAATCAAACGTCCTGCGTTGTTTGTTTTTGGCGGCTCCTAACCTTCTGATTAGTGTTCATAACATAATTAGTTAATTACTGTACGAATGTTTCCTGCAAACTGCTGAAAAACTAAATAAATTACAATCGCGCTGTTGTTGCGTGCTTCCGATGCAATATCCTCTGAGTTAGTTACTAGCACGAGACCTAGTTCCATAATATATAGCTGTTACTACTTGAGTGTGTGTTATTTTATGTAAGAATATTATTTAGATTTTAACTTCTTTAAAATATTAATGTAATAGGTAATTGTTTAATCATTGTTGTCATTTGTTGAATGAAAAACAGGTGTAAAAATTTACATAAAAAAACATTATTTCACATATATATTTATAATTAAATGATGATTATGTCGTGGATTAGTTTAGTTTTTGAAAAAAATCTTGTTAATGGACATCTTTCGTATGTTCTACTTTTAAAATTCAAAAAACTATCTATCTTCCAAACGGTTAAAACCACTGAAACAACACATCATTATTTCGGCCACACATCACGAATCTTACGGTAATAATAACACAACATCAATTAACATAATTAATCACAAAATCATAACTAATTAGCGAATGTAATAACCCGCGACTACGTGCTACGCGGCGTAGCGGGCCGCGGTTCGCCCGCCCTGCGCATGCGCGGTGGTAGAAAATTTTTGGTGGGAAGTGAGTGGGGTGCGCCTGCGCCGTCAGTCTGACGACACCACGCGCGCGCAGCGCCCGGCCGGAGTGAGTGAAGTGTAGTGCGGACAAACAACAATAACCACAGTGACGCTAAACAACGGGGAGAAAAAACATAAAAATTCAGTGTACGTTTACAAAAAAAAAAAAGAAAAAATTCAAACACGCCGACCAAAAGCGAAGCGTTTTGGGAATTGTTTGTAATTGGCATTTTGTTAGTGACGTGACAGTGCCGCCGATTTGTGGATCACACAGTGGATGCCTTCGGACGCCAGTTTTTTTTATTATTTTTTTAATCAACATTTTTTCGATATTCCATAATAATAATAATCTTTCTAATTTCTACCCTCCTTGTAAATATTCGAGAGATTATTTTTATTTTGTATTTTTATATAATTATGCCAATCACATCTTTTCCTATTTTTTTCTTTTTTTTTCCTTTATTTCTATTTTTACTAACGACCGAGCTATTACTAACTGCATGTAAAATCTTGAAGAGTACAGAGACAGATTAATTAGAATATTTAGAGAGCTATTTGTAATTGTTTTTGTATGGGATATGTTTAGTAGACCGTAATCGGAAAATGTGTATTTTCCGGTGCGGGGCTATCGGAACGGGTTCGGTTTTCGGCTGATAGCTCGAAGGTCGCCCGACTGGTTCTTTTTACAGTTTTAACGGCGCGGCCGGCCCGTAGCGACACAAATTATTTACCACCATTCCTTTGTTTTCATTTTAATTTTAACTGTTTTATTTTTTTATTTAATCATATTTTGAGAAGCTATTTTCCTGGCCTGAGATTCGTCGATTAATTAAAAGTATAATAAATTATATTCACTAAATCTTTGTTAGGTTAAAGATAATTATTATTTTACATAAGTATTAAAAGTATTGCATGTATGTTACGGTATTACAAAAATAAATAAAACCATAACTTGATTCTAAACGAAATTAAAACGAATTCAAAGAATGAGGTCATTACCCTTTTCGCATAAAAAGCAATGAAAACTATAACTAATCGCAATCAATTAAGAAATACCTGTAAACTGTAATTAGGTTAAATTTAATTAAAGCTTTAGGTAATCCATTAACCTATTTAGAATTGTGAATCAAGCTATTCAACTGTGGGAGTTATTTTAAATATGAATTAGGTTATAGGTAAGTTATTAGGATAGCTAATTAACTCTTTCCGCTAATTTTAGAGTGTAGGCAATCTTTTACGCCATAGCCTAGGCAATAGTTATCCCGCAGACTAGCTAGCTTACTAGCCCCTAGCTTGCCTCCCCTAGGCGCTAGGCGTCTGTAGTAAACTTCTAATCTTGTTCTAGTCCTTCTTTGTCCCCCACTGTCTGACCCCGGGTAGTCCTCTGAACATTGTCGAAGGCGCAAGAGACTGACTCCGATTGATACCGGATTGATTGATTCATTGATAAACAAAGTGGACATGATTATGTTGAGGATTTGACATCAACTACGCAGCATCAATTTTGCTTCAGTATATAAATGTAAGTATATAATATACTTATTGTTTATGTAAATAAAATATGTAGATATTTTAATGTCACATGTATTTTGAAAAGTGCAAAACTGGCAAGGTTTTCTGCGAATAAGACTGAAGTACTGTAAACTGAAGACGATCATTCCAATCAATGAATAAAATATCAATGACCTTGTTGTTTCTAGGTAAATGAACTGTATTTAAATATTTAAATAAACGATCACCGACGTTGATAGAACGTATTACGTCAGAGCTGAGATAAGTATATTTTTAGGATTGTTTTCCTTGACACCTTACCTAGGCTAATACATATATTTTAAACTCAACTTCATAGAAAAGTCCCATATTACAAAAGGTTGCGACTGGTTTTCTATATCAAAATAATCGAATGTACAGTCACTGAAATATTCAAATACATTCATATAAAACAAATAAAACCTATTTATTCCGTCAGATATTTATCCAAGAATCATCTAAGCTAGATTCTAGAACAGTATAATAGTTAGCCTACATAATTCCTGTAGAAGTAACCCCTTACATAAACAGTGAATGGTGTCAATCCGTTCATGCATTCATTCATTCATTCAATGTATTGCGGTCAATTTTATAAGAATTCAGATTTTGTTTACTCTCTGTATATCACTTGCACTTTTTAGATCCTTGTGTGGAGTTAGCGTTGCTAATACCTACCTGTTGCTTGCTAATATATCTCGGTCTTCTATTTATTCCACTGTAGGTCAGTTACTGATGACAGATCTTTTTATTTCTTAATGAGCGTAATCCCTTCTTCTTTTTGGTAGGAACATAAGATGAGCATTGCCACTCAAATAACCTCATATTTTGGGATTACTTTTCCTTATTAAAAAGGCCCAATAAGAAAAACATTGAGGGACACTACTATTTTGACTAGAACCATCTAGATGATCAAGTTTAACTTGAAATACTCACTATTCACCGATTCCAAGATAAAACAATTCACAAACGCATCATTCTTCAATTATGTTAATCTGTTCTTCGTAACAATTCGGCCACCTTCGTAAAAACCTGACCTACATACAACGTTGTTCCGTTTGCCGCCCACAGAGAGGTTGGCTCAGAGCGCGCCAGCATATTGACTCATCGCAAGGATGCGATGATCGTGTTTATGTTTCATGCCAGCCTGGTACTTTGAGTGCGAATATGTAGGAGCTTTTCATTAACTTTTTCAGAAGTTTTCAATAAATTTCGGTCAATTCGCGAATCTCGTGGTTTAATAGTGTCAGGAATCGTATTTCGATTGATTCAAGAATGTCCTGGAATCAATGGCTATCTACCTATTTACTTTTTTAAACTGTTATGAATCTTCATACTTCTCGTAGTTACTTCATGTTATAACCATACTTTTCAAAGTTTTCAACGTTCGTGGTCAAGCTCTTTAACGAAATACTTCAATAACTTTAAAATTCAACACTCTTTTTTTCGTGTGACTAAGGAAACTGCGATCATGACGAAGGTTTCAAACCAAACATATACATCATTTTTGCACTTAATGTAAGTTTAAGATACATCCGAACAACTTAATAAACATACAAGAAAAATCACTTGAAGTTATCAGTTAGATTTTCAGTAATGATCAGTCAACACAATGATCATCAACTAGCTCATACCGAAAACATACTCTTTATATAAAAGTCACTCATGCATGAGTCCATGAACGTACACCTTATGTTTACATAGTTCAACTTATGCATTCATTGATTTTCAATTTTAAGCTCCTATTTTGAATTGATAAAGTGCATGGGACACTTAAACAATTCACGCCAGTAGGTTTGTTTAAGTACCCAACCAGACAATGATTTTAGAAAATAATTCAAGTAATGCTTGAATTCAAACATCAACCAACAATTTATTGACACCACTATATACAATACGATATATTGTCAAATAAATCCGGTTAGACTGGAAGCCGACCCCAACATAGTTGGGAAAAGGCTAGGCAGATGATGATATTGTCAAATAAAATCTAACATACAAAAGGCAACACAAACTATTATATCAACAAAGAGGTCTAACAGTGACACATATACGGCAGCGTGAGGGGGCAGCGTGGGGGGGCAGGGGGAGGGCCGCGCGCGCAACTTTCACTCGCGCGCCGGAGATGCGCGGATCAGCAGCAAGCGGCAATGACCATGCAGACTTAATGTCAAGTGCAAGATAATGATGCCGGTTGAATGGCTGCTGACGGGTGGAAAGTGGCCGGTAAGAGGAAAATGTACTTACAGGTGGATTTTGATTGTAATTTGAGAATCGAGAGACGAAATTGGATTAAGCAATTGGTTCAAGCAATTGGTTCTTAGCGAAGCAATACGTCATCAACACCTTCTTTATAACAAAACATGTTGAAGCTACAGGCTAAACAGCCCTATTGCTACTTTATCCAGACGCACGAATGTTCAAAGTTCAGGTAGCTCTAATTGGAAGACTAAACTTGCGATTCCAACTGATTTTGCAAAATCATTCTCAATTAAACATTGGCAAACATTACCTCTTCAGTGGGCAAGAAAGTGCCATAAACAAAAGGCAAATAAAACGCTCGCGTACCGAAAGTAATTGTATGCAAGAAGAGTTGAGCAGTACGCACAACTTAACAGGTTTGACAACCGATTTTGACACTCAAAATCAAGATGCAAATAGTCCTAACACAGATGACACACATTACTGAAGATTCCCCGAAGGTTTCAGGATGTTACAAAACGTAGGCGTTTCGATGACCACTTGTTGGACTTCCCAATAAGCAAGATCATTGAAGTTGCATTGTTACATCAGCAGTAGCCCGAAGTGTGACTCAGTCCGAGATGTGTGGAAACTATTGGCTGACTTGATTCCGATCAGCGATGCACTAGATGCGATGGACGAGGTTGTAGAATAAACCTGACCCCTAATAATCCAATGACAACAATTTGTTAACATGTTAGAATAAGGTATATATATATCCCGCATACCATTTTATGGGATTATACTAAAAGTTTGATAAACAATAAAATACTACCCTCATCATTCTGAAAAGAAAAACCAATTTACAATACCTTTGTTTTCATAGCGAAATACAGACCATTATTACATGCAAGCATATATACATGCAGTCCAATTTATATATTACTTGCTTCTACCCGCGACTTCTTTCACGTGAAATTATATCTTGGTACTCGGCAATGCTGTAGCTTGCTATTAGTGAAAGAATTTTCGAAATAGTAATAATATTAGTAGTTCCGAAGATTACCCCCTACATACAAACTTACAAACAAACAAATTTTACCTCTTTATAATATTAGTGTAGACAATAATTAAATTCATGATGTATTCATATACTACAGTCAGTCAAAAACTTGACAGTATCGAACGAAGTTTAAATCGATGTCTGAAATAATCGACGACATAAGAATATTGTTTGTTGTATGTGCACGTGACGGTTTTGCATGTTTTTGTCAATATTGTAGTGTGAGAGTTACGACTGCCTATCCGTGACAATTTAAATGCGACATATGTCTTGTTTTGTCACATTGCGTGTATTGCTTGCGGTAATTTAGTATCAGCATGTTTGGTCGAACCGTATAGTTAATTGAGAAACAGTATTTTTTATGGATAGCTAAGATCTGAGCTATGGAATCTATAGAAAGATTCTACACGGTTTAGAGCGTTCTAAGTTCACAGGGTCGTCACAGTAGCTACCATGAAATTAGTAAGTACCGTAAAGTGCAGACTGGATGCGGAAGGCGTGGTGGTGTTGTGGTGCAGCCTGGGAGAGGCCTATCTCCAGCAGGGGTCTGCGATAGGCTGAGTTGATTGGTCAGTGCGCAAGCGTTGTTAACAATGGTCGTTTTGTCTCTGTATGAGAAAAAACATTTACCCTACAGTGAGACAGTTACATGCTTGTTTAGATAAATGCAGACGTTATTGCTATAAGCACCTATCTACAACAAAGTGCATCAAAATAATCCCATACGTGCTGAGTGTAGAAGTTGAACGCATATCGGCGCACGCGACGTTTGCCGCATCGATAACGACGCGCGGACATTGGCCAGCGAGGTGAAAGCGAAACAGCTGATCCTGGTACTTTAGACACTGGAGGAGGCAGCGGGACAGGCCCTAGCCGAATTGTCTAGACTGGTGATGTTTTGATGCGGTTAATCAACTTTAATGGAATCTTGGGTGAAGTAAAAAATGATGAAGGGATTAAGTTAAGAAGATGGATAGCAGCACCCTGAATGTCTGTTTTTAATATTGAATACAATATTACAGTTGTCAATTTCTTCGATTTGTATGTTTGTGATGTGTTGTGACATTGTCTAGTCAGGTGAAAGTGATGAGTACATTCTTTGATGATGTCATTGACCTGTTAGAATTTGCCCCTAACACTAAACGATACGAGCTCTGTACTGTCAGCCCAAGTTTATGGTAACAATTTAACTTTGACAGCGCCTTTATGTCACAGCAATAAGGGTGGTTTTTGTAGTTAAAGTGACTACAAATTTGCGGTTAACCATACAAACCTCTGCCCGCATGTGTAGTTATTAATTTTCCGGAGAGAAAACTACATGTCCTTGAATAGGCTGATACGGGACACCGAGCTGCCTTACTGGGTTTAATTTGTCAATGAACGAAACCTGCAGGCAGGCGCCACACGACTATAGTAAAACTATTCCTGTGATAACTTAATGGAAATTGTTCTACCAGAATTGCCGAATCGTCTAGTCGTGCTTCTGCTGGGAGCCTTTAAATAAAGTTCTAATCAAAATTGTAATAGACTCAAAAAACTCAATATTCAAAAAAGTGCAAGTTCTCCTATAGATAGATCTTATTTAAAGACGATATTTGTGTTATTTAATATATCTATAAAAGTTCTACTTCTGGGCAAAGGATTTCCCAAAAGCCTTGCAAGTCTATATCAATGCATGACAATGACTTATCAATCTTTAATTTCAATACATTTACATCAATCACCCCACAACTCAGCTTACCCCCTGTGCGAACAAGCTCGATGTTAGCAGTAAACAGTCAAGTGCGTAGTAGTGAAGAGAAAGCCGCGCATCAGGCGGACCGGTCGCGGCGGCGTCCACAGCTATGTGCTAGACTAGAACTTGGTATTGTGACCCACTTCGATCCTATCCCAGGCATTAGGCACCAATTATTATTACTAAGATCGAGATTAGTAGGTATTGTTGTACCTACATTTGTCTGCTTTGAATGGGGAAGTTCCATAAAATTGTAGTGCTTACCATCGTTGCAATTTTATTTATTTAAAACATAAGTTTACAGTGCTTACGACCAAATCAAACTACACTTACACACACACACACCACTACACTACACTACACTTTTTTGTATACTTAAGACGGATTGGGAATCGTCTAAACATCTAGCAAGATGATATGAACCACCGTTGACTATGCTGTGGTTTTGAAAAAGTTTATAATAATGAATCTTTGAATTATGTTTGTCGCTCGTTGATGTCTAATACAGGCACGAACATCTTTAGAGGCAATCTCTTACACCTTGAAAAGAAGAATGAATATTTTGATTAATATCGAAAGGAAAGTGTTTTATACCACAGTTGTCAAATAATAAACAATTGTTAAAAATAACCCCAAACTTAATAGTATATGGAGTATAATAATAACTATGCAAATACAAAAGACTGAAATTTTTTAAATTTTGGCCATTTCAAAAGAGCACATGTTATCGAACAATAAGGTTCTTTATGTGCATATGTTAAGGCTTTCTCGCGTGTTGCTTTCACCTGTAGAGCCTGCGACAGATGTCCTTCGAACCCTTCAATCAGTCAATATTTGAATTGGGCCGAACTCCGGCAGGTAGGAGAAAAAACTGAACATGTGCGCACTGTGGGAATTTCGGAAGATGCGCCGATATCTTCGATCAACGTACGTTGGTACAGCTCTTACATCCTTTGTTTGAGGATGTTTACTATCGAGCAAAACTATTCAATCAAACTAGTTTCGAATCAGGTCAAGATCTTAAACCTTAACTTATGACTCTCTGGATCCTTGACAAAGTCATAGCACTCATAGCACCCAACTAAACTAAAATAATATAATCTTGTACTGCCCATTTATAATAAGACGAGATAAGATAAGATAATTTAATTTGTTCAAATAGGAGAATAAACAAAAAAAAAATCAGCAAGTTGTTAAAAGTATTATATATAAGTCGTCATGCTTGCCTTATACAATGTCTTACAAATATTTGAGTACGTAAATGTATGCATTTTTTTTTTAAATTAGTAAAATTATACAGATAGTAAATTTATTTAAATAGTAATATAACCACAATTCAATTAACCAAATTAAAATATAACACTCCTAGTTCACATAGAAAAATATATAAAGTAGTCAAAATAAACAGGTCAAAATTATAATAGTCATTCCAAAAATTATTAATGGTGTAATAAGCTCATTCTGCTAAAAAACGCTCGACTCTAAAAACCATGAGGATTTAATGTCTTTTAGAACCGATCAAGCGTCTTTGAAATGCGACGACGCAATGCAAAGCAACGAAGTATTGTGGCATCGCTCTAAGGTTCTCAATTGCCCACCATATTTCGGCCATTCATACCCATCTATTGCCTGCCCCTTTACTGATAATGATTGTAGTCCCACATGGCCTGCCTGCCTACCTAATTACTTCAGCAAAACAAAGATTCCATGCAATATTTAACGGCCAGACCTTCTACTAAGGCATGTGCCATCATTATACATTTTTTAACAGGTATCAATAAACTCTAAAGATCCTTGTTTACCCCTTCACGGAAACTACTATTGATACGCGCCTATTAATCTAAGAAACGACTGCCACCTTATTTTTATCCCATTACAAACGCCTTTAAATTTGGCAAAAAAGGGTCGTCCTTAATAGTAGAGACTATTAACCAACCCCTAACAATGTGTAGGCAAACAACCCTTTATTTACATCGCCCCTAAATCCGGAACGAACCGGATATCGTTTCAATAAGCGGCGGAAGTGACGTCACGTAACATGACGCCGCACATCCTTCACTAGGTTAATGGGCGTTTGGAAGCTTTTCAGTTTTTTGCTGATCTGCTGATTCTTCTATTGTGGGACACATCATTATTAAATTGTTGAGAAACTATTCAGTATGTTTCATTTGGTCTTCACAATTTTGGCAATGATCTGAAAATTTGGAGTTACGGATGACTATTGGGCATTTATTATAATATGTAATTATCTCTCTAATTTCTATTGATTCAATGATTGCAAGCCTGGCTTATTAGTGTCAATTCTGGTTGTGAAAAATGTTGCTAACCTTAACAATTAGTACTCAATCAAGAGTCACTCATAGTCTTAAAAATGCCACATTTTATCACCTCTCTCGCTCACACGGGACCAAATTTTTAAGTATGTTAATTGAAAAGATGCTTTTTTGAAAAATGTAATCTATTATTATTGTTAAGGAGGATCCGCAGTAGTAGCCGCGAAATTCGAATTTTCTCACGTGTTTTGCAATTTGCAGGTCAGCGTCAGGTTGTATGTTGATTAAAATATTTTTTTATTTATTTATAGGCTCTTCAACATTCAATATAATTAGCGACAGTAAAAATATGTATTTACATAATTATAACCATAAATAAAAATCACATCTCTCTAAGTTAGCTTTGTTCTCTAAGTTTAATTTCGGAAATCATGACATCATGACAAATCTAATTTGAAAGATGTATTGATGATTCTTATGGTTAAAATTATGTAAATACATATTTGATATATTCGCGAATCATATTTTTATCAACATACAACCTGATACTAACCTGTAAATTGAAAAAAAACGGATGTAAATTTGAATTTCGTTTAACAATATTAATATATTATATTTTTCAAAAAAGCACCATTCATTTATCATTCTTAAATAATTGGTCCCGTGTGAGCGAGTGAGATGATAAAATGTAACAGGCCTCTTAAATTGAGCCCGATTAATGGAAATAACCCACATAATGAGACCCGGTATCATCATTAGCTAAATCATGATCATCATCATCAAAATGTCTATCTTATTACTGACATACATGACACTTGGCAACCTACACCTACTATAACAAATCTGTCAGCTAGAAACTGCTTCAAGATTAGTCAGATTCCTAACGCAGCTGATGCCAGCACTTCATTTTTTTATTTTACTCCGAAATCAGTACAAAAAAAGCTATAATACTGTTATTTATACTCCTCCGGACACGATTCCTATTGGAGACTCCATCATCCTAAAAGAGTAGTACCGCAGCCTGCGTGCGAAAGGGACAGAGATATAGGAGCAAGGGAGACAACGCGCGGGCAACGTCCTGATTTGTCAATAAACTTGACCCACATTTCATTGAGAGCGAGTCTGGAAGGCTTTGGAGGTAAAGACGCGGTTACAAGGCGGAGGAGGTGAAAAGTTTAAAAAATCAGGGAAAAAATTTAATGTTTTATATTAATGACTGATGATAAGATGATGTTGATGGACTGGTTCTGATGATGGAGTAAGCTTAAGTGCGCCTCTAAAATAATAAAAACATAACACTTTATAATAGAGTCACATAATGGGGAAAACTTTACAACTGCAATATTTTTGGTGTAACAATTGAAATCTCTCTCGTTACTAACAAACACAAATGATTAATTGTAAAAGGAAAGAGAGAGAAAAAAGTTCTTATCCAAAACTATTTTTGATACTTAGCAAATTACAGTGACATAAAAACATAATAACTTTATTTTTAGTTGGCACAAATCACTATCAAAAGTCTACTTTTAGTAAAGTTTGTAACCGCGGTTTTATTCGAGGTCCTTGTCCCTTGTAACGGTGCGTCGGTTTCGGGCGACGGAGCCCGGTCGTGAGCCCCGAGTGGCCCCGACACTAAACCAGTGGTCACTGCCACGGTACGCACAAATTGTGAGCTTAATATTTCAACCTAGGTGGAAAATTACACGTTGAAGTTGACCGGTCAGATTTTAGGAAATATTTCAGCCGTGGTGATAACAGCTCTATATTTTCACGTTTAAGCTATATCTTACCTAATCAACTGTGAGTAAAATGAGAATGCTGACAATTTACTTGAAAGATTTTCTACCACCTATGAATGTAGTATGTGTACGAGTATGTGTACGTCAAAAAGGGTCACTTTGATAACAATCTTACAACTTATAACAATTAATTTTATTCGGTGTGTGAATAAGGTTTTGTTGGTGTGCCGGTTACTGGGCATTTTTAAATTTAGAAAAACTTTTGATCAAACCAAAAATCTATACCTATACCTAGATGTTTTCATAAGACGAAAGCTGTTATCAAAGTAACCCCGTTTTACTGTATGAGTGTAATTAAAGCCTTAGGAAAATATATATAATAATGTACTTTGAATGTCATGCCGCTCAGAGTACTCCGATACATTTTCGAGTCAAAACAAAATCCTAAAACAATCGTAGAAACAAAACCAAAATCACTCAACAAAAGCCACCGTTCATCTAATTCGTAGCAGTAAATCTATCGTCCCTACATTATGTTAATGCCGCCACGTGGCGCGGGCGTCGAACGGCCTTGTTCGCGCGCGGCGAGGCGTGCGCGGGCGCAGTTACTCGCTACGTCACACCGGCCCGTACGCTAACTGTACCACACGTGGTTGCCAATTCGCTGATAAGCTTTGTTTGGTTGCCAATCAGTTTGTGCGGTATTTTATGCGGTATTCATTTTTTTGGTTTGTGTCTGAAAATTTTGTGCAATTTAGTTGGCTAGGAAGCTACATTTTTTTATTTATAAAGTTTCTGGATTTATACCCACGCAAGATATTATTTATTATCCATTCAACGTATTTTATAGATTTGAGTTATAGTGTAGTTTCTGAAGCATAATTCGCCTATAATGTTCCCTTCTCATCCACACCTAACAGTTCGTGATCTGGTCCCTGTGACCCCAGCCGACCCCACGCATGTTACGATACAAATACAATAACCATGAAAATGTTTATTAGAACTAAATCGTAAAAGCAGTCAACGTGATGAGGATGACGTACTTTAATGTCGTTTTATGACACTTGTAACTTAACCCTTTTAATTAAAAATCAAATCATGTTCTAATCAGAATCTAAATCTAAAGATAGCTGTGAAAACTACATGTTTATTAAAACATCAAATAGGCCACAAGTCCAAGTAAACGAATTAAAAATTCTTATTTACAAAATTAACATAGAAATGTTTGTGGCCTCTGTTCCCCGTTATAATAATATAATAAAATCCGCTTCGATTGCATTCATGAATAATTATAATTAGCATCCTAATGTAAGCTTAGACGATGAAGGAATTAAAATGCTTACGATGCCTGACAGGTCAGAAGTACTTACTTATTTATTAATTGACTCGTAGGTAAAACTTGTGTTATCCGGTCACTAGTGTATAAAATAATGGTATTATTTTAAAGCAGCTGAATTAGTTTGTTTTTTCTTTTGTTTTTAGATCAGCAGCGATACATGAAAGGAATGAGCAGCAAGCAAAGCCTAATTGCTTTACATGATCAAAACGCCTTGTATTTTGTCCAGTAAGTGTCTCATAATAACTTTTACTAACCCTTTAGTTATAATATTAATAACCCAGGTTCAAACGCCGTTTGTACTTCTATGTCCATGTTTGAGGCTCCGTTGAACCAAATAAACATCCTGTGTCCCAATAAATATTATTCTTTCTTTCTTTTTGAACCACAAATCACTAAATGTGTTTGTTTAGTGCTAAACATAATTTAAAACAGCGTTCTTTCTCTCTTACTTCAAACGATTGACGGAAACAGAATGAAGTTTTAACTTCTCTAACTATGTTAGCGGTAGGGCAGCGGCATTCATGCCCGGTTTCTGAAGAATTCTTAAACGGAGTTTAAACTCTCAATATCTATTGATTCAACAAAATTATCTATCTATATGAATTCTTTCATTTTGATCGGTTTTTAAGGTCCTAAACCCTCTATAGTAATACACTCGACTTTTAAGCTAAATTCTTCCTTAACGACGTGTTTGGAAATACGACATCGAACCAATAATTACTATTGAATGGATGAACTCAGTTTAAAAAGCTCAGAAACCGGGTATTAGTGATGTGTGGTGCAAGTAGGCCTTAGTGTTGAACCAGTACAGTACGACAACGTTCAAAGGTCCCATCGTTTATCTTCCGAAAAACCGAACCAATAAAAATGATTTATAATCCCACCTAAATTATTATAGATTGACGCACTAATTCCGTCACTCGATTAATGGAGCAGTCACATTTAATTCGACAAAGTTCGGTTTTTCTGGAGATAAACGATGGAACCTTTGAACGTTGTAGTACTGTACCAATGTCATCTATGTCATCTCTAGGTCAAGTAAACTGTTTATCCTGATTTAGGGCACAAACTGAAAACGTTTTACCTGATTTTGTCATGAATTCAACACGTGCCCGATTTTCGGCACAAATTCAGTACAGTCACGTCATCAGTACTTGACTTTGAATCGAGGTTTCGAGGCCGTTGCGGGGGAGTGCGGTGAAATGGAGGCGCAGGGGGGGAAGGCTTTCGTCTCAAAAAGTGAAACGAGTCTAACTGTAAAGCCAGGTTAATTTTCGGATTTGTTTTGCGAATGTTATTTAAACTTGTGTTATTATCTTTGAGACTACACACGAAGTCGTGAGATTTACAGTCACACGTTTCGTTAAAAAGACTTGTACATTCTTTATTTCGTGTGATCTTTGCGTTGATTAGACTGATGAATTTCTGGCAATCAAAGAGACGGGGCTTTACGGTGACATTCACAAGCACACAATTCTGTCTCATTTTTAAGAAGATTTTTTTATATTTTATTGAGCTTTGGAGAGACAGATCTTTAGAAAACAAACATGGAGTATTGAAGTTCAGCGTTTTCATAATAACTCCCGTATACTGATAAATGTCCTAAAATAAAAAAAAATCGGAGACATGTAACATCTACGAACCGTAGATTACAGCCCATTCCTTTTTGAAGAGAGGAGGCCTGTGTCCCAGCAGTGGGAACATTATAGGCTGAATATACTTATACTGATAAATAAGAAGGCTACAATCAGACAAACATTACCTCAGCAATTCTGTCTATCATTTTATAAAGTACTGTTGTATTTTATACTTTGATTACGTTAAGTTTCCAAAATCATTTTCAATAAAAAAAAAATAACTAAAGTCAAGTGGTGTCAAGTTTAAAATTCTTGCAAAATTATTATAATCTCAGTTTACCTGTCAAATTACAGTTTTGCGTTTGACAAGATAAATTACATACTATAGTAGTACATCCTTAAAAGTATTGTTAGATTTAAATTGCTTGTATTGTCTATCAGTTGCACAAAAAACTGCTGTCGAATAGTTATCCAGTTAGCAATCACTTATTGCTTGAAGTTAACCGGTGATTAACAAGTGGTATAAATAAAAGATGGTACAATCAGCACTGTAATTATAATGTAACCATAAGTTATAAATAACTGTAAGCCAATAAAAATATATAGAAAATGTAAATTTCATTTCATACGAGCCACCTAATTGTTGGTTTTGAATGTTTACAAAGTGAGCCTTTTTGAGCCTTCTTGAAGTATTTTTCACATTTATACATTAATGTATCTATATAAAAGTTAATGACGTTTTAAAATCTATCTCTGATATGTTTATCAAATTGGGAATAACCACATTATTAATTAATTTGCTTATAAATGTTACATTTATATAAACGTAAGTGAATCAAATTCTAAGAAAAGTATTTTTTTAAGGAAAAACTACTACTTTCTTTTCACAGAATTTGTAATAGGTATTACTCATGAGAAGATTCTCACTAAGTAAGAATAGCACAACGAGGTCAAGGACAAACAACGATTATTAGTTTGATTAAACAAAGATAACTCATCACGTAGCTTTCTATTCATATGAAAAAAGTCTTTAAACTAAATTGCAAGACCCGTTAAATCCCCGAGATGATTCTCATATTGAGCTCAATGAGATAGCTCGTATCGTAAGTGCCCAAGCTAAAGACGAAATATCTAAAATTAACCACATATTTTTCCTTTTTTAATACCAGGAAAAAACCCCAACTTTCTTTTGGCAAATTACGTCACGAAATCCGGCTTACATCCGTGAGATGGCTCTTATTTAGCACAAAAAATTAGGTCAAATGATGAAAAAGGGCCGAAACTGGCTTCTTTGGAATTTACATACAAACTCGCTGAAGGCTTTAAAAGAGGTTTACTGTTTTATTTCACTTGGAACAATGTTGCATTTTTGTCTCGGCTCCTTTAAAGGGATAATGTATGGGATCCGGCGAATTATGTAAGCATAAATTTATGTTCCGATATCATCTGTTTTCAAAATAAAAGATGTGCTAAAATACACCGTGAGCTTTTAACAGCTCAATGTTATTATTTTCATAGCAACAAGTTTTACATACCTACAAGACAAATAGATAATCTGTTCATAGAGAAGTTATAATAATGATACATCTAGTTGCATACTGACAATTGACATTCGTCAAGTAGATACGCCTCATTTCACATTTGAACGCAATTGAAGAAGCGGAACCATCCACCAGTTGCGTTATTGACCTAACAGACATGCGCATCCCTGCAGCAAACAATACTACTTTCCTAAACACAAACCAACCGTCAATTAACGCTACGCATATCTACTACAAAGTAAAAGTTATAATACTGAAGTCTGAATGCTCGGATTGATTCGGAAGTCGATGCATTGATAGGAGATATAATTTGGTTTTCAATTATTAATTCGCATTTCGCGTCTGATGGTGTGATTGCGTTGTTCTTCTAAACAACGAAAAAGATTTTGATGCGGATTTCACCATCATTACCCGAATACGGCATAGCCAAAAGGAAGGGTTATGATTTTAGCAGTTTATGTATGTCTGTAAGTATGTATGTATAAAAGTATGTATTTACGTGTGTTCCACCGTAGCGCCTCAATTACGAAACCGATTTTAATGAATGAGGTATCAATAGATTCGTAATAATGGCCAGGGTGACATAGGCTATATAAATTCTTCCTAAATATAATATGGTGGACTTTACACGTAAATTTCTGACTACGAAAAAAAATAAATTGAGATAATATTTGACATTTTTGGTGTCAAAAGAAAGGCATTGACGAGCACATTACAAATATGAATATATGTCATATTGTTTAAGTAAATAAATATGTTTAAATTGTTAAAAATAAGTAAAAGTGGAGGTAAATAATACCAACCGACCGCGGCGAGCGTGATTTTTCAGTAGTCAAGGAAGGTTTTATGACAATGAGTATAATACATTAATATTAAACTTACATTACTAAAGAAACCGCGATGTTTTGTCAAGTCGTATAAACCGTGCGAAGCCGGAGCGGTTCACTAGTCGTTTTTAAATAGAGCATTACAATAAAAATCCACCTTTTTGATCTCGTTGATAACCTACACAAAATCAACGCATCTCATCTCACGAGTCCTCCATCGATTCCACCGGCCAAAGGTTCCGAAAACCGTATTGGGGTCACTCCGGTCCCGTTACCTCAAGGAACCTGTTCCCTCCTGGCTACCTGGTACATGGTGACTGACAACTACTTATTAGCTGCCCAAATTATGTACTTACTTACTTTACTTCGAAATCGTTTCAGTACGAAAATGTTAAAATGTGTGCTTGAAAGAGCTTTGGTGTTGCGTTTATGAGGTAAAGGAAGTTGCTCGCGTAGTCGTGTAGGCAAGTTTGATGCGCGGTTATTTCCAAACAATTCTTTTGTGAATTTCTGCTTCTGTTCGTAGTGTGGTCTCTTCGTATACCAATATAATATAATTTTAATAGTGTAAGTAATTAGATCTTGTATTTGCTGAATGAACATGGCTTACTTTTTGCACATCTGAGGTAGTGGAGCAGGCCATTAGGCTGACTAGTTTCATTAGTATTAAGAAGAGTTCGTCTGTAAAAAAGACAAAGTTGCTTTACGCATGAGACATAGGTACAGTCACAAACAAAAGCACGGAGATTATCCTCGTGAGTACACTTGCGTACACAAATCTGTCTCAAACAGTTCTAAATACTAAACGTACGCGTTCCACATACGAACGAGGCGGCGCGCGGCGCTAGTAAACCCACATAGTGATCACATACACACATTTTTGTGGCCAAAATACAGTTTGTTTTTTAATTCGGTGCTCAACTGGTCGACTTTTCAACGCTTTTTTGTGGAATTAAACGGCTTTTTTTACGGATTAGTATTTTTGGCAATTGTTTCAAGACACTGAAATACTAAACAGCGGGCTATTTGTTTCTTAACATTAATAAAATTCTATATTTATTTATATTTATGTAGATAGAACTCATAGTACATTATTCCACCATATTATATTCTAATTTATGACCCATCATCTCTTTTAAATTCTCTTTTCTCCCATGGATCAAAGAATAACTTACATCTATGCTTGCCCCACTATAACAAATAAATAACCTAAAAAAATTGTGCCCATGTCATTTGCTGCGAATGACATGCGAAGCTAACCCGTTCATTACTGCGGTATTATATGATGCCGGTAATAACATACCGCGTGAGGTCTTAGCGGTGTGGGGGTTAAGTCGGCGGTGATCACGGTTATCAACTGGTTATTGACAATAGCAAGTAATAAGTCTCGAGTTAAACTAGGTTTTGGAGCCAAATGCTGGGTCATTGAGGTTATTTATGTACATCTAGATGTTTGATTATAGTTGGGACTAAATAAAAATTAAATTTATTTTTGTATAATGTATTAAATGCACCAAATAATAATTTAAGTCAAATATTTCATAAAAATATTGATGCGTTGTAATAAATGCCATTAGGTTACTTCTGTTCTACAAAATAAAATAAAATAAAATAAATTATAAGAATTTATTGACAATAACTTCTAAAATCTTACTTATTTTGTCTTTCGAATGTATGGATGTTTCAAATAATGTAAACATGTATATATTCTAAGTTCACAGACATGCTAGCTATGTTTCTTAATTTTCCACCAAAACTCAGTGTGACGCGTCTGTCCGCAACTGGAATGTAATTAATTAATACCTTTAAAATAAATAAATGTTAGACGTCAGTATAAGTGATGAGATGCGAGCGATTCTTGTGAAAAATCATAATCGCAATACTAACAACCTGTCTCCGGAACGAAAATCAACGAGGCCGTGCCAAAATTAATCTCATGTCTACTGATCTATTATAATTAGCTGTAAATAATTAATTTTAAAAAAATCACAATCATTGACATATTTCTATGATTTTTAACAATTTCTTATTTATGTTGATTTTCAATTACTTCTTTTTGTGTTACTTTCGTTTCACAAATCGGTTATAAGTGTTCAACTTACATTCAATATTTCAAAACTTCCGTTTCGCTTGCTGCTGCTTGTTGCTATAAAATCTTAATTCCTGAAGAATATTATAGTCTATGCCACTGTGTTAGTAGCAAACACAAGTCATAACAAAATTCTTTAGGAAATCTCGCCATTCTCTTATTCCTCGGGCACTAACAGTAACCCTTGTTCATTCAGTCCGCGAACACCCAATCACAAGAGATTTAGCTGAGCTCCGTTACACCATATTAAATTTATTCGCTGTGTGTTTATAAACGTATACATAAAAATGAGCGGCCGGTACTTAATGAAATAATGTTGATGATACGAGATGCGATGCGGACCACTTAATAAATTAGTACGGTAGGTTCAGTTCAAATAAATAACAGTCAAATCGTACCAATTTTATTATTCATCTATAATTGTATAGTGTAATCAGTAATATCTTAAGCAGATTCTAAAATAATAGTTAAATTAAATATTATTTGAGAATTAATCTCATCAAAATAATCACTTTAAACTTAAAAAAGTCCGAAATCTAATTAATTTCACAAAACTATTCACACCTCAAGGAATCGTGTGAAACCTAACAAACAAGGCGCTCCAATTAACATCCTAACAATGTGCTATACCACTGTGACGTCACTAACGGTAAATAAATCTAGTTCGTTTTTCAAAAATTCAAACTAGTTTTACAGAGCTGGCGGAAACCGTTAAATTATGAGTTTTATGAGTCTGGTATGTTTAATTTATGGATAATATTGAAGTACGAATGACTTGTAAAGAAATTTGGATAACAGACGTGTTACCTACCACAAAAAAAAAAACAGCGTGTCTATAAACAGCTAGGCTAGGTTAGGTTACACTAAATACTTTTAAAGGAAAATAGAAACTGTATTATTCAATAGCTTGATAAATTAAAGATTTACAGCCATGATTTCAGTACCTAATATCAAACAACAACTATCCTGAGTTGTCATGTTGACAATATTCCTCAAAAAAACATAAAATACAAATTAAAGCAACATTTCTTACAAAATATAAATACTCGTACCTAAGACATTTATATTAAAAATATTATTATTAATTGATTATAGTTAAATAATTAAAGGTTTAATATCTAAATTATGTAGTTGATGTTTTTGGTGCACGTTTAACTCCAATGAGTTTATGTTGGCACCAACTTGAATGTATAATTGTTTGTGTACTACTGAATAAACAAATATAAATAATAACTGCACATAATTACTTTTCATAGAGAACACACAAAATCGAATCACTTACTGATCCCGTTGATCAAAAATTAAACCACAAATAAAATCATTAATTGTTTCCGAAACTTTCCAATCAATCAGACGGAGTGTGTCAAAACAATCAGGTTGCTACCGAACTGTCGCATAAAAATGAACGACTTCATGATGACGTCACGACGAGGGTGTTCCCAATAAAGCTGTCAGTGATGCCATTAGTAAGAGATTAATTGCAAACGGGACGTGCGCCCGCGCAGCGCAGTGTGCAGAATAGTGGCAGAAGGTTAGAACTTAAAATAATTAGTATGATGGTCTATGGACGCTGTCACAAATGGGTAGTCAAATCATTACTTTTTTACACAAAAGTATGTTTATTAAATAAAATGAACAAACACTAAATAATTAGTTACTAGTTACTAGTACAATCACTAGTTGTTAAGATATTACTTGTAAAAATAATAAACCATTTTTCATTTTTTTTTTTTTTTTTTTTTTTTTTTTTTAATTAAACACTTTTAACAACAATTTGTTGATAGATGTGCATGAACCGAAACAAGATTGAGAATAGAAAACAACATTTTAGTTTATTTTAACAATCTGATTTCGGTCTTTCTGGTGAAGCATGTAAGTTGACTTTTTTGCAGTCGGGTTTCTTGATTTTTTAAATTATTTTATTTATTTTAGACTTTTTAGTAACCCGGCCGGCACACTCATATTTGAACGAAAACTGTGTATTTTGATTAAAAAAATTATTATAAATTTATAATACATAATAACCGTCGAAATCCATCCAGCCATTTGGAAAGATACGAGGTAGTAAAGAAATTTACATAATACATACAAGATACGCGCGAAAAACATAACCTTTCCTTCGCAGTCGGGTAAGAACTCTCTGCAAAAATATTTAAAGGACTTGACACGAACGATTTCTATACAATGTTTTGTCGTTAAGATCATCACCTCCTACTTCATAAATATCAAACACTACGTATTATACCTAAGCAAGAAGTTTCTGTTGACTACCGTACACTCTTGCGCATAACAGTCCCGATCGATCACTATCGGATCTATAGACAGATCATTATTGTGTTAGATCCACAATAAAGATTGCTCGGCCACGATCGAGGATCCAAGCTGTACGTAAATTAAGTTGTATACGTTTAAGTAGCAATAACTGTAAATGGCAAAATGTAGTAGAAGTGGCAGTAAGTGGCAGTAAGTGGCAGGAAGTGATTGATGACGTGCCATGTGATAGCGTTTGATGGCTCGTGAGATAACTGTCGTTGGTATAATATTAATTTGCGATAAAGATTCTGTTCTTTTTTCAACGAAGTAAGTACCTCGCGGCTAAATAATGACCGCGTGGATAAATCAATCTGTGAGGTTCAGTTACCCTTGCCGCGGTTGGTCTAAGGATGGGTGACCTTTCTTTACAAAATGAGACCTCTCTGATTGTCTGAGAACATGTTTTTGTTCCTTCCGTATGGTCTATTCACCTTTTCAATCTTAGAAGATTGTCGGAAAAGAGATTGAAATGCAAAAAGTCTCCATATTACTTGCCTTAACATACATATTCGTGGTCAGTCGTGGTATGACGAAAAGCTTCGTTTACTAAAATCAATTCATAACAAAAAATTATTCATGTATCGAAAAATTGAATGCGTTTACAAACAAACAATTTCTCACACACAAACACTCAGACTAGAACAAGTATCTGTGGCCACAATATTTGTTCAGTGCGGGAATCGAACCCGTGACCCATAGCGCTGCGAGTGAGCATAACTGTGCCATTAAATTATTCATCTCGTAAAACTCAAATACATCATTATTATGATATAAAAGAGTCTCCCTCTACCAACAAAATCAAAACAAACTCAGCTCTCAAGTCCAAATCAGTCAACTAAATAATTCAAAGTGTTCAAGTTCTTGCGAAGTTTCACGGACCTGTTCGCAGTAGTTACAATGTCACGGTTGCAAGAAACGAGGTGCGCCGGCGCAGCGACTGCGAAAGAAAGTTGATGACGCACACGAGCGCACACACGTAGGGGTTTATGTGTCTGCATGCGACGGGGGCGGGGCGTGAGTGAGTGAGTGTGTGTGTGCTGCATTAGATGTGGATTTTGTGTCACTATAGTTGGTATATAGGACACTTATTTACTGTCTTCTTAATGTGAAAATTGTTGTTTTAAATGTTTTTATGAATATGGTAATTTATTATAAAAAAAAGTGTGAGTGAGAATAAACGCAATTGAATGTTTAATCCAGTATCATTAGAAAGCATTCATCTTTTTCGAATTTGCTCCAGAAAATTGTTCTTCTGACTTCAAACATGATAAACTATATCGTTCTTTTAAACCAACACAGTATGCAATATATCCCGGCTAAGAACACTTGTTATCATCAATCTGAGGGCCAATTCTCGTAATTAAAAACGTTCAAATTCCAAGTCGCAATGTCAGCCAGCGACAATCAAATGTCAAAAATGTAGGCAAACTCTATACAATTTTGACAGATTGAGACTGAGATGAGATTGCGAACGTTGTTATAAAAATACGGGAATTGCCCCTCTGATATAAGATAAAAACATTCAGTACGCTTCACTTTCACTTGCAAAATTGCTTAGTCATAACTTATTTTTCAAATCATTAACGTGTACTTGCGTTATGTGTGTGTGTAATCACAACTTCGCTCACACACCCACAGTGTGCACACAAGTAATCGC
Source organism: Cosmia pyralina (assembly GCA_946251885.1). Taxonomy (NCBI): domain Eukaryota; kingdom Metazoa; phylum Arthropoda; class Insecta; order Lepidoptera; family Noctuidae; genus Cosmia; species Cosmia pyralina. The sequence continues at coordinate 832,086 of OX276345.1, forward strand.
AAACAACGTTGTGTGCACACTCACACATACAGACACTGGCAGTAGGTCACCGTACCGCGGCGCGCGTTGATGTCTTTTCTATGGACATTAGCACTTGGCCGCGGGAGCTGATTTTTATCATGAATTTTAATTTAATATTATAATCAGGGAACGATTTAATGGGATCTATGGTTCGAAAGAGAAAATTACGATGTATTTTCTCTTACTCGAATATTGTGTAAGATTATACAGAGAAATGAAACGCATCATTATTGATGATGGAGATGTTTACAATAATTGATGGAGATTAATAGCTCAAAAAATAGTCTATTTTGTTTTAATTTAAAGAACCTGCAAATGCTAATAATTTGATGAATTATCATTAGAGAATTACGTTTTGGTCGTTGATGAATATAATAATTGTGTATATAATAATATTATTTTAAATAATGTGTTAACGGACGAGTACTTTAATAATAACCTCAAAAAATACTTATTTATTGCATAATAATAATTATTGCACGTTGTATTATGCAGAAGTTTTAAGTTTGGCTGTGTTTATAGTAAAATTGCTTATGGCTATAGCAAAAAGTAATGCCCAAATCATAGAAAACCGTATTAGCGGGCCGCTGTGAAATGTAAAAGTCGTCAAGTCATGTTAGTAAACAACGAAAAATCATGCAATTCTCAACCTTATTACTCAAACCATAAGAGGGTGATGTGAGTTTTCTATTTGCCAAGTAAAAGTTTTGTTATACTTGTAGTATTGAGAAAATTGTAAAATATCGCAATTTTTTGCGCTAAATTAAAGTTTACTGACGGTGTTATTAAAACACAGCGTCACGGCGTTTAACATGACAAACATTTTGTTAGACGAAGCTATTAGCATGCCAACACTTAAACAGTGATTTAAACTCAAACTCAAACTCAAAGCATTTATTTCAAATAAACCAATTACAGGCACTTTTGAATTGTCAATGGGTCGGTCAGTCAGAAAGATGAAGCTAGTTGCCCATTCCAAAGCGTAGTAGATCCCTATGGAGAAGAACGGGCAAGAAACTCCACGGACACTCTTTTAAATCATAATATTTTTACAAAATATTGGTTACATCGTTCAAGTTGAAAATATACATGTGAGAACAATGTAGAAAGACGTGCACGTTAAAAAGCGTCCGTAATAAAAAGATAATAACTAAAACAACTAAATTAAATATTAAAATTAAAAATAAGCCATGGCAGCTAAGAGACGACCAGTCCCAACTGACGGCGCCCGTTCACGACATTTACATACCGTTAACATAGTCTTAACTAACTGAAGTTTAATAATACATTGGAAATTAACAAATGAACATTGATCAGCAAGCTTGATGTTTTCAAGATAATCATTAAGTTCAGAGGTTCTAGACTAAGTGACATTCTATCAAAAGTCATAAATGTACGGGACTGACTTATGCTACCGAAAAGCTTATATCAGTCCTGTTGAAAGTCGCCGTAGAAATACGAAAGTCTTTGAAAGATTTTGTAATAAGTTAAGTGACAAAAGCTTTTAAAGACTTTCCGCCAAAGAACCAGTTCCTACAGGATATTATTATTCGCTTGAGAATTACAAATTAGACCAGAAATTGCGTAAGACAAAGACACATAAACAAACATGCATACATAAAAAAAAACACTCGTACAAATGGAACTGTCGACATTTCGACATAAAACATTTGGCTCACTTCTCTTTTAGTGTTTATTGTAAGTAATAAATGATAAAATAAGATATTATCTTTTTGACTAATTCGCTTAGTGACTGTTACGCTCAAAGTGTTCAGTTAAAAGTAAAAAGAAACATATTGTTTGTTATTTAAACTCATTTGTGTGATCGTATGGCGGTTACCGTAGTATTGTTTAAGTTACAAGCGATTAGCGACTTCCGTAAGAACGCAAGGTTTGAATCAACTCAGCCTACCGCAGTCTACTGCTGGACTCAAGCCTCTCCCAGGCTGCGCCACAATACCTTGTCGTCCGCCTTCCGCATATAGTAAGTCCCAATGCAAGGTTTAATAAAATGTAATTGAGATAGATCTACAGAACATTAAGAAAAACGATTCTTTAAGTGAACATTTTCAAAGGGATTGAACTCAACCATTTAAAAAAAAATTCTCAAGGTATTTAACTAAATACCTTGATAGTTTTAATAATTTCATTAACCATAACTGAATTAACTGGCTTTAGTAACAAACTAGTAAGCCACTACCAATTCAAACCTAATTTTTTTTAACCGACTGCGAAGAAGGGTTATGTTTTTTATTAATTCGCTTTCCGCCCTCTTATTGCACCCCCCACCACCACCTGCAACTGAGTACCTACATAAAACAATGTAGTACCTTCCGTACAGAAAATAATTACAGCTTCATATCTCGGTGAACGACCTCGCTGCCTTTAGTAATAGTATCGCCATCAAAAATACACTTCTGGACACATCTTTTGGCCCACCTTGTATTTTCAGTTTCGTTTGGTCCTAGCTAAAATTTTATATTAGGTCGAGCAAAAAGTTTTTATGCAGTTTTGAACCTGGCACATTCACAATTTCATTCAATAGTCTTTTTTTGAATTTCGAACACAGAATTTAAAGAAACAAAAGACAATTTGGAGCCTGTCTGTTGATATCAAACAATCGAATACTAAGAAAACTTGGTTTTATTGGTTTACTTGGATTTAATTCTTGAAAAAGTGATTGATATCTTTGGTTTTGCAACAAATATTACTTATTCTTAACATTATGGTGAGGTTCTATCAATAATCTATGGATACTTCACCTGAAGTCGCCGCCCAAGCTGTGGCACTTATTCAGGCCGGACACAGCCAAAGAAACGTGAGTGCTCAACTTAATTTAAGTCGATCTGCGGTCCGAAATGTTTATCGGAGGTACCTAGAGACTGGCGGCTTTGTTCGTCGCCAAGGAAGGCCACGATCTCGGGTCACAACTGAAAGGCAGGATCGATTCATCGTGACGACCAGCTTGAGAAATCGTCACCTTACCTCCATTGAGATACAAAACCAACTTCGCGACTTCCACGGAGTATCTGTGAGCGCTTGAACTGTTCGGAGAAGGTTAAAAGAACGCGATATAGTACCACACAATCCAGCTAATGGCCCCAAACTAACGCGAGCCCACCGAACAGCGCGCCTTCATTTCGCACGCAGTCATTTAAATTGGACACAGCAAGATTGGAGCCGTGTACTCTTTTCTGATGAGTCTAAAATTATGTTACATGGCAATGATGGAAGGAAGAAGGTCTACCGACGTAAGGGAGAGCGTTTCGCACAATGCTGCTTTGAAGAGAGGGTTGCTTATGGCGGTGGCTCATGGACTGTCTGGGGCGGTATATCCGCGAGCGGCAAAACTCAACTTGAGGTTGTTACAGGACCACAGCTGCCAACATTAAATGCTGTAAGGTACATTCGTGAGTGCTTAGAACCTCACGTGATACCATACGCGGACTATGTGGGCCCAAATTTCCTTTTTATGCATGATAATGCAAGAGCCCATGCGGCCGGCATCGTCAGGGAATATCTTCGGGATGTGAACATCACAGTTATGGACTGGCCAGCCAGAAGCCCAGACATGAACCCCATTGAGCACATGTGGGACGAGCTAAAAAGACGTGTTAGGGCTCGTCAGCTAGTTGCCCAGACGATGCAGGAGTTGAAAACTGCCATAGAAGAGGAATGGGAGATGATCCCTCAAAATTTCATAGAGCGGTTGATAAACTCTATGCCTAATCGTATGAGAGCTGTGGTAGATGCCCATGGAGGCAACACGCGTTATTAAATTAAATCTTTATTTGATAAAACATGTTTTTTATTCAAAAATCAATTGCCTTTAACAAGGCGCATATCCGACTTGTTAGGCGTAGCTCCATGTCGTATGGTATTCTGAATTCAAATTTAAAACAATACGATCGAAAAAGATGGTAAAATGTATCAGGTTTAAAACTGCATCAACAGTTTTTGTTCAATCTAGCAATCATATTTCGGTAGGGGCCATCGAAACCTAAACTCTAAGGTGGGCCAATAGATGTGTCCAGAAGTGTAATAATACTGACAGTTCCGTTCAAAACTTTTTGCTCATTGTTGGACGCAGTATGTGCTGGTTGGAGAAATTAAAAATATGTGGCTTTATGAAGCTTTACCTTAAAATGTGTACAACTGCAGTCCGACCGTTGACAGAATGCGTTCGTGACACGTGCCAGTTGAGACTATTTCTAGTACTTAGTAATAAGAATCATATTCGCAAAACATATATTCATTAATATGAAACTTCTACAAGGATCTTTCCGCGCGTAGGAAAAATTGGAACTAACCCCGACATCTTGTTTTTTCCACACATACGCTCATCAACAACGCCACCTTCTGAAACACCACACCTGTCAGGTGTTGTTAGAGAGCATCACGCTGAATATGTCAATGGGAGCTGGCAGGTTGGCAGGTTTGTGGTGTTTCCCCATTAGTAGGTGCCATCAATACATTCGCACCGGCGACGCGACGCGACGCCAGTCTCAGCAGCGGTCAGTGTATGAGTGTGTCTACTCGTTACTACTTGTTAGGGTAGTGAATTTGATGACTATTGGTTAAACTACGACGGTGAAAATTTTAGTTCTGTTAAAAAAACGGGCCAAGTTGGGATGAATTTATGCCAAAAAAAAATGTAAGCTTGTAGTTGAAAAGCATGTTCTTTTATACATCGATATAAGTCATGGTCAATTCTCCAACTGTAAATGTATGTTTGTAATAGCAAAAAAATGCTTGTGTGAAAAAACTACAAATTAACTATTTTTGGACTTTTTCCTTTACTTGTACCTTGTCTCTTGCCAAATTTCATGATCTAGGTCAATGGGAAGTGCCTTATTGGTTTTGATTTATTTGTGAGCATCAAAATACATTATATCGCTTATAAGGCCGTATATTTTCATTGCGTTGACTTAGAAGCTTAATTTTTTATAGCTCCAAGAAACCGTAGAATTACATATTTGATATTAGTTTCAACTTGATACCTCCACGCGTTACTGAGAAAAAGGGTCTTGACAGACTGATAGACAGACGGACAACGAAGTGATCTTATAAGGTTTACGTTTTTTCCATTTGTGGTACGGAACCCTAAAAATAATCATAACGTTCAATCTTTTATAAAACAACGTGAATCTAAACTGAGGGCCAATTCTCGTAATTAAAAACGTTCAAATTCCAAGTCGCAATGTCAGCCAGCGACAATCAAATGTCAAAAATGTAGGCAAACTCTATACAATTTTGACGGATTGAGACTGAGATGAGATTGCGAACGTTGTTATAAAAATACGGGAATTGCCCCTCTGATATACGAGGTAAAATTGTTTTTTTGTTTCTAAGAGGTCATCTCTGAAATTACTAATCCGATTACAAAAATACTTGCTATACCATAATGTTTTATGGTGTAGTTGACTTCTAAGTTTCGATTTTGCTATGTCCTGATCCAATCTCCGGAGCGAATAAACCTCTAAAACTATATTATTACCACGTGGTCATTTATTTTTATTTAGTGGTTTGGTGGCACTTTCTTATAACTACTTACATATTATACCTACATAGTACAGTTAACAATTCTTAGCCTATTTTCGACCTTATACACTACAATATCATTCGACTAGCTACAGCAGTGACCCTCAGCCTGATAAGCGGCTAACAGCCAGCCCGTAAAGCTGTCAACATTAGCATAAACAAAGGCTAGCACTCGCGGCACATGCGCTCATAACGATGTGTAATACGGTCAACAACACATCAGTTAACACTTGAACTACGAATACCGTCCTTGCTGCTATGACAAACAGGCGCTGTCATAGTCGGATTGTGGCCAAGTACGTGCGGTTGAGTGTACCCAGTCGGAGCGAGCGCGTATGTAAACAATGGTTAACTGTACCGCCACGCCACCTTGACTCGGACAACGCGTCGGCCGCCGTGTAAATATTCCGTGTGTGGAACCTACAGGATGATTCCATTCTGAGACATGTATTTAGAAAACATTAAGCTAAGTTTTATTGTTTTTTAATGTATATCCAGTGCAGTGTCATGAAAAGCGTGAATCTTGTTCAGCCAATTAACTGTTGCTGTAAATTTTAGTTACTTAACTTATATCATCTGCCTTCTACTTAATTTATATTACTGTGTAAAACTTGCAGCACATTTAATTTTAATAACAAACAAACTAATCAGTACATCAGAATAAGTGCATACAAAATTGAACGGTGCAGTAGCTACTGGCTTTCCAACACAAAATACAACACATTTAACAATACCATCCACTAGAAAATGAATAACAAATATACCTCTATTATACATTACCAATTTACCAATACCAGACATTACAATACCGCAATATCTTTATAACAAACAACCGAGTGATTGACCAACCGTCGAATTGCACTAGATGTGCAAACTAGCCAACTATTCAAATTAGCTCGTAACCCATTGTAGTAACTATGCGGTGTACCGCTAATAATATAACGATAAAAACGGCAAAAAAGTTATTTAGCTATTTAACAAGAAAGCAAACAATCTATTTGATAAATATTTTATTAATGTAATTCCATTAATTTTAGGTTTTAAATACATGACAGACATGCACCTGATGCACCCTAATTGCGTAACTTATCTCGGAATTTCAGTACCTCTAATTTTGATAGAACAACAAATCCATTGCTTCTTTTGTCTGAAAAATACGTCTGCTTGACAACAAAAATAACGCAATGGATATTGTCGAATTGACAAAAAATTCAACGGATTTTAATTCTTAGTGTGTTATGGATGTAGGATGCCGGATTTGTTTTTGTGAACAGCCTGTATGTCCACGGGAGTGTCACTACGTCACAAGTGGTCTAGCGGCTCGCGCATGCGTCATACGCGTCGACACATCACATAGTACACATACGGACGTTGCTGCGTGCACGCAAGTGTGAGTGCAATGCTAGTTATTAAACTTTTTGTGTATAAAGATGAGATGTAGGAACCGGTTCTTGAAATATATATTGTTTAGGTTATTTGAGTTCATGTTCGAACTTCTTAGGGGTCTTTGCCCGCTAGTAGGGGCTAGTATAAAGCCTATAGTTTATACATATAACGTGATAAAAAAGTGGTAAGGTTATTTAAAACAGAAACCAGCCGATACTTGTTACCTACTAAGCTTTGCTTAACAAATAAAAATCTCGAGAAACAGGACTATAGTCGTTTCTATAATCACAAGAAATGAAACTGTCCTCAAGAGTAATTTTAATTCTATCTTATTATTTCTTGAACCACTCAGTAAAGCACAATAAGATCTAAACAAGCCATAGTAACCTCTTATCTTACGGACACCATGCAGCTAACCCATTGCCCCTGTGCCTTACATCGCCAGTGGCGCACGCGCACCATAGCCACGCTATATGGCACTCTTTATCTAGATAGATCTATAAAATCTTAGCTGTAAGATACGCGATTCATCTTGCAAGTAGATCATCGCGATTTAATGATTTTTATTACTCCAATAGTGGAGTGAGTTTTTTCCTGCCTAAAGATGATACTAAACAGCTTGTAGTATAAAAACTCATCTACATAATTTTCGATGATTAGCATAACATCATCAGCCTATCATTTTCCCACTGCTGGGCCACAGGCCTCCTCTCGGTGAGAGGGAGTGCGTTGTAACCCACCACGCGGGACCAGTGAATTTTTGGTTCTAGTACATGCCGGATTCCTCTCGATGATTATTGTAGTTTATTTGTAGCTGGTAGGGGACTCCCTAGGAAGACATATAGTGGCCTTATCGGTGATGTTCTTCGGAAAGGTCAGCTGAGTAGTAGGTACTCGCAACCGGCGTGCGTGTATGACCAGATGTGTCAACGTCAATGAGGCAAAAGGAAGTAGCATGATAAGAAAAAGAGAGAGAGATATATGTATATAAGGATCATAGCAGGTGGCGTCCTGTAGTTTCTGCCTACCCCATAAGAAAAAGGCATGAGTTTATGTATGTATTTGTAGCCTTACTATTTCTTATCTATTGGTTAGTGTCAATATTCAGAAGTTTTAAAGTGTTTCTTAACGTGGTTGGAAGGAAAATCTTAAATTACTATAGGTAACCTAAATGTAGAATGACTTATGAAAGATATTTGCAACCAAAACAAGCCAATGTAGAAGAATACCGATGCTATGTACTAGGCTAAAGAACAAAGAATAATGTAGCTACAGTCCAATCCAGAGCTTCTGATGAGCCTCCAAAGTAGTACTACAGTCTAACACAAATCTTCACTGACGAGTGAAGACACAGCAACAGAACCTATTTCACTTCACCTTCTTTTCTAACAACACTAAACTTACAAATTCACCAATTTTGCCCCCAAAACACAAACGTTGAGTCCACCTGTCCTATTCATATTCACGGGAGGATCCTCAAGGCCAGGCGTTCGGTGGTTGACCCGTAACTGTACAGGGCTATCCCGAGCTGTGCTCAGGACGACGACCTTAGGGCGAGCCGAGCGGGGGTTTTTGTGACCAGAGCGCGGGATTCGGACAGTCGGGTTGTTACCGAGTTTGATTGTCATGGCAGGTTGGAGTAACGGTCTGTTCGTTTGGAGGCATATTAGCGCGGTTTTATAGATCGGTGTATAGGGTCGTGCTGTTTCAAAATATGTTGGATAAAGTTTATTCTCAAAAAACGTTATTGTTACAGTTCTTATTTAAGCCCGTCTCTTTCTTATTTTATTAGAGTGAGAACAAAAGATAGTAAAAACTGAAATTAAGTTTAGTGTAAACACAACAGACTCGACACTGTTGTAAATAATGATTTATAGATGAGTCAGAGTTTACTTGAAGTAGCACCACAGTCTTTGCTTGACAAAAAGTAGAACAAATGTGCTTCCGTTCCAAAAAAAAACCATAAAAGTCCCTATTGAAATTAAATACATTCTGGAAAACAAATTGAAATGCTAATCAACCCTTTTACATGTAAAATTAACATAATGTGTACAGAAACAATGTCTTTATTTGTCACTCATTAGCATTTTACAAGTTCACGGAAGCAACATCTCTGAGCTGCGCCTCTTGCGTATTGTTTCTTAATAGTTTTTTTACTTGATTTTATTTGTTAAAACAATATGATGTTTGTGTTATAATGGGTGAGGCTAAATATCGTGTTTTGATGAAAAGACTTAACAGATAAGATGAGCAGCCAATGTCCATAATTGAAAAGAGTTTATTGCATGTCTTTAACACCACGACTTTCCAGATATACCTTATGGTCCACCGTATCTCCCGCCTTACTCTGAGAAGCCACTGAAAGAGTTGATTGCATGGTTTTTGCCAAGTGGTTACCAAGAACTAATGGCTCGTTGTCTCTCCCTAGGGTAGGGTTGCCATCCCCAAATTTTGAATATCAAGATTAGAAGGTAGGATACAGGACATTTCGAATTAAAAACAGGACGCAGTATCAGAGCAGTAGTTAATAGTAACACGCAATGAAAACAGGGTCATCAATTTGCCTAGCCTTTTCCCAACTATGTTGGGATCGGCTTCCAGCCTAACCGGATGCAGCTGAATACCAGTATTTTACATGGAGCGACTGCCTATCTGACCTCCACAACCCAGAACTGGGTAGTACGATACCCCTTGGTAAGACTGGTTGTCAGACTTTCGGGCTTCTGACAACCCGTAACGACTGTCAAAGAAATTTCAATGAAAACAGGGCAATGAAAATCAATTAAGTATTTAATTTATTTAAACCTTTTATAGTGAAAGTATCTAATATGAAATATGTATAATAAGTACGGCCGACCGATAAACGTATAAGATTGAAGGCAGCAGTAGCACGCGAAATTTAAAATATAGGAATTTACCAGGATGCTTTAAAAAACCTAGGACGCTACATAAAAACTATCCAGGACACCCCAGGACATCCCAAAAAGCGGGACATGTCCTGGGAAAACAGGACGGTTGGCAACTCTATCTTAGGGCCTTGCTATTGGAATTTTAAGGTTATTCATTACCTACCAGTAAAAGGTCTAACAGGATCCCTCTCAAACTCTCCTAATCATATTACTACCTATACTGCTATCATCAACAATCATTTCATTTCATGAGTTCTCATACATTTAGGAAATGTTACTGACATAACAACAAAATGTAAGCTGAACGTGTCCTTCAGTTTCATGAGCGCGCTGCTTGTAAATGACTTCACAAAATCGTGATATAAAAAGATATCGGATATCTGAAATAATTTCATAGCTTTTGAATATGAAATAAGTGGCTACAAAGCCAATAAATTACACTATTAAATTATTATCGTTCGTTGTCGCCATGTCGTTGTCGCCATGTCGTTGTAGCCATGTCCAACAGTTGAAAAACTTATTAATATCAAACATGGGTACTTTCTATATCTTGTCAGCGCAGGCGCACATTATATTTGTTTACAGTATAGGATATTGCGATATTATTCTCTTTATTAAGCTTTTGAGCGTAATTTTATAACGTACAATAAATGTTTTGTAAACGTGCGCTTGCCCAACTAATCGTGGTTGATTGTCGAAATAGACTCGTTTCGTTGTTGTACGATTGATTTTATAAAGTTTTTCAGTTCTGTTGTCATTCTGACGCTGTGCTATTTAAAGCCATTACACCAATTTCAATATGGCGTATAAGAATAGCGTTTCAATAAGACCTGCCTGTGTTTGTGTCCTATTTAATGAATTGCCTACTTGCTTGGTGGCAGCTCAGTTGGTGGTTGTACATCCTATACTATTAAATGAGCAATATTTGTACAATAATATATATATTTGTAATCACGTTCTCGAAAACGGCACTAACAATTTCGATGAAAGTGCAACTTTCATCGAAATTGTTAGAGCCGTTTACAGTATAGGAGTTTACAGGGGCGAAAAATCGATCTAACTACATCTCATTTCTAGGTTTTCTCCATTTACACATGAGCAGAGCTCGGTCGGCCAGGTACTAAAATCTAAAATCAGGAAAATTACCAAAACTTCTATCAAACTATATCCCAGTTTCATTAAATTAAAAAATAATTGATACCAATTACCGTATCGTACTAATAAGGTCAAAACAATAGCACCTACATGCCACAACACGCCACGCGTCCCACACTGGGCCACTGTGGGCCACCCAAAATCCACTCAACCTCGTTGTGGTGCGCATACCACGGTCCGCTCCTAAAAAAACCCGTTGGGCCTACCTATAACGGTACCCGCTGCCTTGACAAACGACCAAACAAGTATATTAGGCAATTAGGATGTAGGGATCAAACACGCCGACAGTACTTGTTAATACTAGGAAACAATTGAGTAAAGTACAGTTAAAATAATAAATGTTTAGCCAATGCAAATTGGCTAACTTTTTTTGGTGTATTTGCATTTTTTTCTTTGAGATAAGTTTATAGAGAATATTTGGGCAAGTATCATCTTTTTTTTATTTTTCCATTTTATGCTGGTAAGAACATAAAACGTGAATAAGTTCACAAACTAATGGAGGTCCATAATATTATCTGGACAAATATAGGATCAAACTCAAAGCATTTATTTCAATTAAAACAATTACAGACACTTTTGAATTGTCAAAGAGTCGGTCAGTTAGAAAGTTGAAGCTAGTTACCCATTCCAAAGCGTAGATCTCTATGGAGAAGAACGGGCAAGAAACTTCACGAACACTAATATGTAATCTTACTTTAATATGTAAGATCATTAATAGATTAATTATAGGTAAGTACGTAACCAGCGTGCGTGTATGACCAGATGTTTGAACGTAAACGAGGCAAAAGGAGTTTGTAAGAATCGTAGCAGGTGGCGTTCTGTAGTTTCTGCTTACTCCATGGGAACAAGGCGTGAGTTTATGGATGTATGTATGTAAGTACGTAACGTAAAAAATGCCATTACACACTAGAATACAGACAATAATCTCTATACAATGTATTCTAGTAACGATACAGTATATCTGAAATAAATATAAGCAGTATCAGCATCGATACAGCGCTTGTTCTTATTGTATCTGTTTGAAGGAGATCTTATCGTACATGAATGAATTGAGTATGCAGCGATAGCAGTAATATACGCGATACGCGTGGTGTGGACCGAGCCTTAGGTCAACTCGTGATGGTGACCGAAGCTTATTCAATATTCGCATACCTATACGACACACGACTTATATAATATTGCTAACATTTATATTTTTAGGATTCCGTACCCAAATGGTAAAAAGGAACCCTTATGATGCGACTCAGTCTGTCTGTCTGTCACAGCTGGATATCTCAAGAACTACTAGTGCTATTTACTTGAGATTTGGAATAGTTTTAGATGACTTTTGCCCAACTATTTTGCAAATAAGACAGAACTTTTTTTTTTTTTTGCAACATGGACTGAAAGGGGTTCCTAATAATTCGAAGTAGGGCTACTAGGGCATGTGGGGTATCATATGAAAGAGCGCTGTTTGCACATTCTCAAACATTTTTTCTTTTTTTTTTAGGCCGTTTAGTTTTCGTTTTTTGATGAAAAAAGTAAAAAAAAATACCGTTCCCCCCTGAATCTGAAATTATTGTATGTGATAGAAGTTTATGTAAAGATTACAGGAAAAATAAAACGATGTCTCTAAATAGCATACTTTTTCAGAAATCGGAACGGAACCCTCGGTGCGCGAGTCCGACTCGCTCTTTACCGGTTTTTTTTAAAATAAACACTGAAAAATTTATACGTCTGCTTTAAATAACTCAATCTGCCTAGCCTTTTCCTAACTATGTTGGGGTCGGCTTCCAGTCTAACCGAATGCAGCTGACTACGAGTATTTTACATGGAGCGACTGCCTATCTGACCTCCACAACCCAATAACTGGGTAATACGACACCCCTTGGTATGACTGGTTGTCAGATTTTAGGGCTTCTGGCCACCCGTAACCCGTGACAGTCGTCAAAGATCCACGAATGACAGCGGGGACTTAACGTGCTTTCCGAGGCACAGAGGAGTCTCGGTATGTAAAAATGGTCACCCAACCCCGGCAAGCGTAGCTTAACCTGATGGATCGACCCGTGCTTGTGGCGGAACATATGTCGTACTATACACATAAAAATAGACGATATATCCAAAAATATATTTACTGATATAACACTATGCATGCTAAGACTTATAAGCATGTATATACCTACATTATAATATAACTCAATGTAATTTATGTATTTCGGTAAATTTGAAGGTTCAGTAAGATAGACTAACGTTCTATGTGTTACTGTGCGAGGCGCTATCGCCTGTCAATAGCCCATCAGTAGCCCAGCCGCGGGTCTAGCCTTGAGGTAGGTTTAAAAACTGGATTCTCGTAAGTAATCATCATACAGAAACGGACATAGCTCTATTGTCGTGAATCAGCACCGTGAAAATCGAAAACCAGCCTGCTTTCTACTCAAATACCGACTTTATTGTCGCCGATCAAGGTTGTGTTTTGAATGACCAACCGTCGTTGGTTACGACCTGTGTATAATAAAGTAGTGTTTACGCCACTGACATACTTCCGTGTGTGTACCGTTAGGCGGCCCTGTTTCGCTTACACCCGTTTCTTTCACTCTCGTTTATAGCGTATGTTTTGTCTCTTTCTGTGCGCGACAAATTTTCGATGCGGGTGCCTCGTGTAGGTTGGCCTAAAAATTAATTTCGTGATACGATTTTTTTTTAAGAATCCGCCTGTTGCGGTGCGGATAGCCGTTTGTCGGTCAGTGTGGCGCGTGCTTTATGTTAACTTACCATGTCTAAGCTTTAGTGTTGGGGATTCGGCCCGACATAGGATTTAGGATTAGCATTAAGGCTTTTGGAGCATAACTTTGGCTTGGCACTGAAAGATATATGGACAGTTAAAGAAATTGGATGGTTTCGTCCTAGATACACAAAAATGCAAACAACATATTATGTACATATCTTTAAGCAAATCCAACAACAACAGCAAAATTTTGTTCGCTTTCCATCACTTCTAGGGAACCTAGATATCACAAAACAATTACCAACACGTTAGTTAACATTGTAGCTCAGTCGGATAGCGCCTAGTAACAGACTAACACACGATGCTACGTTGAACTTGTTACCAGTGATAATGAGACAGACAAACATACTGATGATTCAAAATTGCTATGCTACTTTTTAAGATTTAACATAGATAAAATACATGTCAAATGAAATGCTTCGCACATAACACTAGCAGGCGCCCGTTGTATGTTGTAGTGTTCTATTTGTTTTCTATTATCTAATTTCGGGTGCATGAAATGCGAAACATAAATATTAGGACCTGTTATTTAAAACTTGGGTAAATGTACCAATAATACCGAAAAAGTTAAGTTATTTCGCGTGTTTGCCGCAAAGGTTTTTCAACTTCAGTTGAGTTTAAACAATTAACTTAATACAACTATACTCTGCACCATTACTAATCCTCCCCAATAACAATACTCCTAACTTAATAAACAAATGATACACTCTACTTTCCTCGACAATGGATTACCCTACTTAAAGGCACCAGAAAACTTTAGAAAATCCAAAATGTCACAGTTTCTTCGCTCCCCGTTGTCAATCATAACCAATATTTTATAAAAGATCGTTTTGATTTACAAAGCAGACGTGTTTCTACTTTCACTCGGCCGGTCCATCGGAGCGAATAATCTATGGAACTGTGACAATTTCTACGGAATTGGGACGAGAGATGTTAAATTCTTGTATTTTTGTGTTTGTGTCAGAGTTGGTCACTGAGAACGGTGACATGGCGACGATGGGTGACGAATTTTTTACGCTCCTTTTGGCAAACGGAACGTTTAATAATGAAGGTGTAAATAATGATGATAGAAATTGATTAATAATTCACTGATGCACAAGCAAAAGCAGAATATAGAAGAGGAAAGCGAGCGATCAGATAATAATAGAGGCTATGAATGAAAATGATGGCAAAGATAAAAGTGGAATAAATTAGGCAATCCTGGCCTTGTGAAGCTTCAATAGTTTGGTGAATATTAAAATAGCAAAAAAGTTGACAATATTATAAATATTAATAGCAGCGTAGAGCATGAACAGTAAATATTTTCTGTTAATTAACTCGTTTATAAAATAACGTTAATCTTAGCTGGCCGCGCCCGAGTTCCGCCCGATACATCCAAACATCCTGAACCGTTCGCCTCGCTTGCTTGCACACAATCAACTTAAATGGTTACCGCTATATTTTAACAAATCCGCACAGAATTTATGTTCATATCGTGTATCGTACGCACGTCGTACGACACACTACGAAGTTATTCTCATGTGTAGGGTGGGTTTGCCTCCCGTCAAAATGGCTGTAACATATATCTAAACTATAATCGTTATGTAAGACTGCTCTGATCGCAACAGCTTTAATAATGAGTTTTTAACATCAGTGTTCAGTAGATGATTTACTTTATCAAAAATTGTTTTATCTGCGTTGAGTTTGTCTCATTCTTCATTTTCCTGGTTGCCTTGTCCGAACGGTAAATCCTGGGTAGACAACATGGGCTCTTTTCACTTCGTCTGTCATAGTCATTGCCATTGATTGATAGTCTCATTATTATTGCACACCGTTTAAAGAATATACGAACAGATTTCTGCTATTTTTAAGAATTTTTAGGAGGATATTGACGCATTTAAGGATATAAAGGGCTGTTTTAGCTTTTTGGTCTATTGTTTCGACAGTGCACTTATTTAAAGAATATTTGCGTAGATACTAAATACTACGAAAAATAAAAATATTAAATACTATTGTTGTCTATTAAAGTCACGTTCAGTATGCAATCGGTTGTCTGGTAATTCATTTTTTCTGCAGCGGGTTGCGCCAGCGATCGCCACGGCCGGCGCGCGCGCAATCGGCCTTTTATCCACACTACAGTATTTTGCGAAAAACTCAATCAAGGCCGCGTACTTGGCAGCCGAGACAAATCTATATTTTAATAGTATTTTTTCCGTGGAGCTATCGCAACTCATTGCGTGCAGACATTGGTCAACGGTGCGTGTTGTGATAGGTTCGATTTTTGTCAGTCTGAATTGAACGTTATGAAAATGCTTGAGAATCAAAGGATAGTTTTTTTCGTTAGGAAATAAAGCTGTTAAGAAATGCCCGAAATAAGCTAAATGGTAAAATTAATTGATTGGATTTTATTTTATTGTGCTGTAGCTTTTTACTAAAAATTCGCTCGCAATGTCCAAATTTTTCACAAAGGTGAATGAACCGCACACTCTGACATTGAAATGCTGCAGTCATTCGTGGCGATGCGATGTAGCAACAGTCTATTAGGAAACAGTTTTTATTGATGTCTCATTCTAAATAATAAACCTGTAAGCAAGTTTCTGCTTAGAATTCTCCACCTTTGGGAAATGGCGGAGGACCAGGAGTTGTGGAGTAACTGGGACTCTCCCAATATCCAGAAGAGCTTTGCGAAAGGCTGAGTGGATTGATTGATTTGGTAAAATGAGAAGGAATAAATCTTCGGAAAAGGCTTTTGGTTGAGGAAGACGACATTGTTAGCGGAATCAAAATCAAAATATTTTATTTCACATACCCTTCATTGGCCACATAATAAAATTTGATACGTCAGAAGCTAAGTACATAGTTTCGATAGGTCGTTTCCTATGGAGAAGAGCCGGCAAGAAACTCCACGGTTACTCTTTTAAAAATAATTGGCTTAATTATTACACTTTTTTTAAATAACAGTGTTAAGGTATGGGAGGACAATGTACTTACTTAACAAAAAACATTTTTACAAAAAAATACAAGCGACTTCCAAAAACAACACTACAAAGTGAAAAATAACTTTAATTTCTAAAGTCGGTGTCTGGTTAAATGTGTTTTTGTTTTTTGCCACCGACTTCCGAAATTAAAGTTATTTTTCACTTTGTAGTGTTGTTTTTGGAAGTTAATAGTATTTTTTTGTAAATAAGTTTTTATTTTTCACTTCTTTAGTTGTGGTATCTACCCTACACAAATTCTAATACCACTACCTGCAAAAGAAATTAGAACATCATTCACATAAAAAGTGGGGAAAAAATACGTATTATTAAAGCTAACTCAAAAACTACTTAAGCAATATTAATAAATTTGATATGGGACCAACTTTGAAGTATACTCTCTCGAATAAAATAAATATTTTTCAAATCGGACTACTCTGTAAAAAATTATGCGTGGTTAAAAATTAAAAAAATAAATAATTTAAGTATACGTGTCGACTTGAGAACCACCTTTTTTTTCGTCGGTTAAAAAAACATAATGTAAACAAATCTACTGCCTACTAGTCCTGCAACGTTCTCACATTCACAAAATAGAAATGAATATATATAAAGATACATAAAATAAAAAAATAAAAACCTATTTAATGGAAATGTCATGATTTCATGTGTCACAACTACAGCAACAAATCTGAATAAATATCATGTCCACAAAAGCCACCAGCCAGCCCGAGTCGAAATTAGAATTGTAGTAACATCAAATAATGAGATGATTACCTAATTGATTATGTCAAGGAAGAATGTAAAAAATAATTTAAAAAATTAAACATCGTAATTTGGAAGCAATAATAGACACTTACGTAACTATGCCGTTAATGAGGTACCAGGGAAGCCACATGTGCAGAAGGAATTATTTCCAAACTTCCTTGTCTTCAACGTATAGTGTTAAATGTTATAATTATGCTTTTTTGATAAGGACACGTTTGATGTGGGTATTAAACTTTCCATCGCTATGTGACTGTCATTGTTTCATCTTTTTTCAAAAATTTGTTGCCATATGTGCTTTTGTGCTTTGCTATATATACAAGATTTCTGTTTTGTAAGGTTTAAGAGAAAATCATAATGTGGAAAAGATTTATCAAACTTTACTTCCTCTACTGAACGCACAAAATCCTAAAAAGGTTTTCAGTTCTCATCCGTTTATAACCAAACCCCATGCAGCTTATAAATCTTTTTGTTTCAGTGCATAATCACCGGTAACCTAATCACTAACAATGTTAATGAGTAAACTCGTTTGATTTCGTTAGCGGCACCGTATCGCCGCGAACACGGTCAGGTATCGGGGCTCCGGTAACTGTGCCGGATCGGTGCTGGCCCGGTGCCGGGCTATCTGCGGCCAGTATCAACGTTCGATATGTGTTGCAAGTGTTTGTACTGCTTGTTGTTGCTTTTTGGCGGGAAATACGGGAGGTACGGGAAGAATTCAGGATTTTCCATTGCGGACAATACTCGAACTACGTCAAAGAAAATTTGACTTCCAAATCGTGTACCTACACTTTTTCTTAATGTACAAAATGGGGCGTGTCCTAGAATAAGATCTGTACACCGAAATAAAAATTTATTAAAATATAACTCAGGAAAATTCAGGAAAATCCGAAGTAACAATGAGCTGAATTGAGTATTTCAAATATCGTTTAGTTGATTTGCTGATTATTTGAAAAGTCTCTTTACATGACAACTAAACAGAAAACATAATGAACCAATTAACGAATCAACACGATGTCAAATTGATTCGTAGAACGGGCGTACCTACCTGTCTCCACATTTAATACCGTACGCCCCACTAAGCCTAAAAAGCCTTTTGTTTATATTGAAAACAGAACAAAAATGTCTAGAAATAAAATTAAAGTGACTGTGGGCCGCAGCACTGTTAGCTATTGAGGCGTATCGTTCGCGATTACCGCCTGCATCTCTGATTGCGTACTAGTTCATACTAATGCTCGGCTGTACTGGTGACTACGCTGTGTTTAGTCTAAATTATGTTTCTAGAGTCCTTTTTTTGAAAAATAATATTATGAATCATGACGTTTTATTGAGAAACTGTTTATTTTTACATTTTTATCATTGCAGTAGTATCTGCCGTATTTCACAAATTGACATAAATCCATAAAATATCTCTCCCTATGCTTTCTTTTTTCTTTTAGCGTAAAATCTTGACAAAAGTTTTGGTCTAGCTTTAGGTGACTTTCTGATTTCAAAGCCATTACGAGGAAATTTTCTTGTATTCCATCACCAGTGTACTAATGTTCGTTTTCCTTTGTTACAGATAGCGCAGCAGGGTGGCGGCGTCCAAGTATGGCGGTGGAGGACTGTCACTGGGCTCCGGCGTCGCGGTGAGGCGCGGCATGAAGTGCGCCGGCGTGGCAGGCGCCAGCGGCGACGAGCTGCTGCTCGGTAGCTGCTGGCTCGACCCCAAGCTCGACAACTCCTCCCCCCCGCCCACCTGCCACGAGCTTCTCGACTCTCTCCTCGCCCCTACCCCCCTCGCAGAACTCAAGCCTCTCCCCCCCTTCACCGGCTACACCGGACACCTATCTATCAATGGCATCTCTGGACACCACTACCATGCTATCGCGCAACGCATTCCAGAAGAAAACAATAACTATCCGACGCAGAGCGGCTATGGCGCCGACCATGACGTCGTATCCTCATCGACGTGCGCGGCTGACGCGGAACCTCCCGACTTAGAGGATGTCAAACCATTCCTCGACGGGCCCGACACCAAGCCCTTCGCAGACACCTCCGCCGTGGACTCCTGCGCCGCGTCTTGCTCACCGCCTGCCAAAATGTTCGAGGACGGGCACAAGCAGGACATGTATGACATCAGCTCGATAGAGGATATCGCGGCCATCATCGGCTCAGCCATTGCTGACACGACTGTCCCGTCACAACCTGAAGACCCTGAGAGGAATGACTCCAGAGACAGTTGGATGGACATTGACGCCTGGATCACGGGTGCGTGCACACAACCTGGTGACAAAATTGTACAACAAGATCTTGCGGAGTTCGGTTTGCCGAATTCACCACCTTCTGGAAATCACCACTCCAGTCTAGACTATCCTTGTAAAAACCAGGAGTTTTCCAAAAGCACTGAGTTTCTTCAGAAAAACTTAGGACAAGCAGGGTCGACACTGCAGTCCTTGTTGACGCATGGTTACATGCCACTGTTACAAAATCGGCTGCAGAATGGACCACCGGTCAAGCAGGAGGCTCCGAGCTCCACAAGTTATGGGATGGATGTGATATCAACGTCGTCTCCGCCCGGGAACGCCGTGTCCACGACTGATGGTGTTGGTGGGTTGTTAAACGGCCGATACGCACCGCATTATGCGCTCAGTCTCAAACCTGACGGACTTTGCAGTCCAGACAGGCTTCTTGGCTACCCGCATGCTCACACCACAACTTCCACACCAGCGAGTAAGAGTAAAAGGAGTAGAGCTAAAGCGAAACAAGCGAACAGCGGGAACATGCACGGCTCGCTCGCGTTCCCGTCGGCGACGGCGGCGGAGCTGAGCGGGCTGCTCGGCAAGGAGAAGCCGGTGCACCGGTGCGGGATATGCAATAGGGGTTTTCTGAACAAGTCCAATATTAAGGTCCACCTCCGGACTCACACGGGGGAGAAACCTTTCCGCTGCGACGTATGCGCGAAGGCGTTCCGCCAGAAGGCGCACCTCATCAAGCACCAACAGATCCACAAGCGGATCGGCAGGGACTAGCAGGTGTAGGCTCTAGCTCAAAATGAAGCATTTTGTAGTTTGTAATATAGTGTGTCTGTGACTTTAGTGTCAGTGAGCGGTGACGCAGCCGCAGTGCGCGCTGAATCTCATGTAGGCTATTGTAAATTTATTTCGTCAGGACAGGACCGGAGACGTTGCAGCGCTTAGAACATTGGCGGTCATTGCGAGTGCTGCGACATGTCGCCAGGCGCTCCGACGTCTCCACTACGTCTTATAACGTAGTTACGTGGTATCACGAGTAATTAATTTAACCCATTAGTATAACATTCCTAAGGACAAGTGCAATGTTAACTAGTTTTAAGTGATTTATATTCTCTGTATTATATTATTAGTTTGTAAGTTCTTGAAGTTTTCCGCTCCGCTTCTTTATGATTGTTTTCTGAACTATCCGTCTCACTAGTGTAGTTATATCTTCTATTATTTCGGTTATGTGTTGACGTCACCCTGACTTATGACATGCTACGTCATAGGTTGCTCACAAAAAGCGCAACGCTTTAAGACGGACAACACATGAACGAAATAAATATATTTTTGTAATGTATAAACATTTTTATTTAATGTTAAATGTGAATGGTTACTCCGATTACCTATTGTTAGTCAGAATTTTTAATTAGTTTTTTTTTTCTTTTAAATGTATAAATTATAACTTATAAGTACTTAATTAATTTAAGGAAGAGAAATGACAAAGCTCATGAGGCTAACACGATACTGCCAATTGTAAACCTTTTGTACTTACTCGTATAAACTTTGTATAAAATACTCTTTTAAAATATACGTGAAGTAGGGATTTTTAATTATTTGGTTGGCAACATAGTTTATGAGTAAGGTTTAGTTTTCATTATAGCTACTGCTAGTTATTTATTATTCGCGCCATTTCTTGGCTCTTTGAATTAACTTTCTACTTGAAATAACAAGTATTAATAACATACCTCAGAGTAACACAACAGTCACAAAATGTAAATAAATAAAAATCTTTGCGACTTATGTACAAGAAACATCATAATATATTGAATTTTCATCGTTTCATTATTATATTTATATGGGGACCAAAAGATTTGAATTATAGAAAAACTTAACTTGCAAAGGTTTTTAATGTTATTATCAAAGTAATCATTCATCATTTTGTCACATGTAACATCACAATCTAACCGTAGATCTATAAGTTTAACAGAACCATTATAATTCCATCACACACATTATCCTTTAAAATTACTTAAGTCATTTTAAAACGCAAGTTCATGAGCTCATCACATCATATCACACACACTCGACATCACTCATGTACTTGCATTTACAATACATTCATTCAAATAAGATCACACAGTCATTTCACTCCGTGATCACAAGAAAGGTCATTCGGTTCATTTTTGAACGGAGTCATTCATTATCAATATCATCATTGTTATACAGTTATCAACTTATCATACAATCCCCGCATATTTTGATAATTTTCCCCAACACTGGCTATTTGTCGTGATGAACTATTGCACCAACAGTCAACATTGTTGCACTATTTCCACCATCACGTTGAAAGGGCGGCCCTGTTTTCGCTTTTCTATAATAATTCAAGGCTCTAGGGGCAACAAATTGAACGCTTTAATTTAAAAGTCCGAAGCCCTTTTGCAACCTTATTGGGTTCAATCGTGAACAAAAAATCTTATGAATTAAATTACTAAAAAAGAGCAAAATAATTCTTAGACATTTTATTGGTCGAATTTAATAGCCAATCAAAACGCACAAGCAAATTCATTATTCGCGAACGCTAGATGCGCAAACGCACGCGAACGGAACTCGACGCGTCCGGGAAGCGGACGGATAAAAAATAAAATTCATACTAATAATACCGATCCGCTGTTGCGTAAGATTGCTATTCGTTGGCAGTTTATAATTGATGTTACGGCATTCGGTATGTGGGGCATTTACCTCTTTAAGGCTGCGGAGGGCTGCGGAGGGCTGCGTGATCCGGACTGAGAAGCAATTACAGATCATTACAGCAGTATAATGAATTAATAAGTTACAACTTTTCGTGAAACGCCAAATATTAAATGCATTTTTTTTATTCCTGACAAGAGATCCACCTTGTGTTAAGCGATAATTTTGCCTATTATAGCCTGGTCCTAGGTAGTTAAATTTTGAAGCGGAATTTTAGAAAAACTTATCACCGTTGCATTTTGAAACTCCACATCATCTACTCTCTCATGAATTCACAATACCCACATAAAAATAGAACTGCGAAGTCATAAATTGTTCAACATCATCACAATCACAAAACAATCACTTTCATCGATTTCACAATTAGCAATTAGCAAATCACTCATCTAATTACTACAATATGTTACAAAATGTACCTATTAAAAATCACCATGAACATTCATTATCATAATCTTACAACTCTTGTATCATTAAAATGATATAACATTAATTATTAAGCATCACTGACTTAAGACTGTAATCTTTGACATAAAGCTACGTTTACACTAAACATTCCACTTCCATACTTTCCTATCTCACCCATCTGATGTATCATCTTTCATCTTCTGTGTATTCGATACACACTACTAACATTCCACTAGGTGCCTGCGAGTATCGTAGGATAATATTTGACTGTTTGAGGCGTTAAAACGCTTGTCGAAGCAGACGAGCGGCTGTTCGTTAGGGAAAAATACACGCCGTGGGGCAAACGCGCGGGCGAAACGCTATAATCTTTCACGAGTTTTTGTGAAGATTTGCCTATAGGTATTTCTTTGTTTATTGGTGCTCATATAATGGAATTAGATTACAAAATAAAATGAGCAACTGCATTTATTTTTTATCGAGTGACTCACTAAAATAAATATTTTTTCATAAGCATTATTTTTACATTGAAACCAAATGTTATGTAAAGTCAGTGCTTACCATCAACAATAATAGCAGTATGTCTGTCTAGACTTACACATACTTGAAACTGATGAATCATTAAATGAATGGTCTCTTTTAGAGAGACATCGTAAAATGAAAGTAAAAAATGAGTACTTAACTACTTCTTTCCGTTATATTTTATTATTTGCTTTCTCTAATAAAAGAAATACTGATATTTGACTGATGGAGCGCAGCAGTTTCAGCAATTTAGAAATTGCAATTAGATTAGTTTGTTGTACGCATGTGCAGCTTTTAAAATGCAGGCCGTTGTAACTTTTTAAACTTTCATTTAGAATTTTTGACCCAGAATTTGAACATAAATCTGTAACAGCTTGGCGTCTACTGAAGAGTTTTGTATGAAGTCCAATGTATTCCATAAATGATTAAATCATTACAGCTCAAATGAAATACTGTAGTTACTCGTACAATAATAAAACGCGTTACTGACGTTTCGACTGCGACGTTTCTCGCGGTGTGTGTAAGTAGAACTTAATAAAAGTACCTTTTTGTTAGAATATAAATTGTTAGTGCTAAGTATTTATTTTTCAATTATAATTTTTGTAATTATTAATTAATTGTAAAGCATTACAGTTGACGAAAACAATTAAATATTATGCGTACTTTTTAAGCGGCGAATGTTATTTTTCAAGAGGTTTTCCAATAGATGTTTAAGTAAATTTGTAAAATAATGTAAAATAAATGAAGATTTTTTTTGTTAACGATAACTTTTTGTTTGCTTTCTACATTCCTTCGACTGCGTATTCTTTAAGTGGATCTTGGACTTGGTAAGTTTAATGTATTTGCTTGGCGAATGATACTGATTTTCTTAATACATTTAATTAGCCAATATAAGAAAATGGTCTCAATAACATCAACAAACAATCACACATAAAAAGATAAGCAGCAATTTTCTAAAAATACACGCCGACACAAGTGGGTCACGTTAGACATCTGAGAGCAAACAAAGGTGTGAACACACGAAGTGAAAGATCCGACTAAAAGTTTAGTTCACACAACACACGTAATGTTCCCGTGCGTCTCGGAAGAAAGTCGGATGTGAAAATTGTCATAATGCACACACAAACGACAAATTGCCTTTTTGCGTCAACAAGTGCTCTTACGCAGGGCACACAAGAGAAAACACACACACACACACACAAAAACTCGTGCGAATATAACTCACACGTGCGCGCGAAATGTCAACGTATGGTTGTGTCGCTGTCGCTACACGCACACATAAACAAGGTACGGTGAGTAAAAAAAACCGTTACGAAATTAAATTAATTAGGTTTTATTATATTGCAACGTAATGAATTTGTTAGTGTCGGTTCTGTAACAAATCGATGTTTTATATAATCGACGTTTGCAAATCTGTAACGGTTGTTAAATTGAGTGTCAAAATTGAAATGTCAAAATTTTACGTTGTCCTAATGTAGGTACCTAGTAGGTAGGTAGCCTACTACTTAACAGCCAGAGCTATCAAGTTTTTTTAAAATGAATGATGGAGCTTTCAATGTGTAGTCATCAGTTTTAATGATAGATAAAAGAATATATTTTTTATTAATTAAAACACAATATATGTTTTGTTAATTCACACCGTTGTTTGCGTTTTATTTTTATTTTAGTTTATTAATGCCCGTTAATCTTAAACCAAAGATGTAAAAAAAAATCAAGCCTGAGATATTGTCTTAACATTTGTCAATGGAAACTGTTTACCGTAACAATATCTTATTAATCTAGTAACACGCAATTAAGACACTAAATTATAAAACCAATTTGGTTAATTATCTAGCTAAAATAATAAAGACTTAATTAATAATACGAGTATTCACAGTCATAATTCAACTCGTTTTCTTTTTCAAATTATTTATGATTACAGCCAGCAAAAACGAAAGAAAAAAACATATTTTTTCCAGTCAACGAAATTTAGCATTACTTAGTTTTTCAGGCAAAAATAATCATGTCAAACCGAAGACAGGAAATAACAGTCTTTGAGAATATTTTCGGCAAAAAAATTAGTGATTCAAGGTCGGCTTCGCTTGCTATCGGTACGCCGCGCGCGCGCCGGAGAGATTCTTTCACCAACCCACTTACATCGCGAGGCTTGATTTCACCGCCGCCGCCACCGCCCGCGCCGCTAACTGCTACTACGTACACACACTAAATGTGAACTTGACACATTTTATGTATATTTTATTACAGTTTATTTTGACGAATATTTAGGGGCAGACCAAAGAAAAGATGGATAAATTGTGTGAAAGATGATATGGTTAGGAAGGACACGGGGAGCGTGATGAGCTGAGAGAGTACAAGTGTTTCAGCACCTCACCCGAAAGTAAGTAAGAACACCATGTGGTTTCAGTCAGTAAGAGTCTGACAGACCCCTCCGCTCGCCCCAGGGTGGAGAACATCCACAGGCAATAGAACAAATATGTAATTGAATTCTGAAATAACGGCTAATTGAAAAGACGGAAACGACTTGTGGACGAAACAGACGAGACGTGCTGGCTCAACCCCAAATAAATTGAAGTAAATTATAATTTATCATTTGTTTATTCAACCAAACATGCATAAAAACGTATTTGGAATAGTTTTGACGTGTGTGAAAGATCAATTATTTATGTATTAGCACAACCGTGCACCCTATGTGGTATTATAAACGTAATAATCATTTTACGTCATGTTGAGAACACATAATATATTAAATGAGCTTAGTAATGTGAAAAGAGTTACGAAAGCGAAAAACTCCGAGGTTAAACATATTTGAAAAACTAAAAACAGTCTGCAGCTTTAGACAAAATGTGTGGACTAAAATGAGATTAGACTATGATGCTATATACTAGAATACTAGATGCTTTATGCTATGCTAGATACTTATAATACATTATTCCTCTAGGGTGTACTTACAATAATAAGAAACTAAATAAAAATAACATTCTTTAAATGGATATAATAAATAGAAAACTAAAACAATGTACAAGAACTATTACAAGTCTTCATCAAAAGCTGTGTCGTCTATTACTTTAGTCACAAATAGTCACAAAATGATCCAAGTCCGTACTCGCAGTGGTGCTAATACAAATGCGATGCATGCATTGTTTACTCCACGCGACGAGAATGAACATCACGCTACACCCGCGCGAGACCAGCAGAGTGACGACCTCAGCAGTGCAGCTCTGTGAGCTGCTTCTCACTATTGAATGGTAAACAGACAGGTCTTACTACTTGCTAAGTTGCTACGTATTCCGGTTGCGAATTTGCCGAATTTGGTGAGGAAAACTTTGAAAAAAATACGGCTTAGAGTAACTTGGATCTAATTTACTTTGTGCTGGTAATGTAAGGTTTGTTTTTAATCATATTTAGAGGTTTCGGTGGGATGAAGTAAGGAGAAGAAAAAGCCCAATGGAAGAATGTAAGAAAGAATGTACAAGAACGAATCATAGCTTGCAAGTCTAGAGTACTACCAGTAGGAACCTGGTAGTAGTCTGATCTCTGTTCCATATCACGAACATTTCACTTGCAACCTTTTTCTTGTAAGAAGTTCTACCAAGTCCGTCTCAACAGAGAAAAATATATTATAATGTTCTGAGTTTGTACATGTTGCATTCTATGTCACATACGCAATAATTGGATTTTGCTCTCATATCAGGCAGACATTACAATCGACCAACTCGGTCACAAGATTCCGTGCATAGCATAAGCAGCATAGCATAATCAGCCTATAATTTTCCCACTGTTGGGGCACAGGCCTTTTCTTGGTGAGAGAGAGCGGGCCGTAATGCACCACGCGGGCCCAGTGTGAGTTGGTAGATGTCACAGTCATGTATTCGAATTTTTGGTTCTAGGACATGCCGGCTTCGTCACGATGTTTTCCTTCAACGTTTTGAAAGCAGTAGTGATGAAATAATTGACACAAAGTAAAGCGCCTGCCGGGTCGCACCGCGAAGTCGCGGCCGTTGCCACTGGGCCACCACTGCTCTCACCGTGCATAACTCTAGAAATTAATTCATAATTCACCATACAAAACCAAAATCTCAATTTCTAACATTACCAAACGCCCACCCATCCTTTTCCAAGCCGGCCACACCCCCGACGTGGAGGAAATGTGAGCGAAAGGTCAGCGCAACCTTTACCTTGCAGTGAAATGCTTGCGAATGTGCGCCCGCGCCGCTCCTTGCCCTTCATACTTGAACTTGCGCGCGAGTCGCGACCTGAGCGCGGTGCAAGTTACAAGCGATAAATATTAGTGGTTATTAATTACCGAAGTGTGGCACACCAGAAGGTGACACACAGTGACGAAAGCAAATTTTGAATGTCAAGGATATGCATTTTTCAAACTTTTGCTGGAGTAAAAGTAAAAACTTAGGAGTACAGAGGTGAGGTGTACCGTAGGCACCTCGAACTACCTGTGCCTAACCCTTTCGGGAAAAACAAGCGTGAAACACTTATGAACGTCCCAACATCACGTAAATATACAGAGGAAAACATCTTCACAGTTGTGTTGCTATGTACAGGGTGTCTCAACCGCAGTGGTCCAAAGGCAAATGTGGTAAAGCACCAAGATTAGGTTGTAGTTCTTTGGCATCTTTTTTTTTTTTTTTTTTTTTTTGTGGATGGGTAATCATCAAATGACTTCTCCCGCTCTGGGCAGAGCGGGAGGGCGTGTCAGACTTTTACTGACTAAAACCCACCCATGCTCCTTCAGCTGCCCGTGCCAGGGCCACGGTATCTCTTTCGAACTACCCGCGACCCCGGCGGCAAGTTCTTTGTCACCTGGGTTATGAAACTGCAAAAGTAAATAACCACCACGAATCTTTCATTCTCCTCCATACATGATATTCCATTGAATTATGACATGAATAATTGATGAATCTTGAATGACGATAGCGATATGTCAAGCTTAGGTAAGACAGTAGTACAGTAGTAAGGGCAGCGCGGATCGCCGTAAAGTGAAGCAACTAGATTCAGCCATACATAAACTTACGTCTTATCCTATAGAGCAGGGTTAACATCCCCAAATTTTGAAAACCAGGATTAGAAGTTGAAAAGTCAAGGACATTTCGGATTAAAAAAAGGACGCAGTTTATGAACACTAGTTAATAGTAACACGCAATGAAAACAGGGTTCAATGAAACTCAATTTTATTATGTATTTACTTTATTTGCACCATTTTTAATGAAAGTATCTTCATTTAACCGGCAGATAAACGTAGGGTTCAAGGCAGTAGCGCGAAATTTAAAATACAGACTTTACGCTACTTAAAAATTATCCAGGAAACCCCAGGACATCCCAAAAAGCAGGACATGTCCTGGGAAAACAGGACGGTTGGCAACTCTACCCTAGAGATAGGCAGGACATACTGAATCCCACGCGCCACCATTACATGCTTATTAATTCAAACTTAAACTGAACTCAAAACATTTGTTTCAAATAAACCAATCACAGGTTCTTTTGAACTGTCAAGAAGTCGGTCAGTCAGAAAATTGAAGCAAGTCGCCCATTGCAGCAGTTGGTCAGTCCTACCTAATATGTGTTAAGTGCAGAGGGCAGCACATCAAGCTACCCCAATCTGTCAAATTTTCCCAATTGAGTATAAACCTTATTCCTTTGTTATAAACTTGAAAATCTATCAAAAAATTTGACAGATTGGGGTAGCTTAATGTGCTGGCCTCTGTACCTAAGAAGCAGGGCGCTATTTATATATTATGTAACTGACAATACAACATAGTTACAGTACGACACAACATAGATATAGCATGTATTTGAAAATTTGCAACCATTCGTTTCAATTTTCCGAATGTATTTGGTAATAACGACTGTACAAGTATTTAATTGCGTTTGCGTAAAGATTATGTTCGCCTAGAGCAGTAATAAAGACTGGTGATTTTGAAGGCGCACTCAGTTCGGATGGTGAT
This sequence comes from Cosmia pyralina, assembly GCA_946251885.1. Taxonomy (NCBI): domain Eukaryota; kingdom Metazoa; phylum Arthropoda; class Insecta; order Lepidoptera; family Noctuidae; genus Cosmia; species Cosmia pyralina. Next base: position 861,423 of record OX276345.1, read on the forward strand.
CGGTTTTACAAATTTTGCCGATGCTACATCTAAGTTGTGTCGTACTTACTGTATTTAATTTTTCGAAAAATGATATAATTGTTACATTTTCAGTTGCAGTATAATAAAGCAGAAAATATTAAGAAAGAAACTTTTTGAAAAAAAATACCGAATTGTCAGATTGTCACCTGTCTCCTGTCGGTTTTATTAACTAGGCCCCTAGGTGGTAAAAATCTAAACCGCTCCGCTCATGCCTTAAACTGTGTGACCTTTACCCGACGCTACAGAATTTGGGCTGCAATGATTAATGACAGTGATTTGAGCGGCGCACGCGTCTCTGAGTATAACTCAGTGCACGATAAACCAATTAATTTGTGCTTCACCACACTTGTTTGAGCGTTATAAGCTTAGCTATCGATTGGAAAAAAACATAATTAAAATTGTAGTTCGTTTTTTGTGTAATTATAATTATGGAATTACGGGTTTCATTAATTAATTAAGTACTTATCGCATTTATAACCAATTTAGGTAAATGAAATTCTGTTTCCGTGGTCATGTTCTAGATTTGGACTCAATAGAAAAAAAAACATACTGGTTTGTAACTCGAATATTTGCATTGAAGATTGATACATCACGTGACATAATCAGCCTATATCGTTCCCACTGCTGGCACACAGGCCTCATCTTGGTGAGAGGGAGTGGGCCATAATCCACCACGCAGGCGCACTAGGCCTGCGCGAATGTCACATGTCTTCGAATTTTTGGTTCTAGGACATGCCGGTTTCCTCACGATGTTTTCTTTCACTGTTTTGAGAGCAGTGGTGATGAAATAATTTACACAAAATGTAGCGCCTGCCTGGGTTCGGCCACGACCTACGACATGTAAGTCGGATCCGTGACCACTGGGCCACCACTGCTCCAGATTTTTACGAAGATTGATGCGAAGTGTTTAATTGACACCGATAAAATATTTGAATAAATTTGAAGTAAATAAGCACTCTGCATGTTTATATCTCTAAACCTCTAAAATACGATGAAAGCTAAACGTGTATTACCGGCCCTCACTAGTGTCATTTACCATGTAAGTACTTAGTACTTTACCAAAGTGTATCCTCCCACGGAGAACACTCTCTATTATTAAGAGTAAAATTGCACAAGAACAACAAAACTCAAAGCAACCTATTTCCCTCAATTGCCTAAAAAATTGCCAACTGAATTTATTTTGGAGCGTATAATAAATGCGACACGCTCTAAAAGTTGTGTCTTACTTAGGCACATGATATTTCGTGACAAGCTATTTTATTTGTTGGCCAAACTTGCGAAGAAAGAATCACTTTTTGAACTCAAAAGCACGATGTCCTCAAGACATCGCCATGTCAGGTCATGGGTTTTGCTTATCAAATAAAATAATTACTTTATTATAACAGGATTCAGTTTCAGTAACTATAACTTTTCGACAGGAAAATCAAAGAAGCGATAGATGGAATAAATAAAGATGATAGGGCAAAAAGGGGGTATCTACTGGGGTAGCTAGTAGAGACATTCTGCGCTGTCCCCAAATAAGTTGTGGAATGATGAGAGGAGGATAATTATACTCTTTGTCAGTAATCAACTTTTGACAAGTAGAATGGTTTTTATACAACATCGACCTATATCAATAACCAGGACACCTAAGATAAAAATATTAATAACCACCAAAAAATCTCCGCATGACCTAAAGGCGAACCATAACCTTGACCAGGCGACCTTAAACGTGGTTTCCGGAAGCTGTGCGGGGGACGGGCCGGCGGGGGCCCGGCACGGCCCGTGAAAGTGTGCCGGTGACACCGATCCGCCGGCGCTGCATCCGCGACGCAGCTGAACTATGACGGGGCTTTACTTTGCTTGTAGTGGGGGTGGGGTGCTGCTGGTGAGCTAAATGAGATGAAAATTATGAATTTGAGTAAATTAATATGCCTACTGCGATTGCGGAGCAATCTTCATCCCGCTATCTTTTTCGGAGCCTGCCGCGTAATTGTTTCCTGCTATTTGGGTAAATATGTAGGTAATTAAAAAAACAAAATGTTTATGGGATCGAAACCTTTCATTAAATATACATTAAAGAACTATTTATTTGTGCCACCCAAAACAAGAAGTTATTCTAAACTACAAATGCAAGACTAAGAAAATTTATTTAGAAACCATGAGCTCTGAGTTAGACATTTCTTCTGATCTAGGAAGTGCTGGCGTCACCTAATTTTAAAACATTGATCAAAAAATTACGTGCAACAAAGTATCTTATCTTATCTATCTACTTACTTACAAAATAAATATGGAAGATGTAAAATCAATAACCGTACGGTTATAATTATCAAGAACTCGCTAACTTATGCATAGAATTAATGAAACCAGTACTGTTACGAACAAGTTACCAGTATTACTAATATTACTTAAAGTAATCGTATAGAAGTAAGTAGACAGTGAACTCATTTACACTGATAGTAATCGTTGATGGAATCTGCCATCTGGTTTACTGGCTCGTTGGTCGAGTGTAGTGAGCATGGGGTCCTGGGTCCGATCCCCAGGTCCGGCAAAGTCGAGTCACAAATAATTTCTTAGTAGCAGACCATGTAGCTGTACTATGGGGAAACCTTACCGTTTCCTTAAGGGAGATGCAGACGTAGAGACTGTGGGTTATATTATGTTACTTAGATGGTGTAATTCATATTACCATCGCAAGTTTAACCCAATAATCGTACACTGAAATTGGAAAAGTCGTACTGCTTTAACAAGTACGATACTTTTCTATATATTTCACATGAGCTGTTAAATCTGTATATCTGCTAATGTTGGGACAAACAATGAGTAAATGTACTAAATCATTTTAGAAGAAAACTTCATCGTTCGATAAAAAACTGGCACCGAACAGGATGGAGAGTGAACATGCTCAAGTAACAGTAACACAACTGCTGCAAGATCGACCATCGTTTCATTAGATGAATCCTTGGAAAAGAGATGAAGTCCATGTGCAGATCAGACATGCATTGGTGGAGCATGGCTAAAAACATTCATCGATTGACCGAAACTATTATTAAGATTATGCGTACAGGAAAAAAGCCACACAAATATTATGGACATGCTAAATAAACACACACCCAACTATCAATGCCACCATTTTTCAAAGTCAAAGTCAAACTATGTTTACATACAGCATGGCTAAAGCATTTTCTTGTATCTCCCACACGGGGAGGGGGAAGGGAAGGGGGGGCGACAAAAGTAAAAGTCGGGCCGTCGAATAACAGTACCCGTGTTCACTCTCGACGCGGCACACTTAGCAGTAGGCATGTTGAGGCAAATCACGTCCGAATAACTCCTTAGTTACTGGGCGATGTTACCACCACATACGAGTACATACGTGAACTCACGAGTTTTTCCTCATGGGGATAGGTGGAAAAACCGGAGTGGCACGACCCTTACGTACTTCTTTTTTTCATCCACGTTCACACATCTTATCAGTCATAAGCGCCACGTTATTGTTATAGATTGTCAGCTTACAGCTACCGGGTCCTGTGGATGTATTCAACAAGAAGGCCATTCATATCCACCTGTATTCTAAAAACATCGACCAGAGAAGCGAGAACAGTATTTGAATTTGTATATTCGTTACATCACCCCTTATTCCTATTTCTGAGCAACTGTTCAGTCACGCTTTGTATTTTTTTTTACTTACATTATAAAAGCAATAAAAAATATAAATGTTAAAAAATTTACTGTTACAAAACTAATTGCAACTATTCTTGGTGAAAGAATACTTGGTTGGTAGTTACTGCGTTTATTATCGATATAAAGTTGAAGAATAGAAGTTCCCACGAAACACTCTAGCTTAGCAACCAAGTAACCAACATTTTAATTACAACAGATGTAACTAATTGTAACCATGATCCATTTCTAAAATCTATGAATTTTTTCTGATGATAGGTAATACGGGCTGATATCCGCAACTCCACGTCAATGCGCGTATTTTGCGTATGGGTGGGAAAATCGATTATTCGATCCACCCCATTCTGATGATAGAAGTTTTTTTTTTTTTTGTGGGGATGGAATTTCTTTACATTTTGTGGTCTGACATAATGGACCCCAGCTCGAAAACAATTTAAATGCCAACTTTTCCATCACTCTAGCTAGAACAGAAGGCAATGTCTATCCCAAACTGTGGGTACATGGGAAAAGAGCAATTAGTGAAAAATAAGCAATTGTAAGGTAAAGGACACCGCTAGGTCGAGCGGCAATCATCGCCGCGTGGCTGGTACGGTAACAGCTTGATGAGAATAGGCCAGAAAAATGGCGTGCGAAAGGTGAGGCTAATGTTCAACAGAGGACTGCTTAAGGCTAATGATGAAGAAGGAGCACAACATCCTGCCGGAGGCTTCACATCTCAGATGAATAGATTACGTGTAGGGAAACGTGCACCATCACTTACCTCAACTGGTAAAATAATGGACAAACAGAAGCCATAAACATTTCAAAATGAACTAGATTTGGTATCAATCCAGTTTGACCTAGAAAACTCATTGCAAATAACAATAGCTTTACAAAGAAACACCGCTATTTTTACATCAGAACCGAACTGATATCACCCGGTGACGAGACTGCCCAAAATTATCACCTACATGGTCACATTACGGACACAACGGTACCTGCAACGGTGATCAACCTTCGCGAACACTAAATATAGACTCGTCACTTTTTAAGATTTGTTTTGAACTTGTTTTTGAACATTTTTTGCATGAATTAAAAATCATTTATTTTCTTGCATCTGCTTGCAGTGCAGTTAAAGTAGGCTATGTAAGCCTTTACTTGTGAACCTAATTTAAAATAATCTCCAGAAAGAAAGAAAATTATCGTATTATGAGCTAACTGAACATTATGGATGCAAATATGATTTTCCTGATAAGAGTTTACCTGGCAAAAACGATCTGGTTTGATAACGCTATAAAAGCTTTGCAAAGGAGTGGCACAACATCATTACAGGTTTGTATCATTATTACCTCAAGAACAGAAAACTAACGTAATCTTAATCACCATAGATCATGCAGAAATCATTCGAGCTATCTAATCCGCTACAAATAAATCAGCCACGGGCACAATTTATGCTATCTTACTATAAAGATAGCAACGTTGCCACTAACATAGTCGCGGTGTTTAGACCTGATTGAGCCTACACAATAATGAGACAGCCCGCACTAAGCTCATGATATGCTATACTTAACTTTCCTTTCCACAGAATAAGAAAATAATGAGACTAGCTCTTATCTATCGGTGTAGTATATACTTAGGTATAATCTGGGAAATATATAGCGAGCAATGAATGGAAATTTTCTAAACATACCACCATAACTTTACAGAGAAATTCAATTAAAAAATGGCTACAGAAAATAAATTTTAAACGTTGTCCGAGGATAAGAAATTTCTTCCTGTATCGCAGCTTTGTTTAACAAGCAGTGATACCCAGACCACCCTAAATACTACTAAATACCCTGGATACATTTTCTATATGTCTTACAGAAATAAACAAGTCTGAAGAATGTACCATAACAGCCACCAGCCGCTAGAAATGGAAAGAATTAAATGAGAAGTTTGCCCAGCACTGGCCACTGCCAGTGGGACACCACGAGTTGGAATGACAAAACGGTTCTGTTATTCTTTAAAGATCATAATTATAATACCTGCCTCGTTGGTGTAGTGGTGACAAGCTCAACTGCAAAGTGTGAGGAATGACTTCGATTCCCGGGGCAGCAGTGTTTTTGAGTTCTTCTAATAGAAAGTTCTCAATAGCAGACCAGACTCTGGATTTGAGTTCAGGTAATGCCAATGGGCTAATTCATATCACATGGGACTCATAATGATAACTAGCGAAGTGTGGGTGTGGGTACCTACTACACACAATACACCAGGGCTCTTCATATGGCGTTGTAGATAAGGTTTGTATATGTAACGTAGTCGTGTGCTGTACCACGTGGAGCGACTGATAGGACATCTTCGGGAGAGATCAGGTATATAAATATGAAGTCCAACAGTGGGTAAGTGCTAGTATAGGTACTATTACTCACCATTATGACTTTAAACATAAGAAATATGTATCAGCTACTAGGTAACTGTAACACCCGTTATGGTGACACTCATTTCATTATTACTACATCATGATAATAATTAAACAAAAACTGCAAATTATATACGAGTTATCAGCCGCCTACTTATAGCTTCACCTACTTATAGCTGATCTGTTATTAAGCTGTAATATCTCAGTCATTCAAACAGGTAGCTTTCCTGACACACGACGCACACACATACAGTCACATACAGTCATGTGAAGGACACGTGCGCATGAGCTCCTAGATCAGGGGTGGCGAATTTATTGTATTGATACCATCAACTTCTTTTTGGCAGTTTCGTTCTATGCTTGAATAGCCACTAAATCATAGATCTAGGTACTGGGCACCACTAATATTATAAACGTAAGAACGAGTAGGTCAGACTTAATAAGCAAATAAATATTTAGCAGGAGAACGGTTCTGAAATGTTTCTTTATGTTCAGAACTCAATACCAGTAACCGCTGCCAGTATGCATAAGTGTCGATTGATGCATAATATTATAATGTGTGTATAACTTCCTCACAACACGTTTACGAACCCTGCTAGGTGTGACTACTTAACACGTCAAGCTGCATCGACTGCGAATCGCAATGAACCGCTGAATGGCACACAGACGGCCAAGTCATTGGTATGGCAGTGTGTCCGCCCTTTGTCGGCACAGGACGGTACTACCCTGCTTTAGTTATGTTAGGAATTAGGCTGAAATGAACGCTGTGTCCGGTTAGGTTAGGAGCAACACACGTAGGGCGCGGTGTGGACGATGCGATTTTGTTTTGTTTTAAAGTGTTATGTAAAGGCAGAGAAATTATGTTTTAAGCATATTTACTACCACAATAAATTGTCCGTATATTCAACAATTGTTATTCTTTGTCAGTTGTATGAAATGGCTATTAGCACTGTAAATTAACGTAGGGTGTTAAATTGGTGAACAATTATTTCCCTGACTGTACGCTGATATTACTAGAGTACTTTCTGCTTTGTCTTCATAAACAAGAAGTGTAGTACCAGATATAAAGATTATGATAAGTGAAAACCGCCTTCAAAAATAATAAATATAACACATAGTAATTATATTCCCTAGAGTCGTACGCAAAGGTGACTACACTATATACATTTACACTATATTATATACACACTATATTATATTTACACTATATTATATATATTTAAATATTATGTTTAAGTTCCATGTAGTAGAGTGAGCATATTGCTAACAGCCGGGTCCAAACTGGGTCTAAAGGAAACCGAAAAATCCAATAACACCTTGGAGATCACACCAGGGATCAAAAAGAGCGGGAAAAAACAATACATTGAATATTTTTTTACAATTATAGGTATGTGTGTATGTCCATGCATGTAGGACAAACCGGTGGCTACTGGCTAGTAAAACACATAACGACAGTTTACCTATATTGAATGTCAACTGACAGCACGTAAATACGAGTAGTAGCCGTAGGCGCATTGATGGAGTGTTCGCCATAGATGGTGTAGTGCTTTGTTTAGGATGAAGACTGCAGTATACTGGGCAACTTTTAAACAACACGTACAACCTGTGGCTAGATTTTGGAGTTTGAAGAGCAGACCCTGTAATCTCCAAATCGACAACTGACGACGACGGCTGACCAGTCCTATGTTAAGTATACATATGTGGGATTGTGTGGCGTTTATTGGGTAACCAATTTTTCCTCTTCAATCGGTGCCTCATTGCTCAGTATCGTGGTCACTGGACCCCAGTTTTAACGCTTCGGTATACGGTCATAGCAGTAATAACAAGAAAACTTCTATTGTGTCTCGTTTAGTATCCTTAATTTAAAGCGCTAAACGGACAATCTTCCTCCATCGACTCCGGTGCAAAGTTGCCATCACCACAGCTACTGAATGTTTCTTGATCGGATCATCGTGTTGGCGACCGGCCTCGTGCTCTCTTTCCTTCGGTATAGCCAACAATAACTAGCTTTTGGAGGCTGCTATCTCCCCTTCGCATTATAGGTCAAAATACGCTGTAGGGAAACTGTAGACAATCGGGTCTATTGTCTACAATTTCCCTACAGTCTTGACATCGAGTTGGGAACGGTCAGACACATTTATACGTTTTGCTGTCCATGGTAACCAATTAATTAGCCCGAAAACATACAAAAAGAAAAACGGCGATAACGCATTGGGTTCTATATGAGGAAGAGCAGTATTCTCACAAAAGAATTATGCGATTCAATGCTAAGACCCTAGACTGACTGTCAGACAAATGGCCCCTGCTATTAGCATGTCATACTGTCAAAAACCGTGATATAAAACGAAATGAATCTCGCTTCAATCAATATTTGCCAATAAAAAATATAATCAATATTTTTTTTTATTGTATATTTTGTAGTTTGTGTCTTTTTTTTTTTTTGTTATGTATTTTTGTGGTGTACAATAAAGTATATATAAATAAATAAATAAATAATATTTGGCTTCCCCAAAGAACATTCAAACGACATTCCACTTCCTGCATTTAACCTCACCACGTGGTCGTGTAAAAAGCTAATTCCTCCACATAAAGTTACCTATGTATATTCTGTTTAAGTACCAAAATCATTATTTTTCAGGTCACAAAATAACCCAATAACCAAACCCCATCGACTTTTTGCTTTGACCAAAGTTTGTGTATGTGTGAGAGTATGCGCGTACGCCTGTGTGCGTCGGTGCTCGGCAGCGACGTCGGCAGTGGGTCAAGAAACAAGGTCACGCCATTTCTCTCGGCGAGGAGGGGAGGGGAAGGGCTATGCGTAGGCGCAGATAGACGAGACTCGCAGAATTCGAGCTGGATAAGTAGCTAGGAGTTCAGTGGGGATTACGGAGTAAGGGCGTACGTATTTTAAATGTTTAGACTGTGGGAAAAAGAGAAGATAACGGGATAGTTAGAAAAGGGGAACAACGAGGTGATGTTAAGAAATCTTACAAATAATAAATGTTTAAATAACTTTTTGCCCATGAAGTATTTTATAAAGGTATTTTGTTTGAAGAAGGAAAGAATAATGAAAGAATACAGAATAATGAATTACGGAATTCCGCTCAATACTCAATACTCAATATATTTATTGCTTCCACATGTGGAATTAGGTGGTAGGTTTAACAAAAAAATATGATCATTTTGTGCTTGCGACTAAATGCAACGACGAAAATAATGGTAGGTAAGAAATGTCCACCACTGCAAATGCAGAGATGGCCCGGATGCTACGCGATTATGTTGGTTCGAACCTGCTCAGCACCAGTGTAAATTTTTCAATTAGGGAATATGATCTCATTTAAGTGGAACAGAAAAATGAAAATGAAATACTTTGTACTTTCTACGTACATGTATGTACCTATTAGCATAACTGTATGGTTGACGGTGATGACGCTGGTAACTCAAACTTTTCAGCTCAGCTCTTAGATCACTCCATAACATCCTATATATTCAGACCACTGCTGGGTGGGACCCAGGGGACTTAAGCCTCCTCTCTGTGAGAAGGAATGGGCCGTGATCAACCACGAGGCCAAGTGCGTGTCAGTGATGTCACTGGTCCCCGAATTTATGGTTGTAGGACATGACGGTATGCTCCACAGCAAGTTTGTATTATTCAGTCCAAACCAAATACCGTAATTGGATATCCTTCAGAGCTTAGTCAGTCTCTGAATGAATCCCGCCTACATTTGAGCAGCGTCTGAGCATCTCCAAACAAAACTAGTGTAACAATGAATATAATATTGGGGTCAATAGTTTAATTAGGCACTCCCACAGATACAGAACTGTTAGAACATTTACATGTCATTATGAATGATAAATATGTATGCGTAGTAATTAGCATTAAGCTTAGTGTTATGTTTCACAATTTTATTCGCTGTCGCTGTCGCTGTCGCTGTCGCTGTCGCTGTCGCTGTCGCTGTCGCTGTCGCTGTCGCTGTCGCTGTGATTAATCTTTAGGACTTTCATGTTCCACTGAAGGGTAGATGTTTAAGGGGCTTTCGTCTAACGCTTACTAAATAAAACGCCTACCTAAGATGTACTGACTTAAGAGGCCGTACACGAAATAGCGCATTCATTAGATCATAATTGAAATGATCATGCATGTTGTGCATTAAAACTTAAAGAAATACAGTATTTTAATTAACTATAAAATTACGTCTGTCAAATCACGTAAATCAGCGAAATCGGCTAAAGGAGATGGAAAACGGTGGGCCCAAATGTAATAAGTTGAGATATGATCTAAAAAATGAGTCATATTTTTTTATCTAAGTATACGAAAAATTACTTCAATTCTCAATCTGGAAGCGGAGAAATATGAGAAAGATAGTGTTCGTGAGATTATCGATTCAGTAATCGATTACACAGTTACGAAAATAAAACTTTTGCACTAAACAATTAACTCAAAGTAATTAAATGCACTATATATACTTATATGCAATATAGTGCATATAATTACAGTCATAATAATAAATCAAATATCAATTAATTACTGAAAAACCAATATTAATGATTATCGATTTCTTATCGATTCAAATCTCTTTTATATTTTTAGTCTATGTAACTGACATAACAGCTGACTGACATTGACACTAGACAGTTGCCGACTGTTCTTGTTTGCTCACTCGTTTCGTGTTTTCCGATGCGTTTTGAGTGCTTTCCCGATTATTCGTAATTTTTCACGACCACTGCTTTGTATTTGTGAACATGTAAGAGGAAATGATGGTTTTAATATAGAAGTATGCAGGGAGGTCAGCAGTAGCCTTCTTCGAGAGCCAGCTTCAGCGAGTCTTCAGCTGTCGGCTGCCAATACCTCCTGGTTACTTAGGGTTCGCATACAATCCCGACATATAAGTCGAAAAACTTATTTTATTTATATTTTAGTCGACGGGTCTCGTAGAGAAAGGGAGGCTATAGTAATGCATTACTGTAATTGTATTGTAGGGAAACGAACTGTAGGCTGTTGCGCTCATATAATGTGCATTATATGGTACCTTAGCTGGGCTAGGTACCAAGATCATATAGTACCACCTGCACAATTTCTAGATGACATTTTAATTATAATCGAAGACGAATAAAACACTATATTAAATGATTTTTTATTTTATTTTAGACATCCTTTCCCTATCTCCTTACTTACCTGTTACCTACCTATCGCTTGAAGTCGTTGACGTTCATTCATACCTATGATTTTTCAAACATTTTCTAGTAAATATAATAACTATTAGTGGAAAAGGACACATTTTGCACTTCAGGAATCAGCTGTTAGTTAAAGATTGTAACATAACCTCACTTTTACATAATCTCTTATATCTCTGTTCTCAGATTGACAAAAACCGCAGAATTTTTAGTGAATGGTAGGTAATATATAAGCTATTAATTGACACCACTTTCATCTTCTTACATCTAGGCCCAAGATTGTATGTAATCGTTTCAGTCTCCTTTCGTTTACGGCCTCTGACGATTCAGAAGATCCGTTTATTAGACAACAGAATAATGACCGTGATAGCAACCGGTACATATTACCATCAATAGAAAATATCGAAGGATAATTGAAAAAATCGGCCTTTTGCAAAATCCTAAATCCGACCGAAGTTTTGTAAACTAAGAAAGATATTCTAATTAAGAATCCTTCAAACAGGCGCGACACGCGACGCGACACAAAGGGACGCGTATCGCACAACGAGCGGTGCCTTTATGTCGCGTGTCGCACCTTATTGTAGGATCTTTTATTCGAGCTATTCCCAGGATCATTCAAACTAATTAGTCTACACCATAGAAATATAAAAAACAGGAGAAGTGGCATGGGGGCGTGCCTGTGTCCACGCGTTATGCGCACGCTGTGCCTTTACTCGCCAAATGGCCGTCTCCGCGAACTAGTACGCTTTCGACCGTGGTCACGATAAATTATAAAAATGCCGTGTTGTTCAGTGGTTTCCTGCAAAAACCGAAGTGATATTAAAAACTTCGTATCTCACGGGATCACTTACCATATGCAAGTAAAAGTATTTTACTGTATTTATCTTTAAAATCATAAAAAACAACAAATCGTAAAATATTTCTTGCTTTTACTACGTTATTTTTGTTTTCAAATATCGCAGCGGCTGTACTATTTTTGCAGCAAATACATTGCTCCTTAACCACTACCTTAAGTATGTCGCTAAGCGACTGGACAAGCAATGTAAAAATAACAAAATGATACTTTATTTACGCGGAGCGTCGCATAGTACAGCCGCTGTGTCTTGCGGCGAGATAGTGATGAGGTTAAGATCCACTAAAGTAGGCTATCGATAATAATGTCGATTGCCCAACGAATATTATATTGCTATTATAGTTTATTTTTCAATTTATCAACCGTTTTAGCCCGGTTGGAACACTTGAAAAGATGACGTTTAAGTACGGTTGGGAAACCTTTGAGAATGTAAAATAATCTTTTTTACTGTTTTTGATTATTTTACAGCGTACCTAGTAGAGAAATGCATAACCAACGGTCGTAAAGTAAGTTTATTAATGTTTAGGTGGAGTGTTTTTGGGTTTAAATTATCGCATCTTCGTGCTATTTCCTTACGTTTTTTTGGTTTTGGTATTTTACTTCCGCTAAAGTCTTTAACTATGCACCACAAGATTCAAATGCGTTGTAGTAATCGGTATGGTTCAGATAAAATATTAGTGATTTTAGCTTAAAATAAGTCAACATATTCATGCTATTTATTTGTTATGCATGAGTATGGTATGTGTTTGTTTTCATATATTTAACTATTTCTTAACTAAGGGTTTTTTTTTAACAACAAAAGCCTATTCGCCTGTTGCCTGCTACCTGCTTACTCATCGTGAGGTTAAGAAGTATAGACCACGCCTTAGGTATGTGAGCGGTGGGATGGAGGAGCAGGGGCGCATTACTCAGTACGTGCGTTGCGAACCGCCGCCTCACCCCTGTCTCAGCGGCCAACTAGTTCCTAGACTATAGACTATAGCTTAAGATACTTATTATGTAAATGATAAATAAGTTCTTATAGTACCTTTTCAGCTTCCCAAAAGATACAAATACAAAATAAGAATGGATTGATGCCACAGTAAGGCCACCTAACTGGTTCCCAACAAAATATAGCACCATATGCTCAATTCACTTTAAGGCAGAAATGTTCCAGCCTCTAAAGAAAACTCGCAGGCTTTTTGAATGGGCAATCCCAAAATTAAGAGTACGTCAAGTACTGAACAAATACCTCCACTTTACAGGTCAGTGAGTAAACACATCATAACAGGGTTCAACAATTCCTATGGTTTCACAGCCTAAACCAACTTAACCGGATTGTTTTAATTTATTGATTCGTGTTTTTTTTTTAATATACATTTTTTTTTTTATTTAAAATGTATAATACTTTCTGGACATATCATTTTTTATTTTATTTTCAGGACCCCAAATTTTTCTTGTACAGTAATAAATGGAAGTATCGATAACTTTCCGTTTTAGTCAATCACTAGCGTATATGTAAAATAAATTGCTTTTTGCACAACACAAAAAAAAAAAAAAAAAAAAAAAAAAAAAAAAAATAGCGATAGATGTTTTTGTGTGAGTAAGTTGTACGGTGCATGGTAAATGCACGCTGTGTGTGACGAGTTAAGGTTTATAATTGATTGTGTAGTATGTTCTGATTTATGAATTGCAAGTGTGTGCGTGACTTTGTATCTATTGCTTTTATTGAACTACATGTGTAGTAGTGGCGCGGTGGTGGGGCCTACCTAGCGACATCGGGTTCTGATACATTTTCAACTACCGGGCATATCTCCTTCTTTCATATATCTATGGTCTACACCTACACCAGTTGAATACAAGATTATTGTCTTAGGTACAGATACAGATCTATGTAGAAACTATAGAACGACAAAGACACTAGCTATTTTTTTTTTTAGTACCTATAACAATTTCTTGCTGCACTTGCAGTAAACACCAAAGCGCGCAGTAAGCCACTAAAAAACTTCACACAAACCAAACATAATGGTATAAAGTTCAGCGTCCACTGGTCCGCGACTGCGGAACGCACGCTCGGCACGCAAAAGATTTCGGTTTGCTTTGTATGAATTCATATATCACTGCGTCCACTACCCGCATTTTCATTTCTTCAAACAAACAAACCAAAATCCGTTGCGTGCCGTGCGTGCGTTGCGGCCGGCGCGGACAGTGGATGCTCAGCTTAAACCTACAACTGAACAGCAATAATACACGAATGAATCGAGCCCGAACCGAGTAAAACAAACCTGCTCCATAGTTTAACATTTGGACCACCTCCGGATTATAACAGATCTGTAATCTTAATGTAATCGATATTAATCAACGATGCTTCCTGTGGACTAGGAGTCCAACAACGAGGTGTAATGCTGGCACTAGGCCTTCCCACGGGCCACGACGATGGCAGAATGAGGCGATGTGCCGCGGGCTGTAGGTTGGCGGCGAACAGAAGTGAGTTCTTGCTTTATAATTATTGACAAAGTAAGGCAAGATGTTTTGTAGCGTAGTACCACTCGTAGTACGTAGTTTGTTTCATTCACCAGCTCGGTTTAAGTTGCGGTTAATACATGTACACAGCCAAAATGTATGTTCGTCACCTTACTTTTGTCTGCTCATTGTCTGCTTTACTGATTTATATTGCGTAGTAATGTCAATACCGCAGAATGACATTATGTCATCTATAAAAAATGTCAATGCCCTAGACCATCCCTAGACCGAATATGTGATACTGACAGACTCTATAATTTAAAAAAAATATAAGTATATTTCATACAACGGCAAGGCCATTAAAAAGGTGCTACGTTGATGTCAACTCGACAAAGGTGTAGGTATGCTATTTTGATCTTTGTTATCAAGTAAAGGACACAACGAGACACAATATAATAGTTTTATTGTTATTACCGCTTGGCCCAATAGTGTCCTTCAAATATATTAGGTCTTTACCTATGAAATTGCCGTTCTGCAGTACTGGCCATTTCAAATCAAAATAATTTTTGTTTGGCTAAGAATTCTAATTTCAAATTAATTTTATTTTAAAAACATGGATTTTTTTTCCAAAAGTAGTCATTTGTTTATTGATTAGTGTTACATTTTCATCGCATTTCAATCTTTTTTGTCATCATGGATACGTTAAAAATTCGAGTAATTATGGAATACGAGTACATGTACCGTCGTGGCAGCAACGCGGCACAAGCGGCACGCAACATCAACGACGTTTACGGAGCTAAAACTACAAACCAACGCACCACTTGTTATTGGTTTGCTCGCTTCCGTTCTGGAAATTTCGACCTGAAAAATTAACCTCGCGGTCGTCCGAAGACTTTGGTCGACAATGACGAATTAAAGGCGATTGTGGAAGCTGATGATACACAATCTACGGCTGAATTAGCAGCAGCTTTCGACGTTAGCGTCAAAACAATATTGGTCCATTTGCGTCAAATTGGCAAGGTAAAAAATCTTGACAAATGGGTGCCCCACGAACTCAATGATCGCCAGCGCGAAGTACGCGTCGAGACGTGCCTTGCACTGCTCAACAGACATACAAATGAAGAAATTTTGAACCGCATTGTTACCTGCGATGAAAAATGGATTCTGTTTGATAACCGCAAGCGCTCAGCAAGTTGGTTGGATCCTGGTTCAGCACCTAAACAATGCCCTAAACGAAAACTTACCCCTAGAAAAGTGATGGTCACTGTTTGGTGGTCTAGCGCCGGTGTGATTCATCACAGCTTCTTACCAAACGGGGTGAGCATTACTTCAGATGTGTACTGTGAAGAACTGAAAACAATGATGGAGAAGCTGGCACATCTCCAACCAGCACTGGTCAATCGCTCGTCTCCGCTGCTCCTGCACGACAACGCGCGACCTCATACTGCACAGCAGACGGTCTCCAAGGTGCAAGAACTGGGGTTGGAAGCTCTCCGTCATCCGCCCTACTCACCAGACCTTGCGCCTACAGACTACTACTTTTTCCAGAATTTGGATAACTTCTTGGCGGGAAAAAAATTCAATACCCGAGAGGCAGTACAAAATGCCTTTGACGAATTTGTTGCCTCCCGTCCAGCTGATTTCTTTAAGAAGGGCACCAATAAACTGCCACTGCGTTGGCAAAGATGCATTGATTGCATGGGTGATTACTTCGATTAATACAAATAAAAAATGCATGAAAAAAATTCGTTTAAATTTTTTCATACAAAACGGCAATTTCATAGGTAAAGACCTATTAGTTTTCGATACAAGTCTGCTCAGTTCCGTAGCTTCAAAACGTACGGTATGTTTCCTTCCTGACTTGATAAATGAAAGAATTTGAAAACTGACGAAGTTATAATAGACTTGACTGTACCCTGGTTCTTCCTTTCTCCTTGACCATAGATATAAGAATTTCTATGTTCTTGACCGACACTCAGAAGCTGTTAGGCCCTTAGTCTTTTCTTACTTCCCATAGTGAAGATAATAATACTAATAATACGTTGACTACTGCGATATTCCTGAACTGTATATGCTTACAGGTTTATATCAAGGTATTTAAATGTAATATAAGGTGCTCTCTGATTTCGATCTACATAACTATGTATGTGTGTGTGGGGGGGGGGGGGTGTATGTATGTAGTGTGTATGTGTGTGTGTGTGTGTGTGTGTGTGTGTGTGTGTGTATGTATGGTTGTGTGTTTGTTTCAGTCAACAAAAGAGATATCTAGGCAGGGTAGAGTAACATATTTGTATATGAATTACTTCATGTGCAATTTTATATATATATATTACTTTGTTTTTGCAATACTCCTACATTGTAACACACCAGCACAAAATTGTATATTGTCACGAAATTGAACATCAAGCTATTCACATACAAATATGTTAGTATACCCTGCCTAGATATCTCTTTTGTTGACTGTACCTACCTACATGTTACAGAGTCTTTTATGCCTAACCGATCGCTAATGATAATCACCAAATAGGAAGGAGCTTTGCTGGATGAAAAGTAAGTCAATCAAAATGGATGACTATGACTAGAGATGGTGTGAAAAGCAAAGTGCATTTTATGGGAAAATGAAGATTGCAGATTAAAAATCAATGAAACTCGAACAACACAAAAACCTAGAATCCTACCCATCCATACATGTAGTCTTCAATCCCTAATCTTTCAATTGAATAAACATTCCATATAGCCTAGAAAAGGCTCACGCTCAGTGGTCAGTGTGCCAATTTTAACAGCCTGCGACCATTATACAGATGTGCATAATCTCAGCATGTCCCCCCCCCCCCCTCCACCCCTTTCACCTGCCCTCTACTCTTCGCAGCCCACTTCCGCGACACACATTCCCAAATCAACCGGATTGGAACCTAGATATTTTGGACACTACTTTTCAAAGAAAAGGGTACCTTCATGCAACGAGTTAGAGTTCCGTTTCCCACGACGTTTTTGGTTTAAAGGAAAGTATGACTTGTTATTTTGATTTTAAGGTCGATTAAAGCGTTGAAGACGAATGATCAATGAATTCAAAACGGTACGCGGCTTTTCGGCGCGTGAGTTCAAATTCGTATGATTTTTAAACTGCTTCATTTGATCTTAGTCACTTGAAATTTCACTTTGTAACCAAATGAATAAGGTAGTGAATGGTGTGTCGTATTTTATAGGTTTAGGAGTACGCTCAGCTAGCACACCGAGTTATCGTGCGACTTTTTTTGAGTGCAATAATAATGTTTATTTTTCGTCGGTCAGCGTGCGCAGGCGCGATGTTTGACACACTTTACACAACTTTTACTATCTTTTCAAGTGTTACTGGGATATAATTGTTTACAATTACCTACAATAGAAATACTACAGAACTACACATAATAGTGCTATTGGCGTTTATTCCTGGGACACCTGTAGAAAATAGTGATTGGTTTAAAACTGCAACCTTCTTTAATGGTTTTCTTAGTGGAAGCTTCGTGCTGTGTATAAGCCTAGCTATTCCCGCGACTCCTCTGCATGGAAGTCGACTAATAACTAGGTAGACCGGTAGACACAAAGGAGGACATCATAGGCACCACAGAAATAGGCACTATGTCAAACTACATTCTGACAAATAAATTCTTATTATGAGGAGTAGAGGAAAATTCTGGTTACAAGTAACAAATAGGTTTTATTGAAAACAGTTACCGGCTACTAAGTATAAATCTACCTACTAGTACTTCAATGTTCTAGTAAGTCAGTTGCCAGCGCTCGCGTGGGCGGTCCTGTTCAATCACTCATGCATGAACTACAATGAGAGGCAACACCGCCACTTGAGGTTCTGGTTCTTGGATAGGCGTGTGAGGAATCTTTCCAAGTATAGGTTTCCTACTCATGTAGAGTGACTGGCATACTTTTATTTAGAGGAGTTACTACTAGCAAGCCTGTAATTGCCCAGTGGTCATGTAAGTACGAGGTTGTGGGTTCAAATCCGGGCAAGTGTAGGTTTAGGTACCAATGTGACTTTTCCATTCATATGTAGGTACAGTCAACAAAAGAGATATCTAGGCAGGGTAGAGTAACATATTTGTATGTGAATTGCTTCATGTTCAATTTCGTGACAATATTCAATTTTGTGTTGGTGTGTTACAATGTAGAAGTATTGCAAAAACAAAGTAATATTAGGTCTTTACCTATGAAATTGCCGTTCTGCAGTACTGGCCATTTCAAATCAAAATAATTTTTGTTTGGCTAAGAATTCTAATTTCAAATTAATTTTATTTTAAAAACATGGATTTTTTTTTCCAAAAGTAGTCATTTTTTTATTGATTAGTGTTACATTTTCATCGCATTTCAATCTTTTTCGTCATCATGGATACGTTAAAAATTCGAGTAATTATGGAATATGAGTACCGTCGTGGCAGCAACGCGGCACAAGCGGCACGCAACATCAACGACGTTTACGGAGCTAACACTACAAACCAACGCACCACTTGTTATTGGTTTGCTAGCTTCCGTTCTGGAAATTTCGACCTGAAAAATGAACCTCGCGGTCGTCCGAAGACTTTGGTCGACAATGACGAATTAAAGGCGATTGTGGAAGCTGATGATACACAATCTACGGCAGAATTAGCAGCATGCTTTCGACGTTAGCGTCAAAACAATATTGGTCCATTTGCGTCAAATTGGCAAGGTAAAAAAGCTTGACAAATGGGTGCCCCACGAACTCAATGATCGCCAGCGCGAAGTACGCGTCGAGACGTGCCTTGCACTGCTCAACAGACACACAAATGAAGGAATTTTGAACCGCATTGTTACCTGCGATGAAAAATGGATTCTGTTTGATAACCGCAAGCGCTCAGCAAGTTGGTTGGATCCTGGTTCAGCACCTAAACAATGCCCTAAACGAAAACTTACCCCTAAAAAAGTGATGGTCACTGTTTGGTGGTCTAGCGCCGCCGGTGTGATTCATCACAGCTTCTTACCAAACGGGGTGAGCATTACTTCAGATGTGTACTGTGAAGAACTGAACACAATGATGGAGAAGCTGGCACATCTCCAACCAGCATTGGTCAATCGCTCGTCTCCGCTGCTCCTGCACGACAACGCGCGACCTCATACTGCACAGCAGACGGTCTCCAAGTTGCAAGAACTGGGGTTGGAAGCTCTCCGTCATCCGCCCTACTCACCAGACCTTGCGCCTACAGACTACTACTTTTTCCAGAATTTGGATAACTTCTTGGCGGGAAAAAAATTCAATACCCGAGAGGCAGTACAAAATGCCTTTGAAGAATTTGTTGCCTCCCGTCCAGCTGATTTCTTTAAGAAGGGCATCAATAAACTGCCACTGCGTTGGCAAAGATGCATTGATTGCATGGGTGATTACTTCGATTAATACAAATAAAAAATGCATGAAAAAAATTCGTTTAAATTTTTTCATACAAAACGGCAATTTCATAGGTAAAGACCTATTATAATAAAAAATTTAACATGAAGCAATTTACATACAAATATGTTACTCTACCCTGCCTAGATATCTCTTTTGTTGACTGTACCTACTTTCTTTTTTGTTTTTATCTTGGATCTGCACCCTAATTGCGTAACACTATCGATTGGAATCTGTTTCATTTTGACAGTTCAACAACATTCATTGCGTTATTTACGTTGTTGAGCAGACAACATTTTCGAACATATGAAGTAAATTAGCAATTTGTTCCAAAATGATTCAAACTCCCATTGGTAGTGCATTACGCAATTATGGTGCTGGTCCTAAAGTTAACATAAGTCTGAAATCGCCAACCCGCCTTGAGCAAGCGTGGTGAGCAATGCTTGATCTACCTTCTCTGTTTATGAATATTTTTTTTATTGTATATTTGACATATTTTGTAATATTGAATTATTGATTATATTTTGCACTGACTCTAATTTTATTTAAGAAACTGACATTAATTGGAGTCTCGCGTCGCGCGCATTACCGATCGGACGTGACATGCGTGTCTAATTAAGTGCAGGATGAGTTCCTCTAACGTAGTGAAATGTGCGAGCTGCAATGTCGTTATTAACGAAGTGTTAGCTTTCGTATGTAATAAACTGGATATAATGGACGAGGAAAGCCTAAGTCGGATATGTATTAGTGCTTTTTCGGATGGTGATATTGTAGAAGCAAAAAACCTACTATTTGATGCGATAACAACTTCCAAACGTAAGATTACAAGGAAGAAAGATGGAAAAAAGATACGTGAGATCGAGGATATCATTAGCTTATTACAAGTAACCCATCCTAATGACCGGCCAGTTTTTGTTGCAAAAGATCTGCAAAAATTACCACCCGTTCTATTTGATCATGTGGACGTGACAAAACTGCTTAAAGATTTAACTAAGATGAGAAGTGAAATTGAAGAAATTAAATCGCAATATGTATCTGCTACTCAAATTGAACCGATTAAGCGTGACATAGCAGATTTGAAAAAGTTGACGAGTGTGAAAAGCCCATGTTATTCCTATGTAAACACAAGGAGAGGAGGTGGAACTCATATGATGGACAGTTGTGAGTATAACAGTGGGCCGATGGGACTGCAACATGTCCCTATAATTACTAAAAATGCAACGGATCAGATTTCAAAAACACAAAGTGAATCGAAATCTCCGCCTACCCACTACTCGTCAAAATCAGCTGATCGGAGCAGTCTATGTAGCACAAAGATAATTAATGAGGATGATTGTAAGGAATGTGAAACCGGTTTAGGCTCACAGCTGTGCTTGGACAACACCGACCCGGGGCAGGCAGCGGCGACACCAAACACTGATAAGAGCAGTATTGGTAATTGCACGGGACACATGGCCGCAGCGGTCGTCCAATCGACGGTACAACCTCAATCTAAAACGCTTGCTCAGATTGTAAAAGAAGGCGAGTGGACCTTGGTACAAAAGCAGAAGAAGCAGAGAAACCGATTTGTGGGAAATATAGGAAATGCGATCACAGAAACCAAGGACAAATTTAAGGCTGTAAATGAAAAAATCGTCTTATATATCTATCGAGTAGATAAACAGGTGACGCAGAGTGACATCACAGAGTATGTTGAAGAAAAAGCCAAAGTACGTGTGGATGTTGAAAAAATGATGATGAAGGTCCCTAAAAGTTATGATGCCTATAAGATCTCGGTCCCAAAATACAAGTGTGACATTTTCATGAATGATGATTTTTGGCCCGAGGGTATTTCCTATCGCAAGTTTATAGACTTCTCCAAAAGGAAAACAGACAGAGAAAATTCTCTGAGGATGAATAACAGCAAAAATTTAGATGGATAATACGACATTAATTAGTTTCAACTGTAAATGTATAAAAAGATCTGTTGATTGTGTGAGACGTCTGTGTGTAGCGGCCGACGTTATCGCGTTGCAAGAAACATGGCTTTTGCCACATGATATCGCCTTTCTTGGCCAAGTTGATGATGGTTTCGCGTTTACTGGCAATTCGGCAGTCGACACCTCAACGGGAGTACTACGTGGAAGGCCTTATGGAGGAGTGGCTTTGTTGTGGAGGAAAAGCCTGTTCCCATCTGTCACGGTAGTAAGCTGCAACAACGTGCGCCTGGTAGCTATCAAGATAGTGTCACAAGATCGCTCAGTACTAATTTTCTCGGTGTACATGCCTACAGACTCGAACGATAACGTAACTGAGTTTACGGACTGCCTCAGTGAAATTAGTGCGATAATCGAAAGTCAAAATGTGCAAGCTGTGATCATTCTCGGTGATTTTAATGCTCACCCTGGTGAGTTATTCGGTAGTGAACTGGTGAGTTTCTGTGCGGAGCAGTGTTGGAGCTGTGCGGACTTGGACCTGATGCCGCGAGGTACGTACACTTTCGTGAGTGACGCGCATGGTTGCCGCCGCTGGCTCGATCACTGCGTAGTGACTGAGGCCGCGAGGCGTCTGCTCGTGAGTGCATCTGTGTTGTATGACACATATTGGTCGGACCACATGCCGTTACAACTACAGTGTAACTTTAATATGATAAGACCTACAATTGTCACACCCAATCGAACCAAAAATTCTGTGTTATGGGGTGAACGGGATACTAGCCAAATAGAAATATATAAAAATATGTGTCACGCTAAGTTAAGGGAAATGCATTTCCCATTAGAGTTCAGGGAATGTGCTGATGGGCTGTGTGTGGATGCCAGTCACAAACTCATACTAGACAACATGTATAAAAACATTGTGTCTACACTCATGGAGGCTGCCCAGTGTCCCAGTAATGAGAAGGCGAGTCAGGGGAGGAAGGGTAAACGGGTTGTCGGTTGGAATAGGCATGTTAAGCGGGCTCACGCGGACGCCCGGCTTGCGTTCCAAGTCTGGAGTATAGCAGGAAAACCGAGTTGTGGTACTGTATATAATCAAATGTCTGAGATGAGAAAAGCTTTTAAATCAAAGCTAAAATGGTGTCAAAACAATCAAAATAAAATAAAAATGGACATAATAGCTGAAAACTATAAATCTAAAGACTTTTCAAGATTTTGGAGGAATACGAAAAGATTGAACCCGAGGCCGGGCGTCCCCGTGAGCGTAGCGGGGCATAATGAGCCTACGGCTATTGCTAATTTGTTTGTGAAGCATTTTAAAGTTGAATCTCCTCTAGGTTCAGCATCGCAGGGGGTCGATGCTGAGGAACGTAAGACGGATTTGAGTATCAGTTTCACAGCGAAAGATGTCGCTACTGTCATAAACAAAATGGTAAGGGGCAAGTCACCGGGGCATGACTTTCTCAGCATCGAGCACCTGCAGCATGCAGGAGTTCACCTGCCAAGGTTACTGGCCACGTTCTTCTCGCTCTGTCTGAGCCACACACATCTGCCCAGCGATCTGATGAAAACTGTGGTCGTGCCTATTGTGAAGGATAAGACTGGGGACACGTCAGATATTGTAAACTACAGGCCCATTTCGCTTGCTACTGTCATTGCTAAAGTGCTGGACAGTTTGCTGGATAGGCATATGGCAACCCGCATCGATCTGCATGATGCGCAGTTTGGGTTCAGGCCTGGTCTCTCCACGGAAAGTGCCATACTGTCTCTCAAGCATGCTGTCCAGTACTATACGCACAGGAAAACGCCCGTTAACGCGTGTTTCCTGGACCTATCCAAAGCGTTCGATCTGGTGTCGTACGACCTGCTGTGGCAAAAATTATTAAATGATACTTCAGTGGATAGAGAAGTTATATCAATATTAAGATATTGGTATAACAATCAGATTAATTGTGTTAGGTGGGCAGGCTCATTATCGGATGAGTATAGGCTGGGGTGCGGTGTGAGGCAGGGCGGCCTGACCTCCCCCCGCCTCTTCAGTCTGTACATAAACCGGTTGATCGTTGAGCTCAGCAACACTTATCAGGGATGTTATGTTGACGGAATATGCGTCAACAATATTAGTTACGCGGATGACATGGTGTTGCTGAGCCCATCGATTAACGCAATGATGAGTCTGCTTGAGATATGTGAAAGGTATGCGGAGTCCCATGGGCTCAGATACAATGTGAAGAAAAGTGAGGTACTAGTCTTTAAGGCAGGCACTAAAAACTACCCAATTGTACCACAGTTGAAACTTTGCGGAAGTCCCCTAAAACAAGTCACATCTTTCAAGTATCTGGGCCACTGGGTTTCTGAAGACATGAAAGACAACCTGGACATCGAGCGTGAGCGCAGAGCGTTGGCTGTCCGCTGCAATATGTTGGCTCGCAGATTTGCGACGTGCTCGACTGACGTAAAGGCTGCGCTGTTTAGAGCGTACTGTCAGTCGTTTTACACGTGCAGTCTGTGGGTCAACTATACGCGGAGGGCATACAGCGTTCTGCGCGTCCAATATAATAATGCGTTCAGGGTGTTGATGGGGTTGCCGCGCTACTGTAGTGCTTCCAGCATGTTCGCGGAGATGGCAATTGATGGTTTTCACGCAATCATGCGCAAGCGATGCGCCTCCATCATGCACCGGGTACGCGCCAGCCCCAACAGCATCCTGAAAACCATAGCGGACAGGTGGGATAGCCCCATACTGGGACACTGGATAGGCCTACATGCCAGTGGGGCCTAATTATATAAAAATATTTTTCCGGGTAGCTATAAGTACTAACACTAGTTCTAAGTTTTATTTTGTATACTAACCAATCAATGGACTCTGTCTGAAATATAAGATTTTTATTTTTTATTTTTTTTATTTATTAAAAAATAATTTATAAATGCCAATTTAATTAATAACATAATATTATAAACATTTTGTACGCTGAGTGAGGCAAAGCATGTTGGTCCGATAAAAATATGTTTCCATCTATATGTGCATATTTATGTATCATGTTACACATGTTTTAACAAATACATTTATATTTATGAAGAGGGCATTTTCCTGCACTGGGTCAGTAATATTGTGGTATTATAAATGTGGAAGCTTGTTATTAGCTACGAGTATTGTCAGTTATTATTTTTGTTACAATTCCGTAGGCTGAAGATGCCTATTATGAGATAGGCGCCAAATATTAGATAGCAAGGTATTGGCTATTCACGGCAATCACTTGTCGCTATTGTCACCCGAAGCGTCATAACAACGAGTCCAAATTAATGTGTGCCATGACAGCGCACGCCAGCCAGAGGAGATGTTAGAATGTGGATGGGCATGCGGATTTTCGCGGAAGCAGAAAACAAAAACAAATGCCATTTATATCTTTACGAGGTACCTACTTATATAAAAATAGTATTTTCGTGCTAAATGTTATAGATTTGCGGTCATTACATCGATTAAACGATCAAATTCACGATAAAGAGGGTGATATCACCGTGTCTTCCTTGTCAGCAAAAAATAGGCAGCAATTTTGTGAAATTTCTGTGCGTTCATAATATGAGATAATATGTTGGGGTTCAATATGAGGTTTCTCATATTAGGATAATTATGTTTTTTTTTTCACCTTTAGTTCGAAGTCCGAGGTTAGTCTACATTTATATAACAAATACAAATTTATAATTTGACTAAAAACAATTTTTCATTTTTTTGAACCTCAAACCCAAAGGAACTTAAAAAAATGCGATAAGTAAGTACTATCTCTGATTAGGAACCCTAGTATCTCATAATACCAATCCAATACCCCTACCCTAGTAGCCTACAACGCAATTTTTATTTTCGTAATATAGCTAAAAATGTATTTTAAATAGGACTAAATAGTAATTATTTTGTTGAACTAATTTAAATTCCCTAGCCAAAATTGTAGCTAGTGGAACTCCAACTGCGGAAACGGTTTTTTTATAGTCAAAAGTACACTTAAGGTCAGGTTGTTCGGGCCTGTGGGCCTTGGAAACGCTACCTCCGCCTCCCCCAAATGCAGCGCGACGTGTTTATTTACGACGCGCCGCCGACGATTTCGCAGAAAATCCATGCCACAGTGTAAAATATTTGCAGATGATCAACTTAATTAGTTTTTCTTAGGTCGATATTTATTCCTTAGGTTTACATTTTATGGTGTCTACGGTGGAACTCCACCGTAGACACCATAAACTATGATGATTACATAAAATGTTGTGAATTTGTTTTCACATTATCAGAAAACGATGCCAACACGATTCGATAGCGATAGGTTCAATTATTACCGGCCCCATGATATTGTTGAATATCGATGACCATCGCGACTCGACAAACAAGCACACTACTAATGTTGGCTTCGATAGCCCCCGTTTTTAACAATTTTAAAAGAAAAAAAATGGTGGCTTAACAAAATGAACTCACCGACTCTGGATCCCCCTGTTCCTGTCCCGGGACACAATTTTCCTCATGCACAGCACCAGTTCCACCTTCACAGAGTATTCTAGGAACCACTTATACGGAAATTCTCGAGGAATCTAAATATTTTGCCAGTAGCAACGCGCGACAATGTGAACGGTCGCCCTTTTCGAAAGACAGTGCGTGGCGCCATCGCATTCGGTGGCGCGCGGGTGAAGTTCCGGTTAAGCCACAGATAATAAAACTATACGACTAAGTATCGACGTCTCGAAGCCGCCAGTGCGAAAAATTTTGCTCAAGTGAAAGAATGCCCGCTACTCTCACCCCGCACTGTCTTCGCCGGTAGATATCGTGCCGATATCGGTGTCGGTGTATGTGGAAATCGGTTACAATATTATAGGCATGTGATGCGGAGAATGAAGAAAATGTCGTCTGGAATGTTTTGATTGTGAATCTGGATGGCTATACGAGTAAGGGAAGACCAAAGAAACGATGGATGATCTGTGTGAAAGATGATATGGCTAGAAAGGGAGTGACTACTGTGATGACGACTAAGTAATAGAGAAGTATGGAAGATAAAAACAAGTTGTATCGACCCGGAAAAAAATGGGATAAGGGCAGGAAAATGTAGAAGATCGGTGTCTGTCGTTGACTACGACGATATAGGTAACAATAAAACACAATGTAAAAGCGAATTATCCCATTACTTCACTGGGCGGAGCAGGAAACGAATATAGCAGATAGTTTCAGATTTAACCTTTAACTCTTAAAATGTCGATTGCACACCATGTGTACAGATAACGTGTACAGAAACAATGAACACAAATAATGTGTACAGATAAAAAGGATTAATGAGACGAATGTGACAAAATTTCTGGGATTAAATATTGAAAGCACATTAAAATGGAATACCCAGATTGACAAAGTATGTAGTAAAGTAAACCAATTTTCTCATGCGCTACGTATGCTAAGTAAAACGGCCAATCGAAACACCGTACTAACTGCATATCATGGTCTAGTAGCCTCAACATTAAGATATGGCATTATGTTTTGGGGAAACGCCTCGGGTAAAGATATGGTGTTTAAGTGTCAGAAAAGGTGTATTAGAGCGATCTGTAACTTGCAAACCACTGACAGTTGTAAACAATATTTTAAAAGTATGAAAATTTTAACAGTGCCCTCATTGTACATATACCAGACATCTATGTTCATCAAAAATAATATGTATCAATTTGACCGAGTAGGTAGTCAGCGTCGAGCTGATCGGCTACAAACTGTTGGATCTAAAACTGCTTTATACAAGAACAGTATTTTCGTAATGGCTCCAAAATTATACAATAAATTGCCAAAGTGTATCAGAAGTGAGGAAAATGTCAGCCATTTTAAAAAAAAGTTGTTCCTGTTTCTAGTTGAAAAGACTTATTACTCGATTGATGACTTTTTAAATGACAAATTATGACTAAATTTAAATTTCTTTGACATTCTAATTAATTAATAATATAATTCAATTACTTTATTTTATGCGGCTCCTGACATTTTTCAATTGCTTCATTTCTTTTATCTTAAACTTTATTAATTATGATAGTAAAAATAACCTGCTTACTAATATTATATTTGTATGCCGATTATTGGCCGAACATACAGATCAGCTAAAATGTATAAATAACACCTTTTTGTACTTATGTTCACAAATAAAGATTGATTTGATTTGATTTGATTTGAAACAATAGAATTTCAATTGTGTCTGCTAATTAGCGCGCGACGGGTTAAATGATTATCATCGCGCTAAATCTTTATGGAGTTAAGGCTTAGCGGATGGAAGGATGTCAATCGTGATATAAGAATAACATAAAAACGGCTATTTTAGTCAACATTCATCCAAGCAAATAGCTTAGTGTTTCGACGACTTCTGTGCAAACCTGTGGTTAAAAGTTCGATTCTCAACTGTTGATATTTTTTTCGATTCTTTTTTTACATTTTGTTATACTGTTATTTGATAGTTCGTAGAACGTACACAGAATCCATGAAGTTTATTCATTTTATATCATCTACGGTTATAATAAAAATAAATATCAATGGTTAGCTGACAGTATTAATGAGAAATCCCGTGTGTACAATCTACTGTTATACACTTCTGGACACATCTTTTGGCCCACCTTGTATTTTCAGTTTCGTTTGGTCCTAGCTAAAATTTTATATTAGGTCGAGCAAAAAGTTTTTATGCAGTTTTGAACCTGGCACATTCACAATTTCATTCAATAGTCTTTTTTTGAATTTCGAACACAGAATTTAAAGAAACAAAAGACAATTTGGAGCCTGTTTGTTGATATCAAACAATCGAATACTAAGAAAACTTGGTTTTATTGGTTTACTTGGATTTAATTCTTGAAAAAGTGATTGATATCTTTGGTTTTGCAACAAACATTACTTATTCTTAACATCTTAATGTTAAGAACCTCACCTTAGTGAGGTTCTATCAATAATCTATGGATACTTCACCTGAAGTCGCCGCCCAAGCTGTGGCACTTATTCAGGCCGGACACAGCCAAAGAAACGTGAGTGCTCAACTTAATTTAAGTCGATCTGCGGTCCGAAATGTTTATCGGAGGTACCTAGAGACTGGCGGCTTTGTTCGTCGCCAAGAAAGGCCACGATCTCGGGTCACAACTGAAAGGCAGGATCGATTCATCGTGACGACCAGCTTGAGAAATCGTCACCTTACCTCCATTGAGATACAAAACCAACTTCGCGACTTCCACGGAGTATCTGTGAGCGCTCGAACTGTTCGGAGAAGGTTAAAAGAACGCGATATGGTACCACACAAGCCAGCTAATGGCCCCAAACTAACGCGAGCCCACCGAACAGCGCGCCTTCATTTCGCACGCAGTCATTTAAATTGGACACAGCAAGATTGGAGCCGTGTACTCTTTTCTGATGAGTCTAAAATTGTTTTACATGGCAATGATGGAAGGAAGAAGGTCTACCGACGTAAGGGAGAGCGTTTCGCACAATGCTGCTTTGAAGAGAGGGTTGCTTATGGCGGTGGCTCATGGACTGTCTGGGGCGGTATATCCGCGAGCGGCAAAACTCAACTTGAGGTTGTTACAGGACCACGGCTGCCAACATTAAATGCTGAAAGGTACATTCGTGAGTGCTTAGAACCTCACGTGATACCATACGCGGACTATGTGGGCCCAAATTTCCTTTTTATGCATGATAATGCAAGAGCCCATGCGGCCGGCATCGTCAGGGAATATCTTCGGGATGTGAACATCACAGTTATGGACTGGCCAGCCAGAAGCCCAGACATGAACCCCATTGAGCACATGTGGGACGAGCTAAAAAGACGTGTTAGGGCTCGTCAGCCAGTTGCCCAGACGATGCAGGAGTTGAAAACTGCCATAGAAGAGGAATGGGAGATGATCCCTCAAAATTTCATAGAGCGGTTGATAAACTCTATGCCTAATCGTATGAGAGCTGTGGTAGATGCCCATGGAGGCAACACGCGTTATTAAATTAAACCTATATTTGATAAAACATGTTTTTTATTCAAAAATCAATTGCCTTTAACAAGGCGCATATCCGACTTGTTAGGCGTAGCTCCATGTCGTATGGTATTCTGAATTCAAATTTAAAACAATACGATCGAAAAAGATGGTAAAATGTATCAGGTTTAAAACTGCATCAACAGTTTTTGTTCAATCTAGCAATCATATTTCGGTAGGGGCCATCGAAACCTTAACTCTAAGGTGGGCCAATAGATGTGTCCAGAAGTGTATTTTTTAGCGATAGCCGGGTTCGTCAGGAATAATCTGTAAGAATCACTCAGTGTATCAGTATTGTGCCATTATGTATTAAATGCAGGAACGGCACGAACAGGCGTTTACGAGTATTTATTCACTAAAAACGAAAAACTTTGCAAGCAATGGGAAATTGCTACTGAAGGCTGCGGGGTATGTGTATTGGGCACGCCACAATGGGGATTGTTTAAAATTTTTAACCATTAGATTTTATTTAATTTTTTGAAAATTTAGAGCATTTTGAGAAACTAATTTGAATATTTTGATGATTGGCTCAATAGTTATTTTTTTATTGAATTTTAAAATATTTTTAATTTTCAAGGTAGGTGACGTCATCAGTGGCACAAAAGATTGTGCCGTTGCCCCACTAATACATAATTAAAAATTTAAATCTGTCAACACAACGTCATCCATCTCAAATCTGTCAAAGTGCCAATAGATGTCATACGTAATCGAATCCTATCATAACCTATTTCCAACTTATTTTTCGAAATTTTGACCGAAACGGTAGCTTTTAAACGCAAAGTGGTTTTTAAGGTGCAAGACTACGTTAATAATCGAGGCGACGACATTATTGTTCATTTCCCTGAACCACAATGAGCGATACTTTTGTTAAAGCCGACTCGCGCAAGTTTCTGAAATACTTACATCAAAGTGATCTTCAACAATACATTGTATAAACCTTGCAATATTCCACGCCTACATCATGACACCACTTTTCTCGCAAATCTTCTCTAATACGAACAAAAATTTTGTTTGGATTATTATTACTATTATTGCTGCAAGTTGGAACAAAGCGCTTCCTGTAGGTATTCCATAACTCTTCCAATATAGTAAATGTTGTCGAGTGTTGACATAATGTAATGAGATTTACGAGTATATGAGGCAAGTCGCAGGAATAATAATTGTAAAAACTTTATACTTATGAGGTTATGTTTATATTATAATTTGTACACTTGACAGATTGTAGACAATATTTGCCATTTACTTTTTATTTTTTGAGGCAACGATACAAAACTGTACGACCAAAGCTGAAGTAATTTGAAGGGCAAACAAGGTCAATCGTATCGTAGTAAAAAAAAAAACAATAAAATATAAATATTTTTCAAGATTAATTAGTCCGTAATGATCAGTAACGCTATTCCTCGAAATGGTTTTTCAATTACAACATATTAAAAAATATGAACAATGCCCATTGCGGCGATAAGTCCCCTCTTTGAGGAGTGGTTACAGAGGCGCCACGGCGTCCTCACCTTCCGCCTGACGCAGGTCCTCACCGGACACGGTTGTTTCGGGAGGTTCCTGTTTCGGATAAGGCGGGAGGAAACGTCCGGGTGTCACCATTGTGTAGATCGCCCGGAGGACACGGTGGAGCATACAGCCCACAGGGCCGCAGGGGTGGTCTGCCCGGCTTGGGCGGAGCACCGCCGTGTTCTCACGGAGGCGATCGGCGGCGGCGATCTCTCGCGTCCAAACTTGGTCCAGGCCATGGTGCGGAGCGAGAGTGCATGGGAGGCCGTCACCTCCTTCTGAGAAGCGGTAATGCTCGCAAAGGAGGAGGCGGAACGCGAGAGGGAGAGGCAACAGCCGCGCCCTCGCGCCCCTAGCCGCCGCAGGAGACGCCCTGGGCGGCGGGAATCTATCGCCCATTCCCGGCCACCGTAGGCGCGGGCTTGCGGACGACGAGTAATGGGCAGCTCGCCGTCCGGTAAGGACCAGGCCCGGGTTGAAAGCGCGTTGTGTTCCACGCGCGCCTCAAAGAGATGTCAGCAGTGACGGGGTCCAATAGGGCCGAAGCCGCTGGGGTCGCGGGTAGTTCGAAAGAGATACCGTGGCCCTGGCACGGGCAATTGAAGGAACACGGGTGGGTTTTAGTCAGTAAAAGTCTGACACATCCTCCCGCTCTGCCCGGAGCGGGAGAAGTCATTTGATGATTTCCCATCCACAAAAAAAAAAAAAAAAAAAAAAAGGCTGCGGGCTTCGACCTTAGGACGAGCTGCTTCTCAAACGGACGACTCTGTATATTTTGGCTGATAAGACCACAACTACAAACGTACTGTACAGGAAAGTTTTATAAAATATGGCTGTTGTTTTAGTATATTGTGAACGAAGTCGCGGGCGGAAGCTAGTTGGAGATAAACATGATTTTGAGGTAGTAAGGTGAAAGTTTAAAATTGCAATGGTTCTACTGGGTATCAAAAAGTCACGCAAAAGTTAATGTTAATAGAAATTTAATTTTTTCGTTAAAAAAAGATCTCTTTTGCAAAATTTCATGCTTCTAGCCCAGCGATTTAGGCTGTGGATTGTCTGTCAGTGAATATAAGAATTTTATCAAGTAGACAAGCCGTGTGCCCGATGGTATTTCCCATCGACATAAATGGTGAATTTTCATCCCCTATTTAACCCCTTTATTGACTGAATGAAAAAAACAATAAGATTTTTATTAAGTACGGGCTAAAAATTGTCGTACTGCTTTGCTTCTGCTGTAACCATATTCTTTTGTTTTTGATGTCGACCACTGCTCATAAAGATAAGTAAATATTGACAACTACATATGAAGTAACAATTGTCGTACTTTATTGTCAAGGGACGTACCTACTGCTACATCTATAATTTATCGAATCTACTATTCTAAGACATCAAAATTAATTTAGTGTATTTTTTAACCGGCTCCGCTCATGTCGGATTGCCATCCTTTAGGACAGGGGATCCCTTAGGGAGGTTAGCCTAAAAAAAATTGCAATTATCAATATGTTAAAAGTTACAAACCAACAAACATACGATAGGTACGTCATCGACTAACTTGCTTTGGAACATGGGCACCGAGTGTTAGGTACGGTTACCGCCTAACCAGGCTACGTTCACACGGCGCTATTTTTGAAGTGTATAGAATACGATATTTTATCGTATACAGTGACTTTTTGTACTCAAAACTGAAAGTTTGTTCACACAGCTATAACGATACAAGAAAATAATCTTTTCGATCGAAAATTTTTATCGTGTTCATGCATTAGGTCATGTTAGTATAGCACTTTTGTTTGAAACAGCTCGACGAAATTCTCTGGCAGAAAATCGTCACGTAAAGAAAAAACGTTTAAATGCCCCCTACATGCGACTTTGTCTGTTTCTATTATATCTTGAAAGAGACAAAGAGAGAGAGAACAAAACGACGACAGACGAGGACGAAGAGGGGGAAAATTTTTGAATTTTACTTCATGGGTGTCGTTTTCATGGTTATCGAGGGAGCCAAAGCCGGTAGTGAAGTTAAATTGAAAATTCAAGATGGCGGCTGTGAAAATTTTGTGTTTGTGTTTTAAATCATACGTTAGAAGGAACTTCATTCCTGACGGTGGTCCCCGACCGCACATTTTTATTTTTTTCTAATTTTCATTGTTGTTGCCAGAGTGAAAGTTGATTATATTAGTATCCAACCGACAACCGGATACATTATTTTTATACATATTATGTGTAATTAATGTAGGATATGGTAGTAGCGAAGACAGTTCGATGGAGAGTGAAATAGTAATATGGATGAATCTGATGAAAAAATCTTAGAAAAATGTGTTTTAAAACTTCTTCATAGAGGACCACGATAATAAATTATAAACTACCCGCGCTTGACTATAATTTTATCGATAATAATTCGCAATGTGTCTTAATACTATCGTAAGATGACAATTAAACGTCATCATACCACATATAAATAATCACATTTTCGAAAACGATATTATGAATTAAAACTATAATATAATTACGAGATATTTTTTCTGAGCTGTCGCAATTTCATATCTAATGTGTTCTTCTTTTATTTGAATTTTTTGAACAACTGCAGAGAGAGCGAATTTTTAAAAATTTTGACACAGGTCCAACCTCCATGACATGACGTCCCGCAGGACTCTGAGCGCGAGCGGATTTAGCCAAATTGACTAATTTTGAGTTTATTTAAAAAAAATCAACTAAACTCAAAAATCCAACCGTTAAATTCCCTCCGAAATACGATTACCTCATGATACATGCAATTTTCATATAATTTTATGCTGTAATTAGGAAATGAAACGGAAAATGGTTTTGAAATCGACCATGTTTCGGATTTTTTTTTCATCGAGGAAAGTACAACTTATCGTGTTTTGAACCGTTAATTTCCCTCAAGCAAGGATGTATCTATGGCATATATTTTTTTCAGGACCTTAAAACACTAATTTGACCATTTAAAATTGATTCTGAAAACAGGAAAAAACGGATAATCCCCCGTTAAATCATATCCGGCATTTTCATCCTAAGCGTTTAGCAGAAGGATTATAGCACTTGTAGCTGAAAAGCGTTCCGCCATAATCCTCACCGAGGACTCCTTGAAGGACTATTTTCGAAATTCAGCATGGGGTCACGCACGACTTTTTTTTTGAAATTGAAACCAAGTCGCTAGTCCGCGGCGTTCGCGCACACGAGAGGTGAGGACTACGACGAAACCATTCCGCTGTAGGTAATCCTCACCTAAATCTCTAAATCATCTCCATCTTCCTGCCCTTATCCCATATTACTTGGGGTCGGCGCAACACGTTTTCTTCTTCCATTCTCCCCTGTCAACCGTCACGCTATCATTCACTCCCTTCTCTTTCATATCATTCCTCACACAATCCATCCATCTTTTCTTTGGCCTTCCTCTGCCTCTCCATCCATCAACATGTAAATTCATCACTCGTTTAGTCACATGCGTTTCGTCTTTCCTCATTACATGCCCATACCAAGACAAACGATTTCCTTTCAACTTTTACTACTAAATCTCTAAATATCTTCGGAATTATAACACGACTACTTTTTACCCGACTACGGCGAAGCCAAAAGGAAGGGTTATGATTTTAGCAGTCTATGTATGTATGTATGTATTTACGTGTGTTCCACCGTAGCGATGTGCATAACTCCAGCTTCCTCATAGGTGATAGAATAATTCTACCTATGCCAATATTTAAAGCATAATAGCTGCAATCAAAGTACCCAGTCTTAATTTAGCTGCCGCAAAAACTTCGTCAATATGAGTCGATTTAGTGTGTGTTAGCTGGAGTGACGCCTCCCCAGCTTCCTCATTCAGAAAAGGCAAACCAGTGAGATTAGAGTTTTGGACTAAAGTCAGAAAATTAAAACATAATAGCTGCCATTGGCAGCAAATTTTTCAAATCTCTGGCCAAAATACCCTATGAGTTAATCAACTTCTAAACATGAGTAGCTGGAGTGACGCCACCCCAGCTGCTCAGTCATATCTTCCGAACGAAAGCAGATATGATTATGTATTATAGCTCAAAAATTAAACCATAATAGCTGTCATTGGCAGCAAAATTTTCAAGTCTCTGGTCAAAAGACTATGAACTAATTCAACTTCTAAACATGAGTAGCTGGAATGACGCTACCCCAGCTGCTCAGTCATATCTTCCGAACGGAAGAAGATATGATTATGTATTATAGCTCAAAAATTAAAGCATAATAGCTGCCATTGCCAGCAAAATTTACAAATCTCTAGGTCTCGTAGTTTCTACGTAATAAACAAAAAACCGGACAAGTGCTTGTCTGACTCGCGCACCGAGGGTTCCGTAAACTCCTATGTAGATAGTTCGTTCATTACGGGAATCGAGTCTCGATTTTTCTTATTTTTCAAAAACAAGTAAAAACAGGTTAGGAAGACCGTAGGTCTGCATTGTAGCTAGAGAATTTACAGATTGCAAGGCCTTTCTAACAGCTTCTAGATTTGATGCTCCTGAAATCTCATCAATGTAGCTGTAGAAATAACTAAAGTAATTACTTAAGTATTTATCGAAATCCGTTGAGTTCTTTCCGTTGTTTGTCGAGTGTGAAGTTTGTAGCAAAACTTTTTTTATGTGGTTAACCCTTTGAACAAACAAATTATAGGTTTTCAGAATTTTCCCTTTACTCGTGATGTGAGACCTTGCTTTTTGCCAAATTTTATGATTCTAGGTCAACGGGAAGTACCCCATAGGTTTTGATTTATTTGCGAGTACCAAAAAATGTCGCATACATGGCCGTATTTTTATTGCGTTGACTTAAAAGTTTGATGTTTTGAGAGCTCCAAGGGACCGTAGACCTACTTATTTGGTATTAATTTCAACTTGATACCTCCACGCGTTCCTAAGAAAATAGGTCGACTTGAAAAATTTTTTTTTTATAATATATTTACAAATTAACATTTTTCAGACTTTTACCTCTACTTGTGCTGTGAGACCTTGGTACTTGCCAAATTTCATTATTCTAGGTCAACGGGAAATACCCTGTAGGTTTTCATTTACTTGCGACAGTTGCGAACATCAAAACGTGTCACAAAATGGCCGTATTTTTTTATTGCGTTGACTTAGAAGCTTGATTTTTTTTTCACAGACTGGGTACTTTGATTGCAGCTATTATGCTTTAATTATTGGCATAAGTAGAATATTATTATTTTTTTTTATTTATTTTTTTTTGTGGATGGGAAATCATCAAATGACTTCTCCCGCTCTCAGACGTGTCAGACTTTTACTGTGCTTTTACTGACTAAAACCCACCCATGTTCCTTCAGTTGCCCGTGCCAGGGCCACGGTATATCTTTCAAACTATCCGCGACCCCGGCGGCATAGGCCCAATTGACCCCGTCATTGCTGACATCTCTTTGAGGCGCGCGTGGAACACAACGCGCCGTCGACCCGGGCCTGGTCCTTACCGAACGGCGAGCTGTCCATTACTCGTCGTCCGCAAGCCCGCGCCTACGGTGGCCGGGAATCGGCGATCGATTCCCGCCGCCCAGGGCGTCTCCTACGGCGGCTAGGGGCGCGAGGGCGCGGCTGTTGCCTCTCCCTCACGCGTTCCGCTTCCTCCTTCGCGAGCATTACTGCTTCGCAGAAGGAGGTGACGGCCTCCCATGCACTCTCGCTCCGCACCATGGCCTGGACCAGGTTTGGACGCGAGAGATCGCCGCCGCCGATCGCCTCCGTGAGAACACGGCGGTGCTCCGCCCAAGCCGGGCAGACCTCCACTGTATGCTCCACCGTGTCCTCCGGGCGATCCACACAATGGTGACACCCGGGCGTTTCCTCCCGCCTTATCCGAAACAGGAACCTCCCGAAACAACCGTGTCCGGTGAGGACCTGCGTCAGGCGGAAGGTGAGGACGCCGTGGCGCCTCTCTAACCACTCCTCAAAGAGGGGACTTATCGCCGCAATTGTGGCGTGCCCAGCGCTGGGTTGCGACAATCGCACTCTCCATGCCGCCATGAGATCCCGCCGGAGCTCTGTCCGCTGTACCGTGATTTCTCGCGGCAGCGGAGTTACGCCCCGGCGTTTCGTCTCCTCGCGCCACTCCCACACGTGCGCGAGGACTACATCCGTAGCGCCTAAACTACTGAACCGATTTGATGTATCAATAGATTCGTAATGATGGTCCGAGTGACATAGGCTATATAAATTCTCCTTAGATTTAATATGGTGGACTTTACACGTAAATTTCTCTGACCACGAAAAAAATTAAATTGAGATAATAATGACATGTTTGATGTCAAAATAAAGGTCTTGACGAGCACATTACAAATATGTATTATGTCATATTATTAGGTCTTTACCTATGAAATTGCCGTTCTGCAGTACTGGCCATTTCAAATCAAAATATTTTTTGTTTGGCTAAGAATTCTAATTTCAAATTAATTTTATTTTAAAAACATGGATTTTTTTTTCAAAAAGTAGTCATTTGTTTATTGATTAGTGTTACATTTTCATCGCATTTCAATCTTTTTCGTCATCATGGATACGTTAAAAAATCAAGTAATTATGGAATATGAGTACCGTCGTGGCAGCAACGTGGCACAAGCGGCACGCAACATCAACGACGTTTACGGAGCTAACACTACAAACCAACGCACCACTTGTTATTGGTTTGCTCGCTTCCGTTCGGAAATTTCGACCTGAAAAATGAACCTCACGGTCGTCCGAAGACTTTGGTCGACAATGACGAATTAAAGGCGATTGTGGAAGCTGATGATACACAATCTACGGCTGAATTAGCAGCAGCTTTCGACGTTAGCGTCAAAACAATATTGGTCCATTTGCGTCAAATTGGCAAGGTAAAAAAGCTTGACAAATGGGTGCCCCACGAACTCAATGATCGCCAGCGCGAAGTACGCGTCGAGACGTGCCTTGCACTGCTCAACAGACACACAAATGAAGGAATTTTGAACCGCATTGTTACCTGCGATGAAAAATGGATTCTGTTTGATAACCGCAAGCGCTCAGCAAGTTGGTTGGATCCTGGTTCAGCACCTAAACAATGCCCTAAACGAAAACTTACCCCTAGAAAAGTGATGGTCACTGTTTGGTGGTCTAGCGCCGGTGTGATTCATCACAGCTTCTTACCAAACGGGGTGAGCATTACTTCAGATGTGTACTGTGAAGAACTGAACACAATGATGGAGAAGCTAGCACATCTCCAACCAGCATTGGTCAATCGCTCGTCTCCGCTGCTCCTGCACGACAACGCGCGACCTCATACTGCACAGCAGACGGTCTCCAAGTTGCAAGAACTGGGGTTGGAAGCTCTCCGTCATCTGCCCTACTCACCAGACCTTGCGCCTACAGACTACTACTTTTTCCAGAATTTGGATAACTTCTTGGCGGGAAAAAAAATCAATACCCGAGAGGCAGTACAAAATGCCTTTGAAGAATTTGTTGCCTCCCGTCCAGCTGATTTCTTTAAGAAGGGCATCAATAAACTGCCACTGCGTTGGCAAAGATGCATTGATTGCATGGGTGATTACTTCGATTAATACAAATAAAAAATGCATGAAAAAAATTCGTTTAAATTTTTTCATACAAAACGGCAATTTCGTAGGTAAAGACCTATTATTTAAGTAAATAAATATGTTTAAATTGTTAAAAATAAGTAACAGTGGAGGTAAATAATATTAATTTAATTGGTTGCAGACCGACGACGGCAGCGGCGAGCATGATTTTTCAGTAGTCGGGTTTTAGTTTTTGAACTTACTTTTTATTTGACATTCTCAAAATTGATTTTCATGAAGTTTCCAAGTCAGCGAAGATTTAATAGTGGCCAATATAGTGGCTATGGACATGGTATGGTAACGACATCAATTTTAAATGCCGCGATTGTGAGCCGGGATAACTTGACTTGTGCTTGGTTCGTCCGTAGACCACAGATTATATCGGTCATACACATTAAAAAGTAGGTACATTCATACTAACATACACCAAGTCTTTCTTTTATTGGTTAGTAGCGCCATCTCGTGGCTCACGACAACAACAAAAGTGCTTATTTGAAATAAATGATATATTTTGACTTCGTCGCTAACCGCTGTCGAATCTCCCGTGTGACCGACACTGGCATGGCCACCATCAGGGATTTTAATTTTGATAACATAAAAAATAGTCACAATTTTTCGCCAAGTCACAGATTTAGGAAACTATAACGAGTTCAATTTTTAAGAATAGTCCAAGAGCTAGATAAAAATCTTGACTATACTTAAAAATTGACCCGACCAAATCTGTGACTTTGCGAAAAAATTGCTACTAAATTTGGGAGAAAACAGATCTTCGCTTGCTGGCCGTTTTTGAGAGATAAATGTGGCCAAGCTGGGGAGATGCTCTCCAGATCGGCCACCTATGAACCCTTATAACTTTTGAACCGGTGGTGGTGACCGGCAAATTCTGATATTTGGCTAAAAATTTTTTGTGTTATCAAAATTGAAATCCCTGATGGTGGCCATGCCAGCACACGAATCTCACCCAAATATCACATAGGTGGGGGGGGGGGGGGGGGGACCGACCGGCCACACCAACAGGAATTATCAAGAATTCAAGATAGCTAACAATGATTGCAGGCGGCGAGGATGAAATGAAAAATTATGTTTTTTGTGTGATTTATTTTATTATTTATCCCCAAAAGACACCACCACCAATAAATGTTTAACAGTATAAATCATGTTATAAAAATAATAAACAAAATAAAATTCTAGATTACATAGTGAAAATATAATAGTCTATGACAAAACAATAAGGTCAACTTATTTGAAGAGCCAAAATAAATTAGTGTTTTTTTTTTCATGAATTATTGTTGTCATGCGGATACGAATTTAGTAATATTTTTAATATTTAATTGCAAATACCAATACCTAAATCAATTATCAAAACTAGGCCTCAATAAATTAGGTAGTTAATAAGTTGAATAATTTATTCAAAAATTATGGACAACTTAAAAAATCGACATTCTATTATGTAGGTAGATATGAATAAAATTGGGTTAGTAAGATAACTTACTAACCCAATTTTATTCTACCCTATTTCTTTAAATAGCAGTTTTTGAATTTATAATTTTGACAATTTACTAAATTAGGAGGTAGGTACTTGCAAAAAATATCTTCATAATTACGGACTTTTTTTAACAGAGCAGTCAAATTCGATCTACTTTTGCCCTAACTGTAAACGAATTTTAATTGCTACTAAAACTGGCAATTTATACGAAGTTTATTATACGAAATCTAGACCGATTCAGGTATCAAAAACTCAAGATAACGGCTAAAGCATTTCCGAATAAGTTCAGTGTTACAAATTCATTTTATTATCAATACATTAGCATTGATTATGAAAAATGTGCTTCAAGTAGGTAATTTATTTTGATGTTAAAAATCTGAATAAGTTCATTTTAATTAGATAAGTACTTTTTAAATATCCGCATGTAGGTATGACAACACAACGAGATTTTAATCGTTGTTTTAAAAACATCATATTGTTGTTCAGCTGATAAAAAATTAAAAAGTTGCCAATTCTATTTTTCATAGTATGCTGTGTGAAACAGTTTTGTCATACTTAAAAGTTCGATTTGTTTAATTCGTTTTCACAATAATCAACTAAATTATATTTGTCAACTATTGGCACACTGGTACAGTACAGTATCATCAAATAAACAGTAGAATACTAACTTGTAACATTATTTATAATTATATCCTTCACTTTAAAACATATTGATACCCGTATTTAACAACAACACTTAATACCAGTCAACTTAATTTAAACACTGTATCAGTCAACATCCATTAGATTACTATTTGATTATTTAACGAAACAAAAAATAAATCTTCTACTAATTCTTATCTTAATTGAGTACAGCGCCATCTATGCGCGAATTGATCAACTACTATAAACCTAAAATGAAACGTTTTGATAACATTGATAAAATAAAATTTAATTTAGTTTTGTTATCAAAGCGTCGAGAAATAATTCAATTAAACAATAATTTTTGTTCAAGAGCTGCCCATAAGGGGTCAAGCGGCAATGAGAGAGCGTGCTCATTGTACACGTTCGTGTCAGAAATAACAGATGGCGTTGTTTCTCCGAAGGCCATGTAGTGTTCGTTCGTGGCCACAGAGGGCGGCAGCGATGTTGGGCGACGCCGACCGGACGCCATGAGGACGCTGCGCATCATGGCCGTGGACTTCATGCGTTCTGAAAAGAAAATTATTATCATAATAGCTGACCCGGCAAACGTTCTCTTGTCCAAATTTCAAGTTTATACAAAAATCACATAGAAAAAAGGCCATTCAGTTTTTACCGAATTTGAGAATTTTCCGGGAAACTTTTCAAATTTTTCTTTCCGTAAAAGAACCGATGCGCTTACCAACGAACAGCATTAATTCATTAAACATTACATAGTGATGAAAATCGAAACATGTTCATTAGCCGTAGCCAATAGCAATACTTTTCAATTACTTCATGAAAATGTTGACCATTATAATTGACTGCTATTATTTTAGTAACACAGCCGCACGGGTGGATCCTTGAGGATATGTATTCAGCTGCATCCGGTTAGACTGGAAGCCGATCCCAGATAGTAGTTGGGAAAAGTCCAGGGCCGGCAGTCTCGACATTCGCTACGTTCTCATAGCGACTTGAAATCGCTCGCTAAGTCCTAATTACATGCTCTGTGGTCCTAATGAGCTCCCCTAGACGGGCAAATGGTAATTGTTCGGTTTTATCAAAGACAATTATTGGCCACTTCAAAATCTTCTTTAATAACGAGGAAAATTGGAGATCATGATTTAATAAAAGTAATTGTTTTTCTTGAAAATTGGAAATTCATTACGTAAACCTTATCTTGAAAACATTATTTTTCATGGAAATTCATAGGAAACCATAGTAATTTGTCAAATATCTATGGACATAAAAATTTGCCTCCTTGCAACACTACGTCGGTGTCATAGACAACCAATAAGTACTTAAATTACTACCCGATTTAAATTACTTTCAATACTATCTTTGATCCACTTCGCGTCCAAAATATTGTTTTGTTTTGTTCTTCAATAAGTAGGTACTATTTCTTATAAAATAAAATGACTGGAGGAAGAGAAGCAGATGCAGCTGCAGGCCCGGGTCCGAGCGGCGTCAAGTAAGTACCCGACCTCAAACTACAACACCTTTTTTTCTAATCTAATTTGTCGGTTCATTATTGATCGCTTTTTCTATTGACTATTCTAGTCAAACCATAGTCAGTTGAACTCAATGAGTCAAATAATGTTAAGATTTTGAAAAATTGGTTCTAGTTTATTTAAATATTTCAGACGTAAGCGTTCACCGCGTGTTACGAGTGGCCAAACAGATGCGCTCTTATCATAAGGGTAAACTTATTTTTGAAAACGCTCAAATACATATTTCGATTGCCGCGTATCATATTATTATCAACATACAACATACTGACCTGCAAATTGCAAAAAACGGAAGAAAATTTGAATTTCGCGGGCTACTACTGCGCAATAACATTAAAATTTGTGAACTTTATAATTAATAATAAAATTAATTATTGTTTTTCTTGAAAATTATAGTGAATATGTAAACCTTATCTTGGAAACACTATTTTTCATGGTTCAAGGTTCAAACTAATAAGTAGCAATAATTTTAAATTGTTAAATATCTAAGGATTTAGAAATTTGCCTCCTTGCAACATTACTATTCTAATAGCAAGCAAGTATCACAGTCAATGTGTCAAGGTGAAATCTATAGTTTGATTAGTTGTCTTTGGAAACTATATATTTTGAATAGTATTATTTTCGTATTTTCCTAATAATTGTTTCATCAGTAACAAATAACTTGTCAGCAAATTATATTGCTCGGCTAACACATTTCTGGCTTAAGCGGCGACCTCACTGCATTTATAGTTTCTCATTATAGTACATAATAGCTGCGTAATGATACTTGGGGATTAGTACTACTGTTTAAATACTTTGGATTTGGATTGGGATTCTACAGAAAGTTATCCATAGCAAGGGTGTCTGAAGACTGGGAGGCAGCATGAAGTAAGAAGCGGTCCACACCTCGGAAGGCCACATAGCTTGGAGGAGATGTAATATATTGAAGGCACGACGTAGAAGAAAACATGTTGAAATAAATGAATAGTGAAAGTTTAAAATTTCATGTGAAAGATTTTTCAATAGGTATGCAACATGCCTCGTGTAAAGTGTCTAGAATGTGTAAACTAGGAGATGATTGTGATAATGGAGATTTAATAAAGTTGAAAACATGATTTGTGGTTGTCATTTATTTTTCAATAAAATAGAATAGAATATTTATTTACATTTGAAACTGAAATCAGTTTTTACAGTTGTGAGGAATCCATGTATATTCTAGCTAATATAGCATGCTTTAGTACATTTAAACAAATTACAAAAACTAAATTTCAATTAAGTTAACTTATCCGCTATGAAATCTTGTACAGAATAATAAAAACTGTTAGCTGTTTTCTAAATTCCTACAAGGTAGGTCTTTATTATTGTTAGGTATTTTATTATAAATTACAGGTGCCAAAAAGATACCCAACTAATATTTTTTCTTGAGTATAGAAGTTGAGAATACCGTGCACAAAAATTTCTGATATTGAGATCTCATATCTGTACCACATTGTCTAGTTTAATTTGAGGTAGAAAATTAAAATGT
This sequence comes from Cosmia pyralina, assembly GCA_946251885.1. Lineage (NCBI taxonomy): Eukaryota > Metazoa > Arthropoda > Insecta > Lepidoptera > Noctuidae > Cosmia > Cosmia pyralina. The sequence continues at coordinate 905,476 of OX276345.1, forward strand.
TTATATATAGGTTTTACAAATGCGGCTACTTCCAGGTTGTAAAGTATCAAACAATGGTACCTAGACATAAGGCAACCAATATTGTCAGCAGATTTACTCTTTTTGATAAATTATGCAGCTTATAAAAGAATTATTATTAATAAGTATAACAATTGTATGAAAAGTTAAGTAGGTAAGTATCAAATTATATTGACAGTAGTAAGTCTAAACAAAACATTAGTGATGTGAGCACACTTAAATGTTATGAATGGCTTGAACCGCTACCTATGTACTTACACTTTTACAATAATGTCCTCTGGCTGTGACTTCCACATTAACTGGGTGTTAATTAAGATCCCTAAAAATTAACATTCACTTTTTCTACTTGACTAGTGTACTTAATTTACATTAATTACTCATGGATACCCGTTGGCAAAAGTGCATGATTTTGGTTTTTGGAGATTTATAACTAAATTATTACTTTCAATCCACTTTATTAAACTCCTGAGTGCATTGTTATTTTCATGTGGATAGGTATGCAACATGTGTCGTATAAACAGTGCCTAGATCTAGATTATTAGAATGTGTGAACTTAAGAGATGATTGTCATACTTTATAGAGATTAAATAAAGTTAAAACATGATTTAGGTACGGTTGTGTTATTTATTTATAAACGAAAAATAGCACGATTCTCACCCTTTAAAGAGATTAATATAATAAATGAACGAATGCTATGAATATCGGCGACGCTTTCGCACTTAGTATGTTGAGTATATTCCGAACCTATAAGTGGACGTAAAAGCCTCATCGGTACAAACCCATCTTCGAGCCCGATCCGTATAATTTATGTTTGTATTGACTTAAAAACCAAAACATTTGGTAAGTATAGTTTACAATTCGCTACCAACCGAATCACTTAGCGGGCTCTCAAAATTGGTCGCTGACTGTAGTCGTACACATTACGAAAATCATAGAGATTCGGTTAAATATAGATGACAATCGATAACTTTGAGTTTCAAGGCTACCAAATATCGTTACATCCGGATCGTTAGGACTTTGCTACTAACACGTGATTTTTGTGGTGGGTCGTAGTCAATTATTTTGACGACGAAACGCTGCAGTTTTCCATAAAACGAAAACCAGTCGTCAAAACGGTCCTCGTCGCAACTGCTTTGAAACTGAAAATGATTATTTCATGCTTGTCAAACCATTTTGGCTATCTAGGGACCCCATTACGACTTAGCGAGCGATTTCAGTCGTTCAGGGGTCTTTACGAATGTCGAGACTACCGGACCAGGCCTAATAAAAGGTACTTTGATTGATTGTTCCCTGATTACTCGAAGATGGCTGGACCGATTTGGATTTTTTTTGTTTTATTCGAGAGGGTATACATCACAGTTGGTCCCATATAAAATTGATTAACTTTGCTTGGATAGTTTTTGAGTTAGCTTCAATAATACGTATTTTTTCCCCACTTTTATATGGATGATGTTCTAGTTTGTTTTGCAGGTAGTGGTATTAGAATGTCCCACACATTCTAATACCACTACCTGGTAGGTAGGTAGGTTCCACAACTAAAAAGTGAAAAATAAAAACTTTTTTAACACTACAAAGTGAAAAATAACTTTAATTTCGGAAGTCGGTGGCAAAAAACGAAAATACATTTAACCAGACACCGACTTCCGAAATTAAAGTTATTTTTCACTTTGTAGTGTTGTTTTTGGAAGTCGGTTGTATTTTTTTGTAAAAAAGTTTTTATTTAGTACAGACAACAGCACATCAGGTTATACCAAACTGTACAATTTCTCCAAACGTTCATGTTGAAGGTTTAGTCCAAAATCGAATAAGAAAATTTGAGTTTGTGGTAACTTGACCTGCTGCTATGTGAATCTACATTTTCGAAAATCTGCTATTCTGTAGGTACCATAGATATATTAAGAAAGAAGGTAGGTACCTATATTATTGATCGTGTAGGTATTGATTGCACTTTTGCACTTTTGTATGCTATTGTTTTTTTTAATAATCGGCGATAAATTTCTACTGTGACGGGTATAGAATAGAATCATAGGGTAACAGTTTGCGCGTCGATGTCACTTACACAGTGATTACTGGGTCAGATTAAATTAGGTAGCGAAACTCCGCAGTCGTGATGAGTGTCGTAGGTATCAATATCTAAACATGATGAAACAATTTAAAATGTGAATCGGTGATTTGTTGGGGTCAACGACCGCAGTTATTATAGTTACTTCAACAAGCACGAGTTGAAAACTTCTTTAGGCGCATTGAGCGCGATTGTGGTAGGGGAAAATATTATGGGTTCGCGTCACCGACTTGCTAATGTTAACAGTAGGTATATCTGTGGCCAATACGTGAATCTACCGCTCTATTGTTATTTCATAGTTTTAAGGTTTCACTTCAGCCGGCAGCCCTATGACTGCCCATGGTTTATGTTTCATCGTGTTTAGATTTACATATCGATACTCGATAGTTTCGCTAGGGAATTTAATTTGACCCTGTAGAATCAGGTTTTGAAGGGAGTGTACGTACCGTCGGCGGTGCTGAGCGGGCAGTACTTGCTGGTGTGCGCGGAGTCTCCGCGAGCCCCGCAGCGCTTGCACACGAAGGCGCGCAGCACGGGGCAGGTGACGCGGCCGGCGCCGTCCTTCAGAGTGTGCGCGCGGTAGTACGACTCGCGCTCGCCGTTGTTCTTGCAGAAGCGGCACTCCTGTCAACCACGGAAGTCAAATCGGCTAAGGTCGGACTTGATGCGACGTTGGCTGTACCCAGCGTCAGCTAAAGCCACTGCCACAGCTGCACCAGTAGCATCGATGGGCATTTTTTGGAGTCACAAACAATAAACGAACATTACAAAGTTCACACACTATGGCATAAAATAGCGGCAACATTGTCAAACAACGACTAAATTCAAAAAACGCTTCGGTAACACAATTTTACAAAACTAATTTTATTATGGGTGTGTTTAACTTTTTGCTAAAGTACCCACTTGACAAAAAATAAAACAGTGGATAAGCCATACGAGTAAGTGGGCGGGTAGGTCAGTAATTGTGCCTGTGAGTGTAGGTTACATGAAGACGATGCTAGAATACAATTACTATGCTTACTACAATAGGTAAGTAGGTATTATAGCAATTGGGTAGGGTAGGTAGATAAAGTATTTATAAATTAAGCAATAATAGATTAATTACCTAAATTATATTGATATATAGATGGTGTTCAAATACATATTTACAAATATTGAACTGTAGACAATTTATTGTTTTAACAAACAATGAATCAATGAACAGAATGTAAAATTAATATCATAAAAATAATTATTAAATTAGAAACCCGTTTGATTTTGTCTAGATTCTAGATTGTCCTATGGGGCAAGACCAGAATGTTGGTGTTGCTTACCTTCGCTTAAAATGATTAGAACGCAACCACTGCATATAAATACCGTTACCGTGCAGAATTGCATATTTACCAGTTTACTGACAAAGAAAAAAGATCATAAATAATGCCCCATACTTAGGTACATAATACCAATGGTGGGAAAGGAAGCCCAAGTGATTTGACGCAATATACATCAAGTCGAACCAGTCACTACCACAACCGCTCCGGTGGCAGTAGGCAGCGGGACCTCGTAACATCCGATGCCTCCATTCACCATCATCATAATATCACGTCTGGAATCACCCACTGCTCTCGGTCTTGAAGCACCGTCCTAACTTGACAAGATTGCAGCAATACTGTCACAAACGTGACTCGTCATATTAGTCGTAGCAATTTTGAATCACTACATAATTATAAAGCAGTCTCCCCCGTCTTCTGTCTGTCTGTCTGCACGCGATAAACTCAAAAACTACCGTACGGATTTTCTTACGGTTTTAATCAATGGATGGAGTGTTTCATGAAAAATGACGATGATTGTTGCAGATGTCGGAAAAAATCATGCCGACTGGAAGCATTCGGAGATACCTACTGGCGTGCACCGCGTAAACCAAGAGTTACCTATATGAAAAATTTGTATTACGGACTGAATACATTGTTTGTGTGGATTAACACATTGGATACTTTGAATCCCGGTAGTACCTACGTTCCCGTGGGATATTTTCCGATATCCACGCGGGCGAAGCCGTCAAGATAAATCAAGATTTTCGCAAATACACATGCTATCCTGAAGGTGTTTCCCGCGACTGACGGTATTGTCAACCTAACGCGCTTTTCGACGGCCCTGGTTTACAACCCAATCCAATTACCTACCTACATTAAAAACTTCGTAGACAACAATACTCACGGTAGCGACTTTCTTAGAACGTTTCTGCGGGTTCCCCCTGGCCTGCTCGAGGTCGTGCAGCAGGGAGAACAGCACGGTGTCGGGCAGAGAGGCCAGCACGCGCGCCTGCTCCGCAGTCAGTGTCGTCGAGACCTCTCGACCCACGGTCATATTATTGTTATCTATGAAACATTTACAAAACTATTAGGTTACTATACTACAATTCCACCTTGCACAACCGGTTTTTTTTTTGTTTCGAAAATTCCTGTACGCTTACCACACCGCCCGTAGAAACGGTGTGGTTATGTGGGAATCGCACCCAGCCCCGCCGTCTATGCCTACATCCACCTGTATGGATAAATACTCCTACTTACTACGACTTTTGCGATCCCTATAACAGAAGCCCTGCACGCGATGTGCACTGTTCCACATCGCCAACGATGTGGAACACCACCTCTCAACAAACCGTGCAATACGGGCAGCATGATCCCGGATCCACCACCCGGTGGTTACACTAAGGCAGCATCAGCTAGGCGTGTCGCCTCCTGTACCTGACAAACCAAACAACTCTAGACAACATTATAGGAGATGAGAATCAGGATACATTGACGCACCGTCCAAGCGGTCGACAAGTCACATCTCCTGAGGATGGCCCGTAAAAGGGCGAAACGCGTGTCAAATATCGGTTTGGATGGCAACATGGCACCAGAAGGTGCGCAAGCACACGCATGTTGTGTTTGCGGGCGGGAAGACGGCGCTGCATGCTTCATCCATAAGCTTGAAACTAGTTTTTGGAGCAAGAAATAGCAAAATATTTGTTTTTCAAGGAATAATTCCATAACTTTAACTTTTTTTATTTTTAAATGTTTTGTGTAAACAATTGTTGGCTAACCTAAATAAATAAATAAACTGAGTGTATTATATTCATAAGTTATGGAATTATTCCAACACAATCTAAAAATAATTTAGTTATTGCTGTATTGAAACGAAACTACAAAGAATTTCTTACAGCATAGCTGGAAATTAAATTAAATGAATATTATCCGAGTTTTTTATTTTAAAAGGGGTTACTAATGGTTGCTTGTTTTCTCCAGCTCGCCCCGCCATCTTCTACGGGGCCTTCTGGCTGTGCCAGAGCTCCACAAGGTGGTTATTTTGACCTACAGCTCATATAGCTTTTATCAAGAAAATTCTAGTGGTCGCAAGTACTGAGCATGAGGTCCTGGGTTCGATTCCCATGTCGGGCAAAGTGTTATTGAGTTTTTCCAACAGGAATTTCTTAGTACCAGCCTGGGGTCTGGATTTGTGCCCGGTTGATGGCAATAGGCTCGCCCCCTATTACATGGGACTTCTGGCGAAATCTGGGTGAACTACTTATAAGTACTTATATAGGTATACCTCTGCCTAACCGTTCAGGGATTACATGCGTGATATTGTTATGATAGCTACCTTCAACAGCCCCAACAGGAGTGGAGGTGGTAAGCTCCTGCGGGATGAACTCTTGCGCATAGACCGATGGGAACCAGTGGGAGCGCGGGCGCGGCAACCGCTTGGCGGGCGAGCGCTCGGGCGCCGGCCACGACGTCTGGCGGCAGAACGCGCTCGCCGGCCCCATGCCGGACAGACCATCTGAAACAGGAACAAGTCAGTTCCCTTGATATTATCATTCTCTTGCCCTAATCCCAACATGCAATTAAAAGTACCTGTCTATTCCAATCACGATCACTGGTCTATTCTGTCAATGTCTGTACGAGTTTTACTATCAACACTGTCTTTATCTTTCAACACACCTCTGCTTTACTCTTCGGGGAACACAGCCGTGATGTTATGTCAACTGCCTATTGTTAAAACTAAATGCGGTTCGATCCGTACTAACCTGCGTGGTTGCTCCAGATCCTGTCTTCGATGGGAATGTAGGGTGAGTCCAGCCCGTTCATCTGGAAGTCCCTGCTAATTTCATCCAGGGTACACTTCCCCGTCGCCACTGTGGGAATCATAGAGGTTGTTAACCGACTTCAAAAAAAGGAGGAGGTTCTCAATTCGGTTGTTTTTTTTTTTTAGGTATGTTTGTTTCCTCAGAACTCCGTCATTTATAAACCGATTTGGATTTTTATTTTTTTTATTTGAAAGGATTGGTCTCATTTTTATCAAAATCCAGTTGTGATGATGAGATCCATGAGGAATTGAGGTAACTCCTCAAAAATTAGAGGTACCTATACCTAATATAGCGATTTCGGTAATTTTATCAACAAATCAAGCATTTGCGTTCAGAAAGTATCATCAGGTAAAGTGGAACTGATGAAGAAGACCACAGATGGCCACGGGCACTTCTCAACGATAATAAGTATTTCACTGGTGGCGATAAGATAATAGTGTATAATAATATTTTATCTCGACTATGACGAAGCTTTAATTAAATGGTTCTGATGAAAATGGTACCATTGAACCGATCTGATGAAGAAGCCGGAAAGTAGGCACCGGAACTCAGTGCCTAATAAAACAATGTATTCTAGCCGTGTTTGGGCTTATTGGGATTGTCATGAGGTGCACTCTGGCTTTAAATGATTTGAATGGTAAGTATATGCCGCTTCAAATTGCACTACTTGATTATCAGAAGTCAGATTTCGTAGTCTCGTTATCTCCGTCAATATAAAACTATGCCTTCCAAACTTCTGACATGGCTTAGCGCGACGTATATTTGCCTTTTTACAAAGATTTTATTTGAAATGGTATACTATATATATTACTATATATATATATAGTAATATATATAGTAATATATATAGTAATATATTATATAGTATACCATTTCAAAATTTTTTTGAAAATAATATTATTTGAAATGGTGTACGACCTACAAGTATTTGTTCCGAGTCTGGGTGTTTTTCTATCTATAATATGTATGTATTTACAAAAAAAAAAAAAAAAAAAAAAAAATGTATATAAGTAGTTTATCAGCCATCTCGTTACCATAACACAAGCATTAGGTTGCTTAGCTTGGGGCTAGATGGCGTTGTGTGATATGTCCAAACATATTTATTAAAAAAAAAAAAAAACTTTATTATATTTATACTCCTGAGATGGTCGCATAAAAGTATCTTCAAGTTCTGATGAGTGGCTTTTGAGTTAGCTTCAATAATTTAATACGTATTTTTTCCACATAGTTTATGCGAGTGATCCTCTAATTTATTTTGCAGAATGGTATTCGAATTTGTGTAGGTTAGGCACCACTAAAAAGTGAAAAATAAAAATTTTTTACAAAAAAAAAACAACCGACTCCCAAAAAAAACACTAGGTACAAAGCGAAAAATAACTTTAATTTCGGAAGTCGAAAGGAAATCGAAACTAAAAAACCAATGACACCGACTTCCGAAATTAAAGTTATTTTTCGCTTTGTAGTGTTTTTTTTGGGAGTCGGTTGTTTTTTTTTGTAAAAAGTTTTTTTTATATTATTTATATGGTGGGCACACATGGAAACTTTAGCGAACAGCCTAGAAGCTTCTCTATCAGGCGACAGGCTTACTAAATGTCCAATTCTGAACCGCAAATGATTTTTAGTCCAGTCAAGTTAGTTACCTGCCACTTGAAGGCGTAAAAGAAAACGCTTTGAGGTTAGAGATAGAATCAACACTTTTTAGGGTTCCATAGCCAAATAGCAAAAACAAAACCTTTATAATTTCATCATAACATTGTCCGTCTGTCCATCCGTCCGAATGTCACTCAGCCATTTCACTTGGAGACTACCTATTAACACTAAATCGATGAAAATTGCAAAGTGCATTGTTGCAATTGCAAACAATGCATAGAGGCGCGTGGGGTACTTATTGTTGGATCCACAGAACAGATAATATGTATAACTGCTATGGTTGGAACCCATAATTAAAAAGATGTCTCAAAGAGACTTTGCTATTTAATTCAAGTCAATAATTTTTGAGATTTTTGGGTTACAACCGCAGAATTTTTTTGTTTTTAACCACCTGCCATGAAATACAAACTTATTATCGCGGCCGAAAAAATCAATGTGAATGCGTAAATATTAATTATTCATTCCAACTACGGAACCCTTCATTGTGCGCGCTCCACTTGGCCGGTTTTTTCATAATAATCAAATAAATTCAAAATCCCACAAGTTGACACGAAGAATAGATACTTAGATAAGGGATAGTGTCGGATACTTACGATCTTGATAGCTGAACGATTTCTGTTCGACGGGTCTGCTGTCCACACTGCGCCGAGTCTGATGTGAGAACAGAGAATCCTGAGGCACCCATGATTGAGGCTGCGACAGAGTAATAAATACAATAAAATAAAAGTAAGTCATTTAAAATGATTGACGATTTGATTTGAGATGTCGTGATGGTCAGAGGTTAAGGCTTCGCCTCATGGACGAGGTTGTAGGTTCAAATCCGTACAAGTAGCAAAGAGGTTGTAGGTTCAAATCCGTACAAGTAGCAAAGTGACACTTAGTTTCTTTGTTTTAAGTTTTATAATTTTGATTTTGACTCCAATTTTGTTACCAGAGACCTCGAAAATCATGAAAATTATACCACCCATGACGAAAAATGAGCAAATCGGTGGAGCCATCTTGAATTTTGATTTTGGCCCCATTATCGTTGTCAGCGCCCTCGCGAACCATGAAAATTATAGGTACTACTCATGAATCCATGCAACAAACAACTTTTACTATGGGACCAAACCTAAAATCGCAAAAAACAATCTGCTGCTCCCTACATTTTAACGAGTTATACGAACTTAACCCGACCATTATGTTTGTCGTCGAAATGGTCGGGATGTCGGGAACAGCAGATTTTTTTCGCGATTTCAGGTTTGGTTCCATAGTAAAAATTGTTTGTTATCATGTCACGAGTAGTTACAATCATGTGTTTGTATCGGTCACTAATTAAAAGTCACCCTATATAAGCGACCTCGAAAACCATGAAAATGACACCCATGCATGGTGAAAATAAGTAAAAGATCTAAAAAACCTGCCAAGTGCATGTCGGCCCACGCACAATGAAGGGTTCCGTAGTTGAAAAGAATTTATCCCAAAAACAAACATAAGAGGCCGTACACGAAATTTTGTCAATTTCGGTGACTTACGTGATTTTACAGGTATAATACTGTATTTCTATAAGTTTTAAAGCACTATATGAATGAGCATTTCAATTATGATCTAATGTATGAGCTATTTTTTAAATTTTTATTTTTTAATTTTGATTAATCGACCAAGACCGGCGACTGTTTTGTGAATTTTTGCTGTAAGAGGTTTAGAATATCACATATTTACTAATTGTTTTGACTTCTAATGGGTATGGAAGAATTACAATAAATGTGTGTGAAAGTTGTTATACATGTGTGAATCACTTTTTACTACTTTCATATAAAATTTTTGAGTAAAAAAAATATTTAACTAAGTCAATCTATGAAGAAAATGGGCAAAGAATTGCTTTTGATTTCGGCTACTTAGAACTCTCGTTCATAAAAGTAAAACAACAGAAATAAACTTCAGTTCAAAATCAATCCATTTCTTAAAAAAAAAATGCAAAACATTAAAACATTTGTTATTAAAAAATCTTTTAAAACAACCTAATTCTCGCATTTATAAACTCGACGCAAAATAAAAAAGTAGCTCATTCATTAGATCATAATTGAAATGATCTTTCATGTTGTGCATTAAAACTTTACAGAAATACAGTATCTTAAACCGTAAAATTACGTCAGTAAAATCACGTACTTAAATAGCTAAATCGGCAAAATTTAGTATATACGGCCTCTTAACATTGTAATCCCAAAAAAAAATAAGTTTTTTTATGGGATAAAATTACAAATTAACAATTTTCTGACGTTTTCCTCTATTTGTGCTTTGAGACCTTACTTCTTGGCAATTTTCATTATTCTAGGTCAACGGGAAGTACCTCATAGGTTTTGATTTACTTGCGAGTCACGCATAAATGGTTGTATTTTTTTATTGCGTTGACTTGGAAGATTGATTTTCTTTAGAACTCTAAAGGATCATAATAGACCTACGTATTTGATATTAATTTAAACTTATACCTCCACGCGTTCCTGAGAAAAAGGGTCTTGACAGGCTGATAATCTTGAAAATATTTTTTTATGTGATACTGATAAGACTTGCAAATTAACAATTTTCGGACTTATTCCTTTATTTGTGCTTTAAGAATAGAATAGAATCATTTTATTTCGGACACACAATATCCATATAGTGTTAGTAACATACAAAAATAACTTCTTGCCTAGTGTTAGTAAAAATCAGCCTCCTCACAAACTGCTGCACAATCGGAGAGCCGAGGCTCTCGGCTACAGTTTTCAGGATGCTGTTCCGACTGCCCCTCACCGTCCTCAGTAGCGACGCTGTTTTCTTGCGTATAAGTGCATGGAAGCCGTCGGTGCGGGCTTGCGCAAACATGGCCGACTACAGTAACGAGGCAGCCTCAACAACATCCTGAAAGCATTATTATATTGGACGCGCAGGACATCCAACGATCTCTTAGTGCAATTGACCCATAGACTGCCCGTGTACAGACTATTTGTGCTTTAAGACCTTGCTTCTTGCCAAATTTCATGATTCTAGGACAACGGGAAGTACGTACCCTATAGGTTTTGTTTTACTTGCGACAGTTGCGAGTTTCAAAATGTGTCGCAAAATGGCCGTATTTTTTTATTGCGTTGACTTAGAAGCTAGATTTTTTAGAACTCTAAGAAACCATAGACTTCCGTATTTGATATCAATTTTAACTTGATATCTCCACGCGTCTTTGAGAATAAGGGTCTTGACAGACTGACAGACTAAAATTTTTTTTTATGCGATAGAATTACAAATTAACATTTTTCAGACTTTTTCCTTTACTTGTGCTTTAAGACCTTGGTACTTGCCAAATTTCATTATTCTAGGTCAACGGGAAGTACCCTGTAGGTTTTGATTTACTTGCGACAGTTGCGAATATCAAAACGTGTCGCAAAATGGCCGTATTTTTTTTATTGCGTTGACTTAGAAGGTTACTAGGTGACTTAGAAGGCCTATTCGATATTAATTTCAACTTAATATCTCTTCGCGTCCCTGAGAAAAAGGGTCATGACAGGCTGACAGAGTAAATTTAATAATTGTGCTGTGAGAGCTTGTTTCTTGCCAAATTTCATGATTCTAGGACAACGGGAAAAACCCTATAGGTTTTGATTTACTTGCGAGTATCAAAATAATAGGTCTTTACCTATTGCCGTTTCGTATGAAAAAATTTAAACGAATTTTTTTCATGCATTTTTTATTTGTATTAATCGAAGAAATCACCCAAGCAATCAATGCATCTTTGCCAACGCAGTGGCAGTTTATTGATGCCCTTCTTAAAGAAATCAGCTAGACGGGAGGCAACAAATTCTTCAAAGGCATTTTGTACTGCCTCTCGGGTATTGAATTTTTTTCCCGCCAAGAAGTTATCCAAATTCTGGAAAAAGTAGTAGTCTGTAGGCGCAAGGTCTGGTGAGTAGGGCGGATGACGGACAGCTTCCAACCCCAGTTCTTGCAACTTGGAGACCGTCTGCTGTGCAGTATGAGGTCGCGCGTTGTCGTGCAGGAGCAGCGGAGACGAGCGATTGACCAATGCTGGTTGGAGATGTGCCAACTTCTCCATCATTGTGTTCAGTTCTTCACAGTACACATCTGAAGTAATGCCACCCCGTTTGGTAAGAAGCTGTGATGAATCACACCGGCGCTAGACCACCAAACAGTGACCATCACTTTTCTAGGGGTAAGTTTTCGTTTAGGGCATTGTTTAGGTGCTGAACCAAGATCCAACCAACTTGCTGAGCGCTTGCGGTTATCAAACAGAATCCATTTTTCATCGCAGGTAACAATGCGGTTCAAAATTCCTTCATTTGTGAGTCTGTTGAGCAGTGCAAGGCACGTCTCGACGCGTAATTCGCGCTGGCGATCATTGAGTTCGTGGGGTACCCATTTGTCAAGCTTTTTTACCTTGCCAATTTGACGCAAATGGACCAATATTGTTTTGACGCTAACGTCGAAAGCTGCTGCTAATTCAGCCGTAGATTGTGTATCATCAGCTTCCACAATCGCCTTTAATTCGTCATTGTCGACCAAAGTCTTCGGACGACCGCGAGGTTCATTTTTCAGGTCGAAATTTCCAGAACGGAAGCGAGCAAACCAATAACAAGTGGTGCGTTGGTTTGTAGTGTTAGCTCTTGTTAGTGTTTGCCGCTTGTGCCGCGTTGCTGCCACGACGGTACTCATATTCCATAATTACTCGAATTTTTAACGTATTCATGATGACGAAAAAGATTGAAATGCGATGAAAATGTAACACTAATCAATAAACAAATGACTACTTTTGGAAAAAAAAACCATGTTTTTAAAATAAAATTAATTTGAAATTAGAATTCTTAGCCAAACAAAAATTATTTTGATTTGAAATGGCCAGTACTGCAGAACGGCAATTTCATAGGTAAAGACCTAAATGTCGATTAAATGGCCGTAGGTTTTTATTGCGTTGACTTAGAAGCTTGAGTTTTTTAGGACTCCAAGAGACCATAGACTTACGTATTTGATATTAATGTCAACTTGATACCTCCACGCGTTCCTGAGAAAAAGGGTCTTGACAGACTGACAGACAGACAGAGAGACGGACAACGAAGTGATCCTATAAGGGTTCCAATTTTTCCTTTTGAGGTATGGAACCCTAAAAACAAAAAAACTTTTTTACAAAAAAAATACAACCGACTTCCAAAAACAACTACAAAGTGAAAAATAACTTTAATTTTGGAAGTCGGTGTCTAGTTAAATGTATTTTCGTTTTTTGCCACCGACTTCCGAAATTAAAGTTATTTTTCACTTTGTAGTTGTTTTTGGAAGTCGGTTGTATTTTTTTTGTAAAAAAGTTTTTATTTTTCACTTTTTAGTTGTGGAACCTACCCCACACAAATTCTAATACCACTACCTGCAAAACAAAGTACTCGTAGAACATCATCCATATTAAAGTGGGGAAAAAATACGTATCATTGAAGCTAACTCAAAAACTACCAAAGCAAAGTTAATAAATTTTTTATGGGACCAACTGTGATGTATACCCTCTCGAATAAAACAAAAACAATCCAAATCGGTCCAGCCATCTTCGAGTAATCGGGGAACATACATAAAAAAAAAAAATAAAAAAAAAAAAAAAAAAAAAAATAGGTTCCGACGAATTGATAACCTCCTCCTTTTTGAAGTCGGTTAAAAATAAAAAGATAACTTTACTATTGACGTCACGACAGAGCTGGAAGTAACTGTGTGTGTTTGTGTGTGTGTGGTGTTGGTAACTTGAATATAACTGGCGAATAGTGGGTACTAGGTAGTACCCACATAATTACACCCCAGCCCAACCCTTTGAAAGAATACAGGGGTGACGTTGTGAAGAAATCTCATTCCGCATTTTTTTCGCGCAACTGTCCTTTCGTGCAAATGTCCGTTCCCGGAATTGTCTTTTCGCGCGTCTTGCTAGTTACCGGTTGAACCTGCATTTCAAGCTAGAAATACCTACTTTCTTAAATTAAAAATAATCTTACAATGATGGTGATAAATAAATTAAAACATTATAGTAAAATCCTATATTAGGTAATATATTATAATAACAACCGCCCCTTTGTCTAGCTATAGTAGCCAGTAAAGTGGCTGGTGGTTCAAAACATAACAATACTACCCCGTTGGTATAGTGGCCGTAAGCGCGACTGCTGACCGTGAGATCCGTGTTCGATCCGCAGGTCGGCCAGTGTTGATATGGTTCATTTTTGAGATCGGAGCTGGACTTGTGCCTTATAAATAGGCGAATAGGAGAGGCGGTATACATTTCGTTCGGAAGTTAAGTTTATACTCATTTGGATGTAGATTTTATTTGATCGTGGAGAAATGCTCATGCATACTGCACTACCACGGGGAGATAGTGCAGTTATGTGGGACTCTAACCCACTAAAACTCCACGGTGTCCTCCTCTGCCGCTTACGGCGGGAACACAGGCACGCATTAGGACTCATCCGTGAACGTCCTGTCCGTCATCGGATCCTCCTCTGGGGTGCAGGTACTCCCCATTACCGGCGCACCAGAACACATTGCACACCGTGAGACCACCCCAGGGACCAAACCAGCACATGGGCGCCAGACGACCCCGTGTCTGGGCACCTTTGGTCCCCAGACACGGTGACGTTTTGGCACGGGGAGGACGGGTTTGGGTTTGGTTGGGTCAGGTCATTGGCCCCACCGCCTGCCAATATTCAGCCGCAGAGGGTAGAGAAAGCGGCCAACGTCATATCGACACTCCTCCTCTGCGGCCCCACCGCGACCGCCATCAGACGGTGGCGGCCCCGTCAAGGCCGCGGAAGGTAGGGAGTGCGGTGCACCGCAATACCGGCACTCGTATCCCGCCGCGGCCTTCAACCCTCAGCCGCGATGCCTCCCATACGACATCGCGGCCCACCGCAGATGCGATGTCGCACCGCAACCTACTGGCCGCTACGTCGTCGGCTTGCCGGGAAAAACCCTGACGAGCAGCCCCTCCTCGGGTTCCTCTTCGCTTCACCGTGGGTGACCAAGCCTCGGCTACTAAGCCCCAAAGCCTCGACAGTGCGGGAACCCACCAGGGGGATGTGGGTGTAGATCTAGGGACATCAGTTGCGAAACGTGGGTGAACTTTAAACATCTTTGCTCAACCTCCTGAAGAAAGCAAACGTGAACGTGATACGAAGAGTGTAGGTAACGATAAAAATAAGTTTATAAACATAATATGCATAAACATAAACAGCCCTTTACAAAATCGTTTGTTTGGCGGTGTCGCGTAGGCACCTACCTACTACAGCTTACAGAATATACAACTCGTGCGCGATAACATAAGGCGCTATGACCCGACAGAGACCGCGCTTACTAGTTTTTAGGGTTCCGTACCCATAGGGTAAAACGGGACCCTATTACTAAGACTCCGCTGTCCGTCCGTCTGTCTGTCCGTCTGTCACCAGGCTGTATCTTATGAACCGTGACAGTTAGACAGTTGAAATTTTCAAAGATGATGTATTTCTGTTGCCGCTATAACAACAAATACTTAAAAACAGAATAAAATAAATATTTAAGGGGGCACCCATACACCAAACGTGATTTTTTTGCTCATTTTTGCTCGATATTGATATCGGCAACAGGTAGACGCTGGAAATATTCGCAGAATATCACACTTCACACTATCACACTAATATTATAAAGGCGAAAGTTTGTGTGTGTGTGTATGTATGTTACTTCTTCACGCTCAAATTCACTTTTGTAGACAGCTTATGCCCTGGATTAACATATAGGCTACTTTTTATCCCGAAAAAATGTACTTAGTGCTCCCGTGGGATGAGCAAGGAGTTCAAATATATTTGCTACTCCTTCAAACTCAAACGTCTCGACCGATTTTGATGGGTGTGGAAATAGCTGACACCCTGGATTAACACATAAGCCACTATATATCCCGAAAAAATGTAGTGTTCCCGTGGGATGAGCAAGGAGTTAAAATATATTTGCTATTCTTTCAAACTCAAACAACTCGATCGATTTTGATGAAATTTTGCCGTGTGATATCAAATCTGTGATTAGTTTGTCAACATTACTAAATGCAATTATGAAATAACGCTCTATACTGCATTAAAATACGGATTATGAATTGCAATAATTATCATCCGGCGGTATGCAGGTAAGTTTTTTTTATACAACACATCACGACGCTGACGTCACCGCGCCTCGCCGGGCGCCGCGCGCCGTGTGGCCGCGCCAATGACGCGACACGAATTTATTGTTTATCGTAGGTTCCACTTCCTACCGTACCGACCTAGGTATCTTGTTAGTACTTACCTACTCATAATATCACACACTATAATCTAAACATTAAAAAATTCTATTGCCAGAAAAATATGTAGAACGCATGTTGCAAAAATAATTTTATTTAAGTAGGTAGGTAGGTACGCACGGCTAAACACATCCAAGCTATACATTTCCAGTATAAGCTGATCTCACATTATATAGGATTTCCTTACAGTGAGAGGTCAGTGTAAACTGCAAATGTGTAGCTTGATGTGTAGCCGCCTACAAAAATAATATTTTCTTCTACCCACAAGTTCTAAGTACTTATATTAAGTATCAACGCATTAAAACAAGTAAAATAGATACACTACACGAAAATAACAAAAACAAATGAATAAATCCCTTATTTTACGAAACATCCAGAATTTGCGAAAGACAGAACGAGTCCGTACATGTTCCTGCACCCTAATTGCTTCACTTAGGTACCTACCTATTAGGTAGGTTTTGTTTTGCAAAATCTCACGTTATTTTCCAAAAAAAATATTTAAGTAAGTAAAAAAAAAAACTTACAGAATTCGATGAACTGCCACTGCCATAATCACTGCAATAATTCTGACCGAAGCTCATAGTTCCAAATTTAATTTTTCGTAATTTTGAAATAGGAGAACGCGTTCCTTTCGAGACAACTAGAGCGAGAATGCCACAGAACACAAATATACTCCTAAGCTCCTAACGGGGGAATGCGGTCTCTCGTACGTCAAAAGGCCAAATCCGTAGAGTTGCCCACAAATATCGGTAAATTTGTTCCCAAAACCGGTACTTACTTAGGTAAAAAAAAACCCTATTATTAAATTAAAGTACATAATCAATTATTTCAGGAAATTATTACCATAGTAAGCACTACAAGTAAAATAAATATACATATGGATTTGATTGAAGATTAAATTTATTTTTAAAACATAATAACTAAGTAGGTATGTTAAATTATTAGGAACATAAAAACATACAAAATAGGTCAGTACAAAACACAAACGTCAACTTCTAAGTACCTACCTACTTGGCGCATATTGATAATTTATTTAAACAGTTACTAGTATAAACGGTAAACAATAACATTGTTATAAGTTTACTAAAACTAAACATTTAAGTAATTAATTTAATCATTTTTAAGGTACCTTAAATACCTAAGTGCCCTTATTTTGTAGAAAGTAATAATGTGCCAGCTGGGGTCGTAACCCCAGACTGTACCCGACCAAACATATGCATTTACATAATTTTAACCATAAAAATCATCATCTTTCTAAGTTAGATTTCGTGCAGCTTCGTTAGATTTCGTTCGTTCGACAAATCTGCACGAAATCTAACTTAGGAAGATGTATTGATGATTTTTAAGGTTAAAATTATGTAAATGCGTATGTTTTATTCCCGCGTATCATATTTTGATCAAGATACAACTTGACACGGACCTGCAAATTGCAAAAAACCCAAAAAAAAAAAATAATTTCGCGGGCTACCACAGCGCATCCTCCTTTGCTGATAGGGTGACCTACAAGCGGTGGTTAGAAATAACAGCGTAAAGTTTTGTGTTTTTTAATGTGCATGAGAAGAAATGCGTAAGTTAGTGTATGTATGCCATTTCATTGTATTTTTTTTTTGTATTAACTTATTTTTAGGGTTCAGTACCTTAAAAGGAAAAAAAGGAACCCTTATAGGATCACTCGTGTGTCTGTCTGTCTGTCACAGCCAATTTACTCCGAATCTAATAAAAAAAAAAAACTCTCAATTCACAATAAAAAAAACAAGCCCTTACAAAACCGACCGACCGATTAAGTTGAAATTTGGTACACATATGAATTTCTGTGACCCAAACACGGACGGTTATAGTAAATACCTAAATGAATTTTGAATATGGGGGTCACTTTTGGGGGGCAAATAAGAAAATTGAAAAAGAAAAGTTTTGCAAACTATACCGTGTGACATATCAAATGAAAGGGCTTACTGTGAGGGTCTCAAATATATATTTTTTTTTATAATTTTAAAATTAATCGTTTTAAAGTTATTTAAGAAAATAGACCCCCTTATCTCCGAAACTAGGTACTAAACCTAAAATTGTGAAAAAAATACAGAAAATAGATCTTTACCTGTAGATTAGGTACAGGAAAACCTACAAGAAGTATGTGGTCTTAAAATAACGTGAGTACAAACTTACATTTACAGTTGGAATGTATGGGAGAACATGTTTTTCAACTACAATGTTAAGTTTGTTCTTGGGATAAATTCATCCCAACTACGGAACCCTTCATTGTGCGTGGTCTGACACGCACTTCACCGGTTTGTTTATTGTTACTTTTAAATTGTGTTTTCTAAGGACCATCTGTAGTCTGCAATAATTTTTTTTTTATTTATTTTATTTTTTTAACTAGTAGGTACAGACGCCAGCACATCAAGCTACTACAATCTGTCAAATTTCTTTAATAGATCTTCATCTTTATCGCCTAAGCATTAGGTTCAAGGTCGATTGGGAAAATTTGACAGTTTCGGGTGGCTTGACCTGCTGGCGTCTTTGCCTATAAAAACCATATAAACATCACAAAATGTTCATGTATAAAATACCAGGTTTTATATAAAATACCAGGTTTTATGTAAAATACCAGGTTTTATATAAAATCTAAGTAAGTACGAATTTCTCCGACACGAGACGCGATGCATCAAGTCCGTATTGAAGTACCAAATACTTTATTATGTAGGCACATGACATAGGTAGCGGCGGGCGTACCACAGAATAAATAACGTAGTCGTACTAGGTGACAAATATAGAAAAATACCTAGTATTGCACACCTCTAGCGGGCGGGGGTCTCATATTCTCATTGGTTGGATGATACAATGGTACTCTGTGGTTGGATCTTGGATCCACAGACTGATGTTGGATCATGGATTCATGACTGCTTTATGTTATGAGTATGTATGTATTCTGTAGATCATGGGCAGCGGCGGCAAACTGCAGTTACCAGTGTAATTTGATATTTTGTAAACAGACTTCAATAAGTAGATTAATTTATTATGCTATGTTTCTGTGCTAGGTCAGGCAGGTCGACGATTTCGTCGAAATAATATGTGAAGTGAGTGTGTGTGTAGAAGTAGGTAGGATGGAATCGGTATGGTACGTAGATACAAAGATACCTACAGTGCAGGTTTTTAAATTAATTTGTCAAAGATGTAAACGACCGAAACGATAGCCGCTTGAAATTGTCTTATGGTGGTGTAATAGTTTGAGAAGACCTTATTGAGAGTTTTTATACTTGCTTCGTTCGCGTACTTACGTAACGATAACTTACGTCAATTTGTATGGATTATATTTGAAACGCTATTTCATGTCGCTAATGGGGCCACACCAACGAGATATGCCGTTGATTATCGCGATAATGGACGTGGGCCGTAGGTGTAGTCACAACTTATCGCGATAATTCGACAACGGCATTCACATTGCCGATTGACGTGGCGATAATTCGGGTGGCGGCGTTCAAGTGTGGCCACTCAATGTATCGGAATAATTACCGCGATGAAGGCTGAATGATGGGCGTTGACGTTGGTTGGTGTCAGACTCCCGACATTAGAGTGGATGTCTTTTTACTGGGGACGTAGACAGAGAATTCTCTGTCTACGACTGGGGAGCATGACGCCCGTAAACAGACATTTTATTTCTGCTCAATCGCACTCACAGAGTACATGTATAATATAATCGCACTCTCCCATAATTGTCTTCATTTTTATGGTTAACATCTTTGCTGTTCCATATGGGTGTCCTCTCAAAGATTGCCGAAATAATTTGCTCTTGCACGTCCGAGGGCAAGATTCCCCAGACACAAGCCCTGCTTAGTTTGGGGGTCAATAAACCCAAAGCATTGCGAATTGCGATGCACAAACTGAATTGTGGTACACTGTAAGCATACTGTTAGATCATATCACACACATCACCTTTTCTTTTTTTCCAATTGCTTTCTTTGCTCAGCTGGTATGCAGAGTTGAAATAAAACATAATAATTTTGCACATAGCTTTTATTACAGCCTCGATTAGTACAATAACATAGGATCTCCATAGAATACTGATTGTGTGCGAGGTACTAAGCACCTTAGTTACCTACATTTCATTATTGTCCAACTGTTAGGAAAATCGGAGTTTGCGCCTGTTCCAACCCGTCCTACATGATCTATTAGATGTGAAATGTAATTTAATTGGAATTTTGTTAGGTCGACAGGCCTATCGCTTGAGATTCACACATTTTCTTCTCTAACTCCAATTTCCGACATCAGTGTGTTAAAAGTGCGGAAATTGCACTCATGATAGTTATGAATTAACAAAGTTCCATTACAGCTATGTTGTTTGAATATTGTAATTATGTAAAGCTTAACTGGGACCAGTATAATAATTAATGAGTGCAATTTCCGTTGAAAAGTGATCTAATTTGCAGCAAAATGTTGACATTACCTGCCACCAAACAAAAATGTGAATGTGTTTTATAAAAGCGCCGTTTTTGTGTAGTTAGCAAGTAAGGTCAAGTTTGAGCAGCGAGTGATGGGTGCGGGTCGATTAGTTGGCATCGATGAAGTATTCCTGAGCGGCTTTGGAGTCTGGTTTGATGGTCTTGGAGCCGGGCTTCCAGTTGGCGGGGCACACCTCGCCATGCTTGTCGGTGTACTGGAAGGCTTGCACCAGGCGGAGCGTCTCCTCCACCGATCTGGAAACAAGATGGCGGATTAGAAAAAAATTGGTATTGCTTTATATCGTGAAAATAACGGTTCTTTGTAGAAATACGAGTTATGAGTGAACCGCACGTCCATGTTAATGATTTGAATTGAAAGAGCTTTTATTTCGTAGCAGTAAGGACGGTTTTTGTAATTCAAGTGTAACTACTGAACTGGACCTATTTTGCGCAGCCGTGAGGAACACAATATTAAAAAAAAAAAATTGAATTCGTTATTTTTCCGTTTGTATATAAATACATCATATTGCTTCATTAATTATGTGCCAATTATACATATTTTCTTTCTATCTATTGTCGTGAGCTTGACCTCGCAAGCATAATGTTTGTGGTGTATGTTTCAATTGATAAGCACTATAAGCAATATTCAATCAGAATTCATAACTCAGTACTGTTTCCAAGATTCCTATCATATTAATAAAAAATACAACCGACTTCCAAAAACGACACTACAAAGTGAAAAATAACCTTAATTTCGGAAGTCGGTCTGGTTAAATGTGTTTTCGTTTTTTGCCACCGACTTCCGAAATTAAAGTTATTTTTCACTTTGTAGTGTTGTTTTTGGAAGTCTGTTGGTATTTTTTTGTAAAAAAGTTTTTATTATTCACTTTTTAGTTGTGGTACCTACACCCCACACAAATTCTAATACCACTACCTGCAAAACAAACTAGAACATCATCCATATAAAAGTGGAGAAAAACTACGTATTATTGAAGCTAACTCAAAAACTGCCCAAGCAAAGTTAATCAATTTTATATGGGACCAACTTTGATGTATACCCTCTCGAATAAAACATTTTTTTTTCAAATCGGACGATTCTGTAAAAAGTTATGCGTGGTCATACATAAAAAAAAAAATATATACGTGTCGAATTGAGAACCTCCTCCTTTTTTTTCGTCGGTTAAAAATTACGTACGTATGTATAATCGTGGCATAAAATGCAGGTCGTTAGATTACCACGTACATGGGAATGGGAACCTACAGCTGACACACTACTCGACATTATAAGCTATTTATCATTGCAGTTTCTCAGGGGACTTATTGGCATAATAATCAGAACCGTGAACAATCTATGGAACGTGTTTTTCATTGTGAATAGGTACTCCATAAACGAATGTTGAATACGTCGGGACGTTTTGACGTGATTATATATTTATTTGATGATTATTTTGATGATTTACTTTTAACTAGCCATTTCGATTGATTTATTTTCTTGAGGGCTTATTTTCCAATCGCCAGATACTTTTTTTTATGGAATAAATATGGCGGCTTGACAGCTTTTGCATAGAAAAGATGTCAAACTGTCATATTTATTCTTCCGATAAAAGTTATCTGACTATTGAAAACTTAGCCCTTAGGGAATATTGTTTTAGGGGCTGATATGTATTAAGGACATATTTATATTTGACAACTTCATCCAAATCAGTTCAGCCTTTTTAGCGTTAAAGCGTAACAAACAAACTCACTTTCGCATTTATAATACATATTAGGTTATTTTTATTTGATTGCTTTAATTTAATAAATAAAAACATAACTAGTGAAATGAGGGTGTCCTATTACATCTGTGCCTACCACCCCGTGATGATATGTTCATGTTATCTTATTCATAGGAATATTACGCAAACAGCATCTGAATATTTGAAGATATAATCAAATAAACATAAAATTCTCATTATAAGAATTGCGTATTGTGTTAATACTCTAAATCGATAAGCAAATACGTCACAACCGAAATCATTTACGGTTCTATACGAGTGTCGATAAGCTATCATTCAATGAACAATGTTCAATACTTTAGAGTGCACATTTATCACTGTTACGTGTAAAGGTTACGTAAACAGCTGATTCCACACTTTATAGCTGTGTAGATAATCGTGTTTCAGTTGAGTAATTTTGCAGGGAAAATTATAATTTCTTAGAATATTCGCAACTTTGTTATTTATCATGGTTGCTGTTTTATCAATCTGCAACCAGGCCTTGGCCATAGCAATCTACTTTCTAGCAAGAAAACTTATTTTTGAGAGTTTATTCCTAATTGCTTCAACTTCTCTTTTCCTGCATGTAGACAAGGAGAATGTTTATTTTGTCATTCTTTTTATTTTCTGACTTGTAACTTAATGATGTGACTTGTAAGAATCCCTTATCAATAAACTGGTAAGAATAACTACTTTGTGAGGTAAGTCAGCTTTGCTTAGACTATTGCGAAGCTATCCGACGAATAATAAACCTACGATTATGGCGTAGCGATAGAAATGTATGAACATTCTATGAACCGTGTCTCTGAAAAATAAATGAGTTTCACACTGTAGGCAGGTGAGAGTGACATTGGCTTACCGTCCCACAGGCAGGTCGTTGACGGTGATCTGTCGCAGGTTCTGCTTGTCGTCGATGACGAACAGGCCGCGGAAGGGGATGCCGGTCTCCTCGTTGAGCACGCCGTAGTCGCGCGAGATGCGGTGCGACTTGTCGCTGATGAGCGGGATGTTCATGGGGCCCAGGCCGCCTGGGGAATACAATGGGGTGATGTTATTTCATGTGAAAACATACATTTTTGTAGATCATTGAGCTTCTTGCTATACTAATATTGATAAGTAGTTTAATTTTGTTCATTTGCGGGTTTAATAAACAGACACATTTCATTAAGGCGAGTAGCGCTGCCAACTAGCGCGCCACCATTGAGAAAATAATAAAAAGTTTGAAGATACGGAACATTTTGAAATTTCCTATGCTCACATTTTTAATCAGATGAGGTAGATTTTTTTTTTGTGAAAACGGCGGTTTTGGCGTTAACTGCTAAGGCTTCGAACCTAGGAGGTTTAGTGATGATTTTTTTGCTACAATTTTTTTTTCTCAAAGATGGCGCTAGTTGGCAGCACTACTCGCTTTAAGGCGAGAGCCTGGATAGCCTGCGAATTTAATTTTTTCCTACGTTTTTGCAATTTGCATATCAGTATTAGGTGGTAAGTATGTTGATCAAAGTATGATTCGCGACCGTAGAGTACCGCGATTTACAGAATTATAATCATTAAAATCCTCGATACAACTAAGTTCAAATTGCCCTATTTCGAATCATAACATTTGAGACCAATTCTAACTTAGAGAGAGTTGTATCTATTAACCCGTCGCGCGCTAATTAGCAGACACAATTGAAATTCTATTGTTATCTGTACACATGGTGTGCAATCGACATTTTAAGAGTTAATGAATCTAATGCTTATAATTCTGTTACTTATGCACGTAGTTGTTACGGTTGCGAATCAATTTTGAACAACATACAACTTCTCACTGACCTGGTTTATTGCAAAAAAAAAAATTCTTTGAATTCTGCGGACAACCTTTGATTAAGCCCCATGGATTTCCATCCAAATCCAATTTTTTTTTTTTTTTGATTGAAATCCATGTGTCATACCAACAACTGGATAACTGGGTGCTGCACAAACTTACACTTTTGCAGGATTCAGAATAGTTAAGAACGCTGAACCGGACAAATCATTTCCAAGTTCAAAGACTAGTCATTTATAGGTGTCACATGATGGATTGGTAACACCTTACATGGTATCAGTATTAATTGGTTTAGCAGTCAGGAGCGTGGAAAGGGCGTGATGTGATTAAAAATAATTACTGTATTACACATCATCATGATTAAGACATTTTTTCAAGCAAAATAATATAATGCTATGTTAAAGGTGTTATAAATCTTATCTTGGATTAGACTTTTATTTTGTTCACTAATACTTAGATGTACTTTGTTTAGATTCGATACAAATACCTACACATCATCTGTTACTGATCAAAGGGTCCGACTGCGAAAGATTCAGGAAAAATGTGGCTGGATCTTATATTTTAATGAACAATCTGCCTAGCCTTTTCCCAATTATGTTGGGGTTGGCTTCCAGTCTAACCAGATGCAGCAGAATACCAGTATTTTACATGGAATGACTGCCTATCTGACCTCCACAACCCATTAACTGGGTAATACGATACCCGATCCACGAATGACAGCCTGGACCAACGGCTTAACGTGCTTTCCGAGGCACGCAGGAGTCTCGGTATGTAAAGATGGTCACCCATCCACGGACCAACCCCGGCAAGCGTAGCTTAACCTGATGGATCGCCCGTGCGGCTGTTATTACTTAGCCACGAGCTCCTCTACTATATATCTTAATGAACGTGGACGACAAATGCTATCTATAAAGCACAAAATTTTGTACCGCGCCTTCCCCCACGTGCAGGTCGGAAATTATCCCACGGGAACATACTACCGGGATAAAACGTAACAGAGACACATCAAGGTTACTTTCGCATTTATAAGTTTGGAAGTATGGATGATGTGAAAAGCATAGTTGATTCTCAATTTCGCCACGTTCATTTAGATCCATGTCACACTATACATATAATAAATGTCAATTATAGACGTAGAACGCAGATACTGACCCTGTTTGCGCGGCGTGTTGATCCAGGCGAGATGCGTGAAGTGCGAGTCGGTGGAGGCGCCGATGAGCTCGCAGCCAATCTTGCGGAAGTCGTCCGCGCGCTCCGAGAACGCGATGATCTCGGTGGGGCACACGAACGTGCTGCGGGCAATACATTACACTCAAACATTTGGAACAGATGACTATCGGCACATGTTATGATGGTTGTGTCGATAAGGGAGTGGCAGTATAACTACATGTACTACAATGTTCCAAGGATCTTTTGGCGCGCGACCAAAATCGGAACTAACGCCGCCATCTTCATTTTCAATACAATTTCTGTGACAATTTGACAAATGTTTACCAACAACGCCCCCCCGTCAATGTCATTCGGGCTCCAAAAGATCTGTAATTAGAAACTTGTCTTGATACTTGTTTATTTGATTTATTCATGCCCTTCTTAATGGATGCACTGGTCTCGACAAAATTCATGTTTCCAACTTTAGTTGGAACCATAAATTTTTATAACAACATACCCAATTGGTATGGTTTAAGAACACAATACTTATTCCTAAGCCATTAACCATGGATAGGGATAAAAAGAAAATCAAAGAATGAAAAAGCGGTTTTAAACAAACAAAGTCCCCAAAATGACCATAATAAAGTAAATTGCCAACAAGACTCCATATTTAATTTAAACACACTATCTTATCAGTTTGAGGTTTGTTATATCAATACAGGGTCAGCGATCCCGAAAATAAAATAATAAGTGAACAAACAGATAAAAACATTTTTCAATTTGCAGTGTTAAGGCCGAAGTAATTTAGATACCTAGGTAGTGTTTACGATTAACAATTGAAATTAACTAGGTAGGTAATAAAGTACTTATTATTGATTGTATTACATTCTTTATTTATTTTATACGGCTTTTGAGACTGCAATAGCCAGTATTCATTCTAGAAGAACAATTTATTATCAATGAAATATTTTCATTAGGTTTTGTGTACTTATTTGTAATGTGTGTAATTTATTGTGTAATGTACTATTTAAATAAATAAATTAATTAAATATATTTTAACATCGTCAACACACATATTAATTACCACTTTTCAAAATGAATCGACTCGACAAGATTTGATTGAAAACGGAATTAAAGGCTGTTCTTTTTAAAACTTAATTTGATGTTGGGTGATATACATACTAAATGATTTTCATGAAAATACTTCAACAGACGACCCCAGTAATGACGACTTGCCGAGAATAAAGCTAATGTCCCAATGAAGAAGCAATATAATATTGTACAATATTATAGTCACTATTTATAGTATAGTCTTTTAAAAAATATTGCGCCGCAATGCGCAGGAGACTATTACGAGTCAGCGCTATGGAACAATTTCAGTACCTAGGTAAAACAGGCGGGTGCAACGGTGTCTTGTCGTACAAAGATCACAAACATCTCGCATGGAATGACAAACAGTTAAAGCACTGAGATTGTTTATTGATTCACTCGAACAATCTCGAGTATTTGGTGTAATCAATATCAGTTGATTTTGCGAATTGACAAAGTGATCGGATGCTTGCTCTTCTCAAACGGTGTTTTTGCAACAACATGAAGCAGATAAATTAATAACCACAATAGTTATGGGAAGAAAAGACTCAAACAAGACAGTCTTGCCTATGGCATCCAAAATTATTACTTATTAAGTAAAAAAAATACAGTCGAATCTTAAATTTAATATTGCAAAATCCGCGTTGTAAATGAAAAGAATAAAAAAAGACCGCAAGCAAGTTTTTTTAAAGCACGCCTACGTAACTCTGACGTAAGTAATGATGCGGTCGAAGATTCCGCCTTCCTAAAAACCCTATTCCTTGGACAGATAGTTACTTTAGTACAGCGATACACAAGCTACGGACTGATGAACAGTGAACATGTGAAGCAACAACATAAACCGACCCCTCGGAACAAACACAATCCCTTCCTCTTTGTAACGAATCCCTCTCCCTTTACCCAGTTCCTCTCTCCTGGCTAGTCTCAGTTGTTCCCTGGTCTCTCTTAGGACCTTCCTGGGTAGTCCGCTGGCACGAGCATACTGCCTTCTGTATAATTTGCAGGAGAGATGGAGACGGAGAGGATACCGCTTTCGAGACTTCTTCCTTCACTTCTTCTTTGATGTGGGCCTCCCTGAACATATTCCTTGTCCTTACTTCATAATATAACGCTATCCGTGTCTTCGTACGATCACAAAAGCATAACATGAGATTTGAGAGCAGATTTTGTAAAGTCTCGGCTTGAAACCGTGAGTTTAAAGTTACATAAATCTTTACTTAATGCAACGATACTGCGTACAAATGTTGGCGACTGGTGTGGATGTGGAAGTGCCCTAAGAAGTAAGAGACTATTATGACACTTCGCGTCATTCCCATGAATGAAGAAGTTCGTATAAGTAGAACAATCTAACTCTAGCGCAAATAGCAGCGGACTTTAATATAATTTAGGGTTGTCACATAAACGTTTCATGGATAATTTTCCTGAGGTTTGAAGAACATGACGTGATGTTGAACGAGTAATTTCTAAGAAAAAAACTACAGTTAGATGTTACTTGAACATTTTAACCAAATTACTAAGCGGCTTTCATCCTCAATTGGCTAACATGATCTTAATGTCTTACACATTGTACATCACAATTTTGATAATTGAGCTAAGTTAGATTATTTTATAGTTTTATATATTTTCCTCCTTCAATCTGGCAAAAGGGTCATGCATATATCTGACATGCCGTTTACACCAGAAGTTGACAACCCTGACCTCAGTGGTTACCGATTGTTTGGTAATGAATGCGACCGGTTTTAGGCGGATGTAGTGCGGCCGGTTCAAAGAACTGAATGTTTAATAATTTAATAGTAATCAAGCTTGACATAACAGTATGAACGGTGAGGACGTTGTAGAACATTTCTTTATCATCGTGCCGCCAAAAAGTCCCGAGTTTACGGAATATTTTCTCCACTGACTTTTTTAAGTGATCGAAGGCCAAAAACGAAGTCTTAGTGTATTTGAGCGTACTTCTTTTGGTAGTGTTCCTAATAGAATTATTTAGCAGTGTTTATCAGAACCGACATATTTTTATGGAAACATGTTTCGACTCCTATTTTATATGAGTATCTAAGCCTACGATAGAATGCTGGTAAAGGATCAGCGGTGCTGGTGGCTGCTACTACACAATGGTTGCGTTCACACAGCACAGAAAGCTTTAAGATTAGCAACGATAAGAACTGCAAAGATGAAAGCGGGCTGCGGAACACATATGTAGATTACGACAGTAATTTGTTTCCTATATTGATTTGACGGGAGGGAGAAGCGCCAGGGCAGTCCGCGAAATTCAATTTTTCTTACGTTTTTAGCAATTTGCAAGTCAGTTTATGTTGTATCTTGATGAAAATATGATTCGTGACCGTAACAAGTATGTATTTACAGAATTACTATCTTTAAAGTCATCAATACAACTCTTTATGACTAGGTAAAGGTAATCCTATTGAATGACTATTTCATGAAATCTTTAAGAATTATACTAATTTAAGGAGTTGCATTACTTATTCTAATAATTCTGTAAATAAATATTTTTATGGTCGCGAATCATACTATAATACTGACTTGCAAATTGCAAGAAACGTAAGAAAATTTGACGCTTTCGCTTTAAATTTGACAACAGCTTTCCGTACAGTCCTACCAACTTATCTGTGAACTGAAAGAGGACGCCACCGTCGATGCGTTGACACAATCGAATGACATGCGTCGGCACAATCGAAGACGTTTCAACATGACGGCCGTAGTTCCAATTTTCGCCATTTCACAGATAAGTTGGTAGGAGTGTATCTGTCAACGCTTCGCACATCATCTTCTGTACCTACGTGTACAAATTACTTCAGTTCTCACAAGTCACAGACAGACAGTAAACTTGCAAGATCATGACCTTGACCTCGCGGACGGAATTCGTTTGATCATATCCTATAATCGGGGCCCATACTAGTCATAATCAGCCATTTTAAAGCCCCGCGTGTACTAGTCAGGCAATTAATGTGGATCTAATATTTTAGAAGTAAAGGAAAATACCGATGTTTTTGCTGACTGACATCTCTAGTGTGCGCTGGCCAAATACTTAAAAAGGTTACAGCTGTACAAGAATCTTTTGGCGCGCGTCCAATATCGGAACTAACGCCGCATCTTGTGTTTTCAATACATTTTACACAACAGTTTCACAATTGTTTACCAACAGCGCCACCCTGTTAACATCATTCAAGCGCCATAAGATCCAAGTAGCACTCTATCCAGTAGTTTATGAAAATGGCTATGAAAAAAATAGCTATGTACTCACAAGTCAAGAGGATAGAAGAACAGCACTACATATTTGCCCTTGTAGTCGGAGAGAGCGATGTCCTTGAACTCGCCGTTGACGACAGCGGTGGTCTTGAACTGAGGAGCGGGCTTAGTCAGCTGGAGAGGCATCTTGTTGAAGCTGGAATTGACATTACAACCTTGTTAGTTTGACTATAAGGTTGGTATTAAATTGCAGAGCAGAGATGTTTTATTTCGTAGACATTTTGTTCAGTGATGATGTTAGAAATATTTAGAACTGGTGGCTAACTAATCTGAATTTCGAACTAGGTACTTCAGTATGGTATGTAAGACTAGATCATTTTTATCGTATAGAATAGACTAAAATTGGTTTGTGTGAGCTCTACATGTTGATGAATTAATGTTAATGCTAAAATATATTATGGTCATAACTACAGAAACAAATTAATAAGAGAACAATGCATATGATGTCCATAATAGGTGTACTTATTAATTATTTAACTTCATGAAAGTACTTAATGTAGCTATCACCAAATTATGTCACTTATCTTTACAGGTACCTAGGTAGGTACCTATAGCAACATGCACGTACAAGATTACAGTCGTTATCACATCCGTGTCGAGTTCCTAATTATTTCAAAGAAGTGATTACTATATTAAGTTCCTGTTACCTAGCGAGTTATTCCACGTCTTAAATTAAATGTCGCAGCGGGTAGTTTACTTTGAAGCATGAAGCTGTGTTCAAATAAATCTTGGACTCGGTTAGAAAACTTAGAAGTTGCCGGTCAAGTATTTGCTTAATAATAACACGTGTATACTACAGAATGTAGGTGTATGTAGCTAAATGGTCTATCACGATGTATGCAGGTCCCGTTATTCATGTGGCCATCACGTTTGAATGTAACAAGAGAGTCAAGAGCGTACTTATAACTTGACAGAACGCGGTTGTGCGCTTGCGCAGTTAGATGCTATACAGTAGATTTGTAATGTGAATGTTTCGCTTAAAAAAGAAAATTGATATTCCAAAACTGATTTGAGATTCCAGAGAGGTGACATGAAATATAATGAAAAACAATGCGTGCATAGATCTGTAACCGTCGATATGCTGAACTCTAATTTTCTATAAAAAAAATCGCTAAAAGAATTCCTGGAAGGACTTGGGGGATGGCCTTTGCCTAGCAGTGAAACAGTAAGGGCTAGCTAAAAATAGTTGCATTCAAAATATCAAATGGGTACCTAAGTAGGTACCTACCTACATACTTACTTTAAAAAATCTTTTTTAATAATCGAATAAAGTTCCAGCAGGTATCTCAATTAATTTTAAATCTATATTCAAATAAATATGAAATTCTAATGAGTGTTTTTAATGCAAATTACCACACACTAAAACCTTGTATTAAAATATATCCACGGCACAAAATCGCAAATATTTTTAAATAAATTATCATAAGTAATTGAAGAACTCACTTCCGAGACGTCTTATCAAGGGGAACACTTACGGACAACTGAATTAGAATTGTGATGTGCATGTGAATGTGAACTTCAGAAGTGTTCTGAACCACACTCGCGCACGCAGATCGATAAGATAATGTGAAATCAAGAGGCGATTCAAAATGTCAATAGAAACACTTCCATGGGCTTAATTTGTAAAAGGATTATTGCGTAAAAGAGCGCCAAACATGATAGATCTGATAATTTCCTGTCCAAGAGATAATAAGTATGATTTCAGTAGATCAAGAAGTGATGTTTGAAAGCACCTAACTTAGCAATCGAAAACTCAGTTTATGAGAATAGAACGTTTGCCAATAACGAAATAAATAACAGATAATAAAATTATGGCAATCAAACTTAGCAGGTTGATCAGTGACGTTGATAGGTAATATAATATTAATGATGAATGCAGCACAGGTGCTTCGTTCCACATCCTTGGGAAACTATACAATAGTCCAGCTAGGTGAAATGACATATAATAAAATTCGTCTACCATTCATTCTCATAAAAAAAAAAAAAAAAAAAACTCTTTTACAAAAGTTAATAACTTAGAGAAAATGACACATCATTATGAAACGACAATGTTTGTTGTATGCAAATTAGGTATGTTTACCATGGAGATAATAACTTCTGTTTAAATATCACCGAGGGTTCACAAGCCGAGAATCTTCCATGGTGCACAGTTACACAACGAGTTATCTACGGAATGTCAAAGGTTATGTATAGATAGTTCTGTAATAAAATAATTAACTCCGTGACTTAACGCAACAATTTATACATAGGTTCGTATGCATACTCATATCAGAATAATGCAAAATGAAAATTTATTTTAAGTAAATGAAGGACGACAGACGCTGAAACGATAGTCTGGCAATACAATCATGGAATATTCCAGATGATTGAATAGAAACTTGCTAATAACGACCATATTATTGACTAAGATAAAACTTTCAACGTTAGAATCACGATTAGCTGATGGGGTCATGTGGTAACTAAGGCACCGAAGCCTGATGCCAGTGATAAATTAACATCGTGTACTACCTTGCAGCATGAAACATAGTAAAACAGTAAAAAAAAGATGGGAATTGACGGGATACCTCGACCGTGCTATGGCAGCCAAGGCATAGATATCCTGTGGTCAGTAAAATTATGGTTCTGTTTCGAAATCCACCGCGCTACGAATTCATGACTAAAAAAACCTC
This sequence comes from Cosmia pyralina, assembly GCA_946251885.1. Lineage (NCBI taxonomy): Eukaryota > Metazoa > Arthropoda > Insecta > Lepidoptera > Noctuidae > Cosmia > Cosmia pyralina. The sequence continues at coordinate 937,775 of OX276345.1, forward strand.
TAGAATAATTTCACGGCATAACAAGCTAAATCCTTTATAATATGAACCGAAACAGTCGCGTTATAAATAGATTGAATCTTGAATTTTATTCTAGTTAACATTCAAGGTTGTTCAATGTCCAATGTTGCAAAATCTTATGATAGTCAACTCAACGAAGACAATCCTAAATTGAGTATTGTGGCCTGAAGGTGTCATAAATGCTCCCCTCTAGTGATAGCTTCTAAGATCGGGGATTGGCGAAGGACATACGATGAGTCTGAAACTGCTAGCGAAATTCATTCTAGACATAAGAATTGAATTGTGAAAAGTGCAAGTCATGACTCATACTCCGCAAGTAACTGCATCTTCAGAGAACTTGCTACAGAGCACCAAGCTAAACTACTCTTGGGCTCCGATATGAAGGAACCTACAAACTGAACTAAAATTTCTTTACAACCAAAACTAACCCATAAGTTTGAGCGACGTATCGCTGGATGTGCCGTGGCACCCATTCGTGGACATTGTTGTGAATGTCCTTAGTCTCCCTCCACAGTCCAACTAGCAGGCGTCCGTTTCCGTTTTGTAAATATGCACCGAGTATTCCACATGTGAACATGTTTTTAAGAATGATTTCCAAGTTGTTGAGCCTGGGAAGGAGGACAACTGTCCGTTATGAAGGTTTCTCAGGCCTAATGAGAAAAAGTTTAGACAATTGTGGGAAGTTGGGATATGACATTGTTTTACCAACAAGTTTGTTTTTGCAATCTGGCTTTTTCAACTACAAAAGGCAATTAAATACTGGTTTAACTCTTTTTTGGACTTCTTGTCTTCCAAAGAAAATTATGATGAAAAAAAGATCTTCCAGGAACTTGACCTCCAGGTTCAGATTTGGAAAAATCATAAGACTTATGCGGTAAACACGCGAAACTGCACTCTGAGAAGATAATGCTAAGCTGTTTGTGAACGTTGTATCTTGAAGGTGATATGATAATAAGAGGGAGATAAAGTTGAAGTAACTCAAGTGTTTACTACACGATGAGTCGCTAATATTTACCAGCTTTTTCCATTTGAATAAAGTAGTCTTGGAAGTAAGATCAAATCCGTTTCAAAGAAATTGTTCTTCGTAAGTAAATATCTAAACTAACCACTAGCTTTATTCTAATATTACTTTGAACTAAACCACATTTGAAACATGATTCATCATCTGCCTAGCCCTTTTGATAACTTTGTTGGGTTCGGCTTCCAGTCTAACCGGATGCAGCTGAATACCAGTATTTTACATGGAGCAACTGCCTAGTGCCTATCTGACCTCCACAAACTGTTATGCCTTGGTAAGACTGGTTGTCAGACTTTCAGACTGCTGACTACCCGTAACGACCGTCAAAGATCTTGAAACATTATTGATATCAGCCAATTCAATACTTACATCCATTATCTTTACAGGCACTTTAAAATTTCACGTTTTACCAAAAGATCGTAAAAGCAACTTATTGCCACACTTTCAGGAAAGATAAGAAACAAAGATACGACATCATTGAGGAACGATTGGAATTGGATGGAATGTTCTAAAATTATCATTATCCTTACAGCCGATTTGTCTAGACAATTAGTGACGAGATAGCCTTGACTTCAATTCACGGCCGATAGGAGCAGAAATTAAATTTCTAAAGTAGTACCTACCTACCAGTATCAGAGTATTTATTTGTACCTACCCCAAGTCCAATCTTTACATTTCAAGGAAAAAAACGATGATGCTAAATCCCAGTAGGTGTTCTGAATTATCCAGCAATGGTAGAAACCCACCACACGATTGTGCTATGACCCTCAATTCAATTCTCAATTCTTTATTGCGTACCATAATGTATGAAGTTGGTAGGGAAATTATTTGTTAGTAACAATTATGGACCCTGTCGGGCACAGCATAGATCAATGTAGGAGAAAGGAGGAAGAAAACTGAGTGCTTAATGTGATAAATTGAATTTAAGAATTATAATGACTGTTTCTTTTTTTAATAGATAAGCACATTTATTGATTTACTTAATATCATTGTAAACATTGTAAAATTAATTATAATTATTTTTATTTATTTAGTAATTAATATTTATTATTATCCCTAAGGTCATTTATTTATTGGACGCTCCATTTATTTAAAAAAAAAAATATTTTTCGTATTATGACTAGGTAGGCTTATCTTTAATAGTGAGTATTTGTAGATACAAATAGATAATCATGAAATTACTTATAATTTATCATCTAAGTATTCGCTTAGACTATAGTAGCATTTGCTTACAAGGAGAAAGCTTCAATTTATTGATAAACCCTCAGTTGATTAAGATTCAAACTACAAAATAGGTGCACCACTGATGATGATGATGAATGTAGGGAACATTCTGCACCTTTTGTTACACAAGAATCGATATCTTTTCAGCCAAAAACAAACATTAAGTACCTACATATAAATAAGACCAACTGAAAAAAAAAAATATGCCTAGCAAAATTATCACCACAATGTGAAAAATTCATATTATTGATATATCTAATTTATGCCAATGTCATGGCGACGACGTCATGATGTGTAAAGAGACAGGTGGAAGAAAACAGTACAGTCATCAAGCCAAGGATGATGAAATTATATGAAATACCTAGTGTAGTGTCGTGTGTAAAAAGTTTTTGTATTAAGTATGTGGTACGTATTATAGTGAATACAATAAAGATGAGCAGAACCGTTGAAGAGTCGAAGTGAGAACTTCTTCCATAAAGTTAAAGTTCGTCGTATTTAAAATCACTGAAAAATTCTTAGCCAAAAAATCCTAAAAAATAAATCCTATATAGTGGTTAAATCAAGTTTGAATTGGGCAATAAATAGATTTGACTAGAAACAAAGTTGATTGATAGGTTAACGTTTCCAATGAAAAAATAAGTTCTTAGATAATTATACTAAGAGCTAATTTTTCAATGTCAGATAACTCTTATCTGAAGAATAAATATTTCAATTTGACAGCTTTTGTATAGAAAATACTTATCAAAATATAAAATCATTTTATTTTGAGTAAGTATCACCGACTCTTAATACCAAAACACTCGTACAGTCACATTACAAATTAACTTTGATTTAATTAATATAATTCAATTCATTACATAAACAATTTCATAATATTATGACAGTTTATGTCAAACTGTCATATTTATTCTTCAGATAGGAGTTATCCGACTATTGAAAAATCAGCCCTCACAGTATGGATTATAAAAGTATGAGTGACATGAATGAATTACCTCTCTTTCCAATACTTACCTTATGCTTGAGGACTAATTGAGAATACAAATAAGTAAGTACATGTTTGTATTCTCATTTAGTAATAAATCAATACAAAAATATAAATGTAACTGTAAACATAACCTAAAAATAATAAAATTATATACTAACATAACTAAAACTATTAAAAAACTAAAATATATAAACATAATCAATACATATAGGTACCTAATATTTTATCTGGCGATGGGTAAGTTATGTAAGGTCTCTATTATGCTCGTGATGTTATTCTCTTTTTCTAATAGTAGGATGCCACAAATTAATTAGGTACCATCACAACATTAGCGGTGAACCAGTTTTCAACCTTGTTTACCATACATTTACGTATATATCCCAGGAATAATTTTGAATTTTTTAGTTTCCATACAAAAAAGACCTATTGATATATTAAATCAATGGTAAGACCTCAATTTGATACCATGGATAAGACTTTAGTAAATCAGCCATTAATGAAATAATTAAGATTCAAATTCAAGTCAGCAGATAAAGTTTAGACTGAATCAAGAGAGCTCAATTAATGTGGTTTTCTTTTATAAACAATATTTTCTTTTCTAACAACACATAAACTAACTACCTTTTGCTTCTAATCTAACTACTTTTTATCTTTCACTTGATACCATAAGTCCATATTTTTAATTAAAAAGATTAATTAAAAATATGGACTTACTTTAGTTTGAGTACATTGTTAATGTACTCAAACTAAAATGTACATATTCTAATTCAAAATTACTACAATTCCAATTCAACTATCTAATATACCTACTCAATGTTTTTTTTCTTCTATAATAAATATAATCATTGACAAGCACCTCATAGAGAAAGGTCTCATCATGGGCAGTAGGTGTTCAGGCTTGTTAAGGTCGATGCCAGTGGCCTCATCGCCTCTGCAGTAACACGTGTGCTCCATGGACATGTTGGCAGCTGACACTTGTCAATTTCCAAGTGAACTATATACAAATTAAGTTTAAATGTAACTTCAATATTCTTTTCATATTGAAGGGGCTTTTCTGCCAATAATATCAGAAGCTTACCATTTTCAAAGGTAATCTATCAACAGTTGTAGCAGTTTCACTATTCACATAGGATTGGAGCCCAATATTGGCTTCTAAGGGAACAATGAAGCGTAGGAGTAAAATCTGCTCTCCATACAACAAAACAGATAATAATTCAATAAACAAGTTTCAAATTGTGTATGAATCGTGGATCAGTCATGCAGTTTCATCATTTTAACAATGTTACACAATATTTGTTAAGTATTTGTAAATACAATTTAAAATGGAAATGAACAGATGATTGTATTCATAACATGCAAAATATTTCCATGCAGCAAAACAACCAATTATTATACACCAGCACCTATCAAAAAGAACTCGTATAAAACACTTGAATAAACTTACCACCTACACCATACAAACTTTGCACTTATAAACTGAGAGAATCTCTTTTAGAAGTAGCTACAATACCATCTTTTTTCCTTGACCTATCAGGCGAGTCAAGCAACATGCCAGACCTGTCACCTTGTAAAATCCCCAAGTTCCACGAAACATTAAGATTCCAAAATGCAATAGATTAAGACAATAAATTATTATTCTTTTAGATTTCCTGCAGCAACAAGAAGATTATAAAGTGAGGTTAATAAAACTGTTGTAACTTTTTATTTCGTGGAAAAATTACCTCTCGCCTATCATCTTTTTCGCTACATTCCCTGTGACTTCGTCCTCAGACTCACGGCGAAGCCTTTTCCTAACAATGCTGCCGTCTTGCATGACCTTTGATTTAAAAAAGTTTATTGCATTACTTACTTAAATTTAGAACAAAACTGTCACCACATTGCCGCTCATAATATTGTTTTTAACTCCGCCCCTAAGACGACCCACTGACCTTATCTTTACCCTCAGAAAGAATTCGGAAAGAACTTTACCCTCCATGCGAAGAATGGTATTAATTTACTTGTTACTTGCTAGATATGTTAGTGCTACCCCCTTAAAAATAACAACTAGGTATAATAATCAATCAGTGATTCGTGCTCGAGGCATCGTCAGCGTGGTGCAAGCGTGTCATGACCACAAAAGTAATTCCGTTTTTTACTTCCCAGTCGAGTCGTTCCATTCACTAGCTAGACAATAGGACATTAAATACCTCGTGTTTTTATATTATTGAGAACAGAACATACGCTACATGCTAGTTTGAAATTAATGTTTGTAAGTAAAATAAATTCTTCTAATGAAGTCCACTTACTTGATAAAATGAGACGTATAAAACAGTCGAACGAACAACACACTCGCTCAACGATGCTCAACGATCAGTGGTTGGAAAATAGATGACAGTATGACAGCCGACAGCCGGCCTGTCGAGCGCTGCAAAAAATGGCGCGAGCCGGCCGGCCGGTCATAACTTGCCAGTATTAATAAAATTATTTTGAATTACTTCTTTCCATTATTTACAAGAATTATAAAATATAGTTTATTTAAAGCACTATTTTAAATTATTCTCGTCAAGTATATTTCTGATTAATAATTATTTGAAAAAAAGTTCTCAAGTGAGTATCATTCATTAGCGCCATCTCGTGCTCGCGTGCTACTACTAGCAAACAGTTTGCAATACGACTGAGAGGTGGCGCTGTTCACAGCAAATTATTGCAGGAAATCATGATAATTATTTTAACAAACGAAATAATTATCTAGTACCTACATCAATTTTTATACCCCCGAAAACTTAAGTTCATAAACTGTGGGCTTAAGTACGTATGCATAATTATGTATAATCAGCTTAAAATGTTCTCAATGCACAGACACAGGCCTCCTGTCTTCGAGAGGGAACGGCGCGGCGGGCTGTAATCTATCACGCGGGATCAGTTTGGGTTGGTAGTAGGTAGGTAAGTATAATAATCCTAACTAATATTGTAAATGCGAAAACAAGTTGGTTTCTTACCTTTACATAAGGAATGACTAATAAATAAACACGCCTAAATCACTGAGCCGATCATCCTGAAATGCATGTACGTTGACAGGAGTAGAGAAATGGACACAAGGTACAATACCTTTCATCTCGAAAAAAGTAAATAAATAAATAAAGTAGTTCCCGAGGAAAACAACAATAACGTTTTTATGATAATAGATGGCGCCACGGTCTTTCGAATCATGATTGAATTATACCTAATATATTTTAAGGTCAGGTTGTTCGGGCCTGTAGGCCTTTGAATCGCTACCTCCGCCTCCCCCAAATGCAGCGCGACGTGTTTATTTACGACGCGCCGCCGACGATTTCGCAGAAAATCCATGCCACAGTGTAAAATATTTGCAGTTGATCAACTTAATTAGTTTTTCTTAGGTCGATATTTATTCCTTAGGTTTACATTTTATGGTGTCTACGGTGGAGTGAACTAAGATGATTACATAAAATGTCGTGAACTTGTTTTCACATTATCAGATAACGATACCAACACGATTCGATAGCGATAGGTTCAATTATTACCGGCCCCATGATATTGTTGAATATCGATGACCATCGCTACTCGACAAACAAGCACACTACTAAGTATCGACGTCTCGAAGCCGGCAGTGCGAAAATTTTTGCTCAAGTGAAAGAATGCCCGCTACTCTCACCCCGCACTGTCTTCGCCGGTAGATATCGTGCCGATATCGGTGTCGGTGTATGTGGAAATCGGTTACAATGTTATGGGCCTGTGATGCGGAGAATGAAGAAAATGTCGTCTGGAATGTTTTGATTATGAATCTGGATGGCTATACGAGTAAGGGAAGACCAAAGAAACGATGGATGATCTGTGTTCATCATAAAAAAGGTGAAAGTGAAGGTGAAGGTGAAAGATGATATGGCTAGAAAGGGAGTGACTACCGTGATGACAACTAAGTAATAGAGAAGTATAGAAGATAAAAACAAGTTGTATCGACCCGAAAAAAAATGGGATAAGGGCAGGAGAATGTAGATGATCGGTGTCTGTCGTTGACTACGACAATATAGGTGACAATAAAACACAATATAAAAGCGAATTATTCCATTACTTCACTGGGCGGAGCAGGAAACGAATATAGCAGATAGTTTCAGATTTAACCTTTAAATGATTATCATCGCGCTACATCTTTATGGAGTTAAGGCTTAGCGGATGGAAGGATGTCAATCGTGATATAATAATAACAAAGAACGTCTATTTTAGTCAACATTCATCCAAGCAAATAGCTTAGTGGTTCGACGACTTCTTTGCAAACCTGTGGTTAAAAGTTCGATTCTCAACTGTTGATATTTTTTTCGATTCTTTTTTTACATTTTGTTATACTGTTATTTGATAGTTCGTAGAACGTACACAAAATCCATGAAGTTCCTTCCCCTTCCTCCTCCTTTTTCCTTCTTCCTTCCTGTCCTTTTATATCATCTACGGTTATAATAAAAATAAATATTAATCGTTAGCTGACAGTATCAATGAGAAATCCCGTGTGTACAATCTACTGTTATATTTTTTAGCGATAGCCGGGTTCGTCAGGAATAATCTGTAAGAATCACTCAGTGTATCAGTGTTGTGCCATTATGTATTAAATGCAGGAACGGCACGATCAGGCGTTTACGAGTATTTATTCACTAAAAACGAAAAACTTTGCAAGCAATGGGAAATTGCTACTGAAAGCTGCGGGTTTCGACCTTAGGACGAGGCTTCTCAAACGGACGACTCTCTGTATATTTTGGCTGCTGAGACCACAACTACAAACGTACTGTACTTCTGTACAGTAAGTTTTATAAAACATGGCTGTTGTTTTAGTATATTGTGAAGTCGCGGGCGGAAGCTAGTTAGAGATAAACATGATTTTGAGGTAGTAAGGTGAAAGTTTCAAATTGCAATGGTTCTACTGGGTATCAAAAAGTCACGCAAAAGTTAATGTTAATAGAAATTTAATTTTTTTGTTAAAAAAAGATCTCTTTTGCAAAATTTCATGCTTCTAGCCCAGCGATTTAGGCTGTGGATTGTATGTCAGTGAATATAAGAATTTTATCAAGTAGACAAGCCGTGTGCCCGATGGTATTTCCCATCGACATAAATGGTGAATTTTCATCCCCTATTTAACCCGCCGTTAACGGCAGGTTATCCGAATTTTACCTGTTTTAGAATCAATTTTAAATGGTCAAATTAGTGTTTTAAGGTCCTGAAAAAAATATATGCCATAGATACATCCTTGCTTGAGGGAAATTAACGGTTCAAAACACGATAAGTTGTACTTTCCTCGATGAAAAAAAAATCCGAAACACGGTCGATTTCAAAACCATTTTCCGTTTCATTTCCTAATTACAGCATAAAATTATATGAAAATTGCATGTACCATTAGGTAATCGTATTTCAGAGGGAATTTAACGGTTGGATTTTTGAGTTTAATAGATTTTTTTTAAATAAACTCAAAATTAGTCAATTTGGCTTAATCCGCTCGCGGTCAGAGTCCTGCGGGACGTCATCGAGGTTGGACCTGTGTCAAAATTTTTAAAAATTCGCTCTCCCTGCTGTTGTTCAAAAAAATTCAAACAAAAGACGAACACATTATATATGAAATTGCGACAGCTCAGAAAAAATATCTCGTAATTATATTATAGTTTTAATTCATAATATTGTTTTCGAAAATGTGATTATTTATATGTGGTATGATGACGTTTAATTGTCATCTTACGATAGTGCTAAGACACATTGCAAATTATTATCGATAAAATTATAGTCAAGCGCGAGTAGTTTATAATTTTTTATCGTGGTCCTTTATGAAGAAGTTTTAAAACACATTTTTCTAAGATTTTTCATCAGATTCATCCACATTAGTATTTTCACTCTCCATCGAACTGTCTTCACTACTAGTCTACTACCATATCCTACATAAATTACACATAATATAAATACAATGTGTCCGGTTGTCGGTTGGATACTAATAATAATCAACTTTCACTCTGGCAACAACAGTGAAAATTAGAAAAAAATAAAAATGTGCGGTCGGGGACCACCGTCAGGAATGAAGTTCCTTATAACGTATGATTTAAAACACAAACACAAAATTTTCACATCCACCATCTTGAATTTTCATTTTGACTTCACTACCGGCTTTGGCTCCCTCGAAAACCATAAAAACGACACCCCATGATCAGTTTTGAGTACAAAAAGTCACAGTATACGATAAAATATCGTGTTCTATACATTCGAAAAATAGCGCTTTGTGAACGTAGCCATGGCTAGGCGGTAACCGTATCACTCAGTGCCCATGTTCGAAAGCAAGTTCGTCGATGACGTATCCTATTGTCGGTTTGAAACTTTTAACATATTGACACTTGCACTTTTGTTTAGGTAAATAGTCCTATGGGACGCCAATCCCACATGAGCGGGGCCGGTTAGACAATATACTAAATTAATTTTGATGTCGTAGAATAGTAGATTCGATAAATTATAGCTGTAGCAGTAGGTACATCCCTTGATAATAAAGTACGGCAATTGTTCCTACATATGTAGTTGTCAATAATTACTGATCTTCATGAGCAGTGGTCAACATCAAAAACAAAAAAATATGTTTGCAGCATAAGCAAAACAGTACGACCATTTTTAGCCCATTCTAAAAAAAAAATTTTTTTTATTCAGTCACTAAAGGGGTTATAAGGGATGCAAGTTAGACACACAATATACTAAAACAACAGCCACATTTTATAAAACTTTCCTTTACAGTACGTTTGTAGTTGTGGTCTCTCTCAGTAGCCAAAATACACAGAGAGTTAGGACTGGTGACGCGGGAGCAAGCGATCGACGACGAAGCAGCTTGTCCTGAGGTCGAAACGCGCAGCCTTCAGTAGCAATTTCCCACTGCTTGCGAAGTTTTTCGTTTTTAGTGGATAAATAAACAAACGCTTGTTCGTGTCGTTCCTGCATAGGAACGACACGAACAGGAGTAATACCTAATGGCATAACACGAATACACTGAGTGATTCTTACAAATTATTTCTGACGAACCCGGCTATCGCTAGAAAATATAACAGTAGATTGTACACACGGGATTTCTCATTAACTGTCAGCTAACCATTAATAATAGGTCTTTACCTATGAAATTGCCGTTTTGTATGAAAAAATTTAAACGAATTTTTTTCATGCATTTTTTATTTGTATTAATCGAAGTAATCACCCATGCAATCAATGCATCTTTGCCAACGCAGTGGCAGTTTATTGATGCCCTTCTTAAAGAAATCAGCTGGACGGGAGGCAACAAATTCTTCAAAGGAATTTTGTACTGCCTTTCGGGTATTGAATTTTTTTCCCGCCAAGAAGTTATCCAAATTCTGGAAAAAGTAGTAGTCTGTAGGCGCAAGGTCTGGTGATTAGGGCGGATGACGGAGAGCTTCCAACCCCAGTTCTTGCAACTTGGAGACCGTCTGCTGTGCAGTATGAGGTCGCGTGTTGTCGTGCAGGAGCAGCGGAGACGAGCGATTGACCAATGCTGGTTGGAGATGTGCCAGCTTCTCCATCATTGTGTTCAGTTCTTCACAGTACACATCTGAAGTAATGCTCACCCCGTTTGGTAAGAAGCTGTGATGAATCACACCGGCGCTAGACCACCAAACAGTGACCATCACTTTTCTAGGGATAAGTTTTCGTTTAGGGCATTGTTTAGGTGCTGAACCAGGATCCAACCAACTTGCTGATTGCGGTTATCAAACAGAATCCATTTTTTATCGCAGGTAACGATGCGGTTCAAAATTCCTTCATTTGTGTGTCTGTTGAGCAGTGCAAGGCACGTCTCGACGCGTACTTCGCGCTGGCGATCATTGAGTTCGTGGGGCACCCATTTGTCAAGCTTTTTTACCTTGCCAATTTGACGCAAATGGACCAATATTGTTTTGACGCTAATGTCGAAAGCTGCTGCTAATTCAGCCGTAGATTGTGTATCATCAGCTTCCACAATCGCCTTTAATTCGTCATTGTCGACCAAAGTCTTCGGACGACCGCGAGGTTCATTTTTCAGGTCGAAATTTCCAGAACGGAAGCGAGCAAACCAATAACAAGTGGTGCGTTGGTTTGTAGTGTTAGCTCCGTAAACGTCGTTGATGTTGCGTGCCGCTTGTGCCGCGTTGCTGCCACGACGGTACTCATTTTCCATAATTACTCGATTTTTTAACGTATCCATGATGACGAAAAAGATTGAAATGCGATGAAAATGTAACACTAATCAATAAACAAATGACTACTTTTGGAAAAAAAAACCATGTTTTTAAAATAAAATTAATTTGAAATTAGAATTCTTAGCCAAACAAAAATTATTTTGATTTGAAATGGCCAGTACTGCAGAACGGCAATTTCATAGGTAAAGACCTAATATTTATTTTTAATATAGATATAGATGGTATAAGAGGCCTAAACTTTATGTTTTCTGTGAACGTTATGCGAACAATCAAATAACAGTAGGTATATAACAAAATATAAAAAAAATAATCGAAAAAAATATAACAGTTGAGAATCAAACTTTTAACAACGGGTTTGCAAAGCAGTCGTCGAACCGTTAAGCTATTTGGTTTGATGAAAGTTTACTAAAATAGCCGTTTAAAGGTTCAATCTGTAACTATCTGCTATATTCGTTTCCTACTCAGCCCAATGAATTAATGGAATAATTCGCTTTTACATTGTGTTTTAATGTCACTTATATCGTCGTAGACAACGACCGATACCGATTATCAGCATTCTCCTGCCCTTATCCCAATTTTTTTTGGGGTCGATGCAACTTGTTTTTATCTTCCATACTTCTCTATTAGTCGTCATCTCGATAGTCATTCCCTTTCTAGCCACATCATCTTTCACACAGATCATCCATCGTTTCTTTGGTATTCCCTTACTCGTATAGTCATCCAGATTCATAATCAAAACATTCCAGACGACATTTTCTGCATTTCTCCGCATCACATGCCCATACCATGATAACCGATTTCCACACACGCCGATACCGATATCGGCACGATATCTACCGGCGAAGACAGTGCGGGGTGAGAGTAGCGGGCATTCTTTCAATTGAACAAACTTATTCAAACTGCCGCCGACTTAGTAGTGTGGTTGTTTGTCGTGTCGCGATGGTTATCGATATTCACCAATATCATGGGGCTGATAATAATTGTACCTATTGTTATCGAATCGTGTTGGTGTAGTTATCTGATAATGTGAAAACAAAACGACATTTTATGTAATAATCTTAGTTCACTCCACCGTAGACACCATAAAATGTAAACCTGAGGAAAAAAAATCGACCTAAGAAAAACTAATTAAGTTGATCAACTGCAAATATTTTACACTGTAGCATAGATTTTCCGCGAAATCGTCGGCAGAGCGTCGTAAATAAACACGTCGCGCTACATTTGGGGGAGGCGGAGGTAGCGTTTCAAAGGCCGACAGGCCCGAACAACCTGCCGTTAAAGTGCTCTGTGTATACTATTATTACAACCCGAATTGATTGTCAAATTCTAAATTAACGCGAGCTAAGCAGCGGGCAAAAGCTAGATTTTATTTTATTTTTTATTTATTTATTTAGATATAAATAATTATTATTGAGTTACACTGCAGCAGGCTGTAGGCGCTCCAACTGAAGCGCCTGTCGCCAGTTGCTGTATTAGCTGTTGTGGACTTGTGCCTGCTGTAGTAGGTAAGTAAATAAACCCGAAACACAGTTATAGGCAAAGACCTTTGATGCCCAATATTGTATTGCCCGGGCCAACCGACCAGTGGCAGTGGAAAGATGCCTGCGTACCTATTTCTAGATTGAAGAGGGTGCATTCTGGAAATTGGCAACGTCGCAAATGGCTGTCAAATATTTCGCCGTTTTGTACCTATAATAATCATTTGTAATCAATATTACTAGGTACTAATGATAGCTTTACGAGACATTGGGCACGCCACAATTGCGGCGATAAATCCCCTCTTTAAGGAGTGGTTGGAGAGGCGCCACGGCGTCCTCACCTTCCGCCTGACGCAGATCCTCACCGGACACGGTTGTTTCGGGAGGTTCCTGTTTCGGATAAGGCGGGAGGAAATGCCTGGAGGACACGGTGGAGCATACAGTGGAGGTATGCCCGGCTTGGGCGGAGCACCGCCGTGTTCTCACGGAGGCGATCGGCGGCGGCGATCTCTGGCGTCCAAACCTGGTCCAGGCCATGGTGCGGAGCGAGAGTGCATGGGAGGCCGTCACCTCCTTCTGCGAAGCAGTAATGCTCGCGAAGGAGGAAGCAGAACGCGTGAGGGAGAGGCAACAGCCGCGTCCTCGCGCCCCTAGCCGCCGCAGGAGACGCCCTGGGCGGCGGGAATCTATCGCCGATTCCCGGCCACCGTAGGCGCGGGCTTGCGGACGACGAGTATGGGCAGCTCGCCGTCCGGTAAGGACCAGGCCCGGGGCCCGGGTCGACGGCGCGTTGTGTTCCACGCGCGCCTCAAAGAGATGTCAGCAGTGACGGGGTCAATTGGGCCGATGCCGCCGGGGTCGCGGGTAGTTCGAAAGAGATATAAGTGCATAATGTAGTGCATGCAGTGCTCTTCTTTAAGTAATGGGGCACTTAGACCTAAGTTTGAAATTAAGAGACATCACCAAGCGGTTGGTCGACTCTTGGACAAGTACATTTTTAATAACAATATTTGTACTTAATATTGTTATTAAAAATGTACTTGACATATCTCGGGACCCTGAGGTTCGGACCTTTAGAAGATGTACGAGGGGCCGAAGCCAACTCGCAGAGACCCTAGATATTAGGCTTAGACATTTCTAATAGAATGATGCACCAACAGACGATTATCCCTGTTCGCACTATGCAAGTGTACCTAAGGACAATCCCCGGTTGGTGTAGGGCTATTGCGGGATATGGAAACAAAGATATTGGATTATGATAATTTGGATGGCTAAAGTGAACTGGTTATCTAGGTCTATGGAAAGACCAATGTTTCATATAACCTACACAGATAGGGATAATCGTCGGATGGTGCCTCCTTGCATAGTTGCAAGTGCACCCAAGGACAACCCCCGGTTGGTGCGGGACTATTGCAGAACATGGAAACAAAACATATTGGGCTACGGGTTTGAGTGGCTATAGTGGTATAATATAGTGTACCTTGAACTAAGGAAGAACTATGTCCCCTGCCTGACCAATGTTATATAATAACACAGATAAAATGGCAGGGGGTGACTTGCACACTCAATAATATGCCTCCAAAAACGGTCGCTAGCACAAGTGCCGTAGCGACAAGGGGGCAACATGTCCTGAGGTGCTATTGAGGAGTGGAGAGGTATTCCACGGATAACAGAACAATCCCGGAAGTGCGGTCAAGATCCCTACCAGCATCTTACTGGAATACTACCTTCCTCCGAGAGCGTTTGCTCTTGCAAATCTCCACTCAAGCCAGCCAGTAAAGAAGAGAAAGAGGTGTGAGCTCTGTTCCTCATTAGTGTTCAGTCCAACTGGCAAATAAAGGCAAGCCAAGACACAAGACTTCTCCCGGGAGATAGGGACCGTGGGGTCGCTACTGCTCAACAGCTCGCCACATGCTGCGCTGCGGGTTTATGTATCTCTCTTGGTCTGGCTCCTCACCCTAGACCTGTTTCAGCAAAGTAAACTCTGTCCGGCACAGACCTAGAGTTCAGGAGCACGCAAGCCCCACCACGACATCAACGTAGAGGTACGGCGGCGGCGGCGGCGGCGGTAGGGTTATTATTATGTATTGGTATACATTCTAATCTGCTGGTTTTATAAAGTAGGTACCACCGGCCAAAGCCAAGTGCTACCCCTGAGAGTGCTACCTAAGTATTAGCCGACGATAATTTATTTAGGGCGTGGTGCTAGTACGTTTGACTTTGTGTTGCAGTGGTGAATGATGTTTATGCGTGTGATAAGTACTTGTGCGTCAATGTCGTTCTGCAAGAACTTTCGGACAATTCTGCAAGTGTTCAGTATAGCAGCTTTCTGTAGGGTTTGCTCATTGCTAGGTGGAGGGAGCTAAGTGTGCACATTACTATATACCAGCACCCTAATTGCGTAACACACTATCAATCGGAATCTGAATCATTTTGAAGCAAACTGCTAATCCATTGCTCGAAAAGTTTGTCTGCTCAACAATGTAAATAACGCTATGATGAATGTTGTAGAACTGTCAAACTGAAACCGATTCCGACTGAGTGCTACTGTCTCGCTGGAAGAACATGGGGGAGGCCTTTGCCCAGCAGTGGGACAGCAATGGTTAGAAAAAAAGTTTGGTTGACCTCAACGCCGTTTTACCAAAAATATTACGCACGCGGACGCAAGGTTCGCAATCTACGTTATAGACTGTGAAGGCCATTTGTGCTTGTGAGAAAATGAAAAGTATAGTAGGGCATGTATTTCGGGTCCCGTCGGGAGAAGGCTATAAATCTGCACCTAATGTGACCACTTGACCGCTAACTGATTTGGAGCAGAACGCTTTATTACCCTGCCCTATATTATTTTGAACTCCATTGTTCCTTGTGAAAAAATACGTAAAAATAAAAATAGGGGGGATTGAGGAAAACGTGTCTCATATTTATGGGTTTAGTTAGTTAGGTCAGATAGGCAGTCGCCCCATGTAAAATACGATGAGTTAGTTAGTCTGTAGGAGTAATCCAGCACCCTAATTGCGTAACACACTATCAATCGGAATCGGTTTCCTTTTGACAGTTCAACAACATTCATTGCGTTATTTACGTCGCTGAGCAGACAAATTTTTCGAACGTATGAAGCAGTGGATTAGCTATTTGCTTCAAAATGATTCAAATTCCGTTTGATAGTGCGTTACGTAATTAGGGTGCTGGCTCGATATTACCAAATCTGTTTTTCATTTCAGTCAATATTTAAGCGTAACCTAAATACCCAACTCAAGACAAAGCATTAGGTACTTAAAACTCTTATAAAGCCATTATAATTGGTCGAAACTTTTTTTAATAATGGTTCAGTGAGTCTTGAGTTAGGCCAATATTCAGTAGTTTATTTGCATTCCATCGCCATCGGCCTGCCAAGTCCATTTCTCCATAGTTTACAGAACGAATAAAAAACTGACTAATCTAAATATCGCTTTAGTAATCCGCTTTAGAAAATCCCGTTGGATCTAATAAGTTTCCTAGATATTTTAAAAGCATAACTAATGGCATATCTTACACATATCTGGAAAATTAGGAAAACAAATCTAAAGGCGGCTTTAGGTACTTGGCAGGTTAACGAATTAGGCCGACGATTCCACAAAGTGTAGCTTTATAAGTCCTGTAATGCCAGTGTCGGTGTAGGTCTACAAATATTGTGCTTTTGGCTTCATTAAACAGTTGATCTAAGATAACTAATAACTCAAATGATGTAGATCCGCAATTCTGGATTTTCCGGATTTTTTTCTTTTGAAACTGGGCCAAAAAGTTCGCATTACTTAGTTCTTATTACAGAAGACAATAAGCTTGGACAATTTATAGTGTAAAGGTGGGTTCCTTACTTCCTTGGCAAGCGGAGGGAGTCTGTTTCACTGGTTCACACACCGTGACAAGTGTGTTTGTTCCGGATGTTAGTATTTATGACTGTTGTCTCCATTGTTTCAGATAATAGCTGGGAGATATTCCTGGGTTTTGGAGCCAGTAGGTAATATTTAGTTAGTTATAAATTGTCGTGATATGATATGACATTATTTCCATTGTTTGGTTCCCCTTTTCTGGCTATAGGTAGGTAATTATATAAATAAGTATAATAATGAGTTTGAGATTTGATTACTTACATAATAGAACTAATTATGGATATAAAATGCTATTTAGTATAGCTTCCTGGAAAAATCAAGGTACTTATGTAGTAGGTGCAACGTGTATCAGAAAGGTGTGCTCCACGTTCAGTTTGACGGTCTGTAACATAGAGTATAACCCTTAAGTTTGACCACACCTTTCTGATACACCCTGTATTACGATTGTAAGCCAGCCTCCTCTTTGAAGTGTCCTTTCCGCTCCAATGATTGCATTGTCTATGATATCTATGATATCAATGACGCTTCCAGTACTTGACAGCTTATCATTCCGTACATCATCTTCATCCTCTTGAATTAGTAACAAGACTATTAAAAAAACCACGGCGTCTTTGTTATAAATTGCACCTAGCAACACAAATAAAGCTTGAAACAGACTTACTTAGTTGAATTAAATACCGCGAAAAACGGGATGAAGCCCGCACCCACAATCTGCAATCTTCTTACTCAACTCTCAATCTTCTAGCTATTCTCTATCGACGCAATCTTCATACCTACATGCTCCTGTCCTCTTGCCTGACTAAATAAAAATTTGAAATTCGATGTTTGATTGATGATGATTTGAAACTTGTATGAAGATGTCTGAAGTCCCAAAGGAGCCGCAAGTTCCTGCTCCGGTCGCTCCCCTCTTGACATCACAAGTGTATTGAAAAAACGTAATATGACGGTATTAGTTCTGATTTTGGCCACGTGGTAAAAGAACCGTGTGGCGCTATAAACATAGACAGGATATAATTTTTTTTCAATACACTTTCTCGAATACTGGTTCATATCGCACTACGATTACGTTCACAATGCAATATAGTAGGGGTTAAAGTATGAAATTGCCATTTATTGTTATTGTTGTTTATTGTTATTTATTTAGACACCCATATTGACTACATAATTAACAAAGCCTTTCGGATGTATGGTTTTGTCATGCGGTCTTGTAAAGACTTCAAAAAGCCTTCTACTTTTCTCTTCCTTTATAAGACACTAGTCCGTTCTCAGTTGGAATACGCGGTGCCCATCTGGTGCCCTTATTATGATAAATATAAACAAGCAATAGAAATGGTTCAGAAAAAAATTCTTCGTGCCATGCGCTACAAGTGCTTCCATGCAGATTTGCTAAGCACTATAAGATATTAAACTTGGATTCCAGACGTTCATTGATCATGGTTATGATGCTGTACGGTATATGCAATAACAAATTTAATTGTACTGAGCTCACAAATGGATTGTGTTACGTAGTACCTAGAACTGTTATTCGGCGAGACGTGCGCGTACCTCAACCATTCTACACTGCGCGATGTAGAACGAAGGCTGGGGTGTGAGCCCCTGTCCGCCGACTTTTAGAAACCTATAACTCACAATTCATTGGTTTTGATATTTTCGCGCTGTCGCAATCTAAATTTAAAAGACTGGTTTCACAATCTCTTGCAAGTCGCCAATAAGACGGTTGCTTATGTCATCCGCTTTCTTCGATTCGTCGGTATAATTATAGTGTTTTTTCTTATAAATATGTACTTTTTATTATTTTCTTATTTAGCATGTGTTCTTTGTCATACTTCAATGTTATTTCGTGGACAATAGTGTGGGTTATACGTTTTTTTTTTCGATTGTATAATAACTACTTTGTTAATGCTGTAATGTAATATATAACTGTTTTTTGTGTAAATAAATAAAATAAAATAAAATCAAATTGTATTAGGAACTTCGAATTGACATAGAACCTTCATGGTTTGAGATTTTTGAGTGAAACTTTTTTCACATGGTACCTATGAAATCTTCTTTTAAAAAATGTGCAACAGTTGATTATCGAATTCCAGTTGTTTTTTTTATTCAGCTTAGACAAGAAAGATGGATACTTCGAAAGTTCGAGTTATTTTTGAATCCGAGTTCCGACGCGGAATTAACGCGGCAGAAACAGCTCGCAATATCAATGTTGCGTTTGGAAAGGGGACTGCTAATTGAAAGAGATGGTGGAAGCCGATCCGAGCCAAACTACCCAGGAATTAGCGGCATAGTTTAACGTTACCTTACCAACAATATTGACTCATTTGCGTCAAATCAATAAAATAAAAAAAATATGAGAAATGGGTGCCTCATGATTTGACTGATCTGCAGAAAGAAACGCGTGTTGAAACTTGTGTTGCCTTGTTGAATCGATACAGAAATGAAGGAATATTGGATCGAATTGTGACATGTGATGAAAAGTGGATTCATTACGATAAACGAAAGCGAAAAATGCAATGGCTGACCCCAGGTCAAACGCCGCAACAGTGTCCTAAAGCAAAGCTTACCAATAAAAAGGTAATGGTAACTGTTTGGTGGTCTCAGCATAGTGTTATTCACTATAGCTTTCTCCGATCTGGTCAAGCAATAACGGCAGATGTCTACTGTGCCGAACTCCGAACAATGATAGCAAAACTAGCAGTGAAACAGCCCCGACTCATGAATCGATCTTCACCATTATTATTATTATTATTACTCCATGATAACGCGAAACCTCATACAGCACGAGAAACCGTTTTAACTCTACAGGAACTGCAATTAGAAACCTTTCGTCACCCTCCGTATTCGCCAGACCTTGCTCCAACGGACTACCATTTTTTTCGTGATTTGGACAATTTTCTACGTGATAAAAAGTTTTCTTCTCAAGAGGCAGTACAAAATGCTTTCACACAGTTTGTCGAATATAGATCACGAGAGTTCTATCGCAAAGGCTTATGTGACCTTCCTACTAGATGGCAGCAATGTATAGATAATAATGGTAATTATTTTGATTAAATAAATATGTTAAATTAAAAAAAAAAACTAATTTAAATTTTTCAGTACAATTCGGCAATTTCATACTTTAACCCCTAATATTTCACACGCGTGTGATTTTTTATTTTCCAACATGTGTGTGGGAATAAAAATTGCCACAGATAACTTATACCTATACTTAGTCCAAATTGGTTCAATGCCTCTATTCACACAGTCTCTATTCGAAAGTGAATAATTTTTTTAAATCTCGGCAAAGAGTTATGCTTCTTTACGGCGTTAATATTTTTTGAATATTTAAATAATGTTTATAAATAGATAGAATATCATCAAACACCATAATTATTACAACATAAAAAAAACGTTTATGAACAAATTAACATTTATTTGTGTTTTAAACTCAAAAATATTAGAATTTTCTATTTTTCATATCTAGGCTGTTTATCGGCTTTATACTTCGATCAGTAATAGATACCTTTGCTTCTTCAACCTGGCGAAAGCAAGCGCGGAAAAAAAAAGAAAATTTAAATCATAGTTTCCTAATAATTCATGACAAAAATATTTTTCATTATTTTATTTTATTTCTTCAAAAGTGTACCTATTGAAAAACGTCGTTTCATACACGTGGACATTTGTTATTGCAGTTCTCGGCTCAAAAACAACCTTGCCTACGGCTCGGGTGTTAATTCCGCCTCGAATGCAATAACAAAAATTCTCCACTTGTATGGAAATGTACAATTTTAAACGTACATGTTTGAGGTTGTGTTACTTTTTTTTATCAAAATTTTTAATACCTTGGCGTCCGTGATTGCGCTACATTGCACTCCATCCATCTTAGCCCGAATGCTCGCAGGCCCTGTGGGTCGGCGGGTGCTACTGCCGCCTATGGGAGGCGCTCGATCTTGTTAACAGTGACACGCAATTATGTTCAATCTAACTGTCTTGTTCACCTGCACTTACACTTAACGCCTCACTTAAAGATAGCTACGTTTATTGTTGGGGGATTAAGCTTTGGTTATGTTATAACGGCCGGCATGAACATCTGTCATTTTCACCTATTTGACATTAGGTGTCAAAAACGCTCAGTATTTGGACAGCCGTTATTGTGTGACCGTTCACCGATTTCTTTGGACTTGTACCAAGCTAGTTTGTCGTAGGTAAGCTGATAGTGCGACATTACGAATAGGTTTTAGTGTTACTTCCTTGCTATGTAAGTAACACTAAAATTGCGCTAACTTGTAATTTAGTTACTTTAGGTATTAACTTCATCACATTGCAGAAGACATTATTTTTTTCATATAGGTATTTACGTTTTTTGCAATTTGCTGGTCAGTGTCAGGTTGCCGCCAGGGTTGCGGGTTGTTCGAAAGGGATACCGTAGCCCTAGCACAGACAACTGAAGGAACACGGGTGGGTTTTGGTCAGTAAGTCGACGTTCGCACGGACGTAAAAATATCGCGGAGATTTTGTTTAGCGCACTGGATTTTCAACGCTCTGCTTAGCGCCGAGAGTTGAAAATCCAACAGTGTGTTTTTTCGACATGCTAGAATGCACTCTGTTGTTGTTAAGTTGATTTCTCAACGCTCGGCTCATCAAAGAGAGTTGAAAATCCCGATAAAATCCCGCCGCGATATTTTTACGTCCGTGCGAACGTCGTCGGCTAAAAGTCTGACACGCCCTCCCGCTCCGCCCAGAGCGGGAGAAGTCATTTGATGATTTCCCATCCACAAAAAAGAAAAGAGGTCAGTGTCAGGTTGTATACGTTCATTCGCGCCCTAATATGATTTCTTGAAATCAGAGATTTGAAGTCAATTCTAGCTTATGGAGTTGTATTGCTGATTCTAATGAATATAATTCTGTAAAGCCATATTAGTTACGGGCGCGAATCATATTTTAATCAAAATACAACCTGAAACTGACCTGCGAATTGCAAAAACATAAGAAAATTTTAATTTCGCGGGTTACCTTAGCGCATCCCCCGTAAGTATAACGAAACTCAAGGGAGCGAGCAATTTTTTCGTTTTATGGAGTTTTCGTTATGTTGATTGAAGAAACTTGAAAGATTGTAACAACCAAATTCTAATCAGAGTACTTTTTAATTTTTTATTATGTATTTATTTATTGGTTTACGACTGATAATACGAGAAGTGCGAGCGTACGAGTGTGTTTAATAACTGGGCAACATTCCTAAAGACAACGCAATCCAAGAGTACACACGATGTCACACGTGTTCTAGGCAATTAACAATAACAAAAGCAAGGCGGCTGCGTACGACTTCACAGGGGCAATTTATTTCTAACAACGTTCGCAATCTGTCAAACATTATATTATAGCGATAGCGTTTACCTAGATACATTGTTTACATAAGATTGTCACTGGCATGAGATTGCAACTTGAATTTGAACGGTTTCAATTAGAAATTTCGGCACCTCAAAGATTTGGTCGGAGTCTTTTGTAAACGGGTAACAGAAACAGTAATGCTGACAAAATATAACTCGGTGACGTCTATTAAAAACGTATTTCTTCGTAATTCAGTATAAGTAGCTGTTGCGCTATAAAGAGCGTATCAATGTATGGGTTTAAGAGAGAAGTTGAACTAGTTTCTACGTTACTAGCGTCTGCCCGCGACTTTGTCCGCGTAAAATTCCTTGTTCCCCCGACATACCCCGTCGCATCGCATCGCTTGCCCGCGCTGTCGCCTATGAATAACCCCATAGGTTCATGTCAATATGTGCTCGAACGTCAACCGAGCCCCATAGGTTCACAACTACTGTAAGCCCGCAGTCGCGAGCCGGTCGAAGTGGCGGTGCTTGGGGGTGGCCTATGTCCAGCAGTGGACGTCTTTCTGCTGAAGTGATGTTGATGATGATGATACTCGCTAGTTTTCATTCGACGTTTACCAAATTCCTTATGAAACCATCAAATAAGCATGCCCAGTCCTTTCAGTCTGTTATTTTACTTCTAACAGCAAACAAATAGCAACCTTATTGCAAGGATCCTAAAGACCAATGTGATGCAAAATCAGAAGTAATATTAACACCACGAGCGGAGCGACAATAAATTGCATACTTGTATTTCCACTAACAAAAAGTCCAATAGTATGCAGTTTACTCTTGCGAGTTAAGCTGGGTCCGCTCCGCTCGCGGCGGACACCGGGCTTTAACTGTGAAAGAAGGACTGTTCATATTTACATATAACAAGCTACATAATTACCTATTTTAACAAGTTACAAACTTTTACACTTCTCAGAACTCGTAAATCCATAGAAATATACGTAAAACTCTCTTGAAGAAAACTTTGAACTCTTTCCGAGAATATTAATCGTAACTTATTCACAATGTGTACCCATACAAATACAACAAAGTTTAATAAAGGCTGTCTACACGTACACCTAGAGATAAAACTGAATAGTACTCGTAGATTGATCCGACCGTTCCGAGTCTGACCTAGGTACTTGTTGGACTTTTCGAAGATTTGCTTCAGCCGCGCCTCCGCACGCAGCTTCAGCACCTCCGCACCGTACCACTGCGCCGCAACCGCACCACCGCGCCGCACTGCCGTGCCGCGCCGTTGTCTCATAGTCGTACACTTCGTAGCTTGTCGTAGGCGATCGTCCTTGAAGCCGTGAAAGCCTCACACAGCACGGATAGTTCCAATGACCTGACATGGTTCAGATCAGACGGATCTGAAGGTAGAACTGATCATGTATGGAGCCTTTAGTCCCAAAATTTATCTAGAATGATTCTACCCACAAGTCTTACGTCCGAAGCGAAGGCATAATGAATAAATGCTGCAATAAAACCGTCTCTCGTCGCCACTAGCTGGCCGCTAACAAACATTTCAAGCAATAAAGCAGAGAACGAACGCTTGTCTTCCGCTGTGAGGCACGTGGCCATATCACTAAATAGATAGGAACAGAAGGCCGACTCCACACAACGAGCGAAAACAGACGCATACACACATTCACACAGGGCCGAGTCCTATTTCATTGCGATCGTCGCGTGAAAGCGCAGTCTGTCGCCTGCTTATGTCACTTTGTTCGGAAAACCGGAAAACGCTCTCTTTCGGCGCGACCATGCGTTCAGATTCACCGAACAAAAAGTTAGAACGATCGTGTATTTGCAGGACGATCGCAAAAGCGTCCTATTTTTTTTTAAATATGACGCGGGGATAGATAGACGCTTACATATATTTTATATTTTTATGACGGCGACTTCAAAAGGGTGTTAAGTATGCCAAACTAATGCATACGCAGTTGCGTGCACTCGCTGTACCTACTTAGACGCGTGTGCGCCTGCGCATGCCTTTTCGTATTCAAGCTAACTAGTTTTTTTATATGCACGTATTTCTGTGATTAATGTTATTTTTATATCTTTCTTTCTTCTTGTGGTATGGGAGCCGAACCGTCCTTCTGTAGCCCATCCATTGTGCGGCCTTGGCCCGCACCCTGCGATTACTTTGTTTCCGGTCTGGGAGCAATGGTCCGCGGTAGCCGCTTCGACGAGTTATTTAAACGATTTATTAAACGTAAAAAATATAATATAGATCAGCACTGGTAAGCTTAGCTTAGTTGGATATTGCGCCAATCAATGGCATAGTTTTTAAATGTTTCAGTATCGTGGTAAAAAATTACCGACTGCGCGACAGCATAAACAAGGTTGTCTTTTTTCAGGTTTATACGGGGGCACGGCCGGCAGTGCCCCCGCCAAGGCCAGCCAAAAACAAAAAGCATGGGCACTACCACAGTATAATAATGATAAAGAAACTGAAACAATTTTGAATTCATAAATGTTATTACTCCACAACTGAGTCTATGGAGGACACCACTGATTTTAAGTTTTTTTTTTACAATACGAGTTTTACATTTAGATTATTATTATTTTGACATAACTGATGAATTTAACTGAATTTACAAAAAAAAATTGATATAAGTATATAATAATATATATGATATGATAATATGACTAGGCAGCATGGTCTCTGACCTTAACCCTTTAATTGGCAGAACAATCAAAATAACAAAATCTTATATTTGACACCATGAGTCAATTTCTAGCACTTCATAGGCATGGTAAAAAATAGAAATAAAAATCTGAGTCTTTCAGTTTTCTGAAAATTATATGTGAAGTATACTGGACATTACCAAATACATAGCAATTAACTGGCTGGAATGTATGTGCAATATACTGGACAGTGCCAAGTTTACTAAGATAAATTTAATAATAGGAAAATAAATGAAAAATTAATTAATTTTATTAATTATGTTTATTTTTTATGAAAATTCAAAAAACAGTTTCTTTTTCCTGCGACAAAACATAGTCTTTGGTTACATTTTATACATATAACGTTTGTTTTACCATCCTTACAGTAACGGCATCTACCATAGCTACACGAATCGGGAAAATGACCTACTTGATCATAGCGTATATCTTCAATCGGTCTTGCTACCACAGGTTTCTTAATTTTTCTATCTTCCTTTATATCTTCCGTAATATCACTCCATTCTTTGACTGGTTTTCCTTTTTTCACAAGACTTTCAAATATATCTAACCTGAACTCTTTCAATGGCTTTTCCTTATATTTGTTTTTTCTATACAAAAGCCATGCATTATTGATGCTTATATCAATCAACTGGGCAAAAATAGAAAGATACCATCTTCGCGTTTTCAGGGGAATCTTGTAAAGAGATATTAGCATATCAGCCAAGTCGACCCCACCCATATTTTTATTATAGTTTTTGACTATCTTAGGGCAGTCGACATCAACCCTTGCTTTATTTTCTTTGCTATAACGTTTTATTTTATCCACTGGGTGAGCATCGACACTGGAACTGATAAGGGTAACACATTTATTGTCTAACCACTTTACCACTGCCAGTTTATTTTGGTTACAAACTCCTTGCGCGAAACTGCCTCGTGGTTTCTTTTTGAGGTCTTTATCAGAAGGAAGTACACTCTCACAGCCTCTAAGCCGGTTTCCTCTTATAGTACCAGTGCAAAATATTCCGTAGTTTTCACGCAACATGTATACGAGCTCAGGTGAAGTAAAAAAGTTATCACAATATACATTTGCAGGTTTCTGGCGAATCGTTTTACACAAAGCAAGAACAACTAGCCCTCCCAAACCTATAGAAATCTCATCCTGTGTGAAAGTATAATTTCGAAAGGTATCATTCCCTCCATATAAAATAAAATCATAGATTAAGCCTGAAGCTCCCGCGCGAACGAAGTTTTTAAAACCCCACTTATTTGGTTTATTTTGTATATATTGTCTTCTGTTTCCCGCCTTGGTCCCTTTGTAGGGAATCATCATCTCATCTATACTAAAATTTTGTTCCTCGTACATCTTCAGGCAGTTTTGCCTATTTTTTTCCACTACGGGCCGAACTTTGAAGTATCTATCACCGTCGTCTAAATTATTATCGACAAAATGTATGTAACGTCTAATTGTTTGGTAACGCTTTAGTGGCATGAGATCGGCAATATTTGTAAATCTAAGCCTGCGGTTCCAATAATCAGTATAGCTAGGCATATGTACAACTCCCATTAAAATTTGTATGGCAAGAAATGTTAGGAACTCTTCATGAGTAAGTTGTATGGACCTTCCTTTTACCTGAACAGAGTACAGATTTGATTGATCTACTATATCCTTTATTATTTTCGGTGAAAAAAAACGATAAAAGAACGAAAGAGGTTGTTGTTCGTCTTCACTCGGCATCAGCGGCATATTTTCATCTTCAACTTCAGCCCGATGAAAAAATAATTCCTTCTTCCACTTGTAACTCAGAACAAACTTTTTAGATGTTTTAACTTTTTTTGAAACTACTTTCTTTTTCTGAGCTTTTTTACGTTTTCTAGTGGAACATGTGTCAATGGTCGGTTGGACAGTTTGCACTGAACCAATTGATGGTAAGGAACTTATAGAAGGGATAGCATCGTAATTTGTTTCATTTTGAGACGGAAAAACATTTTGTAATATTGGTGTGAGTGGTAAATTAATTGCATTGTTATCTGTAATTTCATCTTCGGAAGATTCTAAAATATTCAGTGCCTCTAAGGCCGAATCTACTGATATCAAGCTGCTTTCATCCGAAGAATCGTGGTTGTTCGAAGTTTTATTGGTAATTTCAATTTCTTCGGTAGACGAAGCGTCACTGGAATCGGAGCATGCATGTTCAGGCGGTATCAAAGCAACTAGCCTATTCGTGCGGGAGCGTATTAATCGCTAAAACAAAAGGAAAAAGCTTATTTGATACATGCAACCCATACAAACCCAAAATACTAATTAGTTGGCATTGTCCAACCCGCTTCCCAAACAAAAACAGTGATAACATTGTGAGCAATTGGCAGTGTGAAGTATACTGGACAACTAGTTTTAAGTGCAAATTACAACGTTATTGAAACAGTTCTGGGTTATTATTTGGTACCATACAATAAACCGTCACTTTGAAATAATATATAATGCATAGCGAACTCATATAAATAATTCCATATATTAAAAAATATTCAAAAACTTACCTGTGTCGCATTAACCGACCGTTGCTTCGACGCCATTTCAATTTTTGACATATTTTGATGTTGCCAGGCATATAATTTATTTTTCAACCAAATGCTTAACCTTATTGCGGAATTACCAGAATAAAAAAATGTTGGTATAATCAGTATACTCGCTTAGAAATTAATTTTTTATTAATGTCCAGCCGGCTACACTCCGTCAATTTAAGGGTCCTGTTCCATAAGGAACAAAAGGAAAAAAAAATATTCTGACATTCGTTATTGTGTATTAGTAGGTAGGTACGTAAGGAATTGTGTGTTAGTATGTAATTGGAGTTATTTCATTTTAAATGTGTTTCTACTGTATCGACACAACTAACTTTATTATTATTATTTGTATGCTCTCGAGTAAAATGTAGTGAACTGAATATCTTTTTAGAACATCCTATTGAAACCTAAATTTACGAATTTTGATTTGATTTGACAGTATTTTATCTTCATAGAAAACAGCTGAAACGATGCACTTCGACATCTCAGTCAGTCTCAGTTACGCAGCAGTTCGAGCGCGGACACGTATGTATCTACCGAGCGGCCGTAGGTAATTAATTCGAGGTCACTGCCCAGATAAACTACTGTATCATTATTATACTGTGGCCCTACCTACCTTGTCTTGAAACGTTTCGTCGTATTTTGCAGCTTCGGCCTGGATATGCTAGTTATTACGGGTAGATGGATGGACGTGGTTAGCTTTATTCTTCAATAAGTTGTTGCTGGAAGAAGCCATACCTGACGAATGGTGCAACAGTTCGCTGGTGCCCATCTTTAAAAACAAAGGTGATGTGCTGGAGTGCAACAACTATAGAGGAATAAAGCTAATGTCACATAGTATGAAGGCTTGGGAGAAAGTTATTGAAACGCGACTAAGAGAAGAGAGTGAAATTTCGCAAAACCAATTCGGTTTTATGC
The DNA here is from genome assembly GCA_946251885.1 of Cosmia pyralina. Taxonomy (NCBI): domain Eukaryota; kingdom Metazoa; phylum Arthropoda; class Insecta; order Lepidoptera; family Noctuidae; genus Cosmia; species Cosmia pyralina. The sequence continues at coordinate 966,039 of OX276345.1, forward strand.
CTGGTCGAGGAACAGCAGATGCCATCTTTGCTATCCGCCAGCTGTGCGAGAAATACAGAGGTGCGCATAAAAACTTGCACATGGTATTTGTTGACCTCGAAAAGGCATACGACCGAGTGCCTCGTGAAGTTTTGTGGTGGGCACTTAAGGAAAAATGTGTACCAGGGAAGTATGTGCAGTTGATTCGCGCGATGTACAGTCGATGCAGTACCCAAGTCCGGTCTACAGTGGGCACTACTGACAGCTTCGATGTGGCTGTCGGCTTGCACCAGGGGTCTGCACTCAGCCCTTACCTCTTTGTGCTGATAATGGATGCTCTTTCTTCGGATATCCAGGAAGAGGCTCCCTGGTGTATGCTGTTCGCCGATGACATTGTGCTGGTTGCCGAGAGTGGCTTAGAGGTCCAGAGCAGATTGGAGGTGTGGTGGAAAAGACTGGAGACCGTTGGCCTGAGAGTAAGTCGGACCAAAACAGAGTATTTGTTTTGTGATTTTGGCGGACTCTCCGGTCCTGTGCCCATATCTCTTGCCGGAACGCCCTTACCGATCTGCTCCGACTTTCGGTACCTCGGGTCGCTTGTCCAAGGGGATGGCGAAGTAGACCGAGACATAACGCACCGGATCAACGCAGGATGGATGAAATGGCGACAGGTTACAGGAACAACTTGCGACCCACGGATGCCCCTCAAGTTGAAGGGGAAAATTTACAAGTCCGTGATAAGGCCTGTCGTACTTTATGGATCGGAATGCTGGACAGTGAAGAAGACGGATGAAAAAAAATTGCATGCAGCGGAGATGAGAATGTTGAGATGGATGTGTGGAGTGACAAGAATGGATAAAGTGAGAAATGAGTATATAAGAGGAAGTTTGAAAGTGGCGCCAGTGACAGAAAAGTTGAAAGGAAATCGTTTGTCTTGGTATGGGCATGTAATGAGGAGAGACAAAACGCATGTGACTAAAAGAGTGATGAATATAGATGTTGATGGATGGAGAGGCAGAGGAAGGCCAAAGAAAAGATGGATGGATTGTGTGAGGAATGATATGAAAGAGAAGGGAGTGAATGATAGCGTGACGGTTGACAGGGGAGAATGGAAGAAGAAAACGTGTTGCGCCGACCCCAAGTAATATGGGATAAGGGCAGGAAGATGATGGCCTGGATAATGCTAGAGAGCTCAAATTCTCAGAATGAGATTTAGACTTATAAAACGCACTAAGTTTCATTTGTCTAGCTTTTATTCTTTGGATTTGGGCCAGGTATCACACTTCCGCCACGAAACCGCGAAACGCACGAATAGCGGATCATGCGAGATAGTTGAATTGAACTACTGCGGCTTAGCTGCTTTGGTTTCGCGGCGGTGGTGTGCTAAAGCCCTTATTAATACCTAAAAACGTCGATTTCGTCACTGACTGACTCACTCATCAAAACCTCTAGGGCAGTCGGGGACCCCCGTCAGGCACCATGTTCCGTCTCCCGAATAATTAAAAAAAAAAATCTGCCGCCATCTTGTATTTACAACAATCACCTCACTATCGACTAACATGCTCGAAAACTATCAAAACGCAGCCGCCGTCTTGTATTTTAATTTTAACCAAATTCACACTTTCTCTTTCTCTATGTCTCTCTTCCTATTCTATAATAGAAAGAGATAGAAAGAGAAAGTCGCATGGAGGGGGCATAACGCTTTTCCGTTACGTAAAGATTTCTATCACTTCACTCCTATACCGCAAGCCGCGATAAAGAACTTCGTTTCAAAAATTAAAATTGCTACTAAAACGTTCAGAACAATTATCAAGCGTCTAAAATAAGTGCCACGAACTGAATCAGATCAAACTGCTTTAAAAATAAGTGCCACGAACTGGATCATATCAGACTGCTTTAAAAATAAGTGCCATGAACTGGATCAGATCAGACTGCTTTAAAAATAAGTGCCATGAACTGGATCATATCAGACTGCTTTAAAAATAAGTGCCATGAACTGGATCAGATCAGACTGCTTTAAAAATAAGTGCCATGAACTGGATCATATCAGACTGCTTCTAAAAATAAGTGCCATGAACTGGATCATGTCAGACTGCTTTAAAAATAAGTGCCATGAACTGGATCAGATTAGACTGCTTCTAAAAATAAGTGCCATGAACTGGATCATATCAGACTGCTATAAAAATAAGTGCCATGAACTGGATCAGATCAGACTGCTTTAAAAATAAGTGCCATGAACTGGATCAGATTAGACTGCTTCTAAAAATAAGTGCCATGAACTGGATCAGATCAGACTGCTTCTAAAAATAAGTGCCATTAACTGGATCAGATCAGACTGCTTTAAAAATAAGTGCCATGAACTGGATCAGATCAGACTGCTTCTAAAAATAAGTGCCATGAACTGGATCAGATCAGACTGCTATAAAAATAAGTGCCATGAACTGGATCAGATCAGACTGCTATAAAAATAAGTGCCATGAACTGGATCATATCAGACTGCTTTAAAAATAAGTGCCATGAACTGGATCAGATCAGACTGCTATAAAAATAAGTGCCATGAACTGGATCATGTCAGACTGCTTTAAAAATAAGTGCCATGAACTGGATCAGATTAGACTGCTTCTAAAAATAAGTGCCATGAACTGGATCAGATCAGACTGCTTCTAAAAATAAGTGCCATGAACTGGATCAGATCAGACTGCTATAAAAATAAGTGCCATGAACTGGATCATGTCAGACTGCTTTAAAAATAAGTGCCATGAACTGGATCAGATTAGACTGCTTCTAAAAATAAGTGCCATGAACTGGATCAGATCAGACTGCTTCTGAAAATAAGTGCCATGAACTGGATCATGTCAGACTGCTTTAAAAATAAGTGCCATGAACTGGATCAGATTAGACTGCTTCTAAAAATAAGTGCCATGAACTGGATCATATCAGACTGCTTCTAAAAATAAGTGCCATGAACTGGATCAGATTAGACTGCTTCTAAAAATAAGTGCCATGAACTGGATCAGATCAGACTGCTTCTAAAAATAAGTGCCATGAACTGGATCAGATCAGACTGCTTCTAAAAATAAGTGCCACGAAATGGATCAGATCAGACTGCTTTAAAAATAAGTGCTACGAACTGGATCAGATCAGACTGCTTTAAAAGTGATCATGTATTGGTTTTTGAATTTGTCAATTTTGTGGACGTGATTATTGGTGGTGGTGGTAACCTAACAAAAGGACTTTGAATGGGAAATAAAAAAATATAAAAAAAAAATGTTGGTTCTTTTCAAGCCACGAAAATAACTGGCATCTCTTTGCCTCGATTAGGATTTAGAATAGAAAAAAAGAAGTACCTACCTTCCTAAACTAAATTCGGAATACGGCTCGCTACGGATTCTGTACTTAATGACCTACTCTGGCATTGATGATCTCCAACATCGCAACTGTACTCGTATTAGAGCTCGTTTCCCAAAAATACAATATGTAACAGCTTTCCACCAAAATACAGGTACAATCAATGTACCACATTTTGTGCTCCACCCAATAAATCTTTTAAGAGCTCACTTCTTATCCATAATACATGGCGGTATCGCTCTCTGAGTTTATCCAATGTATCGCTTATTCGCCTCATCCGGCCAATGTTGATAGATAACTGGTTTTATGTATTATTTATTGTTATTTTCATTTGTAGTCGGTGCGGTGATATCGATCAAGTGTTTCTTAAGAGTTGTGCGTACTTGTAAGGAGTAAATCAAGCTCCATTTTAGTTGCTAATAATTTATATACGAGTATCAATGATGATGACACTTGTTTTCGGTTTTTGAAAGAATTTTATCACACGTGAACAAATGTGTTGTGATGTACACTTAATAGCATCTTCATGTATTACAAGTTTACAACCTCTGTAGCCAGTAGCTATAGAATAATTTGATTTGTAACACACTGTGCGTTACTGTTACTGCATATCTAGTGTCCTACTCTCAACTCAACATGTCATAGCAATCTGTAGTTTGTGCTTATGTACCTACGTCTGCCTGGTATGGGCATGTGATGAGGAGAGACGAAACGCATGTGACTAAAAGAGTGATGAATATACATGTTGATGGATGGAGAGGCAGAGGAAGGCCAAAGAAAACATGGATGGGTTGTGTGAGGAATGATATGAAAGAGAGGGGAGTGAATAATATCGTGACGGTTGACAATGGAGAATGGAAGAAGAAAACGTGTTGCGGCGACCCCTAGTAATATGGGATAAGGGCAGGAAGATGATGATGTACCTACGTCTGCAATAAGAAAAACGGGCGTGAATTTACGTTTAAATATGAATCATCTAAGAATAGGCTAGATACAGTAGGGTCACTGCATGAAGTTCCTGAGTACCTACCTAAATACACATAGCGGGATGACAAATGGACCGGTGGGTGGCGCTTGATTTGTGTCGCATGATGGAGAGTTGCTGCAATTTGCTGAGCTCATGTAATGACTGAGCTGTGACTGTTGGACTTTGTTACTCAGTTTTAGTGGCTGATGGAAGTAGATACGAGTAGGAGCATTGAGGGTTCCGGAAAGAACCAGCACCATTGCGTAACTCGAATCGATAACAATAACTTAATAATATATAAATATTTTTTTTTCATTTTGAAGGGGATTAATAATCCAACGTGTCTCGCAATTAGTGATTCTGCATATTCTACAGTCTACACACACACACATAACTTATAGACCGACCCGCATTTCTGAGATAAAATAACGATGTCAATCAATGGTCGATCAAATGTCAATCGATAATCGATGTCGATGTCATACTAATCATGCTAAAACAAAAAAAAATAAAAAAATCGGCCAAGTGCGTGTCGGACCACGCACAATGAAGAATCCGTAGTTAAAAAGAATTTATCCCAAAAACAAAACTTATCATTGTAGTTGTAAAACATATTCTCCCATAAATACGTCACGATCATTTCTCCGACTAAATATTTAAGTTTGTAATCCTAAAATAATATTTTTTATATGATTAAATTACAAATTAATTTTCGTACTTCTTCCTTTACTTGTGCTGTAAAACCTTGCTTTTTGCCAAATTTCATGATTCTAGGTCAACGTATCCTGTAGGTTTTGATTTACCTGCGGGTATCAAAATGGCCGTATTTTTTTATTGCGTGGACTTAGAAGCTTGATTTTTTTTGAGAGCTCTAAGGGACCATAGACCGACATGTTTGATATTAATTTCAACTTGATACCTCTACGCTTTCCTGAGAAAAAGGTTCTTGACTGACTGACAGACGGACAGACAGACAGACAGACGGACAACGAAGTGATCCTATAAGGGTTCCGTATCTCAAAAGAAAAAACGGAACCCTTATAGGATCACATCGTTGTCCGTCTGTCTGTCAAGACCCTTTTTAACCGACTTCCAAAAAAGGAGGAGGTTCTCAATTCGGATGTATGTATTTTTTTTTTTTTATGTTTGTTCGCGCATAACTCCGTCGCTTAATTACCAACAGATTTGAAAAAATATTTTTTTGTTGGAAAGGGTTTACTTCCCAAATGGTCCCATTTTTGTCAAAATCCAGTTCTGATGATGGGATCCTGGAGAAATCGAAGGAACTCTTCAAATATTATAGGCACACCTATAGCGATTTGGGTATTTTTTATAGTAGCTCGTGCATTTGCTCTCGGAAAGCACCACTTGGTGAAGTGGAACTGATGATGAAGACCACAGATGGCTACCGGAACTACTCAATGATAAATATTTCACGGGTTGCGATTCGATTACTTTAATATGGTTGCTAAGCAATTTCCGCTCGTCACACAATGCGTGTGGTGAGTGGTTGTTGAGGAGTTCTCCTGGTTCTTACCAGCAGAACTCCTCAACAATTAACGTCCCAGCATCGGGAAAAGCAATATTTTGTAACATGTGATGAGCAATTGACATTAGACTATTGTAACTTATACAAATTATAAACAGACCCACTAAAAAGTGAAAAATAAAAACTTTTTTACAAAAAAATACAACCGACTTCCAAAAACAACACTACAAAGTGAAAAATAACTTTAATTTCGGAAGTCGGTGGCAAAAACGAAAATACATTTAATCAGACACCGACTTCCGAAATTAAAGTAATTTTTCACTTTGTAGTGTTGTTTTTGGAAGTCGGTTGTATTTTTTTGAAAAAAAGTTTTTTTCTCAGGACGCGTGGAGGTATCAAGTAGAGATTAATATCAAATACGTAAGTAGGTTTATGGTCCCTTGGCGATCTAAAAAAATCAAGCTTCTAAGTAAACGCAATAAAAAATACGGCCATTTATGCGATCTATCTTGACACTCGCAAGTAAATCAAAACCTATAAGGTACTTCCCGATGACCTAGAATCATGAGATTTGGCAAGAAGCCAGGTCTCCCAGCTCGAGTAAAGGAAAAAATCCCAAAAATAGTTAATTTGTAGTTTTATCACATGAAAAAATAGTTTTTTGCGATTACAAACTTACATTTGCAGTGCAGTAGAGAATTGAACGTGACGTATATCGATGTATCGAAGAAAATGTTTTTCAATTACAATGTTAAGTTTGTTTTTAGGGTTCCGTACCTCAAAAGGATAAAACGGAACCCTTTGTTAGAGGATCACTCGTGTGTCTGTCTGTCTGTCTGTCCGTCTGTCACAGCCAATTTGCTCCGAATCTAATAGACCGATTAAGTTGAAATTTGGTACACATATGAATTTCTATGACCCAAACACGGACAGGTAAAGTAAATATGAATTTTGATTATGGGGGTCACTTTTGAGGGGCAAATAAGAAAATTAAAAAAAAAAGTTTTGCAAACTATACCGTGTTACATATCAAATGAAAGGACTTACTATGAGAGTGTCAAATATATATTTTTTATAATTTTGAAATAAATTGTTTTAAAGTTGTTTAAGAAAATATACGAAAATTGACCATTCCTCCCCTTATCTCCGAAACTACTGAGCTTAAAACTTTGAAAAAAATAGAGAAAATAGATCTTTATCTGTAGATTACAGGAAAACCTATAAAAAGTCTGTGGTCTTAAAATAACATGGTAAATCTCTCAATATTTTGAGTACAAACTTACATTTACAGTTGGAATGTACGGAAGAACATGTTTTTCAACTAGAATGTAAAGTTTGTTCTTGGAATAATTCATCCCAACTACGGAACCCTTCATTGTGCATGGTCTGACATGCACTTGGCCAGTTTTTTTTAACTACGGATCCCTTCATTGTGCGTGGTCTGACACGCACTTGGCCGGTTTTTTGTTTTGACGTACGGAACCCAAAAAAGAAGTTTTATCAAGATTAAGAAACCTGATAAATCCCAAAAGATCCCAATACTTTTTATTATTATTGTAAATATCTTTGACATATCTAGGGATTCTGGGGTCCCGGACCTTCGGAAAGCGTACGAGGGGCCGAAGCCATCTCGCAGAGGCCCCTTTAGACAATTTTAAATGAGGAAGCACCAGCCGACGATTATCCCTGTATGCTAGTGCATACAGGGATAATCGTCGGATGGTGCCTCCTTGCATAGTTGCAAGTGCACCCAAGGACAACCCCCGGTTGGTGCGGGACTATTGCAGAACATGGAAACAAAACATATTGGGCTACGGGTTTGAGTGGCTATAGTGGTATAGTATAGTGTACCTTGAACTAAGGAAGAACTATGTCCCCTGCCTGACCAATGTTATATAATAACACAGATAAAATGGCAGGGAGTGACTTGCACACTCAATAATGGGCCCCCGGAAACGGTAGCTAGCACATAGTAACGTAGCGATATGGGGGCAACATGTCCTGAGGTGCTTGAGGAGTGGAGAGGCATTCCACTGCTATCAGGACAATCCCGGAAGTACGGTCAAGATCTCTACCAGCATCTTACTGGAATACTTCCTTCCTCCGAGCATTTTTGTTCTTGCGAATCTCCACTCAAGCCAGACAATAAAGGCAAGAAAGAGGTGGGAGCACTGTTCCTCGTCATTGTTTACTCCAACCGGCCAATAAAGGCAAGCCAGAGGTGAAGAACAAGACTTCTCCCGGGAGATCCGTGAGGTCGCTACTGCCCAACAGCTCGCCACATGCTGCCCTGCGGGTTTATGTATCTCTCTTGGTCTGGCTTTTGACCCTAGACCTGTTCCGGCAAAGTAAACTCTACCGGCACAGACCGCGCGTTTGGAGCGCGCAAGCCCCACCACGACGCGACGTCAACGTAGAGATATGGCGGCGGGGTTATTATTATTATCTCTAATCATCACGTTTGTGAGTTTCGTTAGTTTATAATTTGACTCTTGTATAGGTACTAATAAATTATAAATGATTAAACCTGTACGACGGCTTATTAAAGTATCCACTACAGCAAGTTTAAATCAGCGAGAGAGCGGTAAAGCCAGTCTCTTTAGCTACATAAACGACTAGCCTGGCTCGGCTAAATACTGGAGCTCGGTGCTCGGAGGCTTCCATAATTTGCAGGCATTAGTCAGCCTTGACAAATTCAGTGGCACAATATAACGCATGTAGCTGAACTGAAACGCTACGTGCACTAACATAAATTCATTTCGATGACACTGCTCTGCGGCGATTCGAATTAAGAAGAGAATTGCAGAAGGGACAAATCTTTGACTTTGCACAAATCAAACTGCCAAATGTTTTTTTTTTTTAATTTCATAAGTTCATTCTAGATAGTCTATTTAAAGTAGGCCTAAAAATTCTAATGATTTAGTGATTCAGTGTTTTCCTTCTCTGTTTGAGAAAACACGTTTGCTATACCGTGTGATAGATAATCATAATAAGTCTATTCTGTCTATTTAGTTCTGTGTAAGGCACATAGGTTTCTATTAAATCCGAGGTAACGTTAATTAGCAATTAGTTAATTTTTTTATGTAGGTATTTTGCGCTGGATCAAAGATCCAATCATTTGTATTGAAGTTGAAACAAAAAGTTTATAGATGCCTACTATCTACTTACCATGAAAATCACAATTGATTGAAAAAACAGAAGTATTTTACTCCGTACCACTTACCTACTCTATGCCTGCACCTAACTACTAGAAAGGACAGAAGTGAACAACATATAAATTATGTGCGGGGAACTATTAAACTCTGCCGCCGTATTCCATTACCAGGAGAGGTCAGCTCACGACCTGCTTGGGGTGCTGTTAATTTATATAATACTGTTACTTACTCTGGCTGGTGGCTTTTATACTATCAGAAGGCCGTGGAAGTTAATTTTTTCGATGGACCTATGTTCTTTTGATGTTTGAGTATGTACAAAATGTGCTTAATTACATGAAATATGTGTTTAATTAATAGATAGGTACAGTACGTCAACGTTCAAAGGTACCATGGTTTTACTTCGGAAAACCGAAATATAGCGAAGAAAATGTGACTATCGACCATATAGAATTGATTTATATTCCCATCTAAATTATTATAGATTGACGCACTAATTACGTCACTTCAAATCCATTTTTGATCATTGCGCGCGGAGGGATCGCATAGGTCGGTCGATTTGTTTTTGTTTCGAATAGAGTTTATTTTGTGGGCTGAAATGGCATCCAGGCAATCCAGGCGCGAGGCATTAAATTGAATACATAGAAAAATCCAAGGACCTCGAATGCCTGTGGAAAGTGAACGATAAAGATTATTATATAAATAAATGTAAAAGTTTAATGCTATGGAGCAACTTAGTAGTACAAATAATGAGAAAAAAGAATCTAACGCAAACGTAGACATCTTCTGAACTCATGACAACGTCTCAAAAATATAAGAATTTATTTCAAATAAACCAATTACAGGCACTTTTGAATCGTCAAGGGCTCAGTCAGTCAGAAAGATGATGATGTCCCCCATTCCAAAGCGTAGTAGGTCCCTATGGAGAAGAACCACAGATCATATAAAAAGAACGGACAAGAAACTCCACGGACACTTTTAGATCAAAATTTGGTTACAAAGTCTGTATATCAAACACGAAATGAAAGCAATTTGGAGTGACGTGAGCAGGCTACATGTTTGGCGTTAGCCTTTATCCATATCCATCCATTGGAGTTTAGTCGTTTGGAGCCACGCCGAATGGCTATTCGGCAAACTTCAGTTTTTCTGAAAATAAACGATGGAACCTATCAACGTACTATACAGTCTTAAGGGGAAAGCGCTAAGGTAACCCGCGAAATTCAAATTTTCTTACGATTTTTGCAATTTGCAGCTCAGTCTCTGGGTGTATGTTGATGAAAGTATGATTCGCGACCATAACAAACGTATTTTTACAGAATTATAATCATTAAAATCAGTAATACAACTCCATAAGTTAGTATAATCCTCAAAAGTCAATATTTCATGAAATAGTCATCCATTAGGATATAATAGGTCTTTACCTATGAAATTGCCGTTTTGTATGAAAAAATTTAAACGAATTTTTTTCATGATTTTTTTATTTGTATTAATCGAAGTAATCACCATGCAATCAATGCATCTTTGCCAACGCAGTGGCAGTTTATTGATGCCCTTCTTAAAGAAATCAGCTGGACGGGAGGCAACAAATTCTTCAAAGGCATTTTGTACTGCCTCTCGGGTATTGAATTTTTTTCCCGCCAAGAAGTTATCCAAATTCTGGAAAAAGTAGTAGTCTGTAGGCGCAAAGTCTGGTGAGTAGGGCGGATGACGGAGAGCTTCCAACCCCAGTTCTTGCAACTTGGAGACCGTCTGCTGTGCAGTATGAGGTCGCGCGTTGTCGTGCAGGAGCAGCGGAGACGAGCGATTGACCAATGCTGGTTGGAGATGTGCCAGCTTCTCCATCATTGTATTCAATTCTTCACAGTACACATCTGAAGTAATGCTCACCCCGTTTGGTAAGAAGCTGTGATGAATCACACCGGCGCTAGACCACCAAACAGTGACCATCACTTTTCTAGGGGTAAGTTTTCGTTTAGGGCATTGTTTAGGTGCTAAACCAGGATCCAACCAACTTGCTGAGCGCTTGCGGTTATCAAACAGAATCCATTTTTCATCGCAGGTAACAATGCGGTTCAAAATTCCTTCATTTGTGTGTCTGTTGAGCGGTGCAAGGCACGTCTCGACGCGTACTTCGCGCACAAAAATTATTTTCATTTGAAATGGCCAGTACTGCAGAACGGCAATTTCATAGGTAAAGACCTAATATTATGTGTTCTCAACATGACGCAAAATGATTATTACGTTTATAATACCACAGAATTATTTTTCAAATCAAAATAATTTTTGTTTGGCTAAGAATTCTAACAACAACGCGCGACCTCATACTGCACAGCAGACGGTCTCCAAGTTGCAAGAACTGGGGTTGGAAGCTCTCCGTCATCCGCCCTACTCACCAGACCTTGCGCCTACAGACTACTACTTTTTCCAGAATTTGGATAACTTTTTGGCGGGAATAAAATTCAATACCCGAGAGGCAGTACAAAATGCCTTTGAAGAATTTGTTGCCTCCCGTCCAGCTGATTTCTTTAAGAAGGGCATCAATAAACTGCCACTGCGTTGGCAAAGATGCTGGTGAAGCGTCAATGGCTTTTTCAATTATAAAAATAATTAAATAATGTAATTTCTAATTTGTTGAATCATCACTGCCTTCTATGGAAGCAGCGGCCCGCATTACTGACACTTTCTCGAGTAACTCGCAACATGGCCCATAGATGGAGCTAACGAAAATAAAGGACTCGAGTATAATAGTGTATTATCTGTGTGATTGGGTCCTGTTTTCCGGTACTTCCGCCTCGGTCAAATGTGAAATATATGTGTCCCTCGCTCCGCTTTTGAAGAAAAATACTTTTTATGGTGAAATTTTAGAGTTTCTCACGAAATAAATAGGTGTGACTCTGTGCTTCGACAAGAACATAAAGTGCTGTGTTGGATCTGAAGTTTCGACGAATATATCAAGGGATATTCAGAGATTGAGTTTGCCGGCCGGCAGCTATTGGAAGAGACACGTGTGCATCGATGGTCATCGAGCTCGTCTTCCTGGACCTGAGTGGGGTCTCTGGATTGAGAAGGTATGTGGGCTTAAATTGCTGCATATTTCATCCCATATGATGTCGGTTTAATGTGGTCGATTCAACATTCAGAAATTACTTTTGTTCTTGAGGTTCCGCCATATTGTTTTTTTTTGTTGTTCCGCTAGTAATTTTCTTAGTCCTAAAACTACGCCATTGATGAGGCTATTTACACGCTTCATCATAATTTTGGTCCTTCATTTACCGGATAAATGACCTTATACCTAGATTCTTACGTAATTATTTGGTAAAAATCATATAGGTTCACAGTTCATTATTCATACATATCGCACAATAGGTATAATTTTACGTAAACTTTTGGTATATTATTACTTATAAAACGCATAAACATAATTGACAATAGACTTGAGTTAAATCTGTTCAATTATTACATAGAACGGAACACGTTACGTATTTATTTGGTAGTGTTCTTCGTTCTGTGTAGGTATTTCGCATTTAGAATCTTGCTTTGTAGGTAGTTAATCGCCGCTTCTCGGCTTTGTGTACAAGAGATAGGTACCTACTTATCGTTCGTAGGATCGTAGGTACGCGGCTATTGTAAACCACCTAGTAGGTATTTTTTTTTCTCTGTTGTGATTGTTTTTATTTAACAAAATGTCAATCAATCAAACTGAGCCGGAAGATATGCTGACTATTCTTCATGAAAAGAAGGGATTGTTATTTAAACGCATAAATCGATTGTATAATTTGTCGAAAAGTATTTCGTCGTTCGAATCTAGGGCGAATGAGAATTTTATGACTGAGTCAGAGACAATTGATGACATTCGAGATAAATTTGAATCGTTTGTCGATCAAATTAATCAAATAAATCTTAGTTTAAAACCTGGTACTAGTCTCGACTATGCTTGTTTAGAATCCTTTGAAGATTTGTATATTCATATCAAACGTGTTAGGAATAAAATAAACAGTAGACAGTCTCCTTCAACACCCAGTGATAACCCAAAGTCTTTTTTTGAACCGCTTAAAATAAAGTTGCCTTCTATAGCGTTGTCGTCTTTCGACGGAAAAACTGAGAATTGGCCGGTTTTCTATGAGTCATTCAAGTCAAATATTCATGATAATGATCAGCTGACTGACTCGCAGCGTGTGCAGTACTTAGTGGGTAGGCTTACTCAGAACGCATTGAGGGTTACCGCTGGAATTGTGCCTACTGGTGATACATACAAGATTTTATGGGATAGTTTAATTAAAAAATATCAGGATAAACGGACACTAGGAACACATTATTTGAATAACATATTTGATTTAAAAGGTTGTTCATTTAATGCTAATAGTCTCGATTCTTTTATAGAAACATTTAGTGCATCTATTTCTGCCTTGAAACAACTTGGGATTACGGATCTTGCGGATTTTATTCTCTTGCATTGTGCAATGAGAAAAATGGACTCGCAGACTACTCAGTCATTTGAACTTTCTATTCGAGATGTTGAAATTCCCACCACGAAATTATTAATTAGCTTTGTTCAAGATCAGGCAAAAATATTAGCACGCTCGAATTTATCCCACTCGAACGCGAGAAACTATATTAGACCCCCCGCTTCCGCAACTCGTGAGTCGCGTACACAGACCAAAGCGTTTGTCGTGAGCGAGTCAGCTGACTCGTCCGGTTCCTCTACCGCAAACGCGGTTTCGTGTTGCGCGTATTGTAATGATAACGCGCATGTTCATTTGTATAACTGCACGAAGTTTAAATCCGCGCTGACGCCTAGAACTAGGTTTGAGTTTATTAAATCCAAACGTGGATGCGCGAATTGTCTGAGTACGTTGCACGGTTTGAGTAGTTGCAAATCGTTATCAGTCTGTGACGTATGTAAAAGACGACATCATACTTTGTTGCATTTCAATAAAGATAATGAAATTACGCACACAGCTGGTGTTGAAGTTACGAATTGCAACGTAGCCGTCTCGGCGCCTTCCGCACCCCTCTCGTACCCCGTTGCGTCTTCGCCTGCCCCGGCACTCGCCGCGGTGTCGCGTTCTTACGTCCCTTACGATAAGGTCGATATTTCCGCACCGGTGACTGAGTATGAGTCGTGTGATGTAATCTCAGCGTCTCCAGCTCATAATACGGCTATGTTATTAGCAGCTGATACAAAGAATAAGGCGACAGTGCTGTTATCAACCGCTCAGGTTTATGCGCGAGCTAAAAGTGATAGTGAGGGTCATAAAAAAATAGTGAGGTGCTTAATTGACAATGGTTCGCAGAGTAACTTAATAACTACAGCCTGTTGTAGAAAACTTAATTTAGCAATAATTCCTTTGAGTAATTCTTTTGTCAAAGGAGTTGGGTCTGTATCGCGACCCATAATAGGTCACGTACATTTAGATATCGAGTCTCGCGTATACCCAGATCAAACATATACTATTCATGCGTTAGTAGTTGAGTGCATCACAGACCAGCTGCCATCGCATCAAGTTTTGTGGGATAGTCATGTGGACTTCCACGCACTTCCGCTTGCTGATTTAAGCTGGAATATTCCAGGTGATATTGACTTAGTGTTAGGCGCTCAACTGTTTCCGTACATTTATTTGGGGAATAGGGTTGACTTTGGGTCTGGCGCCCCACCTGGGCTATTGACCACATTCGGGTATGTCCTTATGGGTGATTTTCCGCATAATAGTAATGATTTAAATTTACCTAGTTCTTCTTTCACGGCCTTGGCCCTTAATGATTTATTACAAAAATTCTGGGAATTGGAAGAAGTTGACCATAAACGCTTTCTCTCTCCTGAGGAAACCGAATGTGAGAATATTTTTTCCTCGACCGTGTCACGTGACGATGTGGGACGTTATACTGTCGCGTTGCCTTTTAGTAAGGACCCCTCAGAATTAGGTAACTCCCACACCGCCGCGTACCGTCGATTGATTGCTCTTGAGAGAAAACTTCGCCAATCGCCGATGTTAAGGGAAAATTATAACGCAGTGATCAAAGAGTACATCGACAATGGTTATCTGAGACAAGTCGACGAATCTGTCGTTTCAGAGTACGGGTACTACATCTCTCATCACGCTGTCGTTCGACCGGACAAACCGATGCCGCGCATTGTATTAGATGCTAGTGCTAGGACTCATACAGGTTTATCTTTAAATGATGTCCTCCATATTGGTCCCAATTTACAAGCCGATTTATTTCTTCTATTAATAAATTTTAGATTATTTCCCATCGCTATAAACGCAGATATTACACAAATGTATTTACGCATTGGTGTACCCGTTGACCAGCGTAAATACCTCCGCATTTTGTTTCGATTCAATGAGAACGAACCTGTGTTAACCTTTGCTTTTAATCGCTTACCTTTCGGACTGAAATCGAGTCCTTATATAGCTATGCGCACTATGCGACAGCTGGCCTCTGACAGTCCGCATTATCCTGAAGCTGCTAAAGTAGCAGAGACCAGTCTCTGTATGGACGATCTGGTGTATTCTGTGAATGATGAAGACACCGCCAAGCAGCTATCACATGATCTCATAGAGATGTTTAAATCGGGTGATTTTGACCTTGTAAAATGGTGCAGCAATTCACCCGCGCTTTTAAATAGTCTTCCCGACTCGCATCGTAAATTCCTCGATTTTCACGCGGAGAATGACGTGTCCAAGGTTCTGGATCTTTCGTGGGAACCTTCTCAGGATAATTTCTTTTTTACTTCCACTCAAATAGCCGAGAAATGCACTAAGAGAATTATACTCTCGATAGTCGCCCGCTTATTTGATGTTCTCGGTTTGGTTGCCCCCGTGATATTGTATGCCAAATTGCTTATCAAAGAGTTATGGCTGAGTAATATCGGTTGGGACGACCCCGGTCCTGACGATATCTTTAAACGTTTCTCCGTTTTCATGCAAGAATTTACTTTGCTGGATACCTTAAGGATACCACGTCATGTGGGTATTACCAACGATTGCTCAGTTCGTCTAGTCGCGTTCGCCGATGCCAGCATGGGTGGGTACGGGTGTGTCATTTATGCACATTCGACTGGGCCGTCCGGTGTCGTGGTCCGCTTACTTTGTGCAAAATCGAAGGTTTCACCTACCAAAGTCACGTCTCTTGCGCGTCTGGAATTATGTGCCGCCTTGCTTATGTCAACATTGGTAAAAACTGTTCGTGATACTTACGCTTTACTTGTTCCTATTGCAGGAATTTACGCTTTTTCTGATTACGCTGGTCCCATGCACATAACCCTCACCCGTCGCAGAGGCCAACATGCACAAAAGGCTTATATCTGTTTGTTTGTATGCTTGGTAACCAAGGCCATCCATATTGAGCTAGTGTCTGATTTAACTTCTGATGCTTTTTTAGCCGCGTTTAAACGCTTTATCTCGCGTCGAGGACCAGTATCCTGTCTCTATTCGGATAACGCTACCAATTTCGTGGGCGCTAAGGCCCAACTAGATGAACTTTATAGTTTCTTAACAAATTCAAGTTTCAATTCATCTCTTCTAAATGAGTTATCAACACGCCGCATAACGTGGAAAATGATTCCACCTCGCTCCCCACATTTTGGTTCTATGTGGGAAACAAATATTAAAACATTAAAAACGCACCTTTATCGCGTGATCGGAAGTCAGCTTCTCACTTATGAGGAGCTACAAACTGTACTCATTCAAATAGAGAGCATTATGATATCGCGCCCTTTGAGCGTGTTGTCTTCTGATCCCCATCCCGAAGTTATTACTCCCGCTCATTTTTTGATGTCCACTCCATTACAGTACTTGCCGGCACCCGATTTGTCTGGTCAACGAATTAATCTGTCACAGCGCAAACAATTGTTAGATAATATGGTACAATCCTTCTGGAAGAAATGGCACCTAGAGTATCTGCATACGCTGCAAGTCAGACAAAAATGGGCCACTCCGGACAAACCTGTAGAAGTTGGAACTGTCGTGCTCGTGGGACAGGATAATTCAGCTCCTCTCAGTTGGCCGTTAGGGGTTATAACTGAGGTTTATAAGGGCGCGGATAATATCGCTCGCGTTGCAATGGTAAAGACAAGGTTCGGTAACTTTAAACGTGCTGTCATTAAATTATATCCGATTCCAACGCAATAAAGTTAACTTTAAATGATACGCATAGTTTTAAGGTAGATTAATTAATCTTAAATAACTCGTATTTTTCCTCTCTCATTCAGTCATAAACTTAGGCATTCGTCCGCAATTTCTCTGATCATGATTTTGGTCAGTAATTCTTTATAATTTTTACTTTTATTTTTGGAAGCACTTGCGTCCTTCCAAAGCCGGGAGCATGGTGAAGCGTCAATGGCTTTTTCAATTATAAAAATAATTAAATAATGTAATTTCTAATTTGTTGAATCATCACTGCCTTCTATGGAAGCAGCGGCCCGCATTACTGACACTTTCTCGAGTAACTCGCAACATGGCCCATAGATGGAGCTAACGAAAATAAAGGACTCGAGTATAATAGTGTATTATCTGTGTGATTGGGTCCTGTTTTCCGGTACTTCCGCCTCGGTCAAATGTGAAATATATGTGTCCCTCGCTCCGCTTTTGAAGAAAAATATATTTTATGGTGAAATTTTAGAGTTTCTCACGAAATAAATAGGTGTGACTCTGTGCTTCGACAAGAACATAAAGTGCTGTGTTGGATCTGAAGTTTCGACGAATATATCAAGGGATATTCAGAGATTGAGTTTGCCGGCCGGCAGCTATTGGAAGAGACACGTGTGCATCGATGGTCATCGAGCTCGTCTTCCTGGACCTGAGTGGGGTCTCTGGATTGAGAAGGTATGTGGGCTTAAATTGCTGCATATTTCATCCCATATGATGTCGGTTTAATGTGGTCGATTCAACATTCAGAAATTACTTTTGTTCTTGAGGTTCCGCCATATTGTTTTTTTTTTGTTGTTCCGCTAGTAATTTTCTTAGTCCTAAAACTACGCCATTGATGAGGCTATTTACACGCTTCATCAGATGCATTGATTGCATGGGTGATTACTTCGATTAATACAAATAAAAAATGCATGAAAAAAATTCGTTTAAATTTTTTCATACAAAACGGCAATTTCATAGGTAAAGACCTATTATTTTGTTATACAATTTTATGCACATAATATAGAATGCTGTTACCGGTACATGTGAGATTCGTCCTCGGTTGAAATAACTTATTAGTATATATAGATCGTGGGGCATAATAGCTTGTCGCTTGCTGGAAAAGTCTTATATTTAAAAAGCCCTCTTAATTAAAAAGGATGCTTTCATCCTTTTTAATTTTAGATTTTTAGATTTTTTTTTTTTTTTAATTTTTCTTTTTTTTTTAGATTTGACACTAAGACATACTTACTTAATACATTCATACTTACATAGATATATAGAGTCCAGCTCAGCATGTTGTGTCGGGCAAATAAATATACGGAACGCTGATGTTCTGCTCGATCCCTGCAGTGACATACGGACGGAGAGTCTGTTCGATGTGCGGAGTGAACGTTTGCGCCATAGAAATATTTCTTATATCTATGGTTTGCGCCTACCTAAGTACCCGCAATTTAAATTACTATGTAGGTACCTACAACAGTTTTCTTCGTCGTGTCGATGGCACGGCGGTGTACCTACATTCATGAATTAATGAAATGCACCGACACCAGCGTGGTTTGCTCATACTCGTTTACTCGAATGAACCCAAAGATTCACACCAAACCCCTGTTACCTCACGGCGGCGTCGGCGTTGTGTCGATGACACGACAGTGTACATTCTACGGTAACATTGGGAAATATCCTTAAATATTAAATTACTGATGTACTTTAAAGCATTCTAAGTATAACAGATATTATATTATATTATTATTACATTAATAATGTAGGTAGGTAACTAATTATTTTCCTGTATAAACAGCAAGGTAAGCATGAGCGAACCACGCGAACCAACAAATTGCATGAAGAATTATGGGTCGGACTAATTATGTTTACCTAATTATCTAATTAGTGACCCGACTCACCTTTTTGCATCAGGTAAATGTGAAACGCGGCGGCTTTGTAAATAAATTATTATTGGATGTATGAATGTAATGTATCTACGTCGTATATTCCTTTTAGTATGTAGGTAACATAAAAAATATACGATGTAGGTACGGAATAGGTATATCGAGTACCTAAAGGTATTATTTGTATAGGGGGGATGCACTAAGGTAGCCCGCGAAATTCGAATTTTCTAACGTTTTTTTAAAATTTGTAGGTAAGTGTCAGGTTGTATTTTGATCAAAATATTATTCGTCAACAAAGCGAACCAGAAAATATTTTAAAACCGGCCAAGAGACATAAATACACAGAAGTACAGAGTGTACCAGAAGGAAAGGAAGTAATACGCTCTAGGTGAGTTTTAGAGAAGAAAGATATTTTTTTTTTAAACATGTAAGAAAACTAATGGGAACTTTGATTTGTGCAGCAGTGAGGACAAGTCCTGATAATTGTGATGTTGTTAATATTTTAAGTAGATATTTACCAAAGTTGCTGCATATAAACTATTGTTCAAGCTTTTGTTAAATGTTTTAAGATATTAGATACATTGATCTGTGTTTAAAATACTATAAAGATTGTGAAGATGTGGTTAATTGCTATGTCGATAGTGACTGGGGAAGGAGTATTGACCGTACCTACCAAAAACCTTTCATGTTAAAAAGTTATCAGATTGAATGTAGAGCCAAGCCACTAACTCTACGAGGCCTAACTCTACAAACCTTACACCTTGGTCAAAATGTATAGCTCCAAATTCTAGGTATTATATATGCTTGTCATAAAACTCTTTAATTTTTGTGCCTTTTGACACTTTTACTAACCCAATGAGTGTAGGTAAAGGCTGTGTGACTTTGCGCCAGTATGCATGTTGAAGCTAATAGTGATGACTTTATGTTTGTTCTGTGATTGTTAATTGCTTGACTGCCTCGTTAGTGCAGTGGTCACAAATGCTACTACGGAGCATGAGCATGGATCGATTCCCAGGTAAGTTAAAATGTTATTGGGTTTTTGTATTCTCAGTAACAGCCTTTTTTTTTTTGTGTGGATGGGAAATCACCAAATGACTTCTCCCGCTCTGGGCAGAGCGGGAGGGAGTGTCAGACTTTTACTGACTAAAACCCACCCGTGTTCCTTCAGTTGCCCGTGCGGAGGAGGCATTTGGACCCCTCAGATTGGGCAGGAGCCGCTTCAAGGCAGCCCCGGCCCGCTCCAGTCTGGGAGCCAAACGTCGGAAGTGCTCCACGAAGTTCCACCAGCTGTCGAGGACGAGTCCCAGGTACTTCATCGTCGACTCGACTCCGACGTGAACCCCTCCTACCGTTATTTGGGAATTCGACGGTGGCGCGTTCCGAGGACCATGAAAACACATGACCTCGGACTTGTGCAGGGCCACCTCGAGTCCCAACTGCCGGATCCTCTCTATGATTGTCGCAACCCCGCGTGTCGCTAGTTCGGCCGCCGCCTGGTCTCAGTAACAGCCTGAAGTCTGGATAAGTACCTGGTTGCTGGCAATACGCTAGTTCTTACGTTTCCTCGCCTTTTCTGTTAAAGACGATACATTGCCTTATCATTAAATTCTTCGGAACGCTTACTGCTGTTGAATAAAAAAAACAAATTAATAACTAAACGAAAGCCAAGTTGTATAATTATTATAATTTATGACGTTTTAATAATTCTGTGCAGTTGTACAGTCAGCAACAAAAGTCGATTAGCATTTGAGTTTTCTAAATCTTAATTATTGAGAAAAATACTTCATTAAAATCGGAAAAAATGAAAATTTTAAAGAAAATTAACTTTTATCTATTATATGAAATGCTAAAAAGCAGGTTATCGTATCATTTTGTGTTAATTTAGATGATGTCAAAAAGTAGCAGTGTTAACCGACTTCTGATGCTGACCGTACCACCCAAGAGTGGAAAATACCGTACCGTTTTTTTATGAGTCTGCTGTGCCAACCATCAGGCATTCAATATTTTGCTCGTGGCAAATCCCAGCATTTCTATTACGTAAACTTTTTAAAACTTTGCCTAGATGTTCGCAAATGAAGTGTCGCGTGGGATCTGCCGCGATAAGTCCAATTTAGCTACGTCACGTACGCCACGCCGCCGCGCGCCGCCGCCGCACCGCGCCGCGCGCCGCGATGCGTAGTACTCGTATACCGCGGAGTAGTGAGCCAAGAGAGTGTCAATATAGGGACGTTACATTTACTTACATACTGAAGATCAATTGAAGAAGATATTGAAGAGTCAAAGTTTTCCTAATTTAATTACCATGGCTAGCAAATATTTGCAATGGACAGCTAATGTGTCTAGGGTCAACCTGGTTTTCAGTTCCACGAAAACAAATGGTGTAGCGAGCCTTAGTGGTGGAGTGGGAGCACCGACTTGCGCAACCCAGCGCAGGGCACACCACTATAGCGGCGGTAAGACCCGTTGTGGGGGAGCAGCTGGAGTGCAACGCCGTGACCGGGTGAGACCTGCAGGCAACAGACTTGAGGAGTTTGTTGCCTGAACAGTGAAAGACCCGAGACGGCGCGGGCGGCACGCCGCGTTCCGCGCGCGCCTCTCTCTAGTGTCTCTAGAGTCTTGAGGAATTGCGGCCGAATATGACCGCTGAGGGTGCGGGGTCCGCATGAAATTATGCGGGCCAACACCTAGCCCGGGGAGCGTGACGAAATGCGCAAACACTCCCGTACGCCGGCTAAAGGTAGCAGCAAAACACCGTGTGGTTTTAGTAAGTAAAAGTCTGACAGACCCCTCCACCCACCCCAGGATGGAGGACGTCCATGAGAATTTCCACACGATAAAAAAAAGGTGGACAGTTCTGACTCACCGCTCAATCACTTTCACAAAGTACATTATCGTTGACACTCCATTTTGGTAAGCATTCCGTGGTTGACACTGGTGTCATCTTTACACCGAGCCTTTGTTTTTATGGCAGCTTGCGGCTGGAAATTCTTTTGAAGTTGACATTCTGAAGTCAGACGAAAGGATGTGGGCTTTTGGAGGTAAAGAGCTGATACCGTTTTGATGTGAGATCATAATGTGCCTAATAGGTACCTACTTACCTACTCTTCTGATATGAATGCCAAGATCATTATATCTTTACCTTGGCTTTTCTTTATTAATCAATCTGCCTAGCCTTTTCCCAACTATGTTGTGTTGGGGTCGGCTTCCAGTCTAACCCTGGTGCAGCTGAATACCAGTATTTTCCATGGAGCGACTTTCTGGGCAACTTTTACCTAGTTGATAACCTCTTGGTTACTGTCTTTTAGAAATTCAGAACATTATAAGTATGTTCTTTCTGATACCTAATAGATAGATATCACCTGCACTTTTAATTGAACCAAGAGTAGGTTTAATTTCAAATAACAAAATTAAATTAATTTAATTATAATAACGAAATCAATGTAATCAATCTTTACGAAAATATAGATAGGTACGGTCGTCAACAGAAGTCGCTTAACACTGTTACTTTTTGACATCATCTAAATTAACACAAAATGATTCGATAAATTGCTTTTTAACTAGTATAAGTACTTCTGTTCCGATTTGAATTAAATATTTCGCTTAGTAATTAAGGTTAAAAAACTGCTAGTGCTAATCGACTTTTGTTGCTGACCGTAGGTACTTAGTTAACTTACTGAAATTTAACTTTATTAGAATTTTAATTTAAAAAATCGAATTTCTGCGGTTAGGAGGTATTCAGTCGAAGCCTCTGGCTACCTAAATAAGATAAGTAATCAATTAGTAGAGGCGAGCTCTTTAATTATTACGTTTCGAAACAATTTTAACGGAAACAAAAAAAAAAATCTCAACGTCTAGAAACCTATAATATAAGCATGCAAGATAAAGGCTAGCTAGTTCTAGGCAGCCTAAATAAACAATTTTGCAAAGAATCCAGCCGAGATCCATCGTTGGTTAAAGTTTGGAATTTGGCTAACTTTCTTCATATGCCTTCACAGCCGCTTCGCAGTTTTCTGGAAGAACAAGATGTAAGAGCCATCTCGTGTTCCATGGTTCGAGGATACTAAATTAGATAGAAATTATGTTAAATTGATATTAAGACTCCGTTCTGGGCACTATCCATCGGCAAAGTTTGCATTTCTTATGAAAAAGGCTGATTCTCCTAATTGCACAGTTTGCAATCAAATCGAGGACGTGCAACATTTGCTGATGGAGTGTGCTCGAAACGGAGTAGAACGCGAGTTGTTCGTGAAGGATTTTAAAATAAATAAATTAGATGTAGGCATAATCCAATCCTTCTTATCTGTACCATCTTCAGAGATTATTAAAAAGTTGTACCATTTAATTACGGTCCTCCACGAATAACTCTAATTCATTAGCGATTAATAATATTATAAATGAATACTGTTTTGTAAGCCAAATAATGTAAAAGGGTACGATGGGGCTGACATATCTTTGATCAAAGCCCCTAAACAAAATTAGATTAAAAAAAAAAAAAAAGAGGCTGCGGTTAGAGCACCTATTTAGTGTTTTTATTGTTTTAGATTTTATTAATTACAAAATCAGCTTAGATTTCATAATCTATAAGCTCATCAGTCATCACTATCTAATATTGTTGGTGTTATAAATAACTCATCATTATTCTCCTGCCCTTATCCCAATCTATTTGGGGTCGGCGCAACATGTCCTTTTTTATCCGACTTCAAAAAAGGAGATTCTGTATTAGACCCGTATGTATGTATGTATGTTTGTTTGTCCACGATTTTCTCAAAAACTTATAAACAAATTTTGATGATTCTTTCAATAACGTAATCTAAATGCTTTCAGAAAGGTTTTAGTAAATAATACATTATATAATTATTCTTATGTACGAAGTTATTGCATAAATTCACAGTATCTCCGGCATTTGTAAGCGGATTTTTGACGATTCTTCTTTTCGTTCGACTTGGGCTTATATACTTAAGTAATTGTATATTCAACTCGTCATCTGCCTAGCCTTTTCCCAACTATGTTGGAGTCGGCTTCCAGTCTAACCGGATGCAGCTGAATACCAATATTTTACATGGAGCGACTGCCTATCTGACCTCCACAACCCTGTAACTGGGTAATACGATACCTCTTGGTAAGACTCATAGAAATATAAAAAACAGGAGAAGTGGCAAGGGGGCGTTTCTGTGTCCGCGCGACAAGATCAGTATTAACCATTCATAGTCAAATGGCCGTCTCAGCGAACTAGTGCGCTTTCGACTGTGATCGTGACAAATTATAAGAATGCCGTGTTGTTCAGTGGTTTCTTGTAAAAACCGAAGCTAAAACAGAAACTATAAAAATTATGGAATCACTTTCCATATGCAAGTACAAGTATTTTACTATATTTGTCTTTAAAATCATGAAAAACTACAAATTGTAAAATGTTTCTTGCTTTTACTACGTTATTTTTGTTTTCAAATAACACAGCGACTGTACTATTTATGCAATTAATACATTTCCCCTTAACCGCTACCTAAGTACGCCGCTAAGTGACTGGACAAGCAATGTAATAATCACAAAACGATACTTTATTCGTATACGTCTTGCGACGAGCTAGTGGTGCGCTTGTGCAGATCCACTAGCGTATCCTATCGGCAAAAATGGGAGAATGAATATAATATTGCTTTTATAGTTTGTTCTTCAATTTGTCAATCGTTTTGTCAATCGTTTTGGTTGGAAGATGGATGTGAAATAATGTTTTTACTTATTTTGACTATCTTACAGCATAGTAGAGAAATGCGTAACCAACGTTGTTCGTTAAGTAAGTTTATTAAATTTTAGGTTAATAATCGGTGTATTTTTGGGGTTGAATGATCGTATATTATGCCTTATTCTCGTGCTATTGATCATACGATATAATTATTAGCAATACGATCATCATTCTCCTGCCCTTATTCCAATCTATTTGGGGTCGGCGCAACATGTCCTTTTTTCCATACTTCTCTATTATTCGTCATTTATTTATTATTTATTTATTTATTTATTTATTTCCCACCATACAATTATCTTTACAGGTTTAACACCTAATGCGATAATGTAGACAACTATTAAACATATTTTCAAAATCCCGCTACCTAGTTACAAACTAATAATTTTGTAGGTACTTATGGCTACTATAAACACAATAATTATTATCTATATCACAATAGGACCATAAATTAATTCAAAGAGGGCTCTCACTATGAACCCACCCAGAGTACAACAAAATATATCCATGTCTTCCGCTATACGGTTTAGGACACGGAGTGCGCGCGTAAACGGTGCCTCATTCACCAGCTTAGTACGGCCGCGCGGCACCACCAGCAGCCACGGCCGCCGCCTCCGCCACACGTACCTGTCCGGAACACACATGCATAGTTGCTGCAACACGCCTGGATTGTGAATCTTTCCCCTCAGTACCTTAAAGATATAGGAGACTAGTGCTAAATTCCTTCTAACTTTTAACTCATTGTACCCTACCATACCTAAGGTGAATAAGGTAGGATACTTATTTGGATAAAATGGGTATACTCCGTAAATCTTTTTATATAGATATCTAATAAATTTATTCTGCACTCTCTCCAACATGATACTATATTTAGCGTCATCTCGGTAGTCACCCCCTTTCTAGCCATGTCATCTTTCACACAATCCATCCATCGTTTCTTTGGTCTTCCCCTACTCTTATAGCCATCGACATTCATACTCAAAACTTTCCTCACGACATTTTCCTCACTCCTCCGCATTATTAGCAATACGATATGATAGCCTAAACCAACTTAACCGGATTTTTTTGTTTTAATTTTTTGATTTACTTATTGATTTTTATTTTAGCTACATATTGTTTATTTTTTTTAAATATTTTTTAGACATGTCGTTTTATATTTTCAGGACAAAAAAATTATTACAATAATAAATAGAAGAATCGATAACTTTACGATTTCGTCAATCACTAGCGTATATGTAAAATAAATGTCTTTTGCCACAGTACATAAAGGGAGCGATGTTTTAGTGTGAGTAGGCTGTACGGTGCATGGAAAATACACGCTGTATTAGATGAGATAAGGTTTATATTTGATTGTGTAGTACGTTCCGATTTTTGAAATGCGGGTGTGTGCGCGACTGCGTATCTATTGCTTTTACTGAACTGCATGTGTAGTAGTTGGCCAGTGGTAGGGACAAAGTGGAGACACGGTGTTCCGATACATTTTAAACTACTGGGCATATCTCCTTATTTCTTATATCTATGGTAAGACTGGTTGTCAGACTTTCGGGCTTCTGACGACCCGTAACGACTGTCAAAGATCCACAAATATGACAGCCGGGACCAACGGCTTAACGTGCTTTCCGAGGCACGGAGGAGTCTCGATATGTAAAGATGGTCACCCATCCAGTGATCAACCCCGGCAAGCGTAGCTTAACCTGACGGATCGACCCGTGCGGCTGTTATTACTTTATTCAACAAAAAATGGAAAAATAAATTTACTTTAAAAAAAGTAAAAACCTACTTCAAAACCAAAAACGAATAAACTTAACAGCTGTCTGTGTCTGTGTCGAAGACACCGACTTCAGAAGCTGTTAGCTGCTGTTGTTCGTTTTTTTAAAGTAATTTTTTTCCATACTTCTTTATTAGTCGTCATCTCGGTATTCACTCCCTTTCTAGCCATGTCATCTTTCACACAGTCAATCCATCGTTTCTTTGGTCTTCCCCTACTCTTATAGTCATCGACATTCATACTCAAAACTTTCCTCACGACATTTTCCTCATTCCTCCGCATCACATGCCAATACAAACGATTTTCGTACAACTTTTCAGTCACCGGTGCCACTTTCAAACTTCCTCTTATGTACTCATTTCTTATTCTATCTATTCGTGTAACACCACACATCCCTCTTAGCATTCTCATCTCAGCTGCATGCAATTGCCTTTCATTCATCCCTTTTATGGCCCAACATTCTGATCCATACAAGACAGCAGGTCTAACCCTTGTTTTATATATCTTCCCCTTAAGTTTAAGGGGAATGCGGGAGTCGCAGATTGTTCCCGTGACCTGCCGCCATTTCATCCATCCAGTGATAACCCTGTGCTATAACTGTCTATTGGTGTTCTAACTATCGTGATAATATTGGAATCTGTATACCTACTAACTTTAACTGCCCTTAATTATTGCCTAATGATTAAATAAATAATATAGGTAGGTACCTAATTGGCGAAAAGACAATGACCAAAAGTGGTGTCTTTTTCATGATAAATTAAGTAGGTATTTACAGGCTGTCCTAGTTCAGGGGTCGAGATCTCATTGATGTAAGGTTTACTGAAATTTGGAAAAATATAATACTATTACTATTACCTATAAAATAACTTAGAAATATCTTTTTTTGTTGCGTTAATGATTTAAATAGGGTGAAATCTGAGGAAACTAAAATTGGGGCAAAGCAGCCAAAGGAACCATGAGTATGTTGTATAAAACAGCAAATTCAGATACTTTCAGGGTTGATTCAAAAGTTAAAGTTGTTCATAATGATGAATACTGGACCTCTTCCCAGGTATAAGGTAAACAAAAACTTACACATACGCTACTACACACTTACTTGAAAAAGAGTTTGTTTAGATGGTCACGTTGATTGGTCACATTGAGAGGATTAATGAAAGGCAACTAATACAAGGTATTTACAAGGCAGTTGTGAGTGAGTGGAAACATCTGGAGGGGACGGCCTAGAATGACATATAATGACCTTATTGGTGATGTTCTTAAGAAAGATCACGCGTGTGCGTGGTACTCGCAACCAGCGTGCGTGTATGATGAGATTTATGAACGTAAACGAAGCAAAAGGAGTATGTAAGGATTGTAGCAGGTAGCGGTCTGTAGTTTCAGCCTAACCCCATGGGAAAAAGGCCTGAGCTTATAAAAACTTACGGTGTAGGCTAAATTCGTTAGTTCGCACAAGCTTGCACCACATCCAAAGTATTACATTGTACTTTTGTGCACAATACGGCTCGGCTATAATCATTTGCGCTTACTTAGATCTCGCTAGACATTTTGTCACAATGACGCACGAGTACCTATTTACAAATGAAAGTTCTGCGTGGTATAATAAAGGCGAATTTAACCAAATGAAACTAAACAGCACATCTACACCGCGCTCGAGTGCTGTTAGTGTCAATATTTCACAATGAGGAGAAAACCTCAAAGGTCGACATAGATGTCGCTAGCATCGACTCTGCCTTGTAGAGTTTGTGTTGGACGTTTAGGTGAATTTGTAATTGCTGATTTCGAATAATTTTTGTCTTTATTGTATTCTTTTTGGACTGTTTCACAATTAAAATTGGAGTTACTTGCTAAACTGGTGGATTTTAATTTCGCTACAATATACAGGAGAGCTATAGGACAACAGGCCTCCCGGAGCTGCACCAACAAGTATGTTTAGTGTTGTTGCCACGCTCGTAGCTACTGCATGATGCCTGCTGAGTAGTAGGGTGTTTTGGTTTCTGCACATGAATTTCTGTACCGTGTAAAATTACCCTTTTTTTTTTTTTTTTTTTTTTTGTGGATGGGAAATCATCAAATGACTTCTCCCCTCTGGGCAGAGCGGGAGGGCGTGTCAGACTTTTACTGACTAAAACCCACCCATGTTCCTTCAGCTGCCCGTGCCAGGGCCACGGTATCTCTTTCGAACTACCCGCGACCCCGGCGGCGCGGCGGCGTGTAAAATTACCCTAACATTAATATTGTTATACATAATAACTATTTATTTTCATTGAAAGAAACAGCAAACATTACATTATAAGAACTTACAACTATCTTAATAAACAATATTAGCAATAATATAACCCACAACGCTGTCCACAAGTAGACACAAAAGTTTATAAAGAAAAAAAAATTGTAATCGCTAGGATTTTTAATAGCAGTACGTGTAATAATAAGTTGTATAAATAAAGTTAATAAAACTTAAATTTAGATAAAGAATACATAAAATAAAATATGTCCTTAATAAGTTTGATGATTACATAATAGATTTAATTTATAGTCTAACACTCCCTGTACTTAACAATAGTGCACACTACCTAATAATCAACTAAATATGGCGACGCTTTACTACATAATCATAATATCTGGATCAAACAAAACCCAACCACTCATCTCACTTACACCCAATATCCTTAACTTGACCACAATGGAGCCAGTGGCTCGAATCATTTAATTGGTCTAACGCTCAAAGACAGTAAATATCCCTGTGCAGCCAACAGGTATCGCACAACACCCGACACGGGTTTAATACGCCTTATCAGTTCACTTACATAACATACCATCACGCTTTAATTCCCCGAAGGGTTGGTCAGAAGTGTACACCTACATTTCGCCAGTTATGTTTAAGTCCCATGTAATAGGGGGGAGGGGGGGAGGGAGGGGGGTAGGGGGGGGGAGGGAGGGGGGTAGGGGGGGGAGGGAGGGGGGGGCAATCCATCAAACTCATAAATCCAGACTCCGGGCTACTACTGAGAATTTGCAGATAGAAACACTCAATAACACTGCCCGACCTGGGAGTCGAACCCAGGACCTCATGCTCAGCAGTAGCGCTTGCGACCGCTACACAAAGAGGCAGTCTTAGTTTTGTGAAAAGCGACTATGAAGTTTTCAAACTAAATAAAGACTGTCGCTGTTGCTTATTTAGCGATATTCTTGATGCCATTCGGCAGCGCGCGCCTGATAATAACGTTATTTGGCAATCTTATTTTTAACAAAAGTACACTAAATAAACAATTTCCACGTCAAAAATGAATTTCGAACCATTTATTGCTTGTTACCTACTAAAAGATATTCAAAATTTCATGCCATGGCAAGATAATTTATAATATATTATATATTTTTTTTTATATTAATTTTTATTTTCCGGAAAAAAAAACACATTTACGATTCACAAAAACAATTTTCCAAGTAAAACTAGAATATCAGAAAGAAGTGTATCGTTGGTGTATGTACTAATGAAAAAATCATTGTATCACAAAAAAAAAAATAATTCAATATAAAAAAAAGAAGTAATTTAAAAACAATAAAAACAAATTCTATAAATTAAGCTACTTATTTATTTATATTGAAATATTTGTGTTTGCGTGCGTGCACGATAGTGCACGAGTGACTGATTGTGTATGTGTAAGTGTACCTATGTACATATAAATGAATGAATACGTCTCATGAGTTTTTGAAATACCTCTATTTGATTGTTTTGAGATCTTCAGTCTCCTATAATAATAGGCTTTGTAATTGTTTATTACATTTGTTTTTTGTTAGGTTATGTGTAAATGATATTTTATTAATACGCTGGAGAGACATCACATTTCATTTGTTTTAGTTCATTCATTACATATGCAAAGCACAACTGTTCATACCTACTCGAATAAACCCAAGATCAAGCTCAAGCTTTGGTACCATAATAACAAATGCTTAGACGGGTAAGTTCCAACTGAATTGTAGTTTAAATGTATTTTTAATAAGAATGTCAAAAAACTTCACTAAGGGACTATTGGAAAAAACTTACTTTTTCTTTATCTCAAACTCAAACTCAAAGCATTTATTTCAAATAAACCAATTACAGGCACTTTTGAATTGTCAATGGGTCGGTCAGTCGGAAAGATGAAGCAAGTTACCCATTCCAAAGCGTAGTAGATCGGAGAAGAACGGGCAAGAAACTCCACGGACACTCTTTTAAATCATAATATTTTTACAAAATATTGGTTACATCGTTCATGTGGAAAATATATCTGTACCTTAAGGAATAGGGATTCAATATTTTAGTGTAGGTATGTTCTTTGACTATATGACCGTTGTTGTTGCGCCGTAATACAGCAGAAATTCGCCTTATTTTTGTTGCGTAAACAAAACACTCTCTTAAAACCCCCCTAACTGTGCGGTTGACTGTACCTTTTAAATTATTCGTGTCAAAGTACGAGTATTCAGTGAAACTAGCAAGTGCAGACACTGTAATTGGTATAACAAGTTACAAATACGAAATAAAAGAAGTTGTTCCATTTTGTATGCACTATAAGCAAGCCATCAGGTCGGCTATCCCAAGTTTTGCTTTGGTTCCGTCGCTGTCCTAACTCGATCTAACTTAGGTCATCATGATCGTAACTTACCTGCAAGTTGCGCACTTTCGTGTAGCCGACTTATCGGCCGACATGTTGGAGGTATATTGTACAAAGAGAAAATCGAAATCGATATAAATAAAAATGAAAGTCCTGAGTTCCTGACTAACTGACTGACTCATCAACGCCCAGCCCAAGCCCTTGAACCTAGAAAGCTGAAATTTTGCGCAGAGGATCCCTTTATAATTAGACAAGAAATATGGAAGGATTTCCTGGTAGTACGTTCCCGTGGGATATTTTCCGACAACCACGCGGGCAAAAGCTAGTTAATAATATAATACAATACAAATACAAATCCATAGAACTGACAAATTAACCACTCCTCAAAGAGGGGACTTATCGCCGCAATTGTGGCGTGCCCAGCGCTGGATTGTGACAATCGCACTTTCCATGTCGCCATGAGATCCCGCCGGAGCTCTGTCCGCTGTACCGTGATTTCTCGCGGCAGCGGAGTTACGCCCCGGCGTTTCGCCTCCTCGCGCCACTCCCACACGTGCGCGAGGACTTTTGCCTCCAGATCCCATGGCGGTAACCCGGCAAGGAGGCTTGCCGCTTCACAGGAGACCGTGCGGTAGTATATATTAAATATTAACACTCCTTACTACGCTAGTTCCATTGACACGCCTTATTACGCTAGTTCTATTGACACTTCTCACTACGCTAGGCTGTTACCACTGACGTGCGGTTTACTGTAAATACAGGCTGCTATCGTTCAATTTTCTAACTCCATATAATAAAGTTTAATTTGTTACCTACACAACAGACAATACCTTCAGGCTTGTTTTCTTGTAAAGATGGACTGCGGGGTTTCATGATACAAGTTGTCAAAACAACGCGTAACGGCTGCCGACGAATCTCATTGAATCCCCTCACTTTGAAGTTTTTCTAATAAAGCGTGAAGGATCGCCCGCGTAGTTTCTGCCTCGAAACGAGTAGTGGCAAAGTTTTCAAGAATACTTGGCTGGTTTTTATTGTGCGCACTTGGGAGCAGGCTACTGAGGCTACGTAGAAGAATTTGTTGTTTCTTTGGTAGCGGGTTCTGAAGCCACGTCATGTTTGCATTTGATCGAAACTGGTGAGAGGTCCCTTCAGATCAGTTCTGCTCCTCAGTCTTATACTTTTGTGCTTACAGTTATAGTTCTTTGAATGACAGCTTTTGCAAAAGCCAGCAAAATTCTGTTTCTATTAAGATACCAACAGCCTAATTATGTCGTTTTGACGATTTTATAATATTGTCAATTATTTTCCATTGGTTGATTGAAGTGACAGGCTTCTGTTTATCGACAAGAAGCTTTGGAGGCAAACCATAACCGGTTGTCTGTATTCGTTGTCGTTGGTTTTATTCGTAAGCACTAGTCCAGGGGGTGACATTAATCTTGAATTTGAAGTTGAATAACAATAATTTAATAATTATATTCGGTAGACCATGGTCATCATCATTCTACCCATAAACCTATACTAAATGATCGGCACAGCACGAACTTTTTTACTTACATCTCTATGTTCTAAGATGTTACTGGGTTTGGTTTCCGCACCTTCAAGTGGACCATTGTACGTGAGCCATGGCAGCCGTCGGTGGTTATTCCAACCAGCCCCTCCAGAAGTTGATCACGTTTCCATGGTCTGTTCAGAACCTCTGTGAAAGATCTGGATGCCCCGAGGGTTTCTGTTCTAATTTGGGTAACGCCTGTGCATTCAAAGAGCACGTGCGCAACGGTTTCCTCAGCCTCCGTGCAAGCCCTGCACAGACGTGTCGTTATGGTGTGCGTGTCGTTATGCCTATTGTGTGGAAGTGTTTTTTTAGTGAGCAGTGTCCTGTGATGGCTACATACATAATCTCTAATATTTAACAGTTAACACTTCCTACCTAACTTTTTATCATATTTTCTTAAAGACACGTTCATACTTTTTTGTCACTTACTCCGTTCATTCAGTAATAGTGACATCGTACATTCAGTAGGTACACCTACACGTATTTATATATTTATTTCCCACCACAGCCACGCTGTCACGCTCTGCATAGACACGCAACGTGCAACGAGCATGTCAATATGTTTTCGCGCGAGTTAATACTGTTTGCTTGTCACGCACGTTTTTGTGACGGCAGTTAGCTACAAACATAACTACTTGGTTACTACACGCTCTGATACTGGTGTGATTGAATTGATTTTTGCTTCAGCAATGAAACTCCATCATGTAATTTGAATTCAGCATGACATTGTGTAACTTGAGTTTGTTAAATTCTAACTAACCGTTCGTTTTTTCAACTATATTCTATATGTATCTAACAAAACCATCTTATTAAACCGGTTGGTAGCAGTGGTAGCCGCTAAAAACATAATTAGTTAGTTATATAATTATGTTTACATATTAAAGCATGACCTTTTTACACATCGGCACGTGAAAGACGAGAAGATGATTAATCCTTCCTCCAATATTACCTCTAGGGCAACATACGTCTTTCCGTACCTATAACCATTAGAGGCTGTTTCCAAGAACACATTACCTCTATTGCTAAAGTAGTAAATATATTCCACCGCGAAGGTCGCGCGGCGTGTTGTGAACACATGACGTGACAGCGGCGACGTGACGTGTTGATTATTATTAATGTCGTGACGTGTGACGTCACACGCCTCCACTGTTACAACACACACGCTTTAGGGCGAGCACAGACGATGGGCCTGGTATTAGTCAAGATTTGTTTAATTTATTTCAAAACATTATGGGGAAATTATGGGGATAGACTTAGATACAAATAAGGGGACTGTTTCGTTGGTCAAAAGCCTTGTCACGCTTATTTATTTATTTATTTTAAATAGAACGGCCGAAACCAATTACACTATTTAAATATAATTACTTACACTACATAATATATAATTTATTTAACACAGTCATGCATTCTTCTCACAAAAATTCAAGCACTCTGACAGAATCATCTTCCATTCAGTCACAAACACATCAAAATCTGTGTTTGAGTTCAGGAGAGCGTTAACAGCGGCTAATGTCCGAGGAATAGGTGACTTGGAGCGTGCAACAGTACGACAAGTTGGAACAGCCAGTAAGCGGTGTTTTCTGCTACGACAATAATTGTTTGGGACAAATAGATTGCAGATTTCATTATGGAGATCAGGAACATCAATAATCCCCCTAAGAATTTTAAATATTACAGTCATCTGATCGCGTGACCGTCTTACTTCAAGAGAATTGAAACTTAAGCAACCCAACAGGAATTTAGTGGGATACAAGAGAGGATAATACCCGTACAAGTGCTTGTAAAGGTATCTTATGACTACTGCATGAATGAATATAGGAACATGCAAGAAGAATAATACTATAGGTTCTGTGTTTGGAATTCTTCTCGCATATTCTTTAGGTTTTCATTGCACTTTTTGGTGAATTGTAAGAGCCGTCAGTACCGACGCCTAGCATATACCCTTGGCACTTAACCTCGCTACTACTTAAAATGCCTAGCTGTACAATCTTTTTAGAATCATTCGGCACTAAACAGGGTGTGAAAAAACCCTTTACGAAGCCGTTATCTACGCATCCTGTACATCGAGCTAAGTAAGTTTCTACAAATACAATTGTTGCGAACACTTTTATTTTTGGTTGGAAAAATTGTCGTGACTATTATGTATTCTGAAGTATAAGGTACTTCGCAATGTAACGCACGCACAACATTGTGCATATGGGTGCTCGCAACGCAACTGTATAGGGATCGTGGGAGTCAAAAAAGTTGGATCTTTCACGATCAACATCTTTATCTCCCAGGTATGGTCCAGTAAAACATTCTATACTAACTCCAGTACAATGATCATAATAACGGGAAGAACAAGTGACTGCCGGCTTCGTTCAGGGTATTTTTACAGCCGATAGTCCCGCGAGCATGCCACGTGTGTAAGTTCCCTTAGTTACATTACTAAAATTACGCAGCTCATAGTTGCCACATGTTGGAAGGGTTTATAATATTAAATGGAATGTTTTATTGAACAAGACGTCCCACATTCAGCCGCTTTTGTACTTTAGTTTAGTTCGTCTTTCCCACATGTAAAATTACTTATAGTGATTGATATACCTACCATAATTATGTTTAAAAGTTATTTCGAAGTGATTCATATTCTGGTGGAGTAGGATATAGGTAATACTTACATGAGGGATAAAAGTTAATGTTTCAAAGAACGGATTTAACAAAGAAAATAATTATTTTCGACATTACTGAGAGTTTGTTTCTTGAGCAACACAAAACACCATTTGTCAATAACCGTACTGTAACGTTTAATTTCCGAATCATTTTGGAAATGATTCGGATAGAAAGATAAATGGTTAGAATTGGGTGTTCTCTGAATGTACGCATGACTACAGATCAAGCTATACATTTCCAGTATAAGCTGATCTCGCATTGTATAGGATTTCCTTGTGTAGATGCAAATGTATAGCTTGATGTGAAGCCGTGTGCACTTACTACTGTGTTGTCAATGACAAATTGTTACCTACCATAGACGCGCGGTTGACTGTACCTCTGTATCTATAACTACTAAAACAAAATAACAATCTTACCAATGTACGGAGGAAAATGTCGTGAGGAAAGTTTTGAGTATGAATGTCGATGGCTATAAGAGTAGGGGAAGACCAAAGAAACGATGGATGGATTGTGTGAAAGATGACATGGCTAGAAAGGGGGTGACTACCGAGATGACGAATAATAGAGAAGTATGGAAAAAAAGGACATGTTGCGCCGACCCCAAATAGATTGGGATAAGGGCAGGAGAATGATGATGTGCGTACTTACAATTATTATGCCTATCTATATGAAAAGAACTACAAATATGAATGCAGAGGACGCCCTATGAGGATATACAAAACCTTACTGGTGGCGTTCTTGAGAGAGGCTAGGTGCGTGGTACCAACCGGTGTGCGTGTAAGACCATAAACAAGGCAAAAGGAGTTTGTAAGATCGTAATAGCAAGAGGCGTTCTGTAGTTACTGCCTACCCCCATGGGAAGAAGGCGTATGTAAAAAACAAATTGTAACAATGTTAACAGCCAATGATAATTATTGTAGAATTACAGTTAATTACGTTCACCGCTCTAAAAAAGAGAAGGATCAGTTGATTCTATCAATTGCGACGGGTAATTAAGTTCTTTAATTAAATGACATTGTGTGGTGCGACAGGGTTGCTTCAGAACAATGTACGAGGTTGTGATCCAATTTCCCAAGTGTGCATTGTACGTGCAGGCGTGAACCACAGCGGGTGAAAAATATTTCCCTTTTTTTTTCGTAGAAAGAATTGAGCCACCAAACCAACCAAAACTCACCATGTATATAACCATGTAAAGTCGTTAGCAGCACCCCCATTGCATAACACACTTTCAATCACAAGTCATAGGATTTTGATTGTTTTTTTTTTTTATTTTTTTTTGATCCAATACTTCAAGTTTGTAAAATTCGTGTGCTCATCAACGTAAATATCGTCATGAATTTTATTGAATTGTCAAAATGTAGTAAGGGCCTGTTTCACTCTCCACGATTAAGTTCCTATTAACTTACTTGGCAGATATCTCATACAAATTCTGTTCCATTTTTGAATTTATTCGGTAAGTTGTGGCTATCCGGACATCGTGAAATAGGCCCTAAGTAAGGTAACTACACAATTAAGCCTCCGATCAGCATCAGACAAAAAGTGAAGTGTCATACGTACACACGGCTACATATCAAGCTATACATTTCCAGTATTTATTTATTTATTTAATAACAACCAACTTATACTTACAGTTTGCACCACACATACAAGTGGTCGGCCAATAGGTACTAGTACACATGCAATCATAAAATTTTATTACTTAGATAAAACATAAGCTTATATGTAAGCTGACCTCTCATGGTACGGAAACAATGCGAGATCAGCTTATACTGGAAAAATATAGCTTGATATGAAGTCGTGTGTACCTATGATTTTTACCCGACTGCGGCGAAGCAAAAAGGAGGGTTATGATTTTGACCGGTATGTATTTATGTATGTTCATCTGTTTCCTCAGAACTTCTAAACTACTTATCATAATTTCACAAATGAGGTGTTTTTAGAAGCGTCTTGGCCGTCCGCTGGTTATAGGCTATACCACATTACATTAAATTGAATATGGCGCCCTCTAGAGGACAAAGTCATGAACTAAAAAAAAGAATAATTTAATTATGCCGTGTGGGGGAAAGGGCTTAATTAGCACATTTCAAAATATATATATTGTTAGCTATCGCTCGCAGCTTTGCTGCATGCACCCGATAATTGGGAATAATTTCTAAAATCACGCCTCAGATGTGAGCCAAACATATTTTCTCTCCAAACCGACCCAAAATACATATAATTATAATAATTATTCTTATTTAAAAATGTTAAATGGCTCTGCAAATACTTTACCACGAAATTATAACCCCAAAATAATTTAAATAAAAAGTAAGTTTAAAAACTAAAACCCGACTACTGAAAAATCACGCTCTAAAGAGTATGAAACAAGAAAATATTCTCATCTGAAATTAGAAAAAGACAGACAAATTAAAAATCCGGAGTCACACGTCTTAAGGGCATGAATCAAACAGATTACGTGTGACCCCGGATTTTTAATTTGTCTTTTTCTAATTTTAGATGAGAATACGAGTACTCGTAATATATTTTCATGTTTCATACTTTTTAGGGCGTGATTTTTCAGTAGTCGGGTTTTACTTTTTAAACTTAATTTTTACCATACGTAGTATATATTATCTGTGCCAATACCCATCTGATATAGATAGTAGGTAAACGGGGTGGTGATTTAGGGCGAATTTCACCAATGAGACTGAATGCGATCAGAACGTCTAAACCGTCCACTGACAGTTTCAACGAGCTGACAGTTTCAATATTCCACAACAAACTAGCAGTGGTGACACTGACAAGTCTTGAACGCTTTTTAGATGTGCTGATCGCGTTTATTTTCATTTGTGAAATCTGCCCTTAGTCGCGAGTGGTCCCACCAGTCATGCTAAACAACTTTGCTATGAATCTCTTATGAACAAACCAAACAACGTTCCTTATCCACCAACATCTTCGTGCTCCGTTGTGGTACGAATCCAAATTACTTGCTAGCATCGATTGCTATTGTTCGCAAGTTAATTTCAATGCTGAGCTCATGAGCTTTTTGTTCGTTTGTTACTGTCAATGGTGGGTTTGGTAGGAGCTTGTTGAGTGGTAGGATCTGGTATTTTTTCTGTCATGAAAATAATCTA
Organism: Cosmia pyralina; assembly: GCA_946251885.1. NCBI lineage: Eukaryota > Metazoa > Arthropoda > Insecta > Lepidoptera > Noctuidae > Cosmia > Cosmia pyralina. Next base: position 1,004,397 of record OX276345.1, read on the forward strand.
TGTAGTTGGTTCCACTACGGTCACTTTAAATAAATACTTACTACAAAAATCTAAGTTATACTTACAGAAAGGCCTTTTGATGTTGAATTTGGGTACTTTCGCAGGATGCACAGTGGACGGGTCTGATGAAGAGATACGTGGAAAGTGGCACACCGATGCCTAATACAAAGTAAATCAGATGCTAATCTAATATATCCTCAGATCAACAAAAAAAGGAAGATGGAGCTCCGGGAACATCAAAAGTGAAGCCACAAAATCGTTCTTCTGCAAGTAAAATACACACTCACGCACACACATACAACTAAAACCATGCTTACTCTCTTAGTACCTGACAAGCCGTCATCAAGTTAACTTAGTTAAAAAAAAATTGCCTTTGTAGTGAAAACTTGAAATAACATCGTTTTTTTATTAAATAAACTATGAATTTTAGGTTACTTGGAACAAAAATCTCAACGAACGAACGCAGTGACATGAAGTGCGAGGATTGCCATAATACGATTAAAAATTTCCCCATTCGATTAAACAAATTTAAATATGATATCTTACCCATACAATATTAGTCCTCAAATTATAGGGACACAATTTAACAAATGGCAACCCTTCGACACACACATAGATAAAAAGGTGGTTTCACTTTTGATGTTCGCGGCGCTCCATCTTCCTTTTTTTGTTGATCTGATAATATATCTAACTAGCCTGTACTGTCCCACTGCAGGGCAAAAACGGAAACCTTATAGGATCACTTCGTTGTCCGTCTGTCTGTCTGTCTGTCAAGACCCGTTTTGTCACGAACGCGTGGAGGTATCAAGTTGAAATTAAAATCAAATATTTCTATGTCTAGGTCTATGGTCCTTTGGAGTTGTAAAATAATCAAGCTTCTAACTCAACGCAATAAAAAAGCGGTCATTTATGCGAAATATTTTGATACTCACAAGTAAATCAAAACCATAACCACGTAACGTAAAGGAAAAAGTTCGAAAATTGTTAATTTAATATTATCAATTTATCACATATTTTTTTTTTGGGTTTACATTGTTAAGTTTGTTTTTGGGATAAATTCTTTTCAACTATGGAACCCTTCATTGTGCGTGGTCCGACACGCACTTGACCGGTTTTTTCTACACAATCTGTCTTTTGCCAGTCCTTTTCCTACCAGTCAAGATCGTTCCGCGATGTCGTCTTGCGTTTGCAGATGTATTACAAATTTTTTATTTACCAAACGGGGCATAGCAATGCTGCTTAGGACTTACCCGGATGCAATATATAATAAGGAGCTCCTATACTATAGGACACACAAGAAAGCGTTGCGACGTCACATCGCATTAATCGGCAACGTCATCGTCACCCGAAGAGTTTTTAGGAAATGCCCCGAGTTTTTGCGTTTCGCTACGTTGTTTTGTGTGTCAGCACTTATAAACAACACTTATAACGTGGTAACTCTAAAACCTATCCGATTTACGAAAAACCTTTCATCATAGTGCAACTAATACCTACATTAGAGGACCTCCACAAATTCCTATCAGCTACCAAACTTAAAATAACAAAGGCAACATAAACGCTTAGCAAAGCGACTTGTTAAACGTTAAAGCCGAGAGCAGACCAGCGCGACGCTTGCAAACGTCGCGTTTGTTTTGTTGGCATAATTAACAATTAGGTAATTCGAGCTCAAAGTGGGCTGTAGTGTAGTTGTCGCGAGCATGCCTGTGCCTGGCTTGGCCGACACATCGTTCTACGTGATTTCCCAAGGGGAACTTATGTATACTTATGCATATAATTTTAAAGTTATGTGATGAGGTAAAGCATTGTGATGAGCCAATCGATTGGGGAAGTTCTGAGCTGTGTGTACGAGTTATAACAAAAACGTTTTAAATAAGCTTTTTTTGAAGAATATGAACAATAAAAATATATAACGTTAAAATCAATGTTAAAAAAAAACTTTTTTACAAATAAATACAACCGACTTCCAAAAACAACACTACAAAGTGAAAAATAACTTAAATTTCGGAAGTCGGTGTCTAGTAAAATGTATTTTCGTTTTTTGCCACCGACTTCCGAAATTTAAGTTATTTTTCACTTTGTAGTGTTGTTTTTGGAAGTCGGTTGTATTTATTGTAAAAAAGTTTTTATTTTTCACTTTTTAGTTGTGTACCTACCCCACACAAATTCAAATACCACTACCTGCAAAACAAACTAGAACATCATCCATATAAAAGTGGGGAAAAAATAAGTATTATTGAAGCTAACTCAAAAACTACCCAAGCAAAGTTAGTCAATTTTATGGGACCAACTGTGATGTATACCCTCTCGAACAAAAGAAAAAAAATCTAAATCGGTCCAGCCATCTTCGAGTAATAGGGGAACATACATAAAAAAAAAATAAAATAAAAAAAAAAGGTTCCGACGAATTGAGAACCTCCTCCTTTTTGAAGTCGGTTAATAATAAATGCTGTTAAGCAAGCACACAGTTGGCTATTTTTAACCGAAGGAAAAAAAGGAGGAGGTTCTCAATTCGACACGTATGTTTTTTTATTTATTTATTTTTTTTTTTTTATGGTCATCCACGCATAACTTTTTACAGAGTCGTCCGACTTGAAAAATTTAGGTTTTATTTGAGAGGGTATACATAGTCCCATATAAAATTGATTAATTTTGCTTGGGTAGTTTTTGAGTTAGCTTCAATAATACGTATTTTGTTTCCACTTTTATATGGATTATGTTCTAGTTTGTTTTGCAGGTAGTTTTATTAGAATTTGTGTGGGGTGGGTGCCACAACTAAAATGTGAAAAATAACTTTAATTTCGGAAGTCGGTGGCAAAAAACGAAAATACATTTAACCAGACACCGACTTCCGAAATTAAAGTTATTTTTCACTTTGTAGTGTTGTTTTTGGAAGTCGGTTGTATTTTTTTGTAAAAAAGTTTTATTACACTGTTTACAGCACTGGGAAGAGGTGAATGGCAGGCGTTTTGTGGGACTGTCTTATGTAATTTTGACGTTCGGAAAGTGCTGATTCTCTGCCTAGTTTGACTTTAGATTTTAATTTTGTCAACTAGGAATTTTTCAGTATCAGTCTGTAGCCTAGGTTTCTGCCCGTTGCTGGCAACAGGCTCGTTGGTTTGGGACTTGATAATAATTGGCAAAATAAAGATGTACTATTGACCTCTGCGTGGGAATATAAAAGTGCTAAATTGCTGCAACTTGGCCGGCGGCCTGCCTCGTTGGTCTAGAGCTCGCTTGCGCTACTGCTGAGCATGAGGTCCTGAGTTCGATTCCAAGTTTTGTCAAAGTGTTAAGTATATACTTATTGAGTGTTTCCCTGGAATCTGAAATTTCTCAGTAGCAGCGCGGAATCTAGATTAGTGCCCGGTTGATGGCAACAGGCCCCTTTTAGAGATTTAATAAAACATTAACTGGCGAAATGTGTACTAATAGGTAGGTACACTTCTGCCTGTGACCGCTGCCTAACCCTCAGGGATTGCAGGCGTGATGTTATGATGTTCGCCGACCGAAGCAAATCAATCTGAATCTTATGAGAGATAATTAAATTATTGTTTTTATTTACCAACCTTCCAACGGGCTGAACTAGAATAGGGGTTAATCTGATCAGCTAACCCTTCGCCACGGGGCGGTTATGTAATTAACGGAAACTTGGTTTTCCTCCGACTATCGTGAACATTGTTTTGGATCAGGTACTGAGGGAGTTGGCACAAATAATTTGGACAAATAGGGTTGGGAATAATAAGAATTTCTTTTTAACCGACTTCAAAAAAAGGAGGTTCTGTATTCGACCCGAATGTATGTATGTCCGCGATTTTCTCAAAAATTAAAGAAACAATTTTGATGATTATTTCACTAACGTGATCCACATACTTTCAGGAAGGTTTTGGTATATAATATATTAGGTAATTATTCTTATGTACGTAGTTATATGCATAAATGTACTGTATCTCCGGCATTTCTAAGGGGATTTTGATGATTCTTCTTTTCGTTCGTCTTGGGCTTACGTACGAGTAATTGTATATTCAACTAAAAATGGAAAAATAAGTTTACTTTAAAAAAAGTAAAATTCGACTTCAAAACATAAAACGAATAATATAACTTTCATAAAAAACTTAACGGCTTCTGATGTCGGTGTCTTCAATTCCTCAATGCAGGTGCATTAAATAAGTTATTTTATTCGTTTTAGGTTTTGAAGTCGGTTTTTATTTTTTTTAAAGTAAATTTTTAACTTTATCATTATGAATTGAAGGGCTCGTGGTTTAGTAACAACCGAATGCATCGGTAAATCTGCGAGGATAAGCTACGCTCGCCGCGGTCAGTACATGGATGGGTGACCGTTTTTATAATATACCAAGACCTATGTAAAGCCGTCGCGTCGGCCTGATCTCTGTCTGTTGGTCTCGGATTGCCATGCCATCAGACTAAGAGAGTGACGAAATAGGAGTGCTCCTGTGTTTGCGCACTCAGTTGTGCGCTGCAATAGCTCCTGCGCAGGTACGCTCAGCAACAGAAGTTGTTTAACACTGCTACTTTTTGTCATCATCTAAATTAACAGAAAACGATTCGACAAACTGTTTTTTTTCATTTAACTGTTAAGTTAATATTTTTAAAATTTTAAGTACTTCTCTTTCAATTTGAATTAAATATTTCGCGTAATAATTAAGATTAAAAAACTGCAAGTGTTAATCGACTTTTGTTGCTGACTGTACTTGGCTAGTCCCTTTTGAGATTGGCCGCTGGGATTCGGTCGGGAGGTTGTTATTTATCGAGCTACGAGTATCGTCGATTTTAAAACCCGAAACCAGTCGTTGAAGCCAGCAAATGTTCAGGGCCATAATAGGTACACCAGCCTCCTGTCAGTGCGAATAAATGGAAATTAATGGTCGCACCCTGACCTCAGCGCCCCGGACACCCTCGTCAGTGTTACATAAGGCAATTGACTAATAACTCTGTATTGTGGGTATAGCTGCATATGTTTGTACATACATAATTGTACACATGTAAGGCTGACGGAGGTCGGTGAATGATTAAATAAAAAAACCGTCCAAGTGCGTTTCGTACCACGCACAATGAAGGCTTCCGTAGTTGGGATGAATTATTTATCCCAAAAACAAACTTAACATTGTAGTTGAAAAACATGTTCGCCCATACAAAGATAAACGTCACGGTCAATTCTCCAACTGCAAATTAAGTTAATAATAATAATAAACATAATAGATATAGCAGTCCCAAACACTAATCATATACAGAAAACTATCTCGGTAAAAAATAGGAAATATACAGAACTACAAGAAGAAATCACCAGAGTCTGGAAAATGAACAGAGTAACCATAGTCCCAATAGTGGTATCGACGACTGGTATTGTCCCAAAACAGTTATTTAACAGCTTAAATGCAATAAACCTTTCCAAATATACTTACCTCCCACTTCAGAAAGCAGCTATATTAAACACATGTCGTATAGTCCGGAAATTCCTACAGTTAGATTTAGACAATAATTTCAATGCAGTATAAAGTACCTAATCCATCTACTCAAACTTAAAATCTCACCTTGGTTAACACCCGTGAGATTTTAAAAATACCAGGTTCTATCAACCTGAGAAAATAAATATAAAAAACAAAATAATAATAATAATTAAGTTAATTTAAGTTTGTAATCGCAAAAAAAAATTGTAATAAAACTCCAATTTAACGATTTTCAGACTTTTGTTTCACTTGTGTTGTAACACCTTGCTTCTTGCCAAATTTAATGATTCTAGTTTAACGGGAAGTACCCTATGTTTTGATTTATTTGCGAGTATCAAATTATTTATTTATTTATTTATTCTTACAGAAAGCTTACAGACTAATATCATAATTAACAATCATTCATAGGCAGGACAATTTGCTAATTATAAGCTATTATGTCGCATAAATGGCCGTATTTTTTTATTGCGTTAACTTAGAAGCTTGATTTTTTTTTTGAGCTCCGCAAGGGACCGTAAACCTACGTGTTTGATATTAATTTCAACTTGATACATCTACGCATTCCTGAGAAAAAGGGTCTTGCTTGACGGACTGACAGACAGACGGACAACGAAGTGATCCTATAAGGGTACCGTTTTTCCTTTTGAGGTATGGTACCCAAAAACAAAATCATAAAAAAATAAATGAAACACAACTGCAAATCTACTTCTAAAAAAAATCGAATAGGTACTTGTTAAAAAAAAAACTTGCTCGATGTTTATTTCTGTGGACTACAATAGGTTTTTTTAAATTTCATGCTTTTTAACCGACGATAAAAATGGAGGAAGTTCTCAATTTGTTTTTTTTTATGCATGACCACGCATAACTTTTTACAAAGTCGTGATTTGAAACATTTTTATTTTATTCGAGAAGGTATACTTCAAAGTTGGTCTCATAAAAAAAATATTGACTTTGCTTGGGTAGTTTTTGAGTTAGCTTCAATAATACGTATTTTTTCCCTACTTTGTATGTGGATGATGTTTTTTTTTTTTTTGCAGTTAGTGGTATTAGCGTTTGTGTGGGGTAGGTACCACAACTAAAAAGTGAAAAATAAAAACTTTTTACAAAAAAATACAACCGACTTCCAAAAACAACACTACAAAGTGAAAAATAACTTTAATTTCGGAAGTCGGTGACAAAAAACTAAAATACATTTAAACCAGACACCGACTTCCGAAATTGAAGTTATTTTTCACTTTGTAGTGTTGTTTTTGGAAGTCAGTTGTATTTTTTTGTAAAAAAGTTTTTATGTAACCCAGGATAATGCAACGATTCTAACGATACATCGGTATACATCGAAATCGGTCCAGGCCTTTAGAAGTAATGATTGAATAGGTAAATAAATACATATATACCTTGAAAACATGACACTCCTTTTGTGGGCGGTCGTGTAATAACATAACCTGGTTAAAAAACTAAGTCACTACAAATTGGCATCCACAGTACGTCTTCTGATCCTTTTGTGTACATTTTCATTAGATCCTTTTAAAACAGACTACATTATATTTACAGCAAATAAACTACTCATTTCCTTTTTAATTCCTCCTTCTAATTCTCTCAATTCCTTCCCATCTCATTCACATTAGGAACGCTCCTACATACTGATTACGTGTCTCCATCTAAATCAAGCAATGATCAACCTCACCCCCTCCGGCAGCCAATAAGCAGATTTACCGGAGACAGCGCTAAAAGTGCATCCCCGAAGCATCTTATTTTCTGCGCTGGTAACTTTTAATCACACGGTAAGTTGGGTAAATCCAGCTATTGCCGGGATAAGTGCGTTCTGCTGACAGTTTAAGAATTATCTTTTATTTAAGGGAAACTAAGGGAAAAAACTGAACCCTTCGTTGTCTGACTGTCAGTCTGTGAAGACCATTTTTCTTAGGAACGCGTAGAGGTATTAATATAAAATACGTAGGTATAGTCCCTTGGAGCGCTAAAAAAACCTAGCTTTTAATTCAACGAAATAAAAAAATCCGAAAATCATTAATTTGTTGCTTTATCTTATCACATAAAAAAAATAGTTTTTTGTGATTACAAACTTTTTGCAGTTGAAGAATTGACCGTGACGTATACCAATGTATGGGAAAACATGTTTTTCAACTATTTGGCATAAATACTTTTAAACTACGGAACCCTTCATTGTGCGTGGTCCCACACGCACTTTGCCGGTTTTCTTTCTTTAGTTTAATAAGGTATTATTTTAAACTAGCTGCGCCCCGCGGTTTCACCCGCGTGGAGCGGGATAAAAAGTAGCCTATGTGTTAATTCAGGGTATAAGCTAGCTACATACCAAATTTAATCCAAATCGGTCCAGCCGTTTGAGCGTGAAGAAGTAACAAACATACACACACACTCACAAACTTTCGCCTTTATAATATTAGTGTGATTAGCTACTTTATTTACATAAGTCAGTTGTTTTCAAGTCCAAATTGTGTGCGAATAAATCTTCTATGAGTACGTACTTCATATCTAATGAATATACCTAAGCATGTTTTTTTTTTCGACCGCACGTCAGTAGTAACACACAATGGTGCTGTCTAAGTGGAATTTTTACCATGGCCCATCTCATGATTGACTGTACACAAAACACTGCAATATATTCTAGTGTTCCCCGATCCGATCTTACACAATTACACAAAAATACACTCAAAATTAAAGAACCATTACAGAACAAAGTTAAACAATAACTACTCCTGAGTACCGAGTGCACTCTATCATTACAGTGAATTGAAGTCGTATGATTGCGGCGTAAGGCTCCAATTGTGGTGCAAGCAGGACTCGCAGTCAACAATAAACAGCGGGGCAACTTCCGGCGGCCGATTACCGTTTCCGGGCGAACGTCGACCTCGCCGGATGTTGGTATGAAATACTTTTTACGTGAGTTTACAGTTGAGTTGTACACGAGGACGAAGTTACAATGACGAGGAATGTTATTTGCGTTTTTCATCTTGTTTTTTTTTTAAACCAGTTTAAAAGTAACGTCAAACCGTGCTGCCTACAAACTAAAAACAGGCCAGATTTTTATTTTCATTAAAACATGGTAAGTGTATTCATGAAATATTGACCTAAAATTTAATAAGACACATTTTGATGTAGGTATTGCAACCAAGGAATGGTCATTTTTGATCGTAATGTATCGTTGTTGTAAAGAGAGCATTCGTATAGTCACTGCAGCGATTGAACTCATTACCGTCAATGTAATCAACCCTATGATTTTCTAGTGTCTGCTAATTATACGATACTCTAGTTGCTGCACGGGTTTTATGAATACAGCTAAGTATTATTTGTTTCTCAGACTCCCGAGTAACATCTAGCTCAGGTCACAATGTCCAACCAGTAAAGCCTCAGACCGGTGACGTAGATAAGGTGTAACTAATTACAGTTTACTGTTCCTATGATAAATTTAGCCTTAATTGGCCGCTACATGTCGCCCGTAATATTTTTATTACCGGTAAAAAGAAATGTTATGATGTGTACCTACGCACGACGAGGAACATAGTTTGGTATCTTGATAGGGAGTTGCTTTAGGTAAACGGGACGAAATTTGAGTAAATTGGAAAGGTTAATAATTAGTTTAGTTACCTACAAGAGTCAATCAATCTGCCTAGCCTTTTCCCAACTATGTTGGGGTGAGCTTCCAGTCTAACCGGATGCAGCTGAATACCAGTATTTTACATGGAGCGACTGCCTATCTGACCTCCACAACCCATTAACTGGGTAATACGGCGATACCCCTTGGTAAGACTGGTTGTCAGACTTTCGGGCTTCTGACGACCCGTAACGACTGTCAAAGATCCACGAATGACAGACGGGACCAACGGCTTAACGTGCTTTCCGAGGCACGGAGGAGTCTCAGTATGTAAAGATGATCACCCATCCACGGACCGACCCCGGCAAGCGTAGCTTAACCTGATGGATGGACCCGTGCGGCTGTTATTACTTAGCCAAGAGCTCCTCCTTAGTTACTAGTTAGTTACCTACAAGAATATGGCATATTATTGAATAATAATGTAAGATTCAGTGGATTGTTTCACTTATTTTAAGGTACCTTAATATTTTAATAAGATTATTGTAGGATGCAAACTCTTATGAATGTTTAAATTAGTTTCAGTTTCACTTTTTACTTATTCAACAAACTCTGTGTTACAGTAATGTATCTTTAACATAAAAAAAACTTTCTTTTGTGGTACTTAACAATGTTGAAAGAAAAGTTCATCAATATTGTTTGTGCTTACAAAATCACCTTCAAACTTAAAAAGTATTTACATTTCATTGGACAATGTATTAAACGTTCAATAGGGCGTACCCAATATAGAACACTCGACAAGACATTTTTATCGCGGATCCAATAAAGTCAGTTAAGTGCCACGGAGAAGTTTACAATGGAGTGATAATGTGTAGGGACTATGTAACTATAAATGTTTTGCGTCAGCTGTTTGGAGAGTGAAAGGGATGTGTGTATGGTGCGATCGCCAGTTACTGCGCGTTGGCCGATCCGTGTGCCTGTGTGTCAAACTTGGGATTTTCGGGAATTAGATAAGAGTTAGACTGAATTAAGCAAGTCTTTATTTTAACATCTGCGTGTCGCAGTAACTCCCGTGGCAAAACTCAGTAGGCATAGGCAGGTGTGCCTACAAATGTATGAAGACTGCGCGAACGATGACCACGTAAAAGTCTAATAGATACAATAATAATTAATTTATTAATTAATAATAATAATAGTCTACAAAGTCTAATAGATAGATACCACAGATATAAGTAGATAGGTAAATCTGTGGTTAGTACACATGAACTCGTTTGTCGCCATAATTCACATTTTACAATGAACCTTGAAAAAGTAAGCGCCTGATAAAATTCTCTTAATTTTCATTCCAATATTGTTTGCGTGCATAAATCGAACAGGCATTTCAAAAAATATAATTTACTGGCTTTTGCCTGCGGCTTCGCCTGCGTGGTGGAAGGAAATTATCCCCAGAGACTGTCTAAAATCACCGTCTAGAAGTACCACCATAATTATATTCCGTTTTGGTTGCTCTTGACAACTTTGATAGTTCGTTTTCACTTTTGTAGGACATCGTACATTCATTCCAAACCAACAGTTTACATTGCTGCAACATTCGTCTCCGCTCGCTGTTTTTTCTAATGTTACAAATTGGCATTTCCTTATGAGCTAAGTTTAATGGCTGTTCAAGTACCGAATGTGCCGTTCGGCCACTATTTAGCAACGTAGCGGCTATTCTAGAGGGTCTCCTCTAGAATAGCCGCTACGTTGTTGTAAAGAAGTTGCTGTTGCAGTAGTCTTACTGCAACAGCAACTTCTTTATCTTTCCGGATTTGAATTAAAATCAGATTTAAAAGAAAAGTTTATAGGTACATACCTCCCAAGGAATAAAAAAAAAACACGATTTTTTGCACAATATTATGAAAATAAAAAAAAAAACAAGTTTTTATGATTCTCAATGTTACTTACTTACTTACTTGAAAGTACTTAATATTGTGTAACGGACGTGACGTCAGCCAACATGCAGCCCGCCAAAGCCAAGCCGCCATATTGACACCCCCACTCCAGCCAAGCCACGAGCCAAGCCAAGATGTTCGCCGTAAGAGTGGGGAAGTGTTAATATAAGCCATAGCCAGCCATTTATTATGCGATTCTGCTTTTGATTACAAGATCTTGACGAAACTCTGCCAGATTTTCATTTACCCCGTTTCACTCAGAAGTGGGCTAAGCAAAATAAAGCGTCGTTATAATAATATATCCACGCCACCACCGCAAAGTTCTCATTCTGCCTACGAGGAAAAACCCGAATCTGAAGAAGATAATGGTGGCGATTCCGTCCCAACGGCAAGGAAACTTTTGAAGAGTCTGCTCCAGAAAGAGGTTTCCAAGGGCGCATGGGAACTCCAAGAAGAAGGCCCCGTTCTCAGCAAATCCAGCCAACACCGTGCCGCGTCATTGATTCCAGAATTTACCCGAAAAGCGAGGAATGTGCCGTCGCTTCCTGGCTGCGGAAAATCGAACAAATTGGCGAGATTCACGGATGGGATGACACTACAAAATCATTTCACACATGGAGCTTATACATGGAGCGTCAAGTCCGTGTGCTTTGTAACCGAGCGGAGAACGACGTGGTGACACCTCCGCGACACTAGCTTCACGGTGTGTCCTACTCTCTTCCGGCAACCCTGCTGCGTGGTGAGGAGGACTACATCAGTCTTCAACACGGGCTGCGAGACCATCGTATGGCCGCCGGGAGAGGTCCTGACAAGGGCCGAAAGCTGCCAGGAGCCACAGCCAGTTAGCCAGGTGTGTTGTCTTGCTCATTGCCATATTCTCGCTAATGATAACTCTAATTCTAGCCAGGCCATAGCCACTATTTCTAGCATAGGGGGAGTCAAAATATGCGATATAAAGATGGGATCATTAAATAAAAAAGAACACTGATTTAATAAGTTTAACAACTCAATACAAACATTGTTTTGCTTGTGGTACACACGAATTGGGTTGTACGAATTTTAGTGCAGATGAAAATTAGACTTTCGCATAGTGAACAAGCATTAGTAAAATCCAAAGTAATTGAATTATTAGATACAGGCATTAACAAAGACTCGGAATCCAGTTACGCTTCTCCTGTGATCTTAAAAAAAAAAAGAACGGCGGTAGTAGGCTTTGCGTTCATTACCGCGCTTTAAATGCTATCACGGCAAAAGAAAGGTTTCCGTTACCTAATATAGAAGATCAAATTTCTAGGTTAGCTAGCAAAAAGTACTTCACCAGTATATATATGGCCCAAAGTTACCACCAGTTGACAATAAATCCAGATCACACTCGTAAAACAGCTTTTATAATTCCTCAAGGTCACTATGAGTTTAACAGGGTTCCATTCGGTTTAGCAAACGCACCTTCAGTGTTTAAGCGATTGATTAATAAAATAGTAGAATCCGTTGGTAGGTCAGACAATACACAAAACTAAATATTTTTTGACGATTTGCTTCTACCCTCAGCTGGCGTAAAAATTCTAGCTTAATAATTTTAGAAAATGTTCTTAAAAAACTTAATGCCGAAAAAATTAAATATGAATAAATGTTCGTTTTTGCAAAATCAAATCAGGCACGAAATATCTGCCAATGCCAAAATTATTGGCTGTCACAGTTTCCTTTCTCTAGTAATGTACATCATGTACGTCAATTTATTGGATTGTGCAGTTATTTTAGGGAGTTTATCCCAAATTTTGCATTAACCCGTCGCGCGCCAATTAGCAGACACAATTGAAATTCTATTGTTATCTGTACACATGGTGTACAATCGACATTTTAAGAGTTAATTGCGCGTCCGTTAACGGACTTAACAAAAAATAACGTTTCTTGGACTTGAGGGAGTAAACAAAACGACAGTTTTGAACAATTTAAGAATAGTTTGTGTTCTAGCTTTGTATGAGGGACGCTTCCCACAGAAATACATACGGACGCATGTAAGTTAGGTATCGCCGGCATATTGCTGTAAAGACAATTAGCGGACAATTCATTGCGACCAGTCGTGTCACAAGTAAGGAGGAAAGCATGTACCATAGCTATGAGCTCCCTTGCTGTTGTGGACTCTTTGTGTAGGTTACGCGGGTACGTTCTAAGTAAACATGATCACTCGCACGCCGAGGCATCTTTAGTTGTTAAGGCAGCGATAAATAGCCACGTCCAGGCGACTAGAGCGGCCTAAATGTTATGTTCAATTTAAGACGTGTTTGTACCTTGTTTACTATATAACACTTCGAAAAATTATACGAGATGAGGGTGTATTAAAAATAATTGATTTTTAATGATGTTCATGATAGAATAATGATTGTTTGATTGATTAATAAAAAATGACGTTTGGTGTGCGTAATATATGGTACTATATGGACAGCCGAGTACCAGTAGTACTCTCGGTAGTAACCGATTGTACGGCGGTGGGGCGGTCCGAGCTACGCTCACTAAACGCGATATCATACCGCGCATTGCAAGATGGTGGCTTTTGATACAAGATTATGACATTAGCGTTGAGTATAGGCCAGGAGATAGTATGAAACACGTAGATGCGCTTAGGAGACATCCAGTCGATACAATTAATATAAATTATCTTGAAGTCACTGATTGGTTTTATACATTACAATGCCAGGACGATAAGCTTAGTTCAATAATTAACCAGCTAAAAACTAACACCGCCGATTCGAACATAATAAATAATTGTGTTTGTTGACGATAGGCCTCATAGAAAAACCCTAAACGGGAATCGTCTGGTATTTCCAAACTTAGGTAGATGGAAAATAGTCCAAATACACCATGATGTCCTTGGGCACGTACTCGTACGTAGGCTTGAATAGTTGCATGGAGTTAATAAATAAATGACGCGATTTATTACAAAATATGTGACCGCATGTCGTCACTGCGCATATGGCAAGGGCAGCTATGGTAGAAAAGAAAGAAAATTGCATCAAATTCCTAAACCTTCTGAACCGATTCTGATTCTGATTCTGATTCTGATTCTGTCCGTTAACGGACTTAACAAAAAATAACGTTTCTTGGACTTGAGGGAGTAAACAAAACGACAGTTTTGAACAATTTAAGAATAGTTTGTGTTCTAGCTTTGTATGAGGGACGCTTCCCACAGAAATACATACGGACGCATGTAAGTTAGGTATCGCCGGCATATTGCTGTAAAGACAATTAGCGGACAATTCATTGCGACCAGTCGTGTCACAAGTAAGGAGGAAAGCATGTACCATAGCTATGAGCTCCCTTGCTGTTGTGGACTCTTTGTGTAGGTTACGCGGGTACGTTCTAAGTAAACATGATCACTCGCACGCCGAGGCATCTTTAGTTGTTAAGGCAGCGATAAATAGCCACGTCCAGGCGACTAGAGCGGCCTAAATGTTATGTTCAATTTAAGACGTGTTTGTACCTTGTTTACTATATAACACTTCGAAAAATTATACGAGATGAGGGTGTATTAAAAATAATTGATTTTTAATGATGTTCATGATAGAATAATGATTGTTTGATTGATTAATAAAAAATGACGTTTGGTGTGCGTAATATATGGTACTATATGGACAGCCGAGTACCAGTAGTACTCTCGGTAGTAACCGATTGTACGGCGGTGGGGCGGTCCGAGCTACGCTCACTAAACGCGATATCATACCGCGCATTGCAAGATGGTGGCTTTTGATACAAGATTATGACATTAGCGTTGAGTATAGGCCAGGAGATAGTATGAAACACGTAGATGCGCTTAGGAGACATCCAGTCGATACAATTAATATAAATTATCTTGAAGTCACTGATTGGTTTTATACATTACAATGCCAGGACGATAAGCTTAGTTCAATAATTAACCAGCTAAAAACTAACACCGCCGATTCGAACATAATAAATAATTGTGTTTGTTGACGATAGGCCTCATAGAAAAACCCTAAACGGGAATCGTCTGGTATTTCCAAACTTAGGTAGATGGAAAATAGTCCAAATGCACCATGATGTCCTTGGGCACGTACTCGTACGTAGGCTTGAATAGTTGCATGGAGTTAATAAATAAATGACGCGATTTATTACAAAATATGTGACCGCATGTCGTCACTGCGCATATGGCAAGGGCAGCTATGGTAGAAAAGAAAGAAAATTGCATCAAATTCCTAAACCTTCTGAACCAATGCGTATGGTTCATATAGATCACTTAGGGCCGTTCAGTAGGACAGAAAAAAAAGGATACCAGTACATGCTTGTAATGACGGATGCGTTTTCCAAATTTGTAATTGCCGAGTCAACACGTACTGTCAATTCTATCGAGACCATTCGTACGCTGAAAAAGACATTTTAGCCTTTTTGGCTATCCCAATCGTGTTGTGACAGATAATGGGAAGGCTTTCACACAAGTAGGTACTTTAGAAGATTCGGCAATGATAAACAGTTTAGGCACATTAAATGCTATTGCTTGTCCACATGCTAACGGTCAGGTAGAACGTACAAACCGAACCATTCTCGATGCATTGCGAGCTACTGATCCGAGTGAAGCTTCCAGTAACTGGGCCAATTCCTTGCCCGACATAATTTGGGGAATTAATAACAACGACACCTTTAAACCTTACGACCTAATGTCCGGTCTTTCTGGTAGGCAGATATGTTACGGATACGTTTCAAATCCCGGTCAGGAGTCTGAATCTATAGTCTCGACGAAAGAAAGCTTCTGAATTCAAAAATCCATTGACAAAATGAAGCGCAACTTCGATAAAAAACGCAAAAGTGCTCATGTGTACAAAAGGGGAGATTTTGTTCTTTGGAGGCAGGCCCCTACAAGTAGCGCAGCTAGAGTCAATACCAAACTGGATGACTTGTATTCAGGCCCGTATATTGTAACTAAAGTAGTGGGGAATGATAGATACCGGATTAGAAGCATACAGGGTTTACGTGGTTACAATAGTTTTACGGGTTCAGTGTCAGTAGATGCGCCATATAAAAGTATTGCACCTATATTAGATAGTGCCAGTAGTTCTGACGAACAATTTAGAAGCCGAAGACCTAATTGATTTATGAGAAAGCTAATTAATGTTCTTTTTCTTTCATTGCGGGAGCAATGATGCCAGGAAGGCCGAATGTAACGGACGTGACGTCAGCCAACATGCAGCCCGCCAAAGCCAAGCCGCCATATTGACACCCCCACTCCAGCCAAGCCACGAGCCAAGCCAAGATGTTCGCCGTAAGAGTGGGGAAGTGTTAATATAAGCCATAGCCAGCCATTTATTATGCGATTCTGCTTTTGATTACAAGATCTTGACGAAACTCTGCCAGATTTTCATTTACCCCGTTTCAATTGATAATTTATTTAAAAAAAATGTAGCCTGTAAAAATGTAGCCGGGATGCCATCTATCTCCTTGCCAAATTTTATCGAAATCCATTCAGCGGGTTAGGCGCGAAAATCGTGCGGAAATCGGCTGTCATGGTATGGGCATGTGATGCGGAGGAGTGAGGAAAATGTCGTGAGGAAAGTTTTGAGTATGATTGTCGATGGCTATAAGAGTAGGGGAAGACCAAAGAAACGATGTATGGATTGAGTGAAAGATGACATGGCTAGAAAGGGGGTGACTACCGAGATGACGAATAATAGAGAAGTATGGAAAAAAAGGACATGTTGCGCCGACCCCAACTAATTTGGGATAAGGGCAGGAGAATGATGATGGGTTAGGCGCGAAAAGGTAACATGCAGACAGAGACAGTTATTTTCGAATTTATAATATTACAGTATGGATTAGTATGGAAAAATGGATTCTGTTGTCAGATTGCATCTAGCATTTGTTTAGACATCCAATATTCATAAATAAATTGTGAACTATCACAATAGCGACCATAAAATTTTATTAATCTTATTAGATTCAGATTTTCAGAAATTGAGAGAAAGCGTAATGCGCCAAGCAGTAAACCTCAACGGGCCGGTAAGGTGACAAGCGACGGGATTTATATACTTATGAACACTCCAGTACCTAGCTCATCCGTGGCAGATACTTAGGCAAAACAAATTGAGGCACAAGGAGGAAACAATTGGCCCAAACAGAACGCTCAGGTGGAAGAAAGGGAA
Organism: Cosmia pyralina; assembly: GCA_946251885.1. NCBI lineage: Eukaryota > Metazoa > Arthropoda > Insecta > Lepidoptera > Noctuidae > Cosmia > Cosmia pyralina. The sequence continues at coordinate 1,021,507 of OX276345.1, forward strand.
AAAATTCAATTTCAATACAAACAGCAGAGCTAAATAGGAAACTCATAAACCGCTTACGTTGTGTACAGAAATTTTATTACGAACCTTATTTGGTTGGAGAGTGTTCTGTGTGGTGATAGAACAGCGATTAATGCAGAAAACTTTATAACATTTTCAAATGGTTACCTACAGATGTGGCATCGAATTAAGATGATCTATAATATGTATTGGTGGTGCTTGTGCTTGGGGGAGGCCCATGTCCGGCAGTGGAGTCTTTTAGATGAAATGATGATGCTGATAGGTATTACGCCAGCGGAATGTTTTCTGAGGTTTCGGAGTTATTAAAGATGCCGCTGGAGTAATGTTTAGCAAATTGCTGTATCTCTTAAACGGCATGAGATACAACTATATTTTTTTACTACTTAGGAAAGAATGGCTGTACAAGAATGCTGTGTAATTTGACTGTCAGCAAAGTGGTTCTAATTCACCGAATCTTGAGAAGTCCCATGAATAGTTTATTTACTGATATCTACTATAAACCATAATTACAATGTCAAATTAAATTAGCTGGTAAAACTTCGCAGATGTGATGGGTGTCGATATCTAATGACGATAAAAAAATAAACTTTCACAACTCCGAATGTCTAGTAAATAAAGCTGATTACGGGGTTAAAGGCCGCTGGTAGTGTAGTTACTTGAACCACTTCTGCGAATATTATCCAGCTAATTTAATTTGAACCATTATAATAGAGAAGCGAGAGGCTTATTCTTAGCAGCAGCTGAACTGTGAACGATAATGACGATGATGAATGCTGAGTAGTGATAACAGAAGAAAAGCGAAAAAATTCCGCTTTCATCTTTATCTTGTACCATCTCAACCAATCGTCGGTGTCGTCTGATGTAAAGCTAGCTACTATTTTTGTTTAAAATTTCATTTTGCATCCTCCGGGTCGAAAAGTCTAATTTAAACATTAAATATTCGCCAAATCTTTTAGCTGAGTTACAATTCGTTTAAATTGACGACGTCTTTTTGAAATTACTTAAGTAAGTATCTAGAAATATTTTCGGTGTTCTTTAATCGATATTCAATTGAGTAGCTTTATTAGAGATAGAACTTATTATGGACTGATGACCGTCTCGTTGAATCGATCAGGTATTCCTTCTGTTACGACATTTTTGTGGAAGTTAATTATCTTTACGTTTAAATTGAAGTTTATTTTTGTGTTATGATTACATTCATTTCTTGACGGAGTGAGCGTTACTTATGGTATTCATATTTTTTGGTATCTTAAGATACCTGGTTTTGTTATCTGAAGCAGAAATTTTTCTATAATTGTATGTGCCATATTAAGTGTGCTTTTCTACCAGAGATGTGCTACACAGTTATGCTGCGAGGATGTGAAAGCTAAGCTACGAAACTATGTGACAGTTTCCACTAATGCAAAGCTGTGTAGCGGAGCGAGTAAGATGTGCTATGGAGATACGCCGCCGCGAGGTAGCTGTGCGAGGAAGATGCGCCACCACGAGGTAGCTGTGCGAGGAAGATGCGCCAACACGAGGTAGCTGTGCGAGGAAGATGCGCTACCACGAGGTAGCTGTGCGAGGAAGATGCGCCACCACGAGGTAGTTGTGCGAGGAAGATGCGCCACCACGAGGTAGCTGTGCGAGAAAGATGTGCTACCACGAGGTAGCTGTGCGAGGAAGATGCACATAGCTACACCACTCACGCATCCATAGCTCCCATCCATAGCACGCATCCACACGCATCCTTCCATGTAATAACATAGCTTAGGAGCACCCGTTTCCACCAGTGCTATGCTATGTGGACCAATTGGTGGATATCAAACGCATCCCTAGCAACGTAGCATAGCACATCTCAAGTGGAAAAGCATCCTAACGGTCGGATACTGTGTTGTATTTCGTATATCTCTTAATTTACCTACTTTGCCAATTTTCCGGGTACATTAAGTACAGCTGACACAAATCAACACGAGAGAGGGATAAGCCTTGAAACCCGAAAAATAAGCCCACTCCCCAAAACGTCAACATAATCGTACACATTAGTTCACATTAACTGGACATATAAAAACGAGTAACCACGTACACTGGAGTGCAGATGAAATCACCAAAAGCGTTGTAAAAGCCACAATAAAGTTGGTGCTTTACGTGCGTGACTATAAACTTGATAGTCCATTAAATTTGCATCGGACAACTTCATACATTTTTGTGGCGCGCACTGTAAAAAAATACGTGAGAGTAAGTGCAATAAAATGATGCCAGCTTAATTGAGGATGTCATTGTATGTAAAATGTTGCTGAGGTAATTGTAGCATAAACACGGCCAAAGCTCACCAGATTATTTTTCTTCAGCAACTGCACGGATTGCGAAAAACTTAGAAACTTACATCTTCTGCACAAAGAAGCACAGTTCTTAAACTGGAACGCTAATATGTGCTTACATCACAATGTTACCTCCAAACTTTACACAAATTATCTGAACCATCTCCGCTGTAATTGACTTCAACGGTAGCTAGTTTAGTTAATCAGCCTTTTAGAGAAAACTTTTACAGAATGCACCACTTGCGGGCTTTGAAGGGGGGATTTGGGGAAGGGTAATTGGTCCTTTGCTCAGCAGACACTCATTGACTTATGCGGACAAGTTTGGAGATAGTTTGAAAACATCTGTTCCTCGTTCCTCATTGGATGAATATGGAGTTGACAGGAAAAACGATTGTAATTCGAAACTGAGCTGCAAGTACATTTACCCCACAGAGTTACTTGTTTCCAGGACTGCATTCCTTTGTACATGTAATGAATGAAGTTGACTTTGAAATTGTTTGTTGCATCAATGGTGCAATATTATATTAACTAAAATTTAAATAGCCTACTTCATGAACTGGTTTCAAGGACCTAAAACATTGACATTACATCAGTATTTTTTTTAGAAAAAAAGATAAGACTACAATCAGTATTTGGAAGTAACACCTGTCTGCGTCTACTGACAGATTGATGGACATTGATTTATGTATCCTTTCTTCAAAAATAGAGCACGCGGCTTTGCCATCTCTTTTTAGATCCTTTTCGTGAAAATGCAAAAAAAAGAAAAATACTTTAGTGAATTCCTTTGTTCAAAAGACTTGGAAAATTAAACGTAACTACATTTTTAGCACACGTAAAATCTTCACAAGAAATTATAACGTCTAACAAAACACTTGATCGTATACCTCTTACCTTATTACCCTAATTCAGACTCACCAATAAAATGTCTTCTGTGAATGCCTCGACAAATAACATCGCGTATCAAAAGGAATATCGTCCAAATATAGTGGCGAATGGTCGTAAACTAAGTTTTATCTTCGTGTGTCTTCGGCTAATGTCGGAAATAAATCTGGAACGACAAAAGACCAGCTTCGGGATGAGTATGTCACGTAATTTACTTTTATGGTGTCGTCAGGGTTGCGATATGATGGGCATTTAGGGGATTTTCGGGTAGTTTGCGTCGGTACGGAGAGACTTACAGTCAACGGTCGGCTGAGCGACAGTAAGCTCGCGTCTCTATGGACTTGCTAAGCTCGTCGATTGTCTGGATCGACTTCCTTACGGGCTGATTTTGGCAGATCTTAGGGTAAATAAGATTAATATATTATTATTTATTCATTTATCCCTTAATAGGAATCGCCAAGGGTTCTGATCTACCTAATAGTGAACAAAAAGTAACAATAGTCCTCAGACCGAATTTAGCCCAAGGGGACCAATCTCGGCGCGGGCGCGGGAGATATTATAGTGCACAAGTGTATGCGCAGACACAGGTCCACTTACTCTCCCCTCACTCTCATGATAGTCCGATGGAACAGCACGCAATTCAACACGACCGGAGAGAGATCAGGCGCAGGACCTGCGGCTTAACGTGCTTTCGGAGGCACGGGGGTATCACACCGCTTACTTCCAAGCTCCGAGCTGTTACTAAGAAATTTCTAATGGGAAAACCGAATAACAAAAAAATAAAAAGTAGTAAGAATAAGAAGATAATATTATAAATATTATTATTGTTATTATTGTAAAATAAATACTATGAATAAAAAAACACTAAAATGGGGAGTCCATTAGTGTTTATTCCATATTATCTTTCAAGGCACAAGGTGAGCCCATAAAGTGAGTTTTAGTCTCTGTCTATTATCTTGCCAATCAATAATTCACTTCACTGTTTGAGAGTCAAGTTACCTTTGCTCAGCAGATAATTATATCATTTTATATTTTTGAAGGGTGTTGTTTAGCAACGGACAATCACCCTGAACAGCAAGCTGGTTCATTCCCAACCCTGCCTGGATTTACTAATCATCATTGAAAATAACCCAATCAGAATTCTGGTAACGCTTTGGAAATAAGCGAATCAACAATTTCATCAGATTACATGACATTCAACCAGAATTACCAGTTTCGAATCCTTAAATGCACGTTTCTATGCATCACTCGTATCCATAGACGCTTAACAATATAACCCCATGAGCTATAACATTTTAGGGCGAATATTAACCAAATTGGATGAGCCGGTAGTCGACGATCCGCGTCTTTCTTCAGAGAGAATTTGGCGAAGAATTTAAGGCTCCTTCAAACAGGCGTGACACGAGACGCGAATCGCAAGCGACACGTGTCGCACCTTTAAATTAAAAGCCTTCTTTTATTCTTAGTAACAGATGTTACTAAGAATGTTCCCCTTAGCAGATGCTAAGGGGAATCAAAGAGCATATTAGTTTGTGATTTAATCACCAATCGGAGGCGATATTTTTCTGGATGCGAATCAGTTGAGTTAGCCGATCTATTCTGTAAATATTTCACCGTGAAAACTTAGCTGAAATAAGCTTGAACTAAGCTGTCAAGTGTAAATCCCCAGCTGATGGAATGACAACTTTTCTTTTTTTTTTGTATCGTGGAGAAATGCTCATGCATTCTGCACTACCACGGGGAGATCGTGCAGTTATGTGGGACTCTAAGCCACTAAAAATCTACGGTGTCCTCCTTTGCCGCTTACGGCGGAAACACGGGCACGCGTAGCACTCATCCGTGAACGGCGTGAACCCGCCGCGGAATGACAACTCACTTCACCTAAGTTATCACTTATCACAGAGAGATTTTTACAGAATTGACAGGTTGTTGTCAAAGTAGTGTGATGGTGAACTTAAATGATTGTTTATTGATGTTTTCAATCTCAACAACTGATATGATTAGTTGACTTCAGATTAGGAAAAGAGAGATGAGAATTTAAAGTCAACATTTTATTTGACTTGTCTTTTTTTCGTCCTAGACTCCTTCGTTTTTCATTTTTAGGGTTCCGTACCTCAAAAGGTAAAACAGAACCCTTATAGAATCACTTCGTTGCACTTCTGTCTGGCTGTCTGTCTTTTAGTTTGTCAAGACCCTTTTTCTCAGGAACGCGTCGAGGTATCAAGTTGAAATTAATATCAAATATGTAGGTATACGGTCCCTTGGAGCTCTAAACGAATCAAGCCTCTAAGTCAACGCAATAAAAAATACAGGCCATTTTTGCGACGTATTTTGATACTCGCAAGTAAATCAAATCCTGTAGGGTACTTCCCGTTGACTTAGAATCATGAAATTTGGCAAGAAGCAAGGTCTCACAGCACAAATAGAGGAAAAAAAACCGAAAATCATTAATTTGTAATTTTGTTACACATAAGAATATTTATTTGCGATTACAAACTTAAATTTGAAGTTGGAGAATTCACCGTGACGTATATCAATGTATGTGAGAACACGTTTTTCAACTACAATGTTAAGTTTGTTTTTGGGATAAATTCTTTTCAACTACGGAACCCTTCATTGTGCGTGGTCCGACACGCACTTTGCCGGTTTTTTTTTCAAGGTATACTTGATTGATTTATCAGCCATCTCATACCACAACAAGCACTTGTCCAGGATAACTTATTAGCTCTTAGCAATGTAGGTAAGATAGGAAACAGGCATACACTTCTGTGTTTACCCCCTTTGTGAGAACAGCCGTGAAGACCGTTATGGAACCATATTATACTTAGGTAAGGTCGTTCCGATGCTAAGACAATGTTTTCTCCATTTGGAACGGCTCCAATATTGAGAGGGACACGAGATAGAGGTTGCTGGCTTGACGTTGATTTGATAAAAGGAAATTATGGGGAAACCGGGTGAGGCTGTAGAGTACCTTATGTACCTACTTGTAGATATTTTGATGCTCTCCTATACTCCTATGTGGATGTTTAGCTATGAGTAATGTTGCTTGGAGAAAACTCATCCAGGAAAGTGGTGACTGTTAGCATAATGCATTACAAAGAAATAAGTAGGGGCTTGTGGCTAAGTAATAACAGCCGCACGAGTCGATCGATCAGGTTAAGCTACGCTTGCCGCGGTTGGTCTGTCGATAGGTGACCATCTTTACATACCAAGACCCCTCCGTGCCTCGCAAAGCACGTTAATTAAGTCGTTGGTCCCGGCTGTCATTCGTGGATCTTTGGAGTCGTTACGTGTCGTCAGAAGCCCGAAAGTCTGACAAGCCAGTCTTACCAAGGGATATCGTATTACCCAGTTACTGGGTTATGGAGGTCAGATAGGCAGTAGCTCCTAAAATACTGGTATTCAGCTGCATTAGACTGGAAGCCGACCCTAACATAGTTGGGAAAAGGCTAGGCAGATGATGCATTATAAAGAAAGAAAAATAGTCTATTCTGCACATAAAACATATATTACAAAAAAAAAGTGCGAGTCGGACTCGCCCATGAAGAGTTCCGTAGCAGCAAGTAACATAATATAAAAGTTCTTGTAGTTCGTTGTAACTTTGATCGATGTTTTAATAATTGAGTTGATTGAATGAAAGGTAAATTGCGGTTTACGATTTATGACGTATTAAAAAAAAAACTACTTACTAGATCTCATTTAAACTAATTTTCGGTGGAAGTTTACATGGTAATGTACATCATATATTTTTTTTAGTTCTATCATTCTCTTATTTTGGGGACACACACACATTTTACCACTTTGGAAGTGTCTCTCGCGCAAACTGTTCAGTTTAGAAAAAAAATATATTAGAAACCTCAATATCATTTTTGAAGACCTATTCATAGATACCCCACAAGTATGGGTTTGATGAAAAAAATTTTTGAGTTTCAGTTCTAAGTATGGGAAACCCCCAAAATTTATTGTTTTTTTTTTTTTATATTTTTGTGTGAAAATCTTAATGCGGTTCACAGAATACATCTACTTACCAAATTTCAACAGTATAGTATAGTTCTTATAGTTTCGGATAAAAGTGGCTGTGACATACGGACGGACAGACAGACAGACAGACAGACATGACGAATCCATAAGGGTTCCGTTTTTTTCCATTTGGCTATGGAACCCTAAGAATTACACTGTAATTAAGTATTACAGTGTAATTTTTAGGGCCAAAAACCCAGTATCGAAAGAAACGTATTATTAGTTAAAAATTTTAACGTTTTAATTGTGAAATTGTGTTGTTTAAACATTGTCTACTGCTACCACCTTATATAGTCCACCGCAAATCAGAATAGTTCTATACCGATTTGAAGGGTAGATAGTGGCGGTGAAGTTATAGAATAGAATAGATTCTGTCCACAAATTACAACATAAAAATAAAATAGGCTGCAGATACAATTTCGCACTTAATTTGTAGAAGACTGGTGCCTAAACTAAGCTTTACAAAAACTTGTGTCAGTTACAGATAAGTTTAAACTTATTTTGTCTTTACTTCAATTTCAGTTTTCAACCTTGGTTCATCAAATCATCACTTCAAACAAACATTTAAGCCTAATCAGCCTATACCTAATGTTCCTACTGCTGGGGCACAGGCCTCTAGGTGAGAGGGAGCGGGCCGTAATCCACCACGCGGGTCCAGTGCGTGTTGCTAGATTTCACATGTCTTCAAATTTTTAGTTCTGGGACTTATCGGTTTCCTCACGACGATTTTCTTTTCTTCACCGTTTTGAGAATAGCGGTGATGAAATAATTTGCACAAAGTAAACCGCCTGCTGGGATTTGAACTTTCGACCTACAACTCATAAGTCGCGGCCGCGGACTTAAACATTGGTATCAATGTATTTTCCTTCTTATATAAAAGAAAAATAGTGACGGTAAGGGCTGTATTATTCGTGTATAAGTTACAAGGTTGAACAAAGGAAACGCGTTAAGTTACCGCCGAGTTGATCGGCAAGTAATGTAACATAACTTGTGCATTATTTCCGATACCAATTGTTTCGAAAATACATTCCCTTTGATGTTGCGTAGTACTTACGTGTGTTCTTTTGCTCTTTGGCTGGTTGAAATATTATACGGGATGAAACGTAAGGTTTTTGCTTTATGAATATGGATTATATACTATGTAGCATATTGCCAACGATGGAATAAACTTGACAAGTTAATATTTTTTTAATATAAAACATATAATTGAACATTTTTAAAGTGCAAAACTACTTTAGTTGCTTTCAGGTTTTAATTGTTACGGGTTCGCGTCACACGTCACCGCGACACCGTGACATGCTGTGCATAGTTTTATGCTTAAGTTGTCACTTCTGTCGGCTGTCTTCATGACTGACAATTTATTTTTGTATTTATTAATTTCTACTTCGACTGCCTCGTTGGTCTGAAGTGGGTCGAAGATTCTCTCCCCAGGTCGAGTAGTGCTATTTGGTTTTCCAAATGTAATTTCTCAGTAGCAGCATGTAGTCTCATCTGTATCAATCAATCTGCCTAGCCTTTTCCGAACTATGTTGGGGTCGGTTTCCAGTCTAACCGGATGCAGCTGAATACCAGTATTTTACATGGAGCGACTGCCTATCTGACCTCCACAACCCAGTAACTGGGTAATACGATACCCCTTGGTAAGACTGATTGTCAGACTTTTAGTCTCATCTGTATGGTTAATGATAATAGGCTCGCACAAAAAACCAGTATATCCAGGCCTCGCACAGCTGACAGCAGTCGCGCTAGACCAGCTCAAGGTGTCACCACCGAGGTGCGGTCTACTGTACCTACTTGGACATAATTGCCTAAATGTGGGAGTACTATACAACGTATCGTTTTACATCCTCGTCAAATTTCAGGGTGTGATACAGAACATCAAACCGAACAATTTTCTCCATGGGACCAACATCGTAATCGCGAAAAAATTTTCAACTGTCCTAAAACTTCAATACCTTTGTATGCAAATGTATGGGACGGCTGATTATTTTTCGCGATTACGATGTTGGTGCCATGGAAAAAGTTGTTCGGTTTGATTATCTATACCACATCCATAAATTTGACGAGGATGCAAAACAGCACGTTGTAGATACAAATGCCTGCGCCTATGGGAAATTTGACGAGGATGCAAAACGACACGTTGTAGATACTAATGCCTGCGCCTATGGGAAATTTGACGAGGATGCAAAACGACACGTAGATACTAATGCCTGCGCCTATGGGAAATTTGACGAGGATGCAAAACGACACGTTGTAGATACTAATGCCTGCGCCTATGGGACATACAGGCACAGATACTCGTACCTAAAAGCAAGATCACATTTTATATCATGTATGTATGAATATTATCATAACAAAACATTTTTTTCCAGTTGTACTTACCACAATGACAGCAACGTTCGCCGAGCCCCGAGTGGAGTGGGGGTAAATGCAACATCTACATCATGTCACATCGGTTACGTTAGTAATATTTCGTCCTGGTTAATGGGCCGAGTTATTTTTTCCCTGGCTGCTGGCATGTTTCACTAAACAGTTGCGACGACATGAGTAAACATGTCCCTGTCATATATAGTTTATTTGTTTATTTTTATAGATTAGATTAACGTTAAAATATATTTATTAAATTAATAATAATATTATATTATTATATCGTTTATTTATTGTATTTCTTATCAATTTACATTTTTAAATATTTCTTAAAAAAAACGATATAAATTATATAAACGATATAAAAATTTAAAAAATTATATAAACGATATAAACGATATAAATATTATATAAAAACATTTAAGAATATAAAAAAATAGAGGTCCGCCGGTGTCGGGAGCAGGGTCCAAGCTACCGGTGGTTAGGGCTGCAGAGACAGGAACCTTCTCACAATACGAGCCGTATCAAGGAGCACTGCCTTCTGAATCAGGCCCTTGATCCAACCGCCTAATGCTATGCGAGGCTATCCTCGAGAGATGTTATTATATTATTATTAATATTTTTATTTTTATTTTATTATTTAATTTAAGTCTTAAAATAATAATAATAATATGCACAAGTATATAAAAACCAGTCAAGTGCGTATCAGATTTACACATTCAGGGTTCTGTACCAAATCTGATTTATCAATATATTTGCTAGGAAAATATACGTAATATTAAACATTATCACCGATTGTCAAGTTCATAGGTCAATTGGAAGATAAAAAATTCTTTGGAACAAAATTTTGTATCTTAGTTTTCCAATATTTTTTAAAACAAAAAGTACAGTATTTATCTACTCAACGAGTTCCAAAAAAGTTGAGAGGTGTCAAGGGACACCCGGATGGAACGAAGTTCCTTTCGATTAATTAGTGAAGGAATTGTAATATTTTTTTTTTTATGTTCTAATAATATTTTTTTTTATTATTAACAAATATAATGTAATATAAACTTAATCTTTCTATAAGAGAGAGAGAGAGACAGACAGAGAAACATGCGCACGTCGCACAGCTTACAATAGCTTATTAGAGCAAAAAGTGTCGTTACAACTTTTCGTGAGAATTTTTCCGTCTAGCCCCCTTTCACAACGCGCGATAAGGAACTTCGATCCAACAACGATATCCCATTCGATGGGTCAGGTTACTTTTTTTTTCATGCCCCCATTTATCTGTATGGGAGCCCCCCTTATAAACATTAAAAAATATTTTTTGACAATTTGTAGGGATGGCTTTGGGTCAATAGGATATATTGTGAAAATTTGAAGACAGTAGCTCCAACCGTTTGATTGTATAACCTGTGTGACAGACGACGGACAGACGGACTCGTGAGTGATAGCAATAGGGCTCCGTTTGGACCATTCGGGTACGGAACCCTACAAAGAGAGGGCAAAGAATCAAAGGGCATCAAAAAAATCGTCCGCATTGCAGTCAACAGAAAAGTGCCCAAAAGGCGGGCATAGGCGGAGCATTGCCACGTTGTATGGCAATGCTTATTCTTTGGCCATAAAATAGGCCACCCCTCTGGTCACATGTGGAGCCGACCAACCGCTTGGTGATCTCTCTGTCTTCTAAAGTGGGGAACCTGAGGTGCAATTAACTTTTTTCTAGAATTTTGATTTGTTATTTTGAATATTTTCTGTAAAATAATGTTATATTGATTTTAAAAGGCTCTATTAAAAACTTTGTGGTTTATGTAAAGCATTGTAAATTCCTGCGAATAAAGTTTCGTTACATTTTCAAAAGCCATAGGAATCGTAGGAGCATCAAACTTTCAGATTTGTCACTGGATGGGGCCAATAAAACACCCACTGTTTTCTCTTTATTTCTTACTCAAACAAGACAGAAATACCAACTACACTCCAATCAAATCTATCTGCCTAGCCTTTTCCCAACTTTGTTGGGGTCGGCTTCCAGTCTAACCGGATGCAGCTGAATACCAGTATTTTACATGGAGTTACTGCCTATCTGACCTCCATAACCCAGTAACTGGGTAATAAGATACCCCTTGGTAAGACTGGTTGTCAGACTTTCGGGCTTCTGACGACCCGTAACGACTGTCAAAGATTCACGAATGACAGCCGGGACCAACGGCTCAACGTGCTTTCCGAGGAGTCTCGGTATGTAAAGATGGTCACCCATCCACGAACCAACCCCGGTAAGCGAAGCTTAACCAGATGGATCGACCCGTGCGGCTGCTATTACTTAGCCACGAGCTCCTCCAACAACAACAACTACACTCCACACCTATACATCATATTAATATGTATCTATGTATAATTCTCTGACTCTGACCCACGAACACATAATCATATTAGTAGCACCTGTACTACAAATAGGGATCCCGCAGGCTTTTTATTGTGCTCTCTCTCAAATAATCTTGCTAGCTTACCGCGGCACGATCATTACTCTTCCTAAGTAATTGTCTTATTTAACATTCAAACTTGGTAAACGTTACAAGGGTGAATTAAAAACATGTATTTGTAACCAGTTACTCGTTATTGGTAACTGTTTGTAATTGATTTATTTAACAGTAAATTTTAACGTTCTAAGTCGCTATATAGGCGTCTGTGAGCCTGTAATAAGGTCATTGAGGATGTATCTAAAGTTCCTTCATAAGAGTTGAAGACGACAATAGGATATTACAGCCAGTTTTGAAAAGTGTCTCAATTAGATTCTATAGTGCTGCCACTAAAAAAAATACAAAGTTTTTACTCAATCGATAAGTGCCATAAAAATGCATTTAAATTTTACATTTTCAAATTTCGCGCGAAAACGCTGGACGCAGTGGACGCCATATTGCTCTGTGGTTATGACGTCAATTGGCTGTACAAACACTTTTTACACGCTGATCAGTTGACAGTTGACATTGACACTTTTTAATTTACACATCCGTATGACGTAATAACATGGCGGCTACTTTCATGGTGTTAGAAAACAGATAAAAAACACTGAAAATTTTGAATTGAATTAAAAAATTTATATTGTTATTTTGTGAACTAAAACTAACATTTTCCGACTGCTTTTTGCCTAAGCTATCTAAATAATATATTTCTAGATTTTTTCTCTTATACAGTAAAATACCGAATTGGGAATATATTTTAAGTAACTCTCCTTTAAAATGGAAATAATCGTATTTGATGAGCATTAGAACCTTAGTTACACATAATATCTTTCAGTATCTATTTAATTTTCCATGCCAAAAAGTAAAGCATCAAAATATACAAAATTGGGTTTTAACGTTTACCTTCGGTTTAATATTTTGCTGTCAACATATAAACAGTAACACCACAGGCGAAATCAAACGCAATAACCTAACATGCCATCAAATTAATTAATTGAATATGAAGCATTTAATTCAATATACCATGTACGGGCTCCCTACGGATGTTCATAGCTAGCTAGAGGGTGTTACATTCATTCTGTTTAACAATTACTTTAGCCCTCTGAATTTATAATACCGTTATATTTTACTGCGTGATTTGGATTTTATTTGTATTAAAACCGATGAGAGCTGGTGATGGGCGCGACTTACTGAGCTGTAGGTCGTGGGCTCAAATCCGTCAGGCACTTTACTGTGTGTAAATTATTTTATCTGCAATGCTCTCAATAGAACTTCGTCTCTATACTATCCACCATGAAAGTTACATGTAATATTAGTTTAGATTTTTTTTTTTGGTTTATTCTTCTCAGACGAGATAAGTATCTTTGTCTAAACTAAAAACGATAAAAAAAAACAGATTTTTAAACTCAAACTTCAAGCAACAACACTGCTTGCGGTAATAACCCTAAAAAAAAATCAAATCGTTTGCTAAGATATGCAAAATGCGACAACCCATCACGTCTCTGGAGTTTAGCTACCTAATTTAGTTTAACCTTGTAGAAGTGATTTTATTTTTTTCCTCTAACTCATGACTAACATAATCTCTTTTCAAACGTCTAATATATTCTCCAAGACATCCACATTTCAGACATAGGTCGAGGCACCTTATCAGCGGTGACCTGCCCTCCACCTGCTCTACCTTCTCCTGACTGTAGACCTACCCAGGAACAAGATCAACAAAGTAGTCTTCCAGAGATTCCAGGCGGTCAAGTACCTATGCTAAGATATTTTAAGAAATAAATCGGTATATTAGTAGTACAGCCAACGGCACAAACATGGTAACAGTTTGACATAGACAGCATCTTTATTTCCATGCATACAGTCAACCGCACGTCTTTTATGTCCTAGCAGTAAGGGCGGATTTCGTAGTTCAAAAGTATTACTACTGACTTACGGCTGACAGTATGTATCTACCTTCATTTACACGGTTGCGACGTTTACCGAAATCAAAACACCGAGGAACATTATGTTATAACCCGACTATATTAAGAGTGCTGCCTTTTTGGGTCCTTAGTTTTTGTTCAGACGCACCACTTTCAAACGGCTAAAAAGTTGACGGGCACTTTAATTTTCTTGCCATTTCTGACCCACTGTAAGGCATCCGAGATACAGAGACAAAATAAACATTGGAACGCTTATTTGTGAAACGCTCACCATTCACATTATTTTAGGCCGTGTGTTGATGAGGGATATCAAAACTCGTTGAGAGCGACAGTTAGTAGCGATAAACGTCACCCCACAAGAGGCAGTTTTTACCAGTTTTTACTCGGTTTTGTCATGTCATGATGTAAAAATGTATTTTTGTAGAACACACAATGCATCCATTATTTTCCAGTCAACGCTTGTTCAGAAATACAACTTGCAAGTCACAAAAATGTTGTATGGTTGTTTTTAATGAGAGCGTTTGTAAGAATTCTGTTGAATAGAGGAGGATTCTACTTTAAGTTTATAAGCCAACGTCTCACGCTCTGCAAAAATATGTAGCCTTTTACACAAGCCAACAGTTAGTGGTCCGTTTAAACCCTATTAAGCCACGTCTCAAATGCGAACATTTTAAAATAGATCGCGTAATATTTTCTCCATACATTTGGCCGCACTCAGACGGCACTATGGCCGTCAGCGGTAAATGAGGCGAGAATTCTTGCAGGTTTTAACGAGAACGCGCATAACTATGGCAAAGTGACGTCGGTTATCGGGAAATTCGTTTTTAATACGGATTATAAAGTTCGCTTTATTGCTTCAGATTTTCTGCTTGGATAATGATTTTGGACGCCATCTTTTCTGGTATCTTTTAGTTGTTTGTGTATTGCTATGATCAAAATAGGTACAGTAAGTACAACTATTTTCTTAATGTCCCTCGGCAAACTTCGTCTTTTGTCAGCAGCTTTCCTCCCATTTTTTAAATAAATTACATTAAGTTAAGAGCATTAACAACTCTATATACTTCCAAGTCGATTGACAGCGTCCGGTCTGCACCGAGTGCAAAGGGCAACTGGTAGAAATCCGACGACTGACGAAACACGAAGTTTGCCGAGGGAAATTAAGAAAATAGCTGTACTGTACCAAATATTTTCCTTACTTGAAAAAAACCTGTGGGTATCCAGGTATTGGTATCCATTTTAGGAAATACGAGATATGCTGAGATCTGAAAATGGCCTCAAATAAAAAAAAAACTATTGTTGTTTTAACATAATGTTGGCTTTTATTTATTTGCGTAAAAGGTCCTTTGCGTAAAAAACCAGGTCGTTAAGTAATAAAATCCAGGTTGGGTCCAGGTAGGTAAGTAATGAATGAACGCAATAACACCACATGTTCACATTTCCAGTCTCACTTTTTATTCTACACGTTTTGCAAACCCCCACAATTTTATCAAATTATTGCAACTCGCAGACAACTAAGAGATATTACATTAATAGCGTATTACTAAGGATAAAACTGCCATTAGGAACTTCGGTAATAAAGCGGAAACTTGAAAAAATATCTCTTATAAACTCGACGGTAGTCTTAAGGAGTCATTCCATTGCTCGTTTGGAGGCTAATTGTAGGGAAATTGTTAGTGACTGGGGTCTTGAGTGTCGTCTTACTGTTAATGTACGCGAAACATTGCATTAAAGTCATTAGGAAGGGGAAAACAATAAAATAGTTGCGAAGAACTATTATGTTGCTAGAGTAAGTAGGCACTTGGGTAGGTATACTATGTCGTATGTGTGTGTATGGTTTTGTGTGGTGTGAGACATAAGCTTATTCTTTTTAATTTAAACCGAGGGTTTGTGTTAAGTGCCAAGTTCAGTTTGCTTGAATGGTTTGAGATTGGAATTTAGAAAATAGATTTGATATACATATTAAGTAGTCCTTTCTAATAATTTTAACAAAACTGAGCCAAACAGATAATTTTCATTTCATGTGTGTGGTTTAGTATGCCCATTTAAAAATTTCTACACTAGGTACTCATTCAGAAAGCTATACCATGAATATTTTTTTTTTCCAAATTCAATCTTTTGCTTCGGAAATCATCCATATTGTATTGTATAGTATTAGAATTTACAAACTATGTTAGTGTTAAAATCAAAATCAAAGTTAAAAATTAACTTAAAATCAAAATTAAAATCAATATTAAAATCAAAATTACAATCAAAATCACAATAAAAAATCAATCAAAATTAAATTTAAATCAAATAAAATTAAATTAAAAATCAAATCAAATAAATCAAAGTTAAATTAAAATTAAATCAAACTTAAAACCAAAATTAAATGAAAAATAAACTAAAACTTTTTTTATGCAATCTGTGAGTAAATGAATATTTTTAATATTTTTAATTTTCGGGATACATTAAAAACATTTGAAAACCTTAATATAATAATATCCACCCTGTATAACGCACTGTAATATCCCAAATCAAATGCAAAACAACATTCCTGAAATTGCAAAACTTTTCGATCAACACTGCATTATTCCCCCCCTTCCTCCTGCAATCACAGCGTAACCCAATAAAATCCATACGCGATACTTTCACCAACCGCCAAACTTCGCGTTAATGTGTTGGCGTTCTCAAATTGCTAAATCTCGTGTTTGGTCGCAGTTAGCAAGTTGGCTGTTAGCCAATGACAGGATTCCTTGCGGCTGTATAAATCATAGCACGTTAAATGTACATTGGGACGCTCGATTCTTCTTCGGTTTTGAAGCGTCACGAATGTCGTAATGCAGCTGAAGTGGTGTGGGTATTAGTTCGGGTTTATGACTAATGGTTTGGACGTAATGTTTGGTCCAATATTGGCCGTATGAATTGCGTTGGCGTCTCAGACTTTGCTTCTCTTTTCAAATTTTAATTCTTAAGTAACGGCCGGTTTCTGAAACGTAATTTATCAACTGTTGTTAATTCATTCAGCCAATCACAGCCGAATACGCGCGCATGGCAATTGGTTAGCTTATTTTAGTATTAATTTTCGTTGCAGAAGTCAGGCGTTAGGTTCATACTGTCGTAATAAATTTGGATTTGAAAAGTTAATTCAGAAATTTAGTCAAACAATTCCATCGTCTAACTAAAAACTTTTATTAATATTACCTAAAACAACTTCAATTACCTACATATTATGGTGAAAATTAAACTTTTAACTACAGGTACACGTCATGTAACCTTTTTGTCTTCAATTCAGACTGTAAGAGCTATTCGTTGCTCTCAGCTATTGTGAGGCACCTAGCCGTAACTTATATACAGTATTACACAGTGCTAACAAATGCAATGAAGCGCATCGGTAGCGAGCCACTGAGTGAATGAGGCTGCAATCTCTTGGAGGTCGTCTCATCGCTATTCCGATGCCTATAAATATGCAAACTGGGGCCTTAAGATGTTGCTTTTAACAGAACGAAAAGGAAGCCGGTTTTTCAAAATGAACAGTTCAAAATAGTTCTGGGTAATAGGGTTATTTAATTTAACATAGATCATGGTTTCAAATTGTAATTCGTAACAAAACAAGGAGGTTAATGCACTACCTAATTAATGTAGCTAACGCGCCAACAAAAAGAAGATAAAAGAAGAAAAGACTTAGTTGCATTGAAAAATAAAAATGAACATTATTATCCAAAATCATAACAACTGGATAGGTATATTCAGCGACGGGCAGCTAGCAGCGTGATCTTACAGCCCCTCACCTTCAATAGTCAGGCTGTTCTCGCTTATTTAAATATATTCCAACTATCTCCGGGGCCAGGCTCGTTCTCAATACACCGTCTTCTCGTTACATATGAAAAGGTCCGCGTTCATTGGCCGGACGCTGCTTGAATGTATTTGTTCATAGCATTGTGTGTTTCGTTCGATTGAAAAGTACACGGACCGTAAGGAATAATGCATGTACAACATATGGAATATGAAAATCTTTATATTGTCCTCTTATTTATTGTGTTTAGTTATTTAAATACACATACATACATACATACAGTATACACATACTTAAATACGTATAGTATAAACTCGCGCCTTCTTCCCATGGGGGCAGGCAGTAACTACAGAACGCCACCTGCCATTATTTGCCTAAATACTTTGAGAACAAGATGTCATGCACTGCATAAAACATAACTTTAGGTGACTATTGTGTATTGGTATCTAGTTTAAAAAAACAAGCGTCCCGCCCCTGCTTCGCACTATTTTACGCGTACATTTCTTAATATTACGTAAGTTTAATATGAATGTACTAAACACAAACCTTCCGGAATAAATTCTTTAATGGTTGATACCGCATAGTTCAGCTAATTATAAATTTTGTAAATTGTAAGTATAGCTACAAAGAGCAGTAACCTGGCATAAGTGGTGTTGGTACTGCTATGTTAGAAATTTTATTGTTACGGCAACAATATTTCTCTTCAATATGAGCGTGACATACTCGACGAAGTTTATAAATATCTTCATTACTCAGACCGATAATCTTTCCATCAAGGAGCCATATTCGAAAACGAGCAATGTCTTTTTTAGGGTTTGGAAACCAATGAAGGACTCTCCGGGAACCTGCAAAAAAAGGAGTTGTTATTGATTAAAGTGCAAATCTAATATTAGGTCTTTACCTATGAAATTGCCGTTCTGCAGTACTGGCCATTTTAAATCAAAATAATTTTTGTTTGGCTAAGAATTCTAATTTCAAATTAATTTTATTTTAAAAACATGGATTTTTTTTTCCAAAAGTAGTCATTTGTTTATTGATTAGTGTTACATTTTCATCGCATTTCAATCTTTTTCGTCATCATGGATACGTTAAAAATTCGAGTAATTATGGAATATGAGTACCGTCGTGGCAGCAACGCGGCAGAAGCGGCACGCAACATCAACGACGTTTACGGAGCTAACACTACAAACCAACGCACCACTTGTTATTGGTTTACTCGCTTCCGTTCTGGAAATTTCGACCTGAAACATGAACCTCGCGGTCGTCCGAAGACTTTGGTCGACAATGACGAATTAAAGGCGATTGTGGAAGCTGATGATACACAATCTACGGCTGAATTAGCAGCAGCTTTCGACGTTAGCGTCAAAACAATATTGGTCCATTTGCGTCAAATTGGCAAGGTAAAAAAGCTTGACAAATGGGTGCCCCACGAACTCAATGATCGCCAGCGCGAAGTACGCGTCGAGACGTGCCTTGCACTGCTCAACAGACACACAAATGAAGGAATTTTGAACCGCATTGTTACCTGCGATGAAAAATGGATTCTGTTTGATAACCGCAAGCGCTCAGCAAGTTGGTTGGATCCTGGTTCAGCACCTAAACAATGCCCTAAACGAAAACTTACCCCTAGAAAAGTGATGGTCACTGTTTGGTGGTCTAGCGCCGGTGTGATTCATCACAGCTTCTTACCAAACGGGGTGAGCATTACTTCAGATGTGAACTGTGAAGAACTGAACACAATGATTTAGAAGCTGGCACATCTCCAACCAGCATTGGTCAATCGCTCGTCTCCGCTGCTCCTGCACGACAAGCGCGACCTCATACTGCACAGCAGACGGTCTCCAAGTTGCAAGAACTGGGGTTGGAAGCTCTCCGTCATCCGCCCTACTCACCAGACCTTGCGCCTACAGACTACTACTTTTTCCAGAATTTGGATAACTTCTTGGCGGGAAAAAAATTCAATACCCGAGAGGCAGTACAAAATGCCTTTGAAGAATTTGTTGCCTCCCGTCCAGCTGATTTCTTTAAGAAGGGCATCAATAAACTGCCACTGCGTTGGCAAAGATGCATTGATTGCATGGGTAATTACTTCGATTAATACAAATAAAAAATGCATGAAAAAAATTCGTTTAAATTTTTTCATACAAAACGGCAATTTCATAGGTAAAGACCTATTATTACTTGCATAATCAGCCTATAATGTACGAGCCGGAGGAGCTCGTGGCTAAGTAATAACAGCTGCACGGATCGATCCATCAGGTTAAGCTACGCTTGCCGGGGTTGGTCCGTGGATGGGTGACCATCTTTACATACCGAGACTCCTCCGTGCCTCGGAAAGCACGTTAAGCCGTTGGTCCCGGCTGTCATTCGTGGATCTTTGACAGTCGTTACGGGTCGTCAGAAGCCCGAAAGTCTGACAATCAGTCTTACCAAGGGGTATCGTATTACCCAGTAATTGGGTTGTGGAGGTCAGATAGGCAGTCGCTCCATGTAAAATATCGGTATTTAGCTGCGTCCGGTTAGACTGGAAGCCGACCCCAACATAGTTGGGAAAAGGCTAGGCAGATTGGTTGATTTATTGGTGAATACCGCATCAAAATTCTTTGCGCAGTTTAGAAGAACAAAGCAGTCTCAACTCTCAAGACAAACATGAAAAGCGTCTTCATATTATAATATCTATGTATAGATACGACTTAGTGGAATAAGGCATATTTACTTACGTCTAATTAGGTTCAGAAACAATTTGATTTTCAAGAAAATCTAGACTTTAACAAAACGGCTTACTTATGTAAATGACGAGGAATTTTGTTAATGACTACGAGTAAGTCGCAAAATAGTCAGTGTTTTACATTCAAATTGTTTGCCGCAATAATAATATTTTTATTATTAATCAATGGCTTATCAGGATAGAATAGACGTTATAAAAACTTATGCTTATTCCAAACCCGAACGTAATTGTTGCAGTTTTTTAAAACTTAATTAAATCGTAACAGATTTACAAACCCTGCTATAAATCAGAAAAACTTCCCCAAAAATTGTTAACCCAAAACCGTACAGTACAGCGTAACCACTAATTAACTATCGTCAGTGGCACCGGGCTGAAATAAATCAAGTGACACTTGTCACGGACGTCCCATAACTTGTAAGTTATGCGGCGATCGCGTGCGTCTGAACCCGCACATTCACGGAGACGTGTGACGCGCTGTGAGTGTTGGTTGCGCTCATTTAGCTCAATCGATGATTCGGTTTTGGTTTATTTAGAATGTTATCCGGGACCATTTTCGGTCTGGGTATAACTTAAAAAAGATATTTGTTTTTGCCATCACCAATAGTTTATTCAAAATATTTTTTTTGTGAAAAGTTTTTTTATTGCTATAGCTATTTTAACTCCACTCAAATATTTTGAAAGCTTTCGGGTTTTACAAAAGCAGCTTAGGTATAAAAAAATCCACTGTCAAAAGAATAACAGATTAGGATTCTAAGAGGTCCAACGGGAATAAAAAATCCAATTTAAGTCATCTAGGTAAACCAAACCACACCGTAGCAAGACTGTAACATATTGTCAGTCCACTGTCGGCCAGTGAAACTAATAAACGAAGTGCGCGGTCAGCCAGTCGGTGGAGTTGTATCAAGTTGTGCCAACTTCACCACTTAACACCGTCCTGTTGATGGCCACGGCTCTCTGATGGAAACCGGAGACTGAGGCGAGACTGTCCAAATTGTTTAGATTATTTTTTGGCATCGATTTTGTAAGGTATTGTTTTAGGTTTCAGCAGTAACCATTAATGTTATATCTATCTCAGATTTTGATAGATTTGTATTAATAATAGTTAGTAATAGTATAGAAATACCAAATTATTGCAGGCGTTTTTAAAACTTACTGATAATAATACCTAATAATAAAAGACCGCAATAGCTGCAATAAACTAGTTATGCGACATAATTTAATCGCGAGCAGTATATAACTCTGTGACCAACTCAGTTCAATCCGATAAAACAAAATTCGTTTTACTTTTATCCGCACAGAATACCAAACCCAAGCGCCATTCATATTTAAAGTGCGAAACTTTCCAAAAACTGCTTTCAAACTGTGCAACCAGAAGAAATTAGAAACACATTAGCATCTCTGCCAAACCTGCTTTAGTTACTAGGTGCACCGACGGAAGTTTCAAGTAGAGACTAGCCGCAGTTAGAGCCAGACTGATCTAATTTTCTGGCTAAATTGCCGCTACATCAGACTCGCGTCCTGGCTGTTTGCTCTGTTATAGTGAAAATGTTTAAGGGCCTTTGGAATTAAGTATTGAGCATTGAGTGTGATGAGTATGTTAGTAGTTGGTGCATCCACATATTTTAATGCAAAATAAAATTAACCATTTTCTTTCCCGAAATACATTTCTGCAGTAATTTTCATGTTTCTAGTCATTATACATATTTAATAAATAGCAGAGAAACTTCACAAATAGCAGCCACATATATTCATAAATGCACAAATTGCCCGCTGCGTTTGAATTCTTTTGATGGAAGTAATGAGCAGTGACACAGACAACCATTTCTATAATAAACTACCAAGTAACAAACTTTAAAAGTCTGCGGAAATATTACGTAGTATTAAAAAGAACATTTCTGAGAATATGTTTTATGTGGAGCATACGTAACTTCACTGTGATTAAATAAATCAAGCATATTGCATTGCAGCTTGAAATGAGCAAAAGGCAAATTAATAAGACTATTTAATTTTTGACTAGCTGACCTAATTTTTTTATTTCGAAATTTTTATTTTTAAGTAAAAACTGGAATATTTGTTTGTAATAAGTAGTTAATAGTTTTGTTGTAAATATTACATTAGAACTTGACAAAGGTTTTGAGATGTTTTGTCTTTGACACCACCACACCCGTAGCTCGTATCAATAAGCCAGGCCGTCACACACCGCACAATTTGTAGAGTTGTGAGCCTTGCATAGTAAGGGGCTTCGTACGAACGTACGAACGCTTCGTAGAACGAAGCCCTACATTAAATCTGATCACTTTTTAACAGTGAAAGCGTTAGTCTTGGCAACTTACTTTACATGAAATGTTTTGGTGGGTTTTCCGTAACAACCTGATTAAGACTATTCCAAACATTTTAGAACAAAAATTCGCTAAATCGGTCCAGCCGTTCTGAAGTGATGCCAATACCAATGAACAGTATTTATTTTTGTATAATAGATATTCTGTTTTTGCTAAGCAATCAAATGGGTCAAAATACTTAACTTCATTTAAAAATTACATTAGCTCGGAAACAATATAATGTATCATATTAATTAAATGTTCCTCGGCTAATGTAAATTTTCCTCCATTTATAAACAACACGTCCTGCTTTTGAGTTCCGTAACTAAACTAAAGTAATATTGACTTAAACAAAGTAATAAATGAACCGTACATTGTGTAAATGACATAATCGCACGTTCAATACTGGCGCCTTTGTTACAGAACATAACGTTCGTCTTGTCAAAGAAATAAAAATTCACTGAGCAAAAGTCTTCGCAAACATATCCTTTAAAATATCGGAAGCGAGACTCTTTGCTGAGGGAGCATGGTTATTGAATTTTGTATCGCCCGACAATTTTACTGGGGAGAAGTATAAATGTTGCAAATGTGTGTGCCCATTAGGATATGACCGGATGCTGTGTTACTAACTTTGTTTTTTTTATTTTGAATATAATCAACAAAGTATCAGAAACCTATTTAATTTAATTGACAATGCGACATATTTGTCAAGAAAAGATAAAATACACACATTTTCACGAAAGATTATATCAAAATAACTTTTAATATATTGTTGAAAATTTTCAAATAGGCCCCAAGTTGAAAAAAAAAGCAATGATAAATACATTTTCAAATTGCTAACACTTTCTATTTAGTAAAATCTGTAGGTGAATAACTTTAGTTTTCAATCCAGTACGAACTTAGAATTCTTGACGATCTATCTACCTATATACATTTGTCATAATCAAGCTATATACAAGCTTCGATTGTGATTTTTTGAACTTTGTGTTTCCTATATTTAGATAGATTGCCAACTGTCTGTGTATAGAAATAAAATAATATAATTGTAATTTTGAGCTGATGGAACTTCTAAGAAACAGCCTTTGTTTATAAGTACATGTGATTTAATTAAGTCTTATTGAAGGTATCCATTTTTCTTTGTTCTCATAGGTTCCTTTGCCTTATTTCTATTTGCGGTAGCAAATTATGTGTTACCAAGAAAACCATTTTGATCATAAATAAAAACGATTCCTTGACAATGTTTGACATGATCATGATATATTTTCTACTCAGGCTCTTATGCGGTCCTAGACGGTCAAAATTGCTTGACAAGCACGCTTTACAAGGCTTGACGCAACGTCAAACATCCGCACTCATTGTTGTTTTTTCCCATTGTTGTAACGCTGTAGTGTTTAGATAAGTGTTATAATGTACAATCGAAGTAATCATTTTTTATAATTTTCGTTTTAGTTTCGATACCAAGCACACTGAATGTGTTGCTTGACAAGCATGCATCTAAACAGCCAAGCATGCTTGACAGGCATTGCAAAAATATGATTTTTCATCAAGCATTATCAAGCACTTAGTTTACTTGTCAAGGACATCAAGTTTCGTCAAGTACGTCTAGTAAGACGTGCTTGACAAGCACGAAAAAATGACGTGCTTGTCAAGCAATTTTGCCCGTCTAGGGACCGCATACCATCCACCAACTATTTTTTACTTCCATGATTTATGTTGTTCCATATTCAAACCAATGTTCCAAAATGGAACCCGTAGAATGTCCCTTCACTTTTCCATCCACCGGCCATTAACATGTCCCAAAAGGGCTACCTATCGTTTATACGGACAGGTAACGTTAATAACTAGCCATTAAATAAACTACGCAGATATTTCAACTGCGTAAAACGGACAAGCCTGGTTATTACAGTCATAAAGACCTATTTAAATTTTCGCAAACTTTTCTGAACTGTTATTGCGGTTTATTCCGTACTGCTGCTTCTATTTGTTGTAATCTTGAAATCGTTTTGCAAACCTAGCGAAAGCACCAAGGTAGCCCTCGAAATTAAATTTTTCTTACGATTTTTGCAATTTGCAGGTCAGTTTCAGGTTGTATGTTGATCAAAATATAAATAGCGACTCAAACAAATATTATTTATTATATATCTACAGAATCATAATTTATAAAAAAAACCATCATGATGATTTTTTATTGTTACCCCATTGAATAACTAATTGAAGTCATGACATTTGAGGCCAATGCTAACTCAAGGGATTGTATTATTAATTTTAATGAGTATAATTCTGTAAGTACATATTTGTTACGATCGCGAATCATATCACATTTAACATATAACCTGACACTGACGTGCAAATTGCAAATAACGCAAAGAAAAATTAATTTCTTAAGATCCTTAAGCTCTTGCGTTTTGCGTTGGAGCAGGAGCTCAGTAATAACAGCCACATGGGTCGATCCATCAGGTTAAGCTGCGCTTGCCGGGGTTACTCCGTGGATGGATGACCATCTTTACATACCGAGACTCTTCCTTGCCTTGTATTGCAAGTTAAGCTGTTGGTCCCGGCTGTCATTCGTGGATCTTTGATTGTCGTTAGGGGTTGTAAGAAGCCTGAAATTCTGACAGCTAGTCTTACCAAGGGGTATCGTATTACCCAGTAACTGATTTGTGGAGGTCAGATAGGCAGTCGCTCCATATAAAGTACTGGTACTCAGCTGCATCCGGTGACACTGGAAGCCGACCCCAACATAGTTGGGAAAAGGCAAGGCAGATTGATTGATCTCATGCATTGTGTTCGGGTTAGAGCCTTGATGATTGTAACGGGCCCCCATGACCTCTAAGTACCTACATAGCTTCCTATGAGATTCCAAAAGACGAGAGATCGCTATGTGCCTTGTCTTATATAACGAAACGGTACCTAACGGTTTAAAACAAAGAATATTTCAGTATCTAAAATCCTTTTAAGTCACTTTCATCTACTTCTTCTTTTATCTTATCTTTTCGTGCATATGTCATAGCTGTTTTAGTTGACTGCCTTATTGTGAAGACGCTTCAAAGTTTACCTTTTAAAATCAATGAAACAAAAGAAAATACTTTTTAATTTTTAAGTAAAATCTTTTTAAGAGCAGACTTGAATATTGATGGAATAGTGCCAAGATCGAAAAATGTTCACACAATTTTGCTGCGACTCGTGTACCTTGACGGCAAATGGCATGATACGAGTACTCTCTTGTGGCGTCATACCACGTCATGTCTTAAAAATGTAATTATTTTTCTCCATATTTATTTATTAGTTTTCTTCAATAATAAATTCTTTCAATAACCATCAATTTCGATGTTTCACATCTGCCGAGTGTCGCGTGACAACCAACATTTTTTTCATATATACAAGTGTACTCAAATTGATTTAAATGTATATATAATACAAATAGCTATAGTTCATTAAAACCGGTTCATACGTATCATATATTTAATTAATTTATTTGCCCACAAAGCAAGCGGAGCGTTGTGCTTTTAAAATAATATCGAGGCTAATTCGTCGGCGAACCGTATCAAATAATGTATGCGGAAAATAAATTATTATGTCAGCTTTCATGTTAAGGATTTAATTATAGCTGGAATATTGTAGGGCCGTGGAGGTGCTTGTTTATAGTTTAGGGAATTAATTTTCAAAAATCTTGCCTTTGTGCTCACTTTCGAAAGAAACGCTTGTGCAAAATTTCATGGTTATTTCTAGAACCAGCGGTTTAGGCTGTGCATTCAATTGTCTGTCAATGAAATAATTTAAAATTTCTAATTAATTCAGGGGGATGTTTTGAGGCAATGAGTATATAAGAGGAAGTTTGAAAGTGGCACCGGTGACTGAAAAGTTGTGCGGAAATCGGTTGTCATGTGATGCGGATGAATGAGGAAAATGCCGTTTTTGAGTATGAATGTGGATGGCTATACGAGTAGGGGAAGACCAAAGAAACGATGGATGGACTGTGTGAAAGATGATATGGCTAGAAAGGAAGTGACTACCGAGATGACGACTAATAGAGAAGTATGACCATAAATAAATTGGGATAAGAGCAGGAGAATTTTGATGATTAAGGGGATGTTTTGTAACATTTTTATTGATTATGATGCCTTTAGGTGAGTTTTAGGTCTGACTACATGTTTTAGTTGATAAAATTACCGTCATGAATATTATTGATATTATTGATACGTTTGATATTATTTAATTATTAGGATTTCAATGTAGGTGTCTTGTTTTTAAAATATGCTCTTTTTTATACTATTTATTTTATTTTAATAAGCAAATTGTAAAATTCAATTCCGATACTGCCTCTTTTTGTGTCTACAGCGACTTCAGAACTTGTGAAAGTATTTTTGTTCTGGCCTCGGTACAATTATTAACTAATTTAACATGTTCTTAGACAGCGACCCGCCGGCTTACGCTGAAAACCAGCGCCGTTGATTCGTGCCTTTGTGCACGGGACACGGCATTATGCTGAGCGTTAGCCGTTTCGCGCGGCAGTGACGCTTATTTCCGTCTAGGATATTGTCAATTTTTATGTTCATAATAAATACCCATTTGTTTTTGTTTTTAGGCACAAGTTTAAAAACAATTAAGTTTCAAACATTTCAAACATATAAGTTCAAGAATCTACAATAAATTAAACAAATGCCTACACATCTACCCATTAACCAAGAGCAAATGCAAAATGAAACTTGAATCCTGGTTAAAATCACAAAACTATGATGAAACAGAGAAACTCGTGGAAGTGTGTCACTCCCTCACACCCACACAACACACTTGCCACAAACACCGCCTATCTTTCATTTATCGCTCACCCACACACTCATTCACCCTACAATTACACATTAAAAATCAATCCCAAAGAATTTTTTGTCCCGTACTTCTTTATTTTGTCTTGTTTGTTTTTTCTTTTATTAACTAAATCTAAATTACCTATAAGTCTCTTTTTGCATGGAACATTTATTATTTCTGTATCTGGAGAAGGGCGTTGTTAGCTGCGCTACAGTTTATACTTTTGCAGCTATCATCGTTTTACTTGTTCTACTGTCTTTTGTTATTGTTCCGAAATAAATTTTATTTTTTTATTTATTTAATTTTACGTAAGTATGTGCGTCACTTTCACGTGAGTTTTTCTTTCTTTCTTTCATCATGATCATGGTAAAAGCTAAGTGATGTTATCTCAATTACCAAGACAGTCTTAGTTTTTTAACATTTTGCATGATATCAATTTAGAAGGTGTACTCATAAGCTATAAAAACTTTGTACACTGTACGAATACGAAACACAAAAGCAATTTAGTTCCCTATTTTCTGGACGTAAACCGACGTTAGCAAAATTATTAACTGAGTAATTGTAAAGTGTAAGTTTCTGTGAGTTTTCAGTCTTAGTCTAGACTTCATCTATCCTAGTTATTCAACTAATAATGTAATCTAAATTTTGATTAATGTTTGTAACTCAATTACGGGGATTATATTGTAAGTTAGCGGTGGAATGTATCTTAAATGATTTTTCTCGGATATTCAAATAAGAGTCATCAGTCATTCACCATCCTTCAGCCCTTAACCTTATACATTTGATGTAGGAGCAGCCTGTCTTCTCGTTCCATGCATCTTTATTAGCCGTCATCTTAGTAGTCAAACAATCCATACAAAACTTACATACGCATACACTCATACAAAACATTATTTATTTATTTATATAAATATTATAAATATACTAAAACTTTAAAACCTTTCCTTCCTTCCAACCTTTTCTTTATTTTTCTTTTTCCTTTTTTTTAAACTTTCATCTGCATCACATGCCCATATCATGGCAACCGATTGCCATAAAACTTGTCGGTCACAGGCGCAACAATATTATTGCTTTTCATTCCTCTCTTTTGTGGCTTAACTTAAGAATGAGCCAATATTTCAGAATTGGGGCTATACAATGGGGGCTACCACAATAAAAATCGACGTCAGGTGGCGCCACTGATACGACAGGTATAGAGAAATGTCAAATGACCGTGAAACCTATGGCTTTTTGTTAGTTATTGTTACCTAGCGCAGGAGTCTGGGCTTCACTTTGCTTGTACACATTTTTTATGCCAATAAAGAATTTTATTTTTATTATATTATTATTATTATATTTGTGTTTTTGTTGAAAGGAACTTTATTCTTAACTTCTTCTTAACTTTATTATGGACGATTCAAGGTACTGTGTAGTGAAAGTTAATGAATTAAGATTAGAACTTAAAAAAAGAGAGGCTAAACCAGTGGAACAAAAGAAAAACTTGCCCAAAGGTAAGGTATCTCAAAAAACAAAAACCTATTTGAAAACCAGTTCGAAGGAAGCTTATCTTATAAACATGTTTTTTGAATTACAGGCTTCAAGATGGCAAAACAAAAACATCGAACTTCTATAATGTTATCTAACCTACAAACTTTTGTTTCCGTGCTAGTGGCGCCAACTGGTGACCCTTATAGAACTAGACACCATTGTATGCAAATTTGTGACGCGGCATCATATAATGATATCGTCCAAATAAATCTAAACTCTCGTTAAACAGTCCGATGGGTTTACAACACAATCGTTAACATTGATTTTATGTTTTCCAATATTTCCTGTAAGGAAATCCGTCAAGACTTTGTAGAATGTAAATATTCGGGTATAAAGCTTTTCTACAGCCTTGTTATCGGAAATAAGAAAGTTTAAACTTTAAACAACAAGTTTTACAACTTCAATCTTGACTTTGTTTTGTTTTGTTTTATTTTTTAGCAATGACGGGATGTTTTCTTACACTGTTTGTACGGAGCTAAAAGTTTTATGTTTCTTCAGTGATGGTCAGGTGCAAAGTGCCACAGATAACTAACACACTAAAATGATCCCCGTGTATAACCAGTTATGAATGAATGTGGACGAAGCATAAGGAATAACAAGTCTATCAGACTTGTATTCGTTTGGCTTCCTTGTTTTGATGTTATTGATGTTATTTTCACTCAAACAAATATTAACTTTATGCTAGTGTAACCTGAAACTCAAAGCATTTATTTCAATCAAATCATTTACAGGCACTTTTGAATAGTCAAGGAGTTGGTCAGTCAGAAATATGAAGTTAGTTACCCATTCCAAAGTGTAGCAGGTTCCTATGGAGAAGAACGGGAACTCTTTTAAATCAAAATATTGTTGCACAATATTGTTTACATCATCCATGTTGAAATTATAAGTACATATTGTGAGAACGATGTAGAAAGACGTGCACGTTAAAAGCATCTAGATCATTAAGTAAACAAAACAAAAACATTTTGATTTGTTTTTGTTTTGTTTACTTTATGCTTTAGGCGCTTTTAAAGTAGCTACTAGGTAATTAAAATTAGCCGTGGCAGCTAAGAGGTGATTAGAGACCCAACTGACGGCACCCGTTCACGAACATGATGCATGTTGCCAGTACTTATTATTGAAAAAGTCGTAAAAACATTTTGAAGTTGTAGCGCAAACTGAGCTCTAAGTGTGAGAATAGGGATGATGACATAAATTTTTTTTGTCCGTCATATAGGTTTTTAAAAAAATATTGGACACGTATTTTTTCTTTTTTTACGTAATCAAAAGGTTACGGCGATACATTGAGTTAAAATTTGGCATGACGTCACGCCTAGCTAGATTTTATACGTAGAAGTGACGTAGCAAGCCCCCACTCCCCGAATTTAATGCGTGTTATCTAAGTATTTTTTTACTAATATGGTAAAACACGAAATACGTGTGTAATATTTTTTTATTATCTGATCAGTCAAAAAAAAAAAAAATTCAAAAAAAAATATAAAAAAAGAAATTCTATTTAGTCCGTCAGCGGACAAAATAGAATTTCTTTTTTTATAACCATGCATCATCCCTATTTTAACAGTGCTTTCCAAAACCACTTTTGTTTACACGTTTAGAAACTAAATCGCGAGGGCTGTATTAGGCAGGTATCACAGCGGGTGACGTTCTATACTATTACTTTCTGCACCCATGGGAAGAGACGTGGGTTCATGTATGCATAATGGTTATCTTGTAAATCTACAAATATATGCTAAATATTTGTAGATTTAATAGCATTACCATCCAAGTCATAATAAAAACTGGGTCATAATGTTCACTGAGCTGCCGTACTAATATTAATGAAGGTATCGTAATTAAATCCACTGAACTGATATTAAACTATTCAATGAAGTTGTCCAGTTCTTGGAAGAAAAATATAAATTGATGAAATACGAGCTGTTGTAATGTTCAATAGGCTCGTCTTTGATTACTTTCTGATATTATTTGTACATATATCTATTTTGTTTTATTTTTCTGTTACTGTATTACTCGAGTTAATTGTCTTTGTGTATGCACATGTTGCTGTGACAAGTAAAAATATTTTTCATTCTTTCTTTCTTTTATATTCTCATCTGATGGTTAACGACGATGTAATTGACGATGGTCAACGACGATGCAGTTGACGATGGTAAACGACGATGCAGGTGACGATGGTAAACGACGATGGGGTTGACGATGGTAAACGACGATGCGGTTGACAATGGTAAGCGATGATGCGGTTGACGATGGTAAACGACGATGCCGTTGACGATGTTAAACGACGATGCAGTTGATGATGGTAAACGACGATGCAGTTGAAGATGGTAAATGACGATGCAATTGACGATGGTAAACAACGATGCGGTTGACGGTGGTAAACGACGATGCGGTTGACGATGGTAAACGACGATGCAGTTGACGATGGTAAACGACGATGTGGTTGACGATGGTATACACTTGCCTAGAAGCAACCTATTCATTCGTGACTTGAAGACTTTCAGTTTACAGCTTACGAGAAACATGACATATATCTGTCATTTTGATTAATTTTGACGTCTGAAATCGATTTTAAGGTTCCGTAGTCAACAAGGAATACTTATAGTTTCGCTATGTCCGTCCGTCCGTCTGTCCGTCTGTCCGTCCGCAGCTTAGCTCAGAGACTCTTGGTACTAGAAAGCTATAATTTGGCATGGATAGACATATTCATCACGCCGACAAAGTGGTAAAATAAAATCATGTAAAAAAAAATTTTTTTAGGGTACTTTCTGTACACGTAAAGTGGGGATGTTTTTTTTTCTCGTCTATCCCATGGTGTGGTGTGTTGTTGGATGGGTGTTTCAAAAATATTGTGGGTTTGTTAAAACAATTTTTCGATTTAGGGATCCGTTTCTGAAATATGCTTTAAAGTGAAAATTTTTGTTAGAGTCAAGTGTCTCTGCCCCCCCGCCAGCTAAACGGTTAGTTTTGGATGGGTGAAAAAATTCACGGTACTTAGTAGAATATATAACGAAGTTAAAAGGAAAACTATCACAGCTTTTCATAGTCAACCAACTTACATCTGCAGTAGGCTTTTCATAGTCAACCAACTTACATTTGCAGTTGGAATGTATGGGAGACCATGTTTTTCAACTACAGTGTTAAGTTTGTTCTTGGGATAAATTCATCCCAACTACGGAACCCTTCATTGTGCGTGGCGCACTTGGCCGGTTTTTTCTATAATCTTTTTGAACACAGCTATTATAAAAACTTTAAGATTTGGTAGTTTTTCAAGACCTGTTCGTATGTTGAATAGTAATTCATTTAGGAAATGCTGATTAAATTACCACGACTGTTTTGGCTCTATACCAACGCATACTAATGGTTTCTTTCTGGTTTGAAGCCAACTGTAATACTTGACAAACTTTTTTTCATCAACTCTAACACCAAAACTATAACACTAGGCACACAGAAAACCCAAGGGATCCCTTGAAACGCCTCCACATAAATAATGAATGCAAATCATAAGTTTTAAAGAGTCAATTTAGGAAGCAGCGGCAACCGCTCTCTTTTAATTAAGAGCAGGAAAAACTGGCAAAATGCGAGTCGGACTGGCGCATTGAGGGTTCCGTACCACCAAATCTCTAATAAATATCCTTAAAGTTCTACTAAATAGTTATCCTTAAATCTAGAACCGTTATTTTTATTTGACGTAGTATCACGTATTCTGTGAAAATATTAACAAGATCTACATATTATGGTTAAAAAAATGTAACTAACAGACGGACAGACAGACAGCATAGGCTTGGTTAAAAGGAACCCGGTTCCTTTGGCACCTTTTGCGCCCCCTAAAAATATGGTCCAGTTAGCAACCTTTAGGTACGGAACCCTAGAAACTCCAAATGAAATCGCCTCACATTTCAAATGGAAATATTAAGTATTGGCATCCCTGGTGTCGGTAATGGTTGCAAAGTTTGGTATTTATGAGGATATGGGCTCCGTAATGGGACCATGTAATTGTGAACCAAAAATATGGGAGATTGTCTTCATAATTTTGATAGGTCCATCGAAATTCCATGGGAGTTTCGAGGATGTTGGTTTTTATAGCTTGGCAAATAAATGAGTCTCTGGAATATAGTATCTGGAAAATCATGAAACCTATGCATAAGTGTCAGTCCACGGCAAAAGGTACATTATGCCCGTTTCGAAGTTATTTAATATTTTGTGAAAACGTGCAAAAATATGTTTTTTTTTTTGGTTTTTCGTAAACTAAAAGTACCTACTAGAACGTTTGAAAGTTTGTATATTTTTATTTTTTGTTCCGTAGAAGATTTTAGTTCAAAAGGTTGTCTTAAAGTTTAGTAGAAAAGGTAAAGGACTTACCTTTTAGATTCATGCAGAATTTAGATTCATTTAAAAAAAATTGATATCTCCGCTATGAGGTTGATGGTTTTTGATATCGATAGCTTATTTATTTCAGATTATGGGAATATGCATAACTCCATACCGGCCTTAAGGTACCTTTGCCTATGGACTGTCAAATATTATTCCATAACGACTAAACATAAAAGTTTCAAATGCGTTTATTTGCATTGGCACTTACACCCTTTAAACTTCTCAACAGTGACAACAGAAAAACTTAATTGAACCAAGTCTTTCACAAGTACTGTTAGCTTGTTTCAAATTAATGTTTTAATTTCAAATAAATAGTCGCATTTTCTAGATAAATTCCATTGAAAATTGATTCCATTGAAAATAATTTGTGAATTCTATTAAAACTTATCGATTATTACGGAAGTTTGGATTTAATTTAAATTTAAATTTCGAATTAAATTCACTGTGGCAACACTGTCAAAGTACAAATGATTTTATATTGTAACTAACTTTTAAATGTATTTAAATTACGACAACTGAATGTATTATTTCCTTTGGCAACGCTTAGAAATGACGGTTATGATATTATCGTTATTCTGGGTGGGGTAAAAGTCATTTTAAATTGTATAACGGAAGGCAGGGCCGTGATCATGGAACCACGAAGGAAGTCGGTTGATGCTGTAGGTAGAATTCCGTACGTATAATTCAACACTACTGTAACGTTTTAAGTTGTCGAACTTTTTTTTGTCAATAAATTGCGTCATGTACAGGGAAATCAACGGCTACACCTTTTTTGACAGTATGAATGTCAATTTGCTTAGCAATTAATTTATCTCTACCTACCTAAGGGTAAATCCTAATGACTCCTACAGCGACAAAATCATTACTAATTATCTAAACATACATTGCATACTGTCGACTTGCCAACGCATTAGGCTCGTCGCACACACTGCGACATTAATCTTTGTCAGCGAACAGCCGCTAATTAGTTGCGAATTTATAACGCATAATGAGTCGTTGGGTGTGACGCCGCTTAAACAGGCAGTCACAATCATGTGTGGTAAAGTTGGAATCTGCTTTAATATGAATGGCGAGTGATATAGTATAGAGACATGTTGTCGGAGAGTGCTGAGCCACTTTTTCCAGCTAAGGATTAGAAATTCGTAAAGAATAGACACACGTCAAAGTTACAAGAGACAGCCCCTAAAACTTACCTGTTGTGATTTTTGACGTTAAAAAATGCTAATTCTTAGCCTAATTTATATGAGTAACTTCTTGATTTTGTACTTATGCAGTTGTACTCGGGTCAAATGAGGTATTAGTCATACCTATACATTTTTCTACAATGTCGTAACTTCAGTTAAGGGTTTTATTAGCTACAATTAAGAGATCAAGTGAGTTACTCAAACTCAAAGCATTTATTTAAAATAAACCAATTACAGGCACTTTTGAATCGTCAAGCGGTTGGTCAGTCGGAAACGTGAAGCTAGTCGCCCATTCCAAAGCGTAGTAGGTACTTTTGGATAAAAACGGGCAAGAAACTCCACGGACACACTTTTAAATCAAAATATTTGTTACATCATTCAAGTTTTTTATTTAAATTTCCAAGGTAATATTTTATTTTATTTTATTTTATTTTATTCAGGGACAATAAACAGCTACAATATGTGTTGAAACAGAGAAAAGATAATACAAAATATTAACAATATTGCAGCCCACTACATTATCCGCATATTAACATAAGAAAATATGATAATGAGTGCCACTAGATAGGCAATAAAACTAATAAATAATTACATCACATTAATAATAAATTAATTATATCATGCAAAATTTTATTTATTTATTTTATTTATTTATTTATTTATGTAAAGTCATACATACAGCTATCATTACAGTAACCCAATGCGATAGTGTAGGAAAAAAATAATAAGATAATTACAAATACATTTCAATTAAAAAATTATACAATAAATTCAATTCAAATTAACGTCAATAAAAAAACAAAACAATACAATACATTTATCAATTTTATACATTCAACTCATTTCACCATAACATAAAACGTGTAATGTAACTTTTGCGAACTCGCTCAGTGAACAAGAGAGTACATCTATTTTATGAGCAACCAGGTTCAGTGTGCGCAATGTCCGCGAGAGCGGGGCCTTGGCCATTAGATTGGTGCGACCGCGTGGCAGTGCGAACAAATCGGGCCGTCTACGACGCTGTACGTACCCATTGGGCACGTACAAACCTATCTCCTGTAACACCCCCGGATTGTTGGTGTTACCTCGGAACACTCCAAGGACATACGATGCCAACGCTAGATCCCTTCTCGTCTCCAACTTGTTGTATCCCACCATGCCTAAAACAAACAAGGTAGGATACATCAAGGGATACAGGGGGTATACCCCATACAGTCGGAGGTACATGTAACGCGTAAATTTATTTTGTATTCGCTCCAGCATGAGACTATATTTCGCCTCATGTGGGGCCCACACAGCTGCGTTTCCCTCCAACTGACTCCTAATAGAAATTATAATTGATTTCTTGGCAACTAACACAAAACAAAACAAAAAAAAAAACAAATATATAAATAGTAAAGTTTAGAGTATCTTACATTCCTATTATCATTATTGGGTTATAATAATTTCCATAACATTGTATTTAAATTTGGATTTTGAGCATACAAAAATATCAATACTAACAAAATTACAATTATAAGATTCAACCATTCGACGGATAGGACAGCGCAAACCAGAATTAGTTCGACAGGTATTAATAGCAAATAAGGTACCTGCACGGACACTACGTATATTAACAGTGCGTGGAACTACATAACATAGTTTGCTCGTGAGATCGATACAATCAAAATCCCCACGAACAATACCATACAGTACAGAAGCCTCTAGATATAAGTAGACCTGCCTATACTTACGAGTATCTAGTAATTGTGAGTACGACAAATACGTTTTGTGGCATCTGTAATGCATGGCTCGTAGAAACTTCCGCTGGACTTTTTCAATCTCGTCTATGTATTTCTGGTAAAACGGGTTCCAGATAGGGACGGCATATTCTAATTGTGATCGTACAAGGGTCTTATAAAGGTAAAGGTATGTGGAGACCCGCTTGAACTCAGTGGACGATCTCATAACGAAACCATACATCTTAAATGCTTTATTTACAATTGTTTCTATATGTTGGTTTAGGGACAACTTAGCATCAATTAACACACCAAGATCTCTCACAGTTGATACATTACTGAGTGTTGTGTCATGCAATGAGTATTTAAAGTTAATAACTATTTTATTCTTAGTGAAATTGATGCAATTGCACTTGCAGAGACTAAGGTGTAGTTTATTGTTTAGACAATAGTCAGTGAGTCTGTCCAGATCTAATTGGAACAGTCGACAATCCTCTACAGTCTATATGGACCTATAAACTTTTAGATCATCAGCGTATATAAGAAACTTAGTATTTTTAAAACATTTATCTATATCGTTAATGTATAAAATAAATAATAGTGGTCCCAGGATTGAACCTTGCGGAACACCCGAGGTTATATGCACTGTTTCAGACTGATGACCATTCACGACAACCTTTTGTGTTCTATTTTTAATATAGGATGAAAACCAGCGAAGCAAATTCCCCCGTATACCATTTACATAATTTAAAAGCTTACAGTTTTAAAATAATAATAATAATATATACAAGTATATAAAAAAGGAGGGGAAATAATAATAGGGCATCAAAATCATCATTCAATTCGAACTTACTCAATTAGGGCGCAAGTTTCGTTAGCACATTTCTCGCCGCACTTAAGACATTACCCACTCCATAGTTACAATTATTACAAAGACTAGATTCGCAGAGGTTGGTTAAACCAAGAGCTGCTATTATGTTAAGCGTCGCTTTGGAGCGGTCCCTAATTGGATGGGTCACTGTTTAGTTCGCTAATAATATGGAAATTAAACGGAATACTACGAGTAAGTTAATTGCGAAGAGAAACGTATGATAAGAATAAAAGTAAACCAAATAATGCTGACAGGTGAGATACATTGGTATGTATTTCTGGGAGGTTCGTTATGCTACTTCTTTCTTGCATTAACATAAAAAGTGGTAAAGGGTGAGTCTGACCTTCAAAAAGGTTTTTGAAAAAAAAACAAAACTCAAGTAATTTAAATTGAATACGGAAGTTCGCCATGATGTATCGTTCTATTTCTGTCTCTTTCCAATCCTACCTTTTACAGTATTACTTCTCTCTACGATTATTATTTTTTTTATAACCAAAGTTTTTTTTTTATGTTGGCCTTCACCTAAAGTTTAAGTTTATTAAATGGTTGGTAAACAGATCTAATTCTGATACCCTTTAAGATCTAAACAAGCTCTGTTTATTCGGTACAAAAGAGGTTCTGAGAAACCATTTTGAATACTGATTTGGGATTTAAATAAAATGTAATTTCAGGTGTTTGCGATTTTACAGTTAAACGAAATAAGTGAGAGTTTGTTAGTTGAGTAGTTTTCAAAGACAATTAGTTCTGAAAAAAAACTTGCCTCACAAAAATTAAAAAGTTCTGTCAGACACAGCTAGAATTCCTACCTTAAGTGCTTTTTTTGCTGCCTGCTGTATCCTATGATCCAAATTAAAACCCCTAATACATCGTCGACGTAATGAAAAGCGAACACAGAGGTCCCTACAAAACGTCCCTCGAACTTTTCATGTAGGCATTATTGCATGATCAATCATCGTGTCGCGATAGTCGATCAATTGCCGTCGCTCCCCCTGCGTCAAGCGTGAAGGTTGCCAGTGTTGCCACAGATATTAATTAAAAAAAAGCCGATTCTTTTTGTGAACCAACAATTTGGCAGCATAATAGCCCGCTTTGTTAGCCTGAACACAATTTTATGAATTTTTTAGTCAAGGAAGGCTTAATATATTGGTTGTTTTACAGTGAAATTGGATAAATTGAATTGATTTTCGTAAGGTAATATCTTGGCATATTTCTGCCTCTAATTTTTAAAGGATGGTTATTGGTTAAATCTAAGTGCTATCT
Organism: Cosmia pyralina; assembly: GCA_946251885.1. Taxonomy (NCBI): domain Eukaryota; kingdom Metazoa; phylum Arthropoda; class Insecta; order Lepidoptera; family Noctuidae; genus Cosmia; species Cosmia pyralina. The sequence goes on from OX276345.1 coordinate 1,060,009, forward strand.
ATCCTTTTATTTCGTAAGCAAGAGGCGCGAGCTATATAACAGGAATGTTTTTAAGGGTTTTTACTGTTTGTCTTTATATATGCTTAATTAATGAGTACTTTCCAAGTGGATCCAGAGCGCAACATGACTGACAAAGAAAGTAGGTATAACTATGAGGAAACCTATCCCTAGGCTGGACCTTAAAATTTGAAATCGCAAACACAGAAGCATTTTACGATTATGAGGAATCAGAGAATCTTTTCGGCTTCTTAACATGATACCCGGTCACATTCTCCATACACACTTTACACACACACACACACACACACACACACACACATCACTCACCCACATTTTCTACAGAACGCATTGTTAATTTAAACTCTATTATACGAGTACATCAAATCATTTTTTTTTTTGGTCCTTCAAAAATTATTGCAAGTACAGTACAGTCCGATTTATCGGTCAGTAATACGTCGCGTGTGACCGGTATCTTGACGAGAATTGCCGTGCAGAAGCACGTACATGGTTTTTAAAATAATGTAGTAAGCAATGAGTTGTGCAATAAGTAGGCTAGCATCTTTGCTCTTACATGCGCGACCTACATTAGAAAGCATGACAATCATGCAGCAGCAGCATGCAGGGCACGGATGATGCTTTCTGTACCAATATTTAATTTAGTGTTCAATTAGACGCGGTTTGGGTCGGACAACTTGCATTTTTATTTCCTGATTCGAGCCCGTTGGCACTCATTGACAATTGCACTGACATTCTATAATTAATGTTGGGGTGCGTTTGCATTTGCACCCTACATCATTTTTTTGATGGTGAATACATCTCCCTACGGGCGTTAGTTGATCAGGGCTCACAAATAACCCTGATCACTGAGAATGCAGCTCAGAGGCTAGGTGTAAAGCGTCAACAGCTGAACGTGAACATAAGTGGGATCGGCACCTTATCCAACAGGAGCAAAGGAAAGGTGAACCTGCTCTGCAGGTCCGTACAAAACAACTTCCAGTTTGCTACGGAAGCATTGGTCATGCCACGGGTGGTAAATAATCTGCCTAACGCCACATTCTCAAAGAAACCATGGCCTCACATAACAGACATCCTCTAGCCGATCCAGAGTACAACGTATCAAGGCCCATTGACATACTTTTAGATGCACAGGTCTTCTCTGAGATCTTGATGAATGGCCTAATTAAGGGAGAGACTACTGAACCTATAGCTCAACAGACTCGCTTGGGGTGGATTCTGTCAGGGAATGTCACCAAAACATTCAACTGCAACGTTGTAATAAACCAAGTTGATGACTTGACGAAATACTGGGAAGTGGAAGACATCAGTGGGGATTCGTGCAGCTCGATGACGTCAGCGGAGAGATATTGCGAGGAGTTCTTCACTGCAACAACAAAACGGCTGAAAAATGGCAAATATACAGTTCGTTTGCCAATGAAGCCTAACTACGAACAATTACTGGGAAGGTCAAAGCCGCGTGCAGTGGCACAATTTATGCAATTAGAAAGGAGATTATGCAGGGATGACAAACTGACAGAAAACTACATTTTTTTTTTTTTTTTTTGGTCTATACCGTATATATATACCTATACCGTATATATATATATATACATACACGGTACGGTACGGTACGGTACGTGTATATATACGGTATAGAAACAAGAAGAAAGAAGCGATATATATATATATTTGGTTCTCTTGTATAATTTTGTGAACCTACCTGTCAATGTAACTGTAGTTTATTTAATTTGTTTGTTTTTGTAATTTTATTTTGTCTATCTCGCTTCTACATCATATTCCCTGTAAATTGAGAGATCTGACTCTTGTGATACAGGAACTCCTAGTACAAGAGTCAGGGCTACACAGATGTTTGTGTCTTTGAAGTGTAAATAAAGAATTTATTAATTTATTTTTATTTCCTTTGTCGTGTGTCAAATTATCATCAAATACCGGTTGATATTTTTATTTTAAGGACGGTGATACCTGTATACTTAAGTACATAAATACGTACACCATCAAACTGGTTCCTTGCTAATGGGGATCCCGCACAAATTAACGGTGCCTTGCCCAGAATACCGAGCATTCAATGTTTGTATTCACGACCCATCCATTGACTTACCTGTTTCTTGTTTGGCAAAGAAATGGGCTCTGGGTTGCAAAACTTTCCTATTTTCTGATATTTATGTTATGACTTTGTCACCGATTCTGAACATTCAATTTTACGGTTTTTATTCACATGATATTATTTTATAGACTATGCTTTATTGTACAGTCAACACACCCTGGTAACAATTTAACATTGACCGCACCTCTATTTTCGGTTTTCGTCGTCCAAGTATTACCACGGTCGTGCGGTAGACCGTTGGTCTACCATACTGGAATTGTAGATAAAGTATACTCCCAAATTACCTCTAAAACATAAGATGCTTTTTGCGATAAAAATAAGAACGTGACATTTCTCCCACGGTTACTCAACCGTATTCAACCCCACCATTCATCGCCACTTAACCCATAAACCACCACGGACGTAAAACAATAAAAATCATCCTAACCCGCTCTGAATTCCCCGGAACCTAATGGCACCTATAAATAAAACATGCGTCCATAGACAATGAGTGATGGGTTTTATTGGCTTTCGGTGTCATGCACGGCCTATGCGTTGTTGAGCTCGTTTTCTTGTGGGAAATAGGATTGCGTTGATGTATGTAAAGTACATGTGTTACTTTCATGTTACTTTCTGACACATTTACACAAACATAAATTCACACCTTCTTTCCCCATGGGAAGAAAGTGTTCTGTAGTTTCAAATAATAAAAAAAAAATAATAATATCAAAATCAAGTCATTTAATCAAACTAGGCTGAGAATCAGCACTTTTCGAATGTCAAAATAACTTAAGACAGTCCCCCGAAACGCCCGCTCTTTACCGCTTGCTAGTGCTTTAGGTGGGAAGAAGAAGTGGCGCAACAAACTCCCCAGCACTACAGAACGCCATCTGCTACAATCGTTACATACTCCTTTTGCTCCGTTTACGTTCATACATCTGGTCAAACACGCATGCCGGTGGCGAGAACTACGCACGTGACCTTTCTGAAGAACATCACCAATTTTCGGCGTTTCTACTCACATCTGCCTTGTAAATACCTACCTTTTGTAAGTCGCCTTTCATTGCTCCTTTCAACATGACCAAATCATCTCAGCAAAATCTTCAATTTCTCTTTCTTTTGCTTTGTCTCATCATTCCTCAGCTTGTACTGTCTGACTGCAGGGAATATATGACATACAGAGGAGGACTAAACGTTGATCACCGCCGCCTTTATCTATTCTATTGAATGTTAGCAGATCATTATAAGTCCGGGTTTCCAAACTACGAGATTGACGATTCTATTATCTAATGACATATAGTTAGTGACTTCAAGATCTTGTAAACTTAGTACTCGTAATATATTACATAGTACTTGAAGGTGAGTCTTATTACGCCCGGAATAAGACGAAACTGCTGCATTAGATAATTTTCTGACATAGTTTTGAATCCAAACTTTTATTTATGCTATCCGCATCTGCTTTGCATGGTTTTTACGAATTGGTTATTTTATGTAAGTTTAATTTTAATGAATTTTACACTACATAAATCTTCCGGAATAAATTCATTAATCCTCGGTTTCTGAGGTTTTTAAACAGTTTATCCATTCGATAGTGATTATTGGTTCGATTTCGTTTTTCTGAACACTTCGTTAAGAAAGAATTTAGCTTAAAAGTCCAGAGAATTACTGTCGAGTGTTTATCTGAGGACATCAAAAAACCGAGCATTAGGAAGAAATTCGCATAAATAGTTAATTTTGTCGAATCAATATTAATATCAATGAGAGTTTAAAACTCGTCGCGCGCTAATTAGCAGACACAATAAAAATGTTATTGTTATCTGCACACATGGTGTGCAATCGGCATTTTAAGAGTTACGAATTGTTCAGAAACTGGGCGGGCAGTAATCATTCACTGTCATCACATGAAGTGATAGACAATATTGTAAAAAAAAAAAACTTTTTAATTTCTCTTTTTGTTTTTATTTGTGGAATACTATTCTTTTGACTAATTGTATGTGTGAGTATTTTATGGAAGTATTTATAATGTGCGCCATACCTGTACAGAAAAGAGTAACTAACTAATACTATAGGTACAGGTATAACATAAAAAAGACCTACTTACTCAAGCAGGTATTATTTATTACTTATAAAGCCAAAATATTAAATCAAAATATTATTTAAATAATTTAATAAACTAAATATTAGAAGAAGAAAAAATAAAGTAAAAATACAATTACCAGAATAAATAAATAATATAAACACAAAATAAGCGCTTTTCCTCCTCTCTCCTACCATGCTGGGCGCGACAGGGTCCATATTTGTGTCATTAATGTTAAGCCTACCTTTTTACCAACATTATGGAAACCAACAAAAAATAGTTGTGATTAAACAATATTTTCTTCTAAATGATGGTGAAAACCACACCATAATCCGTTGCGTAGTTTAGAAGGACAACGTAGCTACTTTATTTGATAACTAGCTGCGCCCCGCGATTTCACCCGCGTAGACCGGGATAAAAAATAAACTATGTATTCAGGGTATAATATAAGCTATCTGCATACCAAATTTCATCTAAATTGGTCCAGCCGTTTGAGCGTGAAGAAGTAACAAATATACAAATAACACACACACTCACAAACTTTCGCCTTTTTACTATTAGTGTGATATCTATAGTTAAAGATAGTCCTATATATATCTCCTGTACGTTTTCTAAGTTTTGATGCAAAATACGAATTTTCCGTGCTCAAACATCATGTAGATTTTTTTGCAACAAACTGCTAACAGAATTCCGGAACTTTCCGCCAGCAATTGGAAGTTTGTATCAGACTTCGAAGTCAATCCGAGTTGCTCCTAGTGCTACAAGTTCAGTGATTACTTGCACGTGGGGTCTATACTCGGGTACCTGCCTGTAAAGTATGATGCATTAGACAGGTACAGTACCACAGATTAATACAGATGGGACACTCCGCAAAGTCATTTAAATAAAAGCGACTCTTGCTACGACACAATAAAGTGCAATTTAGGTCACACAACGCTTCATTACCTACAGTTATATTCACCTATAAGTTGTCTTTCTTTCTATCGCGTAACTCTTATACCTTCTGACTCGTTAGGGTTGTCTTCTTTTACGACGAGGCACGTGAGTATCAAACTAACCAGCCCACACTGAACTGACCCAGTGAGATGAGCACGCCACGTACTTGTAGCTTCATACCTAAACTGCAGAGTGTCCCAACTGTATTCATCTGTGACAGTACTAGAATTTAATAAATCATTAAAAAGCAACACGTTCGTTTTTCCCAAAGGGTTGTACGATACACCACAATTAACATAATGCAAATTTCAATCACCAATGAGTAGCTCGAATGTCACAGCACTAGTACTTTAATAACTGTTCCGTATGTCTTACCTTACTAATGCATTATTAACGTTTTGGGGCTTGGACGTCTATAGACGACATAACAATAAAACTTCTATTGTATCTCGTTTACCATCCACGAACCGATTAACTAGTTTGTGACTGGTTGCATTGCAATTTTAGTTGCATCGTCCTGGCTACTCATTGGTGACTTGAGTTTGTTATTTACTAGTTACTTTTGAGTAGCTTCGTGGACGACGGGCCGAAATCCAACGCAATAATAAAAAAAATAAAAAAAAAACATTTGTTTGGACCAAACACTACGAAACACACAAAAACAAACACACACAAATGGGTGAGCCTTTCCCTTAACTGGGCACAACTCAAGATATAAGCTTGATCCTTGGCATGATCCATTCAAAAAGGCAAAAACATGAATACTCAACGAAATAATTAGCTCACAATTATTTTGCCACCGATTTCGGTTTCTGGCAGAGCGTTGTGAAAAACCGAAAGATCCAAGCAGTGTCTTGTCCCTGGCAAGGATTAATGTGCGGCGAGATCAAGTTCCACTAAGTTACACTAAAGAGAATAGGAAACAGAAGTCCAAGTACTTACAGTACTGTTTAGTTTTCACAATGGTGAACAATTAAAAAGGATACAGTACCCAGGCTTTAATATAAACTCAACTCAAAGCATTTATTTCAAATAAACCAATTACTTGCACTGTTGAATTGTTAAGGGTTCGGTCAGTCAGAAAGACGAAGCTAGTTGCCCATTCTAAAGCGTAGTAGGTTCCTATAGAGAAGAACGAGCAAGAAACTCCACGAACAGTCACTTAAATCAAAATATTCTTACAAAATATTGGTTACATCATTCATGTTTAAAATATACATGTATGAACAATTTAGAAACAACACGTAAAAGGCGTCCGTAATAAAAAGATAAAAACTAAAATAACTAAATTAAATATAAGCCGTGGCAGCTAAGAGACGACCAGTAGTGCTATTCTGTAAATATCTCACCGTGAAAACTTATGTGATGTGATCTTAAAGTGAGCTGTCAATAGTGTCAACCCCTAGCATTAGGGGGAATGACGGCTCACTTCACCTGAGTTATCACGGTGAGATGTTTACAGAATAGCATTACTGTCCTAACTGACGGCGCTCGTTCACGAACATGACGCATGGTTCAGCACCATAAAGCATATCAAGTTTAAGATGAACACGCTCTACAAAACGTGAACCTGTCTCATAAATTGTATGTGCCATAAGATTAAGTTACAAGAATTATAATCTATACAAGTAATTAACATTAGAACTCTAAGGGCCTGTTTCACCACCTACGATTAAGTTCCTATTATCTTACTTGGCAGATTATTTCATACAAATTCTGTTCCATTTTTGAATTTATTCGGTGAGTAGTGACTATTCGGACATCATGAAATAGACCTAAAGAAAGGCTGACGATACTTCCTTAATTTTTAAGGTAGGTAGACGTGATACAAATTTTGACGACGTTAATAACGCCCTACTGCAGGTCCAAAATTGGTTCACTGCTAATAATTTAGTATTAAATGGGATAAAAACTAAGTGCATTAGATTTTCTTTACCAAATGTAAAAAGTAGTGATTGTGAGATAGTATTGAATCAAGAGAAACTAGAATTCGTCGATAAAACCGTTTTCTTGGGGATCACGCTCGACTCAAGGCTACAATGGAGTCCTCATTTAACATCACTTGCAGGACGGCTAAGTTCAGCAGCAAGGCTAAGTCAGAAAAATCCGTCAATTTACTGATGTAGATACTGCGAGGCTAGTCTATTTTAGTTACTGTCATAGTATCATGTCTTACGGTATTTTACTTTGGGGACGGGCTGCAGACATCGAGTCAATTTGTATTCTGCAGGAAAGAACCACTAATGGTTCTAAAGCCATATATAATCTCCGCAAGCGCGATTCTCTAAGGGAACTGTTTAAGGAAATTAACATCATGACGGTACCTTGTCAATATATCTACGAAAATATCATGTACGTAAGGAAAAATTTACATCTTTTTAGTAAAAGAGGTGAAAGGCATAATTATAGTACTAGAAAAAGGGACCTATTAGCTCAACCAGGTTTCAGACTAGCTAAAGTAGACTCGTCGTTTATGGGGTACTGTTTAAAATGTTACAATAAAATACCTTCACACATACTTCAACTCAATGAGACTAAATTCAAAACTTGTATAAAACGCACACTATGCTGGCAAAAACGCACATTATAAGTTTGGGGATTACATAACTGATAAAAATGCTTGGCTCAATGCTGGTCCTGCTCCACAACCACAACTAATTAATTAACATTTGAAGATACTGTTGGAGCTGCTGAAGATTGTAAGACTATCATTGCATTGTATAGACTCAATCTCCTTTGTATTATATAATTGCATAGCACATGTGTGAGTACTATGTACATACTCTAAAGCTACCATTTACTGGGTACGTCTTTGTTTGACTTGAATGTGCCCTGGCGGCTGAGAGTATGTGATGCTCACTCTAATGTCTCGCTGATGGTGGCGCGTGTTGGATCATTTAGCTAATCCATGCGTCAGGTTCGTGAACAAGCGCTGTCAGTGAAGGCTGGTCATACCTTAGCGGCCACGGCTTATTTAAATTTAAAATAATATTACAATGTAAAAAAAAAAAATTTAAATATTTGAATTGTTTTTTTTAAGGACGCTTTTAACGTTCTACATCGTTCTCACATGTAAAATTTCAACATGAATGATGTAACCATTATTTTGTAACCATATCTTGATTTAAAAGAGTGTCCGTGGAGTTTCTTGCCCGTTCGTCTCCAGAGGTACCTACTATGCTTTTGGAATGGGCGCCTAGCTTCATCTTTCTGACTGACCGACCCCTTGACAATTCAAAAGTGCCTGTAATTGGTTTAATTGAAATAAATGCTTTGAGTTTGAGTTGAGTTTGACTAATATTTGCCAGATGTCAGCTAGCACACGACAATATAAAAACTAAAACATTGAAAACTAAATTAAATACTAAAGCCTCCAGACATAAAGGACGTACCTGCTTACATAAGCAATGCTGGATTATATTGTTAAAAGTAGCGGTAAGTCGAAATCACAAATGATAAACAATCGTAGTAATAATTAATAAACAATACAATTAATAACAATAACAGAACCGTGGTCAGCAAGACGCACATACTCACAGTGAACCTTCTGTTTGAGTCACTGTTGCGTGCATCCTCTCGGGCAGTGCTAGTTCCGCCTCCCGGTGTTCCTGCGACAGAACACGACTTGCTTAATGACTCTGCATTAAGAGTGCCGATGCAGATCTTTGCCTTTAGTCTTCCAGTAAACTTCATCGTTTTGTTGGTAACTAGTAAAAATATACATTTGCTTTCAAGAGTTTAATGTTGCGAGTAATGTCACAAACTGCTTATTGCCCACAGAATAAATAAAAAACCAAGACATAGTGCTGTCAACAGTGACGTGTGGCCGGATTCGTAAACATGTGTGCATTTAGTGAGGTGTAGTTTAGTTGCAGTTTGGTGTAAATCTGTGCGTGTGAGCGTGTATGCACAGAGCGAGGTGTATTTTTGCGCATGCTTAACTGTATTGTTCGCAGCGCTAAGTCTTGATTTTTTATTTGGTCTGAGATATTGCCATACATTTTGTAAGTATTATAGACTGCAACAGCACACACCAACATAGTTGGGAAAAGGCTAAGTAGATGATGATGATTTTGTGAACATTGTTGTACTTTACAGTAACAGAAAGAGTTTATGGCGGAATGTTGGAGGTGAACTGTCCTGGAAGACTTAGGTTTTGTTTTTATCTATGCCTGAAAAGAGTCTTCCGACTCGGTCATTGCAAGAAATGGAATTGTAACCATTCTAAATCGATGTACAGTCAAGTCTTTTATAACTTCGTTACTTTTCAAATGCTTTTCTATATCAAGTCAGGACACATTGTACCTTTTGAGGCTACGGAAGTGAGCAGACCAAACTATAATACTTATTTAATTACCTACTTGAGGACAAAATAACATACACCTATGGACACTGACGAGTTTACATTAGTCCACAATCTTTTTAATGGCCTTGCTATTTTATGAAATATGATGAAAAAAAAAATTATAGTGAGAGTGAATATCGGTATCACGATTTTAATTCGGTCCGAAATGAGGTAAATAGTCTAAGGAAATGTCTAAAAGATGGTTAATTGTCATTCTGCGCTATTTGACATTACGATGCAACATACATAATAATGCTGAGTCGGTAAAGTAGATTCTATCGTGCAGTGAGCTGACAAAAGTAGCCCTTAAGAGGCCTATTACATTTCGACCGTGATTTTTGAGTTAAATGGCCAAGTTTGGCGTTTTTATTCTGAGAAAACTGAAAGACTTCGGCAACTTTGACTTATTGAGTGGTGGAGAATTTATCTATTTATGTAAAGCCAAAATTCCACAAGTTTTTCATAAAATGCGCGACGGCATTTTTTCGACCTCGTGGATTGAACTACTGTACGAATGAAAAATCAAATGCAAATGAAATGAAAAATATATAATAATATCTCTTAGGTTTAGTTGATAGCAGCCTCAGAATTTTAAAATATAGTAATAAAAACAATAAAAAAAAAAACGTTTATTTTCTCCACCACATGATGAAAACCTAATACAATACATAACTTGTGTTTACAAAAATACATTTATGTTGCGGAGACTGGAGCCTGTACTAAGAATACCTGTGTTATGTATGGAATGTCTATAAAAAATCCCACTCAAAGCCATAAAACTACTAAAACGCTCACAATTCGCGCTCGCTCCTTACTACATCAATATGATTACATACAATTTATACCAGAATAAACGTTAATTAAAAAGAAATTAAAATTTTATACCTTAAACAAAAAATAAAAATTATAAACCTTAAAATAAACGTAATTACAACTACCAAATTGCTACATAAAGCGATGCGTCGCCGTGCTTCAATTTATATACCTAATCTGTCAGAACGCAATTTTGTGATACGCCTCTTAAGGTGGCGAATATACGTATTTTGGATTTGACTGTATAAGCAGGAAATTAAGTAAGTATCTATTAGTATGTAGTTCAGTCTGTCCAACCTCCCAACATCGCCAGCTACCTAATAAATATCTAGCGGATAAAGTTTATATTTCTTTCTATTCCGTAATAAATATTTGATGCAAAATCCACGGCATTATTAGTGAGTTACCGCGGATGCTAATACGAATGGCGATGAGATTGAGAGCGAGATTGAATACTGAATGAATAAATGAGAGGCGTCTCGGCTATTCACAGTTAAGCCGAGAATCAGCCGCCGGAGGAAAGTATTCTAGAAATGGGACTTAAATAAAAACTTTTTCACAAAAAAATACAACCGACTTCCAAAAACAACACTACAAAGTGAAAAATAACTTTAATTTCGGAAGTCGGTGTCTGATTAAATGTATTTTTGTTTTTGCCACCGACTTCCGAAATTAAAGTTATTTTTCACTTTTTAGTGTTGTTTTTGGAAGTCGGTTGTATTTTTTTGTGAAAAAGTTTTTATTTTTCACTTTTTAGTGGGTCTGTTTATAATTTGTATGTTTCAATAGTTAAATGTCAATTGCTCATCACATGTTGCAAAATATTGCTTTTCCCGATGCTGGGACGTTAATTGTTGAGGAGTTCTGCTGGTAAGAACCAGGAGAACTCCTCAACAACCACTCACCACACGCATTGTGTGACGAGCGCAAATTGCTTAGCAACCATATTAAAGTAATCGAATCGCAACCCGTGAAATATTTATCATTGAGTAGTTCCGGTAGCCATCTGTGGTCTTCATCATCAGTTCCACTTCACCAAGTGGTGCTTTCCGAGAGCAAATGCACGAGCTACTATAAAAAAATACCCAAATCGCTATAGGTGTGCCTATAATATTTCAAGAGTTCCTTCGATTTCTCCAGGATCCCATCATCAGAACTAGATTTTGACAAAAATGGGACCATTTGGGAAGTATACCCTTTCCAACAAAAAAATATTTTTTCAAATCGGTTGGCAAGCGACGGAGTTATGCGCGAACAAACATAAAAAAAAAAAAAATACAAACATCCGAATTGAGAACCTCCTCCTTTTTTAGAAGTCGGTTAACAAACGAATAATGGTAGTTTATGTTATTGTGACTTTAATTTCGTTTATGATACTAAGTATGATGCCATGGGAAAAAAATAGTTTTATTTAGTCCGTCAGTCAAATAATAAAAAAATATTAGACACGTATTTTTTGCTTTTCATATTAATTAAAAAACTTTTTTACAAAAAAATACAACCGACTTCCAAAAACAACACTACAAAGTGAAAAATAACTTTAATTTCGGAAGTCGGTGTCTAATTAAATGTATTGTCGTTTTTTGCCACCGACTTCCGAACTTAAAGTTATTTTTCACTTTGTAGTGTTGTTTTTGGAAGTCGGTTGTATTTTTTTGTAAAAAAGTTTTTATTTTTCACTTTTTAGTTGTGTACCTACCCCACACAAATTCTAATACCACTATCTGCAAAACAAACTAGAACATCATCCATATAAAAGTGGGGAAAAAATACGTATTATTGAAGCTAACTCAAAAAGTACCTAAGCAAAGTTAATCAATTTTATATGGGACCAACTGTGATGTATACCCTCTCGAATAAAACAAAAAAAATTCAAATCGGTCCAGCCATCTTCGAGTAATCGTTCAGACGAATTGAGAACCTCCTCCTTTTTGAAGTCGGTTAAAAATTACTTGGATAAAACGCATTAAAGTTGGGGAGTGGGGGCTCGCTACGTCACTTATAAGTATAAAATCTAGTTGGGCGTGATGTCGTAAGCTCCTGCGCACGCAGCAAAGTGCCGCGTTGCGCACTATCGTCGCTGCCCCTCGCTTCGTGAGGAACGATGTCATCCAGCGGGACCTCGGGATTGAGGGCCTGGATGAGTTTGTGCGGCGCCTCGCGAAGGGGATGTTCGCGCGTGCCGGCGCGTCTGCTCTGCCACAAATCAAGCAGATTGCGCCCTGGCATACGCGCCCCCCTGACGCGAGGAGACCCTTGCCCCGCGACCTGCTCGCGGACGTGTGACTCCACCCCGGACTGGACTTCCGAGTGAGTCGCTCTCAGCTTACACGCGGCTCACTTGTGACAATAGACTCCACACATAACATACATCTGTTGCGTGATGCGTGCTAGGATAATTTAGGCGTGTCGCGCAGCAAACAGTAGACATTCACCTCTATACAGGCGCATAAATACACACGTGAAGACGCAGCGCGGGCGCGCGATTCACGTAGACACCGGGTGACGTCACACAACACAATGTCACCCACACACCCACTACACGGTCTCCCTAACCCGTGCCAGGCTCGGCTAGCTCTGACAGTGGGGCGGGCGGGAGCCACTCACCCCTTCTGTAGGAACGTCGATTCCGTATCTCTGTCGCAGGTCGCCTTCTGCTGGGCTTCCCCCATGTAGGTGGGGGTTCCACCTGGTAGGGGTTGACCGCCGGGATACGGTGAAGAAAGCGGCGCTGATTAGCAGCGTCGTGGCGTGCCTACAGACACAGTAATAGCAACCACTCACAGGGACGCGCATATCCGCGTCCCATCATCTTTTAGGCCGCGTAGGCCGATCAAATGAGGGGCCCGTAGTGACGGGCCAACGAGCGCTACCGCGGAGAGGGGGCCACGCCCCGGCACCGCCAGTCGCACCCCCTGACGGGGTGGAGCGATGTCCAACTAGTGGCGTGATGTCATGCCATATTTTAACTCAATGTGTGGTCGTAATCTTTACATAAAAAAATTAAAAATACGTGTCCAATATTTTTTAATACTCTATATGACGGACAGAAAATAATTTTTAGTCATCATCCCTATTTGGCAGGGTTGAATGTATCACAACAACGAAGCGAATTTGTTTCAACGTATGTTACTTTTCACGTTACGTTTCACATAATTTGTGTACCCACCATTTATATTTTATATGCATGAAAAGAGTTTAAAAGAATAACTATTTCTTAGTAACAGTTTAATTTTAGACAATACTTGTTCCACTGCAGGGCTAATTCCTCTTTAGATACGAACAAAGAACAAGCATTAAGCACTAAGCTAGCTCACAGCGAAATGACTAATGATTCTGAAATCAGCCACAAAAGCACAAATAATATGGTGAGGTGTGTAAATAGCCTGCACATTTGAGCGTAGTTTAATTAAAGAATTTTCATGTTTCAGCATCAATTTTAAATGGTCTAATTAGTGTATTAGGGTCCTGAAAAAAATATATGGCATAGATACAGCCTTGTTTTAGGGAAATTAACGGTTCAAACACGATAAGTTGTAATTTCCTCGACGAAAAAAAAATCCGAAACATGGTCGATTTCAAAACTATTTTCCGAAAATTGCTAATTATGTAGGTATCAATATGGCGGACCTCAAGAACAAAAATAAAATTCGTCATTATTGAATCTTCGACGAAACAAAACCAATACCACATGGGATGAATTTGCAGCAATTTAAGCCCACGTACCTTTGCTATCCAGAGATCTCACTCAGACCCAGGGAGATGAGAGGTTCCTGGTTCGTGCACGCATGCCGGGGCTGGGCTGCCGGCCGGCGAGCCAAATCTTCTTAAATTCACCGGTGGACTGGTTGAAACTCCAAAATCCAACACAGCACTATAAGTTCTTGATAAAGCACAGATGTAGGTCCATTTACTTTTCAAGAAACTTTAAGATTTCACCAGAAATAAATTTTTAAAAGCGGAAGGTTTCTGCAGCTCACTGTTAAATGACTGATGATTCTGAAATCATCATTCTTATCATCATCATCAATCATCAGAGCTAGCTTGGTGCTTAATGTTTGTTCTTTGTTCGTAAACCGTAAATCGGGGCTTTAAGTAGGTAATCTGAATTAACTACATTAAATCCCGGTTTCTTTATAGCGATTGTTAGCCAGATTCGAACCTGCAACATCACACAACATTATTACAAATGCTCACCACTTTACCATAGACATAAAATAACAATAAACGTACTTATTCTAATGTTTCGTACTCGCGCTCTCAACGAGCTCCTTACGGCACCAAACTGACTATGCTTAGGATAGCTAATGTACAGATTTAAGCCGAGCCAGTTTTATTTTTAAACCAACAATAGTTTCCACACGATTAAACCCTTCGTTATACTTGAATAAAGATCTGGAACATTTAAGTCTGTGGTACAGTTTTTGTTAAATTTAAACCTGCAATATAGAGGTCGAAAGTTTAAATTAAACCTGGATTGTATTTTTTGGAGTTCGGCAGTCGGACTCTGGAGGTTTCTGCTAAAAAATAGGTCATGAAAGTTTTATATATTTTGGGCTACAAAAAGTGCTGAAATTAATTTGGAGCTCTCACTTTGCTGACACAGAATTTACAACAAAACTATTAAGAGTATGAAAAAGCTTTGTATTACGATACAACATATTCTACTGCACGATCGAGCTACGCCGTAGCCCCGGAGCGCTACGCCGTAGCCCTACAGCACTACGACGCGGCTACGGCTGGCTACAGCTTCACTTTGTACTGATAGTTTCACGACACCAGTTTCGGTAAAGAAACTTGATATAATTACTAAACTACCCGCGAGTTGAGGAGTTTACAGTTTAGCCGTCGCTTCATAACAAAGAAAACTATTTACGTTAATTACGAAACTTTATTAGCGCTATACGACACAATTACTTTAGCGTTTTATTATGCGGAACCATTAACCGACCTCATTTTACGCCCATTTTCATTTTTATAGTTTAATAACGCCTCTATCCATAAATTGTGAGGGATTTACTTGTAATATGCAGATTTTTATGGACAATTGTATTATTGCGTTCCTAAGTACTTTGTGATGGCTTGGTTTCTAAAGTAGAAAAGTAAAGTTTTAGAATTTTTCTAAAATACGAAAGTAAAAAAAACTACACAGTTGAGTAGACAAAAGTTTCTCGTATTTTAGTATCCTACATTTTGTGCCTATCATTTTAATTGTCAGCTGCAACACTTAAACAATATCTGTCAATACAAAAGCGACATATATTTCTAACTCTAACTCAATAAACTTACATTTTAGCTGATAAAGAAAGAAAAAAAAATCTTTATTATCCGACTTCAAAAAGGAGAAGGTTCTCAATTCGTCGGAACCTTTTTTTTTAACCGACTTCAAAAAGGAGGAGGTTATTATTTTTTTTTAATTTTTTTTTATGTATGTTCCCCGATTACTCGAAGATGGCTGGACCGATTTGATTTTTTTTTATTTTATTCAAGAGGGTATACATCACAGTTGGTCCCATATAAAATTGATTAACTTTGCTTTGGTAGTTTTTGAGTTAGCTTCAATAATACGTATTTTTTCCACACTTTTATTATGGATGATGTTCTAGTTTGTTTTGCAGATAGTGAGTGGTATTAGAATTTGTGTGGGATAGGTACACAACTAAAAAGTGAAAAATAAAAACTTTTTTACAAAAAAATACAACCGAATTCCAAAAATAACACTACAAAGTGAAAAATAACTTTAATTTCGGAAGTCGGTGTCTAGTTAAATGTATTTTCGTTTTTTGCCACCGACTTCCGAAATTAAAGTTATTTTTCACTTTATAGTGTTGTTTTTGGAAGTCGGTTGTATTTTTTTGTAAAAAAGTTTTTTCCAAATACAATAAATCAAACAACCATGCACAATTCAATTAAGTTACAAATAAACAGAAAAGTATGTAATTTTTTGTTTAGTATGTTTCGGTACTTGTTATGGTTGTTAGATCGGCACTGATTCTCTCCTGTATTACGGTGGAACAGTTTTCCTCGTCCTCTGCAAGTATAAACTTCTTACATTTTCGCTAATACATATACGTCTAGAGTTTTATGTCCCATAAAAACGGCATTGAACATTAAATTTGATGTCCCATGGAGTAAACGAATGCCCTGAAGATTACCTCCGCCATAACTGGATGATTTGTGGATGATATAAATCGTACATGTTATAGGGGATGAACAC
Source organism: Cosmia pyralina (assembly GCA_946251885.1). Taxonomy (NCBI): domain Eukaryota; kingdom Metazoa; phylum Arthropoda; class Insecta; order Lepidoptera; family Noctuidae; genus Cosmia; species Cosmia pyralina. The sequence continues at coordinate 1,076,498 of OX276345.1, forward strand.
TGAATTCAAACAGTTGTATGGAATCTATTGAATTTTGTGGATATAGCCTGCGTCCTTTATATGGTTATATAAGCTTCTGTCCGCGACTTTCTTGTTTTAACACAGGATAGTTATATCGTGTAACAGCAGTGGTAGCCCAGTGCTAACTAACGGCCGCGACTTACGTAGGTTTGAACCCTGACAGGCGCTCTACTATGTGCAAATTATTTCATCGCTACTGCTCTTAAAATGATGAAAGAAAACGTCGTGAGGAAACCGGCATGTTGTAGAATTAAACATTCGAAGACATGTGACATCCACCAACCCGCACTGAGCCCGCGTGGTGAAATGAAATTGTTTATTCTGTAAATAGGATATCGGAATCACTTTTACACGTCTTAATAAAAAAATATTTGTAAAGAAATAATAATTTCTTTAATAATTAGTTTATGTAGCGCACACCACTGTCGGTAAAGAGTGAACAAGTATTTCATTAGATGGCGCTGTTCGCAAGACAGCCAACTCGGTGAGTAAAGCAGGATGGATGTTGACAACTGTTTTCACCGTGACAGTGATTTTATTGTTAGAATATTATATAAAAGAATTGTTATTAATTAATAGACTTTTAATGTCGTTTCTTTATTTTTCAGGTAGGATAGAATGAGTTAAGTTTATCAGTGTACTTATTACTGTATGTATGTGAGTACTAAAATAAATCTTTATTTTTCAGAGCAACACGATTGTTTATTTAAAATTTACAATTCCTGTTAAGAGATATTGTCTTATATATTTAAAAAATAGCTAGATGAAGTCAAAATTTCCTATCTGACTACCCTGAGAAAAAATGGCAAAACAAACTCAGGGTCAATGTCTCTTTTAAAGTCCAGACATAATCTTGGTCAGGTTGTGAGGACCATGTAGATCCATGTCTGAAATGGTCTTTTGGGGAAAGGTGGACTACGGCTCACTCCCTCTCACAGAAAAAGGCGGCCTGAGTCCCAGCAGTGGGAACATTATGTGGGCTGATTGTGAAATGTTATCCCTGCGACAGTCTTTTAAGTGTTGGTCTCAATGAATCAGTACGACTGGTCTAGCGGTTCAGTACTTCGGCCGTGTTAAGTACTTACTTGTCGAGGCGCGTGTTCGCATCTCACTAAGTGCTGTACTTTTTGGATTTATATAACATTCATTAACAGCCTAAAAAAAAAAAAATGAATTATCTGAATAACATAACATTCAGGCGCACTCGCACGCAGTCAGAACCGAACAATGATGATAGTGATATTGTCTCACAAAGTTTAGATCATACGACAAATAGTTTACCAGAAGTATCGGAAGACGAAGATAGTAATGAAATAAAATTATTAAAGGAAAAGATAGACATTTTAACTTCTCAACTAAATAGCGCACACAAGGAGATTGAATCATTGTCACTAGAAAATTGCAATCTGAAGAAACAAAACGAAGAATTTACTAAGAAGAACGAGATATATAAAAAAATAGCCAATAGTCCAGCGAAAGTAAAAGTAACGACACCCAAAAATATTATAAAAAAGCTTACAAAAACCAAACAAACTCAGACAATTGGGTTTACCGAAACTGACTCCACATCGAAAAATTGTTTAAATAATGGAAATGGCAGCGGCTTAGGCATCACAACTACACAAGAATCAATAAATAATTCAGAAAGTATTCTAGCAGGCCAGCCAATACAAAGTATACACAAACACTCAGGTTCTTCTCTATCACCAAATATAACAGAACATAATTTACGATCAGAAAATAAACAAAATGTACAGGAAATTAAGCGAAAGAATAAACTTTGCATTATAAGTGGTAATAAGAATAATAAGATCTTAACAACAGCCATGGATGTATTCTTGAATTATTACGATATATGTCATTATTTAAAGCCTACATGCGGAGTTGAAATGTTGTTAACAGGTCTAAAGTCTAAATTACAACAATACACTATGAATGACTACTGCGTCATATTGATTGGCCCTGAAGATTTTGAAAGGACGAAAGATTACTTTGAATTGATAGCTTTTATAAGAAACACCCTCAAAGACATAAATAACACAAATATTATTTTGTGTCTACCCACGTTTAAATTTAATTACTACACAAATATGTTTAATGGTAGAATTGAAATTTTTAATAACTTACTTTGCCTAGATGTAATGTCGCATGAGTATGCATATGTACTCGACTCTAACTTAAATCAAAACTATGATTATACCTCGTTTAATAAGTGGTCAGGGGCAATTAATAACAATGGTATTATCACAATATTAAATGATGCTCTGGAGCTCATCACTGAGATAAATATGTTTAATAATGTTTCTCTGTCGCAGTCCAAGTCTGTTCTGTCCACGAATGACAGTGATAGTCATAGTTTTAATGTCGAAAACCAGGCCAGTAACAAACATTTTTTTCGTATATAATAATCTAACTGTTATGCATCAGAATCTCAACGGATTGATAAGCAAATCGGACGTATTGTGTGTAAATATTGAATACCTAAAAAAATCAGAGAAAGAAGTTGATATTTTATGTATTACAGAACATAATATGACTGACTCAGACCTTATGTACCTAACCATACCGAATTTCACTTTAGCAGCAAGTTGTAATAGACATAACAGAAATGGTGGATCGTGTATACTTGTAAAAAGTATCCATAAATATAAAGTTCTTCAAGATTTTGTTAGCATTAGTGTTCCTAATGTAGCGGAATGTTCCGCCATTGAACTTCTGGGTCATAATGTGGTGATTATATGTATATACCGACCTCCAAAATCTACACAACACGAACTTAATACATTTTTTAACATACTCCAAACAATCCACTACAAATTACGCAATCGAAAATCAACTAAAACTATTATTTGCGGTGATTTTAACATTGATTTGTTAAAAAGAACCTCCATTTCTCTGAAACTTACACATATTATTTCCAGCTTTAATATGAAAATTGGTACACACAATCCAACAAGGCCAAAGAGTAACTCTTGCATTGACAATATTTTCCATAATATTAGAGGTAGTAAATGTGACGTCATTGACTTAGGTATGTCAGATCATACGGCACAATTTTTAAAATTTCCTGTTAAAAAAACTTGTAGTGTCAACTTCTGGTATACAAAAAGGCGAGACTTTAGTAAAGAGAACCTAACCAAATTTAAAGAATGTTTAATGAGCTTAAGTTTTCATGATGTTTACTCAACTAGTGATCCAGAAGTGGCATACAACATATTTTTCGACCATTATAAGCTTTTTTACGACCTTTGTTTTCCAATTATAAAAATTAAAAACACTATTATTAAAAAACCTAAATGGATATCTAAGGGAATAAGCCAGTGTTGTCGGCAAAAAAGAAAACAACTGTGGAAGTATAGACTAAATCCTAGTGAAGACAAGAAAATTGCTCTCAAACAATATAGTTCTCGTCTCAAAAAAATTGTTAAACTTACCCAAAAATCTCAAAATAATTACCTAATATCCAATGCAGAGAACAAATCGAAAGCCACATGGAAAATTATAAACTCAAACAAAAGCCAACTTCCAAAAGAAAATATTAATAAAATAAAAGTAAACAATGATACAATATCTGACCCACAAACAATTGCTGAAGAATTTAATAATTACTATATTAATTTAATAAAACCAATAAATTCACTCTATAACAATAATTCATCAGTTCCGGACAATTTTAATAATAATAATCCTAATTTAAATTTGACATCTTTCAATAACAAAATGACATTACCCAATAACTCATATAAATCTTTGTTTTTAAACCCTGTAATACCTTATGACATCAATATTATAATTAAATCACTTAAAAATACTAGGAGTGCTGGATATGATGACATTACAACATCCTCAATAAAGGAAGTTGCTCCCGTTATCAGCCCAGTACTCAGTCATATATTTAACTTATGTATTGAACATGGTGTGTTTCCGACTAAACTTAAAAAATCCATAGTGAAGCCACATTTTAAGAAAAAAAACAAGGAAGATATGGCATGTTACAGACCAATAGCACTTATCCCTATTTTTTCTAAAATATTTGAAAAAATTATATATAATGCAATAAATACTCACTTCGAGAAGTTAAATCTATTTGCTAAAGAACAAAAAGGTTTTAGAAAAAATAAGTCAATTAATTTAGCAATTTATGACCTTTTAAAAACAGTTTATACTAATATTGATAAACATGTTCCTGTCTCTGCAATGTTTATGGATATGACAAAAGCGTTCGACTATGTGCACCATGGAACACTTTTAAATAAATTGTACAGTTATGGAATAAGGGGTAACGTTCATAAACTTCTAGAATCTTATATAAATGATAGATATCAGGTAGTAGAAATAAATAATATTAATCTTTTAAATAATACCGAACAAAACCATACATCCATGCCCAAAAAAGTACTATATGGAGTGCCACAAGGTAGTGTGTTAGGTCCACCGCTATTTCTCATCTACATAAATGATCTGCCTAAAGTTTCACAGTATCCCATGGTCCTTTTTGCTGATGACAGCACAGCCATATTTACAGGTAAAAATACTGATACTTTTGAATATGATATAAATTCCACTCTTTGCAATATAATTAACTGGCTGACGGATAATAACTTAATTATCAATTTAGAAAAAACTAAATTAGTCAATTTTGGGCGTAACCATAAAAATAACAACATTAATATTCATTACAATGGGACGAAAATTGAACAAGTCAGCTGCGTTAAATTTCTAGGGCTTTGGATAGATTACGATTTGACTTGGCAAACACACATTGACACAATATGCAATAAACTTAATCAGTACTCATATGCTTTGTATAAATTATCCAAAACTGTTGATCAATCAGTTCTTTTGACCGCATACCATGCTTACGTTTCGTCGACACTGAGATATGCAGTCATATATTGGGGCAATGCCACTAATAGGGATTTAGTGTTTAAAGCGCAAAAAAGATGTGTACGTGCGATTGCTGGTATCCGTGTCCCTGACTCATGTGAACCATACTTCAAAGAATTTAAAATATTGACCTTTCCTGCAATTTACATTTATGAAGTAGCCGTATTTATAAAAACAAATGAGAATCTATTTGATAAACTTAAGTCGAAAAGACACACGTTAAAACTTTCTAATGTACCACATAAAACGGCTCTATTTAACAAAAGCTTCTTTGGCATTGCATCAAAAATATACAACAAAATACCTATTGACATTCTCAGCATTAAGGAACTTCCAGTATTTAAAAATAAATTACGAAACTTTTTAATTGATAAAGCATACTACACGATCCAGGATTTCTTAAATTATTGATTTTATTGTTGACCATGTATTAATTTAATTGTATTTTGATATTTATAATAACTAAATTTGACATGTAAAATAATTTTAAAAAATGCCAATACTTAATTATTGTATGCCTATTAGGCAGGACATATTGAAACTTTAATTTACTGTTAAGACCTTAACTAACATATGCCCACAATAAAGATATTTTGAATTTTGAATTTTGAATGAATAGCAAGTGTCCTTTGTCTTTAAGAAAATCAGAAAATTACATCTATTAGTATTAAAGAACTAGAGACAGAATTATGAATAGCTGTCATAAAAAATACTAATTTCGTAAAAGATGTCGTAACTTACAAAAGTCTCTCTCGGCACAAAGATCAGAGACGGTGAAAAAGTACCCTAATTAATAGTTTTTACAATAATTGGAATATTTTTTTTACAAAAGCCACTTACTTTTTAGTTTTATTAAACGGTCCTCAACTGTATAATTGCCTTTTGAGAAGTGGGGCGAAGAATACAAAGGTTGCTAATTAATATTACGTTTTATTTAGAGAGTTTTATACCAACTAAAGGTAATCAAGTATGAACACAGGTAAGGAGAAAGAAAATACCAAGAAACATTGCTGTGCTCCGTGTTAAATGAGTGTTTGACGGGAATGCGGAGACTTTTTAAATTATTTCGTTCCTGTCATTATTTTATTTTACTTTTTATGGACATAAAACAGTTACGCATTACAATATAAGTGTGACAGAATAAATTAAAAACTAGGTAAACGTGTAACCCACATCAATGTCCGCGAAATAATAGTATATAATACACATAGATAGTATTCATTATGTAAGAGATACATGCTAAAACTGAGCAAAAAAGACGTTTTAACTTTGTCATTCTTCAACTTACTTCGTAGGTGCATTATCATAGCACACAGTAGTTGACAGTCCTATTGATCACCAGAGAACAATTGTAAAAAAATCAAAGTTTTCATTTGAAAATCGGATTCTTCACAACAGTTACAATTTTAAAACTGAATTTATAAGTTCGCCGCCCTAACTTTCTCGCCATTGTCTGGTAAAATTTATCTTACTCAATATTTTAACTAAGCTAATGCATAATTGGAAGACATTTAGAATTCTCAAGATAAGTTTTTGAGAAACTATGGGTACTTTGAGAATTTAATGTTGTTTTGTTATCAGGTACCTACAAAACAGTTAGGTACTTACATATATGGATAACGTAACGTTTATCATATGATTTAATAACGTATTAATGATGTTGTCCTCTCTGCTTGCTTACATTAAGAAACGAGACATTAAACAAATGAATATTGCAAGATAAGACAGCATAACTGCCGTGTAATTCTGTAAGACCTCATTCTAAACTTCGAATCTGAATCCGCTGTGAGTTTCTTGATTGGCATTCTAAAAACTCGGTTGATAATTCGAATTTACACTAGCGCTACCCTTGCGAGCGTGTCAGCGAGTTTAACTAAATTGACTGTAAGATTTTGACAAGATAAAGTATGAGATGACGTAAGAAGTGGCATTCAGTAAGGTCACTTCGACGCTCACTTCGCACTCGAACCCGATTCAAAGTGTCAAATAAAAGCATTTATTTTACGAGTGACAGTGAATAGCGATGTGACATGCGAGTTGTTGTTCGAATTTTACAGAATCGACGTACTGTTGCTGCAATAAACTTTCCACTTTATTCCTATTATAAGGGCTGATTTTTCAATCATCAGGTTAATTTACTTAATGAATAAATACTTATCTATAACGTTTACACATACTACGTTACTACGTTTTCTGCTAGCTGCGCCCCGCGGTTTCACCCGCGTAGACCGGGATAAAAAGTAGCGTATGTGTTAATCCGGGGTATAAGCTATCTACATACCAAATTTCATCATTCAGCGTGAAGAAGTAACAAACATTCGCCTTTATATTAGTGTGATACATAAGATGTCAAGCCGTCATATTTATTCCTCCGATAAAAGTTATCTGATTATGGACAATCAGCCTTAACCAATAGAATCTCATAAAACACGACATAAAACCTAAACTAAAAAGTTACCGATGCTACTAAATTCATCTTACTAAAATAATTAAAAACTATAATGAGCAAAGTGGTGAAAGGCTTCTGCATTTGATATTTAATTACAGCTCGGCGGGGGGCGAGAACTGGGGCAAAAGGGCCGGGATAATGGGAATGTGCTGAGAGTACGCAGTGTTAGATGGAGGGGAACCACTGGGTTTAGACGTGGAGTGCTGTGTGTTAGGATATTAGTGAGAAATGAGAAGTAAAGGTTTTTATTAAATAACTTTGTAATGTACTTGGAGGCTTGGCGTAACGTAAAATCGCTCGAAGCAATAAAAATGCGCATTATGTCACCATTATGGAGATAAGAGAAGGTTGTAAAAAATGTTAATTGTTTGTGATTTCTGATAAAGAGTATTTCCATCTATCTTAAGAAATCTTTGTTACTTTTTTACACATACCTACAAATTTCTTCTTTGTATACTAGTCAGTAGGATTGCCAATGTACTATGGGCCAAAGTTCCGCATGATCACCTCAAAGGCGATAATCGCATGCACGGCTCACGACTCGATCGCACAAAGTTCGTTTGTCACTAGCTGCGCTCTCACAGGAATATTTTCTCAATACTCAATACTCAATACCTTTATTTGCATTCCACAATGTGTATTTAGGTGGTAACTTAAAATTATTTGCTAACATTGTGGACCCTGTCGGGCACAGCAACATAGTAGGAGAGAGGAATACTTTTTATATAAGTGTGTTGGCAACTTACATATTTTTATCGTTTAAATATTCATTTATATTATAATAGCATTTATTTATTAAAAATTATTTTAGTTTTTTTATGAATATATTAATTTTGTCTTCTTGTTTTAAGAATTCGGGTAGTTTGTTATATATTTTTATTGACATTACATAGGGGCTTGTAGAATATATTTTTAGGCGAGAAGTTGGAATGTTCAATCTTGATTTATGTCGGAGTGTGTAACGTGACTGTATGGCTTCGCGGTTCGTGTAAAATTCTTGATGCTTGCGAACAAATTTGCAGGTCTCTAATATATAAATACTGGGAAGGGTTAAAATATTGTAATTTTGGAAGTGAGGTTTGCAGCTGTCCGTCTGGTCGATGTTTACTAAGATTCTTACTAGTTTCTTTTGAAGGGTGAAGAGTGTTGGTACATCTGTGCTATTTCCCCAAAGAGTAACGCCGTAGCTCAGCCATGCATAAGCGTACGCATAATAGGTGGTGAGCGCTGTTTGAAGGTTCGTGGTTTTTTTAATTTCACGGAGAGCGTACGAAAATTTTGAAATTTTTAATCTTAGTTTTTGTATGTGTGTTTTCCAATTTATGCGTGTGTCTAAATCTAGTCCAAGTAAGGTAAATTCTTTCACAATTTCTAGTTTTGTTTTTCTTAAGTGAGCATGCTAAAGTTTTGTCCATAGTAACTCGTACATGCGAATGACAAAACAGTAGAGATTCACAATCATTCCATTCGTATGGAAATAGATTTTAAGGTTCGTTTAGGTGGAACGCTATGAAATGCTAACTTTATGGTAGAAAATCTTATAGTGGTAAATAAATTATTAATAGTGCTACTAGAAAATATACATTGAGCGATAAAATAAAAATAGAAACCAGCTGTAGTTTATAAAACTTTTTACCAAAAAAACAACCGAATTCCCAAAAAAAAAAAAAACTACAAACCGAAAAATAACTAACTTTAATTTCGGAAGTCAGTGGAAAATTAAGAAAATACAAAACCAAAGACACCGCATTCCGAAACTAAAGTTAATGTTTACTTTGTTGTGTTTTTGGAACGAAGTTCTTTAACGCGGCTTGTGGTACGAGTTGACTGGTAGAAATCGCCAAGTAACGAAAAAACGTTCGTACACGTTCTGCTCCAAGCGACTTTCTTCATTCCAAAAGAAATAAAATGTAGATGGATAGATGGTGGCTGAAAAAATTTTTAAATTTTTTTCATCATGGGTGTCGTTTTTATGTCTTTCGAGGGTGTAAAAGCCGATAGTGAGGTTAAAATGAAAATTCAAGATGGCGGCTGCGAAAATTTTAAAATTTTACCATGAAAACAACAACAGCTTGATTATAATAAAATTAACATAAGAGATTTTGATATTTTTTTTCTAATTTATTATTTTAACGATCTAATTATTATCATGTTTTTTTTTAAAAATAATGACAAATGAATAATGGCGCAGTGACATTATACATTATTTTATTAATATTTACATGCCATTGCATCGGTGAAGGAAAACCTAGTGAGGAAACCTGCACCCTAATTGCGTAACATACTTTCAATCACAATCCTAGGGTATATGAAGGAAATTGATAATCCAGTGCTTCTTAGGCTTGAAAAATTGTCTGCTCAGCAACGTAAATAACGCAATGAACTTGGCTGAACTGTCAAAATGAAAAGAATTGCGATCAATTGTCATTTTAATTTTGTGAGGAGCTCGTGGCTAAGTAATAACAGCCGCACGGGTCGATCCATCAGGTTAAGCTACGCTTGCCGGGGTTGGTCCGTGGATGGGTGACCATCTTTACATACCGAGACTCCTCCGTGCCTCGGAAAGCACGTTAAGCCGTTGGTCCCGGCTGTCATTCGTGGATCTTTGACAATCGTTACGGGTCGTCAGAAACCCGAAAGTCTGACAATCAGTCTTACCAAGGGGTATCGTATTACCCAGTTAATGGGTTGTGGAGGTCAGATAGGCAGTCGCTCCATGTAAAATAATGGTATTCAGCTGCATCCGGTTAGACTGGAAGCCGACCCCAACATAGTAGGGAAAAGGCTAGACAGATTGATGTTTGTCAATTTACTTTTTTTATACGCAAACGCTGCACTAAGTTAATATAAGTCTGAAATCGCCAACCCGTCTTGAGCAAGCATGGTGATCAACGCTCGTGCCTTCTCTGTATGAGAAGAGGTATTTGCCCTGTGGTGGAACAATAATAGTCAGGTATTATTATTGGATATGGCTAACTTGATAATCTGTAATATTTTTTTTTTACATCTATTGCACGCTGACATTTTGTGTTGCATGTACTCGTATTGTGGTCATGTTTGAGCAGTTAAATGAGTATCGTATCTTAGCTTATGTGTTATAAATAAAACTTTATCAGTAAAATTAAATTAAATCAAAGTTAGACAAAAATAGTGCATATTTACAAAACATAAAATTAAAAAACAAAAAAAAAACACAATAACCCTTAAATAAAATACACTTGCACGAATACAAATATACATAAATTGTTATAAATTATTTAAGCATTGGAATGACGATCCGTGAGTCGTCATCCAATGCCACATTATGTGGCTGTCCATCCTGCTGGCCACAGTAGCCAATACTGTTGGGACTATCGCGCACTCGCCGCAGCAGGGACGCTACCAGTATACGCAAACGCATGATAATAATATCGCACTCGCCATATAATCGAATTGCTAAATCTGTAAATAATGAATATCTCACAGTGATCGGACATACATACGAATGTTTGCATAGAAATAAATGTAATTGTAAATGTGAAAAATTGGATAATGTAGATAAATTTAAATATTTAGGTCTAACAATAGATAAGAACTTTAATTGGAGATTACATGTAAATGACATTTGTAATAGGCTAAGATTAGTGCTGAGTAAGTTTTACCACTTAAAAAATGTATTAAACAAACAGACGTTAAGAATGGTGTATTTTGCACTTGCCGATTCGTTAATAAGCTATGGACTTCTTGTGTACGGGCGAACCTTTATTACATATTTAAGAGATATCAAAGATATACAAATAAGACTGATAAAGTTTCTGGTTAGTAAAAATGTTAAAGATAAGTGCAACAAAGAATATGATAAGTTATTCCCCATCTGTAAAATCATACCCATAGATAAAAAATTAGACTATTTGGTAGGTCTGGAACATTATTACAATGACGAATATAAAGTTAATGTTAAAAACAAGTACAGCACACGTAGGGTTAGAGGGAACAAACTGGTTCAACCACAGATAACAAATTATTACGGTAAGAGAACATCTAAGTATTTGGTACCTAAAGTGTTTAACAAAATAGATTTATTAAGAGAAGAAGTAAAAATTAGTAAAGGATCACTTAAAACAAAATTAAGGATCACTTAAAACAAAATTAAAAAACATTATACAGGATAGTAAACAGAACTAAAACATTGTATTGATTAAGCTATAAAAGGATAATTATATAAGTAGTAGGTATGTACAGACAGCGGCACATCGGGTTGTGCAGAGCTGTCGAATTTCTCCAAATGATTTTAAACCTTAAAATGTTGATAGTTAAATTCAAAGTCGAATGAGAAAATTTGATAGTTTGTAGTAGCTTGACCTGCTGCTGTGTACGTAAGGTGGTTCATTGTTTTCTTTTTTATTAATGTAAAAGAGCGCGTCTCGCCATCAAACGTAAAAGTTTGGCGAGTTTATATTTAAGAAACATCGCTGTATTGTTATTTGAGTAAATAAATTAAAAAAAAAAAAAAAAAAAAATATGCCTTACTCACACCAATTCATACAGTGATTGTCCGGTAGTCTATCTACGCGTTAATTTGCGGTGTGAGTGTGTAAGTTCAAGCCATTGTAATAATTAGGCTGTCGTGGACTCCAGTTCTAGTTCTAGTTAGAGGGTATGGTTTCCGCACTTAGTCCTTCATGTGGACCATTGTGCGTGGGCCATGGCGGCCTTCCTGTCGTGGACTCATCTGTGTTTCTTCAAGCGATTCAGTAAAATAATATCTAAACAAACATTTTGTGTCACTTCAAAGCCATTTTCTACTTCGACCACATTACTGGCTCCATCTAGTGTAAAAGCACACGTAAAAGGACGACACAAACGCCTGCACATCAGTCGCGCTGCTCGTTATTCAAAGCTAACAAGCCGTGAAACGGTCACGGCTTGCAGTTTGATCGAATGACTTCAAGCATGCTTTATATACATTTTTGCGATATCGAACTTCGAAAGTTCACCACGATGCGAAGTTTTTTCGAAAAAATAAGTATGAACGTAATTTTTTTTTTTCCCTAAAATTACATCCTGTACAGTCGCAGACACATTGTGCATGCGTGTATATAGAAAAGCACGTTGCCAATAAGTAAATAATTAAAAAAAAAATATATATACAAAAACCTTCAAAAATGCTTAAAAACTAGGTCGCATGAATTTTAATATACCTGCTCTAGATCACTGTTTATTAATTAATGAGTCATTCAGTATTAAGTTGATGAGGTCTTTTGTTACAAGTAGCTCCAATTTAAAAGAAGGCCTCTAAATTGTATTTGTTAAAACCTGTTGATTACGAATAAAAAATAAATAAATAAATGTTCTTCCCCGTTAGCTTAAGATTATGACGTATACTTAAAGTTGATTTTGTACATGACCAGATAAGGAGATTCACGTCTCCTTGTCTCCGTCTTCACGTGTATTGAGCACACGTGCGTAACTGCGTACAGATACCGCGTTGCCAAGATACCTATTTTTTTTTTTTTTTTTTGTGGATGGGAAATCATCAAATGACTTCTCCCGCTCTGGGCAGAGCGTGAGGGCGTGTCAGACTTTTACTGACTAAAACCCACCCATGTTCCTTCAGTTGCCCGTGCCAGGGCCACGGTATCTCTTTCAGCTACCCGCGACCCCGGCGGCATCGGCCCAATTGACCCCGTCACTGCTGATATCTCCTTGGGGCGCGCGTGGAACACAACGCGCCGTCGTCCCGGACCTGGTCCTTACTGGACGTTGAGCTGCCCATTACTCGTCGTCCGCAAGCCCGCGCCTACGGTGGCCGAGAATCGGCAATCGATTCCCGCCGCCCAGGGCGTCTCCTACGGCGGCTAGGGGCGCGAGGGCGCGGCTGTTGCCTCTCCCTCACGTGTTCCGCTTCCTCCTTCGCGAGCATTACTGCTTCGCAGAAGGAGGTGACGGCTTCCCATGCACTCTCGCTCCGCACCATGGCCTGGACCAGGTTTTGACGCGAGAGATCGCCGCCGCCGATCGCCTCCGTGAGAACACGGCGGTGCTCCGCCCAAGCCGGGCAGACCTCCACTGTATTCTCCACCGTGTCCTCCGGGCGATCCACACAATGGTGACACCTGGGCGTTTCCTCCCGCCTTATCCGAAACAGGAACCTCCCGAAACAACCGTGTCCGGTGAGGACCTGCGTTAGGCGGAAGGTGAGGACGCCGTGGCGCCTCTCCAACCACTCCTCAAAGAGGGGACTCGCACTCTCCATGTCGCCACGAGATCCCGCCGGAGCTCTGTCCGCTGTACCGTGATTTCTCGCGGCAGCGGAGTCACTTTCTATACTTGGACTTTTAATCTAATCGTATTCAGTAACTTGACAGTTCGAAGCAAAATAATGTTACCATACTTTATCACCGTCATTATTTGTCGTTTATATTATGGTATTAACGAATATAACGTGGTTCAATTAAAACTGTAAGCACATCAAGATAGTTTCGCTAATTCGTTTTTTCACCTCATTTCCTTTTTTTTTTGTCAGGAACTGATAACCGTCTAACTGTCAGTTACTGAATACGATTAACAGTCCAAGTATAAGCAGAACTTGTACTTACAAGACTTTTACTGTCAAAGACTATTTTCGTTTTTTGCCACCGACTTCCAAACTTAATGTTATTTTTCACTTTGTAGCGTTTTTTTTTGGAAGTCGGCTGTTAGTTTGGTAAAAAAGTTTTCAACAAGGAACCCTTATAGTTTCGCTATGTCCGTCCGTCTGTCTGTGTCTGTCAAAAATTCGGACAAATTCCATTAAAAATTACTTTTATAACGTTGTTAGTTGTGTAAAACAGGTAGTAAATCTAAAAGTCAAAGTCAAAGTATTTTATTTGTTGAACATAGGTAATATGGTACATGGTATAAAATTTGCGTTGTGTCACTATGTTCTGCCTTGCAAGGCGTACAAATTAGGCGTAAAAAAAAAAAAACTACAAACTAAATAAAACTGTTTCAAACAAGTAACGTCGTAAACAAGATAGAAAAACAAGTAGATCGGACTTTTTTTATTTTTTTTTTTATTTTATGCTTCTATCATCTAAAACTCATTGATAGAGTAGTAAGCCTTTTCAATCAATAATTTTTTAAGTTGCGATCTAAAATGGTTTATATTGGTCATGCTTTTTAAAGTTTTTGGTAGTTTATTATAAATCTTTGGACCCATGCCGACACAACTCTGAGAAAAGCGCAGTATTGTGTTTTTTTAATTTTAGTGTGCTTTGGTGACGTTTAGTATTAAGTTTTTCAAATTTGAACAGATTCTCCCTAACAAATATTATAATTTCATAAATATAGAGAGATGGAAGCGTAAGTATTTTTAAACTAACGAAAAATGGTTTGCAACTTTCGGTGGTTTTTAACATACATATGGCTCGAAGACATTGTTTTTGGGCCTTAAATGCCATTTCTCTATTGGTAGAGTTGCCCCAAAATATTATGCCGTAACGAAGAGTTGTGGAGACATATGCATGATATGCAGTAAGGACAGTATTACGATTTGCAACCTTATTCAAATTGTGTAAAGCATAGCAAAATTGATGAATTTTTTTTATCATAGTCTCCATGTGTGTATTCCATGTCATATTTTCGTCTAGCCAAATACCTAGAAATTTGATACGTTCCGTTTTAATGCTCTTATTTTGGTCATAATGAATGTCAAGAATATTAGGATTAGTTCTCTGTCTAAATGTCATTATTTGAGTTTTATTAAAATTAATCTGTAAGTTGTTATTATTTAGCCATTGAATTATTAGACTTAAGCTACTGTTTATGTCATTTTCATATGAGTCACTATTTTTACCAGAAAATACTATAGTACAGTCATCAGCAAATAGGGTCATAGGATGTGGTATGGTTTTCGGAAGGTCATTTATGTAGCATAAAAACAATAAAGGGCCAAGCACGCTTCCCTGAGGCACACCATAGTAAATTTGTCTCTCACTTGATTGGTAATTAACTTCAGTTTTAGTTTGAACATCAACTGCTGAAATACTAGTTACCTGTTTTCTGCCAGTAAGGTATGACTTTATTAATTTTAAAACTTTGCCCCTAATGCCATATTTATATAGCTTATTTAGAAGGATTCCATGGTCAACAAAATCGAAAGCCTTAGTCATATCCATAAATAAGGCTGTTACAGGTATTTTTTGGTCCATATTTGTAACTATTTCATTGATCAGTTCATAAATGGCCATGTTTATGTTTTTACACTTTCTAAAACCATACTGCTCTTTAGTTAGAATGCCATTTTTTTCAAGAAACATGTATATGTATACTGTTATAAATAACCTTTTCAATTATTTTGGAAAATATTGAAAGAAGAGCAATGGGTCTGTAGTTTTGTATATTTTGAGGATCATCCTTTTTATGTAGTGGTTTTATTACGGACAGTTTTAAGTCTTCAGGAAAAACACCATGTTCTATACATAGGTTAGTAATAAAGCTAAAAACCGGTGAAATTTCAACAGCTACGCTTTTTATTATCTTAGTCTCAATGTCGTCAAAGCCAGAGCTATTAGTATTTTTCAGAGTTGTAATTATTTTATAAATGTCAATTGGTGCTGTGGGTGATAAGAATAATGAATTCATGTTTGAGCTAGTTACTGTTATTTTATGGTCAGAATTGTTTGTTGGCTGTATTTGGTCAATGAAATGATTATTAAATAGTTCTGCAATGTCAGCTGGATTTGTTACGAATTTATTGTCAATGTGGAGTTTATAAGGACTGTTCCTTGGAATGTTATTTTTAGATGAGTTTATAACCCTCCAGGTTGCTTTAGTTTTATTTACAGCGTTATTGATAAAATGGCTATTTTGCGATTTTTGGGTCAATTTGATAATTGTTTTTAAACGTTTGGAATAGGAATTATATTTTTGTCTATTGACTACATTTGGATGCCGCCTGAAGGTCCATAGCATCTCACGTTTACGTTTAGAGCACAGTTTAATGCCTTTTGTGATCCATTTCTGTGGTTTAGTAGTTACATTTTTTATTTTCTTTAAAGGGAAACACAGATCGTAAAATAATTTGAATAAGTTATGAAATTCTTTAAATGCATTGTTTGGATCTTTGCAGCTATAAACACTACTAAAACTAAGACTCTGGAGAGCCTCTTTAAATTTTTTGACATTTTCTTGGCAAAAATCGCGTTTATAAGAGAACCAGTGTGAGATCGTGCAGGTCTTTTTGACGGGACATTTTATAATTTGAGCTGTATGGTCAGAGACGGCTAGCTCCATTACCTCACATACACTTCCTCTCACATTGTGTATAATATTGTCGATGCATGTACCGCTATCTAGCCGGGTTGGTTCACGCACACCTAATTTCATATTAAAGCTATGTAAGAGATTTTGAAATTGTATTGACATTTTCGTGGTTTTTAAAATATCGATGTTAAAGTCTCCGCAAATCAGCACCTTTTTTTTGGAATTCGGACATATTTTCCTTAAGATTCCATCAAAGTTATAGAAAAATGAAGTTAAAGAATCGATATTATTCTTAGGAGATCTATAAATACAAACTATAATTATTCGATGTTCGATTAATTCAATTGCACAAGATTCTAAGATACAAGAACTACAATATTCTTTTAAGTCGAGAATTTTATACGGATGTTTATTATTTTTAAGTTTATGAACCATGTATAAATATACAAAAATAAAATCATAACATTCTTATTAATAATTATTTCTAAATTAATAATAATTACGCTCGAATAACGACGGGCGGCGCGGTGCGGCGGCGTGCACTACGGACCGTATTACTGCGCGTGTCCCGACACGCACTTGGCTGGATTTTATAGTTGTAGTACGCACCCCACACAAATTCGTACACCATTACTTGTTAAGGTTTTTTTAGTTTCTTTTCGTTTGATAGTTTACAGGGGATAGGTGACCGGTAGCACAGTTATGTTACGAAATAACATAACATTATAATAATGTAACCCCTAAACGAAATTTACTATCGTATGCGACAGCAAATAGAAAGGTTGTGTAAAAGCATTGTAGAAATCTGCAATGAAGCTTTTTCCTTGCAATGAGCATCTTATACGACGACTAAGATTACCACAGAGAATACAGATATTAGTATGTAGTACAATGACCTAATTCAGAACAAGAACAGTGAAGTTTCAAATAGTAATCATTAATCATCTGAAGGTCCCGAGCTCGACGACCGCTCTGAATAGGCTGCTTCGATAACTATCCCAAATCGCTCTATTGTTCCCATCCGTCGGCGTTGCTAAAACCAAGCATAACGTAATAATTAACTTTTTAAAGTTAGTTCAAGAACATTGAACGATCGGTTTTATAAATTTTTAATTGAGAGTCCGTCTGAAAACTTTGTTGGAGTACGGTCTGCTAAAGATTCTTCTTAAGATTTTGTGATTGCGTTGTAAATATTAAGGAATAGTTGTGCAGTAGTGATCTGTAGGCATAGACCAGCTTTTTTGGCAGTATAGGTATGAGTTCAAGGCTTTTGAAATAGGAATGTGAACTTTTCAACACCAAAGATAATTTAGGTATCAAAAACATTAAATTAAGAATGGAAATAGAATCGAAAGTAAACATGATCTTTTAACATAAGTTTTAACTTTAGTTTTTAGGTTAGTTTTTCTTTTACTTTTTAGTGTTTTTAGTTTGTTTTCATGGCAAATATCCCGTTTGTGTTAATAATAATGATCTTTTCATGGTCTGTTACAGTAGGCCGCAGGTCAATGGTGTTACCATTGACCAGTATAAACTGGCCTCTGACCCTATTGAAACTCCGTACTACGCTAAGCCAGCTCAAGGTCAAAGTGTTACCACCGACGTGCGCTCTACTGTACCTACGTAACACCAACCAACACTAAACAATATTTCGCCAGTTATGTTGAGGTCATCCAGCCTACGTATATTAACCGTGCACAAATCCAGACACCGCTGAGAAAGTCCTGCTCGAAAACGCTAATGGCCTCTTTCCTGACATAGGGATCGAATCCTGAACCACTATATCAAATGACTAGTGACCCGCCCCTGCTTCGCACGGTTTTTACGACTTGACAAAACGTCGAGATTTTTTTATTAATTAGTTAGTTTAAGAGGGCTGTTGCATTTTATCATCAGCTCTCTCACTCAAATTTTCAAGAATCTTTTTTGAAAAATGTTTTTAATTGGAGAACTAGTAAATAATAATAATTTAATAGGTAATTACTAGGTAAAACCGACTTTTATTGTGGCATTTATTTAACTCATCTCAAAACAAGATAATACTTACTTTTGAGCTGAGTTTATTACATAACACAATAGAAATGTGTTTTTAAAATTAGGTACCTATTAAATTAATATTATTTACCAGTTCGCTAATTGATTACATTTTTCAAAAAAACATCGTTTCATATAACAATCTTAAAAATTTCGTCCCGTTTGAGAGAAAGAGATAATAAAATGCGACAGCACTCTTAATATGAATGTTTTAGAAATTAATCTTCCGAAATAATATCTTTAAATAATGGCGAAAATAGCATCGAAATGCGTTGGGTAATTTAGAATAACAACACGGTCGAACAGACAGACGAAAAGCGACTTTAATTTATAATATTTTACACCTATAGACTATAAAATCGAATAGACCACTCATGATCCATCGAAGTATTCATCAAAGACTTAACGACTTGTTCCGAACGATCTTTTGTTATTTCCAACAATAGATATGTTACGAGAATTTGTTAGAAGTCGGCTTAAAAGGATGGAGTTACAGACTGTTTGTCAATTATATTGGGTAAATTGTGTTATTCGGGGCGAGTGTGTTTGTCAATCGAAAGTCAACCGGTGTAAAAGTAAGGCCTCGTTTACGAAGACGCGTGGCCCGCACTAAATTCAGACATAGGGCGTTTTATGAGAGCGTTTACGGAGAAGCGATTTTACACGCGTTTGTTTGAATTGTAGTTGAATTGCGCGGGGCGGGCTGCGGGGCGTCAAGCGTTTTCTATATTTATGGCACGCCGCGGCGACGCAAGCGGTGGCGCTCGAACGGCGCTCGCGGTGTCGCACGCGGCGCTTTCTGGCTTTCTGCACCCCATGTGTGCATAAGAAAAACCCCTTTACATAATAGGTATATAAGCTTATAAATCTATCTTATTTATATAAATAAAAAGTGAAGTCCTGACTGATTGACTGACTCATCAACGCCCAGCCCTAACCCTTGGACCTAGAAAGCTGAAATTTTGCATAGAGGTTTCTTTTATAGCGTAGACGAGGAACAAGGAAGGATTTGTTGGAAATTCCATCCCTAAGGGGTTCAAATAGGGGATGAAAGTTTGTATGAAAAATCTTATTCTTTGAGTTAATAGACTTGAAACTTAACACGAATACTCATCTAAGTAAATTCTAACGTTTGTCATTTTTAGTTTTCCTAAACTATCCTCTAAAGAGGAATTGGGGGGTTTCAAAGTTTGTATGGAATTTTAACGCGCGGTCCGATAACTCGAAACTCAGCATTTATACTTGAGACCAAAAATTAAAAATAACGTGAATCACAGTTTTTCGAAAATTTACCCCTAAGGGGGTGAAAAGGGGTAGGCAATTTTACAGGGCAGGATTTTACTGCGGGGCTTGATTAACTCGAAAATTGGTTAAATAATCTTTCAGTCAAGTTACGGAAATATCCCAAGCGATTTTTTTAAACTCCAGGTGAAACCAGGGAATATAGTT
Source organism: Cosmia pyralina (assembly GCA_946251885.1). Taxonomy (NCBI): domain Eukaryota; kingdom Metazoa; phylum Arthropoda; class Insecta; order Lepidoptera; family Noctuidae; genus Cosmia; species Cosmia pyralina. The sequence continues at coordinate 1,096,563 of OX276345.1, forward strand.
TATATGAAAATTCTTATTCATTTGTTTAATTAACTTGAAACTTGGCACAAATACTTGCATAAGTAAGTAATAAAGTTTGTCATTAATAGTTTTTCAAAACTACCCGAAGGGAAGGGTAGAGGGGGAGGGGGAAGGAGAAGGGGTGGTGAAGGAGGGAAGGGGTGGTGAGGGGGTGCAGGAGGGGAGGGGTGGTGAGAAGGCTGAGGGGGAGGGTTATGGACGGAGGAGGAGAGAGGGAGGGGTTGGTGAGGAGGGAGAGGGATAGGAGTGTGTAGTGAGGGGGAGAAGGAGAGAAGACGGGAGGAGACGGGGAGGTGGAGGGGATGGTGAGTGAAGAGGGGAGGGGAGGAATTGGCGAGGGGGAGAGTTGGAGGGGGAAGCGGTGAAGGGGGTGTGAGAGGGACAGGGGGAGCTTTGCGGGAAGGGGATGTAGTCAGGGGGTGGGGTGAGAGGGAGTTAGAGGGACAGGGGAGGGGTGAGAGGTGGGGTAAGAGGGGGTTTAGAGGGAGAGGGCGAGGAGTGAGAGGGGGCTTAGAGGGAGAGAACGTGAGGTGAGAGGGGGGGACGAGTGCCTTTGCACCTTAAAGTTGCCTTTTTTATAGCACTGATTCATTGTAGAAACCCAGCCCGACAGAAATGACTGACAAATAGAAAGTCGGAATGACACAAAAAACAGGAATAAACTCCAGTCGTGCATCGGAGCTGACATACACACTTTTTTTTTTGTTTATTTGAACGCGGTACTCTCTGTAACTGCCAGTCGGAGCTTATTTCTTAGGGAAGGCTAAGGCATATTTAACATCGCTCTAGGACTCTTAGGTGCCGAGCAAAAAAAAAAGTCATAAAGAATGCCTAAGCGAAAACGAAGTACTAGTGCGGGCAGGCAATGCGATGCGACGGGGCGGATTGGGGGGACAAGAAATTCCACACATATGAAGTTGCGGGAAGAACCTATCTTATTATAGTCTATATAAAAAGTTAAGTTAATACACTTCTGGACACATCTATTGGCCCACCTTAGAGTTTAGGTTTCGATGGCCCCTACCGAAATATGGTTGCTAGATTGAACAAAAACTGTTGATGCAGTTTTAAACCTGATACATTTTACCATCTTTTTCGATCGTATTGTTTTAAATTTGAATTCAGAATACCATACGACATAGAGCTACGTCTAACAAGTCGGATATGCGCCTTGTTAAAGGCAATTGATTTTTGAATAAAAAACATGTTTTATCAAATAAAGGTTTAATTTAATAACGCGTGTTGCCTCCATGGGCATCTACCACAGCTCTCATACGATTAGGCATAGAGTTTATCAACCGCTCTATGAAATTTTGAGGGATCATCTCCCATTCCTCTTCTATGGCAGTTTTCAACTCCTGCATCGTCTGGGCAACTGGCTGACGAGCCCAAACACGTCTTTTTAGCTCGTCCCACATGTGCTCAATGGGGTTCATGTCTGGGCTTCTGGCTGGCCAGTCCATAACTGTGATGTTCACATCCCGAAGATATTCCCTGACGATGCCGGCCGCATGGGCTCTTGCATTATCATGCATAAAAAGGAAATTTGGGCCCACATAGTCCGCGTATGGTATCACGTGAGGTTCTAAGCACTCATGAATGTACCTTTCAGCATTTAATGTTGGCAGCCGTGGTCCTGTAACAACCTCAAGTTGAGTTTTGCCGCTCGCGGATATACCGCCCCAGACAGTCCATGAGCCACCGCCATAAGCAACCCTCTCTTCAAAGCAGCATGGTGCGAAACGCTCTCCCTTACGTCGGTAGACCTTCTTCCTTCCATCATTGCCATGTAACACAATTTTAGACTCATCAGAAAAGAGTACACGGCTCCAATCTTGCTGTGTCCAATTTAAATGACTGCGTGCGAAATGAAGGCGCGCTGTTCGGTGGGCTCGCGTTAGTTTGGGGCCATTAGCTGGCTTGTGTGGTACCATATCGCGTTCTTTTAACCTTCTCCAAACAGTTCGAGCGCTCACAGATACTCCGTGGAAGTCGCGAAGTTGGTTTTGTATCTCAATGGAGGTAAGGTGACGATTTCTCAAGCTGGTCGTCACGATGAATCGATCCTGCCTTTCAGTTGTGACCCGAGATCGTGGCCTTCCTTGGCGACGAACAAAGCCGCCAGTCTCTAGGTACCTCCGAAAAACATTTCGGACCGCAGATCGACTTAAATTAAGTTGAGCACTCACGTTTCTTTGGCTGTGTCCGGCCTGAATAAGTGCCACAGCTTGGGCGGCGCCTTCAGGTGAAGTATCCATAGATTATTGATAGAACCTCACCTTAATGTTAAGAATAAGTAATGTTTGTTGCAAAACCAAAGATATCAATCACTTTTTCAAGAATTAAATCCAAGTAAACCAATAAAACCAAGTTTTCTTAGTATTCGATTGTTTGATATCAACAAACAGGCTCCAAATTGTCTTTTGTTTCTTTAAATTCTGTGTTCGAAATTCAAAAAAAGACTATTGAATGAAATTGTGAATGTGCCAGGTTCAAAACTGCATAAAAACTTTTTGCTCGACCTAATATAAAATTTTAGCTAGGACCAAACGAAACTGAAAATACAAGGTGGGCCAAAAGATGTGTCCAGAAGTGTAGTTTATATAAAAAGAAAAGTCCAGAAAAAAAAAATAAAACACTAAAAATTAAAGAAAAAAAAATTTTTTTTCTTTTTCTTTCTTTTCAGACTGACTGACTGATTGACTGACTCATCAAAGCCCAGCCCAAACTTTTGGACCTAGATAGCTGAAATTTTGCACAGAGGTTCCCTTTATGATGTAGACAAGGAATAAGGAAGGATTTTCGTTTCCGTGGGATATTATCTGATATCCACGCGGGCGAAGCCGCGGGCAAAAGCTAGTTATACATATAAAAGTAAAAAAACATCATTTTCTGGAAATAAAACCGGCCAAGTGCGTGTCGGACCACGCACAATGAAGGGTTCCGTAGTTGGGATGAATTTATCGTAAGAACAAACTTAACATTGTACTTGAAAAATATGTTCTCCCATACATTCCAACTGTAAATGAAAGTTTGTACTCACAATATTGATAGATTTACCATGTTATTTTAAGACCACAGACTTTAGGTTTCCCTGAAATGTACAGTTAAAGATCTATTTTCTGTATTTTTTTCAAAATTTTAGGCTTAGTAGTAGTCGGAGATAAGGGGGGGGGGGGGGGGGTCAATTTTCGTCTATTTTCTTAAATAACTTTAAAACAATTTATTTTAAAATTATAAAAAAATATATATTTGAACCCTCATAGTAAGCCCTTTCATTTGATATGCCACATGGTGTAGTTTGCCCCCCAAAAGTGACCGCTATATTCAAATTTAATTTATTTACTTTACCCGTCCGTGTTTGGGTAACAGAAATTCATATGTGTACCAAATTTCAACTTAATCGGTCCATTAGATTCGGAGCAAACCGGCTGTGATAGACGGACAGACAGACAGACAGACAGACAGACAGCCAGACAGACAGCCAGACAGACAGACGGACAGACAGACAGACACACGAGTGATCCTATAAGGGTTCCGTTTTTCCTTTTGAGGTACGGAACCCTAAAAAACATCCTACGTAGTTGTGAACCTATGGGGTTCGCAACTACGAACCCCCCCCCCCCCCTCCCCCTGGGGGTTTTTGGTTTATAAATTAGTATATAACAGCATTTGAAGAGTTAAGTATGTTATAAAGAAGTTAAACCGAAGAAATCCGCCGCGTCTCCCGCTGCGTCACCCGCCGCGTCCGCCGCGGCGTCGCCCGTCGCTTCACCCGCCACATATGACGCTGTAATTCAAATTAACGCGTGTGAAATCGCTTCTCCGTAAACGCTCTCATACAACGCCCTATGTTTAAAAGTGCGGGCCGCGCCGCTCCCGCACCTCTCCGTAGACGAGGCCTTAGGAGGCTCAAAAGAAATGTTTCTTGCGGTACCTATTGCAGTTGGTTATAGAAACAGACAGAGTGGGCAATAAGGCTGTCAGTGGAGGGAAAGCGGCGGTAAAGTATCTTACATGTTACCCTACCTTATCTTACTGTTTCAAGAAATTTAATCGCCTTTTTTTTACCAGTCAATCAATCTGCCTAACCTTTTACCAACTATGTTGGGGTTGGCTTCTAGTCTAACAGGATGCAGCTGAGTACCAGTATTTTACATGGTACGACTGCCTATCTAACTTCCACAATCCAGTAACTGGGTAATACGATACCCTTTGGTAAGATTGGTAGTCAGACTTTCGGCCTACTGACGACCCGTAACGACTGACAAAGGTCCACGAATGACAGCCGGGACCAACGGCTTAAGGCGAGTTGTGCTGCCAACTAGCACTACCATTGAGAAAAAATTCATGTCTGGAGATATGGAACATTTTGAAATTTCCTATGCTCACATTTTTAGTCAGATGAGGTACTTAGGTTCGAAGCCTAGCAGTAAACGCCAAAAACGCCCATATCTTTCAGGTTAAGTGTTGATATTCAACCTCATCTGACTAAAAAAGTGAGCATAGGAAATTTCAAAATGTTCCATATCTGGTGGCGCTAGTTGGCAGCACTATCGCCTTAACGTGCTTTCCGAGGCTCGGAGCGAAGTCTCGATATGTTAAAATGGTCACCCATCCACGGACCGACCCCAGTAAGCGTAGATTAACCTGATTGATCGACCCGTGCGGCTATTAGTACTTAGCCACGAACTACTCGTGTATTTTAGGGTTCCGTACCCGAAGGTTATAACGGGACTCTATTACTAAGACACCGCTGTCCGTCCGTCTGTCCGTCCGTCTGTCACCAGGCTGTATCTCACGAATCGCGTTAGTAAGACAGTTGAAATTTTGAAAAATGATGTATTTCTGTTGCCGCTATACCAAAATATGCTAAAAAACAGAATAAAACAAATATTTAAGGGGGCTCCCATACAACTAACGTGATTTTTTTGCCGTTTTTATAGGTAGTCCGACTCGCACTTGGCCGGTTTTTTACCATACTCTCTTTGTAATTTCCTTTGAACATGACTTAGCCTTATTAATGCAAAGATTATAATTTCAGTCAGTCACTATAATTTCTTAGTAAAAACTGTTTATTTCAATGTATAATTTAGGTTCCTGTAGGTATAACATAGACTTCATAAGTAAGTTCGTGTTCACAAGTAGACATTTTACAATAGACTTGTAAATAAGACAACATTTTTAAATAAGTCTGACGAAACGACGCACCAAATCTTTTGCACAAAATGCTCTAACAGAAACTCAACATTTGTCTCTGAAACAATTTACCGGCGACCTGTCGCGGGATAAAGCACATTCTGTCGCAACTCCATGCCCCGTTTACATGAAATTTTACTAGTTTAAAATACCAAGTAGATTTATTACCACAACGAATTTATTTATTTAGGTAAGGAATAGATAAAACACTTACACTTGACACTGTTTTAATCCTTTTTGATGAGGGGAATTTTATTGTGGCATAGTAAAACACGTAACCGTAAATAAATTGTTTTATAAATATCTCATCATATGCCTAGCCTTTTCCCAACTATGTTGGGGTCGGCTTCCAGTCAAACCGGATGCAGCTGAATACCTGTATTTTACATGGAGCGACTGCCTATCTGACCTCCACAACCCAGTAACTGGGTAATACGATACCCCTTGGTAAGACTGGTTGTTAGACTTTCGGGCTTCTGATGACCTGTAACGACTAACATAGATCCACGAATGACAGCAGGGACTAACGGCTTCACGAGTCTCGGTATGTAAAGATGGTCACCCATCCACCATTGGCGGCAAGCGTAGCTTAACCTGATCGATCGACCTGTGCGGCTGTTATCACTTAGCCACAAGCCCCTCTTTTAAATATTTTTTTATATTTTACGTTTTATAAGCAAGAAATAATGTCACATGTCTAAATTTTTGGTTCTAGGACATGTCGGATTTCTCACGATGTTTACCTTCACAGTTTTGAGAGCAGTGGTGATGAAATTATTTACACAAAGTAAAGCGCCTGCCTGAGTTCGAACCCACGATCACTCATAAGTCGGGCCCGTTGTCAGTGGACCACCACTGCTCATGTTAAGTTATTAAGCTGTATTGAAGAGGACACCGCCAGTACAGTGGCGCCCTCATCGTTTGTTTGGTTATTTTTTTTATTTTACAATGAAAATGCAGAAAATAAGCATAATACGTTGTGCTCCACAAAACTATAAGTTCAAGACTAACGGAAGATAGTGGCTACTATTTTTCCTTTTAAGGATTATAATAAAACTGAACAATGTAAAACTGCTGTTTGTAATAATAATAACGTATAGTCGTAAGACATACGAGTAAATTATTATTATTATTATTAGTTCCTTTTTATTTCAGACAAAATCCATATTATGTGTTAGTAACAATTTTCTTACAAACTATGTTAGTAGGTAGTAAAGTAAGTAGTAAAATGACTTGGGCTTAAATTAATAAAACTTGACTCTACGGTAACTGCAGGAATCCTCAGAGGCAATGTTTATTAGAAACTAGTGAAGCGAAAGTGGCCGAATTTGGCTGGAGCGAGTTATTGACGAAGGGGAATTGGAGCCGGCGACAGTCACAATACAGTCTAAACGAGACGGTTACACTCGGCGAAATGGCTGATTTTCTAGAGTTCCGCGTTGCCGTTGAGAAATCTACTAAATTTAATTAAGTATATTGAATTGTGTTGTGTTGGTGAAGAATAGTCATAGAAAAGTTCTTTGAAAATGAGCTCGTGGGGGGGAGAATTTACACCATAATGCATCTTCGGTAAGACAAGAGCAAAACTGCACTTTTCGTGATTTTACAGGAGAGCCATTTTAAGATTTTTTACATTAAATACCGTAATATTCTGCTCAAATCACCTTAAAGCGTTTGATCTTTGCCTGAAATTAGCCCTATACTTTTGTGATTCGGTGCATGTACTTTACAGAAGTTAAATATTTATTATTTATGTTTTTTTTTTAGCAGAATAATAAGGTACCTATTGAATGTAAAAAAAAATCGTAAAATGGCTCTCCTGTAAAATCACAAAAAGTGCAGTTGTGTCGTTGTCTTACCGAAGGTGCGATATATTAATATAACTTAAGCTACTCTTGATACTTATGAGATGTACACCAATAGGGTTTAGCTACTATTAGATATACCTGTGTTTTCACGGTTGAAGAATCTTAAATCGATGGTATAACTGGGTTGTGGAGGTCAGATAGGCAGTCGCTCTATATAAAATACTGGTATTCAGTTGCATCCAGTTAGACTGGAAGCCGACCCATACATAGTTGGGAAAAGGCTGAGCAGCTCGATTGATTCATGGGTGAAGTAGTCTCTCCTATCAGGGTTTAAATAACTTCTACTGTGGTAACTAGACAAGCAAGATAGCAAAGTAAATAGCAAACGCTGATCAACCAGGGTGCCCCGTACTTAAGAATTCTCTACCTCCGCATAAATCCCTTTTTTTAAGAAGAAACATCTTCTTCATGCGTCATGTTCGTGAACGGGCGCCGTCAGTTGGGACTGGTCGTCTCTTAGCTGCCATGGCTTATTTTTAATTTTAATATTTAATTTAGTTGTTTTAGTTATTATCTTTTTATTACGGACGCTTTTTAACGTGCACGTCTTTCTACATTGTTCTCACATGTATATTTTCAACTTGAACGATGTAACCAATATTTTGTAAAAATATTATGATTTAAAAGAGTGTCCGTGGAGTTTCTTGCCCGTTCTTCTCCATAGGGATCTACTACGCTTTGGAATGGGCAACTAGCTTCATCTTTCTGACTGACCGACCCATTGACAATTCAAAAGTGCCTGTAATTGGTTTATTTGAAATAAATGCTTTGAGTTTGAGTTTGAGTTTGAGTTCTTTTATCTACAGAACCTTCAATTTCAACAACGGTCTCAATTTTTTCTCCGTCCATTCTCACAGCACGGCCGGAACGTGTCCATTGTTAGTTTTCTTGTTATCTCTGAGTTATAACGCTTTTATTGCCGCGCAATCTCTCCGCAACTCTTCATTGTCACTGCAACTGTTCGCTTCTGTATTTTTATGAACACCATTGTTACGTCGTAAAGTTTTTTAGAGTGGGGATGAACTGATTTTTCTGTCTTAGTTATAGGTGTATAAGATGTAGGAAGGAACTGTATCAATGTTGATGATTTAAATAACAAGGTCGTGGGTCGTTTTTTTTTTAAAGTTGTGGGTTGATTTTGGGTGCCGAAACTACTTATACAAACTGGAACATTCGGAGTGTGAATTCAAGTAAAAGTCATGTAAAATATCTAGATCTGATCTAGAAGCTCGTAATACTGTTATTATTCTGACAAAAGTAAACGATTTATAGATCGATCAAGTTTTTCTTATTACACATCAATACAATAAAACTTCAAAAACTTATTTTAATCGTTAAAATAACTTTCATAAAAAACTTACCAGCTTCTGACGTCAGTGCCAAGCCAAAGTGCATTGACGAATTGAAGACACCGACTTCAAAATTAAAGTTATTTTGTTTGTTTTAAGTTTTTGAAGTCGGAACGAAAAGAAAAATCTTCAAAATCCGCTTAGAAATGCCGGAGATACAGTACATTTATACTTCACTTCGTACATAATAATTACCTAACGTAAAGAATCATATCATCAAAATTGGTTCATTAGTTTTTGAGAAAATCGCAGACATACAAACATATGTAATACGGGTCGAATACAGAATCTCCTTTTTGAAGTCGGTTAAAAATAAAACAAAACAATAGGTGGTCTTATTGCCAAGAATAATTCCTTACACGCTACCAATATTAGAAGAAAAACTGAATTTCACCTTACCTTCTCCGTTCCTTCAAACAAAATCTTTTACCACTACTACTTACTGCTTTAAACGGCCACTAGAACCTTATAGCCAAAAGAAGCCCTAGAGAGTATACAACAACCTTCCATACACTTAAAAACGCTCATCCTACCCACTTCTAAATACATTTTGTCTTGTATAAAAAGTTCCCTGGCGAACTAGCTTCCTGAGGTTTTCTCCCTGTTTCTTAAGGCAAATATTTTTCTTTCATTACTAGGTGGTGTGCAATGTTGCGGTATGGAGGAGAATTTTTATTTGCTAGTTGGATTTAAAACGTTCTTAATCAGAAATACGTCGTGTTGCTAAAAGGGACCTGCTTTTCAAGCATGAAAAGGAGCAATGTGACTTTTCCATTTCTTAATAACCTACATATATTTTAAGGAAACAATCGTTGGGCAACCAGCACCCTAATTGCGTAACACATTATCGATCGGAGTTGGTTTCATTTTGACAGTTCATGAATTGCGTTATTCACGTTGTCAAACAAAAAAAAAAAAAAAAATGTTTCGATCATATGAAGCAATGGATTAGCAATTTGTTTCAAAATGAAACCAACTCCGATTGATAGTGTGTTACGCAATTAGGGTGCAGGACTTATAGTTATAAGTAAACGATTCATAGATAGATCAAGTGTTTCCTGCTGCACAACAATATAAAAATAAAATAAAACAAAAAGCGGTCTATTGATTTGTTTGTAGAAGATTTTATTTTTTATTTTGCGTTTTTTATTACTGGCAATTGTGATCGCTAATTGTTCAAGATTTATCTTTATAGATATCAGACGGCTATCTTACTGAAGCATAAATAAATAACTTATTTATAATACCAAGGCCCACTCTTGCACAACAAATCACTACAGTTCAGCCGTCAAGAGAATGCGCTCCTGACACCTGCCAGTTGGACAATTTCTGGTAAGTAATAAGGATCAAATTCGCAAAACAACCGAATATGTCGGTAGTATGAAAATAACAGGTGTTAAGAACGCATTCTCTCAATTTCCGGACTGTAAATGCATTTAACGCTAAACGATTTAGAAACATCACTCTGTCTCTGTCATCTTCAAACCATTGACAGAAATAGAACGATGTTTATTAGTGCTACATGCATCAAGTGATTCCTGGGGCAAGTAGGCCTTAATGCAAAACTAAATGAACTTATTAAATGTCTAAAATCTCTTTTCTGTTTTAAAAGAAGTTTCAGAGACAATGAGTAACAACTTTAGTTTGTTAATAAAACAAACGACGATCACACTACCAAGCTTGGTGATTACTTCGGTGATGTAACATCATCATCGTCATCATCATCAGCATACTAATGGACTTTGGGCTCTTCAATTGTATGCCATTTAACCATCTGCTACCAAAAACGTGTTGCAGGTTATAACCGGACAGAATGCCCGTGACATGCTAACATTAATACTCAATTCATCTCTTCAAAAACATGGCATCCTGGTATCGAAGGTGCACAATCCAAGTGACAGTCGATTTACTGGCAGGTGGCAGGCGCCTCTTCGGGGAAGCCATTGGCGTGGTGTCGAAACGTCAAACGCGAAGCGGTTACAGCAGTGACTGACGGACGATTAGGGAGCGTGAGAGTGAACACTGACAGAAGTGAACTCAAAAACTTTTAACGTTGTATATTACAAGCGACCCGATCCTGCTTCGCACAGTTTTTACGACTCAACAAAACATTGAGTTTTCATTATTATAAGTTTAATATTGATGTATTAAACCTTCCGGAAGAAATTATCTAAATGATGTCCAAACCCGCGTCAAAATCCGTTGCGTAGTTTAGAGGATCAACGCAGTCACATAGTCAGACACGAAGAGTGACATTCATTTAAATATATACATAGAAGAATAGATCTATTTCTGTGACGAAGTGTGGCTGTACATATGTTCTGCCAAACCCTTCGGAATACAAGCGTGATGTTGTTATTCCGTTTCGTTTTTTGCATAACTTTACATTAAGACAAATTTTTTGAGAAAGATTATGGACTAGGTATGGAGTTTCTTGCCTGTTCTAGGGACTTACGTTATTTTCCGGTTCAACTGGAAATTTGAAAATCATAAATAATTTTTCATTTCATGGAATAAAACTTCACATAGAGCTCACCGCACAATGCTCAAATTAAGTCTCTAAATAAAAACACCACCACTTCTGCTTACCCATCAAAACAGTTTGTGCCGCAAAACGAGTGTTAAACTACTCGTAGTTACAAAGAAGTTGTCGAGAAAATAACCACGTTCTAAATGACAGGTCTCCGGTTGAGTGCAAACTTGTTCCATTGCGGGTTTATTAAAACTTACAGAGGTTTTACTGTTCACTGCTCTTCATTTTACTTATTTTTTCTGCGTTGTCGGTTTAGTGGCGTGCTATCCTGGGCTTTCCTCAAAGTGGAGAAAGGGTTTTAACATAAGAAAATTATTAGTTGCAGCCTTTTTTTTATCGTAGAGAAATGCTCATGCATTCTGCACTACCATGGGGAGATAGTGCAGTAATGTGGGACCAACCACCCACCTAAACCTCCACGGTGTCCTCCTCTGCCGCTTACGGCGGGAACACAGGCACGTGTTAGCACTCATCCGTGAACCCGCCGCGTCTGGGGAATACTCACCATCACCGGCGCACCAGAACACATTGCACGCCGTGACTACTCCAGGGACCAAACCAGCACATGGGCGTCAGACGACCCCATGTCTGGGCACCCTTGGTCCTCCTGCCTTAGTTGCAGCCTGGAATTGGGATTGTGTTCGGTTGAGGCCAATAGGCTTGCCGCAGCTGGGAGTGGCAATTATAACTGGCAAAATGTCTCATCATTGCCCTTTTACTACCAGGCGTACTGCGCCGCCGGGGTCGCGGGTAGTTCGAAAGAGATACCGTGGCCCTGGCACGGGCAACTGAAGGATCATGGGTGGGTTTTAGTCAGTAAAAGTCTGACACGCCCTCCCGCTCTGCCCAGAGCGGGAGAAGTCATTTGATGATTTCCCATCCACAAAAAAAAAAAAAGGGTACCATCCGCACTTGTTTGATATCCCGACCAATCGTACTCAGCGCTTTTCCTCTACATTTATTTTATACACACAGCAAAAGTGTAGAACCCAGTGGCTGTGTTCCCTTCCACATATAACCCGTCTGCCTTCACAGCAAGAGTGAACGCATCTTCTGGGCACGCTCATTCCATTTTATCCTTATCCATCGCTTTCCATCAGGCGTGATCAAGATCAAGACAGGGCCAGCGCCAGTCAGCAATAAAAAAAAATGCTGGTATAAAAACACTGCTGCATACCCGTTAGAGAAGCAAGCTGATCCTGAAATTGATTCATTTCAATTGACTGTGGAAACTGTTCCAAATAAATGTTTGTCTGCGATATCTGCATCTCGCATTGTGGACCTAAAAGCATGTAAGTAATTGAGTGGCATTCCGCTTGGAAAGACACCGAAATATGTGTGAATCTTCACTAATTGAATTAGTTAGTTGACGCTTTATGGATTTCAAAGTGAATTAAATACTGAGGTGATTAGACAATTTTAAATATTTTTATTAAAACATAAAATAAAAAAAAAATATAAAAAATAGTAGCTTGTAATATTATTAAGAATGATTTTTGAAATAATGGTCATATTAGGTCTTTACCTATGAAATTGCCGTTCTGCAGTACTGGCCATTTCAAATCAAAATAATTTTTGTTTGGCTAAGAATTCTAATTTCAAATTAATTTTATTTTAAAAACATGGATTTTTTTTTCCAAAAGTAGTCATTTGTTTATTGATTAGTGTTACATTTTCATCGCATTTCAATCTTTTTCGTCATCATGGATACGTTAAAAATTCGAGTAATTATGGAATATGAGTACCGTCGTGGCAGCAACGCGGCACAAGCGGCACGCAACATCAACGACGTTTACGGAGCTAACACTACAAACAAACGCACCACTTGTTATTGGTTTGCTCGCTTCCGTTCTGGAAATTTCGACCTGAAAAATGAACCTCGCGGTCGTCCGAAGACTTTGGTCGACAATGACGAATTAAAGGCGATTGTGGAAGCTGATGATACACAATCTACGGCTGAATTAGCAGCAGCTTTCGACGTTAGCGTCAAAACAATATTGGTCCATTTGCGTCAAATTGGCAAGGTAAAAAAGCTTCACAAATGGGTGCCCCACGAACTCAATGATCGCCAGCGCGAAGTACGCGTCGAGACGTGCCTTGCACTGCTCAACAGACACACAAATGAAGGAATTTTGAACCGCATTGTTACCTGCGATGAAAAATGGATTCTGTTTGATAACCGCAAGCGCTCAGCAAGTTGGTTGGATCCTGGTTCAGCACCTAAACAGTGCCCTAAACGAAAACTTACCCCTAGAAAAGTGATGGTCACTGTTTGGTGGTCTAGCGCCGGTGTGCTTCATCACAGCTTCTTACCAAACGGGGTGAGCATTACTTCAGATGTGTACTGTGAAGAACTGAACACAATGATGGAGAAGCTGGCACATCTCCAACCAGCATTGGTCAATCGCTCGTCTCCGCTGCTCCTGCACGACAACGCGCGACCTCATACTGCACAGCAGACGGTCTCCAAGTTGCAAGAACTGGGGTCGGAAGCTCTCCGTCATCCGCCCTACTCACCAGACCTTGCGCCTACAGACTACTACTTTTTCCAGAATTTGGATAACTTCTTGGCGGGGAAAAAATTCAATACCCGAGAGGCAGTACAAAATGCCTTTGAAGAATTTGTTGCCTCCCGTCCAGCTGATTTATTTAAGAAGGGCATCAATAAACTGCCACTGCGTTGGCAAAGATGCATTGATTGCATGGGTGATTACTTCGATTAATACAAATAAAAAATGCATGAAAAAAATTCGTTTAAATTTTTTCATACAAAACGGCAATTTCATAGGTAAAGACCTATTATTAAGGGCACGGAGTTTTTATACGCGAGTTTCGTGTAACGCGAGATGACGGCGCGCTTTCCGCCTTAAAAAAAAAAACAGCACTTATTGCGTTTGCATCGCGTATATGCGCGTCAACGGCGCGTATAAAAAAACGCCGTGGGCATACTGTGCATAGACCCTAAAACCCGCTAGGCTACCTCGCTAGGTGGCATACGCATAATATAAGCCTGATTTAAAGGGCCACTGTAATCTTAGCATTGTTTAATTTTCCAGAGATCTCGTTGAAACATTTCAAGCTGAATGCAAATTCCAGTTTTCCTTATTATAAGTTACGACGTTTTTACAGTACATAATCTGTGTAAGTCTTCGTTACGGGAGTTGCGACTTTGTTCCCTGTAATATATTATTGTGTCGCGCGCTGTGAACATAATGTTTTTGTTAACGTTGTGTTTGACGTATGGGGTTATGATGTTGGTTTGTTTTGCAGGTAGGTAAGTACAGTACCTAGCTGGCAGTAAATATGGTATATCTTGATTTTGAAAAAGTTCGTGTTTGTAGATCGTTGTTCATTTTCACTCATACATGTGCGAGTGTGAAGTAAAATAGTAAAATACACAATTTATATACATATAAAATTACTTTTCTTGTTCAGGATAAATTAAACGAAAATACCTTTAACCATTCGAGGATGAACTCTTCAAGATAAACTTACTAATATCATTTCTTCTAAGCGATTATCATTTAGCCATGGAGCTGCTCCCGACGTAACTAATAACGCCTACCACGGATTAAATGTCAGTCTGTCAATGTCATCACGGAATCTTCAATTAAATGGCGGAGAAATAATGGAAAGCCTCGTCTGTTTCTAACATGTATAATAAGATCGGATTTTGTCGCAGGAAATTCTTTAAGAGGCCATTGTTTCAAATTCTTACGAACCTATAAGAGTAACTGACAGTCTAATAAGAAGTGGTTTATTTATACCAAAGGCTTCATGTACACGAGGCCGGAGCCGAACCGGCGCCGGACAGCATGTACAAACATGCGGTACAACCTCGGCATCAATGCGGTGTACACGCGGTTCCGGGGCGGCTCCGGTGCGGCGCTTGGGCGGTATTCATTCGTATACACAAACATGCGGTCCGGCGCCGGTGCGCGTACAACGCATTGATACCGAGTTATCTACTTAAAGTTAAAACAACGAGCATGCGGTCCGGCGCAGTAGTAGTAGTGAACATGAAGCCTTAAGAGTACTTTAAGAAGTTGTCGATTGTTCGAAATAAAAAGATTATTTTCATTTTGAAAAACATATGAAACGAGTTCTGTGTTACAGCAAAAAAATACGTCTCAATATCCAATCCTAAGAAGAATCGTGTTTCATTTTGTAACCTTAATTGGTCCATTACTGAGACACCCGTCAAAACAAAATAAATACGTTCAGAAGTTCAACTAAGTACAACAATCAAAACCGCACGCACACATAGACACGCGTCTACGTACAGCGAGTGCAAACGCACTCGCGGCTGGCATTCACTTGAAATTGCCTTATGAGTGTGTGCACCTGTTCTCACTCGTTGCATGCAGCTGGCCTTCTGTACCTGTCTATTCTGTACTCTCGACCAATTATTGACATTCCTGTCATTGAGATAACGCCCGTCAAGGAGTATGACAGCCTGATAGATGTAGCCGTTAATTAATTCTCGAGCTAGTTCGAGCATGTGTTGCTTGAGATTGACTTCATGCGGTGAGGAGATGGGCTGCACGGATTATTGGTGTTTGGTCGTAGTGGAATTAGCATTACTTGGGGGTAGGCAGAAACCTACAGAACCACTAGCGCCTTTCGTAATTACGAGTATACCCCTTTCGGTTTGCCCGCGTTCATCTTCTGGAAGTCAAGATAATTTTCACTAGGAATTTATACTAAAACATCAAGAACATGAAATATCAGACAGTGAAAATAAGGTTATGGGACTCCATTGAGTAGCTATTATAATGAGGACTTACTCCACGTTTCTTCTGCTTCTGTGGAATCATTGAATTATTTAGATTTTTCAGAATGGCGTAGGCTAATGCCTCTCCAAAATAATTATGAATGGCCGTACCATACTTCATGCCATTCTGGAAATATCTCTCGCATCATTTACCTGTAATAAGTTTTTTTAAATAATTAATCACTAATTTACGTATTCGATATCTATATAATTGCATAACTATGTTGTAAGAACAATGTTAACTTATTGAAAATCTCTGCACTTATTTGTAAATGTTTGTATAACTCACGGTATTATAATGTTGAGTTGAGCGATTCTTATTACCTATTTCTTTGACATCATCTCCAGATGACAAACAAATCAGCGATGCCATCTTGAAATACTCTTAATATCAAGAAAGAAAGAAATATGTTTTATTTGCTCGAACATGTGGTATACATACAGAATTAAAATAATACATGCATGCAAGAGCTTAAAATAAGAGTGGGTCACGACATGTCTGCCATTTCTCATGGCGTGCAAATATCACATGTACAATTATTATTATTGAATAAATTATTTTTTAATTTACCATTTAGACATTAAATAAATTAATTTAAATATATATTCAGCTTATTTGAAACAACTGTTCAATTAAGAATATTTAAATTAGTACCATTTCTATAAAACCCTTTCTTCTCAATTTCAATTTCTAAGTAGAAGATTAGTTCTTGAGACTTAGACGAAGATGTTATCACTACGAGTACTTAGTTCATTATTTATTTTAACTTAGTAATTCAAAATTGATTTTAAATCTTATCAGTTTACGTTACTATTAGTAATTCCACGGAGCAGAATAAGGTAAATTATTTCAATTAATATAATAGTTTACACATTAATCTGATTATCTATTGAACACAACACTATTTCTTGAGCAAATGATTCATGAGTAGGGATTTATTTAAATAACAGAAGTAGGTATATAAAGACATTTAATTTAAGTTAGCAAACAAAAACGTTTTTCTCAAAACTTTAAGAAAATTCAATATATTAAACGATAACAAAAAATCTATGAATAAACAAATACTCCTTTTATTTACCTACCTTTAGAAAATGTCTCCAGTCCATTTACCTCGCGTGCTTCGGAGCCGCACAACAAACTACGTGTCTGTAGGCCAGTGACAGTCACTTAGCAGCACTGTCGCCTGTTGGATAATCTCCGATAGCTTAAGTAATACGTGACAACCGTAATGCTCTCACCTTTACATGCTCTCCTGGTACATTTTGGTGAATTCTTCATTTTACTTACAAATATTTCCAATTTCTGTGTTTTTTCCTGGAGTATTAAAGCTTTTACCACAGTTTTAGTGTAAAACTAGCTTTTGCCCGCGGCTTCGCCCGCGTGGATGTCCGAAAATATCCCACGGGAACGTACTACCGGGAAATCCTTCCTTATTCCTTGTCTACATTATGAAGGGAACCTCTGTGCGAAATTTCAGCTTTCTAGGTTCAAGAGTTTGGTCTGAGCATTGATGAGTCAGTCAGGACTTCTCTTTTTATTTATATAGATATTTCCATAACTATCCTTGTCATCATGTCAGCCAAAAGAAATCAACAGCTGAAGGTAGACATAAAAGGGTAGATTACGTCATTGTGTTGATTTAAAATTAGTTGTTAAACAAATTGACTACCAACTTAAATTGTCCGCATAATTAAATCACAACTGTCATTCTTTGACATTTGTTTAAAATTATGGCTATATCACGGCAAATTGACGTAGCACCCTCCATCAATTTGCTTAACCATTAATGTTGCAGAATGGATATCATGCCGATAACGCAGTTAATCAGTTAATTTTTTAGGGTTCCGTACACGAAGGGTAAAAAAAATAATAATAATAAATGTTTATTAAGGGTGCCAAACGGAACCCCATTACTAAAACTCCGCTGTATATCTCAGTGGGCTATATCTTATGAACCGAAATAGGTAAACAATTAAAATTTTCTATTTGCCGCTTTATTAACAAATAATGACAATGAAGTTAAAAATAAAAGGAGTCCGCATCCCATACAAGAAACGTGTTTTTTTTTATAAACTGAAGTACTTTTTTAAAATATGTAGTGTTGATATTGTACGGTGGTACGGAACCCTTCGTGTGCGAGTTCGACTCATACTTGGCCTTTTTTGAAGTGATGATTTTACGCTATACTTATATATACACAAATTCTATTTCACTCGGCGATAGTATAGTACTTCCAGAGATTACCTGCTACAAACATATAAAACATTTGGACCTCATGTTTTCTATATTTTATAATTTTATTTTCCTGTTTATCATAAAACTCCTCGATCGACACCAATGGGTGTACACACACATGGTCATAAGGCCACGTAGCCACTTGCGGAAAGTCCCCAGTAATAATACCAATTACCTCCTAAATAAACAATCAACCTTAAAACAATAGAATAGGTGCAGTACTGCTATAGCACAATCTCGCTATTGTGTAATACAAGTGTTATGGGTAGGTAATATTCATAACAAAACCTAGATTTTAAGAGATGTCATGGTGTCCTATCATTGGAAGCACACACTAGTATTTGTTCCTGTTCTTGTTAACATGCGTGTAATTGTTTATCCTTTGTTGGAAATAAAATAAATAAACAAATGTGATATATCTAAGTCATATTGATTTCTTTTATTAAAGCTTTTGCCCGCGGCTTCACCTCCGTGATTCCGTGTTCAAATTAACACATGAACGTCGTGTGATTATATGCGATCATTGGAAAACGACACGGGGTGAAAGTCGGAATCAGAAGAAAGAAAATGATTTTAGTTTTTCAGTGGAAAACGGGAACGTATTCCCGGTATTGACTAACAAATATCCAAATTCACTTGAAAATGTTCTACCATAAAAAGTTATCATTTTGTAGCGTTTTTCATAAACGAACCGTAACAATCGACTTTGATAGCGAAAGAAACGCTTGGGAATAGCTGTACTGGTATCTAAACTAAGCATAGCTCCATAATATTATATTGTAAACTAAAAAACCTCAAGAGTAGCTTACACAAACCGATGTTGACGGCGTTTATACCTTCAGAGGTTAGAAATTCATTTGGCTAAGTTCTTAGCATAAAATTATTCAATGTTTCCGTGCGAAATGCCTCCGCATCCTGTCCTGCAGTGAAATGTATGCAAACGTGGAGTATTACGTGCAGGAAGCGACTCCAAAACTGCATGTGTGATTTTTAGAGCTTTCCTTCCTTTATGAAAGTAATTGGAATTTTAAAAAGTTTTCTACAGCTGTCATCTGATTTCCATATTTTCAACAGAAAGAAAATTGAGCATGTTGTACCAAATTGTTTTTGAAATACATTGTGAAAAGTTCTGAGATCGCTTTGAGACTGTTTGTTGTCTCAATTTGAGTCCATCACTGAGTTTGCTAATCAGTGATGGACTCAAATTGATGAAAAAAATTGGGAGGTAACTAGGCCCTATTATATTCTTTTGTAATACTGCACAAAATCAATGATACTTCATGACACGTGACTTTTTTTCTTAAATTGACAATTAGCCTGTTAGACTTGAAAGCAAATACTTTACCTAAGGAACTGTCATTTCCCACCAAGAAAACACTTGAAAACTCTTTTCCCTCAACTATAATGCATCAGCACATTACCTGTAGGTAACAGTGTATTAATGCCGCACTTAGCTCGATGCTCGGGGGTAACTAAGGTAATCACCGCCGAGCAGAATGCAGGGATTGCAAGCGGCTTAATATAAAGTTGTTACTAGTTTGGTACTTGGGTTTCAATTTTAGAACTTGTGGGAGAGTGTTGGTTTAGTGATGATTTCTTGAAGATGTAGGTTTTGTTGTTCAAGATTTTTCAAAGGGTAAAATTGAGGTCTTTGAAGGTTTCTGATTTGTATACATTCTAAATCACATACAAATCTAACAAGTTTCCCTAGGATTATCACAGAAAACTTCACGTTCAAAAGATTTTCTTGATACACATGACTTTCAGCAGGCGAAATCAAGGCCCTGAGCAGGCCTGTAAACTGTTAAAATTACTTACTAACTAAAAAGATTAAAGAAAATAAGAAAACTATTAGGGTGATTGCGATTAAAATTGGTTTTAATTCAAGATGAAAGCGCCAGGGTATTAGCCCGTAAAATTCATTTTTTTTTGACATTTTTTGCAATTTGCAGATCAATATTAGTTTGTTTGTTGATTAAAATATGATTTGCGATCGTAACATGTATGAATTTACAGAATAATCATTAAAATCATCAATATAACTCTTCAACTTTAATTCAGCTCTCATAATGGATGTAAGAACTTTATAGACCGTCGGTGAACACTATTATTATTATTTATTTTAGTTTTATTGTTGATTTTAATGATTATATAATACATATTTTTTACGGTCGCAAATCATATTTTGATCAACATACAACTTTACACTGACCTGCAAATTGCAAAAAAACTTAAGAAAATTTGAATTTCGCGGAATACCTTAGCGCTTCCCCTTTAATAAGGGCTTGTCAGTTTTTTCATTAATTTCAAACCATTTTCTTCATTAAAATCTTGTTCCCAGTTGCGTTTCCATTCTCTGTATATCGGCAAGGTAAGTGTTGGGACGATATTCATGGCTTCTTAACACGAGCCAGTGTGGCTTGTAGCGTCTCTCGCTGCAGCGAACTTTGAATTATTTCCAAACATACATTCCTCACTGCATATATGTACATGTATAAGTGTATTTATGTTCTTGGTATGCGGGTTTTGCTTTGAAGAAATTGAAACATTAAATTCTTTAATTAAAGTTTTTGTAGTTCTTTGTAATTATAGTGTGCATTATAAAGATAAAGATTATTTATTTGTCCAAAACATGAGTATCACACATAGCATGCAAGATGTTAAATAAAATTTTCAGTCATGTTTTGCCTCATCGGCGTACAAATATAAATAAGTACCTAGGTTATTTATTACACATACATCAAATAATTATTAATACATTATTCAAATAATTAAAAGTCCAAATTATAATTTAAAAATGAAAATGTCCTACAAAACAGTATCATCAACTCATAACAGAATATAATAAAATTAGTTAGTTCAATGTCAAAGTCATTATTAGATACACAAATTAGATTAATTTATCATTCACGAATTCGTCGATGCTATAATAGGCTTTTTCTAAAAGAAGGTTTTTTAACCTTCTTCTTAATGTTTCCGTTGTAAATTCTCTCCAATATTTTGGCAACGTATTATAAAGGATGAGCGCCATACATAATATACTATTCCGCATTAGAGCTGTCCTGGACCTAGGATTGCAAAGTTTGGTATTGTCACGTCTATTTCTAATTACTTTTCCTGACAATAGAGGGAATAGGCGTGTCTACGATTTGGCAAACATAATGGTCTCTAAAATGTACGTGGACAATATTAACCCTTCCAGGGTTAATATTGTATATTTTTTGAAAAATGGTTTGCAGCTCTCAAGTAACCTTTATCTGAATATTAAAATTAAAAAAAACCCGCGACCAAAAAAAAGTACGCAATTATTATGACAAAAGGTTAAAAATGCTAAACCCTATAAAAAGCAAAAAACCACATCCCAATTGCAGCATCAGGTCCTCGTCAATTAGAAACATGAACAGAACCAGTCAAGACAAATTCAACGAGCCCAAACTCGATGGGTTTACTGAAAGGTAGACCAGGGTTACGTCTCCTACCTTCGAGCCCTATCATCAGACCAGCTCAGTGGTTCCAGATTTCCAGCATTGCAGGTCCTCGTCAATTAGAAACATAAAGAGAACTAGTTAAGACAAATCCAACGAGCCCAAACTCGATGGGTTTACTAAAAGGCAGTCCAGGGTTACGTCTCCTATCTTCGAGCCCTAACAGCAGACCAGCTCCAGAAGACATTAGTGTTTCAAATGTCAGATCCCACATTTGCTTGCAAGTAAACTGAGCGTGTAACATTCCTATCACACCTAACAAACGACCTGATGACCTTGAAGACCTGAACCGATTTCCACCAAACATAGCTAAGAACACTCTCGACTGATATACCTTTCAAACAAAAAAAAACCGCATTAAAATCGGATAAAACCGTCGTTTTTGCGTCGGGGGTTAAAAATACACTGGGGCAGAGGACAGACCTGGACGAGAAAGGGAGAGGAAGGCTTTTGCGCAGTATTGCGGCATTACAGGCTAGATGGATAGCTTCAAATTAAGCATATAATGAGTCGAGGTGGCTCAGTGGTGACGTTACCGACTTAGGAGTTGTGGGTCATAGGTTCGAACCCAGGTAGGCGTTTTACTTTGTGTAAATTATTTCATCACCACTCTCTCAAAACGGTGAAGAAACACATCGTGAAGAAACATATCCTAGAACCGAAAATTCGAAGCATGTGACATCTACCAACACGCACTGGGCCCGCCGAGAGGAGGCCTGTGTCCCAGCAGTGAGAACATTATAGGCTGATTATGCTAAGCATTTAGAGTGGGGTTAGTCATGAAAGAAAAGTTTAGCCTTACTATAATTTATTGATAACCGCGCTCAATAGTTCAAATTATGTTACCTACATTGTGGTTCGTTTAATGGCTGTAAATTGTTTCAACTACAACAAACTAACCAAAACACTCAAGCTAATGCATTGAGCTCAGTTAATCCCCACTGACTTACTAAGTGAAGTACTAATTAACGTACGACTATAACCAGATACTGAATCTCGAATGAATTCATGATTAAAGTAAGTTTAACTCGTGCTGTATAATGTATATTGCTTAGTACGAATTCCACCAATGAAAGTAAACGTAATCTGCACATCTAAACCACTTTTAAGAGCTGTCAGTGTCAACATTGTAGTGAAATATTGACACTGACAGCTGTTGAACGTGCTGAAATTATCATTAAGGGCCGATTGTTCAATAGGTTGATAACTTTTACCTGAAGAATAAATGTGACAGTTTGACATATTTTCCATACAAATGCTGTCAAACCGCCATATTTATTCCTCTGATAAAAATTATCTGACTATTGAACAATCAGCCCTTAGTGAAATAATTATTAAATAATAATAAATTAATTATTTAATATAGGCGAGATGGGCGGACGACATTGTTGCCATCGCGGGTAGCACCTGGATGAGGCGGGCACAGGAGCGTGGGGATTGGAACAAGTAAAGAGAGGCTTATGAGGCAGTGGGTGAAGTCGGGCTGTGGACGATGATGACGAAAATGATTATTATATTAGCAACCAAAGAAGTATGACACACCAATGTACCTACACACCTACATTATCTAGCCGACCTCTATGCTAAATACAGACAAGATTCACACAATAATTCAACTACCCAAGAACCGAACCCCGGTCGTTCAATCGCCGTATCCGTCAGACTCGCATCCTATACGTCTCTGACAAAGTTATGGCTTGGCGAGAATTTCACTTGCAAATTCAGTTTTGGGCCGCGGGCTAGTCTAGCCGTGCTCAGCTACATCTAGACATCAGATAGATGCCACAGAAGGCCGGCTCCATGCTCCTTATAATGAGTGAAAACGCACGCGCATAGACATGCTTCAGGTATAGTGTTACTCGCGAGTTGACTAGCTTTTGTTTGAGATCGTCGTACGAAATGTTCAATACAAAAAAACACCGGCCAAATGCGTGTCGGACCACGCACACTAAAGGGTTCCGTAGTTGAAAAGAATTTATCCCAAAAACAAACTTAACATTGTGTTTGAAAAACATGTTCTCCTATAATTTTTTTTTTCTCTGTGATAAAATTACAAATTAACCATTTTCATACTTTTTCCTTTATTTATGCTCTGAGACCTTGATTCTCGCCAAATTTCATATTCTAGGACAACGGTAAGTACCTACCCTATAGGTTTTGATTTACATGCTAGTATCAAAATATGTCGCATAAATGGCTGTATTGTTTTAATGCGTTTACTTGAAGCTTGATTTCTGTTAGAGCTCCAAGGGACCATAGATACGTTTTTGGTATTAATTTCAACTTGATACCTCCACGCATTCTTGAGAAAAAGGTTCTTAACAAACTGACAGTCAGACAGACAGGCGGACAACGAAGTGATCTTATAAGGAGGGTTCGTTTTACCTTTTGAGATACGGAACCCCAAAAATCCCTTTGTTTACATGTTCCTCATACTTATCTGATCTGAGAAAAATGTATACAAATGCGTATATATTTTCCTCAGATGTGTGGAACATGTATACAAATGGATTAGTAAACAAACCTGTGGATGTGGATGCTAATTATTAGTGCCACTTACAAAATGGATGCTTTGATTTGATTAAGTATTTGAATATTTAACCCGAATTTCTAACCACCTTCTTCGGTGTAGTGATTTCTAACAATCACCTTAAGGATGTTTTTATTTGACAATTGAGGATAATTAAAAAAAAATAAACCAAATAAAACCAAAAAAAAGATAAATAAATAAACAAAAAAAAATATAATAATAATAAAAAAAAATGAATATACCATCTGTAATCATACCTATGTTTTACAAAATAAATGATTGATTGATTGATTCCTTTTTTAAACTCAATTTTCGTGAATGATTTTCAATTTAATAGTGTTATTCAAACAGAGAGTTCAAACAGTAATATGTAGTTGTATTATATGGTGAGATATGAGGTTGAAACCTCTGAGGTTCTTAAATACAGATGAAAGTTTGACTAATTCCCTTTAGAGAGTGAATCTGTACAGATTGAAGCTGGACAGGGTTTGTTTATACTTTCATCTGATACTTTTGGAACAGATCATAGGGACCTACACATCTGTGTACATGTGCGTGCACCTGCTTTCTCTCGCTGTACGGAGCCGACCTTCTGCACCTACCTATCTATCCTAGGCTAGGTAGATAGATAGGTAAAACATAGATGAATGTGCGAAAAACGGTTTTCTACAGTTTTGTCCGTCATTTTAAGGCTTTTCCTGGAATATAAGGCATCGTTTTGTTTAAAATTTAAAGTGTGAAAAGTTTCGAGACGAGTGGAGATAAAAGTTTCGGTTTGTACCAAATCCTGCACCCCAATTGCGTAACATACCTTCCCAATCCGAAGGATTTAGAATAAAATTGTTAATCCATTGTTTCAAATGTTTGAAAAACTCGACAGCGTAACGCCAACACGTCGTGGTGGAGCTTGCGCGCTCCTGAACTTTAGGTATGTGCCGGGAGAGTTTACTTTACCGAAACAGCACCCTAATTGCGTAACACACTATCGATCGGAGTTGGTTTCATTTTGAAACAAATTGCTAATCCATTGCTTCATATATTCGAAAAATTTGTCTGCTCAACAACGTAAATAAGGCAATGAATGTTGTTTACTGTCAAAATGAAACCAAGTCCGTTTGATAATGTGTTACGCAATTAGGATGCGTCTATACGTAATAAATGTTGTGGAATTGTCAAAATGAAAAGCATTGCCATTGTTAGTGTGTTACGCAACTACCTCGCTGGTTCTTGGAAACGGGAACAGGTGGGCGCCAGTTCAACATAAACATATTTCTGATGTAGTCCTTAATTAAAATAACAGGTATCGGGGCGAAGATAAGTTTTTCAAGATGTGCACAACCCAGTTGACGGATGATAGACAGCTAAAAATGTCAACGAGAAGACTGCTCGTCAACTGTTATTAGGGAAGATTCTAGAATGTTCTAGTAGCGTTGACTCGCCCTTATTGGCCGAGCGGGTACGAGATGCGTTCAGCAAGCTGAAATGTCCGTAACAAAAATATGTCAAATGACCTGCCCCTTAAATGCACAATTGTGACATCAAGTGAAAAGATAATAATTTAATTTATAAAACAATTGTGTGGTAGCATTTCAGTAGTGAAAACGTCAATACAGGCAACAGGCCGAAGCGAAAATATTAAAATTTACAATGCGGCGGCGGGCGTAACGAAAAGTTTTTGATCCGGGGAGCTTATTGGATGAGGCTACAAAATAAGAGAATATCTTCAGAAGCCTCACTGTTATTGAGAAAGAAGTGACTAGATTGAAAATGTGGAAAATGACAAAGGAGAAAGGGAAAATTAACAACATGATGATTCGACAAAAACAAATTCCTATAAAGTGTTCTAAGTGTGCGATTTATACATAAAACACTTAGAAACTTAGTACCTAAACAATATTCATTAATCTATCATGTGTACAGGGCATGGAAAGGTTAAAACAGACAGAAGTACAAAATTGATACTTAAGTACATTATTTTTTTTTACTTTCACCCTCTGGGCGGTATTCAACCATTTTCTTTGAATTCAACACGGGGATCGAAAGAAAATATATGTTCAATTGAACTCTTTTTTCAATGTTTTTATATTATAATCGAGACTGTGTCGGTTAAAATTATATGTTTTGTAATCGATACATTTTTTATTTAGTAGGTAAGATAATATCAATTAAGATCGTGGTGAAAACAAGTTGAAAAGGTATATTGGGAATTTCATTGACGACCTACTTCTTATAACATACATACATAAATTCACGCCTTCTTCCCATGGAGTAAGCAGAAACTACAGAACGCCACCTGCTACGATTATTACATACTCTTTTTGCTTCGTTTACGTTCATACATCTAGTCATACTCGTACAAGCGCGCCGGTTGGTATTTCTTTTATCCAACATCTTTAAACTGGGCTTTATTTCTTCTAGATTCAAAACTACAGAACCAGCTTTCCTCCAGATAAACTATGTAAGTACTCATGCTTAAGGCAAATAGGTATTTTTTTAAAGAAGATACGTTTGGGCCACGCTGCAACACACGCCAATTTGAAACAAATGCTAGCGATTCAACACAAAACACCAATTTTCCCCTATTTGAGCAGTCCCTATAACATATTTGCAAAAGAGCTCACAAAATTCTAAACAAAGGCTTTCCGCAGCAGCCTAGAGGATAATTCACCGGGGTATGTCCGGGACTCCCCGAATTGATTCGTTGAGGATCCTCCCCTTCCCTGTAAGCAGGTATTGGCCGGGATTAAGCGCCGCTACGCAAGGAGCGCTTAAATAATATCTACACTACCGCGCTACTGCGTTACTTACTAGCTAGTGAAGACAGTCTTTAATCTTGTGCTTACATGATAGGAGTAAAGGGGATTCGGATATGGGTATAAAATGAGTACCTATTTATGTTTTGATGCCAGATAGTGTACATAGTTTTGTGGGTGTATGAAGTAAGATACTAATTTAAAAGGATAACATATATTTGATTGAAGGATAGCATCAGTTTTGGACGCCACAAATAAGTAGATAACTGTGTCGATGACACAGATAAAAAAAAATTGCCATAAAAATTGCCTCGCTATTGCAGTGCGTCAGCGATGTTTGCAGAATCACAAGTTGATGGCTATCATGCTATTCTTAGAAAAAGGGTAGCATCGTTGATGCGCAGAATGAGAGACAGAGACAGTCTTAACGGCTAGCTGAGGGTCATTACTGAACACATTGAGAGTCCTATCTGGAGGCACTGGATTCGCCTACATATAGGATAGTTATTATAGTTTTTTTTTTTTTTTATGTGTGTATTACTAACATAGTTCTTAAGTATCATTGTATTACTAACAATCTATGGACAACCTAGTCTGAATTAAATTATAAATAAATGAATTCACAATGGTGCCACGAAAACGATTAGCATTTACAAAGGCTAGTTCTTCCTAGTAACATTATTGTTTTAAGAAGCTTAAGAACTAAAATAATTACTACAAAAGAGTTGTCTGAATTCAACAGGAGGTACTCGGAAACATCTTGTTACAAAATGTATTTAATAAAAGAAGTAGACTGCGCCTAATTATGTACTTCCTAGCTGTTGTCGTGGCGCCAATTAACTCCATATGTTCGCTATTATGCACTCAGTTTTGCAAATGTGAATACTTATACTGAAAGAGGAAAACTACTCGTACTGAGGTGTTTACACAAAAGTTTTTACGAGGTTTTGTTGACTGTTTGCTTGAACTCGTTCGAAGGTAACAAACAGATTTTTTGTATTTTCGAAGTTATGAGTTTGTGCAAATATTAGTTATCATCGAAACTTTGTGTTGATTCGCAGTGTCAAGGATTCGTTTTTCGCAAGTATTTGCTGGTTCGAACCTGGAATATATTTAAATATTTATATAATTATGTTGGTCACTGAAAATTTCTATAATCTCAGACATATTAAAAATAATAGTCCCCTAAGCCGTATTTCGGCCATGGCGGCAATCTCAGTAGAGGCCGGAGACTAACCTTCGACGAGGGAGATACTAAAGTTAAAGAGAGAAGTTCAAGTGTGTGTACAGACAGCAGACATAGGTGCACTCTCCCTCACTCTCATTATAGTCCGATGGGCTAGCACGCAATCCAACACGACCGGAGAGAGATCAGGCGCAGGGTCTACGGCTTAAGGTGCTTTCCGAGGCACAGGGGTATCACACAGCCTACTTCCAAGCTCCGGGTTGTTATTAAGAAATTCCTAATGGAAAAACCCAACAACACTTTGCCCGACCTGAAAATCGAACCCAGGACGCCCCGCTCAGCAGTTGCGCTTGCGGCCACGAGACCAACGGGGCAGACACCACCTAATACTTACGAGTATAAACAAACAGGCGCGACGTGCAACGTGAATCGCGCATGTTTGAAGGAGCCGTAAAGGAAACTACAATAAGGACCAATAGTATAACTGAAGTCTGATTTCTTAATAACAAACAATGAAGTATTACAGTGTAAATTATACATATAAACGTCTCCTACTCCACCAACTACACTTACTCAAGTACATAAATCACAGCAACATAGTACACAAACGGACGAACTTTAACTAACAATTTATTTTAATGTGGAGAGCCGGTGACATACAATAGAGCTACAGCCGCGGTGCAGGTGTCAACAATGGTTTATTACGAATTAGCACAGAGCCGGATTACGGGGCTATGTTTTTGGATGCAATTTGTACTGGATTTTGGATGAGGTAATTGTATGGCTGGGGCTGATAGGATGTTATTTAGTAGCTTTTGGGTACAGCAAACGAGACATACACTTTTTAGCAGAAGTTGCTGAAAAATATTATTGTTGTGGCACTATTTGCATTTTATTTACAAATATTTTTTTGTGTCAATACCAGTTATACCAGAGATTAATACAGATGGGACACTTCGCAGTTTAGGCACATCTCACTGGGTCAATTCAGTGTAGGCTGCCGCGCACCGGCCGTCGTAAAATAAGACAACCCTAACGAGTCAGAACCTTCCGACTCGTTAGGGTTGCTTCTGGGTGAATATAACTGTAGGTAAAGAATTGTTGTGCGACCTGAATTACACTTTATTGTGTCGTATCAAGAGACGCTTTTTATTTAAATGATTTTGGGGAGTGTCCCATCTGTATTAATCTGTGGTTATAGTAAAAAAATATTATTATGCTGTAGTAACTAGACGTACCTACATAGGATAACAGCAGCCCTGACTGTGTCCAGGGTGTGCAGGACGTACTAACTAAACCATCTTCACTCAAGCTCGATGACATTTCATTACACGAAGCTTTCCATCCTGCCACAGATAATATAAGATCCTGTCAAACGTAGACCTAGCTCTATCTATCAACAAACTGAACCAGAAATGGAATATCTTTTTCCACAGAACCTCTTTCAAAGTCTCTCTCCGCAAAGTCAAAGGCGCTGCATACATAAGTTTCAACTGAAAGGTTTACATTCTTGCTACTTGGTAATGGGTGAAACAAAGTACCAATTAGCTCCGCAAGCGTGCAATGAACGTTTTCGCGAGTAGATAGGTACCGTGTGGACCTTATAATTATGAGGTGATGTGAGGGACTGACTATAATGTGAAGTAAGGCTCCAGGGAGACGAAATGACACGTTACTATCGCATTTAGATAGCTATAGTTAGAATGTTTGACTTTGTCCGTAGGGAAATCCCAATTCTTTGAAGACCTATCTTGTGCTTGCCCATTTCCAAAATACATTTACGAGTTTCTAACTTAAATTATTCAAGTTGTCGGTCTAAAATTTAACATTCAAACTAGAAACAATATTGGTCCTTCGAGCCGCTCCCGCCAATCCGTCCCTGTCACTCGTCCACCGCTGATTCTAAAAGTCAATTACACGGGTTGGTAATAAAGGCCGTAGTAGTGACGTCAGCGAACTTCTCAGTGAGCCTCCGATCGGCACGGACCCACTCTAATTGATTTTGGGCTACGTGGCCCAAACGTCTGGACTGGATTTTCCTAGATTGACGTGGTTCATTTTGGTTTTGATTGGTCGGTGAGTTTGTGATCCTCTATACTACATACCTTAAATTGTAACTATATTATATCCCCTGTTGTTATGCTATTAAAAAAAAAAACGATAATTGAATGGTTAAGATCCCTAAGATTACGAAGAAACAAAAAACATTGTGATCAGGTTAAGCTAAAACATACTGTACACTCACTCACCATACACACACGTGCACACTTCACACATTGAGTCAATACTTCATTTAATTTGTTCTTTAAATCCTCTTTTTATTTATTAGCCTGATCATTGTTAAGCTATCACTTACGGAAAAAGTGACAGAGCTTGGAGCTGTGTTATTGTAACTTACTGGGGCTGCCTCAACAAGTAACCGAGCGAGCGGAGCGTCTTTGCTTCAAGTCTGGCAAAATTTGCTATCTTCTGTCAATTTTTTGCTACTCTACAGGTCGTGTTTTACAACCGATCTAGACGAAACTTGGTATACAGACTATACGACTTTATAGATTTTTTTGTCGCCGGGGATTTTTGATTGGAGGGGTACTTCCTCCAAAAAGGGGCAAAAAAAGAGGCTACTGGATATCTCCGCCTTATGAGATCCAATTTCGATTTTTCTTTTTTTATTTGAAAGGTAGTAACTTTAAGTTGGTCACTTAAAAATTTGGTGAAGATCTGATGAAAAAAAGACATGGTAAATATCTTATTTTAATTATCTGTAGCGGTGGTTTGGTTGTTGCAAAAAAGTTTGTGTTCGCAGAACTACTAGTAACGTTATGTATGTCACAATGTTTGAGATTAAATTTTTGTATTTTGTATAGAGCCACAGATAGGCTGTTGAAGAAAAAATAACGAAAACCTTGCCAACGGTAAAACGTGCAAAAAAGACCAAAGCTGATTATCAAAATAAAGGTGAATGTAAAAGGAGTCATCGAGACGCACCATGGCAGCCCATCTAAAACAGTTATAATGAACGCTGAGTGGTAAGCCGCAGTCGTTCATAGGGAGGATGTTTCCGGACCGCCCATTCCGTGCACTCACAGTACAGTCGAGCTCTCCAAACTTTGCTTGTCCGTTTGTTAACTAATAATTTTGAGCATGTCCATACAGCTAACGAATGCTGCCTAATTTTATAAGTGCTGTGCTATACCTATGCGTTCTGTGTTTTATGTTTTCGGAGGAAAATTATGAGTATGTCAAATGTGTTTGATTGCAGGATAAAAAAACCGGTCAAGAGCGAGTCAAAAGTGTCATTTAGAGACCCTGTAATTTTTACATAAACTTCTATCACATAGGATAATTTCAGATTTTTCTCTATGCAAACTTCGGAGATAATGTGGGGGAACTGTATTTTTTTTGTCGTTAACTTATGCAGCCTAAAAAAAAGAAAAAAATACGTGAGAATATCCGAAGCGCGCTCTTTCATATTCTTTCTTTTTTTGTCCTAGAAGCCCCACTATGAATTTTTAAGAACCCCTTTCAGACCCTGTTGCAAAAAAAAAATCTTTCTTAGTTGCAATATAGTTGGCAAAGGAGATGGCCAATTTACTTAGGGCACTCTGCCTAGTATCGAAAAATTCATGTACATTAACGAGTTTTGCTTTATTTTAAATTTAGTATGCTCTAAAATTAACTGTAAAAGTTACATAATCCAATAACTTCAGATTTCTTAGAAATTAACAAAAACATGTTTTGATCATGAACCTACTCGGGCCCATAACTAGGTAGTAGCCAGATTATTCTGGGTGGGGTATAAGCTACGCTTGTACCAATGTGCAATGTGTGTGTGTGTGTGTGTGGTGTTGTTGTATCAATGGATGGGTGAACATTTTCTTATCGAGACCCTTTCTCGGAGTGCATGTAAAGCCGTCGGCCCTGTATGTAATACTCTCAGGTCGTGTCAGATTGCCGTCCCATCTGACAATCACAGTAAGAAATAGATGTATAGTCACAGATTAATACGGATGGGACACTGCGCAAAATCATTTAAATAAAAAGCGACTCTTACGACACAATAAATTGCAATTCAGGTCGCACAACGCTTATGACCTACAATTATATTCAACTACAAGATGCCTCTCTTTCTATCGCGTAACTCTTATACCTTCTGACCTACTGAATTAGCCCCGTGGACGGGTCCCGCCGCGTACTTGTAGCTTCATACCTAAACTGCGGAGTGTCCATCCGTCGACCTGCTGTCAGTTTTCTAAAGTTATAATTTCACAATAAAATAGTTTTAATTTTGGTGAGCATTTATCCATTTTGTTGAGCATTTATCCATTCTGGCAGGTATTTCGAATTTTTTGGTAGTAAAATAGGTACTTTTCTGGTAGGCGTTTTTAAACACAAGCCAAATGAAATCTTTCATAATTTCTTTTACATTCAGGTACACAAAATATGATTTGTAACAACGAATTTCGTACAAAATCATACGAAGATGGATGTAAACTCGAACCTCGTACCAAGTCCTCTGAATCTCGTACATGTACGAGAAACATGGTACGGATGGCAACACTCTGCGATTGTCGAACCTGTCATGTCGTTTCGTTTCGTTGTTACAAAAAAAAAAGTTATCTAAAACAATAATATTTCATACGAGTAGCATTCAAGTAATTTACAAAATGTTTTTTATTATGATTCTGATTATTATGTTTTTTACTATCATTTTACAGTCCGAATCATTTTTAATATAACTCTGATGGAACATTTATATTTTAGGTTTACAGGGAATGAAACGTTTATCCAAAATGGCCCGCTATCTTGATACGACCGAAACGCAAAACAACTATTTATGTTTAAATATTTATTCTGGACTTGTAAGAAAATGTAATTAGTTTTGTAATTTTTATTTCTATTTTTATTTACTTATAATTAGGTGTCTAATAATGTACATGCCACTGAGTAACTAGGCAGAAACGGGCCATGTCATTTCGTCTAAAACTTTTCCAAATTTCAAGTTGATAGCATTAGTAGTTCTTGAGATAATCCAGCTGTGGCAGACGGACAGACAGACAGCCTAGAGTACTAAGTCGCATTGTAAGGGTTCTTTTTTACCATTTTGATACGGAACCCTAAAAAGAGAATTTTGTTGAAACTGGGAACAAAAAGGACGCATTCCTAGGCAGGTACAAAAATGATTCCTTTATTCAAAATTATAAGTAGTTTTTATTATTTTCATGATTCACGCAAATGATCATGAAATTATGTTAATATTCTACATTAACATACATTAAGCTGCAGTTACACCCATTTTCCATAATAACAAACGTTTTGACCCGAAATGGTTAACTAAAGCTATCGTAATTAACGTAGACAACTAACCGTGTCCGATCGCCATGACGGACATTTCCTCGGCCAGAGATTATACGTTGTTACCCCGAAACTTCGGACTGCGGCTTACCCATCACAGGCGTCGTGTAATTTTGAATAATGGCAACATTTTAGACACAATTTCACGTTAATTTGGAAAATAAAACGTTTTTGGGGTAATAAAGGAAAATTGGGACGATAAGGAAAATTGAAGATTAGCGGTTGTGAAAACATCAAGACAGTAAGGCGCTATAAATATATTGATTGATTGGTGAAAAATTTATTTATTATGTTTCTTTCAAAACACAATAATACTCTTTGAAGAAAGCATCTCAATTATTGCCTTATATACTATAAATAGTTAAGATATACGTACTTACATTCCCTTTTAGTTACCTGTGTTCTTTCAACATGTAAGAAATCTTGCGGTGACTATGGTCTTAGCGAGCTAGAGTTGTCACTGTCAAGTGTCATTCATAGCGTCTAAATTTTTGCCGCCAATGTATACGTAAAATATTTTCGCTCGATAATTTTAATCGAAAATGAGTAAAGTTTCAGTTAAAACTTTATTAAAAGTGAATAAGAATAGTGCTTGTGGTAAGTGATATATAGTGTTACGCTGATCGTGAGTCAGCGAAGTGCCGAAGTGGAGATCGATACCTCAAAAGATATACATGGTCGCCAGTGCCTTTGGAGAGCAACCGTTTGTATTTCGATTCTCCTAAGTGCTGCAATGGGGAAGAACGCTCTTCCCACCGGCTAAAACCAGGGTAATGAGATCGAAATGATTTCCTGTAAGACCGACCTACTCTATGCACTTACCTACAACCGAATGAGTACTAAGAGTAGCCAAGTAAGTGTTAAGTTTCTGCTAACATGACACAATTTCCACATTATATCACCAAACCTTACTAAGACGACCCACTGACCTTACTCAGACACATTATCAATAAACTTCTAACCTGCTTCTTGCTATTATTTACATTAGAAGCGCATTGTTGTTTTCTAAACAACCCGGTTGTGTCTAACTAAATAGACAGAAATATTACAACTTAAAGATTTCAGTGCAAATTATGATAATTAGGTAGTAATTCCTAAAGCAAATGCAGAATGTCTAGAGGAGCTAAAGCTATTCAAGCAGTTTTTGACATTCAACCATGAAAAGTTATAATCCGTTATAAGAAAACCTTACATTTATGCTCACTCACCCCATGTGTTTCACACAGTGCATTAGAAGTAAATGAGTACTTATGCCACTCAACAAAACTAAATCCTACTATTTAGCCCCCGCGGAGGGAGTTTTGGCTGGGATTTCTAATGTAGGTCTAGAGCAGGCAGAGCTAGCTGCTAAAGTAAGGTCTACAGGGACTTGTTATTTGGGCAGCAACCTACCCACTACAATTGTATCCTACTTTCCCTTTCGGAGGTCCAAACACTCCCATCGAGAAGTGTATTTAAATTACAATTTTATTGTTTATGCTCGCAGGTGGTATGCAATTGTTACTTTCATTGTAACAAAAGATAAGTTAGTTTTTTAAATCACTTTAAAATAATTATTTGTATATATTTACTATTTCTGGTTAAGCTGTGTACTTTTTAAGTGACAAACTCACCACACTAATAAAATAAAGTTCTTTTGTAATATGTTATTAATGCATAAGTTGTTGGAGTACCTATATATAAATAAATAAATTAATTAAAGAGGTTCAGCACCTCTTATGAACTCTAATCTGCAATTAGAACATTAAAATACTACTAAATAAAGTTTACATCAAGTTTTATAGGTACTTAACTAATAAGCAGTACTAAAAAAAAAAAAAATATAATTTAAAATGGTATACTGTATATTTTTTCTATATTTTGTAATAATTATGGAAATCTTATAATTATGAGCAGGATCATAAGTGCTCTATCAAAATTAGAAATGGAACAAATACAGCCACCAAACAATTTAAAACTGACAAGATATTATTTAGAGCAGGAATAGTTCTTTGATTATTTTAAAAATATGATAAATTGGATCATAGCAACAATAACTAGGCCAAGATTCATAATTTTGACAAGATTCAGGCTGCCTAAGGAACCATGTAAAAGCTTGGGAATGAAAGACTGCAAACCTGTTTCTGTTCCTGAAGATCATAACAGGAAATGAAATACTGAAAATATTAACATTCAATACAATTCTACTTTGAGCTATATATATTAAGTAATAAAGCTACTAGTTAAAATAATTAATACAAATTAAATCTATAATAGTCTATGCAGAAATCTAAGATTATGATCATAATCAAATAGCCTATTGTTTACACTCTGTTATTACTAAAAAGTAAGACGGAAGCAATGATATGTTAATGAAGGGAAATTGTTCACACGAGTTGACAGAACACCCTTTTGACATTTCTTCAGTGCCCTGGTTATGTGAAGCGGTGGGCAACTGAATGACAGAGAATTTGAGAGCCTGTGGTATCTGCATTCTTGTTTATTTAGTTTAGATAATTTCCTACTGGTCCACTAGGAAAAGATGCATTTTTGATTTCTGTCCCGGAGACTCTGGGTCCTAACAAAGCTTGGGTGACGAGTGAATTTCCTAAGTCAATTCTAAACCTCAATCAGGAGCTACAATATGTAGGCCTTCTTTTGAGCACTGCTACCAATCACAAGGCCCGGCCTGCAGGCAAGGTTGAAAGGAAGATAATAATATCAACACTTTGTTCCCTGAAACAAGTTCATAGTTCATTAACACAAAAATGTTGTTATCCCTGTATGGGAATGCTTGTTGCCAGACAAATATTTGAGAAGGGCAGACCAGGACAAATGGAAAAAGGTTGCCCCGCTGGTTTGCATAGAGTTAATGTGGTGGCCAGAGGCTACTGATAGACCACAGCTCAGTTCACTTACACAGGGGTAGAGTAACCCACTTCCTGTCCACACTTTCCGTGGAGGAAGGGTAAGGAGCCTACATGAACGGGCTAATATATTCATGCAAAGGGAGTCCAAAGGATGTCTTTAAAATATCGCTTTTAGTGATAAGACTGCCCATTGTGTCACCCTAGTGGTAGGGTGTACATAATAAAGAATATTCTATTATATCCTACTCTAGTCAGGAACTTGACCAAACCAGAAAAAATTGTACTTGAACTTGCGAGAGATGTTTGCCATATATGCAGTATTGCCAAAAAGCCAGTTTTCAGAGTGCACATATTAGATTCAGAGTTCAATCCGACAACAGACCATTTGTCGCACATTTAAGATGAGCGAGGGATACGTCCCCTAGCGTTTCTGAACCTAATTTGCAAGATGGAAGTTAGCAGATTAGCTGAACACTCTGTTAGCGGTTTACCTCCCGGGGAGGTTAAAAGTGTAACAACGGGTTAGCCGACCGCTTATCTAGGAACAGACCAGCAGAAGTGGCTCCTGTTGCTCCAGGCCCCAGGCCTCGGAGGCCATGTTACAAAGTGGGGCGTCCCCGGCGTCGACGTTTTCACGTCAGATAAGTAGGCCGTTTGTGCGACAGTACGTCATATGGGACTCAAATGATGGCTTGGCAAGCTTCTGCGATGCTTTCAGTCAGAGGTGACAGCATCAACTAGCATGGGTTTTTCTTCGCCCAACTTAAGAGAGAGTGCTCAGTCATGTGAACTCGGAAATGGGACGGGGACGTACTATGTAGAAATCGCCCCATACTGAACCCAATGTGACTGGCTCCCGTATTTGGAGACGAGGCCTCGGAGAGTCAGTACCAGTATAAGATCTATGTAAGATCGTCTTAGACCTGATAAGCTGCAACTCCTACCCTGGAAAGTTGGGGGGAGGGGGGCAATCAGGTTGCAAGGCTTGGTGGACAAGAACCTTGCTAAAGTGTAATTGGAGATAATCTACAGTAATTACTTATAAAGCTCCTATTCAGAGGTGAATGTCATAGTGCATGGCATTAGTCCTAAATAATCTGATCCCAATTTATTTATATTTACGCATAAAGCACATAATTATGGTACCAACCAACAGATGTTAGATCTAAACAGTTTTGTGTCCATTGTTTCAAAAGCATTATCCTTAGCTAAACCACTACCCAGAAAGTCATGAAATGAAATTAATTCCAGAATGATGAGGCTGCCAGAAGAGTTTTACATACTCTAATATTGTAAGTCACAGCTTTTAAATGTTGAATAACAGTGCAACCAAGGTGTGGTTCAATCAAGAAGTTTACTTAAAATCTACCATAATCGTTGTTGATTTTGATTTACAATAACGTGTGTGGCTAAGCTTGCTTGAAATATTTTTAAACAGACTAAGTTACGAAAAGCCTTCTGGAGGTACATAAAGTAGTCTGTGGTAGCCTTCGGGAGGCTGACTGGAGAATAGTTCAACAAATGAAATCAAACTGGAAGAGCCACTAGGCTTACAGAATTATTACTTTTGTAAAGTAGTAAAGGAGATGGTTACCTCTCAAGATAATTTAGAATGCCCAGCCTATAAGATTCCCACTTTTGGGACAAAGGTCACCTCTCTGTGAGAGAATAGGGTTTATCATTATGATAATTATTAATTCCCTATGAAAATATTTATAATATTTATTAAATATATTTGTGTAGAGGTACATGATTCACATTTCAAGACATTTTAATTGATAAATGAAGAGACTTATACTAGAATTCCTTCTTAGATCATTTACATGTGTCTACTACTTAGACTAATCTGTTGACCAAAGTACTTAGTGTAAAGAAGGGTCCTAAATATATTTTAGTTTCAATGGAATTTTAACTGTGTCATGAATGACATTGATTTTGTTTTTCCACATCTTTATAAAATTATGAGATTCAGAAATATTTGTTGATTGATCTCATAACTTCCAAGTACTCATATCCAACATTACCTAACTTGTGTTAATTAAGTATATGAGTGATCCAATTATCCTTTAGTAATGAGATTATGATTTTAATTCAGTTTTAGATCTTATTGATTTTGGATTATCATTAAAGCCTGATAATTCATGTTCACCTTAAATAAGGTACTTAAATAGATTTGATTCAACTGTCGACCAACCTCATAGAGGTTGGTAACAACAATATAGTGATTAAATTGTGTCTCATAGCATGTCAGTTGAACGTTTCTATAACATTTCATGGGATTTGTTCATTTTTGCAGTTTCTAGGATAAATAGATGGAAAACTCTTAATTATTTATTTGAATATTTAATGAATACCTACAGACCGAAATATTCGATCATTCCATTATAATATTATAATTCACATAGCGTCTACATCCTTCAGGTATTCTTTCACCAGCAGATATCAAACAGGTCTTCAAAGAGTATTATTGTGTTTTGAAAGAAACATAATAGAAATGTTTTGCATTAAAACAAAACAGTTATTATGTTATGAAAAACACAATAATACTCGAGTAAGGCGCTTGCTGTTGAATTTTGAAGACTTCTATGAATGACACTTGACAGTGACAACTCTAGCTCGCTAAGACCATAGTCACCGCAAGATTTCTTACATGTTGAAAGAACACAGGTAACTAAAAGGGAATGTAAGTACGTATATCTTAACTATTTATAGTATATAAGGCAATAATTGAGATGCTTTCTTCAAAGAGTATTATTGTGTTTTTCATAACATAATAACTGTTTTGTTTTAATGCAAAACATTTCTATTATTTTGACCGGTGAACTGAAACAAGCACTGCCAGTTGTGATTGATTTATCAAATTGTGATGACAATGCGGGGTACGTGCAAATTAAGGTATGACGGTGTTGACGGTTCCATTTTTAGGGTTCCGTAGTCAACAAGGAACCCTTATAGTTTCGTTATGTCCGTCCGTCTGTTCATCCGCACTTTAGCTCAGAGACTCTTAGTACTAGAAAGCTATAGTTTGGCATGTATATACATATTCAACACGCCGATAAAGTGGTAAAATAATATCACAAAAAAAAATATTTTAGGGTACCTTCTCTACGCGTAAAGTGGGGATGTCTTTTTTCTCGTCTACTCCATAGTGTGGGGTGTTGTTGGATGGGTCTTTCAAAAATATTGCGGGTATGTAAAAACTATTTTTCGATTTAGGGATCCGTTTCTGAAATATTAAGCTTTAAAGTGCAAATTTTTGTTCGAGTCAAGTGTCCCCGCCCTGCCAGCTAAACGGTTAGTTTTGGATGGGTGAAAAAATTCACGATAGTAGTGTATACAACGAAGTTAAAAGGAAAACTATCACAGTTAAGTAGGCTTTTCAAGTTTACGAGTAATAGTCAAATATTCATGAAACAACAAAAAGCCCTCTTCTTAGTCCGCATTATTGTGCAACTACGGAACTTGGCCGCTTTTAAATTATTATAGATGGACTAGCCGTGTACTCGATGGGATTTCACAACGAACTTCCATACAAACTTTAATTTCTTGAATTTTCAAAAAATCCTTGCTTAGTGTTCACTTTCATTATTTATGGAACTATTGTGCAAAACTTCATGCTTCTAGACCCATTGGGCTGTGCGTTGTCTTTCAATAAATGTATGAATTAAAGATTTTTAATAAGTAAAAATCCCTATCTTGATGCTATGAGACTTTTTTTGCAATTTTAGCAACAACTTCATGAATCAAGCTCAATATTTCTTCAACACAAAATCGTGCTGAAGTTGCCTGTCTAATTACGTAACTGTCTTGTTAGTACAATTAATATCTCGTCCCGAAGCAGACGGTGGCCGCGGTCACGTCTTAGAAACCGACTGCGAGCTGTCACTTTATTAGTAAAGTAGTCTAGTGGAGCAACTTTGACGGCAGCCATGATGGTTTTAGTAGAGTTAATGTCATGTTATTTACATAAATAATTATGTCTTTAATTGAGTTTTTTTTTTTGTGCATAAAAAGCTAATAAATAATCTAGTAAAGTAGAAATAAGTTCTAGCTTTGAAAGTGCGTCTTATACTGCATAATCGAGATTTTTTCTGTGCTTCGAAACAAAATCATGGTTTCTCGTTACGTTTAAATATTATGGTTTTAATTATGTGAGACTAACGAAGAGAAAATAAATCAATTTTGTGGAAATTATTGAACTATTCGCAGAAAAAGTACATAAGTCACTAGTTAAAGAATGTAACACCCTCTGTATTAAAAGAGAAAACAAAAATGTTTCGATAAAATTGTTATTTAGTTCGGCACACTAATGAACTAATTAGTCAAAACCAATCCTACAAACAAAACAAAACACTCAATACAATCCAACATTGTGACATTCTCATACAAATATATTGTCACAAAATATTCAACCCTTTGTTCGCCGGCCAAGTATAACGAGGCTGGCAGGTGTGTTGAGATTGACGCAATATTTAATTAGAGCACTTCACGCTCCGAAGGGATTCAAAGGGCTCGAAATTCACGTTCGCCGAGAATTATTGTAATGTTGCGCACTTACGCGTAAGTGCGAGTACAGTATGTTAGGCGACGCCTCGTTGGTCGCTCCGACCGGGCGTCGCGTTAAGGCTGCTTCAAACAGGCGCGACACGAGTCGCGAATTACGCGCGACTCAAGGGCACCGCTCGTCGCGCGACACACGGTGCCTGTGCGTCGCGTCGCGTGCGCGCCTCTTTGTAGGAGCCTTTACAGGATTGAAGCCGCGTGATTCTTTGTTTTAACTGTCTTAAATTATTGTTTGTGTTGCGATTGCAGTGCATGGTTTAATTATATTGAAAGAGTAACTTACATGTTTTTATCCATAGCCAGACACATTGAACACTACTCCATATTGGTATTTTAGTAATCCAGTATACTTACCTGCAAATTGACTTTCTCATGTACAAAGACCTTTAATAAAGAAAAAGGTGTAGGTGTCAGATGTACGTCTTTACTCAAAC
This sequence comes from Cosmia pyralina, assembly GCA_946251885.1. Lineage (NCBI taxonomy): Eukaryota > Metazoa > Arthropoda > Insecta > Lepidoptera > Noctuidae > Cosmia > Cosmia pyralina. The sequence goes on from OX276345.1 coordinate 1,137,695, forward strand.
AAGAACCACTGAATACTTTAAGGTCACCGCAATTTAGGTAAAACATTCGTATACCTACAACTGTGTAGAAATGAAGCTCTTTGAATAATAAAGAAGGTCGTTCTCCAGTCCCTGAAATAAGAAAACTGTATCATTTTTTGACAAACACTAGTCTTGCGTTAGCAAGCAATGCACAATGGTTTCTTTAGGCAAAGCGGGCTGAGCTCACAATGGCTCGGGAAAAAAGCGAGGCCGCGGAGAAGATTAATTTCAGACCCTATTATTATAATAACTATGACGTTAAAATAATATTATAAGGCTTTTAATAAAATGGTTTTAAGGAGTAGAACATTAAATTACTCGCTAGAATTAGCGCTAACTTTCAAAATTATGATGTCAATTTGTCTTCAAAAACTTACGTACTTGTTACAAAGCTTTTACGCTTGATACTAAGATTATCTCCCTTGTTACTAAAAAAATAATCTTAAAGAACGACCTCAGCACACCACAGCATAAAAAACTAAATTACAAAAGTTTGGTACACTGTTATTTCTCATGTAGTGAGTCTGAATATTTTTGTACTCTGTGGACCTTTTTTAACAAGAGGTAAGAACAAATCCTTGGTAGGATCCGGGATGAAAAAAAGGAAAATCTTTTTGAATAATGTCTCCACGTGTTAGGAGCCAGGACATTTTGACGCGATGTCAGCTTTGAAAAGAAATATTAGCGTAAAATTTATTTGTATGTGAAATATCTGAGACCTCACCTTTTGCATAGCAAAGTGTGTTACCATTTGTTCTTACATTTTTATACTGATTTGGGTGCGAGAGGGAAAATTGAGCCTTTTGTCATCTCGTAAGGAGTTAAGGTCAATTGGGGAAAGGTCAGCAGTTTGAAGGGATGGACATGTGGATCGTTTGTAGGTATTTGTGAACCGTTAACCCGTTTGGGCTATGGGCGATGTGACTAACTTTGTTAAGAAAACGTAACTTGTTTCTTAGCTTAGTTCGGTAAGTGAAGGTAAAATTAATAGTTAGACAAAGCGTAACTGAGCATGCTTTCGACTTCAGTGCTGTGAGGGCTCGAACCTCACAGTAGGATATTCACTAAATAAATAATAAAACTAGAGGGACTCTATTTAAATGGGGCTGAAGCCCTCTATATTTTAAGCTTCATATAAATTATAATTCACACTCCTACTAAATTAGTTCTACGCGGAGCCCTCACCAGATTCTATATGACATCCTATGAAGAAAACGAGAATCGTTTTCTTGATAGAAGATATTCCATATTTGAATGATTGAATGTCAGCCAGTATTATATTAACGAGGCTTGATCAAAGCATCAATCCTTTACAGGACCACTCGGATCTCGGGTCTGATCACATCGTGCTGTAATTTTTTTTTTTGGGTTAACAGTTTCTGTGAGAGTTAAATCTGTAAACGTACGCGAGATACAGGAAAAAATAAATGTTCAACGTACACAAACACGAGAATGCCAGTAATTATAAACAGAATCATCTCTAGGCATCAAAAGAGCTTTCGTATCCCTTCCAAGAACTAAATAATGTTACCCAACACTATCTTACATATTTGGCATCTAACATATTTGTTCCTTGTATCTTTTCCTAACATTTTCCACTAGAAGACAGTGGAAAATCCGTCGGACTGAAGGGTAAATCCGTAAGAAGCGCGACCATTACTCAGGTGAGTGTAAGTTCTTCTAGCATCGCGCGTCGGTAGTGCACGGAGATTTGTCATTGTGACACGCTTTTATATTACAAGGAGGGTTTTTACTAGACTTTGGAGGAACCCCAACCTATATTATTTTGTGTCTAGGACTGTATTAGATTCATATATCTGGGAGAGCGTAAACTAGTGTAATCAGCGTAACTCAAAATACGTCTTTGTATAAATGACATTTGAATTCAAGTGCAGTATGCAACCGAATGTAATTTCAGCGATTCACTTTGGGTAATATCGTCAACATTTTACCCATGTGCCCACGTGGTGGATAACGGCCAGCTCCCTCTTACAGAGAGGCAGCCTGTGTCCCAGCAATAGGAACATTATAGGCTGATTATGCTATGCTAAATCCTAGTCCTAACTCTAACCCAGCCTGAGTCCTAGCCCCAAATGCCTTATGTTAATACAAGGAACAAGCTGTGTAAATAATTAAGAAAATATTTAACCAATTAGTAACATCCTTAATAAAAAAATCTCGTCTGCTAAACTCAACAGGCACCTGTGCACAATCCCTTAGGAATTATAATATCGTTTGACGAGGTTCAGTGCAGCATCAGAGAGAGCAAATAATACGCCCACGGAGGGATTATATCGCGTAATTCTCTAATGCTGGCCGGCTAGGGGGGTTTAGCAGCTGCGCCCGGCCGGGTTCCGTGGAGAATTATTAGAGATTCTCTATGCCTATAAATGTGGTGCATTTGTTTATTGTGGCACAGTGGGTTTTGGAGGATCGGCAGCTCTTTAGGGTTATGGTCTAAATGATGTTCGATATCTCTAAGTCTATCATGAATATTCTGAGAGAATTGTAAGATTAGATAAATGCAGCATAAATTACTGTAACAAATATGTTAAAAGCTGACTGGAAAAAGCTTTAAGTGTAGTTTTACACGAGATGCAAAGTTGTAAAGGCTGATTTACACAGGGTCAGTAGCTGACTCCAAATGAAGTCAGAGCTGGCGCCGAAAACTGACTTCCAAATCAATTTACATGAAGACAGTAACGGGTCAGCGCTGACTTGAATCGAGTCTGGAGTCAGCTACTGACCCTGTATAAATCAATCTTATTGTCCAGAAAAAGTATTATCAATCAGTCAAAGATAACGATAGCGAACTAAGGATGGGTCCAGGACGAAAAGTCAAACAAAACAAAAACGAACACCCCTAATCACTATCAAAAAAATCAAAACACAATCCACCATCGTCTAAATTGAAAATTTAACTTTCATTTTAATAAAACCCGGACATTCTGCGACGTGATCGTTCCAGCCATAAAATGTGAGTGCAAATAAAATAATGGCCCCGTTCAGATTCCATTATTGGAGCAACGTAACAATAACATATAAAAAAGTGTCATAAAAATCTAGCGAAATTACTGCTTTTATAGCTCCGTTGATCTGCAGGAGAGATGGACCAATGGGATGCTGACAGCTGTTTCGCTTTTTCGCGTTAATTGTTTGCGTGTGTGACGATGTTTGATGACAGGTTGTATTTCTCATGGGATCAACTGTGTTTTACATTTACAGTTTGCAGATTCAATTATGTTCAAGGGGGATGTTGTAAGGAAGCTAGCGATTTTCTTTTACGTTTTTTGCTGCTATGAATAATAAAGATGACTATCGCGATTAATTTTTTTATCAACATGTACGACTAAGAATTGCTGTAATGCATTGCATCCTAAATCGTTTATTATAATGATTTTTCTACTCTTGTAAATAATAAAAAAATGGGCACCATCTAAAACTGGGAAGTTTCTAATCAGAACACCCAACGAAATGAAATCTTTTATTTTCCAGATATAAATCCACATACAATAAAAAAAAAAATACACAGATAATTTAATAAAAAAATATACAATATTATAAATAAATAAGACACATTCACAATACACACACACTCACACGCGAATTAGGTAACCGGCGTGGTAGGACTGCCTTCTTATATGTCACCTTATTTGTCCTATGTCAGTAGGTATCAATAGCTCATCTTGTATATTATGATTATGTTTTTTGTGTTTTGCAACCACCAACAGGAACTCTTCCATATTACTGGTGCTCACTACTTGAAAGTCCTCCGTCACTTCAGAACAGAACTATAAAAATCCTTTCTTTTTATCTCTTCAACTTTGCAGCGCTGTCACCTCCGGTAGTAGCGTAAACAATTTTCATAGTTTCACGGGCAGATGTCAAAGTTTTTTCTCTCAATGGCGGCCGCTCGACGGAAAATTTTCCAACTTGTTCCTTGAATAATTTAACGCGGCTCGAACTTTGATGTCGCTGCCATACTTTGTTGGCGCGATATTATTAAAAATCATATGAGATAATGTTTGTGATTTTCGTGATAGAGGTTAGATATTAAAAGGCGGTCGGTTTTTGTTTGTTTTTTAAATGAATTTGTTAGCCCGTTTTTACGTGAGAGTCCAGCTATTAGTGCAACTTTTCCTCTAGGGTCATTACGAGTTAGGTACATAATCACCCTTTAGTGTTCCCACTGCTGGGACACAGGCCTCCTCTCTGTGAGAGGGAGTGAACCGTAATCCACCACGTAGGCCCAGTGCGGGTTGGTGGATATCACAATGTCGAGTTAGGTAAGTTATAAATTAATAGCTCAAGCAACAATAAACCAAGTCCTAAAAAGAAACAGTTTATTAGCTAAAAAACTTCCTTAACATTCATTATCGTAAAATCTAGGTCAGTCTTATAAAACAGTGTTTAATCTTTTATGATCTCACACAATGGGTGTAGCTAACAAACTTCGAAGAAAGAGACTTCGCGTGTAAGAGCACAAAACGGTCCAATTACTGCTGAGGTTACGTGCCATGTTTAGAATAGTGACATCTAGCGGCAAGTGGGTGAACTCGTTAGTAGTTTGTGATGAGTATTTGTGTGAGTGAGCGGAGTCTGAATTTGCGCTAATGATATTTTTGCAGAAGTTGCTAAGACTTTTCCGTTTATTTTTGAGCTGAAAAACTTTTCATTAATTTAATTTTTCTTGTTTGGATGGTGTCTACCATCGGTTACATTGTGAAAATCAAGTGAAGCTTGTATTCCGCCGATAGTGCATAAGCCAATCACTAACCTGCTGAACTAACTATCGTTTGTAACTTTTGACAAAACCAGTCCAGGCTTTGGTCTCCTTTTTTATGCTATATGCGACGTCTGAGTTCAGCGTCAACGTTCCGATCGACATCTGAACGCAACGCATAGCGGTTAATACGGCCGTAGTGGAAGACGACACTTCAGTCGTTGCCATTTTGTAGTGACGCTTGACACTTCACACGACCTGACGCTGCAATGGTTCGAAATAACTAGAGACGCGACGCAAAACGTTTAACTCTTAAAATGTCGATTGTACACCATGTGTACAGATAACAATAAAATTTCTATTGTGTCTGCTAATTAGCGCGCGACGAGATGCAACGTATGATATTAAGACGCCGATGTCGACCAAAACAGTACATTTCAAAGCAAACAAGCAAGCATCGTGACGCGGCGTACGGCGTGACGGTGTAAGCGGCCGACAGCGTTTATAGGAGTCCATAGTCTATCACATTTCTATAGTGTTACACCAGTAATTTTCTAAAACAACAAACAAATGAAAGCCGTGATGTGTGAAACAGAGGCGACGGGCGCACGGCGGCGGCGGCTGCGCAGCGATGCGTGGCTGAGTGCGTGAAGCACCACGCTCTATAATTTGTGACATTATAAATGTTTACTCGTGCAGTGGCGTTGGTTCTGTTTACACTAGTTAGGTTACCTATGGATTAACCTACCCATGTTTTTTTATGCAGATTACCTATATGCTGGTGATTACTGATGGTCCTGTAACCAACGGAGGATGTTCTGTGTGTATTGGGAATCTGGAAGTGGAAGTGGCGATGTTTTGAGTCAGCAAAATTATAATAACTACCGAGCCAGCGACATGAAGAAGAAGAAGGGGGCTGTACACTGCGATTATGGGTTGCAGTGTTAAAGGTGGGGGGCTGGCAGTCTCAGATGCCCACCTGATCCATGCCCATCAGATGTTCCAACCTCAATGTGAATGTGGGTGCGGGACATGCTATCGAAACGATAGACGAAGACCGCAATCCGCAATCCCATCGCTATGATGAATGAATCCCATGATGATAATGATATTAAGAGTACCAGCGTATAATTCTTAGCAAGATTCGACATTATTTTCCCTTACTTAATATTTTCGGTTTGTTTTTTATGAATTCATTATAGCTCTGCGTCCTACTACCGGTCGGTACCGCTCGTATTTTCATTTCTTCATACAAACAAACTAAAATCCGTTGTGACCCGTGCGTGCGTTGCGGCCGGCGCGGACCAGTGGACGCTCAGCTTTAAACGGCATAGTGGATTTGTACGAAAATATGGCACAGCGTTGACTTACTTTTCTGTTTACGTATCGATTTCAGTCAAATTTTATCCTACCAGTATGTAGCCACCTGGACGTTTCTATCATTGGCTTCGTTTTAATCCTGAACGGTGCCCTTAGATTATTTTTATTCGGATATAATTATTATGAAGAAGTTGTTCTAAGATACAAGTGTAACCGCGGGCAACAGCTAGTATTCAATAAGTCTCAGTAAGAAAAACTTTCATTCCACTCAAGTAGCAGGTAATAAAATCACAAAGTTACAGAACCGCTCGTCATGAAACAGACTTGCTCGTGCATGAATTTGTGTTCTCTCTCATTTATTGTCAAAGCATTTTGGTACGGTTACTATGTTTCAAAGACTAGTTATATGCGAATAGTGGAATAGTTTGGTTTCTTACCTAAGATAAAACTACTTTTGGTTTAGCAATGTTTGTCTTGAGGTTCTGGGCTTAAGACCCTGGTCGGGTGAAGTGTTCTCATTATTAATTTCTATTAGAAAATTATTATTCTGTATTTAATACTGTATTAGATAGGTACATAACTCTATGTAATGTGCGTCACCTTCATGTGAACAAACAGTTTTTCATTCTTTTTCTTTACTTAGAAGAAATGCACTTCTTAGAAACATTCAGAACACTTGACTTTGGGACAGTTTTATACAGGGATTCTCTCTCCATATATTTTATACAGGGATACTCTCCATATATTTTATACAGGGATTCTCTCTCCATATATTTTATACAGGGATTCTCTCTCCATATATTTTATAAATTGGATAAATATGTCGCTCGTGATTATATGATCAATATTTAAGAAGATCTGCATTGGCACATACTTAAAAATCTATGTATATTTTTCACCAACTCTCAATTTTTTGGAACTAAATCTTTAAATAGTAAAGCATAAAAGTACAATTGCATAAGAGATATCTGTTGGATCAATAAAATTTTGCAAATTAACAACAAATAATATACTCTACAGTTAGTTCTTATACCGCCGCTGCCGCATAATTTGTCAACAACATTTTCCATCACAATAAATAAAACTAGAAATGAATGAACAAAAACGAAATGAGGATTACATTTTATCAATTCGTGACTGCATAGAAAGGCATTATGACATATATTCGCCATAGTTGAGAAAAAAAAACACAGCAAGAGAGAAAGAGGAAGTAATACCAATTTATATACAGACATCTTAATCCATTCAGTGATAGACGTCAATGTGGAATATTTAATAAGAAATAATCAGCCTTGTTTAGAGAAAACATTTTGACAAAATATATTATCACAATACAATATGTCAGATATTATTATGATGTCATCCCTTCTCACGAACGTAACTAATAAGTATATAAATAGCCTGCTACACTACATAATGTTATTATCACAGTCGTGTTTAGAAGTGTGTCTAGTCTCCTACACTGCCCTGCCTACATTACGCTTATATTCCTCGAGATGATTTTGAGGACTAGAAATATATCAGATTAGTTACATTTTCTTCACCACCATGTCAAACTAAGTTTACATCTTCTATATCAATACTCTTTGATAGCATATCATGTATACTGCAGGTTCTAACTGCTTTGAGTTAGCATCGAATGAGAACCGAACCCTTTGATATATTATACTTTATCGGAGCTTTCGATGTCAAACGTACTGAAAGTAACTGAAATAACGAATTCACGAGTGTTAGTTGAAATGTGAATTGGCAGACAAGATGAATTCATCGTGTTAGATTACGAATAGAAATAATAGGGATTATACATAATCTTGGCGTTTATACTATTATGTACTAAGCTGACGATCTATTCTGTATAAATCTCACCGTGCAAACTTACGCGAAGTGAGCTTGAAGTGAGCTGTCAATAGTGTCAATCCCTAGCATCAGTCAAGTGGCCTTAGCGCGAGTTTTTATACTCACTCGATCGCGTTTACGTTAACGTACGTCAATTTGTAAGGAATAATTGTATTTCCCATTATAGTCTCCAGGCAGCGCTTGTTCAGTTTCAGTGTAAATTTAAGTTTACGTTAACGTAATTGAGTAAGTATAAAAACTCGCACTAAGGCCTCAGGTGGAATTATAGCTCACACGCTCACTTCACCCAAGTTTGCAAGGTGAGATTTACGACCTGTTCTTGCACAGATACGATGCACTTGTTCTTGTTATAAAAGTATTATTTTTCCATTCTGCAATCCGAATTTGTTTTTGTTTTGATTGTTTGTTATCATTTCCCGGAGTATCACAACACAGAGCTGAGGCAATGTAGTTGTAAATTGTCTTTCGTCTGATATCAACCAATGGATAAAATTCACAACTTTTGCAGAATTGTGCGTTTTATTTGTGCTGAATAAACAATTTTTCTTTCTTTCTCTTTACTGAGTAAGGAATGCGATGTTAGACCACTTTAAACGTTTATCTGTACATACTCGTATGCTTCTATGGTCAACTAATCTGTAGGCATGTCAAACAAAAATCCTTGGTATTTTTCGAACATGAAATATTCTTCATAGCGTATTGATGGCAAAAGTAACACAAACAATGGTGTATAGATATTTTAAATGTGTTTGGCCTAAAATTCAGCAACGCGGATAACGTTCGCTAAATATCACATAACTTGTAAAGTCTGCGGTGCGAGTGTGATACAACGATTTCAAATTAAATGCTGTGAACTATTCCATCGGAATTCCAGTGGAATTCCTAATGGATAAATATCATACGTAGTGGAAAATAGAGGTGTCGATTAATTTCGATTTGAAATCGAGTGCATACCATTTCCCATATCTAGACAGACCTAAGTCAATCTGCCTAGCTTTTTCCCAACTATGTTAGGGTCGGCTTCCAGTTTAACCGGATGCAGCTGAATACCAGTATTTTATATGGAGCGACTGCCTATCTGACCTCCACAACCCAATTACTGGGTAATACGATACCTCTTGGTAAGACTGGTTTTCAGACTTTCGGGCTTCTGACGACCCGTAACGACTGTCAAGATCCACGAATGACAGCCGGAACCAACGGCTTAACGTGCTTTCGGAGGAGTCTCGGTATGTAAAGATGGTCACTCATCCACTGACCAACCCCGACAAGCGTAGCTTAACCTGATGGATCGATCCGTACGGCTGTTATTACTTAGCCACGAGCTCCTCTAGACAGACCTAAGTACCTACACATAAATTACAAAGACAAACTAATTCAATAAAAGTATGAGCACAATCTAGCCCAGCAGTAATGGCCGCCAACCGACCGGAAACTGCGAGTTGCTTCACGTGTTTACTTTACAAATACATTCGAGCTAAGCAGTTTGTTTGGCAAGCCGTTCGTTTGGCTCGCCTTCGTTCCGAGGTGGTCTGGTTATTAATTAAAGATAATATTTTCGTATGCACGTGCGGAGAGTTTGAAGCTTTTCTCACGTACAAGGAGAAGTTGTGAAGTGAACGCACTCCTGTAATTAGCTTTTCTTATGGCAGCAAACTAAAATTCTTAGAATTAATTCTATAGGTAGAAACATCACTGCCCAGAGAAGTAAGATAATTAATAACAGTAAATATTTTCCATGAATTATGCACCATATACCAAATTGATCGTAGTTGTAGATGTACTTATACTTAATTAATAAAAAACTTAAAAAAAAAAAAAAACAACCGAATTCCAAAAAAATACTACAAAGTCAAAAATTACTTTAATTTCGGAATTCGGTGTCTTTGGATCTGTATTTTAGCTTTTTGCCACCGACTTCCGAAATTAAATTTATTTTTCACTTTGTAGTATTTTTTTGGAAGTCGGTTGTTTTTTTTTTTTGTAAAAAAGTTTTTTATTTTTCACTCCTTAGTGGGTCAGTCTGTATTAAATTCATCTAAGTTACAATAGCCTAATGTCAACTGCTCATCACCTTTACAAAATATTGCTTTTCCCGATACAAGGACGTTAATTGTTGAGGAGTTCTCCCAGTAAGGAACCAGGAGAACTGGAACTGATGGTGAAGTCACCATCAGCCCCATTTCAACATATGTATTGCAACCCGTGAAATACGTATTATTGAGTAGTTCCGATGGCCATCTCTGGTCTTCTCATTCACTAAATGGTGCTTTCCGGGAGCAAATGCACGAGTTACTATTAAAAAATACCCAAATCGCTATAGGTGTGCCTATAAAATTTGAAGGTTCCCCTCGATTTCTCTGGGATGTCATCATCAGATCCTCGTTTCCTTATTATGGTACCACTCTTGGGATATCTCCTTTCCAACAAAAAAAATAATCATAAAAATCGGTTCGTAAACGACGAAGTTAAAAAAAATATATTTATACGGTTGAATTGAGGATCCTCCTTTTTTTGAAATCGGTTAAAAACATGTCAAAACCAAATCATGGGTGAATGAATGAAGGAATCGTCCCCATATATCTTCATTAGGCGGAGTTCCAACGACTCGGCGGGACCCAGGCATGGCCCGCGATCGGGGACAGCTGCTAAGTGTAAGGAACTTATCGGAGAGAATTTACTGCTCTCTGTTACTATACGTAGCTCGCAGTTTGGTAGTGAGATGCCCTCGGTATTGAGGAGGAATATTGTGAAAACTGCAGCTTACGCACCTCTTAGTAGAAATACGATCCATTTTGCGTATGATTTCGTGCAGCCCTCATGACAGCAATGACATGACATCTTTAAAACCAAAGCTAACGCATTGGGCTAGCAATATAAATTAAACATAACATTGGCTCATCAAAGGCGGGTTAGTGTATTCTGTAAATCAAAATAACATTTCACTCTTAGGTACTACAATAAATGATAATGATAAAAACACGATGACAGCCTGCTGCCTGCTCTTACGAACTTTTGACGTCTTTATGTATTGCGTGTTTATAGAAAACTAGCTCTCGGCCAGGGCTTCGCCCGCGTGGTCGGCCACTACCCCACGCGAAAGTATTACCGAGATAAAATGTATCCTATGTCCTAACCAAATCATGACCTAGCTGTGCACCTTATTTCATCGAAATCAGTTTAGCCATTAAGGCGTGAAAGGTAACAGACAGACAGAGTTACTTTCGCATTTATACTAGTATGGATAGCGCTGTCATTTCTGTTACGCTCAACTTTAGGCTTCTGTACGTTATGGGAATAGTCATAAAGAACTTCAAAGCGGTTTAAAACAGTGTTTATTACTACTGAGCCACTAAAGACAATTAGTAGTAATTAGCTTATTTCCCTTACGACTCCCGCGGGTAGACTTGGGGTAACTTTCACTTAAGCAGAGGCCTTTAGCCTCTAAAAGACTGTCAGGCTTGCAAAAATATCGTGCTGAGCAGAATGTCTAGGGTGTCGGCCGTCATGTGGAGGCATTTGTATTTATTGTATAAGTAAAAGAGACTCGATATGTTGGTAACAATATTTCCTAATAACTACGTATAGAGTATGAGGAACAGGGTGTAAAGTTCATTCATCCTCCATTATAAAGGGAGGATCATCCGACCAGACGGGTGTTGAGTCTGGTGGTCAACGGCCCGATGATTGATGTCGGTACTTTGTATACAGGGCTGTTGGTGATATGCAATCCATGAAGAGGATGTAGGAGAGGTAATTTACAGCCCAATGCCCCTTACGACCCTATGCAAATGTCAACTGTTTTCGAGTAATTTGACATTTTATGTTTTTTTGAAGATATCTGTGGTACTTATACAACTTTGATTTATAAAAAAAAGTCGAAAGTGGTTGCTATTTGCATAGGAGTCATAAGGGGTCATTTGGTTGCAAATGAATTCTCCTACATCCCCTTAATAGATTGCCGACATAATTATTATTACCAATAACCCTGTATGCTAGTTGCGCGAGCGAAGTTCACACTGACGATGACGGTGTGATGCGTAGTTCGCATGTGGCAAAGTTGATCTTCACTGCAATCATAATTATGAGAAACCCTACAAACTCAACACCGAGGTAGAAAGCTTGCACCAGCGGTTCACCCACAAGCAGTCCAGTTTGCTCGCTATACCCCGCAGTATGATATTAGGGTTGCCCACACCCGGCGCACCAGTAACCTCATTTTTTTTGCATCGTAGGGCAAAGACAATTGACGTGAGCTTCAGCAAACATCCCTGCAGCGCTACAGAAGCGAAACAGCCTCATCAACACCCATAACGCATTTTTATTTTAAATGGGAAGGGAATTGTATTTTTGAGTGTAATCTACCTATAGGCTACAAGTGTAAAATGAAGGTTTTTTTACTTCTCTAGAACAAGGCAATTGAATGCTCTTTGCTAATAATACCAAACTGCGATCACCAAACGTCAAAATGACATGTGGAGGGTATCAATTGTAGGGATTTAAATATTTTTATTTTTGGTTGAAAATCATATTATTAAAATGGTTCAAAACTAATATGAACTATGCCATATAATTCTATCCCACGTATTTCGTTGACTAAGCCGTATGTATTAGCGTATGATCACAGTAAAACGGATTAGGAGAAACTGAACACGACGGACACAAGACGTACCTACAAATAACTGGAGTGCAGGCCTCGTATTGCCTGCTGATAGCCTTAGCTACGGCACCAACAGACGATCTGCTTGAAATGCCCTTATCCAGTTACGGAAATGTATTGTTTATCATGACATAACTTGATTATCATGTTATAGCTAATTCCTACGACTGATAAAGAATGATAGTTGCGGTTTGAACAACTTTATATTATCGGGATAGCCTCAGAAGTGTTGTAGAAATAAAATCCAGTAATATCACACTACTATTTACTTGTACTTTAATTACAAAATTCACCCATTTTTACATTCGTTGCGCAATATCTGCCGATCGCATCGACTGTCGGCCATGACACCCACTTCGATTAGCAGCAGTAAGTTTTCTTGGCTGTATCACAGGATACAAAACTAACAAAAATTATTTGCGCTAAAATGCGATGCATAAAATTAAAAACAAAGTAAGAAAATAAAAAATAAAAACTAGTGGGAAAATATACGTCACATCATGGCTCACGTGCCAGAGTCACAGCGCTAGTCAACCTGTGTACGTGTAGCAGATATAAAGTCTTCAGATAAATTTCGGAGCCAAAAACTATTGTTGAGTATAAAAAAAAATTTACCGTTACGGACCCACTTTTATTTAGATGCTAGGGTAAAAAAAACATTGAATATATTATATTTCTACAAATATATTTGGCAAATATATTTTTTATTTACATTAAACATACACACAACACATACACATGACACATACAGTCACACACTTAGACTTTACACCACAAACCTCACCTAATTCACACTAGAGAGAGGCTATACATTTTTATTTATCTTTTTTTTTATTTTTTGTTCCTACAATTAATTCAGATATAATATTGAAATTGGTTTTATTGTATTGTATACATGCAATTTTATTTAACTATTATTTATTAGTATGTAAAGCTTTATAATAGCATGTGCTTATATTGTCTTTTTTTTTGTATTCAGAGCATGCGTACTCGATAATGTGTAAGCTGTGGCATTACAGGATAATGTATTTATTACGCAAGTTTTATTACTGTAAATGATAATTTGTAATGTATCTCGTTGGTAATCCTTAAATAAATAAATAAATAAATATTTAATCTTTTCTATCGTTTGTTTCTTTGTTTTATAACTTTGTTTTCTTTTTGTACTCAATCGATAGCTACTTACCATTAGTTTTGTATAAATTGAGAGATGTATTAACAGAGAGAGTCCTGGCACCCATAACACAAGTTGAATCTTAGCTTGGGTGCAATCATAGATATATGAAAGAAGGAGATATGCCCGGTAGTTGAAAATGTATCAGAACCCGATGTCGCTAGGTTGGCCCCACCACCGCGCCACTACTACACATGTAGTTCAATAAAAGCAATAGATACAAAGTCGCGCACACACTTGCAATTCATAAATCAGAACATACTACACAATCAATTATAAACCTTAACTCGTCACACACAGCGTGCATTTACCATGCACCGTACAACTTACTCACACAAAAACATCTGTCGCTATTATTGTGTTGTGCAAAAAGCAATTTATTTTACATATACGCTAGTGATTGACTAAAACGGAAAGTTATCGATACTTCCATTTATTACTGTACAAGAAAAATTTGGGGTCCTGAAAATAAAATAAAAAATGATATGTCCAGAAAGTATTATACATTTTAAATAAAAAAAATGTATATAAAAAAAAAAACACGAATCAATAAATTAAAACAATCCGGTTAAGTTGGTTTAGGCTGTGAAACCATAGGAATTGTTGAACCCTGTTATGATGTGTTTACTCACTGACCTGTAAAGTGGAGGTATTTGTTCAGTACTTGACGTACTCTTAATTTTGGGATTGCCCATTCAAAAAGCCTGCGAGTTTTCTTTCGAGGCTGGAACATTTCTGCCTTAAAGTGAATTGAGCATATGGTGCTATATTTTGTTGGGAACCAGTTAGGTGGCCTTACTGTGGCATCAATCCATTCTTATTTTGTATTTGTATCTTTTGGGAAACTAAAAAGGTACTATAAGAACTTATTTATCATTTACATAATAAGTATCTTAAGCTATAGTCTATAGTCTAGGAACTAGTTGGCCGCTGAGACAGGGGTGAGGCGGCGGTTCGCAACGCACGTACTGAGTAATGCGCCCCTGCTCCTCCATCCCACCGCTCACATACCTAAGGCGTGGTCTATACTTCTTAACCTCACGATGAGTAAGCAGGTAGCAGGCAACAGGCGAATAGGCTTTTGTTGTTAACAAAAAACCCTTAGTTAAGAAATAGTTAAATATATGAAAACAAACACATACCATACTCATGCATAACAAATAAATAGCATGAATATGTTGACTTATTTTAAGCTAAAATCACTAATATTTTATCTGAACCATACCGATTACTACAACGCATTTGAATCTTGTGGTGCATAGTTAAAGACTTTAGCGGAAGTAAAATACCAAAACCAAAAAAACGTAAGGAAATAGCACGAAGATGCGATAATTTAAACCCAAAAACACTCCACCTAAACATTAATAAACTTACTTTACGACCGGTGGTTATGCATTTCTCTACTAGGTACGCTGTAAAATAATCAAAAACAGTAAAAAAGATTATTTTACATTCTCAAAGGTTTCCCAACCGTACTTAAACGTCATCTTTTCAAGTGTTCCAACCGGGCTAAAACGGTTGACAAATTGAAAAATAAACTATAATAGCAATATAATATTCGTTGGGCAATCGACATTATTATCGATAGCCTACTTTAGTGGATCTTAACCTCATCACTATCTCGCCGCAAGACACAGCGGCTGTACTATGCGACGCTCCGCGTAAATAAAGTATCGTTTTGTTATTTTTACATTGCTTGTCCAGTCGCTTAGCGACATACTTAAGGTAGTGGTTAAGGAGCAATGTATTTGCTGCAAAAATAGTACAGCCGCTGCGATATTTGAAAACAAAAATAACGTAGTAAAAGCAAGAAATATTTTACGATTTGTTGTTTTTTATGATTTTAAAGATAAATACAGTAAAATACTTTTACTTACATATGGTAAGCGATCCCGTGAGATACGAAGTTTTTAATATCACTTCGGTTTTTGCAGGAAACCACTGAACAACACGGCATTTTTATAATTTATCGTGACCACGGTCGAAAGCGTACTAGTTCGCGGAGACGGCCATTTGGCGAGTAAAGGCACAGCGTGCGCATAACGCGTGGACACAGGCACGCCCCCATGCCACTTCTCCTGTTTTTTATATTTCTATGGGTGCAATCATTTTTTTTTTTTGAATAAAAAAAAATCGTCGCCAAGCAGAAGGCGACGTTGCCACTCCGCTCGAAAAATATGAAACCGGAGTCAAGTTATTCTGCACGAAAGGTGGAGTCAATTGGGATTTGGTGTTTGTATGAACAAGAAACAAGAGCAAGGAACTGTACATGTAACGATGATGTTTAAAGAGAGAGGAAGTGTTTCAAGTATACATAAAGTACATCCACAAGTGGCGATAAGTGCACACGCTTTACATAACATAACATCACGCCTGTATTCCCCGAAGAGTTAGGCACAGGTCTATCTATACTACGCCTACATTTTGCTAGCTATGTTTAAGTCCCATGTAATAAGGTGCAAGCCTATTGCCGTCAACCAAGCACAAATGCAGACTCCCGGCTGCGCACACGCTTTCTGGGCAGTCATTCCTGCTGTCAACATAGCTGACCGGCAAATCATTTCAGTGCTGAGCTATTATAGTATACATACTTCGTGCCGAGTTCGCACGAGCGTATTGAAATATACACAACTTCCCACATCGTTTTATTGTCACGCCATCGAGTTTCGTATTTCAATCTGGAGCGCTTGTCACGGTTGGATGGCTGACTCCTGAGTCCCTTGTTGGCACGTGCCCACTTCACCTACGTCTTTCTGCGAAGTGCTTGTTCAGTTCTATGTGTACGAGATTATTATAGAGTTTTTATTAAAAACTGAGGAAAATACTTGCCTGAGACGGAATTTCTCTTTTGAATTTACGTTCATCAGGAGGCTTTATATAGTGAAGTAACACTTGAAGTGGAGATGCATATAGTAACAAATATATTTTAGGCTATTCTGAGTATTTTTTTCCAAAAACCATGTTAATATTTTAGGCGGTCTAATGCCCGAATTCTGAGGTTTTTAAACGGAGTTTATCCATTCGATAGTGATTGTTGGTTCAATATCGTTTTTCTGAACACTTAGTTAAGGAAGACTTTAGCATAAAATGTTGGCAACTTCCTGGAGCGAGCGCCACCTGCTATTGGCGACCGGAACTACAAACGCCGCCAAGCAAGCCGTGACGTCAACATCGGCCCACCGCTGCTCGAGGTGGGGAGGAGACGGGGGCGGGGGCGCGCTCGGCGCGTCCGGGCTTTTTTTCCTTATGGATCGTGCGACGGAACACTCGCATAAAAATTCTTTTATAGATCATTATTATCTATTTATTTATCATTTAATCTGATTTGATCTGTTATCTGTTAAATTCACTTTCTAAAAGGTCTTGTTATTTATAAATGTTTGCTGAAAGTTAAACTAATAGTTGATTTATTTGCTCAATTTTACTTAAAGTGTAAAATGCCTATATCTACGCCTTATTATATTGATAATTGTGTATTAATATTGTTTTATTTTTAATAAAAAGTCGAGTGAATTACTATCCAGGGTTTATCTGAGGACCTCAAAAACCGAGCATAAAGAAGGAATTCGCTTAATGCGATTTATCTCAACTGACTAAAAATGTGAGCTTAGGAAATTTCAAAATGCTCTATATCTCTAGATTTATGTTTTTTTTCTCAATGGTGGCGCTAGTTGGCAGCACTACTCGTCTTAGATAATTTTGTCGAATCAATAGCTGTTGAGAGTTTAAACTCCGCTTAAAAAATCATTATAAACCGGGCATAAGTATTTTTTGAAATATTCTCTTTTTTACTTTACAATAATGTGAAAAAAAAAATAGGCAGTGATGGGGACTGCTGACAGAAGTAAAAACTTAAACGCGGTGACGGAACCCGTAAGATTTCCCCCTAGCAAAAATCGCTCAACGCGCCTAGAGAAGTATTTACTTCAATATTAAAATATTACTAAGACATTATAGGGGAGTCTACGCTACAAAGTATAGTTTCTCTTCCGAACCGTTAAAGTACTAATTTCACCCCGGAGCTTACTAACCTTCTCTAACAGAACACATGTGGTATTCTGTAGCCAGAGGCATGCTCATTTAATCAGCTTCCCCACAATTACTAACTTTTCACATGCGACTTCCCTCATGGCATGTTCGGGGTCTCCGCGAAACATTTGTCATCTAAACTGCTCGACTGGGAAAACAAGATTTTCACACAACTTATGACAATTGCCCTTGCATGTGGTTTATTTATTTGTTGTTCAGTGAATTTTTAATTTGCTTATAATAATAATAATAATAATATATAGGGCAATACTCGTCCTAGAGTGATGCGCTTTGTGAGGCGGGCGTTCTCAGGGACTGATGTCAGCCCTCAGGACTATATGTCCCGTGTCACAGAGCGCATCGACTTCCTGAAGCAGAAAGTCTATGCTTGGGCAAACCGTATTCGTAGGTATAAGCGGCGAGTGGACCGATACACTCAGAATCGCACCTTCCAGAGCGATGAAAGGTGGGTTTATAGGGGTTGGGAGCGACCGGACCAAGGTGTGACTGACACGCGCCTGCCAGATGATGATGCCATGTGTTCTTTCTGGCGCAGTATCTGGTCGGTGCCTGTCAGTCACACCGAAGGTGATTGGGCTCGGGAGGTCGAGCGAGCCTGCGATCCAATACCAGAAATGGGGGCTATTACCATCTGTCCCCAAGATGTAGCTCGTGCAGTCCGTCCGTTACCTAACTGGAAGTCTCCAGGACCGGACGGACTGCACAACTTTTGGATAAAGTGGTTACAAAGGTCGCACGCCCGCTTGGCATCCCAGTTCCAGTCAGCCTTACATTCAGGGTCGCTGCCCCAGTTCCTAACGACAGGAATAACCCACCTGCTCCATAAATCAGGTAGTACTGCGGAGCCCAAAAATTATAGACCGATCACTTGTTTACCGACGGTCTATAAAGTTCTTACATCCATTTTGAGAGCTAAAATTAACGAACATATAGACACCAACTCCATCATGTCTGCCTCTCAAAATGGATGTAGGAATGGGTCCCGTGGTACTAAGGAGCTACTCCTCATTGATATGGCCATTAGCCAACAGGTTCGTCGTTCCCGAAAGGATCTGTCGACATGTTGGATAGACTATAAGAAGGCCTATGACTCGGTGCCACATACATGGCTCATGAGGGTGCTGGAGTTGTATAAAGTAGATGCAACTCTACGCACCTTCCTGATGTCGTGTATGGGGCAATGGAGGACGGTCCTTCGCTATCCAGGATGTCGAAATATCCAGAGGAACAGCGAGCCGATAAGGATCGAGCGAGGCATATTTCAGGGCGATAGTTTGAGTCCGCTTTGGTTCTGCTTAGCCTTGAATCCTCTAAGCACACTGCTGGAGGATTCAGGTCTAGGATATCGGCTGCGGAGAGGTGGTCAGGTTATATCCCACCTCCTCTACATGGATGACCTAAAACTCTTTGCCCCCAACAATTTGCAACTGATGGAGCTACTGAAAGTAACTGAAACATTCAGTAGCGCCATCAGGATGGAATTTGGTGTGGACAAATGTGCGGTCATGCATGTAAAGCGAGGAGAGATTGTGGAATCCGTGGGAACCCAACTCTCGGATTCCATAAACCTTAGAGCCCTCTCCGCACCCGAAACCTATAAGTATTTGGGTATGTCGGAAGCGTTGGGCATCAATGTTACTGACATGAAGCAATCGTTGAAGGAGCGCTTTTTTGGCCGCCTGAAGAAAGTATTTAATAGTCTTCTATCAGGCGGAAACAAGGTGCGTGCCTTCAACGGTTGGGTCATGCCGGTTTTGATGTACTCTTTCGGCGTACTCAAATGGACTCAGACGGAACTCGACGCCCTGGATCGGAGGGTCCGTACGCTGTTGACTGCATATCGAATGCATCACCCACGTTCATCGGTAATGAGACTGTATATCCCGCGAAAGTGTGGAGGCCGAGGCTTTTTAAACGCTAAGACTCTCCACAACCGCGAGATATGCAGTCTCAGGGAATATTTCCTAGAAGCCGATGTGGGGATGCATCGAGATGTGGTCGCGGTGGACAAGGGCCTCACTCCGCTCTCCTTGGCTAAAGAGAACTGGCGCAAACCTGTAGTGCTTGACTCTAACGATCGCAGGGAGGTATGGCAGAGTAAGGAGCTTCACGGACGCTTTTTCCGGGCCCTACATGGACCCGACGTAGATTTGTTAGCGTCCGTAGCCTGGCTGCGTTCCGGTGACCTCTTTGGGGAAACCGAAGGTTTTGTCTGTGCAATTATGGACGAAGTTATGATGACGAACAACTACCGGAAATATATTGTGAAAGACGGCACGGTTGACATCTGTCGGGCATGCCACCGTCCGGGAGAATCAATCCGACACATTATCTCCGGGTGTTCTCGTCTTGCTAACGAAGAGTACTTGCATAGACACAACCTTGTAGCCAGGATTATCCATCAGCAACTTGCACTGAAATACAACCTTGCGGAATCGGAAGTGCCGTACTATAGGTATGTGCCCGACCCAGTTCTCGAAAATGGAAATATCACATTGTACTGGGATCGATCCATCATCACTGACAGGACTATTGTTGCCAATAAGCCTGATATAGTGGTGGTGGATCGAATAGAGCGGCGCACAATGATTATTGACATAACGGTCCCGCATGACGGGAACCTCGTGAAAGCCGAGAAAGATAAACAAATCAAGTATCTTGACTTGGCTCGCGAGGTTGTCGACATGTGGGATGTGGACTCAGCGATCATTGTGCCGATAGTCGTATCAGCCAATGGCTTAATCGCCAAGAGCCTCGACCAACATCTAAGGAGGCTCTCGTTGGGCAGCTGGATTAAGGGCCTGATTCAGAGAGCGGTACTTCTGGACACGGCGCGCATTGTTAGGAGGTTCCTCTCTCTGGAGCCCTGACCGCCGGTAGCTTGGACCCTGTTCCCGATACCGGTGGGCTACTATGTTTTATATTTTTAAATGTTTTTTTTTTTTATTTCATGTTTTTATAAAAAATATTTAAAAATGTGAAATATATGTACATAAATGAAATAAAGGAAATAATAATATTCTTTATTCTTCGGACAACAAAGATCCAACGTGTTAGTAAACAATATTATAACTTATTACTAGTGTTAGTAGTTAAAATACAATAGAAAAATAAAACTAAACAAAACAGAATAAATAGCGTTGTGAAAAGGACATCCCCAAATTAATGCTTAGTGATTGTCCTTCTCACAAAACTTATAATAATTGGAGAGTCGATACTCTCCGCCACAGTTTTAAGAATGCTGTTGCCACTCGCCCGCAACCTTGACAACAGCGACGCGGTTTTCTTGCGAATGACGGCGTGGAAGCCGTCAGTTCGGTTTTGCGCAAACATGGTAGAAGCGCTGCACCATCGTGGCAGTCCCAACAGCATCCTAAAAATATTATTATATTGTACGCGTAGGTCATCCAGCGTTCTTGCGCGCAGCGTTGCTTATGCACATCAAGGACTGCTAGCAACAACTTGGGGGAAGAAATAAAACTAAACTCTACGTCATAACATCATCGAGTTTGGTTTTAATTTAAATATTGTTTCCGAATCCTTCTCCTTGAGCTTTGTGTGTTTGTTTGTCTGCATCAAGATGGCGAAATAAATGCAACTTTGCTCATTTAAATAACGCATCATTTTTAATTTGCTAAAATCCTCAACACATGTCACCAACCTAATTCTTCTATCACCTTACTGCTGCTACAGTAGGTAGTGTTGTGATAGCCCAGCAGTTAGAACATTTGATACTAGTGTACAAGCCCACCAGATCAAACCTCGATTTAGAGGTATTTTTGATTTTTACCCGATTGCCTAGAAGGGTTTATGTTTGTTGTGAATGCTTTTTCTTAATCTCCAGGAGCTAGACCACCACCTCTTAAAGCAGTATTATTTTAATCTTACATGAGTGTGGGAAAGAGATGGAGCTAGACGTCCTGTATAGCTCCATCTCTCCTAGAAATGGAAGACGCTAACACCGCAACCAACTACTTAATTTCAACAATTTCAAAAATTATTAATAAGCACACGCAAACAGTTTTAGTTTCTAATAAGCAAAAAATCCTAAAGCCGTGGATCACACCAGGGCTCCTGCGCTGTATTAAAAATCGGGATAGGTTACATATCAAAGCAAAAAAATCTCCAGATAACATGATACTTAAAGTAACATATACACGATATAGGAACTTTACAAATCAACTCCTACGAAAACTAAAAGTCGCTTATGAGAAATCTCAACTTGACAAAGCAGGCAACAACCCCAAAGCCCTATGGAAAGCTATCAAAGAGATAACTAAGACTCAAAAAGTCAAAGACAATCGTTTGGAACTACTTCAAATATCAGATAGCCCAAAGTCATCTGCTGACCTTGTCTGCAATTTTTTCACCGACGTCGGTAAAAATCTAGCCAATAACATTCTCCTGTCTCAAGCCTCATCTACAGATGACCCTGTCTCCCCTCAACCCCCTGCCTCAGACTGTTCCGGAAACATACCCAACTCGCTCGTTATCCTAGAAGTAGATGAAGCGGACATTGAAACCACTATCCTACAGCTGCGGCCGGATTGTGCTACTGGATGGGATGGAATTCCATCTTCCCTCCTCAGAGAGTGCCGACGGGTACTGATCCCACCTATAACGCACATCTGTAATCGTGCTATTATTACTGGCGTGTTTCCTGATGCTTTGAAAAAAGCTATTGTACACCCGATTCACAAGGGTGGGGACAGAGACTGCGTCAATAATTATAGGCCCATATCGGTGTTGTCAGCCTTATCAAAGATCTTGGAGATAATTCTCTACAAATCGCTCATTCATTTTTTAAATCGCTTCAAAATGTTAGCCGACAACCAGTACGGATTTAGATCAGGTGTCTCTACAGAGAACGCAGTCTTGGATTTGACAGAGCAAGTAGTGGAAAACCTAGACAAAAGAAATAGATGCCTATGTATATTTCTAGATCTTTCCAAGGCGTTTGATACAGTTTCTGTCCCTATCCTCTTATCAAAGCTAGAACGAATTGGAGTACGAGGCACCGTCTTAAATATATTTAAAGACTATCTTTCCCAGCGTAAGCAATGTGTAAAAATAGGCGACTGTCTTAGCGAGGAACGTACAATCCTCTTTGGGGTCCCACAGGGGAGTATTTTAGGACCCTTGTTGTTTTTGGTGTATATTAATGACCTCTGCGCAATGTCGCTTCAATACACCAAAATTTATACATATGCAGATGATACAGCAGTATTTATATGGGGACAGAATTGGCAGGTGGTCAAGGATAGAGCTGAATACTCCCTTTCCAAAATAATGACATGGCTAAGACTAAATCTCCTTACACTAAACCTGAACAAAACACATTTCCTACCCTTTTCCTTGAGACCCAACACTAAACCCTTGCCTGACTATTCCATAACAGCTCATACTTGCGAGAACCGACTCAATTGTACCTGCCAGGTTATCTCTCGGGTAGAATCGGCAAAATATTTGGGAGTGCTGATGGATGATGGACTGAGGTGGGACAGGCAGATTGGATCGATCATTAACAGAACTAGGCGACTTTTAAATGTTTTCAGGACCCTAAGGGATTCTGCAACACTGGAAAATCTAAAACTAGTCTACCTAGCCCTATGTCAGTCCATTATCCAATACTGCATAACCGTGTGGGGAGGTGCAGCAAAGACCTATCTGCTGGGATTGGAGCGAGCACAGAGAGCTGTGCTCAAGGTTATGACCAAGAAACCGTACAGGTTCCCCACCTCACAATTATTGTCTGAACTTAAAGTCCTTAGTGTCCGCCAGCTCTATGTGCTCAAATCCATCCAAAGAAAACAAGGAATTGTTCCCTTACCCGACCCAAAAAAGCGTAGTAAATCCTCCATATGCCCTACTATACCCTGCCGCACCTCATTTGCCAAACACCAGTTTAATAGCTTAAGCAGCAAACTTTACAATCTCGCAAATAAAAAGCTAAACATAGCTGGAATGTGCCGGCGGGAAATGAAAAGGAAAGTAGCAGACTGGCTCCAAAAGATGGACTATCACGAAACTGAAAGTTTATTCACATTCCTAACATAATATTATGATATCTAAAACCCATACACACTGTCATACATTCTTACTTGTTCCTGTCCTTACACACATTCAAAGGTGCGAACCAAACCAGACACTCACTCACTCCCTTGCACACACACAACAAACTTCCACCGCATACACACATAAACTCATCAACTCTCATAATTACACTCACAGACATCAAACACAAATATTTTTTTTGCATTTTTACTTTCTTTTTGTAATTAATTTTAATCCCTACATATTTTATGTGTTTTACCTTCTTCTGTACCCAATGAAAGCTATTTTGACCGATATGTGTTACCAAATAGCAATAACTTTGGCTGTTAACTTCTACTGACACTCCTCTTAAATGCTGTTAGATTGGAAATAGAACCCATGGCTGAACGCTGACCCCCAAAATACAGGTCCAGGCCTAGTTTGGGGGTTAGGATCTGATTGTTACAATACATTAGTGTGCTATTTTATTTAAAAAAAAAAAAAAAAAAAAAAAAAAAAAAAAAAAAAAAAAAAAAAAAAAAATCTCTTTCTCACACTGAAGTAACATTAAAATAATACTGCTTTAAGAAGTGGTGGTTGGCCCCCTGATCAGACAATTATTAATAACACTGAACCACCATACAATTGCATTGTACAGGGCCTATTTCACGAAATCCGAATAGCCACTACTTACTGGATAAATTCAAAAAAAGCGGCCAAGTGCGTATCGGGCCACGCGCCGATAGAGTTCCGTAGTTGCACAATAATGCGGACTAAGAGGGCTTTCTGTTGTTTAATGAATATTTGACGATTACTCGTAAACATGAAAAGCCTACTTAGCTGTGATAGTTTTCCTTTTAACTTCTTTATATAGGGTGACTGGTAATTAGTGACCGATACTTAATCATATGATTATACGAATGATAACAAACAACTTTTACTATGGGAACAAACCTGAAATCGCGAAAAAAAAATCAGCTGTCCCATACATTCATGTTCTCATAACTCGTCAAAATGTAGGGAGCAGCTGATATTTTTTTCGCGATTTCAGGTTTGGTCCCATAGTCAAAGTTGTTTGTTATCATGAGTACAATTATGTGTTTAAGTATCGGTCACTAATTACCAGTCACCCTATATATTCTACTACCGTGAATTTTTTCACCTATCTAAAACTAACCGTTTAGCTGGCAGGCGGGGGGACACTTGGCTCTAACAACAAAAATTAGCACTTTAAAGTTTTTTTTATTTCAGAAACGGATCCCTAAATCGAAAAATTGTTTTCACAAACCCGCAATATTTTTGACAGACCCATCCTAGAACATCCCACACCATGGGGTCGACGAGAAAAAGAAAACATCCCTACTTTACGTGTAAGTACAGAAGGTAGCATAAAAAAATTTTTTTTTCATGATTTAATTTTGCCACTTTGCCGGCGTGATGAATATGTATATATCCATGCAAAATTATAGCTTTCTAGTACCAAGAGTCTCTGTGCGGACGGACAGACGGACGGACGGACGGACATAGCGAAACTATAAAGGTTCCTTGTTGACTACGGAACCTTAAAAATGGAACAGAATTTGTATGAAATTATCTGCCAAGTAAGTTAATCGGAACTTAATCGTAGGTGGTGAAACAGGCCTTTAAACTGATATTTTTTCAGTACCTACCGTACTCGTAGTATATTCCCTCGTGACTTGTGACGTGCGGAATGTCACAAGTACGTGTGGAATTTGACACAAACGTGTACAAAGCGATGCGGAGCCGAACGTAGTGACTTGGCGGCAGCTCAGGCGTAATTGCGGACGTTCGGAGATAGATAGCTTAAATAAAATATTATTCACACTATACAATCTATTCAGATACATTGCACGAAACACTGACTGACAAGCTAAGGCCCATCCTCCACGATGCCACTCAGGAGTCACGTGTTATCAGCTTAAGTCACTAATGAGTAGCCGCAATCAATCACAAACTAGTTAATAACGCGTTAGTAAGTCGCGTTGTGCACGGTCCGCCATTGAAATAATGCTGTGACATTCTGAAGATCAATCTATCAATCAAGTCAGCCTATCGCAGAACTCTGCAAGACATAGATTTCTCCCGAATGAAGGCAAAACAAACGTTCCTCCACTTCCCGCATCCAGTCTGTAGCAGATCCTTGTAAGGTCATCCTTCCATTCAGCTGGGTCTCACAATGCCCTTGCCGATGCCCGGGCGCCACTTGTGACCTCGTCTGCTTCAACGAACATCAGTCCTTTGTCAAATGAATGTGGATATATACAGTTTGGGTGGAGACTAATTTTCTTAGTATTAGAAGAGCAAAGAAAAAAATAGTCTTAAGAGTCCCAAACGGATTTCGGAAACGTATTAAAGTCTGTATGCGTACTTGCGTAGCGAACAAAACCAACGGCTAGCTTTTTCTGATTTTTGTTAAAAGTTTGAATCGTATAGTACAACCACTAGTTTCGATTTGTGGGAACTTGTCACTGACAGTGTTCGGAACGCGTACGAACCGAAGTGTAGTCGTGCGAAACATCTCGTTCAACCGTGACATATGCCCCACTTCACTGTATCATTCTAAAAATGTTGTTGTTAGGAAATATTGTTGTCCTGTAACCAGTGTAGTGCTTGTGATTGCCCTGGAAATAATATTAAAATCGACAGGAGGCAGGTGACAGGTGACAATCCGATAATTTTACAAAATATTTTCAT
Organism: Cosmia pyralina; assembly: GCA_946251885.1. NCBI lineage: Eukaryota > Metazoa > Arthropoda > Insecta > Lepidoptera > Noctuidae > Cosmia > Cosmia pyralina. The sequence continues at coordinate 1,164,248 of OX276345.1, forward strand.
AGTTTTTTGCTGAATAAAACAACATCTGTCGTGAAATGCGTCAATTTTGTCATTTATATTATGTTGCATTGTCAGTTATGTTAAACTAGTTTCTGGCTGCGACTTCGTCCGCGTGAAATTTCTCATCCGCCCAACCTACCGCGTCGCATCGCATCGCTTGCCCGCACTATTATTACTTCGTTTTCGCTTAAAGTTCTTTCTGACTTTTTTCTTATTTACTGGGCTTCTAAAGGTTCTAGCGGGATGGTAAATAACCTATAGATAGCCTTCCTCAAGAATTAGCCTGTAAAATAAAAAAGAATTTTTCAAATCCATCTGGCAGTTTTAGAGATTAACACATTCAAACATACAAAATAACACTTCAGCTTTATTATCAGTTATATTAAATTTGGATGAGGAGCTCGTGGCTAAGTAATAACAGCCGCACGGGTCGATCCATTAGGTTAAGCTACGCTTGCCGGGGTCGGTCCGTGGATGGATGACCATATTTACATACTGAGACTCCTCCGTGCCTCGGAAAGCACGTTAAGCCGTTGGTCCCGGCTGTCATTCGTGGATCTTTGACAGTCGTTACGGGACGTCAGTAGCCCGAAAGTCTGACAACCAGTCTTACCAAGGGGTATCGTATTACCCAGTTAATGGGTTGTGGAGGTCAGATAGGCAGTCGCTCCATGTAAAATACTGGTATTCAGCTGAATCCAGTTAGACTGGAAGCCGACCCCAACATAGTTGGGAAAAGGCTTGGCAGATTGATTAAATAGGGCCCTGGATTGAAGTATAATTGTGTGAAACCGACTACCCGTACTGAGTGAACATGGTGATATGCTCACTTCTTTTCTGCAAGAGCCTACAGCGCCACAATTTTAGAGCAGTATAGTAAGAGCTATAATTTTAATAATTAGTTGAAATGTCGAAGTAATGAATGAAATGATCACTTCGGTGGTTAACCTTTAACACAATAGTGTGCGTCACAGTCACACTGAGTACAGCCGGAGATTGCGAGTCGGTTAATCGTGACGACACTGTTATATTGCTGTAAGATAGAATCTAAAGGGTTCAATAACATTGCTATAGGACTGTAGGAGATAGGGTTATATTATGTATTTGACTATTGCGAGCACAGTAAATAAACAATAACTTGATTTTTTTCTTTTTTTTCTTTTTAACTCATAAGACTGTCCACACAACTACGTCATATGTAGGCAATGATATTGTAGGTAAAAAGAAGTAGTTGGTTGCCTACCCAGCATTCGATCTTCAATAATGGCACAATGTGACAAAAAAAAAAACAACGAAACTACAAAAAACAAACGAACAAATTAGATGACCATGTGGAAGTAGGACGGCATTTCGTAATTATCGGGAGCGAAAAAGAGACAAGACAATACATAACTAGGCGAATTTGCTAAGTTTTGACGTGCAACTTGCGGAGAGTGTGTTACTCGTACCTATCTACCTATTTTATTACCACGTTTTTATTAATTCACTTTCTTGTTTGTCTGTCGTTCCGGGGAGATCTTGTAACTCAATTTCGAGCACTTCCTGATTAGCTATCCGGCTGAAACTTATAGGGTAGCTTACAACTTGATGACAATGGGTTCTAAGGCCACCATGACCTGTCAGCTGCACCCAGGATTGGCTCCAGACCAGGGAACTCCTCAACGGTCAACAGTACAGACACGAAATATGTGTACATTTAATTATGATAGTCCGTTCTAAAGTCTAAAATGATCAACATACAGACAGAAAAAGAACAAAATATTTAATGTAGATTAGAAAAAATAATCTAAAAACCACGTTTTTATGCGCATTAAAAAGAATAAAATAATCCTTCGGGGTCTTCATGACTGAAGAGGACTTACACACAAAAAACACACACCAGCACCACATACATGCTTACAGGTGAACTCGAAGAACGTGGGGCGCATTCAATAGATAATAACATTATTTATGTTTTAATATCTGAGTAGAAAGATGCGTCCCAAGTTTTTCAAGTTCACCTGTAAGCATGTACGAGTATGTGCAGTGGTGTGTGTTTTTTGTGTGTATATCCTCTTGGGACATCAAGACCCGCGGAGGGTTATTTCATTCTTTTTATGGCGCTTAAAAACGTGGTTTTTAGATTAATTTTATAATTTACATTTTTACTTATAATATTATTGTACTTAGGTAGGTAAGTAGTATTTAAAAGTAAGGATATAAAAATAAAAAAGCAAATATTGCAGGATGTTTTTTTTTTTACCTATATCGTCAAATAATTTTCAATACAATTCCTCGAAAACTGGTTCATATCGCACTACGATTAGGTTCACAATGCAATGTATTTCTCACGCGTGTGATTTTTTATTTTCCAAAACGTTTCCACGGATAACTTATACCTATTAATAAAATGATTTAATGAAATGATGATTTAATGATCTGTACTTAGTACAAATTGGTGCAATGCCTCTATTCACATTCTCTATTCGGAGGTGAATGTTTTTTTTTTAATCTCGGCAAAAAGATATGCGTCTTTAAGGCGTTAATTTTTTTTTGAATATTTAAATAATGTTTATAAATAGAATATCATCAAAAAACATGATTTTTACAATGAAAAAAAAAAACGTTTATGAACAAATTAACATTTATTTGTGTTCTAAACTCAAAAATATTTGAATTTTCTATTTTTCATATTAGGCTGTTTATCGGCTTTATACCTTTGCTTCTCCTTCAACCTGGCGAAAGCAAAGCGTGGAAAAAAAAGAAAATTTAAATCAAAGTTTCCTAATAATTCATGACAAAAATATTTTTCGTTATTTTATTTTATTTCTTCAAAAGTGTATTGAAAAACGTCGTTTGATACACGTGGACATTTGTTATTGCAGTTCTCGGCTCAAAAACAACCTCGCCTATGGCTCGAATGCAATAACAAAAATTCTCCACTTGTATCAAAATGTACTATTGTAATCGTTACCTGCCACAGAACTCCCTGTTAAAACTGTTAAAAACTAAAACAACTACTTCACAATAAAGGCTAAATACATAATTATGCTAGATTGCGCTGTATGTTGCAAATTAGGGCCCAGCGTTACCATCTTAACGTGTCAGTAATCGTCACAAACGGCCGCCCGAATGACAATTACGCACTTACGAGTTCAGGCGGTTTGAAACAACCCATCCTTAATTTTCGTGGGAGGCACGGATTTTCGTGGTGGTGTGGGTGGTGGGTTCATTAAGGATTCCTTAATGAACCCACGAAAATCCATGCAGAAGTGCAATGTAAAATTCATAATACAATCAGGAAAATGAATTGTTGTTGACTTACGAAGCCGAATAACTTGTTCCACAAATTTTCAAACTTGTACTTTCTTACATTACTGCAGTGTTGTGTTTTCATAACATAACTGTTATTATTTCAGTCATATGAAATGGTTTGGCTCTGTAGCGTGTTTGCCTGATTAACAATACACTTTCCTGACTGTACGTACTTAAATCTTTGCGGCGGGATAATTGCGTAACACACATAAAAAAAACAAGCGTTATTTACAGTTAAATATATTGAATAATATAATTTTAGGTATCTATCGTTCACCATCAACTACTAACGCGGAACCTTTTATAAATTCTTTGGCACTCCATTTAGATAACCTAAATTCTCAAAAACCTAATATTATAGTTGCTGGTGACATCAATATCAACATAAGACCTAAACACACTGAACAAACATATGAACCTAAAAACAGAACATCATACCTAGATATGTTATCGGGTCACGGCATTCTCTCTGGTCACTCCTTAAGTACAAGGGAAACCAATTTTCTTGATCACTTTATGTTAAAAATAAATAGGAAACGGCATTCTGCTTTTATTGCTATCCTACGAACTACTATTACAGACCACCGTACAACCTTTCTATCGTTATCTAAAACAAAACACTACCAACCTACACCAACAACTATTACAAAAATTGATTTTGAAAGTGCCTTACAATATTTAAAAGAAAAAAACCTATCGACATTACTTTTTTGTGAAAACCCTAATTACATAACAGAATGTTTAATACAAGGTCTTATTGAGTCACTAACAATTAATACGTCCATTCACAAGATCCCTAAAAGTAAACGAATAATTAAGCCCTGGATCACTGAAGGCATACTAAGATGTATAAAAAATCGTAATAAGCTCCAAAAACAATCTCGAGATGATCCCCACAACGAAATAAAAAAAATTACACATGCTCGTTACAGAAATCATTGCAACAACCTTATAAAAAAGCTAAAAAGAAAATATGAAAGAAACCTTAATAATAAATCGTTAAGCAACAACAAACTTCTCTGGAAAAACTTGAAAACCATCACATATACAAATAAATCTACCAGAACGAATTCTGAATTAACTAATCTAAAAGCATCACCTACGGAATCAGCAAATTTCATTAATAAATATTTTGCAAATATTGGTAACCAACTGGCAAATGACATTCAACAAACCGTAACCCAGAATGACCTGAATCTGTATCTACGTTCCTTACCTAGCCTCTCTAAATCTTTTGTTCTGCTGGATACAGATGACAATGAAATAAATGGTATAATAAACTCTCTAAAATCAGACAGTGCCCCAGGATGGGATAATATCTCCACTAGGTATCTTAAACATGTTAAACATGAAATAATTCCAATTATAACGCATCTAGCTAATCTTTGTTTCAATCAAGGCACCTTCCCTAACTGTTTAAAAAAATCGATAATAACCCCCATATACAAGGGTGGACAGGCGGGTGATGTAAATAACTATAGACCAATTTCAGTTATTCCTGTTATAGCAAAAATATTAGAAAAACTTTTAAATTCCAGATTATTAAGCTATCTTCAATCCAACAACATTTTATCCCCATCTCAATATGGCTTTAGACGCGGTATTTCTACAGAAGACGCTATCACGTCTTTAACTACAGTATTAACAAAAGAACTCGACAAAGGTACTAGGTGCTTAACGGTTTTTATAGACCTAAAAAAGGCCTTTGACACGGTCTCTATTCCCATCCTTGTCCAAAAATTGGAAAGGATTGGTATTAGAGATACGCAACTATCAATTTTTTCTGATTACTTGACAAATAGAAAACAGAAGGTTAAGCTAGATGGTATTGTCAGCGAGGACGTTGACGTAACATGCGGCGTACCCCAGGGTAGCGTTTTGGGTCCCACGCTATTTTTAATATACTTAAACGACTTATGTAATATGACCATCAATAAAGCAAAAATATTTTCGTATGCCGACGACACCGCAATCGTCTTCACTGGCTCGACCTGGGCTGAAACCAAAACCAACACGGAAAAGGGTATGCTAAAGGCTGCATGGCTAAAAACAAATCTCCTTACGTTAAACACGAGCAAAACTAATTATATCTGCTTCTCAATATATAAAAATGTCCAACCAGAACCTAATTTTAACATTAAAATACATGAGTGTAGGAGGACGGTTGATTCCGACTGCAATTGTCCAACCATCAGTAAAGTTAACCACGTTAAGTACCTAGGTATAATGTTGGACCAAAGCCTGTCCTGGTATTCTCAAATTGAACAAATTACTGCGAGAGTACGAAAATTTATCTGGATTTTTAAAACATTACGACACATATTCCCAAGGAGTGGCTTAGCAAAAAATCTTATAAATGAAGTGTATATCTCGCTAGTTCAATCTGTAATAATATATTGCATTTCCATTTGGGGGGGTGCGCGTAAAACACGCTTCATTGATGTTGAAAGAGCGCAACGGACATTAATAAAAGTAATGTACTTCAAAAAAAGGACCTTTCCCACCTATGAGCTATACCAAATAAGTAATTTATTATCAGTTAGAAAATTATATATTAAACATATAGTATTAAAAAAACATAAAACCCTACCTTTAGATCCTAATGTATTAGCTAGAAGAAGGAAACACAATATTGCTTCCACCCCTTTTGTAAAAACAGAATTTGCAAATAATCAGTTCTTTAAACGCTCGTCTTTCTTATATAATAAAATAAATAAACAAATAGATATACATACTAAACCGTTTATAGAATGCAAATCATTGCTGACTAAGTGGTTAAATAAGTTACGCTATGATGAAGTAGAGAATCTTTTAGTAAATATAAGGTAAAACCGATTCCGTATAAAATAACCACACACATACATGCACACACACTCACACACATACACATACACACACTTACACACGCACGCACGCTTAAATACACACACACACATTTACCAACAGACTAATAGTAGTAAAATAGAATAAGTTTAGTAATTCATAACCCTTTGTTTCGTTGCACATTTACACTTCTTGCACGATATAAAAGAGCGGCGCCTCCTGGCACAGGCATTTATATGCTTAAAAGGAGACGCCACCAACTGTATACTGTACTAAGTGTAATAAGGAAATAAAACATTTTTGATTTTTTTTGATTTTGATTTACGTTGTTAAACAAATTAATTTTTTAAACCATTGAAGCAATGGATGTCAAAATGAGAGGTATTGCGATTGTTTGCCGTTTTATAAGTGTTACGAAATTACCCCGCAGAACTGCAGTAGTATTCATGTATATTTTATATACTTTTATAACTGCTACAAACCTCGCCATTGTCGCCCCCATTGACGTTTTATGCGACAATACCTCAGGGTGCGGATATCCGCTCGGAAGGGCGCGGGTTCGAGTCAGACTCCGTTGAACTATTGAACTCTTCATCACAATCATGTTAATGCAAAACTAATGGATATTTCTTACGTATTTTATGTCTTTCGCCTTTAGTTACAGTAACTTAACTTTACCTATGCTATGCCCATTTCATTTTCATTTTTATTTTAGTTGTTGTTTCATTTTAACTATGATTATAAGTTGGTTTTAGTTATCTAAATTGTATGGTCGATGATTTTGGTGCACGGTAAAACTCTAATGAGTTTATGTTTGCGCCAACATAAAGATGTATAAGATGTAAGTGTACTACTGAATAAATAAATAAATAAATAAATAATAATTTGGCTACATTTGACATATAAAACACAACATCCCATGGAAGTGAACTGGACAAGTATGCCCTGAAACTGTAAGATGAATAAGATATAAAGCGTTACTGATTTTTTTTTTCATTCTGATTTTATTATTGTTCACGAGATTTAAAGTTCAGCCATTTTTTGAGACAAAACTATTCTATCAGTTTGAAAAAAAGCTAAAGTAGGTAATCTACAACGGGCTTCCAAATTTAAACATAATCTTTCTTCAAGCTAATTTCCCTTGAAATACCGAGCCTCGGAACTCGGTCCTACGCTACGCATTCTGGTCATGCCAACCTGTGACAAAGTGCAGTTACTCGCAATTTATGTGCTCCCTTGGACATGAGGCTCGCCGTGCTCCTAACTGAGGCTATTAATTTACGACCAATTCTAATGTTGATGTATTATAAGAGGGCTTAATGCATCTGGAACGAAATAGTCTTAAGTGGAACATAAAAGAGCTACAAGGCATTATAGACTTGTTATTTCGGTTATAAAAGGGCTAAATATGAATAACAGTGGGCAAAACCCTATTTGTCGTATTAAATTTAATAGAAAATGAAGCTTGATTTTATAAATTTTTATTAAAACTTATTGCACCAATTCTGTTCTAAATATCTAAGTGTAATAATCATTTTAAAAATATATTTTTTTTTAATATTTATTTTGTTTTTGAATTAAGATATAGATTATAAATCTATATCTCAATTCAAAAACTGTCTTAGTAAAACTAAGTTATTCAAATCCCATTAATATTATAATGAATTTTCCGGGGCCAAGAAAAAAGTTATCAAAGATTTAAAAAGCTGAGATTTTCTTACAGAGATTACATACCTACAATTTCCAACTTTTACCTAAAAACAAGACACATACCTACTCCATTACACCGCGTGATAATAAATTGTTAACTTTGCCAACGAACGGACAATAATTCATAAATGCTTTTGAGAATCTTGCCAAGAGAGCTCGTTCTTTTTCAATACTGACGACTTGGCTGCGTGCGTACCTGCACAGTGCCAAGGTCCTGGATCATTAATTTATTGGTGGACCTGGAATGATAAAATATTTATTATTTCTAGTTCATAAAAATCTTAAATTCAGTCGCTGACAGACAACGCACTGTCTGAACCGCTAGGTCTAGAAGCATGAAATTTTGCACAAGATTTCCTGATATAGCGAAAATGAGCAGCTATATATACCTATGTTACAGGTAACGCTAGAAGACTAAGTAAACCTAGGTTTACTTAGAATCACCTAAGGAGTTTGGATAAGTAATGACCGATTTTTTTTTTTTTTTTTTTTTGTTAGCCTACATTGTGTCCCACTGCTGGGCAAAGGCCTCCCGTTTTTCCTTCCAAACCTCCCTGTCTTGTGCGATCTCTGGCCATGTTGGCCCTGCAAACCTTATCAGATCGTCACACCACCTTCGCCGTGGCCTGCCTCGACGGCGATAATTAGAATTAATAATAAGACCGAATAATAATTAAAATTAATTCGGTATTTACCCGACTCACAGGTTTACCCAATGGTCGCTGGGTAATGTTAGAATAATTAGTGAAATTAAAAACCAAGTGCATTGATAGCTTTTGTTTAATAAAAAACATTAGAAAAACGTAATACGAGTAGGTATAGCTTTCCTAAGCATACCACTAGTACTTGTATACAACTAGGTGTGGCCGGTGCAGTTGCTTAAACTTAGGTTGGTAGGGTATGCTATGTTAGGTTAGAACTGTGACCACACGACGACGTACGAGCCGAGCGAGCGAAGCGAGCGGTGCCGTGGTAGCGGCCGGCGATTGCCAGGGTCTATTTAGACACAAGAGAATGTAATTACTCACTCAGTGTTGGGTAGACCTAGGTATGTACGAGTAAATCCCGAATTAAAATGTAGTTCAATTATTATTCGGATTTTATCCAAAATGATTGGAAAACCCTTAATTCTACTACATGTTTACGTGTTCTTTTAGATTACAAAATCCACATTTTTTTCCGTGATTACTATTCCTATCCTATGCATAACCCCACTCAAGTTTAGGACGATCAACAATTCTCGTGCACACGCCATCGACTCAACTAAACTGTCGTTTTGCCGACAGTTGTCCCAAATTAACTCAATGAATCAGTTTAGTCGTGAGCGCGGACCGAATACCAATACTCGAATAAAGCTATGTAAAGCGATGAAGTACGAGTAGTGCGGCCAGCAGCTTTAGTGGTGTAAAGTTCAGCTAACACTATGGCTGAATATTAAGATCTTTCGATGATGTTATTGCAACGTGAAGTATCTGATGATAAAAATCTTTCTGTCCAGTGGTAACGGCCCCGACTGTTGTTGTAGTAGGTCGTAGGTTCGAACCCAGACAGGTGCTTTACTTTGTGTAAATTATTTCGTCACCACTGCTCTCAGAACGGTGAAGGAAAATATCGTTAGGAAACCGACATGTCCTAGAACCAAAATTTCGAAGATCTACTCGCCCTCGTGGTGGATTACAGCCCACTTCCTCTCAGCGAGAGGAGGCCTGTGTCCCAGCAGTGGGAACAATATAGACTGATTATAATGATGGTTACCAAAATAGAGTGTAGTTAGTTATAAATTTTAGCATTAAACTAGTTTTTCTTTTTATTTTTTTTTGTTTTCAAACTTTTTTTTATTATTGTGCTTTTAGTTTAGTTGGTGATCTTCCTGTGCGAGTCACAATAAATACTTTTTCTTTCTTTATTTTTTTTCTTTTTCTTTTTAACCGACTTCAAAAAGAAGGAGGTTCTCAATTCGTCGGAACCTTTTTTTTTTTTATTCGTTACATCACAGTTGGTCCCATATAAAATTGATTAACTTTGCTTCAGTAGTTTTTGAATTAGCTTCAATAATACGTATTTTTTCCCCACTTTTATATATTTGATGTTCTAGTTTGTTTTGCAGATAGTGGTATTAGAATTTGTGTGGGGTAGGTACACAACTAAAAAGTGAAAAATAAAAACTTTTTTACAAAAAAATACAACCGACTTCCAAAAACAACACTACAAAGTGAAAAATAACTTTAATTTCGGAAGTCGGTGGCAAAAACAAAAATACATTTAACTAGACACCGACTTCCGAAATTAAAGTTATTTTCACTTTGTAGTGTTGTTTTTGGAAGTCGGTTGTATTTTTTTGTAAAAAAGTTTTTTTAGTTTTTATCTAGATGCTGGGCATGCACTAGGCATGTTGATAATACTAAACCTGGTGGTATGTTCACCCTGCAGAGTAAATGCGTAACACATAACATAGAATGACAATGCCATTCATTTTGATATAATAATCCAACAACATTCATTGCGATATTTAAGTTGTTCGGTAGATGAATTTTCCAAAAATGGATTAAGAATTTCCATCAGAATCCTTGAGATTGTGATTGAAACTTTGAAAGCGAGTTACGCAATCGGGGTGCTGGTCTGTTCATACCGCTTCCAGTGGGGAGAGATACTGCCAATTTATCTCTATAAGAGTCGCATTCTCGCTGGTGTGGTTTACCTATCAAACACCATATTATTTTGAAAGTGAGAGCGCGTTTACATTTTAATATCCTTGAAAACTTTCAACAGATGGACACCTGACGGTTATCAGCGCTAATGGCATCATCTATTTGCCTTATATTATTATTAGCTTTGCCTGTTCCTTCCCACTATGTACCCAAAGAAAAGAAGAAGAAACATAACTCGTATACATTATTATAACAAATGAATATCAAAAAGCAAAAAGCTTGGAGACAATAAATTTTGTTTTGAACATCAACAGTTTTATTTGTTTTGAAGCATCGTTTTCTTTCTAATAACCCATTTCGCCTTCGCCTTCAACCCATCGACGATGTCTGGAAATAATAAAAAAAACACACTTTCCCACAATATTCACCACAAAACTAGAACAAATAAAACTAGAACCAGCACACCGAATAGTCGGAGCGCTTCACTTGACGTAAAGTTCGTTACTTAGGCACTCGCTGTGCGGCGGCGAGTAGCGTCGAGTTGTCAACTATTTGTTAACACACTACATACTGCTAACTGCTAGTACCAGTGGTTTCACTTCAGAGCTAAGAGGTCGCTTTGGTTTTGTCATCACACTGTTTTAGGAACCGTTATTAAATTAATAATCCATGGAAAGGTGGTCGAAAAACTCAGTCATCTACCTAGCCTTTTCCCAACTATGTTGGGGTCGGCTAACGGCCAGTCTAACCGGATGCAGCTGAATACTAGCATTTCACATGAAGCGACTGCCTCTTTGACCTTCACAACCCAGTATTGGGTAATACGATACCCCTTGGTAAGACTGGTGGTCAGACTTTCGGACTTCTGACGACCCGTAACGACTGACAAAGGTCCACGAATGTCAGCCGGGACTAACGGCTTAACGTGTTTTCCGAGACACGGAGGAGTCTTGGTATGTAAAGATGGCCACCCATCCACGGACCAACCGCGGCAAGCGTAGCTTAACCTGATCGACCTACCCGTACGGCTGTTATTACTTAGCCACAAGACAACACAGAAAACAAAACAACAACGAAACAAAACAAAACAGATTTCTTGGATTCATTCAGCTAAGACCCATCGATCAGTGTTACCCAGTTTTTGGGTGTGGAGGTCAGTCGCTTCATGTAAAATACTGGTATTCAGCTGCATCCAGTTAAGACTAAAAGCCAGGTAGATTATGATTAATTTAGCTGAAAGTTAACATTTGCCGCCCTCCCACGACAACGATCGCCACATCAGCTGATCTTGTGCTTCTGGCAAGTGGCGAATTTTCATTGAAAAGTAATGTAACGTAAGACAAGAATGATAACAGATTTGGCAATAAAAAATAACCTCAAAAGTACACAGATGAATAATATTTTCATACTCTCTCCACTCGTAATTCCTGCTAATTCTCAAACCTAGCATGCATACTAAACTATCAAATATCACAGGAACGGTTTCAACAAAACCAGTTCCGGTTCAATAGAAGTGGTTCTGATATCTGCAGGAATTCAAATATTTGCTCAGATATTACCGGACTCTCATCGGACTGTGCCGTGTACTCGGTAAATGTCTGCAGCTATTAATACTTCAGCTTACAATAGTTTTAATACCGGATCAGGTTGGAGTGTTGTGTGTTTAAGAGCGTTGATCGCGCACGGGCTGGCAACGTCGCAATTCTAGAGGATTTTCGTGATTATTTAATTAAATTTAAATCAAAGGACAGTTTAGTAGTTTAGTAGTGAAAGGTGACAGTAAAAGTCTGACACGCCCTCCCGCTTGCCCAGAGCGGGAGAAGTCATTTGATGATTCCCCATCCACGAAAAAAAAAACAGTTTCCTATGACAAATTCTTAGATCGTTGCTATTAATAAGTATGTATGCTATTTTTTTCCAGTTATTTTGGAATTAAAAATTTGGTTTTTAATTAATTATTTGTCTAACGGTTTTACATGAAGGACTAAGTGCGGAAACCGAATCCTTTAACATAGAACATAGAGTCTAACGGTTTATTTCCCAAACTGAGTCGATAAAATAATTCAAGAAACGTTTACAGACAGATACATTGTCAGGTGGAATAGATAAAGAAAAACAAACTCAAAATAATCCGCCATTATAACTTCATAAAAACTTTTTTACAAAAAAAAAACAACCGACTTCCAAAAAAATAGGTACCTACTACAAAGTGAAAAATAACTTTAATTTCAGAAGTCAGTGTCTTTGGGTCTGTATTTTAGTTTTTGCCACCGACTTCCGAAATTAAAGTTATTTTTCACTTTGTAGTATTGTTTGGAATTCGATGTTTTTTTTGTAAAAAAGTTTTTTATTTTTCACTTTTTTGTGGGTCAGTCTGTAATTTATCTAAGTTACAATAGCCTAATGTCAACTGCTCATCACCTTTTACAAAATGTTGCTTTTCCCGATACAAGGACGTTAATTGTTGAGGAGTTCTCTCAGTAAGGAACCAGGAGAACTGGGACTGATGGTGAAGTCACCATTAGCTCCTCTTCAATATATGTATTGTGACGACCATAAATTGCTTAGCAATAATCAAACTGCAACCCGTGAAATACGCATTATTGCGTAGTTCCGATGGCCATCTGTGGTCTTCTTCATCAGTTTCACTTCACCAAATGGTGCTTTCCGGGAGCAAATGCACGAGTTACTATAAAAAACCGGCCAAGTGCGTCTCAGAACATGCACAATGAAGGGTTCCGTACTTGAAAAGAATTTATCCCAAAAACAAACTTAACAATGGATCCCAAAAAAAATTTTTTTTATGTTATAAAACTACAATTTAACAATTTTCGGACTTTTTCCTTAACTTGTGCTGGGAGACCTTGCTTCTTGCCAAATTTCATTATTCTAGGTGAACGGGAACTACCATATAGGTTTTGATTTACTTGCGACAGTTACAAGTATCAAAATGTGTCGCAAAATGGCCGTATTTTTTTATTGCATTGACTTAGAATCTTGATTTTTTTAGATCTCTAAGGGATCATAGACTTACGTATTTGATATTAATTTCAACTTGATATCTCCACGCGTCCTTGAGAAAAAGGGTCTTGACAGACTGACGCACTTGAATTTTTTTTTTTACATGATAGAATTACAAATTAACAATTTTCGGACTTTTTCCTTTATTTGTGTTGTGAGACCTTGCTCCTCGCCAAATATCATGTTTCTAGAACAACGGGAAGTACCCTATAGGTTTTGATTTATTTGCGAGTATCAAAATATGTCGCATAAATGGCCGTATGTTTTTATTGTGTTGACTTAGAAGCTTGAGTTTTTTAGGATTCTAAGAGACCATAGACTTACGCATTTGATATTAATTTCAACTTGATACCTCCTCCTACAGACAGACAGACAGACAGAAAGACAGACGGACAACGAAATGATCCTATAAGGGTTCCGTTTTTTCCTTTTGAGGTACGGAACCCTAAAAATACCCAAATCGCTACAGGTGTGCCTATAAAATTTGAAGGTTCCCCTCAATTTCTCTGGGATGCCATAATCAAATCCTGGTTTCCTTGTCATGGTACCACTCTTGGGATATCTACTTTCCAACAAAAAAAGAATCATCAAAATCGGTTCATAAACGACGAAGTTATCCGCGAACACACATAAAAAAAATATATAATTATACGGTCGAATTGAGAAACCTCCTTTTTTTGAAGTCGGATAAAAAACAAAACTAGACTTTAACTCTATACGAGTGGTTGGACAGCTCATGTATCCATCCAGTCCAGCCGTTAGAATACTTCAAGGGTATAGAGAATCCCACATACAAAGATACATAATAAATGTGTGTGAGCACATAACCTGTTTTTGCTATTGCGTGTAAAAGTGCAGCGAAACTCAGCAACTTCAAAATAACTAACTTACACATCAACTTGACACGAATAACAAACGAAGACAAACAGTAGCAAGGTCTAACTCAGTATAAAGGCGACGACGAGTTCAACAATAAATTCAACATGTGCAATTTACCTGCACTCCTGTTTACTCTAGATTTATAAGAGCATTTCTCATGCAAATGCATTGGGACTCCCCAAATGAATGTACGTTTCATTAAAACTTTGTCTGGGTGACCGCGGACAAGGCACTAATTTGCGCCTTGTTATACGTGCATTAGACGAATAAGTATTTAATCCTAGGATTTGGATGTCTTTGTTTTGTCCTTTGTGGACTGGAGCTGCAGTAATGTTGTCTGGAATATTCGTGTGGCTCATTATGTCCTTTAGAGGTCTACGTTCTATAAGCTCTAAACAGTTAAGTCCATTGTGTCACCCTTTAAAAAATGGCTACATTTATATCTGTAATCAACATTGTGTACATAATAGAGAGTTTTCTATTCTATTCTATTCTAAGTCACAGTAATTATATTGACTGCAAATCGTTTCATTAAACCAAATCAATCACCTTTTAGGTGTAAAAACAAACATGTATTCGTTGCTATAACCTTCTTATTTACTGATGGGTTACTACTGCACCTTCAGCACAGGTGACACTGACTGGACTGGCTCAGGGTTTTCTGTTAGATGGAGTAATACCTACCTAATCTGTGAGTTATTCTTTTGAAAAAATATTCTATAGAAAATCCGTGTCAAATAGATCGCTTTATTCTCCATTAAACATTAAAATAGTTTCAGCTGACGTACTCTAATGTACCAAACGTACTTATAAGGCATACGTTTGAGTTCTAATTGGAAGATCGAGTATCCAGCCAATTATTAGGCTGATAGTAACACGAGTTTAGTTTGCTCATTATATTGGTTGTTAGCTTTGTGTACCTTAAGCAATCTTCTATCTATCTATCTATACAAATAAGAAGCCGTGACTGACTGACTGACTCATCAATGCTCAGCCCAAACCTTTGAACCTAGAAAGCTGAAATTATGCTCAGAGGTTCCCTTTATAATGTAGACAAGGAATAAAGGAAGGATTTCCCGATAATACGTTTCCATGGGATGTTTTCCAACATCCACGCGGGCAAAACCGCGGGCAAAAGCTAGTATTTAATATTATTAAACAAAACATTGCCCTCCTTTTGGGCTCAGTGACAGTCTGGTGAGAAATACACTAAATACTAATTACTACACAATACACGACGCGAATTTTGGTGTATAACTTTAACCATTTGTTTTTTTTTTTGTTTAAAAGCATCCATCCTTAACATATGCGGATGGACTCCAAAATCTCCAATGGAACATAATATCAGTGGCCTATGCAAATTGGTCGCCAGCTCTAGAAACAAATTAAAAATATCAAGCACAAATGCACAGGTACAGGCTTAAGATTTTCTAGTGTAGAAAGCCAGTTACAGCCCAGCTCTGCCTAAACCTGTGGAAACTCCAGATAACATCAGCGCTCTTGCAACACCACACCATACCTAATCAAGTAGCACAGAGTTCACACCAATCTGTAAGGATAGGTACAGTTCTCTGTTGTAGATAATAATCTACGAGTACAACAGAGAACCTCTAATAAATTAGAACACGGTGTACTTAATGCATGAACTCGCGCGACCTGTGAGTTATGCGCTGCGTTTATAATTGCTGTCGCTGGATGCAGCGGCTAATATATCAGGTGGAGGCAGCACGTGTTTTGAAGGGGTGCTGTTTTTCAAGATAATTTTTGGACTTTTAACATTTTTCTGAACCAAATTCGATGTCAAACAGTAAGAAATTTCACATTGAGACTGCTTTGTCTGTCAGTAAATTTTAAAATTTTTATAAAGTTGAATGTTCTACCAAAATTTTGGACAATTTCTTACACAAATCATATTCAAGAAGCATTCTATTTCTCAGCACTTGCCACTTGGAATAATTGCATGCACCCGTCACCGACGTTTGGGGGCAAATATGGCGTGAAATGCACCGCGCGTTCGCGACCTCAGGAACTTTTCCAATATACCGAGGTACGTCAATGTCGCAGAACATAGAATGTTTACTGAGACATTCCAATAAAAGTACGCTTGTTATCTAAACATGCTCAAAATGTACACAGAAATAAGCATGCATAATACCATAGACTCTTCTCCACCGACTCGCTCGGCTTCTGTTGGGTTATAATTGCCTGGGTAATAATCGCCGTGGAACGTCCGAGATACGGCACAATTTCATCATTTATTAGGGTTCCGTACTTCAATAGGAAAAACGGAACCCTTATAGGATCACTTCGTAGTCCATCTGTCTGTCTGTCTGTCTGTCAGAAGACCCTTTTTCTCAGGAACGCGTGGAGGTATCAAGTTGAAATTAATATCAAATACGTAGGTCTAATGGTGCCTTAGAGTTCCAAAACAATCAAAGCAATATAAAAATAAGACCATTTATGCGATATATTTTGATACTCGCAAGTAAATCAAAACATATAGGGTACTTCCCGTTGTCCTAGAATCATCAAAGGCAAGAAGCAAGGTCTCACAGAACAAATAAAGGAAAAAGTCCGAAAATTGTTAATTTGTGATAATAACTCTCAATTTTTTTTTTTGGGATTAAGTACAATGATAAGTTTGTTTTTGGGATAAATTCTTTTCAACTACGAAAACCTTCATTGTGCGTGGTCTGACACGCATTTGACCGGTTTTTTTAACTATTACACGAGATGATTGGCGTTGATCAAGTTGGTAGAAAAGCACATTAGAAAAAGCTCGGTGGCTTTTCTAGTGTATAGAAAAAGTAAATGTATGGTAATGCTCAGATAATATCTGACGAGGGTGCACCAATCTTACACACGATTTCGTTGAAGTCAGTCCTCATCTGGTTTTCACCATAAAGCTTCTTACACAAAATAGGTACCTATGTTATGTGTGTTAATAACATATCCATCATTTCTATAATCTTTGTTGAATGTAATGCAATATTGCGGCCGCCAAACTATTACAGGCCCCGCGGGAGCCTGAATATTTTCAACAGCGAATTGGCTGGATGGCTGTCGGATTGTGTTCAGAATTGTTAGAAAACTGTCCAATGAGAATTATTGTTTTTGAAATGATTGAAAAATGTTAATGTTCGCTATTGTTGCAGCAGACATTGAATAGAATACTCTTTATTATGTGCACAATAAGATAAAAAGAAAAAAATAATGCAAATAAGATATATGAAATAAACTTATATATTTTTTTACGTATGGTAAAAAAATATATAAGTTTATTTCATATATCATACAGAATTACAGATATAAATGAATGAATGAATGAAAACATTTACAGCACTTTGACAGCTGTCACGTACGAGGAATGGTTTATAGGAAATAACTCCCGAGGAATCACATCCAGAGCACTTTTCAGAGCCATCACAAGGAAATTCGGGAGTCAGCGACACAAGGAAGAAGGAAATTCACTAAAACTCTGACAGCGAGGTCTCCCAGGTCCGAGATTATAACCTCGTTTAACCCACGGTTGTCCTTATGCGTCATCGACTGATATTTTGGGTGTCAAGTGGAGCGTGCTAGAGATTTTACATACATACATACATAGGTTCATACCTATCATAAACTCATGTGTTTTCCATTGGGGTGATCAAAAACTTTAGATTACCGAGTAGACTCCTTTTGCTTCATGACTGTGACTTAACTAAAATTTAAAATGTGTAACTAACTAATTTAGAAAAATCTTTAGTACCTACATCTAAAACGATGTAAAAACATTAAATTATTTTCTTTCAATCATTACAAATTCTATCTCAGCCTTGTATTCAACTTTCAAATGAATAAACAATGATGTTTTTAAAAGAAAACAAAAAAAGGTAAAACAAAGATTTTCGTTCAGCTTAAATCCAAATTTTAAGATTGACTTGAATAATTTAAATTGTAATGGAAAATGTATCTAAATGCAAAAGTTTGTGTGAAACGTGTGTTTGAGTAAATCTGAAAATAAAAGCTTATTTCTAATTGTAAACAGTTTTATTTAGAATTTAGAATCAGCATCGCCATACAACGTGGCAATGCTGCCAGCCTTTTGGGAACTTTTCCTGTTGACAGCGATGTGGACGAATTTTTAAATGCCCTATGATTCTTTCACCCAGTTTTTTATATACCATGTACACCAGCAGGTCAAGCCGACCGACCGACCGACCGACCAACCGACCGACCGACCGACCGACCGACCGACCGATCGACGACCGTCCGACCGACAGACCGCACAACTGACATATCAATGCACAGCCCAAACTGCTAAGTCTAAAGATTCCAAATTTGGCACGTAGGTTCCTTATAAGGTCTAGGGGTGCATTAAGAAAGAATTTTTCAAAATTCACCCTCTAAAGGGGTGAAACTGGGGTCCAAAGTTTGTATGAAAAATCTTATTCCTTGAGTTAATAGACTTGAAACTTAAACTTAAAGTTTGGATGGAGTGATTTTATCGCGCGGTCCGATTAACTCGAAATTCTGTATTAATACTTGAGATCAAAAATGAAGAATAACGTGTATCAGGGTTTTTCGAAAATCTAGCCCTAAGGGGGTGAAGACGGGAAGTCAATTTTACAGGGCAAGTTTTACTGTGGGCTTGATTAACTCGAAAGTTGATGGTAATAATCTTTCAGTCAAGTTACGGAAATATTCCAAGCGGTTTTTTTAAAACAGGGGTGAAAATAGGGAATATGGTTTATATGAAAAATCTTTTTCATTTAGCTAATTAACTTGAAAGTTGGCACAAATACTTGCCTAAGCAAGTAATAAAATTTGTCGTTCATAGTTTTTCCTCCAGAGGGAAGGGTAGAGGGTGAGGGGAGCAGGGGAGGGGGTGGTGAGGAGGGAAAGGGGGAAAGGGAGAGGGTACTGAGGAGGGCAAGGAGGAAGGGGAGGGTGTGGTGAGGAGGGAGAAGGGGAGGATAATCAAGGGAAGAGGAGAGGGATAGGAGGGTGTGAGGGGAAAGAGGTGGAAAGGGGGAAGAGGGGGAGAAGAGGAGTTGTTGAGGGTAGAGGGAGAGGGGAAACCGGTGAAGGGGGCGGTTAGCGGGAAGGGGATGTGATGATGGGGGTAAGAGGGAAAGAGGGATGGGGATGGGGAGGGTGAGGGGGTAAGAGGAGCGGTGAGCGGGTTGAAAGAGGTGATGGGGGTGGTGAGAGGTGGGAAGGAGAGATGGGTGAGAGGGGGTTAGAGGGAGAGGAGGAAGGGTGGAAGGGGGGTTAGAGGGAGAGGGGGAGGGGTGAAAGGGGGGGGAGCGACGAGTGTCTTTACACCTTAAAGTTGCTTTTTGTATAGCACTGATTCATTGATGAGAGATTAAGTTGAGACTTTGACTGATTGATCGGAGAGCGGGCATAGGTGGAGAGGGATAGGAGGTTGTAATTAGGGGGAGGGTGAAGAGAGAATGGAGGGTATGGAGAGGGGGTAAAGGGGGTGAAGGGGGAGAAGTTGGCGAGGGTAGAGGGGGAGGGGAAAGCGGTAAAGGGGGTGTTAGAGGGATAAACGGGGGAGGGGGGGTTAGCGAGAAGGGGATGTGGTGACGGGGTGAGAGGGAGAGGGGATGGGGTAGGTGAGGGGGTGAGAGGGGGCGGTGAGGGGGATGATAGAGAAGGTTGAGCGGGGAGGGAAGAGGAGGGGGTGAGAGGAAGATTAGAGGGAGAGGAGGAGGGCTGAGAGGGGGGTAAAAAGGGAGAGAAAGTCGGCACAAAAAACAGGAGTAAACTCCAGTCTGCGTCGGAGCTGACACACACACTTTTTTTGTTTGTTTGAACGCGCTAATCTCTGGAACTACCAAGCGGACTTTAATAATTATTTTTGCATTTGATAGCCCAATTCGTAAGGAAGCCTATAGGCATATTTAACATCACTCTAGGACTCTTAGGTGCCGAGCAAAAAGAAAAAAAGTCAGAAAGAACGCTAAGTAAAAACGAAATAATAGCGTGGGCAAGTAATGCATCAGCAGCAAGGAATTTCAGAATTTTGGCAGAAGCTATCTATATAAATAAAAAGAGAAGTCCTGACTGACTGACTGACTGATTGATTGACTCATCAACGCCCAGCTAGGGCTGGATCAGGATCCTTGGACCTAGAAAGCTGAAATTTTAACAAGTAGACAAGGAATAAGGAAGGAATTCACGGTAGTACGTTCCTGTGTGATATTTTCCGACATCCACGCGGGCGAAGCCGTGGGCTAAAGCTAGTGTATTATGTAAATATTATCTTGTTTGTTAATTTTACATTTTATTTCAAATGGACATTTTTGGCTGATGATACGTTTAGCCTTGACAATTCAAAAGTGCCTGTAATTGGTTTATTTGAAATAACTGCTTTGAGTTTGAGTTTGAGCGGTCAAAGTAGAGACATTGGGTTATTCACTTTAAAGCACATTAGAGTACTGTATGAAAAATATATTTACCAATCTGTTGTAGTTTTGGCACTTTGACTGTCACTTATCTGCTACAGGACCATTCTTGTATTTGTCCATTTGTGAGCAGATGACAGACCATACATGCTCATGTTACCTAAAGTAACATGAGCAAGAAAACCTGGATACAGCCTTATGAAAATAAGTTATTACATTGTTACCTATAGCTAACAATGTTATACTACTGTTACTTACCTATAGGAAAGTTTCCCAATTAGGCAATTACATACCTATCACCACACTCGTACTATCCTTACCTAATTATTAACAAGTTCAAGATTCCAAGGTATTCATTTCATTGCTGTAAGGTGTTTGTAAGTTTCATTAGTGTAAGAGTAGCTCAGAAAGAAAAGGTCACCATTGGTGTCAGGTTTAAAACCCGTAGGTTTCCATAAAGAATCTGGAAAAATATAAAAAAGTTTTAAAAATATAAAATGCAATGGGAACCGTCCTGAGCAGCGCATTAAAGTTTAACGGTAAATTAATTGAATATTTTTTCCATACTATTAGCGTTTTCAATGGTATTACCGCGTAATTTCAAAAGTAAATTACTCGTGACCGCGAACCAAATGAAACTATTTACGCAATGATCCAGTAAATTACTAAATAATCAATGACTGTAAGCAAATATTGGACAGGGGTTTTAATTTGCATCAATAATTCATATTTTTATTGGAAGATACACATGGTGTAATGACTTCGGATATCTCATATAAACAATGGCCCACGCTGGAACACTTTGGTTTCTGAATCAAATACTAGTATGGCATTAAATAGGTAAAACTGTAATCTTCGATGCGTTTCGTATCAAAAAGCTTCAAATGGTTATAAACGGATCATCAAGCGACACGAACAAATAGATGAAGAGATTATCAAGACTGTGAGTTATGATTTTAGGTAGGGCGAATCTGCTATTAAATTAGATGATCTTAGGCTCATCAAATATCAAATACGAAGTGAACAAATTAAAAGTTTCACAAACGACAAAACTAACCTTACTCGACAACCCTTAAGTACAAGCAACGTCACCAATAAACCCAGTTTCAAGGCATCAACTAGATTCCAAGAGAATGGACGCCGATAACTCGATTCCAGTATCCGAGTAAATATCGATACAGACTAAACGATGAATCGTGTTCCTACAACCAGCTTACGATTCAATTTAAGATTCTACTTTATTCGATTATTTGACTCGCAGAAAAATCGGATTTTGAAATTGCGAAATGATGTTTTAAATTCGTTGGGTAGATTATGTTTTTAAGGTTCTTATGCAGTTTTTTTAGGGTGTGAGTTATAGTTATTGCGTGTCGGGTTCATCAAAACAGTAACTAAGTCTTGAAAATAAGATTAGGTGGTAATTCAAAGTGCGAAAAACTGCTAGAAGTATCCGTTGGGCTGTTACCACTTTTAATTTGCTACAAATATAATTGAGAAGCTTTTTTAGGCGCATTTGTAAGTGTCAGCCCTAATACTTGGGTATGTTTAATTAAACACCACTAAAGTCCGTGTATGACCAAACACTACAAGTTCGTCTGTAAGCCACTCTAACATTCTAACTCGAGTATCGAGCGGTCACTCGCTTCAGAAACTACAACACCAAAGAGAAACAATCGCTAAGATTTTGTACCTAGCTTCACAGAGTAGATAGTAACTGGAGGGGTAGTATGAAGATGGTCGTCGCGAAATATGTGAAAGTTACAGGAATCACCTGGATACTAATAAAAGTGTCAGTTTTTGTCCGGTGGCAATTTATTTTTAATATTTTGGAAACAAGTTTTCTGCCGCAAATAAAAACTTACAACGCACAGTGTTGTTAATCGGCTCAATCAAAAGCCTGTTTCTCCGTATTTTTTATACTAGCTTTGTGCTTCTTGTTAAACATTTAGCAAGGAAATCTACTGCAAAAATTATTGAATAATTTCTCCGAAATTTGGTGCAGACATTTATAGAAGTCATGCAATCGTCTTTTTAAATGATGGGTCATCCATTTACTGTGAACTCCTTTGAATCAATGAACTCGCAATGCAAACTTGACGCGAGAACACTAAGTTTGCCGATACTGCATTATGTAAGCCAAGACTTAGCTGCAGGATATGATACGCAAACAATACTCTTAAACTTATTAAGAGGAGGAGGAGGTTTATGGAGCCATAGTACGTACCTCAGTACAATTTAATGGATCTTTTAAAAAAACGTCGTAGCTTGAAGTTTTACTTTCCCATGTCATAATTCACATCACACCTCACACACACACACACACATCACACACGCCACACACCACACACACACACCACACACCACCACCACACCAAACAACACCACCACCACCACACCACCACACCACACACCCACACACCTACACTTACAAAAACTTTACTCACTTTTCAACACATTGTTATTCTTCCTTGTTAGTTTTGTTTTTATTTTTATTGGATTGAAACAAAATTGTACTTGTTAGCTCAATATTCATTTACACAGACAGGTTTGATACAGGTTTACACCTAGTTCGGCTGTAGATGCTCATGACGTATTATTTTATAATAGTCTGCGTTATCTTTAAATTTTTATTTGTAACAAACTTATTAGACTCAATATTTTTTTTTTTTTTTTTTTATAATTATATAGGTAAGTTCTTTTAAAGTTTCAGAAAACCACTGACTTACAGTGAAGGCATATTAATTTCATGAAAAAACTTGGACTCGATTTTCATTTCAACAGAGATTTAACACGTTGCGGGACAGTACTGACTTTTTCAAATTATGCTCAATGACAGTAAAATTGTCCATACAAGTTACGACCATTGCTATAACCGTAGCGCCATTAGCAATACTAAAGAGTAATATATGAAGACGGTACTTTCATAGCCGTAGAATCGGCCATAAACATGGCGTGCGTGTGAGGACTCCCTAGGAAACGCACCCACAGCTTTATATTATCAATATGTGACTTTTTGCGTTCAAATGCTTCTATACATCATATCAGAGACTGATAATATGATACGATACTAAAAATGGTTTTCCTTGTTCCTCTGTACAATACTGTATTACCCGTACCTCCGTACTTTTACGGTGGTGCCCGTACTGTCATTTTCAAACATCAAAAAATCAACTGATAACGTAGTGCGTCCCGCAATGCATTAATCATTATTGCGATTATAAAACGATTTCATTAGAATATTCAGTAACGTCAATTTATATTAAGTTTTTGACACATAAAAAGCGAAGTACATCTTAGGCAAGTATTTTTTTTGGTCAGATTCTGGCACCCCCTAAAATAAATATTTTATAGTGTATAAATATTTGTGGCGAGTCTAGACGGCTTTGTGTGTTGCGACACCAAGCTCTTCTAGAAATACCTAACAGTAACGCGTTTATTTATTTTTATTCTTCGTAGTTTTCCAACGACTTAGTTTTCTGCCTTGCGGGCAAAAATATACGGTTTTTTTTTGTTGCCCATTTGCTGTTTTTGTTAAAGTAAATAAATACTACCGTCCTTCTAAGAAGTGTATATAACCGTGACGTCTAATTTTACCAATTACCATTATATGTCCAAAATAGTATCACAATCTATGCCAAGTTTGCCATAAAAAAACCGGCTAAGTGCATGTCGGACCACGCACAATGAAGGGTTCCGTAGTACTGATGAATTTATCCCAAGAACTTACTTAACATTGTAGTTGAAAAACATGTTCTCCCATACATTCCAACTGTAAATGTAAGTTTGTACTCACAATATTGAGAGATTATTGATTATTTGATTTGAGTATTATTTTTTTTTTTTTGTTATTTCAAGACCACAGACTTCTTAAGGTTTTCCTGTTATCTACAGATTAAGAACTATTTTCGGTATTTTTTTCAAAAGTTTAGGCACTGTAGTTTCGGAGATACGGGGAATGGTCAATTTTCGTCTATTTTCTTAAATAACTTTAAAAAAAAAAAAAAAAAATATAAAAAAATATATTTGTGACCTTCATAGTACCCTTTCATTTGATATGCCACACGGTATAGTTTGCAAAACTTTTTTTTTTTTTAATTTTCTTATTGGCCCCCCAAAAGTGACCCCCAAATTTCTAAATTCATGTATTTATTTTATTCGTCCGTGTTTGGGTCACAGAAGTTTCAACTTTTCAACTGTCAACGTTTCACTTAATTGGGCCATTAGATTTGGAGCAAATTGGCTGGGGCAGACGGACAGACAGACATACGAGTGATCCTATAAGGGTTCCGTTTTTTCCTTTTGAGGTACGAAACCCTAAAAACAAGGTAACAAATTAAACAATAGTTGTATGTACCTCTTAAAACTATTCGGCGAGACTCAACGTTGTTTACATTTTGCTGCTTGAAAGCAATCATTTGAAGTCGACAACTTTTCGTGGTGCCTAATGAAATATTTTCCGGTCGAGACGAGGACTTTTTAGGTAAGAAAATTGATTTAATGAAGCGTTTTTACGTTTTTTTGAGTAGAAAAGGATCGGCAATCTTAGTGATTGCTTAATTTGGTATGATTCTTGGCGCCTTTAACTTTACCGTCTCAATGTTCTTTATAATTGACAGAATCATCTTTGAATTGAATCGAATAAATTGTCTCTAATGTCAGAGGTCACCAAACAGGAAGACGCAGCCGCCAGGGTTATTGATCAATGCGCCGAATTTCAATCAACCTGCCTAGCCTTTTCCCAACTATGTTGGGGTCGACTAACCTCTCTTATCCTACCCTCCTGTCCTATCTAACCGGATGCAGCTGAATACTAGTATTTTACATGGAGCCTATCGGACCTCCACAACCCAGTTATTGGGTAATACGATACCCCTTGATAAGACTGGTTTGGTTTTACCATATTTAGTGTATCTGTTTATGTGTATCTTTCCTTGTACAATAAACTTAGGTATTATTTATTTTATTTATTTATTTTACTGGTTGTCAGACTTTCGGGCTTCTTACGACCCGTAATGACTGTCAAAACTACACGAATGACAGACGGGACCTATGGTTTAACGTGCTTTTCGAGGCACAGTCTCGGTATGTAAATATGGTCACCCATCCACGGACCAACCGCGGCAAGCGTAGCTTAACCTTCGCGTGGCTTAATCAATGAGCTGAACTTACAAAGTGGAAACGTCCAAAGTACCTACAATTCTATGAAAATCAAATTTAAATACGCATCGTAATCCAAAATCCAAGAAAAGAAAAAGATTTCAAACTTCACGCGTGCAGTCACGACGAAAGGCTTAATAAGGGACAGCCGTTTGACCGGCTCCATTGAGATACACCCGCCGCCGCCGGCAGGGTTTGCGTAACTCCTAACTCAAAGAGATAAAGACGAGACAAAGTTTTCAAGGTCCCTTATAAAAAAAGTAATAGAGAACATTCCTTTTGACGATACGCCCAAAGGAACCGTGAAAAAAATTCTACGAGATATTAAGCTGAAAAGGTTAGCCTTGAAGTCAATGGACGCTAACTTTCTGGACGTGTTAAGGAAGTGTGCCTATAAATATGTAACTACTGGATTTATATAGTTTAGGTATGCGGATGTAGGTTAGGGGGTCCGTTTAGAGAGAATTAGGTTTGTTTCTGATTCTGTACGAACAAGGCATTGTTTTTTTCTAACTTTATTTTGTTAACTTCTGCTTGCGACTTCGTCCGCGTGAAATTTCTTGTCCCTCCGACCGACCCGGTCGCATCGCATCGCCTGCCCGCTATCACTTCGTTTTCGCTTAGCGTTCTTTCTGAGTTTATTATTTTTTCTCGGCTCCTAAGGGTCCTGTTGACCCTAGACTCAAAAATTGGGCTATCAAATGCAAAAATAATGGTTTAATCCGACTGATTATTCCAGAGATTAGCGCGTTCAAACAAACAAACAAGCTCTTCAGCTTTATTATTGGTAGAGACATAGATAGATAAAGATTTATAATGTATTATGTAAAAGTTACCAAAGACCAAATTAATTAACTGTAAAACTAAAAGCATTGTGAATACATGTCATAAAAGCATTAGCACGTTAGCTTCATGTTGATTTTCTTGTGACACCATCTCACCTAGTACCAAATTATCATAAATTATATACTACTAAACCTATCATATACCTATCTATCATATCTTTTCTTATGGCTTCCTTTTTCGTCGTAGACGCGTAATAAACATAATACTCTATTGCTTGCATATTATCACAGCTTATAACATATAAGAAGCAAGAATAGGTCTCGTAGCATAAAAAGTAATGACAAACTAATCAATGGGGCAAAATGGACGTCTTATAAGCAATAGTGTCTTCCGAACAGCTACTACTGATCATGTTGATCTAGCTAGGGGCCTATACAGGATGTTGTTTGCCTCCGCCTGCGTGCGGAGATAAAAATACGTCATCTTGTTTTTATGTTTTGTTTACTTTTTACGTAGTCGGATTTTAGAAATGTTTAAATTAACTTTTTTTTTACAACAATTTGTATAAAAAAGCATCCTAATAACTGCATTTATTCTGTGCATTTTTGCGGGCGGGATTTTTGGGTGTTGCATTTTGCATCCAAGCCTGACTATGGTAATTGCGGAATTAAAATTAAATATTTTTACATAACATTTTACTGTCATGGATTTCCGCGAAGTAACAGCATAACTTTTCATAATCAGCCTACAATGTTCCCACTGCTGAGACACAGCGGCCTTCCTCTACGAGAGTGCTAAATTGCGAATCTTATTGCTATCTCTATCAAAGCATAACTTAAAAATATTTATTTCTAAACACAAAGTAGTAGGAGTAACATAAATAAAAAAGAAAAAAAAATTGAACTGTAGTACAATTAAATTCATAAATCATGCGTCGCACTTTGTTTTCATGATCAATCTAATATTTTTTTTTTTTGTAAAGAGTATTCACTCCAATACAATCAGATATTTTGATTTAAAATAGAGTCAGGAGTCGCCCGTTCTTCTCCATTGTAACCTACTATATAGATTACTTACTAGCTTCAACTTTCTGACTGATAATTCAAAAATGCTTTAAAATTTGAGTTTCAATTAGTTCAACAGCACACCCTCCACAGTCAACCTTGCTGACATGGCTACTTTCCCCACGACATCATCACACATGGTACTTTCTAAAATAATTTAAATACCAATTTGCGATATCATCAACCATTATCAATCCAGATTTCTTACACCATGCCTAATATCTTTCATACGAAGTATCACGGAGTCCTAATTAACAGTGTTCGGTATAAACAACTAAATAAACATCAAAGTGATGAATACTTTATATTCCGGAACAGATCGCTTCCGCCTGCCCGCGCCGTGGCCCCCTGTTTGCGCCAGAGGGCGTCCTTGTCGAAGATTCTGTTTCATCCTCTCTTCAGAATAGGAAACTGAGGGTTTTTTTTCTCTTTTCGTTGATCGAATTTCGTTAATAGTTCCTTGGGATTCTTAAGGCGTGATCGAGTTCGGTGGTGTCGGTTTCGTTGTGGATTCCAAAGGATTTAGAAATTGGCGGGAGGTGCTTTTATGGACGTTTCAATAGCTATTATTTTTAAAATAGGAATCATGTTTTCGCAAGAATATGAGTGTGTACAATGTACATAAGTTGACAAATATGACGTACATTGTGAGGTTTCCGTCATAGTCCAGCAGGTTACTGGTAAACAAATATTCATTAAACATGGTAATCTAATAAAATATAATATTAAATATCTTAAATATAAACCTTAGTCGGGTAAGAAGAGAAACACACTCGGTATAATAGTACAATATTGATGTAAAATATCTAATGGTCTTCACATGATCTGACCAAGATTATGTCTGGACTTAAAAGAGTTTGTTTCGGCCTTTCTTTTCAGAGTAGTCAGATAGGAAACGCCGACCTCGTCTAGTTTTTAAAAATATGATTGACGTGTAAAAGTGTTTGTACAAACCTACTTACAGAAATAAATCATTTATCATTTAATACAAACATACAACTTACAGCTCATCACCATCATATCAGACGACAGACGTCCACTGGTCCTCCACTGGACATAAGCCATAAAAAAAAAGCATTGTCATCTACAGGTATTCAAATAACAGTAAATTCAAAAGTATTACTTATTAGTAAACAAGTGGTAAGTTCCCAGCTATCCCACACCAGTGACTGTCTTTAGGTTTCAAACATTTGATCCTATAGGGGTGGAATTGTGTATAACATAAGTGAACTTGACAGTTCACTAAACTGACGTTTATGGGGGTCTAATCATTATTGTACATAATCTTGGTTGGACCTAAATGCAAACATAATTCAAAACACTTCAAAGCAAGCAAAGACGCTTTACATATAAGTTAAACACTTTCAGTGACAAACTTTTAGGTGAAAAAAAAAAACATCTTGATTTTTAGGATTCCGTAGCCAAAGAGTTCCAACGGGACTCTATTACTAGGCTCCGCTGTTCATCCGTTCGTCTGTCACAGTGCTGTATCTTTTCATCATTAATAGGTAGACACTTGAAATTTTCACAGATTATGTACTAGCTATGGTCACTATAAATAAAGTAAAAAATAAAGGGGGTTCCCAAACAATAAACGTGCTATTAGGTACTACATTATTTTTTTCAAACATGTGGTGTCGGTACGGAACACTAAGTGTGCCAGTCCAACTCGCACTTGGCCACTTTTTCAAACTTTTTCTCAAAGTGCAGTCTCCTGACTTCTTAACTCTAATGAGAGGACTATTTTTTCACAGCGCGTCTCTCAGGCAATTTGGCCTGTTTGTTTGTGAAATGATAAGTTTGTGAGAAAAATTTTGCTCTCTTTCACACAAGCTTTTGCTAATGAGGGCAGTAGGGATTGTGAGAGAACGAAGTTTTTTTTTTTGAAGATGGTAAATAACTATGAGGAATTTGTTTTTGAAGATTTTTTTATTATTAAAAGAATAAAGTAGGTAATTATAATAAGTTAAGCAAAATCTAATGTAAAGCCAGATAAATTAATTGATAAGCAAACTGACTACCAACCTTATTTCTTATATAAATGCTACCAACCAATATAATTGCTGGTGTGTCACAGCTGCTGTCTGTACTCGCGTGCGATTTTATTGTACATGCGCTCATACCAGTTTCTAACGGCAACTAACTTGGCCGTATCGTGCAACAATATTGCACGTGTTGTTTAGATGGTTCCAATTAATTGCCCTTAAATTTTATGGTACACAGGCAATAAACTTGTTCCGTGTAAATAGAGCTTTATAAAATTGCTATAACACGGCTAATTGAAGTCAATCTGCCTTTTCCCAACTATGTTGGGGTCAGCTTCCAGTCTAACCGGATGCAGCTGAATACCAGTATTTTACATGGAGCGACTGCCTATCTGACCTCCACAACCCATTAACTGAGTAATACGATATCCTTTGGTAAGACTGGTTGTCAGACTTTCGGGCTTCTGACGACCCGTAACGACTGTCAAAGATCCACGAATGACAGCCGGGACCAACGGCTTAACGTGCTTTCCGAGGCACGGAGGAGTCTCGGTATGTAAAGATGGTCACCCATCCACGGACCGACCCCGGCAAGCGTAGCTTAACCTGATGGATCGACCCGCGCGGCTGTTATTACTTAGCCACGAGCTCCTCGAACTAACAACACGGCTAATTGAAGTAAGGTGTCAATTTGCTTAGCAATTAATTTCCCTGACTTTACAAGGTGGACTTGCAAATTATTCTCAAAGTTTACTTTGAAAATAATTTTAGCAACAAAATAAAGAATCTCAGCACAAAGATTGTAACTGTTGTTTATTTAATAACATTGCTACAGCATATTGGCATGTAGAACATGTAAACAGTATTCATGAACAAAGTTGTCCAACAAAACTAGTTTACTCCAAAAAGTGTAAGTACGCTATAAAATGTTGTTACTTTGAGTTTGTATTACATTTTTATTTTTCAGATTGTTCTTTAAATTTGAATTTGAAAAGTTTTGAATGCAATTTTTGAGTTTAATAACTGGGTTGTTAAATCTCGTTTGTAACTTTTACAATGTCAAGAACAGCTGTAACGTAGGAGCAGAGATTTGTTTTTCTGAAAGATTTCGTCAGGTTAGCCATATTTGATTGTCATCATGCCTGTTTCTTTCACCAAACATTTTTGAATTCCAGTTTCCAAGTATGGCTTCCAATGAATTATTAGGACATGAGGCTGAATCACTTTGCTGTTGTCATTACTTCTGCAAGTGTGTGTAGGCGGCAGTAATCTTTGTCCACCTGCTGGGTTGACAGACTTTTCGCTAAAAGCAAAAGAAAATTAGATCAGGAAACAAATTACCTACCTATTTAGATGTTTAGGTACTAGTGCTGCAAAAAATCTTAGCCATTTCCTCTGATTGGAATAGTGCCCAATACGCACGAGAACATGTGCCAACATTGGCAACAGCTCAGTGAGCCAATAAATGCCTACCCATTAAATTATCTCCAAGTTAAATTCACGTTGAAAACATTAATCAAAATAGACATTATATTTATTCAAATTACGTAATTCACAGCAAAATCTGTTTGAATATTGAATTTAATTTAACTCTTTAATCCTTCTGTATTCATAACTGAAAATTTAAACACAAATTAGACATTTATTTGATATCTCATACATACTTGGACCGTTTTAACTTGTAATAACGAGTACTTTGAATAATTATAATGTAAACGATTCCCTTCCATTACGCTTAGGGTTCATGGTGAGTATACGGGAGAGTAAAACTTGCGTGAACGCTACGCCACACGACAAGTCTGACCCATGTCTGGCCTGTAAAAACTCTGACACTCCGACTCTGGTCACAAA
This sequence comes from Cosmia pyralina, assembly GCA_946251885.1. Lineage (NCBI taxonomy): Eukaryota > Metazoa > Arthropoda > Insecta > Lepidoptera > Noctuidae > Cosmia > Cosmia pyralina. Next base: position 1,195,864 of record OX276345.1, read on the forward strand.
AAAAAAATGTGATTGTTTTATTTTATAGCTACTGTCATGGTTGTGTATTGTATATTGTGGTGTATTTGATAATTGTTTTATATGTGGGTAGGGTTGTTTCGTCAGTTGGTTGTCGGCCATTACACGAGTATATGTGATCTGCAGTGTTTTATTGATTTATTCCTTAAATACAGAACAGTTGGCGACGAATCGTTATTCACGTGTGTTAATATATTGTCAGTGTCACTAGTGATTGAGTTTCAATGACCACGAAGCACGCAAAATCATTGAATATGGCGTTTGGCGGCAACCTCTCATTTGATCACCGCGTACAAGAGTGGAGCATTTTCAAAAGTCGTTTTATCCAGTACTGCACGGCGAACGACATTGGAGACGACACCGATAAGTCTGGAATAAAAAGACGAGCTTTTCTACTCACTGCGCTGGTGGAAGATACCTACCGCGTCGCAAGAGATTTGGTTTTTCCAGAAAGCTTGGACAACGTCGACGTTGTCCAAGCTTTCTGGAAAAACCAAATCTCTAAAATCCTGTTAGAAAAATTAAACGTCCATTTCCAAACAAAAAAGAGTACGTTCGCAGAAAGGTACAGTTTTTATAAGGCGGAACAACGTCCAGGGGAGGATCTAGCCGAATGGGCGGCGCGAGTGCGCAATTTGGCACAGTACTGTGGATTCAAGACCGAGTTAGATACTGCTTTACGCGACAAGTTCGTCTTAGGATTAGAAAATACCAAGGAAAAAGAGAAACTGTTCGCAGAAAGCATTGAAACCCTCACATTCAATAAGGCATTGGAGATGGCGCAGAGCGTGCGGTGTGCGCGCAACGCTTTGCAAACTGCGCGAGCTGGCAGCGACGCGGCCGGCACGGCTGGCGCGAGCTCAGCGGAGGCGGCGCAGGCGCAGCCTGTGTTCGCGCTGCAGCGACCGAGCGGTTTTTCTACAAACGAAAATAAATCGCGTGTGTCTAAAAGTTGTGAAGTGTGCGGGTATAAAAATCACTCGAAAGAAAAGTGTCGGTTTGTTAATTATACCTGTCAAAAGTGTAATAAAAAAGGACATCTAAAAAGAGTGTGCAAGGCTAAGATAAGTGAGAGCAATTTCTTGGGTACGGATGACGATGATGTTGTTGACGGAGGTATTTATAATTTATTTAATATAAAAAACACTATTAAGGATCAACCCATATCTCGGAAAGTCAAGTTAGATAACATTGAAATCTTATGTGAAATTGATTGTGGCAGTGCTGTCTCCGTTTTACCGGCTATAATATATGAACAGCTGTTCGGGGGCGATAAAAATAATAAATATCGTTTACAGCAGTGTAAAGAGATTTTTAACTTTTATACAGGAGTAAAAATTGCACCGTTAGGCTGTTTGTCATTGTCTATAGCTTACGAAGGCCGCACTAACCAAATAATTTTTTTTGTTATCAAAACAAATGAGAAACGTATGCCTCTTCTGGGCCGTGACTTTATGAGGTTGTTTGGTATACATTTGTGTAGCTTAAATTGTAACAATGTAGTACGCGACAACTCAGGGGAAATGTTAATAAAAAATATTCAACATTATTTTCAGACGAATTGGGCAGGTACAATAAGTACAAAATAAGCTTGAAAATAAAACCTGATGCACAGTTGAAGTTTTTCAGGCCTCGGCCCGTACCGCTAGCTTTAAAACCGAAAATTGAGGAGGAATTGGATAGATTATTGGCGGCAGGTATTATAGAAAAAGTAGACCATTCAGACGTCGCGACGCCGATCGTTCCAGTGTTGCGTCCCGACGGAAACGTCAGAATTTGCGGAGATTTTTCAGTAACGTTAAACAAAGCGTTATATCTAGACAATTATACACTGCCTAGGATCGAAGATTTGTTTGCTAAGCTTCATGGTGGGGTAGAATTCAGCAAGTTAGATTTGAAATTGGCATATCTTCAACTAGAACTCGATGATTCAAGGAAATGGTGTTGTATAAACACGCATAGAGGTTTATATAGGTATACGCGGCTCGTATTTGGATTAGCAAACGCACCTTTTATATTTCAACGTACCATGGAACAGTTATTAGGCGACATTGACGGTGTATGTATATATTTAGATGACATTTTAATCACTGCTCCTAATAGGTTGGTACATATAGAAAGATTGGATCTGGTGATGAAAAGATTGCAAGACGCAGGGTTGAGAGTAAAACACGATAAATGTGAATTGTTCAGAAGCTCAGTGGAGTAGCTTGGTTACATTATAGATAGGAACGGGCTGCATAAATCCAACAGTAAAATCGAAGCTATTATTAAGTGCGAACCACCAAAAAACGTCAATGAATTAAAGTCATTTTTAGGGATGGTCAATTATTATCGCTGTTTTGTTCCGAATACATCATCGGTACTTAGTTCTCTACACAAGTTATTGAAAAAAGGTATGGAATGGGAGTGGGGTAAATATCAGTCAGAAGCGTTCGATAAAATAAAGAAAGAGTTGTCCTCTGATCGCGTGCTGGCCCACTACCACCCGGAGTACCCGACGATTGTTACTTGCGACGCCGGCCCGGCCGGCCTGGGCGCGGTCCTCGCGCAGAAACAGCCCGACGGCTCAGAGCGCGTGGTAGCCTATGCCTCGCGAACGTTGTTAAAATCTGAACTGAACTATGCACAAATTCAGAAGGAAGCCACTTCTATTGTATTCGGAATTAAGAAATTTAATCATTATTTATACGGCCGTACGGTGCCATTTGTATTGCGAACGGATCATAAACCGCTCTTGTCGATTTTTGGAAAGGAAAAAGGTGTGCCCGTGATAGCAGCGAACAGATTACAACGTTATGCTTTGTTTTTGTCAGCATATAATTTCACAATCGAATATGTAAAGAGTGAGGAAAACGTGGCTGACTTTTTATCGCGGTCTGTGCCTACTCAAACAAATGAGTTCGAAGTAGGTAAGAAAATAGATCAGTCACGGTATATTAATTTTATAGGTGAAACTGCTTTACTACCCTTGACTTTGAATGATATCCGAAATGAAACCAACCGCGATGAGATATTGCAAAAGGTGATAGGATATATAAAAAACGGCTGGCCTTCTAAAGTGATGAATCAGGATTTACGTCCGTTTTACTTATGTCGGTTGGATTTGGCGGTGGAGAATGGATGTATATTACGGGGTCATAAAATCGTAATTCCTTCACGTTATCCTGAAAGACTTCTAAGTGAGCTGCACAGTTCTCATTTCGGAGTAGTCAAAACCAAAACGGAAGCTAGAATGCGTATGTGGTGGCCCGGCATTGACAAACACATTGAAGAAAAAATAGGTTCATGTAGTGTTTGTAACACACTCCGGAATAACCCACCTAGAGTGCCGCTAGCTCCGTGGCCATACCCAGAGCGCGCTTGGGAACGAGTACACTTAGATATGTTTATGTTGGGAGGTAAACAGTTTTTAATTGCTGTGGACGCTCATTCTAAATGGGTGGAATGCTTTACAATGCAAAAAACGGATAGTGAATCTATTATTAGTAAACTTTGCGAGACGTTCAGCAGATTTGGGTTGGTGCGTACTTTGGTAACTGACAATGCTACCAATTTTTGTTCAAATGAATTTGAGACGTTTTGTCGACTAAACGGAATGCAACACTTCACGGGCGCGCCGTATCATGCTATGTCAAATGGGCAGGCAGAAAACAGTGTTAAAACCATAAAAAATGGGTTAAAAGCTATTTCAAACAATAACGAAACACAAAAAGAATTTGTTAAAATATTAAATAAATTTTTGTTCGACTATAGAAATACTATACACATGACTACTGGATTCTCACCAGCGCAATTGATGTTCGGACGTCCTTTGCGGTGCAGACTCGATTTGATAAGATTACCAACACAAGAAATTACATCATCCTCGTCATCCGTGGCCAAAGCAAATGTCATGAAAGCTCAAAGGAACCAATGTAAACAGTTTGGCGGGAAAAGAAAAATGAATTTCTCAGTAGGTGACAAGGTATTACTAAAACAATATTTAAAGAACGGTACAAAACATGTTTGGATACAGGGCATAGTAAATGAATGTTTAGGATCACGAATGTATTCAGTGTATATTCCAGATAAAAAGGTCAATGTAAGAAAACATGTCGATCAGATACTGGCGTACAAAGGAAACTCATCATTTGAACCGGATGAGGATGATGTCAGTGTGTGTGGAGATTGCACCCCTAAAATGACCGGTCAGTCAAACGAGCGTGACGCTGGTTTAGTATCTGAACCGGTTCTGACATCACCAGCGCAGGTTTCTACCTCCCCCACGTCTCCTGCGCGAGAGGATAGGGAAGAGGAAATAAGAACGGTTTCGGATGATGAGTTTGTGGACGCAGGCTTTTCTGACTCAAGTCAGTCTGATTCAAACAATAAAGCACATCAGGAACCTCAAGTTGTCCGCCGGTACCCGATGAGAAAAACTAGGAAACAGTTAAATTATAAGTCATAATATTATGTATGTTTAAAATAGTGATGGAGGAATGTGGTGTATTTGATAATTGTTTTATATGTGGGTAGGGTTGTTTCGTCAGTTGGTTGTCGGCCATTACACGAGTATATGTGATCTGCAGTGTTTTATTGATTTATTCCTTAAATACAGAACAATATATGTTGGATATTATATATTTTTCTACGTGGCTAACCACGTAGGAAATTATTTTATATATCATTTAGGCCTCTGCCTCGGCGCAGCGGCAGAATTTTATGCGTAAAACCAAATGGACTGGACCTCGAAAACAGCGGCGCGGAAGCGGGGCGGGACAATGCGAGACGCGCCGCTGCCGCCGCCGCCCCGCTGCGCGCTGCCCGCGAAATTCGAGGCAGAGGCCTAAATCTTACAGATCTCTTAATTTTAGACAGAGATTGCCGTTTTGAAGACGGTGAACAAGCATAAATTATTCTACTCCGTATCAATTCATGAATCTTTTAATAACGTACGGTGGGCTGCATCAATTGGGTACCCCAGTTGTATTAAAATTATAATACCACTGGGGTACCCAATTGATGCAGCCCACCGTACCTACCTTGTGAGTATATGTGAGTATCCTTTTTCCGTTTAAAGACCTCAACAGACCCGTCCACAATATCACTCCGTAGATCCTCAAAAAAGTCCTGTTATAAATTCAGCGCGCGAGTCGAATTAATACGTACTACCTTAATCGAATGAATTGAATAATTCAAACGCCGTTTCTGAGGGATTTGTCTTTCGCAAAGCGGGTTTCTTTAATTTTTCATCCCACATCTTCGACGTTTTCATAATAACATCTATTGTTTATTTTTAGTATTACAACGTCCTGTTTTGAGTTCCAAATGAGTTTTGTAAGAGTTATTTTTGTTAAAGATTGCTTCAGTGAGTTTCTTTTATGTTTAAGGCGAGTAGTGCTGCCGACTAACGCCACAATTGAGAAAAAAGATTATGTCTGGAGATATGGAACATTTTGAAATTTCAGCTCACTTTTTTAGTCAGATGAGGTAGAATTTTTTGTATCAAAAAATTGTACAAGATCTGACTAAAAAACCGGCCAAGAGCATGTCGGATCACGCACAATGCAGGGTTCCGTAGTTGGAAAAAAATTATCGCAAAAATAAACTCAACATTGTAATCCCAAAAAAAAAAAAATTATGAGATTAAATTAAAAATTAACATTTTCCGGACTTTTTCCTTTACTTGTTCTGCGAGACCTTGCTTCTTGCCAAATTTCATGTTTCTAGGAGAACGGGAAGTACCTTACAGGTTTTGATTTACTTGCGAGTATCAAAACATGTCGCATAAATGGCCGTATTTTTTTATTGCGTTGACTTAGAAGCTTGATTTTCTTATAACTCTAAGGGACCATAGACTTACGTATTTGATATTGATTTCAACTTAATACCTCCACGCGTTCCTGAGATAAAGGGTCTTGACAGACTGACAGACAGACAGAGAGACGGACAACCAAGTTATCTTATAAGGTTTCCATTTTTCTTTTTGAGGTACGGAACCCGAAAATGTGAGCATAGGAAATTTGAAAATGTTCCATATATCCAGACTTATGATTTTTTTCTCAATCGCACGCGACACAAAGACACCGTGTTCCTCGACGAGCGGTGCCTTTGTGTCGCGCGCATTTATATCGCGTGTCGCGCCTGTTTGTAGGGGCCTTTATAGTCCACTATGTCATTATTTTTTTATATGATAAGAAGTCAATTTGGACAAATTAAAAGAGGCTCTGTTATTAGCTTTATATTTAAGCAAAGCACTGATCCAAACAATAACAATTTCCAACACAGAGTAAAATAAAAATAATTAAAAACTATCTCATAAAGATCGTACCTCTACACTTGGTAACGCGTTAAAGAATTTCCTCCATTGCCTGAGGCTTCAGTGCGGGTCCAGTACACGTTTTAGTATCGATTGCGGAATTTACTCGAACGAGTACAAATGTGAGCTAGAACACGCGAATCGATATAGGGATTGAAAGAGCTTTAGTTTGCTCGTACTTGCTGTTCGAGATCGTTTCTAGGAGGTGTGACACTGAGAGTGGAGTTTCAAAGATATTATAAAGACAAAGTATTGGCGAATGTTGAACATAAAAAGGTAAAAAATCACAAAATGTGAAACGGGTACAGTTTTAGACCAAAATGGTGTTTTTTTTTTATTTAAGTAAGTACTTTTAACCCGTTAATGTCAAACAGACCTTTGTTTTGCACACTTCATTAAACGTTTTTCAACTGTTTAATTTCTATGTTAAGGATTTGGTTTCCGCACTTAGACCTTCATGTGGACCATTGTGCGCGGGCCATGGCGGCCGTCGGGGGTTTATTCCACCAGCCCACCTCCCTCCAGAAGTTAATCAAATCTGCGGGTTTTTTAAGAACATCTGTGAAAGATCGGAATATTCCGAGAGTTTCTGTTCTAATCTCGGTGACGCCTGTGCATTCAAAAGCACATGCGCAACGGTTTCCTCAGCCTCCATGCCCTGCACAGAGGACTGTCCGTTGTTCCTATTGTGTGGAAGTATTTGTTTAATGAGCAGTGTCCTGTGATGGTCCGCGTCACCAGGCGCAGCCCGTTCCTGTCCAGACGTAAATCGCCTGGTAAGCGTACCATCCAGGAACGGGATGGCCTCCCTGGACTCCCTGCAACCTGGTGTCGAGGACCACCAAATCTCCGCTTGTGTATGGGTGAACCCCTGTAGCCACCTGCGTAACTGGTTGAAGGGAATGGGTACGATTGGCTCAGATCCACAGACAGACGTGCTGGATGCTCTCCTAGCAAGTTCGTCCGCTGCATCGTTACCCAGTGACCCGCTGTGTCCTTTTATTCATTGCAGTGTCACTGTGTTGCGGTTAGCGCTACTCGTTCGAGTGCATCGTGACATTCTAGTATTAATCTCGAGGTAAAGTATTTTTTCTGTAGGGATTTGAGTACTGAGGCACTGTCTGAGAATATTCGTATATTGGTATCCGTAACTCTCCAGGCTTCTATGGCATAACACGCTTGTATGATGCCCACACACTCCGCCTGGTAGACAGTGTTAAATACTCCAAGCGGACTGGATATGTTAATGTTTATTTATTTATTTAATGGATCGCCAACAGAGGCTACACAATTACATACATAATTTATTGCAGATACGGACAACACAAATGTGCGCTTCCAATTATAGGCGACCACATCATTCACTTAATAACTAGGTAGGTACAAGAAGTTTGATAAGAACAAGAACCATTAAAATTAATCAAAATACAATAAACGAAAGTCATTGAAAGCGAATCAAAATGAAAACCAAAACAATAAGGGTACAAAATAATACAAAATAATTTTAAACAAATTCAAATAAAAATTAATTAAATTAATTTCAAATAAAATCAAACAATAATAATAATCAAAGAATAAAAATAGAAGTCAAAAAAAAATATATATTACGATTTGGATACTAAGACGTTTACGTCTTTTTTAAACTTTGGTAATTTGCATGTAATATCCAAATCAATAAGCTTCGATACTCTGTTAAACTGCCTACAGAGCCTTGGCAAAACGGCGAAGTGTCCGAGGTTTGTTTTGGATCCCGGCACATGGAAAAAGATGTTAAGGTCGTATGAGAAGACTCCGACCCCGGTTCCGGAGTCAGTATTTGATCCATCGGTGTATACTCTCAACTCTTGCGGGCCTGAGTAATCACACCGTTATTCCGTGAGTATTATGTTATAATGCTTCTGAAAGCAGTGTTGTTTCGGGGCTCTTTCGCATGGTGATGCCATCATTGGCTGTCGTCTGATCTCATCCTCTTTTATGCGTATGTGCTTAACTCTGGAGTCCTTGCTCAGTGTTCCTGCTAAACTGAGCCTAAAGGCGACTAGGACCGCCTCTTCACGCACGATAAGGTGTAGTGGCGGCAGTCCAAGCATTGCCTGTAGGGCAGCAGTGGGGTTCTCATGCAGCCAGTTATTGCTACACAAGCGAACCGTTGCAGTTTTTCAAGATCTTTTCGGGCTGTACTCAGGGCTGTCCTGGGCCACCAGACCAGTGAGCCGTATGTGATAATTGGTCGGATTGCTGTGGTGTACTGCCAGTAGGTGACCTTGGGGCTAATCCCCCAATTCCTGCCGAGCAATCGCTTGCACTGTCACAGGGATATACTGGCTTTTGTGATGATGTAGTTGGTATGTTTCGCCTAATTCAGCTGTTTGTCCAAAATATGCCCAGCTATTTGGTTTCAGTTGATAGGCTTAGGGTCGTTCCAAAAAAGCGCGGTAGTTGTAATGTAGTCCCTCTTTTTTGTAAAGAGAATCAGTTCGGTTTTTGTAGGGTTCACTGATAGTTGGTGTTTGTTGCACCAGTCTTCTACTATTTGCAAAGCTTGGCGCATGAGGTTACATAGGGTATTTTCATGGGAGCCATTTATTATTATGGTTATGTCGTCAGCATAGCCTACAGTGAAGTATCCTTTGTCATTGAGGGTTTTGATGAGGCTGTCTACGACCAGGTTCCATAGCAGCGGAGAGAGGACGCCTCCTTGCGGGCAGCCCTTTGCCACGATGGCCCTTGTAGTGTCGTTCACAGTCACTTTCACAGCTCTCGTTTTGAGCATGTTGGTGATCCAGCCTCTTAGTGTTGAATCTATGCAGTTGGTCCCGGCTGTAATTCGTAGTTCTTTGACATTCATTATGGATCGTAAAAAACTCGAAAGTCTGACAACCAGTCTTGCCATGGGGTATTGTGTTACCCAGTAACTAAGTTACAGAGGTCAGATAGGCAGTCATTCCTTGTAAAATACTGGTATCCAGCTCCATCCGGTTAAACTGGAAGCTGATCCCAATCAATCTGCCTAGCCTTTTACCAATTATTTTATATGGAGCGACTGCCTATCTGACCTCCACAACCCAATTACTGGGTAATACGATACCCCTTAGTAAGACTGGTTGTCAGACTTACGGACTTCTGACGACCCGTAACGACTGTCAAAGATCCACGAAGCCGACCCCAATATGGTTGGGAAAAGGCTAGGCAAATTAACTTTGAATTTCTACGTATTGTAGTGATTTTTAAAAGCTTATTGAATTCACACAAAAACAAGTGAGGTTACTCACCTATGTAATTCGAGAAAAACTCGAGAAATCAGTCGCATTAAATGTTCACGTGTATTTTGTTTATCTGAATTAAATGTTTATCCAAGGTTAAGAAAGTAAGATGCTCTGGTAATAAAGGTAGGAACTGACAACTTTCACACCGGGTTCAATTCTCAACAAAGACACACATAACACCTTCCAGCTCTTGGAAGCTGTCGTTTAAAACGACAGAAAAGTTTGAAAATCTCACTAAAACTTGATTCGAAGCGTTTCGTAGTTCGCGAACTTGTAGCGTTAGTTAAAAATTCAGCACGACTTCAACTCTGGTTTACAATTTGATTGAGAAGTTACCCAAATAAGGTATGGAAGACTGTTGGGTTTACTTAAAGATGTAGGTAAGTTTAAGTTTTGAAGATGGTGTTAAAAATTATATGTACTTGCTTATATTAAAGGAGTTTTAATGACCTTTCATGTTGGTTTGAAAATGTAAAATAATCCAAATTGCTGTCGATTTTGAAACGTGAAAAATATTAAAGAATTTTTTTTTTTCAGGAATATTCAGCTGCAAGTTTGTCTAACACAGATACACATAGGATCTCCAAAATTGTTACGTAATGGGTAGGCTAAAAAAAAAAATTATATTATGTTTGGTATTCAAGTAAGTACAGTACGACACAACTTAGATGTAGCATCGGCAAAATTCGTAAAACCGATCACGATCCGAACTGAGTGCGCCTCCAAAATCACCAATCTTTATTACTGCTTTAGACGAAAATGATCTTTACGCAAACGCAATAACTTGTAAAGTCATATAACCAATTATACATTCGTAAAATTGACATGAATGAATATAAATTTTGAAATCTATGCTACATCTAAGTTGTGTATAACAAGCATTCTTGTTCAAATAATCTGTCATCAGCTTTTGACCACTCGCGCGACATTGCACGAAAGTGAGCCCGAACGAAAATCCAGGATTGTCCGAATGCACGAAAGTGAGCCTGAACGGATAATGACAGCGCGCGCGTTCCGGCTCTTACTTTTTTATTTTTTGTAATTTTGTGTGTGGACCTACCCCTTGCGTTCTAGGTTCTTTTGAAAGGTGGTTATGTGTAGCATATTTTTGCCATATACCGTGAGGTTGTATCGGCATTACGAACAAAGTTAGTCTGTGGTTGAAAAACAATATGAGGCGCGGGAGGCGCGCGCGGGGGGTCGTTTTTTTACCGAAATTATTGTTTGTATTTCAAAACTTTGGAAGAACAAAGGGAAATATTATGATGTCATTTGATTATTAGACACAGGCAATAGTTTAGGCAAATAAAAAAACAGGATTATCGCTTTAGATTTTGAAATAATATTTTAATTGTTTTTTATTGGCGGTAATATAAACAAACTGTTTATTTTTTTTATTGAAAAAAAACTAAGCCATCTATTGTTCTAAATCAAAATTCTTAATCTAGCGTAGTCTTGACACTTTAAAAAACAGTAATTACTTTCATAGCGATTCATAGGAATGTTTTGTGTACAAGCCGTGTATAAGTGGCGCCCCGTCGCGCGCCGACAAAAAATCTCATGGACAATCCTAATGACGTCGCGCGGGGAGCGGGACGCGTCAGTGGTTTGAGCTAAGGAAAATATTACGAAAAATCCATACATACCTACATGTTCTTGTATAATAAAATTTACAGCCTATCATATAGGGAATTTACTATCTCCGTGATATGAATACCGAAGACTGGAGATGTGTATTTGTTTTTAGGGTTCCGTAGTCAACAAGGAACCTTTATAGTTTCGCTATGTTCGTCCGTCTGTCTGTCCGTCCGTCCGCAGCTTAGCTCAGAGACTCTTAGTACTAGAAAGCTATAATTTGGCATGGATATACATATTCATCACGGCGACAAAGTGGTGAAATTCAATCATGAAAAAAAAATTTTTTTTAGGGTACCTTCTGTACACGTAAAGTGGGGATGTTTTTTTTTTCTCGTCTACCCCATAGAGTGGGGTGTTATTAATTAAAAAAAATAAAAATTAAATGATTTTTATTTCGGAATAAGTAATCCATAGAGTGTTAGTAACATAATATTAAAACAACTTACTATCTAGTGTTAGTACCAATCACCCTCCGCACAAACTGTTTTATAATTGGAGAACTGAAGTTCTCCGCTATAGTTCTCAAGATTGGATTTATTGGATAGGTCTTTCAGAAATATTGCGGGTTTGTAAAAACAATTTTTCGTTTAGGGATCCGATTCTGAAATATTAAGTTTTAAAGTGCTGATTTTTGTTCGAGTTAAGTGTCCCCCTCCATGCCAGCTAAACGGTTAGTTTTGGATGGGTGAAAAAAATCACGGTATTAGTATACGAGTATATAGCGAAATGAAAAGAAAACCTATCACAGCTAAGTAGGCTTTTCAAGTTTACGAGTAATAGTCAACCAACTTGTAAAATGTACTTGAAACAGTAAAAATTTCGTACAAATTCCATTAAAAATTACTTATAATTACAACGTTGTTAGTTGTGTAAAACAGGTAGTAAATATAATTTTATGAGCCATGTAAAAATATACAAAAATAAAATCATAACATTCTTAAATAATGATTTCTAAATTAATCATAGTTAGGCTCGAATAACGACGGGCGGCGGCGTGCACTACGGAACCCTATTACTGCGCGTGTCCCGGCACCCACTTGGCCGGTTTTTAATTTAATTTATTGGAGTTTCGATTTTTGATAGCCTTCCTGAAATATTTAATGCAAGCATGATGACGTATTAATTTTATATGTTATTTTAGCACATGACAAAAGCCTCTAATCATACAGATAAGTAAAAGCATTAATCGCCATATTTGTACTATATGAATTAACGAATTCAGACTGTTATACAAAGTTCGATTTTCCGAACGAAGCACGATGCCAGAAAATAAGTTGTGAAGGAAATAAGTAATAGGAATTTATAAAAGTAACATACGTAACTACACTTGCCACATCTGAAACAACACAGCAACTTTATGTTTCTGAATAATTGGATCCTTAAACCATCAAAGCAAGTTGTACACAGTAGAATATGCAATGGTTTTTCTAAAAACTTTTTGCCACTGCCAATCGTTTCACCTCCCCTGGTCACGTGTCCACATAGCTTGCATTCCACAACTGTGGCTTTGACAAGTCATGTGTTTGAAAACTACACGCATGCTTTTGAAATCATGGAGGATACGTTTAAAAGGAAAAGGGATGGATAGGCAAAAGAGTTACATCCTACTGATAAAGCAAATGGCTTTAATAGAGAGAAGAGGAAGGTAAATGATAAATAACATAATAATAATACACATAATTACACATAATTGCGGATCGATCACTTCTGGGGAAACGAATGCATTGGATGGGCAACTATTTCACTTGTAATACTGGTGACGAGCTTTTTGTAATCATTAAATGTATGTTTTAATATTGTTCTGAAGTAAGTGACATATGTCTTTATTGGGAATAAAGTTTCTTTAAACCGAACATATATTTCTTCAAATTGCAGGTCGTAGGTTCGAACCCCGACCGGCACTTTACTTTGTGTAAATTATTTCATCAACATTGCTCTCAAAATGGTGAAAATGTGAGGGAACTGTCATGTCCTAGAACCAAAAATTCGAAGGCATGTGACATTCTACCAACCCGCACTGGGGCCGCGAGGTGAATAACGGCCCACTCCCTCTCATTGGAAACTAACCCCAACATAGTTGGGAAAAGGCTAGGCAGATTGAAGTGCGACACATTCTACTTCTCTGTCTATGTATTTCTCATCAATAAAAAGAAGACAACATCACGTCTATATTGTTCAGAGCGGCTGGTTGACAATGCCGTCACAATTTTTTTTTTTTGTGAACTACGTTTTAGCGCATCAATTGTACGCTTACCACTAGGTATGCCATCTAGTTTTTGTCCAAAAAAGGATTGTTAAATTGTCGCACTGTGTCCGTAGTGTGACGTTGATGTTCCCAGTGCTATCATTCCACGTCAGTTGGCGTTACTTTGACATGTAACTCGGTGAGCACGCGAATTGGAATGTTCGGTGATTTATTTTATTTCGAAAGGGTTTAAGGTTATACGAGTAGTATAACCATAGAAATATCTTTCATATATCTATGAGTATAACCTGAAGCCTGGTCTGTGAATGCGAGAGTTATTGCAAAGCTTGCTCAGTGCGGGTTGGCGATTCAATCATAATATCCCTTCATCGTTCAGAGCCTATACTACCTCAAATGGCTTAGCATGATTCTCCCGTTATGTCGAAAATACTGCAGAATTAATTTTGAAATAAATATAATATTGTAAAGTTGAGGATTAATGTTAAGTACTATAGTTGACGAAAACACGATTCCATATAATTCTCTTGATAGAAAAAAAATCCAAAGTTACCTCAAAATCGAATAATAAACCGCTGGTTTTCAAAAAATACTTCAAATTAGATAATGAAACTTTGCATACTAACTGAACTAACTCTAAAGCAGGTCTTATGTTTTTAATATTTTTTTAATAACCATTATTTTCAGCATAAACAGCAATTACCTAAACTATCGGCGCCTAGCATCGCACTCAGTCTCGCTCTCATTCAGTCCGCGAGCAGTATAGTCCGGGCGAGACAAAAAGCTCAGGTAGTAGTTAAAACTTGGTGGTGGTTAAAACTTTGATTGGCTTTTTTTTATGATATTCAAAAGTCATAACTCAAACTCAAACTCAAACTCAAAGCATTTATTTCAATTAAACCAATTACAGGCACTTTTGAATTGTCAAGGGGTCGGTCAGTCAGAAAGATGAAGCTAGGCGCCCATTCCAAAGCATAGTAGGTACCTATGGAGAAGAACGGGCAAGAATATATTACATATTGGCAATTGCTAGGTATTGGTATACCTACCTACAGGTAGGTATACCAATACCGGTACATAGGTATACTTTAAAACATGCATTTTATTTTAGCACGTAAGTTTCTAGTTACGACTTACGAAAGTCGTTCGAAGTGTCTCCGACGAACTTTCCGATAGATGTATCTAGGAATTTATAAAACTCTAATGGCTTCCAGTTGAAAATATAGGACCTGAGGGACGTTGCAAATAATTAAAGACTTTGGGACGTGGTTTTAAAGTCTGATTTTCAGTGAGAATAGAGATTTCCCCCTTATTCTTAAAAAACTAAAACACTCTACATAACCCATTTTTAGTTTAAATAGTGTTTTGTCTTCTTCTTTTGAACTCAAAACATAATTCGAAAGAATTTGACAAAACACTATTTTAACTAGAATAGGTTTGTAGAGCGTTTAAGTCTTTTATTTTTTTCTAGATAGTTATTGACTTCGCTAAATAAACTGTGGGTGGTAGTTTTGTGTGAAGAAAATGGTCACCCATCTCCAGGCTAACAGAGTCAAGCAGAGCTGAACCTCGCAGATCTAAAGTAATTGTTATCTAGTCAGCTACAAGCCGAGTGCCAAATATTGCATAAATGACGAACTACCATACAAACTGTTATCCCCTATTTAATCCCCATAAGGGATGAATTTTCAAAAATCTTTCCTGAGTACTCACTGTCTTTGTTTAAGGAACTCTTGTGGACAAATTCAAGCTTCTAGACCGAGCGGTTCATTCAATCATTCAGTGACAGACAACACACAGCCACGGCAACGGCACGGCACGGCACGGCGGCTGTGGGCATTCACGGTCAGTCCATCGCGCCAAATGGCGTGCTGGCGTGATTATGAATGTTAAAATCCGTTGGCGTGATGTAAAACTCTGGATTTCCAATTGCTCCATTTGACTTAGTCGTTTGGAGCTACGCCAAATGGCGTTATCGTGATTCTACACCTTAAAGTGCGTTGTCTGTCACTGAATGAATCAAAATCAATCTGCCTAGCCTTTTCCCAACTATGTTGGGGTCGGCTACCAGTCTAACCGAATGCCGAATGTGAACCGGTTCGCAGACGGTAAACGAGACACAATAGAAATGTTATTGTTATGACGTCTATAGACGTCAACCGCCCGTGAAAGTGAGTATATTGTTTATTAGCTCATTATCTTTTATTCCAAGATTATTCTATTACATATAGGATTTGATGTAAATTGCTTTTAAGTCTTATCAAAGGTTTCCACTTCAGTCAAATCTACCTATTTTAGTTTTTGTCATTAATACGTCAAAACACTGTTTGCTCATTGTTATTTACGGTTTAATTTGCTACTGACTTGTTTGTTTTGGCATTCTTAATTTTGAACTCAAATAAAGCATTAAATAAGCTTGTCGAGGTACACAAACCTCTCCACTACAAAATAATACCTTTTACTTTTATTAGGATTCAAGCTTAAGTTTTTTGTTTTTATTATTTTCACCAATTATTTCTTGAGTGCAAAGAGCACTAGATTAAAACGCCGCGGACGGTTAATTTATATTTAATAAACTACGAATCGGTGTAATAAAGTCGGCTTCAGAGGAAAACAGTTTACTTGAGAGGCAACTGGCGAAAGTTGATTGTAGAGGTATCAGAAAATAAGCTAAGCTTAGATTGGTTTTGTTTGAAAAGGTTGAAATTGGCTATAGAAACGTTTGCAAGATATTATCGAAATCTCTTTGGATTTTACGATTAAAACAATGTTTATTAAATCTGCTAAATTTGTTCGTGATCTTTCTCTCATCGTTTGTTTGCATTTTTTGGTGCCAAAACAACTTACATCTCCTATCTTCTATAATCTATCTATACTAACAATAAAGCTGAAAAGTTTGTTTTTTTGTTTGAACGCTCTAATCTCTGGAACTACCCGTCGGATTTGAAAAATTCTTTTTGCATTTGATAGCCCAATTCTTAACGATGGCTATAAGGTTATTTATCATCACGCTGCAACCCTTAGGAGCCGAGCAACATGGAGAAAGTCAGAAAGAACGCTAAGCGAAAACGAAGTAATAGTGCGGGTAGACGATGCATTGCGACAGGGTGGGTCGGGGGACAAAACATTATACGCGGACGAAGTCGCGGGCAGAAACTAGTTAGGTATATAATGAGCAGTCATTAGTTAACCTCCTATTACATGGACTTTCAAACATAACTGGCGGAATGCGGATGTGCAGGTGCACTACTGTCTTCGGGGAATACAGCGTGATGTGTTGTATGTTACAATATGCTCTCCCCTTTTTTAAGCAAACCAGCTTAATTGTTCATCTGGCTTTAGCCTGGACTTCGCCCACGTGGGTGAATGGAATAACCCACTGGAACGTACAACCGGGTACTGTTTGTGTTAATTCAGGTTATAAACTATCTGGGTGCCAACATTCTATTGTGTGCAGCCGTTTTGTCGCTAATCCGAGACATATATCCAGACAAAATTTCTAAAAGCAATATTTTTGGCATCAGACTCGTTCTCACATCTCAAGCAATTACTTTTTTTTTTCAAAAATTTTCATTATATAAGTAGCACCACCTCGTTTTGTTACGAAGTTACTGGAATCAAAGAAAAGGTCGGATAAGATTGATACACTCTAGCAGAGCGCCGCATCAATCGTGATACGGCCATGTAACCATCGTACCACGTCCACGAAGAAATGCTATATTCTGGCACAATCCTGATGTTATTGAAGCTGCTGAACTACTAAAATACGATGACCACTTCTGATAAAGGCTATCTTGTGCCGTTATATATATATTTTTCAATAATTTCAACACGCAATATTCTTTAATCCCCAAGTAAGCGAAACTCTCGAACTTATCTTCCCGCTATCCGTCTCTGAGCAAGGCGTTACTCTAAATACAAGCCAGCAACAGCCGCAACCCGCACTTATCTGTTACTGTAGATAAGGGAACTGCTAAAATTTCCAAGACCCTCGTTATCAGAACCAAGTTTGGTACAATTTTATCTCGTTATATTCGTTTGTAGTCTGCGGTAGAAGATCGGGGATGTTTTTTAAGGTAAATTCATCTAGATTTTGGAGTGGCAATTTTTTATTTGTTTGTAGAAACGTCATAAAGCTCTTATTAGGTGCAGAAATGCAATGAAAAGTTGATATTTTTTTTTAACTAATATGGCGACGGATTTTATATGATAAATAATGTATTAACAAGTAGGTTACATGCAGATAATAAGCTAGTTTTTGTCATAAGAACCTAGTTTAACTGTGAAAAATATGTACGTAGGTACTAAACAGATAGAAAAACCTTTTCCTTCACTTTCACATTAATTTATATAGTATACACCTATTGCGACATAAGTCGTTTTTTTTTTTAATCTAATTTTGTTTAGGGGCTTTTATCAAAGATGTGTCAGCCCCATCGTACCCTTTTACATTATTTGGCTTACAAAACAGTATTAGTTTATAATATTATTAGTCGCTAATGAAGTTATTCGTGGAGGACCGTAATTAAATGGCACAACTTTTTAATAATCTCTGAAGATGGCACAGATAAGATGGATTGGATTATGCCTACATCTGATTTATTTATTTTAAAATCCTTCACAAACAACTCGCGTTCTACTCCGTTTCGAGCACACTCCATCAGCAAATGTTGCACGTCCTCGATTTGATTGCAAACTGTGCAATTAGGAGAATTAGCCTTTTTCATAAGAAATGCAAACTTTGCCGATGGATAGTGCCCAGAACGGAGTCTTAATATCAATTTAACATAATTTCTATCTAATTTAGTATCCTCGAACCATGGAACACGAAAGTAAGTCGTTGTGCGACAAAATATATGGGCAATTCAATACATCTTGTTAGGCTTAATAAATTCATTTTATAGTGCTACAAGTATAACAAAACGTTGTTAAAATCCTATTATTATAGTAGCTATCGTATATTACCATGCCAATGTAAATACCAAATAGATTTCAAACATCGTAAGACTGGATTAAAATATTGTTTTATCTCAGTTTTCTGCTAAAATATTCAGTTTTCATCTTAGAATATTTAAGTACTAAACCAAAGTTCATTGACACTACCAATCGAGAGAGCTTAGTGAATTTATGATTTGAAACCACCACTTCATTTTTTTTACTACCTACCTATACGTAGTGTAAAAACTTTCCAATTCGTTTTCCATATTTTATGCCAGTTTATCCGTTTGTTTGAAGACATTTTGAGTTCTCAAAATTTAGTTATTTCAAACTTCTTCTGAATTAGAAAGTTTCTGAATGTTTTCGAAGAAATCAATTGAGTTTCTGTGTTGTGTCGCTGCGAATAAAATATACCGTATGTATAGGTTTTATTGGACAAATAAGTTAGTGGAATGAGATTACAGACGGGGTTATTTTGGGGACAAACTTTGAAGAATGTTATTGGCATTGCCCAGACTTTGTAATCATTGTACATTGACCCTTGCGGTATTACCTACAGAGTATGTAATTTATTAGAGATGCAATTTTGTGTTAAAGCCTACAATTCCCTATAGCTCCTAGTACAGAGCGCACCATCCGTTTCCATCCGTGATTGTACACCACCACCACTAGCTGTGTGCACAAAGAAACTTACTTGTTTTTTTTTTTAATGAAATGCCTGTTCTTAAATGCGTCGGCCTCAGCATCTGCTTGTAACCATAACCTGTGCCAATAATATTTATTCTCAATTGTTTTTTTCTTCTAAAAAATCAATCAATCTGCCTAGCCTTTTCCCAACTATGTTGGGGTCGGCTTCCAGTCTAATCGGATGCAGCTGAATACCAGTATTTTACATGGAGCCTGCCTATCTGACCTCCACAACCCAGTAACTGGGTAATACGATACTCCTTGGTAAGATTGATTGTCAGACTTTCGGGCTTCTGACAACCCTTAAAAAGAAAAAAAAACCGGCCAAGTGCGTGTCGGAACACGCACAATGAAGGGTTCCGTAGTTAAAAAGAATATTTCCCAAAAACAAACTTAACAATGGAACCCAAAAAATAAATTTTATATGTCATAAAACTACAAATTAACAATTTTCGGACTTTTTCCTTTACTTGTGCTGGGAGACCTTGCTTCTTGCCAAATTTCATTATTCTAGGTCAACGGGAATCACCCTTTGCGTTGACTTAGAAGCTTGATTTTTTTAGAACTCTAAGGGACTATAAACTTACGTATTTGATATTAATTTCAACTTGATATCTCCACACGTCCTTGAGAAAAAGGGTCTTGGCAGACTGTCAGACATGAAATTTTTTTTATGAGATAGAATTACAAATTAACATTTTTCAGACCTTTTCCTTTACTTGTGCTGTGAGACCATGTTTCTTGCCAAATTTTATTATTCTAGGTCAACGGGAAGTACCCTATAGGTTTTGATTTACTTGCGACAGTTGCGAGTATCAAAATGTGTCGCAAAATGGCCGTATTTTTTATTGCGTTGACTTAGAAGCTTGATTTTTTTAGAACTCTAAGGGATCATAGACTTCCGTATTCGATATATATATATATATAGCTCCACGCGTCTCTGAGAAAAAGGGTCATGACAGACTGACAGAGTTGAAATTTTTTTTTATATGATAGAATTTACAAATTAACAATTTTCGGACTTTTTCCTTTATTTGTGCTGTAAGACCTTGCTGCTTGCCAAATTTCATGATTCTAAGACAACGGGAAGTACCCTATAGGTTTTGATTTACTTGCGAGTATCAAAATATGTCGCATAAATGGCCGTATGTTTTTATTGCGTTGACTTAGAAGCTTGAGTTTTTAGGACTTCATGAGACCATAGACTTACGTATTTGATATTAATTTCAATTTGATATCTCCACGCGTTCCTGAAAAAAATGGTCTTGACAGACTGACAGACAGACAGACACACCGACAGAGAGACAGACAGACGGACAACGAAGTGATCCAATAAGGGTTCCGTTTTTTCCTATTGAGGTATGGAACCCTAAAAAGATCCACTAATGATAGCCGGGACCAACGGCTTAACGTGCTTTCCGCGGCACGGAGGAGTCTTAGTATGTAAAGATAGTCATCCATCCACGGACAACCCCGGCAAGCGTAGCTTAACCTGATGGATCGACCCGTGCGGCTATTATTACTTAGCCAAAAGCTCACCTTTTTTTTCTTCTAGTGTTTGCAAAAATCGCTTCGAAAATAATTTGTAACGGTCATTATGTTTTTCTATCAAAACTAAACGGTCCAAAATATTTCGGAAGAGAATTTCAATAACTGCCGAATTATTATTTCCAATTCCTTAATTGGATCGGGAAACGGCAAAACTCCTTAGTCCGGAATGTTCTAGAAGAAACTGGAATTATTAAAGTAAGGGGGCTTAACACAATTATTGTTGGAGAGTGGGCACGAGTAATTAAATCTGCTGAGTCTGTTGGGACCGCCATCTTGAAATCGAAGTTTTTTAAGATGGCGTTTTCATTATTATTTTATTGTGATAAATATTAGTAACTAGCTTTTGCTCGGGACTTCGCCCACGTGGAGGTCGGAAATTATCCCACAGGAACGTAATACCGGGATAAAAAGTATACTATGTCCTAATCGAGGTCATAGTATACTTATGTGCCAAATTTCCTTCAAATCTGTTCAGGCGTTTTATCGTGAAAGCGTAACAAACAAACAAACTCACTTTCATATTTATAACGTTAACTACGCCCCGTGGTTTCACCCGCGTAGACCGGGATAAAAAGTAGACTTTGTGTTAATCCAGGGTATAAGCTATCTACATACCAAATTTCATTCAAATCGGTTCAGCCGTTTGAGCATGAAGAAGTAACAAACATACACACACACTCACAATCTTTCACCTTTCCCTGCCCCCGATATTTCCCGATATGCCGATTTTTCGATTTTTTTTTTCGATTTTTCCGAGATTTCCTCCGGATTCGTCTGGATTCAGAAATCAGACCAATCCGCAGGATATCTAACTCAGAAATAGTTATTGATGATATTTATGGTTAAAATTATGTAAATACATAGTTCTTATTTCGCGAATCATATTTTGATTAAGATACAACCTTATACTGACCTGCAAATTGCAAAAAACGCAAGGAAATTTGAATTTCGCGGTCTACCACAGGGCAATCACCACGGAGAATCACTGACTCGGAACTTACACATAGTTTAGGAGTCAGAGTATTTAAAATTGACCTTTTTATATTAAGCCATTTATGTGTTAGTCATTGTTATGGGCTTTTGGTGAAATAAAGTTTTTTTTTTTTTAAACATACAAAATCACGCCTTTTTCCCAAACGTGTAAATTAAACTTCAGAACGTCACCTGCTAGGATCCTTACATAGGTACATATTTTTTACGTTCATACTGGTTACGAGGTCTATGTATGCACCAGCCCCTTTAGAAGCACATCACCAAGGCCAAATGCTGGTACTTACCTATACAGTGTTATTTTAAATTGGCTAGCAACTCCGGTCCGCAGACGCGATGGCCATTTTTAAATTAAAATGATATTTCCAGCGACTACAGTAATTGCGGTCCCCACAAAAAAATCATCAAATTAATTTATTTTCAGATTTATCATGTTTATACAGGGTGAATTTTTCAAGTGGGCGTGGCTGCCCTATGAAATTATGAGAAATATTGTAATGCTGAATGCAGTACAATCCTTGAGACGTCGAACCCAGCTATATATTGAAAACAATGGTCATCATTTTGAACAATTAATGAATTAAGGTTTGATAGACAGGTAACAAGAAAAACAAAAAGAAAAAAAAGTTAAAAATGAGCTTTTTCCTTTAGTTTGTCGTATGTTATTACTTCCCAGAATTCGATTCATATTAGCGACACTATCGAATGGTGTATTACAGTGTGTGTATTTTTTTTAATCAACGGGCTCGATTCCCGGCTAGAAAATTGATTTGTTAATAATCCAATGATGCAGTTTTAGTTTTTATCAAAATCAAGCCCAAGACTCCTTTGAGTACTTTTCGCTACTCCTCATAGTGTCGGATTTGGCCATCCACGCCCACTTGAAATATTCAGCCTGTATATATTGATACCATCGGCATCGTCTACGGAGTTTATGTAAACAGTTTAAAATAACCCTGTATATAAATTAAATCTGTCATGTCTCATCTATTTTCGTCCAGCCAAACTGTCGCAACTATGATGGAATGAGCACCTGACAAAGTATTTTCCTTTATACTTACACCATGGAAAGTACCAGCAAAATACCCACTATTCAACTAAGAAATTACATGTTCACAATCAATCACCGGGAACGAAGTCGAAGTTTCTTTACCACACTATGATCGATCTACTGAACTAAATTGCTAAATTTGATTCCGCTTCGGGTAAGGAAAATACTTAGGAAAGTAGGAAGGAGTTAGGAACTTGGAATGTGGTTAGAATGTCTTGTTAGAGCTGGTACCACCTGAGATAAGAGTAAGGAGCTGCTTACACCTTGAAGGCCAGAAAGAGTGGAAAAAGTTGATATACCTACAGTCCTACATTCATATTATAAATATTCATTCCTATTTTCGTTATTACACCTGTTTGAGAATTAAGACCGTAGATCGCGCGCGGGCTGTCAACGTCGCATTTCTAGAGGTATTTCGTGATTATTTCATTAAATTTAAATCAAAGGACAATTTCCTCTGACAAATTTTTAGATCGTTGGTATTTATAAGTATGTATGGTACTTTTTGACAGTTATTTTGCATATAATTTGTATTAAGAGTAAATTCCAAAATAACTCTCAAAAAATAACATACATACACATAAATACCAACGATCTAAGAATTTGTCAGAGGAAATTGTCAACAACGAAACAACGATCAACGCTCTTAAGTCCGCCTCTGTACATTTATGTGCCGGATGAAATAATTAAGTAATAAATAATCGGCAGACGAGTCCTGGAGTGGAGACCGCGTATCGGTAAGCGTAGTGTGGGACGCCCCGCAGCTAGATGGACCGATGACCTTACACAAAGGTGACCGGGGCAGACTGGATGCGGAAGGTGGAGGACAGGTTGTACCGCAGCCTGGGAGAGGCTTATGTCCAGCAGTGAACTACGACAGGATGAGTTGATGGAAATAAATAAAGCACCTAAACATCATCTTTGCATGAAAACACGAAATAATTTCTGTAAAAGCAATAAGGTCTGTAAAAGCAATAAACCAAAATCTGTTACAGTAAAAACTGGTCTATTGTAATCTTAGACTGACATTTAACAAACAGCGTGAAAAGTATTCATTAATTAATTTTAGATTTTTATTTATCGTGTTCTGAACGAAAGCCTATGGGGTGGGTCGATTTTTTTGCACGCAAGTGTAGTTTAACAAACATTAATGCAGAATCTTTACTACTTCTGAGCGCGTTCACTATTCTCGTTATTCACAACCCGACCGCTGCACCAGTGATACTGATTAGGTTTGACTCGGGATGGCAAAAATTTTCTCTAAACTTACAAAAGCCTATAATTTTCCTCACTGCTGGGGGATAAGGCTTGAGGCACGCGGGCCCAATGCAGTTTGATGCGCGTTGGCCCCTAGGACTCATCTGCTGCTAATCATACTAAGGGCTGTTTACTTATTTCCTTGCAATAAAATTGTTAGCGTTCTATATTTTTGTCACAATGTTGTCAGTGTAGCCGTCATTACGCAAATTGTTTACCGGCCCCGAAACGTGGCGTGTAAACAAATTTTTACAAATTGTAATGGAATTTGAATATTTCGATGACGGTTCAACAATATTTAGGCATTCATGTAATAGACGTTTACCTATTATGTCCTTTAAAATGTTCTTGTACTGGTTAAACAACAACAATTCTCTTATACACTAACCCAGAAGTGCGTGTTAAAGAAAAACTTTCTGTTCTAGTCAGCTAGTGAATCTCCAGTATTCAATGAATTGAAGCGCAGTTGTTTTGATCTTCATACAAACGGTCGGAACTTGAGTCATATCTACGCGCCTCGAGTTCGGTATGCACTCGGTAGCCAAACAATCGCGAATGCGCCGCAGTGACGAACGGAGCTGTGACTGTTTTGTAAGTAGTAATCGTGCGATTTGTGAGAAATGTTGTTATTGAAATAAGTACAATATGGCAGACAGCAATTGTAGACTATATTGTGCTGTTTATGGTTGTTTGAATTCGTCATTAACGCACCCAGAGATATTTTTTTTTAAATTACCTGGAGACTCCGAGTTTTTTTTATATACCTACTACTGTACCAATTTGTTTCTATTTTTATTTAAAAGGTAGGTATTTGGCTTTTTCCACCGCCGAAAATACCTGGATTAATAAATAAATAAGTGAATATACATAAGTGAAAAAAGTGACACACGAGACACGAATGACCTACCCGCGCTCGCGTTAAAAAAACCTAGTATATGTTTCCTAGGCTAAGCTGTCTACTTACTTCTTGTACTTAGCTACTTTCATTATTATTGAATTAGACGAAATATCATTATGAAATGATTACGAGAATAATAAATGGTAGGTACCTACCTAGTAAGATTTACATTTTACTTCACGGCGATCTGAAATATAATTGGTTAAACAGAGTAGTATTTCTAATACACACGTCTATTATCGCGATTTTTTAGGAATAAAATATATATATAATATTTTTTTTTTAAATATGATTATTTCATCTTATGTGTGGTGGAGCAGTGGTGGCCCAGTGGTAACGGTCACGACTTACGAGTTGTAGGTCGTAGGTTCGAACCCAGGCAGGCGCTTTACTTTGTGTAAATTATTTCATCACCACTGCTCTCAAAACGGTGAAGGAAAACATCGTGAGGAAACCGGCATGTCCTAGAACCAAAAATTCGAAGAATTGTGACATCTGCCAACCCGCACTGGGCCCGCGTGGTGGATTACGGCCCACTCCCTCTCACAGAGAGGAGGCCTGTGTCCCAGAAGTGGGAACGTTATAGGCTGATTATGTATGTGTGGTGGCAACACAGAACGTCACTTTTCTTTTCGCACGCGTTCTTGACATCGCAAGAAAATGTTATCTCTCGACAAATTACTCATTTAAAATAAGTTTACGGTGTAGTTGACTAAAACAACAGAATGTTAACTATGCTAGGTGATAGAAAGTGTATCGAGTGCATCTTCGCCGACGGTGGAAGCTGGAACTGAGACGCAAAATCTGAGCAAGTACAACTCACGCTTGCACAGCCCCGACGTCCATCAACGATATCTACGAGAAGCCGATAAATACATCAGAAGCAGATGCAGACCCTTGGACCTGACCACAAACCGAATGATACGGAGGCATCCCACTACTTTGAGGTGCGGAAATGCCTGGCTTTAACTGACCACCTAGTACGTGATACTGACAGTGCTTTGAAATAGCACTATGGTGGTCAATAACACTGCATATTGCATGTGTGGTGCAAACTTGTTAAAGCATTGCCTCTCCAGTGTGCACGCGATGCCCTCAGTAACGTTACTTCGACGTTACTAGCTGGATGAGAAGCTACCAGTGGGGCACGAGATGTTATTCTACATAACAAGCACTGGTAGGTACCCGTCAGCAGTACCTCTCCAGTGCGCACGAGATGCCGTCAGTAACATTACTATCATGTTACTAGCTGGATGAGAAGTTACCAGTGTGGCAAGTATGTGATGCCCATAGCGATGCTACACAGCTAATGCTAGTATGTACCCGTTATAACAGGTGAGTCCCATTCCTATGAACTAGGTTAGGGAAATGCAAAAAGGTGCTTGATATATTATTTTAAATTTATGAGCATGAAAGCTGCGAGACAGTCTTGCTCAACCCTGCACATTGTCTGTGTTGTATACTTGCAAAAGCTGTTATAACAGGTGAGTCCCATTCCTATGAACTAGGTTAGGGAAATGTAAAAATATGCTTTGATATATTTTAAATTTATGAGCATGAAGGCTGCGAGACAGCTTTGCTCAACCCTGCACATTGTCTTTGTTGTAATCTTGCAAAAGCATTATACTTCCCCAGTGGGGAAGGATCCCACCCTGCCAACCGGATTGTTACAAGCGAGTACGAGATACTCTTAGCAACATTAATTCTATGTTGCTAGCTGGTACACATTTGCCATAGTGTACACATGCTTAGCATGAGACGCTCATAGCAAGCTATCACAACACTATGTTATCTAGCTCTTGCATCGAGGGGGATATTATGGTCACCTCGTCTTGACAGATTACCTTTTATCAGCTAATGTCACACATGCCTGCAACAAATGCTAACATATTTCTGGTTATGGCTATGCTGCCCAGTTGCCAATTTTAACAAACGAATTTACCTAATTAAAACAAATCAACATGTACAAGATACTCAGTGCCTTACCTAAGTACTAGGCGGCTTAACTATACCGACACAAATAGATAAACAACATCTATTTTGTAAATTATAATAAAGCAAAATTGTGTAAATTTTACACTAATACATTCAAATAATAAGTACAAGATACTTTGTTAACATGATTGTGTGACACATTGGCTGATGACAAATGCCTCAGATAACTATGGCAATTCTTGATTTTAATTTTAGATATCTATTTTTTTTTTTATTTATTTATTCACAGTTTTAACTAGTGCAGGAGTCAGAGAATTCCATATCTGATGTAACATCTGTTTTATGACAATATTTTTATTTTTTTTATTTATTTAACTGAAATGGACCAAACAAATACAAAGTACTATTCCATACTGGTATTTACTCATAAGGTTGTTTATAAGCCTTACTGCCAGATTCCTCTAAACTGAGGGAACAAGGGCTCGAGATATTCCAGAAGCAAGTTGGACTGGTTACCACTACCATAGGGAAAGCAATGACTGACCCATGCTAATGAAGAACATTAAGACAAACACATGTCGTTGACTGATTCGGCTGATGCAACAAAACACCTGCCAATATTCACTACCACCAAATAAAACCAGAACAAAATTCCCAGTAAAAACTATTGTTTTATACTGATACCGACACCAACATAGATGGGAAAATGTTAGGCAGATTGACCGATAATTTGATACTATTCAATCTTTGTTCAACACATCAAAATAAATAAGTAGGTATATGATATAATCCTATAGGTACCCCTATCAGTTCCCATTACCAGATAACCAATAAAGGGCTAATCATACATACATTTTCTTATAACTTCCATATTAGAACTTTCATACTTCAACTGTACCTTATAGCTGCATTTACTACAATAAAAGTAGGCAGTGACACCTACCGAAATAAGATTTCATACCAACCTACCATGACTGGTATCTATTTGTTAAAATATCAAAGACTGCCATAAAACACAATACCTATAAATACCACTAAAGTGTATTTAAATGTTTGAGCTTGAAAATTAACCATGGAAATCTAACACCTGACAAACATAATGTGAATTGTTAAGTTAGATTATTAAGCTATACCTACTCGAAGCATGTGCCTTGAAATACCTAATACTTATTAAGACACAAGTTAAAGTATTAGTGACCTTAGTGGCATTACATAATATCAGGCCTGTATTTCCCGAAGGACCGGGCAGTGATGGAAAACCTTATTCAAAGGTTATAAAACCAAAATGCCTAATTAAACATTCAACCATTTTAACTACTAGTCTAAATAGATATTTAGCAATAGACTTCAATGATAATTACAAGTCATCACTAAAGTGAAATTGTCAAGGAAACAAAAGGGGGGGGGGGGGGGGCACAAAGTACTGAGGGATGGTACCTAATTAGAATACAAACCAAGTTCAAATGTAGGCAACATGAATTAATTAACTAAGTACCTACAAAACATTTTACACTAAAACCACCTGCTCACCAATTGCACATTGTAACTAATTATGTACAACTCTCTCACTTAAACTATATAGGTAACTCATTCCATAAGTAACTACTAGTACTAATACTAATACTACTACTACTACACTACACTACTATACTACTACTGGTACACTACTACTGTAGTGCTACTACACTGTAGTGCTGCTACTGGTCTACTACTGTGTGTGGTGTATACTACTGGTAGTAGTACTAATTGTGTATATTTGAGGTCAGAGAAAAGAGATTCATACTTTTATGCTCTTATCTACCTTTTTCTTCTTTAGCTATCGACCTGACAATGTTATTATGCATTATTAGTCAATTAAGAAATTTAGTTAGTCCAAATCTTTCTTCTATCCAGGGAACAACCTATACAATGGTGCTTACAAAACTTAAAATTGATAATGTTAAAAGCTTCTTCTGCACTTGGCACACCCAAGTTTCCAAAATAACTATCTAAGTCATAAAACAGATAAAGCTATAAAAATCTTGTGGATACAAGGATTTGAATTGCAGGCCGCCACAAAGTTGTGGCGCGTGATCAAAGTCAGAAGTGATGCATGACCCGCCACTGCTTTAAATCTGCAATTTACGTGAAAATTGAAAACCTCTTAACTCTCTAGTCTACACATACTCGTATTACAGTCATACTACTTACAGTAACTTCTTACAATCAGCAGCAGCCTTTCGAAAAAAAAAAAAACGTGCCATGTGAGTGACTAAATACATATAATGCACAATTCAATTTACGGAGACAATTAAACAACTGCTATTCTCATTTATGGAAACTTTCTAAACTTACAATTCAATATCACAATATGTTCCTGATCCGATTATACTGAACAAACTAGGAGACCCTGCAAAGAAGTCGGCTGCCCTTTTGGCCCTAATGTCCACTATGTGGACTAATAAAACAAAGACCTGCGGAGACCGACTTAATGGTTTTTATAACTGTAAGATGTGGTAAGTGAGAGTGACATAAATTCTTCAACTCTCACGGTACATACAGCAGCTCAACCTAGAGCTGACATCAATTGAGAAAATAATGTGGATTAATAAGACTTGCTGCTGATAATGTTTCTTTGCTATAAGCAAGGCTAATTGAAGAAAAATATAAGTACCTACTTACTTAATAAACTAGAATACTTATAACCAGATAATTTATTAACTAACTGAATTATTGCAGACAACTCTAAACATCTACTCTGTTTAACCAATTGTATTTCAGATCGCCGTGAAGTAAAATTGTGAATCAAACGAGCTTACCTGATAAGCGAAGTCTTGATTCTAATTTTATGAACGGTGATCTGAAATATAATTACTTACCCGCCATTTAACAGCCCAAAGCTGCAATAATTTGTCTACTTTATTCACTTATCCTTTCAGGAAAACCTAGTGAATTTAAGTAGGTATATGGAACCACTCTGTACAGAAAACAGAGCTTGTTACCTAGTGCAGTAAGCGGGCAGCGCAGTACTGTAGATTTCTTTACTGTGCTAAAGGTAACGTTGCTTGAACCTTGTTCGCTTGTTTTCATTACTAGATACATCTCTTATTAAATTTATTAACTTTCTACGACGTTTTTTGGGTTGGTGCAATTTTAAAATTTTGTCTTTTGTAGTCAAATTCCTCGGCCTTGCACGTTTTTACAATAAAAGCACAGGCGATATTTTGCTACTACGGATTACCTGGACATCATCAAAAACCAAAATACTAAAAATAACAAAACAACATTATCGAGTTACTAAGGTATAGGTTTTCAAGAAAATGTAATGAAATTCATTAGGTAAGTCTGCCTTTAAGCGGTCACTATTTCCTATTTATAAATGGCGAGGTTACCTGGTCGCGTACCGTGAGGGCTGGTTCAAGGTGGCGCGGGAAAAAAGTTGCTAGAAGGACTTGGGCCTTTGCCCAACGGTGGGACAGAATAGGCTCACAAAAAAAGTGAGACAAAATTCATTGTAAAGTACTGTTTACAATTTAACATGGCAGTATAAAATGCAATCAAGCAGAAAACACGTAAGTATAACATTTTGTCACAGCTTACTGAATAGAAGGCTCCTACATTCAGCGAATATTACAGTATAGTAATTACTGTGGAGTTTTCTTGTCTACAAAATGCATGGCAGCCTTTATACTGCCTCGAAATGTTGGGCCAACACCACCGCACGCACGCCAATGCCGATTGTAAAGAGAGTTCATGTTGGCTTGTACACGCCAATGTTGTTAAATGTGGCATGGGTCATAGTACAAAGCGCTGGAATTTATTGCTTACTATTGAATCAAACTCAAACTCAAACTCAACTCAAACTCAAAGCATTTATTTCAATTAACCCGTCGCGCGCTAATTAGCAGACACAATTGAAATTCTATTGTTATCTGTACACATGGTGTGCAATCGACATTTTAAGAGTTAAACCAATTACAGGCACTTTTGAATTGTCAAGGGGTCGGTCAGTCAGAAAGATGAAGCTAGGCGCCCATTCCAAAGCATAGTAGGTACCTATGGAGAAGAACGGGCAAGAAACTCCACGGACACTCTTTTAAATCAAGATATGGTTACAAAATAATGGTTACATCATTCATGTTGAAATTTTACATGTGAGAACGATGCAGAACGTTAAAAGCGTCCTTAAAAAAAAAACAATTCAAATATTTAAATTAAATTAAAATAAGCCGTGGCTGCTAAGGTATGACCAGAATTATTGGAGATTATCGAACCGTATTTTTTTTTTACAAAAATTCGCGTATTTACTTATATTCTTACATAATTGGAAATGAACCGAGATTAAAATAATGATAAAATCAAAATGTATCGTAAACAAATTTTAACTTAATTTCTCCGTTTACCTTGGTGATGATATCTGATGATAAAAATGCAGAAACAAAAGAAGTACCATTTATGAGCATTAAAATAGTTTCCACAAACATTGGCCACTGGCTTGGACGCCAGCTTTCAACCAACTATCAGACAGCATTAACGTTAAGCATGGATGTCTGCTGCGAGCATTTTCTTTCAGTCGTCGCCCCTAAAGTGGAATATTCATTAAAACCACGTGGATGGTAATTAAAAATACTGAAGTATTGTAGAGCTTATTTCCCCAAGGTAGGAGAAGACTTAATCGAGTGTGAAAAATTGTGCTTAATAGGTAGATAGGAAGAGCATTTTTGCTTTATGTTTATGATAGTTGATGATTTTTATTTGATATTTTTTATGATTCCTGGGAGGTATTGGCAAAATTCTGACTATATAAATTACCTTCTAATGCCTGTCTAAATGATCTACATTAGTAAAGAATGAAAACTTCACAGTTTGCGAAGATTATTATTTACGAATCAGTTTCGGAATAAATTGTTTGATATCTTTTTTCTTTTAACTCAAGACAATGTTTATGTTTTTTCTCCGGAATTAGCTTACCTACTGACAGCTTACATGAGTTCATATAATTGTTTATTTTATTTGACAATGTAAATTATTTTGCGTACTATTGTATAGAATCAAGTTTTTTAACTGAACAGACAGCCTTGCTGCTTGGTAGTTTGTTGCGCCACTTCTTCTTTCCAGCTAAAGCACTAGGAAGTGGTGAAGGGCGGACGTTTTCGGGGACTGTCTTATGTAATTTTGACGTTCGAGAAGTGCTGATTCTCAGCCTAGTTTGAATAAATTACTTTTGATTTTGATTTTATCCCTTTAATAACAAACAAAGAATACAAGGTTCGGTAACTGAGAAGAACTGTATTTTCCATTTTGTAACAATCTTTTTCATCACAATAGGCCCAATGATCGAAACACAGTAGTACCTTTTAAAAACAACGGAACGAACCACGATTCGCTCTCCGATCTCGAAATTCACGCACTAACAAACAGCACTACATCGACAACGAACATTTACGAATCACACAATATCGAATCACCAACTATCGGGTATTGAATCGGGACGGCATTTTCGATATCGAGTTACTTTGCTCTGAATTTATGTTGGTTACTTGTTATTTGGCGTAACTTTTAAGTCGGACATTGTAACGTGTCGTTAATTAAGACGAATATATATGTATTTTTAATTAACTCAGTTTATCAGAGTCTATAAATTGCTGGACATTGGTTTATGCTTGTCGCATCGTAATATTGTTGTCACAGCAGGGGCCGTACTATGACGTGAAAAATCATCATGGATCCGTTGATAAAAAAGGATGGTGCTATAGGTCGTATATAGCTCCGTCTCTCTCTCACACTGGAACCGTTCAACTTCTGCCCTGCTATAAGAGCAGCCACCATAGCCACCATAGTAAGCCCCCTATACTCTCTCTTCACGACACGACCGAAGAGAGATCAAGCGCAGGTCTGACAGCTTTACGTTTTCTCTCCGGCAAGGGGTGAAGAATTAAGGCAGTGACCAAATGGCGTCTAAGGACTGGAAGACAAAGTGTCGGTCATCCGGTGGCGACATGGGCGGACTACATTGTTGCCATCGCGGGTAGAACCATGAGGCTGGCACCGGAGGACATCGAGGCAGTCAAACAAGATTCTTCTACTAATCCATCGCATCCGCAAGCGTAACACCCACTGAGTGTCGCGTGTGTTGGAATGTCCACCGAACCTCATAGGTTCACACTACTGTAAGCCCGCCTTCGCCATTGGACTATGGTATATTACGTTTATATTATATTATACAGGATGGTCCAAATAGTGACGTAAAAAGAAAAATCTGAATTCCTCATACCCCATGGTTTTGTAATTTTGTAAGAGTTTTATGCCGGTGGAACTTTAAAAATTCATATCTTTTTTTATAGGGGGTATTTTTCAGAAATTTTTTTGTGACATGAAAATAACATTCAAGACGACAATGTCACAAAAAAATCTATATGAGCCATTCAGATTTTTCTTTTTGATCACCCTGTATATTTCTGTGGACGTCGAAAGCCTTACTTATGAACCTATGCGGTACCATGCGATACTCAAAGGGTCAGTGTGCTTACCAACACGAGAACTCGACAAAGGAGAATAGTATCGATACAGCGATACAGTGTGAATCACCACTTACAGCAGTCGTTAATTCTCGCAGATAACAGTTAACCGGCCACGCTCATGAATCGAAACACAAATGATCCGTTCTGTGAATTACTGGTTGGTTTTAAAGCTTAACTTGCATGTATTGGCAGTTTTCAAGAGTTGGAACTGAAAAATATACAAGTTCAATCTACCTGATATTTTTTGTGCCGTTTTAATCACTGTTCACGTTCAAGTTGGGTCGGATTTTAATCACAAAGAGTTGCAGTTGCTTGGCATATTTATCAGAAGTAGTTGATGTATGTTCTAGAAAACGACCATCGCTTAGCATAAGGCTGTCTGTCCACTGGAGCGGAGAAGAGAGGAGGGGAGTCGAGCTGTGACAATATTAACCAGTAGAATCTTAACTCCGCTCCAGAGTTTAGATTCTATTGGTTAACATTTCTCCGTTTCTCCGCTCTGCAGCCTCGCTCCGCTTCAATGGACAGACAGCTGCTGATTTTCACCGACAGCCGTCGTTGGCGTGATGATGTCAAACGGAGCAGTATAGTAAGCATCTTACTTCTTACTATACTATTATAAATGTGAAAGTTTAGATGGATGGATGTTTATTTACTCAATCACGCCAGAACAGTTGAACGAATCTGGATGAAATTTGGCACATGGCTAGCTTTTATCCCGGAAAAATTTACTTAGTGGTTCCCGTGAGATAATTTCCGACATCCATGCGGGCGAAGCCGCTGGCAAGAGCTAGGTAAACAATAAATAAAAATTTTAATCTACTTTAGTCTTTTTAAAATCCGAATCGTAAAAAGATATCCGAGGGTAAGAGGTACAGTTAAATGCTTGCACTCATTCATGGTAGCTATTTGAATTTGACATTGCAATTATTTCGAATTATTAAACAGGCGCGATGCGACGGCGATGGTTTTCATAGAAATTGTTCTACTACAGTCAGTCTAGTCTGCAGGAGTCTTAAGGTCAGCTTTCGTAGTTCAAGGCAGGGTGCATGCAATGTGCAGTTGTACTGTACCTTTTATCATGTCGTAGAATAGCCGAAAAAATACTAGATTTTCACCATGATGGGCAAATAATTTTTAATCTTTACATTACAGTTTACCCCTCAAACACGTGCTGAGCATAAAAAAGAAAAGGACGGAGTTACAGAAAGTCGTCAGCCGGATAATTTGGAGCTCACAGTGTTGAATGAAATATTGGAGCACTCTCTTCAACTGTGACCGGTCCTTTGATGAATTGAAAACAAGTTTCGGTGAGGGGTCAAGTTATGAGCAGGTTCGTATGTGTTAAAACTAACTTAATAGTCACTTGTTCTTACTGCTAAACTGTCTTTTCTAAGTATTATCAAAAAAAGACAACCAAATTATCGTGAAATGTTGGATGTTTTTATGGTTGCCATTGCTGCTTAGCGTACAAGCAGTTAAAGAAACCGTATTTACATAATTTTAACAAATCAAAGAACAGCTGAACTTTATTTAAACGTCCAAGATAAAATTCTGGTGTAGGGAACCAGTTTTCATAATAGCATAAGCAACAATAGTTCGAGTATTAGTATATATGTGTGTGTACCACTCCTTATTTAGGATTAGCCGAGTAAGCAATATATTAAGATCATGTAGGTACGCTCAATCTATATGAACACACAATAAATCGAGAACATCTATACCGATACCTGGCCAGAAATATCGTCTCTTGATGTTGTAAATATATTGCTTACTCGGCTAATCCTAAATAAGGAGTGGTTACACACACATACATACTACTAATGATTCGTAGGTACTTACCTACATACTAAAACAGTATTGTAGTAAGTTTAATTAAGTAAGCCCGCAGGCATCTGTTGGATGCGAGAAGCACCGAATCGGTCAGTGTGGGGACGCTTGGGGGAGGCCCATGTCAGCAGTGGATTCGTCTTTCGGCTGTTATAAAACTTATTTATTTCGGTGCAACTTAAAACATTTGTCTAGTTTTTAGGTTTAACTGGTGTAATATCACGTGAGCTGAAAATTACCTACCTGAGACTCAGGATACACAAACAAATCTTATCACTTGCGCCGAATAAAATGGTATCGCATCGTTTTAAGTTCCGAAGTTTTGGAGTGGCCCCTCCTCTTAACTTTCCTTTGGATGTATAAATTAAAGATACGTTTGAATTTCTTCCGTGATTTTATTGTCCCTTTATTTGTGATGTCGCTATGTCGCTGCGTAGACGGTTTTATTTTTGTTTTATATACCTATTTTAACTAGGAATTAAGAAAGTTTATGTTTTAATTAATTTACTGTCGGGATAATATAGTTATAGAACCCTAGGCCGAATAAATAAACCCGACCTTCTATTTTCCACTTACTTATACCGCCTTGTATGTGTGTTAATAATGAAAAATAAGTTTTATTTGCTGTAATTTTTGTCAAAACTTGCATGACATTCACCGCTTACTTATCTAAAAAAAACCCCTAAAAAATAAAAATAAAAAAACTCCTTGAAAATATTTTCTAAAAACATCTAGAATCTAAAAACAAAACATTATTCAAGCTCACGCGCCATCCTTATAATAAAGAAAATCTTTTATATAAATAAATAAACATTTGGTACCTACAGGCAATATTCGATAAAAGCAATCTTGATACCATCGGATCCGACCACTAGAGTTTATGGCCGCTACAACTTAGGGCGCAAGATTTATAAGGCCTGACCCTACCTGAAATAAAAAGGATTTTTTGGGTACGAAAAATATTGGCCACACGATATTTTTAGTGGGTGTCGGCCCGATAGTTGCAATGAAAACTTTAGCGGTTATGTTAGTATGTGGTGAGATGTTTTATAGGTACCGTAGGCGTCGTTGTGAGAGCTTTACGGTTTGTGTTGTGCTTGAGAAAAGTGTTTTGCACTTTCTTGTGTTAAATCACTGCGGTGGAAAACGATTGATGAGGTCTACAATACCGTCAAAGCAACCGAAGGTTGACCATCAACGCCGAACATTTTAACTCTAAGTTAACTGCAGCAAGCTTTGTTTTAGCTTGCCACCATTATAGCCAAAACTTAGCTCACATACTAATTAAACTCACTATCAGCTTTTTAACAAAATAAATTGAACCTCAGAAACCTAAATAAACTGTCCACACAAGGTCTACTTAATTACTAATAACACATCAACTTAATCACTTAACCTTTTGTCACCCTCTGTTTGTTCTTGCTAAAATGTTTATGAACCCTGGAGGTACTTAAGATAGTAATTCCCGATACGGTCCGGAAAGCTACCGTTTTACCGCTGGAGAGATAAAATCAAGTTAATGGCAAACATAGGAGGTGACGGGGCCCATGGGCATTCTATGGCGTTGTGAATCAGCTGACGGTAACTGGGAGCCGTTCGGGCCATGATCAATAGATATGGGAACAATACGGTGCAGGAAACTGATCAGTTTTTGTAGAAGGATATATTGGGGATCGATTTTCGGTATTCATACTTTTAAATACCCAAAATTGGATAGGTGAATGTGCA
Source organism: Cosmia pyralina (assembly GCA_946251885.1). Classification (NCBI taxonomy): domain Eukaryota; kingdom Metazoa; phylum Arthropoda; class Insecta; order Lepidoptera; family Noctuidae; genus Cosmia; species Cosmia pyralina. The sequence continues at coordinate 1,232,655 of OX276345.1, forward strand.
ATTACCACTTTTTGGGAAATATAAAAAAAGAAATTATCTTTGCTTAATTTTCTTACAGAGTTTTCATTTTTCCTTCCGGAATAAATGTTCGCGCGGTGGACAGACATACACGGAAAGCGACTTTGTTTTATACTATGCTGTCGTCTTATTAATTAAATAACACTATAAAGTGTAGTTTACTTTATAGTGTTATCCCACACGAAAATTATTATAGATACGCAAAGCATTATAAACAGAATCTCCGTCTATCCTGCCTACATGCCCTTGATTTCTCCAAGTTATCCTTATCATTTCGTTTTTTAAGAAATCTTAGAGGTCCAGGAAATAATGAGTGAGAAGCACGGCTTCATTACAACGGTCCCTCTCCACTCCGATTACCATAGCAAAGGAGGTTTTTAGACACGAAAAGAAAAAAAATCTAAACAATTCAAAACCTTGGGGACAAAAGGAAACGCAATCATTTTATTCTCAAGAGTGAAAAATTTTTAAAAATCTCGGTGTGAGGAAAAAATGCAAATTCTATGCGAGATTCATAGAGGAAGTGTGTAAGAAAGAGATGTTATTATTATTTTGGACTTGTTTATGTTTTTCTTAAGCAATGGTGTTGGCTGTCTTAGGTAATAGGTAATAAGGGCTGTTATCCGCAACTCCACGACTATTTTGCGTATGGGTGGGAAAATCGATTATTCGATCCACCCCAGCTCCTCAAAGAAGGCCAGCAGCGCCTTGATATTACTGACAACCTCACGGAGGGTACCTGGGTTACCGAAGTACTTTGCCCTGTATGCGGCGACCACCGGGCAATTAAGAAGCACATGAGCTGCTATCTCGTCGTCCTCCATGCAGGCCCTGCACAGCGGACTGTCTGTGACTCCTATGACAAAGAGGTGTTTATTAAATGACTCATGGCCAGTTACAGCAGCTGTAACTGTACGCAGCTGTTGGCTGTCTTATATCATCTTTTATTTTTTCTTATGAGTCTAACGCTCCGATCTATACCGATACCGTTTCACGTACTTTGGCTAAGCGTTATTCCTGTCGCTGTCGCACAACTATCAAACAACAAGTGCAAGACAGAGATGGGAACTTGTCCGAGTCAAAGCACGTGGTAAAGTTTATAGATCTTGGCCTAAGATAGAAAAAAAAACAAGTTGAAATCATTCTGGAACTAAGCAAATACTCAAATTAATTATTATATACAAAGTTTGAAGCTACGAATTAATTTAAGTTAGAATATTTAATTAAGATAGTTTACTACGAAGTAATAAAATTACTGTGGCAGAAAGCCTTGGATTATAGTGTTAGGTATTTCAATGAAATGTGGTTGTTTGTAGCTCAACGAATTTGTTGTAAAAGTAATCTCGTTGAGTAATTTATGTTCACAACACTAAATTCCTAGATGTTTCAGTTTAAAACAACCGCAAACCTTAACTCGTCAAGAATTAAAGTTTTAGTTATTGTGAGTATTTCAATTTATTAATTGTATTATTTGATGAGGTGTTCAAAATATCGCTTTTCTAAATAAATGACTGTGTAAATAATACATTCAATTGTTTTATACAAATAGTTTGCCCCTTTTAAGTTTTGATTACCAATAGGGCGATTTTTTTTTAATGTTTTTTTTCCTTCCGTGGAGGTCAAGCTCTACCTCACAAAAATGGCTTCTATTACAACACTAAAGATCCATTTACATGGCGCAGGTTTATTGGCCTATGGCATACCATCAAATTGAAGGGCAAATGTCTGGCACCGTCAACACATACAATATTGTTGCACGATACAAGCAAATTAGTTGCCGTTCAACTGGTATAGGTGGCACATACAATAAAATTGCACGTACAATGGAATTGCACGTATAATAAAATCGCATTCAATTCTGGCATAAAAATTTTCTATCATCCACACATGAGCGAATGAAACAAGACGTTCAATAAAATTTAATGAAATATTTGGCACCGCAAATACGGGTAATAGGTACTTGAATCAATTGTAGGTACAAGGACGCGTAGCTCTCTGTTTAGACGAGGCAATACTTGCATGCAATAACGTCTTGCAATCTTATTGCCTCGCTGTAAGTCGCATGCGATTTTATTGAATGGCAAAACTTGCATTGAATTGTTGTATGCCATTTTTAACCGACTTCTAAAAAAGGAGGAGGTTCTCAATTCGGATGTTTGTATTTTTTTTTTTTTTTTTATGTTTGTTCGCGCTTAACTCCGTCGCTTGCCAACCGATTTGAAAAAATATTTTTTTGTTGGAAAGGGTATACTTCCCAAATGGTCCCATTTTTGTCAAAATCCAGTTCTGATGATGGGATCCTGGAGAAATCGAAGGAACTCTTCAAATATTATAGGCACACCTATAGCGATTTGGGTATTTTTTATAGTAGCTCGTGCATTTGCTCTCGGAAAGCACCACTTGGTGAAGTGGAAGTAATGATGAAGACCACAGATGGCTACCGGAACTACTCAATGATAAATATTTCACGGGTTGCGATTCGATTACTTTAATATGGTTGCTAAGCAATTTCCGCTCGTCACACAATGCGTGTGGTGAGTGGTTGTTGAGGACCAGCACAACTCCTCAACAATTAACGTCCCAGCATCGGGAAAAGCAATATTTTGTAACATGTGATGAGCAATTGACATTTAACTATTGAACTTATACAAATTATAAACAGACCCACTAAAAAGTGAAAAATAAAAACTTTTTCACAAAAAAATACAACCGACTTCCAAAAACAACACTACAAAGTGAAAAATAACTTTAATTTCGGAAGTCGGTGGCAAAAACAAAAATACATTTAATCAGACACCGACTTCCGAAATTAAAGTTATTTTTCACTTTGTAGTGTTGTTTTTGGAAGTCGGTTGTATTTTTTTGTGAAAAAGTTTACGCACACGTGTAAACCTATGCGTGCAATTCTTGAATAGCAAAAAAGTTTAATGTGCTTTATGGCATGCGATTATTGCTCATGAACGTTCCAGAAACTTGCACTGTGTAAACCGAGCTTGTGAAACCGTTGTTGTGGCGCGTAGCAGTTCTGCTACGGGGCGTAGCAGCGTAGCAGACGCAGCGGCAGCGTAGCTACAACACCACAATTACTACGTTCGTTTCTTCTGGCAACATATATTTTTTTCTTAATTTTTCAATTTACCTTAAATGTTATTTTAACTTATGTAGGCACGTGTAAATAATAGGTCTTTACCTATGAAATTGCCGTTTTATATGAAAAAATTTAAACGAAATTTTTTCATGCATTTTTTATTTGTATTAATCGAAGTAATCACCCAAGCAATCAATGCATCTTTGCCAACGCAGTGGCAGTTTATTGATGCCCTTCTTAAAGAAATCAGCTGGACGGGAGGCAACAAATTCTTCAAAGGCATTTTGTACTGCCTCTCGGGTATTGAATTTTTTTCCCGCCAAGAAGTTATCCAAATTCTGGAAAAAGTAGTAGTCTGTAGGCGCAAGGTCTGGTGAGTAGGGCGGATGACGGAGAGCTTCCAACCCCAGTTCTTGCAACTTGGAGACCGTCTGCTGTGCAGTATGAGGTCGCGCGTTGTCGTGCAGGAGCAGCGGAGACGAGCGATTGACCAATGCTGGTTGGAGATGTGCCAGCTTCTCCATCATTGTGTTCAGTTCTTCACAGTACACATCTGAAGTAATGCTCACCCCGTTTGGTAAGAAGCTGTGATGAATCACACCGGCGCTAGACCACCAAACATTGACCATCACTTTTCTAGGGGTAAGTTTTCGTTTAGGGCATTGTTTAGGTGCTGAACCAGGATCCAACCAACTTGCTGAGCGCTTGCGGTTATCAAACAGAATCCATTTTTCATCGCAGGTAACAATGCGGTTCAAAAATCCTTCATTTGTGTGTCTGTTGAGCAGTGCAAGGCACGTCTCGACGCGTACATCGCGCTGGCGATCATTGAGTTCGTGGGGCACCCATTTGTCAAGCTTTTTTACCTTGCCAATTTGACGCAAATGGACCAATATTGTTTTGACGCTAACGTCGAAAGCTGCTGCTAATTCAGCCGTAGATTGTGTATCATCAGCTTCCACAATCGCCTTTAATTCGTCATTGTCGACCAAAGTCTTCGGAGGACCGCGAGGTTCATTTTTCAGGTCGAAATTTCCAGAACGGAAGCGAGCAAACAAATATCAAGTGGTGCGTTGGTTTGTAGTGTTAGCTCCGTAAACGTCGTTGATGTTGCGTGCCGCTTGTGCCGCGTTGCTGCCACGAAGGTACTCATATTCCATAATTACTCGAATTCTTAACGTATCCATGATGACGAAAAAGATTGAAATGCGATGAAAATGTAACACTAATCAATAAACAAATGACTACTTTTGGAAAAAAAAAATCCATGTTTTTAAAATAAAATTAATTTGAAATTAGAATTCTTAGCCAAACAAAAATTATTTTGATTTGAAATGGCCAGTACTGCAGAACGGAAATTTCATAGATAAAGACCTTATAGTATGTGCATTTAAATTTAATTTTCCATTGACTTGTAAGCCTGTTAGCTCATTTTAATCTGCGGCACACGATCTCCGCGAAAAACATTATTTTGTCTGCCAACCATGACGCTTGCGGACGCCGCCAGCATACAAATTAGATGCCAAAATCTTAAAATACACCTGCACGGTAATTTGAACTTTGTAGCATTAAAATTAAGGTTTGATTTCGTTGTAGCAGTGCTCTTCTATCTGAAGGGAGTCATCATCGTTAAAAGCTAATCGTGTACAAGTTCTCATTATGCTAAACAGTCGACGTCTTCATTAGGAAGTCGCCGCTTCGTAACCGAAGGAATTACGCACTTTTTAGGGTTCCGTGCTCAAAGAGCCTGCCTGCTTGCTTGCTTGCTTTTAAACCTGTCTTGCGAAATGATACCTACTATAAAAATAATCTCAGGAGTACAGAGTGTAATTTTAATCATCGTGAACCTCATAAGTGGTCATTGTACTCATTTAGAATAGAATAGAATAGAATACTCTTTATTATGCACACCATTTAGTTCTAGTTAGAGGGTATGGTTTCCGCACTTAGTCCTTCATGTGGACCATTGTGCGTGGGCAAATTGTACTCATTATTATGAACAACTTTTACTATGAGACCAAACCTGAAATCACGAAAAAAAAAAATCTGATGTTCCCTACATTTAGTTCGCATAACTCGTCAAAAGTTGTTCATAATGATAAGTACAATGTTGGAGCGAATACAAAATAAATTTACGCGTCACATGTACCTCAGACTGTATGGGGTATACCCCCTGTATCCCTTGATGTATTCTACCTTGTTTGTTTTAGGCATGGTGGGATACAACAAGTTGCAGACGAGAAGGGATCTAGCGTTGGCATCGTATGTCCTTGGAGTGTTCCGAGGTAACACTAACAATCCGGGGGTGTTACAGGAGATAGGTTTGTACGTGCCCAATGGGTACGTGTAGCGTCGTAGACGGCCCGATTTGTTCGCACTGCCGCGTGGTCGCACCAAGCTACTGGCCAAGGCCCCGCTCTCGCGGACATTGCGCACACTGAACCTGGTTGCTCATAAGATACACGAGCGAGTTCGCAAAAGTTACATTACACGTTTTATGTTATGGTAATGAGTTGAATGTATAAAATTGATAAATGTATTGTATTGTTTTGTATTACTGACGTTAATTTGAATTTAACTTATTGTATAATCTTTGAATTGAAATGTATTTGTAATATAAATAAAAATAAAATAAATAAATAAACCATTTATTTTCAGGTAACAAAGACCCATAGATACATACTTTAACCTACGTATACATAATAATATAGTAACAATTTTGTTAGTAAATAAAAACTTAATAACTATCTCCCGCGAATCCCGCGCCCGTAATCCCGCATCACGCGGGATTGGAAAATGACGAGGGATCCCGCAATACCGAGATCTCAGTATTTCGAGATTTGAAGCCCTCGCGCCCGTAATCCTGCATCACGCGGGATTGGAAAATGACGAGGGATCCCGCAATACCGAGATTTCGGTATTTCGAGATTTGAAGCCCTACTTTGGCAGCCATACGAATATCTTGATTTGAGGATATTTGGTGTTTATAGTATCACTTAGTAGCACTAAGTCTTTGTGCGTTCCGGTGGCACTTGTCCGCGAAAGCGGCGGAATACCACATCCTGCGGCCAAAAGCTTTCTTCCATCACCAGGTGCAGGTAGCATGTAGGTATGCGCACCACAAACGCCTTAAAGTTGACGTTGCAATGCGACTCCAGCAGCTGTAGCTGCTATAATGATAGCTGTTTGTATGTCTGTAATAAATAAAATTAAAAATGACCCCTTAAGGGGTTAACGGTGATTAAAATGACACCCTGTATATATAATTTTAAAAGAGGATTTGATCAGCATCTAAGAGAAAATATCCGTTATTATAATGTTGTTTAACGTCAAGCGCACATTACAGCCAAAGCGGGCCACAGCGCAACGCATTTCTATACAAAAAAGTGCGTTGCGATCCCCCTGCTGTGTGCGATAGTTTACACAAAAAGTACGACAGTTATGGAGGATTTTCGCGTTGCGGTGCGGCCCGACTAAATGTGCGTCAACCTTTAAGTTCCACAAATTGCGTATCCCTAGACAATTTTTAATCTAATGAGAAAATAAGTCAAATAATAATCTTTTGAGATGCGGAACCGTCAATACAACAAAATGAGACGAGCTGTCCCTTTTCCATAATATATTTTTCTAATATATTCCCTACTGGACCCGATCGGGCGCCGTAACGGCAAATTACCAAAGATTTTATAAATCTTATTTTTTTGGGTAAGGAATGAAAATGGCCGATGTTAACATTGTTAACGAGGGTGATTTTGGTCCCCGATTTTGGTTATTAGTCAACAGTTAGGAGTATTAGAAGGTTGTTTTATGTAATACGGTGCTGCACTGCAAATATAACTGTAAGTACCTTCGTTGCGGTTAACCTCGACATGCCCACTTGCCAGAAATCACACAACTGAAAAGTAGATAATAGCTGGATGGGAGTGGCCGGAGACCGAGATTTAATGATCATTAAGTTCCCTTCTTGAGCTAAATGTTGCTGATCCATGCGTCATGTTCGTGAACGGGCGCCGTCAGTTAGGACTGGTCGTCTCTTAGCTGCCACGGCTTATTTTTAATTTTGTTGTTTTTAGTTTTTATCTTTTTATTACAAACGTTTTTAACGTGCACGTCCTTCTACATTATTCTCACATCTATATTTTCAACACGAATGATGTAACCAGTAGTTTGTAACAATTTTTTGATTTAAAAGAGTGTCCGTGGGGTTTCTTGCCCGTTCTTCTCCATAGGAACCTACTACGCTTTTGAATGGGCAACTAGCTTCATCTTTCTGACTGACGGACCCCTTGACAATTCAAAAGTGCCTGTGATTGATTTATTTGAAATAAATGCTTTGAGTTTGAGTTTAAAAGACGCTAGATTATAGAAGTCTAGTTCCAGCAGTGGAATGTTGATTATCATAAGCCTCAGACTAAATAAAGAACCAAGACAGGTCCACAGTGACGTGAGGCCGCACGTTTCGGGATTTGTAAACATGTGTGCACCTAATGAGGTGTAGTTTAATTGTAGTTTGGTGTAAATGTGTTCGTGTGAGCGTGTTTACACAAAGTGAGGTGTAGTTTTGCGCATGTTTCACTGTATTGTTCGCAGCGCTATGTCTGGGTTTTATATTTAGTCTGACTGATAAGCTAATAAAACAGGCCATGTAAATCATAAGCTTAACTTGTAAGCGTTTTATGTGCCAGGAAATAAGACAGCTCTAATGCGCAAAAGCTTGATGGGAGTAGCACAACACCCAAAATATACACCCTTTTTTTATCGTGGAGAAATGCTCATGCATACTGCACTACCACGGGGAGATAGTGCAGTTATGTGGACTGTAACCCACTAAAACTCCACGGTGTCCTCCTCTGCCGCATACGGCGGGAACACGGCCACGCGTTAGCACTCATCCGTGAAACCGACGCGACTGTCCGTCACCGAAACCTCGTCTGGGGAGTACTCCCCATCATCGGCACATCAGAATACATTTGCACTCCGTGACCACCCCAGGGACCAAACGGACACATGTGCTCATGTGTCTAGTCATTGGCTCCGCCCGCACCGCCTGCCAATTTTCGGCCGCAGAGGATAGGAAGAGCGGCCAAAGTCATACCTACACGCCTCCTCCCCTGCGGCCCCATCGCGTCTGCCATCAGACGGTGGCGACCCCGTTAAGGCCGCGGAAGGTAGGGAGAGTGGCACACCGCAATACCAGCACTCCTCTCCTGTCGCGACCTCCAACCCTCAGCTGCGATGCCTCCCATACGACATCGCGGCCCGCCTCAGTTGCGATGTCGCCCAAGCGGCACCACAACCTACTTGTTGGCCGCTACGTCATCAGCATCACCTAATTCCCAGCAGTAGGAACATTGTTGGCTAATTATTATGATGAGGTACCTAATTATTTAAAACACATTTTTGTTGTGTTATCAAAAAAAAAAACAGCTCAAAAAGTATCATCTGTTATTGAGATGAGTAAAATAAATGCCACAATAAAAATGTGTTTTTAATAATTACCTTTTAAATTAATAATATTAAGTAGTTCGCTAATTGATAACATTTTTCAAAAAAGCATCTTTTCATTTAACATTCTTAAAAAATTGTGAGCGAGAGAGGTGACAAAATACGACAGCCCTCTTAAGAAGATATATCACATTGTTGTTTTATTATTGTTTTTTTTTATATTAATATTAATTTATGTAAGTAATATATGTCAGTATCGTAGCAGGTAGCGTTCTATACTTTCTGCCTACCCCCATGGGAAGAAGGCGTGATTTTATGTATGTATGTAATGTAATATTAATTTAAGTATCTGAATTTTTATTTTATATTTTATTATACCTACTGCAACGATGTTTGTATATAGAGAGTCAACTGAATTTTTACTGAAGACTAAATTTATGTTCCTGTGCTTAACAAATAAATGTTTTCATTAATAATTAATTTCCATTTATGCCATTATGGACATCATGATGTCAAATTGTCAACATAAGTAGTAGTAGTTGTTGTTATTATTAGTTGTATTGTACCCAAATAGATGGCGTTAATAGTATTGTATTTCAAAAACTGATAAGATTTGCTGTCACAGCAGCGTCAAAATTTAATTTGAGCAACCCGAATTTTATTGAACTATCACTGTAGAATATTAATATGAAATAATTCATTCAGATCGGATTAATAACGTGCCAAAAGAGACTGAATGTTACGCGACTGATCGAATGATTTAATTTATTGGTTTTACTCTCACAGAAAGCTGAGGAAATATTGGCATGTTTGCTTTTGTTTGTAAATAAAATGGTGGTACACGTTTTTATTTTATCCCGTAGTTACTTTAAGTAAGGCCGGTCGTCCATAACATTACTCAAAGAATGGCGTGTTACAAACTCAAACCACCAATGAGTAGCCAGAATGTCTCTGCACTATTAAGTATTTCAATGGTGGTCCGTACTCGACGCGACTTACTAATTATTAAGGCAAGTATAGCTGCTAACAGCGCTACCATTGAAAAAAAAAATAAGTCAGGAGAGATATATATATATGTATATATATGGGTATATTTTGAAATTTCCTATGCACACATTTTTAGTTACTAGGTAGAATTTTTTATCAAAATGTTCCATATTTCCAGACTTATTAATTTTTCAATGGCGGCGCTGCCGTTTAGCAGCTATACTCGCCTTAACTTGTTTGTGATTGGTTGCGTCGCGAACGGACAACTATTGAAATACTAATGCTGTGACTTTCTGGCTACTTATTGGTGATTTGAGTTTGTATCACGTGACTTAGTGAGTGAGTAGTGGACGACAGGCCTTACAGTAAGGTAGATTGGTTCCAAGATTTGCCGCGCAATCACCAGGAGATAGCTATTACCTTCTCATGGATAAATAAAGAATGCACGTCTCAATCGTTACGTGCACTTTGCAGAAGCCATTTTGTGGGTGAGTGAATTCTCTATACATGGAGACTACACTGCCACTGGTTGTTTTAAACGAAGATTTAGTTGCAACATCAAATTATGTTCTTGTATTTGGAAGCTCGGTAGTGACATCCAATCTAGGATATATCGAGCAGTCCTTCAGTTGTGAAGCTGTTTAGCTCCACGTAAAATAGTAATTGTAAATCGTACCTGACTTAAGCATGAACTAACCCTTACCTATTTGGGATAAGGTTGAGAAGCTAATGATTGCAAACAATGATATTTATTTCTGTATATTGGCTATAACAAACACTTTTATACGTCAAAAAATATTTATAAACCTCGGCGAGGTCGGTAAATGTCGTGAAAAACAATCCAAGCAAGTTAGCAATAGTTTAATGCTAGAAGGTGCAAAAACTTTTATTATATTTAGTATCTTCCTTTATTTCCACAGTTTTTATATATAAAAGAAAACAATACAACAATAGTCTAAAACATAATACGGAACAGAATTTCATTTCATTGCTGTACATTTCTTCCTGTGATTGCAAATAGCGCGCACGTGACTGAGAAGCCAATGGCATAGACTTGAGACTTTACTAACTATGAGCTGCTGTAGTAACTTCATTTGCATACCTTATGCTAGCTTTGACAGGGACTGCAAAAAGTATCGGAAAGAGGAGTTTTATTTTAATCAAGTTTGATTTAAGTCGACTTTAGAAGATTTTTTTAGCAAGTCGGTATTGTACTGTGTTCTGAAGGATATTCAGCAGTTAAGTGTGACGTGTTGACCAAAGTTTATTTAGCAACAGTAATAATCCTATTTGTACTTACTGGATTTCAAAAATATTTATTTGCCAGAATATGGTACATAATCAGCCTATAATGTTCCCACTGCTGCGACACAGGCCTCATCTCTGTGAGAGGAAGTGGGCCATAATCCACCACGCAGGCCCAGTGCGGGTTGGTAGATTTCACATGGCTTCGAATTTTTGGTTCTAGGGCATGCCGGTTTTCTGACGATGTTTTCCTTCACCGTTTTTGAGAGCAGTGGTGATGAAATTATTTATACAAAGTAAACCGCCTGCCTGGGTCCAAACTCACGACCTACAATAACTCGTAAGTCGGAGCCATTACCACTGAGCCACCACTGCTCTCATCACCTGCTGTGGCTCACTATTGAACATGGTACAATAGATACTAACTTATTACAGTAATTTTGGTTTCAGCATATCCTGGCATGATATGACGTGCAAGTACATTTCATGTCAGAAAACTTTATAAGGCACAGTTTAGTAGTTTTTCCATAATCAAAATAAACACGCTCGTTCCATCATAGACCTCATCCATCGCTTTCCATTAGGCGTGATCGAGACCAAGAGCCAGGTCCTTTAAGCAATAAAAAAAAAAATAAGCAGTTCGAATGATAACTTCGATTTAAATCATAATCGCAGGCACTTTGTTCGAAAAAAGCTGCCACGAAATACATTAGAACCTTGATATTTATCTCTCACCTGTACTTGTAAGTTCAGACAGATAAACCGATTTATTAGTAGACGCGCCAACAATTTTACATCGCTCCGCTACATCCCAGGAATCGAATAAAGAGAATATTTTCTTGGAAAACCTGGCGGGATGTTGCTCTCGCGTTCATTCAACACTTTTTTATTAGATTTATAATCGTTTTGGATAATGTGAGATATTTATTATTAGGTATTATAACATTACGCCTGTAATCCCCAAAGGGATACGCAGAAGTGTACCCACATTTTGCCAATTATGATGAAGTCTCATGTAATAGAGAGCGAGCCTATTGCCATCAAACGCATAAATCCAGACTCCGTGCTGCTACTGAGAAATTTCTAAAGAAAAAACCCAATCGGTCTTATTACAAAACGAGGTTTTTTCTTCTGCCATGGTTTAAACCATCGAGCCGGTTTTTGTAATAAGAACCTAGCTGTGATAGAAATACAGTTCTTTATACAAAACTGACAACTTAGTCCGGTTGTCAGTTTTGTAAAATTGACATCTTAATGTGTCGGAATAAAGTTCGAAATTCAAAAAAGGGTCCATGGTTTAAACCTGGATTTAAAGATGAACCTTGTTTTGTAATAAGACGGAATAAGTTTATAAGTATCGATTGGTATGGTATTCGGTAAATAGTAACGGGGTAAGTATTATCCTAGGTTAACGTACTAATGGCTCATCTTATTTCAGAATAAGTTCTGGTGTAGAGCGTCGTCTCTGTCACTCATACCTGATTTTTTTTTAAATAAAGGTATAATTATGTGAAAAATTACGAACCCGATTCCATGTCACATATTGTACTACCGTGTAATTAATGTTATTGTTTAGGTTCAAAACGCGAATGACCAAAAGTGGTACCAAAAAGTCTCGCGCATCAAGACCAAAACTTTATAGCAGTTATTTTCATAATTTTTTACTACATTACGCATCGAGGATATGATATTACGATCCGTTTCACATGATATGATTAATAATATCCTTGATTTTTGAAAGTTTCATGATCACTTTCAAAAATCAACTTTAAAAAGAAAATACTTTGCCGACTCTACAATAATGGGAAGGAACAGCCAAAGCTAATTATAGATGACGCTATTATCGCTAGAAACCGTTAGCTGTCTATCTGTTGAAGGTTTTCAAGGATAGTAAACTGGATCTTAAAAAATATATGTTGTTTGACAGGTAAACAACACTAGCGACGATGCGACTCCTAGCAGGATAAATGTACAGTGTCTCTTCCCATTCAATATAACTAGAATATAATTAGTATTAATATTATATTTTTTTTATTTTATGTATGGAAAAAAAGGACATGTTGCGCCGACCCCAAATAGATTCGGATAAGGGCAGGAGAATGATGATTACATTTTTTTTTATTTATGGTTAATTGGCCGCTCACGGCTCTCATAGAGATGTAGAATGCAATAGAATTGATTTTTGTTGAATCGACTAACCAGCCATTATCTAAACGTTTCTTTTGTATAATAATAACTATAACTTTTGATTGAAGAACATTTCACGAATTGTATGTGTTAGCTTTGCTTTCTATAGTTGAATAACATTAACAATTAAGTGAAAACAGAACGCGTATGACGTGCCTCTAGAAAATACGTCATTCGTAGCGTCCAACAAAATAATAGGTCTTTACCTATGAAATTGCCGTTTTGTATGAAAAAATTTAAACGAATTTTTTTCATGCATTTTTTATTTGTATTAATCGAAGTAATCACCCATGCAATCAATGCATCTTTGCCAACGCAGTGGCAGTTTATTGATGCCCTTCTCAAGCTGGACGGGAGGCAACAAATTCTTCAAAGGCATTTTGTGCTGCCTCTCGGGTATTGATTTTTTTTCCCGCCAAGAAGTTATCCAAATTCTGGAAAATGTAGTAGTCTGTAGGCGCAAGGTCTGGTGAGTAGAGCGGATGACGGAGAGCTTCCAACCCCAGTTCTTGCAACTTGGAGACCGTCTGCTGTGCAGTACGAGGTCGCGCGTTGTCGTGCAGGAGCAACGGAGACGAGCGATTGACCAATGCTGGTTGGAGATGTGCCAGCTTCTCCATCATTGTGTTCAGTTCTTCACAGTTCACATCTGAAGTAATGCTCACCCCATTTGGTAAGAAGCTGTGATGAATCACACCGGCGCTAGACCACCAAACAGTGACCATCACTTTTCTAGGGGTAAGTTTTCGTTTAGGGCAATGTTTAGGTGCTGAACCAGGATCCAACCAACTTGCTGAGCACTTGCGGTTATTAAACAGAATCCATTTTTCATCGCAGGTAACAATGCGGTTCAAAATTCCTTCATTTGTGTGTCTGTTGAGCAGTGCAAGGCACGTCTCGACGCGTACTTCGCGCTGGCGATCATTGAGTTCGTAGGGCACCCATTTGTCAAGCTTTTTTACCTTGCCAATTTGACGCAAATGGACCAATATTGTTTTGACGCTAATGTCGAAAGCTGCTGCTAATTCAGCCGTAGATTGTGTATCATCAGCTTCCACAATCGCCTTTAATACGTCATTGTTGACCAAAGTCTTCGGACGACCGCGAGGTTCATTTTTCAGGTCGAAATTTCCAGAACGGAAGCGAGCAAACCAATAACAAGTGGTGCGTTGGTTTGTAGCGTTAGCTCCGTAAACGTCGTTGATGTTGCGTGCCGCTTGTGCCGCGTTGCTGCAACGACGGTACTCGTATTCCATAATTACTCGAATTTTTAACGTATCCATGATGACGAAAAAGATTGAAATGCGATGAAAATGTAACACTAATCAATAAACAAATGAACTTAAAAAAACTTTTGGAAAAAAAAATCCATGTTTTTAAAATAAAATTCATTTGAAATTAGAATTCTTAGCCAAACAAAAATTATTTTGATTTGAAATGGCCAGTACTGCAGACCGGCAATTTCATAGGTAAAGACCTAGTTTTTGGGTTACTTTCGATTTCATAAAATAACTCTGAAACCCGGGTTTTGTTGACAAAAAAAAAAAAACTATTGTAGGCGTTAATAGTTAATATGATAATTTATTTATGTAGTCTATAAAAAACAAAGTTTGATTTTGAGCATAGTACGGGGTTCCATACATTCATATGTGAATAGCTTGCCCTTTCAAAAAATATTTTTATTATTTCTAAATATAATATTTCATCACTGGCACGTCTAGGCTGGCACTTATTTTATGAAGAAAAAATAACAAAGTGCCTATTACTTAGTCCTTGTATAGAAATATTTACGTAAATAAACACAAGTGGTCTGGTAACGGTGTTATAAATGGCCACTGTATACTTTGTGATATTTTTGTCTAGCAAGTGACATAAAACAGAAATTCATGTCCTTTTATTGCGTACCGAATATATCCGTATTTTATTTTCTTATAGTGTTTGAATAATAGAAGATAAGAAGCGAATATTTTGTTTTTTTTATTGCTTTGAGCTGTATACTCGTAACATACGGTGCCGATACGTGGACACTGACAATTGGGCTAGTCCTCAATTTCATTATGTTAGATTAGTTGGGGCCAGTAGGTGGCCACGCTGACCATGACATTAGTGGCGTTTTTTAGGTCCTCAGAAGTGCAAGTGTATGGACACTTTGGAGACTCCAGCATATGGGATATGGTTTGTATTTCCGTGTAAGTATTGGTGCGAATTTTAAGGATTCTTTCTTCTTCTTTTCTACCGACAACAACTCCGTTACACTGGACGTTCCGTTCTACCGACAACACTTCCGTCACACTAGACGTTCTGTTCTATCGACAACACTTCCGTCACACTGGACGTTCTGTTCTATCGACAACACTTCCGTCACACTGGACGATCTGTTCTATCGACAACACTTCCGTCACACTGGACGCTCTGTTCTATCGACAACACTTCCGTCACACTGGACGCTCTGTTCTATCGACAACACTTCCGTCACACTGGACGTTCTGTTCTATCGACAACACTTCCGTCACACTGGACGCTCTGTTCTATCGACAACACTTCCGTCACACTGGACGTTCTGTTCTATCGACAACACTTCCGTCACACTGGACGCTCTGTTCTATCGACAACACTTCCGTCACACTGGACGCTCTGTTCTATCGACAAAACTTCCGTCACACTGGACGTTCTGTTCTATCGACAACACTTCCGTCACACTGGACGCTCTGTTCTATCGACAACACTTCCGTCACACTGGACGTTCTGTTCTATCGACAACACTTCCGTCACACTGGACGTTCCGTTCTACCGACAACACTTCCGTCACACTGGACGTTCTGTTCTATCGACAACACTTCCGTCACACTGGACGTTCTGTTCTATCGACAACACTTCCGTCACACTGGACGTTCTGTTCTATCGACAACACTTCCGTCACACTGGACGCTCTGTTCTATCGACAACACTTCCGTCACACTGGACGCTCTGTTCTATCGACAACACTTCCGTCACACTGGACGTTCTGTTCTATCGACAACACTTCCGTCACACTGGACGCTCTGTTCTATCGACAACACTTCCGTCACACTGGACGCTCTGTTCTATCGACAACACTTCCGTCACACTGGACGTTCTGTTCTATCGACAACACTTCCGTCACACTGGACGTTCTGTTCTATCGACAACACTTCCGTCACACTGGACGCTCTGTTCTATCGACAACACTTCCGTCACACTGGACGATCTGTTCTATCGACAACACTTCCGTCACACTGGACGCTTTGTTCTATCGACAACACTTCCGTCACACTGGACGTTCTGTTCTATCGACAACACTTCCGTCACACTGGACTCTCTGTTCTATCGACAACACTTCCGTCACACTGGACGTTCTGTTCTATCGACAACACTTCCGTCACACTGGACGTTCCGTTCTACCGACAACACTTCCGTCACACTGGACGTTCTGTTATATCGACAACACTTCCGTCACACTGGACGTTCTGTTCTATCGACAACACTTCCGTCACACTGGACGTTCTGGTCTATCGACAACACTTCCGTCACACTGGACGCTCTGTTCTATCGACAACACTTCCGTCACACTGGACGCTCTGTTCTATCGACAACACTTCCGTCACACTGGACGTTCTGTTCTATCGACAACACTTCCGTCACACTGGACGCTCTGTTCTATCGACAACACTTCCGTCACACTGGACGCTCTGTTCTATCGACAACACTTCCGTCACACTGGACGTTCTGTTCTATCGACAACACTTCCGTCACACTGGACGTTCTGTTCTATCGACAACACTTCCGTCACACTGGACGTTCTGTTCTATCGATAACACTTCCGTCACACTGGACGTTCTGTTCTATCGACAACACTTCCGTCACACTGGACGCTCTGTTCTATCGACAACACTTCCGTCACACTGGACGCTCTGTTCTATCGACAACACTTCCGTCACACTGGACGTTCTGTTCTATCGACAACACTTCCGTCACACTGGACGCTCTGTTCTATCGACAACACTTCCGTCACACTGGACGCTCTGTTCTATCGACAACACTTCCGTCACACTGGACGCTCTGTTCTATCGACAACACTTCCGTCACACTGGACGTTCTGTTCTATCGACAACACTTCCGTCACACTGGACGTTCTGTTCTATCGACAACACTTCCGTCACACTGGACGCTCTGTTCTATCGACAACACTTCCGTCACACTGGACGTTCTGTTCTATCGACAACACTTCCGTCACACTGGACGTTCTGTTCTACCGACAACACTTCCGTCACACTGGACGTTCTGTTCTATCGACAACACTTCCGTCACACTGGACGTTCTGTTCTATCGACAACACTTCCGTCACACTGGACGCTCTGTTCTATCGACAACACTTCCGTCACACTGGACGCTCTGTTCTATCGACAACACTTCCGTCACACTGGACGTTCTGTTCTATCGACAACACTTCCGTCACACTGGACGTTCTGTTCTATCGACAACACTTCCGTCACACTGAACGTTCTTTTCTACCGTCATCTCTGTCACATTTTTGAATTATTTTGTTAAAAGCAGTAATAATAAAAACGGAAGTGTTTAAGATTATTTTAATGGTTGTACTGTCAAAAGGCTTTTTTTGAAAAAATAAATAATTGTGAAACTGAATATTTCGGCAGAAAAACGAATTGTTTTCTGCGAGGACATCTCATTGTCAATGAAAAAAAAGAACAACCCATCTATCTATTTTGTGAAAGAACCTAACAGTAATAAAGTATAATTTTGTCTCATCAAAATAATTCTATAGATATATTCAGTTACAATAACAGATTCCCAGAAATCGCGAGATTCACCTTAGGAATAGTTGAAATATAGAAAATATTCAGTTGTAATGTCACACGGGCCGTGTCTCATAAAAAATGGTTTTACGACAAATTACCGAGGTAACGCGATTTAGAAACGCGACAGACGTTTTTCGCGACAATAATCCCGTGAATGTGACTTCGACGTGTTTTGTGAATTTTTCTTGTATTTTGTCTGTTTATTTCATTTTGTTAGATTGATTTTTGATTTGTTTTCTGTGATACGATTATCTGTGTTAACTTCTCAATAAAGGGGTTTTGAATCTAAGTCAAATCCGTATGTCGTACGATTTGTCCATGAATTATGACTGTTATGTATTACTAGCTCATGCCAGCGGCTTCACCCGCGTGGATGTCGGAAATTATCCTACGGGATAAAAAAAAATGCCTATATTCTATTCTAGACTACAATTTATCTCTGTGCCTTTCATCCAGATTCGTTCAGCCGTTCTGGCGTGATTGAGTAACAAACATCCATCCATCCAAACTTTCGCATGTATAATATTAGAAGGAGTAGGATGTAATTAAATATTGGCCCACACACTATCACAAGGTTCACGGATGTTCAGGGAGTGTTCAAATTAGGAATAGATAATTCTTAGCCACGAAATTATATTTTTAACAAGTCAATGACATTATATCATTGTTCATATCTGGTCACAGGCCTCACACGTTTAGGCACAATTTCTCTGAAAACCACTTTATTTAAAAGACTGAGAGAACATTTCTCCATGCTAGGAATTACTCCAGTCATACATACAGGAACACCCCCACCTGCCACAATAACATAATATCAGGTAGGCCATACAAATGTTTGTTTCTGTCTGTCACGCAGCCGCTGTTAACCTAGTCCTTACTAACCTCATCTGGTTTACCTGGCACCCTTTACATCTTGTATGAGAAACTTTAATCAACCTTTACCATATACCACCACCATTTACCTTTTTTTTTGCATATGATGGCATCGTCATCGTCATTACAACTTGGAATCACCCACTGCTACTGCTGCTGCAGCATAGTATAATGAGCCTATGATGTTCAGACATACGTCTTATCTATGAGAGGGAGTGGACCACAACTCACCACGCGGGCCCAGTGCGGGTTGGTGGATGTCATATTTTTCTTCGATTTTTTAATTCTATGACATACCAGTTCCCTCACGATGTTTTCCTTCACAGTTAATCGTATGGAGACGGTCTCTAAAACATGATCATGGAATGCCGTGCATATTTCCATAAAGATAAAAATGCTTATAAATTAGGGCTGGTTAAATGATGCTCGTTTATTAATACTGACAGCCCTGCCCATTGGTTAATGGGGCGTGGACATAATGGGCCAGGTTGACGCGTTTTAGAGTTCAAAGTCAAGTCAAAGTCAAAGTCAAAGATTTATTTGCATACTAAGTGTACATTTTGAGGTGTTTTACAAAAGTAGGTACCTACTTACAACTCCAGGCATCGCAAACTTTGAGGGCTAACTAGCAAACATTTAAATTATAATGACACAATAATGAAATTTATACCTTCTATCATTATGTAGGATTAATCAATCTAATAAATTTAAGTCTTACATTGTAACGCATGCACATTAATATAATTAATTAACTCTGATACTCTCTCTCTCTCTCTCTCTGGTTGTGTAAAATGTCTGTGAGCGAGGCAGGTGTCTGTATTATTTAGTTATTCATTGAAGTAGGTATTTTCTTATTAATTATTCAATTATTTAAGTATGACTGTTAGTTAGTTCTTACTAAGTCATAGAGTGCCTCGGGCATGTTTGCCGAAGCTAGCGTCGACGACTTCTATAGAACGATGCGTAAACGGAGCGCGTCTGTCAGAGTCGCAAGGTGCGCAGCAGCCCCAACAGCGTGCTGATGACTGTAGCGGGCTCGACTGTCCTGACCTGACATAAGCCGCTGCTGAGACTTGGACTTTGGTAAGGGCCTGTTTCACCTACGATTAAGTTCCTATTAACTGACTTGTCAGATAATTTCATACAAATTCTGTTCCATTTTTGAATTTATTCGGCGAGTAGTGGCTATTCGGATATCGTGAAATAGGCTCTAAGTGTAGCAACTGTGGTTTTGTTGTTTTGTATTGTATTTTAGGTGTTATTTATTGATTATTATGAGTCATTGTTACTTGAAGCGAATAAGAATAAGAATAAGAATAATTTATTGTTTAAGAAATTACATTCAATGTGTTGTTTCCTGGAACTCACACTAGGATTCCCTGTGTCGTGAGCTCCAGGCTGCTTCGTTCCGTTAACATTTGTAGCTATACATGAAATAGGTTTAAATACGTTACAATAAATTTCTCAATTTAAAATAATTTACTCGTAATTAATATGAAAGGAAAATACAATAAAAACTAATTTACAAAAGAAAACTAATGATAAAACACAAAGAAAAACAGTAGATTTCCAAATATGTATGTATTATGTGTGTGTTGTGTGAGGGGGTGTGTTGGTGTGTATGTGTGATATATAAATAGTATGTTTGTGATATAGAATAGTAAATAAATATATGTATCAGTTAGGCTAAGAAGTTTTCAGTCATATCATAGTCCAAAGTAAGAAGCCATTTTGTAACCGCAATTTTGCATTTATTATGCGTAAGTTGCAGAATTTGGAGTCGGTTATTGAGTTTCGAGTAAATGTGCGGTCCCATAAAACCGTACGACCTTCTACCGATTGTTTTACGGCAGCGAACCTTTTCCCATTGAACCCTTCGACTTGACGGGATACAAGTGCACATGGAGGTTTTGTGAAATCTTAGAGTGACTGACAGGATGTAAAGCTGTCTGACTCTAAGAACTCCCACTTCGGTGTAGAGTGTGTTAGTGGGGTACCGGAATGGTCTTCCATAGGCAACCTTAAGCAGAGCTCGTTGAGCTCTTTCAACCTTTATTAAAGAGGTTTTACCAGCCGCACCCCATGCTATTATACAATAGTTAAGGACCGATTGACAGAGAGAGAAGTATATCATCTTTAGAACTGAGTCATCTGCAATTTTACCCAGCTGCTTAAAGATACGGAGCATCTTTCGAACCCTACCCCTTAAAGCACTCAGATGAGTGGACCATGACAAACGGTTATCTACAAAGACTCCCAAGTATTTAATCGAGTCGGTTTGTTCGATGTATGGGCAAGTACAATTTTCTGGGCTAGAACAGGAGTGCAGCTGTATACAAGTTACAGAGTTAGGGGCGGAACGTTTCGAGATGGCAAAGTTAATTGCCTTCGTTTTGTCAATATTTAGCGTCAAAAGGTTATGCTGCAGCCAGTTCGCAATAGCTTTAACCCCGCTTTCAACGGATAACTTAACGTCGTCCCAAGTTTTTCCATAAAATACGATTGCGGTGTCGTCAGCATATGTAAAAATTTAATAATACTTTACATTTTGTTTCGTGTAGTATACCTACATACCTACACTGAGAAACTATTCGTCGAAACCGGAGACAGTTACATTTACAAGATGTGAACATCGTGTAACATTTAGATAGGTACTCGCTGACTACTTATCTACAATCGTACATACATACACACATGAGTACGAACATGTAAACAACATGTACCTACAACGTCTGTTGTCGGATTGATGAATTACTGTGATGTTGAAAGATTATCAAATTTTGGAAACTAGAGAAACCCATAATGTAATTTTAAAACATATCATCTGCTTACTATGTTGGGTCAGCTTTCAGTCTAACCGGATGCAGTTGAATACTAGTATTTTACATGGAGCGAGTGCCTATCTGACCTCCACAACCCAGTTACTGGATAATACGATACCCCTTGGTAAGACTGGTTGTCAGACTTTCGAGTTTCTGACGACCCATAACGACTGTCAAAGATTCACAAATGACAACCGGGACCAATGGCTTAACGTGCTCTCTGAAGCAAGGAGGGGTCTCGATATTTAAAGATGGTCACCCATCCACGGACCAACCGCGGTAAGCGTAGCTTAACCTGATAGATTGAACCGTAATTTTAAATCATAGTTGTAACTTTTTATTCACTAAGTATTTTCAACATCAAAAAGATTTTTAGTAAGTTTCTCAAAGAGAATTTTCAAAAACCTATAATAATGTTTTTAAATACTTAAATTTTTAAATATTTATTAAAACAGCGTTCAGTCACGCATTCGCAAAAACACTGAAAATAAATTAATAGTGACGTTAAATAGTAGTTTGCATATTGCTTATTCATTGGGCATTTAAAACTGCGGCTTTTTCTATTTGTCCGTCATTCATGTTATCAGTGACAAGTTTAAATGAAATACATTGCTGCTATAAAGGCCTCGGTAGACGATCCAGATCTGCAGTAATGCAAAAATGGATGTCAAGAAACCATTGTTCTAAAGAAGTTGTTTTATATAGATATTTTAATAATAATTACTAATAAGATCTAAAGCGTTCTTAGTGGTCTCATAGTTAAAGCTTTATTGTGAAAATATAAACTAAAACACAAAATTGAATTCATCTAAACTGCATATTAGAAACGAAACGCAGAGCAAATGCCACACCAACCCTCATCAAAACGCCAATAAAGCAAACTGAACTAAAATAAATACAAATATTACACCTGAAGCGCTAAATGCAGTTTGTTTTATAGTGATGTGTTAACACATCACTATAAAACAAACTGCACATGAGAGAGTAATCAAAACATCAAACGGGCAAACATACACCAACAATTTCTAATTGCAGAGTTAACTATTTAATAGGCTTCAACTAAAATGCCAGTAAAACCTACGTCAATTATCGTGAGCTCTGCAGACTGCAGAGTGTAGACTGTGACACTTCACCCTAACAGTCGGCACACGTTTAGTTATTAAAATGGTAATTACAAGCACACGTTGTTTGAGCCTTAATGTGGGGAGCTCTGACGTCACGTATACAGTTTAATATGCTCGGTTTACGAACGCGATGATTTAGGTACTTCACGTCGAGTAATCTTGGAAGTTTGTTAGTAGTTGCCACTTTAATTAGGTGTTAGTTTCTTGGAAAATTGTGTGAATAAGATGCGTTGTTTAGTAGCTGACGGAATATAAACTGGATTCAGAATATTTAGGTCGGTAAATTTGCTTTTAGAAATACCTTAATACCTACATGAGATTAGAGGCGAAATTTGTGTTTACTGTTCAACTCTGCTTGCCCCTTGGGAGAATAGCGTGATGTTATTTAGCAGAGAATTACTAATAGACTGACAAAAATTCGATAGGCTTTCAAGAAACGGGGATAGAGTAAACAATTTTGTTCGTCAAAGATTTTACTAAGACGTGTTTTTGCCCTGTTCCTAAGATTTTGATAATCAAAAAGGTTAGTCACGATTAACTAACCGTAGTTTAAATAATACAGTGACAAGCAAAACTTGCAGCTTGCAGTTTCGTGGGAACTACTCGTAAAACAATCTGCAAACGATGCTAAGCCACTTAGATACTCGTCCAGCTCCAGCTTGAATATTAATTGCGGTTCGTAATTTAGCTTTGAGCTAAGTTGGGACTGATTAACATTTATTTTTGATAAACGATAAATTACTTACATTTCAACTTTCAATGTCGACATTGGTACAGTCGAGGAAATTAATTTTAATCAAATTGACACAGTTCGTAATTTGCCGTGCTAGAGCCAGTTGGCATTTGAAATGTGCAGACAATTCAAGTTGGTAGTCAATTTGCTTAGCAATTAATTTCTCTGACTTTACATGAAGTGGCCATATAAATTGAATTCCCTCAATTAACGTGTGTCAGGATCTACATTGCCACATGCGAACTACGCATCACAATGACATGACGTCACGCGCGACTAAAATATGTGTATATACAACGTCCCGACATCAACCGTCGGGCAGTTGCCCACCAAACACGACGCCCGTCTGGTCGGAGAATCCTCCCATTTCTATGGAGAATGAGTGAACTTTACACTCTGTTCCTCATGCCTCTAAACTGGTGACTCCGACGTGATGGACATAAGCGCAGCGTTCCTGCAACTACGTCAGCGTGACGTCATCAGCATCACTTCCTCAAGCTTTCGAGTGGCGAGTCACACAACCAGCCAGCCAGCCAGTCACTCACTCGATAAAAAGAAAAAAAGAAAAGAAAAATGCGTATTTCCTTTTTTTTTTCAAATTTTAGGTGAAATTGGTCAAATTTAAGGGCCACACCCTTACAGACCAACAAACTGACCCACCCACTTTCTCCATGGGTGCAACATCGAAATCGCAAAAAAATTATCAGCCATCCCATACATTTGGGTCGAGGTCTGTACCACACCCTTAAATTTGACCACACCTTTCTAATACACCCTGTGTGTGTGAGGGTGTGTGTGTGGATGTGTGGATGGGTGTATATTTAATATATGAATGATAGTGAATATTTCAGAGTGAGTGAGTGGTGGGTGCTAATTGGCTACTAAGTCCTCGTGTCCTTAATTTAGCTAAACGTCAACATAATAAGCATCTACGCCACCGAAAAGATAGACGTCGCCAGTCAAACTAGATATAAAAAAACCGGCCAAGTGCGTGTCGGACCACGCACAATGAAGGCTTCCGTAGGTTGAGAAGAATTTATCCCAAAAACAAACATAACATTGTAATCCCATAAAATTAAATTTTATGTGATAAAATTACAAATTGTAAATTTTCGGACTTTTTTCTTTACTGGTGCTGGGAGACCTTGCTTCTTGCCAAATTTCTTTATTCTAGGTCAACGGAAAATAATCTATAGGTTTAGATTTATTGTAAGTGTCAAAATATGTCGCTTAGTTGGCCGTATTTTTTTATTACGTTGACTTAGAAGCTTGATTTTTTCAGAACTCTAAGGACCATAGACTTACTTATTTGATATTAATTTCGATTTGATACCTTCACGCATTCCTGAGAAAAAGAGTTTTAACAGACTGATGGACAGACAGACAGACAGATGGACAACGAAGTGATGCTATAAGTGTTCTGTTTTTTCCTTTTAGATACGGAACCCTAAAAAAGTAGTTAATACTTTCCCAATCAGATTGGAGTGAACTTTAAATTATTATTTCACGTTATGGAATTCACAGTTCATTTGTGGCGATAAGCCATGTTCACATGCGGGTGGCCAAGAATAATAATAAATGTAGTGGTGTTTATACGTAAATTAATATAAATTCCACTGCAAAAATTTGATTGGCTTTACACTAAAAAGCTGGGATAAGTCATAACATTTTTATGTATCAGGCCTAGGCGCAAAAATATGTATAGCTGAATAGGTATACATTCTATTGTAGCTAGCAATGTATAATAGTACAGTCGACCGCCTGTCGATGGTATTAACACTCTGACCTTGAGCTGATCTAGCGTGATAGGTACGCAGGTAGGATTTTGATACCACTGACGTGGGGCCTACTGTACGTTGAATATAAAAATTCAATTTCATTACCTTTAGTAAAAGTGGGATAGTTGCCCTAGGAGGATAGACGCCCCATAATTCAAATTGTGACTTGTATCATCGCAGTTCAGGGTGGTACTAAAGTATTAATATTTCTGCGATGATAGTACGTTTACAAGTCACATTTTGAATTATGGGATATATCTATCCTCCTAGGGCAACTATCCCACTTTTACCGTTACTTACGGATTATTCTGAAATCATGAATAATACCTTTTTTTTTTTTTTTTTTTGTGGATCGGAATACCTACCTACCCATTTACAATTCTGGGATGGTCGCATAGAGTATAGTTATAGATGGTCGCATGTCGCATTTATCGGTACAGTGCTGAGTTATTTCTCGTATACAGGATTCCCTTGGCAGTCATGTGTGACTGACTACCTGAAGATCAATTTCGACTGTCAACTTTAAAGCATACTGAGGGGTTTGTGGTTAAGTAATAACGGCCACACAGGTCGATCAGGTTAAGCTACGCTTGCAGCGGTTGATCCGTGGATAAGTGACCACTTTACATACCAAGACCCCTCCATACCTCGGATAGCACGTTAAGCCGTTGGTCCCGGCTGTTATTCGTGGATCCTTGACAGCAGTTACGGGTCGTCAGAAGCCCGAAAGTCTGACAGCCAGTTTGGTACTTAAGCCAAAGGGTTAACCCAGTCAGTCGCTACATATAAAATAGTGGTATTCAGCTGCATCTGGTTAGACTGGAAGCCAACCCCAACATGATTGGGAAAAGGCTAGGCAATTTAAGGCAAACTAAGACCACTGCTTGCTCCTTATTTTTTTAGTGTGGGCACACAAATTCTTGGTCTTTTTACAAGACAAAACAGCTTCAAATTCTTTATTTAATTTTATAAGAACTTAATTTAAAGCTAAACAATTAAAAGTTGGGCCAGGTAATGTGACAATACAATTGTTTGTTAACTTTAATAAATTAAAACATCTGAAGATCACAACAACCTAAAGTAAGTCGTGCTATCATACTCATCATAATTATTTTAATTAATGTTCATATATTTTAATTTGTTATGAAGTTGATTGCATCATGGTATCAAACATTAGCTTTGTCCCGCGCTTTATTTTACCCGCCGTTTAATTTAAAAGAAATCCAATTATTTATTCGGCCCCCGTCCCACTTCGCCGCATCGCATCGCCCGCACGCGCTTTTGCTTCGTTTTCGCTTAGCGTTCTTTCTGACTTTTTTTCTTTTTGCTCGGCTTCTAAGGGTGTAGCTTCATGTTAAAAAAATCCTGTAACCGTCCTCAAGAATAATAATTTGGCTATCAAATGCAAAAAGAATTTTTCAGATCCGACTGGAAGTTCCAGAGTTTAGCGCGTGACAGCGCGTTCAAACAAGAAAAAACCGGCCAAGTGGGTGTCGGACCACGCACAATGAAGGGTTCCGTAGTTGGGATAAAGAAAGAAGAGAAAGAATTATCCTAAGACGAAACAAAACAAAGTTGAAAAACATGTTCTCCCATGCATTCCTATACTACAAATGCAAGTTTGTACACACAATATTGCGAGATTTACTATGTAATTTTAAGACCATAGACTTTTCATAAATTTTTCTATATTCTATAAGTATTGACCTATTTTTTGCATTTTTTTCAAAGGGTCAATCACACTATAATATTATAAAGGCGACAGTTTGTGTGTGTGTGTTTGTATGTTTGTTACTTCTTCACGACCAAACGGCTGCACTGATTTGGATAAAATTTGGTAAGTAGATAGCTAATAACCTGGA
Source organism: Cosmia pyralina (assembly GCA_946251885.1). Taxonomy (NCBI): domain Eukaryota; kingdom Metazoa; phylum Arthropoda; class Insecta; order Lepidoptera; family Noctuidae; genus Cosmia; species Cosmia pyralina. Next base: position 1,259,652 of record OX276345.1, read on the forward strand.
TTAACACATAGGCTACTTTTTATCTCGGTCTACGCGGATAAAACCGCGGCGCGCAGCTAGTTTACATATAGGTATATTCTTAAATAACTTTAAAAGTATTTATTTTTAAATTATAAAAAAAAAAAAAATTTGAGACCCTCAAAGTAAGCTTTCATTTGATATGTCACACGGTACAGTTTTAAAAAGTTTTTTTTATTTTCTTATTTGCCCCCAAAAGTGACCCCCATATTCAAAATTGATTTATGTAAGTACGTTAAACGTCCGTGTTAAAGTCACAGAAATTAATATCAAATTTTAACTTAATCGGTTTATTAAATTCAGAGCAAATTGGCTTTGACAGACGAACATACAGACAGACACACACGACACGAGTGATCCTATAAGGGTTCCTTTTGTTTTCCTTTTGAGGTAGGTAGGTACGGAATCCTAAAATAAAAACAAACTCTTCTGCTTTATTGTATTGCTAGCTGTTGCCCGCGGCTTCGCCTGCGTGGATGTCAATTCACTTCCATATTTGAATCGGATTTTGTTCACAATTTCATGGTATATTTGCTTGGAACCTGAATTATTTTTCTAAAATAAATGTAGCCTCAGTTACTTTTTATAACACCAGCTAAAGCCCGCCAGCCAGTCCAGCCAGTCCAGTCCTGTCAAAATTTTATTGGTTTACCATCTAGGTGTATCGGAGATTAGCTGGAACAAACAGACAAAAAAAATAAAAATTGTTTATATTGTTATAAGTACCGTATATACTTTCATACCCATTTAGTTCAAAACTGTTATTTTGACATTAAAAACAGTCACTTTCATTTTATTTATTTGTATAGATGTATAGATACGTCATTATCTCATACAACTCTCATTTGCAAACTCGTTAGGCAAACGAGTCTTACTTCAAAGTTACTGAGTTGTGTTTTTAAGGGATTTCGGGTCGTTTGTCTTAATTATAGCTGATAATTTTGAGTATTTTGCTTTGTTTGTGAGTGATAAACAAAGCCACAGAGTGAAAATATTTATTTTTCAAATGAGCACTGCCACTTCTACACCTTGTTTGTATGTATCTAGATAAGCATGTTCTGTGAGATCTCTCATACTTATGTATCTTTATATTATCTAAACCTAATGCTGGGTTTTATATTCTGAATTAATAATATTGAGTTCATATTATGTTTTGTGTATTTTGTTTGTAACATCATCGTCAAAAACACACAGTAATTAAAACTTTGAGTTGAGTTAATGTGTGTTTTTGAGAATGTCGGGCAGCCCTGGCTGACGTCATAAAATTCGATGAAATGACTGCATTTCATCGATATCGAATCTTTAGTTAAGTTCACAGGTTATGACGACCTCGCAATCCTTGTCGCGGGGAAGGTGGCAGGAACGATCTGCAACCTCACTCAGCAAGAGTTACTTATTGTAGAACGATGGTGCAGGGAATTTGACCTATCAGTAAAACTGAACAAGTAATTTTTCCCATAAACGAGCATTAGGCCCTTTCTGCCTGCCAAAACTACATATTCAACACAGAACTCCAGTTGGTTGACGAAGTCAAGTATCTCGGGGTTATTTTAGACAGTAAATTAAACTGGAGTAGTCATTTAGACAACAAACTAAACGGGGCTTGCATCAACTTCTGGCAGTGTCGGAAAATGATAGGTAAGAAGTGGGGCCTATCCCCTAAAATTATGTATACTATGGCTGTACACCGCAGTGATCCGCCCCATGATCACCTACGGGGCTGTGGTCTGGTAGCCCCGCACCAAACATTTTACAGCCTCCAATAAACTACAACATATGCAAAAACTAGCCTGCGCGGCGACTACGGGTTGCATGAGGACTACTCCGACTGTAGCAGTTGAAGATGGCTTCGACTGCTGGGATTACCACCGCTCCACTTGTTCATACAGCAAGAAGCAATGATGGCGGCGGTATGTCTTAATGCACTAAATCTCTGGAGTAAAAGTGATATACCACACACTGCGTTGCTTGAGGGACTAAACAAAGAGTTCCCCATTACGAAAGCCATAAATGACCGGGTACCCAAACATAAATCTTTGATAAAAAATAATCCAACCTCACGAGGATCGCTGATGCGAGGGGTAAGTGCCCCACAGAGCTGTGCATCTTCACGGGAGGATTTATAACAGGTACTGACACAGGTGCTGGGATCTACTCGGAGGACTTCAACATAACACAGTGTTCCAGGCCAAATGCATGGAAATTTCATTGGCCACTTCAGCCACCATGGCCAGGGAAGTTAAGGACCACTCGATCCACGTACTCTTAGACAACATGGCTGTCCTGCACGTGTGTCTGCTGTAAACTCTGCGCTAATATACGAGTACCACCAGTGCCTCAACCAGGTGCGTAGACTCAATAACATAACCCTTCAATGGATCAAACGACACAGCGATTCGCTAGGCAACGTCGCAGCCGACTAACTTGCCAGAAGGGAGTCAAGCATGACAACAGTGGGACTGAAACCACTAGTGGCTAACGCACCAGCGACCAACATCACAAACTATGGTCGGACCGAGGTGAGTGTTGGCAGGCTAAGGAAGCACTCCTTACAATTGATGGCCACCTCACGAAACAGACTCTCCGACTATTTAAACATGCGTAACAGCAGCCATAACTAGCCACGGATCATTTAATAAACACCTCTTTGTCATAGGAGTCACAGACAGTCCGCTGTGCAGGGCCTGCATGGTGGACGACGAGACAGCAGCTCATTTGCTTCTATACTGCCCGGTACATATAAGGGCAAAGTACTTCGGCAACCCGTGTACCCGTGAGGTTGTCAGTGACACCAAGGCATTGCTGGCCTTCTTTGAGGAGCTGGGGTGGATTGAATAATCGACTTTCCCACCCGTACGCAAAATACGCGCATTGACGATACCAGCCCGTATTACCTATTACGTTTGTCTCCACTCGCTGAGTCCTCTTCATCACGTTCTCCAACACAACCATTACAGCGGTGACGCACACATGCTGTGACGCACTTTAAATATATTTTCATTCAAGTATTTTTATTCAGGCATATATAGTTTTATTCAACCTTTAATCATTTTGAGTTTCCTATCACTAATTCACTATATACTTTATGCAGTCGTTATTTGGACAATAGCTTAGCATTTTGTACAGTCAACCGCACTTCGGTGGTAACACTGCGTAGTAAGTACGGAGTTTCAATAGAATAAGAGGCCAGCTTATACTGGTTTTGTTTACCACTGTTGTGCAGCCTTGTTTCAGCAATGCATAAATCTTTTGAACTCAGTATCACTTTTGTATTAGCAGTGCTAATACCTTGTCCCTCAAAACTGTGAATAAACTGCGTCAGAATTGCTCCCGAAACCAAGTTTTCAACAGAAAAGTAAAATTTACAAAGTCACGTTCTATTTCTAAAAACAAAATTCCTAGAATTTTAGTGGCAATTCGTCAGCACTTACAGAATTCCCGTCACCACGCATAACACATTCGTCATACGTGTGTGCGTCACAATTCGTAGAGCCACTTTTTATCAAGATACGACGTTTTCATTTGCATTTATAGTGGTTGTTGGTGTTGCGTATTTTTTGCGACTACCGTCATTTTACACGTGTGTGCTGTAAAAGTTATAATTTATCGACTTTTTGCTGTTGCGACAGAGTTATTGAGTTGTGGCTTGTGTGGGTGTGGGTTGGATTTACAGTAGGAACTGTGTTTCGTGCTCTTTGCGTTTATGTCAATATATACCAATCTGTAATGTAATGATTTTAGAGGAACTAGGTACATAGATACCTAATGTGTCTTGGGCAAACTCTAAGAAAATACTATAATGGTGGTTTACGGTATGATGACAGTTAATTTAGCTACTAATCATAAGCTGAGGTTTTCCTCCTTCCTCGTCTACTGATACCTATCTTACTGTATTACTTAGAAGAATTTGAGTAAGGGTTACCTGCCACTCTCAAAATAAAATTCCGTCAAACACCTCTTCGTTTAGTTTCCCAACCCATCTTCAAAAAGGTCACGTTGAAAAAGCGGCTTCATCAAACACACCTGACATTCTTCCTCTCGATACTCAAAATAATAAAAAACACGGTTCAAAATGGTTGATATTTGCTAAAACAATAGTTCGTGCTAACCTACATTATAAGCTTCAGCAAAAGAAACAAAAGTAGGTTTGAGCGTGTTTGTTTGAATAGCGATCGAATGGTATCGCGCCGGGGCAGACGACGCTACCTAAACGCTTATCAGGGTTGACACCCGCAATAAAAGTATTTGAAATCTATTAAAACGCACCTGAAGTTTGCCAAATTACTGTTCATGTATGCGATAGTGGCACCCCTCAATTATTCTGACGTACATAACTGATATAATTTTTGCCGACCTAGGAATTAAACCCTGAAAGTCACGTTAAAGGTAGCTTAACTTATGAGCAAGGTAATTATCCTCCTATGTAGTAGCGGTGATGGAATATATTATTGTACATATAATGTCTACTAGAGTCACAGTTTTCTAAATAGGAAGTAAAGCATGCAATGCTCGAGCTTCCTTTTCTGGACTTAAGCCAACCCTCTCGCTGCGGTAACGAAACAAGGTATTAAGGCGGGTATGATTTTTCATAACATTGTACAATGAGGTCTATTTGCCTAAATATGAATACTAAAAAAACAAGTGGTGACTGAGCCTTGTTCCCATACCGCGACGTTTTGACTTTCAAGTCATGAATTGAAGATGTTCGCAAGGAAAGAATAGCTGAATCTTACGAAGAGAGAAAGAGAAAACCACACCTCTTGCTTTTCAAACAACGACAGAGACTATGACAAGTGGTGCAGAACTTTCTAGGTGAAGCTGATTACCACATGATTTAAGTCAACTGCAAAGCATAAAAAACAAACGACATATCGCAAGCATAAGCAACAAAATTAAAATTCTGCCTGAGTTCATAGAATAAGTGAAACAACTGCAAACAAGTTCGTAGCCAATCCACTTGCGCTAGCCAAAAAACCCATTTTCCCACAGACCTAAAAAAACAAAACATAAAACAGTTATATCATTCGAAAGCAACAACCCGTTCAACGCCGAACATTCTTTTCAAGACCGACTTTAAATGAAAACGTTGAGAATAGAGATAACCCTGTGCTACAGACGGACGGACGAAACGTTGAAAAAGTTTCGATGGCACTCTGGCTCGTATTTCAAATTCTACAATAGCCCCGTTCGAGCCGAGATTTATTTCAAAACTAAAACTCGCCGGCATTGGTAGGGTTATTATGGACGATAAATTAGAAATTTCGCAATTTCCGCGATTAAAATTAATTATATTTTGTGGCGAGGTGAGATTTCTAATTTGAGTGGTTTTCGGGGAAAGGACGTATTATTTTCTTATATTTTTTGGACTACACTTGAGACTTAATTGTTTTGTTAAGCTTGGACTTCTTACGAAAACGGTACCGCGATATAACGGCCTTCTATTTATAGAGAGCGTTTTCTACACTGTAATGCTGCCGTCATTTTGTTGCTACTAACCACAACAATAGGGATGATGACTAAATTTTTTTTTGTCTGTCATCGTCATGTAGTTTTTAAAAAAATATTGGACACGTATTTCCTCTTTTTTTACCTAATCAAAAGATTACGGCGATAGATTGAGTTAAAATATGGCATGACGTCACTCCTTGCTAGATTTTATACGTAGTTCGTTATACACTTCTGGACACATCTTTTGGCCCACCTTGTATTTTCAGTTTCGTTTGGTCCTAGCTAAAATTTTATATTAGGTCGAGCAAAAAGTTTTTATGCAGTTTTGAACCTGGCACATTCACAATTTCATTCAATAGTCTTTTTTTGAATTTCGAACACAGAATTTAAAGAAACGAAAGACAATTTGGAGCCTGTTTGTTGATATCAAACAATCGAATACTAAGAAAACTTGGTTTTATTGGTTTACTTGGATTTAATTCTTGAAAAAGTGATTGATATCTTTGGTTTTGCAACAAACATTACTTATTCTTAACATTAAGGTAAGGTTCTATCAATAATCTATGGATACTTCACCTGAAGTCGCCGCCCAAGCTGTGGCACTTATTCAGGCCGGACAAAGCCAAAGAAACGTGAGTGCTCAACTTAATTTAAGTCGATCTGCGGTCCGAAATGTTTATCGGAGGTACCTAGAGACTGGCGGCTTTGTTCGTCGCCAAGGAAGGCCACGATCTCGGGTCACAACTGAAAGGCAGGATCGATTCATCGTGACGACCAGCTTGAGAAATCGTCACCTTACCTCCATTGAGATACAAAACCAACTTCGCGACTTCCACGGAGTATCTGTGAACGCTCGAACTGTTCGGAGAAGGTTAAAAGAACGCGATATGGTACCACATAAGCCAGCTAATGGCCCCAAACTAACGCGAGCCCACCGAACAGCGTGCCTTCATTTCGCACGCAGTCATTTAAATTGGACACAGCAAGATTGGAGCCGTGTACTCTTTTCTGATGAGTCTAAAATTGTGTTACATGGCAATGATGGAAGGAAGAAGGTCTACCGACGTAAGGGAGAGCGTTTCGCACAATGCTGCTTTGAAGAGAGGGTTGCTTATGGCGGTGACTCATGGACTGTCTGGGGCGGTATATCCGCGAGCGGCAAAACTCAACTTGAGGCTGTTACAGGACCACGGCTGCCAACATTAAATGCTGAAAGGTACATTCGTGAGTGCTTAGAACCTCACGTGATACCATACGCGGACTATGTGGGCCCAAATTTCCTTTTTATGCATGATAATGCAAGAGCCCATGCGGCCGGCATCGTCAGGGCATATCTTCGGGATGTGAACATCACAGTTATGGACTGGCCAGCCAGAAGCCCAGACATGAACCCCATTGAGCACATGTGGGACGAGCTAAAAAGACGCGTTAGGGCTCATCAGCCAGTTGCCCAGACGATGCAGGAGTTGAAAACTGCCATAGAAGAGGAATGGAAGATGATCCCTCAAAATTTCATAGAGCGGTTGATAAACTCTATGCCTAATCGTATGAGAGCTGTGGTAGATGCCCATGGAGGCAACACGCGTTATTAAATTAAACCTTTATTTGATAAAACATGTTTTTTATTCAAAAATCAATTGCCTTTAACAAGGCGCATATCCGACTTGTTAGGCGTAGCTCCATGTCGTATGGTATTTTGAATTCAAATTTAAAACAATACGATCGAAAAAGATGGTAAAATGTATCAGGTTTAAAACTGCATCAACAGTTTTTGTTCAATCTAGCAATCATATTTCGGTAGGGGCCATCGAAACCTAAACTCTAAGGTGGGCCAATAGATGTGTCCAGAAGTGTAGTTGTGACGTAGCAAGCACTTCCCAACCTAAATGCGTTTTATCTAAGTCGTTTTTTATTAATATGACTAAGCAAAAAATACGTGTCTAATATTATTTTAATATCTGACTGACGGAATAAATAGAACTTCTTGTTTTTTACCCAGGCAACATACATAGTGCACCTTAGCGGTGGAAAGTTAGATGACGGCAGATTTTTACCAAGCAACATTTTAAAGTTGTTGCACCATCGTCAACACGTAGAAGGAGAAATCAATTACTGTAACACTGAACTGTACAGATTTTCTTACAAAATAAAATAAAAATCATTGATACTGATTTTATTTGGAAAAATATTTTCAATCCTTGATTAGACAGGACGTAAACGTAATCAGAAACAAAATAACCGATCAGCAGTATCTATTTATAATGCCAAACACAATCGCTACACAGTCCCGAATCACGTCCTTAAACAATTACCTCTGGCCCAATTTTACACAGCGCCAGCATTAATCAATAGAAAAACAATAAAACCCGGACATCGGATCCCGAAATATTGGTAGAATAGCCAATTTTTATAGAGCAGTGCCACGACCAATGTCAAAATGTTATAGAAGGTCCACACATACACGCAATAGAAGCTATGCTGATAAGGGAGAGAGTTCAACGTCTTCATCGATCAGGTTAATGTCATGTTTTTGATCTGCATCCTACTCACACTCTATCAATCGGAATCTGAATCATTTTGAAGCAAATTGCTAATCCATTATGTTCCAAAAGCTACGCTTGCAGCGGTTGGTCCGCGGATGGGTGAACATCTTTACATACCCCTCCATACCTCGGAAAGTAAGTTAAGATGTTGGTCCCTGCTGTTATTTGTGGATCTTTGACAGTCGTTACGGGTCGTCAGAAGACTGAAAGTCTGACAACCAGTCTTACAAGGGGTATCGTATTACCCAGTAACTGGGTTGTGGAGGTCAGATAGACAGTCGCCCCATGTAAAATAGTGGTATTCAGCTGCATCCGGTTAGACTGGAAGGCGACCCCAACATAGTTGGGAAAAGGCTAGGCAGATGATGAGTGTGGTACGCACTTAGGGTGCAGGCCAGTATGGTCGTCACTTGGAATTACTGCGACAACATACACTACACACTATTATAATTACTTAATTTTATTGCAATTAGTCTAAAAGCATATGACATCAGCGACAGAACAATAATTTCAAAACTGATTATTTTGACCGCCTCTGACTTCTAAATTAATAACCATACATAGCAACATTTTGTGTTTAATGTTTGCTGCAATGAATGAGACTTCTGGATACCACTTATATTGTATGACTGTGATGTAGGAAAGCAATCTGTTATTCTACGCGCGGAACCCTAAAGAACCCATCTCGTTGGTTCGGCATCAATGATTTCGAAGACAACTTATATCTGTATTGTTTCTCATTGATTTTAAACATCTCCATTCTTGTTCTGCTACCTTTTATTTGTGCCGAATCGAAAATAATAATTATTCTTGTTCGATTTTTGCTTGCAATGTTAGCTTTTGATTATAGAAAGATTAAAACTATTTTCTGTAAATATTAAAGAGTTCACTCGTATCATAGTTCGAAAGTGCACTGGTGGTCCAGTGGTAAAGGCTGCGACTTACGAGTTGTAGGTCGTAGGTTCGAACCCAGACAGGCGCTTTACTTTGTGTAAATTGTTTCATAACTATTGCTCTCAAAACGGCAAAGGAAAACATCGTGAGGAAACCGGCATGTCCTTGAACCAAAATTCGAAGACATGTGGTATCCACCAACCCACACTGGGCCCGCGTGGTGGATTACGGCCCACTCCCTCTCGCCTGTCTGTCCCAGTAGCGGGAACATTATAGGCTGATTACAGAGGGGCAATTCCCGTATTTTTATAACAACGTTCGCAATCTCATCTCAGTCTCAATCTGTCAAAATTGTATAGAGTTTGCCTACATTATTGACATTTTGATTGTCGCTGGCTGACATTGTGACTTGAATTTGAACGTTTTTAATTACGAGAATTGGCCCTCAGATGATGGATGTAGTTCAAAAGTGATTTAAGCGCAATCGACTTACTAAAGATGTCGTAATATTATACTTAATACTTCTGCACGAATAGACAAACATAAAAAAAAAAAAAAACGTTACGTTTGTTACTTTTTATAAACATAAAAAAAAAAAGTTTTTAATAAGAAAACTTTACAATACTGTAACCGAATATTAAAAGAAAAACTATAAGTGGTATTTACCTAATAATTATTAGCATTTCATATTATTATTAGTAAGGAGAGCAAAGCCTAAAGACGAAGGTCTTCAATCAGTACGTCCTGCCTGTTACGACCGCCTATATGATATGTCTGTGCGGAGCCGAAACGTGGACACTCACGGTACGGCTGGTCCATAACCAAAGTTGTCGACATAGCTCACAGAATAAGCAAGCTGAAGTGGCAATGTCCCGGCCTTAGTAGCCGTAGAACTGATGACCGTTGGGGTAGACGTGTTCTTGAATGGAGACCGCAAATCGGCGAAAGTAAGCTAGGACGCCCTCAGGCTAGGTGGAGCGACGATCTTCGCAGGGTGGCTGAGGTCAGCTAGATGAGAGTTGCCGAAAATCGAGTTGAATGGCGTGCAATAGGAGAGGCCTATGTCTAGCCGTGGACTGCTGATTTATTAAAAAAAAAAAACCGGCCAAGTGCATGTCGGACCACGCACAATGAAGGGATAGTTGGGATGAATATTCCAAGAACAAACTTAACATTGTAGTTGAAAAACATGTTCTTCCATACATTCCAACTGTAAATGTAAGTTTGTACTCACATTATTGAGAGATTTACTATGTTATTTTAAGACCACAGACTTATTATAGATTTTTCTGTAATCTACAGATAAAGATCTATTTTTTGCATTTTTTTTCAAAATTTTAGGCTCAGTAGTTTCGGAGATAAGGGAGGGGGAATGGTCAATCTTCGTCATTTTCTTAAATAACTTTAAAACAATTTATTTTAAAATTATAAAAAAAATATATATTTGATACCCTCATAGTAAGTCCTTTCATTTCATATGTAACACGGTATAGTTTACAAAACTTTTTTTTTAATTTTCTTATTTGCCCCCCAATAGTGACCCCCATATTCAAAATTCATTTATTTACTTTACCTGTCTGAGTTTGGGTCACAAAAATTTATATGTGTACCAAATTTCAATATAATCGGTCCATTAGATTCGGAGCAAATTGGCTGTGACAGACGGACAGACAGACAGACAGCCAGACAGACAGACACACGAGTAAACCTATAAGGGTTCCGTTTTTTCTTTTTGAGGTACGGAACCCTAAAAGCATTAATATTAAGTTTTAAAGCTTCCTCTCCTACTATTTTGGTATACCTAACAGAGTCCATAATATAATAAGACGTTTATTTCGGACAGAATCCCTAATAAGAGCTAGTAACAATTTTCTTAATATCTGTCATGCAGAATGCTGTTGATGCTTTCGCGCAGTCTTTGGGGTAGTGTCATCACTTTCTTACGCACTGTAGTGTGGAGACAGTCAACGCGCGCATTTGCGAACATTTGCGATGCACTACAAAGCTGCGGCAACCCCAACAGCATTCTGAAACCATTATTAAACTGCACTCGCAGGACATTGAAGACTCGTTGCGTATGCCGCTCGAGTAAAAGATTGGCAATATGGGCACAGAATAAATAATAGTACTAACGTAATATGGAGCTACAAAGTGTTATTTGTACCATAATGATCTCATTAAATTTTAAATTACCACACATTGTGGAATGCCATAAATGATTGAGTATTTAATTCGTAAATATAGTAAAGGAATCACCATACGCTGTGAACAAGCTCCTTATATGTATGAAAGAGGCTTTTATTATACGATATGAACCGTACCATTTTTAACCTTATTAACCGGGTAACTATTGTCATCGAACAATTGTGTATGAACATACACACAAAGGGTTAGTGACCCTCCAGAGATGTATTCAATAAATGTAGTTCCCAGCCTTTAATTGGTTTCATCCGATAGATAAAACCCTGCGAACAAAAGGTTTATATCTTTGTTTTGTTCAACGATTCTTCTATTTGCAGTAATTCAACGCAACAATCGGAAACCGATTGAAAGGATTCCACCCGAGATACGCTTTGAGAGACTAATTGTTAAGGGAAGTTTCGAAAAATTGGAAAAAGAGACATTGTTGAAGTACCCGCTTTGAAATGGTTTTGTTTTCCATCCTTTTGTGTTGGACAGCGTTAATTATAGGGTTTAGAATCGGATGGAGTGGAATGAATGACTCGAGAATACAAAAGTAAGATGATTAAATGTACTTCACTTGGAGATCGTCGTTATAAAATACAACTGTCCTGACAAGGGGTTGATTGTGTTTCGGATTTTAATTAAAACAACAATAACGAATTAAGTATGTTTGTTCTAAACTTCATTTTTGATAAAGTCTGAACGTTGACGTTTCAATCAATCTGTCTAGCCTTTTCCCAACTATGTTGTGGTCGACTTCCAGTCTAACCGGATGCAGCTGAATATCAGTATTTTACATGTAAAATACTGGTATTGAGCTGCATCCGGTTAGAACATGGAGCGACTGCCTTTTTTTTTTTTTTGTTGACGCTGGGAAAAATGCATTACGCATGCCCACCCGTCGGGGGACGGGTGGGGTATGTGGGACTCCCCGGTAAATCCGGTATACCCACTAAACGACCCAGCGGCGCTCCCGCATCGCCGTGACGGGAGGGTCATGGGAAACTGGCTCAGCCTTTACATCCACAACCCTCCCGGCGCATGCCCGCCTAGCTGGCGGGCCCCGCTTGCCCCCCAGCAGGTTGAGGGGCTACGGGAATGGCCGGGAGCACCTGACCATTCCCGTCCGGCACTGGTGGAGGTCCGTGCGATACAGGCAAGGGTGCCCCCGCACCCGTTGCCTGCTGGCCTCCACCTGGGAGGAGTCGGAGATGAGTATCAAACTCACGTCTTCTTCGACCCCTCCTCCGCCTTCGGAGCGGCGCCGCGTGAGGATCATCCTCCCGCGCCCGCTCCGCCGCCTCCTTCTGGGACATGACGTGTTCGCAGAAGGAGGCGACCGCCGCCCAGGACCTCTCATCCGCCAGCATGGCGTTAACCACGCCGGGGAGCGAGAGGTCCGGTCCTATCACCGCGACCAGATCGCGGCGCGTCTCGGACCACGACGGGCACGACCCGAGGGTGTGCTGCGCCGTGTCCTCCGCCGCGCCGCAACCGTGGCACGACGGCGTCTCCTCCCGTCCGATTCGGTGCAGGTACGACCCGAAACAGCCGTGTCCGGACAGCACCTGCGTCAGACGGAAGGAGAGGAACCCGTGCGACCGCTCGAGCCAGTCTCGCAGCACTGGCCCGAGCGCATCGAGGGTCCGGCGGCCAAAGACTGCAGTGGCGAGTTCTCCCGTCCAGTGGACGACGATGGCGTCTCGCGACTCCCGTCGGAGGGCCTCGCGCTCTTCCGGGGCCGGGCGTTCTCCTCTCGCCCTCCGCCCCGCCGTCCACTCGTATACTCTGGCGAGCACCCACGCCTCGAGTTCCCAAGGGGGGGTGCCGGCCAGAGCACAGGCCGCCGCAAAACCCACCGTCCGGTAGGCCCGCGCGACCCGCTGGGCTATGGCCCCCTGAGGCGCCCGCAATGCGGCGGCGTTCTCCCTCCTTCGGAGGGAGTCTTCCCAGATGGGGGCACCGTAGAGGGCCATGCTCCTCAAGATGCCGGCGTAGAGCTGCCGGCATCGCGCGCTGGGCCCGCCCGAGTTGGGCAGCAGCCACGAGAGCGCCCCTGCAGTCTTCAGCAGGCGCGACGACAGCCCGCTAAAATGCGGGCCGAAGCGCCACCTGCTGTCGAGTACGAGGCCCAGATATTTCATCTGGGCCTTTACCTCGATTCTGACGCCCTCCACGAAGATGTGGGCGTCAGATGGGGGGCGCTGCCGAGGTCCGTGGAAAAACACGGCCTCGGTCTTGTGCAGCGCCGCCGTCAAACCCAGGCGGCGGATCCTCCCTGCCACCAAGGATCCGCCCGCCGAGGCCAAGTTGGCCGCCTCCCGGAAACTCCTTCCCCGGGCGGTGAGGAGAGTGTCGTCCGCGTAGCAGACGACACTCGTGCCTCGGAGGAGAGTTCCCCTCAAGAGCCAGTCGTAGCCGACGTTCCACAGGAGAGGTCCCACGACCGAGCCCTGCGGAACGCCGGCCCCGACGGCGTATCGCCGGACTTGGCCAGTCCTGTCCACCAGGACGATCGCCCGGTCGTCCAGGTAGCTGGCCAGCAGACGCCGCATGTACCGAGGCACTCCGTGGAATCGGAGCGCCTCCAGGATCGTGGAGTGGGGAACAGAGTTGAAGGCGTTGGCTATGTCGAATGACACGGCCAACAACCCGTCCCCCGCCTCCATCGCCTCCTTCGCCTGGTCCTTCAGGCGGGTCAGCGCGTCCACCGTCGAGCGCTCAGCCCGAAAACCGAACTGAGCGTCCGACAAGTCCGGCCCGATGGTCCGCAGATGGCTCTTGAGGCGGGCAGCGATTATCCCCTCGAACATTTTCCCGACCTCATCGAGCAGAACGATGGGCCGGTATGCCGAGGGGGAGTCCGCTGGGCGGCCCTCCTTGCGGAGGAGGCACAACTGCCCCTCCTTCCACGGTTTCGGGAACCTCCCGCACGCAAGACACGCGCTGAAGAGGTCCCGAAACCGCTCCTCCATTTCAGTGGCGGCAATCGCCACCACTCTGGCTGGAACCCCGTCGGGGCCCGGAGCCGTCTTCTTGGCGCGGATGCGAAGAATCGCCGCACCAAGCTCCGGCTCCGTGACAGGAGGGGGGGCCTGCTCCTCCTCCTCCTCAGCCGGCAGAGCCGCACTGCCCCGCGGCGGGTCCATCACTGGTGGGGTGAAGCTGTCCCTGCACGGAAACAGGGACCGAACCACCCCATCCAGAAACGAGGGCTCCAGGGTCTCGGCAACCGGGGGGCCAAAGGGGCGCAGCTTGTTGCGCGCCGCCTTATATGGCCTCCCGTAAGGGTCGTTGTCGAGACCCTCCAGCATCTCGGCTCTCGCCGAGTCCTTGGCGGCGGCGATGGCACTGCCGAGGACCGCCTTCGCCTCCGTGTAGACCTCATAGAGGCGGTCCTCGTTGGCGCGGTCTCGTCGACGCCGCCGCCGGCTCCGTGTGTAGGCCCTCCTTGCCTCCACACACGTCGCCCGCAGCCCCGCCAGCTCCACCGACCACCAGTACACGGCGCGCCCGGGTGACGGTCGGCCAGACCGAGGCATGCTAGAGTTGCATACCTCGGTCAGAGACCCCCTCAGGCGCTCCGCCGCGGCGTCCACGTCCAGGCCGACAAACGGTGGCGAAAGCCAGTCCTGGACGAATGCCGCCTCCACCGCAGCCTCCCTGTCCAGGCGGGTGAGAGCCCACCGCGGGAACGATGATCGCCCCGAGGTGGTCCGCGTCTCTCCGGGAGCACCGGTGGAGATGTCGAACCGCACGTAGCGGTGGTCCGACATGGTCTCCACCAGGTCCACCCGCCAGTTCAGCACGCGCGCGGCCAACGCGGGGGTGGCGAATGTGACGTCCACTATTGAGCCACCCCGCCGCCGCACGCATGTCTGGACGCTTCCTCTGTTTAGGAGAGAGAGTCCAGAGTAGGCTGCCCACAACTCCAACGCCCGCCCGCGAATGGAGCGACTGCCTATCTGACCTCCACAACCCATTAATTGGGTAATACGATACCCCTTGGTAAGACTGGTTGTAAGACTTTCAGGCTTCTGACGACCCGTAACGACTGTCAAAGATCCACGAATGACAGCCGGGACCAACGGCTTAACGTGCTTTCTGAGGCACGGAGGAGTCTCGGTATGTAAAGATGATCACCCATCCACGGACCGACCCCGGCAAGCGTAGCTTAACCTTAGGCATCGACCCGTGCGGCTGTTATTAGTTAGCCACAAGCTCCTCCGCGTTTAAGCGTTTAAGAAAGATAAAAATGATGAACTTAACTTTACAGTTGATAGCCTACGGTCTCAATGAGTAATTCATAGTCAGCAATTTATCTCAACTCTTTGATTTCATTCTTAATATACAGCACGTTTCCGAAAGGTGTGGTCAAATTTAAGGGTAACAACTTAACAACTTTCTCCATGGTACCAATATAGTAATCGCGAAACAATAATCAGCCATCCCATACGTTAGGGTCGAGTGGGTATTGAAGTTTGGATGGGACAGTTGATCAAAAAAATCAAATAAAAACCATTCATTTTTTTTAATTTTTTTATTTTTGTTTTTGTTATCATCAATCACAAATATTATATAAAAATAATTAATTAAATAATATAAATAAATAAAATTCAAATCAGAATCACAAAACTAAATCAAAATCATAAAATTAAGTTAATATGTATAATAAAATTAAATTCAATTTATTTGTGCTTATATTTATATATAATTAGGTATACATTATTATATTTATAGTTTGTAATAGGTATATGAGTATCTTTATATTTAAATAAATATTTATTCCTTAATTTTTCATCATTGCACCTGCTACTGTTTGTCTCTGCATCACCCAAAGGTTGACTGGTAGAAAATGCCCATGGCATTAAGTCCGCCTCTGTACATTTGTGTGCTTGAAGTATTAAATAAATAAATAAATAAATAAATTCTAATCACAAAATCAACATTATCAATAATACGCCTGTCCCTGAGTCATTTGTTTGTTTGTCATTACATTAACCATATAACAATGGGTAATGTATTTACAATCAAACCTGTTTACAAATACGCTCAGGATGGTGCTAGAAGTGGTCCGGAGCCTGCACCCCAGAGATGTGCACCGCTTTCGCATCGTCGTGTAGAAACAGTCGACACGGGCGTCGGCGAACATCCCCGACGCGCTGCAGTGCCGGGTCAGCCCCAACAACACCCTGAACGCATTATTTTACTGAACACGGAGAGCGTTTTACTGCTTCTGGGTATATGACGCCCACAGGCTGGCTGTGTACAGGGACGTACAAAACGCTCTGAAAAGAGTTATCTTGACGGCCCCCGAGCAACGAACAAACCTGCGGGCGATCATATTGGCCCTCACAGACAACGCCCTCCGCTCCCTGTCTATGTCCGCACCGTCCCTCAGGTCAGAGGTCACGATATGCCCGAGATATTTAAACTGTTCAACTCTTTTTAACTTGACACTGTTCAACATGGTGGAACAGTATCCGGGCACCTCCGACCCCGGGCCTGAAAGACCATGCATTCACTTTTTTTTTGCGTTATAGAGCAAACCGTGATCCAGCGCGTAACGCTCGCAGATGCCCAGCAACCTGGACAGACCACACACCGAGGCGCTCAGCAGCACCATGTCGTCCGCATAACTAATATTGTTGACACACACACCGTCAATATGGCAGCCGACACGAATGCTGCTGAACTCCTCTATCAGTGCGTTCACGTACAGGTTGAAGAGCCTCGGCGAGGTCAGCCCTCCCTGCCTCACCCCGCACTCCAACCTGTACGGCTCCGACAGAGCACTCGACCATCGAACGACGTTGACCTGGTTAAGATACCAGTACTTGAAAATTTCTATCAGTTCGAGAGGCATTGAGATGTTATAAAATTTTTGCCATAAGATGTCATAACTAACCAGGTCAAACGCCCTCGAGAGGTCGAGAAAACAGTCATAAATAGGTGTGCTCATATCGGATATAATATATGGTTATAATATGGTTGATAATTTGTTTTGTTGATGTTGGTTCCAAAGAGAAAGTTGTTCAGTTTGATGGTCTGTACCATACTCTTAAATATGACCGTACCTTTCCATTAATCAATCAATCAACTCAGCCAATCGCAGTCCACTGCTGGACATAGGCCTCTCCAAGGTTGCGCCACAACACCCTGTCCTCCGCCTTCCACATCCAGTCCACCTTTCCATGCTGTGTGTAAACTATTGATAATCTTATTTTTTTGTTATTTTTTATTATTATTATTTTTTGTCATTTCTAAGCGATGATTTACAAGCATTCAACATCAAGTTCAAATATCTTACCTATCTTATTATATTCTGCAAAAATATCCTTACAACGTTATAGCGTGTTCTATTCCTTCCATTAATAAAAGTATTATATACAAGTCTAGGTCTTTCATATTATTTCTTCTAATCTCCCATCTACATGGCAACGAAGTAATAAGGCCGGTATAACTCCTCGGCTATCAGATTTACGTCACGGCACAATAATGAGCTTGTATGTCAAGTAATCAGCTGATTAGTAATTAATTATAAGAGGGATTAATTGTTACTATAATAATTGTACGCTAAGAGCTAGAAAAACCTTGATACTAATTTATTTGATCTATTTCTTATCTCCTTTATTTCAGTATTATATACATATAAATTATATTTTTAAATATTATAATATAAAAAATATAAAAACATTTAAAAACATAACAAATAGTAGCCCACCGATATCGGGAACAGGGTCCAAGCTACCGGTGGTCAGGGCTGCTGAGAAAGGAACCTCCTAACGATACGCGCCGTGTCCAGAAGTACCGCTATCTGAATCAAGCCCATGATCCCGCTGCCTAACGAGAGTCTCCTCAGGTGTTGATCGAGGCTCTTGGCTATTATGCCATTGGCCGTCACGACTATCGGCACAACGATTGCTGTATCCACATCCCACATGTCGACAACCTCGTGAGCCAGGTCAAGATACTTGATCTGCTTATCTTTTTCAGCTTTCACGAGGTTCTCGTCATGCGGGACCGCTACATCAATAATCATTGTGCGACGCTCTAATCGATCTATCACCACTATATCTGGTTTGGCAACAATAGTCCTGTCAGTGATGATAGATCAATCCCAATACAACGTGATATTGCCATTTTCGAGAACTGGGTCGGGTACGGTACTTCCGATTCCACAAGACTATATTTCAGAGCAAGTTGCTGGTGGATAATCCTGGCTACAAGGTTGTGCCTATGCAAATAGTCTCCGTTAGCCAGACGAGAACCGCCAGAAATAATGTGACAGATTGATTCCCCCGGACGGTGGCATGCCCGACAGATGTCAACCGTGCCGTCCTTCACAATATATTTCCGGTAGTTGTTCGTCATCATAACTTCATCCATAATCGCAAAGACAAAACCTTCGGTTTCCCCAAAGAGGATACGGGCTTCGGATTCTAGGTCAACGGGAAGTACCCTATATTTTTTGATTTACTTGCGAGTATCAAAATATGTCGTATAAATGGCCGTATTTTTATTGCGTTGACTTATAAGCTTGATTTTTTTAGGATTCCAAGAGACCATAGACTATACATAGAATTGATACGCCCACGCATTCCTGAAAAAAGGGTCTTGACAGATAGACAGACAGACGGACAACAAAGTGATTCTATAAGGGTTCCGTTTTTTCCTTTTGAGGTACGGAACCCTAAAAAGAGCGAAAAGAACCATAGGTCGTCAAAAAATTCGTCCTTATCGCTGTCAATAGAAAAAGTGCCCAAAAGGCTGTCACGTTGTATGACGATTGTTGGGTATTTTAGTAACTTGCAACACCAACATTAAAATGTTAATTGTTATGATATCTGTGGCAAAACTGTGACACTGATCCAATACAGACGTCCTTTTAACCAAATATTATTTTCACAGCTTTCTTCAAGTTTTTTTTAGAAAATACTGACTTATTTTTTAAGAAAACATTGCTATGAGACCTCACCAATATAATTTATCATAAACCAGGATTGACTTTTACCTACTTCTGAAATCATCGACCAGAATTGGACAAACAATGCTCGTTCCATCTCTGTGTCAGAAGAGGTTCTTGGCCTGAGGATATTAATAGACTAATATTACCTCCATAGTCTGTTTTTAATAACCACTTGTTCCCAACTTTAAAGAACACAGCGATGCATAAGCAGACAACGTAAACACTATAACTTACTCCGTCCCATTACAGCGTAAAACTGCAAACTAAGCAAAAAACTTTTGTGAAATTTATTTCCTTGCTTGGGGTACTATAGGGAGTTGTACAGCACATACATTACAAGTATTGCTGCTTAAATTTGCAAAGTAGCGAAGTAGGGGCCCGAGCCGAAAGTTTCCGACTCAGAGTTCGGGTATCATTATATCTTGGTAACTCAACTTGTTGCAATCGTGTCCCTGGAGTTAGGGAAGGTGGTGGCAAGGTGGGAAGGTGGTGGTGGCATAGGTGGTTTTTTAGTTTGTATAATTTTCTTTGGTTAAATAATTGTGTAAGTACCGATGTGGTTGTCTTTTGTTTCGTGCAGGATATTTTTTTAAGCCCTTACCTGCTGGATGTAAACCTCTCATTCTTATTTTTTTTTTGTATTATTTAGACTACCTTCCAGCTCATCCTAAAGTAAGCTTTAAATTATTGTTACGCGTTGCCCACGTACCTCCCCTGGGTTAGCGCAAGCATTGATAATTTATTGTGTCTCATTAAAATAGTTTGGCAAGCTCGACTAAAAATTAATTAGCTATCACGTAAAAATATTTAAATCAGATTCATTTTCACCCAGAAAGCCAGTATAATCTATTAGATCTATGAAAACCGTCCAACTAAGCGTTTTCCGATGTAACGACCAGTGCTCGTCATGCGAAACTAATAACGTTTTTAAAAAGAATAAGAAGAAGAATTTATATCCCCAGCTTTCATCTTCAATGAGATATCTTAATAATAAATTATATTCAGTCTGTGCATTGGTAACCTTATCTTTTTTATTTGCTGAAGAAATATGCAACCTCTCAGATCTTTTGTGCCTTTCTTAAACCCTTTGTCGATATCTATGATAGATTTTAGCAATCAAGTAGTATTGCTGAGTTCTGATTTGAAAAACATGGAGGTCTGTCCGTGAAAACCTTTTCAAGGGTAGGACCTATAATAACTTAGATGAATATTGCCTCAGGCATTAAGTCCACTTTTGTACGGTATTTTTTTTACTTACCAAAAACAAAATATAAAAACATTTATTTTAACTAGGCCTAGGCTTAGTTTAGACTCCAGATCTTCCACAAATTACAAATTGGCTAAAAAAAAAAAACTAAACATACATGTTAATAAATTGAGTATAAAGTTGACTTGTGCATATAGTTTTAATAAATAAATATAGACATCGGTGGACGTGACCTTCGAGGTAAGCCTCTGCCAGTACCGTCACTTGGGTACCCTTTGAAGGCACTCAGTTTTTAACCTCTTACATTGGCATGAATGTAGAACAGTTCAAGACCTGGCTCTTATAATATTAGCCAATCGGTTATCAGTCCCTTAAACATTCTCATTTAGCGTTGATTCGGTGACTAGATAGGTATCAACCGATATTATTGTAAAAGTTTACATTAATTTATGAGTTCACATAATATTAGATTTGATCACAATCGTAATTTCCACATTAGAAAACCTCCACCAGCATACAGTCCACGTTTCTAAGCAATCTCCTAACATTCCACACTAGTTATGTAACACTAAGAAATAAATAAATCACGCTGTTCACAAACAATGTAAATGTATTCCACTATCCGTGTACCGCCGACTGACACTCTCAAGGCCCATCCGGAACAACTTTACTCATATTTCC
Organism: Cosmia pyralina; assembly: GCA_946251885.1. Classification (NCBI taxonomy): domain Eukaryota; kingdom Metazoa; phylum Arthropoda; class Insecta; order Lepidoptera; family Noctuidae; genus Cosmia; species Cosmia pyralina. The sequence goes on from OX276345.1 coordinate 1,280,596, forward strand.
TGTGATGCTATTAGTGGCTTTGATGGCAAGTTGTTGCTATCAGGTGATGGCGATTACTCCTGTCAAAGAGTGTCAAACTCTTTAACTAGGTGGCATACTTCTTGACAATAATTCAAAAGCACGTGTACCTACGTACCTACTTATATAAATATTATGCTTTGGATTTTTGTGCTTAGATAAACCCACGTAGGTCTATTCTGCATAGCCTTTTCCCAACAATGTTGGGGTCGGCTTCCAGTCTAACCGTATGCATCTGAATACCAGTATTTTACATGGATCGATTGCCTATCTGACCTCCACAACCTAATAACTGGATAATACGATACCCCTTGTTAAGACTGGTTGTCAGACATTTGGACTTCTGATTACCCGTAACGACTGTCACAGATCCACGAATGACAGCCATAAACCCATTTAGGTATCTAGAAATTTCACTGTCATCTTAATTTTATTTAACTAAATAAAATTAAGATGACAGTGAAATTTCTAAAAAAAAAGAAACTTAGGTTAGTTATTTAGAACCTAACAAGGTTCTAAATAACTAACCTAAGTTTCAATTAGTCTCGAAACAAACTTTAATTCATTTTTCGTGTGCTAAATTTTAGATGAATTAAAACTTAACTATATTTTTTCTCAGTAGCATCATGGAGTTTGAATTTGTGCCCAGTTGATGGCAATAGGCTCGCTCCTTATTACATGGGACTTATATATAACTGGCGAAATATGGGTGTACTATTTACCCACTAAAGGTGCACCTCTGCTTAATCCTTCAGAAAATGCAGGCGTAATTTTATGTTATTTGTATTTTTTTTTTGGTTTTAAATCTGTATATAGTTCATTTAGTTATTTGTTTATTACTGCAAATAATTATAATTACTTTCTATCCCCCAATCTCTATAACCACACGTAGTAACAACGCCAAAACACAATGTTAGCGTATTTTACGATTTAATTCCGTACATTTCACTCTAGTATGTACTTAAGCGGCTTACAGTACAGTGTGTTATAGCTTTACGACGCTCAGTAACGTATGCGTGTAGTTGAACTGTTAAAAACAAAACGTGGCGGAAAATTATATGGGAATTTAATATGGGTAATTATCTATTAATTTATTAATTGAGTTGGGCTTTGTAGTTGATTGTGTGGAACAGTGGAACGCGGTTCAATGGTTTTCAGTGTGTTTATTTAATTTGATGTTGCTATTAGTAGTTTCAAATTTTCTCACTTTTTGTCTCTTTTTTTAGAGGAAAGTAAGGAGCACTAATTATTGGAGTGTTAAGGAATAATGAAGGCTATTTTATTTTTTATTATTTACTAGCAGGCTGCACCCTGCGGTTTCACCCTCGTAGACCGGGACAAAAAGTAGCCTATTTATTTATTTATTTATTTATTTATGTTAATACGGTTTGTGGACCAATTACATTAACACATACAGTAAATATAACATAATCATAAAAAAGACAACAAAAAAAAAAAATAGAACAAAGATATTATAAACAAAACACAAGTTTTAAATTTATGTGCTCTCACAAAAGTGAAGACAAGCGCACAAAACAGTTTTGAGATCATCTGCAAATAGGTCACAGTTCGGGTTGGCTTCCATGACGTTATTAAGCGCAGTCAGGGCGCGAGGAACAGGGGATGAGGCGCGGGCCACTGTTCGAGTTGTGGGCACGGCTAGTAGACGGTGTTTTCTACCACGGAGATAGCTGCTTGGAACGTAAAGGCGAATCAGCTCATTATGGAGATCAGGAGCATCTGTTATCCCACGACATATTTTAAGCATGATGTACAACTGATCATAGGCTCTCCTAGTTTGTAACATATGAAATCCTAGAGATCCTACGAGAAATTTTGTTGGATATAAAAATGGATAAAATCCGTAACGGAATTTATAGAGAAATCTCAGAAATGCTTTTTGAACCTTCTCTAATAAAAGTGCATAACTAGCCTCGTGCGGGTTCCAGACACAAGAGCTCGCCTCCAACTTGCTTCTGACAAGCGTACTGTATAACAGCTGTACAACATGCGCATTTTGAAATTCTCGTGCGTTTCTAAGAACAAACCCTAGTCGTTTAGCAACCGTTAGCAACCGTTGAAATGTGGTCATGGAATGTCAACTTCTGGTCGAATACGACACCCAAGTCTTTTACAGTGTATATATATATATTAATATAATTAATATATATATATATATGTATATATATTAATGCAGGGTAGAAGCTATCTACATACTAAATTTCATCCAAATCGGTCTAGCCGTTTGAGCGTGAAGAAGTAACAAACACACACACACGTACAAACTTTCGTCTTTATAATATTATTGTGATTATAAGGAGCACTAATCACTACGCTTCCTCACTGAGAATGATTACAGAATATTATAAGTACTTACATGTTTCCTAGGGATGTTTTTGTCACCGTTGTGCTGTTTGTCCACCGCACCGGAACGGGACGTCAACGAGAAAACAGATGACGGCGCTGCCGTAGCGACAGTACATTTACCTTAGCCGAATAATCTCGTTTCTCGTTGACATTCTGTACCCGGTGCGGTGGATAAATAGTCTACGTCAGTGATGTCTAAAATTAGCAGCTAAGATAAGAAGATGAAGAAAGAAGAAGAAGAAAGAAAGAAGAAGAAGAAGACGAAAGAAGAAGAAGAAAAGAAGAAAGAAGAAGAAGAAGAAGATGTAAGAAGTAGTTAGAATTATACTATACATACAATGAAAAATATGCTTGAACTGAATGCTTGAATGTTGAATGCTTGAACTGAACCCAACCCTTGTGTATGAGATGTCATATAACCTGGGCCTTTACACATAATTTATGTTTTTGTTTTTAAATAATTAAAGCCTAAATTCACTTCCTTTTTAAAACCTTCAAACACATAATCGATTGTTCTTGTAAGTGGAGGTATTCCATAAAAATTGTTTTTTAACTAAACTATCAAAGGGGCTAAGACAAACAAACGTGCCTACTTTGAAGTTAGTAGGCTTTATAGTTCCGGAAATGACGAATAAGTGAGTCAGTGGTACTTTGCTCTTAGATAATACGTCACGCTTGTGTTCCGTAAAGGAGTGGCTACACGTGGTCTGATAAGTTTGAAGCAGCCTCCACGTGTCCATGGCGATAAATAAGTGGTGTCACATCTCTGTCCCAGTGTGTCTATCAGCTTAATACTTAAAGTGCATTTTGCTGACTGGCTATTTTTTTTTACCACGGTGTGATCTATGCTTATACTTAATTATTTGTATGTATGTAATGCTCACTCTAATGTCTCGCTGATGGTGGCGCGTGTGTTGGATCATTTAGGTCCCTTCAGAATATTTGAACTGAATGGTGCTGATCCTTGCGTCAGGTACGTGAACGGGCACTGTCAGTAGAGACGGGGCATCTTTTACTACCATGGCTTATTTTAATTAAATTTTTATTTAAAAAAAAAATTTACGAAATCTCCAAACGGCTGGTTGACACTTCCCGTGACCCAAGGGCTGGCTTTTACCTTGGCCAGCGGCTTAGCATTGCCATACAACGTGGCAATGCCGCCAGTCTCTTGGGTACTTTACCAGTCGACAGCGATGCGGAGGAATTTTTCGACGCCATATTTTAGTATTTTAATAGTTTTAGTTATGTTAGTATATAATTTTGTTATTTTTAGGTTATGTTTACAGTTAAATAAATAATATTATATACCATATTTTGATTTAGAAGAGTGTCCGTGAAGTTTCTTGCTCATTCTTCTCCATAGGGACCTACTACGCTTTGGAACGGGCGCCTAGCTTCATCTCTCTGACTGACCGACCCCTTGACAGTTCAAAAGTGCCTGTAATTGGTTTAAACTATAATATTGTAATATAATATGTGGCTTCTGCCGCGTGAATTTCAGAAATTATCCCACGGGAAATACATTTTTTCGGAATAAAAAGTAGCTTGTGTGCTATTTCACACTTTAATCTGTCTCTGTGCCAAATTTCATCCAGATCCGTTCATCCATTCTGGCGTGATTGAGTAACAAACATCCATCCATCCAGTCTTTCGCATTTATATATTTAGTAGTTATAAGATTATAGTAATTAACTTAGATAAAGGCCAGAAATCTCGATGTTTTTGATATGTCGCTATTGCAGCCATGCAAAGCAGGGGCGGGTCGCTAGTATATCAATAAACTCAGTAGGTATTCACAATACACATTTCTATTTCCTACTCAATTCCGAAGCTCCTGGGCTAGCACGAGTAATACTGGGTGACTTTTTTATCCTCTTGAAAAAATAGGTGAACGGAGTAGAAGCCTGTGGCATGCATACCTAATGTTTAAAAAAAAAAAACAAAATTCGAATCCTAAGCAGGTTTATTTATTTATTAAAACTTTATGCACAAATAAAAAAATACTGTACAAAGGCGGACTTAATGCCAGAGGCATTTTCTACCAGTCAACCTAAGGGTGATGCAGAGAAAAGACATGGCAGGTGCAGCATAAGGGATAGATAACTCGAAAAAGAATAAATACTAATAAATAAATACATACATACATATAAACACAACAGGTTGCATTATGATTTGAATTTCGATATTTATAAAACGATTTTTTTTTTCAAAATTTCTGTGTTTATTGTTCTAATATGAAAAGTTTACATCGAATTTGTAGTATTTATTGGTATTTAGATCTTATAATTTTTTCTGTCTAAGCTATTAAAAAAAAAAAAAAAACTACGTACGGCTTCTACTCCGTTCACCTAATATACCCTATTTTTTTCAAGACGATAAAAAAGCCAAAGTCCTATATACATATTATACATACTACTCAAACTCAAAACTCAAACTCAAACTCAAAGCATTTATTTCAAATAAACCAATTACAGGCACTTTTGAATTGTCAATGGGTCGGTCAGTCATAAAGATGAAGCTAGTTGCCCATTCCAAAGCATAGTAGATCCTTACTACTTACTAATATACTGCTCTACAAGAAGTTAGTACTCTATTGATTTTGTTCTAAAGAGCTGTAAGCTCCGATATCGTTGGCGGTATTGTTAGTTTAACCTCGTATTGATTGTATTGTATTCGACTTGTCTTTATTTAAAGATCTGGGATTGTGGATTTTATTTTTAGGTGCATTGTTGTCGTGTTGGGGCTTGTGGCTAAGTAGTACTAGCCGCACGGGTCGATCGATCAGGTTAAGCTGCGCTTGCCGCGGTTGGTCCGTGGATGGGTGACCATCTTTATATACCAAGACCCCTCTCCGTGCCTTGGACGGTAAGCCGTTTGTCCCGGCTGTAATTCATGGATCTTTGACAGTCGATACGGGTCGTCAGAAGCCCGAAAGTCTGACAACCAGTCTTACCAAGTGGTATCGTATTACCCAGCATCCGGGTTGTGGAGGTCAGATAGATAGTCACTCCATGTAAAATACTGGTATTCAGCTGCATCCGGTTAGACTGGAAGCCGACCCCAACATGGTTGGGAGATGGCTAGGCAGATGATGATTGTTGTCGTGTTGTATTTAAGTCTTCATCTATATGTGTATATAAATAAAAAAATAAGTCCTGACTGACTGACTGACTCATCAACGCCCAGCCCAAACCCTTGGACCTAGAAAGCTGACATTTTGCACTGAGGTTCCCTTTATAATATAGACAAGGAATAAAGAAGGAATCCCCGGTAGTACTTTCCCGTGCCATATTTTCCGACATCCACGCAGGCGAAGCCGCTGGCAAAAGCTAGTACATTATAAAATAAAGTCGCTTTTCGTGTGTCTGTGTGGCCGCGTTGTTCTTCTAAACTACGCAACAGATTTTGATGCGGTTTTCACTATCATTTAGATAATTTATTTCGGAAGGCTTGTATTGTATAATACAATAATATTTGACTTATATACAATATAGAAACCTTCATGTTTTGTCAAGTCGTAAAAACCGTGCGAAGCAGGGCCGGCTCGCTAATACAGTATAAAATAAATACTTAGGGGACTGTTAAGGCGCTACCTATTTGAATGACTTATAAATAGATTTCACGACGAGAAATTGACGATAGAGGCATTTCTAAATCTTGTGCATCTACAGAACAATCTCATTTTGCGAATCTCTCGAAACAAGTTCAAGATCCTGACTATAGTAGATATCATTTCAATCTATCCGGATCCAATATCCAATGAACGGCCAGCGTTGTCCCATCGGGCTTCCAAGTAGGCAATGATACCCAATTTAGAAAAAGTTATTCCAACAACCTTAACTGAAAACCGTTCTACTCTCTCATTTTATATACACCATACTTTTCCTCAATTCATTTAATTTAATCATACATTCAAACTCAACAATTCCCAAGAGGCGTAATTCCAAAACGCATTTTAAATTTTAAAATTTAAACATTCAAGAGTTGCGTAACTCCAAAACCCTGCCAACTCTGGAGCTAATTATGTGCTGTTATTATGAGTTACGAATTCATAAGCGGAAAAACAAAAGCTATTACTCGTCAACTTAAACTTTTAATTAGTTGTCTGAAATGCGTGCGCTGACCTTGGCAGTTTGAGTGCGGCGCTTAGTGTTCGGTAATATTATGGTTAAATAATATAGGGTTGTTTGTCTCCATCAGCTCGAAAATGTAAATTGTAGGTCGTGGGACCTTTATTGAAGGTTAAAAGGTCATAATGAATGTTTACATTTCACCTAGGTATACAAACAGGTGACAACGTTGCTCAAAGGAAACAAAAATCGTAACTTACCGTATAAATTCGTACATGAAGAAATTCTCTGTAGACTGTGTGACTGCCACTCTGAGAAGGCCCCGAACAGTTCTGCCGCGTGCTGATACCGGTACACTCAGAAATCCAGCACCTTGTCCAAATATCCCACATAGCACAAAGTTTGGAAAGCGACATGCCTTAAGTTCTATTAATATAACAGATTAAACGAAAAAACGAATATACTTACTTAATAAAACTTAGCAGTCATGATGTCAAAAATAATGTAAAAATGTACGAGTACTTACTACAATTGGATTACAAAGACACTGAAAATATGACCCTTCAGGTATAATCATATTTACCACACAAACACATACATTTTCCTCACTTACTTCATCACTACATCATTCACACACATTCATCTTTTTCACATTCATATATTCATATATTTCTATTTTTTTTGTTTTTCTATTTTTCATATTAACACACATACCCACATCCACACCTTATATCTTCAAGGTCACCAACAAACCCTCGCACTCTGTAATGGTACTAAGATGAAACATATATAGCAGTGACACACAAACGTCCTATGATAAATATTAGAATGTCAATAGCTGAACACTATCCCCGGAAATACAGTTTCCCGCCTAGTTCAGAGGCTAGGGTCAATACTCTGTGCACCACAAGATTTTCTTGTGGTGGTCATGATTCTCACCATTAAAAGTTACAATTACAAACAGGTACATGACAAGTATTACAAAGTTGTAATACTTGTCATGTACCTGTTTGTAATTGTAACTTTTAATGGTGAGAAATAAACTGTTTTATTTTATTTTTATTTACTGTCACCACAGATACCTAAACAAGGTAAGTACACAAATTTTCGACCTTTAAAAGTCGTATTGCATTTCACACAAGACACCTCCTATCACCCAGCACACCGCACTTCCATTGAAACATACTTACACGCTATTCGTTACAATCTGCAAGCAAGACTTTGACAAATGCTCGCCCATAATTTCTAACCATCTCTTCGGACACTGCCATTTTAGATAGACCTCCCCCTCCCCTTTGAACAGGATACGAAATCAAACAGCAGACGGGAAGAGGGGGGGACCATCGAGAGTGATGTGGGTCTAAGTAAAATGGATGTTACAGAAACATCGGTTCGAGGTATTATCAAGGCGGTAAATGTGCTGAGTCAGGGGCTAGTTATCTAAGCTATTACTCTTTACTAAGTGAAAGGCATTTGCATTCAGCATGTGGGTATGAAGGTGCGGTGGTTATGGATCGATCGGACAGCGGGAACGTTCTGCGTTAAATAAATTTTCCTCAGTCGCTCTCGCAGTTAACGTTCCAAAATGTTAAGTCTGAATTTATAATCGTTTAATGCCGGAAAATTGCCTTAAACCCCACTTCTACTTCATCTGGGCAGTCTATTTTGTTTAACGACTCCTATTATTGTTGAGTTGAAGCTTAGTATTATGCCTAAGTTTTCTGTGAACATTTTCTTCTGTCAGGGATAAGATTTTAGGAGAGACTTATCTCAGTTAAATTTTCAGTTTATTACTTTTCAAGCATTTAACATTCATTTATAATTCCTTGGCATTAAAGGTTTTTATGCTTATGATCCATCTCTGAAGAAATGCTGATAAAGACAGTCGTGATAAGCAACAGTTTCATTCCTTCCCAAAGTAGATGAAAAAATAATAAGTCAGTCGCTTGACCTCAACCTAATATTATCTAATATTTATCGCTTGGGTTGCCTACACGCTGTGCAGTAAGAAAAACAAAAAAAAAAAACGGTCAAAAGCGAGTCGGACTCGCGCCCCGAGGATTTCGTTCCGATTTTTGAAAAGTGTGCTATTTAGAGACATCGTTTTATTTTTCTTGCAATCTTTACATAAACTTCTATCACATAGAATAATTTCAGATTTTTCTCTATGCAGACTTCGGAGATAGGGGGGGGGGGGGGGGGGGGGGTATTGTTTTTTACATTTTTCATCAAAATTCGAAAACTGCGCGGCCTAAAAAAACTTTTAAAAAAATGTTTGAGAAAGTGCAAACATCGCTTTTTCATATTATATCCCACACGCCCTAGTAGCCCCACTTCGAATTTTTAAGACACCCTTTCAGTCCCTCTTGCAAAAAAAAAATCTTTCTTATTTGCAAAATAGTTGGGCAAACGTCAACTAAAACTGCTCCAAATTTCAAGTTGATAGCATAGTAGTTCTTGAGATATTTAGCTGTCACAGACGGACAGATAGACAGCCATACAGATTGAGTCGCACCATTTTGTTACGTAACCCTAAAAAGCAACTTTCTAGCTTTGTATGAGTAGTATAACCGATGGAGTAAAGCTGTGACCGAATGGTGGCCAAGGTTAGGCCGAAGAAACCAGGGCCGTCCAAAAGTGTTGGGTTGATGATATCGTCAAAGTCGCGGGAAACACCTGGACGAGGGACGCAGGAACCGAGAAGTGTGGCGTAAAAAACCTATGGGCCTGTACCAGCAGTGGGTGATTTTTGGCTGAGGTGATGATGATGAGTAGTTTATGATTTTAGAATAGGTAGCTTCTTGGCAAGACCATGAAATTCGAACAAAAGTTTGCACATTATTTTTATATGAATTTGAAACTTTTACAACCCATCGGTTGTTATCTGGGTCAATATAAATTTTTAATACACTTCGAGCGATCCTGAAGTTGATGTACGGTCAGCAATAGAAGTCGGTTAACGCTCCTACTTTTTGATATCATCTAAATTAACACAAAATGATACGATACCCTGCTTTTAAGCATTTCATTTATTAATAAGAGTTAATTTTCTTTAAAATTTACATCTATTCCGATTTTAATGAAGTGTTTTTCTGAATAATTAAAATTTAAAAAACTCATCTGTTAAACTTTTGTTGCTGATTGTACATAGTGACTGTAATGCTGGTAGCAACGATATCTTCTTTACAAGCACCGTTATTATAAACTAGCCTGCGTGGAGATCGGAAATTATCCCACGGGAACGTACTACCGGGATAAAAAGTATCCTATGTCCTAATACAAGTCATGGTCTACCCACTTGCCAAATTTCATCCACATCCATTCAGCTGTTTTGGCATGAAAGTGTACCAAACAAACAAACTCACTTACTCGTTTATGATATTAGTTAGGACAGTTATGATTAGGATTGATAATTGTAATAGCAGTCATTGAGAAATCCATATCGAATAGTGAAAGTTTTCGTACTGACATCCCTTTTTCACCGCTTTTGGCTCCATTTCACCCCTCTGACCCCCCTTGCGCCCTTATTTCTACCATTATCAGTTTTCAAACACACCTACGTCACACATTGTTATGCCATTCCATTGTTACATTTCCTATTTTGTTATTCTCATTATTTTCTCACTCGTTTCTGATCGAATAATGGGAAAAGTACAGTCGGCAATGAAATAATAAAAACAATAACCGATTCAGTTTTGCAGTGAGAATAACTTTAACAACGGAATGGGAAGTGGAACAAACATCAATAATTAACATGGTAATTAATTTGTAAGGGTATCATTTATTAATGCTGCGTTGTGGTGGTATTCGTCGATCTCGTGATTCATCAGGCCGTGGCCTAATATATATGTGATCGACGCGCAAACACGCAATCTATGCGTTAATTTTTAGGGTTCCGTACGTCAAAAGGACTCATCGGAACCCTGATAGGATCACTTCGTGGTCCGTCTGTCTCTCTGTCTGTCTATCAGTCTGTCAAGACTCTTTTTCTTAGAAACGCGTGGAGGTATCAAATTGAAATTTGTATCAAATACGTAGGTCTATGGTCCCTTGGAGCTGTAAAAAAATTAAGCTTCTAATACTCCGTTTACTTTCAATCCATTTCCACGGCGACTTGCAAGGAAATGGGAAATAAAATGAGCAACGCGAATGTGTGAACAGGTCGCTTCCCTTACGGTTGACGTTGCCGCTTGCCTTGCCTGCCGATCCCCAAATTGGCGGTTTTTTGGCGGACATCAAAGGGCCGGCAACGCGAGCGCGAATTAATGTTTATGTAGGTATAGCTTTCTCGCTCAGTCGCCAACACTGGAGATCGTAGAAATTCTTGATATCGAATTTCTACGTTTTCCATTGTTGGAAAGACATGTGACGAGGCAATGTAAACACTCGTTTACCTTGACGTTGCCACAGCAATATTCAGGGAAATATTTCCGGGTGCACGAATGGCAATGGCAACGGCTGAATGTAAACGGGGTATTAGTCAACGCAATAAAAAAATACGGCCATTTAAAATAAAAAGAGAAGTCCGGACTGACTCATCAACGCACAGCCAAACCCTAGAACCCTGAACCTAGAAAGCTGAAACTTTGCACAGATTCCCTTTATAATTTAAACAAGGAATAAGGAAAGATTTCCCGGTAGCACGTTCCCGTGGGATATTTTCCGACATCCACGCGGCCGAAGCCGCGCGGGAAGTGCTAGTGCGACATATTTTGATACTCGCAAGTAAGACAAAATCTATAGGTTAGGTACTTACCGTTGACCCAGAATCACGAAAATTGGCAATAAGTAAGGTCTCACAGCACAAGTGAAGGAAAAAGTCCGAAAATCGTCAATTTGTAATTTTATCACAAATTTTTTTTTGGGATTACAAACTTAAATGTGCAGTTGGAGAGTTGACCGTGACTTAGATCAATGTAAGGGAGAACATGTTTTTCAACCAGAATGTTAAGTTTGTTTTAGGGATAAATTCTTTTCAACTACTTACGGAACCCTTCATTGTGCGTGGTCCGACATGGACTTTTTATTCGTAAAAGAATTCATGGATAAAAAATTTTAATGCCTTGTAACATTTTGTTAAACCTTAATATTTGCATGCTATGTTTTATCCTAGCTGTGTCATTCTAATCATATTATTTACCATTGTATACCTACTTACCATGTTTTATGCAAATTAATGTTTGCGTAGTACTCGCAACCGGCGTGCTTGTATGACTAGATGTCTGAACGTAAATGAAGCAAAAAGGAGTATGTAAGGATCGTAGCAGAGGTTGCGTTCTATAACTGCCTACCCACATAGGAAGAAATCATGAGTTTATGTATGTATGTGTGTAATGATTTGTTATTATTATTATAAACTAGCTGAGCCGACAAACGTTGTCCACTCAACATTTTAATAATTCATACAAAACTCCTTTAGAAAATGCACTTTCAGTTTTCCCAAATTTTCTCATTTTTCCAGCAACTTTCCAAACATTTTCTTTCATACAAACCTTGTACTGATAGTTACAAACACAACAAAAACAGAATTAGCCAAATAGCTGCATCCGCTCTGAAGTGATGCGCATACATAGATACATTCGGCAATTTATTTTTACATAAAGGTACCTATAAAACTGCCGTTTTAAATAGAAAAAAAAAAAAACTTATCAAATGAAACGTTGTAGATTAACTTTTGCCATTTTAATGAAAGTTCGTTGATGCCTGTGCTGTAGACATTCTGGGGGAATTGATGAATTCTTTAAAGGCTTTTTTCGCCGCCTCATTAGATTTGAAATTTTTCCCCGGGGCTCATTGTTGAGATCAAAATTTCCAGAACGGAAGCTATCAAACCAAAAACGTACCGTGCGTTCACTTGCAGTACCTTATCCATATACGTCGTTAATATTGCTTGCTGTCTGTGCTGCTTTGGTGCCACGACGGAACGTATTCGAAAAAAGAACACTATTTTGATTTTTCTATGGTTACAGAAACATTGATAAAAAAATCAAATGAACAACAGATTTTTTTTAAAGATATTGATCTTCACACTAGCCGGTTTCAAAAATCGAACCTATTATAATAGATACATTTTATTCGTCGAACTCGAACGCATCGTCGCGCCGACAAAGGGCACATTCGAGTTTTACGAACAAATGAGTGACAAATTTTCGCGACGATTGTGTATTCGCGCGTCGATCGCTTTTATTAGACCACGGGGTAAAATTTCTGTTCTATGTCTGTTTTGACGGTTTCATGATAATAATTAGTGATATTACACACACACACACACACTCTCACTCTCACTCACACACTCGCATGCCTGCGTACGGGCTGCGTATTTTTTTGTGTTTTAGTTTTTTATTTATTTTTTATTTAATTTTAATTTTCTTTATATTACTTTAGAAAACATGTAAATTAAATTAATTGATTTGGAAGAGCGGAGTCTCCAATCACTAGTTGTTAAGGTTTGTTAAGATGTTGTTTTTCATTTTTTAGATACAGATAGTATGACGAGTATGTGTAATTTTGAGGTAAACTAATAAGCAATACTTTGTTGTGTTGGTTTTGAGTTACGGATATTATTATAATGATTTTTCGCCGCATAGTTTTAAGAAACAGTCATTTTCGTTTGTCTTGTAAAAAATAAATTATAAGGATACTTTATATGTGTAGACTCATTAAGTGTCACACTATTGTGTAGATGTTATATTTCAAGTTAAGAAGCAAAAGCGAAAAAAATAACCCAAACTCCACCAAAACATACTTTTAGGATTAAATTTCTAACAACTCGTACAGCATTATGTTTGTGGAAAAATTCGTTGCCGCAGCCATTACCTTTGAGTTCACATTCTCACTTGACTATTACAAAATATACGGAACCAGATGTGGTTGACTGCTGAGTCAGTTTTTCTTTCATATCCGTAACAGCAAGAAAATTGTATGAATTCGATAGAACGGACAAAGGACCAAGCTTCGTGTAGATATTTTATGTTGACTGTGAGTTTGAAAACAGTTGAGTCAACTGGAATATTTTGATTAAAGTAGCAAAGTTATGCTTGCTGGGAACATGCATGGTTTTAATAAAATGTTACTAACTTTCAGAGGTTTGTTTGTATAACTAAATATATTCATAACAATCTCGACATAGAATAAATAACTAGACAGCCTCGACCTTATAATTGAATTTTGAAAACATTTGGATTGTACCAATATAACCAAAGGCTGTGTTGCATTTAACTTTCTCGAAACCACAAATTTTGCTCCATAACTCAACTGAAACATATTATTGTTACCGATTAAGCGAGTCACTAGCTAGATCAGTATCCCATCTTGAAAATAGTGGCACTACATTCATATCACCAAAAAAGTAGCTTATAAGACCTACGTGCCCACAGCGGGTTTCTCTCACAATATTCAATCAAAAAATGTTCACCGCAACGTTTCCAAAACAATGTCGCATCGGCATCGTCCCAGCCGTGCGTTATCCGCACCTCCAGGGATTTCCTCTTGCCGTCGTTTGTCGTAATTGACAAATTGCCGGCACACGTCGCAAACCCCGAGATTATTTTATCGCGTTACAACAGTTCGGTAATTGTATTAATTAGCTCGGTGGCGTTTCTCGTGTTGACTGTCTGTTTGGCGAATTTTATTAATGCTGGTATTATGTTTGGATGTAATTAATAGGTTGCCTAAATATGTTTTTTGAGTATATTTCGGAAAACAAAGAGCACATAAATGCATAATGCAGTTAATAAAATGCACCGTAAGTGTGTGTGTAATCAGCCTATAATGTTCCCACTGCTGGGACACGGGCCTCCTCTCTGTGAGAGGGAGTGGGCCATAATCCACCACGCGGGCCCAGTGCGGGTTGGTGGATGTCACATGTCTTCGAACTTTTGGTTCTAGGACATGCCGGTTTCCTCGAGATGTTTTCCTTCACCGTTTTTGCTCCGATAAGTAACCGTAAGTATCGTACACGAGAATCACAATTTTGACTTTGCAAAGAAATAAATAGTCACAAAAGTTAATACAAAAATGCAAAAGCTCGCCTGGTCCAACCGCGGCAAGCAAAAAAATCTCCATTCATAATTAAAAATGAAATTTCAGACCACCTACAAAATAAATAAGCGAGTAGCCAAACATTTGGACTACCTAAAAAGATTTGCGCGCAAAAAACCTAAATTCACGTACTGCTACAGAACCAAATGTACCAATTTGAGCGTAAAATTAACTTTGTAACGACGTAATGCCCAAGTGGGCTAAATGAAAATGGTAAATAATAAAGTAAAATCGAGAGGGCGTGCCAAGTCAATTTTGCAACTTAATGAATCGAAAGTCGTTACGGATAAAAATCGTTTGCTCCTCACGGATTGGGTGTAATGTCCCAAATGTTTGGTTTTCCTTTATCTGATTAAGGAGTCAATGGGGCTGTTATAAATTGTTAGTTTTAGGTACTTTTAACTTTATCTTGACTGTAATGTGTTTATGGAGGTAATTGACTTAGCTAACTAGATTAAAAGTAATATTGAATATTCAATGAAACGAAATTGTATTGTGTTGGATTGTAAGATATTATAATGTCTATAAGCATGGACATTATAATATAAACTCATCCAAACATTTGTTTTTACACAAATAATATATGGAACTTCCAAAGTTTTTATTTTATTTTAGGGTTGACCCCTTATTAAAAGTTGTTCGTAATGATGATTAAAATGACCCCTTTTAAGGATAATCAAAAATTAAGCTTGTATATCTTTATGTAAGAAATCATTCAAAATAACGGCGTAAACCATTCCCGAATTAATTTTATAAAAAAAACTATCGTTCCATATATTCAGACGCACACTTTCTGCCTTCTATGTTGTTTTCCGTGTGGCTAAGTTATTACTAAGCAAGCTAAGGCATTGATATTCCATGATATTAGTCTGGCCTTCAGACATTTTGACTTGACTCTTAGCTGCCATGGCTTATTTTTAATTTTAATATTTAATTTAGTTGTTTTAGTTATTATCTTTTTATTACGGACGCTTTTTAACGTGCACGTCTTTCTACATTGTTCTCACATGTATATTTTCAACTTGAACGATGTAACCAATATTTTGTAAAAATATTATGATTTAAAAGAGTGTCCGTGGAGTTTCTTGCCCGTTCTTCTCCATAGGGATCTACTACGCTTTGGAATGGGCAACTAGCTTCATCTTTCTGACTGACCGACCCATTGACAATTCAAAAGTGCCTGTAATTGGTTTATTTGAAATAAATGCTTTGAGTTTGAGTTTGAGTTTGAGTTTTGTCGTGATCTGTTTATTTATGAATAGGGTGAAATAAAAAATTCTGAATGATGAGCAATGAAATAGAAGCTAATTTATGTATTTGGGCTAAGATAACGTATATTTTTTTTCTTGAGTTATTTGAGCTACATACCTATTTGAAAGTTATTCATAATCACAAGATATTACCAGTTTTGGAAAGAAATAACATTTGTAGAGTGACACTCATAACTGTACACACAGTCAATTGATTTAATAAATAATAATAATCATTTTATTATCAGGCAACTAGGCCCATAGATAAAAAAATAAATAATTCAAAAAATTAAAAAACACGACTGCCCTGCCAAAAAACGAACTAAAAAGTAAAAAACAAGTTGTATTCCCTGACTAAACAGATAAATAAAATTGTTATTGCAGTCGGGGGACCTCTTAGATTAAAGAGTATTCCACAGAATGGTTCCCCGACTGCAATGACAATTTTATTTATCTGATAAGTCAGGGAATAAAACTTTGTACGGTTCGTAACTTCGTACACTTACAGAGTTATTATTGTTAATCTGGTGGTAGTTCAGGTTGAAGCGCGTAGAGAAGAGATCACTTAAAAACGAACTAAAAAGTAAAAAACAAGTTGTATTCCCTGACTAAACAGATAAATAAAATTGTTATTGCAGTCGGGGGACCTCTTAGATTAAAGAGTATTCCACAGAATGGTTCCCCGACTGCAATGACAATTTTATTTATCTGTTTAGTCAGGGAATACAACTTTGTACGGTTCGTAACTTCGTACACTTGCAGAGTTGTTGTTGTTAAGGTGGTTGTTCAGGTTGAAGCGCGTAGAGAAGAGATCACTTAGTTCCCGTTAGGTTTATTACGTATAGTGATACAAGTAATACTGTTGACGATTCCTTTCTCTAATGTTAGTCACGGCGTAGCAGTAATTGCACTCGCTGATTTATTGATATGTATGAATATTTGTACCTAGTATTAAAATGACGCACGTTTGGTGCATGCCACCGCGTCAGCAAAACATGTACCGTTTAAGACTGTACAACTTGTTTTTTTCTTTTTAGTTCGTTTTTTGGCAGGGCAGTCGTGTTTTTTTTTTTAATTATTTATTTTTATTTTATACATTTTAGTGACAATGTAGACATTCGCAGTCTTACTAAAGCCTGATTAAATCGTTTGCAGCCAAAGATTAAATGTTTGTTTTGCATGTACATACCTAGGTACCTTTCCTATGTAAAGTCTTGATATCATACATAATTTTGGTCCAAACTTCATAGTAATGAAATTGAAATATAATACTGGCGTATCTTTCATTCAATCCCTTTAATGATTTATTAAAATGTTAACAATTTAGCAATCTAGTTCTTAGGGTTGTTTAGACTTAGAGATCCGTCTATTGAGCCACCGGTACTTGAGCGCATCGTCAGAAGGATCATCTCGTGTCTCTCCTCCATGAGCTGTAAAGTAGCATCAGAGAGCTTCTTGACTCAATTTGTACGACGGGTCTTGAAGATCTTAGATCCGACCGCATGGACAGTTTTCATGAATCTATTGTTATAGACGTCCAAGGAACTCGTTAGGCACTCGAAACGATTCTGAAGTTCGAGCTGAAAGCTTTCGGGGTCTTGGATTTGGATCGGTGCTGGACGGAGCGTAGACTTGACCATTCGAGATCTTTCCATCTTGATGTTTAAGTGCAGTGTGCCTCTTACCATGCGGTGATCACTTCTGTTACACACCACGTTGATCACAGAGACATTATTGAATACTTGCTTCTTCGTCGACATAATGAAGTGAATCTCATTTTTCCTTGCACCACCAGGGCTCTGCCAGATCCAATTTCTGTCACATTCTCACGTCAAGTCAGGTTTTTTTTAAAAAAGGAGTTCATCATAAAGTGGCCCTCCTTTTCCTTAAAACTTGCCAGTAGGTGACCCTGGTCGTTGCGACGTCATCATCGTCTCGTTTGCCCAGTTTCGCGTTGAAGTCCCAAATGACAACGGTAAACTGAGTTTTAGAGTTATGCATGGCTCTGGAAACATCCTCATTTATGGTTTCCAGCTCATCATGGGGGTGTGACGAGGTCGGGGCGTAAACCTGTATGACCTTCAACAAATATCTTGCAGATATTCTGAGTACCTATAAGGTACGCCACCCAGATCGACACACTCTCAATCTTGACCATGTTGCTCACAAGGGACATTATAGACAAGAAACCCGACACCACCTTGGAAGTGCTGATCTCCCTCTGTGCCTGTCTATACCTATCTGATCTCCTTCTATCCCGGAAATAGAGCAAGTTCCCGGATTTGAGGATTATCGAGTCCTTCTCATCTCTTCGAACTTCAGATAACCCTATCGTAACCTGCTCAATTCTTCCTCCAGTTCTGTGATCTTCTCGTCGGTCCGAAGCGTACGCGTGTTATATGCTGCCAGGTCCAGTTTTGTTACGGTGATTGTTATAGCCGGATCTCGCGAAGTGCACATTCTGCGTGAAATCCCTCGTCCTGATAATAATTAATCTATGGCAATGTGTAGGTACATAATATGTCTGGCTCTGACTGGCAGGATTGCAAAATACTTATTACTGTTTGGATGTGTGGATATGATGATAAGATATGTTTTTTCACAACAATATATTTCTATAATTTATTTTACACCTAAAAAAACATCAAAAAAACGAAAAAGTGGCTTAAATAAACCAAGGGAAATGGTTTGAAAGCTTCGGTTCCATAACAAGAAATGCTCAGTCTGACAAATTCTAATAGAATATAGCACAATTTTTGTTTGGCCAGCACTTTCAATTTGGACCAAAAATGTATAAAACGTGGTTGATGTCCTTCATGCCAATAAATTATATTTTATTTCTTTAAATTGCTGTTCAAGGCCTTCAATTTGATACCCATATTGTACAAATTAATGTTTTATAATAGTCAAGATAACGTTTTACATTTTCATTTACGTTTTTAAGATTGGTCGCAAAAACGTACATATAAACGTCTAAAAAACGCGAAAAGGGCCCAAATTATACGACATTAATATCGTTTAGTAGGTATATAGAAGTCAGCCAATGACCGTTGAACGTTACATAAAAGTTAAATAAAAGTACAAAGACCGACTTTTTGGTCCAATACTTGTTGTGATGAGACCCTTATGTGACCGCGTATGTCACATTGCAGTTGTAATGACGTTGTACAGTGTCAAACAATACGAATCAACGACAACCGTTTTGATTCGCGTGTTTAATATTGTGCGTGTATGAAAGAATAAGAGAAAAAGTAAATGAAGTTAATTTCCATGATTTCAAATTATCTATATTGAATCTACATTATTTAAGTTAGTGTGATATAATACTAATTGTGATAGGTATTTCTTCAGGGAACTTTAGTTTTATGACAATGTATATATGTGTTGTTGTAAAGTTTTTAATGCCCTCCTCTATTTCTTTGTAATTCAAGGGTTTTAGTTAATTATTCAAGATATGTTTTCATAATAAAGCTCCAACCATCTTGTCTAAGTTATATGGCGACCTCTATAATACACTAATATAACAAAAAGGTCGCATATACTTTTTCTTGAGACCATGACGCCCCGGCCATTTTCAGCTGACTTTAGATTTCTCTCATCATTACTTACTTTTTAATTGAATCACTTTTGAATGACAAAATAAAATAGAAATGGTTTAATTAAAGTGTGGGTTTGACCTATAGATGATTTAAAAGTCTACTTAAAGTTATGTACTACCGTTGAAATTCAACATTTTAGTCTCATACAAGTCTTAATTAGTCTTCCATATGACTAAAACAGTTTTGTAATATATAAAGGTCCTGCACAAACTTTTACGCGGTGTTTTAGTTATATAAAAGTTAAACAGCTGACACCATTATATGACGTCGTATAAGTTAGTCTTGAAAACGTTTACTCAACATATGCACTGACACCATTGTACGACGTCGTATAAGTTAGTCCTGAAAACGTTTACTGAACATATACACTGCTTCCATTATACGACGTCGTATAAGTTAGTTCTGAAAACGTTTACTCAACTTTATAATAAGACATTAAAGTCAGGTGACTGAAACATCGTAAAATGAACGTCTATTTAACGTAATAGTTAACTAAATACCGATATATAACCGTTTTATAACATGAAGTCATATAAGACTGGAATTATACGACGTTTTTGCTAGTTGGGATAATAATTGAAGAAAAAATTTTTTTTTCACTTTTCAAAATTGAGCCATACTTCCGCCATATTGATTTTTTTCAAAAAAAGTATAGCCAGTGTCACTCGGAATGATGTAATGATTCAAACGATACCCCATACATCCAATTCTGTTCAGGCATTTTTAGGGTATGGAGGAATAAAAAAACTCACATACAAACATACATCAACCCTGAAAACATTACACTCCTTTGGGCAGTTGTGTAAATTCTCAAATTTATCTTAAAAACAATAATAAACTAATACATAATAATAAATCTTATTATAACTATAATCATACACGTAACGTCGGCGTCGTGTTTCGCTGCGTGGTGTGCGTAACCGTCCTCGGAAACGTCGAAATATAACACCTTTCGGCCAAAAGTCGGCTTTCGGCTTTAGCAAGAGGCTGTCATACTGGTACACGCTACGCAGGTACGCAGGTAGGTGTTTATACTTAGGTACGTCCGGGTATGTACTGTACGTACACACATCAAATCTTTGACTTTAATTTCGAACAACTTCTACCACTGTCAGTCCCCTCCTAAGATAACCAAAAGCTAATCGTCCCTCCCTCCCCCCGCCCCTTCCATAACTCCCTAGATAAGCTCCGAAGTAAACTCCACCAAAATATACAAAATTAAACATTTATATCGATGATAAACTTCTGCCATAATTTCTTCGCCTCCAACTTAGGCACCCACTTCCAGTAATTAATGGCATTGGGTTTTGATTAAGCAAATAAATGATTCCTTTACAATTTTAAACATTAAACTTTGTTCTTGGCTGCAATTAAAATGTTTCTGTATGACTTGAGAAATGGATCCAAAGCTTGGGGCAGAAGAATTTCTGAAAACTTGCTGTCAAATATCGGTGTATTATAAATGGGTGTTTGTTTGATGTTTCAATGTCTTAACTTTGTTACAGATCTTTGTGAACGATTGATGGATAGACTTTCTGAATATTACTGTAGCTCATTACGTATTTTATAAGAAAGAAATAGAAAGGAAGATTATTTGCGTCAAAATGATAAAAATTGTAAAAAAATATAAGCAAACCACTGAAAATCAGTCCTGCGCTGTGTGCTGTGGGCCCCTCATAGCACAGCATCATGCTGAGTAGAAGCCTTCTTATCACCGTCACGACGTGCAGCTGCCGACTACTTCTCTTTCGTGCTCGTAATTAGATAAGATAATATAAGATTCATTTAGATAAGATAAGGTTTATTTCTCATCACAATATTATAATAACACGTATACAATACACCATGAATA
Organism: Cosmia pyralina; assembly: GCA_946251885.1. Taxonomy (NCBI): domain Eukaryota; kingdom Metazoa; phylum Arthropoda; class Insecta; order Lepidoptera; family Noctuidae; genus Cosmia; species Cosmia pyralina. Next base: position 1,301,792 of record OX276345.1, read on the forward strand.
TTTCAATATTGTGGGAGACTGGGGCCTAAACTAGGCTCTAGGCCTGTATTTCAGGACACCAGGTCCACGCCCTTTTACAAAATGATACCTTTAATTTTGTATTATTTTGTTTTTTATTTTGTACTTGTACACTGACAGGAATCTAAAAGATAAAAAAGAAGAAAAATCAACATTATAAAAAAAATTGGTTGCTCGAGTGGAAAATTTTAAACTTTTGTTAATTAGGTTATTTGTGCGTGGAAGAGTGTTGGTGTGTGTGTGTGTGTGTGTGTGTGGAGTGGTGTAGCTCCGTGCGAGTGACGTGTGGGTGTGTGTATGTGTGTTAGGCGCATTTTTTAAGACTTGTAAATGATGATGTACATAAATTTGTATTTAGTGAGGTTATTGGTATAGCTGCGATAATATACCATAGTGGTAAGTAAGTTTTCAGTATCCTTCTAATTAAGTTGTTGTAGTAAGGCGGTAACTTTCTTTTTGCAGATAGTTTTAGTGAGGTTAACTATAGGTGATATTCTGTGTATTTTGTTATATGGAAAACAACCTAGGTGGCCAAAGTACCGCTTTGAAAACTGGGTGTATAGATTGATCTGTTAAACGGCGGTCTACGGGGGTGTACCGTCTTTTTCGATGTGTGGCCGTGGGATGACAGGTTAGTATTGAGTGCTGTTTTAATATGATGTTAAGGATAAAAAGTTGACGCTCTGTCAAAACTTTGGCCTCCTTGTATAAGATCTCTTTATAGATGTTTGGTTTTATACTATGTAGTGTGTGTGTGTGTGTGTGTGTGTGTGTGTGTGTGTGTGTGTGTGTGTATCATTTATTTAAATGCTTGTTTGTGGCTATGTAATGATGACAGCCACACGTGTTGATCGATCAGGTTAAGCTACGCTTTCCACGGTTGGTCCATGGATGGGTGTTCATCTTTACATACCAAGACCCCTCCGTGCCTCGGAAAGCACGTTAAGCCGTTGGTCCCGGCTATTATTCGTGGATCTTTGACTGTCGTTGTTGGAAGCCCGAAAATCTGACAACCAGTCTTGCCAAGGGGGATCGTATTACCCAGTAACAGGGTTGTAGAGGTCAGATAGGCAGTCGCTCCATATAAAATACTGGTATTCAGCTGCATCCAGTTAGACTGGAAGCTGACCCCTACATAGTTGGGAAAAGGCTAGGCAGATTTTTTATAGGTACGGTCGAATTGAGGAGCTCGTGGCTAATTAATAAAGGCCGTACGGGTCGATCCATCAGGTTAAGCTACGCTTGCCGGGGTTGGTCGTAGATGGGTGACCATCTTTACATACCGAGACTCCTCCGTGCCTCGGAAAGCACGTTAAGCCGTTGGTCCCGGCTGTCATTCGTGGATCTTTGACAGTCGTTACGGGTCGTCAGAAGCCCGAAAGTCTGACAACCAGTCTTACCAAGGGGTATCGTATTACCCAGTAATTGGGTTGTGGAGGTCAGATAGGCAGTCGCTCCATATAAAATACTGGTATTCGGCTGCATCCGGTTAGACTGGAAGCCGACCCCAACATAGTTGGGAAAAGGCTAGGCAGATTGATTGGTCGAATTGAGTAGCAGATGAGTACGTATCATTTATGCGAGTTAACTTAATATGCACGTATTTTTGTACAAAAACTTTTTTCATCAAACATTTTTTTCTAACGATTAGAGGCTAAAAGAGATTAAAGAGTTTTACATTAACAGTAGATGAAGGCCAAAGAAAAGATGGATGTATATTGTGAAAGAAGTTTTGACTAGAAAAGATCTAATTTCCACGGTCTCCACAAGCCATGAAAAAAAAAAAATTACTTTAAAAAAAGTAAATACCGACTTCAAAACCAAAACCGAATAAAATAACTTTCAAAAAACACTTAACAGCTTCTGAAGTCGGTGTCAAGCTAAAGTGCATTGAAGAATTGAAAACACCGACTTCAGAAGCTGTTAAGAGTTTTTTGAAAGTTATTTTATTAGTTTTTGGTTTTGAAGTCGGTTTTTATTTTTTTTAAAGTAAATTTATATTTCCATTTTTAGTTGAATATACAATTACATAAGTAGGTAAGCCCAAGTCGAACGAAAAGAAGAATCATCAAAATCCGCTTAGATATTCCGGAGATACAGTGCATTTATGCATATAACTTTGTACATAAGAATAATTATATAATGTATTATACTAAAACCTTCCTGAAAGTATGTAGAATTATCAAAATTGGTTCATTAGTTTTTGAGAAAATCGCGGACAAACAAAGATACATACATACATACATACAATACGGGTCGAATACAGAACCTTCTTTTTTGAAGTTGGTGAAAAAAAGAAGATGTCTTTTTTTGCACCGACCCCAAATACATTTTAATAAAAACAAGAGAACAGTTCGATAATGGAATTATTGGAAACCGAATAATAAGTTACAAGATACCTGTAATATTCAACTTGATAGGGAGTTCTGCTGAAGTGAAACGCTCCTCCACGATAAGCTAACAAGCTTAGCTGTGCAGTAACGTTTGCAGTTACTTATACCTGGAAACTTGCTAATAACTCCACTAGTACTGCTAACTGGTTCATCTTGATCAAGGTTTACGTCAACACAGTTAAGTGAATTTACTGGATTTTACGACAGCCACAGGGCTGTTGATTTCTGTGCTTTACACATGGTTAATTAAAGTTTAGAAATGTTTAGGAATGTTTATACAAAAAAACCCGCCAAGTGCGTGTTGGACCACGCACAATGAAGGGTTCCGAAGTTAAGAATTTATCCCAAAACCAAAAATAATCCCAAAAAAAAAAAATTATGTCATAAAACTACAATTTTTTTCCTTTACTTGTGCTGTGAGAGCTTGCTTATTGTCAAATTTCATGATTCTAGGACAACGGGAAGACCCTATAGGTTTTTATTTACTTGCCAATATCAAAATAAGTCGCATAAATGGCCGTATGTATTATAGCGTTGACTTAGAAGCTTGAGTTTTTTAGGTCTCCAAGAGATCATAGGCTTACTTACGTATTTGATATTAATTTCAACTTGATACCTCCACGCGTTCCTGAGAAAAAGGGTCTTGACAGACTAACAAACACACGGACAACGAAGTGATCCTATAAGGGTTCCGTTTTTTCCCTTTGAGGTACGGAACCCTAAAAATCAACTAAAGTAGTTAATAAAAGTTTAAATCAATGGTTAGAAAAGGTTAAGCAGAACGTTGACCACATAATATTAGTGTACTATGTTTACTTACCTACTAAATACATCTGAAACATCCCTTACTTATATGTGATAAACCACATTTTATGCAAATAATTAGGTACTTCGTTTTCACTTGTATAATCTAACCAAGGTTCACAAATACTTTACGCGTGGCATTTTCATAAAATTTTAATTTTAAATCAACTTTGGCATCTTTGCCCTTCAACACAAAACAAACAACCCCGGATTTACCAATTACCATCTCACCTTCACCGCACTTCAATTCACTCGATACCTTTCTCAACGATTTTTTTTTTCAATCAGCTAAAATATTTCGAGGCCGAAAGGAAAGAAAGTAAGCTTTTACTATAATTACACGTCATCAGGCCAGTCTGAGCTCTGGAAGAATGCGATGAGCAATGATCCCGGTTTACGAGTTCCTCCAAATGTAATTTAAATGAGTGATCAGAGGAATCTGATTTTATTTTCAATTAACAGTGCTTGTGTTTATTTAGTGATGTCTGGTAATTCGTGTTAGTGATGTAGTTTTTGAATTGCGACTGCATTATAAAGGCGAAAGTTTGTGAGTGTTCGTGTGTTTATATGTTTGTTACTTCTTCACGCTCAAACGGCTAAAACGGTTTGAATGAAATTTGGTATGTAGATAGCTTATACCCTGGATTAACACATAGGCTACTTTTTATCCCGGTTTACACGGGTGGAACCGCGGAGCGCAGCTAGTATTGTAAATGTGAATGTAAGTTTGTTTGTTACCTTTTCACGCCTAAACACTGAACCGATCATCCTGAAATTTTGCAAATACGTTGTCAGGTGTACAGAAACGGACGTAGGGTAACTTTCAGCCCGAAAAAAAGTACTGTTCCCGAGGAAAACAACAATAACAATCTTATGGTAATAGATAGCGCCACGTGTCTTTCAAATCATGATTGAATTGTATTATTACAAGCATAGTATAACCCGAATTTATTGTCAAATTCTAAATTAACGCGAGCGAAGCCGCGAGCAAAAGCTAGGATAAAATAATTTTGAAAGAATTCTTTCCTGTCGAATAAAATCAACCTCACACAAAAATAACAACCCCTTGATGATCTCACCTCCACATATATTATACTCTATCAAATCCTTATTATCAGGGGCTGAACCAAAATCGACACTTCACACGAGAAGCCCTCAGACATCACACAGACGATATTGTAGGTAATTTAAAGACTGAACATCTTGGCTGCCAAAGAGGATTACGTACTTCCTATGGCAAATATTTGCGCCAACATTGCTTGAAGTATAGGGGGACATGGATGTTGGAAGAATAGGGTGATGGCTATTTTTGTAATATGTTTTATGATTTGTTAATATCATGTAAATTATGGCAGTAAACAGCAAAAAGGTTATTCCATAATACAAAATATGTTTAATTAATTATTAGAGAGTGATCTTCCGAAAGATATAGGCACGTTAGATAGATAGAATACTCCTTATTATGCACACCATAAAATTTACTGATATAAATGTTGAAATTTCACATAGGGTGACACAATGGGCGGTGTTATCGCTAAAAGCGATCTTTTACAGACAACCTTTGGATGGATTAAGGGGAGAAGGAGAGATAATATAAGTATTGTCTCTCCTTCTCCCCTTAATCCATGTGATTTTTGGTGTTAAGACACCACACAATCACATGAACGACCACAAAAACCAAAATGTCAATAGAGATATGACAAGACGACTTAAACTACGTAAAATAAATTGGCAACCTAGATCGGGCAACGCATTACATTACCTTCAGAATTTTTTGTTTTTGCAACTGTAATTTTATATTTGTCATACCATAGTTTTAAGACCCCATTACAAAGACTCCGCTGTCCGTCCGTCACCGGGCTGTATATCATGAACCGTGATAGTTAGATAGTTGAAATTTTCATAGAGGATGTATTCTTGTTGCCGCTATAACAAAAAATACTAAAAAACAGAATAAAATAAATATTTAGGGGGGGACGTGATTTTTTTGCCGGTTTTATAGATAATGGTACGGAACGCTTCGTGCGCGAGTCCAACTCGCACTTGGCCGGTTTTTTTATTACCCGACTACGGCGAAGCAAAAAGGACGGTTATGATTTTGACCGGTATGTATGTATGTACGTCATAAACTTAGTTTTTATCCAGATTATTATAATACTATTATAGGCCTAGGTTAATATTTACTACTGAACTATATAATGTACGCACGGCTACAAATCATGCTATACATTTCCAGTATAAGCTGATCTCACATTGTATAGGATTTCCTTACAATGAGAGGTCAGTGTAAACTGGATTTTATAGCTTGATGTGTAGCCGTGTGTACACTTTTTTGTAAACTTATTATTTCAATACTTTTTCTTTAATTTAAAGAAAAGCGAAAGATCGCTGTCCAGCGTTAGAACAGATTCTATAGAAGTTGGAATATTATTGTATTATAGTACAGAATAGTTAGCTGTAAGTTTACACTTATTTCCATCGTCGAGCTAAAATAATTATTGCATCTTCAATACAGGTGCCAGATTATTGCACGAAACTTGTAACAATAGTGCGATAGAATAATAGCATATAGACTAAGTTAGTCTGTACTATCGTTCTGACTATTATTCGAAGCTCTCTGGTAGAACAAACAATGTAAGCCGCGTAGAAACTTGACGAAAACGTATCACGTTCCTAAATGTTTGGTTGTTTGAAGCTAGCGCTCGGATTTCAGACGAGCCGTCAAATATTCGATATTTCCTTCCAACTGGACTGTGTTTTATAAGTGTAGGTACTGTGAGACCTTAGATCTCACTAAGGGCTGTAGCTGCTCTACAATCAAAGATGGATCTACTCTTATGACTCAGTTATATATTAAATTCATAATCTTTTATATCTAACACTTCGGCCCGTGGCCGCCTGACTCTACCTGTCCCTTATTTTTTAAATCTAAGTTTGTCGCATAAACTATTTAAACATCCGCGGAGGTTGCATGCTAAACCACATAAGGTTGCAAAGCCTCTACAGTACTTAGGTATTTTATCTTTGTTGTTCAGAATCCTTGATGGTTCACATGCCACCCGACTTTTTGACACTTGGTAAATACTTTGGTTTTGTCTGATAGCAATCGCTGGTTAAGGTAATTATAGCAAAAAAGCTGTCTAATATAACCAATACCATAACCAGCCTATAATGTCCCAGCAGAGGGAGTGGGCAGTAATCTACCACGCAGGCCCAGTGCGGGTTGGTAGATGTCACATGTCTTCGAATTTTTGGTTCTAGGACATGCCGGTTTCCTCACGATGTTTTCTTTCAACATTTTAAGAGCAGTGGTGATGAAATGGTTTAAACAAAAATGATCAAATAATTTAAACAAAGGTTCGAGAACCCGCGGTTCGAACCTACGACCTACAGAAGTCGCGGCCGTTACTACTGGGCCATTACATCTGCTCTCATAAGACCATTGTAATTGTCAATTTACCTGTTCTTTGCCACCCTAAATACATTGCGGAAATCCTCCGTCTAACAAAAGGTCATGTCGGAATCCTAGAGATAACTACAAATTATTTCTTCAATAACCCCTAGATTTATTTCTATTTTCTTGGGCTCTGAATCAAAGTAAAGCATAATAACTAGATAGATTACTCTAGATCTATTATTGTTAGCGCTAATTCATCTCACATACGGCTGAGTAACGAAGATCGATCGCTTCTAGTGCTTATCTATCTTTTAATTTTCATTTGTTTCTTACGAGACTATGTGGGATGATGTTTGATAGTATATCTATGATAGTAAGTTGTTTGACATTTAAACTTCAACTTCCCAAATAATTTTCGTCAAGGTTCAGTTGTATAAAAAAATTAAGGGTCGAATTTGAGAACCTCCTCCTTTTTTTTCGCTTGAACACCTTTATAAATGCGCCATTACAGGTTCCTAGGAATGTAATCCTCGGAAGACCGTGTCTTCAATAATTTAATCTACGTTATATGTCTGTCTGTCAGTCAGCTATGGAATGATTTCTACACAAAGTTTAGATTAAAATCGATCTGAAGCTCCACAGAGTATATTTCAGCCTAAAATGTAGATTTTGCAAATTCACAAAAGCTATGGACATACAGGCAACATTTCAAAGACAAAACCGGTGGTGAACAATTTCTTAAACTCCCATTGCCATGAGATTAGAACTTTGTGTCTTCCAATAACTCATCAAAGCAAATGCGTTCAGTATTCTTTGTATACTTATGTTTTTATATCTGTAGTATTAATCAATTTAGGAACACTTGGAGAAATTACTTTTTCTAAGTGCAAACAATACTGTGCATGTCATTTTTTAAGTGCTGTTTTTCCATCCCTAGGTTTTTGTAAGTACCATGTTTTAATTTTTATAAAAATGTTTTTATTATTTTGGTTTCTTTACTTTGTGTAGTTACTTTAAAGAGTTATCTATTTATACTAATTGGAAAAATTGTATTTTTGTGAAATTCGTAGGATTATTGTAATAATCCTGATAAATAATAGCTTGTATATTTTCCCTGAACTTGTTCCTTTATTTATTTTGTGTGATATTTCTCTGCGCCTTGTTTACCGCAAATAAACGTTTTTCTTTATTACAAAAATGTTTTAGATTAGTTTCAATAATCTGGTCCTTTGCAATTACCTATTCATCTATTGTTGGGATTCTTACAAGTAATAAAATAACGTTATAATTTAGATGTTACAAGTCAAAAAAATTAAGTAAATATAAACAATGTTGTAATAATCCTAGGACTTTCGCAGATTTAATTTTTCCAACTGATCCTGGGACGTATTATTATTATTACCTATATTCATTCAGCACCCTTACCTAACCAGCATTAACGTCTAGTTGAACAGTTCTTCAATACCTAAAGGGTCTCATAAATGATGTTGCGTGTGATGCACGCACGGCACGCAACGGATTTTGGTTTGTTTGTATGGAGAAATTAAAATACGGGCAGTACCGGTAGTGGACCCAGTGCTATATAAATTCATACAAAGCAAACCGGAATCCGTTGCGGCCGGCGCGGCGCGGACCAGTGGACGCTCACCTTAATACTTATTTATCAGACTGTGAGACCGGCTTCAATACATTAGCAAAACAAAAGCTAAACACATGCGGAGCAAAACACGCGTTACTAAAAAGCAAAAAGGGCAGGTTACGAATTAACTTTGATGGGCTTGGACCTGTAAAGGGTGGATAAGAAATTTCAAACGTTTAGAAAATAAACTGGATATCTTTCCTTAAAATGTCTTGTGATATTGTACTCTTTAGAGTTATAACAATTTATTTTATCACACATCAATTCAAAAAGTTTCTAGGTGGATTTTCAGTTTTTATTTTGTTAGGGTTCCGTACGTCCGAATGAAAAAACAGAATCTTCTGTCCGAACCGTCAGTACCGTCATCACTGGCAAGTGGCTCCGAATCTAATGGACCGATTAAGTTGAAATTTGGTATACAAAATGAATTTCTGTGACCCAAGCACAGTAGTTTAGGTAAATAAAAAAAAATTAAGACTTCTGGGAGACTTCTCCGTGTGACACATTTAGGGCCGGTTGTTTCAAACGGTTGGTTAACGTACGTCAAATAATGACGACGTAAGATGTTTAATATAAAGCAAAACACACTGCATGAAAAACTCATTGTCTGTGAAACAACGCATTTTTTGGTTTGTCGATACTTAGCGCCATTTTTGACGTATACGCGTGTGTAAAGTGGACGTGAAAAAACCCGCCCAAAGGGCTAAAATAATGAAGGGTAAGGGTCTAAATAATGATTTTTTTATAATTTTTAAATAAATAGTTATTAAGTTATATCAGAAAATTAGATGAAAATTTACCCTTCTACCCCTTATCTCCGAAACTACGGAGGCAAAATTTTGAAAAATATAATATAACAGGTACATAATAATAGTTCTATACTTATAGATTACAGGAAAACCTGTAAGAAGTCTATGGTTTTAAATAACATGGTAAATCCCTCAATATAGTGCGTACAAAGTTTCTTTTCTAGTTGGAATGTATGGGAGAACATATTGTTTTTCAACTACAATGTTAAGTTTGTTCATGGGCTAATATACTAATTCATCCCAACTACGGAACCCTGTATTGTGTGTAGTCCGACACATACTATGCAATTCTCGACACTATTTAAATACGGAGCAGCAGACGATCCATCCCAATAGCATAATCCCTTAGTTTACGAAACCCATAGACGGCATATTCTGTAAACCACGAATCATATTTCTTATAAATGTACCTACAAGGAAATAAATCCAGAATAAAATATCTCCAATACACTATCACTTACTCACCTAACATCTTCCTACTAAATCAAAAAGAATCCTTCCATACTGTAAGTCTCACAAAAATGCTACTTTCACAATTTGGTCTCGTTTGTGCCCCGTCACCATTGTTTCATTACATGTGCCCACTTACAATCACGTGTTTGTCTGCCCTTTTTTGTGTCCATTTCATAGGACGCTACCTGTCCGAATGTAGTAATTGAATACATCAGATAGCTTGGTTTATTTTTATCGGGATGACGAGATGTTTTTGTGTGGGTTGAACTGTTTAAGGTTGTATATTAATTGGAATTGGACTTGGATTGGGAAGTTTTGAAAAAGAAAACGTTTAAGTTATGATAAACGCTATAGTTAGGGCTATTTTGATTATAATAACACTAGTTTTTTTACCACGGCTTCGCTCGCGTGGATGTCGGAAATTATCACACGGGAACGTACAGTCAACAAAAGAAATATCTAGGCAGGGTAGAGTAACATATTTGTATGTGAATTGCTTCATGTTTAATTTTATATATATTACTTTGTTTTGCAATTAAATACTCCTACATTGTAACACACCAACACAAAATTGTATATTGTCACGAAATTGTACATGAAGCAATTCACATACAAATATGTTAGTATACCCTGCCTAGATATATATTTTGTTGACTGTACCTCCGGTATAAAAAGTATCTACATATGTGCCAACTTTCATCGAAATCCGTTCAATCGTTAAGGAGTGAAAAGGTAACAGACAGACAGACAGAGTTACTTACGAAATGTACCGGTGTTTTTCTGAGCTACAGCTTTAATTATTTTCGCATACCTACGTTTGTCTTTTTCATTTTTTTCAGTCAGTAGGTGCACCTACTGACTGAAAAAAATGAGTGGAATTCATAAAAAAGAACAGTTTATTTTCAATTTAATAACAGTTTACACTGTAGCTAGCAAAAAGATGTTTATTATTGATAAATGTTTTTTTAAGTAAGCATAACACTTGCTTTTAGTTATATTTTTGTTAATTAACCAACATACCGACGGTTTGGTAAATATTTGTGAACATGGCGCTCTAAAATATTTGTTACCAATATTGGGTACGAATTTACACTTTCGTTCAGAGAATATCTGTGATACATGTGTGCAGGTAAATATTTGTTAACGCTACAAAATGATTAAATTATCAGAGTGATTAACAAACTTGTATGTAACGTATACCTATGTAGAACAGTGCCATCTATTCGATGTTACTGTTCCAAACAGGTATAATAAAATTAAATGAAATTGTTTATTTTGTAAATAGGATTTTTTATATGTTGTGTAATCATCACATTTACACGTTTCAAAATATATATACTGGATGTACCAGAAAGGTGTGGTCTAATTTATTAGTGTGGTACAAACCATCAAACTGAATAATTTTCCAACGAACCAAAATAATCAGCCGTCACATACATTAGGTATTTAAGTTTTGAATGGGACAGTGGATATTTTTTTCACGATTACGATGTTGGTTCCAATGGAGAAGGTTGTTCAATTTGATGATCTGTACCACACCCTTAAATTTGACAACACCTTTCTGGAACATCCTGTGTAGAAGCTAGATGGAGTCCTATCTGACTACCCCAGAGAAGAAATGCCGAAACAACTTAAAAAAAAAGTTAAAAATAAATAAATAATAATAATAAAAATTAAAAAAAAATATATAAAAAATTAAAAAAATTAAAATGATTAATGATTGATGATTTTTTATGATTAATTAATTATTTGTTAAATAACGTTAATGTTAAATGTTATGTTATGTTGTTATGTTAAATGTTAATGTTGTTGTTAAAATTATAATTTGGATTTAATAAAACTTAGGTAGCATAAATGGTATATTGTAAGGTACTGACCTACACCTTCTTATCCAACAACTACATAATCCTGGTTCTTAGCTCGTTAATCTCTCAAACGGCGCGCTCAAATGACGTAACCGTCAAACGCGGCCGCTCATTACTTTTAATGAGAGGCACGTTCATTAACACGAATCAATTGAACCGAACCAACTTACCAATTAAATAGTACACCTTTTTCAATGGATTTCAATTAAATCTAATTGCGTGAGAGTTAATTTTTTAATGAGATTCACTGAAAGCAATTCAGATGAATGATATTATTAGACTACATTGAATATTACATTGTATTGTTGCTACGCCGTAGCTCCGATGAAGATGCGCGTAGCTGATCGGTTAGATGCTACGCGAGCTACGCTGTCGTAGCAAATAACCGATCAGCTACGTGTTGAAAATACTGTTGCTTATTGGACGTTTATTTTGTACGGGACGGCTATTTTTAACCGACTTCAAAAAGGAGGAGGTTCTCAATTCGTCGGAACCTTTTTTTTTATGTATGTTCCCCGATTACTCGAAGATGGCTGGACCGATTTGGATTTTTTTTGTTTTGTTCGAGAGTGTCACAGTTGGTCCCATATAAAATTGATTAACTTTGCTTCGGTACTTTTTGACTTAGCTTCAGTAATACGTATTTTTTCCCCACTTTTCTATGGATGATGTTCTAGTTTGTTTTGCAGGTAGTGGTATTTGAATTTGTGTGGGGTAAGTACACAACTAAAAAGTGAAAAATAAAAACTTTTTTACAAAAAAATACAACCGACTTCCAAAATCAACACTACAAAGTGAAAAATAACTTTAATTTCGGAAGTCGGTGGCAAAAAACGAAAATACATTTAACTAGACACCGACTTCCGAAATTAAAGTTATTTTTCACTTTGTAGTGTTGTTTTTGGAAGTCGGTTGTATTTTTTTGTAAAAAAGTTTTTTGTTTTAAAGGAATGTTTTTAGGGTTCCGTATTACTGCTTCTCTTCCGTACTACTCCTGGTGTTATGATGATCGGATATAATGCGTGGTAAATCAATGAATCAACTCAGCCTATGGCAATCCACTGCTGGACATAGGCTTCTCCCAGGCTGCGCCACAATACCCTGTCCTCCGCCTTCCGCATCTAGTCTGTCCCGGCCAAGTTTCTAAAGTCGTCGGTCCATCTAGCTGGGGGGCGTTCCACACTACGCTTGCCGATACACTCCTCCACTCCAAGGCTCGTCTGCTCCACCGGCCGTAGATCATTCGAAAAACATGGCCAGCTCACTGCCACTTCAACTTGCTTACTCTGCAGGCTATGTCAATAACTCCGGTTCTTTTCCGGATAACTTCATTACTGATCTTATCCTTCAAAGAAACTCCGAGCATAGCCCGCTCCACAGCGCGCTGAGCGAACTTGAATTTGTGGACCAGTCCGACTGTCAGTGTCCACGTTTCGGCACCGTATGTCATAACGGTGCATGGTAAATGCTAATTTCAAAACCGTGGTTACACGTTTGAAGAACGATAACTGTTCATGCTTCTACGGCATAAAGATGATGTCAATTCCAATTTGTTGCCATGGACGAGATGTCGACTGTACCAACTATATGTAAAAGAACGTAGTACAGTCAGCAACAAAAGTCGATTAACACTTGCAGTTTTTTAATCTTAATTATTAAGCGAAATATTTAATTCAAATTGGAAAGGGTTTATTTTAATTTAATTTAAATATTTGAATTGTTTTTTTTTAAGGACGCTTTTAACGTTCTGCATCGTTCTCACATATGAAATTTCAACATGAATGATGTAACCATTATTTTGTAACCATATCTTGATTTAAAAGAGTGTCCGTGGAGTTTCTTGCCCGTTCTTCTCCATAGGTACCTACTATGCTTTGGAATGGGCGCCTAGCTTCATCTTTCTGACTGACCGACCCCTTGACAATTCAAAAGTGCCTGTAATTGGTTTAATTGAAATAAATGCTTTGAGTTTGAGTTTGAGTTTGAAAATTTTAAGATCATTAACTCTTCTCAGTTAAACGAAAAAAAAGCAGTTTATCGAATAATTTTGTGTTAATTTAGATGATGTCAAAAAGTAGCAGTGTTAACCGACTTCTGTTGCTGACCGTACTTTTGGAATGTGGTAGGTCTACATATTTGTATAGCAAATACGAATTTTGGCTGAGATTCATTACATTTTGAACACCAAAATAAAAATTAACCAACTACCCTATATGAATAATTCTCATATTGCCCGTGCAACATGATATCCTAAAGTTTCATAAGCGAAATATATCGGAGTCCATTTGAAAGGCAAGTGTTCCCAGTAGGACGATAACTCACGCACACACACTCGCTTCAAGGGCTTGTTATCTCAATAGTTCCACTTAAATTATTTAATTTTATAGAGGAGCGTAGAATAATATATTGTAGTTGGAGGTTTTATTGTTTACATTATGTTGCTGTTGTGTTCATGAGGATAAACATATTTTTTTAACTATAATTTGAGCTTAGATTTTGATACAGCGCGCAGACCTGCACCCTAATTGCATAACACATTATCGATCGGAGTTGGTTACGTTTTGAAACAAATTGCTAATCCATTGCTTCATTATGTTCGAAAAATTTGTCTGCTCGACAACGCAAATGACGCAATAAGTATTGTTGAACTGTCAAAATGAAACCAACTCCGATTGATAATGTGTTACACAATTAGGGTGCCTGTAACTTACAAACTAAGCTTTTTACTGTAGTTATCATCAATATTTTTGTTGTTGGTTGTCAGGTTGTGCGATTACGGTATGAAAGAACTTTTTAACTAAAAGTTATCAGTTTGGTCGTTTTAATGACCTTTGCTAATTTGTCAACTCTCAGTAATTGGCATTAATAAAATGAGCAGCCGTGGTACTAATCAATACACTAATAATTCTCGTGTTTTTAACAACGTTCGCAATCTCCTTCTTCTGATTAAGTTGCTATTAACTTACTCGGCAGATAATTTTCATACACTTTCTGTTCCATTTTGAATTTATTCGGTAAGTAGCTGGCTATTCGGATATCGTGAAACAGGCCCTTAATTTGTAAAAAATTTACAGATGATTAATTGATTGTTTTTTTTTTTTGCATTTACCTACATTTTTGACATTTGATTGTCGCTGGTATGAGATTTGCGACTCGAATTTGAACGTTTTTAAGTACGAGAATTGACCTTGAGACTATAGCAATACGGGCTGATATAAAGTACCTAACCAAAATAGCTTTTTAAAGAAGTAAAAACTCTGTATTTGACGACGTTTTTGATATGCAAACTGATTTAATGTCTCTACTTACAACAAAAAAAAAAAATGTAAATTTTAAATCTCTCAAACACAGACTAAAATTTTCATAACCCCGAAAAACTATACCAATTAAAATGCAAATCCGAAGCCAGAGTTAAGTGTGCAAACCCAACACGATTCATTTCAGCTGTATTTTACAATACTGTGCGGCCACTGAATATTTATCACGCGTTCGTGGCATTTATTATGAAACCTATGCAAATGTGGCAAAATAAAGGAATCTATTTGTCAGAGAGAGTACCGTGGGGAGGTATCTCTGAAGGTCCGGCTACCCTTGGGAACTGTAGCTTTTATAGTTGGACGGTGATGAGGCGAGAGTATGAATGAGACTAGGCCTGTAAGTCGGGTCTGGTCTGTAGGCCTCTGTGTATCTTCTTAGGCAACGCTCGCGGCCACGAACGATGCGACTTACGTCAAGTGACAGAGGGTTAATTCTCTTATTTTTAATAACGTTCGCAATCTCATCTCAGTCTCAATCTGTCAAAAATTGTATGGCGTTTAACAACATTATTGAAATTTTATTGTCGCTGGCATGAGATTGCGACTTGAATTTTAACGTTTTTATTTACGAGAATTGGCCTTCGCTTGGCATATTTTAAACGGCTTTCATTTGTTGTCTCCGTTGTCACTGTTGCAAATACGTGTCATTTGGGCGTGTAGCTCGTGGCCACGGGGTCAGGAAGTCTACGAAATAATAATAATAGTTATGAAAAACTATAGTCTGGTAGACTAGCCGTTGAAACTTTTTAATAACGTTACTTTTAACATTTAAGTTTTTGTATCATATTTTAGGCGGTATATCAGCGGAACTTGATCCAAGCTAAGAGCCACAATCATTAGTAAATGTCAGAGGAAGAAAAATTGGTAACCAATCTCCAACCAATAAGTTGGTTGATTGGTGGTTGGTTAGAGGGCATGAATATTGATTTATTATTAGTACACACCAACTGGTTTTTGTTAAACTGACAGAAAGCTGTTCACATTTGTGTGAATGCGAACTTTGACTCATTCATACTTCATGGTTTCTGAATTTTACGTGTGTTGGTTAATTTTTACCTGGATTTTTTAAAGATAAAATGTCTCGGTATGTTTCCGTGTTTACGGGCCGCCTGTCTCATGGATTTTGTAAGGGATAATAGAAAGGGTAGCAGCAGTTCTATGGGAGGTTTATATTCTTCTTGGCGTTTTTAGAGCTATTGGAAGGGTCGATTTGCTTACGTAAATATTTGTAGGTATCCTTCCAAAAACAACACTACTGGCATTGTTCGTAGTAAATACTTAAAGATTTTATGTAATATGCAAACCACCATATATAATTGAAGTGATCAAGTTTTTGGATCGTTTAATACTCGTATCGGTGCAGGGGCTGAGTTGCATTATTGATTTTTATCTAGAAATAAGAAACTATAAATCTAGCATTCCTGATTACGTGGTTATTTTTTTTTTTGACAGAAGATCATGTTATATCTATTAAAAAAAAAACTACGATTTGAGAGAGACTTTTAATTTTGCGTGAGGACAAACCCGATTAACGTCTGCTTAACCATACATTTTTTCATAAATTTTTCAAGGCTAAGTTTGTGCTGAATTAATACCTACCTTACTCCATACTTTTCGATAAAAACGTAATATTATTTTTTTTTATTTTATTACAATGATTTACTTAGCTTTAAATATATTAAGCCCCACAAAACCATGTCAATAGTTTGACTGTGGGGGCTGGCGAGTCTTTATTATTACCTATTACTTTACACATTAAAATCTTAAACTCTTTACTTTAGGACTTAGGTAGCACTGTAGTTAACGTTTCCAAATAATATCTTTTTAATTTATTTCTGAAATGTATGAAACGATACGTTTTAAACTACTCGCTATGACTTTTTCCCGTCTCACTAGTCCGACTCCATACAGAGACCCAAACACCAGCTAAACTTTTAACAGATTCAAATTTTATTCATACACATTCTGAATTTTTCCGAAAAGCAAATAAGATGTCACGGGAACGTCCAACTTTAATGTTGTAAGACTTAATGAGAGCCGGCAAAAACCCACATGAAGTTGAAAAATTGGACGATTTTAAACGTCTCCTTTTCCACGATAAATGTCAGCAGAAACATTTCAGAACTGCCGTCAAAGTCGAGATTTAAGGTTGAAATAATGTTTTGAAAGAAAAGTTTTCGTTCGATCGGAGTCTGTGTGAATGGATTTTGTTATTTTATTCTTTTGTTCGCTTGAACCTTATTTCTTTTGAGAGATAGAAGCTTAAATAAATCACCGTAGAAATAATATTGCTCCAATAGCATGGTTGTCGAGAGAGCAGCGAGAATTTAGTACTTAAAGATATTGGGAGATGATTTTGTCTGAGAAAGTCAGTAAGAATCTCTCAATATTAATTGGAGCTTTAGAGAGGGGTATAACAGTGTAAAGGAATTCGTGGAAAAGGCTGCCAATGCTCAAATATCAAATATTTTATGCGACCAAAAAACAGGTTTACAATTTGCTACATTAATTTAGTTTAAAAAAACTGTGTTGCAGCCATTACCGCCTACCAGAGGGGAGACACATTCAAACATTTCTTTGACTTAGGCAATAAAATAAAAAAAAAATAGTTATAATAGAACCTAAAGCTAAAGTAGGTAGATCAAGTATTTATCTAAAATATTATTATTTACATTTAATTCTTATTAATTAAATACACATTCAAAATAAATTAGGTTAAGATGTTCCAGATGTTGGTTGAATGATTGTAAAATATTTTTATAATACTAATACATTATAAACTTAGTTTAACTTGTAATCTGCTACAACGAATTAAAATGGTATTCGGCTTTTTAAAATACCACTTACAAAATCCGTTTGTGATCGCACATAGTAAGTAATGAATATTTAGATTTTAGATTACAAAAGGATTTTTTCTCGTAAATTGATATAAATGGAGAATTGATGAATGATAAAAGGTTTTCAAGTGAAGATGGCTTACAAATACTATTAAAAATTATCCTCTTTATTCATAGTTGAAATTTACATTTTGAAATGATGTCTGCTAAGATCAAAATTAAGTATATAAAGATAAAACTCAGTTTTTATCAAACAAAAATCTCTGAAAAAGACTTAAAGATTGATCTAATAAAATTTTCAAAAGCAGTCATATATCTACAATCTCACAGTTAAAGAATGGGAGCAATATTCTTCTACATTTACAGTTTGAGAATTTACAAATCGAGAGGCGTTTTCAACAAGGCACGTTTTCCACCACCATCAACCATGCATCATCACATCACCATCTTACTATCCACTGTAAAGAGATTTCGTGGGCATATTTAGTAAAATCAACAGGTGACGGCGACAATTCGATAACTAAACGATTTGACAAGTTTCTTTTATACATTTTTATGCTTTATTAAACCTCTCGCAATGTGACAATTTTGTAATTTTTTACAAATTAATGTCGCATTTTCAGTTACCTACGCAGCTGGTTGCATGGCCAATTTATCACATCGTTTAACAGTTCTTTAGAATCTAAACAAACATTAATCCATACTTCATACAGCATCTTCCTTAACAACGAAATACGTACATCTATTTAACATCCAACAAACAATACTGTTAAAACAGTATCACGATCCAGCCGTCGCGTATCGTAGTAAATGTAATAAGTACAGAAACGTGTTTGTGGACCAGCGTGCAGCGTGCAGCGTGCAACGTGAAGCGTGCCCAGCAATGGAACGGCTTAGCAATTGCGTTTGCATCGGCACTGTGTAAACGTGGGAACAACTTTGTTTCACAACGGACTTGATAACTGTTTCATTGTTGTTAGAGTAAGTACGTGCAAAATAAGTCATTCAATATGTTTAGGTGAAGAATTTTTAGCTCGTATGAAGAATTTTATGGTCTTAAAATTAGGGCATGTTTTAAAATAGCGTCAACGAGAGGCGATTCTTAAATGTACTTTGGGCACACCCTGGTCATTCAGCTTTGCACCATCTTGCTGACTGGCTTTTGGAACGAAGTTATTCAAAGTGGCTTGCGGTAGGAGTTAACTGGTGGAAATCGTCACGTAACGAAAAAGCGTTATGCCCCCTTTATGCGACTTTCTTTCTCTCTATCTGTCTTTTTCTATTATATATACATAATAGAAAGAAACAGAGAGAGAGAAAGTGTAAATTTGGTCAAAATGTTATTCCAAGATGGCGGCTGCGAAAAATTTAAAATTTTTCATCATGGGTAACGTTTTCATGGTTTTCGAGGGTGTTAAAGTCAATAGTAACGTTAAAATGTAAATTAAAGATAGCGGCTGCTAAAATTTTCAAATCTTTTTTCACGGGTGTCGAATTCATAGTTTTTGATGGTGCTGAAGTCGTGAGATCAAATGTAAATCCAAGATGGCGGCTGCGAAAATTATATTTTTGTTTTAAATGATACCTACGTGAGATGGAACTTCGTTCCCGGGGGTCCCCCTTTTTTTTTTTTTTTTTGTGGATGGGAAATCATCAAATGACTTCTCCCGCCGTGGGCAGAGGCGGGAGGGCGTGTCAGATTTTTACTGACTAAAACCCACCCATGTTCCTTCAGCTGCCCGTGCCAGGGCCACGGTATCTCTTTCGAACTACCCGCGACCCCGGCGGCATCGGCCCAATTGACCCCGTCACTGCTGACATCTCTTTGAGGCGCGCGTGGAACACAACGCGCCGTCGACCCGGGCCTGGTCCTTACCGGACGGCGAGCTGCCCATTACTCGTCTTCCGCAAGCCCGCGCCTACGGTGGCCGGGAATCGGCAATCGATTCCCGCCGCCCAGGGCGTCTCCTACGGCGGCTAGGGGCGCGAGGGCGCGGCTGTTGCCTCTCCCTCACGCGTTCCGCTTCCTCCTTCGGGAGCATTACTGCTTCGCAGAAGGAGGTGATGGCTTCCCATGCACTCTCGCTCCGCACCATGGCCTGGACCAGGTTTGGACGCGAGAGATCGCCGCCGCCGATCGCCTCCGTGAGAACACGGCGGTGCTCCGCCCAAGCCGGGCAGACCTCCACTGTATGCTCCACCGTGTCCTCCGGGCGATTCCCGGGGGTCCCCCGACCGCACACTTTTTTTTTACTACTTCATGAGCTATTATCATATTCTCGTGCGTTACGAGAGAAGGAGGGATAATTGATATATACATGTTACCGGCAATTTGTATAATACAGGTATTCCATACAATACCTAGGTATTCCTATAGAATACCTGGGGCGTCCAGGAAATGTATGAAATATTATGAATATTAATGTCCGTTACATACTTTGCCTAGGTAATGTATACAATTCCCAGGGATTGTATAGAGTACCTGCTGGGTCACCGGCAATGTGTAAAGTAAATAGATTTTGGTCTGTATTTATCAATGTTAGGTGCTTTTTGTCTCCGACCAGCCGTTTTAGTTAGAATAGATTAGGTTCAAAAACTTTCACAGAACCGAGTTAGCCAACTCCGACTCCACGTGGTACTTGTTTGCCCTATCCCAAGAGTGTTTTTTAGAGCCGGAAGTGCATAGGGAGGGCAGCCTCTGCCCGCGGCAATAAGGTGAGCATAGGGGCGAAGAGGCTGCACTTCCCGTAGCGCCGGAGAAGATGCGATTCTCAACTTGCCTATACAATAATACAATATCTTTACAACAACTTATTTTACTCGGAGTTGATAAAGTTCGTCATCAGAGGCCTTAGTGCGAGTTTTGACACTTACTCGATCACGTTAACGTAAACTTCAATTTGTACTGAAACTGAATAAGCGCCACCTGGTGACTATAATGGAAAACACAATTATTCCATACAAATTGACGTAAGTTAACGTTAACGTAAACGCGATCGAGTAACTATAAAAACTCGCACTAAGGCCACTGTTTTTTGTAAGACTGCAGCTAGTGCGAGCACATAGTTTAAGTATATTGCACACATTGCCGGCTGCGCATTTGGTACTGTATAGAATACATAGGCAAAGTATAAAATAAAAAATATTTCATACTTTACCCAAACGTTTTATCGTTTTTCGTATTGTATAGAATACCGGATTATACAGATTGCCGGTAACATATACATTTTAATTAATTAAACGTATATGGTGCTTGTCACACTGCACTACGTCATAGGAAAAGTCATGTCAACAATTTTCTTTGCCAATTTCAACAACATTTTTTTAATTAAAACTTTAGTAACATTCATGTAAGGTATATATCATCATAACATTATCTTACTGACATTGAAATTAGAACCCTAACCCAAATTCACGAAGGTACAAAAGAGCGCCATTCATTCTGAAGGTCCCGTGCCCAACAATAGTCAACACTCCTAATATCCGACCAGGAATTGGGACGATCTCATACAATCCCATTTAAAGTTCTACAGAAACTTAATCTTGCTAGTTTACACTAGATAAAACTTACTTCCACGACCTGAATTTTGTTCCGCTGAAACTTTTGCGAGTGTTAATTTCATTGTATTGTCTCGTCTTAAGCCGTAGCTATACACGAGCAATTTTTGTCATTGTTTCTATTTACTTCCCGGAGATACATGCATAGATTTACGCCTTTTCTACTGGGGTTAAACAAGAATTACAGAAACCACTTGCTCTTATCCTTACATATTCTTTTAGCTTCGTCCACGATCATAAAAATCTTTTAATACACACGCGTCGTCAGTGGCGAGCACTATGCACTTGACCTTTTTGAAGGATGGCACCTAATAAGGTCTGTGTTATTTGTTTTTCTAGTGCGTTCCTCTGGCTTTTTCACTTACATCGTCTTGTATCTTGTAGATACCATTTAATTTTTAATCCTGTCCATTTGTATCCATTGTGCCTTTCATAGTTAATTTCCGGAAGTGGCTGTAAGGTGAACTCGTCCAATTTCGTGATAAAACAAAATATTATGTAATAAAACTACGATACTTTAGTAAAATCTTCTTTTTTATATCAATTAGGAACATAAAGCAGTCTTTTTTTTACAATAATTAAGGCCTATTTCACGATATCCGAATAGCCACTACTCACCGAATAAATTCAAAAATGGAACAGATTTTGTATGAAATTATCTGCCAAGTAAGTTAATAGGAACTTAATCGTAGGTGGTGAAATAGGCCCTTCGGATAGTAAACTTACTTAGGACTACTATTTTAAGACTTATAGCTAATAATCGAAACGTTTGAAAACGTAATTTAACAACACATACTATCACGAAATTAGGACTATTAAACTTGGCAATTTTAGTTGCCCGTGTAATCGTAATTAGGTACCTGTATAAGTTGTCGCGGAACTTATATGGTGGCTATAGTTTGAGTGGTTTTATGTACTTTGGGTTGTTTTCAATGCAGGCATATTGTGTTTAGATATTATTGTAGGGTGATGGTGGGTTATATTCAAAACCATGTATGACTAATAACAAAAAAACTGGCCAAGTGCGTATCGGACCACGCATATGAAGGGTTCCGTATTTGAAAGGAATTTATCCCAAAAACAAATTTAATATTGTAATCCTAAAAAAAAAAAATCATGTTATAAAATTACAAATTAACCATTTTCGGACTTTTTCCTTTATCTGTGCTGTGAGACCTTGCTTCTTGCCAAATTTCATGATTCTAGATCAACGGAAAGAACCCTATGGCCAGGTGCCCACTACGCGACCGGCAGATTTGCCAGTCCGGCGTAGTGGGAACCCGGCCACTATAGGTTTTGATTTACTTGCGAGTATCAAAATATGTTGCCTATATGGCCGTATTTTTTTGATGCGTTGACTTAGAAGCATGATTTTTTTAGAACTCTTAGAACCTACGTGTTTGATATTATTTTCAACTTGATACCTCCATACATTGTTGAGAAAAAAGGTCTTGACAGACAGACATACAGACGGATAACGAAGTGATCCTGTATGAGTTCCGTTTTTTCCTTTTGAGGTACGAAACCTTAAAAACAACGTGGTGGATTGCGTTTGTTTCGATTTTTTTTATGTAAAGAAATGATGCAGGAAGTGGATGTTAAGAACAGGGTCGAAGTATATTATTCATTCGGTTCCAAAAAAAAAAAGCCACCGCATATGTTCCTTTCACCAAATTTCCGCTTCAAATAATTCACTGCAGCATAACACAAGATCCTTCCTCTTGATATTCCCGTCACCTCTGCCATAGCATGGCACGGGCCCTGAATATTTGACGTCAAGTGACCGTAGCGATCTGCTACATAATCTCCACAGAGCAAACATCTCATAAATATGCGAACTCGCCTGTATCGGATCCTGAATAAAATCTCAAAGAATTTTGCGCTCCATGGAGTTTCACTTATACGATATGCATTTTATGATTCTCATGCTGCCCACTGATGCATGTCGTGACGTTGAAAAAATGAAAAAATCCACTCGCACTTCTAAAAGCCCGCGAAAATTCTTGACTTCAGAGGAATTTCGAAGTTTGTATAAATTCCGAATTGTCATCTTTGAACGTCGCGTTTTAATCCTTGTTCCACATGAAGTGAATTGTAAGATCTTTTCTGAATATTGAAGGCGAGTCGCTCGTGTTACAATATCGGGTTCGGAACGTGTGAAAAGCTTTCTCGCGTGAGAGGGACATCTTGACCGCTTTAGCTCTTAGCGAAGTCGAATTTGTTTCTAAAATAACCTAAGGACTTACAATAAACTATTTATCTTTATAAAACAAAATCTTTCGACCTTATGAAGTGAAATGAGAGTGATTCAAAGAAAACGTGTTCTTATTTAGGTCTAAAGCTTTTTTTGAACTCAAAATTATTGGGAACCATGAAACCATTCTTAAGTTTCCGTAACCGAAGGGTCCAAACGGAGCCCTATTGCTGTCACTCACGTGTCAATCTGTCCGTCTGTCCGTCGTCTGTCACAACGGTTTTACAGCCAAACGGTTGGAGTTAGTCTTCACATTTTCATCTTGTTGACCCAAAGCCATACAAATTGTCAAAAAATATTTTTAAATGTTTTTAAAGGAAGCTCCCATACAGCAAAGGGGGACGCGGAAAAAAAATTGACCTACCCCATCGAGTTGAGTAGATAAATACAATATTTTTTGTTTTAAAAAATATTGGAAAACCAACGAATGAGAAGCCACCAAAGCCAGCTTTTTTTACAAAATTTTGTTCAGAACAATTTTTTAACTTCCCATTGACATATGAACTTGAAATTTGGTGATAATGTTTATTATCTAACTATATATATAAATAAAAAGAAATGTCCTTCATCAACGCCCAGCCCAAACCCTTGAACCTAGAATGCTGAAATTTTGCACAAAGGTTCCCTTTATAATGTAGACAAGGAATATGGAAGAATTTCTCGGTAGTACGTCCCCGTGGGATATTTTCCGACATCCACGCGGGTGAAGCCGCAGGCAAAAGATAGTTACGTATATTTTACTAACAATTACGGAACCCTAAATGTGTGAAGTCCGACACGCACTTGGCCGGTTTTTGAAAATGTTGTCTCTTAGCAGAACGAAGAAACTTCAAAAAGAGGCGGTATAAACTTCGCCTACAGTCTGTTCATTTATAGTTTAACAACACGCGGGCCCAGTGTGGGAAGGTGGATGTCACGTTTTCGATTTTTTGGTTCTACTTAGGACATGTATCCTTACAATATTTTCATTCAAAGGTCGTTCCTTCACCGGCGTTCAAAGGTCGCTTTTTTTATTAGCCTACATTGCTGCTGGGCAAAAACATCTCATTTTTCCTTCCAAACCTCGTTTTGTACGATCTCTAGCCATGTTGGCCCTGCAAACCTTATCAGATCGTCACACCACCTTCGCGGTGGTTTGCCTCGACGGCGATGCGTCATATTACTTCCTTATTTCCTTCCCTTTAGCTGTCAAGAGATAACAAATGGGCACTTAAAGGGGAGATCCAACTGACAGTTATTTATTATTACAATCCATAAAAATAAAAATATCAACAGGAATCCCGAACACACTTCAATCTTAAAATCCCCGACGGAATTGTGTACAACTTTAATATTTCGTCCACAACTATTTATTTTTTGTCCAACAAAAAAAAAAGTGAATGTTTGTTATCCATAAAATTCAATTGAAACACCAAAAAGAAAGAAAACATACATTAAAAACTTTATCGAGTCTGAAAAGTTGGGAAACATTTCAGATCAAATATTCAAATGAAATATGTCGGTCAAACTTCGTTGGACTCAAAAAATTGAGGCTTTGTACCAAGTTTGAGTCATTTATTACGTATGATTTGTGAAGTGATTCTGAATCTATATCCGCTCACGGGAGCGGAGTGTGGATCGGGTTCGTGGAATCATTTTTCCTTATAATGTACGTGGTGTGAGCTCTATACCAAGAAAATATTATTTTATTTTTAACGTTGTTCCATCACTATTAAGTACTAATATCGAATTCTATGCATTTAATTTGATGCGTTATCTATTTCCGAACGATTTAAGGTACGTCAACACTGACTGAAACTCGTCTATGACAATAAAAAATATTTTTTTCTCTGTCATGTCAGCGTTCGGTCGGTCGAGTGTGAAAGTGTTTTACTCAGGTAATAGTTATAGTGTATGAGTTAAAGTTTTTTTTTTTTAAATCACTTTTCACCAACCATTCTATACTAGCAATTCCTGCAAATAATAAGGCAATTCCTACACAATTACGCACGCGAACTGAACATCCAATATTACTATTACACCAAAACATAGGCTAACAATACAATTGTCGGCCAATTACACATTAACACTAGAATAGACTGGCATCAGTTAAATTATTGATGCATGAACACCGTATTATTAATTGTGCCGTGCACAAATACTAACCAATGTGTGTCAGTTTGAAACTATTTTAAACAAAATAGTTTACAGAAAAACAAAAAAACAAAAAAAAAAAATTGAAATACAGGTATGTATAAACATACATACCTGTATTTTGGAGGTTTACAGAAGCTATAATTTTAGAAAATAGGTTTGATTTTAATCATTTTTCACTGAATGATTGAATTTATTTATTTTTAATTATTGAATTTCCCTACAAAATGGTTGAGCTGGATGGTGCTGATCCATGCGTCATGTTCGTGAACGGGCGCCGTCAGTTGAGACTGGTCATCTCTTAACTGCCAGGGCTTATTTTTAATCTTATGTATTGAATTGTTTTTCAATATATTTTTTTTACATTGTTCTCACAAAATCTTAGGTACATTATTCTTATTGCTTCTACATAAGCAATAAGAATAATGTACCTACCTAGGATTTTGTTATACTTATCTTGATTTAAAAGAGTGTCCGTGGAGTTTCTTGCCCGTTCTTCTCCATAGAGATCTACGTTTTGGAATGGGCATCTAGCTTCAACTTTCTGACTAACTGACCGACTCTTTGACAATTCAAAAGTGCCAGTAATTGGTTTAATTGAAGTAAATGCTTTGAGTTTTAAGTTTTTAATTAAGTACCTAGAAATAGAAAATCCTCATTTTGCCAATCTTGTACCTCAGTAATTCACGGAAAAGCGACATTAATGCTAATCACTATAAAAACCTAACAACCATCGACAAAACTAATCAAAGTGACCTCCCAAATTAGATGAGATCTAAAAACCGCCTGCCTTCGGTGGTCATTCTCGTCCTATTTGTCATATGATTGGGCAGACGCGTGTAATGGAGCGTGTGATCCAGGCGGGGAGCGGTAGATCTGTGACGTATGTTCACTGTGCGGTTAGTGGGATTACATACCCGTTTATATGGAGATAGTGTTTAGGAGAGCATCTGTTTATTGGCTGATTTGATATAGGAAGGTGTGTAGGAAGGTATGAGTTTTTTTTTTTGCCTTTTAGGCTGTCCCACTGCTGGCCAAAAGCCTCCTCTAATTCCTTCCAGGAACTCTTTTCTCGCGCCACCTTGAACTAGCCTTCACGGTACGCGTCCAGGTCATCCTGTCACCCCTTTCCAGGGCAGCCTCGGCAGCGCCGTCCATTTTCAGGTACACAACATCACTTTTATGAAGAACAAATAAATTACTTATATACTGAAGAGTTCTACCAAAGAAAAGTGGCAACAGTAGGTACTGTGAGGGCTCGAACCTCACAGTAGGAGATTTACTAAATAAATAATAAAACTAGAGGGACTCTATTTAAATGGGGCTGAAGCCCTCTATATTTTAAGCTTCATATAAATTATAATTCACACTCTTACTAAATTAGTTCTACGCGGAGCCCTCGCCAGATTATATATGTCATCCTATGAAGAAAACGAGAATCGTTTTTCTTGATGGAAGATATTCCATATTTGAATGATTGAATGTCAGCCAGTATTATATTAACGAGGCTTGAATAGGTCTCTGCCTCGAATTTCGCGGGCAGCGGGGCGGCGGCGGCGGCGGCGCGTCTCGCATTGTTCCGCCCCGCTTCCGCGCCGCTGTTTTCGAGGTCCGGTCCATTTGTTTTTATGCATAAAATCCTGCCGCTCCCGTGCCGCCGCCGCTGCCACCCCGCTGCAATCAATCCTTTACAGTACTTTACCTAACTTGAAAAGGTTAGCTGGCAAACTCACTAGTTAGCACTAAGCAAACCATTTCATAATAATGCTCTAAGTTATGGTCTTAATAATATATCTAAGTTGGTCAACAAAAAAACATTTTTAACAAGCGAATCCAAAAATGTACTCCATCTTAGTACATACAAACTACAACAATGAAATATTGCGCACATATACAATGTATGTCACTAACCAAATAACAAAGTAAATAATCCTTAGCTTTCTAACAGACACCTCGTACCCAGGTAGAACAAAGCATCCGATCGATTGAGCTAAACAGCGCCCCATGAAACGCCGTCCTAAAAATCTGTATACCTACTCTCATTATGTAGCAAAGTTAGGTAATTGTGTGGAGTGTACTTAGACTAATTAAGTAGTTTGTCTTAGGGGCACAAGATGCCAGTAATTGTAACAAATAGTGCCCGAGGACGGTACGAGTACCTCGCGAGTTTTTTTTTCATCCTTATTGCCCAAGTTTAGGGTAACGTCACAGTGTGAGCGGGAAGCGGACGGATTTTCTCTGCAGTTTTGTCGCAACGTTTATTATATAGCTGGAGACTTAATATTAAGTAAAAAATTATCAAGTCTATATTCCCCGAAGGGTAGGCGGGATCTTTTAAGTTTATTATTAGTCTACGTGTGTTACAGACACTACATAATTTTTATTACATTAAAACCTCGTTACTTAAAAAAGTTTATGAACTTTTTTATGAACCAAATGCATGCATGGCATGCTATTTTTCACATTTTTTCTTTTAGTTTTTGAATTCGGATGACGGATGTTTTTTTCTTGTTCCTGTCAAGGATTTTTCACTGATTACCGAGTTTTATTTCTCTGAAGGAAGCTGTCCATATTTTTTTTGGCGAATTTAATTGTGAAAATTTTAAGTCTTCATCTTGGAGCCGGTGGCCCAAGTGAAATTTCCCGTTGTTCCTGGTAGCCAGTTGAACTAAAGGATACACTTTCAGTTTTGTTATATAAGATTTTTTTCCCTTTTTAATTCGAGGAACCGCCCGTTCCTCGAATTAAAAAGACGAAACCTATGTGATCGCGCATAGCGATATTGAATACACCAAGCTAGATTGCTCTGGTTTTCCCCTGGGGGCTAGACCCTCAACTGAAGAATTCTGTAAATTCCAAAAAACACATCCATCGCGTCCTTACGGCAGGCGTCACGACGTGCATCACGGATCTCTAGGACTGACAGATAACAAAATTCGATTTAATTTCTAAGATTATTTTCTATTTCGCGTTTCCTATTAACTTATGATAAATTAAACTTCACGAGCTTAGTTATTTATATTGTGCGTGTAATTTAAGTTTTTATCTTAAGTCTGTCCTACCAAGGGAATTGCAATTCTTCCGGTTAGGTCGACATTCTATTTTTCGGTCTAAGTTACGTCCAAATTAAAATTTAAATTACTATCTCGTAAGACTTTAAAAGGTATTGTTCATTAAAACTCGGTATGTAATCCTTTTTATTTTTTAAATTGTTGTCTTTTTTATTTTTTATATAAATTGTGT
Source organism: Cosmia pyralina (assembly GCA_946251885.1). Taxonomy (NCBI): domain Eukaryota; kingdom Metazoa; phylum Arthropoda; class Insecta; order Lepidoptera; family Noctuidae; genus Cosmia; species Cosmia pyralina. Next base: position 1,330,512 of record OX276345.1, read on the forward strand.
TTTCTTTTTCGATTTAAAAAAAAATAATTTTGCGTTTTATTGTGGCAGAAACATTGCATTTCATTTTTTACGCTACAGTATGTATACCTACGAGTACTTCATGCAAATCTAATCAAGATGATGATATTTTTATTAAACAAGGATCTGATCTCGAAAGCCTAATAATAGGCCGGTCTGTACTCAGAGTCTAGTCCCAGTGGTAACGGCTGCGACCTACGAGTTGTAGGTCGTAGGTTCGAACCCAGGCAGACGCTTTACTTAGCGTGAATTGTTTCAACGCCTCAGTCACGGTGTGAAACCGGCATGTCTTATAATCAAAAATTCGAAGACATATAACATCTATCAACCCGCACTGGGCCCGCGTGGTGGATTACTGACCACTCCCTCTCACAGAGAGGAGGCCTGTGTCCCAGCAGTGGGAACATTATAGGCTGATTATTCTAGTACACAAAAAACGTAGTTCTAACAAGATCTATTTTGAACTACTAACTTAGGTTAGTACAAAATTCCTTGGCTCTGTATTTATCTTTACGGTCTGATTTTATATCTAGACTTCAATCTCATTTAGCCCTTACAAACAACCCTAACAAATATTTAGTTACATCCCTAAAACAGCGGCTCTTTATAATATTCTCCCTTATTTTAGAGAAAACTTTTAACTGTTCAAATTAGTAACCGTTTTCTGAAGGTTGAATCCTAGATTAAATTATTGAGTTAAGAGGCAAACGATTATTCTGTTTAAGTGTTCTATTCATGAATTCAGTGCTTATTTCGCTTTAATCCGGGAGTAGGACGCTTTCGAATCACGATAATGCAGCTTTGATAGGATTATTGTGGTTCAAGTAAAGCGGTCAGTCGCGGCTGCAAATATTACGGTAGTAGCCATTATTGTCGTAGCTTATATTGTGACCAAAAAGCCCGGTACGCTTTGCAAAGCGACGTTGCCTTTACGTATTAAGCTGTTGGCAATGTTAGCTTTATGCTAGGTAAGCAGCATAACTGGTAATGGTACTAGGTAACAATCAAGAAAGAAAATCATTTAGTTTCATATAAAGACTTAAAATGTATTTGTATTTCGGCATGCAAAACTAAAGGTATTTTTCTACATAACGCCCCTACTACGCCCCTACTATCTGTAAAATGTTTTTATTGCGTATTCGTAATCTTCAGACTTGGTTACGTCTGCTAAATTTTTAAATATTTTTATCATTATTTATAGAGTTATTAAAATCTACGAGTTCAATTCAACAATGCCTACAGGATGTTGTTGGAGCTGCCTCGGTACTGCAGTGCGTCGGGGATGTTCGCTGAGTCGCGCATTGACTGCTTCTATACGACGATGCGGAAACGGTGCACATCCTTGGTGCGCAGGGTCCGCGCCAGCTCCAACACCATCTTGAGGATGATGGCTGAGAGGTTCGACTGTCACTACATTAACCATTGCTGTATGCTCAATAAATAAAAATAAATAAATAAATAAATATGTTTGGACATATCATCAATGTAGTGACAATAACAATAAAATAATTTGTGTGTTGTGTTATGTCTTAGTTTAATTTTATTTGTTCTTCTAATATATATAATGTATCGAATGTTATTATAAGAATGATCCAATGATGTTTGAAATAAAGGCATTGAATAAAATAAAAAAACTATCCTAGATACATACACATTTTTTTTGTATACATACAAAACCTGTCATAGCTTATTACTGACTAGGAAAGACTAAGCAAATATATTGTGCTCAATATAAAATAAATAAAACAGCTAATTTTACTAAGCAATTAATCGCCAACTGTAGAACCATAGCCTAAGGTGACCTAACTGAATCCATTATGTGATTCTTCTAAAAAAACTCTGTGATATAAAAAAGGTAAGGTTTGAAAATTAAGTAGAAAATTTAAACTGGACCAATGTACGGTAGAATTGATTTTAGATTTAGTTTTTATTACACAAAGCAGTAGCTACAGAATTACAATAATGTTTCTCTGTAATCTGAAGCTGTTTGTTCTATTTTAAAGTCAATTTGGCTAAGAAGCTTATTTAACTGCAAAAAAACAGAGATTAGAAATGTGCAGACTGTCAGGAAATTATCGTTTTTCAATGATATTTTCAAGGAAAAAAGAGCCGTAGATCTTTATAGAAAAGAATACTCTAAATATTTAAATTTTCTCCTGAATAGTTTTCTATTATGGTTTCAAAATCATGTCCATACTTAACTAGTAGTTCTGCGAACAGTAGACCTCGCGAGCACTAACTTTTTTGAAACAATTAATATACCATTAAAGTTATCTAAAACGGGATATTTACCATGTTTTTTTTTCGGATCTTCACTTAATTCTTATAAGACCAACTTACTTACTGAGAACAACTTAAAGTAACTCCTTTCAAATAAAAAAAGAACCATCGAAATCGGATCTCATAGGGCGGAGACATCCAGTAGCCTCCTTTTTGCCCCGTTTTGGAGGAATTACCTTTCCAATCAAAAATCCCCGACGACAAAAAACTCTATAAAGTCATTAAACCTGTATACCAAGTTTAGTCCAAATCGATTGTAAAATACGACCTGTAGAGGAGTAGCAAAAACCGAGACTCCTCCGTGCCTCGGAAAGCACGTTAAGCCGTTGGTTCCGGCTGTCATTCGTGCATCTTTGACAGTCGTTACGGGTCGTCAGAAGCCCCATAGTCTGACAACCAGGGGGTATCGTATTACCCAGTTACTGGGTTATGAAGGTCAGATAGGCAGTCGCTCCATGTAAAATACCGGTATTCAGCTGCATCCGGTTAGACTCGAAGCCGACCCCAACATAGTTGGGAAAAGGCTAGGCAGATTGATTGAGAGGAGTAGCAAAAAAAAAAAAAGACGGACGAAAGCAAATTTTACTTGAAGCAGAGACGCTTCACTCCCTACGCTCCCTCGGTCAATTATATTTATAAGAAATATCAGCCGTGCGGTTCGATCGATCAGGTAAAGCTTCGCTTGCCGCTACCATCTTTATATACCAAGACCTCCGTGCCTCGGAAAGCACGTTAAGCCATCATTCGTGACAGTTGTACGGATCGTGAGAAGCTCGAAAGTATTACCTAGTAACTGATTTGTGGTGGTCAGTTAGGTAGTCACTTCATGTAAAATACTACTGCATCTGGTTCGACTGGAAGCCGTCTCCAACATAGTTGGGAAAAGGCTAGGCTGATGATTCATAGTCTGATTAAAAAAAGAATTTAAAATTGTTGAGGAAAAATATACATAGTATATTCTTTTCTATTCTTGCTGGTAAAATTGTTTTGAGTCTCATAGACCTTTGAAACAAGATTCTCCATTAGATTACTTTCTTATTAGGTCATAAATATGTAGCAGCCGTGTTTTATCTCGTTGAATGCATTAATACCGTAAATAACGAATGCTAGGAGGCCACTCGGATATTTATCACTGCTACCTACCAGATTATGGTAATATTAGTGAATATTTCTGTGCAGATCTGAACCGGGGGGGAATATAGATCGTTGTCCTTTCGCCTGATATTGTATTGTTTTTTTAATAAATAATGGTGTACTTTTGAGATAAAGACTATTTAGTTGACTGTGTTAGTTTTTTTGTGAATGTGAGTACTATACAGTCGTTTATTATTGTATTATGATGCAGGTATGTTTGACTTGAAAGAGCATGGCTGTTGATAGTTTGTCATGTTCACTTAAATGTCGCGCTGATGGTGGCGCGTGTGTTGGATCGTTCGGTTCACTACAAAATGATTAAGCTGGATGGTGCTGATCCACGCGCCATGTTCGTGAACGGGTGCCGTCAGTTGAGACTGGTCATCTTTTAACTGCCAGGGCTTATTTTTAAACTTATATTTTGAATTGTTTTTAAATATATATAATATTTTTTTACATTGTTCTCACATGTAGAAGCAACAAGAATAATGTACCCAGGATCTTGTATTACTTATCTTGATTTAAAAGAGTGTCCGTGGAGTTTCTTGCCCGTTCTTCTCCATAGAGCAACTAGCTTCAACTTTCTGACTAACTGACTGACTTTTTGACAGTTCAAAAGTCCACATACGCTCCTAGATTTGAGTTAAATTTCTTTTGTATGTACACTCCTTCATTATTATTATTTCTAGTTTTAGAAGAGCGGGGTCTCCTAGTACAGGTATTTATTATACTTAAAAGGAGGAGTCTATGCAAGATTATATATTGTAGAAATTTGTAAAGTTAACTGAAATAAAATTTATTATTAAAAAAAAAGTGCATGTAATTGGTTTAATTGAAATAAATGCTTTGAGTTTGAGTTTGACTGCCTCGCTGGTCTAGTGGTGTAAGTGGACTGCTGAGCATGAGGGGTTCGACTCGGTCAGAAAAAATGTTATAGGGTTTTTCTATCAAAAGTTTTTCAGTAGCAGCCCGGAGTCTGGATTTGTGCCCGGTTGATGGCAATAGGCTCGCCCTCTATTACATGCGCCTTAAACATATCTGGCGAAATGTAGGTGTACTAATAGTTACACCTCTATCTAACTCTTCGGGAATTACAGGCGTGATGTTGTGTTCTGTTATTATTTAGTTCGTTTTAATTTTAGCAAAAAAAATGTGTTGTTTTTTGGAAACGTTCTAGGTACCTATTACCATTTAGAAATTAGATCACAACATTATTTTGAGAAAGAAATTATTGCCACTTGTCATGCATTAGTAAATTAATCGTCGATAAATGTTACAAGTATTCTACGACAAAAATAGTATGCGCCTGATAGGTACTATCTAAATCTAACATACGGTTTTTGAACTATTCTAGGAACGTCGTTATTATGCCTATACCGTTCCAAGAGGATATGGTGGGCAAGCGTGAACAAACATGTGTTCGATTACTATCTGTTTGTAAACAAAGATACGAAGTTTGATCTCAAAGACAACCTATTTCTGTTAGCTGAAACCTGCATAGGTACCTACTTACTTCTAGTTCTGTGACCGATCGATGGAAAATTCATCACAATCGGTCTTATTACAAAACGAGGTTTTTCTTCTTCATGGTTTAAACCATCGAGCCAGTTTTTGTAATATGAACCTAGCTGTGATAAAAATACAGTTCTTTATACAAAACTGACAACTTAGTCCGGTACTAAGTTGTCAGTTTTGTAAAACTGACATCTTAACGTGTCAGAATAAAGCTCGAAATTCAAAAAAGGGTCCATGGTTTAAACCTGGGTTTGAAGATGAACCTTGTTTTGTAATAAGACGGAATGGGTTTATTTTAATTACTTTGACCATAAACGATTCATTTGTTTAAAATCTATTTGTTTAATAAGCAAAACCTAAAAAAAAAAAATAAGTGGGTAGATATCATTTTTGTCAGCTCTTTGAAGAGAGAGTCACATTTTCTCTGGATACAGAAAGCGAACGTCAGATATTACATTAAAGAACAATGTCTTGCACCAGTAAGATAAGTCATATTGATGGACAAACATTTGAACTAAAATTCGAAACTTATTCGTAATTAACGTGAATAATTGACCATTCAAACCTCACAAATGTGTCAATATTCGATTAAATAACAACCGATTTATCCTCAGAATTATTTACGATCAACATAAACACAACACACAACAATATTCAATAAAATAAAATACAAATAAAACCATTCAACAAAAGCAAGTTTACAAGGAAGCAGGTTGTTATAAAGACACGAACGTTCACTGGCTCTGTTAGACGTTCAATTGCAAGCGATCTATTGGAGGTACAATGGGACCCCAAACGGCTGCTATCAAAGACCTGAGGCATTCGATTACTGTACGGATCGAGTGTGGGAGGCTAGGAAGGCTACACACATACGATTGGTTGCGATTTTGTTGAGGTATTGTGTCGTGGATAGGTAGAGGGAAGTCAAAGAACGTAAGATGCAATTATTTTGTCGTGAAAAAGATCCTTAGATTTCCCATATTTTTTCATGCTAATTTATTTGTTTCTAAGAGCGTTGACTCCGTACGTCATTTCATACAAACTTTCAAGTATTTTTTTATCGAAATGAATGAACCGATTTTAATAAAACTTCAAACGCATAAGCAGGATACATAAGTCTAAAAAGTTAGTTAAGAAAATATTCAAAATGTCTTATTTAAAAAAAGATAATTGGAAATCTCTGTTTCTATGGAATATTTAAAATCGGTCGAATTTATCTGCAACACTATTTTTCGAAAATGTTCTTAACTAACTTTTTAGAGCTATGTAGCCTGCGTATGCGTATGAAGTTTCATTAAAATCGGTTAATTCATATCGATAAAAAAGGACTTGAAAGTTTGTATGAAATGCCGTACGGAGCCAACGCTCTTAAGGAGAATGCGCTGTGGTAGTCCGCGAAATTCAATTTTTTTTGGGTTTTTTGCAATTCGCAGGTCCGTGACAGAGAGTCGTTAGATTTCGTTCGTTCGACGAATCTGCACGAAATCTAACTTGGAGAGATGTATTCATGATTTTCATGTTTAAAATGATATAACTACACACACCGGCAAAATTAGAGGAACACAAAAAAAAGGTGCCTTTTTTTAAACACTTGTGGGTATTTCGACAAGTGGTTCTGTTATTTGAATAATTACCCTTTTTTCATACAAAATTAAGGGCATTTTGGCCAGTTTTCAACCTTCTAACATAAATTATACCCCCTTAAGAGTTTATTTACAATTTACGCTTCCAAGTGCTTTTGATAAGAAAGTTGGTTTATGCAGTCAATGGTGGCCCTAGATCAGTTTGTTTGTTTTGTTTGGAGAGTTAACATTGTATTGCATACAGAATGAGTGATTTGCCAGCAACAGAAGTCGCCAGGGCTGTGACGATGATTGAGGAAGGTCACACCTACCGTTCAGTCAGTCGAACGTTGGGTGTATCAGTATCCGTGATCCACCGTAATGTGCGACGATACAGACAGACAGGATCTTACGTGCGCAGGCGAGGCCAAGGCAAAAAACGTGCAACCAGTGCCGTAGACGACCGTTTTATAAAGGTGCAAACTTTGAGAAATCGTCGTCAAACGGCTGTTCAGACCCGAAATCTTTTGGAAGAAGTGCGTAACGTACGTGTTAGTGAACGAACAGTGAGGAGAAGGTTAAATGAGGTTGGTTTGAAGTCATACGTGCCAGCAAAAGCGCCTAAACTTGAGGTGAGCCATCGAGTAGCAAGATTAGCGTTCGCTCGTCAGCATCAAAATTGGTCCAATGAGTGGAGTCGAGTGTTATTCTCTGACGAAAGCCATTTTTGTATAAATTTCATCGAAGGAAGGGAGAAGATGTGGAGATATCGAGGAGAACGTTACTGTCAAGCAAATTTTTCGGAAATAACGTCTTACGGTGGAGGGTCTGTTATGGTGTGGGGTGGTATAAGTTTGACGACGCGCACCGCTCTGGTCATCATCGATGGCGGTTCTCTGACTGCACACAGATACATAACTGAGATCCTAGAGCCCCATGTTATGCCTTTTGCACCATTCATAGGATCAGATTTTGTGTTTATGCACGATAACTCACGGCCCCACACTGCGCACATAGTGTGTGATTACCTTAATGAGATCGGTATAACCCAGATGGACTGGCCAGCACGATCGCCCGACATGAATCCAATAGAACATGTCTGGGACATGATTGGACGAAGGGTCCGGGCAAGAAATCCAGTCCCTAGAAATGTTGAAGACCTGAAATTGGCGCTGGTTGAAGAATGGGACACTGCCTCAGGAAATGATTGAAGGTGTCATCAGGAGCATGGGTAGACGTATCCAAGCCCTTATAAGGGCACGAGGAGGCAACACGCGCTATTAATTCTTTTTATTTTACTTTTTTCTTTTAATTTTGCTCTGTCTTTAAGCATTACAAAACATCAACATTTTTCACTTAAGACCACTTTTATTGTTTCTTTTTGAATAAATCCTAATAAACCCTAATTTTTCTTTTTTTTTCTTACATAAAATAAACAAACAAAGCCAAATGAAGCGAAAACAATAATTAAAAGACATTAAATCTCAAAAACCAATGTATTTTTTTTGTGTTCCTCTAATTTTGCCGGTGTGTGTACATATGTTTTATTCCCGCGTACCATATTTTGATCAAGATACAACCTGACACGGACCTGCAAATTACATAAAACGCAAGAAAATTTGAATTTCGCGGGCTACCTTAGCGCATCCCCCTTAAGGAAAAACTTTACATAATATGTATAGGTATAAACGTATATCTACAAGGTGTAACATAAATAATATTTAATTTTGATAATTTACCTAATTTTAATTTGTGTTTATTTTGATCATAATTTTAGTGTTGATTTTTTTTAATTTTTTTAAGTTTTATAATGATTTTGTTTTTAATTTTGATTTGATTATAATTATGTAATCTTAATTTTGGCTTTATTTTGATTTTGATTTAGAATTTGGTCTATAACATAATTTATGCTCGGTGAGTATAAGAACTCACCTAGGCGCCCAATATCTATCAACAAAACATGAAGATTTCTATAAGTATTATGTATGAGTTACAATTAATGTATTATACATATAAACCTACCAGAATAAATTCTCTAAATGATCGTTAAAACCGCATCAAAATCCGTTGCGTAGTGTAGAAGAACAACGCGGCCACTCATACACGAAAAGCGACTTTATTTTATAATCATTATTTTATAATAATTTATAATAAATATTTTATAATAATTAGTAGTGTTATGTGTATTTATTTGTGCTTATATATAAGCACAAATAAATACACATAACACTACATAATAATACATATTTACTAAAACAAATAAGAAAAACAACGGAAAAACATTACCGTTGTGATGGTACCGCCAGCTTCTTGCGAATGTGCTCGCGACTTTAACTTCAAAGGATAATCGGTTGGTTGCCATCCTGATTTCCTGGAGGAGTGCATTCTACAGAGAGATAGACTGAATGAAGAAGAAAGAGCGAATGAAGTCTGTGCGGTGAGGAAGAAGAAAGCTAATTCTTCATAAATGACGATGTTTCAGTAAAAACCTCCTCCTCGGTACAAATCTTACTGACCGACTACTAAGGCATTAGTTATACTATGCTGTTTCTAACTGTACTTCATTTGGTTTTTGTTGTTCTTTGTACGGTTGAAACGTCAATTTGCCGTTTTGATTTTACTATACGGACAATTTAAATTGATCTTCAATTTATAAAACAATTAATTTCGTTGATTTTATTACTAGTGCCGACACGTTACAAGAAATACATACATACCGGCTAAAATCAAAACCCTCCTTTTTGCTTCGCCGTAGTCGGTTAAAAAGAAAATGCGTTAGTTCTTACTCCCAAAAATTAAAGAAAAAATTGTTGTACTTACATTCTTACAAATATAAATCCTTTTACAATCCTTTCACTTTTTGCTTCCTCCTTCCTTCCTTCTCCTCCTCATCCTCCTCCTCCTCCTCCTTCCTTCCTCCAATCCTTTTACATTTTGCTTCCAAAACTTTAAACACATGTAGTGTATATACCGCCTAAGATTATTATTAGTAGGAACTTAATATCGAGTCTGGCTGGATCGCGTCGGAGCGTTTACATGTGACTGCAATACGTTGAGAGCTATGGCAGCTTATTGGCAATCCTAGGAAGTGGGAGTGTTACAAGAAATGTGTTGGATGTTTGAGAGTAGTGTTGGTTGGCGGAGAGTAAAGTGATAGTGTTGGTTTAATAAATAATAGTAATTTATTGAATTCTGATGAGTTTACCGTTGAAAGTACTTATTGGGAGTGAAATTTGTCAGACGATAATAGTGAAAATAAATTTTGGAATGTTTCATTGTACATGAGACGTTTTTAGGGTGCCGTACCAAAATGGTAAAAAGGAACCCTTATGGTGCGACTCAGTCTGTCTGACCGTCTGTCACAGCTGAATATCTCAAGAACTCCTAATGCTATCAACTTGAAATTTGAAACAGTTTTAGATGACGTTTGCCCAACTATTTTGCAAATAAGAAAGAATTATTTTTATTTTTTTTGCATCAGGGTCTTAAACATTCTATGTGGGGTATCATATGAAAGAGCGCCGTTTGCACATTCTCAAAATATTTTTTCTTTTTTTAGGCTGCATAGTTTTCGACCTTTGATGAAAAATGTTAAAATTAAGGGGGCCCCTTATCTCCGAAGTTTGCATAGAGAAAAATCTGGAATTATATGATAGAAGTCTAAGTGAAGATTACAGGAAAAATAAAACGATGTCTCTAAATAGCACACTTTTTCAGAAATCGGAACGGAACCCTCGGTGCGCGAGTCCGACTCGGTCTTAACCGGTTTTTTTTTTTTGGGATGCTAACTACTAGTTGGACATTAGTTTTGAATCCGCCGTATTCTTGTCTATTTAAGCATATAATATTCTAACAAACACTTCAGTCTCAATATTTTTAAAACACCACTTTAATTCACAGTAAACAAAACATTTTCCTCTATTCCCAGTCACTAATAAAACGCTTCCACAGACTTTTCCACACATCGCCAACAAGTCGTTTTTCCGGCTCATGTACCACCAGCCTAACATCAAACGGTGCCGGACGAAACCTAATATCAGCAGCACGGCATCCTTTGAAGCACCACACTGTCGCTCAGGTTGATCCGCGTTGATCCACGTTGTTGCTGCCTGCAGACTATGATGGACAACGCTGTAATAGACTGGGTGAAATGCAGCTGGATGAAATGATTAAGTTTATATGGAAGCAAGAAGAATAGTACAGTTGATGTGTTATAAGAAGCTATTAAAAAACCTATTTGTCTGAACCTTTGAGGCTCATGCGACACGTAAAGACTTATTTTCTGAGGTTTTTAATCGAAGTTAATCCATTCCATAGTGGTTATTGGTTCCATATCGTTTTTCTAAACAATTAAGAATTTAGCTTAAAAGTCGACTGAATTCCTATCGAGGGTTTATCTGAGGACCTCAAAAACCAAGCATAAGGAAGGAATTCGCTTAAATAGATAATATTGTGGAATCAATAGCTAGTGAGAGTTTAAACTCCGTTTAAGAATTCTTCAGAATCCGGGCACTAATGATTTTGATGTAAGACAGAAAAAAGAACACATGTTTATGTTTCTTCATGTGTTGACCAGCGTTGTCCTGCAGGTAAGCTCAGATCGTTTGACAGACGTCACTGTCTAATACTGTACATTTACAATGGCACCTCACCTCATTAACCGGCGAAAAAAAAAGGAGGAGGTTCTCCAGTCGACACATAATATATATATATATATATATATATATATATATATACATGTGTCGACTGGAGAACCTCCTCCTTTTCCTTTTGTGTGTGTGTGTTATATATATATATATTTATTTAATGTGTGGCCACGCATAACTTAACTAACTAACTAACTTTAACGTTTTACAGAGTAATCCGATTTGAAAAAAAAATATTTTATTCGAGAGGGTACACCTCAAACTTGGTCCCATATGAAATTTATTAACATTGCTTGCGTAGTTTTTGAGTTAGCTTCAATAATACGTATTTTTCAATTTTTATGTGGATGATGTTCTAATTGCTTTTGCAGGCAAGTGTAGGCACTTTTTAGGTGTGGTAGGTACCACAATTAACAAGTGAAAAAAACTAAAACCCGACTACTGAAACATCACGATCTAAAAATTATGAAACAAGAAAATTTTCTCATCTGAAATTAGAAAAAGACAGACAAATTTGAAATCCGGAGTCACACGTCATGTTAGGGATAAATCGAATAGATTCCCTACGTGTGACTCTGGATTTTAAATTTGTCTGTCTTTTTCTAATTTCAGAGAATATTTTCTTGTTTCATACTTTTTCGATCGTGATTTTTCAGTAGTCGGGTTTTAGTTTATAAACTTACTTTTTATTAAAATTATTTTGGGGTTATAATTTCGTGTTGAAGTATTTGCAGAGCCACTTTACATTTTTAAAATATATTATGTTATAACATAAATGTATTATGGGTAGGTTTGTAGAGAAAATAAATTTGGCTCACATCTGAGGCATGATTTTAGAAATTAATAAAACAATATATATTTTTAAATGTTCTAAGCCTTTCATTTGTTATCTAACATGGCATCATTAAAAAAAAATTTTTTTTAGCTCTGGACTTTATGTCCTCGAGAGCGCCTTAATCAATTTAATGTAACGTCATATAGCCAGCGGAATATCAAAACGCCACCGACTTCCGAAATTAAAGTTATTTTTTACTTTGTAGTGTTGTTTTTGGTAGTCGGTTGTATTTTTTTGTAATTGTAAAAAAGTTTTTATTTCTGAAAATAATATGTCGTAAATTGCACATTAATTATTTCGTGTAATTTAAATAAAAGGTACATCGGATCGTGATAACGCTGTTGGCAAGAATAGTGTTAATATTAAACTACTCATTTAAAGATAAACATTTCACAAGATAGTCTCGTCGCCCGGATACCGGAGCGATACAGATATCAGCTGAACCAGGAAGCTAGCAAGGAATGCGAAAACTAGGAGACTATGTATTGAGTTCGCTGACAAGGTCTTTATTTTTAAGTAGTCTTAGATAAACCACTGTTTGTACTAGGTGTGACTTGTGAATTTTAAATGCTTTGGAAGGATTTAGTTCAGTGGAATAAGAAAGTTTGTCATACAGTTTTTTCTTTATTTTTTATTAATTTTTACCGTTCTATTTATAATGCTCATAAATTTAGGGATTTTCTTTCCAAAGTCTTGAATTTTATTTCGAAGACGTGTGAATCAAATGCTGTAATTCTATAGATCATTTGTAGGAAGCTTGCAGGTAAGTACTTTCCTGAAGTTGGTGTACCGAAATGTTTGACTTCAGCGAACTACAAATACGATTCACTTATCTGTAGGTAATCAGCTCATCGCATAAAATCGACAATTTACTACTCCCGCTGATTTGCCCAATATTCAGCTCCCTACATTCTAATACTCCACATTTCCCAATTCTCCGAATCAGTGTCCCCAAAAGAAATAATGTGGCAACATTGTCCAAGTTTGCAGTCACCATGGTCGTTACTGTTATTTCGCTTCGAGAAGTTTTGAAGAAAAATAACGCACAAGTTACATAATAATATCTTAGGTTCGGAAGTGAGGGTTTATTTATTTTAGATCGCTTCGTTCGTGTTGTTCGCTATCGATCCTTTTGTGCGCCTTTTACGAAGTTCGGTCAGTCGAAGTTCGGGTTACGAGTTTTAAATGATTAGTTGGAAGATGTTGTTGTACGTATAGGAAAGTGTGATGTATGTTTGTACCAAATAACGAGACGCCAGTAAAAATAATTATTCATAAGACATTAATTAGCGGCTTGTAGGTATCTATTGTACATATATAGCATAAGCAGCCTCTACCTAATGTTCCCACTGATGGGACACAGGCCTCATAATCTTCGAGAGGGAGTGGGCTACAATCTATTACGCGAGCTTGGTGCGGATTGGCACATTTCACAATATGTCTTTGAATTTTCGGTTTTAGAATATGTTTGAAATTAATTTGAAAATTAAGGGTTGGGAAAATGATCGACTACTTTATTAATATCACATCTTTTGACCATTTTAAAACTATTTTTATTACCTACTTATTACCTATTACCAAAATACGCGCATTGAGGTAGAGTTGCGCACACCAGCCCATAATTACCTGTTACACAGTTATATTATGAAAGCTTAGTATCTCAAGAGAGCTCTATTTTCCAAATAAAACAACGTTATATTCGTTGTTTCATTCGGAAAATAGAGAGAGATAACAAAGCAAGTTAGAACGTCTTAGAGGGTAAGTACATTGCTGATCTGACATTTACAGTAAAGTAACTTCGTAGAAAATTCTCAGTATCGATATTTCAAAGCTCTCCAATAATATTGTCTTACTCTGTGATCTATACCTACATATTATTATAAAATAAAGTAGCTTTTCGAATCTGTCTGTGTCTATGTTGTCCTTCTAAACTACGCAAAGTATTTTAATGTGGTGTTCAACATCATTATTTTATAGAATTTATTCCGAAAGTGCATAATACAATAATATTAAACTTACATATACTATAGCAATCTCGATGTTTTGTGAAGTCATAAAAACCGTACGAAGCAGGAGCGGGTTGCTAATAAAACAATAAAATCAATATAAACCTCAAACTGCCGTAGGTAACGATCTATTAATCTTATATTATGAGCATTTCTACCTTATTTATGTGATGAGAAACTTAGTTAATTGTGTTATTTGAATAAAATATATTTTATTGATATTCCATTACAAAAGTGAATTAGTGTGTTCAAGGTTATGGACTTGAAGCGAGTATTAAAATAAAGTTCTTTTAATTAAATTGTGAAAACGTCTACCGTTAAATTTTGAGACCTATTATAAAGTGATCTATTAATTATTCCCGAGTTAGTTGTCGAAAAATTATTTGTTTTGCATACTAGTCAATAATAAGGATAACTTTGAGCTTTTTATAGGTTTGATGGCAATAGGCTCGTCCCCTGTTACATAACACTTAAATACAACTGACGAAAAGTGGGTGATATATACTATAGATATACTTCTGCCTGACTCTCCGCGGAATACCAAGCGTGATGTTATGTTCACGTGTTGAACTAACTGTAGATATCTACTTACTTATTTCTATGAGGAGCTCGTGGCTAAGTAATAACAGCCGCACGGGTCGATCCATCAGGTTAAGCTACGCTTACCGGGGTTGGTCCGTGTATGGGTGACTAACTTTATGTATCAAGACGAGGAGTCTCGGCTGTCATTCATGAATCTTTGATAGTCGTTACGGGTCGTCAGAAGCCCGAAAGTTTGACAACCAGTCTTACCAAGGGGTATCGTGTTACCCAGTTAATGGGCTGTGGAGGTCAGATAGGCAGTCGCTCCATGTAAAATACTGGTCGGCTTCCAGTCTATGCAGCTGAATACAGCTGCATCCGGTTAGACTGGAAGGTGACCCCAACATAGTTGGAAAAAGCTAGGCAGATTGACTTGTTATAATATTTTTATTATTTATTATTAATCAGCCTATAATGTTCCCACTGCAGGGACTGCGGCCTTCTGGAGCCCTAGGAGCTCGTGGCTAAGTAATAACAGCCGCACAGGTCGATCCAACAGGTTAAGCTACGCTTGCCGGGGTTGGTCAGTGGATGGGTGACCATCTTTACATACCGAGACTCCTCCGTGCCTCGGAAAGCACGCTAAGTCGTTGGTCCCGGCTGTCATTCGTGGATCTTTGACAGTCGTTACGGGTCGTCAGAAGCCCGAAAGTCTGACAACCAGTCTTACCAAGGGGTATCATATTACCCAATTACTGGGTTGTGGAGGTCAGATAGGCAGTCGCTCCATGTAAAATACTGGTATTCAGCTGCATCCGGTTAGACTGGAAGCCAACCCCAACATAGTTGGGAAAAGGCTAGGCAGATCGATTGCTGGGACTGCGGCCTCCTTTCTGTAAGTTGGAGTGGGCAGTAATCCACCACGTGGGCCCAGTGCGGGTTGGTGGATGTCACAAGTCTTTGAACTTTTGGTTCTAGGATATGCCGGTTTCCTCACGATGTTTTCCTTCACCGTTTTGAGAGCAGCACGCAGTGTGACGAAATAATTTACTCAAAGTAAAGCGCCTGTCAGGGTTCGAACCTACGACCGACGACCTACAACGCGTAAGTCGCGGCCGTTACCACTGGGCCACCACTGCTCTCATTATTATAATACTACATATACTTGTTATAGTACTAGAAAAATAAAAAGTTTACATAATTCAAGAATCAATTTGTCAAAACCTAAAAAAATGTATCCTATCCTTTATGAATAACTTAGCTACTAATTTCTTATTATCACTATAATAGGGATGATTCCTGGGTAAAATAAAAGAAATTCTATTTAGTCCGTCAGTTAGATAATAATAAAATATTAGAAACGTATTTTTTGCTTTACCATAGTAATAAAACATTACTTAGAAAACACGCATTAAAGTTGGGGAGTGGGGGCTCGCTATGACTTCTACGTATAAAATCTAGCTAGGCGTGACGTCATGCCATATTTTAACTCAATATATCGCTGTAATCTTTTGATTACGTAAAAAAAGAAAAAATAAGTGTCCAATATTTTATAATAATCTAAAAGAAAGAAAGAAAAAAAGGAAAACCTGTTTTGTATTGTTTTTGTTTTGTGTGTTTGTTTCTTGTTTCTTTTGTTTTGTTTTTTTTTTGTTTATTGTTTTGTGTTTTTGTTTGTTTTTTTTTGTTTATCTACATGACGGAAAAAAAATAAATTTTTAAGTCATCATCCCTATTACGTATGCAGTGTAGGCCAAATTTGAGGCTCTCAGTAAGAGGTCAGTAAATCCTACAGTCTGGCCATCATGTCATAAACTAGGAACTAGGTCGAACCGTAACTTACTACTGCAGAGACATCACTGAGACACCTCTCAATCGTTATTTACTTATATTATTTGTATTTTTAATGTTTGCACCGTTGGTATATTAGAGGGTTTGCACTTACTTATTTATTTATTTAAAATATAAGTTATTAACAGTGCTTACGACCAAATCACTTATATTTTAGTAGCTAAAGCTAAGTAGATAATAGGAAAAAATTACAACAAAAAAACTTATACTAACTTACGATACTATTTACTTAGAAATAAAATAATAAATATTTACTAACTTGGTACTCCAGATCTATGTGCTGGGTGCTTATCTATGTTATTTAAATAGTCAGCTAACAGACACATCGGGTAGACAGTAGTAACCTGAACAACACGCTTGTATGCCGAGAAGATAGGCAGAGGAGTACGGTATGCCCACGTGGGTAATACCAGTCATGTTAAAAGTCTCTTGTAATATTATTAAATACTAACTGCAATATTGCTGCACCTACCGGGGGCTGTCCTTGGGTGCATTGGCTGCATACAGTCAAAATAATCGAAGGTTGGTACCTCCTCTTCACTTAAAATTATCTAAGGTGCCTCTGCGAGTTGGCTTCGGCCCCTCGTACGCTTTCCAAAAAAGTCAAAGACATTTTTTTAAATAAATAATAAAACATTTATTTCAAGCTACAATGGCCCATAGCCATATAGATACCTTACTAACATATTTATCAAGTTTATAACAAAACTTGTGTTAATAAACATAGCTTAAAACTATTTTAGTAGCATTTTACATTACTAGCTTGTCCTTTTGCTGTCTTGTGGTACTTGTCCGCGGAAGCGACGGAACACCACCTCCTGCGGCCAAAAATCTTCTTCCATGACGACGAACAGATACCAATTCGGTACTCGCACCACGAACGTCCCTTCATTAGGGAGCGGGTCTATTGCCACTTACTGGGCACAAATCCAGACTCCAAACTACTGAAAGTTTAGTTTTCTTTGAAAATCCACTGCCTCTACCTGGTAACCGAACCCAGTTACAACAAGGAGGAAATCAATTAAAAATAATTTACCATTAAAATACTTTTAACCTTTTTTACTTTTCCTTCAAAGATATATAAACATACCATAATATTTTCCCATAAATAATTAATTAGCTAACCAGCTCATAGAGTAATTCCGAGTCGATAGGCCCGCATACTTATATTACTTATTCTCTGTTTGTCGGGTAAACCGACCGCCAATTAGGCGCGTTTGTGTAAACTACGCTAATATCTGCCACGCTGCTGATTCCTACACAGTTATCATGTTATTTGGGCGAATTTATTAACGTATATTGTTCTAAACATACTGAGTTATGGTTTTTATATTATATAAGCTGGATCTTTGTTTGGCCTTAGATCGCTATTTTTGGGGTTGCGTACCTCAAAAGGAAAAAATGGAACCCTTATGAAAATGAACAACTTTCTTCAAGGAACTAACTACCTACCCTGAAATATAAAAAAAAATCTGTTGTCTCGTACATTTTGATCGCGTAGATTTTGCACTTTGTAGAGAACAGCTGATTTTCTTTTTCATATTTCAGGGTTAGTTACGTGGTAAAAGTTGTTAATTTTTAGTAGTCCCTCATTTAACCTAACACCCTAATATTGCTCATTTAATACTATAGGATTCATCAATTCGAAAAAATAAGACTAAAATCGCTTGTTTCTATGACCCTACTATGGTAACCAGCTTTAAAATCTTCTCTGATATCAGCACAAGGTATACAAGACAACAAAGCTACAGAAAACAGAAGCTACAGATCATGAAAAGAGTAACCACTCTGTGAGGTTGGTAGATATAAGTGTCATCACTTTTGCGGTACTGACCAAATCACCTTCAACCAACACCGTATACTAAATCTTTGTCTATATCCCCTACTAATCATAACTATAAACCCTCAATATCTTTGGGCGGTCACTTCCCACACTAAACCTATTTGTTCGTCGCTAACTGACCTTGCTTGCTTCAGTCCGACGCCGACACCCCTCGTCCCCAATACCGGCCACAATAGGGCTGCTGAAATTGAAATTATATTTTTGGTAATTTTTTTGCTATTGTTTTTAACACTTTTATTCGTTTCGTTGTATTCAAGTTGCGTTTGATTGTTTTTTTCTTCATTAGTTTTTTATTTTGTTTCAGATTGTTTTTGGAACGGAATATTTTTGTATATTTTTTTAATCATAGTCATTTGTTTATTATTTGATTAAATTGGTCTTTAGAGTTTCAAAGATACGGTGATTTAAAGTTAGGTTGATGCTTCAGTCCTTCAAATACCTCATCACCCAAAACGATGTTGAAAAAAGCATAAAAAATCCCTGGAAATAACAAACATTATTTTCCCAAGCACAAAAGTTAAACAGCTTTTATAAAACAAGAGTACTTAAGCGCCTAGTTGGTCCGTACATCCCTAGATAGGCCACGGACAATGTCGCTGAACACGGCTATTTGGGCACTCGACCCACAGGTAAACGAAAGCGCGCTTACGTACTTGTAAAGGTAAACGGAGTACGAACGAATGAGATAAGGCACTGCGTTGGACCTGAATGTATAGAGTTTGGTTTTACTGGTTTTATAGTGTTCATAAAAGCTGAAATGTTACGTGATATAGATAAATCTAAAGCTAAATAGCGGGTGGTTGTTAGCATCAATGGTGATTTCATATTTATCTAACTAATGAGACCAATATTAACCCGTTGAGTGATGCATGATACACCATTGGATCTTAAGGAGGATGCGCTAAGGATGATGGATGGAGGATGTGCTGCGTTGTATTGCTGATTCTAATGATTATAATTCTGTAAAGCCATATTAGCTACGGCCGCGTATCACGTTTTAATCAACATACAAGCTGACACTGACCTGCAAATTGCAAAATACGTAAGAAAATTTGAATTTCGCGGGCTACCTTAGCACATCCCCCTTAAGGAAAAACTTTACATAATATGTATAGGTATAAACGTATATCTACAAGGTGTAACATAAATAATATTTAATTTTGATAATTTACCTAATTTGTGTTTATTTTCATCTTAATTTTAGTGTTGATTATTTTAATTTTTTTTTTAAGTTTTATAATGATTTTGTTTTTAATTTTGATTTTGATTATGATTCTTATTTTATTTTAATTTTAATTTGATTATATGTAATCTTAATTTTGACTTTATTTTGATTTTAATTTAGAATTTGGTCTATAACATAATTTATGCTCGGTGAGTATAAGAACTCACTTACGCGCCCAATATCTATCAACAAATAAGTAATGCAGGTTGTGCTTACCTGTACGAAATTGGTACACTAGTCTGCAAATAATTATATTGGATGTATCTCATATCTTTGTATCAGTGTTTTCAATTGTTGGTGAGTCAAATAAATAAAATAAAATAACGCACAACCTCTGAAGGGGTCATTGTACTCATCATTATGAAGAACTTTTACTATGGGACCAAACCTGAAATCACGAAAACAAAAATCAGCTACTCCCTACATTTTTTTGAAGAGTTTGATGTTGATAAAAAATGTACTAAACAACTGATTTTTTTTCGCGATTTCAAGTTTGGCCCCATAGTAATAGTTCTTCATAATGATGAGTACGTTATTTATGTTACACCTTGTATACATAAACGTAAAACACCATCATCGAATGGCGACCGCGGGCTTACAGTTGTTGTGAACCTATGGAGTTCGGTTGACATTCGAGCACATATTGACATGAACCTATGGTATGGCGTATCACCCAACACTCAACGGGAGACACATGCAGGACAAGACGATATATTGAGGTTGACAAGCTTTTGTTCTGACTATATCACTACATAGTATAAAACAAAGTCGCTTCCCGCTGTCTGTCTGTCCCTATGTATGCTTAGATCTTTAAAACTACGCAACGGATTTTGATACGGTTTTTTTTAATAGATAGAGTGATTCAAGAGGAAGGTTTATATGTACAATAAACATGGGCGAAGCCGCGGGCAAAAGCTAGTTTCACTATTTTACATCATCTGACTAAGATTATGTCTGGACTTTTTAAGAGACTGACATCTGAGTTTGTTTCGGCCTTTCTTCTCATAGTGGTCGGATTGGAAATGCCGATCTCATCTATGTCGGAAAATATCCCACGGGAACGTCCTACCGGGAAATCCTTCCTTATTCCTTGTTTAAATTATAAAGAGAATCTCTGTGCAAAGTTTCAGCTTTCTAGGTTCAAGAATTTGGGCTGAGCGTTGATGAGTCAGTCAGTCAGTCAGAACTTCTCTTTTTATTTATAGAGATAGAGATCATTGACGTGTAAAATTGTTTGCACAAACTAACACAGAAATAAAAAAAACAAAAATAAAATCATTTACCATTTATGATACGTAGATGAATATTAAAGACGTTGGTAGAATTTGTAACCTTTAAATAAATTACAGTTATTTATATCCACTATAATCAAAAATTTTGGATAAAAACGAGATTTACACCCCGTTTTCGAGAAAGTTACATCATTGCGTGAATTTTTGTTCAAGAATTCGTACTGTTTCCTTAGTCTGGTGGACGCAAACGCTTCTGTTGAGCATGAGATTCTGGGTTCGATTCCCGGGTCAGGCAAAATGTTATCGGGTTTTTCCATCAGCAATTTCTCAGTAGTAGCCAGGAGTCTGGGTTAGCACCCGGTTGATGGCAATAGTCTAACTCCCTATTACATGGGAACATAACTGGCGAAATGTGGGTGTGGCTCTGCCTAACCCTTCGGAGAATACAGTCGTGATGTTACGTGGTTCAGTCCTAAAACCACAAACACAAAACCCACATCATAACCCATAACAAAGAGTGCTTACTCCAAACTTTGGGCCAATAACTTAGGCACCCACTTCAGTGACGGTCGATCAAACACTTGACATCAGATTAGTGGGATCCTCCAGGTACTCGTATCTACGACATAAACTTGCTAATGGCCAATAACTATCAAAGTGTACTACGTAATGTTTAGCGTTGAACCACCTTGCAAGTTTTGGTATGATTTCGTATTAGGAGTCTTGTATATTGGATTGGATATCTTGGGATTCCTGTGGGACAGAATAGTCTGAATGTTGGTTTAGGCTTTAGTTATAGATGATTTAATGGTGTTCTAATGCGTGTGTTGGGTTATTTAAAGACTTAGGGCCTGTTTTATAGTATCTGGACAGGCACTATCCACCAAAATAAAGCAGAACTTGAAATAAATTATATTTGCACCACCCATGGTCGCTTGTTAGAGAATTCCAAAGGCATTAAGTCCGCCTCTGCAATCCTTATGTGCAAAGTTTATTAGATGTATGAACTTGTAAAGAGGTTAACATAAGCCATAAGCCATAAGCTATAAACTTATTTTTTTGCCGATGGATGTTTAAAATCAATAGCTAGCTCATCCAGTCAGCCAAAATAAAATTCTCTCGTACGTTTTTTGCAAAAGCGCAATTAAAGTCAATTGCTACTTTCCACCCCATCATGCAAGGCCCGTTAAACTTGAGAAGTTCGATCCGTGGGATCGTTGCAGACGCATGTTTAGATCTTACATCGTCGTAAGTTTTCAACTTCGCCAAAAACTTTGAGCATCGAGCAAATGCCGCCTGACCTAGTTGCGACAAACTGTATGTAGTTTGCTATTAAGAAAACTATAATTAGCAATATAGATATAGGTAGATATGCTACTGTTTATTGACCTGATCTGTCCTAATTTGCATTTTGCTCAAGTGGAATTGTTATGGGCGGTTGCTTGGATATCCAGAAGCATTGCGCTGTACTGCCAATCATGCTGATTATGTTAATTTTAAGCACTGATCTGCCGGGGAGTTTGTTACGTTACTTCTTCTACCCAGCTAAAGCACTAGGAAGTGGTGAAGAGCGGGTGTTTTGGGGGACGGGGGGTAATTTTGATCTTCAAAAAGTGCTGATTCTCAGCCTAGTTTGAATAAATGACTTTGGATTTTGATGCAATTATTCATCTTCATCTTCTTTCATTGCTTCAAAGTTTTCTTCCTTACCTATGATAAAAAGTTATCTTAGTTAAGTTATCTGCAACTACGATTATTTACGAAGAAAAAAGTTGTGGCTGATTCTCATTTCGTTTGGTATGACGTAGCATCTTCACCCTCCGTTATCTCAACATAAAACCAGATCCGTATACATTTCCAATTGCAGTGCAGAATCAACTGGCAACAAAAGCAGAGATAACGTACTCCAAGCTCAGAACGACATCGTAACATTGGCAAGATTATAAAAACATGCCATAAAAATTGTGTATCCTAAGAACGAAATAAATATTCATTGAACAAGTCAGCCATATTTAGAAGACTCTATATTTTGCGAGCTAAGGTTCAGATTTCTTTGACATGTGTGAGGAAAGTTAAGCAACGTAGCTTATGCTTTAAGCTTAATGGAGCGTGAGTTATCACGGACATAACCTCGAAATTTGACATTCTTTTATTGATAAGAAAATTTCTGTGTATTCGTGTGACGGTGGAACTTTATTTGAACGACATCGTTGTGCTAATATAGAGGTTAGTTATGGGATTGGTTGGACACGGTAGTTTTAGCGAATGTGTTGCCACATGTTTGAATGAGTTTTGAACTTTTCTGGCTATCCAGAAAAGTTCAAAACTCATTCAAACATTTCTATAAATGTGAAACAAAATAATGCTGATGTTGTGAGTTCAGAAATAATCTAGCCCATGGTTAAAGAAACAATACAAAAATTCACGAGGATACAGCTCTCGAATGTAAAATAAATCGTCGAACCTTCAAAAGAGTATGGATCAAAGAAAAGACCTTTATATGTACAAAAATAAAAACCAATGCAACCCAAAGTCATTAACACAAATAGTAATCCGAACATTAATCACGATTACCATCAAAAGGGCACATAGCTAGTAATAACTCAGACGCAACAAAGCCGTCAAATATTCGACCATTTAAAAGGCCCTGTCAACTTACTGCGTAAGATTTAACGTCCTATAAAACAACCACTATATAAGCCCTTATTACATAACGTGTGAATATCTTTTTGTTATGTAGATCGAATGACCCTATTGGGCCTCAAACCGTATATTTTAAGGTTCAAGGGCGGTTATGATCTGTATAACTGCTTTTATTGTACCTATTGATAGGTCTATGAAAGGGAATGAAGGAATAAAATGAATATTTGAAAAGCGAATATGATATAAAATATTCTAATGTTGATATGGGTGTAGGAATATTGAATGTAAGAGTCCCGTGTCATCATGCTTTAACGTAATTTGGAATTATTTATCTATTCCCGATATTCTTTCATTGTTGAGTAAGCGACATAGGCCTCTTAGCTGCTGTACGCCAATTCAATTTTTTTTTTTTCTGGAAAATCGTGTACTTACTTTTTCTGAGTTGTTGGCAAAAATTTAGTGAGGTTCCAATGGAAGAAGAGCAAAATGTTTAGATCGCACTGGAGCAGTTCTATGCTAAATCATTGACACATTCCAGGGCAAATAAGTTTTGTCAATCTTTGACTATTCATAAATCATCAGTTTTCGACTTTCCTGTAACTACTGCCAACCTAAGAACTGCTAATCTTCAGCACCAAACTCATTGTCCCTACAGAATTGATATATTCACACACACATAAAATACGTACACAAATCACAGGTAACAAACATTTTTATGTCTCAGTAAAGTGATACAGCGCGTTCGTTAAAAATAATGACTTAAAAGCGTCATGTGTCGCGCGACGATGGAACAATCATGGCTGACAAAATGGCGGACGTACGAGTAACTGTCAATCATTTGAATTTACGTGTGTTTATTTGTATATATTGGAGGAGACTGTAGGGAGTTTTATTAATGAGTTCTTTCAGTAAATCTGTTATGTGTGTACATGTTTAAAATAATATTGTATGTTTTACTTTAGGTTTCCAATGACGGCTGATCCTAAAAAAAAAAACTGGATGAGTGCGTGCCGGACCACGCACAATGAAAGGTCCGTGGTTGGGATAAATTTTTACCTAAAACAAACTTAACATTGTTGTTGAAAAACATGCTCTCCCATACATCGATAGACGTCACGGTCAATTCTCCAACTGCAAATAATGTAAGTTTGTAATTGCAAAATAAAAATATGTGATAGAACTACAAATTAACGATTTTCGGACTTTTTGCTTTACTTGTGCTGTGAGACCTTGCTTCTAGCCAAACTTCAATATTCTAAGTCAACAGGAAGTACCCTATAGGTTTTTTATTTGCGAGTGTAAAAAAATGTTGCATACATGGCCGTACTTTTTATTGCGTTGCCTTAGAAGCTTGATTTTTTTACAGCTCCAAGGGAACATAGATAGATTTGATATTAATTTCAACTTTACGCCTTCACGCGTTCCTGAAAAAAAGGGTCTTGACACACTGATAGACCTTTTCCTTTCAAGGTACGGTACCCTAAAAATAATTTTGCTTTGCTAGATAGTAGATATCTTAACGTCTCTTTCCATTGTCACTGCGAGAATATAACAATTATAAATTATAGCCAAAAAGCCTCCTATAATTCAAATGACAGTAATTTTCTCTTCAAGTCAAAGTTTCACCAAACAATTTATCTCTTATTAATTTTGTAACACCATTATCGGATGTCATTATCTTCACGCATAACATATATACCACAGCAATGAAAATAATGCAAACTCTATCAGATTAATCTAGATTAGTCTGAATATGCGGGCAGCAGGTTTATTTTATAACCCAAACTGATGATGGATTACCCCAAATCAATTTGCAGCATTTACGAATTGATTTCGCAAATTCCCCTTGAGCTTAGTTAATGCAGTTTCAATATTCATTACTTACCGTCTCGCAGCTAATAGACAATGAAGTACACGATGCATCGGCGCTTCAGTGATCTTATTATACCTACATAGCTACTCGCTCTTATTCAGCAATGTATGTGAATAGAGATTATTTCCCTCAGGTGTTTGCATATCAGTAGGTATATTGGTATAGGCTTAGGTTTGAGTGAAATTATATTAGGTTTATGTTCTAAATATGAGCTGGGATACTTTTAATCCCTAAGCTTACAATTTTGCTTAAGCTCTTAAGGCTTTGTCGTAAGCAAAATGAGATTTGGCATTTGTTATTATTCTATTATTTTTATATAATAACCTTTTATAAATATCATTTGACCGTAAATTGAATTTTAATTTATTATTTAAAAATCCCAAAACTGTAAGTACCTACTTTTGTCTGACGATATCTGAACAAAATATACCAGTCACTTGACTCGTAGTAGTGTAGTGCTTTTATACACCAAGTGGTATGAATCTGTGCAAAAATATGTACATAAAAATGAATTATTAATTTCTTATAATAACACAAACAAAAATACTGACAACAGCATCTTATAATCCTGTACGTTCTACTTTCACATTGCACTTTAAAACTCAATAAATATTTACATCACTGGAGCACACACGGTTGGTATGTACATCTTCAACTTTCCGAGCGCCGCACACAAACCACAAATCTCTTACAACCACAACAAATATTATTCTTCGCTCTGTATTCAACAGACGTAGAAGCGTTTAAGGCCAAAACTCTAAGGAGTCATTGTTTACCTTGTAACTTTGGTCCGGGTCAGGAAGGGATGTTTTACTTACACCTCCGGAAAGGCCGTTTGTACTTACGTTATTTATTTCCTAAGCAGAATAGTTTGAGATAGGTTTTATGCTGCGGATTTAGTAGAATTTTGGGATAGTCGAGTTTTGATTGGTTAACAAGAATGTGGATGAAAGGAATAAGGCTTAGTGAAGTTATTTATTCTTGCCCTGTTTTTCTTTTGAGCAAGTTAGTTAATATTTCAGATTTATTCTTTGCTGAAAATGATACAGCTTTTTTGAAAAGTGTTTTAAGCGATGTCATCCACTATTTTAGCTGTCAATTTTATCAGTTCAGTAGCCATATTGCAAATCAAACAATTTAATGAATCACCGACTCGGACTAACTGTTAATGATTACGGCAGTCTCAAACTGTATCATGTTGTAGTAAGTGATAATTAAGTAATACAGTGAGAACTTCTGTGATGTTATGCAACCTATGCTTTCACGACTAAATTATTACAAAACAACTTTGAATAAATACTGACCTTTATAAAATTTATGTTATCATCCTCTTTGTTCTGAGTAAATTAACATTATTTTTCATAGCACCACGACTATATTCCTTGAAGTTGTAGGCAGGAATGTATTAATAGTGCACCCGCATTTTGTCTGTTAAATGATAAATGATTTATTTCTGTAAATAGGTTTTACACATCAAAAATCAATTATGTTATAAAACTAGATGAGGTTGGTTGTGTTTGTAGTCTAATATAATTGGAGCCAGCCCGTAAGTTTTAGTAAAGTAAAGTAAGTAAATAAATTAAAGCAAGATATAACTACATATCATAAAGACACCATATTCTCCGAGTAAGACAAATTAATAACACGAACTACAGGGTCAATATTACCCTGATCTCGTGTTCTGTTGACTTCAAGTAGGCTTTTGACTGCGTTGTTTATGCCAGGACTTGGCATGTTTTGGGTTAAGATTGAAATGGGCGAACCGCAACATCTTGTAACCCTCATAAAGTACTCACACAGGGGCCGCAAAGGTGCAGCGGGAATTGTTATAGAAAATTAACAGGGGTAAATAAAGGAGTACCCCAAGGGTGTATAATGTCGCCTGTGTTTCTAAAACCTAAATTAAGAACTATTCATTTTATTAGTGGTAAAAAGCTTAAGCAAAACCAATTTGGCCAAAAATGCTATAGTACTTGTACCTACTTGACTAGTCGGAAAACGAAATGAAACGGTTTTCCTAAAAAGTTTTGCAACTAAAATATTTTACTTTCCAATACCCTGCAAAAATACGACCGGCAATGAGTTATAGCGGTATTCACATTTGTCACATCAGCGTTTCTTCCCGCAAATGTACTGAATTTTCCGTAAATATTCATTCTGAAATAAAATATTATTTCTGGAAAAGACTTGGACTTGCAAATTCTTTTCTTGGTTAAAATAATTTTATGTAACTTAGCTACACAAAGTTATTATACGTACTCGTAAGTAGCCTTCATATACACACATCAAAAGTGTCTAGGGATCAAGCATTTTTATGCGGATTTCTTGAGATTGAGATGTGGCTTTGTAATAAATTTATGATTTTATAAATTTATATGGATCCTTTTTGGTGCATT
Organism: Cosmia pyralina; assembly: GCA_946251885.1. NCBI lineage: Eukaryota > Metazoa > Arthropoda > Insecta > Lepidoptera > Noctuidae > Cosmia > Cosmia pyralina. The sequence goes on from OX276345.1 coordinate 1,358,093, forward strand.
TCATAATTTGAATCAGGAACTGTGAATCAAATTCGAGTAAAAGATGAAAATCAGCTGTCAATATTTTCCCTATAAAAACATACAACGCATTGAAGACATTATTAGTGCTACTGTTTCCCTACTACTGATTAAAACCAACGTTATTATGGAGCGGCGACGTCATTTAAGCAGGGAAGAAATGCTCAGAGCCGTGGGAATGATAGAAGCTGGTTCCCGGCAACGTACTGTGGCTTTAGCTCTGAATACAAGTCAGAGTGTTATCAGTCGACTTTGGACACGTTACCGAAGCACTGGTACCGTGGCTGAGCGCCATGGAGGACGGTATCGCTGCACCACACGGAGACAAGACCGATACATTCAAATCTTAACTCGAAGAGCTCCAACTATAACCGCCATGATGTTAGCCGTGAGGCTTCATCACTCTTCAGGGAACTTAATTAGCGACCAAACAGTCAGAAACCGCTTGCATGAAGTGAACCTTCATTCCCGAAGACCGCTACGGGTACCACCTATAGCAATGCACAATCGTAGGATTCGATATCAATGGGCTCTTGAACACAGAAATTGGGCAGAAGAACAATGGCGTTTCGTGTGCTTTTCTGATGAGTCTCGTTTTGGTATGAGACCGGATACAAGACGTATACGACACTGGAGAACCCCTGGACGCCAACAGCGATTAAAATCCTGCCAGGAAGTCCATCCTTATAGTGGTGGAACCATCATGGTATGGGCGGGTATTTGGATCGGCGGAAGAACTGAGTTGTTTTGGATCAGAGGCAACCTCAACGCTCAAATTTATGCTGAGACGATTGTATCAGACGTCATCGTTCCTCTACAAGTGCAAATCGGTCCCTTATTTCAGTTAATGCATGATAATGCACGACCGCACACCGCAAGAGTTGTAAGACAGACTCTCGCCGCAGCTAACATCAATGTCCTGCCCTGGCCTGCTCAGTCGCCAGACTTGAACCCGATTGAGCATGCATGGGATATGCTACAGAGAAGAGCTCTGCCGAATATGGAGGGTATCCAGTCGCAAGAAGACCTTTTTTTGTTGTTGCAACGAACATGGGCGGCCATTCCACAGCGTGATTTGGATGAACTCATTTTGAGTATGCCAAACCGATGTTCTTGTGTTGTTAGTGTTCGCGGTAGAAACACGGATTATTAATTGTTTAAGTTACCCAATAAAATTTTAAAGAAAACTGTTATTTCAGTCTTTTTTTCGAACTTTAATGTTAGTGGTTCAAATGTCAAAAATCCCTTTATTAGGAAAATGGCAAATTTCTTTATTAATGCAAAGGTGACTTGGTTTATCGTTACTGTGACAAACGAAAACACTTTATTTGATGAATCCTTAAAGAAAATTTTAATTAATATCAATCAGGAGAAAAGTTATTGCAAAAATATATGTTGATCCCTAGACACTTTTGATGTGTGTAAACTTAATAAAAAAAGTTTGAGTGCAATTTAATTAAAAAGCCAATGAAGGTAAGTGCATCTTTACCGTTCCTGCAAAATTATAGCAAGAAAATAATTATTTAAATTAACTTACATTCTGAAATTACTACTTTATGGAATCCGCGTCCTTATTACCTACTCACTGGGATTATCAATGACATTATCATCTGCCTAGAGTCTAACCGAATGCAGCTGAATATTACATTAGTACATTAGTATTTTACATGGAGCGACTGCCTATCTGACCTCTACAACCCAGTCACTGGGTAACACGATACCCTTTGGTAAGACTGATTGTCAGACTTTCGGGTTTCTGACGACGCGTAACGACTGTCAAAGATCAAAGAATGACAGCCGGAACCAACTGCTGAACGTGCTTTTCGAGGTACGGAGGGGTCTCGGTATGTAAAGATGGTCACCCATCTATGGACCGACCGCGGCAAGCGTAGCTTAACCTGATCGATCGACCCGTGCGGCTTTTATTACTTAGCCACGAGCCCCTAATATTAATGACATAAAAGAGTTATTTAGTTTTAAATGCGTTGGTAATTATTCTTATCAAACAAATAAATTATTTGACATGATCTAAATGTACGAAATAGTGTTTATCTCAAAATTTTATATTACCAACTTAAAAATACTCGCGGAGGATGCTTGGATACTCCATGCAGGCTATAGTCTCTCCAGTACCTTAGGTTTTTTTCCAGTCGATACATAAACAGGAAAATCATGAACGTTTAGTGAGAAAGGCTTTGATTATCGTTAATAGAACCATGCAATTATTTTAAGTAAAACCTAATGTAAGTACCCAGTAGTCATTCTTTACAGGTTGTAAAAAGGGATACGGTTTTTGTAATTTAATTGAATTTAACCAATCAGCTCCCAATAAAACGGGCCTAACCAATGAACAGGTATTTTAGTCCTGAAACCCTTTAAAAAAAAAAGCCCCGATAACTTATAACGGTATTCGGCAATTTTGTCACATCAGCGCCTCGCCCGCAGAATTTGCCGTAAATATTCATTTGGGTCTGACATAGGGAGTGAGTTACGGTTATACGCACGTAAAAATTGTTGTATCTCTTGATATGGTGTCTTCAGGTTATCTCGTTTTCCATTGTTTTTGGTAAGGAGATCATAAGAGGTTTGGTTTGGTAGGTATTTGCATAACGACGTATTACTATGAGATATTTTCTAGAAAGGTCAAAGGGTGCTCGAGAGTCGAGTTTTAGTCGGGCTTTGATGTTTTGCTGGTGATACACTACAGATTTTGGTCACTTCGGTAATAGGAATAAAAACTGGCCAAGGAGTGTCGGATCACGCACAATGAAGGGTTCCGTAGTTGGGACGAATTTATCCCAAGAAACAACTTAAAATTGTAGTTGAAAAACATGTTCTTCATTCCAACTGCAAATGTAAGTTTGTACACACAATATTGAGCTACATTCAGCATATTTTAAGACTTTAGATTTCTTAAATGTTTTCCTGTATTCTATAGGGATAAAAGTAGTTTCTGTGTTTATTCAAAATTTTAGGCTCAATAGTTTCGGAGATAAGGGGGGAATGGTCAATTTGATACCCTCACAGTAAGCCCTTTCATTTGATTATGTCACACGGTACTGTGTGAAAAACTTTTTTTAGATTTTCTTATTTGCCCCAAAAGTGGCCCCATATTAAAATTCATTTATTTACGTTACACATCCATATTTGGGTCACAGAAATTCATATGTGTACCAAATTTCAAGTTAATTGGTGTGTCAGATTCGGAGCAAATTGGCTGTGACAGACGGACAGACAGACATACGAGTACACAAGGGCTTTGTTTTTTCCTTTTGAGATACGGAATCATAAAAATTACGGCATTACTACTTTGTAAGTATTGTTAATGTGTTAGCTCAGAAATATTTAATCCAATTCATTGGTTTCGAGCACCAAATTAAATGTTCACAGAATTAAATAACTGTAGGTGACACCTTGTTTAGCAAACACAAAGAGTTCCATGTTCCTCTTTCAAACATCAGCACCAGACACAAAAATTCTCTGTAAAAATAAAATCCACCATTAATAATGTCTAAAAATGTAATTCCTTTCCCAAAAGCATTTTTCTCGTTTTAAGTGCTATCGATTCTCGCAGTGCCACTAAATCGTTACAAAGGACCTCAAATTACATCCGTAATTTATTGTCCAGCCTATAAATCATCAATCTTCTACAAGGTCAGGGGGTAATCAGGTTTAATGTGGCCACATGGCGATTTATGAGCGCCGTATACCAGTTACACGCTATGGCTTTGACAGTGCTCTGACGTCACGGACGTTTAAATTGTTTTTCATGAGTCATTGTGGCAATAATATATTCGAGGGTGGTAAAAAAAATATGAATGTGAAAAATATCTTTTGAAAATTTTTCGGTGAAATAACTATAAAAGCGCTGTTGTGAAATGTTAAATACTCTGCATAAAGCATTATATACATCATATTTTTTTTGTAAATGATTCGCTTACATTATGAAAGGATCAAAAATTGGAAAATAAAATGCATGCAGTAAAGGCGTGAATGATCGAGAAAATTGTGAGAGGTGCTCAATAAATTTTGCTGAACCTTTCTTCATAATTGCATTGAAACGAGGCCGATACCCATTTTGTATGAACATATATTATTAATAATTCTAGCACACTAATAATACAGCACATAACCGAGCGGACGGGTTTCATGCGATCATTCGAAAAAACCAGATAAGTGCGTGTCGGACCACGCACAATGAAGAGTTCCGTAGTTGGGGCGAATTTATCTCAAAATTAAACTTAAAATTGTAGTTGAAAAACATGTTCTCCCATACATCGATATACGTCACGGTCGATTTTCGAACTGAAAATATAGAAAATTAACAAAATAATTCGGACTTTTTCCATTACTTGTGCTGTGAAAGCTTGCTACTTGCCAAATTTCATGATTCTAGGACAACGGGAAGTTCCCTGTAGGTTTTGATTTATTTGCGTCTATCAAAACATGACTCGCTGTGAACGCAGCCCCTGCCCAAGCATCGCAGCAACCGCCTTCAATAACAAGTCTACCATTTAGTTGCATATTACAGCTACACCCAATATTTACCTTAACGCAAACCACACGACACAGCTCGTTAGCAAAAGTTATCTTGAAGACGCTTTAATAATATTGATAACATCTCAGCACGCTGCGGTGCCTTAATTACCATCTACTGAGTAATTGGCCTGTAATTACCTCATCAAAGTGTTGTTAACATCAGTGGCAGCACTAATTTGTAGGGGCAATTCGGTCCGGTTGACTTGTGTGCAGTGTTGCGATGAGCATGAAGCTAATCATGGAACGTGGTGTGGTGTTGATATTGTGGTCTTTGAAGTGATATTTGAGATCAATGATATGGGTTAGTACTGTCATTTGGGGTCTGTGATCGGAATTGTTTAGTATGATGGCTCAATGGTGGTATTATGTGCCCTGGCGGCTGAGAGTATGTCATGCTCACTCTGATGTCTAGCTGATGTCTCGTGTTGGATCATTTAGCTAATCCACGCGTCAGGTTCATGAACGGCGGTGTCAGTGGAGGCTGGCCATATCTAAATTTTGAATTGTTTTTTTTTTATTACGGACGCTTTTAACGTTCTGCATCGTTCTCACATGTATAAATTCAACATGAATGATGTAACCAATTTTTTGTAACCATGTTTTGATTTAAAAGAGCGTCCGTGAAGCTTCTAGCCCGTTTTTCTCCATAGGCACCTACTACGCTTTGGAATGGGCGACTAGCTTCATATTTCTGACTAACCGACCCCTTGACAATTCGACAGTGCCTGTTAATGGTTAGTTCGAAATAAATGCTTTGAGTTTGTATGAATACCAACAGTATAGTTGATGGTAGCGGAATTGATGCAATGACATGCATCGAATGACTTCTTAACATTATTTATTTATTATTTATTTATTATCGAAGTGGACGGACATGTGTTGCAATATGTCGATGAGTACACATACTTGGGCCAGATAGTGTCTTTCAACAATAGACAAGACCAGGAAGTCGAAAGACGAGTCCAAAATGCTTGGAAGACCTACTGGGCTTTTAAAGAACACATGAAAGGTAGTCTTCCTATAACACTTAAAAGGAAACTCATCGACATGTGCATCCTGCCCGTTCTAACCTATGGTGCACAAAGTTGGTCACTTACTGAACAACAAAAGTCCAAACTCAAGATTTGCCAACGGGCAATGGAGCGCAGCATAATGGGCGTCAAGCATACAGACCGAGTTAGAAACACCATCTTGCGCTCCGTAACTCAAGTAGCAGATGTTGGAGAAAAAACAGCCAGGCTGAAGTGGGAGTAGGCCGGACACGTCGCGCGAATGCACCCGGAGAGATGGGCAAAGATCGTCACCCACTGGACGCCTGAGGGAGGACATCGCCGTCGAGGCAGGCCACGGCGAATGTGGTGTGACGATCTGATAAGGTTTGCAGGGCCAACATGGCCAGAGATCGCACAAGACGGGGAGGTGTGGAAGGAAAAAGGGGAGGCCTTTGCCCAGCAGTGGGACACAATGTAGGCTAATAAAAAAAAAAAATAAAAAAAAAAATATTTATTAAAACTTTATGCACATGTAAAAAAAATACCGTACAAAGGTGCAAATGTAACATTATTAGACTTAGAATACAATATATCTAGAATTGTAGAACTAGGATTCTAGGAACTAGATTCTTTCTCCTTCATGATTAATTTGATTAATTATCAATATTGGATTATCATCATTTGGCAGAGGTGTACATTTAGTACACCCACATTTCGCCAGTTATATTTAAGTCCTAAGTAATAAGGTGCGAGCCTATTGCCATCAGCCGGGCACAAATCCAGACTCCGGGCTGCTGCTGAGAAACTCCTGATGGAAAATCCCAATAATACTTTGCCTGACCTGGGAATCGAACCCAGGACCTCATGCTCAGCAGTAGCGCTTGTGACCACTAGACCACGGAGACACTCATATATTGGAATCAACCACGCAAATTAATGACATATTTTCACAATTTGATGCGTAGCGTATAACAACGCGAAAAATTTTAGTTTATTCATTCATACTTTTCCTGTACTCGTATTGATGAAAAAAATACTAAAAATATTTAACAGTTTATACCTCATCATCTGCCTAGCCTTTTCCCAACTATGTTGGGGTCGGCTTCCAGTCTAACCGGATGCAGCTGAATACCAGTAACAGTTTACATCTATCATTATATAAAGATACCAGGTAAATCTCGGTTACTAAGAGCATAACTTAATACTATTTGTATTTTGTATCCATACTTTGCATCCGTATGTGTTTCACGCCTCACGTGCCAGATCTCATTACGGATCCCATTTTCAGGGCATTACACCCGTCAGATGTTATTATATTGCGGGCTGTTGAGGCTTCCTCTAGGTGGTTCATACTGAATTAAAACTGAGGCAACCTCTAATAAGGGGTCCTTCTATAAAGTGACAGATTGATAATAATGGTAATATAAATTATATCAAAGTAGCCAAATTACGACAATAATTGGAACGTAGACAAATTGTTGTCGTAACCTTCTTTTGCATAAATCTTGTTACTTATTAACATTACTGGATCTGGATTCTGAATTTGTCCCCGGTTAATGGCCATAGGCTCGCCCTCCATTACATAAAACATAATTGGCGAAATCTAAGTGTACAATGTTTACCTCTGCCTAACCCTGCAAGTACCGGCGTGATGTTGTTATGTTGTTACTTGTATTCTGACTTGGAAGCCATGATCAAGTAGCTCATAATCATTTTTAGCCTCAATTCCACTATCTCGCTCTCTGACATTCAACTTAATCTATACAACGTGTCGTTTTGCATCCTCGTCAAAATTCGGAATGTTATACAGAACATCAAATCGTACAATTTTCTCTATGGGACCAACATCGTAATCGCGAAAAAATTTTAAACTGTCGCATAGAAAACTTCAATACCTACTCGACGCTAAAATGTATGGGACGGCTGATTATTTTTTCGTGATTACGATGTTGGTGCCATGGAAAAAGTTGTTCGGTTATCAAACCCTTAAATTTGACGAGGATGTAAAAGACACGTTGTATAAATAAAAAGAGAAGTCCTGAGTGACTGACTAACTGACTCATCATCGCCCAGCCCAAACCCTTAGACCTAGAAAGCTGAAATTAATTTTGCACAGAGGTTTCCGTTATAATGTAGACAAGGAATAAGGAAGGATGTCCCGGTAGTACGTTCCCTGTGGGATATTGCCCGACATTCACGCGGGCGAAGCCGCTGGCAAAAGCTAGTTAATAAATAAAATCACATATCAGCGTAAAATAAACTCACATCACCTTTAAATTTTAAAAACGCCATTTTGTTTATCGCAATTTGGGATTCAACGTTTTTATCACCTGAAAAACAATTTTTCCCACTTCATAAAATTAATTTAACAGTTTTTAAATGCAGAAAATTGCCTGCGCTTAATAGCATTCCACTGGTGTTCTGCTATTAATAACTTTTGTTCAAATATAATGGTATAGATTGGGGCCTGAGTTTTATTTGTTATAATTTTTTATGTAAAAAAGGATAATAAGGTTTTACAATAAGTGTGCGATTTATGGAGAAGTTATTAAAAATGATGAGAAGTTATTATTGGCACAGAACAATAAACTGCAGTGTTTTATCTGGGCAGTGACATTGAATTAATTACCTTCGGATGCTCGGTAGATACAAACGTGTCCGTAACTGCCGCGCGCTCGATCTGTTGAGTAACTGAGACTGACTGACATTTCAAATCGCGTCGTTTCCGTTTTCTATGAAAATAAACTACTGTATCATCATTATACTGTGTTATTGGTGACGTTTTTCAGAAAGGTCAGGTGCGTAGTGCTCGCAACCGGCGCGGCGTGCGTGTATGACCAGATTTATGAACGTAAACGAAAGAAAAGGGTATGGAAGGATCGTAGCAAGTGGCGGTCTGTAGTTTCTGCCTACCCCCATGTGAAGAAGGCGTGAGTTTATGTATGTATATTATTAGAAATGAAATGAGCTTAAGTATGTAGATCTGAACTTAAATAATAATAAAAAGTAAGTTCAACAACTAAAACCCGACTACTGAAAAATCACGCTCGCCGCGGTCGGTCTGCAACCAATTAAATTAATAATAGGTCTTTACCTATGAAATTGCCGTTTTGAATGAAAAAATTTAAACGAATTTTTTTCATGCATTTTTATTTGTATTAATCGAAGTAATCACCCATGCAATCAATGCATCTTTGCCAACGCAGTAGCAGTTTATTGATGCCCTTCTTAAAGAAATCAGCTGGACGGGAGGCAACAAATTCTTCAAAGGCATTTTGTACTGCCTCTCGGGTATTGAATTTTTTTTCCGCCAAGAAGTTATCCAAATTCTGGAAAAAGTAGTAGTCTGTAGGCGCAAGGTCTGGTGAGTAGGGCGGATGACGGAGAGCTTCCAACCCCAGTTCTTGCAACTTGGAGACCGTCTGCTGTGCAGTATGAGGTCGCGCGTTGTCGTGCAGGAGCAGCGGAGACGAGCGATTGACCAATGCTGGTTGGAGATGTGCCAGCTTCTCCATCATTGTGTTCAGTTCTTCACAGTACACATCTGAAATATGCTCACCCCGTTTGGTAAGAAGCTGTGATGAATCACACCGGCGCTAGACCACCAAACAGTGACCATCACTTTTCTAGGGGTAAGTTTTCGTTTAGGGCATTGTTTAGGTGCTGAACCAGGATCCAACCAACTTGCTGAGCGCTTGCGGTTATCAAACAGAATCCATTTTTCATCGCAGGTAACAATGCGGTTCAAAATTCCTTCATTTGTGTATCTGTTGAGCAATGCAAGGCATGTCTCGACGCGTAGTTCGCGCTGGCGATCATTGAGTTCGTGGGGCACCCATTTGTCAAGCTTTTTTACCTTGCCAATTTGACGCAAATGGACCAATATTGTTTTGACGCTAACGTCGACAGCTGCTGCTAATTCAGCCGTAGATTGTGTATCATCAGCTTCCACAATCGCCTTTAATTCGTCATTGTCGACCAAAGTCTTCGGACGACCGCGAGGTTCATTTTTCAGGTCGAAATTTCCAGAACGGAAGCGAGCAAACCAATAACAAGTGGTGCGTTGGTTTGTAGTGTTAGCTCCGTAAACGTCGTTGATGTTGCGTGCCACTTGTGCCGCGTTGCTGCCACGACGGTACTCATATTCCTTAATTACTCGAATTTTTAACGTATCCATGATGACGAAAAAGATTGAAATGCGATGAAAATGTAACAATAATCAATAAACAAATGACTACTTTTGGAAAAAAAAATCCATGTTTTTAAAATAAAATTAATTTGAAATTAGAATTCTTAGCCAAACAAAAATTATTTTGATTTGAAATGGCCAGTACTGCAGAACGGCAATTTCATAGGTAAAGACCTAATATACATATTTGTAATGTGCTTGTCAAGATCTTTCTTTTGACATCAAACATGCAATTATTATCTCAATTTAATTTTTTTCGACGTGAAAAGTCGACCATATTAAATTTAAGGAGAATTTATATAGCCCATGTCACCCGGACCATTATTACGAATCCATTGATACCTCATTCATTAAAATCGGTTCAGTAAGTTAGGCGCTATGGTGCAACACACGTAAATACATACATACGAGTAAGTATGTATTTACGTGTACATACATAAGTATGTATTTACGTGTGTTCCACAGTCTGGAAAAATCGGCTAAATCAAAAATCTGCTAAAATCATAACCCTTCCTTTTGGCTTTGCCGTAGTCGGGTAAAAATAGTATAACTACTTACTCTTTTTAATTAAATAATTAATGTATACAAAATATTGTAATGTTAATGGGTTGTGGAGGTCAGATAGGCAGTCGCTCCATGTAAAATAATGGTATTCAGCTGCATCCGGTTAGACTGGAAGCCGACCCCAACATAGTTGGGAAAAGGCTAGGCAGATTGATTGTATACAAAATATTGTAAAAGATTTTTTTAGCAAAAGTGCCGCCTGTTAATGGTTTAATTGAAATATGGACTTACAAAATTAACAAAATATTATTTACACCCTCATTTATTTTTCACTAGCTGCGCCCCGCGGGTTTACCCGCGTAGACCGGGATGAAAAGCAGCCCATGTGTTAACTCAGGGTATAAGCTATCGACATATCGAATTTCATCCAAATCGGTCCAGCCATTTGAGCGTGAAGAAGTAACAAACATAAACACTCACAAACTTTCGCCTTTATAATATTAGTGTGATGTATTAAAATAAGCCCATTCACAACTTACTGAACACTAGCTACAGCGAAAAAAACTTTTAGTAGACAAAACACGTAACAAAATCGACAGGATAATAACTCAACGAGGCACCACAATCTACGACTCGGTAAACTGCAACCCGCATTCAATTACCATTACACAAGAATTAATGAAACTATCTCAAACAACGAGAAACTACAAAGAACGCAATTACAGTAAAACTGGAAAATCTTAAACAACGAGCTCAATTTTAAAAGAAATTTTCAAAGAGCATGTTGAGTAAGCAAACCGGACTGAGGTTACTTCAGCGACTCTAATCTACTTGTTACGGTAAATTAGCGCCTTTGTTGAACAAGTTTTATTTTTGAGGTCTTTATGAATGAGGGTTTTCTGAAATGACGTTCACTAGGCGGTCGTGACTGAATAATTAACAAATGATGAACGTCATCATATATTTTTAAATCATTATCGAAACGGAAGACCTCTTGTTAAGGCGAGTTGCGCTGCCAACTAGCGCCACCATTGAGAAAAAAATAATAGGTCTGGAGATATGAGACATTTTGGAATTTCCCATGCTCACATTTGTAGTCAGATCAGTAAAAAATTTAGGATTTTTTTTTTGCATTAACTGATATAACTTCGAACCTAGGAGCTTTAGTGTTGATTTTTATGAATAACTTATAGGTATTTTGTCTCGAATAGTTCTAAAAATACAATTCACAGAAAGAGAAATTACCAACTAAACTTTTTAAACTTTCGCGATTTGTACACATTTCATCATTCAATTTCCATTTTCATTTTTTGATTTGTTTGGTAGAAATTACCAAACTTGCATTACCTTTATTCTAAGAAATCTCCAAACGGCTGGTTGACACTTCCCGTGACCCAAGGGCTGGCTTTTACCTTGGCCAGCGGCTTAGCATTGCCATACAACGTGGCAATGCCGCCAGTCTCTTGGGTACTTTACCAGTCGACAGCGATGCGGAGGAATTTTTCGACGCCATATTTTAGTTTTTTTATAGTTTTAGTTATGTTAGTATATAATTTTGTTATTTTTAGGTTATGTTTACAGTTAAATGTAAATGATATGTATACTATTTAATTACTTTACCGTGACATGTAAATAGAAGGCAGCCAAAATACATAATAACTTGTTAAATTCTACCCAAAACCCAAACACAGTATCTTTGGAAAGACTGTCATTTACTTTTATCAGCACTGATGCAGCATGATAACCAAAGGAATTTCAATTATTGTGACGTAAATTGATCAAAAATCAATTAAAGAACCAATTATTATGAATGTTCCGTTTAGACTAAACGATAGAATGCACGTTCTATCCCCACTCTAGTAATTTTTTTTTTGGGTAAACAAAGACAGATCATTATTTTGTTAGTCCGTCCGTACTAAAATGTTGAGAATATCGAGAAAAGAATGTGCTTCCTCTTATTCTATGTTCATTTGGGTTTAAAATCCCATCTTAAGACCAAAACAAAACCGTACATCGCATACCGGGTGTATCTTGTGTTTTTGTACTTGGAAAAAATCCTCAGCTGCCTTGTGCTGGTTTTATTTCACCCACTTCTCTAAGGTGCTTATCCACATGGAAAATCAAGGTGACATAATATATCAGGTAAATTTTCTGTAACCTACGCACTTACATTTCACCTATTAATAAAATTTGTCTGAATATTAATGAGGTCTCCCCAGGTATAAAAGCTCGGGATTACTGAAAATCAGTACATTGAAACCACATTCGTGGCACCAACAGCCTACATCCTCTATTATAAAACCCTTTGGGTAGTAAATTTGACGTCAGTTGAAGATCAAAATCATCAGTCAATATGAAACTGACTTTGGTTCTTATTCTTGTAGTGGCTTGCTCATGGTGCTCTGAAGCACAGGATGGTGCGAGGTCGGTATCGTTTCTTATCAATAAGTTAGATTTCTGTCTGCCCACGATTAATATTCTTTTATTTTATTTCCTAATCATGCACTCTATGGTATGTTACAGAGGCTTTTTTTTTAATTTTGACCATCTTAATATTCTTTCATTCTACATGTCTTCATCATCTTCCTGCCCTTATCCCATGTTACTTGGGGTTGGCGCAACACGTTTCTTTCTTCCGTTCTCCCCTGCACGTTGTCACTCAATCATTCACTCCAAACACAATTTATCCAACTTTTCCTTGCCCTTGGTCTTGGAAATTGATTGCAGTAACAAAATTAGGCCACTCCGACAGTTTTATATAATTGTATTACGATATATAGCTATATCCCCAGAGATATAACCATATTACGGCTACAACCGTCTTACTGCGATATATAGATGATGTTTTATTCCATTCTAAGGGTCTACTGTGGGCGACAGCTCTCCGAAGTTCTGGCGACTCTCTGCTGGGGCTCTGAGGATGTGAAACGCGATGCTGGGTGGTGGATGCCGGGGGTCTCGGCGCGGGCGCTGGGTGGCGTGCGCGGCAAGCGAGGCCTCGTAGACGAGTGCTGCTTCAAGGCCTGCACCATAGACGAACTGCTGTCGTACTGCTAGCGATGAACCAATGAGAGCTACATGTGATTGTACAAATTGTAAATTAAGAGGATGATGAATTGTTTCTGTAAATAAATGATTGTAGTAATACCTAATTACGTACTGTTTACTTTTATTAGTGTGAGTATAAGCTTCTCATATTTTCACCTTCCTTTTAATGTTTTTTCATGGTTAGTTTTTCCTTAGTTATTTCATAATTTAATATTTATTTTTACAAAAGCCCATCGATATTTTCTCTATCATTTCTGAGAAAACGAAAAATTAATTTAAAAAAAATCACACCATAAGTGAGACCAGTAAATTATAAATAACCTAAAATTCCTATCAAGGACATTGCTCCCATCAAAACTAAATCCGAACACAAACAGGCTGTGCTAAGAAATTCAATCAGCTCCCCTAAAGTGCGTATCTACCTATGAAAGGGTTGAGCGATGCTCTCCTGCCTAATGGCTCGGAATTGTTCCGTCGCGATACTGTCTGAGATTCCTATCACAGCTCCGGTAAATACAAACTATACGGTTTCTTGTGAAACGTCTGTTTTTATTTTAAGATCTTTCAAGGGATTAAGGTGAAAGAATTTGTCTTTGAAAGTTTGTTTTAGGCTATATGTAATGGGCTGTTTTACTACATCCAGATTTGTTGTGTAACCGTAACAAAGATCCAGTAGATAATTTTGTACAAATTCCGTTCTATTTTTTATCTGGTAGATAGTGCCTATACAGACACCGTGAAACAGGCCCCAAAATATTATTTTATTATAAAAAAATTAGTAACTTGACTTCGTAATTTTTATTTTACAAGTCAAACTCTTGAAATATACCTACCACCTGAAAAGTTTTTATGGTGAGATTTTTACAGAATAGATCGGCTGGTGGCATGGCGATCTTTTCAGAGTGGCTAGCAGTGAATGGATGATAGTGGCCAGGGTCGAGCTTAGTAGTACTAATGGAAACTACAGTAGGTTGTTGGCGAGACCACCATCAATCTGCCTAGCGTTTTCCCAACTATGTTGGGGTCGGCTTCCAGTCCGGATGCAGCTGAATACCAATATTTTATATGGAGCGACTGATGTTGGCGAGATCTACATTTAAATTAGCTAGCGGAACTCCACAAACGTAATTGGTGTCCATATCTAAACTTGATATAACAAATAAAAAAATAATTTGATGTTTTATTTTTTGGGTCATCAACCGCCTATAGTGTAGGTGTGTAAGTAACCAGTTTAAAATCAAAACTGATATTTTAAGTGGTAGGTATATGTGTGTTATATAAACTTCACAGACCTGATGGGTATCAATATTTCAACACAATAAAACAGAATGTAACAACTCACACTTCAAGTAAAAACACTACTAGCGGTCATTGACACCAAAAATTCATCAAATCTTTTTATTTTGTCGTGTTTAAATATCGATACGCATCACGTCTGCAGAGCTTCACTAGCTGACTCTGTATACAACATTATTTTTGTATATGCGAAACCTGAATATAGTTTGTTCAGAATAAATAACCGAGTCGATTCCAATAATTTTTATACCGTTACCGTTTTATGTTGCCCCAAAAATCTTTAAAAAAGATTACAATATGGATACCGCGCGACGAACACAAGTCACTGCAGGTCACAGCGGCACTAGGCACGGACGCATAGCGGGCGCCGCGTGGTGATCATGTTTTTGTACGGACAACCAGGTAACATAACAAGCTTATAACTTTGTGATTTTTCATGATACAGTTTTGAAATTGTGTACATAGATTCTTTACATAAAAATACTAGACACGTGTTTCGGGTTTCGCATATACTAAAACTGATGTTGTATATTTAGAACTGAACTTTGATATTCTGCCGATGATGATGCGGATATATCAAGGCTTCATTATTCTGTTTTGAGAAAGTATAAAGATAATCCCACTTGGGTTCCCATGACAAATTTAACGAACAACGAAAGCATTACTATCTTTTTTATAAAAGTAACGTAGACGTAGATACCTACTTTGACATTTCCTCGTACGATTCCCTAGAGTCTTGAGATCAGATTATTTTTAGCTGGAGATAAAAATGATGACAGTAAAGTGAGATGCGGTACATTTTTAACAGGCACCACAAATATTCTTTGCTTTATGTATGTCATTAAATGCCAAATAAACTCAGGGACAATATTTGTTAAGTAAATTGACTACCGACTTAAATTCTCCGTATATTAATTGTTATTCTTTGACGTAAGTAGGTAGGTATTAATTTGCTTAATAATTGGTTTCTCTGACTGTAAATAAATTGAAACAATGATAGTAACAAACAATAAAGAAAGTGTTGTATAAAAACAGGCTGGAAACCTTACTCCGAACTCATGGACTATTATCGCCCATGTGTCGGAAATGATATTATTAAGCTTCATGTACCGACTTATGACTTTAACCAACTAATATAAAGATGTCCCTAACATTTTTAGAGAGGAATAAAACTGTTACAGTTAGCTTGGTTTGAAATAACGGAAAATTATGGAAAGTTTTTCAGGTTGTTGTATTTCAAGAGTTTGACTTGTAAATATCAAATTATGAAGTTAAGTTATTGATTTTTTTTTACAAAAAAGTAATATTTTGGGGCGTTTTCACGGTGTCTTATAGGCACTATCTACCAAATAAAAAATAGAACAGAATTGGTACAAAATTATCTACTGGATCTTTGCTATCACAACAAATCCGGATGTAGCAAAACAGCCCATTACATATAGCCTAAAACAAACTTTCAAAGACAAATTCTCTCACCTTAATCCCATGAAAGATCTTAAAATAAAACAGACGTTTCATAAGAAACCGTATAGTTTGTATTTACCAGGGCTGTGATAGGAATCTCAGACAGTATCGCGACGGAACAATTCCGAGCCATTAGGCAGGAGAGCATCGCTCAACCCTTTCATAGGTAGGTACGCCATTTCTTAGCACAGCCTGTTTGAGTACAGTCAGCATCAAATATATCGAGATGCCCAGACTGTTCAAAATGATCTCAACAACTAAGAAAATTAAACTTTATCTCTTTATTTTTTTTTTTCTTTATTTTTTTTTTTTATTTTTTTTTTTTTTTTGTATGATTTAGTGAATAAGTCGTTGGTGTGTCAATAAATAAATAAATAAATAAATATGTATAAAGTTCTTGTCAAAATGACAGTTGTCGTGTACTGTCTTCATTCTGAAATATTCCTTGTGTCATTGAGTTAATATTTAATTTTTATAGATGTTTAGATCCTTTTCAACAGTCTGATCGTCCCGATATTATTGACGCTGACTATACCTGGTAGTTTGTCTTCGGATTTAGTTGTGCTGGGAGCAATATCCATGATAGTAATTTTAGCCACCAACGCGCGTAACGGACGAAAGTCATCAGTTTCGTAAAACGCAACGGATGAGAGTTACTAGATAAAAAGGGTGGGGCGAGCGCATTCCAGCGTATTTATTTTTCATTACAAGCATGGGTAATCGGTACATAGATTCTATTTTTATAATAAAGCCCTTTATGTTTTATCGCACATGTTCAGGCACAAACATTGTTTTTTATAATATTTTTTTCATTTTCTCAGAAATTATAGTGAAAATATCGATGGGCTTTTGAAAATAAAAGGATAAAATTATGAAATACCTAAGTCAAAACAACAACGAAAAAATATTACATGGAAGGTAAAAATATGAGAAGCTTATACTCACACTGATAAAAGTAAACAATACGTAATTAGGTATTACTACAATCATTTATTTACAGAAACAATTCATCATCCTCTTAATTTACAATTTGTACAATCACTTATGTAGCTCTCATTGGTTCATCGCTAGCAGTACGACAGCAGTTCGTCTATGGTGCAGGCCTTGAAGCAGCACTCGTCTACGAGGCCTCGCTTGCCGCGCACGCCACCCAGCGCCCGCGCCGAGACCCCCGGCATCCACCACCCAGCATCGCGTTTCACATCCTCAGAGCCCCAGCAGAGAGTCGCCAGAACTTCGGAGAGCTGTCGCCCACAGTAGACCCTTAGAATGGAATAAAACATCATCTATATATCGCAGTAAGACGATTGTAGCCGTGATATGGTTATATCTCTAGGGATATAGCTATATATCGTAATACAATTATAATTTATGCATTATTGCGCCACGTCGGCTCGGTAATTGGGTCACCTGAGGCCTCAAAGGTGAACACACGTCGAGGGGCGCAAAATGCATCAATCGGCAGTTTTGAATCGGCGAACACAAGTGCGTCACCAGCTGCTGATAATGCTGACCAAGCGCCGCCGCCGTTGCCCGCACCTCAACACCGGCTGCGGAAACCTCACACGTAGGTACGCCGACCCCTAAACGTGTCTACGCTGCTATTATCACCACCAGCAAATCGGATGCGTCGCAGCCTAATCGAGAAGTCAAAATAGGGGATAAAAAGGGTGCTCAACCTGCCCTGACTGCGGTCCGTAGCTCCTTACCAAGAACGGGCAAAGTTGATGAAGAGAGTTTCACTAAAATAGAAAAGAAGAAGAAGCCCTGTTCTCGTAACCAGTGTGGTACCGCACCAAGTGGACCCAACATGCTCCTACGCCCTGCTGTGCCTACGACGCAGCTGTACATTTCGCGTCTGTATCACTCCACAAGGATTGAGGAAGTGGTGCAGTATTTGAAGGCGAAGACCGACTGGACTCTGAGGGTCGAAAGGATGGAATCGCGTCACAATATCAACTTTACGTCGTTCGTGGTACGAGTGCCAGCCCACCATCTACAGACCTTTTTAAAAGAGGACTTTTGGCTGAAAGGTGTCATATTTCGACGTTTCCGAGGACGAATAAGCGACACCACGCAGCGAAACACGACGCCGACGTTACGTGTATAATTATAGATAAAATAAGATTTATTATTATGTATTACTTTATTATTATTATTTTTAAGATAATTTTGTGTATTTGATCTATGGGCCTAGGTGCCTGATAATAAAATGATTATGATTATGATATGAAAACTGTCGGAGTGGCCTAATTTTGTTACTACAACCAATTCCGATGTAGCAGTCGCAGGCCGCTGCCACGGCACCGCTCGCCTCGCTTGCTCGGATCGCGCGTCTTGGTCACAGTTCTAACCTAACCTAACATAATTGGTCGGATTACCCTAATACTTTTTATTACTAAATGCTCGTATCATAGTTAAATTATTAGTAAGATAGTCATGACCCGCTTTCATTTAACTGTTTATCACGTGTTATCAAATGTGTTGCTAAGCGCAAAACTCGGGAACAACTGGCTAGTTCGGCAATTTTTTTTCCAAATAGGTTCGTATGAAGAGAAAAATTGTGAAAATTGCCAGGAAGATTAGAAAATTCGGGAAAACTGAAAGTGAATTTTCTATGGGAATTTTGTATGAATTATTGTTTGGAATGGACTGTCGGGTAAGCTAGCTAGCTATTAAAAATGAAATAAATTAAACTAAGCAACGGATTTCGATGCGCTTTTCACCATCATTTAGGGAATTTATTCCGGAAAGATGGAATAGGTCCATAATACATTAGTAATAAACTTAAATATAAAGAAATAAATGTCGATGAAATGAAAAAAAAAATGATGAATGATGATGAATGATGTTGTTGAATGTTGATCAAGTCGTAAAACCGTGCGAAGCTGGGTGGGTCGCAAGTACTATATAATTTACTGTTGTTACAGATGTTGATGAATGGAGAGGGGGAGGAGGACCAAGGGCAAGGAAAAGTTTGATAAATTGTGTGTGGAGTGAATGATAGAGTGACAACTGGCAGGGGAGAATGGAAAAAAGAAACGTGCTGCGCTAACCCCAAGTAACATCGGACAAGGACAGGAAGATCATGAAGACATGTAGAATTACAAAACATTAAGATGGTCATAATTAAATAAGAGTGTCTGTAACATACCGTACAGTGCATGATTAGGAAATAAAATCTTGGGCAGACAGAAACCTAACGTATTGATAAGAAACGATACCGACCTCGCACCATCCTGTGCGTCAGAGCACCACAAACAAGCCACTACAAGAATAAGAACCAAAGTCAGTTTCATGTTGACTGATGATTGAATTTTGGTCTTCAACTGACGTCAAATTTATTACACAAAGGGTTTTACAATGGAAGGTATAGGCTGTTGGTCCCACGAATGTGGTTTGAATGTACTGATTCTCAGTAATCCCGAGCTTTTATACCTGGGGAGACCTCATTAATATTCAGACAAATTTTATTAATAGGTGAAATGTAAGTGCGTAGGAGAAAATTTACCTGATATATTATGTCACCTTGATTTTCCATGTGGATAAGCACCTTAAAGAAGTGGGTGAAAGAGAAACCAGCACAAGGCAGCTGAGGATTTTATCGAAGTACAAAAAGACAAGATACACCCGGTTAGCGATGGGCGGTTTTGTTTTGGTCTTATGATGGGATTACACCAAACGAACATAGAACAAGAGGAAGTGCATTCTTTTCTTGATACGAAATAATTATCTTTGTCTCTGTTTACCCAAAAAGAATTCGCTAGAGAGGGGATAGAACGTGCAGTCGCTCGTTTAGTCTAAACGTAACATTAATCATTATATTCTCAGTCGTATATTTCGTGTATTTAAATGTTAATTTCCGATTGTGTTTATTTTCATTATTATCTTTTTATTTTTAAGTTTTTTTTTTTTTACTACTGTTACTTGTCCGGCTGTTCTGTGTCACTTTGAACGTTCGGCAACTCAATCTGTTTTTACTAATTATTAACCCGTCGCGCGCTAATTAGCAGACACAATTGAAATTCTATTGTTATCTGTACACATGGTGTGCAATCGACATTTTAAGAGTTAATTATTGGGCCACCAAGATACAGGCTGTGCCTAGTTTGGGGCTCACGGCTATTTCTAATGTGATGTAACTTGTGTGTAAATAAATAAATAAATAAAATTAAGTCACGAATTACAACATTATTAATAATGTTACAGACACAATATTCTATTTTTATGTAATCTTGCCGCGCCCCAACGGGGTTATGTATAAGTTGTAAGCAAAGCCTGTAACTGTGTGTACATTCTGCAATAAATAAATAAATAATTAATTAATGTTTGATGTTACGTCATAATAATTGAAATTCCTTTGGTAATCATGCTGCATCAGTGCCGATAAAAGTAAATGACAGTCTCTAGGGACTTAATTTATTTAGAATCGTAAAGATAACACCGATTCAACTTTTCTAAAGATACTGTGATTGGATTTGGATAGAATTTAAAAGTAATTTTGTGTTTTGGCTGTCGTCTTAGAATAAAGATTAATGTAAGTTCGGTAATTTCTCTTTCTGATAATTGTATTTTTAGAACCACTCTAGAAAAAATACCTTGAAGCTATTATGTTTATAAAAACTTTTTGTGACGTTATTTTCCATTTAGTGCAACAGCAAAAGTTTATTCAACTTTGTAATAGAACTAAAACTGTTCGGGACGCTGTCTTTTCTCGTTAAACGGTTCATTGCTGCTCTGTCAAGGGAGGAAATTAAAATCTGCCAAGTTAATTAAGCTTCGCACGTTGCCCAATAGTCAATAATCCAACATCCAATATTATGCTGGATTGAAATTATTTACGTACACATACAAACTCAATTGGAACAGATCATTTCAAGCCTGAAATTGAATTGTATTGTACACTTCTGGACACATCTTTTGGCCCATCTTGTATTTTCAGTTTCGTTTG
This sequence comes from Cosmia pyralina, assembly GCA_946251885.1. Lineage (NCBI taxonomy): Eukaryota > Metazoa > Arthropoda > Insecta > Lepidoptera > Noctuidae > Cosmia > Cosmia pyralina. Next base: position 1,379,094 of record OX276345.1, read on the forward strand.
GTCCTAGCTAAAATTTTATATTAGGTCGAGCAAAAAGTTTTTATGCAGTTTTGAACCTGGCACATTCACAATTTCATTCAATAGTCTTTTTTTGAATTTCGAACACAGAATTTAAAGAAACAAAAGACAATTTGGAGCCTGTTTGTTGATATCAAACAATCGAATACTAAGAAAAGTTGGTTTTATTGGTTTACTTGGATTTAATTCTTGAAAAAGTGATTGATATCTTTGGTTTTGCAACAAACATTACTTATTCTTAACATTAAGGTGAGGTTCTATCAATAATCTATGGATACTTCACCTGAAGTCGCCGCCCAAGCTGTGGCACTTATTCAGGCCGGACACAGCCAAAGAAACGTGAGTGCTCAACTTAATTTAAGTCGATCTGCGGTCCGAAATGTTTATCGGAGGTACCTAGAGACTGGCGGCTTTGTTCGTCGCCAAGGAAGGCCACGATCTCGGGTCACAACTGAAAGGCAGGATCGATTCATCGTGACGACCAGCTTGAGAAATCGTCACCTTACCTCCATTGAGATACAAAACCAACTTCGCGACTTCCACGGAGTATCTGTGAGCACTCGAACTGTTCGGAGAAGGTTAAAAGAACGCGATATGGTACCACACAAGCCAGCTAATGGCCCCAAGCTAACGCGAGCCCACCGAACAGCGCGCCTTCATTTCGCACGCAGTCATTTAAATTGGACACAGCAAGATTGGAGCCGTGTACTCTTTTCTGATGAGTCTAAAATTGTGTTACATGGCAATGATGGAAGGAAGAAGGTCTACCGACGTAAGGGAGAGCGTTTCGCACAATGCTGCTTTGAAGAGAGGGTTGCTTATGGCGGTGGCTCATGGACTGTCTGGGGCGGTATATCCGCGAGCGGCAAAACTCAACTTGAGGTTGTTACAGGACCACGGCTGCCAACATTAAATGCTGAAAGGTACATTCGTGAGTGCTTAGAACCTCACGTGATACCATACGCGGACTATGTGGGCCCAAATTTCCTTTTTATGCATGATAATGCAAGAGCCCATGCGGCCGTCATCGTCAGGGAATATCTTCGGGATGTGAACATCACAGTTATGGACTGGCCAGCCAGAAGCCCAGACATGAACCCCATTGAGCACATGTGGGACGAGCTAAAAAGACGTGTTAGGGCTCGTCAGCCAGTTGCCCAGACGATGCAGGAGTTGAAAACTGCCATAGAAGAGGAATGGGAGATGATCCCTCAAAATTTCATAGAGCGGTTGATAAACTCTATGCCTAATCGTATGAGAGCTGTGGTAGATGCATATGGAGGCAACACGCGTTATTAAATTAAACCTTTATTTGATAAAACATGTTTTTTGTTCAAAAATCAATTGCCTTTAACAAGGCGCATATCCGACTTGTTAGGCGTAGCTCCATGTCGTATGGTATTCTGAATTCAAATTTAAAACAATACAATCGAAAAAGATGGTAAAATGTATCAGGTTTAAAACTGCATCAACAGTTTTTGTTCAATCTAGCAATCATATTTCGGTAGGGGCCATCGAAACCTAAACTCTAAGGTGGGCCAATAGATGTGTCCAGAAGTGTATGTACGAGTATATTTCGAATTTAAATTTGGATTTATTTTGTTTAGAACGGAGGTGAGATAGAATTTTTAATTCATTCTTTGTATGTATGTTATTGTATTTTGTTAACAGATTCATTGGATTTATATAGACAATGACTAAATATTGTTTCTTTACGAGTATTTCATAAACTTACGGATCTTGTTTCATCATTAGTCTCCTGCCCTTATCCAATTTTATTTGGGGTCGGTGCGACATGTCTTTTTCTTCCAAACTTCTCTATTAGTCGTCATCTCGGTAGTCATTCCCTTTCTAGCCATATCATCTTTCACACGGTCCATTCATCGTTTCCTTGCTCTTCCCTTTATAGCAATCCAAATTCATACTCAAAACCTGCGAATCTTGCTTAATATACTTAATTAAGTTTTATCAATATTAATGTTATAATATGAAGACTAATATGTCTAGCTTAGTAAGTATACAGCACTTTTTGATTTCTTAAGATAATAATTCTGTAGGTACTTGGATTTATTCTAGTCATAGAAAAAAGGAATATTAGGTGTCGAATCTTTGAAAAACTACTCAAAAACATTTGCCACTTTTATCGGACTTTGCATGACCTTTTCAATGATTGCCAATGAATAGAGTTTTTCGAGCAAACTTTTCCGTATGTATTGAACAAGCTTTGCCCCTTTTCTCCAAAAGTTTGCCTTTGAGCGCACAAATAGCCTCTAGACAAAATTCATCAAGATTTTTGGCAAAATCGAGAGAAAGTGAACGTCAATGTTTACCAACTCAGTTTCTATAACATATTCAAATCTTCATTGGAGAATTATTACCGATGGCTCTCTTTCCTAGTTTCGGTTTATGTTTGCTTACTATCCACACTTTGACATTTACTGCTAAAATATTGCCATGATTATGTACCTACCCTTTTGCGATGAGAATAACTTATTATTTATTTATTCCAACAAAAAATGGAAATACCTACACGTGTGTAAAGGATCATCATATACGTTTGGTGTGATCTGCGATCACACCAAACGTATAGTCGGCCTCCGACTGTGAGCGTCAAGGTCAAAATATATAAAAAAAACAACGTCAACCGTCAACTGACTTTCTGTTGTTTTCATACATTTTCAAAGTCGGAGGCAGACGTTTGGTGTGTACGTGTCCTTATAAATACGATAGTCACATCTCGTTACATGAGACCTTACACTATTCCTCGATCCTACACATCGTGTACCCACATAAACGAATTAAGTCAAGCAATAATTACTACCTTCAAAACCCTACCGATCCCTGTCCGTGCTAAAGACCTCAATGCATAAAGTTTCAAAGTCACTTCTAGTTAATATTGACAATTTTTTTTTTGCGTTATTCTGTTCTTTATCCGCGTTAGACATAACTTTAAAAAATAATTACACTATAATCTTAAATATTCACATATTATTAAGAAAATGCTCTAATTTAATCTATAATATTTTTTCCAAATCATTAACAATACACGTTTAGACGTGATCTTCAGCTTAAAATAATTAAAAGTCGGTTAGCGTCGCCTTGAGGTGACCCCTTCAAAGTAGCACTCGAAATATAAAATTTCTTTGCAAAAAACTTAAAATAATTTGAATTTCACCGGTTACGTTAAAAGATTTGTGGCTAAGTAATAACAGCCACACGGGTCAATCGATTAGGTTAAGCAACGTTTGTCATGGTTGGTACGTGGATGGGTGACCATCTTTACATACCAAGACCCCTTCGTGCCTCGAAAAGCACGTTAAGCCGTTGGTCCCGGCTATTATTCATGTATCTTTGACTGTCGTTACGGATCGTCAGACAGAAGCCCGAAATGATGACAACCAGTCTTACCAAGGGGTATCGTATTACTCAGTTACTGGGTTGTGGAGGACAGATAAAATACTGGTATTCAGCTGCATCCGGTCACACTGGAAGCCGACCCCAACATAGTTGGGAAAAGGCTAGGCAGATGATGACGTTGAAGGAATCACCTTAAGTAATGGTCAAGTAGAGTGTGACAAGTTCTCAACTTCAAATTCTCAATTCAAACTCCAGGTGAGAGTGTGGACTGGGATATAATAGGTCTTTACCTATGAAATTGCCGTTTTGTATGAAAAAATTTAAACGAATTTTTTTCATGCATTTTTTATTTGTATTAATCGAAGTAATCACCCATGCAATCAATGCATCTTTGCCAACGCAGTGGCAGTTTATTGATGCCCTTCTTAAAGAAATCAGCTGGACGGGAGGCAACAAATTCTTCAAAGGCATTTTGTACTGCCTCTCGGGTATTGAATTTTTTTCCCGCCAAGAAGTTATCCAAATTCTGGAAAAAGTAGTAGTCTGTAGGCGCAAGGTCTGGTGAGTAGGGCGGATGACGGAGAGCTTCCAACCCCAGTTCTTGCAACTTGGAGACCGTCTGCTGAGCAGTATGAGGTCGCGCGTTGTCGTGCAGGAGCAGCGGAGACGAGCGATTGACCAATGCTGGTTGGAGATGTGCCAGCTTCTCCATCATTGTGTTCAGTTCTTCACAGTACACATCTGAAGTAATGCTCACCCCGTTTGGTAAGAAGCTGTGATGAATCACACCGGCGCTAGACCACCAAACAGTGACCATCACTTTTCTAGGGGTAAGTTTTCGTTTAGGGCATTGTTTAGGTGCTGAACCAGGATCCAACCAACTTGCTGAGCGCTTGCAGTTATCAAACAGAATCCATTTTTCATCGCAGGTAGCAATGCGGTTCAAAATTCCTTAATTTGTGTGTCTGTTGAGCAGTGCAAGGCACGTCTCGACGCGTACTTCGCGCTGGCGATCATTGAGTTCGTGGGGCACCCATTTGTCAAGCTTTTTTACCTTGCCAATTTGACGCAAATGGACCAATATTGTTTTGACGCTAACGTCGAAAACTGCTGCTAATTCAGCCGTAGATTGTGTATCATCAGCTTCCACAATCGCCTTTAATTCGTCATTGTCGACCAAAGTCTTCGGACGACCGCGAGGTTCATTTTTCAGGTCGAAATTTCTAGAACGGAAGCGAGCAAACCAATAACAAGTAGTGCGTTGGTTTGTAGTGTTAGCTCCGTAAACGTCGTTGATGTTGCGTGCCGCTTGTGCCGCGTTGCTGCCACGACGGTACTCATATTCCATAATTACTCGAATTTTTAACGTATCCATGATGACGAAAAAGATTGAAATGCGATGAAAATGTAACACTAGTCAATAAACAAATGACTACTTTTGGAAAAAAAAATCCATGTTTTTAAAATAAAATTAATTTGAAATTAGAATTCTTAGCCAAACAAAAATTATTTTGATTTGAAATGGCCAGTACTGCAGAACGGCAATTTCATAGGTAAAGACCTAATATTTTAAAGTGTCTCTCTATTGGCTGACTGTAAGGGATGGCCGAGCAACTAATTGAAACCACACTGAGCACCTTTCCGCTTCGGTGAACGTGTTACTGGGTGGCTGTGTGGCTCAAGTTGTAGGAGAACGAGATGATAATGAGTTGAAAAGCTTTACTGTAATTAATGTTTATAAAATGCTTCTTAAAATGTTTTTTTGGCCGAATTGTAGATAGATGTGCATGGTACGATTCTGAACTATAAATATAATTTTAGATAGGTACATTTTCTCAATAAATGTACCGAAGTAAATTTTACTTCGGTAACAGCTTCCTTAAGAGTAGTTGTTTAAATAGTTTTCTTGTAAATTAGTTGAATATTGAAATGAAAGTAACTTCAATGAAATTTAGACAAAAAAAAATTAAAACGTGTATTTTGCTGTTATGATCCTGAGTAAAAAACACAAATCTGACTCAATGATAATTGAACATTCTGAACCAGTCAAAACGGTCAATTTTATAAACAACGAAATTGCTGGCACAAAAACAATGAGTAAACATAACGATGAAAGGAAAATCAGTTTTAGTAGGAATTTTATATTTTAAATTAATTATCTAAAAGCAACCTGAACAGATGGTTGTTATAAGTAGTAACCAGAAAAAAAAAAATTGTTTCCAGGAATTCAGGGGTCAGGTGGAAAGGTGTAAATATGGGCTGTAACTACTTTTAATTGATTTTACGGGCCCATCATACATCAGGAAAAACGAGGAAAATCAGGATGACAAGGAAACAATTTTACGTTAGTTAGGAAGGAAATAAAATTATAAATAATTTTAAGCCAATCAATTTGTCTAGCCTTTTCCCAACTATGTTGGGCTCAGCTTCCAGTCTAACGGGATGCAGCTGAATACCATTATTTTACATGGAGCAACTGCCTATCTGACCTCCACAACCCAGTTACTGGGTAAGTAATACGAAACCCCTTGGTAAGACTGTCAGACTTTCGGGCTTCTGAGAACCCGTAACTACTGTCAAAGTTCCACGAATGACAGCCGGAACCAACGGCTTAACGTGCTTTCCGAGGCACGGAGGAGTCTGGGTATGTAAAGATAGTCACACATTTTTAAGTAGAATTTGAAATAAATCTTCATGAATTTTTAAACTATCAACTGTGTAATTCGACATTTTTATTCCTGGATTTTACTATTGCCAAATGGGTTTTTTTCTTACTGGATAGAAAAAGATACAGCAAGAATCTAACTACGTATTTACAATTTCATTGATAAGTACGATTATTTGGGCCAAATATTTATTTGTTAGAATATTTGCCGACCAATATTTATTTGAACCACCACTACTGCATTACACGTTAAAAGGCACCATACTGAGTTAAAAGTTGCACCATCGCACCATATGATTGAATTACAGTTTCCTGACTGTAACGGTAATTTACTACTCTCGCTAGTATTTCCTGATGGGGTAAGTAGCAAGCCAAGTGGAGCGAACTAAAAGTACGCAAACGACCCTTTGAGACTTATGGTGAGGATAAATAGATTTTTATTAAAACGTAATCTTTTTTGTAAACGTTTTAAAATTTACTAAACTCAAATCTGCTATATCTAGTGCATCCTACCATGGCTCTGTAACAAATAAAATACTATATTAAAACAAATACTCTCCAACCACTAAAAATTTAATTACACATCAAAATCAAAACATTTTATTTCACATAAAACTATACTCCATTTATTATAACATTAGAAAAAAGAAGCTCGCAGAAGCAGGAGTACGAAACCTTTTATTTTCAAGTTAAGTTCAAATTTTTTCTATAAATAATGTATGTGCTTTTTTGTAAGTAACAATGTATGGCATACAAGAAAGCATGTTCTATCTATCTACTCGTCACGATGCTTGGATAGGTACATAAAATTAAACATTTTTTAGTAACAATCAGTTTATTGAAAACAACTTTATCATAATGGTATGTCCATAATATGTTTTCAACAAACCAAATAAATACGACACAAAACACCACTTAACAATTTAGTCACTGCTACCATCAGTCATCACAAATGATAATAATTAATTGGTAACAAAAGTCATAATTTTAACTACCTATAATAATTTAGAATGCCAGAGGATTAGCAAAAATACACTTTCGCATGCTAAATACCAACTATAAAAACATTTTCCAGAGACAAGTGTGAGATGAGATTTATTGCTATTAAAGAAGAGAAAAGGTTTTGCCACCTTAATGATATAATGGAGATGATAGATGTTTCAATCATAATTATTCATCATCCTCTGATGATGAGGATGAAGTTTCACCAACATTAATAATAAATCTTTCTACAACATTATCCATTATACCTACCATCAAGTTGGCAAAACCTTTTCTCTTCTTTAATTGTATGAGCAATGCAAGATTGTCATTTCTCTGCAGTTATGCTTATGAGTGCTGAAGGGAGCAACCGCTTCACTTCTCATGTTGCGCTTGCAAGCCACTCGGGCCTGCACCGGGATCGTCCCTGTCCATAGTTCAAAAAACGTACCGTCTTGTACAAACAAAACAAAACTAACACAAATAACGATAAAAAACAATAACAACAGAAAAACAGTAACAAATACAACTAAACTAAACTATAGAAAAGGCGTAGCATTCAAAAGTATCCACAAGTGAATGACAATTGAAAACTGCAGATTATTTACGAAATTTGACGGATGGATGACATCATAAACCGACAAAATAAAATAACACGTGCTGCCACAACTTATGAAGGGAATAGGTAACATTTTAGATTTGGTAGAGTTATAGTAACATGAAAAACGTTCCCGGTACTGACCGCCCCTGCTTCTTTTAGATTTTAAACATTGACACGACAATATTTTATGTAAAAAATAAATAATAGTAAATGAAAGCCTTGTAATTTCAGAAGGTAGATAGGTTAGATATGTACAATTAAGTGTGAGAGCTGTTATTTAAATTAATTATATTTAACTCCACGTCATTCTTTACTGTAATAATGTTTGTTGTACTTTTATTACAAAGTGTGCCCCTAAAATAGCCTTTTTTAACTTCTGTCTAATGCTATAGTAAATGGAGTATAGCTATTGATCATTTCCTATGTTCCTATTTTGTTTTATTGAGCCAGCAAGAAACATCACGGATGGCTATAATTGTGGCTTTTAAAATGTTTTCAAATAACAGTGTTAATAAGGAGGACAGTGTAGGCCTGCCAACAAGTACCAGGTACTTAACATAATATAGGAAATTGCCAACTAACAAAAAAATATACGTGTCTTTAAGGCCTGCAACGTTCTCACATTCACAAAATAGAAGAGAATTTAAAAAAAAAAATAATTAATTATGTAATCATCACCGTCCTGTCCTTCCTTATGCCAATTTATTTTTAGTTGGCACAATATATTTGTCTTCTTCTATACCGTATACACCATTCTCTTAGTTCAAACTTCACTCAACTCAGTATTTAATTTCATCCTATTTATAGTCATAATCTTTTATCGTCATTCGTTTCTTCCATCATCGTGTCTTTATACTGCTTATAATTTTCAGCGAGCAGCCAATTCAGAATATTATGTTCTTGAGCGTAAAAAATCCTTTAGAAATCTTATAACATAGACGGCGGTGCAGTAGCCACGCGAGCTTTATTGCTAATTCCCAAAACCCAATAAACGTTGTACTTCACTCTCACTGCAATCTCGCGCCTGCCTCTAATAAAATTTATACTCTACTTATTTACTGCGCTTGGCAGTAACTGCTTAGAGTCTTAGACTCTTTTGCTTTTGGAGCTCTTTCGTTAGTTGGAATTTGTGCTATTTTATTTTTACCTGTGTAGTTTTAGCCTTTTTTTTCTGATGTTTTTTTTATGGGTTTTAGGCCTACCCTTCATCTTCTTTCTTCTTTTTTTCTTCGCACATAAGTATGCTGCTAGGTGCGGTCGGTAACACCAAGATTCGACACTCCTTGTTGGCAAAGAATCACAGTCACTCTTGCGAGACAGCTGAAGATAAGGTGCCGTTCAGAGCGTGCACAATACCGAAGCTCAATCTCGCACCGCAGACAGTCAGCAAAGAAGACGTCGCACATTGAAAGCTTCTACTCTATTTACAATAAGATTAGACATTTAAAAAAACCTTGTCTACAGTCCGTTCAACCGATTTCGACTTCTGTTACATTGGTGGCATGACAAATGGCAGCTGAAGTAAACAGTTGGTATTGTAACCACTTTTTTGCCTCTAATACCATCCTTAAGCCTACGGAATAGAAATAAAAATCGGCTGAACGGAGTATACATGACCTGGGGCAACAGCTGATATATGACACAGGCGCACCGGAGCTTCTCATCACAGCTAGACCTCTTGATCTATCCTCTTAATCTATTAGAAACCAAAAAACAAATATTTTTTATTTTTTGTCTCTATTTTTAGAGTACTGTTGTTTTTTTTTTTTGAGATCACCGAGCAAGCAAACGCTTCCCGGAAAAATAGAAACATTAACAACTTTTGTAAGCATTTACGTTAATTCTCGAATGAAAGAAACTAGCCAGTCATTTCGGCCAAAACACGCTTGATGAGCAGTTGATACATTTTTCTGTTATCTGACCCAATTCCATTGGAATTAGGTCACAACTGAGGGGCAACAATCTATCATTGTATCCCACGCTATTTTTACACGCGAACTATTTTTAGCAAGCAAACCATCGTAGGTGGGACCGCCTCCTAGCACAGAATAGCTCTTTATGGGTGTAAAAAAGAGTAGTGACGCAGTGTATCTTCGATAAAAGTAGTACCCATTATTACCGAAGTACTCAATAACGCATTCAGGGTGCTGATGGGGCTGCCGCGCTACTGCAGTGCTTCGGGCATGTTTGCTACAGTCTACTACAGTCAATCCAAAAGGAACAGAAAACAAACAAAAATGATTTGTTATTTATCGTGTCAAAAGAAAAAAAAGCACAAACAAGACCTTGCATTGTGAAGATTCGGATATAGAACACTAGCTTTTGCACGCGGCTTCGCCCGCGTAGATACGAGGTACCCATGTGTCTAATCCATGTAAACAATGTCTTCTCGCTCTGCTTTGTATAGTATCCGAGGAGCGGCGCACTTGATTGATATAATTATGATTGCTGGAGGATAAAAAATCCTAAAGCCTAACAATAGTAATGGAATACAATAACGGAACGTAAAATTACCAACTTGCATGTCAAAATTGAAGGCAACTTTAAAGCGAAAATATAAATCTTCTTTATTCCCATCCCGTGGGCATTTCAAAAAAAATTGTTACATAAAATCATTACAGGTACGGAATTTAGCAAAATTATTTTTCTCTGAATAACTCGCTGACTGACAAAAACGCCAAAACACGTCATTCGTAATTTCTAAACAATAGCTTAATATTTTTTTTTTCCTGAAAAACTTTCAATCCCTTATTCCTTTAGGAAATGATATTCCAAATACGCTGAAATACGTGGCTTTTAATTATTAACCAGAATGCTAAATACCAATTTTTATGGTTTATACTAAAAAAATTACGATTTGCCATACCTACAAACTTTCATCCCCTTTTTTACTCCCTTAGGGGTTGAATTTCGAAAAATACTTCCTTATTCCTTGTCTACTTTATAAAGGGAACCTGTGTGCAAAATTTTAGCTTTCTAGATTCAAGGGCGTTGGTCAGTCAGTCAGTCAATCAGTCAGGACTTCTCTTTTTATTTATATAGATTATGAGAAAATTAATTTAAAAAATAATATATTGCCCGTAACTTTTATGAAAGACAAATGTTTTGATGATGTAGTACTTACTTATTCTAATACATTCTAGATTTTATTAGATCTAGCAAATATTAAATAATTTTATGCATACTTATTTATGCTTTATTATGCTTATTTTTTGTAACAAAGTAGTAAGTGTAGAATAACTCCGTGTGCCAGCACATTATTTTCCTCTTTCAAAACTTTTATAACAAAACTTACTGATTCATACATACAAATCTTCGAGTATCCAATTTACCTAAAACATACCCCAGTATATCAAATCATAAATAAACAAAAAGTTATGTTCTGTCATATACAGTACAATACTTTATCTCACTGCTTTATCGCCCGTAAAAACTGATTAGTTCGTAATTCAGATGCATACGAGAATAAAGAATTTTCAAGAAATATTCGCAGCTAATCAGACCGTCTAGACTAAAATGACTAATAATTGTTTTGGAGCTGATAAATTACAGTTGAAGCCACGAAAAAATTTGCTTTATGCGATTAGAAAAATGTAACGTTGGAGAATTGGCAGGAGTGACGTGTTAACCTTTTTTGTCTTTTTGTAATTAATAACATTTACCCCCACTTAACCTTACACATATTTCCTTGAATGTCGCATGATCCCGCATTAGAAAAAGCGCTCGAAATCAACAGATATCGTATTGCAAGTGCAAATAAGTGCATCGTCCAATGGCGACCGCGCGCTGGCAGTAGTTGCGAACCTATGAAGTTCGGTTCGAGTGCTTTCTAAAGTTGTGCGTCCACCGGGTCGGAATCGGAGCGTCGCGTCGGCATCGTACGAATTTGTTGCTTTATATTGATTTCTATGGTACTGCGTGCACTGCATCGGCCAGCAGAGACCGGTATTTCTGCCGATGACGTCATCCGTAGCGAACGCGCCCAGTGTTACCAAATACTCGGCTTAAGGGTCCTCGAAAAGATCAATTGCAATTGTCCATTTTTACATGATTGATGCACATTGATACGCAGATTGAATTGAATATGAAACAAAAACATTTTTAATTAAAATTACTTTCAAACGAATAACTAAAGGCTGATTTCTTGATCCGTAGTTAACTCAACCAATAGTCAAAAATAGTAAATAATGGTAACATTTGGTTCCATTTAGCCAATATTTAACCATTCGTTACTATTTTTAGCTATTGGTTGAGTTAACTACGAATCAAAAAACCGGCCCTAATAGAATACTTAAAAGTATTTTATGGTTTTTTATTATTGTATGCCAGGGTCAACCTTCAAACAAATAATGGCATTAGTAACGGGTAAGGTGTATAATCCTAAAACCAACATTACTGTATTTGTAGGTAATAGTAGTCGGGTCAGGAAAAATGAAATCACTGACTGTGTAACTGAGTTGTTAAAGTTAAATTGTAGAAAAATAATATTGTGTGCTTTCCCATATTTTGAAAAATTGACAAGTAGACAAAATAATTATATTCATATGCTTAATAAGCATATGCAATTCTTAGTTAGTCATTATAGTGACAAGCTTGTGTTTTTTGACACCAATAATTTTTTGGAAACTTTAAAATCGACTAGGGATACTGTGTATCTGCCTGTTAGTTTTAGACACATAATAGCAAGGCTATTAGCTTTTTGTATAAACTCAGACATAAATAGTATGTCGAAGTCTTGTATTATTAACACCACAATGGTTAGTAATAATACTAATAATAAGGTGGTGAGCCTGAATAAATGTAGCTCAAATGCTATAAATATTTACACAAATTGTACGAAGGAGGTTCGATGTCCCACACTCACTAGAAGCTCATTGCCTGGTGATGATATTGAAGTCTTGGGGTTAACTCCGGATAGTAATTTAAACTAGTTTGTAAGACAACAGAAGGTACCAGTAAGAATATTCTTATACCTAACAACAACAAGGTGTCTTCTTGCTCTAAAATAAATAATTGTCGAAAAGGAGTTCAGCAGAATGCCTTGAAATTATTCCATCAAAATATTCAAGGTATTTCTTCCAAATTATTAGAAATTGAAATGTTTTTAGAAAAAACAAAGTTTGACATTGTTTGTTTTACTGAACATTGGTTAAAGGATTACCAAATGCTAATTAATTATGAGAACTATAGTGTGGGCAGTTGTTTTAGCCGTAGATCTATGCTGCGTGGAGGTTCTCTAATTTTGATAAAAAATTGTTTAAAATCTAAGCAACGTAATGACATAGTTGGTTTATCAGTGGAACATTGCGTCGAACTATCCTGTGTTGAGCTGGATAGGCATGTTGTAGTGTGCGTGTACAGACCCCCTAATTGTCAGAACTTTTCTTTATTTGAGTCAATAATGGAAGATGTACTAGCGAAACTTGCATCCGGTAATAAAGCTGCAATTTTTTGTGGTGATTTTAATATTAATATTCTGGAAAATAATTCAAATAGCAGGAGATTATTAAGCCTTTTTAAATCATTCAATTTATCTAATATTTTTACAGAACCGACTAGAGTAACTCTCACTTCTGCTACTTGTATTGATAATGTTTTCTGCGATTGTGATTATTTAGATAAAGCCATCGTAAATTATTTACCATCTGATCACAGTGGGCAAACAGTAACTTTTAAGTCTAAAACAACTTTGCAAAAAGTGCAAATACAATTTAGACCAATAACAGCTGGCAAATTAAATAGATTCAATAGTGCCCTAGGTAATAGGTTAAATGTTCTGGGCCATAATATGGACGGAGCAAATAAACTATATGAGGATTTCTTTTCAGTAGTGCTCACTGAATTCAATAAAACTTTTGAAAAGAAAACAAAAAATATTTTCCCTAACTTTTTATTTAGTGACTGGGCAACTAGAGGTATTAGGATAAGTAGGGAAAGATTATTCGAATTGTATGGCCTTAAGCCTTACATTAACACTGTGACGTTCAACAGGTATGTTGCTACATATTCCAAAATTTTTAGAAATACTTGCAAAATAGCTAAAGCCCTGTATATTAGTAACAAGATCAAATCAGCAGAAAATAAAGTAAAAGCAGTGTGGAAAGTTATAAATAATGAAACTAATAGGAAAAAAATACGAAACACGGATTTTACATTGGAGACTTCTCATGGTGATATAAGCTCTAACTTAGAAGTAGCTCAAGAATTTGTACACTTCTTTACAAATATACCATCTAAAACGACGGAAGCTTTAAATTCCTCACCCGATGTCTCAATTGATTTATTAAGAGCGAACGTTCCAAGCTGCCCGGTTGAATTTCAATTTAAACATATAAACCCCATGGTAGTTAAAAAAGCTTTTCGGCACATTAAAATCAAATTGACCGAAGATCTATGGGGAATGTCTATCAAAGTTTGTACATCCATAATCGAGACTATAGCACCATACTTAGCATTAATATTTAATTTGTGTGTGGATGAAGGAGTCTTCCCGGATTTAATGAAATTTAGTAAGGTTATACCACTTTTTAAATCTGGGGACAGTAAACACACCAACAATTATAGACCAGTATCCGTGTTGCCGGTATTCAGCAAGGTATTCGAAAAGGTAATGCTCGATCAAATGCTTAATCATTTTAACACCAACCAAATCTTGCACGATCAGCAATTTGGTTTCACCAAAGGACGTTGCACGACTGACGCGGGTGCCACTTTATTAAAACACATATTTTCAGCGTGGGAGGAGGCCCAAGATGCCATAGGAATCTTTTGTGACCTCTCCAAGGCATTTGACTGCGTAAATCACGAAACCTTACTCTTGAAACTTGAGCATTACGGACTAGGTAAACTTGCGCTCAGTTTAGTAAAATCTTATTTAAATGATAGACAGCAACAAGTTCAAATAAATGGTGTCAATTCACTCGGTCTAAAAGTACAAATGGGTGTTCCACAGGGTTCGATATTGGGTCCTTTCCTCTTTTTAGTATATATTAATGATCTACCCCATTTATTAAAAAACCAACCACAAATGGTGTTATTTGCTGACGACACATCCTTAATTTTTAAGATAAATAGACGTGCATCAAATCTTGACGACGTAAATAACGCCCTACTGCAGATCCATAATTGGTTCACTGCTAATAATTTAGTATTAAATGGGAAAAAGACTAAATGTGTAAGATTTGCTTTACCAAATGTTAAAAGTACTGATTGTGACATAGTATTGAATAAAGAGAAACTAGAATTCGTCGATAAAACTGTTTTCCTGGGGATCACGCTCGACTCAAGGCTGCAATGGGGTCCGCATTTAACATCTCTTGCAGGACGGCTAAGTTCAGCAGCATATGCGGTGAGAAAAATCCGTCAATTCACTGATGTAGACACCGCAAGGATGGTCTATTTCAGTTACTTTCATAGTATTATGTCTTACGGTATTTTACTATGGGGACGGGCTGCAGACATAGAGTCTATTTTTATTCTGCAGAAAAGAGCCATCAGAGCAATATATGGCCTCCGCAGGCGCGATTCTCTAAGGGAACTGTTTAAAGATATTAACATCATGACGGTACCTTGTCAATATATCTACGAAAACATCATGTACGTAAGGAAAAATCTAAATCTTTTCGGTAAAAGAGGTGAAGGACACAATTATAGGACTAGAAATAGGGACCAATTAGTTCAACCAGGTTTCAGACTGGCTAAAGTAGACTCATCCTTCATGGGGTACTGTTTAAAATGTTATAATAAAATACCTCCCCACATACTCCAGCTGAATGAAAGGAAATTTAAATCTTGTATAAAACGCACACTATGCAGCCGGGCATATTATAAGTTGGGGGATTACATCGCTGACAAAAATGCTTGGCTGAATGCTTGTCCTGCTCCACAAGGACGCATTAATTAATTGATTAGCATTCGGATATATTGTTGGACCTGCTGAAGATTAAGATGAGAGAAAACTTTCTTTGCATTGTTTAGATTCAATCTCTTAGTATTATATAATTGCATAGCACGTGTGAGCACTATGTAGCTACTATTAAGCTACCTTTTACTGGGTACGTCTTTCACTGACTTGAGTGTGCCCTGGCGGTTGAGAGTATGTCATGCTCACTCAAATGTCTCGCTGATGGTGGCGTGTGTGTTGGATCATTAAGTTCCCTTCAAAATGGTTGAGCTAAATGGTGCTGATCCATGCGTCATGTTCGTGAACGGGCGCCGTCAGTTGGGACTGGTCGTCTCTTAGCTGCCATGGCTTATTTTTAATTTTAATATTTAATTTAGTTGTTTTAGTTATTATCTTTTTATTACGGACGCTTTTTAACGTGCACGTCTTTCTACATTGTTCTCACATGTATATTTTCAACTTGAACAATGTAACCAATATTTTGTAAAAATATTATGATTTAAAAGAGTGTCCGTGGAGTTTCTTGCCCGTTCTTCTCCATAGGGATCTACTACGCTTTGGAATGGGCAACTAGCTTCATCTTTCTGACTGACCGACCCATTGACAATTCAAAAGTGCCTGTAATTGGTTTATTTGAAATAAATGCTTTGAGTTTGAGTTTGAGTTTGAGTTTGATGGCTATTGTAGTGTAGGTACCTACTTTAGTAATATTAACATACTGATGGTAGTTGTAAAAATGTTGTGACAGCAGTCCGGAATAAACCTTGCTACGAATCGGCTGTTTCCTTTGTGCTCCCGGTCGCAGATATCACAGCTATTGTTCCGCAGCCTGTCGCAATGCAAACAACTTTAGGTACATAATAAATCCTTGTTTAAATAAAATAGCCCTAAGCCTTGCATAATTTGGTAAGTTTACCCTAAAAGTGGTTAAAGTTTAAAAGTGGAAACACTGGTTGATAGTGCCGATGCAAAATCCGAATGCAGTGGACGCACCCTATCGGCATTTTGTAAATTCGGATACTCCGTACGGTGTGACGGACCGATTCCGACCCGGTGGACGCGCATCTTTATATGAACCTATGCGGTATCATACAACACTAGTCTTATTGTTGCGTGTGGATCTTATGTCTCGGTTTTCCAGCTAAAATTTAATAAGATCAGATTCAGGAAGCTTTTGGTTTGGTTTTCCATCCTATTTTTGAAAGTCAATATCAAATAGCAATAAAAGTGACTCAGTTCATACAAATATATAAAATTCACTGCTTGTCAGCTCTTTTAGACCGTAAAATCCAGGTGTTACGATGTTTTTCTTTAGAACATAAATCTTTAGAAAGTCGCTTGTTCTTAGGTTCTGATGGCACAGTGAAACTTTTGGTATGTTCTCTACTATCAGTACTTAGATATCCCATACTTTATAGAGACTACAGCTGTTTCAGATCAGGCAGATGACGCCAATGTTACATCAGAGTAAGCAAATGCGGGGCAAGCCTGTCCGATAATCGATAAATTAATCGAGTGTTCACACGATTCGATAAAAATAGATAGGCAGGGGACGAGCGAGTGGCGGCATTTGTAAACTGGATGCTGGCCTATTTGTGTCAGTGGGATTTTTTTATTCTGTGGCTTCTTTTTTGACAAAACTGGCGAGTGATGCGGACGCTGTTGTTGTCTGATGTTTCTTTATCATTGCGTTGCGTATTTTTTTTATTTCACGCTGAAAATTTTACATGTTACTGAATGCAATATTCTGCGAAAGGGTGTCAAGCTTCTTTGGTTATGTAAGTAACATGATAGGAGCATTTTGTAAATATGTTTAATTTTCTTTTGTTTCAAGAACCAGACATTGTTCTGCAGTTAGTTTATGTCCAAGTGTTAGATTTCTTGTTTAATTGAAATAGTAAAAACAGTGAATACTGGTCATTGATGTATAAATTAGGAAGGTATGGTTCGCGCTCCTTGACGTGGAACGCATAAATTGAGCTCACGGACCCAATTGACCTTAGTGACAAAAGAACTGGCGTTTGTGTAACACATGTGTTAGCACGTTAAGTAAAATTACCGTAATCGTCTAAATAAGCAGCAACAATGCTTCCTGTGTTTTAAAAATGTGCACAAATAGTTTAATGAAAAACAAGTTTCACGGGATTACTTTTCACTTGCCAAAAATGTTAATTTGATGAAATTTATAATAATATTTAATGTTTGCTTCGCCATGTTTATGAGAGCGAGATAGACATGCAGTGTCATTCATGATCGTAAATATTCAGCTAACATTCGGCGGCTATTGCGATTGCGCTTGCATGACAGCGCCGCCTTCTATCTCTGTCCTTGTCTATCGGTAACTGTAGGATTACGACTGTCATCACAGGTGTGTGAGTTTTGGTGCATTTAGTCGTGCGCCGAGTTCAGGTTAGTGATTGCGATGTGAGCGCGCAACATATCTTCCTCTAATATATCAGTGATACCAGTACAGGTGCCTTCCAAGAATCGAGTTTTCTGATATACGTTTTAGTCAATGCTTACATCACAATAGATACCTAACTAGGTTACTTAGGGTATACAAACAGGGCAGACAGTACACAATAACATTTCTCGACATAAAACACTAAAATTAATAATTATTTTATAAGATAAAAACTATTTACAAAAAAAAAAAAATAAACAACCTACTCCAAAAAAAAACACTACAAAGGAAAAATAAAATGAAAAATAATTTTAATATCGGAACTCGGTGTCTTTGATTTTTTAGTTTCGGTTTTTGCCACCGACTTCCGATATTAAAGTTATTTTTCACTTTGTAGTGTTATTTTTGGGAGTCAGTTGTTTTTTTTTTTTTTGTAAAAAGTTTTTATTTTTCACTTTTTAGCGGTTCCTACCCCACACAAATTCGAATACCACTCTGCAAAATAAATAAGAGCATCATTCATTCATTCATTTTAGGCTTTGTGGGAAAAATACGTATTCAATTATTGAAACTAACTCAAAAGCCACTCATCAAAACTTGAAGATATTTATATTTATTAATTTTTTTATAAGGCACTTCAACGACTTACTCACTAAAACATACAAAAACAAGAAAACATACAGTTTTAGGTATTGTGAATTCGTCACTTACAGAAGTGCACATCACTGGCTTTGAAACGAGTAAGGGACGTGTAAGATATCGTTAGTTGAGTTGGTTCATGTTACAAAATATAGCAAAAATACAATGTGCACAAATACAAAAGTACAATGCGAAATATTTAACAAAAATATTAACAAAATAACAAAACAAAATAAATACTGAAAAAGAAGGAAATGGAAGTAGAGACAATTATAAAAATACATAAACAGGCGGTTCGTGTCGCACAGAGGTCTTGTGACACCGAGCTGGTTAAAAGACTCGTACGGAATTGACTGAAAGGGTTCGAGTAGATGTCGATGCTATTGGTTCGTGTAGCGATTTTATTATAGTTTCCCATTAGACGGTTCATGGGTGCGGTGCTACCAAGGTTAGTACGACTATCAGTTGTAGCAAAGGTAATAGTTTCACGACCAGATCTAAAATTTGTCCGTCGAGGTACAGCTATACTTAATTCCGCTAAAAGTTTACTTATTTCATTGACGTAGTGGACCAAATTATATGCGACCATCTCAGGAGTATACCATTTCAAATAAAAATTTTGCAACAAGGCAAATATACGTCGCGCTAAACCGTGTCAGAAGTTTGGAAGGCGTAGTTTTATGTTGACGAAGATAACGAGGCTACGAAATCTGACTTCTGACAATCAAGGCCACACATAACAAGTACAACACACTCAAGCAGCGCAATTGGAAGCGGCATATAATAGGTCTTTATCTATGAAATTGCCGTTTTGTATGAAAAAATTTAAACGAATTTTTTTCATGCATTTTTTATTTGTATTAATCGAAGTAATCACCCATGCAATCAATGCATCTTTGCCATCGCAGTGGCAGTTTATTGATGGATTGCCCTCCTTAAAGAAATCAGCTGGACGGGAGGCAACAAATTCTTCAAAGGCACTGCCTCTCGGGTATTGAATTTTTTTCCCGCCAAGAAGTTATCCAAATTCTGGAAAAAGTAGTAGTCTGTAGGCGCAAGGTCTGGTGAGTAGGGCGGATGACGGAGAGTTTCCAACCCCAGTTCTTGCAACTTGGAGACCGTCTGCTGTGCAGTATGAGGTCGCGCGTTGTCGTGCAGGAGCAGCGGAGACGAGCGATTGACCAATGCTGGTTGGAGATGTGCCAGCTTCTCCATCATTGTGTTCAGTTCTTCACAGTACACATCTGGAGTAATGCTCACCCCGTTTGGTAAGAAGCTGTGATGAATCACACCGGCGCTAGACCACCAAACAGTGACCATCACTTTTCTAGGGGTAAGTTTTCGTTTAGGGCATTGTTTAGGTGCTGAACCAGGATCCAACCAACTTACTGAGCGCTTGCGGTTATCAAACAGAACCCATTTTTCATCGCAGGTAACAATGCGGTTCAAAATTCCTTCATTTGTGTGTCTGTTGAGCAGTGCAAGGCACGTCTCGACGCGTACTTCGCGCTGGCGATCATTGAGTTCGTGGGGCACCCATTTGTCAAGCTTTTTTACCTTGCCAATTTGACGCAAATGGACCAATATTGTTTTGACGCTAACGTCGAAAGCTGCTGCTAATTCAGCCGTAGATTGTGTATCATCAGCATCCACAATCGCCTTTAATTCGTCATTGTCGACCAAAGTCTTCGGACGACCGCGAGGTTCATTTTTCAGGTCGAAATTTCCAGAACGGAAGCGAGCAAACCAATAACAAGTGGTGCGTTGGTTTGTAGTGTTAGCTCCGTATACGTCGTTGATGTTGCGTGCCGCTTGTGCCGCGTTGCTGCCACGACGGTACTCATATTCCATAATTACTCGAATTTTTAACGTATCCATGATGACGAAAAATATTGAAATGCGATGAAAATGTAACACTAATCAATAAACAAATGACTACTTTTGGAAAAAAAAATCCATGTTTTTAAAATAAAATTAATTTGAAATTAGAATTCTTAGCCAAACAAAAATTATTTTGATTTGAAATGGCCAGTACTGCAGAACGCAATTTCATAGGTAAAGACCTAATATTACCATTAAAATCATTTATAGCCAGAGTGCACCTCATGATAATTCCAATGAGCCCAAACACGGCTTGAATACATTGTTTTATTAAGTAGGTACTGAGTTCCGGTGCCTACCTTCTGGCTTCTTCATCAGATCGATTTGATGGTAGGTACCATTTTCATCAAAACCATTTATTTAAAGCTTCGTTATAGTCGCTTAACTATCTTAATTGAGATATAGCCACCCGTGAAATACTTATTATCGTTGAGCAGTACCCATGGCCATCTGTGGTCTTCTTCATCAGTTTCACTTCACCAGATGTTACTTTCTGAATGCAAATGCTCGATTTGTTGAAGAAAATACCAAAGTCGCTATATGTGTGCCTATAATTTTTGAGGAGTTCCCTCAATTCCTCATAGATCCCATCATCAGAACTAGATTTAGATAAAAATGGAATCAAATTGGAAGTATATTCTTTCAAATAAAAAAAGAATTTTCCTAATCGGTTTATAAATGACGGAGTTCAGAAGTAACAAACATTAAAAAAAAAACAACCGAATTGAGAACGCCCTCCTTTTTTTGAAGTCGGTTAAAAATGAGACGTCTCTCATTCCAAAATGAGACAAGCAATTTTCGGCTGTAATCCATTCTATCAAGAAGCCAGGTGTTCGAAAATTGCATACTCATTATTCTCGTAAAAAATAAGGGCTGTCGCTCAAAATGTTTTAAGCCATAAATCAAAATAGCAACGTTATTAAAAATAAAGCCTTTCCCCGTCAGCTTTATAAAAAAATATATATTATATTAATATTTTTATATTCCACATTATTCTGATGGATTTTATGAAATCGTGAATTTATAATTTGGCCTCTCTCAGCAATGATGTAGCTCCTACTCAACTCACACTCTATAAGAAAATATTTCGTAATTATGGTAAAAAAGATCTCGGTTGGTAGCTAGTCTGACTTTCCAGAATGTGCCGAACTTACTTAAAATACAACCTCTTTTCTATAGTAACAATTTGTCAGTGATATAAGGGGGTGACATTTTAACTATATTATGACATTATGTAGGTGTACCTACGTAATGTAGTAGATTACCAAATCTGATCACTATTCATAAGCCACAGATTCAACTTAGCGTAGGTACGCTAAAAAGAAAAAAACTTGTAAAGGTTATACAAAGGTCATTCAAATCTGTGATAGCAAAATTTAGTATTATTCTTGCTAATCTATTAAGTTTACCAAAGTGTTGCGGCGAAGTGATCGAGAGTTTGAGTTTACCACTCAACGTCTCGAGAACCTAGCCGTAAACTGAAAACTTTACCTTAGATCTTTGAGCTACCAATATAATATCCAACAACATTTTCTCTATGGCAACTAATTAAGTTAGAAAACTACTGCTTGTAAATCTTTTACTATTAGCCTGAATGAAGTAAGTCATCCAAATCAAAAGTCATTCATTCAAATTAGAGAGAATCAGCGCTTTTCGAACGTCGACTTACATAAGACAGGCCCCCAAAACGCCCGCCGTCCACCATTCCCTTTTACTTACCCAACTTTTTTTTTGGGAGCCAATCCATGAATAGAATAGAATAAAATATTCATTTATTTGCTTAGAATGTAGGTATTTACAACAAGTTGGTTACAATAATTTATAGGAATCCTTGTACATTCTACCATTTTGGCATGCAAACATTGATGCAGTTCAACATCAAACATAGGTACAAACATTGATACAAAACTAAAATTTATCAGCTAGAAAATCCGATACGGAGCAGTAACATTTATTAAATAGAAGTACACTTGGTTTCTTTTTGAAAGTTGTTATTGGTTCCTCTTTTAAGGAATTAGAAATGTGGTTAAAAATAGCCGGTGCCATACCGAAATCACTTTTCCTCAACAAGGCAGTCCTATAACCACATGTGCGAAACACGTTTGAAATAATGAAATACTTAGGGCCCTAACAGACGATACTTTTAGCATCGATTTTGCAACTGCATCAATATAGCGGTAATAAAATAAGCTTTGGAGAGTATTGCCTAATTATATCGTTGTGACTGACATCAGAACGTGTGCGGAGTGTAGCATTTAGCCGCTGTATCCAGCTTCCGAAAAGCGACAATCGCTAATCGTCGATTCTGTAAAGATCCTTATGTAATGCTAGCTTTAGAATTTGACAATCAATTCTGGTTGTACTCTGCTTATTGTTTGCCCTTTGCAAGCATGGGCTCAGAATGGTACAGTTTGGAGGATGAAAAACGGGTCTATCGAGACTAGAGTCACAAAAGGTATAAGGTATTTAAAAAAAAACACTGCATAGTTTCTATAATAATAATATGATTCAATAATGATTCTAAAGACACGTGGCGCCATCTATTATCATTAGAACGTTGTTGTTGTTTTCCTTGGTAACAGTACAGTTTTTTCGGGATGAAAGGTACCCTATGCCCGTTTCTGTACACCTGACGACGTATATGTAACATTTGAGGATGATCGGTTCAGTGGTTTAGGCGTAAAAAGGTAACAAACGAACAAACAAACTTATTTTTGCATTTATAATATTAGTTAGGATAGGATACTACCATTACTCTGGCAACCTCCTTTCAGGTGCCAAGCACAGCTTGCAAACTGTGCGTAACAATGTAGTGACACGACAGCCGTCTACAGAGGGTGATATATGCGCAGAATTTACCATAATAGTAGAAATATGATTATCCGTGACACAGCCTACATGATGGGTTATCAGTGTCAGGTGGCAAAGAGCTGACTGTTTTGTGATGGGAATAATGATAAAGCATTGGGTTTATAACATTTTAGAGACGCCATACTTTTTTTAGGGTTCCGTACCTCAAAAGGAATAACGGAACCCTTAAAGAATCACTTCGTTGTAAGTCTGTCTGTCTGTCTGTCAAGACCCTTTTTCTCAGGAACGCGCGAGATATCAAGTTGAAATTAATATCGAATACGTAAGTCTATGGTCCCTTAGAGTTCTAAAAAAATCAAGCTTCTAAGTCAACGCAATAAAAAAATACGGCTATTTTGCGACACATTTTGATACTCGCAACTGTCGCAAGTAAACCAAAACCTATAGGGTACTTCCCGTTGTACTAGAATCATGAAATTTAGCAAGATGCAAGATCACAGCACAAGTAAAGGAAAAAGTCCGTTTGTAAATTTGTAATTCTATCACATAAAAAAAAAAAAATTTGGGAATACAATGTTGTTTGTTTTTGGGATAAATTCTTTTCAACTACGGAACTCTTCATTGTGTGTGGTCCAACACGCACTTGGCCCGTTTTTTATTCATATTAATATCCTGTATCTGAGTAAAGTATCCGACACTAGCTGTCATCACTTATCAGTTTCACTAAACAATTTATTTATAGAATACATCGAGTTATATAGAATACATAGAATACATCGAGTTTGCTGTAAGTCGTATTAACTATTATTTGTTCAGTCTCTTGAAAACTTAATTTCAGCATCTTTTTATGCTGACTAAGCAATAAATAGCGACTCGATCAAGAAGTGAAGTGTCCTCCGATTGTGTAGTCTCATCGGTTGTCCGATTTATGAATCGGTATATTAATGCTTCTGCAGACAGTATTCAAATTAAAATGAAATGGGTTTCTCAAGATTACTTTTAGTTAGCTGTTATTGCTGTTATGTGTTCTTATTGCTGCAGGTAATAGTGTCAGGGGCAAAATCACAATTAGATATATGAAAGACAGAAGAAGATAATCAGACAAAAGTTTGTTTGTGTGTTTGTTTTGTTTGTTTTTGTTTGTTTGTTTGTTCATTGTGTTTGACCCGACTACTGAAAAATCACGCTCTAATAAGTATACTTTTTATTCCAATTATTTTGGGGTTATAATTTCGTGTTAATAGTATTTGCAGAGGCACTTTAATTTTTTAAAAGAAGAATAATTATTATATAGGTATGTATTTTGGGTAGGTTTGGAGAGAAAATATGTTTGGCTCACATCTGAGGCGTGATTTTAGAAATTATTCCCAATTATCGGGTGCATGCAAGCAAAACCGCGAGGAACAGTTAATATATTAATAATTATATTATACAGGATGAATTTAAAAACATGCACCGAATTGAAATGGGATCGTTATGAACAACTTTTAATTTGGGATCAAAAATGAAATCGTGAAAAAAAAATCAGCTCCCTACATTTTGACGAGTTTCATAAAAGTAGATAAATGTACTGAACAGCAGATTTTGTTTCGCGATTTCCAGTTTGACCCCATAGTAAAAGTTGTGCATGATGATGAGTACAATCTCCCATTTCGATTTGGTGCATGTTATAAATTTCATCCTGTATATTTTTGAAATGTGCTAATTAAGTCTTTTCATTTGATACACAGTACAGCATCATTAAAAACTATTTTTTTAGGTCATAATTTTATGTCCACTAGAGGGCGCCATATTTAATTTAATGTGACGTCACATAGCCAAAAAACCAGCGGGCAATCAAGACGCTTCCAACGATATCTCTTTTGTCAAATTCTGATAAGCAGTTTAGAAGTTATGGGGATGAACGTACATACATTATTATTTCCTTTATTTATTTTGACATTGTATTAAACTCTATCTGTTGAACTTTGACATCAATTAATTAATTTGTTCTATAATAATACTAATGCATGAGCTTTTTAATTGTTGTTGCGGTCTTTTTTAATTTTAAATTTATTTAATATAATAATGTTTAATGTTATAATAACTAGGAGGAGGAGCTCGTGGCGAAGTAATAACAGCCGCACGGGTCGATCCATCAGGTTAAGCTGCACTTGCCGGGGTCGGTCCGTGGATGGGTGACCATCTTTACATACCGAGACACCTCTGTGCCTCGGAAAGCACGTTAAGCCGTTGGTCCCGGCTGTCATTTGTGGATCTTTGACAGTCGTTACAGGTCGTCAGAAGCCCGAAAGTCTGACAACCAGTCTTACCAAGGCGTATCGTATTACCCAGTTACTGGGTTGTGGAGGACAGATAGGCAGTCGCTCCATATAAAATACTGGTATTCAGCTGCATCCGGTTAGACTGGAAGCCAACCCCAACATAGTTGGGAAAAGGCTAGGCAGATTGAATGTTGTAATAATTAATATATTTTTATTAGGACAAAAATATTTGCACACCATTATTTAATGGTACAATGTAAAGGGGCTATTATAATTTTAAGATCCACATACATTGTTAACCTACATTCTAGGTAAATAAATGAATTTGAATACATACATACCGTTCAAAATCATAACACTCCTTTTTGCGTCGCCGTAGTCGGGTAAAAACATGTTTTCATCAACATTGTCAACTTAAAAAGCTTAACGTCACTAACTTCAGAACCACCAATCATCGAAACGATGGCGTACCTTGAATAGCAGACTAAAAATGGCCTGAATTCGATTACTCGGCCTTTGAGAGGCCCAATTTCATCTGTAGCTCAAATTTCAGGTGCTGCAATATTCCGCGTACATTTCAGCGGACTCGGCGATAACCCAGCTATTCAAAATCGCCGCCAATCATAACGAGTCGATATCATCAGTTTCACTATATGAATATTAAGTGACCTGTATTATATTTGGATGGATGGCTGCGGGCCGGACGAGGTACTCTACCTACCTGTGTTGTGGGGTTGGGGTACGCGGAAGATATGGTTAGAGACGAGATCATTGTTTTAATGGAGAGGATTGTAAAGTGCGAGGTATTGTTTATTTAACCGACTTCAAAAAGGAGAAGGTTCTCAATTCGTCGGAACCTTTTTTTTTTTTTTTTTTTTATGTATGTTCCCCGATTACTCGAAGATGGCTGGACCGATTTAGATTTGTTTTTGTTTTGTTCGAGAGGGTATACATCACAGATGGTCCCATATAAAATTGATTAACTTTGCTTCGGTAGTTTTTGAGTTAGCTTCAATAATACGTATTTTTTCCCCACTTGTATATGTATGATGTTCTACTTTGTTTCGCAGATAGTGGTATTAGAATTTGTGTGGAGTAGGTACACAACTAATAAGTGAAAAATAAAAACTTTTTTACAAAAAAATACAACCGACTTCAAAAAACAACACTACAAAGTGAAAAATAACTTTAATTTCGGAAGTCGGTGGCAAAAAACGAAAATACATTTAACACAGACACCGACACCGACTTCCGAAATTAAAGTTATTTTTCACTTTGTAGTGTTGTTTTTGGAAGTCAATTGTATTTTTTTGTAAAAAAGTTTTTTGTAATTTAGAATTGACATGTTATTTTGGGAAAAAAATCAACGTTATAATGTATCAAGACACATTACTACATACATTATCTTGCGCTCATGATGATTAAAAACATAACCCGCGGCCCTCTGTACCATTCTACACCGCAACATCAGTGTACTTTGAGAGATAAAAATTAAAGATTACTCCTTACCTCCATCTGCCTTTAGGTACTCTCCAGTCTCATAAAACATAATAATCTCCATGCACACTCCTTCTAGTTTAACAGAAAACATAACCAAACAAATACAATTATCCTCACAAAACACAAACGAGTTTTCCGCTCCAAAATACCACAAATTCGCCATCTAAACAATACGAGTTGGCAAAACCGTTCACATGAACGGTTTTGAAGCGACGCCTCATTTACATACGCCAATCACAGCTTAGCATACAAATCGAATTTGGACGGACAGACCGACGAATTTAGTTTAATTGCTTGTAATCTTGCTGTAAATTATGGACAGGTGCAGTGTTGGCTGATGAATAGGGTTCTTTGTTTTGTGATGCATGTGTTTCATCATTGTCACCTGGTATATTACATTGCATTTTAAATTATAACACACGTTTGCATTTGCATTGCATTGAACACTTTGAACAGGTTCGTGGCGTCAATAGTTCTGTGACATTGACACCCTTGCTGTTTATCACTGTACTTGGGATCTCACAAGAAAGGAGGATTATGAAATTGAATGACATTTGTTTCTATGCATATTAGGTATAATTTCCAATCATAGCTCGTATGCACTGATTTCAGTGAAATCATTCCACGATAAAATAAAAAGTTAACATTTTAAAATTTATAGTTTACAATTCACTAAACTTATGATATAAACAATTACTTAAGTATTTCTTAAGCGTGTGTTTACTTGCAACTCCTGTCAAGCCACACGTAAAAATAACACAAACATCATTGATTGAAAATAAAGAAGCCCACAAAACAAACACGTCACAAACGACGCTTTAAACCATTCTTAATGCGCCACAAAATATCCTCATTTGTCAAACGACCTACATCCACCTGTGTACCTACACAATTTTCTACACGTCGAATTCCTTCCCAAATAGGTTTACTACTAATGAAACGACCCCAGTTTATTTATGTTCGAACAAAGCCAATTTCGTCATCAACTAAAAGCATCGATACTACTTGTCTATGGGTAATAAAAGAAAATTACACAACACATACATTTCGTGACTACAGACAATTTGCCGTGCACACAAAAAAGAAATGCTTACAACGATAAAAGATTCAGAGAAAGACGTTCGTGTTTTTGTTATTAAAGAGACGTATCTTTATGCATGTGTAACATCACGCCAGGTAGAAGTAAGGTAGAAGCAGACGGATAATCAAGCGGTAAACACGATGACCTTGTTTTACGTCTGATGCCAACGACTCGTTCTTGTTTTTGTCTCATTTTTGCGAAGACGGGATTGGACGGTCCCAAAATTGCTTCGAGAAATCTAGAAAATGGTGTCCTTCAACGATAGTTAATTTGTCGTGGTTGTGTGGTGCGTTGCTATGTAATTCTATTTTATTATGGTCTATTTCTTTGTAAATGTGTCCTCTGTATCAGTCTGCACCACTCATTGTGTTTTCTAACTCCATCGAATCCCTTTTCCATTTTATCTCTC
Source organism: Cosmia pyralina (assembly GCA_946251885.1). Taxonomy (NCBI): domain Eukaryota; kingdom Metazoa; phylum Arthropoda; class Insecta; order Lepidoptera; family Noctuidae; genus Cosmia; species Cosmia pyralina. The sequence goes on from OX276345.1 coordinate 1,407,608, forward strand.
GACAAAAACAAGATGATAAAAAAGACGAAGAAGAATAAAATGAAAATGAGAAAAAAAATGAATGAATGAATGAGTGAGTGAATGAAGATGACTAAATATAAATATTTAGTCATCTTAAAATAACAGTACCCAATTCTAATGGTAAACACAGCACCACCTTCAGTTCGGTTTTTTCAATATTCCACTTTCTTCACCACTGCTGACAGTGCTCTGAATGTGCTCTTTAGTCAATTTGACGCTGACCCTCATTCAATGAGGATCAGTAATGGCCTTCATAGCCTTCATAGTCTTTTAGCTAATCGCCTATCGTTTCTGACCTTAGTTATGTAAGTTTTGAATGATACAATCAATGTGTTATCATTCAATCTTGATCCCTGAAAGGAACGACCCAAAACTTTACAAAAACCGAGATTTTTAAAAGAAACAAACCAAACTACAACGTTTCCTACAACGCCTCCTTGCTTTACCACAAAAGAAACAGGAGCGAGATGCTGACAATATTCTTACTTAATTTCGTCACAAAGAAAAAGTTTTAATGTCATACACTTTCTTTGCTTACCAACATCTCGAACTTTTCGACCAATTAGACTTGCCATTCAAATACACCAGAGTTTTCCATTAAGAAAAGACTTCGAGGGGTTTCCGCATTCTTTGTCGGGACTTGAAAACACTTTTTATTTTTGGAGCGAGCCTTAAAGTCAACGTACTTGTATTTGCTTAACCATTAAAGGGGTGAAGTCGAAAGCTTTTCGCTTCGAATATTTGCATGTTTTCAACGGATCCACTGTGCTGACAAAGAAACATCTCGTGCGAGGGTGTTAGGCTGAATAAATGATGCCCACATCGCCCTTTGATGGCTTCTATTGTTTTCAAGTGAAATGTTTTGAATGTTTACTTTGGAGGTGAAGGATTTGAAAGGATCTTTATTGTTTTCTCTTTCGTATTGTGTGAGGGAGACAGAGATAGATGGATGTGTGGATATGGGATGATCCCTACGAAGTTTGACAGGGCGATGAGATGGGGTATGATAAAGATATGAGGAGGGTCTTCAGGTCAACAATGCAGCGCATTCCTGAGCGTGTTGCAAGGCTTTGAATAAGACGTTAGTGATGACAAGTAAGATATTACTCGGAGGTGCGTGAGGTCCTTCATACCGAACCGAGAGCACGTTTTATGAAATGTTACGTGAAGTTACCGCGAGAAGTCACGTTTGCTGTACGTAATTTTGGAGGGATTGTCCATTGCTACAATTTTTACAATATAGACAATAAAAGAAGCAATATTTTGTACCATTTCATCAAGTCTAGGATTTAAATTATCAACGTATTACTACCCATTTCATACAGAAAAGGACTGTTAAAGGATGTTAGGTATTATTGTACTAAACATCAGCTGTTTGTTACAAGGTATACATAGGTATGTATACCTTTTAACAAACAGCTGACTCATTCTTTCACTAAAACTAGAGCAAAAACGTAACCCGAGACCTAACTATTGGCAAATTACCCCACAACGTCAGCACAATAACTAGAGTTGACCCGGATAACCGTATGTTTAAAAGTCACGCATATACGCAAACGCTGGAAATTAAAATTTTCCTCTCCCGTGCCAAATCCGGGGAGGTCGGGCGAACTTAATATCCGGGGAGGGGAAACCCGGCACAATTTTAGCTTTGAACCACTGTCTCGTGTGACGCTAAAAATACTGCTTTGCATATAAATGTTCGAATAAAATGGGTGTCACGATTATCATATTAATCTGGGTGGGTAAATGGCTTCTAATAGTAGGTTTTTTTTAATAGCTGATAGCAGGAGATTGTATTGCTAGAATCGGATGACTAAAAAAATTATGACTAATTAGGAGTGATTTCATTTAAAATGCGTCGTCAGACTAATTGTTACAAGCGCTACTGCTGAGCACGAGGTCCTGCGTTCGATTCCCGGGTCGGGAAAAGTGTTATTGGATTTTTCTATCGGAATTTCTCAGTAGCAGTCCGGAGTCTAGATTCATGCCCGGTTGATGGCAATAGGCTCGCCCCCTATCACATGGAATTTAAACATATCTGGCGAAGCGAAGGCGAGTACAATGCACACACACGGTGTGAATTGTTACTATGGGTACACCTCTGCTTAACTCTTTGCGGATTACAAGCGTGATATGTTCACATAAAATAATTATGATTATTTTTAAAACTAATTTAAAAAATGCAGCAAACAGCTTGATGAAGAATGTCGACGAGTAAATGAGAAAGCTAAGTTAGCTAAGGCTTTTTTTTTTTTTTTTTTTTGTGGATGGGAAATCATCAAATGACTTCTCCCGCTCTGGGCAGAGCGGGAGGGCGTGTCAGACTTTTACTGACTAAAACCCACCCATGTTCCTTCAGCTGCCCGTGCCAGGGCCACGGTATCTCTTTCGAACTACCCGCGACCCCGGCGGCACCCGCGACCCCGGCGGCAACCCGCGACCCCGGCGGCAAGTTAGCTAAGGCTAAAATAGTAATTTGTGCAAAATGGATTTTATAAAAGGTGTTAACCACCTTAAACGGATTCTCTATTTTAACCTTCAATTAACATTAAGTAAACTAAACTACACTGTACTTACTTCAATCGCTAACACTAACCTCTGATTAAAGTTGTAAACTAAAGCAAAGTAATTTTCAACCTTCAATTTAATCTTAATTAAAAGTAAACAGAAAATATCAAGTTTACTGCTCGTCGCTGACGAGAAGCAATTCTGATATTTATCTTAAATTACGATACTTTAAAGATAGAATGGGTAAAGCTGTGTAAACGAGTTGTCACTTGAAAGTTTTACTAGTTGGAGAAGCATTTATTAATTTAAAACTACATAGTTTTTGCCTGCGGCGTGAAGGTCGGAAATTATCCCACGGAAAGTACTACCAGCTAAAAAATGTTCATGTCCTAACCCAGGTTATGGTTTACTTGTGCCAAATCATCAACAAAATCCGTTAATGTATGAAAAGGTTACAGACAGAGTTACCTCCGCATTTAGGCGACGATAACCAACTTTTAATGATTTTAAACTGAAGATCACGTCTAAAGGAGTAGTGTTAATGATTTAGGAAAAATACATGTCAAATAAGAGCATTCGCTTAATATGTTAATATGTGAATATTTTAAATTATGTTTATATTACATAGTGTAATTAATTTGGAAAGTTATGTCTAATGCGGATAAAAACTAAAAATCACGCAAAAATTATCAAGCGTATGTTTACGAAAAATTCACCATTTTAAAGATTATTATTATTTATCTTTTAGTACACGTGTTTTAATAAACCTTTTATTTTATGTGTAATAAATTAATAATGCGTCTAATTTGGGACAGCGCTCCTTGATGGGCGAGTGCTATTACTGGCTGGACATACGACGCGTTGCGTGAGCTTAGCACAGAACACGCAAGCTAACCACTCAAGGCCATTGGCATATACTTGTGTCTTATTGTGGACGAATGGGTTCATTATTAGAGATACAAGTAAAATTACTCATCTAGAACCGTAATAGGCCTTTAAACTATTCCACACAGCTTTTGTGTGTGTGATTTTTCACAGTTTATCCTTTGTTATTTCAATATAATCTGGGACACGGTAGTGCCCCCGCCAAGACGAGCCAAGCGAAGCGCAAGGGCACTACCTACCTTTTCTCGAACCCTCATAACTTAGGTTTGGATTATCCCAGATAGACAAAATTCTCGGGATATGATGTTAATAGTAGACTTATTAAACGTATAAAGTTTTAATTGCATAGCTCTTATACTTTAGATTTTATTGATATCTACAAAACCCCGATTTCGTCACTGACCTTAGTTAAAATATGTGGCTTTTCCGTTTCGCTACCGTCACATGGGCGTAAGGTGAAAAATTTATTCACTATTCATTACTTTTCTGATACAATAGTTCTTGTAGTAAGGAAACGGTCAAGCCTCATATTTTGACTAAGGTGTAGAGTTTGTGAAGTTAGGGCTTGTAGAGTTAGGGCGTGTAGAGTTAGAAGCTTGGCTCTACACAGTGCGAGCCATATGATCTCGTCTTGGCAACATTTGACATGAAAATGTTTTTGGTGGGATTTGCTTTTTTGTGAAACCCTCTCCGCAAAATGTCTCGTAAAACATATAATTATTTCTTCGGAAAAATATATAAGCAAGCTTAATATTTTTTTACTTGGCATAGTAAACAAAAAGAATAAAATTACATTTGAACTTGACTCATACCGTAACTTTGTTGACAAAATGTTCAAGACAAGTACAATCCACCTTCTAGTTCCACCGTACAATGTATAAGATCCATCTTAGTAGATCCTCTTAGGTAACAATAGCGTTAATACTCTCTTACCTTTTACCCTTAGTTTCTTTGTTCTTACCCTTAAGGTTCAAGAGTCCGCCATAAAGTCTGCTAGCGAACTATCTGGCGGTCATTATCGAAATTAATGCAAGTTTACGAGGTCGTGTGTTCTAAACAAATGTTGAGCCGTTAACACTAACGATGTAATTTTGTTACGTGAGCCTCTTGGGTATAGGAGTTTGGATGTTAGGTGTGGAGAGAAGCGGTTGAAGTTTTAGTGCTAGATTTTGCCCACGGATTTGTTCCCGTGGTCTGATTCTTAGGAACAGTGCATTTTTAATCGACTTCATAAAAAGAGTCTGTATTCTACGCGTATTTATGTATGTATGTTTGTATGTCCGTAATTTTCTCAAAAACTTACGAACCAATTTTGATGATTCTTTCACTAACGTGATCTAAATACTTTCTGGAAGGTTTTAGTATACAATACATTATGTAATTATTCTTATGTACGAAGTTATATGCATAAATGTACTGTATCTCCGCCATTTTAAGCCGATTTTGTGATGATTCTTCTTTTCGTTCGTCCTTCAGCTTACTTATGTAATTGTATATTCAAATAAACATGGTAAAATAAATTTACTTTAGAAAATGTGAAAGCCGACTTCAAAAACCAAAAACACATTATATAACTTTCATAAAAACTTTGCAGCTTCTGAAGTCGGTGTCTTCAATTCTTCAATGTAGCTTGGCACCGACTTCAGAAGCTGTTAAGTTTTTCATGAAAGTTATTTTATTCGTTTTTAGTTTTTGAAGTCGGTTGTTACTTTTTTAACCGACTTCCAAAAAAGGAGGAGGTTGTAAATTCTGATGATTGTATTTTTTTTTTTTTTTTATGTTTGTTCGCGCATAACTCCGTCGCTTGCCAACCGATTTGAAAAAATATTTTTTTGCTGGAAAGGGTATACTTCCCAAATGGTCCCATTTTTGTCAAAATCCAGTTCTGATGATGGGATCCTGGAGAAATCGAAGGAACTCTTCAAATATTATAGGCACACCTATAGCGATTTGGGTATTGGTGAAGTGGAACTGATGATGAACACCACAGATGGCTACCGGAACTCCTCAATGATAAATATTTCACGGGTTGCGATTCGATTACTTTAATATGGTTGCTAAGCAAGCAATTTCCGCTCGTCACACAATGCGTGTGGTGAGTGGTTGTTGAGGAGTTCTCCTGGTTCTTACCAGCAGAACTCCCCAACAATTAACGTCCTAGCATCGGGAAAAGCAATATTTTGTAACATGTGATGAGCAATTGACATTAGACTATTGTAACTTATACAAATTATAAACAGACCCACTAAAAAGTGAAAAATAAAAACTTTTTTACAAAAAAATACAACCGACTTCCAAAAACAACACTACAAAGTGAAAAATAACTTTAATTTCGGAAGTCGGTGGCAAAAACGAAAATAAATTTAATCAAACACCGACTTCCGAAATTAAAGTTATTTTTCACTTTGTAGTGTTGTTTTTGGAAGTCGGTTGTATTTTTTTGTAAAAAGTTTTTTTAAAGTATTTTTTTTCTGGATCTATGTTACTATGTTACTATTGGGCTTATAAACTATCTCTATGCAAAAAAATCACGTCGATCCGTTCTTGCTGCGTGAAAGAAAGACAAACCAACACACATTTTCCCAATCATAATAATCTCAGTTGGCAGTTTTATCTCAGGACCCCAATTCTGTATGATTCCCCACTTATATCTTACCACGAGCAAACCACGTCAATATCGTGTCTTGTAGAAACATCTTTTTATATGTTTTTAGGCGCTTTCGTTCATTGTGCCATAGAGAATACGTTATGAGCAGATGTCGTGATTAGCTCAAGGAATTGACGAGGTTTCGAAGTAAGGAATTATTAAGTGTGCATAGTGAATTAGAGCTCTAGTCTGGCAATGCACCTGCCAACCCTCTGGTAATGGAAATTTTCAAAGGCAAGGTGGTGCCACAAAATTATTTTCTCTTCTGACATCACACTAATACTAAAGGCGAAAGTTTGTGTGTGTATGTGTGTGTGTTTGTATGTTTGTTACTTCTTCACTCTCAAACGGCTGGACGGATTTAGATGAAATTTGGTATATAGATAACTTATACCCTGGATAACTTTTATTCCGGTCTACGCGGGTGAAACCGCGGTGCACAACAGTTACTGGATAAACGTCTATTACACTAGTAAAATTTACACTATTCACGGCCTTTAACCCAACAAGAAGATCTAAAGTAAAACCAGCACTACTTTCCAGCTAGTTTCAGATTTGTCTAACGCATACAAAACCACGAATCCTCTGCCCTCGGCACTAGCGAACAAAGTAAAATGAACGTGGAACATCTTCCCAAACCGCGACCCTTCCGTATAACTACGGATGAAGCTAACAGTGAAGTATTAAATAATATATTTAGTCTGTTACCGACAGCCAGGATTAATTATTCAGTAACTGGCTCCGCAGACTTTGTAAGCTTCATTAGCTTGGGATTTAAGATAGCAGACAACTCTGTATCGGTGGGTTGTTAAGATCTGGTGTTTTTTGTTTTGTGGTTTTTGTTAACGTAGATAATGGGTTATCGTTGAGCGTAACTCTGTCAATAAATGGGCCGAAGGATAATAAATTGATGTGATAAGTATCATAAGTATCAGTTTTTTTTTCTTTTTTTTTTTGGCAAATAAATTATTGTTAAAAAAACTAAAAACATGCTTTAATACCATTAAACTGAACTAAAAAGTAAAAAATACATTGATCAATATAAAAAAAAAGTGAAAGTGAGTGAGTGAGTGTGAAAGTGAGTGAGTGAGTGAGTGACGAGAAAATTAATGTCATTGTAAAAAAAAGCGTGTGGTGCATTGTACGACATTCTTACACTAAGTCTGTAAATTCGAAAGCAGCCCACGTGTTTTTTAAACTATAATTTATTTTTCAATTTTTTAGTGATTAATCGTTAATCCTTGTGATTCTTATCAGGATGATGGTACAAAATTTTTAAATTATTGTATATTCATTAAGCCCTGTTATGTGTGTAAAATTTCGAATTAATCTGACCATTTATAGTAGGTAAAAATCGAGTTCAATGATTCCGTTACATACATACATACAGGTGAAGCTAATAAAAGCGTGTTAAAATGGCGGCAGCTTTTGTAATTATTGTTTTGTTTTTTTTTATTATTGATTTTGTTGATTGATTGAATAGATCGTAGAAAATCATACTCATTGGAGCACAGTGAGGCACCATTTTTGGTAGAAACCACTAGGATTAAATTATACATGCAATACTGGTGTGCTTGATAAAGTCAACCTCCGAGCTTGGTACCTATTATACAAATTGATAATTGTGTCATATTTAATAGCACAAAATAAACGAAGCCAAAACCTGAATCTGAAAGTAGACCTTACGAAGCTCCAAATAATAAAAATTAAGCAAATCCTTGCTTCTTCCTCATAAAAATCCTCATAAATATTTACCCTTTGTTAGAACTTCAACATTATTAATCCGTGCCAGTAATGCAAAGTGCTCGAAATGTTCCAAATCATAAAACCCGCGAGATTTCATCTGTAAAAGTGGTTTCAATTCAATTAAAATGTTACTCTCATCCTCATCACCTTTACTTTTATATTTTTCTATTTAGCTTTAGACTCTGCGCCACTAAATATTTTCCTGTTATATTAAAGAGCTTTGTTATAAAGAGGATTTTGCTGGAAGCAGTTTCAAGTGTCTTGAACATCGTGCACGTTTGAGTCTTAACGCTGAAAAAATAAACGCACATTTTGCTGAGTTTTTTCTGTTTTACGTTTTGTTTCATCTTGATTAACTTTCAAGGGTTTTGTAGAGGCGCTACTCCGAGCAAAACCTTGCGTTAGTGCGTTATTCAGAGGCTATATTAACACATTCATTAAGAGTAATGTAAGTCACTACATCTAAAAGTACATTATTAAGGTTCGTTTCCCATCATCACATTGCACGAATGTTAGCCCTGCTCCGTTCAAACCCACTTTTAGGCACATGTAATACTTGAATTGTTTCACTTGCTTGCAGCACAGCTAGTAACAGACTGACCCATGAGCTAACGCGCTACGCCGGCAACCATCAAGAGTGGGGAACGGATGTAGCGCGCCACCTCGTTTGGTAAAACAGTATCATTAAAACAATTATAAAATTCTTTTAAATATTAGATTTAACGTTACATAAAATACAGGAATTAATGAATGCATAACTTTAACTGTAAAATCAATGTTTAATAAAATAAATGGATCGTAGCCATACCAAAAGTAACGCCATCTAGCGGTATAAGATGACAATAATTTCCAACGTAGATATTACCATATTACTGTATCATAACCGCACAACAATAGCTAACAGAATCTTATTTTAACTAAATTCTAACACGTTCTTATTTGTTTTTTTTCATGTGTTATAAATACATTTAAAACCTCCTTGTAAAAAAGTGACTAAATTATTGATTGCATGCATCTTTTGCTAAAGTTGACGTTCTAATCATTTCAGGATTACACTAAATAGATAGATAATTTAAAAATCTAAATAATTAAGGTTTTTTTTTTCAAAAAATGTAAAATTTAGTAAATTCTATTATAAAGGGGTGTACACAGGGAGCGGGACAGAGCGACACTGAGCGACGGGACAGAGAAAGACCGAACGCTCAAGGTCATTTGGTCGGAGAAGCGTCGTAATGAGATGGGAAAATTTTTGTTCAATTGTTTTTAATTATTGATGAGTTGAATACGGATGCAGTAAAATAAAAAAAAACAAATATGACAGTGTTACCAAATTAAGTCTTTAGAGAGATATAACAGTCATTTACCAAGCACAAATTAATATTATCGGTAGAACAATATCTGAGTAGAAAACTAAAGCATTACTATCTCCATCATCATGAACAGATTAAAACCAACCAATATAGCGATTTTATTAATAACAGAGAAAATAAAATTCTTAGGAAATAAATAAACAAGCCATTGTTACAATTCTCACAGAATAGAACTTAGGACTTGTATAGATATGTCTAGACAGAAACAAAAAAGAAAACTCAATAAGATTGCCTTGGAATAGATATTGAAATTAGATTACAATATATAAGTGACTAGCAGTGCCCCGCGGTTTTACTCGCGTAGACCGGTATAGAAAGTAGCCTATGTGTTAATCCAGGGTATAAGCTAACTACATACCAAATTTCATCCAAATCAGTCCAGCCTTTTGAGCGTGAAGAAGTTACAAACGCACACAGAAACTCACAAACTTTCGCCTTTATAATATTAGTGTGATGTATGATATTATTTTGCCATATTCTTATACCTAAGCAAAACAAACGTGTTTGATTTGATAACACAAATATAATCAAGATTAATCTGTCGAGTAAAGTTTTGTTTACATTGAAGATTATATTATTAATTTTGGTTAACGCTACGCCTCACTCATGTAATTGTCAAAGAAACGTGAGACAATTCGGAGAAAATTAAGCAATAGAGTCTACCCAGCTAATATGATTCATATGTAATAATTTGATTATACTGTTATTACTCTATATATGTATGTATTTAAGAAGTGAGATGAAATTAATTTGTTAAATCTTATTTCAACTAATTACGATGGGTTGTTTTTATTTACCTTTTTATTTATTAACTATAAATAATACGGTTAATATCCGATTTCAGTCATACACATAAAAGAATTATAAAGTTCAGGTTAAAATATAAACAAAATAAAAAAACAACACTTTCATGGATCCCTCTCACAGTACTTCTGATATGCCAATAAAATCTTCGTCCATTAATCAGAAAACAGCACCCTAATTGCGTAACACATTATCAACCGGAGTTAGTTTCATTTTGACAGTTCAACAACATTCATTGCGTTATTTACGTTGTCGAGCAGACAAATTTTACGAACATATGAAGCAATGAATTAGCTATTTGTTTCAAAATGAAACCAACTCCGATCGCTAATGTGTTACGCAATTCGGGTGCTGATAGTTTGTTGAATTACAATAATTCCGCCAGAGTTAGAGGTACGGTCAGCAACAGAAGTCGGTTAACACTGCTACTTTTTGACATCATCTCAATTAACATAAAATCATTCGTTATAGGTACTGCTTTTTTTTCGTTTAACTGTTAATAGTTAATTTTCTTAAAATTTTAAGTACTTATGTTCCAATTGGAATTAAATATTTCGCTTAATAATTAAGATTAAGAAACTGCAAGTGTTAATCGACTTTTGTTGCCGACTGTACTAGCACGCAGTAGTTTATGTAAAGCAACCAATTACAGCAGCTAATTATAGCATTAGTTGACAGCAAATAGTAAGAAATGAGTATATACGAGACCTTCAAGATTTCAGAAACCATGTACTTTAGACAATGTATCAAAATATATACTTTGTTTCTAAAGGATGAAATAAAACAACCAAAATAATTTTTGTATTTTATTTTATTAAAATTTTTAGTCTGTATTCCGGTGAGTACTTTATAATGAAGTCTTTGTACAGACTTTATTGATAACTATAAATACACTTACGTTTTTATAATAACAAAATTAGTGCGTACAGAGAAGGAATGTTATTACAAAATTAAAAGAAATTACTGATTTTGAAAATTAAAGCACAAAATCTCCCAAATAATGTAATATATAATAGCTTTTTTGTCATTCTAGACATTAAACTCTGACAAAACTCATTTTTTTCCTTCATTTTTTTTTATTTCATAAGGGAAAACAAACAATTCTTAGTATATTAAAAAAAAAAAACGGCAAAAAGTTAATTAACTTGACAAATATACTACCCACTACTTTTCCCACAGATTAAAACTTAAATATATAAACTGATGGCAAAGTTTCTTTGTCAGGCCGATGAGTTTTGTCAGATTCTTTTTTCGTTCAACCTTTTTTACAATTTCACTTAAATTAAGATAATAAACAATCAAAATGAACGGGATCAGTCGTGGTTGGAAATCTAAATAAAAAAGGATGTTTTACAACCTGTTATACCGTTTCCTAAGTTTATTTACATATTTACAAACACTATTGGTCCATCTATGTTGAAAACTAAAAATGACACGTGTACTGAAGAAACAGATGATGAACAAACAAATGAAAAATTGTAAGCAGACAAAAAGCAAGAAGAAAATCTATTAAGAAAACATTATCTGAGATGTGCGTGTCTTGTGCTCGAAAAAGTAACAAAAAAAAAATACATTTTATAAACTTTAAAACAAAGGATGAACTTGTCAGTCACCGTGTTTCTCCAGCAAAAGTTTTTTTTTCTATTAACAACTAAAATCGCTTAAAACTGACCTTTTCTTAGAACCATTATTGCTTCTAACTTCGATAAAACTTTCGGCGAAGAATACATTGGTGTGTTTTTATTCTTCAAATATCTAGTTTTTAAATTCAATATTAAATCCAAGTTCGATCGGCTGTTAGAATTTTATAAAAATGTCATAAAAGAAAATGGTCAAAATTTCATTACTCGGAATGTTCAAAGGAAAATTATATTTGAAATCAAGAGGGCCTTAAAAGGGTCCTCTGTCCTCTCTTAGATTTGTCCGCTTGAACTATGAATAAAATACACTGATTCGCATTTAGAGCCGACGACGCCAACGTTGTAAGAGCGCCGAAATTAATTTTTCAATCGTACAGCTTTATACAATATCTTAGTATCGGATTTAATCATTTTAATAACCAGTATTAAGGCAAATAGCTGCACTTAAACACAATAAAACCTCCTCTCAAATTGGTGGAATATAAGCTTATTACCACGTCAGATATTCCAGAACATTCTCTCGAAAATAACGTATAAGAAACAATGTAATTTTCTTTTATCGCGCTGAAACAACGAAACTTATTCTACATTCATAGAATTTTAACAGCCGAAAGAGAACAACGACGATAAATCTTTAATATTTTATTTAAATTTCACTATTTTTGAGATTATCATAATTGTAATTAGGATGGATATGCGGCTGAGCTGCTGAACTATATACAATTATTTCGCTATTTACAACCATTATACATACATCGATAAATCGTCCAATAACACGCTATTATACACTCCAACGTCTTAGATATGATAATCACAAACGTCACTTATTCAAATATCTCACTTTGAGTTTGAAGAAAATCACTGATTCAGTTCACATTGTCTTTGGAAGAGATGTCTTTAATATTAATAACCTTCAAAGTTCAAGGGGCACAGTAAAAGTCTATATGTAATCTGTGACGCACTTGAGAAGGTCCGGCTCAAGTCACACGATCTCGTCGTGGTGCACCACGTCGCTGCAACTGCCGGCTCGTTGCAGTCATGCCCTCTGACGTCACACACGCAGCTCCTCCATCGTCACGTTCGATTTCGCGTTCAGTTGTGTGTTCTTCTTCGTCAAAGTGTTTGTGTTTATCATTTGCATCTGATGTGCTGATAACAGCGGCTGGTTCTCCTGAAGCTGCCCACTTGCTAAAGTATTTATATTACTTTTCCCAAGTTTTGGCGGTGGAGGCGCCCTAGGTAATGTCGCCATACTGGCAACGTTATTGCTTGGAAGATCAGCGAATTCTGGTGGTGGTAACTGGTGATGAGAATGGTGGTGATGACTTAAAATAGTAGCAGGATCGTTTTTCAAACTAGTTTGATAAGTCAACGCTCCTTCTAAGTCACCACAAATGTTGTTCGGCATCTGCCCGTTCTCCACTCTTTTTTTTAAGTGAGCCCCATTTGTGTGGCCGTCTTGTCCATTCATTCTCGTTTTGTCTCGTTGGTAGTACACTCCAGCGAATATAAGAACATTCAGTATGAGCAGTGAGCATCCGATAGCGATGGTCACACTAAGAGCTGTGGAATATGCTGCGAAGCCATCCTCAGGTGGAGTGGCAGTAGTTGCGTCTGTTTTATGTACTTCAGTACCAGCAACACTTTGGGTAGGAGGATTGATGCCGATGATATTGAAGTTCAAAGGAGAAGTAATATTTAGCACACTTAAGACTGGGATCTTAGTTGCCAACCCAGTATCGGTGATAACCATGTCTGTAGTCTTTTTGAATGGTGGACTGAATGTTTTGAGGGTCGGCTGCAGAGCTGAGTCTTCATGTTCGAGCTGATGATGTGATGGAGGCACGTCCTCTCCTCCAGGACGGTGAAGGTCTGGCACTAAGTTCAACCAGAACGATAGTCTGTTGACAAAATAAATATTTTCTTACAATAGTCTCTATTTATAAAGACCTTTCTTAGGAAACCCGAGGTTGATTAAAAAATAAATATACTCGTATATTCACGTTAAATGTCTTGTTTGATAAAAGAAAAAAAAAACATCAATACATTTTAATAATATCGTTTTCTCAAAGAAGTCAAAATACGACTAGCATTCTCGGTAAAAATACTACAGGAAAGTTCTTTGAATATATTTGTTGAAATATTTTGTAATAAGACGCACCTGTGAGCTCTGTAGTGGTTCTTTAATTTAGCTTTGGTGTCAATGTTCAAGTACTTCTTGTGCACTGCTTCGTACGCCGTCCATTCTATGTTCTTCATCCTCACTCGCTCTTGCCGACCTGCCCTTATGGGGTCACTTTCTTGAGCTTCGTTGGGATTCCTAGACAAAGAAAAATAAAGATTTTAAGCGTCAATGAAGATTCTAGTTTAGTTATGAGTCTCATTAAGTTCAGCTTAAAGATAACGGTTTTGAATTGTAAGAAAATATTTAGTTGTGTATATGGTCACGTGGATAATTCAATAATATCGGGACTATTGTCTGTCTATTTCTAATTTAGTTATATTATTAATACTGTAAGTAAAAATAACTGTTTCACATAATACTATACTGCAGAAACTTGTGTACTAGACGCTCGAAGAAGTAGTTATGGTTTCCGTTTATGCCTAAAGGAAATTGCTTCAGTAATTATTCCATTATGAGAGTGCCAGTCAAAATGATAAATGTTTACCACCACAAGCTGTTCAGCTAATAATCCATGTTTATTGTGACTAGTTACTGTACCAATTAACATTGCATTGTTCATACTGTGAGGAGGTATGTGCTTGAAATTTTATCACTTTATTCGTTTCGTAGAGATTCGAGCAGATTTTCCTTTTATTTTTCAACAATTTAATTAAATGTACAGTGATGAATTCGACGCTATAAAATCTCCAAAATATTTTTAAATTGGTGTTGGCAGCTGTTAAAATGATAACTAGATTTTTAAATTAAACTCTCTAGATTGAATTTAAGAATTAGTTCTTTTTTTTTTCATTAATAATAAAATGAGATTAGAAAAAAAGGACCAAAATACAGGCGTTAATGGATTACAAAGATTGTTCACACATTGTTTCATCTCGTCAATTTAATTCATACATTAATTTTACTGTGTCTTTGATAAAAAATACAATTGAAATTGAATCTTTTTTATCAAGGCGCCAATACTCAGGGTCAATGTTTCTTCAAAGACCCCTTTAGTTAGACTTTGTCCTAGTGACTTTGCAACAATTTGAGACGATATTAAGAACTTATTTTCGTTTGTTCAAACAAAAAACGTTTTGTACGATGGACTTACCAACCTTAACCTTTTATATTTAAAACCTTGTGATATTATAATAAGCAACTGGTGAGGTAGAAAACATGAAATATTGTATATTACATTACCATTCATTCATTGTGTATTTACAAGTAATGAGTTTAATGTGACAAAGTCCAAGAGTTTTTGTAAGGTGATTGTAAACTCGGGGATTATTTATTAAGAAAATTGACTCGTCATCATCGGCCTAGCCCTTCCCAACTATGTCAGAGACTGCTTCCAGTCAAACTAGATGCCACTGAGTACCTGTATGTTACATAGAGCGACTGCCTATCTGACCTCCACAACCCAGTTACTGAATACCGCTTGGTAAGACTGGTGGTCAGGCTTTCGGCCTTCTTTAATTTTTTTTATTTATTTTAGTTTCGGAAAGCTTACAGTCTAATATCTTTAGAGGTAAATTATGTACAATATCGCTTAAAATTGCCATTTATAAGCTACCACAGATTAAACTTACGACCCGTAACGACTATCAAAGACACACGAATGACAGCCGGGACCAACGGCTTAACGTACTTTCCGAGGCACGAGGTCTTGGTATGTAAAGATGGTAACCCATCCATGGACTAACCGCGGTAAGCGTAGCTTACCCTAATCGATCGACCCGTGCGGCTGATATTATTTAGCCACAAGTCCCGCCCCAAGAAAACTATTTATCAAATGTTTATGACCCGTATATTCAAATCACAACTGTCATTAATTGACAGTTGTATGAAATGGTTGTAACACGGAAAATTAACAATTTTATTTCTCTGACTGTACTATCAACAATTTGTTACAAAAAAAATTAAAATCACTTCCAACACCACACTGTTCTTTACTCACCCAGTTTTAGCAAAGTTTCCCCAGTACAGCATGACAGACTCTGAGAGGGCGACTTCAGCCTTGGTGTAGTTCCTCGCGAAGTGGGCAAGGCCCCCCACCAGTGGTGCTCCGAAGACGTAAGGCAACTCTTCTCCGTGGATACAACCCTGGCGCTGAAGAAATATGGAAGATTAAGTTTGGTGTCTAGCTTTAAGTTTCGAATAGCAGTGTCTCGCTAAATCTGGTATCCGAGAACATGGCAAAAGACAAAAAAGAGGAAGGCAGAGAAAATGCTGGAATTCATAGGAGAAAAATTATGTGCTCGAATAGCAGTCGAAAGGGAAACATTTTGGGCTCGAACAGCACTCGATAGGTAAACATAGGCTCGAATAGCAGTCGATAGGGAAACATTATGGAGTCCAATAGCAGTCGATAGGAAAACATTACGGGCTCGAATAGCAGTCGATAAGGAAACATTATGGGGTCCAATAGCAGTCGATAGGGAAACATTACGGGCTTGAATAGCAGTCGATAGGGAAATATTATGGGGTCCAATAGCAGTCGATAGGGAAATATTACGGGCTCGAATAGCAGTCGATAGGGAAACATTATGGGGTGCAATAGGAGTCGATAGGGAAACATTCACACATAAAAGGCAATACTATAATAATTTTTATTTTAACTTCAATATCAACGTCTCAATAATTTTATTCTAGCAGATTAAGTTTTAAATGGTCTGATTAAATTACTTTTATTATTAATATTATTTTATCTGGCTGATTAAAAAGTAAAAGACAGCAAGCGAAAATAATTTTACAAATCTGCACTGCTTGTCGTGGCGTACATCCCTTAACAGCGCTCTAATTGCGTAACACACTCAGAAAGTCGGAATATGTTTTACATTTCCTTAAAAGTAATACAAAAATAAACTACTCCTTAAAATAAAGTTAGGAATTAAGGAAACATAATTTTAATAAATTAACTTGTGGACTCCACACTAGGTAAAGCCTGTCTCGTGGAGTTATTTTATTTTACGAGTATTTCATTTCATTTTATTTTATTTTAACAACACAGAAATCTATTGCTTCTAAAAAAAAAAAAAAATATTTATCCTGTTATGTGGGATGTCATTCATCGAATAGAATATAACACAAATATAAATTTCATTTTTTTTTATCTTATTAGTAGCTGACCCGACAGACGTTGTCCTATCTTAGCTGAGAACATTTTGAATTGTGTAGGAAAACTTAATTTATATTTTAAGAATGAACTACGATTTTTTTGCTCAAAAGTAAAATACCGGAATAAATAAATTTTAAAGTAAAAATTATGAAAGTGATTAATTGGATTTAAAAATAATGTTTTGAGTATGAATGTCGATGGCTATAAGAGTAGGGAAAGACCAAAGAAACGATGGATGGATTGTGTGAAAGATGACATGGCTAGAAAGGGGGTGACTACCGAGATGACGACTAATAGAGAAGTATGGAAGAAAGGGCTGACCCCAAATGATGGATAATGGGTTGTTACTTGTATCAAATCTCCGCATATTTAGTGCAGTGGTGTTAGTTAATTGACTATGTAACAATAATTTGTGTAGAAGAAGTTTCTTTCATGCAAACTTTGTCCTGACAGTTACTAATACAAGAAAAAATAATTAGCCAAATAGGTGCATCCGTTCTGCAGTGATGCGCGTACATACATTCGACAATTGATTTTTATTTTAGAATACTACATTACTGACCCGCCAGACGTCCTGTCATTTCAATAAATCGAACGGCGGGAAAATAAATGAACGAGTGATTATACAATTAATTTGAATTTGGAATAATAAAGCAGATTCTATCGTGGTATGAGCGCAAACAAAAATAGCCCTTATGGTGACGGACATATTTTGTAATGAAGAATGTGATTGTTCAAGCATTCAATAGGAAACAATTTGACTAGGTACGATTATTAAGATAATTTAACACAACATGTGAATTTGTAAAACACCATTTTAAGATACCACATGTGAATAAAATGTACAGTACAAATCCACCCTTCATACAAAGTGCATTAGCAACTTCCTCTCTATAGCATGGGACCTTCAAAACATTGTTTCCTATATACAAAATTGTTCCTTAAGCCGCCTCATTGCCCTCGTTAGTTCAGCAAACAAGGTAACTTCACACTTCCATATTATCGGGAACAAAGCCACACCATCCAGTTATGATAGACCTCGAACTCGACTAAAATTGTGAAGATTAAGGTGGCTTCACAATATGGATGGATAGTAATTGCGCCTCAACATGTGGGTAGGTAGCAGTTTGTCGGCAAGCGGTTGATGTTGGTTGTGTGATGTATCGGTGTTAATGAGTAGGTTAATGCGCACTATTATTAGGATGGGTGTTATCTCCGATTGATGACCAAATTATGCGGTAAAACTGTTAATTCTGGACAATTTGACATGTATACCACGTTATTTGAATGCTGTTAAATAAATTATTGGTGGGATTCAAATGCGATTAATTTATTTTAATTTTACATGTCAATCCGAAAGCCGAGCAATCTAATTTGGTAATTTAAGGCATATTTTAGTAGTAGACCAAAAAGCTGAACCAATTTCAGCAGCAATTTCAGTAACAAAACTCAAAGCAATTTTTGTTCCAGCCCAGGTAAGCTGTTGCTATTTTTTAAAGATAGATGACCTAAATGTGTCCACGGCACGTACATCTTTTGTGTTCAGGGCCAAGAGTTCATTGGTACTGATATATTTGCATGGCTTAGACACATGTTTGTTCCAATTCCAAATGTTTGTGGCCAAATGAAGGTGGCATATAAAATCAGAATCTATTATGAATTCTGTTAATGAAGGGATGTAGAATCAGTTTACCAAACTATTTACCATCAAAACTTAATCGATTCTCAACTCCAAAAACTAAACAAACTAGGGCCTAAGTTATGCAAAACTTTCACTTAATGGAATAATTTCATAAATCCAATTTGTGCCCAGTTTCGGCTCGTTAACACGAAATATGAGCTTTCAAGGCCAAGTTAATTGTTCGATGAACTCCTATGAAATAAGTTTCAGAGAAACAATTGTATTTGAAATTTCATTTAAAGATTCGTGTTTGCGAAATTCAGAATGAATGTAAGTTTGAATGTTTGTAAATTTTGAAATGTTTTGCGTTTTTAGTATTTTTATTGCTTCTTTGAAAACAAGTTACGAAATCGGCGAACTGGGGTGAATTTCATTGGGCAATCATTTGAAAGATAAGTAATAAAGTGACCGTAATTTAATTTGTAAAATCTATATTACTCAAAATAACTTTGTAAGACCTAAGAATTAAATATTCATTATGGCCACTTTACTTTTCAAAGATATACATTAGATACATTAGGTAGATCCACAATTACTAAGGTCAAGATTAACAAACATTGCTTATCACATGCTTTGGCTTATATAAAACTAGCGACCCGCCCCGGCTTCGCACGGGTAGCCTGGTCGCTACCACACTTCACAAAATCACCCGCTGGGCTAATCTAAAGATTGCCTGAAAATTTTATCAAAATCGGCCTAGCCGTTTTGGAGTCCATAGGGAACACACATACCGATTTTTATAGATAGATACCTATTGTCTCCATTTTACACGCGTAGTTTGACAATGTTGTGCAACATTGAAAAGTAACGTTTATAAATAAGTGGGCCTAGCCTGAACATGCAAAGTAAGCGATATGTAATTAAAAAATATTATATTATATTAGTAATTTAAATGGTGTGCATAATAAAGAGTATTCTATTCTATTCTATTCTATTCTATGTAATTTTGAACGATTTTAAAATTGAAAATCCTCGTTTCGCACACGTAAATTGACTTAGTTTTAAGACTTTATACATATCTATGGGTAATTTTATTAAATGAGGAAGAATGTTTGTCGTTTTTGGCGTTAACCGCTAACGCTTCGAATCCAGGAGGTTTAGTGGAAAAATTAAAAATGTGAACATAGGAAATTTCAAAATGTTCCATATCTCCAGACTTATGATTTTTTTTCTCTCAATGGTGGCGCTAGTTGGCAGCATTACCCGCCTTAAATCAAAATGCTATAGCATAGCTATGCTTTTGATTAAAAAATTGTACGAATTATGTCACGCGTTCGTGCTAGGGCATCTGACCTAAAATTCTGCTATGCAGGTTCAGCTTTAAGTAGGTACAAATATCTCTGCTGTCTTAACTCACCTGAGGATAGTCTCCATACTTGGTCTGGTAGTCAAACACGTAGAGGTAGGAGTTTCGTCGCAGTGCTGAATGCGTGTCAGCTGTCAGGACCATCGGAGCTACTACTTGAGCGTCACTTAGTGCTTCTAGAGTCTCGTCCCTAGTGAGAAATTTTGGAGGATTAGTTTTCAACAGATTGGTTTTGATAAATTACTAGTAAAACCGTTCGACCAAACATTAACTTCCCTATTTAGTCCAAACGTATTATTCAGCCCTTAGCGCCTACTAGGGACAATACGTGCCACGAAAGATGAGACTTGACACACCACGTAATTTGACTTGCGCAGTATATTACAATTTTCTGATTCTGATTATTCTGATTTATAGGTCTCTTTAGCGGTATGAGGTCTGAGACGGAAAGGAACCGGGCGTCATTGGAGCGGCGGAAAGAGCGCGGGAGGCGCGATACTGCGCTCGTCAAGTATCATCTTTCGTGGCACGTATTGTAATAAAGAATATCAATGTGATACATAAATAGATCGTGTGAAAAACAAACCCCATCTTTTCATTCGTGTAACCGTTCATAAATTTTGTGTTCAGTAACTTGAATTTTGAATTAGACAGTGGCAAATAACTTTGTGGAATGTAGTCACTTCTAATTGCATTAATGAATGAATTCATTATACATTTTGATAAAAATCAATCCATGTGGCTACCATTTTTTCCTCATTTTCACCCACATCATCCAAAGCATCACTTCCATCTTTAAGAGACTAGTTTCTCATTCTTCTCTAATTAAATCTCAGGGGATACAATCAAATTATTGTCTAAATAAAACTTATTAAACTTTCGCGATTAGTACACATTATAAAACAACATCGAGAACGGGTCTTATCGGGTCGGGGAATATCGCGATAAGACCCGTTCTCGATGTTGTTGTATTAACTCAATAGTTGGATGGACACTAAACAATTAATTCTAATTACTTCCTGTCAATCATACTAAAGTCGAAAGTTTGTGAGTGTGTGTGTGTGTGTATGTTTGTATGTTTGTTACTTTTACACGCTCAAACGGCTGGACAGATTTGGATGAAATTTGGTATGTAAAAATAAAAAATAAATGTTTATTCTCACCATTAAAGAACAATTTTGAGAACAGGTAGCGTTACAAAGTACTAAATCTTTTTGTTTTGATGTAGATAGCTGGATTAACACATAGGCTACTTTTTATCCCGGTCTACGCGGGTGAAACCGTGGGGCGCAGCTAGTTATTATTTGTTCTCAATAGAATTGGTGCACGGATTATTGTAATCATTATTTATTAGTTCTACCAAGATCTTGACGGAAAAAATGTTTTTCTCTCTTGAGATGGTATTTGATTAACCAGTCACACTGATGGTACGGAAAGTTCCCGTTGACCTAGAACAATAGGCATGCAGCAAGATCTCACAGCAAAAGTAAAGGAAAAAGTCCGAAAATTGTTAATTTGTAGTTGTATAAATATATTTTTTGCGATTACAAACTTACATTTGAAGTTGGAGAATTGACCGTGACGTATGTCCATGGATAAGAAAACATGTTTTTCAACTACAATGTTAAGTTTGTTTTTGGGATAAATTCTTTTCAACTACGGAACCCTTCATTGTGCGTGGCCCAAGACGCACTTGGCCGGTTTTTAATTTACCTGGTGGATATTTCAGATCTAAAGATTGCGTAACATATCTTTAGATTGATATCAATTCGATGGTGTGCTAACCTACGTTTCAAACTATGGGACGCTGAACCGCATAAGTTCTAAGTAAGTAAGTAGTCTTAATTTCCTTCGCAGAACATGTCAGGTATAGGTATTATGTACCAACTTTCCTCTAAACCCAGCTTCCTAACATCCTGAGCTGCTTAGTTTTAAACAGTTTCTAAATACAGACTAAACTTAGCCCAGTTCAACATTGCAGTCTGCACTTTGAAGATATTATCTTGGCCTGCAATTTTGAAACACAATCTGGCCCTGACTCGGGAGAAAATAGAGACTTTGTCTGTTTGTAAAAGATACAATGTTGTAAGTTTGTATTTAAGTGTTCTTACTTGCAACGCTATTGTGCAAGACCATTGTGTAGTATCTGTACAAGAATGCAATAAAGATTCGAATAGTTTCGGTCTTAATTATGCAAATTTTAGTATTTAAAGATTTAGTTTAGTTTAGTCATGATTTTGATACTACTTCATTGTTTCAGCCGAAAGATGTACACTGCTGGACATATGCCTCCCGCAAGCACCGACACTTCGACCGGTTCCGTGCTTCTTGCACAGAACCAGTTCAATTCTACCGGCTTTTGCCAGTGGCTTCGCCCGTGTGGATATCGGAAAATATCCCACAGGAACGTACTACCGGGATTAAAAGTACCATATGTGTTAATCCAAGTAAAAAATGTATTAATTCCGTGATACATTGTTTTCTAGATAACTCTATTGGTTTACGCGGCGCACGCCACTAAAGCTCCTAGTCGGCATGTTTTTTCCGACATCTTCAACAATCATCGTCATATTTCAGACAATTTACACAAAACCTTAATGAATTAACACTTAAACCTTCCTCATAAATCACTCCGTCCATTGGTGAAAACCATGAAAATCCGCTCGGTAATTTTTGAGTTCTTTCGCTTTCAGACAGACTTGTGGCGCGGGCCTTTGTTTTATAATTATTGTGATATAATTGTAGTGATTATGTTGGTTTCTCTCCCTAAGCCATCTGTTTAGAAATATGTAAAGGGAAGAAGTCCTTAGGCTTAAATGTAATATTTACTGTTACTATTTTGTTTTTGACACAGCCATGATTCTTTCCATTTTTCACGTTGACTATTTCAGAGAAATACCTTACTTAAGGGGGATCCGCAGTAGAAGCCATGAAATTCAAATTTTCTTAGGTTTTTTGCAATTTGCAGGTCAGTGTCAGGTTGTATGTTGATAAAAATATGATACGCGGCTATAACAATTATGTATTTAGACAATTTTAACCACAAAAATCACCAATACATCTTTCTTAGTTTGATTTCCTGCGCATTGGTCTGATTTCAGAAATTAGACAACTAAGCAAGAAGTCTAACTTAATCTACTAAATACCATTGCTTGCTTAGTAGGTACAAATCGATCAATGAATCGGCTGGTCTAATAGCGCAATTGTGTACAAAGCATATCTCTTGTATTCTGTGATCTGTGTTTTTATCAGTCACTCACCTAATATTAATTGGATGCTGCACAGGCCTCTCCCAGTCAGTGTACTCATTGATGATAGTGGCTAAGATCTCAGACAGATGGTAGCTGTATGTGTTCCTGACGAAAGATTTGAGGATCTTGGATCTTCTGTCGGCTTCGATCCCGTATTGTACGTCATCGCCGCTGAACGCGAAATACGCTTCCGCTTTTGTTACTCCTAACATTAGATCGTACCTGTGAAAGAGAGCATTGGTTTATTAAATTGAGTTACTGGAGACCTTTAGCTATCTGTAAAATAGTATGATTTTCAACACCAAAATGTAAAGCTGGGTTTAAACCGAATGAACCTAGAACCAGTTAGAGTGGGGGTAGAATTTGCATACGCTCGTTTGGTCTAAACATACATTTAGATTCTTTTTTGGCGATATAATAAATTAAAAGTAGCAGGTTTGAGAAGTTATGCTATCTTTACATACATTTTCTTCTTCAAAATGTGAATGACTGTATTAGTTAAAGCTCTTTGATACTATTTACCAAGTAATCATCATCTGCCTAGCCTTTTCACAATTATTTAAAATGGGGTCGGCTTCCAGTCTAACCGGATGCAGCTGAATACCAGTATTTTACATGGAGCGACTACCTATCCGAACTCCACAACCTAGTTGGGTAATACCATACCCCTTAGTAAGACTGATTGTCAGATCGTAACGACTGTCAAAGATCCAAGAATGCCCCGAGACCAACGGATTAACGTACTTTCCGAGGCACGGAGGGTAAATAAAGATGGTCACCTATCCACAGACCAACCACGGCAAGCGTTGCTTAACCTGATTAATGAACCTAAGCGACTGTTATTACTTAGTCACGAGCCCTTCTTCTATTTTACTAAGTACAGAAGCAAATTAAGAATCATCAAAGGTGAGTTTGGGTTTCAAATTCAACAATAATCAAAACAACACTTACTTAGTAAGCTGCGCTACAGCACTCTTCCTCATCAGCACCGCATTGATGATGTTGATGGCATTCTGCGCCTGCTTGCCAAGCGGCGCGTGCGCCACGGTCTGTCCCCCCCACTCGTACCCGTTCTCTGGGTTCACTAGCAGGTCGCCGGTGTCTGGTAAGAAAGAGACAGGTTTGTATTATACACAGGAAGACCAAGATGAGCATCTTGATCTTCCTGTGCATAAAATTTCTTATTTGGTTCACTACGAACGTTTTTTTTTTTGCTACAAAATTATTATATTATTCGGTATTTAATTTAGGTAGACACAGTCGGGGAAATTTATTGTTTATCAGATTGACACACTACGTCAGTTTACCGTGTTAAAGCCACGGCTTTAATACGGTAAACTGACGTAGTGTGTCAATCTGATAAAAAATAAATTTCACAGTTGTATGAGATGCATCTCATACAACTGTCAAAGAATGGCAGTTGTGATTTGACGGGTGTTAAAATACGCTCGATCCCAGCAATTATTTAAGGTGTACAGAATGCATAGTTGACGGTTATGTGACGGGTCTTTATACACCCTGTATACGGTCATTAAGTTGTTACTGGTAAACTACTTCCATTAAACAAATGAGGCATTGTGCATTAGACAACAAAGATTTGTATTACAAAGAAACGCAACTGCTCATATAGATGCTATCGAAAATATTCTAAATCTTTTTTACAACTCTATTTGCAAACGTCACAAAAGGAAAAACTATACAAACTTAAAATTTATTATCAAAGCTATGAAAGAAAAAAACAAGAGCGAGTCAAAAACGGCCATTAATTGTCCAACATCACAAAGAGCGGAGATCAAGCTAAGAAAAAAAATCGTTGTTCAACAAACTGAGCTAACAGAGGACGTTGTCGCTCCAAGAGCTTGAGATGAGAAAAGTTCTCTGAGACAATTTAATAACACCGGGTGGACGAGACGCCGGAATGCCGATGCGAAAACACGGAAACTTTTGTGAATTTATGTCTTGTGTTTGGGTTATGGTGGCTGCACTTCATGAGATCCTTGTCTCTGGCTGTTATGTCACGGAATTGAAGGACGAAAAGAATAATGAATGTTACAAAGGTCGTGAAGCAAAGATGAAAGAAACAACACAAACGCGACGTCTGAGTTGTGAAAAGCAACTACACTTTGTTCGAGAATTGTCTTTGGCTTTTTAATCTTAATTTCAGAAATGTTTATATTCAATACCCATTCAGACGATAAATTAATGAGTTCTTCATGACAATTTTTAACAAATGAAATGGTTAATCATTTCCGCTACACTTTATAGGGTCTGCAAGTAAAAAATTTTAATTTTCCAAAAGCAATCAAACTAAAAGTCATCATCATAATCAGCCTATAATGTTCCCACTGCTGGGACACAGGCCTCCTCTCTGTGAGAGGGAGTGGGCCGTGGTAACTATATTTTGGCTTCATCTTTGTAACACTGAATTTGCCATTAGCTTTCCTAAAAGTAGATATTTATTTAAAGCCCTCAATATATAAATTAATAGACTAGAGTAGAGGCGTGGAAAGTTAAACAGATGGATCACAATCAAAGCTGCGTTGGATTGCAAATTTCGGTAAGATTGTTTTATCATAATAACTGGGCAAGTGTTACTATCTTAATTGGGATATTTTGTGCAAATTTTGAGATGATGTTTGTGGTAATTCGTAACTTGGCCAGGCTAATATCCATTCTTGGCCTCATTCAGGAAACATAATTGTCCAAAGAGGCCGCAAGATTTTTTTTGGTTAAATTTAGAGTACTATGGAGCGAGGACAGGAAAAAAAAGTTATGGAAATAAAATTGGCAAATAGATTTTACCACAAGTGTTCTATCCACCCAATCCTTCTATCTTAAATTCACCCGTCTTAAACAGCATCAAATCTCCGCTAAGAAATTCGCAATGCTCATTTACAGAAGCGCTCGGGTCATCCAAATGAATTGCAACAAATCTCCACAGCTGTTGGTTTCTCTGAAGATTTGTAAAAGTACCGCCCACAGATCAGTCTTGCCCGCAAAGCTCGAGCAATTGTTAGCAAAAGGCGAACAATAGAGCAGCGATAATTAAGAAAAGGAAAAACAAAATGATTAAACTAGCAACGGCTACGGAGATACAGAAATAGATGAATGAAGTTATGTAACAGAACAAATGAAAAATGTAAAGACGCGTATTCATTGGGAAACAAAGTTGCCTAACAATGTTTTTGTGTAGCGAGAACATGTTGCTGACACCATGGAATGTTGCAGTGTTGTTGGCAACATGCTACTGTTGCGTATTTATGGTAGCCAAAAACTGTGTGACATTGTTGTCAGCAATTTCTAATGTCGCAGGAAACACTGTTTCACAACTGTTTCTCAACTTTGTTTCCAATGAATCTGGACTTAAGATATTGTGTTTGTTACTACACCACAATTGCTTAATAAAAACTTCCATTCGTTTCAGACATCCAAAATATTTATCAAGAATCCAAAAAACTTTGAGAGATAATGAAAGCATCTTCTCATAATTAGCTTGTTCGTGTTTTCCTATCGGAGTGAAATGTATTGATGAACTATTTGGGCGTCGGCCAACCAAATTGTGTCGTCACCAAGTAACTCTTGAAGTGACCTAGAAAGATTTTTACTTGGGGTTCCGTGGAAAATTGGTTAATGGTATAACGTTAAATGAATCCAATTACCCCACATCTGTTTGCAACACCCACAACGTAATTATGATCATGATCATATTACATGGGAGTTAGATATCCAACGCTGAACGAGATTTCTAAGAAATCATTTACTACTTTTCCTTTGCTGAATTAAGAAGTTTCAGCTGTATCAGAAGTCTCATCTGTGAGTGTGTGTTCTATAGTTAGAGTCAGCTCAATACTAGTGTCATTACCTATAAAAGGTATCAGTTTATTTTAATTCATTTATTTCTGATCTCTGAATATTTTATTTTTTCTTTTATATTTTGTTCGTACTTCAACAGAGAGTACTATCCCTTGCTATACAATAATAGTGTTGTTACAAGTTTATTGGGGCCTCACGATTGATGTAATAAAAATGGCGATTCCGTTGTAGACGTCTTTGTATATTTATCGGGAAATGTATTTGGAAATGAGATTTTCGTTTGAAATACTTGACAATAGTAGAGAGCGTATATTTATTTGACACAAATCCGTTTTGTGAAGTTAGTAGAAGACGTATAAAAGAAGTCATTGACCGAAAATAAACGGCCTTTGTTGTCCACGAGACGAAGTCTCGTCAACAAGATTGGTAAATTGAGCCACGTAAAGATAAAATCAAACTACGAAGACGTTAAGAGGAGAGCCTGAGGGGGTCAGGCAGAAACTGTAACAAAAATAAACCTACAAGTTAATCCTAAAAGGAAGACTCTTCTCTCGAGAAGTCACCATAGCCAGAGGGCTATGGTGACCTTATTACGACTATTGGTGAAGATATATACTTCTAGACTAGTCTACAATCTACGAATATAACAGATTTGTATTTACATGATACTCTACCTATAACAACACCGTCGACGCTAGGCCCGAAGGCATAGGCAAAGTCGGGGGCCTGCACTGGCGCAGACAGCAGCGCCTCAAGCGGCCGTTCTCGCAAACACCGCAGCAACGCCGGAGGTGTTAGTTCTGTGGACAACGTTGTTTTGTTAATCGTAAGGTTTGTATCGTGGTAGTTGTAGAACGCAATTATACTTTGTTTTACTGCCAACTGTCATTACATTATTATTACCTTTTCATTCTGAATTCTTCGTTATAGTCTGCTAAAGTTTTCCATTTGATGTTTGTACTATTTGTATATAATGGTGAGTTCAATTTAAAGTTGGTTCATTTCCCCTAAAATGATTAACACTCTTTGCCCATTGGTATACATACATAAGTCATCACCTTCCAATCAATACTATTTTGAAATCGATCCTTCAACATCACTCTAAAATTCGGTTTGCAAACGAACCCCTGAAATGCACATTCTATTGTCCATTCCGAAACTGATGCTAGTAAACATCTGCTGGACACTAAACTCCAGGTGCCAGGTGTCACCTCATTGTCACAGTCGAAACTAAACAGAACGCTTGGCACACATCGCACTTAATACCACTACTGACACGGCTATAGCGCGATTGTGGGACACAATTGGATGTCCTAGCATTTTCGTTTCGGAAATTCAAGAGTTCAATGTGTAACAGGGACTATTTTGCCTTGTGGATTCGAAATATGTGTTACGTCATTATTATTATTTGAAAAATTTTAAAGTTCTGTTGCTTTGATAATAGGATCTTTCTAAACATCGTAATGTTTATGATACAAGTTGTAATTTAAATAACGCACAACCTCTTAGGGGTCATTGTACTCATCATTATTTTACTATGGGACTGTAGTGCATGTGAATAATAATGATAATTCTGTCACCTCATGCGTACGCGCCGCTCCCTCTGGTAGGGCGAAGAGTGGGGCACATCCCCCTCCCTCATACACTTTGTTTATGGCTGCGAACGAGGACGGACGTGCGTGTGCTGTGTAAGCATGGAGCCGATACTTCAGAATAGGTGATATAACCAAACAGTACAGGGAGCAAACCTGAAATCGCGAAAAAAAATCAACTGTTCCTTATATTTTGTCGAGTTATGCGAACATAAATGTAGGAAACAGGTGTTTTTTTTTCGTGATTTTAGGTTTAGTCCTACAGTAACAGTGGTTCATATGATTAGTACAATGACACATTAAGAGGTTGTGCGTTATTTCACTTTGTATTTTGTTTTAGGAAATTCTAGTTTTCAAAGTGCGGTCAAGGAGCGAAATTGCTATATGCAATTTTCAAAAACTTGTGTCCTTTCCCAGAGTGCAGGCGCATTGTCACATTTTCACACTGTCATTATCGTTCAAAATTTTATCAACACGTAGTCATGTGGCGGCATTTACATCGCCACATACGAACAACGCATCACAATGAAATGACGTCACGCAAATCCTGCATCGCGCAATTAGAGTTGACCGCGCGACTAGCATATATACAACGTCCCGACATCAACCGACGGGCAGTTGCCCACCAGACACGACACCCGTCTGGTCGGAAGATCTTTTTCTATGGAGGATGAGTGAACTTTACACCCTGTTCCTCATGCCTCTATACGTAGTCATAATATTTTCTTTCCTGGACTTTACACTGACTACTTGAGTAGCTTTCGTCATTGTTAATAACCGGAAGGTCATAAAACATTAAACTCTTCAACAGAAGATCTTTCCAAGATATTTTGCGAAAATTTGTTTCTCATTTTGAAGGAATGATTACTATGTTTCAAGACAACAGTCTCACAAATTCAGGGCCCTGAATATTCACTTTGGAATGCTCAACTTGTTCCGTAGCTTTTGTTTGTTCACTATTTTGTACCCCAATGAGAATACCGGCAGCATTGCAATGTTGCTTACTGAGACAGGAATGTTTCAAGCTTTAGCATTCATATTTTTTCTATTTGTTATTCATTTTTAACGGTTTTGTGCTAGGTCAAAATAGTTGTTTTTCCTATCTGTCTTTTTCTCCAATACCTAAACCATATTTTAAGAGTTAAGGATAAAACCTATTTATTGGTCGGAAGTGATGCCTTTTTTCGGCGGTCATAAATATATATACAGGGTGTCCCAGGAAGCCAGTACCAGCGAAGGTATGTTGGCAGGGGACACTAATACCCATCGATTGAACCTCCCTGTATATTCCGCAACGCCCCTGTATGTTATTTTGAGAGCTGAGGACCCCATACAGTTTTTAAAATTATTTACATGCTATTCAGTCAGGTGTAAGTTTTTTTTTTTCAAGTGATATCAAGTGTAAACTCTCAAACATAAACTTTAATCTCGTAATTACATTCTGAGCTACTAGTTGTTAGAATTTGTGTGTTTTATGATTTACAACAGGTGAACACACATTCTAGCCATAGTTAATACTGACAAAAAATTCTCAAAGAAACACCGCTCAGAAAAAGTTTGAACTGAAAACAATTAAAAAAAATCTAAAATAAAACAAAAATATAATTTCTCGAAAAATACAAAATATCGCGGAACATACAAGGGGGTGCAGTCGATGGGTATTCTGAGCACATAACTTCGCTGGTACTGGTTTCCTGGGACATCCTGTAAAAATCATCATAATCAGCCTACAATGTTCCCATTGCTGAGACACAGGCCTCTTCTCGGTGAGAGGGAGTGGGCCGTAATCCACCACGCGGGCCCAGTGCGGGTTGGCAGATGTCACATGTCTTCGAATTTTTGGCTCTAGGCCATGCCAGTTTACTCACGATGTTTTCCTTCACCGTTTTGAGAGCAGTGGTGACGAAATAATTTACACAAAGTAAAGCGCCTGCCTGGGTTCGAACCTATGACCTTACAACTCGTAAGTTGTGGCCGTTACCACTGGGCCGGCACTACTCATAAATATTATGTACAAAATAAAACCTACACCAATTTGGCTATTGTCTTTTTGCAAAAACTGTATCATTCTCTCTTTACAAAGCCTGTAACATAAAGTGTGTCGCCTGTTCGAAGCACCACGTGCGTCATATTGGAGGCTTGCCAAGCCTGATGCCCCAATACTGTGGCAGTTCACTTAACAAGGACTTACGGGATTGTCCATTGCGTATGTGCGAGTAGATATGTTGTAGTTTAATGTAGAGATAAGGACATTATGCTGATAGTACCTATAATTTTGTAAAAGTCATTTTGTTACTTTTATGTTAAAGTGATCTTCATGTACAGTTTTAATTAAAATTAAAGAGATATACTGCAAAACAGGCAAGATCAGTGACCGATATGGCGATCTACAAAACTGAACTTTTTCTAACTAGTGGAATAATATAGTTTGCTTTTATTTCAGTAACCATAAATGTGAATCTTGTTCTGAATAACTAATTGGTTCCCAAAAATTTATCCGCTTCTACATTATGTACGTTAGGTTTGTTTTTGTTAGTATTTACGTAAAATACCGTGAAAAACATAAGAAAAGGAAAGTTCCCAATTGGACACTTACCAGGAGAACAGTTTGCATGTGTGGCGACTAGTGCCGCGTATTTGCTGGGATCTGCGACCAGCGACCAGGGGCTCAGCCCAGACCCTGACATGAGCACTGCTCTATGGAAGAGAAGACCTGCAACAAATTGTGAACATTATTGAGTGCTGAGAAATTTTTAAAGGAGCTTGTCTGAGGAATTACTAACACTGCGCGCAAGTGCTAGTTACCACCTGAGGTTTGTGAGCGGTGAGACAGGGGAGGGTGCGATTGACAAGAATGGCTGACTGAGTTAGCTTGGCCTTCGTCTAATAACACTGGCGCGCGCACTATTATAACTTCTTTTGTTGCCAAGTATGTGTGGTGTTGGTGTGTTTGAAGAGTATGGGGTGCCGGTGTAATAATATGCACAAGAATTGTACCAACTTCCAACTTAGTCTTGGGGTGCAGGGGACAATATAAAACTTTTTACAAAAAATACAACCGACTTGCAGAAAACACAACAAAGCGAAATAATAACACTAATTTCGAAAGTCTTTAGTTTTGTATTTTGTTTTTTTGCTACTGACTTCCGAAATTAAAGTTATTTTTCACTTTGTAGTGATTTTTTTGGAAGTCGGCTGTATTTTTTTATAAAAAAGTTTTTATTTTTCACTTTTTAGTTGTGGTACTAACCCACACAAATTCGAATACCCACTACCTGCGAAAGAAATTAGAATATCATCCACATAAAAAGTGGGAGAAAAATACTTATTATTGAATCTAACTCAAAAATTACTAAAGCAAGATTATTAAATTTTACATGGGACCAACTTCGAGGTATAGCCTCCCGAATAAAACAAGAATCTTTTAAATCGGACAATTCTGTAAAAAGTTATGCTTCATACATAAATAAAAAAAAATATATATACGTGTCGAATTGAGATCCTACTCCTTTTTTTTTTCGTCAGTTATGAAAGCTATGCGATGCCTTAGGCATTGCTGATGAACCTACATAATTGGCGGTGACAATCGCGTCGTGTACCGGATTTTTATTGGCCACCTTATAACGTAAAGTGTCACATCTTAACAAAGAAACTACTCACTTGTAATTCCACATCATGTACAGCTCCTAAAACGCTTTCAATCTTCATGATCGACTACAAAGTACAAGAATAGATGAACATTTTTACGTTCCTAATTTGTTGGAGCACTTAACCTTGTTTGTCCATCAGAATCTCGAACGTCAAACAACGGAGTATCGTCAACGTTTTAAAGTGAAGTACTCGCGAGGGAAATCTCTCCGTGTAGACATGCTTCAATTTTCACCAATTCAAATAGTTTGTACACGTGTTTGCCTGTTTTTTATAGGCAAAGTTTAAGCGATACAAACGCGTTCCGAGACCAGGTGTCGGAATGTTCTGTTGTAGATTTAGAATAGTACATTTTGATACAAGTGGAGAATTTTTGGTATTGCATTCGAGGCGGAATTAACACCCGAGCCGTAGGCGAGGTTGTTTTTGAGCCGAGAACTGCAATAACAAATATACACGTGTATCAAACGACGTTTTTCAATACACTTTTGAAGAAATAAAACAACGAAAACTATTTTTGTCATGAATTATTACGAAACTATGATTTAAATTTTCTTTTTTTTCCGCGTTTTGCTTTCGCCAGGTTGAAGGAGAAGCAAAGGTATGAATCCAATAAACAGCCTTATATGAAAATTAGAAAATTCTAATATTTTTGAGTTTAGAACACAAATAAATGTTAATTTGTGCATAAACGTTTCTTTTATTGTAATGATCATTGTTTGTGATGATTATTATTTATGATTTATAAACATAATTTAAATAATCAAAAAATATTAACGCCGTAAAGACGCATATCTTTTTTTGGACTAAGTATAGGTATAAGTTATCTGTGGCAATTTTTACTCCCGCACACGTGTTGAAAATGAAAAATCGCACGTCCGTGAAATATATTGCATTGTGAACCTAATCGTAGTGCGATATGAACCAGTTTTCGAGGAAGTGTATTGAAAAATATTTATTACACATAACATACTTCTTTTATGTCTAGCATAAATAAGGACATACTTTGGAGATACATAAATTAAACTTTGTAAGTATTTTAATTGCATATTAGCACATGTCTGATATACTATGTACCTACTATAAAGCTACCATTTACTAGGTACTACATCTTTATGTGACTTGAATGTGTGTGTGTCATGCTCATTCTAATATCTCGCTGATGGTGGCGCGTGTGTTGGATCGTTTAGCTCCCTTCAAAATGGTTGAGCTGAATGGTGCTAATCCATGCGTCAGGTTCGTAACCTGGCGCTGTCAGTGGAGGCTGGTCATATCTTAGCTGCCACGGCTTATTTTAATTTTATTTAATTTTTTTTTTAAAATTTTATTAACGTTCTCCATTATTCTCACATGTATATTTGCAACATGAATGATGTAACCAATATTTCGTAAAACTATTTTGATTTGAGAGTGTCCGCGGAATTTCTTGCTCATTCTTCTCCATAACTACCTAACTACTACGCTTTGGAAAGGGCAACTAGCTTCATTTATCTGACTGACCCACCCCTTTACAATTGAAAAGTGCCTGTAATAGGTTTATTTGATATAAATGCTTTGAGTTTGAGTGAGTTTGAGTTTGAAACTCTATATCTACCAGGCATGACATTTTTATAAGCAACTAAACCATAATAACGACTAGTATAAACGTTAACAATCTCCATAATAGAATACCTGCTAAAAACTGGAATATTTTTCTAACAATCCCTTTCCGGAATGGAAATAAAATGTAAAGCCACGAGAACGTGGTGGAAAGTCTGGAAGCTCAGACTCGGCGATAGTTTCAATTGTGTGAAAACAGCCGATTAGGGTTGTCTCTTGCGGGACATTATGAAATGAGTGGTAATTCCTAATAATAGCCTTTTGGAGAACGCCTTTATGTTACCGGAATACTAGTGAGAAACATATACGTAAATAGTGTAGCTTCAGAGCTTTTGAATGAGATGGAAAAAAAGCATTTTACATCGTGAACTTGATTGAAGCACCTAATTCATTTTCGTGACACTTAATTTTATTTGTAATTTCAGATTAATTTTTGCGATTTAGTTGCTTATATTAATGTTTTACACACATCGTTCCACGCAAGCGGAGTCGTCGACACAGCCAGCAACTGATACATTAAAACAATGAAAGTTTTTTTTTATAAAAAGAAAAGAAAATTAATTTAATAAATAAACAAGAAGGGTGAAAAAAAACTCTTTTCAAATAAAAATTTGTGAGCCAACAAAGAGTTTAAAAGCTTTGTTTTGGCTTCCACTCGTTCCTAACATTACACTCAAATTGCTTTTCTCAGACATCTTCAACGCAGACAGGACGTTTCCCTGGATGTTTAATGTTTAATTATTCCTACAATAGGTTCGTTTCTCTAATGGTATAAGTACCTACCTGGGTACAACTGTGGTAAGATATTTTTCCTGTGAATGCTAACCGTTCTCAAAAGCCTTTGGTAAGTCTACGGCCCCTTGCCAACGACGTCACTCAAGAACAACCAGTTATTTATTATAAATTAGATATTACGCAATGTAAATTGTTTTTGGTCCCTGGCCCTGACATCAGGCAATGGACAAAATTGACAACTTTTTTTGCTTGGATATGAGGGTTTTGGCTACGTTGTATGTGTGTATTTTATGTAATTTTTTTGTAATGTACGTTTTGTTTGTGCAGAATAAACTATTTTTCTTTGTTTATTTTTTTTCAGTTACAAACTGACTGGTGATTTGAGTTTGTAACTGGTTACTTTTGATTGGCGTCTTGGACGATGGGCCTTAGTAAATTTCAATAAAGGTTTTAGTTAAAAAAAAATACAGTATAAATGAATAAACCAGTAATTAAGCGTGACAATCAGTTAAAATCCCAAACTGCTTGGGTAAAAATCTTATTCTAACAATCTCGTGCACGTTGTGTTAGTAGAAAATAACGACACGCCAGCATCAAAACGAGATCACAACTTCCCTCTGCAATATACTAAAAGACTATCACCGCTATAACAAGCTTTTATCCATCCAACGAAATGCATCCCACGTTAATTAGGACAGACCGTAATCTCAAATAGAGGACGTCTCCAGAATATTTTTAATCTCAAACACGACCAAATAACTATAAAATTAACGAATCTCGGAGCTTCACCTGCAAAAAACGGTTATAAAAACTAAACTACGTTCAAATCTTGTTAAGGAATACCCGTTTCTATGCTGCGTCATCTAGAAGCATCACAATACAGCACACAATGAGAAATGAAAGTAAAATGTATGGATGTAAAAATGTCACTTACAGGGATTTGTTCGTTTATTCTCGCTTGGGGTAAATGCGTTGGAGACGCCTTGTTTTTTTCTTTTTCATGGAATGAGACGAGTTTAGATATGGGGGTGTCTGCTTCCTTTCTTTGTTTATTTATTGTGTAATTACGCATAGTATGTTTTTCTTTTGTTAATAAATCATTTTGATATTCGTGTTGACCGTTTTGCAGGTTACTTCAAGGACAGAATAAGGTATTTTTATAAACACTAGACTTGTTTTAACTTTTGCAAATAAGAGCATAACTAGGGAAGTATATAAATGTTTATAATTAAACTTACAAGAACAAGAAAACAAAAGAAATAAAACAAAAATAAACAAAATCATGACGATACTAATAGAGCCTCTTCATTTGTGATTTTTCTTCATTCCTTTGTTTTTCAAGTTGTTTACTCTCAAAGAGAGAACCGTATTAATAATCTCTTCATTAGTCTTTGTGCCGTAGCGGAACAAACGGATAAGAAATAAAAGAAATACTGTTTCCGATACCAAGAGAGAGTTCATTTTAATACAGAACAACGATTTAACAAGTATCATGAATGAATTGCGTCCGACCCATTCTCTCTTTGCTTAGGTTTCATAAAATCTAGACAGAACTTTGAGTTCTTTGTCCCAAAGGAACAAAAATAAAAAACAAATAAACATATCCTTTTTAGGGTTCTGTACCTCAAAAGGAAAAAACGGAACCCTTATAGGATCACTTCGTTGTCCGTCTGTCTGTCTGTCAGTTTGTCAAGACCCAAAAGGGTCTCGCGTTCCTGAGAAAAATTCTCAGGAACGCGTGGAGGTATCATGTTGAAAGTAATAACAAATACGTAAGTCAATGGTCTCTTGGAAGTCATAAAAAATTCAAGCTTGTAAGTCAACGCAATAAAAACATACAACCATTTATGCGACATATTTTGATACTCGCAAGTAAATCAAAACCAAAAGGGTACTTTCCGTTGTCCTAGAATCATGAAATTTGGCAAGAAGCAAGCTCTCACACCACAAATAAAGAAAAAAGTTCGAAAAATGTTAATAGAAATAGAATAGAATAGAATACTCTTTATTATGCACACCATTTAAATTACAGGTTAAAATGTTACAAAGTTGTTGTTGTTGTTGTGTTAATTTGTAATTCTATCAAATAAACAAAAAAATCAACACTGTCGAGAAAAAAAACGTCACACACAACACACACAAACGTCAAACGACAGACTTGTCGTGACCCTTTTTCTCAGGGACGCGTGGAGATATCTTTTTTGAAATTAATATCGGATACGTAAACCTATAGTCTCTTAGAGTTCTAAAAAAATTAAGCTTCTAAGTCAACGCAATAAAAAAATACGGTCATTTTGCGACACGTTTTGATATTCGCAACAGTCGCAAGTAAATCAAAACCTACAGGGTACTTTCCGTTGACCTAGAATTATGAAATTTGGCAAGTAGCAAGGTCTCAAAGAACAAGTAATGGAAAAAGTCAGAAAAATGTTATTTTGAATTATATTGCATAAAAAAAAATTCAAGTCTGTCAGTCTGTAAAGACCCTTTATCTCAAGGACGCGTGAAGATATCAAGTTGAAATTGATATCAATTAAGGAAGTCTATGGTTTCTTAGAGTTCTAAAAAAAATCTAGCTTCTATGTCAACGCAATAAAAAAATACGGCCATTTAGCGACACTTTCATACTCGCAACTGTCGCAAGTAAATCAAAACCTGTAGAGGACTTCCCGTTGACCTAGAATAATAAAATTTGGCAAGAAGCAAGGTCTCCCAGCACAAGTAAAGGAAAAAGTCCGAAAATTGTTAATTTCTAGTTGTATGACTTAAAAAAAAATTTTTTTGGGATCCATTGTTAAGTTTGTTTTTGGGTTAAATTCTTTTCAACCACGGAACCCTTCATTGTGCGTGTTCCGACACGCATTTGGCCGGTTTTTTTATTTTTTAACGAATATACAAAAACACATCCACAAAACACCAAAAAGAACATAAGTGCTCAAACTCCTTTGAATACTATCAAGCATAACAACTCCAACTTCAGCTATGAAGGGTACTAATAATAATGTAACCGCCATGTTTAGACTCGGAGGAACTTAAGGCAGATATTCAAGCACAGCTCCTTAATAGACTTAAAAATAAGCGCATATTACCGACGCTGCTTCGAGGCAACGAAGCAAAATAAGAACAGATCTGAATATCCCTGAGCTGCTTCGCTCTCAAGATATTATATTCCTTCGCGAGATTTGATTAAAAAGTGGGTCCTGAAGATGCTCAAGTGCAGTTAAAGAAATGGAGGAATGTTGACTATTTGTGTTATTTTAAGAAGCTGTAGGTAAGTACTATATTTCAGTTACAATCTGGTTACCATCTTAGGTTTTTCTGTAGCTATTAAAAATGTAAAAAAAATAAATACAGTGTTAACTCTTTAAAATGAAACTCAAGGGACCGAGCATTTTTTTTTCCGTCATAGTCAGTTATGTGAAGTGAAGAAAGGGAAACAACGAAATACTAATCAGATTTCTTACTTTTTAATTTTTTAAATTATTTATATATTGGTTTACGATAATACGAGAGGTACCTACCGTGCCTAGCATGTTTAGTAACTGGTAACATTCCTAAAGAAAATGCAATGTAATGTCACACGTGTTCTAGGCAATTATCAATAACAAAGCGGCTATTTACGACCATCTTAAAAATTTCGCACTTCAAAGATTATGTCGGAGCCTTTTGTATAAACAGTACTTAATGCTGTCTAAATATGAACGTACTCGTATTTCTTCGTAATAGAGAATGGCTGTTACGCTGTAAAGAGTGTACCAATGTATGGCTTTTAAGGTAAACCAACCAAATTGAATTAAAATCTACGTTATAGGAAGTTTTACGCTAAATCGAAGTTTATTAAAGATATTTTGCATTGTATAATTCACTGATAGCTCGTCTTTTCTCTACTTCGTCGTATCGATGATTCCATTTTAAAATTTTATAATTAATGCTTCGACCAGAATTCGTCCACGTTGACTGAATTGGTCTTGACAAGGACGCATGTACGCAACTGTCTGTCGGATACATTTAGTTCGAGTATGTATTCAAGTGTTGTTTAAGACAGCTGATTATTTTTTTTGCGATTACGATGTTCGTGTCATAGTAACAAAGTTATTCAGTTTGGTGGTCTGTACCACACCTTTAATATGACTAAACCTTTTTTTTCAGTCATTTTCATAGCAGTCCCTATGGACTAATAAGAGCTACTATTAGCTCATGTTCTGAAATATAATTTAGGTATGTAGTTACGTAATGAGCAACAATAATTTATAGGTTGATACTAGTGCAGTAAGTACAAATCCCATATGGCAATTAAAACCTGTATCAACAGACGTGGAAACACTCCACCATATTCTATAGTCTATCTCAGTTGTTTTCAGTAAATTTTATTAAATTAGATTTCTTTAAATTAAAATATTCTTATGTTTTTTGCAAGGTCAGTGTCAAGTTGTATGTTGATCTAATGATTGGGGGCTGTATCATTATTGATTTATAGAATTATAATCATAAAAATCATCAATACAACCCTCTATGTTCATTTTTAACCTATTGAATGACTATTTCATGAGGAGCTCGTGGCTAAGTAATAACAGCCGCACGGGTCGATCCATCAGGTTAAGCTACGCTTGCCGGGGTTGGTCAGTGGATGGGTGTCCATCTTTACATACCGAGACTCCTCCGTGCCTCGGAAAGCACGTTAAGCCGTTGGTCCCGGCTGTCATTCGTGGATCTTTGATAGTCGTTACGGGTCGTCAGAAGCCCGAAAGTCTGACAACCAGTCTTACCAAGGGGTATCGTATTACCCAGTTACTGGGTTGTGGAGGTCAGATAGGCAGTCGCTCCATGTAAAATAATGGTATTCAGCTGCATCCGGTTAGACTGAAAGCCGACCCCAACATAGTTGGGAAAAGGCTAGGCAGATTGATTGAATGACTATTTCATGAAATCATGACATTCGAGGCCAATTCTGACGTAAGGAGTTGTATTGCTGATAATAATGATTATAATTCTGTAAACCCATATTTGTTACGGGCGCGAATTATTGACCTGCAAATTGCAAAAAATGTAAGAAAATTTGAATTTCGCGGGCTACCTTAGCGTAGTCCCCTTAGACTTCTTCGTCGTTCCCTCAATGCTGAGTATTGCAACCACATACGACGCGTCTCCAAGTATGTGGTCTTTTGCAGCGTAGACCGCTCGGTAAATGCTGCCTCCGACAGCCTTCTTGACCGAGTCTGACCACCTTGCCGGTGCTCTGCCTTAAGTGCGTTTTCCTTCTGCCTGGCCCAGAAACATAAGCCTTTCCAGGCCATGCTTAGGTGAACGCATAATATGTCCGGAAAAGCTAAGGGCACGCGCCTGGCATATTGTCGATAGCCGCTTGGTGATGTTGAGTTCCTCCAGTATAGAAACATTGATTCTCATGGCGGTCCATGGTATACGAAGTAGCCTCCATCAAAACCACATGTCAAAAGCATCGATCTTACTGCGATCGCGGCTTTTAATGCACCACGTTTCAGAGCCATATAAAAAGATGAAAAAAACTAGAGCACCGGTAAGTCGTATTCTAGTATTCCGACGGATGCCACGGTTCTTCCAAATTTTCCCTAGACTGATCATTGCGCTTTTGGCCATACCGGTATGATGGTGGATTTCCTCAAAGCAGCTGCCCTCATTCGTGATCAAAGACCCAAGATACACGAACTCGCTGACAGATAAACAGAACAACAGAATACCCACAATTAAACACAGAAGCTTTGAAGTGTTGATTCCATTTGGAACCTCCTACTTATGCAAAATAACGTTTTCGTCGATGGTCCAAATAAAAGGCAAACAGAGAAATCGCCTAAATTTATAAAACGAATTAATTGTATGCGTAACAAAAACGGATCCGCGATGGGAAAAATTGGTTAATGAGAATCCTCGTGTTCCTCGTCAAGTTAATGAGTCATGAGACTTGTAGCTATTTGTTGATTTATGTTAAGAGCCTATACTACCTCAAATGTTTTAGCATGATCCTCCATTATGTCAAAAATACTGCAGCATTAATTTTGAAATAAATATATGGTAAAGTTGAGGATTAATGTTTATTTTACACGATTCCATAAAACTTTCTCGATAGAAAAAAAATCCAAAGTTACTCCAAACCGAACAATAAACAGTTGATATTCAAAAACCCCTTCAAATTAGATCATGAAACTTTGCATACTAACTGAACTAACTAGTAAACAGGTCTTATGTTTTTTTTATTTTTCTCAAATTACCATTATTTTCACCGTAAAAAGCAATTACCTAAACTATTAGCGCCCAGCACCGCACTCAGTCTCGCTCTCACTCAGTCCGCGAGCAATATCGTGCGAGCGAGATAAAAAGCTCAGGTAGTATGGGCTCTTAACCTAAGCCTTTAATTAACTTTATCATTATAAATTCAACATTTTGAACTATAATATTTATAACAGTTTTATATTTATGAGCTTTAAATTTTAAATTGACGGCGACCCCGTTCAAGAAGTTTGGCGAACTCCTAGGGGTCGCGACCCACATGTTGAAAAACACTTCTCTCTCATCTAGCCTTCCACCACGAACATTACACTTCAAACAAAAATGATAGTCATCATTCAGGCTTCTGAATTCGCTTCCTAGCGAACAATAGGGACTGGCTAGTTCAAAATAGCCACATTTCTCAAGCTCCAATGTAGGTCGATGTCCGTAAAATAAGATGAATGGAAACCCTATTCAGTGGAAATTGCATGGACTTGAACGTTGCATACGCTGAACTGAACGAGTTGCTTATTTTTGCAGCGAGTGTACCGAATGAAACGTATTTTTCTTCTTGTTTTGATGTTATGTATTGCTGAGATGCGTTGTGTCTTCGAGCTTGGTTTATTTAGTTTCGAGGATGGTTTTGAGTACATTGAGTTTTTATACAGATACCTTATTAAAAATCTAGACTAGGATGAAGAAACTTAACTGTCTTTATCACTGTGTTACTGTATTTAATTTAAACGATGGGTTTCTGTTATTGACATTGTATTTTTGCGAATGGTTTTTTTTTTTGTTAACGTCCTATAACGTAATCTATATAAACAAAAAGAGAAGTCCTGACTGACTAATTGACTGGCTCATCATCGTCCAGCCCAAAACCCTGGACCTAGAACGCTGAAATTTTGCATAGAGGTTCCCTTCATAACGTAGACAAGTAATAAGGAAGGATTTCTCGGTAGAACGTTCCCATGGGATATTTTCCGATATCCACGCGGGAGAAGCCGCGGGCAAAAGCTAATAATACCATAATAACCTTATGGCCCCACTGCGGTCATAAGCACTATTTTGGTAAAAATGCAGGTTAGAATCTGTACTTTGTTTTTAGTAGTGATTAGCTGACCCGCCAGACGTTGTCCTGTCAAAATTGCAATTTCTTTTTTTTCTTTTTCTAAAACACCCCTGTATTAGTGCATATAAAACAAAAAAAATATATATTCAAATCGGTCAAGCCGTTTTTGAGTTTTATCGAGACTAACGAACAGCAATTGATTTTTATGTAAAAGAAGATTACCTACTAGTGCAAATCAATTCAAAATCATCATAGTTTATACCTATTCATTACACTGATATTATAAAGGTGAAAGTTTGCGAGTGTGTATGTGTTTGTAACGTACAACAACACAACAATACAACATTGTTACTTCTTCACGCTTAAACGGCTGGACTAATTTTGATAAGGTATGGGAGGTAGCTGACACCCTGGATTAACACATAGGTTACTTTTTATTGCGGTCTACGCGGAAGAAACCGCGGGGCGCAGCTAGTACAAAAGTATAAAACAAGACCGTTGCCTTCATCTACACTACACCATCGATTTCTATTTTATTTCACATTTACACTATTCTCTTCCTAGCATACTTTCAATACGTCCAGAAGAGGCCATTATTCATTTTTGCGCCATAATTTATGTCAGGCGATTTTTTCATTGTTCTTTTCTGAAATTTATTCCTCACCCGATCGTTACCATGGCTATCTTCGCAACAATTTTCTTTATGATTTTATATTTTGCACCAAAACTGAGGTAGGGTAGTAGCATAATGGTTATTATAAGATGAATGCAGTTTTTGTTAGGTATGTCATTAGATTGTGGGACTGGTCGGAACAAGCCTTATATTGCCTAAGTTTAGTTAGTCAAACTGCCTAGCCTTTTCTCAACTGTGTTAGGGTCGGCTTCCAGTCTAACCGGATGCAGCTGAATACCAGTATTTTACATGGAGCGACTGCCTATCTGACCTCCACAACCCAGTAATTGGGTAATACGATACCCCTTGGTAAGACTGGTTGCCAGACATTTGGGCTTCTGACCCGTAACGACTGTCAAAGATCCACGAATGACAGCCGGGACCAACGGCTTAACGTGCTTTCCGAGGCACGGAGGAGTCTCGATATGTAAAGATGGTCACCCATCCACGGAACAACCCCAGCAAGCGTAACTTAACATGATGGATCGAACCGTGCGGCTGTTATTACTTAGCCACGAGTTCCTTATTTAAGTTAGTAATGATATGAAAATAAGCATAAGTATAATCAGCCAATAATGTTCCCACTGCTGGGGCACAGCAGGCCTGCTCTCCACTTCGTGCACCACCATCGTGACTACGCTCGCAGTTCCGACAGAACCCTTCGAGATAATATTTTATAACGCACTTCGGATCGCTATTAGCCGCATCGTTTCATACATAACCGCTGTGTAAGATGTTTGGGCAAACAGCAACCTTGTCTTATACGTTTTAAGGATAGACCATACAGCGTTATGACGTAATCGTGTAGGTAGATTATGACTGTATGTCTAGGTTTGC
The DNA here is from genome assembly GCA_946251885.1 of Cosmia pyralina. Taxonomy (NCBI): domain Eukaryota; kingdom Metazoa; phylum Arthropoda; class Insecta; order Lepidoptera; family Noctuidae; genus Cosmia; species Cosmia pyralina. The sequence continues at coordinate 1,450,964 of OX276345.1, forward strand.
GATTTATTTAATTACGAGTTGGCACAGCAACGGTTTATTTTTCAGTTTTCAAAATGGTAAATAACACTTTTTTTGGGTAGTCTTGTAAAAATTAACCTTTTGGGTGGACACACCCACCGTACTGGCTTTTGCCCGCGGCTACACCCGCGTGGAAGTCGGAAATGATCCCACGGGAACGTATTACCGGGATAAAAAGTATCCTATGTCCTAATCCAGGTCATAGCCTACCCGTGTGCCCAATTTAATTCAAATCCGTTCAGCCGTTTTAGCGTGAAATCATAACAAAGAAATAAAATAAATCACTTTCGTATTTATAATATTAGTTAGGATAATGTTTTTCCTTATAAATACAGAATTAATTAAATAAATAGGTACACCTTAGTTAAGCCTTCTGGGAAAACTGGCGTAACGTTATGTGTGTGTGTATGTGTGTGTATGTGTGTGTAAAAAATAAAACTATATGTTAATGTTTTTAACATGACTCGGCCTAGTGCGTATCAAGCAATATTCTCCTTTAATTCGTGGCGCGCTAATTAGCAGACACAATTGAAATTCTATTGTTATCTGTACACATGGTGTGCAATCGACATTTTAAGAGTTAATAAATACTATCCCCTGTCCACGTCCGTTGATGAGCACCTTAACTCTGTTCATTATAAGCCGGTACACACTCCAACACAACTCCCACGTTTATGGCCGGTAGTCCTGTGTAAACTGTCCTAACCGACGTCAACAAGGCCTGCTTGTATTTACGATATGTTCCGTGTTATGATTCCTTAGTACTTCCCTGGTTCAAAGGGTATTTTCTTTTATTTTCTACAAGCCATGTACGAGTATATTGGCCGTTGCGACTTCCCATCGGCAATAATTAGTCATTTCCATCCCCTATTTAACTCATATAGAGGATGAGGATTTCCAAAAATTCTTAATTAGTGCTCACTTTTATCACAGAATAATAAAGCTTCAGTAGTTTATCTGGGCAGTGACCTTGAATTAATTACCTACGGCCGCCCGGTAGATAAATACAAAAAAAAAATATTATGTATGAGTCAAGTAACTTGATTAAATAAATGAAATATAATATATATAAGGTTAAATTTAAATCATTCTGGACCTCTTAATGGGTCTTTGAACTCATCATTATGAACAACTTTTACTATGGGACCAAACCTGAAATCGCGAAAAAAAAAATCAGCTGTTCCCCACATTTAAGTTCACATAACTCGTCAAAATGTAGGGAGCAGCTGATTTTTTTTTCGCGATTTCACGAACCTTGTATAATACGTGTCCGTCCGTGCGTAACTGCCGCGCACTCGAACTGTTGCGTACTGGAATATACTGAGATTTCGAAGCGCGTCGTTTCGGCCGTTTTCTATGAAGATGTTATACTGTTAACTTTATTACACTGCGCTTTTGTTACACAAGGAATTTTTGTGCAACATTTCATGCTTCTAGACCCAGCATGATTATTAGACTGTGCGTTATCTGTCAGTGAATGAATGAATTTACAATTTGCAATAAGTAGATTTTTATATATCTACTTAATATAAATTTTAACTTCAACAGCAGTTCTATACTCAAAGTAGATATTATACAATTAAGTATACACATAAAATACCGTAAACAAAACGAAATTGCCACGGGAACAAAACTTTAGTACAAGTTATAATTAAGTTATCGACAAGTGCCAACTTATCTGCCTCTTCGGTAACTTTCCCTCTTAAGAGTGACATTAAATTGAGGGTTTTACGTTATACGATGACTCTTACTGAAATAATACAAGTATGAGCCTACATGCTACTTGGATTTACTTCTACTTAGATTTTTTTGCAGGAAAACTACCATAAGCCTCGCGTCAGCGTTAACAAAACCAAAATCAAATCAAAAGTCATTTATTCAAACTAGGCTGCGAATCAGCACTTTCCTAACGTCAAAATTACATAAAACAGTCCCACAATACGCCAGCCCTTCACCACTTAATAAAGCTTTAGCTGGGAAGAAGTGGCGCAACAAACTCCCCAGCAGCACAGCTGTGTGTTCAGTTAGAAAAACTTGATTCTTTAAAATAATATGCAAAATAATTTACAATACACAACACAAAACAATGAATTAAATTATTTGCCTTAAGTCAGCTAGACAATATACCAACAAAAATATTGAAAACTATGCTCAAGCAGAAAACTAAAAACGTTAACTGAACTTTATACCTAAATAAAAGCCTCCAGACATAAAGGGCGTGCCCGCTTACATGATATATCTAAATAAAATCAGCGCATTTTTTTTAAATGTAGGGAAAAGCTGATTTCTTTTCACGATTTCACGTATGGTTCCATAGTAAAAGTTGTTCATAATGATGAGTAGGTACAATGATCTATCTGTATTAATAAAAATCAATGGCCGAATGTGTGTACGCTGTCACTTCAGAACGAACGCATCTATTTGGCCAATTCTTTTTTTGCTGTATTTGTAATATTGTCAGCACAAGGTTTGGGTGAAAGATAATGTTTGAAAAGTGGGCGGAAAAATTGTAAAATCGGGAAAACTGTAAGTGCATTTTCTATGGAGATTTTGTATGAATTATTGAAATTTTGACAGCAAAAAGTTTTTTAGGTCAGCTAATATTAAATAAAAATCTATTGCCAAATGTACGTAAGCGCATCACTTCAGAATGGATGCACCTTTTTGGCTAATTATTTTTTTGTTGGTTTGTATGACATATTTTTAACCGACTTCAAAAAAAGGAGGTTTCTCAATTCGACCGTATATATATATTTTTTTTTATGTGTGTTCGCAGACTTGTTGAATCGGTGCTTAGATACGGTCTAATATTTTGGGGTAATTCGACAAACACTGACATGTTGTTTAAAAGGCAAAAGCGTTGTATTCAAAAATACCGACAGCTGTCAACCAATGTTTATAAAATACCATATACTGACACTTCCGTTGCTATACATCTTGGAAATAGCTTTATTTGTAAGAAGCAATCCTCACTGGTTTCCTCTTTTGTCAGACAATGTCACTAGAAATAGACGTACTAAATATAAGAACTTCTTACAACCTCACTCTGCGAAAACAGCACTCCTTCATAAGGGCGTGTTTTGTATGGCACCATTAATATATAACAAGATTCCAGAGGTTATTAAAAGTATAAACCAGCCAAACTTATTCAAAAGAGAACTTAAGAAGTTACTTACCGATAAATGTTATTATTGCGTTAAAGATTTTTTAAATGATAGTTTCTAATCTATTGTATTAGATTTCAAGTTGCTATAATTCATTTTGTACGCCAATGGTGGCAAAACATGTTGAAACTCACAGATTTTCACTTTTACTTCCACATTTGCATTTATATGTATAATGAATGTCACACGTGTTTACAAATAAATATATCTTTATCTTTATCAGATAACTTCGTCGTTAATGAACCGATTTTGATTATTCGTTTTTTGTTCGAAAGGAGATGTCTCAAGGGTGGTACCTCGCGCACGTGTGGGAGTGGCGCGAGGAGGCGAAACGCCGGGGCGTAACTCCGCTGCCGCGAGAAATCACGGTACAGCGGACAGAGCTCCGGCGGGATCTCATGGCGACATGGAGAGTGCGATTGTCGCAACCCAGCGCTGGGCACGCCACAATTGCGGCGATAAGTCCCCTCTTTCTAAAGAAAACTGCATTCAAAGATTTTCGAAAATTCGCTTGCCACACCCGGGAATCGAACCGACTAAAATCTCTAAAAAATACACCCTTTTATTGCATTGATCGTTAGGATCAATTATAAGGATCAAATCTCTCTAAGAAACTTGATAAATTAAATGAAAGTAAAACCATGAAATCTTAAATTATTTTTATTATTTACAAAAAATGGTAAATTATAAGTCCAGATTTCATCCCCAAAGCGCGCACGGCGCGGACGGCGACCAATGGGTAACTCGCCGTCCGGATAGGACCAGGCCCGGGTCGACGCGGACGGCGCGTTGTGCTCCACGCGCGCCTCAAAGAGATGTCAGCAGTGACGGGGTCAATTGGGCCGATGCCGCCGGGGTCGCGGGTAGTTCGAAAGAGATACCGTGGCCCTGGCACGGGCAGTTCAAGGAGCATGGGTGGGTTTTAGTCAGTAAAAGTCTGACACGCCCTCCCGCTCTGCGCAGAGCGGGAGAAGTCATTTGATGATTTCCCATCGACAAAAAAAAAAAAAAAAAAAAGGGTGGTACCATGATAAGGAAACTAGGATCTGATGATGGCATTCTAGAGAAATCAAGGGGAACCTTCAAATTTTACAGGCACACCTATAGCGACTTGGGTATTTTTTAAAGTAACTCGTGCATTTGCTCCCGGAAAGCACCATTTGGTGAAGTAGAACTGATGAGGAAGACCACATATGGCCACCGGAACTACTCAATTATACGTATTTCACGGATTGCGATTTGATTATTGTTATGCAATTTATGCTCGTCACAATACATAATAATATATTGAAGAGGAGCTGATGGTGACTTCACCATCAGTTCCAGTTCGCCTGGATCCTTACTGGGAGAACTCCCTAACAATTAACGTCCTTGTATCGGGAAATGCAATATTTTGTAAAAGGTGATGAGCAGTTGACATTAGCCTATTGTGACTTAGATAAATTACAGACTGACCCACTAAAATGTGAAAAATAAAAAACTTTTTTACAAAAAAACAACCGACTTCCAAAAAAATACTAAAAAATTAAAAATAACTTTAATTTCGGAAGTCGGCGGCAAAAGCTAAAATACAGATCCAAAGGCACCGACTTCTGAAATTAAAGTTACTCGTATTTTGTAGTATTTTTTCGGAAGTCGGTTGTTTTTTTTTTGTAACAAAGTTTATTTTTTTGGAAAATTCACCGGAAAAGTCGGTTTTGATGGTATTTTTGTATGAAAACAGATAAGCCTTAACCACTGGAGATGGAGACATGAAATTTACCAGGGCGACGCCGCTAGACACGAACAGCTAGTTACTAATAACAATAACAAAGCCATGGCCAGCAAGACGAGCAGTCCCCAGCAGGTTTAAGCTGGTCTCTTATTCTTTTGAAACTTCGCACTACGCTAGGCCAGCTCAAGGTCAAAGTGTCGCAACCGACGTCGTGTAGCTTAAAGACCGTACACTCTGAACAAACATATTCCCTTTCGTGTTAAAAACTGCTCTCGAAAATATTTGAATGCGAATGAAACATGTCAGACCAGAACACTTAAATTTCACTTATATCCTTCATTTTTGTAATGGAGGAGTTAAGTAATAACAGCCGCATGGATCGATCTATCAGGTAAAGCTACGCTTGCCGGGGTTGGTCCGTGGATGGGTGATTGTATTTACATACCGAGAACTCCACCGTGCCTCGGAAAGCACGTTAAGCCGTTGGTCCCGGCTGTCATTCGTGCATATTTGACAGTCGTTACGGGTCGTCAGAAGCCCGACAGTCTGACAACCGTTTCCTATTACTCAGTAACTGGATCGTCAGAGGTCAGATAGGTAGTCGCTCCATGCAAAATACTAGTATTCAGCTGCATACGGTTAGACTGCAAGCCGATCCCAACATAGTTAAGAAAAGGTTAGGCAGATGATCCTTCATTTTCGTAATTTATGATGGGTTGCTAATTCACAAAATGCATGACTTTATGGTGAGTAGGCATCGTAAAGTTTCAGAAACATGAACGAACCCTCTTCACCCTTACTGAAACAGAACGGACCCCCATAAACCATAGTATTCCCCTATAACCTTATACCTAGTTAAAATGCTCCCCATATTATATGGGAGGACGCGTAACATGATTAAGTCAAATTAATCTTAGACACCACAAACTGACGGTAAAGAAAATAATATCACCAGAAATATTTTAATGAAAGATTAACAAAAGGGTTTACATGGCAGATGTGAGTGGAAACTCCGAGACGAAGACGCCCTAGGAAGACATACAGTGACCTTATTGGTGATGCTCTTTAGAAAGGTCAGGTGCGTAGTACTCAGTACTCGTAACCGGCGTACGTGTATGACCAAGTGTATGAACGTAAACGATCGTAGCGTAAGGAACGTAGCAGGTGGCGTTCTGTAGTTTCTGCCTACCCCCATGGGAAGAAGGCATGAGTTTATGTATGTACTCGTTTGTGGGAATATTTTACTTGTATAATGAAATATCAAGCTTGTATTCTCCAGAGTTAGGTAGGGAGAGGTAAATAATACACCCACATTTCACCATTTTTAAAATAATTCCGTGTAGGATATAGAAGATGGTACATTTCTATAAACGGGGCAAAAATCCGGACTCTGAACTGTTTCTAAAAAATTATATAGTTATGAAAAACCCAATAATATAAAAATCATTCAAAATATGAAAGGTACATAGAAAGTTGCGATTTTACCAACAAATTCTTGCATATTTCAGTGTTAAACAAATTTCTAGCGAAGTTAAAATTCCCCTGCCTCTCATAAATGCGTTACCTTCGGATTACGTGTCAGGATAACGCACGGTATATCGTCGGTAAATCGCTGCTGCATATTATCGCGTTTGGTAGGACGTGGCTTCGGGGCTTTAGAAATAGCGTGATACAAAATCTGTAGGTATCTGTAAAGGGCATCAAGACTCCAACAGAAGTAACAAACCTACAATATACGTACCGTTCAATCGTTTCGTATATCGTAGGTCTTCAAATGCAATAAGGACTCCTGCGCGCTGGACGACGACAGCGCGACGGGTTGGCAGTGACCAAAGCTTAAAGGGATGAATGATTGAACTACCAATCATGAACAATATAACGTAAGACGTTGTTCACTGCGACTATAGTCATTTTAATAATAGGGTTTTTAAGTAGCACCTAGAAAATTCTCAGCAGCCCTATCTATGTATTTGTGCCAATGCCCTCTAAAATATGGAACTTAAACATAACTTCTAACGTAAACCTCATCGTAGCGTTGAAGAATACACGCGTGATGTTTGTTATGTCACGTTAGACGAGGCAGGATCGTACATCGCTCAATAATTTATTCCCCTGTCTACATAGTTTAACAATTACCTCAAACATAGTCTATTTGATAAGGTAACAGATGCCACGAGATAATTGAACATGGAGTAGGTTTAGCTAACGATCAGTGTACTTTATCTCTGTCTGAATAGTATCTTACGTGGAGTGACTGCTTATCTGACCTTATTGGTAGGACTGGATTTAAATCTTCCAGACTTTCTACTCGTAACGACTGTCATAGATCTACGAATAATGACAGCTGTGACAAACGCACATTATACTATTTTATATCGTTTTGTCTTGTGTCGTTGTTAGTTCGATGTTGTCTGCATCATATGGTTATAATTATATTATGCATCATATGTATGGCTACGGTTAGTCTGTCTTAAAAACCTTCATGAGTGACGATTTTTATGTGCGTACTGCTCAATCTGGGTAGTCTGTATCAATACCAACCTGCTAACTTGTAATTATTTTTGCGGCGGTCTTGCTTGTCTTCATAAATAGCCCCAATATCGTGAGTTATGGTTATAATTCTTTTTTATTCTTTGTATGAACTATAACTCCCATAAATCCCAGCAAACCGCGACTTTCGAGGCCACAGCTTGTAAGGAAGTAATTTTGCGTTCAGTTCGCTCCAAACGCCCCTCGCAGCATACCTGATGAAGGGAGCAAAACAATTTGGGGGCTCAAACTTTGGAAAACTAAAATAAAATCCATTGCACCTTACCCCAACGGAATACAGACTACTTTTGAATAAACATCCGCTAATTTCGTTCTAGTATATGTTTATCAGCAAAACTAAAATAAACTCGCGGATAACTTATGTTGAGGGAATAGAGACTAGTTTTGAATGGACTTTTAGTTAATTTTGTTTCAGTTTGTTTGGTCTGCTTGCTTATTATGGAGCTGGCTTGAATGTGGGATACTAATGATGTTTGGACATTAATAGAGGTGAAAGTTAATGTTCGGTTGGATTAAGTGAAATTGTTAATGCTATTTCATGGGGATGTTGCCGAGAAATAAATCCTGTTTAAAATTAAGTTTTTGATTTTATATACGTCTGACAACGTCTTACAACGTCTGGTATCGTATTACGCAGTAACTAGGTTGAGGAGGTCAGGTATTCAACCAGTATTTTACATGCATATGGTTAGACTGGAAGCCGACCCAAACATAGTTGGGAAAAGGCTAGGCGGATGATGATGAAGTTGCATTTGTTTTTCTCAAACTTGTTTGTTGCTAACAGGAAAAATAAATAACGAACGTTTTAAAATGGAGTTTTAGACAGAGACTTTATCACATATTGATGTAGGAGAGACAAAGAAGACGCTATACAAAGCCGAACCTTTTCAAAATTTCCATATTACTCAATAACAGCCGGGTGTTTCTTGTACATGGAATGTGATATTGTGGTTCATATATTAAAATGTACATCCATAGATAAACTCACGCCTTCTTCCCATGGGGGTAGGCAGAAACTACAGAATGCCACCTGCTACGATCCTGACATACTCCTTTTGGCACGCCGGTTGCGAGTACTACGCACCTGACCTTTCTGAAGAACATCACCAATTAGGTCACTTATGGAATGCTGATAATATTGGAATATAATATATTATAATAAAGTTATATTACGTTCCAATATTACCACTCTTTGAAAGTTGTTTATTTTTACACTTCTAAAGGCCGCTTTTGGATCACCGGATAATTAATGATGTAGACCTTTTTACGTACGATTGAATCACTCATCAAAAGAGGTCGAATTATAACTTATTCATTTCAGGATTAATCTTTCATTTGCCGATCTAAAACTAAACAGAAATAAACACAATTATGATATACTTGTTGATAAAAATCCAAAAAGTAATTGGAATACCCTTCATCGTTTAATTCTCACAATAGCTTTCATACTACCTATCAGAGGGTTGAAAAGGTTTTCAAAAGCAATATTTATTTTTCATTGAATTTCATATAAAACTCTGGCGTGAACTGAATTCATTTGTTTATTCAGATGATATTCATGCATCTCTTTGTTAAAACATGTAATGCACAAGGTGATAGGCAGCCGTCTGTCGTGATTGAAAACCATTTTATTATACTTCTGACATTTTGGAGGATCATTTGTGTTTTGGGCATTTATTTTTTATAATATTTACTGTTAAATAGATTAATGCAGACAAATCCAACGCGTCATATTTTAGGACAACATACAAGAGTCTGTTTAAAAAATTCTGTTGACTATATTGAACTAATGTACGGTCAGCAACAGAAGTCGGTTAACACTGCTACTTTTTGACATCATCTAAATTAACACAAAATTATTCGATAAACTGCATTTTTTTGATTAACTGTTAAGAGTTAATGTTTTTAAAAAATTAAGTACTTCTGTTCAATTTGAATTAAATACTTCGCTTTATAATTAAGATTAAAAACTGCCAGTGTTAATCGACTTTTGTTGCTAACTGTACCTGTTTCAGATAGTGTTAACCGTCAACCGCGTCATGCGTCGTTTTCTGTATTATGCCCTAGCGTGTCACTTACTTCACTTATTCAAGGATCTTCTGGTACAGAATTATTACGACCTCAGACTCATCTGACCTAGTCATCACCTGCATAGCATTTTCCCAACTATGTTATGGACGACTTCCAGTGTAACCGGATGTAGCTGAACAATACTAGTAACTATTTAAAAAAAAAAATATATAAATAAATAAATCATTTTTTGGGAGCATGTGCATGTCCAAGTTGTGTGTATTTATTGTTTTTTTTTTTTTACATGGAGCGCTTCCCTATCTGACCTCAACAACCCAGTAAGCCACGAGCCTCTCTTTTAGCTCAATAATAATAATATCCTCCGGATCGAATTTCTATCACAACGCCAGTCTCAACAGAGCCTGCCAAGAACGCAGGAGATTTTATAGTGCACAAATGTGTGCGCAAATACAGGTGCACTGTCTATTCCTTTACCCTCATAGTCCGATGGGACGGCAATCCGACTCGACCGGGGAGAGATCAGGTGCTGAAATAACCAACGGCTTTTACATGTTTTCCGAGCCACGGGGATGTCACACTACGAACTTCCTTACTCCGAGCTGCTTCTGACAAATTCCTAACGGAAAAACCCAATAACACTTTGCTTGACCTGGGAATCGAACCCAGGAGACCTAGAAACAAAAGCAAAACCATGAGATTAGCCCAATACTGATAGCAAAAATGGTTTAATAACAGTTAGACTTCAAATGTAGTTCAAAATCAGTGCCAGTTAGAATCCCAGCTGGCCTATAAAGTTAACCACACAAGTTCCAATCATTCGCGAGGATTGAACGAAGACACGCTCCGTTTTATTATACCTTGGAAATATTTCCTATCAGCATTGCACCCTTATTCAATTCCAACTTGAAGATTTGCTAGGTCGGAATATGTTACGTGCGAGAGAAATATTTTGTGAGGCTTTGAAATATTTCAGAGGATTTTGTAAAATTATGGCTGGTTTAATTTAAGGGGTATTTTAATGCATTTTGAAATATTAAGGTGTGATTTGCATAATTATTGTTTGGTATTTTTTTTATGTATCACAGTGCAGCTAAACGTCATTGTCAAATCAAAATGTTGATGTAACAGTACACTTATATGGCACAGAATATAATGTTACTATGAACATCGTTTTTGTGAGTTGCTTTGTTGAGATTACAGTATAAACTTAATTTCGCTAAATAAACTAAACTGTGTTCATGTGCTGTCAGTTTCATTAATATTTTACAACAATGATGACACTGACAGATCTTGAACCCGGTTTAGATGTCCTAAACGCGTGCACTTTCATTGGTGAAATTCGTCCTAAGTATTTATGCACTTAAATGCATTTCTTTAAGCCAATTTGTCTATTCTTTAACGAATATTTATTAAATACTGCAAGCCTATTATTTTTTTGAAGATTCCTCGCTTAGTATAGCGAAGTGGGCTCTCAAAACCGACAAACAATAAAACTTAATTTCTGTCAGAAAAATTAAATACAGAAACAATGTCTTCATTTATTGCTCAGTGTTATACTTCGCACGTAGCAAACTGGCCGGCTTGGAACAACATCATTTCATGGTTTATTGTTCTGCTAGTTTGCTTTTGTAATTAAAACCAGTATTCTCCTCGTATTGTAGATTCTTCGCCGTTTTCAAAATGAGTTTTATTTATTTTTGCATTTCATTCCGCCATAGGAAGTGTTTTGAAATGCGAATTGGTATTACTTGCTTGCTTGGTGGCTTTATGGAATTGGAATTTATATTCTTCCTGTTTGTTTTGAGAATATCATGAGTTGATTGCATATTCAGCCTATAATGTTCCCACTGCTGGGACTGCGGCCACCTCTCTGTGAAAGGGATTGGGCTGCAATCCACCACGCGAGCCCAGTGCGGGTTGGTAGATGTCACATGTCTTCAAAATTTTTGATTCTAGGACGTGCCTGTGTCCTCACGATGATTTCATTCACCGTTTTGAGAGCAGTAGTGATGAAATAATTTACACAAAGTAAAGCGCCGGTCCTTAAATGTTGGAAGGCCTCCCACTAGGTGGACTGCTGATCTTGTGTGGGCCTTCCTCATATAACCCAAGGTTAGCCTTAAAAGAAATTTCGCGTAAAAAAGAAAAGAAGACTTACCTTCTGGCACAGCCAAGGAAGTAAGCAAGAAGTGTACGCAGGCAGCACCAGTGCCATGGCCCATGAGAGTGACATTCGTAGGGTCTCCTCCAAAGACTGCCACGTTCTCTTTGATCCAGTGCAAGGCTGCTATCTGGTCCATGAGGCCGTAGTTAGCAGGGGAGCGAGGGTACTCGTCTGACCGAGGGTTGAGGAAACCTGCAAAGAAAATTTTGATTACTTACAATCATGAGGGGTAAAGGATGGATGTCACACGATTCAGGGGAATAAGAGAAACTTGTTCAAGTAAAAGTATTGATGTCAAATAGTCTACCTATATATTGAATTGTATTCGCGACGAATAATCAAATCTGTTCAGCTGTTTTTGTGGCCGAGGATTTTTTGTAAATTGATTGAGATGAGTTAGAGTATGAGATAGAATAAGAAATGAGTACATAAGAGGAAGTTTGAAAGTGGCACCGGTGACTGAAAAGTTGTGCGGAAATCGGTTGTCATGGTATGGGCATGTGATTCGGAGGAGTGAGGAAAATGTCGTGAGGAAAGTTTTGAGTATGAATGTCGATGGCTATAAGAGTAGGGGAAGACCAAAGAAACGATGGATGGATTGTGTGAAAGATGACATGGCTAGAAAGGGGGATTACTACCGAGATGACGAATAATAGAAAAGTATGGAAAAAAAGGACATTTTGCGCCGACCCCAAATAGATTGGGATAAGGGCAGGAGAATGATGATGGTTGTGTTTTGATGCAAAGATAGTAGGAATTACATGGGATACATTTTTGAAGATATATTTGTGAATTGCTGAATTATCCTAATTAAATAAAATCAATTTATTTCAGGCAATTTAGCCCATAACAAAATTATTAACAAAATTATACATGTCAGATTTGTTAGTAACAAAAGGTCTTAATAACTATGTTAGTATACTATATTAATACATTTTAATTCAATTCTAATAATAATTTCATGTAATATGCAACTCTAGAAATCTCCCCAGCACACTACTGGTCTCAGGTCTCTCTGCAATCATCCTCAGAATTCCGTTACCGCTGCCCCGAATTCGGCGTATTAGTGAAAATGACTTTTTGCGCATTACTGCAAAAAAGTCATCTACCCTCGCATCAGCAAACATGCCCGAGGCGCTGCAAAATCAATGCAATGCAATTAAGAATGATAATCAGCAATTGAAAAAATTACGTCACAACGTGATATTTTCAATAAACCAGTATGTCATTTCATGTGAAATTAATTCGGCAAATTATAAAATGATTCCGGCAAATTAGGAAATAATACCTACTTGGATTATATACCTACCTTAAATCTTTGAATAATTTTCAGTCTTTAGGATACTATAATTATTATATTATGGTAATGAATGACTGATAGGCATTCACTCTGTTGAGATTTCTGAAGACATAGTTATATTAGCTGTAATAAAATAAACCTAAAACAATTTAAACACATTACAAAGAGTTACCCTCTTTGACTTATGCCAAATTGTTGTCGGTAAGACCGTAACAGATTTTTATTTCAAGACACTTTCTTAATTAAAAACAATCATTGCACGAGTTAGCTATTATCGCGCTCGAATATGACATAGTCGCGTGACCAATCAAGTCGCATTTGTACGTCAAAATTCATACAAACGATCGCTCGGTCGCGTACTCGAGCGACGACCGCTTTTGGTTAGGCGGACGTCGAGTTATATCACAGTCTATACAGTCGTCCGACGAGAGCCCGAGCTGCTTACTTAGTTCGCCGAACTTCGTAAGCTGCTCGGGCTTCATCGGACGACTGTATGATGTATAGACTGTGGTTATAGTATAGTTTTAAATTACAGCAGGCCGTACGTCAGTGGTAACAATATCGGTTTAGGTTAGCCTCTTCATAATATATTGAAACTCCGTACTCAGCACAAAGTCAAACCTTCTCTGGAAACTGAACAACAAATAGTTTTGTTAATTTGAGTCTCACTAGGTTTACCCTTAACCTTTGATATCGAAAGATATAGAAAATATAAATAGAAAAGGTGTTTAAATAGTTTATAATATGTATATTTCATAAAATATTGTATTTTATCGAATTTGTAACCTAATTTAATCATGTTACAAATACGTGCGTATGAAAAAATATATTTAGGTAAAATCACTTAGCGCAAACATGTTTAGTGAAAATCTTTTTACAAGCGGTGCTATAATGCGTCACGTAAAATATTTGAATTTAGTCTATCGTATTTACAGAAAAAATAGGTTTGACCACATATTTTTATGCAAACATTTTTTGAAGGTGTTACTAACGTAACTATTGGATTATTTAATATACTTAACTAGATTTTGCCTAGTTTCATTTAAAGTGGTTTATGTATTTTTAAATTAAACTGAGTTAACTATTACAACCAAAAAATCTGTCACAAGTGTATTTTTATAACAGAAAAATACAACATTTATACCTAAATAGGCATTTGTTTAACAGTAGGTACTCGAAACCGTCCAACCTTTTGCTTCCTTTATCAATATCAAAAATCAAAATATTTTATTTCCCAGAAACTAAACATAAACTTAGCTTCTGACGTTTCATAAGTGCCCATGTAAGGTACTTATGAAACATCAGAAGCTAGGTGCATGGTTCCAAATGGTCGTTTCCTATGGAGACCAAAAGTAACTCCTGTGTTATAGCTCTCCCCCACAGGCGCGTTATTATCGGTCGATAATATCGGATGCGTTATTGAGAGCGCCTTTGGTGATTTTGACTTTTTTTGGGTGATTTTGATAATGTAATGCGTGATATCTAAGTATTATTTATTATGAGGTTAAACTTTAAAATTGTTTGTTTGTTTGTGAGTTATAATCTCTGGAAGTGCTGGTCTGATCACAAAAATTCTTTCACTGCTAAAATAACACTATTGCCAATTGCCATTTTATGGCATAGTTTACTTCCACGTGGAGAAAGTCGCGGGCAGAAGCTAGTAGGCTTATACTACCGATGTCTTTTTTTTTTTTTTTGTGGATGGGAAATCATCAAATGACTTCTCCCGCTCCGGGCAGAGCGGGAGGGCGTGTCAGACTTTTACTGACTAAAACCCACCCGTGTTCCTTCAGTTGCCCGTGCCAGGGCCACGGTATCTCTTTCGAACTACCCGCGACCCCGGCGGCTTCGGCCCTATTGGACCCCGTCACTGCTGACATCTCTTTGAGGCGCGCGTGGAACACAACGCGCCGTCGACCCGGGCCTGGTCCTTACCGGACGGCGAGCTGCCCATTACTCGTCGTCCGCAAGCCCGCGCCTACGGTGGCCGGGAATCGGCGATAGATTCCCGCCGCCCAGGGCGTCTCCTGCGGCGGCTAGGGGCGCGAGGGCGCGGCTATTGCCTCTCCCTCACGCGTTCCGCTTCCTCCTTCGCGAGCATTACTGCTTCGCAGAAGGAGGTGACGGCCTCCCATGCACTCTCGCTCCGCACCATGGCCTGGACCAGGTTTGGACGCGAGAGATCGCCGCCGCCGATCGCCTCCGTGAGAACACGGTGGTGCTCCGCCCAAGCCGGGCAGACCTCCACTGTATGCTCCACCGTGTCCTCCCGGCGATCTACGCAAAGGTGACACCCGGGCGTTTCCTCCCGCCTTATCCGAAACAGGAACCTACCGAAACAATTACCGTGTCCGGTGAGGACCTGCGTCAGGCGGAAGTTGATACTACCGATGCCTTAGTTCACAATAAAATTGTGCAAACTACAAAAATTTTCAATTTCCACTTTTTTAGTGTCAAATGCCTACACTAAATGTCATGCTCTTTCTCTCTGTCACTTTCTACCAAACGTAAAACGTTAACATAATTCACAGGTGTATTAAAATAAGTTCCATGAATGTTATAATTATAATTATTATATGTACCTTTATTTTTGTAAATCCAGACAAGACATACTTTAACTGATTTTAATTTACTCAATTGCAAAAAATTTCAAAACGCAAACGTATAATAATATAATGCATTTGCAATATCTTTTTAGCAGTGCTAAAAATATGAGCACTGGTTTATACTTGGTGTGTAAGGCTAGGCAGATTGATTGTACGTCCGACGTTTGTGAAGTTAATTGCAAAAATTACATATTATTATCTTTCTTCTTGAACTTTGAACCAGCCTGGTAAACCTGCATATTTTTGAGTTTTTCACTTAATGCCAGCCTGTCAACATAATCAATCTTAGTGTACAGAGGTGTTAAACGGGTTGTATGTTTATTTGGCTATTTTTTAATGTTATGGTTTTACTTTTATTACAATATTGAGATATGATGGAGTTAAATGCCTAGTCTTATGAATCGATGCATAATTGCTTTATTATTTTACCTAATATTCTTACTGTTCATGTCTAAACTTTTAAAACTTTAAAACTCTCTCCTGAAAATTGTTAATTTAGTAGTTAGTGAAATTGTGAACTAAGTCATCGATAAGTAGCCTTGTATTTTGCAGAAGTTATACTTTCTTGTGACGGAGAATTGAACCTAAAGTTTCATTGTAAAAACTTGGTAAGTACGCAAATGTAAACAAGTGGAAAGATAAAACAAAATCTTAAATAATATTTGTCTCCTAACAAATTACTTTTTCACGAAAAGAAAAAGCAAATAAGAATTAATAATTAATTACTCAAAAGAATTTGTTTCTTTTAATTAAAATGTGGATAGTCATTACTTTGGCATTTAAGAGGGAAAAAATCTTATCGCGACAAGGAAACATTTAAGAGGCTTTTGTTAAACTTTCATTTCGTAACTTAGTTATACTTAATTGTTGAATTTTGTTTTTGCTTTGATGAAGAATATCTTATTTTTTATACATTGAAATTCAAAGAATAATATTAATTATACTTATACAGTAAAGCTTTGGTTTTCTAGACGAGCGGTGGCCGCCACTTAACGGCCGCAGTGACGGCTGACATGACAATGATTATGATGGCACTTGGGCTTGACTTTATGGTGTCAAAAAACGATCGCTAGAAAAACACACCAACTTAAAGCGAGTAGTAACGCCAACTAGCGCCACCATTGAGAAAAAAATCACAAGTCTAGAGATATGGAAAATTTTGAAATTTCCTATGTTCACATTTTTAGTCAGATGAGGTAGGTCAGATGAGGTCAAAAAATCAACACTAAACCTCCTAGGTTTAGGCCTTAGAAGTTAACGCCAAAAACGGCCGTTTTTAAGGCTTCGACTAAAAATGTGAACATAGGAAATTTCTGAATGTTCCATAAGTCATAAGTAATTTATTTCATAACAAAAAAAAATTGTGTTGAAAATTACATATCTCCAGACTTATGATTTTTTCTCAATGGTGGCGCTAGTTGGGGTAACTACTCGCCTTATATAACGTTTCAATGAAATCTTTCGACGGTGAATTGCGGACGCTATGTTTCAGCCGCCGTAGTCGTTCGTCCTAGAAAACCCTAGCTTAAGTAATACTAATAACAGAAGAATTTTGCGAGCAGCTCGATATTATGGTAAAATTCCAGAGGTAGCAAAATTTTTAATTTGTATTCACAGATTAAAAATTTTGCTACCTCTGGCACCTTGTGATATTAGTCTGTCCATAAAATTCGAACAAACAAAGGATTTGCGTCTGACCATACTAGACCTTTAATTTACTGTCAAATTACTGAAGTATTAAGTGTAAATATTATGGCTGTCACATGTGCTAGATCTTTGACAGTCGTTACGGGTCGTCAGAAGTCCGAAAGTCTGACAACCAGTTTTACCAAGGGGTATGGTAGGTATTATCCAGTAACTGGGTTGTGGAGCTAACATAGGCAGTTGCTGCATGTAACATACTACACCATACAACAACATAGTCAGGAAAAAGCTTGGTAGATGATGATGTACGTAGTAGATGTTGGTCTAGGAACTTTAAATGTGAACCTGAAATAATTTTGAAAACCATCATCATCATCATTGTCTAGCCTTTTCCCAACTATATTGAGGTCGGCTTCCAGTCTATCCAGATGCAACTGAAAACCAGTATTTTACATGGAGCGACCGCCTGTCTGACCTCCACTATCAAGTTAATGGGTAATACGATACCCCTTGGTAAGTCGGGTTGTCAAAATTTCGGGCTTCTGACTACCCGTAACGGCTGTCAAAGATCCACGAATGACATAATTTTGAGAACCATTTGAATAATAATTTAGAAAGCAGTTGTAATACTACAGTGACGTCTTAAACAAACTCTGGGAACTGTACACCTCATCTCAACCCTCCAGAGACACTAAACATTACAGTTATGTCCAATTCAACTCCACGACAAAAGGATTAAGTAGAAACAGTAACTGTTACAAGTGCTCCGAAGGACGGACGTGGACGGCAGTCGGTACAAAACTACCAAGTAATTACTCGCCTCGAGAAATTAGTCTTTGTTTAAACACTTGAGTTACAAACGTTCAAAGATACCCAAGTATTTATTGAAATAAATGAGTTCATTCTCAGTCTATCGATCCGTCTGACTTGTCAAGTTGTCCGTTTGTGTAACTACGTAAGTACATTTCTGTGGGATTTAGTTAGATTTGAAGAAAGTTTTGAGAGCTATTTATGGTAATATTATTTGAGTGAATGGATGATACTCCACTTCGATTTGATGATGTCATTTCATTATAAATAGTCATAGTTTGAGACTTCAAAGTCGAATAGTATTCAGAAGTTTTGACCAATAACACAGACAAGTTTTGGTTTAAAACAGATTTCAACAAAAAGGTAGACTCCAAAAGCTTCGAATGTCATGAAATGTAACTTCAGATCACGTCAAAGTCAAATGATTTATTTATTTAAACTTTTCGCACTAAAAAAAGTACAAAGGCAGAACTTAATGCCTTAGGCATTCTCTACCAGTCAACCAAGGGTGGTGAAGAGATTGATGGCAGGTGCTCTGTTAGAGAGGAATAATGATATAAAACAATACTAAAAATATATTTTTAATGAATTATAAATAGAATATGTACTTGACATAAATAGGTTATAAACTTATAATACACATACTTACATATTTACTATAATATATACCTATACTGTACTGGATGACTTATTTAACCGTCTTGAATAAAATAGGGTATATTCGGTGAACGGAGTAGCAGCCTATGGCATATCTAGTTTTTTTTTTAATTAAAAAAAATCTAAATTCAAATCATAATGCAGGTTGCATATGATTTGAATTTCAATATTTTTAAAGGATTTAATATTTTTTTTTCAAAATTTATGATTATTGTTCTATAATAAAAAGTTTACATCGAATATGTAGTATTTATTGATACTTAGATATTTTTTTCTGACTAAGCTATTAAAAAAAAAAAAACTAGGTATGCCATACGCTTCTACTCCGTTCACCTAATATACCCTATTTTTTCAAGACGGTAAAAAAAGTCATCCGGTATATAGGGTGACTGGTAATTAGTGACCGATACTTAAACACATGATTATACTCATGATAACAAACAACTTTTACTATGGGACGAAACCTGAAATCACGAAAAAAAAATCAGCTGCTCCCTACATTTTGACGAGTTATGCAATCATGAATATATGGGGCAGCAGATTTTTTTTCGCGATTTCAGGTTTGGTCCCATAGTAAAAGTTGTTTTTTATCATAAGCACAATCATGTGTTTAAGTATCGGTCACCAGTCACACAAATTCAAGATTATTTCAATACATAAAAGGCACATTAGAACGACAAAATAAATAAGAAAAAATAATTCACTAGCTGCGCCCTACGGTTACACCCGCATCGACCGGGATAAAAGTAGCTTATGTGTTAATCCAGGCTGTAAGCTATCTACGTACCAAATTTCATTCAAATCGGTCCAGCCGTTTGAGCGTGAAGAAGTAACAAACATACATTCACACACACACTCACAATCTTTCGCTTTTATAATATTAGTATGTTGATTCTTGCTAGTTGCCCCTCCTTAAAGAGAGTTTGTGCACAGGTGACAGCCATGACACCAGGGCATGCAGCGTAAGATAAAAGTTAAGCCATTGTCTGCGGAGAGACGCCACATAATACACTTGAGATCCAAATCGTTCATAAACCTCCATCTGTGGAGATTCTCTTTGCTACGACCGACTTGTCAGCTGTGCACTTGAGGATCTTATGACTGCGTCAGTGAACAGAGTTTGAGTGGCAGAATTTCGTGCTAAACATATTATTTGAATTTTCATAACCTTATTTGCCATCGATACGTTAAGAAGAAGAAAGGTAGTTTCGTACGGAGAAGAATGTGCAAGAAACTCCACAGTTACTCGTTTAAAATGTTTACAATATTTTGTGAATATTTATTTTAAATTACGAGTATATGTGAAGACGGTTATACCTGGAATAAAATTACTATACCACTCGTGTCGCGTCATAACACCCACCTTTTCATACATTTACGTTATTTACTGCAACAAACCGGACATGTTTATTCGTACACTGAAGCATGAACGTTTACTCTATTAAAATATTTGAATAATAAATGTGAAACGCGATACAATACGTATTTATTTGTTATGGGAGTTTCGTGCCAATATATATGCCGTAAAATATTTGAAATGAATTTTATTTATTTGCCAGAATATAGGTACTTACATCTGTATAAATAAAAAGAGAAGTCCTGACTGACTGACTGACTCATCATCAACGCCCAGCCCAAACCTACAAAGCTGAATATTTGCACCGAGGTTCCCTTTGTAATGTAGACAAGGAACAATGAAGGATTTCCCGATAATACGTTCCTGTGGGATATTTTCCGATATCCACGCGGGTGAAGCCGCGGGCAAAAGCTAGTAATAACATGTTAAAATAATTTTAGTCTCACTATATTCGACTCTTATCAGTCGTGCAAATATTTCTAGTACATGCATAATAATATCATGACATTACATACATTATCATTAGTCATACACACTCTAATCACAGTAAAATTTACAGTCTTGCTTCGTTAATATTATATTAGGCACATTACATTAAATAATATTAAATTAGTTTATTGGATTATATTATATCTCGCAGTCAATACGAGTACATTTGTTGTTTCTTAAATTCAGTGTTATTGGAAATTGTAGTGAGCACTTTTGTTACTTTGTACCTGTCAATCAATCTACCTAGCCTTTTTCCAAGTATGTGTTGTAGTCGGTTTCCAAATACTGGTATCTAGCTGCACCTCATCATCATTAGTATTTAACATGGAGCGACTGCCTACCTGACCTACACAACCCAGTTAGAGGGCACACAGAATGTATGTATGAACGTATTTACAGGATCGTTTATAACAGATCGGTCGCTACTGGAGGTAGTGTTCACATGTATTTACAGGAGCATTTTTAATCAATCATCAATCATCGAATCAGTACTTTAATACTGTTGTGTCTGGGAACTCGCTCATACAACTTACATACGCCATCGAAGAATAAAACCGCATAAGATAAAACGGACCTGTAAATCAGACCGCTGTATATTTTGTCGGATCGGTATTTTTTACTGGATCTGGAATACTGTCATGTGTGTGAACTCGCTCATACAACTACGTACGCCATCGTCAAATAAAAACGTATACGATAAAACAAAACGGACCTGTAAAACGGATCGCTGTGTGAACGAGCCCTTACTGGGTAATACGATACCCCTTGGTAAGACTGGTTGTCAGACTTTTGGGCTTCTGACTAAGCGTAATAAGCGCAAGCGTAAACTGACAAAGATCTACGAATGACATCCGGCGGGACAAACGGCTTGACGAGCTTTCCGTGGCACGGAGGGGTCTCGATGTATAATGGATGGTCACCCATCCACGAACCGACCGCGACATGCCTTAATTCGACCCGTACGGCTGTTATCACTTAGCCATGATAAGCCCCTACTACTGTATAGGCATTCATAGCTTACCGTAAGTCCTGGTATCTTCACAATATTTTCATCATACACACAAAATATACACGTGAATACGAATTACTTATAGGTACTGTAGTAATTTAATACTAATAATATATAATAATAGGCACGTTTCTAGTAATAGGTATGTAAGTTACACGATGTTCTAGGTTTCTCGACAGACATAATGACGTCACTCAACATCTAATACCTACGTATATGCCAAGTCGTATCGCCAACAATATCGAGTGTTATAGTTCGCAGAAATCTTTAGATTATTGAATAACATATTCACAAATTCCCAGCTAATAGATTAGTAGTATCGAGACCATTGTTTGCCTAAATTTAGTCGGTGTCTATAAGCGAGTAAGTAGGTACAAAATGCAAGAGTCACGTCACTAAAAAGTTTGGATATAAATATAAAATTGTAAGGAAAAGGCGCCAGGTCTATAACGAAAACTTTATTTACTGCTCATAAATCCAAAATATTCCCAATAAACATTTAAACTTTATTGAACCGAAACCGAAAACTTTCTAGTCTGCAACACTAAACTTAACTTCTTGTTTATTATGTTTGTACCATAAAATCTACGTAGCAACGATAACTATAACGTTTGAG
Organism: Cosmia pyralina; assembly: GCA_946251885.1. Taxonomy (NCBI): domain Eukaryota; kingdom Metazoa; phylum Arthropoda; class Insecta; order Lepidoptera; family Noctuidae; genus Cosmia; species Cosmia pyralina. Next base: position 1,473,093 of record OX276345.1, read on the forward strand.
TTTAACGCAAACAATTACGTTTTGCGTTTATCGAGTTAAAATAGATTTTGGCCACAAGAAGGTGCATTATGGTGATGTTCGGGTTAAAATTTGTTTAGTTTAGAATAATATTGAATATTGATGAGTTTGAAAATAACTATGTTGATTATTCCTTTATGAGATTATGTCTCGGGCTACGGAAGAGCTTTACTACTAACAACCTAGTTCGTATTTCTGGAAGTCCACACGTAACAGACTTAATCGGAACCTGAATAATTTTAAAGCAAATTGCATTTTGCAATAGCAATTTTGCAATAGCAATTTGCTTTAAAATTGTCACACATCGGCTACGAGAGTGTCACAACACATAAAAATACGAAGTTGAGAATAGTGTCACATTGGAGGAATTTAAAAGCAAAAAAAAAATATACAATGGAAAGATATCTTAGATTTTCATCTGTCTAGCTATTTCCCAATTATATTGGGTTCGGCTACCAGTCTTACCGGATGCAGCTTAATCTATACATTATAATAAAATACTAACGAAGAATAAACATTCGTCGTGTGTTTGTCTGGATTTATGTTACGGATTGGCGCAAAAACGGCTGAACGGATTGGGATGAAATTTAACTCACAGATAGTTTATAACCTGGATTAGGGTAAACACATAGGGTATTCTTAAACCCGGCAGTACGTTTCCGTGGGATAGTTTTTAACATCTACGGGAGCGAAACCGCGAGCAAAAGCAATTCATGCATGTATCCAAACTGCAAATTACCAAAATCTCTTAAAAATGCCCCTTTTCTCACTATTTCACAAAACATTTTCTCACATTAAGAAAATTAAAAGGCACGAAGGTAACATAATTCCCTTTCACTCCCCCACTTACGAACAACATCGCGTGTTATTGTACTTCTGACATTCATCAAAATTTTGACAATAAAAATGGGATTTCAAATCAAAAGTTTTAATTACATAATGTTTACAAGCACCTGTTTGCATGTTAAGATGCAATGTATTCAAATTAAGAGTCTTCACGAGAGTTTAATTAGTAAATATTTAAGTTATTATTGTGTTGGAGCACCTTTGACCAAAGAACCTATAACAAAAATGTTAAATTCACTCACTGACAGACAAAACACACCCTTAACCGCTGGATCTAGAATCATGTGCACAAGAATTCCTTAAGGCGGAGATTTCTTGAGAACGGTCAAAAATATGGTTTGTTATATCAGTGTATCTTATAAACCGTAAATAATTTTGACTAATAAAAAATATATGATATTTTCAAGTCCTTTTCGCATACAGTGATGGAACTCAAAACATAATTAAACATACTTTAATGCATCAAAAAATCTTCAAACATCTTCAAGTGCAGTTATATACTAATTTATAAACCCAAAACCCCCAGGGGGAGGGGGGACGGGGGTAGTTGCGAACCCCATAGGTTCACAACTACGTAGGATGATTTTTTTTCCATCGGGTGGTGTTTTTTTATGTTTATATATATATTATATAAGCTTATATACCTATTATGCAAAGACGTTTTTCCTTATGCACACATGGGGTGCATAAAGTCTTTGAGGGGTAATCGTTAAAAGCAGTTTATCCCTTCATTAACAGTTATAATTGTAATTAAAAATATACCATATAATTTCAAATGCCAAACTGCATCCAGTGATGGATTATTTATTATTAAATAGTTAACTTCTAATTTTATACGATTATAATGTTTCCATCCGAAACTTAACATACTACAAGGGTAGGGACGGGGTTTATAAAAAAAAACGCCCTTTGTTCTTTTTTATATATGTATATTAACAACATTCAGTAACTTTTATATGAAGTATTTTTTTGATTTTTTGTATGTTTGTACATAATAAATATGCTTTTAATTGGGAAAAAGTTGTGTAAGGATAAGGTCAAGTGGCGATTTATTCTCTCTGCTATTTGATCGATAAATTTTGTTTAGCAAGGAAAAGTACTTTATTATTATGGTGAAACACTTTTCTCATTTACCGTACTAAGTAAAAAACCCCAAAAAAAGAAAAATATTAAATTAATCGAATCGGGGGCGTCGGCCACAGGTGCCTCGACCACTGGGGGCCTAAGCCACGGACCCACTTTTACGACATAATTCCGGTGCGCGTGAGAGTCTTCTATCTCGTGCGTCAAACTAGACAGCCATAACGCCATTTCACTTACACACCGAGCTAAACCACGCTTGGATGTAGGGCCTTAAATAATTAAGGTGAGCACTTAGAAAGGATTTTTGAGCGCGTGGAAGTTTTGAAGTTTTGCTGATGGGAATTGGGAATGCGATCGGCCACACGGCTAGTCTAAAAATAATTTGATGGTATAAGTACCACTTACTTTTGTTTGTGGAAACTGTGCCATGTAATCTAATAAACACTAATGATAAAGATAAAAAAAATGCAAGTAAATCTTATCAGGAGCCAAGAGCATTGTGTCGAAATAAATTAATCTCTTAAAAGTTAATGCCTTTAATTTTCCCATCTGCTGGGACACAGGCCTCCTCAGTGTGAGAGGGAGTTGAAGCAATCACAATGAAGCATGTTGGAGCAGCCCGGAAGACAAACTAAACATGATGGAGACGGTCCAGAATACACTCGGTCAACAATCATCTGCCTAGCCTTTTCCCAACTATGTTGGGGTCAGCTTCTAGTCTAACCTGATGCAGCTGAATACCAGTATTTTACATGGAGCAACTGTCTATCTGACCTCCATAATCTAGTTACTAGGTAATACGATACCTTTTGGTAAGACTGGTTGTCAGACTTTCAGGCTTCTGACGACCAGTAACGACTGTTAAAGATCCGCGAATGACAGCCGGGACCAACGGCTCAACGTGCTTTCCTAGGCACGGAGGCGTCTTGGTATGTAAAAATGGTCACTCATCCACGGACAAACCGCGGCAAGCGTAGCTTATCTTGATCGATCAACCCATGCGGCTGTTATAACTTAGCCACAAGCCCCACAAGTCTCAGTTAACAATACAACTAACAAATAACAATCATCTCCTACAACCTTTATCTCTTTACTGGCTCAACTACCTCAGATATTGACTCAGATACTTAAGAGTCTTATGTACAACCCCAAAGCAACCAGTTATTGCCTAGTCTATATTTATAAGCGATATCCTTTTAACAACAGGGTCTTATCAAATTCCCCGCGGCCATCATGGCCCACACAGAGAATAAACTCAGAATAATGCCAAAATAAAGTGGGATTGTCTTGCTAAGTGGAATATTATCCTTTTGAGACAATGATTTCGTGAATAGAATGGTCGTTATAGTGCTCTTGTTTTCTTAAGTACGAAATGTAAATGTGGAGTTTGCGTAAGTATGTATTTTTAGGGTTAAATAAACGTTCGTTTGAATGTGGGGGAATGTTTGCGGGTGCAGGTAAGGGCCTGGTTAGCTTTACATTTCTTCGTGTCAGCGCTTTTGCAGCGTTCTGTTTGACAATCCTGGATGTTTGTGCATGCAAAGGAGAATGAAATTGTATGTATTTGTTTAGAATGGTTTAAGAGGGCTGTTTGTCACCTCTCTCGCTCACATGGGACCAAATTTTTAAGAATGTTAAATGTAATGATGTTTTTTTGAAAAATGTAATCAATTAAAGGACTAGTAAATAAAGTTCATTTAATAGGTAAAAATCTGTTTTTAATAAAAACAGATTTTTATTGTGGCATTTATTAAACTCATCTCAAAAACAGATATTACTTTTGGAACTAAGTTTATTAGATAACACAATAGAAATGTGTTTTAATAATTAGGTACCTAAATTAACATTATTTACTAGTCCTTGAATTGATTACATTTTTAAAAAGCATCTTTTCACTAATAATCTTTAAAAATTTGGTCCAGGCTGAGCGAGAGAGGTGGTAAAATGAGACTCTCTCTCTCTTAAGTAAATGTAACGTGTTTCTTTTGTCTTTTATGTTCCATGATGTTAAGTTATCTATCTTATAGCGTTCTTGGCAAAATATTGACGAATAAAGATTTATCAGGTAGGATTTACCTGATTTCATTAATATTATCGTAATAGTACGGTGTAATATTATTACCTACGATAAAGATAATTTGGCAAATAATCCTTTTTAAATCCGATACTTCATTTAATTTAAATGCAATCTGTTAAAGAACAATTAATTTATTTAAGTTTTGGTCATTTCAAATTTAAATTAATGAACGAATTGCAGCTTGCCCACTCTTGTTCTGAATTAATACCTTTTAAGAGATGGGTTACCAATCAGACAGTTTTGGTTGGGAGGAATTTCTTTTAAGAGCTATCTCTTTGGCTTAAATTGGAATTCAATTAGCATTGCAGCTTCGTTTTTGCTCGGGAACATTCGGGATAGCTCGGGAAGTGGGCAGCTTTGATGTAACAATCTTATTCAAGACCCAAATTAACGGAGCGGCGCGGCGCGTCCGTATCTCTTCACGGAGTCACGGAATGAAAATTATTTTATCCATTTCGAGAATTCATTTTGTTTTGAATCTAGAAGTATTTAAACGTAGTTTTATTGTATTTTGATATGCAATTACGGGTTAGTTGGATTTTTTACCGTTGTTAAACTTGTAGGTACATTTTACGTTTGTCTTATTCATTTAGGAAAAACAGCATTTCTTTGATCCACATTATTAAACTTGAAAAACCAGAAAAGTTATATTTTTAAATGAAAATTATCGTATGTATATGTAAACCAAACAAAAAATAATTTCGATTTGAGGATTTGGAAATGAATGGATGAAAATCTATTTTTTATTTTTTTTATAATCTCTGCAGTTTACGTCTTACATAAAGAAAACATTATAGAAACCTCCTTCCCTACTTTGGTCTTAATCGATGGTCAACACAAGAGGGCACGAGTGTCCTACAGCTAGACCCAAACCCTACCCTTAACTTACCACAGAGAGGTCCTCTACCCTACTTATTATTCAAACATTTCACTTACCCACAACCTGTACTTAATAGTGTCAACCCTGAGGGCCACGTGTGCCATAACAAGCACAAAATAGGATCTTTTCACAAATGTTTTCTTTCAAAATAAGTAAGTCTATCCACGCTTGTATTCCTTGGAAGGTTAAGTAGAGGTGTATTGTATAGCAAACCAACATTTCGCTAAAACCATTCTTACATGAGGCTATCAGTATCATGCCATGACCGTTTTAAAGTACAATCATTTTTATCTCACTAAGCTACGCGTGCTTTTCTTGTAGTAACCAAGTGTACAGACACGTTGTGAATGTGTGCGTGAAGGCGAGTAGCGTCAGCACACACACACGTATGCACACTCTCACATACACACTTCCGACTATGCCATTGTCTCGGACAGTACCGAGAGCTCCTGCGCTTACACGCACATTCACAATGTTCGTACCACAGATTTAGAGTAGGTTAGATACCACAAGCCATCCGACCAAGCGTGCCCGGCATGTTTGTGCTGTGCACAAACTTAACGCGCTACTACTTTAGTTTGAGTTCGATCGCGCCAGTGGCGAGTCGTGTCGTCGAGGATATAAAAAAAGTCTGTTAGCTCACTGACGCTTAGCGATTGAAACGATTCTGTTTACGTTGAGCACATCACCAAATGGCTGGGGTGAAGTTATCGTAGGTATAAAAAAGATGACACGCTCGGTTTCATTCTATCTAATGAACATGCGGGATTGACACATTGAAAAGAGTAAGATATAAAATTTAACGCAGTATTCGAATGCATTTCAAGACAAAATCATTTGCAGTGAAGAAAAATCCCAAAACAATCATGACCCTCCTTCGGTTTTGCCGTAGTCGGGTAAAAATACATAAAATCAGTGTTCAAGATACTAAACGAACATCTATTTAAGAGGGCTGTCGCATTTTGTCATCTCTTTCCCTCACACATGAACAAATTTCCAAGAATCTTAAATGAAAAGATGCTTTTTTGAAAAATGTAATCAATTAGCGAACTAGTAAATAATATTACTTTAATAGGTAATTATTAAAAATACATTTTATAGAAATTTGTTTTTAAAATTAGGTACAAATTAAATTAATATTATTTACTAGTTCACTAATTGATAAAATTTTTCAAGAAAGCATATTTTCATTTAATAATCTTAAAACTTTGGTCCCGTGTAGCGAGAGAGCTAATAAAATGCGACAGCTCTCTTAAGCACAAATCATTTTTGTACAGTAACGAGTAGTCTATTTAACTATCTTCATTACAGTAACGTTACTCACCCAGAATCCCGAGCCTGTAGTTGATAGTGACGACGACCAGGCCAGCGTGGGAGGCCAGGACAGTACCGTCGTAGGGGTTGCCAGAGCTCCACTCATAGCTCTCTCCGTGCACGAAGACTAGAACTGGGTAGCGAGCCACTGCGTCTCTTACACCTGCTAGAAGAATGACAGAGGTTAGAGATGTCGATACAAGAAATACTTTATAGTGGTCAACGCAAGGTTATCAATCATAATTCAAAAAAGCAGAGACAATCTCACAATGAGAATTATTTTTGTCTCCCTCTGTGTATTTTTTATTTGAGTATACTCTATCTCAATAACTAATAATTATCATCTCTTCATGTTGTATAATTATGATGTTATTGCGTAGGTGACTGTTCATTTTGGTCTACAAAAGCCTAGAATGTTACAGCACTTGGCAGGTCCTAAATCAAGGCATATATACATTTCAAAATTTCGTGTACTTCTTTGTTTTAATTATTATTTCATGTCAATATACGATTAACACCATTCCACTTAGCAGAAAAGGCAGATTCATCCAACAAAAACAAAGATAATTCCAGATACATATTAATACATTCCACAACAGGCCCCCACGAAACAAATAGTACTTAATCAACAATATAGAAAGAACGATAACAGATAATCACCAAACTTATCCAAAAGAGCAATATAGCCCGGGTCATAACCGAAATAATACGTCGCCTCCAACAGAAGGACATACAAGATAATATATGTTATACCTATATTTTATTTTTATGAGCGTCTAGAAACCAATAAATGTAGTGATGATGGCTTTCCAGGCGGTAACAGATAGTGTGGCTATTTTAGTAAAGTCTATCTAAGTATGTGTACCTACATAGTAGATGATATTATGTATTTGATAAAGAAGGAAATGTATAACACCTCCTACGTGTATCACACTTTCAATATTCGTGGACTTTTTAATATTGATGTCCACGAAACAACCCCTCACGACTGAACCAAAATTCTAGCTAGACGATGTGAATATATGACCGTTTGAACTGGATAACGAGAACTTGATCGTTCGAGAGGAAATAGAGAATATGAAAACCGGAAACCAGACGAAAATGGATCATTATAATAAATTCTGGAGGAGATAATGTACCAAACCTGTCACTACTTATGCAAAGTTGTGACCTTTTAACCCAACATATTACTTACTGCTCGCCTGAAGCTTGGAATAATGCCAACGCACTTAGTGTTAAAATTTGGCGTTCAGCTCACTCTGCAAAGATAAAAATGCGAGGAAACGTACCTACTTTAGTTTTAAAGGTCAATAATGTACGAACGGTGGTGCTAAAGGCATAAGTAGGTATAGAAGATTTAAGAGCCACTACACAGGGGCGTAGTGAAAGAATTTCTAACCTAGTTAGCCTATTTTTCCCCGAATTACCCTATTTGATTTTTTCTTTATTTTCGTTGCAAAGTTCTTTTGTCAGTTTTGAATCGGGGGAGATGGAGACGATTATCGACTTTGGGCGCTGGTAATAAAGGGTAGTTTAATGTTAAATGAGATGACACATATAATCGGAGGTGACGAATGTGGGACATTGATGGTAGAGATACTTGCCTGATTGACTCATCAACGCTCAGCCCAAACCCTTGAAGCTAGAAAGCTGAAATTTTACACAGAGGTTCCCTTTATATTGTAGACAAGGAATAAGGATGGTTTTCCCAGTAGTACGTTCAAGTGGAATATTTTCCGATATTCTCGCGGGCGAAGCCGCGGGCAAAAGCTAGTCTATTATATTGATATCTTGTTAGAGATTATAATGAGAAAATCTTTCTTTTCTAAGTTCAAATGTTTATATTTTCTGATAAACCAACATACTCGTAGTATCTAAGGTATTGCTTTTCATAAAACCTTTTACCAAGATCTTTGTCAAAAACTCATACTATGTAATCACAGGAAAAGTCATCTTTTTCTTTTACGGACCGAGAATCGTTGAAACAGTACCAATCCAAGAAGCATTATCAGTCCAACAAAAGGACGAAAAAAAAAATGTTACCACATAAAAATTCAAACAATTTGAACAATACCGAACACTCACTATCTCGCATCTTTCCATTCAGATTGTCGGATGGAAACAAAAAAAGGATAGCTGTCTATCGGATTCGACGGGAATTTTCAGTGAAGGTTCGAGATATCTCGCCCGTCCTCCCCCCACCTCCCACTTCGTCTTATCTCAGCCATGATGGATCGGGAAGAAAAGGATAAATCAAGTTTTTGTTGGAAGTTAGATGTGTGGTGCAAGACGGAAGTGGATAGTTGGTTATTGTAGTTTTTGTAGACTCACTTAAAACTGCAATAATGCAACTTATAACTATGTACTGCAGTTGAAATACAATAAAAACAATGTCAGACTGCTTGTGACGTCCCATAAATTAAAATGAAAGAGTTTAATGGAATATCAGAAAATTTCGTGGCGTTTGATTTATTTTTCGTAACCGGCGAGCGTGTATGACCAGATGTATGAACGTAAACGAGGCAAAAAGAGTATGTAAGGATCGTAGCAGGTGGAGTTCTGTAGTTTCTGCCTGCCCTCATGGGAAGAACGCGTGAGTTTAGATTAGGTACTCGTATGTATGATTTATATAAATTATTGGTCATTTAATATTTGGTGCTTCTTCTTGCGTTTGTAAGCTTATATTTTTAAGTGTTAATTTTCAAATTTAAAATGTTCCATTAGTGATTCGTATTCTACTTGTAAACTGTTCAAAAATCTATACTGATGTTGACACCAAAATTGGCACGAGCCTCAACCAAACACGTTTAAATCTCGCATGTTATTTAAAACAACACGGACATGCAGCAATTAGCACATCATGACCAGTATATGACCAGTTTATTACTTAGACCATTACAGTAGGGAGTTTCATAAACACTGGCCGGAAACATCGAGGCTATCTTGCAAATCTGCACGGTAATGAGGGTAGAAAGGGATAGATATACATTTGCATGATCCCACCGCATAATGTGAAACGCTAACGATGTTAAATAAAATGGCTTATGGTTTAAAAAGCTTCGGAAGAAATTGGGAAGTTTATTAATGTGGCTTTTGATAAAAGAGTCTTTAAGATTGTATTATTTTATTTCTAAGATGATCAAATTCAAACTATAACTGCAACACTTGTTTGAAACGATTTCTTAATACGTCATCTTCCGTGTTTGCTATATAATCATCGCGTGTTTTAACTACAATTTATCGCTATCATCACATCGAATCATTCACGTTCTATTTACTTTGCAACTTAAACGAAACTTCGTCGAAACACAATTTTATCCTCTTCATAATAATTCACCCTTCAAAGTTACACTACGTCCAAATTGAAACAGAAACATACTCCACATCGATTATAATGCAATTCACAAAATCGATGTGTTGTAAGTCAATCCACTCCTGGATATAAATCAAATCCGGAGTTCCGAAGCAATAAATCCGCATTTGGGTCACCATTTACTTGTACCCATCGTGTTTTATTCAGTTGATGATATAAGAAACGTTTCTAATAAAAAACCGTGGAGCGGAGATACGGAGTTTGACGTTGGTATTTAATATTGTTGACTTTTTTTTTGTTTGGGCTCTTTATAAAAGGGTTGTGTAAAGTTTTAACGGAGTGGGTGATGCGGAAATTCCAGATGAGTAGTCTTTGAAGCTATACATAGGAAAAATACTTAACTATGATTAAGATACGTTACTGGGTTATCGTCTAGTAGAGAGAGATTCTTCATGAAAAATTAAAAATAGAAAGAAAGTTTAAAAATAAACTCTATCTTAAATCTCTGTGTAACCTGTTACGATAAAGTTTAGTATTTCTCAAGAAAAACTAGTACCTAAGTAATTCCAACTATTTTTAATATGTAAAGTAACTCTGATGTAACACAATTTATCTAGATGACTTACTAGTTCTTGCGAAATTCATGAGAATTAACGAAAGAAAGTCAACTTTTTCTGTCTACAGGGCCATTCATTACAAAATAGACCTCGATTTTTTCAGAAAAATTCTGTAACGCTTTTTTGTTACGAGCTCCAAAAATCTTGATAAACACTCTAGTCTCGATCAAACAAGGTTCTCTGGGGAGAAGTATAGAAAACTTTAGCCTACATCCAGACATGAATAAAGAAATATTTATCCACAAAAGTGATCGTTGCGCCGGTTTGGTCCGTTGGGATTTTTTTTTTTGGTTAAAGCGAGTGAATCTAGGTCTCACGTTGGGGATAAAGTGTGTTAATGTTTACGTGGCAGTTGTTTTAAGATGGCGCGCGTTGGTAGTACGTCATTCATGTTTCTTTTATGTGAAGGGTTTTAGATTAATGTAGTGTTATTGTGGAATTTATATGAATGTGTTAGTGTTAACCAAAGATGAATGCTGAGAATACTAAGTATTTATTATTCTTCACCATCGAGTTGTTTTTGACTTAAAATCTGCTACGACGTATTATTAGATTTAGCATTATACATAATATAAATAACTGTTATAGATATTCTGTTAAATTAATTGAATAACACTAAATTCTATTACAATATATTCTAGAATCAGTTTCAAATTAAAAGTTCTGAGAGTGAGTTATCAACGATATATTAATGTAAAAGTAAATTGTAAATATCCGATATAATTAGTAAATAACCTTTTAACTCAAGAAAAGCCTGATATACGCTTCCAATATTTAATCTAACGAATTCCTATTATGTTCAAATAGAGTTAACGTTCTTTAATCACTTCTCCGCCATTGGCTTTAAATGTTGAGCAATTCACTCGAATCAAAGCTTCTTATGATATAACATTTATTTTATAAAGAAATATACACAACTCTCATATCAAAGCAGCATTCAATATAATCGAGATATATTTAGTCATGAAGCGAAAGAGACTCAAACGAAAATCTGGATTTGTACTCTACGTTGTTGAGTACTTTGTGATGTTATACTTCTTGTTATATTGGTAGATTAGCTTATGCTCGTTGATTTGGTTATGTGAAACTTTTTGGTCTTGGAAAGCAGTTGAAATGGTATCAAGGTAATGTTATCATGCAATCTTGTTTAATAAGGAAAAACATGTACTGGTTTTCCTGTTTTATTTCAAGAACTGGTTCAACTAAGACAAAGGATGATATAATTTATATAATAATATTCCTGCATAATAATTGTTGATAAATCCAAGTAAACAGGCGTGATGAAGGGTACGATACATGTACGAGTTTGATTTGACAGCTGCTTGTATGAGGGTCTTAAACAATGTTGTAAAAATCTATAGAAATCCCAATGATGACGTAAAACAAAAGATACCCGTAATTTTATTGTTCAGAAGTTAGTTATATTATGTTACGTCAAACGCAAAACCTGTAACCACAAAACGCTTCGCCTACGCCAAAAAATTTCCACGAACCAGAAAAACGTAACAACACTATACATCATTGTAAGTAGATCCCGTGCTTCATAAACCGCCAACACTATCGGTTATCCCTTGATGGATCGCATCGGGGGCATAAATCAACTTTCACTGTATAAATCCATAGCTTCACACGGCTGTCAAATCAATTTTTTGCTATAACCTCGTGGTTAGATTATCGTGTTATTCTATTTTGAGATTAGATTCCCTTAAAGTGGTTGTTTTTGCGAGAAAATAGAGGAGAATTTTGTCGTAAACGTCGCGCTGATAAGTGGTTCTATCTGAGTCACTTTTGTGGACACGCGCCCAATGTCACTGTGACATATCTTCTTTCCTATACGCTACGTTGTATGTTAACTACACGTAAAATCGCTTCATTGCAATGCTTAAAACTACAAAGAAACCGGCCAAGTGCGAGTTGGACTCGCACACGAAGGGTTCCGTTCTATGTGTTTAATAATTTCAAAGGTACCTTTGTATTTCATAATGATACTGTGAATTACAAGGTTATTTTTTGCAGTTGCAGAAAATCGCCCCTAATGAAACAAAATACGCTGTGAATCGGCGTTTTTAGTATTTTTTTCATTATTTATTGTTATAGCCGTAAATACACAATCTGTGAAAATTTATACTGTCTACCCATTACGGAAAATGACGTAGATATTTTGTGTCATCGCTGGAAATGTGAACAACTGAAAAAAATCATCACTACCAGACAAAATTAAAATGATTAGGAGCAAATGGTCGCTCTGTATTACAGTACACATCAGTGGATGAGCATCCATCAAAACACAAATTTGGGAAATCGTGCCTAATTCACGCGAGATAGAATTTATTCAGCACATTCAAATTGCATGACCACGTTTTGGTCCGCGTAAATTCTGTACCGGAATTATGAACGCTTCGGGTACGAATACCGTAATACCGTTTAGACTCAAATACCGGAATCCGACGTACCGTAATTCGGAAGTTTTCCGGAACGCACGACGCTAAGGGAAGTATGTAAATGCTTAAAGTGCTCATTGCCTTTTTGGTATTTCATTTTCGGTATTTTAACAAGTTCCTTAGTAGTTCGTCGCAGAATTTTGTGCTATGAATATAGGTAAGGTTTATTTAATGTTTCATGTGATTTAGCAACGGATCAACAATTTTAAGCACTTATAGCCTATCGTCTTGTCTTACAAGTTCAGCATTTATCATTATCTTTACTTCATATTTGTATGTTGGCACCTTTTAGGTATTTTGTTAATAATAATGTAATTTGTTATTATTTAATGTTACCATGTCGTCTGTGTACAAATTAAACGATTTAACTAGCTTAACTATAATATACAAGTTTATACCTCTACATTCATATTAATAATATGCTTTTGGTTTCCCTTGCTCTCTTCCTCACTCACTCACACACACACACCCCCACACACACACTCACACTCTACACATAACTATACATGAAATCGGAGTCTGAGATAATTATCAAATGTGGAACGACAAGCTCAATGTCATACATATTATTTTTTTTTTGTTTCTCAGTATCTTTTGTAAATTATCTGAGTTTACGATTCAAGTAGCTAAATAATTAATTATTTTAAAATTATCTTAGTTTTCATGTATTTATTTTGTTATTGATTAACAGGCTTTGCTTGTGTACAGGTAGTAATGGAAGAGGGAGGTCTTCTGTTACAGGCTCCATACTTAAAAGAAGGCATCTAAAATGTATTCGTAAAACCTGTTGAATAGGAAATAAATAAATTTAAATTGAACTATCAATCTTAACTGAGTATTTTGTGATAATTTATAAATAACAAAATTGACTTTCTCTAAATCAAAATCAAAAACTACTTTTCATAATTCCAAATATCTACGGTAGGTACAAAACATATGATCAGCTATAAGTACTCGTAATAATTTCGCCTCACATCAGCGTTATAGACACAGGTAGAAGAGAATTTTAGGGAGCGGCATAGTCATTTACGGTTATTAAAAAGCCAGAAGACTATTTCGGAGTGAGGTCCCAAAACCGCGCACGTACGTGTTCGGAGTTCGGCGCAAAATTTTCCGTGAAATCGCATTTTTGGGAACGAGGAAAATCATCTGAATTTCAATGTAGATCGAAAATTTCACGGTGTATTACACATTAGTTAAGTTGTTAGAATTGTAGATGACAGGATGAAAGGTTATGCTGTTGAATATCAAGCAAGAAATAATATTTTTTAAGTCCTGAATGATCTACTAGTGATGCAAAATTGTACCTATTTGATTTTAATAACCACAGGGTGATGTTATAAATACTAAATTAATTACAAAATATATTAATAGGCTTCATTAAAATATTCAAAAGTTCGATTAGTGCAATACAAAATATAATAATATATGAAAATCTTTTTATTGGATAAATTTTGAATGCATGTAAATAACAATAACTTACAATGATTTACTAATGACTTTCAAAGGTATCGACACAAAAACCTTTTAATCCATCTCACATTACCTTCCACACAACAACAGACATGAACACAAAAAAGAGACGAAATAAAAGCAAGCTATAAATTCAGGAAAGTCTCGCTAATCGCTCCCCGTTCCAAACTCAAATCCTGCCCAAAAAAAAAACATACCTAGGTGGAAAAAGTATTTCGTATGCGCGGAGCCGTACCACCGCATTTGTGACAAAAGCCAGTGACGTACTACCTACGGAGGACGAGACGGAATATACGGCTGCCGCAAAATAGAGAGAACAAGACGTTTTTTGGACATAACCATGTGTATGCCTTTACGACTTTCGTTTGATAGGGTTCTGTTGGAGTGGCCCGGATTAAGGTGCAGTCTCGTAATTAGTCAGTAGTTTCGGTGTGGGTTAGTGGCGGGTTACTAAAAGTTTTGGGGTTAATGAAGTGACGAATTGGATCTCGTTTCTAAAGGTGTTTGTTGTTGTTTGAATGTGGAATGAAATAAATCTGAGAATTAATGGGAATTTTATTTTTTAGCACAAAACATTTAATCATGGATTTGAACAATGTAACGCCTGACTTATTCGGCTATCTTCCTTTCTCCTTAATAACGAAAGCCAAAACCACCCGAATCCGCTTTGCGGATTTCTATATAAACAAATTATGCGGAGATCCTTAAAACGAATTTTTGATCCGAGATTATATCCTGTTTCTTTTATTGCTCATCTCCAACACGAACCAAAAATCAACGCAGAAACGCAACATCATTACCGCCATTCACGTTCCAATTAGTCACATCCGTGGGTTCCGTAATAAAAGACATTTCATTTATTTTTAATACAGGCCCGCAGCCATTCAAAAAATATCCCTGTCCAGCCAACTGCTAAAATGAATGTGTACTTCCACAGACAAGGACAAAAGTCTTTTTGAAAATTAGCTCACTGGAGCTTGGGGAGGTGTTAACTGAAATTATAAATCAAGTTTTTGTCCCCACCCTCAATTTACGAGTGTAATGCTTGCCTCACGAAATTTGGATTAAAATGCCTTGTTTATACATCCCTGTTGCCACTTTGTCGTAACAAAGTAAGGGAATAAATTTATCAGGGATGAGAAAGTGGAGGTTGTGTTGGTGACGACGTTTTGATGGCATTCCTTCAGAAATGGGTCACATTTTTCATACTATAGCACTTCTAGCTAGTTAGATAGCTGTGAAGCAAGCCGGTAATCAAGGAGAGCTGGCTTTGTATTTATTTACATGTTAATTTTCTTATAAAAGAAACATTACAATGCACGGCGTCTCTTAGCCTGCTTATCCATTTGAATGTAAATAAGTTCTGAGACGCTAATCGGATTTGTAAGCACTCTTTTTATTCTTATATACTTTGTACGCACGAGAATAACAAAAAGGCGCTGCAACAGATGAAGCATTAACTTGGACTTACCTTGAGCGGGCGCGTAGATGTTCAAATACAAGCAGTCTTCAGACTGGTTCGTCAGGAACGGGAGTATCCTTTTCAAGTACTCTAGCCGTCCTTTTGATATCCTTTTCAATACAGCGGTTTCATTCCTTATATCGGGAAGCACTTGTGGACATACTGGGCTGAACTCTTCAGCAATTTTGACACCTGACCATTGCGCGCCGGAAACTGGAGGCATGAATCTCAGGGAACCTACCGGAGGCGACGCATAGGGCACGCCCCTAAATACTTCAACTGGTTCTAAGAACCTAGATTCTGGAGTCACTATAAACCCTCTGAGGTCACCATACTTTGTCCTCACTACCCGGGAACTGATGAGCGGTTGTGGCTGTTTGTCATCCATTGTGGTTTCGCCCCTAACGAGCCTGGATGTCAGTACTGGTAGAGTAATGAAGTGTATGATCATCAGAATTAACATGTTTCCGCTTCCAGCGCCACCGTCCGAGTAAATTTCCCCGGCCGCTGACTGCTATAAGTCGACCATTTTGCAGTTTTGGTACGGTTCTGTAGATCATTTACTGGTTTATCTGTAACAAAGAAACGTAATGGTAAGCGAACGCAATAGTTTTAGAATTATCGAAGATGGGGCACAAGAGATATTTATTTATTTATTTATTTATAAAGGTACACCAACAGCTTCTGTATACAGCATATCAAATAAAAGTAGGTAAAAAGTCATACACATATACAGTTGCCAATAACAGGTGAACCAACATTCACAAATAATGATAACATAAGGTAAAAACAAAAAGTATAAAAATTTTAAATGGTAACAAACTATATAAACAGAAATTTAAAATGCCAAAAGAAAAAAGTTACAGAGGTTGCAAGAAATACCTACATACCAACACAAGTAACCTTTAGATGGCGTGTGTTGCGAACTTAGGGACTCCAAAATTCTGGTTTTACAGATGTTTACGGAGTCATGATTTACGTTAACATCAGGAGCGGATTTTATATAAGAATTCATCTCTCGGCTGAGCCGATTGAGAGGTGAGTTTACTCCAATATTTGTTCTGGATGCTTTAGTGTGGAATAAATGGGTGATAGGATATCTGGGTAAATTATAGGGGACTTTTAGTCCAATTTGTTCAGTTAACCCATCGCAGTCCAATTTATAGTTAACTAATTTGATAAAGAATATGAGATCTTGTACCAGTCGACGGTCGCGCAGAGTAATCATTTTGTAACATTGAGCACGTTGTTCGTATGGGCACCGGGGAGATATATCACCAAAGGCATATGCTAGGTGCTTTGTGAATGCCCTTTGGATGCTTTCTACTCTATTCTAGATATTCTCGTGTTTGCAAAAAAAAATGGTTCTGAAGACTGGAATAGTCACACTATTGTCATTGAATTGAGAAACATGATACTCAATTTTGACGAACGTTAAAATACCAGAATATACGTACATCATATCATAACAGATCACATCGCTATAATATTCATTGAATAACATACACAAAACACGGTTTTCTAATAAACAAAACCACCATGTACGATAGTATATTTCATTACAATCAAATTCAATGAAACGTGAGGTACAACAGTAACTAGACAGACAATTAATACCGAAGGTCCACTTCAAACAAACATAATTATACCCACACAAAGGGCCCAATGAATAAGCCTATTGCAGTCCATTGATAGTTTAGGGTCTTACTATTGCACTGACTCAAGATTTATTGATTTTGTCTCAACACTGTCACCTGCACCACAAACAGAAAGTTGTATGCAATTAAGTAATAACAGCATGAAACTGAACTATCTTCCTTTCTTTCGCTGGATTTAGCCTATAACTCATATCTTTAGATGATTTCTTCGTAGAATAGAGATAAAAGTAATTACACTACGTTGGTAACGTACAAATTGTTTTTTACTGTGTCTCTAGCGCCAGACGTAGATACTTATAGTATAGTCAGTTGTGGAGGTACTTCAAATGCACTCAATAACTATAATCGCCTAATACTGTGTATGTACCTGCCACTCTATCTCTCGTGCTATACCACGTTAGAATCTACTGCTTTATGACTTCCTCTCTAGCAATGTTACTGAACCTTCTGAAACTTGTATGTTACAGGTGCAAGTTGCTATGTCACGTCCTACTCGCTCGCGGCTCTCATTATTAGAACATGTTCAATCAAAACTGAGGCACGTCTTTAATCATATTCGCCTTAGAATTTGGCTTTATTATACAAAATAGTATTTAGTTCAATACGTTCCATTTTGTAATGAGTTTGTGTTAAAATGGAAGTAGCGTGGCAGATATTTGATGACGCTTTTCAGCTGAATGGTGAAGTTGATGATAAGTTCAGAGGGCTTAGATAAAGGTGTTCTTAAACACGTGCGATACGTAGAGGCAAGTGCACGCGTCGATGGCGGTCGTCGACGCGTCTAAGACCGCCTACCGCGTACCTAAAACGACGCTTGCAGTTGGAGCGTGTCGCGTCCGCCATTTTGTCAGAAGACTGCAAATAGTTTAGGTGTGACAAAATTGTGCACGCGTCACGCTACAATTGCAAGCGTCACTTCTATGTCAGCGCCTGTCGATGTTGGCGGCGGTTGACGGTGCGTCGACGACCGCCATCGACGTCTTCAATTGCCTCTGCGTTGGAGCGTGTCACACGTGTGTAAGAACACTTATCAGCGAAAAGGATGACCTTCTTCTTCGTGTCACTAGCACGACGGTTGTTCAGATCTTGTTGGTCCAAAACTTTGCCACTTCCTCGCAGTTATTTGTGGCAGCGCAGAGGTCAATTTGGCTCGCATGTTGTGGGGCACAGAGGGCAGGATAGGAGGTGGAGCATAGTTTGTGACACAGCTCCACATTCACACCCTGCTTGTCAAGGTAGCCTCACATAACGAGGTTCGATTTACACCTTCCAACTTGGGTTCGGAGACGGTTCAGGGACTTTCAAGTGGACCACGGAAGGTTGCACCCTGCAGGAAGATGCTCGTTTGGTGGTAGATAGTGAGAGGGTGGGGGGAAGGTATCCTGCTACAGTTTGCATCGGGTGACGACCGGGTTACCTGGTAGAGAAGTTGTCGATTTTAAGAAACGGTCTGTGTGATAACAATGATGAAAAATTAAAATGTATTGGATTGACATGAGCTGCCGAGAAGCTTATTTCAATCCTGTTCAAAGTCTTTTTAGAAATACGAAACGCTTCAGGTCTTCAGGTTTCCTCTTGATATGTTCCTTCTCCATTAGTCATAGAAAATACTAACTCAAACAGTAAGTTCATAATTAAGAAAATACACATTGATATTAAACGGGTTCGAACCTGGAACATCGTGCACAAGAGCCAGCTTCTTTACCTCCCTGCCATCACGACTTTTTAAATAGTTGAATTTGCTTATGTAGTACCTGTGTGAGTGTGTAAAATATCGATACATTCCTTTGTACTATCCATCAAAGCAACTAGTGATTTATTAGTTCCAATAGTTTGATGACTTTTGTTTAATTTTCGACCGGGAGTACGTTTTGTAGTTCGGAGCTAAAAATAACTTCCCATTCGCTAGCTACGTAGCAATAAATAAAAGTAAAGTAATAAGCATCATCTTTGTACGTATTTTTCTGTTCCTTTCTGTTTGTCTGTTTATTTGTAAATAAATAAATAAATAAAATTCGTAGACACATACAACGTTTCGTTTTGCATCCTCGTCAAATTTCAGGGTGTGAAACAGAAGATCAAACCGAACAACTTTCTCCATGGGACCAACATAGTATTCGCAAAACAATTTTCAACTGTCCCATAGAAAACTTCAATACCTACTCGACGCAAATGTGTGGGACGGCTGATTATTTTTTTGCGATTACGATGTTGGTGCAATGGAAAAAGTTGTTCGGTTTGATGGTCTATACCACACCCTTAAAGAACATCGGCCAAATTTCTATAGAAGCTGGACCTGAGTTTTATTTTCAGTGTACAGAAACAAATTATAGTGTGATTTTTATTAATGAAAAAAAAAATACTTTTGAGGTTAGAATAAATAAATAAGTCGATTTCATGCTAGGCAGACGACACGCAGTGTTATCCGACAGCGGCGAAGCTAAGCGGTAGTTATCAGTCCATAAAACAGTCAATGCAAGGTCAAACAACAGAAGGAAATCCAAACGAGTACAGAACGTATCACAATAGTATGACTATTGTGATACGTTCTGTGTGTCTAATAACAACAACAACAATGCGAAATTGCGAATGATCGCCGGGTGTCAAATTGACATCCGCGTGATTGACACTGTCAATCAATGGCGCGTGTCGATGACATAGTATGACGTTCCGTTGTATGCAATTGAATAAAATGCTGATACTTACTATGAACCAACATAATTATTTTTATGACAAGAAAGTGACTAGTGCTGTTTTTATACATAATAAAAACAGCACTAGTTAATTTGATACAAAAGTATATAGAATTGAATTACATATAATAACTATTCAAAAAAACGTGAATAATTATAATGTTTGAGTACTAAATCATTTCTTAAGCAAAATGAATCGTCAATTGGTGCGTTCTGAACATGTTATTCTAAATATTTCCTAATTATGCTATAAACAAAAAATGTGCATATCTTTTTTTTCTGGCGACTTAAATATATATTTCTTATGTTTTTTAAGACCTTAAAAAATAATGGATTTTTTCATATATATGGCATATCTGTACACCACCGCCTCGTCGTCAGGTACGATTTGGCCGTCCTTCTTTGACTAATGCAAAACGACACGCTGTATAAAGGAATATAATATTTATTTAATTTGATCACTGTATTTGGATGGAAAACATGGACATTATAATATTGTATATGTATTACCAAGGTGATAAAATATTATCAAAAGGAATATAATATTTAGTTTTGAAATTTTATATGATTCATTGTGATTTATTATTTTCAGATTGCTTGTTGTAAATAAATATATTTGTTGCTGTTAATGCACCAAAATAAATTAAGGGTATCTTAATAAAGTTCAATAATAAAAATAATTAACTAAAAATGGCCCAAAACCAATATTATAACGGCTGTAATTGAGTTATTATCAATACGTCTGTTAACAGTCATAATTATAAATGAGCAGCATATTCTGGAAGTAATAATTAAATAACCACAATTTTAAATTATTTATGAGGTACCTACCTATCCATTTATGTAAGGTTTCAACGAAGAGAAGTTTTCTCATATTATTATACAGGGTGAAATTTTAATGGTTGTTATCCTCTTACAGGGTCATTGTACTCATCATTATGAACAACTTTTACTATGGGACCAAACCTGAAGTCGCGAAATAAAAATCAGCTGATCCTTTTATTTTGACGAGTTTCTTATAGATAAATGTACTGAACAGCTAATTTTTTTTGCGATTTCAGATTTGCTCCCATAGTAAAAGTTTTTCATAACGATGAGTACAATGACCCTTTAAGAGACAACCATTAACATTTCACCTTGTAGTACTTATGTAAAAAAAAAAAAAACTTTTTTGAAATTGTAGGAGACACAAGCGCATTTTCAACAATTTTTATCACAATGAAGGCACATACTAGATAAAAGCTCTGGGAAAAAGTGTTAAAAGTTAATTTAGCTTCAGCTCTAGAGTTAAAGTAAGTGAGTGAGGCTTCAATTTTCTCTCGTATGGACATAGCTCTAGGTAAAAATATAAGCCCGTCAGAAAAATTAAAAGGTGCAATACCTATCTACAAATTAAAGTAGGGTAATAGTGGAATAGTTGCCCTAGGAGGATAGACTCCACATAATTCAAAATGTGACTTGTAAACGTGTATAAGCAAAAACCCATACGCCCCACACGTACCACCCTGAACTGCGATGAGTTCGATTACAAGTCACAATTTGAATTATGGAGCGTCTATCCTCCTAGGGCAACTATCCCACTTTTACCCTATCGCCAGTCATAGAGGCCGATTTAAAACTCTTTTTCTACCAATAAAATAACAATAAGTTTCAATTTTCCTTAAATTCTAGCAGTACTCAGCCACTCAGCCTCCACCGCAAAGTCACTATTCTAACCCCAACTTTCGATCCCCTATTTATCTCCACACCAAACGTATTTGTTAACCCTATCCATGCTGATCAGATGCCACGTTCCCTGAGTTATTGGTACAATAAATACGTTCCAGATAAACAAGCTTGAGCTAAACATGTAAACAGTAGTCGTAAAGTGTCCTCTCCCAGAGGAATCGCTTCCTTACCGAACATAAAACGCGTGATATGTATTCTTTGAATATTTATAGCGAGTGGTCAACCAGACGGATAGTTTGGGTTCCGTAATAAAATTCGGTGTTGAATGATTTATTTTTGGGATCATGTAGTGACATCGGGTTAGGTAGCATGTGGTTGAAAGAAAGTTAAGAAAGAAAAAATATTTACGTAATGTAAATTGTTAACAACTGAGCCTTTTTTAGGCCTGTGAATACTCAATCAATGATCTGACAACCAGAGCTGTCCCACCATGTAAAATACTGATATTCAGGTGCATCCAGTTTCGGCGGCGGCAATCTCTCGCGTCTAAACCTGGTCCAGGCCATGGTGCGGAGCGAGAGTGCATGGGAAGCCGTCACCTCCTTCTGCGAAGCAGTAATGCTCGCGAAGGAGGAAGCGAAACGCGTGAGGGAGAGGTAACAGCCGCGCCCTCGCGCCTCTAGCCGCCGTAGGAGACGCCCTGGGCGGCGGGAATCGATTGCCGATTCCCGGCCACCGTAGGCGCGGGCTTGCGGACGACGAGTAATGGGCAGCTCGCCGTCCGGTAAGGACCAGGCCCGGGTCGACGGCGCGTTGTGTTCCACGCGCGCCTCAAAGAGATGTCAGCAGTGACGGGGTCAATTGGGCCGATGCCGCCGGGGTCGCGGGTAGTACGAAAGAGATACCGTGGCCCTGGCACGGGCAGCTGAAGGAACATGGGTGGGTTTTAGTCAGTAAAAGTCTGACACGCCCTCCCGCCTCTGCCCAGAGCGGGAGAAGTCATTTGATGATTTCCCATCCACAAAAAAAAAAAAAAAAAAAAAAAGGTGCATCCAGTTAGACTGGTAGCCAACCCCAATACGTAATAAAGTCGGTATAAAGACTAGAACGATGGTAGCAATGTACAGCTGATAACATCTCCAGAAAATTACATTGTCAAAACATCAAGAAACTGCGAAACGGAATTGAAATACGGCCAAAACCAACACAAAACCAAATTTTCCTCTAAGTCCATCAGATACACCATAAACGTCTCCCTTAATACTAGGATTTTTATCGAAGCGTGATTAGGAAGCTCACATTACACCACCAACAATGTATTGTGTAAACACGACCTTACTTCTGAAGCGTATCGGCGGCCATTGTACACGATCGGACAATGTGCCCGGTTTACACCAGTAGATAATGCAAGAGATACAATGGGTGGAACGCGATACAGATGCCTTTAGGGAGCACTCACTTATTCCTCATCCAGATTTTTATAAGTAAATAAGAACTGGAGTTTATTTCTTGATATTGTTCTGTGTTGTATGGATGAGATATAAACTTGTGTTTCTGAAACCTTATAACGTTCCTGACGTGGCTGATGAAGCCAACCAAATAGGAATTACGCTGTGGTCATTGTTTAGTTGAAGTCAAAATCACCTAAGAATTAAATGGAACTGGAATAGGCTTCCAGAAAACAGCAGACAGTAGAGAATTTGCAAGTTTTTTAGTAGTTATACTAAGCTTTATCTATTATTAGCAACCCGCCCCTGCTTCGGTTTTTACGACTATTGATAAATACAAATCTTCCGGGATAAATTCTCTGAATGATGTTTATTCTGCATCAAAAAGCGTTGCGTAGTTTAGAAGAACAACGCAGTCACACATAGAGACACAAAAAGCGACTTTAATTTATACATGTACAGATGTATTTAGATATAATTGTGTAGGCTCCTTAGAATTATACTATCTATCGTTCGCTCCTAGCCTCAAAAGTGCCACCATGATCTTAATCTTCATGTCTTACGTAACCTCAACAAATTCAGAGAAACCCTGAGTCTGGCCTCCTATCTGGATCACAAAAGCCAAGATGCAGTAGGTCCACATAAGCCAAGACACGGTACGTCCATATAAGCATAAATGCGGTAAGTCCACGTAAGGATAAAGACACAGTAGGTCCTGGTAAGCATAGATGCGATAGCTCCGCGTAAGCCAATTCCACACAAAACAGCTTACTTGTGAACGACGGTATTCGCTTGGATTTCGTTATTTGCTATCAAGTTCGGCGGAACGTTTAGCTATAAGAAATACAGTTTTATTGAATGCGACTGGACTGGAATGTATTACCTGGACACACAAACTCCCCAGCTTGTGTGTGCAGGTATATACATTTACGTAAACACTTGCAAGAGTTAAGTTAAGTCAACTGCTGCATACAATGATGACTGGGAGTTAAAAGATCATTATTTTGACAAGTATTTTTGTTATTTGATTTCTCGAACCTAGGAAAAAGAAAAGCCTCGGTAATTTTTTTTTTTTTAATATATCAATAATGGCGAAGTTGCAAGCGGGTCTACCCTTTATAGCAGATTTTTTTATGTCATAATATTATTTTGCATAACAGCTGATAGCATAAACTTCATTTCGCAGAAAATCGTTTGGCGTACACTCATTTATCATACTTTCAAAACTCTTAATTTTGTAAGTCAGAATCATCTTTTGGCATAAATTTCATATCCATAATAATTAAAAAGTAGAACCATCATATAGCAGAAAGATCACACTCAGAATCGTCTTTTGGCATACATTTCATATAGATAGTCATTAAAAGGCAGAACTATCATATCTCAGAAAGTTTACACTTAGAATCATCTTGTGGCATATATTTCATATCCATAATAATTGAAAGACTCATCTATCACATTACATAAAATTCATAGTTAGAACACTGATTTGTTTTCGCCACGCACATACAGCAAACACGCAGCATGCAAACAAAAATACACCATGGATGCAGCATGCAAGCAAGCATGCAAGCGAGCATGCAACATGCTGCAGGCATGGTTTCTGTCACGGCTCCGGCGCTGCGGGGCTCAGGCGGTCCCACGCGAGCTTATCGTCGCAGATGGTTTTAACGCTCGCCGCCGCGGCTGACGCTGGCCGTTACAAACTACCTGCTCCTCAGCTCGCGGGCCGCCTCGCCCCTCCGCGCCTACGCGGGCTTAAATTACACTCTAGGGTAGGGCAGACAAGACTAGGTGGAGTCGGTTTTGCAGCGATTCGTTTCTGTCACTAGCTTTTGTGGCACAACATATTGACTTTTTATGACAGTAGTTTAATTTTAATTTAAGGTTAAAAATGTATTTTATAGGAGTTACCCTTGTTTCATCGCAAAGAAATTGACAAATTATCACTTCGCAAAAAATCTCTTCACAAATAATTGCAACGCAAACCTAATGTTTGGCAAGTGAACGTTTAAACAATAACTTGTTTACCAACTAGAACATTTACCAATTTTTATGTAGTCAAATATTTCAGTTGGAATAACACATTTTACGCAAAATATTAGGTTGGGGAAAAAGTCTTTTCGCATTATAGTATGTATGAACTTAAAATAAAATCTCTTTGGCTATACTATTTGTATCTGGCTGGTTTTGGTATCATTGAAAGTTTAAATTTTAAAGAACATAATTCCAATTTCAAATTAGGAAAATGTGTGATTTTCATTTGTTTTTCGTACTGTCAAGATGAGTGAATCTAATGATGAAATTCGATACATTTTAAAATTTTACTACAAAAAAGGTAAAAATGCAACGCAAGCCGCGAAAAAAATTTGCGATGTTTATGGACCCAGTGCAGTGTCTGTGAGAGTAGCACAAATTTGGTTTAAGCGTTTTCAATCCGGAAATTTTGATGTCAAAGATGCACGTCGCTCTGGTCGCCTTATTACGGATAAAATGGATGCCATTTTTGAAAAAGTGGAGCAAGATCGGCATATCAGTAGTTACGACGTAGCTGAAGAACTGGGAATTGACCACAAAACAGTTTTGGCGCATTTGAAAAAAAACTGTGTACACAAAAAAGCTCGATATTTGGATACCTCACAAGCTCACTGAAAGAAACCTAATGAACCGTGTACTCATTTGTGATTCTTTATTACAACGTAATGAAACCGAACCATTTTTGAAGAAGCTGATAACTGGTGATGAAAAGTGGATCACGTACGACAAGAACGTGCGAAAAAGATCGTGGTCAAAGGCCGGTCAGGCTTCACAGACTGTGGCGAAACCCGGGTTAACTCGCAACAAGGTGATACTGTGTGTGTGGTGGGATTGGAAGGGCATTATTCATTTTGAGCTGTTACCACCAGGCAGGACCATCGATTCTGAACTCTACTACGAACAACTGATGAGATTAAAGCAAGAAGTTGAGAGAAAGCGGCCGGAATTAATCAACAGAAGGGGTGTGGTTTTTCATCATGATAACGCTAGACCTCACACATCTTTAGCCACTCAGCAAAAATTAAGAGAGTTTGGCTGGGAGGTGTTAATGCATCCGCCGTATAGTCCTGACCTTGCACCTTCAGATTTCCACCTGTTTCGGTCTCTTCAGAATTCTTTAAGCAGTGTCAGGTTAACGTCGCGAGAGGACTGCCAAAATCACTTGTCGCGGTATTTTGAACAGCAGTCCCAAAATTTCTATAGCAATGGGATCATGTCCCTACCTACAAGATGGCAAAAAGTTATCAAACAAAATGGTACCTAAATACTTTAGATAAATGTAAATAATGTAAATTAAAAAATGTTTTGAATTTTCTTAAAAAATGCGAAGAAACTTTTTCCCCAACCTATTAAAATAAGCCAAATATTTTTTTTTCCATTTTTTTTTTCTATAAAATCTAGTCGTTTCTGGCACTCGCCGGCCGCTGCCGCAGCACCGCTCGCTTCGCTCGCTCGGCTCGTGCGTAGGAGGTCACAGTTTTAATTTAACCCAATCTAACCATTTTTTTTTATAATTAACCTCGTCTAACTAGTTCGGTTCTTGATTGCCTATTAAAAATAATCTCTTTTTTTTCCACATTTTTTTCTGTAAAATCTAGTGGTTTCTGGCGTAGAAGGTCACAGTTTTAATCTAACCTATATACTTTTTGTCACAACAAATCATGTGACCAAAAGATCAAACGTTTATTGTCTTAAGATTGTTTGCTGTAATAAATCATTTGAATAAAGACCAAATGTCTTAATGATATTCTTGGTAATATTCTGGTATACCTTGGTAATATCTGGCAAAATCCTTGGTAATATTCTGCCAAGTAAAATTTTGACTAAATGAAAATGTGCGTACTAAAATCATTCCAAATATTGCATTGGTATAAAAAAGGTTGCTAAAATTTATTTGCGTAGTGAAATTTTGTCAAGATCTTTTCGGCTAAACGGCAGGATCCCATTTTATAGAAATGGCAATATGCCTAATAAAATTATTCCAAATAAAATTCTGCCATCTTCATAGTATTCCAAGTGCAATTGTACCAAATAATCATCGCTCTAAATAAATGTTATGCTACAAGAAATTATGCGAAATTTTAACTTTGCCAAATAAAATTCTGCCATCTTAAAAGTATGCCAATGTAAATTCGGACATATAAACATTCGGCCAAACAATAATTATATTAAATAATTTTTATGCCATAGAAACATTCGTTTAAAGAAGATTATGCCAAGTGTGTTATGCCAAATAAATTTCGGAGCATCAAGATTCTGCCAGATAAAGGGAACCCGTTGCAAGCAATTAACAGTGTATGCCAGAAAAATACTGCAGCACTGCTACCATTTGATGTCACGAGACAGAAACGCCATAGAAAGCATAATTTAGTACAATGATAGCTTTACTTGACAAGGATAGAAAAAAAAACTTCAAAGGGCGTGGAACTTCTCCATCTTTCCTACAATTTAAATTATTTTTTCACAAATCCTATTTCTTGACTCATTCATGTTTATTTTTGATAGGTTAAGTATCAATTACGATTCTAATACCTAATTTTCTTTAGCAAATTATGTCAGTGTTAGAGAAATTATTGGAGAATAAAAATGACAGCGAAATGTAAAAAAAAAAACACACGATATGGGAAACTGCAGGGAAACTATTATAACGTTCATAATTAAATTAATTGATAATTGTTCAAAGATATTGCAATCCCAGTTTCAACTATCATCCAAGGAATGCATCAAAAGATCTTAAATCGACTCATGAAGTGTCAAAATATTCGTCCGCATACTAATAATAGTAAGTCAGCTCCGTTGACAACATGGCTTTTTTTTTGTGAATGGGATATCATCAAATGACTTCTCCCGCTCTGGGCGGACTTTTACTGACTAAAACCCACCCGTGTTCCTTCAGTTGCCTGTGCCAGGGCCACGGTATCTCTTTCGACCAACCCGCGACCCCGGCGGCGTTATCAACATGGCTAACTAGCTAATCTATTCACCACAACACCAGCTATTTCCATTTACCTAATGCCGACACAGGTGGAATAGAATCCCCCGAGACTAACAGTTGGTTCATAATAACTCCGAGCTATTTTCGTATGGTTTGTGTTGACAGGTATGAAGTGGAATTCTGCAACCCTTAAAGCTAAATTAAAAGCATATCAGTGACGGGGTCGTATATCAAATCAAAATCAAAAGTCATTTTATTTATATTAGGCTGAGAATCAGCACATTTTGAAATATAAAATTACTTAAGACAGTCCTTTCTAGTGTTTTAGCTGGGAAGAAGTAGCGAAACAAACTCCCAGGAACACATCTGTCTGATATTAGAAAAGCTTGACTTATCGAACTGTCAAAGTCATCAAGTTCAAAAAAGGGACGACGCTATATGTGCCCTATATACTCCATCACTTTTTTGCACTACTAGAAGAAGATGGGCATTAGAACGAACCTGTTTACTACGAGTATCATTATAATGCTGACCAACCCTGTTGGGCTGTGATTAAGGTCACAGTAAATTGAGGATAATGGTTTGTTTTTATTGTGAGTAGGCCATTCAAGCTGTCATTACGAAATGTCAACTTTATTTTTTTGCTAAATGGTTTTAATGGCTTTGCTTTGATCGAATATTACTTCTGTTTGATATAAAAATTAAACTGTAATGTTGCTATAAATGTGCCTGTTATTGGTCTAATTAAAATAAATCGTTTGACTTAAGAAACTTATTCTATACTACCCACAATTGACAAAAAAAAAAGGTAACATTAAACTTACAGTTAGGGTAAACCTAACATCAACTATAGGGCACAGTCCTAAACTCTATAGTCTATTACTTACTAAGTTTATAACAGAAAAACTTAAGATATTTTTTTGTAGCCCATAATATTAATATTTTCGCATCATAATTCTCATAGATATTCTGTGAAGATCGACTGAGCTTGTTGACTTCACTTATCTTTTACATCAATAAACTCAACCAGCACTACTAAAGAATACTGGAAAAAGAATTTTATAAAAATATATCAAAGGTTTCCAAAGCATGTTCTAGAATTATGTTCGTCAGGATAAGGTGACAAATGGCATGTGAAAATGATATTTACTTAGTGTTTAGGAGTTAACGATGCTTGAAGATTGGTTAGCTAGCTACTACGTGTTTTATCTATTCTAGTGTCTGAAATATTTAAGGTCGTTTTCACGTCTTTAGGTTCATTCAAGCAAACCTTTTTCTTGAACGTTATTCTGACGTTTTGCCTTAAGGCGAGTATAGTCGTTTTTGAGAGCCGAATGCTTTTAAATGAGCCCACAGAAAATTCCAGAAAAAAAAATATATTAAACTTTGATATGTATACTTCAATCTGAGCACTTGAAAATTTTAAGCAACATTAATTTCATCATCATCATCATTTGAGCCGAAAGACGTCCACTGCTGGACATAGGTCTCCCCCAAGCACCGCCACTTCGACCGGTTCTGTACTTCTCGCAGCCAGCGGATTCCTACGACCTTTACAAGGTCATCAGTACACCTTGCGGGAGGCTTTCCAACGTTACGTTAGATCCAAACAAAATTATTGAAATGAGGTTGTTTCAAATTTCAATTCGCTTACTGCTTCTAAACTGCAAGTGATAGATTCACGGCTTAGCGACGATAACTTTGGTAAATCAGTTTTTTGTTGTACACTTTTTTTTTATTTTAAAATATTACTTGATTATTTTTTGCAAAACGCAACTTTAACAGCGGAAATTTAGAAATATTCGCTAGCGGAACCGTGCGCCGACTTTATGGGACTACGGGTAGACAACTGTACTCACCTTAAGCCTGATTTCCATGATGAGTTGGAGCAGCAATAAATGTTACACTGTCTAAACAGTGTTTAAACGATGCAAGTCATTTGTTGCTTCAATTTTATTGTATGCCACAGGCAAGAAAGTTGCTTCGTGTAAATCGAGCTTGATTCTTGTGTTTAATGATGATAGACAGATCGTAGGTCGTAGATAGCGTAGCGTAGATCTATGTTTCGGCCATAGAAAGGGTTAAATCTGACGAAAGACATTGACAAAACGTAATAGGAAAAAAAAACAAAAGAGCGTGAAAAAATTTCTTCTTTTAAAATACCCTTTTCATTCTTATTATACCTAATGATAAGCGTCAAAACTTCGCGTTTTTGTGTCTGTCTCCTAATCTTATTAAAACTACTTTTTATTTTAGTTGAAACAACAAAATTTACATCAGACAGAAATATAAAAAATACGCTTTGTAAAATTTTCTTAGATAGTATCGACGCTTTAATATGTCCTTGTAGCATGTTTCGACCCCATAAAAAGGCTATATAAAATAGTCCAGGGCCATTCTAGAGGTCAAATAGGACAATCTGCAATAAAATGCTGCTGAATGGCCGTCAACCTTTGAAAATGTCTCATGCACTGTGTTGTAAAAGATTAAGTTGGGACAAAGATTTGAATTTTTTGGTTCTTTTTTCCTTGGAAAAATTTTTTGTTGAAATATATTGCACAGTAAAATTGAGAACTTTATTAGAATTTTAATTGATTGATTTTGGGTCAACAATGCAGTAGATATACCAATTATTTGCCTGCTCAGGCGATAAATAGGATATTTTAAGTGTCATGAAATAAACAAAGTTCATTTTTAAATAACTGGCGTGACCTGACTTTGCCTACACAAATCCGAATAAAACCTTTTCACGCCAAGATAAAGAAGTTAAATAGAGGCAAAGAGAAAAGAGCAAGACTAAAAAGAAAGTTCAGAAGCACTGAAGGCAAAAGTAAACGAAGAAGTATATCAATCTACCTCGCCTTTTCCCATATTGGAGTCGGCTTCTAGTCTAACCGGATACAGCTGAATACCGGTATTTTACCTCCACAACAAATGAAGAAGTGTAAACATAGGTAAAAAGCTAAAGAAATTGCTACAGCAACTCATACCCAGTCAAGTTTTGCGTACACATGAAGACAAGCCAATAACCTCAAAACAAAACACAAACACTTATATTAGAACAACATTGCTAGTCGCTCGAGGCACAATATTACGTGGTAACTGCAGCTTTGCAAACGGATCCAGTTTGCAAGCCAATAGCTGCGAACGTAGTCAGTTTGTGAGCCAATAGCAGCACACCTTAGGGATCTGTTATCCAATTAAAGGCAAGTTGCAGAACAATAAGCAACTGATACGTTTACAGAACTGGGATTCACTTGGAAGCAATCTAGTCCATATCTTTGTTAATTACTTTCTGGGGAGTAGGGAGTCTGTAGTTAAAGGTAATGAAATAGGTTGTTTATTAAAACTAAAGTAACGACCATAGATACAAGATTATATTTCTATGGTAACGACTAACAATGTAATAGTGTAAATAACTTTTTTACAAAAAAAATACAACCGACTTCCAAAAACAACACTAAAAAGTAAAAAATAACTTTAATTTCGGAAATCGGTGTCTGGTTAAATGTATTTTCGCTTTTTGCCACCGACTTCCGAAATTAAAGATATTTTTTACTTTTTAGTGTTGTTTTTGGAAGTCGGTTGTATTTTTTTGTAAAAAAGTTTTTATTTTTCACTTTATAGTTGTGGTACCTATCCCACACAAATTCTAATACCTCTACCTGCAAAACAAACTAGAACATCATCCATATTAAAGTGGGGAAAAAATACGTATTATTGAAGCTAACTCAAAAACTACCCAAGCAAAGTTAATCAATTTTATATGGGACCAACTTTGTATACCCTTTCGAATAAAATATAAAATTTATCAAATCGGACGACTCTGTAAAAAGTTATGCGTGGTCATACTTAAAAAAGAAAAAAAAAACATTCGTGTCTAATTGAGAACCTTCTCCTTTTTTTTCGTCGGTTAAAAATAATATTTTATGGGTAGGTGATCACAACTTTTGCTGGCCAAGTCCTTGCCAAGCCTTAGTAGTCCTGGCCAAGCCTTAGTTGGCCAAGTCTGAAATATTGCAAAAGAAAAGTGCTGGTTCATACATTTTGATTTATTAGGTATTGCATTTTTTGTGGTTAATTTTAATGAGTAAAATAAAATTAAATAGGTACAGAAGTAAAATTTTTTGAAGTTGAAGTTTATCATCAGATTATAATGAGAGTTAATCACCGCCTATTTTACGAGACATAAACCGAACAAAAATCTAAATACAAAATCAACCGTAAATAAGTCAGTAACTCACGATTCCATTCTTCCCACTCAGCACAAAACGCATAAAACGCTGTATTCTAATTCAGCGCTCGTCATTTCACCCTGAGATCTGACGTCACTAGTACGATTCAATGCGCCTACACGGACCATGAGACTGCAATTTCCCGCCAGACGTGTCTATTCACTTCTATAGGTCTATAGTTGCCTGACAAATGACTTGCTTCAATAGCACTAAGTATAAGTAAAAAAGATCCAGTTGTATTTAAGCAGAAGATATTAAGGGTAGGTTAGAATGGTCTGGGATTGGAGAATTTTAACTGTAGTTAGACATCTTACTTAGAAGTTCGCTTGGAAGGATGCTCGCTTTTTAGGGCTGTCTTTTGTATAAATGAGTACGTATTTAATTATGAAAAAGTGGTGTCTTAATAAGACTGGATAAGAGGAACTCGTGGCTAAGTAATAACAGCCGCACGGGTCGATCCAACAGGTTAAGCTATGCTTGCCGCGGTTGGTCCGTAGATGGGTGACCATCTTTACATACCGAGACTCCACCATGCCTCGGAAAGCACGTTAAGCCGTCGTAAGTCTGACAACCAGTCATACCAAGAGGTATCGTGTTACTCAGTTACTGGGTTGTGGAGGTCAGATAGGCAGTCACTCCATGTAAAACACTGGTATTCAGGTGCATCCGGTTAGACTGGAAGCCGACCCCAACCTAGTTGGGAAAAGGCTAGGCAGATTGATTGATTTCTTAATAAGGCTGGGTATACTTCTGTGGTGCGTCTTAAGAACATAATTAGAAGACATGCAGATCTTACTTAAGAAGTAAGACAATGTTCACGTTAGAAATCTGAAGCAAGAAATATGCATTCGTAAAAAAATTACAGAAACAGAATATAAAACACACGTGTTACAAAAAATAAATTGTGTGTGCACCAACAAAAAAACGAACTACTTAAATCCCACATAAAACATCTCATTCATAACTCCTTTTATTACAGCAAAAACGAGAAACTGCATTACCATAATACCTCCGAGGAAAATTACAAAGCGCACTAAAAGTTCGCAATGTAGCCTCACCATCGCGGGTTAAGTGACGTTCCTAAAAACTGTTTTTAATTTAAAACCGCAACGTATTGTCCGTTCCAACAGGAAGCGGTCGCGTCGACTCGGTTCTGTTACAGGAAATTGCGGCCCCCACGCCACGACCCGACTCTGACAGTTAAGCTTAGTATGCACGGGCGACGTATCGCGTAATCGCTATGTGCGTTCTGAGGTTGACACACCTGTACCTGCCCCGAATTGATAATGTTGAATTTCATACAGTTTAAAGTGCTTAAGTAAAGTGATACGTTGTTTAATTTTGTAATGGGAGTTAAGGTTAATTGCTTGTCTTAGTGATGAGGACTTCGTTGTTAACAATTTGTCGCGTCTAAAGTGAAATGGGTATGTAGACTTGTAGATACAAGAATAATAAATTCAGAATTACATTCAGAGATGCACGTGTTTTTACCCGACTACGGCAAAACCAAAAGGAAGGGTTATGATTTTAGCAGTCTATGTATGTACGAGTATGTATGTATATAAGTATGTATTTACGTGTGTTCCACCGTAGCGCCTAAATTACTGAACCGATTTTAATGAATGAGGTATCAATAGATTCGTAATTATGATCCGGGTGACATAGGCTATATAAATGTTTCCCTAAATTTAATATGGTGGAGTTTACACGTAAATTTCTGGCCAGGAAAAAAAATAAATTGAGATAATAATGACATGTTTGGTATCAAAAGAAAGGTCTTGACAAGCATATTACAAATAAATAAAAATAAATAAATAAATATGTTTGGACATATCACACAACGCCATCTAGCCCCAAGCTAAGCAACCTAATGCTTGTGTTATGGTAACGAGATGGCTGATAAACTACTTATATACATTTATTTTTTTGTAAATACATACATATTATAGATAGAAAAACACCCAGACTCGGAACAAATACTTGTAGGTCGTACAAATATTTGTTCCGTGCGGGAATCGAACCCGCGACATGCTGCGCAGCAGTCAATCGCTCAACCACTGCGCCAACCGTGTCGTCATAAATATGTATATATGTCATATTTTTTAAGTAAATAAATATATTATGTTTAAATTGTTAAAAATAAGTAAAAGTGGAGGTAAATAATATTAATTTAATTGGTTACAGACCGACCGTGGTGAGCATGATTTTTCAGTAGTCGGGTTTTAGTTTTTAAACTTACTTTTTATTGTTAGTTAATTTATTTTTCTATAAATCCGATGCCAAAGAGAAGCAGCGTTATTCCTGTGAAATATCCTACTGCCGTCACCAATCCCTTTGTGAAACCGTGTGATTACCTCTCATGGCTCTAGCTGTAGTGTTTTTTTATGGGAAGCCATTTAGAGGCTATTTCGCAAGTAATTCCGCTGATCGTGTCAACGTGGCAGACATGCGTTTCCACCGCCTTTATATGGCAATATGGGCACGTTTTAATTTGCTACGATGTTGCGAAATTACGCCGCATTTTTTCGCTCGGATTTATCCCTAGCCTATGAGTGTGACATTACTATGACACACCTATACAGAACTTGCTTTATCAAAATCTCAATCTTAGAGTTTGAGACTTTAAATTATCTGGCGAATTGTGGGTGTACTAAAAGGCTATATCTCTGCCTAATCCTTCGGGGCACAGGGGTACCCCGGAGACACTCGGGGGGGGACAGCCATGATATTGTTTATTTATTTATTTTTTTAGGACAAGGAGGACTTACAGCTAATAAAGAGCCAAATAACACGCACAAATACTCACGTATAGACTTACTACTAGCTGTGCCCCGTGGTCTCACCTGCGTAGATCGAGACAAAATGTAGCCTATGTGTTAATCCAGGATGTCAGCTACCTCCATACCAAATTTCATCAAAATTGGTGTAGCCGTTTGAGCGTGAAAAAGTAACAAACATACAAACACACCCCCACACACACATACATACACTCATAAAGTTTCGACTTTATAATATTAGTGTGATTTATGGTGTGAGCACAAAAAACAAAAATACACATCGCCAATTAAAGTAAATGTTATGTGCAATATTAAAAACTTTTCTAAAGATGGTCTTTATATAAAATCCATTTATTTCTAAAGCACAAGCACAATACAAAGTTAGTACGACATCAAGAAGAAGCCGCGATATTGATTGACAAATCGAAATTAGAAAAGTTTTAAAACTCCGTGTCCCTTGAGAACAGCGGAGGCACTTAATTAGGTAGGTACCTGTCTGTTATAAGCTAGGCTTAATATATTGAATTGCTTTAATAGAACTGGTATACCTATGTAATTAGTGTCCCTATAAAAGATAATAATAGATATTAATGTGAATATAGTACTATTGTTCATCATACATATACTAGACTCGCCTAATTTGCGGCCAGTATCAATACGATAGTTTTATATTTTCTACAAAAGGCAACGTTTTATTTTGGAAATTAAGACTTACAATTTTTAAGATTGCTTGTCCGTTTTGGTTTAAAAAATTAATTCTCGTAAAGAACACAAACAGTTCACTTAAGATAATAGGGATGGCTATTATTTTTTTTTTTTCGTCATTTAGTTTATTAAAAAATATTGGACACTTTTATTCTTTTACGTAATCGAAAGATTACTGCAATACATCGAGTTAAAATGTGGCATGACGTCACGCCTAGCTAGATTTTATTATATTTTATTTTTAGAGCGAGCTCCCACTTCGCAACTTTAATGCGTGTTATCTAAGTATATTTGAATTAATATGATAAAGCAAAAAATACGTGTCTAATATTTTTTTATTACCTGACTGGCGGACTAAATAGATTTTTTTTTTATTTTTTTTACCCAAGCATAATCCCTATTGTAAGATATTAGACAAAAAATCATGCAGATAAAAGGTTCAAGGTTCAATGACTCCGTTAGTCGATAAAAATAAAAGAGAAGTTTTTAAAAGTAGGCTTCTAAAGATTTTAAATTCAAACAAAAGGTTGTCTTACATACACAGTAAGTTGTTCATTTAGTACCAATCCAATATAAGTTATACAAAAAAACAGAACACAGCAGTATTATTTACGAAGTTATAAAAAACCAAAATAAAAGTAAAACAAATCAAATATTGTCTCTCCTTTGCCTTTGTAGCGTTTCATGTTTCTGTCTGTTGACAAATGTATCAGTTGTGACTCTAAAGGGTGTTGTATAAAAGCGAAAAAATATCAGAATTATTGTGCAAAAAATCCTTGAAACAAATTGTGTAGTGTTTCAACATCAAAGTTATTGCTATCGCGAGACAACTGCAAGCGATACGTTGCGAGTGTAAACTAAGCTTTAGAATGGCTGCGCTGTTGTATGCTTAATTAAATTTCGCGAATCGTAACTCATTTTTAATTGAACAAGCGGTTTTGATTTTTGTTTTTTATGACGTGATCTTATTTAGAGTTGGTCCCGTAGTAAACTTTGTTTATTTGCACGAGATATCTTTATAAACAAAATAAATAAATAAAAATGTTTATTTCATTAACTTATGTAAATTACATTGTCAAGTTTGGAGGCACATTTTAAGCAAAGATTTGCTTGTAGTAGGTGGGTACTGCTCTTCCAGTTTACTTGAGAGAATAAATAATAATTTTGAAAGCATGCCAAAGGTTTTTAACAATACATACAATTATTTAAATAAGGGATAAGGAATGCCCACAGATCTCCTCCTCAGTGTATCTCTTGAAAGAGTGTCAGTAAAGTCAACGTCATCCTGTATTTTTAGTAAATTCTACCTCTTAGTACCGTTTAAGTACCGAGTGTCTAAACTGAAAACACAATCAATATTTCATTAAATCCCAGTCACAGAACGACAATGACCACTTAATTAACAAATTATATCAAAACTGGGCAATAAACATAAAATATTTTACACCGGGCGAAGTCACGACAAAGTCGCTTCTAACAAATTAATTAGCAAACTCGTAGTTACGAATTTTACGAGTATTTCACTGTAGCTCGAAAAGGAATCACTCCCAGGGTGGATGGTGTTAAAGCATTAAATGATAACTTCATTACTGAGTTATATTTTGAATGGAATAATTAAAAGTGTTGGCTTAACGTCACGGCTGAGAATGATAGTCACGCAATGTTACTGCCGTACGTTTTCAGATAGGCGTGATGGATTCTGTGCACCGCAATTTTTAACCTTATTTCTCATTCAGCAAGGTTGGTTTTTCTATGTCGTCTTTGACCCAGGAGTATTCGCTTTTGGGGTAATAACAACATACTTCGATCATTAATTCATTTTCCGTTGTAGTGATTATGGATAATAAACTCCCTCGCGAGTATGGGGCTTGTTTTCGTGTTCGTTTAGATTAGAATAGGTCTTCATATAAAAAATATAATATAGTCAATCGACCATAGCCAAAAAGTTAAATAAATAATATTTAGCAGGTAACTAATTTGTGAACTTTAACACAAAAACTCACAACCTTAATTAATAGTTGCACTAACTGCGTTAAATATTATACACTGTTCAGTAGATCATTTTTTGGGGTGCCTGCCGTTTTGCCAAAAAGATTTTGACAAAATTTCATTACCCAAACAAATTTTAGCAACCTTTTTTTATACCATTGCAATATTTCGAATGATTTTAGTACGCATATTTTCATTTGGTCAAATTTTTACTTGGCAAAATATTACTAAGTATAATGTCATTATGGAATTTGGTCTTTAATCAAATGATTTATTACAGCAAACAATCTTCAGACAATAAACGTTTGGTGAAATGATTTGTTAAGACAAAAAATATTAAGGCAAAAATAAGATTTTTAGACATTTGACTTGCTGGTTAAATTTGTTGTCTTTTGCGTACTTCTTTGTAAGTTTTTGTGCTTGAATTTGTCTGAAACAAGTCAAATTTATGGTTACTTGATATTAGTTTATTTATGGAAGTAGTTAGAGTAGGTTAATTATTTAAAAAAAAATGGTTAGGTTAGGTTAGGTTAAAACTGTGACCTCCTACGCACGAGCCGAGCGAGCGAAGCGAGCGGTGCCGCGGCAGCGGCCGGCGAGTGGCAGACACGACTTGCATTAATAGAAAAAAATATATTGTTTTTAGTAGGTTATCCGGAACGCAACAATTTAGATTAGGTTAATTTCTTTAAAAAAAAATGGGTAGGTTAGGTTAGGTTAAAACTGTGACCTCCTACGCACGAGCCGAGCGAGCGAAGCGAGCGGTGCCGCGGTAGCGGCCGGCGAGTGCCAGAAACGACTTGCATTAATAGAAAAAAGAGATTGTTTTTAGTAGGTTACCCGGAACTGAATTATTTAGATTAGGTTAATTACTTATTTTAAAAAAATGGTTAGGTTAGGTTAGGTTAAAACTGTGACCTACTATGCCAGGAACGACTACATTATATAGAAAAAGAAGAGCACACATTGAGCGCCATTTATGATTTACCTCCTGCCCACTTAGTAGTTCACATTTTTGTCATTGAAGTTTGACTGAATAGGAAAGGGTGAATTGAAAACTGACGATACTAAATAAGTATTTGGCTTATTTGATTTTGCATAAAAACTGTTATTCCAAATGAAATATTTGACTAAATAAAAAATGTTAGAAGTACTAGTTGGTAAACAAGTTATAGTTTAAACGTTCATTTGCCAAACATTAGGTTTGCGTTACAACTTTTTGTGAATAGATTTTTTGCCAAGTAATAATTTGGCAAATGAAATTATGCGAAAAATTTTTTGGGAAGTGAAAATTTGTCAAATTCCTTTTGGTCAAACAAGGGAGACCCCATTTTTTGTAACACAATTAAGTAAATTGTACTATTATTTTTTTGACCCAGTAGTTAAGGTCTTGCCTCTCACGCACGAGGTTGTGGGTTAAATTCCGGGCACTTGCCAATGCAGCTTTTTCAATGCATATTATTCTGTACTTTCTAAGTTCATTTTAGACATCACTGACATCAGTGAAGGAAAACATCATGGGGTAACCGGACTTATAATGAACATAAGTCTGAAATCGCCAACCCGTCTTGAGCAAGCGTGGTGATCAATGCTCGTATGAAAAAGACTATATATGAAAAAGTTAACAAAAAGCATAAAATCTTTCCCTTGACAAAGTTTAGGTGTAAGAAACAGGTTCAGG
The DNA here is from genome assembly GCA_946251885.1 of Cosmia pyralina. Taxonomy (NCBI): domain Eukaryota; kingdom Metazoa; phylum Arthropoda; class Insecta; order Lepidoptera; family Noctuidae; genus Cosmia; species Cosmia pyralina. Next base: position 1,512,443 of record OX276345.1, read on the forward strand.
ATTGGCTGCTTGGGCTTAGTTACGCTAAAACGGAGAATCTTTTATCTGTCAACTATTAAAGTATTCATCATCACATATACACTAATGGCCTGGCCACGACATTGCGCGAATTGAGGCGCGGCAAGCGTTTTATCTGTTTATTGCGCGGTCGAGACGCGCAACGCACTGCGGCTAGTTGGGATCACACGCAATGAATTAGGAAAACCCCGCCGCTGCCGCCGCCGCGCAATGTCGTGGCAGGGCCGTAACATTCATCACATTCATACTTACACTCATCACATGTGTATGTGTAGTTACACACACTCATCACATACATACTTACACTCATCACTTACACACTAACACATCACACACATACTTACACTCATCACTTACACACTAACACTCATCGCATTCATACTTATACTCATCACATACTTAGTTACACACACTCATCATATACATACTTGCACTCATCAGTCATCACTTGCACACATACATTTGGTTACCTTTTGGTCCTAAGTATAATTAAGTAATTATACAGAAACCATTGCATTTGTTAATGTATCTTTTGAAATTCATATTATATTATTGGTCGAAAGAGACTGGATCCTGCGACACAGGGTATCCTAGTGCGGGATCCAGCGTCATACCAATCTAGCGTAACATGTTTATGAATCAATAAACTTCTTTTACTTTTTTTTCGTGCCTTCTCTGTATAAGAAGAGGTTTTTGCCCTACAGTAGGATAATACTAGGCTGCTATAATTATTACTTATCTATACAAAAGCCGCAATACTAGTAATGTCGACATTACAAGTAAATAATCTTGAATAAAAGGTATGCAGATCAAGTTTATTCTGCATTAAGAGAGCACTGAGATGCTAATAGGTCTGTGTAAAACCAGGAACCCGTTCACTGTGAATAAGACGATTCATCCATCTGATATAATCCCTTAAGCGTTCACAATAACTAGGTCATCTTTATCTTCAACCATAGCTCGGAATAATAATTATTTTCCACATTTTTTCTTATACAACTTGAGTTTTGTTTACAGACAGACACACAGACAAAAACCCGGCCAAATGTACTATGTCAGACCACGCACAATGAAGGGTTCCGTAGTTGAGATGAATTTATCTAAGGAACAAACTTAACTTTGTAGTTGAAAAACATGTTTTCCCATACATTGTTAAACGTCACGGTCAGTTCTCCAAATTGTAATATATTTTTTTTTTATGATTACATTACATATCAACGATTTGCGAACATTTTTAAACGACTTCAAATAAAAGAGGTTTCTCAATTCGACCGTATATATTATTTTTTTACTTTTTTTTATGTGTGCTCGCGGATAACTTTGTCGTTTATGAACCGATTTTAATTATTCTTTTTTTGTTGTAGAGGAGATATCCCAAGGGCGGTACCATGATAAGGAAACCAGGATCAGATGATGGCATCCCAGAGAAATCGAGGGGAACCTTCAAATATTATAGGCACATATATAGCGATTTGGCTATTTTTTATAGTAACTCGTGCATTTGTTCCCGGAAAGCACCATTCGGTGAAGTGGAACTGATGAGGAAGACCACAGATGGCCATCGGAACTACTCATTATCACTTTGTAGTATTTTTTTTGAAGTCAGTTGTTTTTTGTTTGTAAAAAGTTTTTTTCCTTTATTTGCTCTGTGAGACCTTGCTTCTTGCCAAATTTCATGATTCTAGGTTCGGTAACCTAGAATCAAAATAAATATCAAAATAAATGGCCGTATTTTTTTTATTGCGTTGACTTACAAGCTACGTACGAGTTTACTTTTGGAGTTCTAAAAAAATCAAGCTTAACGCAATCACCTACGTATTTGATATTAATTTCAACTTGATACCTCCACGCGTTCCTGAAAAAAAGGGTCTTGACAAACTGACAGACAAACGGACAACGAAGATATCCTATAAGGGTTCCTTCCGTTTTTTCCTTTTGAGTTACGGAATCCTAAAAAGTGATCTTATAAAGGTTCCATTTTCCGACAAAGTGCTATTATAATTACGTAATGAAAATTCTATTTATTTTATAAACATTGGCAGAAGCAAACAATTTTCCTGTTACGAATTTGGGACGAAATTATATTTTGCGACAAAATTCTGCGTAACATAGCTCTTTAAACTTCGCCAACCGTATAATATGCATGTAATCTTACAATATTATAATGGCGTGCTCGCCCCACATTCAAGCTGGGAAAGTTTTAAATAATAACCTTTTACATTTTTCATTTAAAATTATGACGTCAAACGAAATAAGTCACGGCTTTTTGTTGTATTAAAGAGCCTACTTTTAGACTTATAAGGAAACTAAGAATAGATGCGTTTGTGGAATTAAAAAGTTGTTCAAAACTACGGAGTAATTGCGCGTTTTATTTTGACAGTTCATGCACGTTAATTGCGTTATTTACGTTCAAACTCAAATTCAAAGCATTTATCTCATTATACTCTTAAATAATCCTCCTACCCAGCAAACTGGACCGAGGTAGAGGGTATAAATAAAACGGACGGTTACTTTTTAATTCTTTAACCTCTTCCTTAAACAGGACTTTCAGGGTGGTGGTCGACGGGGCGCTATCTAGCGCTCGCCCGGTGCGCGCCGGTGTGCCGCAGGGGAGCTGCGTTTCACCGGCGTGTTACTCGCGTTATACCGACGACATCCCCACAACTTCAGAGGCCATGCTCGCGCTGTACGCTGACGACGCCGCGTACATCACTACTTCGCTTAATGCGAGGCACGCGGCGGTCAAGATGCAGCGCGCGCTCGACATGCTTCCCGAATGGCTGTCCAAGTGGCGGTTGTCGGTTAACGTGGGTAAGACGCAGGCGCTGGTCTCCGGTGCCGCGCCTCTCCCGCCACCCTTGAAGCTGCAGGGAGCCGACGTCGAGTGGTCGCCCCGGGTCAAGTACTTGGGGGTCACCATCGACCGACGGCTCTCAATGGGGTCACATGTCCGCGCGGTCGCCGCGCAAGGTAGGGTCGCCCGCAACCTCCTGCGACCGGTGCTCTCATCCCGCATTCCGGTGCGCGTCAAGTTGGGCGTGTACAAGATCTACATACGCCCAATATTGACGTACGCCGCCCCTGCATGGTTCGCCCTCACGAGCGAGACCAGCCGCAGGCTCCTCCGCGCGCAGCAGAGTCTGACGCTGCGGACAATACTAGCCGCCCCTCGCTTCGTGAGGAACGATGTCATACAGCGGGACCTCGGGATCGAGAGCCTGGACGAGTTTGTGCGGCGCCTCGCGAAGGGGATGTTCGTGCGTGCCGGCGCATCTGAGTGGCCTCATGTCAAACAGATTGCGCCCTGGCATACGCGCCCCCCTGACGCGAGAAGACCTTTGCCCCGCGACCTGATCGCGGACGAGTGACTCCATCCCCGGACTGGACTTCCTAGTGAGTCGCTCTCAGTTTACACGCGGCTCACCTGTGACAATAGACTCTACACATACATACATCTGTTGCGTGGCGCGTGCTAGGATAATTTAGGCGTGTCGCGTAGCAAACACCAGACATTCACCTCTATACAGGCATGTAAAAACACACGCGAAGGCGCAGCGTGGGCGTGCAATTCGCGTAGACACTGGGTGGCGTCACACAGTACAATGCCACCCACACACCCATTACACGGTCTCCCTAACCCGTGCCAGGCTCGGCTAGCTCTGAAAGTGGAGCGGGCGGGAGCCACTCATCCCTTCTGTAGGAACGTCGAGTCCGTATCTCTGTCGCAGGTCGCCTTCTGCTGGGCTTCCCTCATGTAGGTGGGGGTTCCACCTGGTAGGGGTTGACCGCCGGGATACGGTGAAGAAAGCGGCGCTGATTAGCAGCGTCGTGGCGTGCCTACAGACACAGATATAGCAATCATTCACAGGGACGCGCATATTCGCGTCCCATCATCTGTTAGGCCGCAGTAGGCCGTCAAAATGAGGGGCCCGTAGTTACGGGCCAACGTATGGCGCCCGCGGGAGAGGGCCTATGCCCCGTGACCGCCTGCCGCACCCCCTTGCGGGGGTGCAGCGACAGCTCGACAGGTTTTAATTCATTCTGTGTTCGGCTCTCGGACGTGACGGACATTTTGGTAGTGCTTAGTACCTGTTATAAATATTTGTAGTTTCAGTACTTTCAGCTCTGTGTATATCTATTTTTGTTATTTGATATTTTTGTTAAGTAAAACCATTTGTAAGGAATATAACTTCTTAGGTTGATAGTGCTTTGTTTCTATTAATATTAACCGCTTCTGATATCTAACAATACTATAAAAGAAAAGTCCTGACTGACTGACTGACTCATCAACGCTCAACCCAAACCCTTGAACCTAGAAAGCTGAAATTTTGCTGTTGCCCATTCCAAAGCGTAGTAGAGATTAACCATTCTAAAAATGAACGCCCCTACACAACACGTGATTATTTTAATGTGTGAGAGGAAATACTTATTGCAACACTTTACTTGTGTGCAACTAATCGTGTGATCAGTCCCGGTAATAACATTGTACGGCGGAGAGCATGCGCTTAGTATGGAACGACACGTTCGATCTGCCGCGCGTTCGTGTCATTTATACACTAGTTGGCCAACAAATCCGACTGTTTGACGTTTGGGCAAGTCGGGTAGGTACCGTTTGCATAAAAAAAAACTGTGTTATTGTGTATATTTTTATGTGTGTTAGTCTGTAAGGTATTTATTTATTTTAGTTGTTGACCGTACTCGCCGGTGACTGAGCAACCAATGACAAAGACCAATTACTCGTATGTGTATTGCGTCTATACACATGTGTATTCTTTGCATGTGAGCGTAACCGCTGTGGACGGGCGTTCATTTTTAAAATGGTTTATCTCTAGGTTCCTATGGAGAATAACGGAAAAAAACTCCATGGACACTCTTTTAATTTAAATCAAAATATTCTTACGACGGTTACATCCTCATCATTGTTGTTGAGTAGACAAATTTTTCAAACTTAAGAAGAAATGGATTAACAAAATCCTTCAAAGTTCTTGGATTGTGATTGAAAGTATTACGCTATTGGTATGCTGGCCAGAAAATCAGCAAAATAAGTTAGAAGAAAATTCACGTAGCTACATTCAAGGGCAAAAATAGATAAACTAGGCCACACGTCAGTGCGTTACAAAACTAGTAAAAGCTGGCCGTTTATTGTATTGAAACTCCGTAGGTACTAAGCTAGGCCAGCTCAAGGTCACATAGTTACCAACGACGTGTGGTCAACTGTACGTTTAGTAATGATGCCTGGGTAAAAAAAAAGAAATTCTGTTTAGTCCGTCAGTCAGATATTTCTGAGTGTGTGTGTGTGTGTGTGTGTGTGTGTATGTTTACCACACAACACCACTCATAAAACGCAAACGCATAAAACGCACTCAAGAACGCATAAAAATGCAAACGCATGTAAACGCATTAATGTTGGGAAGTGGGGATTTGCTACGTCACAACTATAACAAACTACGTATAAAATCTAGCAAGGAGTGATGTGAAACCACATTTTTATTCAATGTATCGCCGTAATCTTTTGATTACGTAAAAAACGAAAAAATACGTGTTCAATATTTTTTAATAATCTATAAAAAAAATACATTTTTACTCATCATTCCTATTCCTCCAACCAATTCTTTAAACCTACAATTCGCAAAGATTTTTACTAAAACCTAGTCAAATATAAACGATTTTAGCACTCTGTTATTATACAAGAAATACTAAATGAAATACCAATTTCATTAGAGAAATAAATGGTACTTAATTATTTAACGGACTGTCTTTTCGGCCGAACCGTGTTGTTGCTAGGCAACGGGCTGGGTATCTGTTAATAGACTTAACTTTAGGTGGATAACGACATTATTTAGGCTGGGTTATTCTCGGGCTAAAAGGTCACCGAAATACCCTTAATCCCACATTAGAGCTAGGACATTAGGCATCTAAGACCCCTACCCATATGGAAGACGATTGTGTCTGATCCTGTTGCAAATGGCCTATTTCTTGCTGTTTATATTGTGATGTTGAATGTAAACAAAACGCTTTGGTTATTTTATTTTGGAGATTTTCTATTCAAATATAGAAAATAGAAAATATTTATTATTAAATATAAATTTAAATTTATTTATAAATATTTTTTTTTTTTATAGAAAATATTTTCATTAATAAAAATAGAAACCATGTATTTTGCTTACTTGACTGCAGGCTTAAATGGCGGACACATATTCAAGCCAAGAGAAATCAGCTCGTTCATTATTAAACACGGGAACCTATACGCTCCTTAGATGAAATTCTGTCCTACCGATAGAAAATAAACTACTGGTGTACAACACTATCTTGAAGCCAATTTGGACCTATGGCATCCAACTATGGGGAAGACCTACTGTCTCTAACATCACCATGCTCCACAGATTACAAAATCTCATCCTTAAAATATCACAAATGCATCATGGTTTACAAGAAATTGCTAGGTTCAGGAAAATCTTAACCAAAACACAGTGCATCAGGACAGAACGCTACGAGCACGCCTAAAGAATCATCATAATCCTTTGGAAGCGGGATCATAAAAGGCGGATGAAAAGATTAGCTGTAATGGAACTTGCCAATGGTAACTACGACATGTTGCCATGAAATACTCGTATATGTATATGGGAAATCTCGTTGAAGAAACTAGTCTGCACTATCAAATCCAATAACAAATCTGCTCACAGTGCTGGGACTGGATCGCAGAAAAAAATAAGAAAACAAAACCGGCCAAATGCGTGTTGGATCACGCACAATGTGTGCCCCCATTGTGCGTGATGTCCCGTAATTGGGATGAATTCATTCCAAGAACAAACTGGAATGAAAAATTTTTGTCTATTTTCTTAAATTTATTTTAAAATTATAAAAATAATCTATTGGAGACCCTCACAGTAAGCACTTTCATTTGATATGTCACACTATACATTTTGCAAACCTTTTTTTTTTAATTTTCTTGTTTGCCCCAAAAAAGCGATTCCCTTCAAAATTCATTTATTTACGTTACACGTCCGTGTTTGGGTCACAAAAATTCCATCGGTCCATTAAATTCGCAGCAAATCGGTTGTGACAGACGGACAGACAGACAGACACACGAGTGATCCTATAAGGGTTCCATTTTTTTAGGGTTCCGTACCTCAAAAGGAAAAAACGGAACCCTTATAGGATCAATCGTGTGTCTGTCTGTCTGTCTGTCCGTCTGTCACAGCCAATTTGCTCCGAATCTAATGGACCAATTAAGTTGAAATTTGGTACACATATGAATTTCTGTGACCCAAAAACGAACCGGTAAAGTAAATAAATGAATTTTGAATATAGACGTCACTTTTGGGGGGCAAATAAGAAAATTAAAAAAAAAAGGTTTGCAAACTACACCATGTGGCATGTCAAATGAAAGGGGTTACTATGAGGGTCTCAAATATATTTTATTTTATAATTTTAAAAAAAAATTGTTTTAAAGTTATTTAAGATAATAGACGAAAATTGACCATTCCCCACCCTTTATTTCCGAAACTACTGAGCCTAAAATTTTGAAAAAAATACAGAAAATAGATTTTTACCCGTAGGTTACAGGAAAACCTATAAGAAGTCTGTGGTCTTAAAATAACAAGGTAAATCTATCATGTTATTCAACTACAATGTTAAGTTTGTTCTTAAGATAAATTCATCCCAACTACGGAACCCTTCATTGTGCGTGGTCCGACACGCACTTGACCGGTTTTTTTCTTTTTAGGTATGGAACCCTAAAAATATATTTGCTTATAATTTAGGTACCTACAGATAAAACGGAATTTTTATAATAACAGTACCGATATATTTTACCTTACGGCATGCAAAATAATAATTGCGGCATGCGTTTTTCGTATCTTAAATAAGTAGTATCTTATGATGACAGTCATTAAAATGACGCTGTTTATTAGAAATACATAAACCATGATCTAAATTTGCAATTGCAAAGTATAAAGAAGTAGACCCGATCACTTTTCAGGTCATTAAGTCCACTTCAAAAACCCTCACAATAGACAAGACGTCAGGTAGTGTATACATCCACGCTGTGCTACTACAACCCTACCCCAATATTAAACCAATACTAAGCTACTACATAATAGATGGTCGGATCTCAGTCGAGCCGAAAGTCCATTACTCAGTATCGAGTAGTATCGAGTCATTAATCGAGCCGCTGACGATTAACGTTCCGATCGTTAATCAAATGTATTTGGATTCAACCAACTCGCTGCACTGGCTTTTCGATTATATTTATGATAACAATGTGCTGTTGTGCTGCGTATCATAATGCATATATGATTTTGGTTGATGGAAAACGCCACCTTTATTTATTATATTGAAGAAGCTATACGATTTATACATTACTGGCTTTCGCCCGCGTGGATGTCGGAAATTATCCCACGGGAACGTACTACCGGGTTAAAAAATGTCCTATGTCCTAATCCAGGTAATGGTGTACCCATGTGCCAAATTTCATCGAAATCCGTTAAGCCGTTTTAGCGTGAAAGCGTAACAAAGAAACGCGTCGAGAGTCTAGAGTCGCGTTGCGCCTGTCTGCACAAACAGGCGCGCCTTGAATCGCCGCCAACTGCGTCTAGACACGAAAGTACTAAAAAATTTCGTAGCGCCGAAAGTGCGTTGAGTGCACAACCGCCACGGACCGCCATTCAAAGCCGTCAGTTTCGATACATTGTTTGGAAACTGTTGACAATGCTGCTTCTAGCAGTAGCCACGGTCTCCGTGATCCAACCAACCATGCTTAGTGGCTAATCTTTTGCCCCAACAGCACACAGAAAAAATATTATATAAATCAATATCAATCTGTCTAGCCTTTTCCCAACTATGTTGGGGTCGGCTTCCAGTCTAACTGGATGAAGCTGAATACCAGTATATTACATGGAGCGACTGCCTATCTGAGCTCCAGAACTCGGCAACTGGGTAATAGATACCCCTTCATAAGACTGGTTGTCAGAGTTTCGGGCTTTTGACGACCTATAACGATTGTCAAAGATCCAGAAATGCCAGCCGGGACCAACGGCTTAACATGCTGTCCGAGGCACGGAGGAGTCTCGGTATGTAATGATGGTCACCCATACACGGACCAACCCCGGCAAGCGTAACTTGACCTGATGGATAGACCCGTGCGGCTGTTATTACTTAGCCACGAGCTCCACTTAAAGCAATAAAATATTCTAACAATAAACCTCATGCATGAAGCTTTTACCTCTGCCTAATTGACCTTCGGGAAAAACACCCCAAAGTAGGTGAAAGGATACCCACACTTCGCTAATAAGTTCGATCAGACTCCGGGTTGCTACTAAGAATTTCCTAATGGAAACACGGAATAAGACTCAAGTTTGTACACATTATTCTGGGACACCCAGTATTTTTATCAAGATACAACTGAATAATGTACACAGAGAATTTTTTCTACCTAGTTTGATTTTTCACTCTCAATATTTCATATTGTTTCCGTTGGAACTGTAACATAATTATATTCTCATTAGTTGTTAAAATAATCAACCTAGGATCATTTTTCATCTATTTAAATAAAAAGAGAAGTCCTGACTGAATCATCAACGCCCAGCCCCCCCTGTCCCTTGGACCTAGAAAGCTGAAAATTTGCACAATCGGAACCAGTGTGCAAAACAGCTTTATAATGTAAACAACGAATAAGGAAGGATTTTTTGAAATTCAACCCCTAAGAGAGTAAAATAAGGGTTGAAAGTTTGTATGGAATATCGTCATTTTTGTAGTTTAAACTGGTATTTTTTTTTTTCTGGTACTGGTTTTTTATTGGTTTTTGGGTTTTTTTTTTTTGTATTATTTTTTGGTTCTGGCATTCTGGTTAAAAACTAAAAACCATGTGTTTCAATGTTTTTGGAAAATCATCCCCTAAGGGGAAAAATAGGGAATGAAAGTTTGTAAGGAAAAAATTAGTATTAAGCCTTTTGTTTAGAAATTACAAATGACGTGTTTTGGCGTTTTTAGAGAATCATCACTAGGGAACAATGACTTTACTAAGTTCCGTACCTGTAAGTAATTAGGGTTAGTTACTACTTTTTTCAAAATTTTCACGGGATTTGGACTAAAGAGGATTTATATTTTCGCTTAAAAGTTGCCTTCTTTGGCATGCAAATAGGTCATTTTGCGATCCGTTATAGATTCCGTTACTATTGTTAGGTTTTAGGGTTTGTATCCTCCAGCAATTTATATCAATCCGCGCGCCACTCCTCCTATACTATACAAAGTAGTGCGGGAAGACATTGCTTACCTGGATTAACACAACGTAGGACGTTCCCATGGGATATTTTCCGATATCTACGCGGACGAAGCCGCGGGCAAAAGCTAGTCAAACCGTTGAGCCATACACTGCCGTAGCCGCACACTACTTAATACTGTCTCACTATGAAATATACGTCAAAATGCTTAAGATGACTTAGGTAGGTAATGTCTAACAGAAATTAGTGAAATTAATTAGACTTTATTGTTTATCATTCAAATTCCCGATCTGCATCGTTATCAAAATAACCCAGAAAATGTTTTTACCCAGTTCTTTTTTCTTATCTGAATTTAACGTTTTTCCAATATTTCCACGTAACGTACTTTGTAATTGGATCCTGTGCTGTTATTAAAACTTATTAACGTTCTCTCAATTATGACAAACAAACTCGACAAATTTTTAAGCGGATTAATACTTATATGAAACAATATGTGTTGTTATAATGAGAACGATTCCGATGATTCTTAATGATGACTGTTAATTAATGTTTTCGAAACTCATTTTTTGTTCAAATTTTATATTAAATTTTATGTATTTTTAACACTATTGTGTCTGATCAATAATTATTTTATTAAAATAGCTTTAAACATAACTCAACCAAAAAAAAATACCATTGCTAGGTACCATCGCGGACATTTGCCGTACTTTTCGACCTTATGCCTAAGGTAATAAGGTTGAAAAGTGGTTCACGGCAAATGTTAATGATATTACAGTCAGCGTCAGTAATATCGGGACGAATAGACTGTTCAAATGATCTAAACAACTATGAAAATGAAATATTAACTCAATGACACAAGGAATGTTTCAGATTGAAAACGTCATTACACGACAACTGTCATTCTGACAAGAACTTTATCGAATTGAGATAAAGATAGAGTATTTATTTATTTATTTATCAAGAACAATTTATATTGTGTGTGATACATTACATACTTCATTAACTTAATTTAATATTAATATAAATTCTAAAAGTATATAATATATAATGTATAATATATAATGTATAATGTATATAGTATATAATGTAGTTTTTTTTTAATGTACGGATAGTACATTAAAAAAAACTACATTTACACTACATTAAATTCATTCCCAAAAAATTACACTTTGAACAAAAATCACGCGTCGAATTTAATCCTCTCGATTTTCACGTGAAAATAAAAGTTATTAAAAGTAAATAACAAGGGTCCTCAATAAATCCGGTGCGAATAAAAACTCGGGGTATAGATATTAAATTTTCAAGCCGACGCGGAAATGTCAGGATTTCAGCACATACATTTATAATGAAGTGCAGAAATTCGGCGAAATACCATGGGGACGTGCACTCGGGACGGTCAGATAAAATGTGCTTGAGACGCTTTTAGCCGAGCTGAAAGCTGAATTTTAGGTTTGTGTCGCTATTTTATGCTTTGAAAACGTTTTAAAAACATTTTGGATTGTTCAACGTAGAACATGTTTTAGTCCGTTTGCTGGATGTTCCCAAATTAATTGCCTAAGCTTTTGACATGACGGTGTTCAGTCATTTTAAGCCAAGTCTCTGAGATTAGCTTTAACATTTTGTTTTTTGTAACTATTCAAATGAAACATAATTATCGCTTTTAGCATTAAGTTCTGTGTAAACATTAATTGCGAACTACACAGTGCGACTTGTTTACTAAACTTGGTTTCAATATTAATTCCCAAGGTAAACCGAGTACTTTAACTAAGATACTATAGAGTGCCAAGTGGCACTCAATGTATCTTAGTTCGGTATTTAATAGGTACCTTAACGACTAGTGAAAGCCAACTACTACCTACTTGAGAGTTTACTGGGCATGTATATAATTATAATGTTAGAAGCAATTTCTAGTTAGACATAGATTTTGATAAGCTTCTCGAATCAATCATGAATCAACCTAAATTAATTTATTTCAATCACTGAATTAACAAACTCGGCCTATCTAAACCTACGACTAAACATAGGTACGTTAGTACTATTATTTATTCTAGGGCACTCCAGATATCAGGTATTAATATTATTTTTGCAATAAAACATTCTTAAAATTACTTTTTCGCGTAAATTTTTAATAAATATTCAACATTCTCAATCCACTATTCACGTATTTAAAATTCCAAGTATTCAATTATTACAGTTTCGAGCAAAAAACAGGTTATTAAAAACATACATTTGACGAAACACAACAAAGGCGAACCTTACCCTCATTTGTGAGAATTTTTCCTGTACCGAATCACAGTCATAATCAGCACTTGATCGTAAGTCGAAAATAATTGCACCCTGACATACGGGCTGACACGTCAACGTGCAGGTTGATTAAAAACGATTAAGGCGAATACCAGCGTGTATTGTTAGTGCACGACAGATCGGGGTCACTGACGTCACACCCGTAGTCCAGTTCCAAACGTGGAATAAGTAAAAGAACGGTTACAGCACGAGCGAAAATAAACTTTATTGTCTTTGTTTCAGAGTTGGTGTTACTTTGCTAAGTAAAGTAATAAGAATCAGGGCAAATTTACGATATACATATAAAAGTGGGAAGGCTGCGGTCGTATTTTTTATAACTTGACAAATACAGATGTTATAGCTCGTAGATCTTGCGTTACGCAAATATTAACAAGTGGTAAGTCAACATCTTGCTCCGCACTTTTATAGAACTCAACGAAGGTTTTATTAGAATTTTTTTGCAATATTTGAATACCGTCGATGGAAATGGTACCAATACCGTACCTATGCAGTTAATTTCACGGATGAATCTTCAAGAGAATTACAGCTTTTCAAATACGAATAATCCCTGAATCAATCAACGCGTTAAGGAAATTAATCAACCAACGAGTTGAGTTAATTAAGCAAGTAACAAACTAATTAATTTGCGATTAGTAGTCAGTTCCAGTTCACTCGGTTGAATATTTGATAAATCTATCAATAAATTTACTCAAAACTAATAACTAAACTAAACTAGTAATTGTTATCAAAATTGTCTCGCGTTCCTAATTTTTATATGTAGTCATTTCATAATATCTATTTTGTAAAAGTCAAAACACACCCGTCATTCTTTGACGTTGCATGATATGGTTAAGACCCGGCGAATTGGCGAAGTATGTTAATTATTAATAATTAATTCTCTGACTGTACAATCTCTATGAATAAGACCGTGCACACAACTAAACAAAACCGTTTTTCCTATCGTTATATAGTTTGACTTGAAAGAGCATGGCAGTTGGGAGTTTGTCATTCTCACTTAAATGTCTCGCTGATGTGCGACGTGATGACGTGTGTTGGATCATTCGGTTCCATACAAAATGGTTGAGCTGGATGGTGCTGATCCACGCGTCATGTTCGTGAACGGGCGCCGTCAGTTGAGACTGGTCATCTCTTATCTGCCAGAGCTTAATTTTAATTTTATATTTTGACTTGTTTTTAAGTATTTTTTTTTTTTGACATTGTTCTCACATGTAGAAGCAACAAAAATAATGTACCCAGGATGTTGTATTACTTATCTTGATTTAAAAGAGTGTCCGTGGAGTTTCTTGCCCGTTCTTCTATCTATCTATCTATCTACGGTCTACGTTTTGGAATGGACATCTATCTTCAACTTTCTGACTAACTGACCGACTCTTTGACAATTCAAAAGTGCCTGTAATTGGTTTAATTGAAATAAATGCTTTGAGCTTGAGTTTATCATTGAAAGAACAGTTTTTCGTTGTATTTATTAAAAAAACTTAATTTCGACAACTTTGATTATGACCACGACATGACAGTTACCAATTCTTTCATAGGGCGATAATCTATACTAATAAAATTGTACCTCTTTTTTTATTAGTATAGACTTATATTATAAAGAGGTAAAATTTGTTGGTAAGTTTGTATGTTTGTAAGTTTGTATGTAGGGGGGAAATCTCCGGAACTAATGATCCAATTCAAATTTTTTTTTCACTTGTAATATTATAAAGAGGTAAAAGTTTGTGTGTGGGGTAATCTCTGGAACTACCAGTCGGATTTGAAAAATTCTTTACGCATTTGATAGTCCAATTCTTGAATAAGGTTATAGGCTATTTAAAATCACGCTATGATCCTTAGGAGCGGATCAAAAAGAAAAAAAGCGGTAAACGAAGTAATAGCAGGGGCTGGCGTTGCGATGTCACGTGGTGGGTCAGAGAAACAAGAAATTTCACGGGGACTAAGTCGCGCGCAGAATCTAGTCTGACATAAGACGCTTTTGTCTACGTCTGTGCGGAGTCTTACGCCAAAATTAATCTCACCACGCCTGAACGGGAATAACTCGGTATTAAATTAATTCAAGTGGAAACCCCTTTTCTAAGTTTATGAGTACAATATAATCTAGGCGGGCACTGCTAATAATTTTCCTTTAGAAACGTGTGCCTGTGTTCTACTTCTAAAAACCGGCCAACTGCGAGTCGGACTCGCAAATGAAGGGTTCCGTACCATATCGTACAAGATTTAACACTGTGTAAATAAATATTTTCGTAAAAGAAACAAGAGAGGCGTTATATCAATTTGTAAACATTTCGGGATTCCCTTTAATTTTAAACTTTATTTAATAGTATTACTCACTTTTTGAAAATTTCATGTGTCTACGGATTACGGTTCAAAAGATATAGTGATTGATAAGGTCGAGAAAAAATCACGTCTCTTTTACGGTAAATCAAAAAAAAAAAGGGGGAACCCATTTAATTTTAATTTACTTTTTTATTATGTTGTTTGTGCTTAAAAATCGCAAAGATAACTTTGTATTTCATAATGATACTGTGAATCACAAGGTTATTTTTTGCAGTTCCAGAAAATTACCCATATTTATACAAAATACCTAATGAATCGGCGTTTTTACTATTTGTTGATTAAATAAAGTATATGGTACATGATATACAGAAGTTTCAAATTCCTAACTTGTTTGATTGATGCGATACCTAGAGCTCGTACAAAAATAAGAATTGTTTTTTTTTTCGAAATGAAAAGTTTATAGTAAGTAATTTTTAACTTTCTATTATTTTTATTATTTGTTTTAATAGCCGTAATAGAAATACACAATCTGTGAAAATTTCAACTTTCTACTTATTACGGTTCATACAGCCCTGTGACAGACAGACGGACGGACAGTGGAGGCTTAGTAATAAGGTTCCGTTTGGTACCCTTCGGGAACGGAACCCTAAAAATTAAAGTTTACTTACGGTAAAATTACATTTAACGTTCTTGCTGTCTGCTTGGAATCTTGATTATTTTAGAAATTATTTTACATTTTAATTAATTCATGTTTTATTAAAAAAAAATATCATTCGAATTATTTCGATAAGCCTGATACGATATTTTAGGTGTACATATTTTATAGTAGAAATTTGTTTTAGTCATCCTCTATTACAAAAACAAAATACACAAAAAATTGGCTGATTCTGAACAACAAACAATAACATAATACCCGATAAAAAACCACAATAGAAATAGCCGTCCGAATTAGTTCGCCTATAAACGTCCCAAGTTTATCCGGGTGACACAATCTCACCCGGGTATTTATTTTAATTCGGCCTGGTTTGATCTTCCATATACGGCCGGCGATCCGGTTATTATTAATTGAATTTATAAAGCCGTCCGGCCTTTGTTGGATCAAATGGGTTGAATGAGGCTTTTTTGCAAGAGTTAAGCTAAAATATTCGTTGGAAATAGGTTTGGAAAGGATTTTTTTATTAATATTCTCATTTCTAGTTGGGTCGAGAATTTTGAAGGACATACGTAATTAATTTGGGGGTTGTTTCTTTCAGTTATTAATTAATACACGTAAGTATTATTTTATAATCAAAACGGATATGACAGTATGAAATAGGTCCCTTTTAATTTTCATGTAAATTGTCCCAAATAAAAAATTGGCTGATAGCTTTAAATTTGGCTTCTAAAACTTTTATGAAACGATTAAAAATAAACGTGAGTTGACAGTGAGCTCACTCAAAATATAAAAGTTGTGTATATTTTTTCAGTATTTACATTTTGTCAGCGTTGCCTATGTCACCGTTATGTTGCGAGTGTGCGATAAAGTGATATTCCTGCACACAGCCTAAGTTCACTGAATATACAGGGTGGAATTTTGTAATGCCACCTGAATGGGAAAGTACTCTTAATACTGTAGATAGAAAATTTTACTCAAAGAAAACATTCCTTTATTTTTGAATTTAAAGAAAACTGCTTTCAAAGATTTTCGAAAATTCGCTTGCCACACCCGGGAATCGAACCGACTAAAATATCTAAAAATTACACCCTTTTATTGCATTGATCGTTAGGATCAATTATAAGGATCAAATCTCTCTAAGAATCTTGATAAATTAAATGAAAGGAAAACCATGAAATCTTAAATTATTTTAATTATTTACAAAAAATAGTAAATTATAAGTCCAGATTTCATGGTTTTCCTTTCATTTCATTTACCAAGTTTCTTAGAGAGATTTGATCCTTATAATTGATCCTAACGATCGATGCAATAAAAGTACAGGTTGTAATTTTTACAGATTTTAGTCGGTTCTGTTCCCGGGTGTGACAAGCGAATTTTTGAAAATCTTTGAATGCAGTTTTCTTTCTATTCAAAAATAAAGGAATGTTTTCTTTGAGTAAAATTTTCTATCTACAGTATTAAGAGTACTTTCCCTTCAGGTGGCGTTACAAAATTCCACCCTGTATATTGACATCTGTGAAGGCGGATGTAGGTATCTAACAAGATGTGTTTTCTTTTATATTTATTTTATTTCCTTACAAAAAAAAAAAGAAAATAATATCCAGTGTCAAATAAAATACATGCCAGTATCATCTGTCACTCCAGTAATCTGATTGTCGTTCGTATAGAAATTCGCGTTTTACTGTACAAAGCTTCGATCTTTTGTTCCGACATCCTCCTTTATATTTTAGGGTGAAGATTTTATTAGCTTTGTTTTCAAGTAGGGACAATGAAATGTAATTGGTTTTTGTAGTGTTTTGGTACTATGTGTCTCATCCCGACTAACTTCGTTTTATTACTAACAAAATATGGACAAAAATACCTAATCTGAATTAACCGAATTTTATTTTTCATTTAATTTAATTAAATCATTTTCACCCACGTAAACCGGTATAAAAACTAACTTATGTATCAATCCAGGATTAAGCTATCGACATACCAAATTTCATCCATATCTGTCCAGTCGTTTGAGCGTGTAGAAGTAACAAATATACAAACATACACACACACTCACTCACAAACTTTCGCCTTTATAATATTATTGTGATTAGTTCAGAAACTTGGTAGGTACCATACCTACCAACCTTTTCTAAAAACCTTTAAATGTCACTAACATTCGCTTTACAAAACCTTACACAAACTCGATCTCATATATAAACTGATAATTATTAATAAACCAACTCCAGCGCTGTGGCGTACGTATTAATTATGAACTATTTAGATAATAATCCCCTTCCTCATCTGATGCGGGTAATTACCACGCCTATTGAAACGTAATAATTATTATTATTAACTACATATAGCTTGTATTTATTCCGTCTTATTACAAAACAAGGTTCATCTTCAAACTCAGGTTTAAATCATGGACCCTTTTTGGAATTTCGAACTTTATTCCGACACATTAAGATGTCAGTTTTACAAAACTGACAACTTAGTACCGGACTAAATTGTCAGTTTTGTATAAAGAACTGTATTTCTATCACAGCTAGGTTCTTATTACAAAAACTGGCTCGATGGTTTAAACCATGACAGAAGAAAAACCTCGTTTTGTAATAAGACCGATTGAGTTTATATCATGTCTTGTAAATAAGGTGTCTTGAAAGGTAAGAGCGACGATACTTAATAGAGCGTTAGGCTCTTCTATTAAAGTATTCAGATATTTATGTTATGTTGTCAGTAATAATTATAATAAATAAAATAAAAATAAAAAAAATTATGGCATATTAAAATAACGTCTATCAGTGTTTTGATATAAAAGAGTTTATAACGCGAATGCATTACTGACCGCTCCCGCCACAAACCGCACGGTTCTGGCGGGAACGCCTATCGTTCCCGCTTGGCCAATCAGGGCAAGTCGAAGCTTCTGGAAGATTCTAGAAGCTTCCTTAAAAACAGATGAAGCGCAGCCTTATTATTGACATTTTTAGCTGTCTGTCCTCCGTCAACTGGGCTGTACACATCTTGAATAGTATTTTTACAAAACTTTATCTTCACCCCGAATCCTATTATTGTTTATAGCACATACCTCAGATAATGTGTTTATGTTAAAAGTTGTATAAAGTGAATTAAATTCCGTTGACCCGTCATTCGTAGCAATGTATAACCTTATGAACCCCATAGGTTCATGTCAATATGTGCTCGAATGTCAACCGAACCACATAGGTTCACAACTACGGTAAGGCCGCGGTAAGGTACCATCGGATGATGGTATTTTACTATGGGACCAAACCTGAAATCGCGAAACAAAAATCTGCTGTTGTGTGTAATTGGTTTAATTGAAATAAATACTTTGAGTTGGAGTTAATTTTAAAATAGTCATTTTAATATTCATCACCGCTTCGTGAAAAGCATACTCGCAGACTTTTTTGCGTATTAAGTGATTTTCACTCCGACAATACGGATTTTTTTCCTTATATTGACACACTTAATGAACGAATGATTTATTCATTTTCGTTCATGTTAATTCAATCCAACTTCGCTTTCTTTCAAATTATTAACGTAAAAAAGTAGATAAATGCTAAGTATTTGACAGTCACATTAGCATCAAATTGACTTATTTTTTTAACACTAAAAAATTATCTTACCAACAAGTAAAAAGAACATTTTCATAGTAGGTACTTTACAGTCACATTAGCAAAAAAATGGCTTTAAAACAAATCTTTACTAAATATAGTCCCGAGGTTAGGTCAGAATCAATATTTAATAACTGACTATGAAAACATAAAGATAGTTTCAAATGAGACGTTTTGCGGCGAAAAAACGCAGCGATCTACATTGGTATAGGTTTCTATTGAACGGGGATCGAGTACTTAAATGTAAAAAAAAAAATAGTGGAATGCAAATCATCATTTTTTGTTCAACAACTAAACTAAAATTAGAAAGTTTGCTTATTGTCAGACGAGTTAAATTGATAAAAATTAGATATGTCTTAAATTAATTACAACTGTAAAACTAATTTCAAGCTGTGACATAAGGCCAATTCATACGTCTTTTAAACAAGTTTAGACGTAATATTTAAAATTCATCTTAAAATGAGAGTATATCATCCATTAGTTAGCTTTTGAGAAATTAGAATTACAAGTTATGCAGAGGTACAGTCAGGGGAATTAACTCTTAAAATGTCGATTGTACACCATGTGTACAGATAACAATAGAATTTCAATTGTGTCTGCTAATTGGCGCGCGACGGGTTAGTTGATAAGCTACGTCAATTTGCCGTGTTATAGTAATGTCACATAACTGCCAAAGAATGACTGTTGTTAGATAGTTTAACAATTTAATTTTAACAAGTTTATCAATTTAAGTTAGTTTAAGTTTAACAATTTAAGCCAATTTGCTTCGTACGTAATAAATTTCCCTGACTTTACCTAAGCACAAAAATAACGGGTGTATTTTCTTTTTAACTTGCACTTAAGTGACTTATATGCTCCAAAAAGCCATTGGGATCACTCAGCGTATCATATTTCCATTAAGAGGCCAAACAGCAAATTGCAAATAAAAAACCTCCCATCATTAAGTTTTCAATTTCCCTACAGATACTCAATCTGCCTAGCCTTTTCCCAACTATGTTGGCGTCGGCTTCCAATCTAATCGGATGCAGCTGAATACCAGTATTTTACACAAAGCGACTGCCTATCTGACTTCCACAACCCAATAATTGGGTAATACAATACCCCTTGGTAAGACTGGTTGTCAGACTTCCAGGCGTCTGATGACCCGTAACGACTGTCAAAGATCCACGAATGACAGCGGGACCAACGGCTTAACGTGCTTTCCGAGGCACGGAGGAGTCTCGATATGTAAAGATGGTCACCCATCTACGGACCAACCCCGGCAAGCGTAGCTTAACCTGATGGATGGAACATGCGGCTATTATTACTTAGCCACGAGCTCCTCTATTAATTTCCCTAGAGATACTAAAAAACCTATTTTACTTATTTTAATCAAACTGGACAAACCCAGTTACTTTTACAAACACTATTAAAACATTGTTGTGCTGTGTTAGTATTCTAGTGTACTATTAAAACGAGTATTACGGCGTGTAGTTTAACTACAGTTAAATTTTATGGTATTGCCCAAGTTCTGGCTAAGTTGGACAACTGTTGCTTATTTGGTTGTAATGTATATTTGTAATAAAGATTAAAGAGCCTTTTTTTTGGGTGGGAAATCATCAAATGACTTCTCCCGCTCTGGGTTGAGCGGGAGGGCGTGTCAGACTTTTACTGACTAAAACCCACCCGTGTTCTTGCAGTTGCCTGTGCCAGGGCCGCCTGACAGGCGTCGTTTTTCGGACCCCATCATTGCTGACATCTCTTTGAGGCACGTGTGGAACGTAACGCGCCGTCGACCCGGGCCTGGTCCTATCCGGACGGCGAGTTACCCATTGCTCGCCGTTCGCGAGATTAAAGAGCCTGATATGTCATAATGAAATTTTTTATTTTTAAAGAAGAAAGTAAAAAAAATCTTGGATGCTGCACAAATTCATCGCGCGTAAGGAAATCTGAAACTAAACAAAAGTTTAATTACTGTAATGAGTTCACTACAAGTGATGGTACATACATGCTGTACATACAGCAGCAGGTCAAGTTAATGAAAACTGTCATATTTTCTCATTCCATTTTAAACTTCACTATCAACATTTTATGGCCTAAAATCATTTGGAGAAATTTGACAATTTGGCATAACCTGATGTGTTGTAATATTTAATTAGGCAGCCGTGAGGCACACACTGGTGTTGTTAAAACATTATTTTCACTTTTTTTTTCTTTTGTGTTTCACAAACTGTGTCCAAATAAACGTTTTTCTTTCTTTTCTTTCTCTCTTTCTAATTTGCTCAGTGATAAATCTGCTTCTGTACAGGTGATTGATGTTCATTGTCGTGAATTAGAGTCCGTACCGTAATTCACGACAATGAGCATGACTTGGTCCGGAACAGGTCTTATAATGTTTGCCACTCCTCCTACTTTCCTGTGATTGTGGGTATTTGTATGGTGGGCAACCTTATACGTTGATGTTATCCATCCAAAGGTTGTCACAGTTGCCACAGAATAATAAAGCTGCAGTAGTTTATCTGGGCAATGACCTTGAATTACCAACGGCCACTCGGTAGATAAATACGCGTCTTTACGTGCGTAACTGCCGCGCACTCGAACTGTTGCGTACTGGTATATACTGAGATTTCGAAGCGCGTCGTTTCGGCCGTTTTCTATGATGATGTAACACTACTTGCTTTACTATACTGTGCTTTTAGCGATAAGACCGCTTATTGTGTCACTTTATGTAAAATTTCTACATTTATATCTGTAATTTTTGTGGTGTGTATTCTATCTATCTATCTATTTGTGTCAATTAGATGTAAGAACTGTGTTTTAAAACAATCTATCAATAAAATTAATGAATTTTAACTAAATAAACTTTGGTATTAAATTAACGAAGTAAATGAATGTACCCAAATTGAGTTTCCTACTAATAAAGATACTATAGTCCCAGCAGTGGCAGTGGGAACGTTATAGGCATTTATTAGTAATTGATATTTGAATTTAGAATAAAAATAAACGCAACTGTATATTCAATTCACTTGTAAATTCCCAGTTCACTAAATTCAGGTCTCCTACGGTTTAATTAAATCTATTTTAGTGGCTAAGTAATTGTTCTAGTTGCTTAAGCCGCCATTACTCTGATGCTTAATTTCAGGACCTTTTAAATAGCGGACCGGAGGCACCCTTTTAAGTTCACGACCCTCGAGTTACGTCATGGCTTCTATTGACAACATTTACATAATATATACTATATATACATTACACAGTATTATATATACATTACGCCTGTATTTGCCGAAGAGTAGGTTGGGGGTAATGGTTGTAAAAAGAGGCTTAAGGAAGCCGAGAGTCACTTGTTCGTCCCGTCATTTGTGATCATGTTTTTGTACTGGATACATGGGAACCATCTGATTATGGAGATGTTGAAGGTACAAGTTCCAACTTTTTCTGACTTTTTTATATGAAAACAAGTTTTAAATGACAAAACTTAACTTGAAATACCCACACAGGTTAATATTTTCCATGTTTGAATTTAGCACCTATCGAAAAAATTATAATCAAAATCGAATGAAAAAATAATTAGATTATGCG
This sequence comes from Cosmia pyralina, assembly GCA_946251885.1. Lineage (NCBI taxonomy): Eukaryota > Metazoa > Arthropoda > Insecta > Lepidoptera > Noctuidae > Cosmia > Cosmia pyralina. Next base: position 1,535,083 of record OX276345.1, read on the forward strand.
TGTTTCTTTTTAACCGACTTCAATTTTTTTTTGTATGTTCCCCGATTACTCGAAGATGGCTGGACCGATTTGGATTTTTTTTTTTTTTGTTTGAAAGGGTACCTATACTTTCCAATAGAGAGAACTCTTCCAATTTTATAGGCACACTTGAAGCGATTAGGATAGTTTTTGGAAGAGTACTTTCTCGGAGTGGTCCCATTTCAATTTGATGAAGATCTGATGAAGAACTTCTGAGATAGGCAACGGAACTCCTCAATAAATGATAGCAAATGGACTGGAATTGCTGAAATCTCATGTCTGTCTATTGTTTACACAAGTTCATAACATAACATCACGCCAGTACGCTGTGAAGGGGTAAGCACATGTGAACCACTAAAAAGTGAAAAATAAAAACTTTTTTACAAAAAAAATACAACCGACTTCCAAAAACAACACTACAAAGTGAAAAATAAATTTCATTTCGGAAGTCGGTGGCAAAAACGAAAATACATTTATTCAGACACCGACTTCCGAAATTAAATTTATTTTTCACTTTGTACTGTTGTTTTTGGAAGTCGGTTGTATTTTTTTGTAAAAAAGTTTTTGGCAGAGCAATCCAACCGCCTCATCTGTAGCCAGCCTAAGACCTGATTCATCGAACTCAATATCTTACGACGGTTCACCCACGAATATTTTATGTCCGGACCCAAACAGGGCAGATTAATTCGTAAAACGGTCGCCCTTCTATGAAACTGAATGAAGGTCCCTTAATTGGAAAATGTCTTCAGGTAGAACGAGATGGCTCCTATTTTTTGGACTGCATCTTGTTAAGGTGAAATGTTTTACCGATAAGTTATGAGGTGCTTTTGAATGTGTGGGATTAAAGAAAGGTTGCCTATTGGTGGGTGCTAAGGTCAGACTTGTTGTTGGAATTCATTACCAGATAGGACTTTAATGAAAGCTGACTACTTCGATGGACTATGGACATAGACAAACTCCAAAATCCTAATCCTAACTAATACCTATTATATATTATATGCGAAAGTGAGTTTGTTTGTTTGTTACGCTGTCATGCTTAAACGTCTAAACGGATTTGAATGAAATATGGAAATGGGAAGATCATGACCTAGATTAGGACATAGGATACTTTTTATCCCGGTATGCGGTAGTACGTTCCCGTGGGATAATTTCCGACATCCACGCAGGCGACGCCGCGTGCAAAAGATAGTAAAGATATAACTTTCTATGACTTGACCCTAAATCTCTATTTTCCTTTTACCACTAAATTTCCCAGTAAATTAAAACTTGACTAAGTTTGACACTATCTAATTGTCACACAGACACGCAGAACGTCATGCATGCGCTTCCTGAAGAGATCGGTAGAGATCCTTGAACTAATTAAACTATTCAAACTATAGTACAGACCTACAGTTTGAATAGTTTGGGGATCTTTTGTTCGTATTATCTATTTATGTTGTAAACATACTGTAGTCTAGCCAAATTGTTTATTTTATTTGCACCTACGTCACTATATTAAAATAAGATTATTCATATACAATATATATTCTAAATAAATAAAATTAAAGTTTTTGTTTGTAATGTCAAAATAACAGCTTTTTACTAAAAACAATATGAAGTTATATCCGGTACATATAAAAAAACCGCCCAAGTGTTGAAAAGAATTTATTCCAAACAAACTTAACATTGTAATCCCAAAAAAAAAAAAAAATTGAGATAAAACAGAATATCAGCGTCAGGTATATTTGCCTGACACAATTCTGAGCTGGACTCCCATTTGGTGCAACCTTGAGACACACCGCACCTTGCTTCGATATTCGATTTGAAGTATGTCATCATGTTACTCTATTTCTGTAGGTACTTATGTTTTTCTTTTTTGTATATTGGCACATTCATTGTTATCATTATTTAATTGTCGGTTCATCTAGCTAGCATCTGCTAGATGGACTGACGACCCGAAGAAGGTGATTGGGACAGACTGGATGCGGAAGGCGGAGGACAGGGTGTTGTGGCGCAGCCTGGGACAGGCCTATGTCCAGCAGTGAACTGCGATTGGCTGAGTTGATTGATTGATATTTAATTGTGCTTTTGTGTGCTCTGTTTTATGATTTATAAATAAAAATATTTTTTTTTTTTTTTCTTAAACCATGCGTAGGTATACAAAAATAGTATGAACTCTGGTATCCAAAAAAAGATTTAACTTGTGTTATGGATACCAGCATTCTCACATAAATGAAATATATAGGTTACATTGGTTGCAACAGACGACGATGTCAAGAGTGACACCGTATACAGGAGAGGAAGCCTTTTGTAGAATGTAAGTGTAGTGTTAGTCACACTAATATTTTAAAGAAGCAAGTTTGTAAGTATGTGTGTGTGTATGTGTGTACACACCCACATTACCCACATATATACCCACATTTCGCTAGTTATGTTTTATGACGTGCAAGTGGCATTCATTACCTTAGGGAGGTATAGCAATTAGGAGGTCAAAACATTTGATTTCACATAAACCTACATGGGCACTTATGTAACGTCAGTTGTTAGATGCACGGTTCCAATTGGTCGCTTCCTATGGAGAAGAGCCGGCAAGAAAATCCACGGTTACTCTTTGAAAAATAATTGGCTTTTACAATGTTTTTGAATCATAGTGTTAATAATAGGTATGCGGGGAGAGTGTAGGCCTGTATAAGTACTAGGTACTTAATAAAAATCTATTTAAACCAAATAACATGATTGCAATTACAACTGCAACAAATCTGAGTGCATACACATGTCCACAAAAACCACAAATGAAGAGTTGAAATTAGAATTGTAGGTATATACCTAGGTCGACTAAATCTACCTGTAAGTATTCAAGTTATGTGATAAATTATTAGACGCGAACATTGTGAACTAGAAACCAAATCCCGTCAAATAAATTGTTACACTGCTACGCTCAACATGCTACGTGTCTCGTAGGCTCGTAGCGGATATCTACGTGCTACGTCGTAGCACTTCGTAGTCGATAACAGCAAGCGCCGAACCGCAATGTAGGCTGTGTCCAAAATTTAGTTCAACCAAAATGTAGTGAGAATTTGCAGAACCATTGTTCGAAATATGTTAAATTTGAGCCTTAACTGTCATCATCTGCGTAACCTTTTCTCAACTATGTTGGGGACGGCTTCCAGTCTGTCAGCTGAATACCAGTATTTTACATGGAGCGACTACCTATCTGACCTCCAAAACCCAGTTACTGGATATTATGATGACCCTTTGGTAAGACTGGTTGTCAGACTTTCAGGCTTCTGACGACCCGTAACGACTGTCAAAGATCCACGAATGACAGCCGGGACCAACGGCTTAACGTGCTGTCCGAGGCACGGAGGGTTCTTGGTATCTAAAGATGGTCACTCATCCACGGACCAACTACAGCAAGCATAGCTTAACCTGATCGATCGAACCATGTGGCTGTTATTACTTAGCCACAAGCCCTTAACTGTATACCGCGCTAGTAACTCCTATGAGTAGGTAGGGTTACCTGAAAATGAAAAATGCTGTTTTTTAAGGAAGTATCTTTTTAGTATCCATACAACGATTTACGAAGGCACAATTTTGTGAGAATACAATGAACCAATTGAATGACTATCTAGACTGATTTATATGGTGCGATTTAATTACTTGTGGCATACTATAAGTTGAAGCAACAATAAAAGTTGCTACGTCTAAAACGTGTTTGACGATACAAGTCATTCGTTGCATCAATAATTGTATTTTAGATATGACTGAAACTTTCATCGTGTAAATGGTGTTTTAGCTGTCTTGATCAAAAATTGTTTTAATTATTGTCTGAAGATGATTAAGCTATTATAACTTTAAAATTTAAACACGTGACACTTTTGTATATTTTGGAATAATTTAAAACAAATTTATTAAGTTTTGTATTTAAATACAACTTTACTTCGTTTAATTTGTTTTAAAGTAAGTATTTGTTTTTAAGTGATTACATTAAAACCAAAACTGAGTATAATTTAATAAAAAACTAATCAGGCGACGAAAATTTTTGAAATTTCAAAAACTTTGCCAGTACCTATCAATTTATGCCAAACAAATTACGAGTCTCCTAACAATAGAATTTAACAACAATTAAAACACAATCTAAATTGTAAATAGCTTTATAATTGCCGATGGATTTCGTTAACAGGCTTCGGTAATCTGAAATTGTTTAATCTGTTCTGTACGAAATCTGATCGACTAGAATATCTGGGATAGGCGATATAATATTACCTGTGCAGGTTTATAATAAATCAATCTGCTGAGCCTTTTCCCAACTGTTTATATCTGTAATTTTTGTGGTGTGTATGGTGGGGTGTTCTGTTTATCTATCCATCTATCTATCTGGATAGATAGTGTATATGTATGTATGTAAGTATGTGGGTGTATGTATATTGTTTGCCTGGATGGATGGGTGGGTGGATGGATGGAGCGCTTCATCGTGTACATACAAGGCTCGTCATGTGAGGGGAACGCTGGCGAGAGTCGGCGAGACTCAGGCGGTCTCTTTCTCGCGCGCCTATTACCCATGCGCAGACACACATCTCCTCCCACTCTCGCACAGCGTTTCTTTTTACCTGACGCCAAGTATACGTATTTATTAAATAATAATATTAATATGTAGTTGGCACCGAGTTGCCGTGTCTGGCCATACCGCTGTTAAACCCGCGATGGTTTGTGTGGTATGTTTAAGATAACCTAATGTGTGTAAACTGTTTTTGAATAATAAAAAAAAAAAAAAAAAAAAACTAAGTTGGGGTCGGCTTCCAGTTTTACATGGAGCAACTGTCTATCTGACATCCACAACCCAGTTACTGGGTAATACAATACCTCTTGGAAAGACTAGTTGCCAGACTTTCGAGCTTCTGACGACCCGTAACGACTGTCAGAGATCCACGAATCACAGCCGGGACCAATGGCTTAACGTGCTTTAATGAAGAGCAAACAATATAATTATTGGTGTCATTTTAATCACAAAACTCTTTTTTGTGAATAATTAATGTTCAGATAGGTATCATCAAAATTCAAAACATGATTTCATCAGCTCAAGCATCATTCCACATCACTTCGCAAACAGAACTCTAACCAAATGTAAACGGCAGATAAATAAGGTCCGTGCTACCCACACAAATGCGCCGTTTTAGCGGCCGCACGATCTCACATAAATGAGCTATTTTAGCGGCCACACGACAATTGTGTGGTGGTCATTGTTATGGCTATGATATTATAATGTACAGTTGCGTTTTGTCGGCTCACTGAACAAATTGTATGGGAAACAACAACACCGCAAGCCAGCAATTGAAAATTCGGGTTTCGGAAAACAATTGTTAATTTATTTGTGAATACTTATATGATTATAATTTATATTTTCAGCCTGTAATATTCTTATATTAAACTGTAGGCAAAAAATCACTTCTCTTGTAAATAAGGTACAAAATATATTGAAAATTACGCTTCTTTACAATGTGCAAGTGATTTTAGACTATTCAAGTCCAAGTTGTCTTACGATGTTTTTGTTAAATTCATTATCAAACACATCGTGAGAAACCCTGGACTAGATTAACAATCATGTTATAAGAAATAGCAACCAAATTTGCTTTCAAGTATAAAAAAACCTGCAATCAAATTCAAAACAGTTCAATTCCAATGATGGGATCAGGTTCAAAATCACTCTGTGTTCACTGCAAAAGTTTTCACTACGATGTCCTACAAACCATTCATTATCACCAAAACACGGTAAAACCATCTTCTAGCCCCAAAACCATACATGAACAACCCGCTCACTAGGTCATACTTATATGCATACATAGCAGAAAACATTATCACCGCGAGGATAACTCAATGCTCGTAAATATCGATTGGCAGGAAACGCGAGAGTAACGATCCGTGGCGTACCATGATTTATGGGCAGCGGCAGCGGCAGCGGCGGGTTACAGTTACTAACTGTTAGTAACTGGTAGTAGACATCATTACCTGAACGTTTTGCCATGGTTAGCGGCTTTGGGGCTGCTAGTATCGAATTTATTTTGTGGAATATTATTTTTCCAACTAGGGAAGTAGGAGAAGACCAAAGAAATGATGAGTGGATTGTGTGAAAGATGATATAGCAAGAAAGGGAGTGACTACCGAGATGACAACGAATAGAGAAGAGTATGGAAGAAAAAGACATGTTGCGCCGACACCAAATAAATTGAGATAAGGGCAGGAGAATGAAGATGATGATTATTTTTACAATTGATAAGTTTGTGTTAGGTTTAGTTTTTTGTTTTTGACCAAAACAAGAGTATACAGACACATGGCATGCAAGATGTTACATTAAATTTACCACAGTCATGCTTTGCCTTAAAGGCATTAATAATCTAAATCAGAACATGAAAATTATAGTCTACTAAAGAATAGTCCTCAACTCATCATTGAAATGATTAATAAAATTAGCCTATTCGATAAGAGATTACAAAAAAATACAGAAGTAAAGGTAGCAGTAAAACGTTGTATAGAGGAGACCCAAGTGCTGGAAAAAATGCGTACAATGGAGAAGAGTTTTCAGCAATGGATGAATACGGGTTGAAAAAGAAAAATGAAAGAGTGAGTAGTATATAGCGATTATTGGAAAGTGTATGTTTAACAATAAGACAATAAGGAATCTTTTTGAAGTGATGAAAACTTCTTTAGGCTCGTTGAGCGATTTTTGGTAGGGGAGAATCTTACGGGTTCGCGTTACCGCATCACTGCGACACTTTGACACCACAACACAACAAAACACGACATGCTATACCTTCTGTTGACAATCCAAATGACTGGCAATTTTTCTATTTTGAGTAATTTGTTCTCAGGAGCTTTTCATGAGTGAACAAAACTGAAAATATTTATGGTCACCGGCGGATTATAGATACCAGCATGTTAGGTGAATACTTTTGCTATGGTTAGCGGTTTATACAAATTGTTTTAGAATTTGGCCATGTGAAATATGATTTTTTCTACTGTAGAATTTGGATAGATTTTTTTTTTTTAATTTTTTTGTTGATTGTGATTTTTTGTATGTTTTGTTTTTTTTTTTTTTTGTTTTTTGATTTGGTAGATTTTTTTTTTTTGTTTGGGTACGACTAATAAGACAAATATATATATTTTATTGGGGATTGGTAAAGCTTAAGCAACAAATGCAATAAAAGAATGGACTCAGTTGAAGGCGTAGAAAATCTTTATAAACTGGCATTAAAGATTTAAAGATTTAGAAAGATAATTATGACAGCCAGACAACGGCTAAAATGGCGCATTTATCTGGATAACAACGTTAAAACGAAACTCAACTGAAAACCTTATCACATAAAGCGGTACTAACTAAAATTTTGTGGATAAAGTTGTTAGTAATAAAGTGTACTCAAAGATATTAACTCCTTGAACAGAAGAATATAACAGACATAAAAACTTATAACTCACTATTATAACAATAAACTTTCTAAAACTCATTTCGATCACGTCGACAATTTCTCTCAAAAGTACCAATAACTTACCTACCTACATTTTTAATTTCATACGCTCAAATGATCACTCAGAAAATCTATCTCTTATGAGATATCATTTTTCTCGGGACAAAGCAAGGTTAAGCTGCATTTACACTGTCAATTTTTTCAACAGTGATTGTCAGCATTGCCGGAGGTAGTGGAGAAATTAGTGAAGCATTCTTTTTCGAACTGCATTGATGTTTTTCTAAATTACATAATCATTTAGACGCGTTGAGCGATTTTTTGGTAGAGGTCAATCTTATGAGTTCGCGCTATGGCGCGTCATAGCATGACGCGTGATGCATGCATCACGCGTCATGCTAATGTGACGTGTTTCGCTGTAAAGTTTTCACTTCTGTCGACAGTCCCCATGACTGACTAAGGTTTTTATTATTATGCCTTTATATTGCCCGTAATTATTCCATATTTGACCGAGCGAGTGAAGCGAGCGAAGCGTCTCAGCTTTAAGTCTGGCAAAATTCGCTTTCGTCTGTCAGTTTATTGCTACTCCTCTACAGGTCATATTTTACAACCGATCTGGACGAAACTTGGTATAAAGGTTTTACGACTATATAGATATTTTTGTCGTCGGGGATGAGGCTACTGGGTATCTAGGCCTTATGAGATCCGATTTCAATGATTCATTTTTTATTTGAAAGGTAGTAATTTTAAGTTGGGCTCATAAAATATTGGAAGAACAGATGAGGATTCGCGAGATCTACTAGTAAAGTGTATTAATGTTGTTAAATGTCGAGTGTGTGTTATATGAAATACCTACTGGTATTCAGCTGCATCAAGTTGAATGGAACTGGCTCCCACTATAGTTGGGTAAAGGTGATGATGAGATGATGTAATAAATGGTAGTTCATTTAATCGCTCCCTCTTGTGCCATATCGCTTTACGTGCAAAAACAATTGCAACAGTCTTAATTGCCGTCAATTGCTCGGTATTGCATGACGTCATAGTTTAACACAATTGAAAAGAATTGCGTAAACTTATTTGCCCGTGTAAGCTTACCTTTAGTACTTTGCAGATTAAATTTAATATTGAAGGCGCTGCGTCGTTCGATCAACAACGATATAAATAAAATGGGTAGGGATGGGAAATGGATGTTCAAAGTAAGTTAAACTGCAGCTAGCATTTGTGAAAGCCGTTTGGTGAAGTGTATTTATTTGTGTGAGTAGTGTTGTATTGGTTATGAGGTTTAAGGCTGTATTGATACAAACAATTTATAGTAGTAATTTGAAAATACCCGATGCATAGATTGATTAGATACGGTACGGTACAGTATAAATAAGTTTGAGGATATTATATAATATTCACAGTTCGTGGAGCAGGGAATAAAAATGTTCTAAGCGATATGCGCGATGGCGAAACCTGCACCAAAATCCGTGCGTAGTTAAGAAAGATAGCTTCTTCGCACATACAGACACGAAAAAAAACTTCAATTTATAATAATATGTACATACATAGAAGGAGCTCGTGTCTACGTTATAACAGCCACACGGATAGATCCATCAGTTTAAGCTGCGCTTTCCGGGTGGGTCCGTGGATGGGTGACCATTTTTATATAGCGAGACTCCTCCGTGCCTTGGAAAGCCGTTAAGCCGTTGGTTCCGGCTGTCATTAGTTCATCTTTGACAGTCATTACGGGTCGTCAGAATCCAGAAAGTCTGACAACCAGTCTTACCAAGGGGTATCGTATTACCCAGTAACTGGGTTGTGGAGATCAGATAGGCAGTCGCTCCATATAAAATACTGGTATTCAGCTGCATCTGGTTAGACTGGAAGCCGACCCCAATATAGTTGGGAAAAGGCTAGGCAGATTGATTAACATAAATGAATCAAAAAATGGCAGCAAAACATTACACTTCTTTTTGGGCAGTCGTGTAAAAGGGCAATAATTATTTCAATATAACATTGATTATAACACTTAGTTAGTCGTAATTCTAATCCACTTTTCTCTCCATATAGAACAGTTATTGCTCAGTTTGACGCTCCCACTCAGACTGCTCTTGACAAGAGTAAATAATTTCATCCCGTTCAACAATAAGTACAATAGACATTGTCTGTGCAACACAGCTTGCTTTTATTGACTTGGAAGGAAATAAGAAAACCTTTATTTCTTTTGCCTCATTGGCTGCCATCAATGATTTTTTAGACGCCATATTTTAGTTTGTTGTCAGGTTTAATTAAGTTTATATTTTATTGTTTTAGAGTTCCGTACCTCAAAAGGAAAAATGGAACCTTTATAAGATCACTTCATTATTCGTCTGTCTGTCTGTTCAAAGGCATAAAAATGCTCAAGCAATTAAACAAAAAACGGTGGACGAATCAAAACAAATCAAGCCAAATTCTAAATGAATGCCCCTACATATATAATTTTATTTAACCCTACAATATTATAGCTCTGAAATACAACGCGTTCATTAAGAAGACCTGAACCAGAAATAGCATGGCTTCCTTTTTTTCTGATATATTTTTAGTTTGCCTCGTTGTTTTGGGAATGGCCAGTCACTCTGACGTTTGGCTTTCATTTCTGGGTCAGCAGTGATGAAGTGGTGTGTTAATTTTCTCTGACTGTTTATTTATCTTTGTGTTCACTTCTGTTTGGAACGTGAGTAGAAAAAATAGGTCAAGAGCGAGTCGGACTCGTGCACCGAGGGTTCTTTTTAGGTGCGTCCAGACAGTGTGAAGCATGTGCTTCGAATGGAAAGCCACGCCTGTGACACATGCCCCAGGTTTTTATTTTTTGTTTATTGTATCTCGCAGGTCAACCTAGGAGGGTCGTTTCTGGGGGAGTGCAGAAAGAGATAGACTGGATTAGATCAAACATGCCCCAGACTGAAGCACCTGGCATATAATTTTTTTTATTGCATCGCTCTAACTGGACGGACCTTGACAAAAGTGTCACTGTTCTCGGATTTTCATAAAGACAGTTTCATCTTCTTACTGGAACGAAAACTCCCACACAAGTTATTTATGCCACGATGAAAAGATAAACTAGAGTGAAAACGTGTCACTGCTACATGCGGGGTGCGCCGCGCGGACGTGTCTTAAGCTGACGTCACTCGCGTGCCTTACTCCATGAAGAGATTGTGTTTGCAAAATTTCAAGTAAAGAGTATCACAATCTATATAATAGGTTGGGGAAAAAGTTTCTTCGCATTTTTTAAGAAAATTCAAAACATTTTTTAATATACATTATTTACATTTATCTAAAGTATGTAGGTACCATTTTGTTCGATAACTTTTTGCCATCTTGTAACTAGGGACATGATCCCATTGCTATAGAAATTTTGGGACTTCTGATCAAAATACCGCGACAAGTGGTTTTGGCAGTCCTCTCGTGATGTTAACCTGACACTGCCTAAAGAATTCTGAAGTGACCGAAACAGGTGGAAATCTGAATGTGCAAGGTCAGGACTATACGGCGGATGCATTAACACCTCCCAGCCAAACTCTCTTAATTTTTTGCTGAGTGGCTAAAGATGTGTGAGATCTAGCGTTTGCATGATGAAAAACCACACCCCTTCTGTTGATTAATTCCGGCCGCTTTCTCTCAACTTCTTGCTTTAATCTCATCAGTTGTTCGCAGTAGAGTTCAGAATCGATGGTCCTGCCTGGTGGTAACAGCTCATAATGAATAGTGCCCTTCCAATCCCACCACACACACAGCATCACCTTGTTGCGAGTTAACCCGGGTTTCGCCACAGTCTGTGAAGCCTGACCGGCCATTGATCACGACCTTTTTCGCACGTTCTTGTCGTACGTGATCCACTTTTCATCACCAGTTATCAGCTTCTTCAAAAATGGTTCGGTTTCATTGCGTCGTAATAAAGAATCACAAATGAGTACAGGGTTCATTAGGTTTTTTTCAGTGAGCTCGTGAGGTACCCAAATATCGAGCCTTTTTGTGTACTCAGTTTTTTTCAAATGCGCCAAAACTGTTTTGTGGTCAATTCCCAGTTCTTCAGCTACGTCGTAACTACTGATATGCCGATCTTGCTCCACTTTTTCAAAAATGGCATCCATTTTATCCGTAATAGGGCGACCAGAGCGACGTGCATCTTTGACATCAAAATTTCCGGATTGAAAACGCTTAAACCAAATTTGTGCTACTCTCACAGACATTGCACTGGGTCGATAAACATCGCAATTTTTTTTTGTGGCTTGCGTTGCATTTTTACCTTTTTTGTAGTAAAATTTTAAAATGTATCGAATTTCTTCATTAGATTCACTCATCTTGACAGTACGAAAAACAAATGAAAATCACACATTTTCCTAATTTGAATTTGAAATTATGTTCTTTAAAATTTAAACTTTCAATGATACCAAAACCAGCCAGATACAAATAGTAAGCCAAAGAGATTTTATTTTAAGTTCATACATACTATAATGCGAAAAGACTTTTTCCCCAACCTAATATATAATATATAATAATTATAAAGAGAAGTCTTGACTGACTGACTGATTGACTGACTCATCAACGCTCAGCCCGAACCCTTGAACCTAGAAAGCTGAAATTTTGCACTGAAGTTCCCTTTATAATGTAGACAAGGAATAAGGAATGAATTCCCGGTAGTTTGTTTCCGTGGGATATTTTCTGACATCCACGCGGGCGAAGCCGCTGGCAAAAGCTAGTAAGGTATAATTTAGAAGACTGATAAAATAAATCAACATTATGGAAGGAACATTATGAAAACTTCGTGAGGATATCTGCATATCTGCGGGGCAATTGCGTAACACTATCAACCGGAATCAGTTTCGTTTTGATAGTTCAACATTACGAGTATAAGATCATTAAACTGTTATAAATGAACGGTATAATAATAAAGTTAAGTAAACGTGAGTAGCACACCTTCAAATTATTTATTTTTATTTAATTATTAGCTGTTACCCGCGGCTTCGCCCGCGTGAATATCTGTACTTCCCTATTTGAATCGGATTTTGTTCCGGAGATTAGGTAGAACAGACAGACAAAAAATTTAAGAAATTGTTTTTTTTTGTCATAAGTACTGTTTATGTTTAAAATTTGAATTAAAAAGCGGTCCTAATAATTGATTATATTTAAGAATAAAATAAATTAGGAATTATCGTACAGATTTCATACGTGTTGGTTCATAGGACGGTTAGAGTAATGTTCTTTGAACATGGTAATATGTATTTACGTAAATTTGTGGGAGTACTAAGGGATTATTCAGGTATTCTGTGTATGTCTTTGTAGACTGCAATGTATTTTCGGGAATGTGTTTTGGGTTGGCAGATTACTAAATTAAAGTCCAACTATTCAGGGTAACTTGTAATTCGACGTATTCCTTGCAGGACTTCATAGTAGGGTTAAAATGCAATAAATTAAGAAACCAAATGTTCTACCGAAATTCAATAGTTTTTGAGTTAGTTAGATTTTTAGTTTCTTATAAAAAATACAATTCAAAAATTATTTACGGCTTTACTGGAATTTCAGTTTTTATCATAGCTGATGCCGTAGCGGAGCAGATCTTTGTTAAAAATTAAAGGTTGACAAATGTCTAAGACTTTAGCAAAGATCACTAATTAAACATCTTATTTTTCGTAATTTATATTTTTCTTAGACAAAAATCACAAAATACATTGAATTTCGGTAGAAGCTTTGGTGGCTTAATTTATTGGCTTTTAACCCTTATGTGACGTCCTGCAAGGAATACGTTGAATTACAAGTGACCCTGTTTATTACAATTCGTTCTAGTGTAATGAAAAATAGCTTGAGAGCTTAAGTTAGTTTATGTGTATGAGTTCTATATTTTCATGTTTCTTGATTATTTGTCCCAATAGTATTAAGTAACTAAAATCAATTGAAGGTCTTTCTTCAATTTGCCACTATATTTCAGAATTTTTTATAAGGGCGATAATACACATGCCTGTAACTTGCACAAAAGTATGCAAGTAGCTTGCAAGCCGTGTGCTATAACAACTTATGATAGGTGAATATCACAATGGCATGCCAGCTACTTGCATAGGTTTGTACAAGCATGTTCCAGCCTTAACTTGATTTAATGAGAGTATGCTAATACACATCTGTCCAACCTCCAGGGGAATTACAGGCCTTTTTTTCAACATACAATGTTGTGCTTTTATTATTTACAGAAAAGGAAATTAACTAGGTACAATTTGAAACGTATTTAATTACTATCCATTATACTAATCGTCTGAAACATAAATATCCGTTGTGAACAGAATAAAACAAATTAGGCCAAATGCTTTTAAAATCCTAAGGTCTCCTTCAGTTATTAAGTTGAATTAATATTTTTAATTAAAACGGTCCGAAACACTGACACTATGTACCTTCGAGTTGTGCTACACGATTACTGACAAATGCCCCCACTGAATGGACAGGTCCATTCAAATATATGTCGGATCCGGTCATTAGTACGGACACGTTACGAATCGCAAGCGCGCCACTGGCGACATCACGTGATCTACCTACACCTACAGCGTGCTTCTACAGAGTCGTGATGTTTTAGGCCCACGTCGAGGAGGATCGCATCGGAGTTAAGACGTCGCGGAACTGTACTCTATTCATTGTGCTCAGTGATTGTGTTAATTTTAATTTGGAATGATCGTATTATATTGTGACTTTAATAAACACCGTGTATCGCACCCAGTGTGTTTTCATTACACGAAGCCCATCTTCTGCCAACATGATGTCTGAATCTAACTGAGTAAATCCTGAGGATCTTTATCCTTTATATGTGGTTCTTTTCTCAAAAGACCATTTCAGATACTAACCTACATGGTCTTCACATGATCTGACGAAGATCATGTCTTAACTTTAAAATTTGACCCATTCCTTCTCAGGGGTAATCAGATAGGAAATGCCCGCTCAATCTAGCTTATTTTTTTTAAATAACGTCAAAGTGATTCGTATATCATATTTACAGAAAACAATTTCATTTCATTTCTACTTCACTGGACTTTGAAGGACGCTTCTGAAAAGATTTCTGTTATTTTATTCATTTGCGTTACAAATGACAATGCGTTATGAATGAACGGGTTGTGAAGGTCAGATAGGCAGTCGCTCAATGTATAATACTGGTGTTCAGCTGCATCCCGTATACAGCACTAAAATTGATTGAATTGGAAGCCGACCCTAACATAGTTGGGAAAATGTAAGGCAGATGATGATGATATGTTGTATACGATATGAATGAGTCGAAAGTAAACGTTTCTGCTGTACAAATATAAATGACTAGCTTCTGCCCGCGACTTCGTATGCGTGAAATTCCTTTTGCGTATGTCCTTGTCTTTGTGGATACCCCGACGCATAGCATTGCCTGCGCGCGCTTATATTCGTTTTCAAGTATGGTTATTTCTGACTTTTTTTCTTTCTGCTCGGCTCCTACAGGTCCTAGCGTAATGTTAGACAGCCTGCTAGCCTTCCTCGAAAATTGGGCTATCAAAAGCAAAAAATATTTTTAAATTCCGACGGGTGGTTTCAGAGATTAGCGTGTTCAAACATACAAACAAACAAAAACACAAACTCTTCAGCTTTATTAATAGTATAGATTTAATCATTTATCCTACAGTAAATCAGTCCAAAGGAATAAACAAGTCAAATAACTTCAAAACTTAAATACTCGTAAACTTCAGATTTAATTACTAAATTCTTCAAGTCCCAAGTAAACCACTTAATTGTCACTAAACCTCCAAAGATTTAAAATACTTTAAGTTTCAATTTCAATTGGCAAACTTTCGAAATTCAAATCCAAAATAATAAACAAAAACTTAAACCAGCGCAAACTATTTTAGGCCATAAATCCTTTGAAAGTAATTTCATGGCTGTGCGCCGTCCCGCGTCAAGTGAAACTACCTCGTTAGTTGATATATATTGAGGAAATGAACGCCTTATTGCTTGGCCCAGAGGACGGCACAGATATCAACGTAATTTGAATCTGCTAACTTCAGCCAATTCATAGAGGTCTAGATTTAATTGATTTCTTGTAGAATCGATTTTGGTTGGAAATTTATTTATGTTGTTCTAATGTCAAATTATATTAAAATAAATAATAAAACAAAAGGCAAACATGAGGAATAATTTTTTTTTTGGCGTCAAGTAAATCGACATACAGCCTTTGGCAGCTGTCCCACCGGCAATCATCGAAAAGCTAGTGAGTGCGCGATGGCTACGACGATTACTCGCTGGTATGAGTACTTACGAAGCCTGACTCTCTCAGCGAGAGTTCTGCCCGCCAGGCGAGCCTCGCTGAGCGAGTAGTTACTCTCTTTGATAGCTCTCGTCGTTGCGACAAACAACACTCGCTGACCGTGCAGTCAGCGATCAACTATTAATATATTTATATATCTATTTTACTGACATGGGACCTACAATCTTTTGTACGTTTCATGAGCGAAAAATAGATGATATCTCCGCAGCGGTAGGACATGTGCCTAACCAGAGGCTAACCATAGAAATATCTCATATTTATGTGCCTAACCCTAGTCTGCCGGTCGAATTCTCAAACGCAAACTAATTTAAAGTCTTCGCTAAATCTCATACTGCCTCAGTCACTTCAAGGTGTGTTGTAGCGATAGAAATACTTTTGAGAACATTTTAAAGTTAAACGTGTGAAAAGTTTGTTGTTTGATGGATATTTATAAAATAGCGTATTTCTTAAGCGCCTGAACATACATCACCTGGGATTGAGAAGGCACGTAACCATATCAAATGCATCACCTTTAAAATAGTGGGTCTGTCTTTATTATACAAAGACTCGGTTCGTTAAAAACTAAAATCTAAAACTGTTAACTTTTCAGTACATACGAGTACTATTAATTATTTTTAAAACAATTGAAGTTCAACTTACTTTTTGTAAAAAAATTACCTACAAAAGAAAGTGTTTTCTAGCTTGCTATTCCCATTTTGAAATGAAGCCAAATAACGAGTCGAGCAACTGAAATTCTCGGTGCAATTTTTGCGTATTCACCAAGGTACTTTCTGTGCTGGCTAGGGATTAGTTTTAAGCAGCTTAATTAGTCTGAATTAGTCGCTTAAAAGCAAAAAAGCTAATGTCTTAATGTACAGTCTCATACAGTGATTTGAGCAAAGAATTGTTTACTACTTACTATGCATAGAAAGATCAAAACGATACATTCAATTCTTAACCGACTTCAAAAAGTAGGAGGTTTTCAACCCATGTTTTATTTTTTTTTGTGTATGCTGTCACAATGTAGTTCCATTGTTTGTGAAACAAAATAATCATGGTATTCATAAAAAAAGTGAAATTACTTTTTGGTCACCTAACCTTTTTGGTTATCTAACAGATTGCATAATATAATATAGTTATCAGACTTTAATCTCGAGTATAAAATGCAAAGAAAATTGCGGTCAGCTACTAACGATAAAATGAAACTGCAAGAGTCATTTCAGAAAATTAGATCTCTGATGCTTTACTATCGCTAATCCTGAGGTTACGATAGTTTTGTAATTTTTTATAATACTGGCTGCGTCCCGCGGTTTCACCCGCGTAGACCGAGATAAAAAGTAACCTATGTATTAATACAAGGCATAAGCTATCTACGTACCAAATTTCATCCATATCGGTCGCCGTTTGAGCGTGAAGAAGTAACAAATATACAAACAAACACACACACTCACAAGTTTTCGCCTTTATAATATTAGTGTGATTTAATGCATTTTACCTTCTCTAGAAATGAATTCATAGCTTTATTAAGAAATCTACCATAACGACTGGTCGGTACTTTC
The DNA here is from genome assembly GCA_946251885.1 of Cosmia pyralina. Taxonomy (NCBI): domain Eukaryota; kingdom Metazoa; phylum Arthropoda; class Insecta; order Lepidoptera; family Noctuidae; genus Cosmia; species Cosmia pyralina. The sequence goes on from OX276345.1 coordinate 1,552,356, forward strand.
TCAAAACTTAATATATTGCTTACAATAAATTCTGAAAAGCACCCATTCGCTTCCTTCATAATAAAAAGAACGTTACCATGGCTACGTTGTTATTGTATTTTATTTTCAACAGAGATTAACGAAGAAAGATGTTTTTCTTTAGCTTTTATATTATTGGAGGCAAAGTTAAAGTGTCAATAATGTTACTGTTTGGCGGAATGGATGGATGGCTTGGTTGAAACACACGTCAGTAGAAATGAAATCATTATTTTGTGTCAGTCTTTGACATTTTTCTCTAGCAACAGTATACACATCATGCTTGTAGAAAACTATGCAAGTAGCTGGCATGCCATTGTGGCAGTTGTAATGGTACACGGCATGCCAGCTACTTGCATAGTGTTGTGCAAGTTACAAACATGTGTATTCTCGCCCTTATGAACATAAGTTTTGTGCCTAAGGTAAATCAATTTCAAAAGTTTCATTGTTCCATATTAGGAATATAAATTTTATTACTCCACTTAGTTTTCCCCCGCTATAAAGGTACCACGAAATTAGACCGCATTTGTTTTATTTTCCTTCTAATTGTGGCTTTGACCTTGGCCTTAAGAGCGAAGCAAAATGTTTATGGCTACTGAGTAATAAACCTTATTGCTGAAATACCTCGTCTATTCCAAAACTAGTATTTGGCTGTAACGCCGAATTTGTATGTTTCATTATAAATGGCATTTCCTTTAAGGGCCTACCTATACTACCTCAAAATGCTTAACATGATCCTCCGTTATACCGAAAATATTGCAGCATTTATATATAAATAAATTTACGGTAAAGTTGAGGGGTTAATGTTAATTACTGTTTGACGAAAACACGATTCCATAAAATTTTCTCGATAGAAAAAAATTACAAAGTTACCTCCAAATCAAACTATATACCCCCACTATTAAAAAAATACTCCAAGTAAGATCATGAAACTTTGCATTTTACATTTCATTTTGCATTAAAATAATGCTGTATATTTATTCTTATTCAAAATAACTGAACTAAATATAAAGCATTATTTTCACCGTAAAAAGCAATTACCTGAACTATCGGTGCTCCCTGCCGCCCAGCACCGCACTCAGTCCGCGAGCAGTTTCGTGCGAGCGAAATAAAGAGTGAATTTGAGCTGAGGTATAATGGGCTCTTAATATCGTTTTTATTAAAGTTCTATTTTCACTCTCTCTATAATTAGGTCCATGAAAAATAACTTCCATGAGTGGTGATATTTAAATCCGTCTGGCATACCCTTAGGGCCTAGATAAACTGAAATTCTATTAGCGATAACGATATCAATGGCAATGTAAGAAAACTAAGGGACTGACCTGTTGAAAGTCGTTGTAGAATATACGAAACGCTTTGAAGGCGATTGTCACTTGTCTAGGCCCTCTCAGTTTCGGAACCGAAACGATCAATCGCAATTGATCAATTGCCATCAATTTCTGCAGTAGTAATATTGTCAATCTCTTCAATTGCATTTGGTAGACGATCAATTTGCGCATCAATCACGTAAAAATTGACAATTGCAATTGATCGTTTCGGGGACCCTTAATACTCTGCGCAGATTTGATAATATTTTAATTCTGGGAAGAGCTTAAGTCCTGCCAATACTAGAGAAAAACAAAAGAATCAGTACCTACTCAACAGTAGGTAACAGATTTTTAGTATAAACACTCAATTCACTACGTTACGACCAAAAACAATTGCTTTCGAAATTAGTCCCAACAACTCTGTTATTCGTTCATTAACATCTTGTTCAGACTCAAAACAAGTTTGTCCTAGCACAATATTACACAGTGAAACCACAGAATACTACAGAAGGTTGGCTCGATACATCGACCAAAAACGCACGCACACATAGACACGCTTCACGAACAGCGAGTGTAAGCGTACTCACGAGTGACCGAGAACGTCCTAAGTACGTGTGCGTGTATCTCTGTGTGCGTGCGATTTTGTTCACTGTATGGAGCCGACGTTCTGTAACTACCTATTTTGTGTCTATACCGTGTAACTTTAGTGGCTATTGAGAACTGTTTCATTTCACGTGAGGGACACCGAAAATGTCAATTGGAATTCGATTTGGACTAGTATTCAGGCAGTTGATTAAATCGTCTGATGAAGAGTTCTAGTTGAAAAAGATTCGTATTCTGAGCTGAATAAGATGGTTATTTGAATTATATTCCTTCTATGTGGATAGGTGCATCAATAAAAGTTATAGTAACAAAGATGTTTTATTATATACCTTTTTGAGGGTTCCGTACCTCAAAAGGAAAAACAGAACCCATAAAGGATCACTTCGTTGTCAGTCTGTCTGTCAGTCTGTCAAGACCCTTTCCTCAGGAATGCGGGGAGGTATCAAGTTGAAATTATATCTAATACGTACGTACGTGTACGTTTTTCAACTACGATGTTAAGATTGTTTATTGGAAAAATTCTATTCAACTACGGAACCCTTCATTATGCGTGGTCCGTCATGCTCTTGGACAAAATTACATAAGAGAGGCTCGGCCTTCACCACTTCCTAGTACTTTAGCGGGGAAGAAGAAGTGACGCAACAAACTCCCCAGCAGCACAGCTGTCTGTTCGTTCGCCAAAATCAATAAAAACAGTGACACATTTTTCTTTGTTAGTAAAGAAATCAAACTAACAGAGTAGGTCTTCTAGGGACCAAAGTATAAAACCTGTATACACTAATTTCCAAAAGTGTTCACGGACTGTAGTCCCAAAACAGACCCTAAAATAGGCTACAATAATTAAGTAATATCTAATCATAGTCCCACAAAGCGATACGCAATTAACTCTGAATGAATTAAACCCTCTATTATACACAGGGCTAATTAATTACAGTAATGTATAAGTGGCCCTCGAGACAGATACTATAGAGCTAACATATAGGTAGCTACAGATGACTAGCGGCCGCCATACTTAAATAGCCAGAGAGCTAGGTACAAGCAGTGCGTAGGATGAGTCGGCAAACTGTCCGAGACGCAAACAATTTATCATTTTGTATTATATAGAACGTGACGGTCTTTTTGACAAAAAGAAGGTCGATTTTATCAACAATTACGTTGTGTTTGTCGATTTCTAAGGCGTCAAAAGTTTCAAAATTCGGTTTTGGACTGTGAAAATTCATTTTGACTCAGTATACTTACTTTAATATGTCTCCTGCGCGAGGAGGCACTGTTTCATTCTACTGTTACTGTTTCACTAGCTATAATATCACAATATGCTAAGGAAATTGATAATTTAAATTATAAAATAAGACCCAACAACTTAAGATGTATAGAATACCTACCATTATATAATCTGCCGAAATGTAACAATGAATATGGAAGAAGGACCTGGAGGTACCTGTTACCTAACTTGTTGAATAAACTCCCTAAGCAATTAACTAATAAATTTAAATCAAAGACAACTTTCCAAATAAAACGACTAATAAAATATTACCTTAAAGTGGATCAATACAAAGTTCCTCCAGATCTTTCACAAATACATAAATAATTTAATTTTAATAACACAATATTTTAATGTAAACAAGCGAGACGCCTCACTCGTACATAATCTTTCAGTATTAAGATTTAGCGATGTGTGATTAAACAAAACTATGTAATGTTTTTCTTTTGAAATAAAGTTTTTAATTTTTTTTTTTTTATTCATAGTCGAGATGAATGAAGATTTATAACGCTGAAAAGTAAATGGTAAAACAGCAATTCATTTTGTAGTGAAATTCATCTAAATTTTTCAAGTCGTAAATCAGCATTCTCTGTTCAAAGCCAAAACCATTCCTCACTGTGATGAAAAGTAAAAACTCGTATATTATTTTAATTCAGTTCGTCACACAATTCTAGGAATCAAAATATTTTGTATAAAGTTGTATTTACGAAATACCTCGTGTAACCTTAACAGTGAACATTAGTATAAAAAATATGAGTAAGTACCTATTATATATTCAGTCAACCCAAATGTTCATTAAATTGAAAATAATGACTGTTTGGTCATCCTGAACAATTCCAAATCCTTCACTCATCTAACTAAAATAACGCCTTCAAAATATCAAATAACACAATTAAATTCGCCCGATGCTAAGCTCCATTGCTTATTATGGTTGCCCACATTTCAATTACGGACATGTAATCCTATTACTCGTGTAATAGTTGAAATGGACCGCATATTCATCAGTAATAGCTGGTACAATAATCAGATTACGAGTGTCTTAATATTAACAACTGAGGAAGATATGGTTGGTTGGCTGTAATTGGGAGTGAGTGTGGGAGTAGATTTGCACAGCTTTTTATTTGTAGAATGCTTTTGATGGTATTATTTCATGCTTTAGGCTAGAAATAGAGTGTTATAATCGTCATCCTTATACTAAGCCTTAATAACAATAATGTGTATAAAAAGAACTTTAACGAGTCAATCAATCTGCCTAGCCTTTTCCCAACGATGTTGGGGTCGGCTTCCAGTCTAACCGGATGCAGCTGAATATCAGTATTTTAAGAGCAACTGCCTATCTGACCTCCACAACCAAATTACTGGCTAATACGATACCCCTAGCTTGACTGGTTTCAGACTCAAAGGTCCACGAACGACAGCCGGGACCAAGGGCTTAACGTGCTTTCTGAGGCACGGAGGAGTCTCGGTATGTAAAGATAGTCACTCATCCATGGACCAACCCCAGCAAGCATAGCTTAACTTGATGGATCGATCCATACGGCGGTTATTACTTAGCCACGAGCTCCTCAAGAACTTTATCGAGTGTTAACGCATTTTTGTCAGTCACTCCATTGACAAAAATGCGTTAACACTCGTTAAAGTTCTTGAGGAGCTCGTGGCTAAGTAATAACCGCCGTACGGATCGATCCATCAAGTTAAGCTATGCTTGCTGGGGTTCACTCCATAAACAAATCTTGCTATCTGGCTTACGTTCTCACGATACCAAGAAATCGAGTTGGATTACTATAATTATTATTCACTCCATCGCCCACAGATTCCAGGTATTATTAGCATAGAGCTGAAAGGTCTTAGTTTTCATCAAAAGCAAACCCATGTATAATATCAAGAAAATGAACGAAACTAAAACTGCGCTAGTGTAAAAATAAAGTTACTACTCTATCTTGCATAAACACAATAACCTACTTACTTTTAGGAGATACTGAAATATTTTACGACTGATAAATATTTCAGTAGTATTAACGTACTCTGCAGTGGATGTAATTAAGCTGGTTAGATGATAGATAGTAAAATTAATGGTAATAATCCCTCACGCTTTTTTCTTTTAGGAGGATAGTGAATATTATTTCGTTGTTATTATCCGTGTATTATAATGATAAATAGTCAGAGATTTGTCAGTGGGCAGTAGACGAACCACACAAATCACAACAGTGATCCATTGGATTCCATCCTTATCTGTTCTGAAGTGGACAAGGGCCTGACAAGAGCTTGAAATTCGTAGTTAACGGGATTCATCATCTAAAAAATAATGTCGCAAAGTAAGATTTGTGAATCGTATTTATTCGTGTTAGTTTCTATTTAAAGAGCCTCTGAGATCTGTTCTACGTACTCGTATTTTAAATAATGAATTCGACTTGACGATTTACCTTACAAAACTAATCATTATTATTAATATTGTAGCCACAAAGTTAATGTCTATGACATAAGAAAATGGTGATGGTTGGGAATGGTGATGGTGGTGGTGGCGGTGGTGGGTTAATGGTGCGCATAATAGAGAGTATTCTATTCTATTCTATAAGCTACTCTTAACCAAAAACTATAAGAATCGTCATGTCAAAACACGTAACATTTATTGACCAAACACGAATTATTACTAGAACTACTAATAGACTATGCCAACCTTAAAGTACATCAACTTATTTAGTGACAATCCTATCCAATCCGCAGTATATTAATAAAGCTGAACGTTATGCGCTGTACTGATAACAGATTAATCCCGCATCGGACGTCTGTTCCGCTGTGTAAGCAGATATACCATAGCAATGCTCGTCGGATACCATCAAAATCCGATTAACATTTTGTTTGTTAATTTAAGCTAAAATATTTTAGTATAATAATTATAGTATCTAGGGAATATTATTGTAACTCATTAATATCAGACTTATGAGACAATAAACATCATAGTGTGGGACTTAATTAATATAGGTAAATTATTAACTTATAGTTATTATAATTATGAATTATATCAGATTTAAAATGAATGTATTAATACATAAACTTTGTTAAATTAAAAACTAGAACATGTTATATAAATCAAGATAAGAAATAAAGAAGTTTTAATAAAAGCAGAATTTAATCTAACTTTAAAGACGATGCAAGCACTGTAGATAAAGACTAAAATCTCAACAACAGTCATCAAAACCGCAACTTTGCGACTTTTATTCGCAAGAAACGAATTACAAGGGGTGAGGGACCATTAATTCTGCGTCATTGTTACGGCTCTCTGAGGAGGGCCTCAGGCACTCAAGCACTCGGAACTGAGATGCTGATGAATCAATTACCAGCTATGTTACTGAATTCTGATGAAGTTGCTAAAGGTTTTTGGGTATTTTATTTCTTGACTATAAAACCTTGTTTAATAATACACTACATAACATCCCGTAAAGGTTTACCCGACTACGGGGAAGAAAAATGGAGGGTTATGATTTTGAGCGGCGACCTATGTATGTTCATCTGTTTCCTTATAACTTCTAAACTACATAATCATAATTTGCCAATGAGGTATCGTTGGAAGACTATTATCGTCCACTGGTTATAGGCTATGTGACGTCACATTAAATTGAATATGGCGCCTTCTAGACGACTTAAAGTCATGACCTAAAAAAAATGTTTTTAATTATGCCGTGTTGGGTTAAAAATGAAAGGGCTTAATTAGCACATTTCAAAAATATATACCTGTTGCTCACGACTTTGCTTGCATGCACCCGATAATTTAGAATACTCTTAATTTCTTAAATTACACCCCAGATGTGAGCCAAACATAATTGTCTCTAAACCTACCCAAAATACATAATATAATAATCTAAAAATAATATTATATAATATCTGCTTTAAAAATGTTAAGAGGCTCTGCAAATACTTTATCATGAAAATATAACCCCAAAATAATTTAAATAAAAATTAAGTTCAAAAATTAGTTTTTAACTTACTTTTTATTTAAATTATTTTTCAAAAACTAAAACCGGACTACTGAAAAATCACGCTCTAAAAAGTATGAAACGAAAAAATATTCTCATTTGAAATTAGAAAAAGACAGAAAATTTAAAATCCGGAGCACACGTCATGTTAGCATAATTCGAAAAAACTGTACGTAAATGAATATTCTATATTCATTACAACGTAATAATATTTATAGAACAACCAATTTTAATAATTCTACATGATGAATAATTTTGTGTATAAGTGGCCCCTTTTAAGCATTATAATTGGTTCTGCTTTACAATAAATATGTAATTAAATATCAACTTGTAAGGGCCTGTAGGGCAAAGACTTTACAAACGAAAAATTAATTGATTGTAGGTGCCTAAACGTTAATGCAAAATAGGTACAAAAATATCAAAATGGTTGCTATTCTATTGATGAAATTAGTAATATTTAACATCAACTTCTGCCCGCGACTTTGTCTGCGTGAAATTTTATGTCCCGCCGACCCACCCCGCGTCGCATCGAATCGCCTGCCCGCGCTATTACTTCATTTTCGCTTAGAGCGTTCTTTCCGATTTTATTATTTTTGCTCGACTCCTAAGGCTCCTAACATGATGTTAAAAAATATCTTTTGGTCTTCCTCAAGAACTAGGCTATCAAATGCAAAAAAAAATCGCATCCAACTGGTAGTTCCAGAGATTAGCGCATTCAAACATACAAACAAACTTTTTTGTTTACTTGTTTGTTTAGTAGATAATTAACGTTACGGCTTTTTTTTATAAATTAAGACCGTTTTTTATCCTAAAGCAAAACTTCCTAAAGGTTAAGAGATAAAATGTGTGTAGAATTTCCAAGGGACTATATTAAAGAACTCGTAGGTGTATCAAAGTGTTATAAATCTTATCCCCTACTCCCAAGTTCGTCTCAGATTCCTGGTAATACTTACTTTATGAAAAGTGTCAAAGTAGATACCTACTTTGACGTATGATAATAATTTATGTAAGTTTATTAGATTTGTACCTGTCACTTGACTACTGCGACTCATCCGCCCTAGATTCCTTATCCCGCGGAAATTTTAAGGCGGGAGGAAACGCCCGGGTGTCACCATTGTGTGGATCGCCCGGAGGACACGGTGGAGCATACAGTGGAGGTCTGCCCGGCTTGGGCGGAGCACCGCCGTGTTCTCACGGAGGCGATCGGCGGCGGCGATCTCTCGCGTCCAAACCTGGTCCAGGCCATGGTGCGGAGCGAGAGTGCATGGGAGGCCGTCACCTCCTTCTGCGAAGCAGTAATGCTCGCGAAGGAGGAAGCGGAACGCGTGAGGGAGAGGCAACAGCCGCGCCCTCGCGCCCCTAGCAACCGTAGGAGACGCCCTGGCCGGCGGGAATCGATCGCCGATTCCCGGCCACCGTAGGCGCGGGCTTGCGGACGACGAGTAATGGGCAGCTCGCCGTTCGGTAAGGACCAGGCCCGGGTCGACGGCGCGTTGTGTTCCACGCGCGCCTCAAAGAGATGTCAGCAGTGACGGGGTCAATTGGGCCTATGCCGCCGGGGTCGCGGGTAGTTCGAAAGAGATACCGTGGCCCTGGCACGGGCAACTGAAGGAACATGGGTGGGTTTTAGTCAGTAAAAGTCTGACACGCCCTCCCGCTCTGCCCAGAGCGGGAGAAGTCATTTGATGATTTCCCATCCACAAAAAAAAAAAAAAAAAAAAAATCCCGCGGAAATTTAGAAAAATCCGTCTTATTCCTTGTCACCATCAAAGAGGGAACCTCTGTGCAAATAGATTCAATGGTTTGGGTTGTGCGTTGATGAGTCAGTCAGTGAGTGAGTGAAAAAAATTACCTAAAAATAAATATCAAAATCAATACTATAAATATATAATACAAGAAAAATTCACTGAAACTATTGTAAGATGTTTAGAAAAATACTACAGTTCAGAACTGACAGCAAAAACTAATTGCAATAAAAGCTTTCTGTTTTCATTGGCGTTCCCTATAAGTTATTGAATGGACTGTTGACCCATGTCAACTTCGCACCGTCCTTTAATTTTGTTCCAGTTTATTACCTCCATTGTTGTTGTTATCTTATTTTAATGCATTAGTAGCAATAAATTCGGTAGGCATTTCTAAAATATCTTCAAATTCATGACATTCAACTTTTCTATCATCAGTTTCTTTTATATATTTTTTATTTATTTATTTAAAAATAAAAATTATTATTTTTTAAAAATATTTTTTTTTTATTATTATTTTTTTTTTTTTATAAATAAATAAATAATAATATTTTTTGTATGCAACCTGTATTAATTTGCTAGACGAAGATCTGATTAAATACCCATAGCTTTTTTTTTTTTCAATTGCAAATACTTTTTATTTGTTGAACATAGGTGGGTTAGGTACAGATGTTGTCATTATTAAAGAACGCTATGTCTAACCGTCATCGGCGTACAAATATTATTTTTGTGTAAAAACATGCTGATTATGCCTTCCACTGTTTTTGTGTGTTGCTTTCTCCGGCCAATCTCTCGTGAAGAGTCTATGTCATCATCTTTAGTAATACACATATAATAATAACAGCCACACGGGTCGATCGTTCAGGTTAAGCTTGCCGCGGTTGGCCTGTGGAGGGATCTTTACATACCAAGACCCCTGCGTGCCTCAGAAAGCCATTGGTCCCGACTGTAATTTGTGAATCTTTGACAGTCGTTACGGGTCGTCAGAAGCCTGAAAGTCTGACAACCAGTCTTACTAAGGGGTATCGTATTACTCAGTAACTGGGTTGTGGAGGTCAGATAGGACTAGGAAAGGCTAGGCATATGATGAGACTGCTAGCGTAGTTACAAATCTTGCATTATTACGAGATTGAAGCTAAGTGATTATTCTGCTCACCCCTTTACCCATAACACACACACACACGATATTCAACACGAAGCCAACCAAGTGAAGTAGACTATTGACGCGGACGATGTCTTTAAAACACTCCCCAGCGGATTTTTTGTAGGCTTTTACAGAATTTTATTTGTGTTCGCAACCCTCCAGGGACACATGTTTCTCGTTCAAAACAATTACAGTACGCTTAAAGGTAGGAATACCGCTCGAGTTAAAACGTGAAAATGCTTTGTGAGTTTTTTTTCATATAATTATTCAGAATACTTATGTAGGTTTGTGTGGTGATCTGGAAGTGAACGAAGAGGAATGGGTATGAATTAATGTGTTTCACTGAGAGACTTTGCTGGGTTAGTATCTATAATAAAGGCTCTTTAATGTTAAACATGAACAAAAAAATATGTGGAAACCATATAAATATAAAAAAAAAACTCCCTGTCTTGTGCAATCTCTGGCCATGTTGGCCCTGCAAACCATATCAGATCGTCACATCACCTTCGCCGTGGCCTGCCTCGATGGCGATGTCCTCCCACAGGCGTCCAGTGAGTGACGATCTTTGCCCATCTCTCCAGGTGCATTCGTGCAATGTGTCCGGCCCACTCCCACTTCAGCATGGCTGTTTTATCTCCAACATCTGCTACTTGAGTTATGGAGCGCAGGGTGGTGTTTTTAACTCGGTCTGTACGCTTGACGCTTATTATGCTGCGCTCTATTGCCCGTTGGCAAATCTTGAGTTTGGACTTTTATTGTTCAGTAAGAAAATATTTATGCTGAAATAATTATGTATAAGTACTTAATGTTAGTGTTACAAATAGTATTTTCAGATTTTACAACCCATGTGGGTAAAGTGGGTTAAACCATAATGAAAATTATTTTATTAATATAGATCTGTGCAAGCCGCTTAGCAGATTGGCGTTGATGACATAACGATAACGTTTACAAAGCCAATCAAAACTGATGTTAATAAAATTATTAGTAACATAATTGAAATACTAATCCATGAAGAATGATGGAAGTAGAATGGTTATGATCATGATAACGAATTACATGAAATCAGTAAGACGCCTAAATAGGCGTCATTTATCAAACTAATATTATAAAGGCGATAGTTTGTGTGTGTTTGTATGTTTGTTACTTCATCACGCTCAAACGGTTAGACCAATTTTAATAAAATTTGGTATGGCGGTAGCTGGATTAACACCCTGGATTAACAAATAGGTTACTTTTTATCCCAGTCTACGCGGGTGAAACCGCGGGGCGCAGCTGGTAATAAATAATGATGGTTGCAAGGTTGCAACAGAAAGCCGAAATCTATGAATGCCTTGGGACCAACAGTCGGGTCGACCGGCAAGCTCTCAACGACAGTATCCCTCTTGTTAATTTGTGTCGCTTGTTGGTCCCTCATTTGTTCAAAATGGCTAAGTGAAGCAAGTATTATAATTCCGTGACTTAGATCTACCTTCTTATGATCTTTATTATGAATATATGTAATATAATATGTAGTTTAATATATACGGTTTGAATTCATTTATTTATATATACTTCCCTTTATCATTCTGGTGACAAAAGGAAGTATCCATAGTAAGTTCCCGTTCTCTAGAATAGGTTTATTCATGTCGGGAGTCAAACCTGAGAAAATTTTACTGTATTGGGTAAGAGTAATTTTTACATCTTTCTATGTTTAAAATATATCCTTACTATAGCTTTTGCCAGCGGCTTCGCTCGATTGGATGCCGGAAATTATCCCACGGAAACCGTACATTTTCCGGGATAAAAAACCTACGTGCTATTTTAGACTAAAACCTATCTCTTTACCAAATTTTATCCAGCTCCATTCAGCCGTTTTGGCGTGATTGAGTAACAAACATCCATCCATTTATCCATACTTTCGCATTTTTTTATAATAGTAGTAAGATACATAATTATCGTGTTAATGGCATGAACATTCAAGTCGCAATAAATAATATTCCTGTGTGGAAAAGTGGAATTTTTACTCATAGGTTGTTTGTAAGTTGAAGTTGAAGTTTATGAACCAATGTATAGTTTTTTTGGGTGGAAAATAATCTTAAAACACTGGCTATTACTTATGCTTGACTACAACTTCACTGGCTTCGTAGTCGGATACTAATTTTTAGCAAGTTGAGTTCTTTATAATCATCAAAGGAGTTGTTGGTTATTTCCTTAACATTGAACACCTTATTTCTGTGAGTGAGTAATAATAGAAAAATAACTGTAATTATATAAATGTAATTTTTATTTTTTTTAAGTTATTTTTTATGAAGGATAAAACTTTGCAAACATTACGTTACCAGTACTTTGCAAGTATTACCTAAGTAAAAAATGTAAATCACTCACGCCTCTAATTGTGTACTGATTTCAGAATTTTAAATCGCACTTATTTTATTTCAGCTACAATACATTATTCAGTGAAAAAGGCTTCTCAAATTCTAGTGTACCTCTTTGTCTTAAATATACTATTCTCTGTTCGTCGAAAATAGATACGGATAATCCAGTATTTATTTGCTTTTATTTTTTTTTTCTATTTGTGCTATATTTTACTGAATTTTTGACTTACAGGAGATAATAATAATTATTTATTTAAACTTCATGGTGGACTTAACGCTAAAATTAAGATAGATGTTGTTTTTTTTAAATTCAGACACGAGTCGTAATATTTAACAGTCGTAGTCGTTTTTTTTTTATCATTATTTTTTTATATAATAAGCCATAAACAAGGGCCAGGGTTATGCGTTGAATTTTGTGGTGTAGATATGCCCTAACCAGCAGTACTAAGTGATATACATAATCATTATCAACTCAAACACAGAATGACACTTGCAGAATCCAAATTATTCTTTAGTCAAGCCTACACTTAAATCGAGATCCATACTTGCTTCTTAGCCTATCAATTCCACTTACGTTCATTTCGATCAAATCCCATAAAAAAAACATTTCACAGAGAAAAATAATTCGAAAATTTGTTGGACCCCCTCGCATCAAACCTCTCTGTATTTACAGAGAATGGTAACACTTATCGCATCGTCGCCCTGCTAATGGACCGTCGGGGCCAGATGTATCGCTTTTAACGCAAATAACCGACGCCCTCGAATCGATTACGACCGCGAATTTTGTTGGAAGAAATTCGGACGGCGATTTGTCTAACACGTGAGGAGGGCTGGCTGCAGTTTTGGAGTGGTCGTGTTGTAATTGTTTGTGGTTTCAAAAGGGAGTTGTGTGTTTTTAGGTGTGTTTGTGTGCGTTTTATTAAGGCGCAGATTTAAGCAAATGGCCTTGAGTGGTTAGCTGGCGTGTTCTGTGCGGAGCTCACGCAACGCGTTGTACGTCCAGCCAATTATAGGACTTGCCCATCAAGGAGCACTGTCCAAAATTAAGCGCATAATAATTTATTATACATAAAACAAAAGGTATTATATTAAAACACGTATAAGATAAATCATTAAATTATTTTCAAAATGGTGAAGGTTTCATAAAAATACGCTTGATAATTTTTGCGTGACTCTCAGTTTTAATATACCTAAACATAATTTAAAATATTCACATAATTATTACGTTATTAAGAAAATGATTTTATTACACGACTGCCCAAAGGAGTGTAATGTTTTCAGGGTTGATGTATGTTTTTAACATGTTTTTTCCAAATCATTAGCACTACTAGTTTAGACGTGATCTTCATTTTAAAATTAATAAAACTCGGTTATCGTCGCGTTAACTCGCATTTTCATGACCGAGTCAAATGGGGTGATTTTTTTTTAAAGTTTCGGTTTTGCAAAAGAATATGACATCACGCCTGTTTTCATCGAAGAGTTTGACAGAAGTATACCTTCACCTAGTTGCTAGCGTAACTGAAAAAACATTTTTTTTGTTATACACGATTTAGATTCAAAGTAGTGATGGTTCTATCTCTCAGACTGTATACGACAACCTTTAGAATATTTATATGCTTTTTTAACTTATGTTAACTTGTTTAAAAGTAAGTGAAATTAATGAAAAACTATATTAACCGCAGGTAGTTCATCATCATCTCCAAGTACTATCGTAAATGGCGTAGTGGTAAAACGTCGATGTTTGTTGGTAGTAACGCGCTTGAGACAAGTCAATATTTGCGGTAGTTTTGTACGTTTTGTTACAAGTGGTGTTCGTTCGCACGTATTATTCACTGTACCTACAGGATTTCAGCAAATATTGCGTGTTTTGCGTTTGAAATAGGAATTAAGTTCGACAGTCACTTCTTTCTTTTAATTTTGTCAATGCGTCAACTCCACCGCGTGACTATCGCCATGATGGTGTCTGACTATTTGTCCACTATACCGAGAACGGGACGTCAACAAAAAACGAGATCATTCGGCCATAGTAAATGAACTGTCGCTACTTTTTCTTCTACTTTTTCTCGTTGACGTCCCATTCCCAGTGCGGTGAGCAAACAGTCTTACAACGAATTTCACCAATGAAACTGAACGCGATTAGCAAAACTAAACCACGTTCAAGAGCTATCAGGGTCATCATCGTTGTGGAATATTGACACTGTCAGCTCTTGAACGCGGTTTATATGTGCTGATCACGTTCAGTTTCATTGGTGAAATTCACCCTTGTTAGGTACTTGTAAGTATAATAAATGGAATCAGACGGGTGGTCTAGTGGTCGCAAGCGGGACTGCTGGGTTTGTGGTCGTAGGTTCGAACCCCGGGTCAGACAGTTTAATTGAATTTTCCATTAGGAAATTCTCAGTAACATCTCGTAGCCTGATTTCGTGACGGTTAATGGCGTTAAGTTCATCCGCTATTACATCGGTCCATAGGTTTAAGGGTCGTGCCAAGGTGTGGGCGTGGGTTTTATGTAAGGTAAGTATTTCAAAAACCCTTTTCATTTCTATTTGTGTCCCGTCAACCATTGTCATGTAAATAATTTATATTAAATCCTTCAAATTATCCAACTAGCGTTCAGTTTAACATTTTAGTGAAAGTCCCTTGTGTATTTCAAAAAACGTGCATAAATTACGCTGTTTTGTTTTTAATTTTTTTTGTCAAAGTAAAAATATTTATTTTATTTATTATTTATTTATTTATAACAGCTTAAACTACCATTACAGGGTTTTACCCTAATGCGACAGTTAAGAACTTAAACTAATAATACCCTAAGCTACATATTTACAATAATTTAAATTATAAAAAAAAATTAAAACTAACAACATTATTAAAATTATTACACCATTCAAATCACGAAAACATAGTATACCATAATTACTTACGTCACATAGTACAAACTTATCAGTACAACTTAAACACAAACTTACTTTACTTACAGATTGAAGAAAAAAATTAAGCATTATTTTGCTTGTAGCATAATATAAATAGTAATACCCTTGCGAATTCACTCACATAACATGCAAACACATCAATCTGAGTTTGAAGGTCATTGATTGTACGAATAGCTCTGGTAAGGGGTGCCTTGGCAAGCAGGTTAGTTCTGGCTGTAGGTACCAGTAGCAGTGGCGGGCTGCGCCGCCTCCAAACGTAGCGGTCAGGCACACACAGACTCAAGCGCTGCAATACTCCCGGGTTACTCTCCACTCCACGTAGCACCTTCACCAAGTAGGCAACCAGCGTAAACTCCCGTCGGACATGCAATTGGTTATAGCCAACCATGCCCAGGACAAACAGAGTGGGATACATCAGTGGGTAAAACGGATATACCCCATATAATTTCCTGTACAAATGGCGCGTGAACTTGTTCTGAACACGCTCCAACATTACAGAGTACTTAGCTTCATGTGGAGCCCATATGACCGCACTATGTTCCAGATGACTCCTGACTAGTGCATCATACAGGACCCTAACTGCTGTAATGTTTGTGAAGCTTTGTGTCTGTCTCAGAACAAATCCCAAGTTTCTGTAGGCCTTCTTACAGATCCTGGTTACATGCTCACGGAATGTCAGATCGGGGGTCATGAAAACACCCAAGTCCCGCACCTCCGTGACTCGTTGCATTGGTGCCGCTTCCACCTCGTACTCATAGAGCAGAGGTGCACGAGCACGGGTGAAACTCATCAACGAGCAC
The DNA here is from genome assembly GCA_946251885.1 of Cosmia pyralina. Lineage (NCBI taxonomy): Eukaryota > Metazoa > Arthropoda > Insecta > Lepidoptera > Noctuidae > Cosmia > Cosmia pyralina. Next base: position 1,568,486 of record OX276345.1, read on the forward strand.
TTTGATACGTTGAAGTACAGTTTGTTTTCATGACTCCATTGTACTATTCGATCGATGTCTTCCTGTAGGCGTCTGCAATCAGACTCGGACCTAATCTCTAGCAGCAACTTGAGGTCATCAGCAAATAATAAACAAGCGCCATGTCTTACGACTTCCGGCAAATTGTTTATCATAATTATGAATTCTAGAGGCCCCAAGTTGGTCCCCTGACTTACACCCGACCAAGTGTAATATAAGTCGGATTCACATCCGTTGCAGTCCACATACTGCTGTCTACCTTGCATGTAACTGGCGAAAAACCGCAATAGATGCTGGGTACATCCGACCTCTGCTAGCTTCCGCAGTAAGATGTCATTGTCGACGGTGTCAAAAGCTTTTCTGAAGTCAAAATAAGCTGCGTCCACCTGCACCCCAGCATCCACCGCCGGCACCACGCGTCCCATGAAATCAAGGAGATTGGTAGCAGTGCTGCGCCCCGGCCGGAATCCGTGCTGCGCATCCGATAACTGTCCGCGCACTTGCTCTTGCATGCAGCGCTGAATGGCAGACTCGAACACCTTTGCCGGCGTCGACAACACCGCCACCGGTCTATACCCACTGATGTCAGCTCCCGCCCTGCCTTTGGGCACTGGAATGACCCGCGTAATCTTCCACCGAGCTGGGAACTTCGCAGAATGAAGACAGGCGTTAAATATATAAAGTAACGGTTCCGCGAGTACCCTACCACAATCTTTAAAAAGAAACGCTGGTATACCATCTGGGCCCGCAGATCGCTTAGGCTTGAGGCGGTCGAGTGCACTTTTAACGTCCCTAAGACTCAGATTATTAATTCGCACGCATGCACTACCAGTGTTCCCCGCTTCCGCTGCTGCCGCTTCTGAGTCTAGTCGTGGCGGCGCACTACTATAAACCGACTCAAAATAAGTCGCGAACTGCTCAGCACACTCCTGGTCTGACAAATACTGACCGTCCTTTATAATGTCCTGTCTACTCATTGTACTTTTCTGCGATCGTATGTATTGCCAAAATGACTTAGGGTCTTTCGCAAACTGACATTGAATCTTATTTTGATGTTGTTTGCGTGCAATTTCTATTATTTTTTTAATATGTGCTCTATATTTCGAATATTCGTCGTAATCACTATTTAATTTCGTTGTTTTATATACTTTATGTAGTCTTGCTTTAATTTTTAAGTTTTTTATTATGTCGCTCGTATACCATTTGGGGTAAATGTATCGCTGTTTGACAGTAAATGTTTTCCTAGGAACACTTGCATCTAAAATATTATTAAGTTTATCGTAAAAAACAGTCAAAATGTCTTCCACATCGCTCTGCTCAAACATATCAGTCCAATCAGTAGATGCTAACATAGAATATAGCAATTCATAATCCGCTTTATAAAAATTCCAACGCGGTCTAGTAGCAGTGCGTGCGCCGACGGTGGCGGCGGGCGCGGGGCGCGGGGCGCTCGCGGCCGCGAGCCGCACGCTCGCCGCGAGCGGCGGGTGATGTGCGTCCACAGGCACAAGCGACCCATCCGCCATCACCACTGACACCTCGCGAAGACCCGAACTTAATATCAAATCTAGTTGTCTATTTAAACAGTTAGGTACATTATTGTTTTGAATGAATCCGCAATAGGACAAAAAATATTCATAATAATTCCTCACATTTATGGGACATGAATAAAGATTAAAATCACCTAACACAATTAATTCTTTATATTTAGTACACAATTTCTCTATTATACCAAACAGAACCATATAGTCATTCTCGGAACTACCAGGCGGAATATAAATCACTGAGCACAAAAATAAAAATCTTTTATTTAAGTAAACCGTTGCATTGACTAATTCAAAAACGGAGGTGTCTATAGATACGTCACTCACGTACACTTGTCGCAGCTCCAACCGATGTGTGGCCACTAGAAGCGCTCCTCCTTGTTTCCGACCGTCCGATCGGTCGCAGCGAAGTATTTGATATCCCGGCGGGATTAATTCCGAGTCATGTATAGAAGGGTTGCAACCCGATTCCGTGATTGCGTATAAATCTGCATCCATTAATTCTAAGCTATTTCTGAAGTCGTTCAGCTTTGTTCTAAGACCTCTAACATTTTGGTAATATAAATCAACGGTATTAATTTGATATGTTTTTGGTGGAGTTTCGAAACCAAATCCACTCATTAAATTCAGCATTCATGGGCCAGATTTCTGGCTGATGTAATTTCTGGAACCAGTTTTCAGGCACTCCTATTATAAACGAAGAGTAGTCTCGTTTCGTTTTATGATTGATTTTATCAACTTTTATTTGCACATCTGTGCCACATACACTTTTAACATGATCTGTTATAGCTTCAATGGTAGTCTCAGGATGGAGTCGCCACACATGCAAGTGTTTTTTCCGTTCTGTTGCTTGAATAGCCTTCAGTTCCTTATTGGTTCCTACTGCTACATTTTTAAGTGGTCTGTTATTTTTTTTCTTAATTACTGTTGTCCAGCCCATTCCAGTATCGCCTTTCTCGACATCCGTTTGTTCATAAGGTGCGCTTGTTTGTGGGGTAGTGATAATAACAGTTTCTACTACCGGTAATACAGCGGTCTTCGTGGCCCCACCTTTATTTACTTTTTGTGTTTTGGCGGCGGCATTTTTAGGTACTTTCTGTATTTTATGACTACTAGAACTGGTCTGTTGACTAACCACTTCTGCGAATGTAGAAGTAGAAGGAGGGTTGTCGACTATATCGCTTATAATGTCTTGAGTTTGTTTAGTATATACTTTTTCTTCCAGTACCCTCATCAGTTTTATTATATTATCCAAATCAGATCGTGTTTGGGTGAATTGATTCAACAAGAGAGTAATCGCTTCAGACTGACTGTCCATACGGGCCGTCAATTCGGCTCGAAACTCTCTTATTTCCTCAAGCAGCATTGAATCAGAACTCATTGTCGGTGAAAAACTAGCCTGACCACCTCGCTGCATATTTATGTTATTCATGGGCGTGGTGGTGGTGGCAGTATTAAATACAGGTGTCTTAACGTTGAGCGGGGTTCCCATGTTCCCTCTTTTAGGCATTGAGCAGATACACTCTGGACACACCCAAGTTATTATGTATTCCTCAGTATAAGACTTAAATGCGTCTATATTTACTTCAAGACATGCTATATCATAATTTTTCTTACACTTTACATTAGAGCATTCCATATAATAGTGATCCGTTATTATCGAGCCGCAAGCCCCGCAGCTGGGCATTGTTTTGGTTATTTGAAAAATAAAATTCAAAATCCAACTTGCAAATAACTGCCGTGCACTCCGAGTCCGCCGCGGTGCGACAAGGATGAAAAAAATATTTTTCGCAGCCTGTCTCTTTCCCCCAAGGTGAGGCGGAGCGTACCTCGGCTGACGCGAACTCCGCGATATTGCGCTCACAAATCAACTGTTTCACTGCACTTTAATCTTAGTTGTACTTATTGTTGTTTCACACTAAGAGTCATTATAGCGTACATTATTACTCCACAAAAAAACTGGGTAAAATAAATTAACAAAAAACACGTCCGCACTAACCGCGCGCGTGCGACATCATCATTATACTTATGCTCTGTTTCATCTCCTACGATTAAGTTCCTATTAACTTACTTGGCAGATATTTTCATACAAAAGTAGAGTGGCTATTCGAACATCGTGAAATAGGCCCTTAGTGTTAGTTTTGAGGTACGTGCTATGTGTAAAAATATTTTTTTTCAAACGACGCTTAATGATATTGTTTAAACCTATTTATGTTTGAATTTGTAAAATAAATATCTTGACCGTTACCCTTATCAATCTGCATAGCTTTTTCCCAACTATGTTGGGGTCGGCTTCCAGTCTAACCGGATGCAGCTGAATACCAGTATTTTACATGGAGCGACTGCTTCTCTGATCTCTACAAAATAGTAACTGGGTAATATTCTACCATAACCCCCCCCCTAATGAAGTTTCAATTTAGTAAGAGTTTTGGTCAAAATTGAAAGAAAGAAAGAATAACGTTTATTTGGGCACAGTTCCGAAAACACAAAATAACAAAAAAAAAAGTGGAAATAATAGTTTAAGGAGAAGAAGGAAATAAATATAATGTTTTAACAACAATGGTGTGTGTCTCACGGCAGCACCAAAAAGATTCATTTCAGCGTTAACGCCAGACGGATGGTGTCTGACCCTGGTTTTCTAACAAACCTTCAATGAACCTTTGATGGATTGTTATCTAAAGCAATTATGAGGTCAACTGTACATCAAAATCTTTACATAGTACAAAATGAAGTCGTGTCCGCTGTCTGTTCGCTTATATCTTTTAAACTGCTAAACGGATTTTAGCAATTCAGTTTTCAGCAATAGATAGAGTGATTCAAGAGGAAGGTTTTTAAGAAGAGAAAAATTGGAAAAGTTGCCGAGAAAATTGGAAAATTTCGGAAAACTGAAAGTACATTTTCTATGGGAATTTTGTATGAATTCTTGAAATTTGCACAGGACAAAGTCTGTCGGGTCAGCTAGTGCGCTATAAAGTAAGATTTGATTAGATTTGTGTGATACTACACACAATACGGGTGGCATCACCGACGCGCAAACTGTATGAGTTCAGCACATGATGATTCCAAACTCCTAGAGTAGAAATTTATCGCCGGTTATTAAAAAAAAAAAAATTGTTTCATACAAAAGTGCAATACTTACGAGGTCAAAATGTTTAGAACAGCAAACTTTTTTTAATTGACGTAAAATTTTTTTGATTGTCAAAAATCATGTTTGCACGTCGATGTATGTCCCTGACACCCTGTAAGTATAGCTTCAACATAATTATTAATGGCAATAATATTGTTGGAACATTACGTATGAACGATTCAATTAGTTAATGTCAATAGGGAATTGTCTCTTGAGTTTACTTGTAAGTACCTATGTGGTTAGAACTTGAGTGACGTTGTGTGTACATGACAGCATGATAATGTTGTAGGTACGTTGCTTTCGGTCTAATTGGAAAACTAGGAAATTATTTAAAAACTGGCCAAGTCAGTGTCAGGCCACGCACAATGAAGGGTTCCTAATTGAAAAGAATTTATCTCAAAAACAAACTTGACATTGTAATCCCGAAAAAAAAATTTTCTAGGTGATAAAATTACAAATTAACTTCGGACTTTTTCCTTTACTTGTGCTGTAAGACCTTGCTTCTTGCCAAATTTCATGATTCTAAGACAACGGGAAGTACCCTATAACTAGGTTTTAATTTACTCGCGAGTATCAAAATATGTCGCATAAATGGCCTTAATTTTTATATTGCGTTGAATTAGATGCTTAACTTTTTTAGAACTCCAAGGGACCAAAGTCCTACGTATTTGATATTAATTTCAACTTGAATGAAAAAGGGTCTTGACAGACTGACAGACAGACAGACGGATAACGAAGTGATCCTATAAGGGTTCCATTTTTTCCTTTTGAGGTACGGAACCCTAAAAATAGGGCTGGTGCCTACGCTTATGTATGAAAGTGAATGTTGGGTTACGTTAGGTTAGTAAAAGTAGAATAGAATAAATATTGTGGAAATGCGTTTATTGCGAAGGATGTGTGGTGTAATTGTGAAAGATATGCCGAGGAAGGATATGACAAACTCAAACTCAACTCAAACTCAAAGCATTTATTTCAAATAAACCAATTACAGGCACTTTTGAATTGTCAATGGGTCGGTCAGTCAGAAAGATGAAGCTAGTTGCCCATTCCAAAGCGTAGTAGATCCCTATGGAGAAGAACGGGCAAGAAACTCCACGGACACTCTTTTAAATCATAATATTTTTACAAAATATTGGTTACATCGTTCAAGTTGAAAATATACATGTGAGAACAATGTAGAAAGACGTGCACGTTAAAAAGCGTCCGTAATAAAAAGATAATAACTAAAACAACTAAATTAAATATTAAAATTAAAAATAAGCCATGGCAGCTAAGAGTTCATGAACATGACGCATGGATCAGCACCATTTAGCTCAACCATTTTGAAGGGAACTTAATGATCCAACACACACGCCACCATTGGCGAGACATTTGAGTGAGCATGACATACTCTCAACCGCCAGGGCACACTCAAGTCAGTGAAAGACAGGGAAACGTTGTGGTTTTTGTAGTGACAAAAATTGAAAAGAGTATGCTTAAATAGTTTGGTCATGTTGAGAGGATGAATGAAAAGCGACTAACAAAAGGTATTTACAAAGCAGATGTGAGTGGAAACACTGGGAGGGGACGCCCTAGAAGGACTTAGTTATAGTGACCTAACTGGTAATGTTCTTTAGAAAGGTCAGCTGGATGAACGTAAACGAAGCAAAAAGAGTACGTAAGGATCATAACAGGTGGCGTTCTTTAGTTTCTGCCTACCCCATGGGAAGCAGGTGTGATTGTATGTGATGATTGTGTATTTTTAATAGCAAAGGCGCTCATTTTCACATCCGATTTTCAAGCTTAGAGTGTTCTTATAGCAAAACATAATAAGTGTTAGGTAACAGGAGCTCATGGCTAAGTAATTTAACAGACGCACGGGGCGATCCATCAGGTTAAGCTACGTTTGCTGCGGTTGGGTAACAATCCTTACATATCGAGACTCCTCCGTGCCTCGGAAAGCACGTTAAGCCGTTGCTCGCGGCTGTCATTCGCGGATCTCTGACAGTCGTTAAGGGTCGTCAGAAGCCCGAAAGTCTGACAACCAGTCTTAATAAGGGGTTTCGTGGTAACTAGTTGCTAGGTTGTGGAGATCATATAAGCAGTCGCTCCATATAAAATACTAGTATTCAACTGCATTCTGTAAGACTGGAAGCCGACCTCAACATAGTTGGGAAAAGACTAGGGAGATAGATTGTGTGACTGATGACGTTGACTAGAAAGAGGGCCAACATGATGGCTAAGAGATTTAGGTTAAAAGAAGAAAATGGTCTTCTTCCATCACCTTATTCACCTTTCACCCGTCACCCAAAGTCATGTTTCGCCTACCCCAATGAAATTCGGACAAAGCAAGAACGATGATGAAATAACGTTATGCCAATAATTATAATGTATACTCCTTTCTTCTCACGCATAGAGGTATTATTAGGTAACAAAGTTTACTCTTTACAACACGTTCCAATTAAGAACCCTCCATAATTACAGGAATCGCTTCCGAAACCTCTTCAAACCGCTCCCCCCCCCCCCCCCACAATCCCTCCTAAAGATTGAACTGTAATAACATTTTCAAACTATGCCATGATACTCAAACAAGCTACCGACGCTTCAAACAAGATCTATTATACTGTACCGGAACTCATCAGCACAGTTTTTGGTGCAGTAAACAACATCGTTTCGTGAACTTCTTTGTAACTACAGTTACGGGTAGCTTAGTTGTTGTGTATTAGAACTTACAGCACTCTAATGTGAGAAAGTTCCCGTGGAAGCCTTCATCTGATACCAACATCAGGAATAGGTGCCTATGGGGATGTACGCTTGGCTATTTTTTTGAAGTTAATAGTTTTAGTCCAATTCTCACTCCTTTCTATACACCCCTGTATGGAAAAGAGTATTTTCAATATGAATTCGGAAGAATTAAAGCCCTGCTAAGTCCCACATACTCCTTAAGGCTGTGCACACACTGAGTTAAGCCATCCTATAGAAGACAGACCATGGCTCTACATGGCACAACAATTCAAAGTTGTATAAATTAAACAAAACTGTTCTGTCGATGGTAGACAAATTTGTTTTGCTTCTAGTGTGCACACCGTCCAATACCGGTGGGTAGACAAAAATAAATATTCCTACATAATACCCGAGTGACGAGAATGAGGCGTCACCCCTTTCAAATAAAGAACGTTATCGCACCCCAGCATCGACATTTTAATTACTTTTAAAATTTAAATAGGTTGATTAACTTTCAAAGGAGGAATGATTAATGTTTATTTATGAAGTATGAGGTATAAGTTACTTTACAAGTTTTTGTCTACCTACTACATTAAAAGGATTGATTGCTTTAGGAAACAATTTTTCATACTTAAATGTGGACCTGTCGTGTGAATTGGTGATTTTGTAGGGCTACCCGGAAAAGTCGCAAATGTCGGACAGCTTAAATTGAGTGTAACCTACATTAGGTTGATAATAGTGGTGTGGCTTTTATTGAAGGTACATACAAAAATTAAATATGTTACCCTTCGGTATGAAGTTTTGCTTTAAGAGCGTGTAGGTAAATAGATTAAACGAAAATAATAAAATTTGTTATATACAGACCTACGATGGTTTAATACTCGCGGACAGAATGTAAATTGATAAACCTCCATCAAAATGTGAGTTAAATGCTCCATAAATACTCAATTTCATCGAAAAAATCTACGAAACGCCTCGTAGTAGTATGATTAAATTTATGGATCGTAAAAATTCTTCGCAGAATCTTTATCACCCCAGCAGCGAGTTTATATCTATGTCAAACCTTCATAAATCCAGAAAATAAGTAACACGAGGCACAAAAAAACTGTCTTTATCAAATACACTGAACTGTGTGTTCCAATTACCTTAATGAGCCTCTTAATATTTATTTTAAATGACGACTAAGAGTCACGACAGTACGAAACGTTTTCAAAACTTACCATCGAGATAATCCTAGTACAATCAAACACACAATCGTCAAAAGTCTAAACACACACACTAAACCGGCATACTCCATTGCACTTTTACATACACAGTAACTCACTTATACTACAAATTCGAATTATCGTATACACTACGCGAAGAGTCGATCGCGCAGAAAAGTGTTTTAATAAAATTGTGTATTTTTTTTACACCGATTTCAGTACACTCACGCGGGATGGGGAATGTGTTATAATTTAAAATAGTATTGTTAATTTTTACATCGGTAGTATCGAGGGCGCGGCTATAACGCGGTGCGGCAAGGCGCGCCGCTCCACTGACGGCGTTTGACGGGGACTGGGCACTGCGCATGCCTGCCCGCGCAGCCTCGTCTGAAAAGGGATGAAAATGGCGCGTGCCGATTGTTAGCGAACGGACGCCGAATTGTGACGAATATTTCTCAGCTGCCGTGACGCGGCCCTCGTTAACGGTACCTCCGCAACGTCGTACGACGATAAATCGCAGTTAATTCTGTTATTGTGTTACGGATTTATGGGTATGTTAGCTTATTGTGAATACGTATTGCTTTATAATGGCGTTGTGTAATTTTATGAGAACACACGACATAACGTATTTGCGTTGAGGTAAATTAAAATGCGCCGCCTTCCCCAGACGAAATTTTGCCAACGCGACACCGCATGCAGACGCATGATTTTCCTCCCAAATTAAACCAGTACTACATTTATCATTGGAAACTTAATCTTATCTTCATATTGGTCATAAGGTATAAGGCTAATTTCAAAAGAATGATCAACTTTTCTACGATAAAAAGGCCTCTACACAGCCCTCCATCAGTTTAACACTAGCCAGCACAATCGCCAAACAAACTAATGTCACTGATCAAAGATTCAATCCGTATTATCCAAATCCCAAGTTCCCCGACCGAACTGAAGACAAATTTTCTTTTACTATCTAATCACATATGTAAATTTGGTTCCACTCCAAATTGCCTTACTGAAAAAGTTTTCGCTTCGAACCCAAAGTCAGCGAAAACCAGAGGCTGTTGACTCTATAGCCGCTCGGCTAAGATCGGGCGTCTTCGGATATCATCGGTCGCTCGTAAACGGAATGCTGTTTTTATGAGTACACAGTTATATGGTCAGACCACGTTATTTTTACGTTTTAGTAAGACTCTATGTTGTTTATTTCAAGGTTGACTTTCACTTGTTGTCCAGGAAGTCTAGTTGTGAGTGAGCAAAGAATCGGACCGTGATAGCCTTTTCTGAATTTTTTCCGGCTATCTTTCTTTGAGTAAAAGGATAAACATTGTGTGTGCTGTGAAAAAATGTACTTGTCCGCGCTTTTTGGAAGTTTGTATGGAAGTGCGTGATGTACTTTTTATGTTGCGGGTCATTGTTGATCTACACAGTTGTAAGCTAGTGACGACTGAAAAAATCTGTGAAATAAAAAATGGCTCTTGGCAACCCTGAATCTTGAAGGGAGGATGTAAAAAAAATCAATTATTATTATTCTATAAAATTATAAATAATAGGTCTTTACCTATGAAACTGCCGATTGTGTGAAGATCAATATTTTTTAATCTATTTAAAATTCCAAATTCAAATTAATTTTACCATGATATTTAAAAAAAATATTATTTGTTCATTTGTTTTCCCACCGTTCGATATTTCGTTAGAATCGATGTTTCTGAATATTATCGAATACGAGTTCCGTCGTGGCGCCAACGCAGCACAGACAGCACGCAATATTAACGACGTGTATGGACAAGGTACCACAAGTGAACACACGGTGCGTTTTTGGTTTGATCGCTTCCGTTCTGAAAATTTTGATCTCAACAATGAGCCCCGAGGAATAATTTCAAATCCAACGAGAAGGTGAAAAACGCCTTTAAAGAATTCGTCGATTCCCGTCCCCAGGGCATCAAAGAACTTACATTAAAATGGCAAAAGTGCACCTACCATGTTTCTTTAAAAAAAATTATTTGATTTTTCTATGTAAAACGACAATTTCATACGTTTCAATTTTATAAATCACTAAAATTCTCTAATATCCTGAGTACACATCTGTTACTTAGAATATTATGAACTACGTGCAACACGTAGATACTTTGGACATGCATTTTCCACAATAATTTAAGTACATCTAAAAGTTAAAAAATGAAAATAATAAAACAATAAGAATAGTATACCTAATCATACTAATGGACCACATTAATAAGAATGTTTTATTTAATTTTTTAAAAAGCTTTTATCTTCGACTGTACAATGAACTCGAATAAAACTATTTAAAAAATATATTTAAATATTAAACCTATGCCGAGTTTCACGCGTATCTTGATACTACGAATGGTAATAAATAAAAAAAAAACAAACTTTTCATACATTGCTGTAAGTGAATTACCAAGGACATCACTATGATGAAGGAGTATGTAAGGATCGTAGCAGGTGGCGTTCTATAGTTTCTGCCTACCCCCATGGGAACAAGGCGTGAGTTTATTTATGTATGTATTTGTATAACTATGATCCGAAAAAATTATCGATATTAATCTGTGCTAAATAAATGTACTTATTTATTTTTCTTTCTTTCTTTATCTACAGATAAATTAACTGCTTTTGACTGCAAAATATTCTTGTATCAAGTTGTCTTACGAAGAAAAAGGTTTAATTTATAATGATGATGAAAAAAAAGATGATGATATTTGAGAAAAAATAAAGAATTTCAGGTTTCTAATCTGTTTGCGACAAAAAAAAGAGCAAAGAAATTCAAAAATCTTTATCAAAAAAATCTACACAGCGCGGCAGCGCTTAAAAATAGAAGAGACTTAAGTAAGTATATTTTATTCATAAAACGACTCGCAAAAACCTTTTTATACATGTAGATATGAGAAATTAATTATCTTTCTTTACTTCGCCCGAATAGAATTAATTCTATTGTTACCGTCCTTTTAAGGTCTGATCCGGCAGGAGGGGGGGAGGGAGGGAGGAAGCTCAAGATGAATTTATGATAATCTTATTATCTTAAAGTTAAATATGGATTGGGGATTGGCGATTAAATATTATTCGTATGGACCGGTATTTATGCGTAGTTATGGCGTATTTGTATGCTGTGCGGGTAGTGGGGTGGAGATGTGGAGTTTATCTGATGTTTGGCCTCTTAGGGTCGTTGGTACAGTCGATAGAGGATTGGGGGACACTGTTTTAACATTCTTTCAAGATTGAAGTAGTGTTCATAAAATTGAGAAAGACAATTTTTGGCTATTGTTGCCAAAAAAATAAACAGACATTACAATAAAGAACGTGTAAAATCGTATCAATACGTCTAAAAATATTTTTTAAGAATCAATTTATGACGGATTCATTAATAAATCACATGAGATGACATTTTTCTAGAAATAAACACACTGTTAATTTAAAAAACCACTTTACAGCTTGAGGGGATTTGCAGACCGCAGACACTCAACAAAGTTAATAGTAACACTTAAAACTATCCAACGCTTGTCTATTAGACATCACTAAACCGTCCGTAATTAAAAACATTCCACAAAATTGTTAACAATTATGTTAACGACTGTACATGACTGTACCACAAAAAATATAGTAACAGAAGGATAGCTTCACGAGCGAAAACGCAGGCGCACATAGACACGCTTCACGTACAGCGCGTGTAAAGTGAACTCGTGATCACGATGCAAAAATATTTGATGAAAACGTAAATAAATGGATCAGAAAATATACATAAAATAAAAAAAATAAAAAAATAATAAAAATATTTATTTCATGAAAACAAGAACACATTTCACTGTATACATTGTAGATTATAAATTTTACAATTGTCACACTATTAGCACAATAATATAGTCTCTATCCCTTAAACTATGTCTAGCCTGTATCTTAAGAGATAGAGAGATAAGAGATGAGAGATAGAGAGACATGTGGATGCCATGCACATTGAGTGCAAATTGAGAGCTTTGCTTTGATTATTTGAATGCTTAGGGTCTGTTTCACCACCTACGATTAAGTTCCTATTAACTTGCTTGGAAGATAATTTCATACAAATTCTATTCCATTTTTGAATTTATTCGGTAAGCAATGGCTATTCGGACATCGTGAAATAGGCCCTTAAACGTTAAAATTCTAAGTTTAAATCACTAAAGAGGTTTTTCATTTGTCAATTGAGGTTAATTTTATAACATCAATGGTTGGAAAAAGTAGCGAGATATAAAGTTGAAACCTTCTAACTATCAACGACTTTATTAGTAATTCTATTTAGTGAGTGATTGCGTAAAAATTTAACCTGAATATTAATCCATTGCTTCTTTACCGCGTACTCCGCACTATCGGGGACATACTTGCTCAGCACTACGAACTGGACTTATTTGCCGATGGATTAGGACATTTGTATAATAAATTTCGTATTATTTTAAATGACATATTATAATCACTATTAATTGACACTAAACTGACATTATATTCTGCTGCTATATTAATTCTTCGTTGTAATCTAATTTTTATTATTATTTATAGACATGGGCATTATTGCTATTTTAAGTAAATTTATTGTATAAGGAGACGAGTGTATGTAGCCACTATTGAATTGTTGGTTAATCTTATGAGCGTTTTGGATGTTATGTCTGTTAGCTCGTAAGACCAATTGAATAAATAAATAAATAAATAAATAAATAATAAATAAATATGTTTGAAAAAATCAGCTGCTCTACATCATTAATCGCGCAATGAATGTTGTTGAGCTGTCAAAATGAAAGGCATTGCAATATTGTAAGTGTGTTACAATTACCCCAAGGGTCGGTTTACACTGTCTTTAGATACCTTTTGAACGGACTATAGCTTTCGTTTGACATACGATCGCAGCGTCCTGCGTCTCTGTAGTCGTCTAAGTGTGCGTATACGTTTACGCTCGTTGTAGAGCTGGCCTTCTGTACTTATTTTATGGCTGTACCTCCGAACAATTAACCAGAAGTATTTGTGGTACTTAGCGCGTAAAACTATTGTGCTTGTCAGTACTAATTTCAGTTTCGGGACTACTGATGTTGTTCGCTTCCACTGACCGTGAGAAGGTACCCTTGAAAAGTAAAACTAATAAAGAGAAATATAGACTTGAATTCTATACTATAAAAGGTCTTACCTCATATCCAGAAGAGAATACAGAGGTGCTGTGCAGGTTGTCAATTTCAAGATTTTAAAAGTAGATGCTGCCGATCAGTTCTGTAAAAATCTCACAATGAAAACTTAAGTGTAGTGAGCTGTCAATAGTGTCAATCCCTAGCATCTGGTGGAATGACAGTTTACTTATAGCTTACTTCAAGGTGTTTTCATGATGAGATTTTTACAGAACAGACCAAAAGAATAGTACATTACTGCCGCGGCTAGCAAATGGGGCATTGATGGACGAACGTGAAAATGTGGGCCGAGGCGAAGCTGGGGCACACATACGCGAGTCCATCAATGCCTGGTTGCGGCCGAGGCGTGTTTATTACTTTTTCTCAAATAATTCGCGGAAATTCAAAATAAGAAATTAATTAAAAATCTAAAAATCAATTACGAACAACGATAATTTTTCACGCGAAAGAAACAAATGAACACATTGGATGTTCACTTGTTTATTTATTACTTTAATCAGCTTTATTTGCATTTTAAATTAAGTATTTGATAAGTTACCTCCTTGGTTGCCATGTGACGAAGTAAAAAGATCGTTCCATTTTTAAATTACACGACAGATATGAGTTTTCATAGTAATTTAGTCGGCCGCTAAACATAAACACGGCAAATATGTATTGTCATACTAACATTGGCGGCCGCCTGCTCGAATGTCCAGTACAGCATTTTCGATTTATCTCGAAGAAGGTTGTCAAAATACCTAATGCGATTTTCCAAGCATGATTGAGAAAAGAACATAACAATACGGAATTAAAAACAACTGACAGTAGATAAGTAACTCCTCAAAGGTAAGCTCTAAACTTAAATGATAAAGACAGGACCTCTCATCCTATCACAGCCACATTTACTGAACTAAGACATTTGTTAAGCGTTACGTCGGCTACGCAGTAAGGGGCGTAAGTAAATTGTTAATTTCTGGAACGTTTGACCCAATTCCCAGCTTGCCGGCAGTGGACACAGAGTATAATGGACAGATGGGACAACTTTGACATCAAATAACATTGGTAACATAACATCAGGACACTATATTTGTCGAAGTAGGCAGAGTAGTACACACTCAACATTACTTTTGTACCTTTTAGTTATTTTCGAGCGATATATCCCCTCTGTTGCACCTGCCATTGTATCTCTTCTCTCTCTCTCCATTATACTCGACTTTCATATAAGGGCCCTGGTATGGAAATTTTATGAGGAGTGAAATTAATACAAGTGTTAACTCAAAAGCGTTGCGTTCTTGAGGGAACTTTGACGAGGAACAGAGCTCTCACCTCTTTCTTGCCTTATTGCTTTGAGTGGAGATTTGCAAGAGCAAATGTGTTTGGAGGAAGGAAGCAAATGTGTTCCAGTAAGATGCATGCTTGACCGTACTTCTGGGATTTTCCTGATAGCCATGGAATGCCTCTCTACTCCTCAAGCTCCTCAGGACATGTTGCCCCCATATCGCTACGTTACTACATAGTGACGTAGCGACAAGTTTCACGTACGAACGTTTCCGGGGGCTCATTATTGCATTCACCTCCTGCCATTTAATCCCTGTATATTATATACAACATTGGTTAGGCAGGAGACATAGTTCTTTCATAGTTCAAGGTAGGTACCCAATCCACTATAGCCACCCAAACCCATAATCCAATAAGTTTCGTTTCCATGTTCTGCAATAGTCCTGCACCAATCGGGAGTGGTCCTGGGGTGCACTTGCATACTGCATACGGGATAATCCTCGGTTGCTGCTTCCTCATCATTTAAATTATCTAAGGAGCTTCTGCATGTTGGCTTTGGCCCCTCGTATGCCTTCCAAAGGCCCGGGACCCCAAGGTCCCGAGACAGGTCAAAAAAAAAGTGTGTGTGTGTCAGCTCCAACGCATGAGGGAGTTTACACCTTAAGTACATGTACATAACATCCTCCTTGTCTTTGAATATAATAGACAGATTGACCGCTACAATGAATACTGGCTGAAAATAAACAAAACAAGTAAACACATACATGCTTTCAAAGTGAAAGGTGCGCAAGGTATGTTGCGCATAAAAACGTAACGCTTTTGAGTTAACGATTGTATTAATTTCACTCCTCATAAAATTTACATACCGGGGGCCTTATATGAAAATCGATTCATAAGGACTAAACTCCAACAAAAAAGTCAATAATACCTTTTCGACACGGAAATTGAACTCAGAACATTCAGCAGTATCGCTTGCGACGACTAGACCACTGAGGCAATTATAAAAAACTAGCTTCTGCCCGCGACTTCGTCCGCGTGAAATTTCTTGTCCCCCCGACCCACCACGTCGCATCGCATCGCCTGCCCGCGCTATTACATCCTTCTCGCTTAGCGTTCTTTCTGACTTTTTTCATTTTACTCGGTTCCTAGGAGTCGTAGCGTGATGATAAATAGCCGTCCTCAAGAATTCGGCTATCAAATGCAAAAATAATACAAACTATTCTGCTTTATTATTAGTTTGTATATTATATGTACGAGTATAAGGCCCAGGAGCTCGTAGCTGTTATTACTTACAGCTGCACGGGTCGATCCATCAGGTTAAGACTAACTTTACATACCGAAACTTCTCCGGGTCTTGGAAAGCACATTTAAGCCGTTGATCCCGGCTGTCATTCGTGGATCTTTGACAGTCGTTACGGGTCGTCAGAAGCCCGAAAGTCTGACAAACACTCTTACCAAGGGGTATCGTGTTACCCAGTCATTGGGTTGTAGAGGTCAGATAGGCAATCGCTCCATGTAAAATACTGGTATTCAGCCCCAACATAGTTGGGAAAAGGCTAGGCAGATTGATTGATGTTTAAGGCCCATATTACAGAACCTCACTCAAATAAATGATTTGATATGATTACTAAAATTAGTTTAAATTCATTTATTGGTTGAAAGTAATGCTTGAGTTTTGAGTGAGGTTCTGTAACACAAAGTAAGCAAGCATGGTGATAAATGTTTGAGCCCTATTTGTTTGTTTGTAAATAAAAACTTTATTTCATAAAAAATTCAGATTAACATGGATATATATAGACAATTTAAATGAGCTATGGATACAAATGTAAGATCTGAAATCTGTACACAATATGGGAAACCCTGCCTCTCAAACTAGGTAACAAATATATAATAAGTGTCAATAACAGGATCAAGCGAGAGGTAAACAGACTTGAACCATCTACCGACTGGCTTACTCTACGCCCCTTAGCACAGCTTTCATGCACTGCTTGACTTATGATTTATTTTGTAAATACGTTACTATTGCGACTGCAAACTGTTGTCTTGTTTTGTTCGTATTTATTGCATTATGACACACGTGGTGCATTCTACGAAGTGACACTTGTTTTATATAATCCATGGAACTAAATAATTACATCTAGAAGATGCAATAAGTTCAAGATTGAGGGGTTAGCAGTCTATGAAAAATAAAAAAATCTAATAAAAAATTCTGTGCCAAATCGCTGAACATAATGTAAACTCCAACATAGCCTCTTATGTAACACATAGCCTTAAAGCAGTAATAATTGTTGTAATTTTATTGATTCCATTAGGAAATATGCATAAAAGTACACAAACAATAATGCTATCTCTATACGAAACATCGATCAGAAGCAAGACCGGTGGTACTATAACCGATGACACCAACCTCAGTGATTTGAAATCTGCCAGCACAAAGGATACCTGTACGTTGTACCGATGTTATCGACAGATTGGCAGGACAATCAAGTGTGTTGAGAGCCACACGTAAGTCTTTAGAATTTCAAATCACAATTAAGTATGTGATTAGAAATTCTAAAGACTGGCATACGCTGGCGTTCACAAACTAATCTAGATATTGATTTGTTAAGTCAAAAGGAAAAAAACGCAACCCTTACATCGCTTTTTTAACGCAAGTATAGTTAAGGATAACAAAGTGATTTGTTTATCATTTTGTCCTAACGATTATCGAGGAATCACAAAGCCTACAAATAGGTATAAAATTTTTAATATGAACTTACCAAACAAATATAGCAATAATACCGTTCTATTCAACATGTAAACAAAAACCCGATCCGTGAGTGTTGTGAATGTGGTCATAACAAATAAAAATATATATCCCGCCTTTTTTTAAAAAAAAAACCTTTCTTTTATAATCACGGGGCGCGTGGGACCGTCTCGTAAAGTGAGTACAAGTCTTACGATTACTACGATTACTTACAATTTCTGTTGAAAAGTTGCTAATTTATAATGAAATTGGGGTAAGTTTCGTACTAAAAACGTGAATTTTAAATAACAATAACTTTTTTATTTTTAATAATAAGATTTTTTACTACTTTTTGGTAACGTTATTCAGTACCTATGGTGCTCCTTTCGGATTGGACGGGGTTTTTTTTATACATTGTATAAACGGTATAGTATGCTATCTCAGCATGCTAATAAAATATTGTTTGGTAAGACGGCTTACATTTTTGGAACGTTCTTTAACGCGGCTTGCGGTAGGACTGAACTGGTACAAATAGTCATGTACCTGACGAAAATTGTGCCCTCTCCATGCGACTTTCTCTCTCTCTTTCTGACAATAGGGAGAGAGGAAGTGTGAATATGGTCAAAATGAAAATGCAAGATGGCGGTTTGCGAGAATTTTAAAGTTTTTCATTATGGGTGTTGTTTTCAGGATTTTCGAGGGTGTTAAAGCCGAAAGTGAAATCAAAATGTAAATTCCAAGATGGCGGCTGCGAAAATTTTCGAATTTTTTGTCATGGGTGCCATTTTCATAGTTTTTGAGGGTGCTAAATTCGATAATGAGGTCAAATGTAAATCCAAGATGGCGGCTGCGAAAATTTGGTTTCTGTTTGAAATCATACATGAGAAGGAACTCCATTCCTGATGGGAGTCCCCCAACCGCAAACGTTTTTTTTTTATTTATGGATGTACTTTTATATTGTAGGTATTTCTGTCTAACACAAACTCCTCAAGATTATCAATCCTCTCGGTCACTAACATGTAACCATAGCCGGTCGAGATTCCCCAAGCGCTGGCTAACATTACAGAACAGCCGCAATCATTTGAATAGAGACGATACATACACTGTGGCGCGGCTGCATATCCTGCTGCCTCGAGGCTTTGTACGTCTTGGTGCAAGGCATAAACTTATACCGAGGCGGGCAGTAAAATAATATCACCAACCAGCAACTGCTTGTACGGTTTTTAAAACTTGACAAAACAATGAGATTTCTTTATTATAAATTACTAGCTGCGCCTCGCGGTTTCACCCGCGTAGACTGGGATAAGCCTATGTGTTAATCTAGAGTATAGCTGTCTACATACCAAATTTCATCCAAATCGGTCCAGCTGTTTGAGCGTGACTAAGTAATAAATAAAAAAAAAGTAAAAATATTTATTTGACACTAGGAAATACATGTTGCAATCAAGTTATAATAATAGCACACTAATGTATTGTAACAAATCAGATCCTAACCCCCAAACTAGGCCTGGACCTGTATTTTGGGGGTCAGCGTTCAGCCATGGGTTCTATTTCCAATCTTTAAAAAAAGCATTTAAGAGGAGTGTCAGTAGAAGTTAACAGCCAAGGTTATTGCTATTTGGTAACACATATAGGTCAAAATAGCTTTCATTAGGTACAGAAGAAGGTAAAACACATAAAATATGTAGGTATTAAAATTACAAAAAGAAAGTTAAAATGCAAAAAATTATTTGTGTTTGATGTCTGTGTGTGTAATAATGAGAGTTGATGAGTTTATGTGTGTATGCGGTGGAAGTTTGTTGTGTGTGTGCAAGGGAGTGAGTGAGTGTCTGGTTTGGTTCACACCTTTGAATGTGTGTAAGGACGGGAACAAGTAAGAATGGATGACAGTGTGTATGGGTTTTAGATATCATAATATTATGTTAGGAATATGAATAAACTTTCAGTTTGGTGATAGTCCATCTTTTGGAGCCAGTCTGCTACTTTCCTTTTCATTTCCCGCCGGCACATTCCAGCTATGTTTAGCTTTTTATTTGCGAGATTGTAAAGTTTGCTGCTTAAGCTATTAAACTGGTGTTTGGCAAATGAGGTGCGGCAGGGTATAGTAGGGCATATGGAGGATTTACTACGCTTTTTTGGCTCGGGTAAGGGAACAATTCCTTGTTTTCTTTGGATGGATTGAGCACATAGAGCTGGCGGACAGTGAGGACTTTATGTTCAGAGAATAATTGTTAGGTGGGGAACCTATACGGTTTCTTGGTCATAACCTTGAGCACAGCTCCCTGTGCTCGCTCCAATCCCAGCAGATAGGTCTTTGCTGCACCTCCCCACACGGTTATGCAGTATTGGATAATGGACTGACATAGGGCTAGGTAGACTAGTTTTAGGTTTTCCAGTGTTACAGAATCCCTTAGGGTCCTGAAAACATTTATAAGTCGCCTAGTTCTGTTAATGATCGACCCAATCTGCCTGTACCACCTCAGTTCAACATCCATCAGCACTTCCAAATATTTTGCCAATTCTAACCGAAAGATAACCTGGCAGGTACAATTGAGTTAGTTCTCGCAAGTATGAGCTGTTATGGAATAGTCAGGCAAGGGTTTAGTGTTGGGTCTCAAGGAAAAGGGTAGGAAATGTGTTTTGTTCAGGTTTAGTGTAAGGAGATTTAGTTTTAGCCATGTCATTATTTTGGAAAGGGAGTATTCGGCTCTGTCCTTGACCACCTGCCAATTCTGTCCCCATATAAATACTGCTGTATCACCTGCATAAGTAAAAATTTTGGTGTGTTGAAGCGACATTGCGCAGAGGTCATTAATATACACCGAAAACAACAAGGGTCCTAAAATACTCCCCTGTGGGACCCCAAACAGGATTGTGCGTTCCTCGCTAAGACAGTCGCCTATTTTTACATATTGCTTACGCTGGGAAAGATAGTAGTAAATATATTTAAGACGGTGCCTCGTACTCCAATTCATTCTAGCTTTGATAAGAGGATAGGAACAGAAACTGTATCAAACGCCTTGGAAAGATCTAGAAATATACACAGGCATCTATTTCTTTTGTCTAGATTTTTCACTACTTGCTCTGTCAAATCCAAGACTGCGTTCTCTGTAGAGACACCTGATCTGAATCCGTACTGGTTGTCGGCTAAGATTTTGAAGCGATTTAAAAAATGATTGAGCGATTTGTAGAGAATTATTTCCAAGAACTTTGATAAGGCTGACAACACCGATATGGGCCTATAATTATTGACGCAGTCTCTGTCCCCACCCTTGTGAATCGGGTGTACGGTCAGCAACATAAGTCGATTAACACTGCTACTTTTACACATCATGTGAATTAATACAAAATGATTTGATTATTTCCTTTTTTCCTTTTTTTTTTTTTTCCTAAAATACCTAAGAGTCTAGTAGATCTTTAAATTATTTTACTTCTATTCCGATTTCAATTAAATATCTCGCTCAATAATTAAGATTTAAAATACTGCAAGTGTTAATCGACTTTTGTTGCTGACTGTACAATAGCTTTTTTCAAAGCATCAGGAAACACGCCAGTAATAATAGCACGATTACAGATGTGCGTTATATGTGAGATCAGTACCCGTCGGCACTCTCTGAGGAGGGAAGATGGAATTCCATCCCATCCAGTAGCACAATCCGGCCGCATCTGTAGGATAGTGGTTTCAATGTCCGCTTCATCTACTTCTAGGATAACGAGCGAGTTGGGTATGTTTCCGGAACAGTCTGAGGCAGGGGGTTGAGAGGAGACAGGGTCATCTGTAGATGAGGCTCGAGACAGTAGAATGTTATTGGCTAGATTTTTACCGACGTCGGTGAAAAAATTGCAGACAAGGTCTGTTAGCGACGATACGTAATTCTATTTTAATTAGTTAATTTTAGATTTTCATTGTACGCATTAAATAAGATAGAAAATCATAGGTAAAATATTGTTCTGCGGTAAAAACAAGATATTAAATTGTTTCACATTCTTAACACTTGGCGGCGCCACCTGTACCAAATGATACCGAGAGCTTAAGAACCAAGGAACTTTACCTTAAAGAGAACCGTTTTGGATTTTTGTAATTTTTAAGGCTTAAATTAAGTTTTATTGATACAGTTTTTTGTATATAGCTAAAATAAGTCCATTCCTATGTTTAGAAATTAAGGCAAACATTGTAAGGGATGTTTTATCACAGAAAACAGCCAAAGTTAGTTTCCCATACCAAAGTCACATTAGTGCCGTGTGCACCATTGAAGCGCTCTGATTGGTCGAGAGTAAAATGATTAGTGCCGTGTGCAAAATTGAAGTGTTCTGATTGGTCGGCGCTTTCTATAAAAAGGGGCAAGTTTCTGTGGTCAGGCATTGGCTCACCCCGGCGGTCGCGGGGGCTACGCCCAGATAAGCATGCCGAAACCCGGCAAGCGCGGCTCGTTGGGCCGCGATGCCGGGGACCAAGAAAACCCGCCGGCGCTGGACCGGGCGACGTCGTTGCCGAATATCGGCGATGCGGCGTCCGGTCCGCTGCCGGCTGGGCAGCAGCAACATCAACAACAGAAGAAGATGGAAGAAGGAAGAGGAGGGGGGAGATCGGGCGCCGCTGTAGCTGCCGGCCCATCGACGACACCGGCGCCAGCGCGCGGTGCGCCCCTACCGTCGTCGGGCCGTCACCAACAGGCGGTACCGATCCGCCCGGCCGCGTTCCGCCCGGTGCCCACTCAGGCGCCGGGGTCTGCCGCGAACCCCGGTCGTGCGCCGTATGCGCACGTCGCGGCGCCGCCCGCGCGCGATACCGCTGCGATGCGTGCGTCCGCGCTCGCCGCGCGCGCCGCGCCCGCCGCGCCCGTCGCGCCCGCCGTGCCCGCCGCGCGCACCGCCGCGCCCGCCGCGCGTGCCGCTGCGCCGTCCGCGTACTCGGCGCCGACGGTGCCAGCCGTGCGCACCCGCACGCCCCATGAGCGCTCCGCCGCGCCGCCGCCGCGCTTCGTGTCACCGCCGGCGCCGGCGCCGGCGCCCACGGGGGCTATACCTAAGAGTGCGCCGCTTTCGCGCGCTGCCGCGCCCGGTCCCCGCTTCTCGCTGGCGGGTCCGTCGAGCGCGGCCAAAGTGAAAAGTGGAAGTGAAGTGTTGTGTTCGCCAAGGGCGCCGGAGTCACCGGCGCCCCCTCGCGCCTCAGCCTACGACTCGCCCGCCGGTCTGTCGGCATGCTCGTCTCGCGCGGGATCGAGCATGTCGTTGGCGTCGGTGGGCTCGGCCGCGTCCGGTCGGGGCGACGTGTCACCTGATACGACGCCGCGATCCGGCCAGCGGCCCACCGTGGGAGGAGGAGCGGGGCAGTACACGACGACGGCACCTTCGCAGCCGGTGGGGTTCGGGTTTGAGTTTAACCTGGAGCCCCGACCCCAGCGTAAGGTGCCAAGAAGACGGAGCTCGTCGGAGTCCGGCACCGCAGAGGGAGGAAAGCGGGCCTGCCTCGAGGCGCCAGCGTCGCCGACGTTTGCGGACGCGGCTCGCCGTACGCCACCGCGGTCTCCGACACCCACCAAGATGGACGATGGGGTAAGTGGTTCGAGTTTACTCCCACACCCAACAGTGACAGGTGCCCCCCCTGCTGTCGCCCCTGCCGCCTCTCAGGCGACACCAGCGGCGCAGCAGGCGAAGAAGCCACGCTACCCACCGCTGGTAGTGGAGAAGTTGCTCAACTGGGCCACCCACTTCCGCGCCATTGCCGCCAAGCTGGGCCGGCCACCCAACGCCCGTCCGTACGGGGCGGGTGTGCGCTTCACCCCTGGTACGGAGGAGGAGTACCGGCTGGTCCAGCGCTACCTGACTGCGCTGGAGAAGGAGGTAGGCATATCGTGGTTTGCCTATTCACTACCAGCGGAGAAGAGCCTCAAGGTGGCGATTCGGGGACTACCGCCTGATACGGACCCGAAGGAGATTGAGGAGGAACTCCGGACGCTGGGATACCAGCCGGAGTACGTGCGCCACATTAAGGGCGCACAAGGAAGACCCGGCTGCGTGTTCCACGCGATTATAAAGAAGACGCCAGATGTCCGGGCTATCTATGACACCACCGTGTTTCTGTACATGCGGGGTGTCAAGATAGAGGCTTGGAGGGGGAAAAGAGGCCCAGCCCAGTGCCACCGGTGCCAGCAATTCCGGCACAGCTCGCACCAGTGCCACCGCCCGCTCGCTTGTGTGCGGTGCGGGGAGGGGCACGCGGCACGAGATTGCCCGCGCCCGCGGGAGGAAGCGGCCACCTGCGTCAACTGCGGTGGCCCGCACCCCGCGTGCAACTTGAAGTGCCCCGTGTTCCAGCACGAGATCAGGAACAAGCGGGCGGGGACCGCCGCCATCACGGCAAAGTCGCGCCGGCCCTTAGTGGCCACCGAGGGGCCGCAAACATTGCCGGAAGAGGCCCAACAGGGCACGTCGCTCATGGCGGCGGCCAACGGGCCTACAGAACGGAACCAAGCCTCCTCCTCAGGGCGGAGGAAAAAGAAGAGACGCGGGGGTAAGGGAAAAGGCAGGAAGTCGACCCTCCCCCCCCCAGCGACACAGGAAGACGTCCCAAGGGCCGACCCTGCCTCGAGCGGGGCGCAGGTCGTGAAAGCAGCGGGTCCGACTACTGGCGCCGGCATAGCGCCGCGGAATAAGTCGGAACCTAAGAAGTTCACAGGAGAGACGAGTGGCGGCGCTGCCGGCGCCAAAGCCACAACAACTAAACAAGAGTTTACGACCTGCGCCATCAAGCTTTTGATGGACCTCATCAAGGCAATAAGGCAGGGTCAAGATGTGGAGACGGTCATCCTCGATGGCCTGGCCACTCTGCTGACGCTTTATCATGGCTAGACCATTGAGGATGATACACTGGAACGCCCGCGGCCTAAGGGACAAGGTCGCGCTCCTCCGCCATCTCCTTCGGGATCAAGACGTCGACGTGGCGCTCATAAGCGAGACGTTCCTGGGACCCGAAGATAGGGTTAGGTTCCCGGGTTACCTCGTTTACAGGAAGGACGAAAGGTCGGCACAAAATATCCGCTATCGTGGTCTGGCGGTGCTTGTGAGGCGAAGAGTCGTCCATCAGGAAATCCCCTCGTCGACACTCAACACGTGCTACGCGCTGGGTGTGCAGCTGCACGTAGCCGGCGAGGACATCGACATCTACGCGTGCTACAAGCCGCCCTCGGCCCGCCTCGACTTTACTGAGCTGCGGGCCCTCCTGCACGCAACACAGCACGCCACCATCCTCGCCGGGGACCTTAACTGCAAGCACCCAGCGTGGAACTCTCAGCTCACGAACACCGAGGGGAGACGGCTCTTCGCGGACGCGGAAGCCTTCGGCTATACGGTGTCCGGCCCAGAGACGCCCACACACTATCCGGACGTCGCTACCTATATGCCGGACGTGCTGGACATCGTAGTCCACCGGGGGCTTAAGTGCCAGATCACCCAACATGTGATAGACGACGAGTTACAATCGGACCACCAGCCTGTACTCGTCGTCTTATCGGGTATGCCGACCCGACTGAAGCCCATAGCGCCACGTCGTAAAACGGACTGGACTATGTTCCGGGAGAAGTTAGAGACCACCATACCGACTCGGCCTATCGTCACCTCCGCGGACGTGGACCAGACGGCGAATGATGTCACTGCTTGCATCCAAGACGCCTTAGAAGCGGCGACAACGACGCAGCCGCAGGGGCTACTACCGCCTCTGCCGACCCACATCAAAGCGATGATCGCCGTGAAGAGGCGCCTTCGCAAGCAGTGGCAAGAACTTAGATGCCCCGTTTTAAAAACGCAGCTTAACCGTCTCGCGGAAAAGGTGAAGGCCGAGCTCAGAGCTCAGGCCGCCGCGGACTGGGAGGTACGAATAGACGCCACCACGGACAGTTGGCCGTCTGTCTACAAGTTATGCCGCCACTTCACGAATACCCCAGCCCCGGTGCGCCCTCTGCAGAGCAGCGACGGGGCGCTGAAATATGTAGCGGAGGACCGGGCGGAGGTCTTCGCCGAGCACCTGGAGCGTCAGTTCCAACCGAACCCGACCAGCGAACTGGAACATGTCGCAGCGGTCGAGCAACACCTTGGCGCCTACTTCGCGACGCCGATAGCTCCCGAAGAGGATCCAGTCTTCTTCTCGCCTGGCGCGGTCAGACGCGCCATCCTCAACACGAAGCCCCGTAAGGCCCCTGGTGCGGACGGTATCACCAACACAGTGCTGCGCCACCTGCCGTACCGTATGGTAGCGGCGCTGGCGCGCCTGTTTACGGGGATACTGCGCACGGGGGCTTTTCCTGCCTCGTGGAAGGAGGGGCGCGTTATTATGCTGCCCAAGGCGGGAAAGAACATCCTGAAGCCGGAGAGCTATCGGCCGATCACTCTCCTGCCGTCGATTTCCAAGGTGTTCGAAGCACTCCTGCTGCGACATCTCCAACCCCACATAGCGCCACGTCCGGAACAGTTCGGGTTTCGGGCGGGACATAGCACGACGCTCCAGCTGTCGAGGGTACTGCACCTTCTGGCGGCAACCGCGAACAAGAAGGAGTACGCAGTGTCAGTATTCCTCGACATGGAGAAGGCCTTCGACCGTGTATGGCACGACGGCCTGATCTACAAGTTGTCCACGTCGGACGCGCCCCGTCGCGTTGTTAGGGTGGTCTCTGACTTTCTCTCCCGCAGGACATTCCGAGTGGTGGTAGACGGCGCGCTATCTAGCGCCCGCCCGGTGCTGGCGGGCGTACCGCAGGGTAGCTGCGTATCGCCTGCGTGTTACTCGCGATACACGGACGACATCCCCACTACGGAGGATGCGACGCTCGCGCTGTATGCCGACGACGCCGCGTTCATCACCACTTCGCTGAACGCGAAGCACGCGGCGCGTAAAATGCAGCGCGCCCTCGACCTCCTCCCCGACTGGCTGTCTAAGTGGCGGCTGTCGGTGAACGTGGGTAAGACGCAGGCGATGGTCTCAGGGGCCGCGCGTCTGCCACCACCTCTGAGGCTACAGGGGGCCGACGTCGAGTGGTCGTCCCGGGTCAAGTACCTGGGGGTCACCATCGACCGTCGGCTCACTATGGGGCCACACGTCCGCAGAGTCGCCGCACAGGGCAGGGTCGCCAGCAACCTGCTCAAACCAGTGCTCTCGTCCCGCCTCCCGCATCGGGTCAAGTTGGGTGTGTACAAGTTGTACGTGCGCCCAATCTTGACCTATGCCGCCCCAGCATGGTTCGCCCTCACGAGCGAGGTGAACCGGAAGATGCTCCGCACGCAGCAAAACTTTGCGTTGCGGACGATAGTCCACGCGCCCCGCTTCGTGAGGAACGACGTGCTCCACCGCGACCTCGGGATTGAGAGCCTGGATGAGTTTGTGGGCCGCCTGGCGAAGGGGATGTTCGCGCGTGCCGACGCGTCTGCTTGGCCTCATGTCAAGCAGATTGCGCCCTGGCATACGCGCCCCCCTGACGCTAGGCCCCTTCCCCGCGACTTGCTTGCGGACGGTGACCCCATCTCCGCGCCGGACTGACCTC
Source organism: Cosmia pyralina (assembly GCA_946251885.1). NCBI lineage: Eukaryota > Metazoa > Arthropoda > Insecta > Lepidoptera > Noctuidae > Cosmia > Cosmia pyralina. The sequence goes on from OX276345.1 coordinate 1,595,751, forward strand.
CAGGTGGGCCGCTCCCGGCTACACGCGGTCCACTTGTGACACTAACGCTTCCACTACAAATAACATACGCTGTCACGTGATGCGTGCTAGGATAATTTAGGCGTGTCACGTGACGAACCCCAGACATGCACCTCTAAACAGGCACCAGAACTCACATACGAGGGCGCTGCGCGGGCGGCGACTCGTAAACGACGCCGGGTGACGCCACACAGTTCAATGTCACCCTCACACTCATGACACGGTCTCCCTACCCCGTGCCAGGCTCGGCTAGCTCTGAAAGTGGGGCGGGCGGGAGCCACTCACCCTATCCGTAGGAACGTCGAGTCCGTATCCCTGTCGCTGGTCGCCATCTGCTGGGCTTCCCCCATGTAGGTGGGGGTTCCACCTGGTAGGGGTTGACCGCCGGGGTACGGTGAAGAAAGCGGCAGTATGCATATGTCGTGACGAGCTTACGGACACAGATAGAGACACTATTTTCATGGGCGCGAAAATGCAGCGCGCCCAACCTTTTTACTCGTCAGAGGCGAAATACGATGAGAGGCCCGTGGTAACGGGTCGCCGTACGGCATCCGCGGGAGGGGGGCTTCGCCCCGAAACCGCCACGTCACGCCCCTTACGGGGCGTAGCGACATCCCACAGTGGTCAGGCATTGGGGGATTAGCCCGTGGCCGAACGCAACTGGTCGCAGTTTACGCCCAGTTGCCTACTCGCGCGGACCGCAAAATTTTAATAGTTTCTCTCTGTGTTCGCGCAGGTAACTTAACCGGCATCTGCGTGAGCACAGGGGGGAGCCACCGGGCTGCCCGGTGAGCTTGCTCACCGCCGCGGTCGCGGGGGCCACGCCCAGCAAGATGCCCAAACCCGGCAAGCGCGACTCGCTGGGTCGCGTTTCCGGGTCGCCTGAAGCCCGTCCGGCGTTGGACCGGGCGACGTCGATGCCGAATATCGGCGACGCGTCATCCGGTCCGCCGACGGCTGGACCATCCCAGCACAGCGGGAAGAAGAGGACGAGCGAAGCGGGGAGAAAGGGGAGTGGCGAAGATGCCGCTGCAGCTGCCGGCCCGCCGACGTCATCGGCGCCTGCGCGCGTTGCGCCGACGCCGTCGTCAAGTCGTCAGCAGGCGGTCCCGATCCGCCCCGCCGCGTTTCGCCCAGTGCCCATCGCACCTTCGGGTCCCGCGTCGAACCCAAGCCGTGCGCCACCAGTGCGCGCCTCAGTGCCTACAGTGCGCGGGGCTGCGCCCGCGCGCGCCCCGGCGCCCGCGTCGTCCGCTACGCGTGCCGCCGCGCCGCGCGCACTAACTGTATCGTCAGCCGGGCACACGCGTGCCTCCGCGCGCTCCGTCGCGCCGCCGCCGCGTTCCGCGTCGCCGCCCGCTCCAGCCACTGTGCGCTCCGGCGCACCCGATCCCCGTCTCTCGCTGGCGGGCTCGGCGATGGCTGAGCGTGAGCGGCCCGCGCTAGTGCCAGTGAATGTGAATGTGAAACCAAGTGAAGTGAAAGTGAAGTTAATGACAAGGGTGCCCGACTCACCGGCACCCCCCCGCTCTTCTGCATACGACTCACCCGCCGGGCTATCGGCATGCTCATCTCGCGCGGGATCGAGCATGTCGCTAGCATCGGTGGGTTCGGCCGGGTCTGGTCGCGGCGACGTGTCCGAGGATACGACGCCGCGATCCGGGCCGCGGCCCATCGTGGGAGATGCAGAAACGCCGCTGGGGTTCGGTTTTGAGTTCGAGCTCGCCGAACCCAGATCCCAGCGGAAGCGGCGCGGGAGAGACTCCACTGAGGCAACGCAGGAGGCGAAGCGACAGGACCTTGGAGGGCCAGAGTCGCCCACCTTCGCGGACATGGCGCGTACTCCGCCGCCAGGGGTAAGTTTTAGTGTGGCTAATTTACCCCCTGCCCCCATTGCATCTGATGTGCCCCTTACTACGACCACCCCCGGCGCCGCAGCGACGGCGACGACGTCGACGGCAGCGAAGCCGGGGAAGAAACCCAGGTACCCGCCGTTGGTAGTGGAGAGGCTGCCGAACTGGGCCTCCCATTTTAGGGCCCTTAGGGAGAAGCTGGGCCGGCCACCAAACGCCAGGCCCTTTGGGGCGGGGGTGAAGTTCACCCCCGACACCGAGGATGAATACAGGCTGGTTCAGCGATACCTGACCAGCCTGGAAAAAGAGGAGGGAGTCTCCTGGTTTGCCTACTCCCTACCAGCGGACAGAAGCCTCAAGGTCGCCATCAAGGGGTTGCCGGCGGATACGCCCCCCCAGGAGATCGAGGAGGAACTCCGGGCGTTGGGTTACCAGCCGGAGTATGTGCGCCATATTAAGGGCGCACAAGGACGACCCGGCTGTGTTTTTCACGCCATCTTGAAGAAGACCCCTGACGTCCGGGCGATCTTCGACACCACCGTGTTTTTATACATGCGGGGTGTCAAGATCGAAGCCTGGCGAGGTAAACGTGGGCCCGCTCAGTGCCACCGGTGCCAGCGTTTTAGGCACAGTTCGCACCAGTGCCACCGTCCGCTCGCTTGTGTGCGATGTGGAGAGGGGCACGCTGCGCGTGATTGTCCGCGCCCGCGGGATGAGCCAGCCACCTGCGCAAACTGCGGGGGCGCGCACCCCGCGTGCAACCTAAAGTGCCCCGTATTCCAGACGGAGATCAGGAATAAGCGAGCGGGGACTGTCGCCATCACTGCCTCCACACGCCGGCCACGAGAGGCCACCGAAAGGCAGGGGGAAGCAGCAGAGGAGGCCCAAGGCGCGTCGCTGATGGCGGCAGCCAACGGGCCCACAGCCAGGACGGAAGCCACCTCCTCGAGGCGGAGGAAGAAGAGGCGCGGGGGGAAAGGAAGAGGGAAGAAGCCCGAAACCCCCGCGGCGACACAGGGAGTACTTCCCGAGGCCGCCGTCCCTGCCTCAGCGCGGGCTGTGAAACAGCCGCCGACCAATGAGGAACCTACCACTAGCGCCACCAATGCGCAGCGGAAGGGAAAGGAGGCCGCCACACACAAGAGTGGCGGCGCGATCGACGCCAGCGCCACTTCGGTGCAGCGGCAACTGGGGGAACTACAGAAGTTCCCCAAACCGACGGGTGGCGCCACTGGTAGGCAGCCGCTACAGAAGGGAGAATTCACAGCCTGCGCCATACAATTGTTGATGGACCTAATCAAGGCCATCAGGCAGGGACAGGATGTGGAGACGGTCATCCTCGATGGCCTGGCCACACTGCTTACGCTGTATCATGGCTAGCTCATTGAGGGTGATCCATTGGAACGCCCGCGGCCTTCGGGGAAAGGTCGCACTCCTCCGCCATCTCCTGAGGGAACAAAACATCGACGTGGCGCTCATAAGCGAGACGTTCCTGGGACCTGAGGACAGGATCAGGTTCCCGGGATATCTCGTTTATCGTAAAGATGAGCAGTCGGCAACGCACAGGAGGTACCGTGGTCTGGCGGTACTTGTGAAGCGAAGAGTCGTACACCAGGAGCTCCCCCCGCCGTCACTCACCACCTTTAGCGCGCTGGGTGTCCAGCTGCACTTAGCCGGCGAGGATATAAACTTGTACGCCTGCTACAAGCCGCCCGTGACTCCTCTGGACCTGTCAGAGTTGCGGGCCTTGCTGAACCACACTTCACGTGCCACCATCCTCGCCGGGGACCTTAACTGTAAACACCCAGCGTGGAACAGCAGCGTCTTGAATACCGGGGGTAGGCGGCTCTTCGCGGACGCGGAGGCCTTCGGGTACACGGTGTCCGGCCCGGACACGCCCACCCACTATCCGGACAACATTGCCTCGATGCCAGACGTGCTGGATGTCGTAGTCTACCGAGGGCTACACCGCCAGATCACGCAGCAAGTCATTGACGACGAGTTGCAGTCGGACCACCATCCTGTACTCGTCGTCATATCGGGGTTGCCGACCCGATTGAAGCCTCTGGCGCCACGTCGATCAACGGACTGGAAGGCCTACACAGATAAAGTAGAGACCACTACGCCGACTCGGCCTATTGCCACCGCCGCGGACGTAGACCTACTGACGGACGAAGTCACTGCTTGTATACAGGGCGCCTTAGAAGCGGCGACGACTACAACGCAACCGCAGGGGAGAGGGCTATTGCCGCCCCTGCCATCACACCTGAGAGCGATGATCGCCGCGAAGAGGCGCATACGCAAGCAGTGGCAACAGCTGAGATGTCCGACGCTCAAGACGCAGCTCAACCGTCTCGCGGAGAGGGTGAAGGCCGAGCTAAAGGCGTACACCGCCGCGGGTTGGGAGGAACGTATCGACGCCGCTACGGATAGTTGGCCGTCGGTACACAAACTCTGCAGCCAACTGATGAATACCCCAACCCCGGTGCGCCCGCTACGAAGCAGCGACGGGGCGCTTAAGTATGTATCGGAGGACCGGGCGGAGGTCTTCGCCGAACACCTGGAGCGTCAGTTCCGACCGAATCCGACCAACGACCACGAGCATGTCGCGGCAGTTGAGAAATACCTTGGAGACTACTTCGCTACGCCGATAGCTCCCGAAGAGGACCCCGTCTTCTTCTCGCCGGGCGCAGTGAGACGCGCCATCCTAAGGACGAAGCCTAGGAAGGCCCCCGGGGCGGACGGTATCTCCAACACAGCGCTGCGCCACCTGCCGTTCCGTATGGTAGCGGCGCTGGCGCGCCTGTTTACGGGGATACTGCGCACAGGGGCCTTTCCCGCCTCGTGGAAGGAGGGGCGCGTCGTTATGCTGCCCAAGGCGGGGAAGAATATTCTGAAGCCGGAGAGCTATCGGCCGATCACGTTGCTGTCGACCGTCTCCAAGGTGTTTGAGGCGCTGCTGCTGCGACACCTCCTACCACACGTTGCGCCACGACCCGAACAGTTCGGTTTTCGGTCGGAGCATAGCACGACGCTTCAGCTGTCGAGGGTACTGCACCACCTCGCAGCCGCACTAAACAAAAAGGAATACTCGGTGGCAGTATTCCTCGACATGGAGAAGGCCTTCGACCGTGTGTGGCACGAAGGCCTCATTTATAAGTTAGCCACATCAGACGCGCCCCGTCGCGTTGTAAAAGTGGTCTCTGCTTTTCTGTCCCACAGGACTTTCAGGGTGGTGGTCGATGGAGCGCTCTCCGGCGCTCGGCCGGTGCGCGCCGGTGTGCCGCAGGGAAGCTGCGTTTCGCCGGCGTGTTACTCACGCTACACCGACGACATCCCCACAACCGCTGAAGCCATGCTCGCGCTGTACGCCGATGACGCCGCGTACATTACCACCTCGCTTAATGCGAAGTACGCGGCGGTGAAGATGCAGCGCGCGCTGAATCTGCTCCCCGAGTGGCTGTCTAAGTGGCGGCTGTCCGTCAACGTGGGTAAGACGCAGGCGATGGTCACCGGCGCCGCGCCTCTCCCACCACCCTTGAAGCTGCAGGGAGCCGACATCGCGTGGTCGCCCCGGGTCAAGTACCTGGGGGTCACCATAGATCGTCGGCTCTCAATGGAGGCACATGTCCGCGCGGTCGCCGCGCGTGGTAGGGTCGCCCGCAACCTCCTGCGACCAGTGCTCTCATCCAGCATCCCGGCGCGCGTCAAGCTGGGCGTGTACAAGCTGTACGTACGCCCGCTTCTGACGTACGCCGCCCCTGCATGGTTCGCCCTCACGAGCGAGACCAACCGTAGGCTCCTGCGCACGCAGCAAAGTGCCGCGTTGCGCACTATCGTCGCTGCCCCTCGCTTCGTGATGAACGATGTCATCCAGAGGGACCTCGGGATTGAGGGCCTGGATGAGTTTGTGCGGCGCTTCGCGAAGGGGATGTTCGCGCGTGCCGGCGCGTCTGCTCTGCCACACATCAAGCAGATTGCGCCCTGGCATACGCGCCCCCCTGACGCGAGGAGACCTTTGCCCCGCGACCTGCTCGCGGACGTGTGACTCCACCCCGGACTGGACTTCCGAGTGAGTCGCTCTCAGCTTACACGCGGCTCACTTGTGACAATAGACTCCACACATAACATACATCTGTTGCGTGATGCGTGCTAGGATAATTTAGGCGTGGCACGCAGCAAACAGTAGACATTCACCTCTATACAGGCGCATAAATACACACGTGAAGACGCAGCGCGGGCGCGCGATTCACGTAGACACCGGGTGACGTCACACAGCACTATGTCACCCACACACCCACTACACGGTCTCCCTAACCCGTGCCAGGCTCGGCTAGCTCTGAAAGTGGGGCGGGCGGGAGCCACTCACCCCTTCTGTAGGAACGTCGAGTCCGTATCTCTGTCGCAGGTCGCCTTCTGCTGGGCTTCCCCCATGTAGGTGGGGGTTCCACCTGGTAGGGGTTGACCGCCGGGATACGGTGAAGAAAGCGGCGCTGATTAGCAGCGTCGTGGCGTGCCTACAGACACAGATATAGCAACCATTCACAGGGACGCGCATATCCGCGTCCCACCATCCTTAGGCCGCAGTAGGCCGAGCCAATGAGGGGCCCGTATTGACGGGCCAACGTATAGCTGCTGCGGAAAGGGGGCCACGCCCCGGCACCGCCAATCGCACCCCCATGACGGGGTGTAGCGATGACCAACTAGAGGAGGTCAGGCATTCCGAATCCAGCAGTATTACGAGCAACAAGAAAGGAAAATAAAGAAGAAACCCTCTGAAGAAGTAGTGTTTTATTCACTCTGAAGAAGTGTTATTTTATTCGCTGCGCCTACATACATCTCTACGCACCTCCTCATGAACATCCCGCCAGCGAGCCCGCTCCATAATAGTCAACATCATTAACAAGGTCAGCAGATGACTTTGGGCTATCTGATATTTGAAGTAGTTCCAAAGGATTGTCTTTGACTTTTTGAGTCTTAGTCTTAGAAGTAACAAACATACACAAATACTTACAAACTTTCGCCTTTATAATACGAGTATTAGTGTGATAGTGCCCAGCTAAGAAGGTGCATTGAAGAATTGAAGGCTCCGACATCAAAAGCTGTTAAGTTTTTTATGAAAGTAATTTTATTCATTTTAGATTTTTGAAGTCGGTTTTTACTTTTTTAAAAGTTAGTTTATCTTTCCATTTTTAGTTGGTTAAACAATAAATTTTAAGCCCAAGAGGAACGAAAAGAAAAATTAAGAAAATCCGCTTAGAAATGCCAGAGATAGAGTGTTAAATAGCGTTATAAAGAAGAGTAGTTTGGGCAACATATTGCCGCTTTGCAAATGCAGTACGAGCCCTAACCCCTGTTATACGAACATGTTAAGTTTGTTTTTGGGACAAATTCTTTTTTAACCGACGAAAAAAAAAAGGAGGAGGCTCTCAATTCGACACGTATGTTTTTTTTTTTTTATGTATGACCACGCATAACTTTTTACAGAGTCGTCCGATTTGAAAAAAAAATGTTTTATTCGAGAGGGACCATCAAAGTTGGTCCCATATAAAATGTATTAACTTTGCTTGGCTAGTTTTTGAGTTAGCTTCAATAATACGTATTTTTTCCCCACTTTTATATGGATGATGTTCTAGTTTGTTTTGCAGGTAGTGTTATTAGAATTTGTGTGGGGTAGGTACCACAACTAAAAAGTGAAAAATAAAAACTTTTTTACAAAAAAAATACAACCGACTTCCAAAACCAACACTACAAAGTAAAAAATTACTTTAATTTCGGAAGTCGGTGGCAAAAAACGAAAATACATTTAACCAGACACCGACTTCCGAAATTAAAGTTATTTTTTACTTTGTAGTGTTGGTTTTGGAAGTCGGTTGTATTTTTTTTGTAAAAAAGTTTTTTAACTACTGAACCCTTCATTGTGCGTGGTCCGACACGTACTTGGCCGGTTTTTTTTGAGTATATTTTATGCATACAAAAACGAACGAACTTCTTCTTCTTTCTTCTTCTTATTTTGTTACTTTAATATGCTCATTTTTAACTGCATTTCCAGTGCGTGTCCCAAATAAAATATTTTTCTTTCTTATTTCTTCTGCCCGCGACTTCGTCCACGTGAAATTTCTTGTTCCCCCGACACACCGCGTCGCATCGCATGGCCCGCCCGCGCGATTACTTCGGTTTGCGCTTAGTGTTCTTTCTGCCATTTTCTTTTTTACTACTAAGGGTCGAAGTGTGATGTTAAATATAACCCTCGTTTGTTTGAATTGAACTATCAAATTCAAAAAGATTTTTTCCTTCTGACTGGTAGATCCAAAGACTGGCGCGTTCAAACAAACAAACAAAAAAACCTGAAAATACCAATTCCTGTTCTGAAATTACCAAGACTTACTGACTGACGCTGCCTTGCTGAGGGACATATTAACTGGTCGTCCTGCTCGTTATCCCGCTTTTTATTGGACCATTCAAAGCCAATCTTGATAGCAGGTAATAAAGTTTTAACCTCGGCTAAAACTGCAGATCCCATAGGATCAAAAACTCATTGAAACTCGACTAAAATGTGAATTTTATAGTGTTCTGTTTCAACTGAACTCTTTTCATTGTTTTAAAATGTATTAATATTCGGAATTGGATTTTTTATGCCCTAAAATTATTTTAATTTTAATAAAAAATATTCAAAGGGAGCTGAAGAAAAAGTCATATTGTTAATTTACCTATATGCAGGACAAAACAAAGGCAGTTGTTTTTTCTCTTCTGTCTATAAAAAAAATCGGCCAAGTGCGAGTCGGACTCGCGCACGAAGGGTTCCGTACCATTATCTATAAAAACGGCGAAAAAATCACGTTTGTGGTATGGGAGCCCCCTTAAATATTTATTTTATTCTGTTTTTAGTATAATTATGTTGTTAAAGCGGCAACAGAAATACATCATCTGTGTAAATTTCAACTGTCCAGCTATCACGGTTCATGAAATACAGCCTGGTGACAAACGGACGGACGGACAGCGGAGTCTTAACAATAGGATCCCGTTTTACCCTTTGGGTACGGAACCTTAAAAAAAACCGGCCAAGTGCGTGTCGGACCACGCACAATGAAGGGTTCCGTAGTTGGGATGAATTTATCTTAAGAACAAAATTAACATTGTAGTTGAAAAACATGTTCTCCCATACATTCCAACTGTAAATGTAAGTTTGTACTCACAATATTGATAGATTTACCATGTCATTGTAAAACCACAGACTTCTTCTAGATTTTCCTGTAATTTAGGTAATTTACAGGTAAAGATCTATTTTCTGTATTTTTTTCAAAATTTTAGGCTCTCTAGTTTCGGAGATAAGGGGGGAATGGTCAATTTTCGTTTATTTTCTTAAATTACTTTAAAACAATTTATTTTAAAATTATAAAAAAAAAATATATTTGAGAACCTCATAGTAAGCCCTTTCATTTGACATGCCACATGGTGTAGTTTGCAAAACTTTTTTTTTATTTTCTTCTTTGTCCCCCAAAAGTGACCTCTATATTCAAAATTCATTTATTTACTTTACTCGTCCGTGTTTGGGTCACAGAAATTCAAATGTGTACCAAATTTCAACTTAATCGGTTCATTAGATTCGGAGCAAATTGGCTGTGACAGACGGACAGACAGACAGACAGACAGACGGACAGACAGACGGACAGACAGACACACGAGTGATCCTATAAGGGTTCCGTTTTATCCTTTTGAGGTACGGAACCCTAAAAAGATAAAAAATCACACTTGTGAGCTCAAGCGTCGCCTAACTTGTAATACATTACGCCAAGCAGATGTTTGTAAACCGTGTACGATTAAAACGGATGCTAGTAATTACGCTATAGGAGCTGTATTGGTGCAGGCGGAGGGCACAGACGAGCGCCCAGTAGAATATGCCGTTTCAAAGCGGAGCGGAACTACTCCACTACGTAACCAGAACTTTTGCGATATTTCCAAGAACATTAATAAGCGACAACGGATCAACTCCATCATGCAGAAACATATTCATTGTCTCTATACTCAACATGCATTCACACCTGATTATTACCCAGCATCATAGCCATATAAAGTTAATAAGTACCTAATATAAGTGCTTTTTTAACTTGCTCTGCTAACAGCTAGCTATTCTGTATGGTAATCTGTGGATAACGTCTTGAGTAGTGTATTTGTTACTTTTATTGCAAGTTATATATTGTATGCCTACTGTGTAATATACTGCTGTTTGTTATTCTTATCAAATAATATAAAATAAAATAAAAATTTCTAACCTTTGGTAGAGAGTTGAGGACTTACGATGATATTAATGATCTTCATGATCTTCGGCAAATGGCTTTATCAGAGAATTTCACTACCCCCTTACATACTTAAATATTTTTATCTAGCAAAATTTGATCCTGTAAAAAGCTGCAGTAACACAATTTTATGTACAGTTAACAAAAGAGATATCTGGGCAGGGTATACTAACATATTTGTAATTTTTGACCGATTCATGAACACATGATTATACTCATAATAACAAACAACTTTTACTATGAGACCAAACCTGAAATCGCGAAGAAAAAATCAGCTGACCCATACATTTAGGTTCGCATAACTGAGATATTGCGTTTTTATCAAATATAGTTTGACGCCATAGCATAAAGTTCAATTTTCGTTGCATCAAAGCTAGTGACATGTGTAGGCGTAATTGTGTATTTATTGTTTGTCTATGTGTTGGTGGCAGCGAACTTGCGACACGCGTCCCGGTATTAAAAGACAGTAGATAGCATTTCTAGTGCCTTATTATTTAGATTTCTGTGGTATACCCTGCCTAGATATCTCTTTTGTTGACTGTACCTAAAATTGCTACAAATGAATGAAACATCACTTTGCTTCAAAGGAAAACAAAAAAAACTTATCTCTTAACCTCAAGAAATATGATTGCACAAACAAGGAATCTATTCTGTTGACAAACACGACATCCCAAGTAAACATTATGGAAGGTTAGTGCTTATATTAGGTCTTTACCTATGAACTTGCCGTTCTGCAGTACTGGCCATTTCAAATCAAAATAATTTTTGTTTGGCTAAGAATTCTAATTTCAAATTAATTTTATTTTAAAAACATGGATTTTTTTTTCCAAAAGTAGTCATTTCTTTATTGATTAGTGTTACATTTTCATCGCATTTCAATGTTTTTCGTCATCATGGATACGTTAAAAATTCGAGTAATTATGGAATATGAGTACCGTCGTGGCAGCAACGCGGCACAAGCGGCACGCAACATCAACGACGTTTACGGAGCTCACACTACAAACCAACGCACCACTTGTTATTGGTTTGCTCGCTTCCGTTCTGGAAATTTCGACCTGAAAAATGAACCTCGCGGTCGTCCGAAGACTTTGGTCGATAATGACGAATTAAAGGCGATTGTGGATGCTGATGATACACAATCTACGGCTGAATTAGCAGCAGCTTTCGACGTTAGCGTCAAAACAATATTGGTCCATTTGCGTCAAATTGGCAAGGTAAAAAAGCTTGACAAATGGGTGCCCCACGAACTCGATGATCGCCAGCGCGAAGTACGCGTCGATACGTGCCTTGCACTGCTCAACAGACACACAAATGAAGGAATTTTGAACCGCAATGTTACCTGCGATGAAAAATGGATTCTGTTTGATAACCGCAAGCGCTCAGCAAGTTGGTTGGATCCTGGTTCAGCACCTAAACAATGCCCTAAACGAAAACTTACCCCTAGAAAAGTGATGGTCACTGTTTGGTGGTCTAGCGCCGGTGTGATTCATCACAGCTTCTTATCAAACGGGGTGAGCATTACTTCAGATGTGTACTGTGAAGAACTGAACACAATGATGGAGAAGCTGGCACATCTCCAACCAGCATTGGTCAATCGCTCGTCTCCGCTGCTCCTGCACGACAACGCGCGACCTCATACTGCACAGCAGACGGTCTCCAAGTTGCAAGAACTGGAGTTGGAAGCTCTCCGTCATCCGCCCTACTCACCAGACCTTGCGCCTACAGACTACTACTTTTTCCAGAATTTGGATAACTTCTTGGCGGGAAAAAAATTCAATACCCGAGAGGCAGTACAAAATGCCTTTGAAGAATTTGTTGCCTCCCGTCCAGCTGATTTCTTTAAGAAGGGCATCAATAAACTGCCACTGCGTTGGCAAAGATGCATTGATTGCATGGGTGATTACTTCGATTAATACAAATAAAAAATGCATGAAAAAAATTCGTTTAAATTTTTTCATACAAAACGGCAATATCATAGGTAACCTATTAATAGGCAATTAGTATTCTAGCCAGAGCGCCTTAGAGACTTGCAACAACTAGTACTATTTAGACGGTAAATATTACTGTTCTGGTTTTGGGTAGGAGTTGAGAATGCTGACTACGGAACACCACGCCCCAAAGGGAAATTAGGCAGAGTGTGTTAAGGCCAGGTTATTCGGGCCTGTAGGCCTTTGAAACGCTACCTCCGCCTCCCCCAAATGCAGCGCGACGTGTTTATTTACCACGCGCCGCCGACGATTTCACAGAAAATCCATGCCACAGTGTAAAATATTTGCAGTTGATCAACTTAATTAGTTTTTCTTAGGTCGATTTTTTTCCTTATGTTTACTTTTTATGGTGTCTACGGTGGAGTAAACTAAGATTATTACATAAAATGTCGTTTTGTTTTCACATTATCAGATAACGATACCAACACGATTCGATAGCGATAGGTATAATTATTACCGGCCCCATGATATTGGTCAATATCGATGACCATCGCGACGCGACAAACAAGCACACTAATAAGTATCGACGTCTCGAAGTCGGCAGTGTGATATAGTTTGCTCAAGTGAAAGAATGCCCGCTACTCTCACCCCGCACTGTCTTCGCTGGTAGATATCGTGCCGATATCGGTGTCAGTGTGTGAATTATTCCATTACTTCATTGGGCTGAGTAAGAAATGCATATAGCAGATAGTTACAGATTTAACCTTTAAAAGATTATTTATTTATTAAAACTTTATGCACAAGTAAAAAAAATACCGTACAAAGGCGGACTTAATGCCTGAGGCATTTTTTTTTTTTCGCGCTAAATCTTTGAGTTAAGGCTTAGCGGAAGGATGTCAATCATGACATAATAATAACATAAGAACGTCTATTTTAGTCAACTTTCATCAAAGCAAACCACAAAAGTTCGATTCTCAACTGTTGATATTTTTTTTCGATTCTTTTTTTTTCATTTTGATATACTGTTATTTGATAGTTCGTAGAACGTACACAGAATACATGAAGTTTATTCCTCTTATATCATCTATGTTTATAATATAAATAAATATCAATGGTTAGCTGACAGTATTAATGAGAAATCCCGTGTGTACAATCCACTGGTATATTTTTTAGCGATAGCCGGGTTCATCAGGAACAAGCTGTAAGAATCACTCAGTGTATCAGTGTTGTGCCATTAGGTATTATATGCTGTTAAGGCTGCGGGTTTCAACCTCAGGACAAACTGCTCCTTAAACGGACGACTCTCTGTATATTTAGGCTGCTGATACCACAACTACTAACGTATTGTACAGGAAAGTTTTTAACCGACTTCAAAAAGGAGGAGGTTCTCAATTCGTCGGAACCTTTTTTTTTATTTTTTTTTTATTTTATTTTTTTTATGTATGTTCCCCGATTACTCGAAGATGGCTGGACCGATTTGGATTATTTTTTGTTTGTTTGAAAGGGTATACTTTCCAGGTGGTCCCATGATTATGAAGTCAGGATCTGATGATGGGATCCTGGAGAAATAGAGAGAACTCTTCCAATTTTATAGGCACACTTGAAGCGATTTGGATAGTTTTTAGAAGAGTACTTTCTTGGAGTGGTCCCATTTCAATTTGGTGAAGATCTGATGAAGAACTTCTGAGATAGGCAACGGAACTCCTCAATAAATGATAGCAAATGGACTGGGATTGCTGAAATCTCATGTCTGTTTGTTGTTCACACCAGTTCATAACATAACATCACGCCAGTACGCTGTGAAGGGGCAAGCACATGTGAACCACTAAAAAGTGAAAAATAAAAACTTTTTTACAAAAAAATACAACCGACTTCCAAAAACAACACTACAAAGTGAAAACTAACTTTAATTTCGGAAGTCGGTGGCAAAAACGAAAATACATTTAATCAGACACCGACTTCCGAAATTAAAGTTATTTTTCACTTTGTAGTGTTGTTTTTGGAAGTCGGTTGTATTTTTTTGTAAAATAGTTTTTTTTATAATGTGTCTGTTGTTTTAGTATACTGTGAACGAAGTCGCGGGCAGAAGCTAGTTAGAGAAAAACATGATTTTGCGGTACTAAGGTGAAATTTCAAAATTGCAACGGTTTTTTAAATTGCAGTTTTAATAGAAATTTAATTACTTTCGTTACAAAAAGAACTCTTTTGCAAAATTTCATGCTTCTAGATCCAGCGGTTTAGGCTGTGCATTGTCTGTCAGTAAATATAAGAATTTTATCAAGTAGACAAGCCGTGTGCCCGTCCCCGATAGTATTCCATCGACATAAATGGTGAATTTCCATACAAACTTTCATCCCCTATTTAACCCTTTTAGTGACTGAATAAAAAAAACAATAATATTTTTATTAAGTATGGGCTAAAAATGGTCGTACTATTTTGCTTATGCTGTAACCATATTCTTTTGTTTTTGATGTTGACCACTGCTCATGAAGATCAGTAAATATCGACAACTACATAAATGAAGGAAGAATTTCCGTACTTTATTATCAAGGGACGTACCTACTGCTACACCTTTAATTTATCGAATCTACTATTATAAGGGTAAATTTTTAAATCGCCAGATAAGTTTTATTTATGTTATTTATTGTTATTATTGTTTTTTATTTATTGTTATTTAGTTTTACCGACAACCGGACACATTGTATTTATATTATGTGTGATTATTGTAGGATATGGTAGGGTATGGTAGCGAAGACAGTTTGATGAAGAGTGAAAATAGTAATATGGATGAATCTGATGAAAAAATCTTAGAAAAATGTGTTTTAAAACTTCTTCATAAAGGACCACGATAAAAAATTATATACTACTCGCGCTTGACTATAAATTTACCGATAATAATATGCAATGTGTCTTAACACTATCGTAAGATGACAATTAAACGTCATCATACCGCATAGAAATAATCACATTTTCGAAAACGATACTATGAATTAAAACTATAATATAATTACGAGATATTTTTTCTTAGCCATCGCAATTTCATATCTAATGTGTTTTTCGTTTATTCGTTTTTTTTTTGAACAACTGCAGGAGACCGAATTTTTAAAAATTTTGACACAGGTTCAACCTTGATGAAGTCCCGCAGGACTCTGAGCGCGAGCCGATTTAGCCCGATTTACTATTGTTGTGTTTATTTAGAAAAAATGTATTACACTTAAAAATCCAACCGTAGAATTCCCTCTGAAATACTATTACCTCATGGTACATGCAATTTTCATATAATTTTGTGCTATAACTAGGAAATGAAACAAAAAATAGTTTTGAAATCGACCCCATTTCGGATTTTTTTTCATCGAGCAAATTACAATTTATCGCGTTTTGAACCGTAGATTTACCTAAAGCAAGGATGTATCTATGACAATTTTTTTTCAGGATCTAAATACCCTAATTTGACTATATAAAATTTATTCTAAAAACAGGAATATTCAAATAGTGTGCCCTTAAGAGAGCTGTAAAAGAAAAAAGTATATGCTCTAGAAATGTGGTGCTGAGAAGAATGCTTGGGGTATCATGGACTGAAGTCCGCACAAACGTCTCCATACTCCAAGAACTCGGCATCAAACAGCGTCTGTCAGCACTAGTACAGTCTCGAATACTTAAGTTCTTTGGGCATGTCTCCAGGCGGAACAATGACTCCATAGAGCGTCTTGTGGTGCAAGGCAGAGTGGAAGGTAATATGCCACGCGGACGGTCACCGATGAGGTGGACCGATCAAGTACAATCTGCGGTTGGAGGCCCTGTCAATGAATGCGCCAGACTGCCTTCTAACAGAACCAGATGGAGAGAGATCGTGAAGCGGGCAACGGCTTCTCTGCGATTGGACACAGTTCATCGTGACCACGACCGCTCTGTCAAGAGCGAAGCGAAGAAGAAGAAGTACCTTAGTGTGTACACCCACATTTCGCCAGTTATGCTCAAGTCCCATGTAGTAAGGGCCATTGCCATCAACTGGGCAGGAAAGCAGACCCGGACTGCTGCTGAGACAGTCCTCATAGAAAAATCGAGTAACCTGAGAACCCAGGACCTGATGGTCAGCAGTAGCGCTTGCGACCACTTCTAGATCAACGAATTTGTGTTCGCTTGTTTTTTTTTTGGGGTTCCGTACCAAAATGGTAAAAAGGAACCCTTATGGTGCGACTCAGTCTGTCTGTCTGTCCGTCTAAAATTAGAGGACCACTCACCAGATTCAAGAGCTTTTTGTCGAATGATTTCTGCGTAAATGTCTTATTATTTCAGGCGCAGTATATTACACAAAACTTGTACTATTTAATAGGTTGGGGAAAAAGTTTCTTCGCATTTTTTAAGAAAATTCAAAACATTTTTTTATATACATTATTTACATTTATCTAAAGTATGTAGGTACCATTTTGTTCCATAACTTTTTTCCATCTTGTAGGTAGGAACATGATCCCATTGCTATAGAAATCTTGGGACTTCTGATCAAAATACCGCGACAAGTGGTTTTGGCAGTCCTCTCGTGATGTTAACCTGACACTGCCTAAAGAATTCTGAAGAGACCGAAACAGGTGGAAATCTGAAGGTGCAAGGTCAAGACTATACGGCGGATGCATTAACACCTCCCAGCCAAACTCTCTTAATTTTTGCTGAGTGGCTAAAGATGTGTGAGATCTAGCATTATCATGATGAAAAACCACACCCCTTCTGTTGATTGATTCCGGCCGCTTTCTCTCAACTTCTTGCTTTAATGTCATCAGTTGTTCGTAGTAGAGTTCAGAATCGATGGTCCTGCCTGGTGGTAACAGCTCATAATGAATAATGCCCTTCCAATCCCACCACACACACAACATCACCTTGTTACGAGTTAACCCGGGTTTCGCCACAGTCTGTGAAGCCTGACCGGCCTTTGACCACGACCTTTTTCGCACGTTCTTGTCGTACGTGATCCACTTTTCATCACCAGATATCAGCTTCTTCAAAAATGGTTCGGTTTCATTACGTCGTAATAAAGAATCACAAATGAGTACACGATTCATTAGGTTACTTTCAGTGAGCTCGTGAGGTACCCAAATATCGAGCTTTTTTGTGTACCCAGTTTTTTTCAAATGCGCCATAACTGTTTTGTTTTCAATTCCCAGTTCTTCAGCTACGTCGTAACTTCTGATATGCCGATCTTGCTCCACTTTTTCAAAAATGGCATCCATTTTATCCGTAATAGGGCGACCAGAGCGTCGTGCATCTTTGTCATCAAAATTTCCGGATTGAAAACGCTTAAACCAAATTTGTGCTACTCTCACAGACATTGCACTGGTTCCATAAATATCGCAAATTTTTTTCGCGGCTTGCGTTGCATTTTTACCTTTTTTGTAGTAAAATTTTAAAATGTATCGAATTTCTTCATTAGATTCACTCATCTTGACAGTACGAAAAACAAATGAAAATCACAGATTTTCCTAATTTGAATTTGGAATTATGTTCTTTAAAATTTAAACTTTCAATGATACCAAAACCAGCCAGATACAAATAGTATAGCCAAAGAGATTTTATTTCAAGTTCATACATACTATAATGCGAAAAGACTTTTTCCCCAACCTAATATATATTAAACTAGCTGTGCCCCACGACTTCGTTCGCGTGGAAGTCGTAAGATACACAATATACTAAAATAACACATTTTAATAACACTCCCTCACCCCCGACGCTGGGCGTTGATGAGTCAGTCAGTTAGTCAGTCAGGACTTCTCTAAATATTACATATGATGAAAGACTTCTTATGTGTTTCGTTTGTTTCGCGTCGAGCGCCTCTGATGATATCACAGACCATCACTTATAAAGTTACTTACTGAGAGTAAGTAACTTTATTGTACCTGCAATGGTTGATAGAATTAAATTGGATTTGAGATACAATTATATACAATAAAGTATCACAAATTGATTCATGCTAACTGTTCTAACGTTGGCGTGAATAATTTTTCTATCAAAATAATTGTTATTATTGTTATAGAAATAAGCATCACTGAAACAAATTCAAATAATTGTTAAATAAAATTTACCTAACGAACTGATTTAATTTTAAATGGGTCTTGCCCGCGTGGCATGTCGATAAAAAGTAGCCAATATCCATATCTAGGTCAAGGTCTACCTGTGTGCCAAATTTTATCCAAATCCGTTCCGCCGTTTTAGCGTGAAAGCGTTATAAACAAACAAACTCACTTTCGCATTTATAATATTAGTTAGGAAAAAATTATGTGATAATAGGTACTACCTACTAGATAATAATAGATTACAGAACAAACTACACAGAACAGAACAGAACTAGAACAGAATATAATGATAATATAATACAATACAATTAAATATAAATAATATTTAGTAATGTAATAAAATTTTAGACTTAACGTAAACATTTATATTTAAGAATGTTCTAATTAATAATGTTACAGACACAATATTCTAGTTTTAAGTTATCTTGCCGCGCCCCAACGGGGTTATGTACTCATTAGTTGTAAGCAAAGCCTGTAACTGTGTGTACATTGTGCAATAAATAAATAAATAAAATAAATAAATAAAACTCCCTCGTTCACCCGCCACGTTGCATCGCCCGCCCGCCCGCGCTATTACTTCGTTTTCGCTTAGCGTTCTTTCAGCCTTTTTCTCTTTTTGCTCGGCTCCTAAGAGTCGTAGCGTGATGTTAAAAAAAGTAAGTTTAAAAACTAAAACCTGACTACTGAAAAATCACGCTCTAAAAAGTATGAAACAAGAAAATATTCTCATCTGAAATTAGAAAAAGACCGACAAATAAAAAATCCAGACTCACACGTAATCTATTCGATTTATGCCCTAGACTCCGGACTTTTAATATATCGGTCTTTGTCTAATTTCAGATGAGATTATTTTCTTGTTTCATACTTTTTAGAGCGTTATTTTTCAGTAGTCGGGTTTTAGTTTTTAAACATACTTTTTATTTAAATTATTTTGAATAATTATTGTGTAATTATATATTTTGGGCAGGTTTGGAGAGAAAATAAATATATTAGCTCACATCTGAGGCGTGATTTTAGAAATTAATCCCAACTATCGAGTGCATTCAAGCAAACCCGCTAGCAACAGTAAAACAATATAATATATTTTGAAATATGATTGTACTCCTACAGTGCGTACGTAAACGGCTCCTCCGCGGCTGACGAAGCGCGTCAGCGTGGGCGCGTCGCGGGCGAGTGAGAAGTCAATGTTCTTTTAATAGCGTGATTCCGTAGACAGTGTTTTTGTCATTTCGTTAATTATTATTATTAGTTAAAACTGCTACTACGAACCGATAAAAGAATTAAGTACGTGTGTGTACAGGTTTGTAGTGCCAGTGATACAGAATGGGTCAAAGGACTATGTTCTGATGTGCCGTGTTTGCCTATGTTTACCGGAATCGCACTCGGTGCCTAGATATTTCGTAGTTATGCGGATATACTATTAAACACAGCGTTTTTGTAAGTTACATTTTTTGTTATCAACAACCCGAACACTCAGATGTGAAGTGTGTGGGTGCTCTGCCTTAAAGTACTGTTACTCAGTACGGTAGTACCTTCATGTAACATGTGACAGAAATCAGAATAACGGGGTCAAGCGACCAACAGCTGTTATAGCGCGTATTCTTGTTAGATACTCAATATCTTATTGGAATGACTGTCATGCGCTTAGTAAATTAAAAAAATCGTTTCTTTGGGAAAGTTGTTTGCTATCATGAGTACGATCATGTGTTTAAAAATAAATCAGCTGCTCCACGACACATTTTGACGAGTTATGTAGGGAACAGCTGGTTTTTTTTTCTCGCGATTTCAGGTTTGGTCCCATAGTAAGTTGTTTGTTATCATGAGTACAATCATGTGTTTAAGTATCGGTCACTAATTACCAGTCACCCTATATACTCGTATAAACGCAAAAAAAATCATCATCAGTAGTTGTGAAGCTATGGGATTTGCAACTACCCCCCCCCCCTGCCCCTGGGGTTTTAGGTTCATAAATTAGTACATAAAGACGTTTGAGGGGCCCTTTCATTTGTTTGGTACCCAACACAGCATCATTAAAAAACATTTTAGTTCATGACCTTATGCCCTCCAGAGGGCGCCATGTACAATTTAATGTGACGTCACATAGCCTATAGCCAGCGGACGATTAAGACGCTTCTAACGATACGTCATTTGTTAAATTATAATAAGAAGTTCAGAAGTCATGAGGGAACAGATGAACATACACACATGCATACATACATACATACTTACATACATACATATTAAGTTGGAGAAAAAGTCTTTTCGCATTATAGTATGTATGAACTTAACATAAAATCTCTTTGGCTACACTATTTGTATCTGGCTGGTTTTGGTATCACTGAAAGTTTAAATTTTAAAGAATATAATTCCAAATTCAAATTAGGAAAATGTGTGATTTTCATTTGTTTTTCGTACTGTCAAGATGAGTGAATCTAATGAAGAAATTCGATACATTTTAAAAATTTACTACAAAAAAGGTAAAAATGCAACGCAAACCGCGAAAAAAATTTGCGATGTTTATGGACCCAGTGCAGTGTCTGTAAGAGTAGAACAAATTTGGTTTAAGCGTTTTCAATCCCGAAATTTTGATGTCAAAGATGCACGTGGCTCTGATCGCCCTATTACGAATAAAATGGATGCCATTTTTGGAAAAGTGGAGCAAGATCGGTATATCAGTAGTTACGACGTAGCTGAAGAACTGGGAATTGACCACAAAACAGTTTTGGCGCATTTGAAAAAAACTGGGTACACAAAAAAGCTCGATATTTGGGTACCTCACGAGCTCACTGAAAGAAACCTAATAAACCGTGTACTCATTTGTGATTCTTTATTACGACGTAATGAAACCGAACCATTTCTGAAGAAGCTGATAACTGGTGATGAAAAGTGGATCACGTACGACAAGAACATGCGAAAAAAATCGTGGTCAAAGGCCGGTCAGGCTTCACAGACTGTGGCGAAACCCGGGTTAACTCGCACCAAGGTGATGCTGTGTGTGTGGTGGGATTGGAAGGGCATTATTCATTATGAGCTGTTACCACCAGGCAGGACCATCGATTCTGAACTCTACTGCGAACAACTGATGAGATTAAAGCAAGAAGTTGAGAGAAAGCGGCCGGAATTAATCAATAGAAGGGGTGTGGTTTTTCATCATGATAATGCTAGACCTCACACATCTTTAGCCACTCAGCAAAAATTAAGAGAGTTTGGCTGGGAGGTGTTAATGCATCCGCCGTATAGTCCTGACCTTGCACCTTCAGATTTCCACCTGTTTCGGTCTCTTCAGAATTCTTTAGGCAGTGTCAGGTTAACATCACGAGAGGACTGCCAAAACCACTTGTCGCGGTATTTTGATCAGAAGTCCCAAAATTTCTATAGCAATGGGATCATGTCCCTACCTACAAGATGGCAAAAAGTTATCGAACAAAATGGTACCTACATACTTTAGATAAATGTAAATAATGTATATTAAAAAATGTTTTTAATTTTCTTAATAAATGCGAAGAAACTTTTTCCCCAACCTATTAGATATCGGTCAAAATCATAACCTTCTTTTTTGCTTCGCCGTAGTCGGGTAAATGGTTCACCCTTGTTTGGTATAACAACTTTTGATGTAATGTTGTTGAGCCTATAAACATCCTCGGGAATTGGAAAAGAATTTTTCAATTCCGACTTTTTATTCATAATTTCATGGGTTTTATTTTTTTTTGCACAGAACCCTATTTCTTTTTCCAAAATAAAAGTAATCTTAGTTACTTCTTACAATATCAGCTAGCTGCAAATGAAAGTCCCGTCAAAATCGGTCCTGCCGTTTCGGAGATTAGCCGGAACAAACAGACAGACAGGCAAAAATTAAAAAAACCCCTTTTTTTAGTTATGAGTACCGTATATACTTTCATATTATTATGAATTCAGTAAAAAGCTCTTATTTTGACATAACAAACATACACTTCAATTTTATTTATTTAGATATATTTAATATGATTTACTAGAGACCTGCCCCTGCTTCGCTCAGGTGCAATGGCGACATGGCCAACCATATTTTCTCTCCAAACCCCAAAATTCATATATATATAATAATTATTCTTCTTTAAAAATGTAAATTGGCTTTAACCTAAATAAAATTATAACCCCAAAATAATTTAAATAAAAAGTAAGTTTAATAAAAACTAAAACCCAACTACTGAAAAATCACGCTCTAAAAAGTATGAAACAAAAAAATTCTCATCTGAAATTAGAAAAAGACAGACAAATTAAAAATCCGGAGTCACACGTAATGTGTTCGGTTTTATACTGTAGGTACCTATAACAGATAATTATTGTACAGCAATTTTCCAATAATAATACAGAATTATTTTAAACTGGTTAGTTAAACTCCGCAGACGTAGTGTGTTCAATATCTAAACACGATAAAATAAAAGATTTGATGATTTTTAGGGTTCCGTACCTCAAAATGAAAAAAACGGAACTCTTATAAATTCCCCGTAATACCCGTTCATAAATTGATTCGTACTAGAAGCAAATTATTACTAACGAAATCATAAAGATTATTAACTTTTATTAAAAATAAATTCAAATTGCATTAATCGTAACCAATTGATTTAGTGTGATATAGACTGGATTTATATAAATAAGCGTATACAACCATCAAATTGTCAGTGAGCTTCAAGAGTTACAAGGATCTGTTGAAGAGAAGAAAAAAAGAAAATGAGACTGTTGAATTTACTTGTCCTTCTTGTTTTGATAGTCAACATGGGGAGTATCAACTGCCAAAACCGACGCGTGCTGGATGGTGGGTGTTATAAGGATACAGCTAGAGCCGACGATGGATCATGTCAAGAAATTGTACAAGATTATGAAGGAAATTTCTCAGACATACATTTTGAACAATAAATTCCCAATGACATCTAATAGTGTCAAATAAAGAGTATAAATTTGAAACAGTTCTTTCATTACGTTTTAAATAACGGGTGTAAAAAGACGCTAAACGAAGCCGACAGTCAATAGTGCTCGCCGTCATTTTGATGTTTTTTTAGGATTCGGTACCTCAAAAGGAACAAACAAACCCCTCGATCAGTCTGTCCGTCTGTCCGTCTGTCACAGCCAATTTGCTCCGTGTCTAATGAACCGATTAAATTGAAATTTGGTACACATTCTGTGGCCCAAATACGGACGTGTTACGTAAGCCCGAAAGCGAGGAGACCACGTTCCTAATTTGTTTTATAACGTGTAACGTAAATCAATGAATTTGGAATATGGGGGTCACTTTTGGGGGCAAATAAGAAAAAACTATAAAAAAAGTTTTGCAAACTGTATCGTGTGACATATCAAATGAAAGGGCTTATTGTGGGAGTCTCAAAATATTTTGTTTTATAATTTTTAAATAAATTGTTTTAAAGTTATTTAAGAAAATAGACGAAAACTGACCATTCCCCCCTTATCTCCGAATCTACTGAGCCTAAAATTTTGAAAAAAATACAGGAAATAGTTCTTTACCTACAGGAAAACCTATAAGAATTCTATGGTCTCAAAATAACATGGTAAATATGTGTACCGTCGAGGTCTGCCAGCGTTGACTTGTGCTCTCTGAACACTGCCAGTTTCAGACAATCGTCGATAGGTGCTCCCGAAAACAGTAACGTGGGGAAGTCGACGATCGGGAAAGCGGCGTTGGTATTCTCGCCGAGCCGCAGCCGCGTTTCCATCGGCAAAACCATAAAAAAAAACATTATGTCTGCGTATTCGTTATTAGAATACGAAGCAATGTTATCCGAAATAACAATGATAACAAAAATAATAACAAGAGAAACAAGAATTAACAATAATGATCGATAGCAAATTAACGCGATGAGAGATTGGTTAATAGCAAGATAACAACACACGTGCTTGCGCGGCGTAGAGTCGAAACTTACTAAGGAAGGCAACCCGAGCGCAGCAGACGCCGTGTACTCCCCCGCCCGCACTCCCCGCCCCATCACGAAGAATTTCGCCAGTAAAATCGGTTGTTTTAACGAGGACCATAAACTACGGAAATGGTTGTTGCAGGAATCTTTTTACTCTATTCACGAATTTTTTGTAAAATATCCCTGTAAATTTTATTCACTTGATCTGGCATTAAAATACAGGCATAAATAATAATTTAAGTGATAATATGTTAATGTTTTTGTTTTATTTAATAAAATGGTAAAACTGGAAATGATGGTATATTAAAATAATTGAAATAACATTATTATTTTTTAAATTAAAGTAAATAATGTAACTTGAAAATTAATAAAATTATTGTAATTGTTTATATATAATTGTAAATTGTTTTTGCATACCGCTATAACGGTGGGACATGCAGCACTATGAAATGTTAAACACCTTTGTGAACATACCATGTTTCTGGCAAATAAATATTCTATTCTATTCTATTCTAAAAACAAAGTTGATTTCTCTTCCCGCACCGCGCGCCGCCGCGACGGTTCAAACACATGCCATGCCACGAATTATGTATTTTAAAATTGACTTTTATACCTTTTAGGAACGCTTACAGAATAGGCAAGTTGTTTTAGTTATTTGTACGATTAATGTCATAGTAATTTTTGTGACGAGACAACATTTTTGAAGCGTAAAATGAAAATATTTATAAGATACTAGCTGCGCCCCGCGGTGTTACCCGCGGTTTATGAGATACACTAAAACGTGTAATATTTAATCGGTGAGAAAAGTATTCACAAAAAAATTGCTCATCCCACGGGAACACTACATTTTTTCAGGATGTAAAGTAGCCTATGTGTGCTATGTGAATACAGGATGTCTGCTACTTCCACACCTAATGTTATCAAAATCGGTCGAGCCGTTTGAGTTTGAAACAGTAACAAATATATTTGAATTCCTTGCTCATCCCACGGGAGCACTACATTTTTCCGGGATGAAAAGTAGCCTATGTGTTAATCCAGGTTATAAGCTGTCTACATACCGAATTTCATCCAAATCGGCCTGGCCGTTTGAGCGTGAAGAAGTAACAAACATACACACACACACACACACACACACACTCACAAACTTTCGCCTTTATAATATTAGTGTCATGTGATGTGATTATTTATTTTTGTTTTTTTGTTTTCAAACTTTTATTATTGTGTTTTTTGTTAAGTTAGTGATCTTCCCTGTGCTAGTCACAATAAATACTTTTTCTTTCTTTCTCTATTTTTTCGGGATAAAAAGTAGCCTATGTGTTTATCCAGAGTGTCAGCTACTTCCACACCAAATTTCATCAAAATCGGTCGAGGCGTTTGAGTTTGAAACAGTAACAAATATATTTGAATTCCTTGCTCATCCCACGGGAGCACTACATTTTTCCGGGATAAAAAGTAGCCTATGTGTTAATCCAGGTTATAAGCTGTCTACATACCGAATTTCATCCAAATCGGCCTGGCCGTTTGAGCGTGAAGAAGTAACAAACATACACACACACACACACACACACTCACAAACTTTCGCCTTTATAATATTAGTGTCATGTGATGTGATTATTTATTTTTGTTTTTTTGTTTTCAAACTTTTATTATTGTGTTTTTTGTTAAGTTAGTGTTCTTCCTGTGCTAGTCACAATAAATACTTTTTCTTTCTTTCTCTATTTTTCGGGATAAAAAGTAGCCTATGTGTTTATGCAGAGTGTCAGCTACTTCCACACCAAATTTCATCAAAATCGGTCGAGGCGTTTGAGTTTGAAACAGTAGCAAATATATTTGAATTTCTTGCTCATCCCACGGGAGCACTACATTTTTCCGGGATAAAAAGTAGCCTATGTGTTAATCCAGGTTATAAGCTGTCTACATACCGAATTCAAATCCGAATTTCATCCAAATCGGCCTGGCCGTTTGAGCGTTAAGAAGTAACAAACATACACACACACACACACACACACACACACTCACAAACTTTCGCCTTTATAATATTAGTGTGATAAGTGTGATAGTGTGATAGTGTGATGTGATGTGATTATTTATTTTTGTTTTTTTTGTTTTCAAACTTTTATTATTGTGTTTTTTGTTAAGTTAGTGATCTTCCTGTGCTAGTCACAATAAATACTTTTTCTTTCTTTCTCTATTTTTTCGGGATAAAAAGTAGCCTATGTGTTTATCCAGAGTGTCAGCTACTTCCACACCAAATTTCATCAAAATCGGTCGAGGCGTTTGAGTTTGAAACAGTAACAAATATATTTGAATTTCTTGCTCATCCCACGGGAGCACTACATTTTTCCGGGATAAAAAGTAGCCTATGTGTTAATCCAGGTTATAAGCTGTCTACATACCGAATTTCATCCAAATCGGCCTGGCCGTTTGAGCGTGAAGAAGTAACAAACATACACACACACACACACACACACTCACAAACTTTCGCCTTTATAATATTAGTGTGATAGTGTCATGTGATGTGATTATTTATTTTTGTTTTTTTGTTTTCAAACTTTTATTATTGTGTTTTTTGTTAAGTTAGTGATGTTCCTGTGCTAGTCACAATAAATACTTTTTCTTTCTTTCTCTATTTTTCGGGATAAAAAGTAGCCTATGTGTTTATCCAGAGTGTCAGCTACTTCCACACCAAATTTCATCAAAATCGGTCGAGGCGTTTGAGTTTGAAACAGTAGCAAATATATTTGAATTTGTTGCTCATCCCACGGGAGCACTAAATTTTTATGGGATAAAAAGTAGCCTATGTGTTAATCCAGGTTATAAGCTGTCTACATACCGAATTTCATCCAAATCGGCCTGGCCGTTTGAGCGTGAAGAAGTAACAAACATACACACACACACACACACACACACTCACAAACTTTCGCCTTTATAATATTAGTGTGATTATTCTTAAATCGCTCAATAATTTAATTATTTTGTTAAATTAAGTAGTTTTAATTATGTCAAAATAGCTTAACTAAAGTGCCAGCTACAACATCATTTTTAATGGTACCCATTCAAATATGTATTTTTTTTTATTTGGAATTAAATGTCAAATTTTGGGTAAATATAGAAAAACTCTTAAAATTCAAATATCTCGAAAACTATTGAATTTCGGCCATACATATGGGGGGTTCAATTTGTTGCATTTTGGCCCCCTTATCAGCCCCTGACGGATATACGTCGAATTACCAGTAACCCTGTATATAAGTTTCGAGTTAATCGCGGCGCGGCAGCACGTCGTCGAACGGAATGCGTATGGCTTTTTAGGGTTACTTAATTTTTAGGGTTATTATTTTTAGGGGTTAAAAATAATAAGTTTTGGGGTTGTTAGATAGTCGATCCCTGAAGGAACAAGCGGTATTTATTTCCTGGTGTTGTTAACGAATATCGTCATAGACAGAAGCATTACAAACAAAGCACCTACAATATTACTTCGTAGAGTCAATTCACCAAGGATTAACAAAGACAAGCGAACTTATCAGCGCTCTCCATGGCTGTACAATAGCTGCCTTTGCAAATATTAAATGAAATAACATGACATCGGCTCCTTTCAGGGTGCATTACACTCGGATCATATAATAAACGAGAGATACGGTACGTTCTTGAGTTTGCGGAATTGGGGGTTCAGAAGTGGAAATCCTGGGGCTCGTAATGTTGACGTTTTAAATTGGAATAATTAAAAACAATTAATTAACAACAACACTGGGGTAACTCCCAAGTCGACGACTAATAGAGAAGGATGGAAGAAAAAGACATGTTGCGGCGACCCCAAATAAATTGGAATAAGAGCTGGAGAATGATGATAATGATGCCACAACATTCCTTGCGGGAAGCGAACGACCGGTCGTGGAGGCAGTGCTTGAAATAACCTAAGCATTGTTCCAAAAGCCGACCATAGACGTAGGCTGGACATAGAAGGGGTCCTATATCCAGCAGTAGATCTCTATCGGCTGAATATTAATAATGCACAAAAAGTCGGCCTTGCAAGTTTGTCGAAATCGTGACTGAACGGGGAGAGTTAAACTGAACATAAAATGCAGATTTGAGCATATAGAAGTACTATGTCCTTTTCCTATCCTTCATTTCTACGATCCTAGGTCTGAACGTGTCCCCAAAACGAATTAAAAATTAATCGGGCCTTTGTGACAGCTCAAAAGTACCGTAGGAGAGGGTACCTTTCTGAAGAGCGCACTCCTCACAGATTTGTGTGAAAAAGCTTAATTTTAGTATTCGCGCTTAATTTTTATGGGCTTTTTGAGGGTTTGGAGTGAAAGGAGGATTATAATTGAGCTAATATAGGTATGTTTGTAGGTTTTGTAACCTACGAACGCAATCTTCGTTTAAACATTATATTTTTTCTCAATAAGTACAACAAAACTTTACAAAAGTTCAAGATTCCTGACATAAATAAAAAAAAAAAAAGAAATTGCATACTATCAATATCAATTCTCCAACGGCTAATTTTGGTTTCTAATCCCAACAATTTTTTTTTATATGATAAAATTACAAATTTAAATTTTCGTACTTTTTCCTTTATTTGTGCTGTGACACATTGCTTCTTGCCAAATTTCATGGTTCTAGGGCAACGGTAAGTACCCTAGAGGTTTTGATTTACTTGCGAGTATCAAAATACTCGTATGTGTCACATAAAATTGCCCGTATATTATCTTTGTATTGCGTAGACTTAGAAGCTTGATTTTTTTAGAGCTCCAAGGGACTATAGACCTACGTATTTGATATTAATTTCAACTTGATACAAAATTGAATATTTACACGAAATTGAACATGAAGCAATTCACATACAAATATTTTAGTATACCCTGCCTAGTGTAGTGTTACAAACACTACATAATTTTTATTACATTTAAACCTCGTTATTTAAAAAAGTTTATGAACTTTTTTTATGAACCAAATCTTGGCATGCTATTTTTCACATTTTTTCTTTTAGTTTTTGAATTCGGATGACGAATGTTTTTTTCTTGTTCCTGTCAAAGATTTTTCGGATTCATTAACGAGTTTTATTTCCCTGAAGGAAGCCGTCCATATTTTTTGTCAAATTTAAATGTTAAAATTTAAAAATCTTCATCTTTGAGCCGGTGGCCCAAGTGAGATTTCTCGTTGTCCCTTGTTGGACTGGAGGCTGCACGTTCAGTATTATTTGTTATATAAGGTTCGTATTGCTTCATATTCGTAGGTATTCAATGTTTTTTCCGGGATTCTATTGTTTGTTGGTCATAATTATGGTATTTTTTTTTCTGTAGATTTTTTCCCCATGGAGGGAGGTACCTCAATTTAAAGAGAGACGAAACCTATGTGATTGCGCATAGCGATATTGGTATGTTTTGATTCATATTTTATCAGAGTTATTTTTACTTGGTACTTTAAAATTCCATTTCTTTTTTAATAGAGTACACCAAGCCAGATAGCTCTGGTTTTCCCTTGGTGGCTAGACCCTCAACTGAAGAATTCTGTATATTCCAAAAACACATCCACCGCGTCCTTACGGCAGGAGAAGTTCCACCATTGTGCATCACGGATCTCCAGGACTGACATAACAAAATTCGATTAAATTTCTAAAATTTTCTTTTTTTGCGTTTCCTACTAAGTTATGATAAATTAAACTTCACGAGCTTAGTTATTTATATTGTGCGTGTAACTTAACGTTTTATCTTAAGTCTATCCTACCAGGCAATTGCAATTCTTCCGGTTTAGGTTGACATTCTATTTTTGGATTAAGTTACGTTCAAATTCAAATTTAAATTTCTATCTCGTAAGATTTTAAAATATATTGTCCTTTAAAATTCGGTATGTATTCCTTTATATTTTTTATTTTGTTGTCTTTTATCTTTTTTTAAAAATATAAAAAATCTAAAAAAAAAATTACGTTTTATTGTGACAGAAACATATCGTTTCATTTTTTACGCTACACTAGATATCTCTTTTGTTGACTGTACCTAAAATTGCTACAAATGAATGAAACATTACTTTGCTTCAAATGAAAACAGAAAAAAACTTTTCTATTAACCTCAAGAAATCTGATTGCACAAGCAAAGGAACCTATTCTGTTGGCAAACACGACATCCCAAGTAAACATTATGGAAGGTTAGTGCTTATAATAGGCAGTTACTATTCTAGCCAGAGCGCCTTAGAGACTTGCAACAACTAGTACTATTTAGACGGTAAATATTTCTGTTCTGGTTTTGGGTAGGAGTTGAGAATGCTGACTACGGAACACCACGCCTGTAATTCCCCGAAGGGAAATTAGGCAGAGGTGTACCTTAGTATGTTCACCCACATTTCGCACGTAATGCTTCAGTCCCATGTAATTACGGGCCGAGCCTATTACCATCAACTGCGCACGAAACCAGACTCCGAACTGCTACTGAGGTCAAAGTCCTCATAGAAAAACCGGATAACTTGAGAACCCAGGAGCTGATGGTCAGCAGTAGCGCTTGCGACCACTTCTAGACCAACCAATTTGTGTTCACTTGTTTTTTTAGGGTTCCGTACTAAAATGGTAAAAAGGAACCCTTATGGTGCGACTCAGTCTGTCTGTCTGTCCGTCAGTCACAGCTGGATATCTCAAGAACTCCTAATGCTTGGGTTCCGTTTTTTTCCTTTTGAGGTACGGAACCCTAAAAATTAATAATAGGTGCAGTTTTGCCTGACTTTTTCACATAAGAAGGAACCAGATTTAAAAAAAAATAACTTTATTTTCGCTCTAAAGATGTCGATTTGTGCGTTTGCTACGTGGTTTGGTTACATTGCATTTTTTTTAACATTACAGTATATTTAAGTAAGTTTTATTCGACTTTTGGATTTGAGTTGTTTGTAGTCAACTAGTCAATGATGTTATATCGTTTGTAGTCCATTGGAACAATTATTAACGTTAAGGGCACCTAAAGGAGTATGAGTGTTACCTCTATGGAATTATTAAATCTTTACACTAAAATGTAAGAAAAATTCTATCTGTCTCATCATCTTCCTGCCCTTATCCCATATTACTTGGGGTTGGCGCAACACGTTTTCTTCTTCCATTCTCCCCTGTCAACCGTCACGCTATCATTCACTCCCTTCTCTTTCATATCATTCCTCACACAATCCATCCATCTTTTCTTTGGCCTTCCTCTGCCTCTCCATCCATCAACATCTATATTCATCACTCTTTTAGTCACATGCGTTTTGTCTCTCCTCATTACATGCCCATACCAAGACAAACGATTTCCTTTCAACTTTTCTGTCACTGGCGCCACTTTCAAACTTCCTCTTTTATACTCATTTCTCACTTTATCCATTCTTGTCACTCCACACATCCATCTCTACATTCTCATCTCTGCTGCATGCAATTTTTTTTCATCCGTCTTCTTCACTGTCCAGCATTCCGATCCATAAAGTACGACAGGCCTTATCACGGACTTGTAAATTTTCCCCTTCAACTTGAGGGGCATCCGTGGGTCGCAAGTTGTTCCTGTAACCTGTCGCCATTTCATCCATCCTGCGTTGATCCGGTGCGTTATGTCTCGGTCTACTTCGCCATCCCCTTGGACAAGCGACCCGAGGTACCGAAAGTCGGAGCAGATCGGTAAGGGCGTTCCGGCAAGAGATATGGGCACAGGACCGGAGAGTCCGCCAAAATCACAAAACAAATACTCTGTTTTGGTCCGACTTACTCTCAGGCCAACGGTCTCCAGTCTTTTCCACCACACCTCCAATCTGCTCTGGACCTCTAAGCCACTCTCGGCAACCAGCACAATGTCATCGGCGAACAGCATACACCAGGGAGCCTCTTCCTGGATATCCGAAGAAAGAGCATCCATTATCAGCACAAAGAGGTAAGGGCTGAGTGCAGACCCCTGGTGCAAGCCGACAGCCACATCGAAGCTGTCAGTAGTGCCCACTGTAGACCGGACTTGGGTACTGCATCGACTGTACATCGCGCGAATCAACTGCACATACTTCCCTGGTACACATTTTTCCTTAAGTGCCCACCACAAAACTTCACGAGGCACTCGGTCGTATGCCTTTTCGAGGTCAACAAATACCATGTGCAAGTTTTTATGCGCACCTCTGTATTTCTCGCACAGCTGGCGGATAGCAAAGATGGCATCTGCTGTTCCTCGACCAGGCATAAAACCGAATTGGTTTTGCGAAATTTCACTCTCTTCTCTTAGTCGCCTTTCAATAACTTTCTCCCAAGCCTTCATACTATGTGACATTAGCTTTATTCCTCTATAGTTGTTGCACTCCAGCACATCACCTTTGTTTTTAAAGATGGGCACCAGCGAACTGTTGCACCATTCGTCAGGTATGGCTTCTTCCAGCAACAACTTATTGAAGAATAAAGCTAACCACGTCCATCCATCTACCCGTAATAACTTCCATACTTCGACTGGTATTCCATCCGGACCTATTGCTTTACCATTCTTCATCCCATTAACTGCTATTCTCACGTCATCCATACTAATAATTCTCACTAACCCCTCATTTACTGGTTTATTCTCAAGCACACCACTCCAGTCATTCTCCTCATTCATCAGTCTTTCAAAATAGCCCTTCCACCTATCCTTAATTTTCTCATCATCCGAAAGAACTGTTCCAGTTTCATCCCTTATACACTTTATCTGACAGACATCCCTCGTCCTCCTCTCTCTAGCTCTAGCAAGCCGGTATAGATGTGTTTGGCCTGCTGGATTATCCAGTGTGTCATAAAGCTTGTCCTGGGCCTTTGCTCTCGCTATGGCTACAGCTTTCTTGGCTTTTTTCTTTAAAGCATCATACTCACTCTTTTTTTCTGCTTTCAAACTAACGTTCTCATTTTCTACACTCTGCCATTCCTTGAACTTTCTCTTCTTATCCCGTAACATATTCTGTATTTCTGTCGACCACCACCATGTATCCCTATCTATAGTACCCTTTCCTTTCGTCTCTCCCAAAATATATTTCGCTGTACTCCTAATATACCCCGCCATTTCATTCCAACATTCATTTACACTTCGATCGTTCATGTCCCCCATATCTATCATTTTATCCACCACTCGCTCTTTAAATTTCTTCGCACAATCATTCTTCTCCAGCATATGCCATTTTATTTTAGGGGGAGGTCGCTCTTTGTTTTTATTGGGCTTTATTTCTACGACCATTTCCATAACTAGGAGTCTGTGCTGTGCCACTAGGTCTTCTCCCGGTAGCACTTTGCAGTCTTTGATGTGTTTTAAGTTCTTGCGTCGTATTAGAAAGTAATCAATTTGGGTCTTATGACTGCCACTTTTATACGTAATTAGATGTCCATCGTTCTTCTGGAACCAAGTATTAGCTACTGCCAGGTCAAATGCGGTAGCGGATTGCAGCAATGTCTCTCCCTCGTTATTTAGGCTACCAAATCCCCATCCTCCATGCACTCTTTCATAAACCCCTCTCATTCTTCCCACATGCCCATTAAAATCACCTCCAACTATCAATTCTTCATGCACCGGAATGTTCATCAAAACTGTGTCAAAGTCCTCCCAAAACTTCTCTTTCACCCTTTCATCACTTCCTACCTGCGGTGCATACACACTAATTATATTCAGCATTACATGTTCTAACATAACTTTTACAACGATTAATCTATCATTAATTCTTTTTACCTCCATCACGCCTTCCTTCAAATTACTGTCTAACACTA
This sequence comes from Cosmia pyralina, assembly GCA_946251885.1. NCBI lineage: Eukaryota > Metazoa > Arthropoda > Insecta > Lepidoptera > Noctuidae > Cosmia > Cosmia pyralina. Next base: position 1,629,518 of record OX276345.1, read on the forward strand.
TTCCCACTCCATTTCTTTTCCCGTCACTTCCACAGTAGAAAAACTTGTATCCTTCCCCGATTTCTCTCGCATTCGTTCCTTTCCATTTTGTTTCTTGCAAACACGCCACATTTATTCGTCTTTTTTTTAATACATCCGCTAACTCTCTGGCTCTTCCAGTCATCGTCCCAACATTCCAACTAGCATACCTCAATCTCACTTCCCGAGCTCGCTTCTTACGTTGCCCCCGCCCGGGATGGTGCAACAACCCTTGTCCACTTCCCGCAGGAGCCGGGTGCTGCCCCTGCGCGTCGCCTGTGGGGTACGCCCTAGCCCTATCGCGCATCATATCTTTACTTATCATGTTGCTTGAAGTTTTGGCTAAATTTTATAGTCGGCCGCCAGCCTGACACCAACCCTCCTTGGGAATGCGATTGTTGATGGTTTACCCGCCATCGCGCGGGTGACCCAAAGTGCTATATGGTATGCACTGGGTCTTGAGCGCCCTTAGTCAAATAGTCGCCTCTTACGACACCCACGGGACGAAATGGGGTGGTCCTATTCTTTCTCCGGGACCGACACAGATGTCTCCGGGACCGACACAGATGTCTCCGGGACCGACACAGATGAAAAAAAAAAAAAAAAAAAAAAAATTCTATCTGTCTGTCCGTCTTAAATTAGAGGACTACTCACCAGATTGATGAGTTTTTTGTCAGTGATTTCTGCAAAAACATCTTATTATTCCAGGCACAGTATGTTATACAAAACTTGTTCTATTTATATATTATACTAGCTGTGCCCCGCGACTTCGTTCGCGTGGAAGTCGTAAGATACACAATATACTAAAATAACACATTTTAATAACACTCCCTCACCCCCGACGCTGGGCGTTGATGAGTCAGTCAGTTAGTCAGTCAGGACTTCTCTAAATATTACATATGATGAAAGACTTCTTATGTGTCTCGTTTGTTTCGCGTCGAGCGCCTCTGATGATATCACAGACCATCACTTATAAAGTTACTTACTGAGATTAAGTAACTTTATTGTACCTGCAATGGTTGATAGAATTAAATTGAATTTGAGATACAATTACGTACAATAAAGTATCACAAATTGTTTCGAGCTATCTGGTCTAACGTTGGCATAAATAATAATATAATAATAATATAATAATAATATCATTTAATTTATTCAGATAACCAATTGATCATTTACATTTATATTGTTAGTATGAACTTAAAAACTATGTTAGTACCTAATAACTAAGAGAGATTTAGTCCTCTGGGTGAGACATTCAGGATGCTGTTACTGCTCCCACGCAATCTGTTTAGCAGTGAGGCTGTCTTTTTGCGCCAGGTGGCATTAAAGCCGTCTGTGCGCAACTCAGCGAACATTGTTGACGCACTGCAGAAGCGCGGCAGACGTAACAGCACCCTGTAGGCATTGTTAAACTGGATGCGCAGAAAATTCTAAGCCCTTTGGGTATATCTGAACAACAGGCTCGCTGAGTACAGAGATGTGCAATACGCTTTGAATAAGATTACTTTCACCGCGTCTGTACATCGAGCGAACCTACGGGCCAGCATATTCGCCCGGACTGACAATGCCCTGCGCTTCCTCTCCTACGTACAGGTTACAAAGCAAGGGCGAGCTCAACCCCCCCTGCCTCACCCCGCATTCTAGTCTGTATTTACTCGATAATTCACCCGCCCACTTTACATTATTTTTCTGATTAAGGTACCAATACCTAAAAAGTGATGTCAATTTTGGCGGCAGGCCCGTTTCCTTTAGCTTCTGCCATAACATATCATAAGACACTAGGTCAAATACTTTCGAGAGATCTAGAAAGCAAGCATAAACTGGGGTCTGTCTATCAATGTAATATTTCACCGTGTGCTTAAGGCTAAGAATAGAAGTCTCAGTCGACAAGCCAGGACGAAAGCCGAACTGAGCGTCATGTAACTTAATATGCTTCTTCAAATATGAGTTAAGCACACTGTCAAATACCTTCGCTACAATCGTGGCTAGCGAAATGGGTCTGTAGCCAGATTTTTCAGATACATCATCCGATTTACTCTTAGCAATCGGTACCACCAGTCTTCATCATGGCAGGGGGTAGGTGTGAATGATTTATGCACAAATTACATAACATCGCAAGTACTCTAGCAAGGTGGAAAACCAGCATGCTTGAGGTGTTCCACGCTGAGAGCGTCATACCCCGGTGATTTTCCTCCCTTCATAGCCCTAACTGCATGATCAATATCCATGTCACGTATATTCAAATTGAAATATTCATCCCCTGAGTCTCAGCATCGAACCGTCCACATGCTGGTCCTAAGGGTGAATTTACTACAAATTGTTCCTTAAAAACATTAGCAATGTCCTCAGGGCTAGAAACACCGCCGACACTCACTGGGATGCCAGGTCTACTATTCAATGTATTTGTACATTTCCAAAAACTTTTAAAGTCCTTATTTGTGTAGTGCCGCGCCATCAAGTCAATTTGTATCTATTCTTGATGGTTTTGACACCACTTAAGCTTACCTTTAAAATTTTACGCGTCTTAATCATGTCTCTGAACAATGGCCCGCTAGCTGGCTTACCGTAGCTTACCCATGTGTATTAAATGTCCGCCTGGCACCCGAGGAAGACTCGCTTACGTGCTTATTCCACCCTGCTAATAACTTTCCATGTTTGCCATTCTTCATCATACAGGTAGTATTCGTAGCCTTTCGTAACACATTATTTATTTATTTATTTATATATACTTTATTGTACACCACAAAAATACATAACAAAAAAAAAAGACACAAACTACAAAATATACAATGGGCGGCCTTATCGCTTTCTGCAATCTCTTCCAGGCAACCATAGAATGGACAGACACATACATACATTAATCATATCATGATATAATTGATTGACAATATCCTTATAAGAATCATTGTGATAGATTTTTCCACAACAACTCTGAAATTCACATGGAATCAGTATTACATAATTAACTCGTTTATCTGCTCTGGGCTCCTATCGCCCCATTTAACTTTATTACATGGTGTGCTCTTCAATAACATTTTTTGTGTAATAACATCAAAATGACATATAACAACTAATGGATAATGGTCTGATCAATACACATCATACTTTACATATATATCTACAATACACGGCCACGAGGCCCTTGTGACAATACAACGGTCTAGCCATCTACGACACCCGTGTGCCTCACTAATGAAAGTGAAAGTATCGGACGATAAACACAGTTTATTAATGTCCACACATATACAGTCCTGTTCCGCAGAGAATTCCAAAATTTAGTGTAAAAACGCTCACCTGGATGTGCATTTAAGTCTCCGAGAATGAAAACAGATTCAACACTACTTTCCTCAATAATAGCACTAATCGCACTTAGACAGTCCGTGAACTCAGGTACCTTCTCAGCACAGTCCGTAGGCATGTAAACACTCACAACTAGCATGGGCCGATCGTTTGTAGAAATACGAATAGCCGATATACGTGGGTTTGCACACTGTACTACTGACACAAACTGGAAAACAGATTTACGCCATAAGAGTGCCACCCCTCCAAAGGGTCTGCCCTTGAGGATACCCACACTGGTATCCACCACAGAAGTCCCAGTGCTGCCAAAGTCTTTGTGAATGTCTGCCAAGTAAGACAGTTCACAGGGCATTAGCCACGTGTCCTGTATTGCAATGACGTCTGCAAAATCACATATCTGTTTTATGCCGTCCACAGACCGTTTTATATTTTTGCAGTTAAATGTTACCATAGTAGCATTATACATTATCAGTCGAAATATTGCTTTTCTTCTCATCATAAACTTGTTTGTACGGCATAAATCGACGACATGTCACACCGTCTGGCCAAATCTCATCATTTATGCTTCGTAACTGTCATTTTGTAGGCTCTGTAACTTCTTTCAGTTTTCATTTTTATTTTCTGAAGAGTAACATTTTCGTAGGTTTTTGTAAAAATATACTCGATTATGTCCTTCTCAGAGGTATTTTTGTGCACATTAGACACGAATAATAGGATTTTAAGCTCTGCTGGTCTGAATTTATCTTCAGGTTTAATTGAAGCTTTCCCTGTGATGCCCCCCGTCCTATTTCTGTATCTTCTTTTCTGTACCACCGACCACTCATTACATAATATAGAAGCTTTTGGTTTCGATTTACCTTTTGACATAACTATTTCCGCCATTGACTTAACGTTATTTGTTACGTTTGTACCACTAGCCGTGTTCATTACGGTGTGATTGTTAAATAAAATGTACTTAACGAACTGATTTAATTTTAAATGAGTACTTGAATTATATAAATACTAGCTTGGCCGCGTGGCATGTTGATAAAAAGTAGCCAATATCCATATCCAGGTCAAGGTCCGCTGTTTTGGCGTGAAAGCGTTATCTAACAAACAAATAAACCAACAAACAAACTCACTTTCGCATTTATAATATTAGTTAGGAAAGCTCCCATCGTTCACCCGCCACGTTGGCGTTGCATCGCCCGCCCGCGCTATTACTTCGTTTTCACTTAGCGTTCTATCAGTCTTTTTCTCTTTTTGCTCGGCTCCTAAGAGTCGTAGCGTGATGTTAAAAACAATAAGTTTAAAAACTTAAACCCGACTACTGAAAAATCACGCTCTAAAAAGTATGAAACAAGAAAATACTTATTCTCATCTGAAATTAGAAAAAGACAGACATTAAAAATCCGGAGTCACACGTAATCTGTTCGGTTTTATACTGTAGGTAGCTATAGCAGATAATTATTGTACAGCAATTTTCCAATAATAATACAGAATTATTTTAAACTGGTTAGTTAAACTCCGCAGACGTAGTGTGTTCAATATCTAAACACGATAAAATAAAAGATTTGATGAGTTTTAGGGTTCCGTACCTCAAAATGAAAAAACGGAACTCTTATAAATTCCCCGTAATACCCGTTCATAAATTGATTCGTACTAGAAGCAAATTATTACTAACGAAATTATAAAGATTATTAACTTTTATTAAAAATAAATTCAAATTGCATTAATCGTAACCAATTGATTTAGTGTGATATAGACTGGATTTATATAAATAAGCGTATACAACCATCAAATTGTCAGTGAGCTTCAAGAGTTACAAGGATCTGTTGAAGAGAAGAAAAAAAGAAAATGAGACTGTTGAATTTACTTGTCCTTCTTGTTTTGATAGTCAACATGGGAAGTATCAACTGCCAGGTTACAGACAGCGATGACCAGCCGGACTATATTGGCGGCCGACGCGCGCTAGAAGCAGGGTGTGTTACAGATACAGTTAGATTCGTCGACGGAACATGTGTTGACATTGACAAAGATAGCAATTCCTCAGACACACATTACTAATAATTGTGTTTGAAGAATAAATTCCCATTAATAACATCTAATTGTGTCAAATAAAGAGTTTGAAATTGAAACAGTTCTTTCATTTCATTTTCAATAACGGGAGTAAAAAGACTTATCGAAGTCAATGGTACTCGCCGTCATTTTGATATTTTTTAAGGTTCCGTACCTCTAAAAGAAAAAACGGAACCCTCATAGGATCACTCGTGTGTCTGTCTGTCTGTCCGTCTGTCACAGCCAATTTGCTCCGTATCTAATAAACCGATTAAGTTGAAATTTGGTACACATATGAATTTCTGTGACCCAAACACGGACGTGTAACGTAAATGAATGAACTTTAAATATGGGGGTCACTTTGGGGGGCAAATAAGAAAAAAAATTAAAAAAGTTTTACAAACTGTATCGTGTGACATATCAAATGAAAGGGCTTACTGTGGGAGGCTCAAAATATTTCTTTTTTATAATTTTAAAATAAATTGTTTTTAAGTTATTTAAGAAAATAGACAAAAATTGGCCATTCCCCCCTTATCTCCGAATCTATTGAGCCTACAATTTTGAAAAAAATACAGAAAATAGTTCATTACCTTCAGGAAAACCTATAAGAAGTCTATGGTCTCAAAATAACATGGTAAATATATTTAATTATATGAAATTTAAAGTCGTGGTTGGTAATTAGTGACCGATACTTAAACACATGATTATACTCATGATAATAAACTATGGGACTACTTTTACTATGGGACCAAACCATAAATCGCGGAAAAAAATCAGCTGTCCCATACATTCATATTCGCATAACTCGTTAAAACGTAGGGAGTAGCTGATTTTTTTTTTTCAGGTTTTTATAAGTTATTTGTTATCATGTGAACAATCATGTGTATAAGTATCGGTCACTAGTTACCAGTCACCCTATATATCAACGCACAGCCCCAACCGCTGGACCTAGAGACTTAAAATTTTGCACATAAAAATACCTTATATTTATAGAGCAAACATCCACTAAGGAAGGATTTTTGAAAATTCCATCCCTAAGTGGGTAAAATAGGGAATGAAAGTTTGTATGAAAAATCATATTCCTTGAGTTAATATATTTGAAACTTTGCACGAATATATAACTAAGTAAATTATAAAGTTTGCTATTTTTAGTTTTCCTAAACTAAAAATTATAAACCAAAGAGAAATTGGGGGGTGTAAAAGTTTGTATGAAGGAAATTTAACGCGCGGTCCGATTACCTCAAACCTCAGTTTTTATACTTGAGACCAAAAATTAAGAATAATGTGTATCAGGGTTTGGGGTGCAAAAGGGTAGTCAATTTTAGAGCGGAGGATTTTACTGTGGGGCTTGATTAATTTGAAAATTGGTGTAAATAATCTTTGAATCAAGGTATGGAAACATCCCAAACGAGTTTTAAAATTCCACCCCTGCCCTGTGAGCATGAAAACGGGGAATTATATTTTTTATGAAAATCTTACTTTTGGTTAATTAACTTGAAACTTAGCAGAAATACTTGCTGTAAGTAATAAAGTTTGTCATTATTATTTTTAAAAAACTACCCCTCAAAGGGGGTTTAGGGATGTTAAAGTTCGTATGGAAGAATTTTAAAGTGCGGTCCGATTAACTCGAAACTCAGTATTTATACTTTTAGTTTAAAATAAAAAAATAATAAGTTTTTGGATTTTTAGATAGTCGATCCCTGGAGGAACAAGCGGTATTTATTTCCTGGTGTTGTTAACGAATGTCGTCACAGACATAATTGTATTTTCATTTTATTGTTTGACATTTTAATTATAAGTACCTATCGACATTTAATAATTTCTGTACTTAACATTATATTTCATTATTATTGTGTGTAATATTTGTATGCTTGCGAGTAGAATGCAGCGCACTAACATTATCATTATAAGACCTAATATAAACTATGTACCTGCATTGTGACAAATAAAATGATTTGATTCGATTTGATTTGACAGAAGCATTACAAACAAAGCACCTACAATAATACTTCGTAGAGTCAATTCACCAAGGATTAACAAAGACAAGCGAACTTATCAGCGCTGTCCGTGGCTGTACAATAGCTGCCTTTGCAAATATTAAATGAAATAACATGACATCGGCTCCTTTCAGGGTGCATTACACTCGGATCATATAATAAACGAGAGATACGGTACGTTCTTGAGTTTGCGGAATGGGGGTTCAGAAGTGGAAATCCTGGGGCTCGTAATGTTGACGTTTTAAATTGGAATAATTAAAAACAATTAATTAACTATATCACTGAGTTAACTCCCAAGTTGACGACTGATAGAGAAGGATGGAATAAAAAGACATGTTGCGGCGATCCTAAATAAATTGGAATAAGAGCTGGAGAATATAAGACAGACCATTCCTTGCGGGAAGCGAACGACCGGTCGTGGAGGCAGTGCTTGAAATAACCTAAGCATTGTTCCAAAAGCCGACCATAGACGTAGGCTGGACATAGGAGGGGTCCTATATCCAGCAGTAGATCTCTATCGGCTGAACGTGGAGAATTAGACCAAACATAAAATGCTGATTTGAGAATATATAAGTATTATGTCCTTTTCCTATCCTTCATTTCTACGATCCTAGGTCAGAACGTGTCCCCAAAGCGAATTAAAAAAATAATCAGGCCTTTGTGACAGCTCAAAAGTACCGTAGGAGAGGGTACCTTTCTGAAGAGCGCACTCCTCACAGATTTGTGTGAAAAAAGCTTAATTTTAGTATTCGCGATTAATTTTTAAAGGCTTTTTGAGGGATTGGAGTGGAAGGTCACGTTCATAAGTAGAGTAGGTTGAAGGTATTATGATAATTGAGCTAATATAGGTATGTTTGTAGGTTTTGTAATCTACGAATGCAATCTTTGATATAAACATTATATTTTTTCTCAATAAGTACAACAAAACTTTACAAACATTCAAAATTCCTGACATAAATAGAAAAAAAAAAAAGAAATTGCATACTATCAATGTCAATTCTCAACTGCTAATTTTGGTTTGTAATCCCAACAATTTTTTTATATTATAAAATTACAAATAAATTTTCGTATTTTTTCCTTCATTTGTGCTGTGAGACCTTGCTTCTTGCCAAATTTCATGGTTCTAGGTCAACGGTAAGTACCCTAGAGGTTTTGATTTACTTGCGAGTATCAAAATATATGTTACATAAAATTGCCCGTATTGTCATCTTTGTATTGCGTTGACTTAGAAGCTTGATTTTTTTAGAGCTCCAAGGGACTATAGACCTACGTATTTGATATTAATTTCAATATGATACCTTTACTCATTCCTGAGAAAAAGGGTCTTCACAGGCTGACAGACAGACAGATAAAAGATAGTCAGGATATTGAGCGTGAGCGCAGGGCATTTTGCTGTCCGCTGCAATGATTATGTTGGCTCGCAGATTTGCGAATGGTACGACTGAAGTAAAGCCAATATTGTTTACAGCGTAGGTATTGTCAGTCGTCCTACATATTATGTGCAGTCTGTGGGTCAACTACACACAGAGGGCATATTTTGTATTAGTAACACTGGATCCTCCTCCGGAACTTCCTCCAGGATAGATGACAATACCTTGTAAAATTATCTGTCATTCCGAATACATGGTATCAAACGAAGCTTGCGTTTCTATCCTGATGTTGGGAAACCAGGTGGTGAACTGGTTTCCCAAAATACATACTTCAATATGTATGTAATAAAAAATACTACTTTTTTGAAGTGAAACTTCGTATGCAGCGATTAGATAATTGGATGAGAAGAGAGTGAAAGTTCAAGGAAGCGTCACGTTTAGGCACATTTCATAACATGACAGAGAAGAAAGGTATAACTCTCTCTATCTCTCTGTCTCTCATTTTCACTTCTTTATCGGTGTACGGTGCTGCACGCGCAATTTTTTGTTATTTCTTTATGACACGATATTGTTGCCCATAGAACATAAGTTATTACTCCATATCAATCTGCCTAGCCTTTTACCAACTATGTTGGGGTCGGCTTCCAGTCTAACCAGATGCAGCTGAATATCAATATTTTTATGTGGAGCGACTGCCTATCTGACCTCCATAACCCAATTACTGGATAATACGATACCCCTTGGTAAGACTGGTTGTCAGACTTTCGGGCTTCTGACGACCCGTAACGACTGTCAAAGATCCACGAATGACAGCCGGGACCAACGGCTTAACGTGCTTTTCGAGGCACGGAGGAGTCTCGGTATGTAAAGATGGTCACCCATCCATGGACCAACCTCGGCAAGCGCAGCTGTACCTGGTGGAGCGACCTGTACGGCTGTTATTATTAACATAAGTTATTAATATAGTTAGTAATTATAATATTGTTCTATGTACAATCTATAGTAGTTACTATAGATAGGTATTACCTAGCTTGCGTCAATTTAAACAAAATTGTATACCGAGACATTTTGGAGGTTTTGCCAGTAAGTGGCAGCATTACAAAGAATGATGGCCGCCCGTCAGTGCCGCTACGCTGAGATTGAGTGCGCAGTTGACTCAACGACATTTCTAATTTTCTTGGATTTGTAATTACATCGTTTTTGTATCCAAAAATGATTTATACCAAAAGCTTTTTGAAGTGAAAACTTTTTAGGCGCGTTGAGGTATTTTTGTTAAGGGGAAATCTTATGGGTTCACGTCCCTGACATGCGTTACTAACATGCGACATGCTATGAACAGCTGTTCTGCGTTTAAATTTTCACTTGTGTCGGCAGCCTGCATGACAGCCTGTTTTTTTTCTTCTTCTTATTTTACAAAATAACTAATTAAGTTCTTTTGTAAAATGAAAAGGTATGGTAGCCCGCCCAGAGGACTTTTGAGCAAGCATATGCAGGGCGAAAAGTTGATAGTTGACTAGGTGCGGCATTTGTGAATTGACAAAATAGAGGAAACCTCTGTGCAAAATTTCAGATTTCTAGGTTCAAGGGTTTGGGCTGGGCGTTGATGTCAGTAATTCAGTCAGGACTTCTCTTTTTATTTGTATACATAGTGCAAAGAATGCTGCTGCTTCGGATAGACCTTATCGTAACCCTTTTAATTTTAATTAAATATTAAGGTCCCAAAAATTAAAGTCAATTCTGTTTTTTAGCTTATTAAAAGCTTTTAACACCCATTTACAAAAAAAACACTAACTACATTTACAACCGAATAGGTAATACATTACCATATACAAAGTGCTAACATTACTTTTTCATTAAATAAATTACTTACTTGAAGCATACTCTAAAATACCGACGTAATCTCTTCACGAAGGTGCCGACAAGTAACTTACATACATTTAAGTTACCAGTCCCCCTCCGTGGCGTGTAACTTAAACCTTTAACTTAGTGTTGAGACTAGTAATTTTCTGCATGAGCCACCACGCCTCAGCCTCGATAAATATCTAAATTTTGATCCTAGACTGGCTTTTACCGCGACTTTGCTTGGTTTAACTTGGAAATTGATAGTTGGCCTTTGCTTTCCAATGATCTTCTTAAAAGTTTGATCTGATTTTAACACAGTTTATTAATAAAAGCAATAAATACTTTTAAGCAAAAACGCAAAATTATGCAGTTTTTTGAAAATAGACAAAGTACAGTTGGAATTCGTTTATTTCTAAAGATTACAAATCTCTTGACAGAAATAAATACTAAATATTACTTGATTAATGAACTTTTTTGGCGCAACCGTGAGGCACACACTTTTGTTTTAAAACATTATTTAACAACAACATTAACATAACATACACACAACATTACACATACAACAACACAACATACAAACAACAACAACACAACATAACCTTATTTTTAACATTATTTATTCTTATTCTTATTAATTTTTTTTCTTTTGTTTTTGTGTTTCACGAAGTGTGTCCAAATAAACGTTTTTCTTTCTTTCTTTCTTTCTTTAACATTATACAAATCTATAAAGGTAAAGGTGTTAAAAGTTTTGTATTGCCTACCGCCATGCGATGCGTTGGCGCGGTCGACGCGCGGTGACTCGTACTTAATCTTTGTTTTTATGTTTTGAAATCTAAAGACTCGTTCACACTAGAGGAAAATGAATTACATTATACGTTACGTTATTTTATTTTATGACCCTCTAAGATGTGACAATTTAGTAGTTTTTTAAATAGTAATAACGATTGTGTATTTTTTACATCTTTTGGTAAAGAGTTATGAAGTTTTGCTCCCTCATGTATTATTGTTTTTTTTTTCATAATAGACAAAATTCATTATTAAATTACAAATCCATCATACATAAACATGCTTGCCTAATCTCTATAAATAAAAAGAGAAGTCCTGAGTGACTGACTGATTGACTGACTCATCAACGCCCAGTCCAAACCCTTGAACCTAGAAAGCTGAAATTTTGCACAGAGGTTCCTTTTATAATATAGACAAGGAATAAGGAAGAATTTTTGTTCCCATTGGATATTTTCCGAAATCCACGCGGGCGAAGCCGCGCGGGAAGTGCTAGTGAAAACATAATTTCATAATTACCTAATGAGTATTATAGCTCAGCATTGTCTCTTAAAGATTCATATCACCTTCCAAACACCCTGTTTATGCGGCAGACTATTATTCTTACCATTACGATCAGACGACAGCATCCTGCTTTTACTTAAAAAAAAAAAATAATAATAATAATAGGTTTATTGAACAAAATGGTTGAACAATCAAACACAAACAACATCATGCGTATACAAAAATAGCGTATTACAATTATATAACCACTAGTGTTATAAGCAGTCTCTGTATGAACTCTGGTATCCAAAACAAGATTTAACTTGTGTTACGGATACCAGCATTCTCACATAAATGAAATACATAGGTTACATTGGTTACAACAGATGACGACGTCAAGAGTGGCGCAGTATACAGGAGAGGAAGCCTTTTGTAGAATGTGTGTAAGTATAGTGTTAGTCACACTAATATTACCTACAACTTACAACCTTATTAACTTACAATTACTAGCTTCTCCCCGCGATTTCAGCTTCGTAGACCGGGATAAAAAGTAGCCTATGATTGTGTTAATCCAGGGTATAAGCTATCTACATACTAAATTTCATCTAAATCGGTCCAGCCGTTTGAACGTGAAGAAGTAACAAACATACAAACACACACACACACTCATAAACTTTCGACTTTATAATATTAATAATGTGATTACTACTTTTTTAATTATTTCAGGTCCCCAAGATACAGGCCCCGCCTATTTTGGGGACCACCACATATAACAAAATGAATGTCACCAACAGTTACAGATAGAATTAATTATGTTAAAACTAATTTTAAAGCAATAATTGTAACAATATCAAATATTTTTTTATTATTATTTTTTATGTTTTTATTTTATAATTATACATTAGGAGCAGGTGGTGGCCCAGTGGCAGCGTCCGCGACTTACCGAGTTCGTAAGTTCGAACTCAGGCAGGCACTTCACTTTGTGTAAATTATTTCATCACCACTGCTCTCAAAACGGTCAAAGAAAACATCCTGAGGAAACTGGCATGTCTTAGAACCATAAAATTGAAGACATCTGACATCCACCAACCCGCACTGAGCCCGCGTGGTGGATTGTGGCCCACTCCCTCTCACAGAGAGGTGGCCGCAGTCCCAGCAGTGGGAACATTATAGGCTGGTAGTTATGGCTATGCTTAAGCTATATATCTATAAACTGTGATATACATAAGAAGCTTATAAATACTGCACCAACCCCAAGAATATTGGAAATAAAGAAAGCAAGATCGTGGCCGAGATATCCGAAGCTTAGGTACCTATTAATTGAGCCTCATTTTCTAACACTAAAAACTAAAATAACAACAGATTCTCAACGAAAGTGCCTCTTCAAAATAATAAACAAAACAAAACATTTTGCTGCTCAACACCATGATGAGGTAATGTCGTGGGGAAAGATGCGCAGTCACGCGCGAACCCTCTGCATGCATCAGAATTATTAGCCTAATATAATATTTATAACGCTAGGACATGGATGATGTGATGGTTCAGAGGTAGAGGTGTACGCTTCTCAAGCATGGGGTTCATACGTAGAAAGTACAATGTGACTTTTTGGATGTTGAAATAACATGAGTTTTTCAACTTATTAGAATCGTGAGGAAAACTTTACTCATTATATTGCCTGAAAATGCCAACCTGCACTGAACTTGGCTTGGTTATTACTACTTCTTCCTTTTCTGTTTGTGAAAAAATTATAAACCACGGGTAAAATTGTTGTAGTAGGTTCTGGCAAATGGCAGCAAAAGTATACATAATATATTTATTTATAGGATGAAATTTAAAACATGCACCAAATCGAAATGGAAGATTGTACTCATCATTAAGAACAACCTTTACTAATAAATCAAACCTGAAATCGCGAAAAAAAAACCAGCTGTTCAGTACACCAAACACAAACATCAACATCATCATCATCAACATCTACATCAAACTCGTCAAAATGTAGGGAGTAGCTGAATTTTTTTTTTTCACGATTTCAGGTTTGGTTCCATAGTAAAAGTTGTTCATAATGATGAGAATAATCTCCCATTTCGATTTGGTGCATGTTTTCAATTTCATGTGTTAAAAATTTAACTCTGAAAACGTTAAGGAGTGCTTTAGACCATCGAACTGAATAACTTTTACTAAGGGACCAACTTTGAAATCACGAAAAAAAAAATCTGCTGTTCCTTATATTTTGACGAGTTATGCGAACATAATGCAACACCTGATTTTTTTTCAGATGTTTTAAAGTTGTTCAGTTCGATGGTCTCAAGCACTCCATAAAGTTTTTAAAGTTCATTTTTTAACACCTAATCTTCTTATATATAAAATTCTCGTGTCACAATGTTCGTTCCCGTACTCCTCCGAAACGGCTTGACCGATTCTCATGAAATTTTGTGAGCATACTGAGTAGGTCTGAGAATTGGCTAACATTTATTTTTCATACCGCTACTTTTTATCCCGGTCTACGCGGGTGAAACCGCGGGGCGCAGCTAGTTATAGATAAAATTCAATAAAAAGTAAGTAAATAAATCTCTCTGCTACATTCATCGAACTTAAAATTTTCTAATTACTTTAACATTGACTTCAGATTAAATGTAAACAAATTATTAAAGTGTCATCTTCATTTCAGCCGAAAGACGTCCACAGCTGTATATAGCCCCAAAGCACGGCCTTCATCAGGTTATTGGTTCACCTTGTGAGAGGGCTTCAACGCTACGTCTTCCGGTACGCGGTCGCCACTCCAGAACCTTTCGGTCCCATCGGCCATCTGTTTAAAGTGGCAAGAGGTGGTAAGAGGTTCAAGGTCACGGTCAAACAGTTATTGAAATGAAAATGAAATGAAATATTTTATTTCCAGATTTATCAATACAAGTTTCAATAAATACACACATCAATCAATCTGCCTAGCCTTTTCCCAACTATGTTGGGGTCGGCTCCCAGTCTAACCGGATGCAGCTGAGAGCCTATCTGACCTCCACAACTCAGTAACTGGGTAATACGATACCTTGGTAAGACTGGTTGTCAGACTTTCGGGCTTCTGACGACCCGTAACGACTGTCAAAGATCCACGAATGACAGCCGGGACCGTGCTCTCCGTGGCACGGAAAAGTCTTGGTATGTAAAGATGGTCACCTATCCACGGACCTACCCCGGCAAACGTAGCTTAACCTGATAGATCGACCCGTACGGCTGTTATTACTTAGCCACGAGCTTCTCTCACCTCTCTCCTCCAATAAATACACACATAGATAACATAATAAATCTACAATATCATACTCGTAAATAATACACGTTAATTACACACACACACGCGAATTAGGTAATCGGCGTGTGGTAGGACTTCCACCTTATAGGAAGGGGGCTGTGGTTCCATTCTCGTACCGCGGCCACCAAACAATTGAACGATCGATGTAATGGCGATGAGCGCGGCGGCCGACCAGCTCCTCAGCAGCGCTTGCCAGATGGGCGCGCGGCCCGCGGTGAACATGGCGCTTGCGCTGCACCACTGAGGCTGTCGTAACATCGCTCGCCATTCGTCGTTGTTCAACACTCGCATATCGCTCAGTGCTGCCTTAGTGTAGTTTGTCCATAACTCGACTGTGTATACGCTTGTTCAGTAACTGGTAAACAGCTGGGCCTTCACAACGTCGCTGCAGCGGCTATACCGCCTCGCTAGCATGTTGCCACACTGATATGGCTCGTCGCTGTCTTTCTATATCGGCTTGATCGGAGAGGTCGGCTGTTATTACGTGGTCTAAGTATGTAGTAGTTAAGGTCGGTCACCTAAGCCAAGCCAAGAATGATTGCACTTGCGGTCTCACTAACATTAATTAATGTCGTGCAAAATTGGTAACTTATTGGGCAAAGTTCAAAGTCATGTGGTTCGTCCGTGATCCGAATTTTCTATTAAACGTTAAGTTTTTGGGGTTTTTTGAAAAGTTGTTATAGACCTCACATATACGAGAAATCTAGCAATTTTAAAAGAAAAATTGATGAAGTGATTCACTTCTTTAATTCTGTATGGACGAGTAAGAGTATTTCTTAGAATTCTGAAGTTTTATTACGCGCACCGGGTCCGAAAAGGTTTTATGTATACAACATCAGTTTTAGTATATGCGAAACCCGAAATACGTGTCTAGTATTTTAATGTAAAGAATCTATGTACAAAATTTCAAAACTGTATCATGAAAAATCACAAAGTTATAAGCTTGTTATGTTACCTGGTTGTCCGTACAGAAACATAATCACCACGCGGCGCCCACTGCGCGCCCGTGCCTAGTGCCGCTATGACCTGCAGTGACTTGTGTTCGTCGCTCGGTGTCCGTATTGTAACCTTTTTAAAGATTTTTGGGGCAAAATATAACACGTTATAAAAATTATTGCAATCGATTCAGTTATTTATACTGAACAAACCATTTTCAGGTTTCGCATAGACTAAACATAATGCTGTATCAGAATATACTTTAAAAATATCCAACTGGCAATGTGATCTCGGTGGGTAACTTGAACATATAACCATTTTAGGCATAACTTAAAACTCTCGAGAATCATTAGGCTAGCTCAATATTCATATTTTGCATGTAATAGGAAATTTGCCAGATCATGCAAAATAGATAGAAGTAGACATTTGTCATTCACTCAGCTGCAGCTCGGTCACTTCCATCATCAGCATTTTTAATGTGAAAACTTCTTTTGGCGCGTTGAGCGATTTTTGGTAGGTTATCTTATGAGTTTGCGTCACCGACATGCTAATGTGTAGCTATGAGTATAACGTGTTACGCCTGGCCAGCAGTGAAAGCAAACATATTTTAATAAATAATTAATCGTTTGAATTTTAAATTGAAGTTTAATTTTTGATACTTATTAATAAATTTGAAAAAACAAATAAAAACACTGTCATTTCATGGTTTTAAGTTTTCACTTCTATTCAAACTCAAACTCAAACTCAAAGCATTTATTTCAAATAAACCAATTACAGGCACTTTTGAATTGTCAATGGGTCGGTCAGTCAGAAAATTGGAAAATATTGGCCTCCAGACAGTCTATGTGTTTTTCGTAAATTTCCATGCCATGATTAAGTCATAATAAAAAAATATTTTCTTGGTATAGAACTCATACCACGTACAATATTAGGTAAAATGACTCCACGGACCCGATTCACACCGCGCTCGTGTGAGCGGCTAACTAAGCAAAAACCAATGTCTATATTATGGAAAGCTTCATAAAGTAATATTCAACACTCATTTGTTTCCACACGATTTCCAATAAACAGCTTCCAACCCTCTCTGACCTTGAACTTGAGTTGCCCTGTCATAAAAATTGTATCATTAGCTAAAAAGGAGAAATGCTTTCCTATAACAGCCACTATTACCGATGCCGTCAGCCTCGGTTCCACGGGTAAAACGTTTTCCGCCGCTTCCTAAGGCAATTGTTAAGGAATTGAAGTTGACAGGTCCATTATAAGCTTTCTATGTTGTTCGGCGACTAGGGACTTTGAATAAGACAATATTTTGTATTAAATGTATTTATTTATTTTAGTACATCGAGGACTTACAGCTAATGAAAACAAACAAAAAAGGAAACCATAGTCACCAAAAAGCCAATTACTAGAGATATTATAGAGGCGAAAGTTTGTGAGTATGTGTGTGTGTTTGTATGTTTGTTACTTCTTCACGCTCCGACTGGATCAATTTTGATAAAATTTGGTATGGAGGTGGCTGACACCCTTTTTTTTTGTGGATGGGAAAGGGCGTGTTAGACTTTTACTGACTAAAACCCACCCGTGTTCCTTCAGTTGCCTATGCCAGGGCCACGGTATCTCTTTCGAATAACCCGCGACTGTAGCGGCATCGGCCCTATCGGACCCCATCACTGCGCGCGTGGAACACAACCCGCCATCGACCCGGGGTTGGTCTTTAACGGACGGCGAGCTACCCATAGCTCGCCGTCCGCAAGCCCGCGCGTCAGTCTACTCGGGTTAAACCGCAGGGCGCAGCTAGTTTATAATATAATCATTTTGTATGTTCTGAATCAAGAATTGAGAAATCTTCTTGCCTATCAATACATCAAAAGAGCTGAGTTTAAATTATTTAAGGCATATTTGATCCACTCAAGTATGACATATGTATAACAATAGCTATATACCGAAGTATAATCAACCATCATGTTACCCCCGACCCGTTATTTTCAAGAACCATTCAATTATTTTGCTGATTGCAACAAAATTCGTTCGGAGTTTTCATATAAAACATACGTGTATTTAACGAGCTCTTCAACGCTTTTGAGTATATTTTATCGAAATTCAGCAATTCGTATGGTTTATATTACCGTGACATTTATAATTTTATTTTATTTATTTTATAATGATTCGTGTTACAATTTTTCTTGACTTCAGAAGGAAGGATTATCGTGATTATTACTTTTTTTTTTATTGTACGTACTTACACTAGAAAAGATTTTTCTAAATCGCCCGAAAGTCTGAGAAAACAAATAGGTTTTCGAGGACAAACAGGCAGTTGATCCATTGAAAAAACCTGGTACTTAGTTGGTTAGACTGCATCAGGTTAAACTAGCTAAGCTGACTTCAACAGAGCTGGGAAGAACTAGGTAAATGACGATGACAAGAAGTAAAATTACGTATTAGGCTACTTTAAAAGAAGGAAGTTAATATTAGTAACAGATTGTGTATCTGCGGCTAGGTATGCATTTTTGTAGGTACATATACATACATAAACTCACGCCTTCTTACCATGGGGGTAGGCAGAAACTACAGAACGCCACCTTTTTTTTTTTTGTTTTCGGGGGGAAACCTTCAAAAGGCGTCCGGGCTTTGGGGAAAAGACCGGGGAGTGTGGGATTTTTACCTCACTAAAACCACCCCGGTGGTCATCATCTGCACATGGAAGGGGCACCGTTACCTCTCAAAAGACCAATCCGGAACCCCCTCTGTGCAACGCCTGTTAGGGCACATCTCTGGGGAGACTGTAAAGGGATCTCCCCGAAACCTGACTATGCAAATGAGCAAGGCAGCACGTGACCACTGTGCGCCGTCTCCCCTGAGGTCACTCAGTGGACGGACAGAGTCCCCACTCTGAGCGCCCGTGACCCCAAATTCCCGCCTGCCTTAAAGGATGCAGGTGGGGTTTCGGCGTGTTAGGCGTTGAGGCGGTTGCCTCCCCGACGCCTTCTCCTTCGAGCGGGATCAGTCGCTACGATCCTTACATACTCCTTTTGACTTGGTCACACACGCACGCCGGTTGCGAGTATTACGCACCTGATCTTTCTGAATAACATCACCATTAAGGCCACTACATGTCTTCAGAGGAACTCGTGGCTAAGTAATAACACCCGAACGGGTCGATCCATCAGGTTAAGCTACGCTTGCCGGGGTCGGTCCGTGGATGGGTGACCATCTTTACATACAGAGACTCCTCCGCGCCTCGGAAAGTACGTTAAGCCGTTGGTCCCGGTTGTCATTCATGGATCTTTGACATTCGTTACGGGTCGTCAGAAGCCTGAAAGTCTGACAACCAGTCTTACCAAGGGGTATCGTATTACCCACCAATTGATGGGTTGTGGAGGTCAGATAGACAGTCGCTCCATGTAAAATACTGGTATTCAGCTGCATCCGGTTAGAGTGGAAACCGACCCCAACATAGTTCGGAAAAGGCTTGGCAGATTGATGTCTTCCTAGGACGTCCCCCTAGACGCGTTTTTGTAGGTACTTATGTGGTAATAGTAAGTAGAGGAAGCCTATAGTTTTGAAAGCCAAGTCCATACCTACCTACGTATTTATTTATAACTAGCTGCACCCCGCGGTTTCACCCGCGTAGATCGGAATAAAAAGCAGCCTATGTTTTAATACAGGGTATAACCTTCTAACTGCGAGATATGGTAGCTTATTTCATAGCGATTCCAACGACAGTTTAATATACAGCTCTCATACAAAACTTTAGAGATATCGTCTACCGCGCGAGACCACCCAGAAATACTCTCACACAAAAACCCACAAAAACAAAATGGCCGTCACATTGAATAGGTTATGCTATCTACATACCAAATAACATCCAAATCGGTCCAGCCGTTTGAGCGTTAAGAAGTAACCAACATACAAACACACGCGAACACGCACTCACAAACTTTCGCCTTTATAATATAAGTGTGATTATATATTATATTATTCAGCTGCTGCCCGCGACTTCGTCCGCGTGAAATTTCTTATTCCCCCGACCCACCTCGTCGCATCGTATTGCCTGGCCGCGCTATTACTTCGTTTTCGCTTAGGGGTTTGTTATGTCTCACTTTTGGGCACAGGTGGTTTAGAATAAAACACTGAAATCAATCACCTGGTGCGTGCGCGGCAGCCTCTTCGCCCGACGTCTGTCAACGTAATGGCGGGGAGCGGGTGTCGCAGGCGCACATGTTTAATTATAATATCTATACATCACATCTCTCCCTTTCAATAAATTTAAATTGAATCACATTGGCCGCTTTAACACTAATCATAAGTTATATTAAACAGTAATTGTTACAAGAGTAGTTGCTACTTAGTCTTTAAACAAACAATACTGACTAATATTGACTACATAACTTCACAATATAATATCATTATTAATCTTCCTATAATGACCTTAATAAATAAATTTTAATCTTCATCAGTGTTTATTTGTACCTCATTATCATCTCCATTTTCCTTTTCATTATGGATTCTCCATTGTCCCTCTATTCTCTTGAGGTGAATTACATTTCTTCTTATTTCTTGACCTGTTTCATCATTTTGTACCATAATATCACCTCCTTTAGCGCTAATAACTGTGTGTGGAGTGGCGTTGAAATCAGGCGTCAATTTGTTTTCTTTAATCATATTTTTAACATAAACCTTTTCTCCTACACTAATTTCATTATTTACTGCTTTTCTCTTTCTGTCTTCAATTATTTTACTCTTTTCTTTTGTTTTTTTGTCCTTATCGTACACTTCTGAATCAGTGCGCCTGGTTTCAACAACTACAACTGAAGGTATCTTGTCTCTGAATTGCTGGAATACCTAACCTAGAAAAGATTTCTTTTAATATGCTAATGGTTTCCTGAGAAGTTATGGATTTCATTATTTTAATTTCCTTATAGCGGCTATAATAATCGATAACTACTAATAAATTATGCCCACTGGGTAGTGGACCAAGGAAGTCCATAGCTATATCAGTCCAAGGCTGCAATGGTAATTCACGCCTCTTCATTGGCACCGGAGGGTTAGGTCCTGAAACTAAAGTACAACTTTTACAGCTTTTTACCATATTTTCAGCGTCTTTATCAATTTTAGGCCACCACACTTTAGTCCGTAGTCTATTCTTCATGGCAACGATACCCGGGTGCCCTTCGTGTGCCGATGCAAGTACTTGTTTGCGTAATTCCGTGGGAATGATTATTTTGTTTCCACGTAGTAGGATATCGTCATGCATCCAGAGCTCTTGCTCAAAAAGCTTGTAATTGTTGACTTTAGGGTCCCAATTCTTCCCAGAAAGTGCCATTTTTACTAACCGAATGTCGTCATCAGCTTGTGATTTATTAATAATTTCCTCCATAGATAAAGCCATAGGCCTTGCATACTCTACGATCGCATTAATGTGATGCTCATCCTCATGAGGACGTGAATTTGGTTGATTCGGGCATAACCGAGACAGGGAATTAGCTATATTATTTTTACCCGACCAATGCACCACTTTGTAGTTGTACGCCTGTAACCTTAACACCCATCGTTCAATTCGTGCACAAGGCTTCGATCGCGGGCCGAATATTACCTCGAGAGGTTTGTGATCCGTGATCAGATCAAACTCTTTTAGGCCGTCTAAATACATGTTAAAATGTTCGGTGGCCCAAACTAAAGCAAGTGCCTCTTTCTCTGTCTGGCAGTACCGTTTTTCGACATCTGTTAAACTTTTATGGCCAAAAGCTATGATCCGAGGTCCTTGTGTATCATGTTGAATGAGAACTGCTCCCAGCCCTACAGGACTGGCATCGGCTATTACTTGTGTTTTATCGCCTCTCGATCATAAAACCCTAGAGTACGAAGGTTACTTAAACTTCCTTTTAACTCTGCAAAAGCGGCAGATTGTTCTTTACCCCAGTATTTGACAATTTCGGCGTGTTTGGATAGCTTGTGCCTTAAAATGTCTCGAATTGGATCAGTCATAGTAGCTAACCTTGGAATCCACTTCCCTATATAGTTAACAAGACCCAAAAAACTTTGTACCTCATCAACTGTTTTAGATTCTCTGAATGATTCTATAGTTTTAACGTACTTGTCTAGAGGTTTGATACCTCGTGGAGACAATTCATGACCCAAAAAATCTATTTTTGATGCGTTAAAAATGCACTTTTTATTGTTTAGAAGCACGTTGTTTTGTTTTAAAAACTTTAATACATGTTTTAATCTATCGTTATGTTGAGTAATGCTGCTTCCAAACACCACGACATCATCAATAAAATTAACGACACCGTCACAAGGTAGAAGCATCCTCTCCATGATTTTTTGAAAATGTTCAGGCACACATGATATCCCGAACATCAGACGTTTATATCGAAATAGACCTTTATTTGTAATGAACGTTATTATGTCCCTACAATCTTCTTTTATCTCTACCTGGTGAAAAGCATCTTTTATATCAAGTTTATAGAAGATACAAGATTTTCTAAGCTTAGGTAAAAGTTTAGTCATTGTTGGTAGAGGGTGATTCTCTCTTATAATGGCTTTATTAGCACATCTCATGTCAACACAGAGTCTTAAAGAGCCATCATTCTTAACAATGGGCACGACTGGAGAAACCCAGGACGTGGCTTGGTCTATCGGTTCGATAATATCCCTTTTGACTAACTCGTCGATTTTATCATTTATTATATTATTTTTGCTACCAGAGTCAATGAGCATATTCATTTCGACGCCACCTACTTGGCAAGCTATTTCGGCATCATCATCAATATGGAATATATAGTTCACATTATTGACGGATGATTTAGTTGGTTTTGCATTTATTTTGAATTTTTTCCTGTCGTCTTTTTGTTTGTCCGTAATAGTTGATGCTTTGCGCTTGTGCTTTCTTGTGCGACATTGACTATGGAAATGACCTTTATAGCCACATTTGTCGCATACTTTGTCTTTGGCGGGACAGTGCGTATCGTCACTATTGTGATTTTCACTCCCACATCTAAAGCATCGTTTTTTATTTGTGTGGGTAACCCCAGTTTGGGTTTTGTATGGTATCGTTCCGATCCTGTTAACCTGTTCAGTTTGCTTCCCTTGAAATTCCTTTAATTGTCTCTCCACGGTCTCAATTGTGTTAGCTTCTAAGATAACCTTTTCTATTGTAACCGAATCTCCTAACTGTAGTATTTTTTTCCGTAGATCCGACGAAGTACATTTTTCTACAATTTGGTCTATTAGATCATTGTCTTTATTGGCGAAGTCACACTTGGAACTCTGATTGCGTAACCTGATTAGAAATTTTTCAAATTTTTCCTCTGGTTCCTGTTTCATGAGCCGGAATACATGACGCTCATAAAGGAAGCTCTGCTTCGGGGAAAAGTACTCGTCTAATATTTTTATGGCTGTTTCAAACACATCGAAGGAGTCTTCCTCTTCGACATGTGCGCCAGGGAGGTTATAATATATGTCTTGCATTCCTAATCCCCCCGTATGCAAAAGCGTTGCACGTTTCATTAAGGGTTGATTTATAGCCAAGGCTAGAAGGTAAATTTCCAGAGCTCGTTTCCATCTTTGCCAACGATGCCCTAATGAATTTGGGTCTGTTTCGCAATCGAGAGGTTCTATTGCCGGTAACTGAGACATGTTGGGACAATATGTAAATAAGTAGGTATATCGAAAATTTGTTGTAATATGTCACTATTGTACCTACCTACTAACTGTTTAATATATTTACATTTTACACGTTGTTAGTTTATATTGAAGATGTAAATATAATTATGTAGGTACTTGTATGTATTTACGCATTACAAGTAGGTAAGTAACTCTGTATCTAAAGCAACTGAACTTATAGGACCGGAACTAACCATGATTTATTTTGTTAAATTGCATACACTGGTTGGTTATACCAATGTATGAACTTGATGAGTTTTCACTCATTGGGAATACTGTTAAAATAATAATTATTATTATTGCATACCTAGTATAGTTTTATACCAATGTATGAACTTGATGAGTTTTCACTCATTGGGAATACTGTTATAATAATAATTATTATTATTGCATACCTAGTATAGTTTTATACCAATGTATGAACTTGATGAGTTTTCACTCATTGGAAATACTGTTAAAATTATAATAATTATTATTGCATACCTAGTATAGTTTTATACCAATGTATGAACTTGATGAGTTTTCACTCATTGGAAATACTGTTAAAATATTAATTATTATTATTGCATAACTAGTATAGTTTTATACCAGTGTATGAACTTGATGGGTGTTTACCCATTGGAATTCGTTCCCGACTTAGCTAACGCTTACAGACAGTATTTTTTGTTGTTGTGTGGTTGGTAATTCACATTATAATAACAGAAAGCCACAGAAAAATCTAATCAAACTTAAGTCAAATCGCAATGATAAATTTAAGGAAGCATAAGTACATACTTACTAAGAAATTATTTTACATACCTACACAGTTGGTATTTACCAATTACTCACAAAATGTTTATACTTGTATCTCAATCCATCAACTGGTTTACGATCGCCTACTGTGAGTGTGCGGTATTAGTAGAACATAATTATGTAGGTATTTTTATTACAATCGACCAAAGAATAATCGACCAACTACACAACAATGGAATGTTTATATTGGTAAGCATTACCTGGCACTGTTTTTAGAGACTAATCTGACCGAAGGTATCAGCATGTTTATACGGAATATAGCAAATATTATAACATTGTTTTTGTTTTAGGAACAATAATTACTCGTTTGTTATTGATCTTGAGGAGGTTGTAAGTCACGTCTCCCCTTTATACCAAATAAGAAAGCTTAATTTTGAAATGTAACAGTTACGAAATTATAATACCTAATGCATTTTTATGATTTCTCCAACTGATAGTCTCGGTCATTTTTATAGTCTCATTATATATTGCTTATTGTACTCACGTTCTTTATCCTCGTCGCCAATGTTATGTCTCACTTTTGGGCACAGGTGGTTTAGAATAAAACACTGAAATCAATCACCTGGTGCGTGCGCGGCAGCCTCTTCGCCCGACGTCTGTCAACGTAATGGCGGGGAGCGGGTGTCGCAGGCGCACATGTTTAATTATAATATCTATACATCACAGGGTTACTTCTACCTTTTTTGCTTTTATTTCGGCACGTAAAGGTCCTAAAGTGATGTTTAATATGCCTATAGCCTTCCTTAAGATTTGGGCTATAAAATGCAAAAAGAATTTTTAAAGTCCGACTGGTAGTTCCAGAGATTAGCACGTTCGTTCACCGTATCATCTTCCCGCTAACCTCTCCTTGCCCCTCTCACCCACTCTAACACCCCCTTCATCATTTTCCCTTCCTCTCCCCCTCACCTCCACCTCCCCCTCACCAACCTTTCCACTCACCCTCACCCCTCACTACCCCCCCCCCCTCCCCTTCCCCTCTAACCCTCCCTCCAGGGTAGTTTTGAAAAACTATTAATGACAAAATTTATTACTTAAGCAAGTAACTGTGCCAAGTTAACCAAATGAATAAGATTTTTTATATAAACTGTATTTCCTGTTTTCATGCCCACAGGAGTGGAATTTTAAAGAATCGTTTCGGATGTTTCCATAACTTGACTGAAAGATTATTTACACCAATTTTCGATTTAATCAAGCCCCGCAGTAAAATCCTTCCCTGAAAAATTTTGTACCCCTTTTCACCCCATTATGAGTAGATTTTCGAAAAATCTAGGTTTGTCTTTATTTTTAGGGTTCCGTACCTCAAAAGGAAAAAAAACGGAACCGTTATAGGATCACTCGTGTGTCTGTCTGTCCGTCTGTCACAGCCAATTTGCTCCGAATCTACAGGGCCGATTTGGTTGATATTTGATACGCATATGAATTTCTGTGACCCAAATACGAACGAGTAAATAAATGAATTTTGAATATGGGGGTCAGTTTTGGGGGCAAATAAGAAAATTTAAAAAAAAGTTTTGCAAACTATACCGTGTGACATATCAAATGATGGTATGAAATATATAAAAATATTGAAAATAGATCTTTACCTATAAGAAGTCTGTGGTCTTAAAATAACATGGTAAATATTTCAATATTGTGAGTACGAACTTACATTTAAAGTTGGAATGTATGGGAGAACTTGTTTTTCAACTACAATGTTAAGTTTATTCTTGGGATAAATTTATCCCAATTACGGAACCCTTCATTGTGTGTGGTCCGACACGCACTTGGCCGGTTTTTGGTCTAAGTATAAAAATACTGAGTTAATCGCGGCGCGACATTGAACGGAACGCGTATGGCATTTTTATACTCGTGATAACTTCGAAATTAAATGTCCGATTCGAATTAATTAAAAAGTATTTTATTGCTACATAAATACCCTTGATGATAAAACTATTTATTTGAATAAAAATTAATACTACGACACGAATGCAGCCAACTTTTGTTTCTACCGGCGATCTAATTAAATTTTAGATCTCAAAAGCTTCTATTGTGACTTAACTATGATAGTTAGATATATTGCCTCGTGGACTTTTTTGAAGGCCATAATGAGCACATTAATCATTTAGTACATACTTATTATATATCATCAATAGTTTTCTCAGCGCACGCCAAATAATAAGTTTTATAGGCAAAATTTTGCTACTTTGGGTTACATTATTGCAATTTTCTTAAAGATCTCTAAATTTTTTGAAAATAAATTATAGCCTATATTACTTCCTGATAATTTGGCTTTCTATTGGTGAAAAAATAATTCAAATCCGTGCAGTAGTTTTGGAGCCTATTCCGTACAAACAAACAAACAAAAAAATCTTTCCTCTTTATAATATTAAGTATAGACTATAGCCGACTCGATAGACGTTGTCCTGTCCAAACAATAGTTCATACATAAAATCCCTTAAAAAAAGGACGTTCAGCTATTTCCGAATTTTTTATTATATAAAAACCTAATTCGGACGATTTCAAATATTTTAAAACACAAATAGCGAAATTGGTCCAGCCGTTCTAAGTGATGTGCTTACCAACGAACAGCATTTTTATTATTTTATATACGAGTAGATAGATAGATTCGTATTCGTGTTATACACTAACTATTGTGTGTGTGTTTGTTTGGCATTTTTTTGGCAGTTCAGCAACATTCATTGGTTTATTTACGTTGTTGAGCAGATGAATTTTTCAAACATATGAAGCAATGGATTGGCAATTTCATTCAAAATTCTATGGATTGTGATTGAAAATGTG
This sequence comes from Cosmia pyralina, assembly GCA_946251885.1. NCBI lineage: Eukaryota > Metazoa > Arthropoda > Insecta > Lepidoptera > Noctuidae > Cosmia > Cosmia pyralina. Next base: position 1,656,823 of record OX276345.1, read on the forward strand.
TTACAAGTTGAATGGTAATCCTGCAGGGTTGTAAGTCGTCTTCAGCTACAAACTACATCTACCAGCAAAGTATGTGAAGTGCTAGGTATTTACATATAAGTAGGCCGTACGTTCTTCGTCATCAGCAGCTCTTATTCGTCTATTACCTGTTCCATTACGATATGGAAGTGGCCGTGTTTGATTAATGTGTTAGGTACGCAAAAAGTGGTTTATGGTGGCACTTATTACTGTATGAAACATTTAGGACATGCTTCACTTACGCTTGTATCGATCGTAGTGAAGTGGAACTTACTGTGCTCTTGTACGCACGGCTACAAATCAAGCTATAATTTCCAGTATAAGCTGATCTCGCATTGTATAGGAATTCCTTACAATGAGAGGTCAGTGTAAACTAGAAATGTATAGCTTGATGTGTAGCCGTGTGTACGCAAAGTAAAAAATATTACATAAGCTAAAATAAAAAAATATTATTTTAAAATTAGCACCAATTTGCCGTGTTACAGCCATTTCACAGAACTGTCAAAAATGACAGTTGTGTATTTGAAGCACCAAGATCCCAGGGCCGCCAGACGTGTTAGTTTGTACTTTGAACGTACGCATAACTGCCAGCTTGGCCCGACGGCGACGGCCAATTTTCAGGTATCAGGTACTAGAGTTGCGTAAAAATATTACTCACTTTTCTAAATGTCTGACTGATTTTTATGTATATTTTACAGAATAGTGTTAATAATTAATAATCAATACTGCCAAACACTTCCAGTCGTCGGCGGCAAAAAATGTTGTCATCTTAACTAAAGTTTGAGTCTTAATTTTTTGAAAGCAGTCAGACCAATCGTAGCTGTCAAAAATCCAGCCAAAAAAAAAACATCGAATTATCACGCTCGCGCACATACTAACAGCGGCCATATTAATTGCATAGTTCCGTTAGTAAATTATAAAATACCGGAAAGATCAACCAATCTTTCCTTTATTTTATAATTTACCTTAGGCATTATACATTTCGCTGATTCGAAGTCGAATTGACTATGGGTGTTTTATGTATGATTGTAGTGCAAAATGTCATGTTTCCAAGCTAGATAAGTTACAAAATCAAGCCCTGAGAATTGTAGGTGGATATATCAGAAGTTCCCCAATCCATGTAATGGAATCTGATTTGAGTATTCCCCCTTTATTTTTAAGAAGAGAGTATTTAGCCTATAAATATTGTTTAAAAATAATGTCATGGTCAAACAATATGATAGTCAGTTTGATTGCGGATTTGAGTTCCCTTTGTAGTATCAAATATTGGGAAAACAAAAAAGTACCCTTATTAGTTAAAACATATAATAATGTAAAGCACACAGATGTTCTTTCAACAGATATTCAAAAAATGTATACTTTAGAAACTTGGACCACTGCTATTGAGACTAAAAATGTAATTAAGGTTGATCTAGAATGTGTTAAAGAACCCAAATCCAATGATAATCCAAATTTATTAATGTTCGATGTTTTAGCAGAATTAAATTCTATGTATTGTGATTGGCACAAAATTTTTACAGATGGTGCAAAGGGTACTTCCGGTCTAGGTTCAGGAATATTTGACCAAAACTTAGGAACTAATCTTGGCTTTAAAGTAAACTGTAATGTATCAATAATGACACTGGAACTCATTGCAATTTATCAAGCGATCTTTTATAGCCGAAATCAGAATTTAAAAAGAGTCGTTATTCTTTCAGACAGTAAAAGCGCAATACAACATATTGCTCGATGCGCCTCTGGTTTCAGAGGTGCATCGATAGCATATGATATTCTTGAAAATATTATTTTATTAATTAAAAATAATATAGAAATTAAATTGCAATGGGTTCCAGCTCACATTGGACTACGTGGTAATGAGGAGGCTGACAGATTGTCTAAATTGGCAGCAGTAGAGGGTACAGTAATTGATTACTTACCTGATTATTGGGAATACATGTCTAAATATAAAATTAATTTGTTATAAATCCTGGAAACAACACTTTGATAATATCAGTCAGGAAAAAGGTATATGGTATAGGAGCATACAAGGTGAGCCCCCTCGTGTGCCTTGGTTCGATGTCGATCGGCTTGGTGGGAACTATGTTAAATTAATTTTAAGACTTCGCTCTGGACACTATCCATCAGCGAAGTTTGCATTCCTTATGAAAAAAACTGATTCACCGAATTGCGAAGAATGTAATCAGATTGAGGACGTGCAGCATTTGCTGATGGATTGTGTCCGCAACAGGCGCGAGAGGGAGTCACTTTTGAAAGAATTAGACTTAAATAAGCCTAACGTGGGATTGATACAATCCATTTTATCCGAACCAACTTCAGAAGGTGCCAAAAAGTTAAGTAATTTGATCACAGTCCTTCATCGGTGACTTCTATCTGTAAACAAAGTGTTTTATATATTATTTAAATGTAGTGTAGTTTGTGTGTAAAGTTACAGTAACAGTTTGTGTGTTAAGTGTTAATGTTATAATGGTAAAAGGCACGATGGGGTTGACATATCTGTCTAGATAAAAACCCCAAATCAAATAAAGAGAGAAAAAAAAAAAACCTTAGGTATCTTTTTAGGGTTCCGTACCCAAAGGACCGACCGGACTGGACTTTATTATTATGACTCCGCTGTCCGTCCCTCTGTCTGTCCATCTGTCACCAGGCTGTATCTCATGAACCGTGATAGTTAGACAGTTGAAATTTTAACAGATGATGTATTTCTGTTGCCGCTATAACTAAAAATACTAAAAAACAGTATAAAATAAATACTTAATGGGGCTTCCATACAACAAACATGATTTTTTTGCTCTATATTGATAACGGTAACAGGTAGACGCTTGAAATATTCACAAAATAATTGTAATACACTATATTTAATATACTTTAAAAACAAATAATTAAATTAAAATATAGCAAATATTTAAGGAGGCTCCCATACAACAGACATGATTTTTTTTGCTGTTTTTATAGATAATGGTACGGAACCCTTCGTGCGAGTGTCCGACTCGCACTTGGCCGGTTTTTTTGTTTTGGTTTATTGCCAAAAACCACCAGAACTTCATAACAATGAACAAGATCTAAATGTTAAATATTCAAATGGACCAAATTAAAAATTTCTTTAGTTCAGGCTATTGCCTGCCTAGCCTTAAAAATGTCAGTCAGTCAATCAGCTGACCTATATTTCCACATTCAGCACCATATAAAACAAGGACGATATAAAACACAGCTTACGAACTGAGCCCGCGAACTTTCAGCTCCAAATGAATCCGATCCTTGAATAATTCACCTTCATTCCAAAGACGAATCAATCACTTCATTCCTGATTTGGAAACTTCGATTATTCTCTCCAAAACTTCATACAATTGGAGTCGCACATCGCATTATATCCTGCCTACTAGCGACACGCCCCTGCTTCACACGGATTTGATCTACTCAATGTCGACATTTCAAAATATCTTGATTTCTGTGCTGTATAACTTAAATATTTTCTTTTTTGTATATTGGCACTTTGCTTTTATAAATGATCATGTAATTTGTTTGTTTTACCAAGGGGTACTGTGTAACCCAGTAATTGGGTTGTGGCGGTTAAATTAGCAGTCGCTCCAGGTAAAATTAATTAATTATTATTATTTAGCTGCATGTAAAGCAATCTGTAACACAATTTTTGGAACAATAAATTATTCTTAAATTCTTAATTCATGCGGTTAGACTGGAAGCCAACCCCACATAGTTGGGAAAAGGCTAGGCACATTAATTAATTTATTGATACTTATTGATAATTAATTGTGTTTTTGTGTGTTATGCTATGTCAATTATGTGCACGGAATAAGATGTTTTATCTATCTATCTAAATATTAATGATATTTATACTTTCCGGAATCAATTCTCAGTGAAAGTAAAACCGCATAAAATCTATTGTGTAGTTTAGAAGAACTAAGTGCACACACAGACAGTCAGCAGACATACTGACACGAAAAACGACTTTCTTTATTCAAAGATATAGATATCAAGCTTTGCAACAAACATGAAAAGTCCAATAAAAAGTAACTAAGAGTGTTCAGTTTGCTGGAAACCAACTAATTCATCATTGTCGTCGCAAACGGTGCTAGAAAAAGCACCTAATGACCTGCCAGGGTTTTTGTACCTCATGAAGAGTAGGACAAACTGACAGATGGATAGGTCGTGAGGACTGACTTTTGTGCACGTTATACCGTTTTGTTCTTATGGGATTTCAGTGTGATGTTGATGGACTGATTGGCAGGATTAAAAAAAGAATTGGAGCATTAATAACTAATTTGTTGAAATCAGTTCAGTTGGTAAGAACAGTTAGAACTGACGATATCTCCTGACTGCTGTTGTCTAGTTTTAATGGTGAAGCGGTAGTTGGCTGTAAGAGGAAACAATATCACTCATATGCATATAATTACCTACTTTGCTAAGTCAAACGCACGCCAACAACGCTTAAACTAAGCAAACCGGACCGTTACGAATTACAAGCCTCTATTTTGAATCGGTCAGGGCGGCTGTCAAAGTCAAGTTGGGACCATAGAGATATAGTTGATAATACATTATAGTGAGTTTCATACTACCACAATTTAAGCATACGTAATTACCAACCATTTCCCCTTAGACATTCATTTGAAGCGGAGAGCGGTAATTCGTTTCGACTTTACTAGTGTTATCTTCGAAATCAACACAATTTAGACTGGTTCACTCATTATTTTATTTCATAAACAGGTTTACCTAAATTTTTGTTAGAAAATCTATCGAGAAAATGTCCACGTTAAGATAGATAGTCGCCCCACTCTACCCAGAAAGAAAATGGACCTACGTAAATTGATTAACATAAAAAAATAATTTGGTAAAGGTTATAAAAGTTTATTTCTTTGTTTCATTCACATTTTTCTGGGGTAAACAAACTCCTTAATGCTTCGAAATTACCTTTTTAAGTTACGTAGGTATAGCGAAAATCGGCCAAATGCGTGTCGAACATTCATTATCCTAGTTTCTCCCGACTGCCATAGAACTAGTTTTGGTCATTATTATTATTTGCTGAACTAATCATTTTATACGGCTCATAATAATCCTGTGCGGTGAAAAATGTGTGGAAGATATAAAAGTTAAATAACACTAGAAACATTTTAAAAATGTTCATTTATTTTATACGTAAATATAAAATGATACAAATTTCGTTGAAATCAAAAGGGCAGTGCTTTGGTATACACTCCTGTAGTCCTATAGTGTCCATGAAGGTACCAAGTTATCGAAATTTTTCAGAAATAAAATAGCGAAATGTACTACATAATAATTGTTGAATTAACAATGACAAAAATGAAAACCTGAAAACAATTATGTAAATCATAAAATCCAACACAAAACTCAGTATTCAAAAAATTGTAAATTACGACGTCGACAGGGCGCCATAATTTCTGCCTACATAAATTTCCTTCAAAATAATTTCCACCCAATTTCGCAGCGGATAATCCCAAAATTGACCTTTGTTCGTTATTTACCGATTTACTATGAATCAAATTTTGAAGTTGTATCAAGCAGAAGAGTCAATAGAGAGTTTAATCTTCGAAATAACCCGGAGCGTGTTGCGGGTTGTTGAGCAATCTTCTCATGTGGCTAGTTCCTCGAAAGTCAATGTTTATCGTTACTGACTTAACGCTGTGTTTGTTTGCATTATTATAAGATATGGCTATTTTCGGAATCTCTTATCTATCCATACTAATATTTTAAAGAGGTATTTGTGAGTTTGTATGTAGGTGGTAAACTGTGGAACTAGTGATCCGATTCCAAAAATTCTTTCACTAATGAGAAGCTACGAGTATATTATCCGAGTGTCATAGGATATATTTTTTGTTAAAACGAGAAATTTCAGGATAACGAAGTCACGGGCAGAATCTAGTCATATTTAAAGGAACAAAATAATAACAGACTACATATTTTTTTGACAGAAACGGAAGTTAGTTATATATTATTACATAAACTCGCATCTTTTTCCAATGGGAGTAGGCAGAAACTATAGAACGCCACCTTCTGCGACCGTTACACACTTCTTTTGCTTTTATTCTGTCAATAATATTATTTATTGGTTCTCTTGTTACTTACGTTAAAATTATACATCGTATTATGTTTATTTATTTAATCAATGTAGGTACTAATACTATAAGAGTATAGGAAGACCAAAGAAACGATGGATGGACTGTGTGAAAGATGACATGGCTAGAAAGGGGGTGACTACCGAGATGACGACTAATAGAGAAGTATGGAAAAAAGAACATGTTGCGCCGACCCCAAATAGAGTGGGATAAGGGCAGGAGAATGATGATGAGATACTAATACTAACTAAGGTCCGTATTACAGAAGGAAACTCAAGAACTGATCTTTGTTTAAATCTAGTTTAGAACTAGTTTCAACCAATCAAATGGCTTGAATCTAGTTTTAAGTAATGCTTGAGTATTGAGTGACGTTCTGTAATACGGAAGTAAAATTCTGTTGTATGCCAACTTCTTACACCATAAATAATTTTGTCTTCAGAATTTATATATTACAGGTTCATCAATATTCATTAGACTCTGTTATTTCAGCTCACTAATTTAATCTGAGTGACATTTTTTAAAGACTCGAAAACAATTTGCAAAAACTAAGTAGAAGATCTCTCAAACATACTAATTCTCCAAGAACTCCTAAGCTCCCGTAAATGGCAAAAGGCACTAACGACTATAATCTACTTTCTCTTAATAAGTCGGTTTAAATTTCCAAAGATTTGCGGCCAAGGATCTGAAGTAATGAAGAACGACTTACAACTCTGTCCAAATGGAATAGTCTTGTTCGGTATCCTTCGATTTTTATATATATATAATTTTCTTTGCATTCTGTGGAAATAGCGCTGTTGGCTAAGGTTTTATCGTAAATAAGTTATCGTTCGTGAAGTATGAACCCAAAGTGTTTCTTTGTTTCACCAGAGTTACAGGAAATCATTTCGGGATCGGATATTCTTGGCCTAATTTATGTTTCGGTAATAAATGATTAGAGTTCGGCTTTTGAATTTCATTGTTTTCGTAACAAATGCTGAGGTTGGAGAGATGAAATTAATGTACTTAAAATGAAGATGGGCTTTCTGTCTTTATTAAAATCTGTAAGTTATTGAATTTAAGAACGAAATCTGATAAAAAATAATAAATTATTTATCAAATTGAGTACCTTACTTAAATTGTCCGTAATATTCAAATCACAACTGTTATTCTTTGACAAATGAATGAGTTAGTCGTATTAGTTTGTTGGTATTAGAACGGAATAAATCTTATTTATTTATGCGATAATTGTAAAGTTAGAGCCAATCGTTAAGGACGCTGTTACAAATGGGTAGTCAAATCATTACTTTTTTACACAAAAGTATGCTTATTAAATAAAATACTTTGAATTCTTAAAATGTTTTTTGACCGAATTGTTGATAGATGTGCAAGGTACGATTCTGAACTATAAATATAATTTTAGATACGTACATTTTCTCAATAAATATAACGAAGTAAAAATTTTCGCTTCGGTACATTTATTGAGAAATTATTTAAAAAAAAAAATATTTATAGTTCAGAATCGTACCTTGCACATCTATCAACGATTCGGCCAAAAAACATTTTAAGAATGCAAAGTATTTTATTTAATAAACATACATTTGGTGAAAAAAAAGTAATGATTTGACTACCCATTTTTAACAGCGTCCATAATGATCACTATAATTATCATGAAAATGTTAATAAAATTAAACCAGAGATTAAATCGTAAAGCCTCTAAATAATATTTTCATCGACACACAACTAAATAAGTCAAACAAAGTGGTGGTGGTATCGTAGTTTCAATTAATAATATAATAATAATAATATAATAAGTAGTTATACAATATTGTGGGAGACTGGTGCCTAAGCTAGGCTCGTGGCCTGTGTTTCAGGACACCAGGATCCCAACCCTTTACATTTTCATTTTTTAAATTTTTTAAATTATGCATTCCAAGCGCGCTGACAGAATGTAGTAAGGAATCAAACAATATTATTTTGATTAATATTTAAAGGTTAAGAATGCGAGACGAATGTTAGTAGATGTGTAGTATGGTGAATGCGTGGGTGTGTGAGAGTGCGTGATTGTAAGTTTAGGTTTTCATAAGCATGTTTTCAGTAGCATTATAGTTTAACTCTAGTAGCCAGTCAGTTAGCCTCTTTTTGCATTTATTTTTAGTGAGACTAAAAATATTTAGCTTCTTATTAGTTTTATTGTACAAACAGCTACCCAGATAGCAAAAGAATCGCCTTGCAAAAATAGTATTGTAATGATGGCACTCCACTGGGTCATATCGTCTTTTTCCCCTGTACAGCATTGGATTATAAACCAATAGGGTATGCTGTTTCAACAGAACGTGCAATATAAACAGTTGACGCACAGACAGGACTTCATTTTCTTTATATAACTGCTCAGTGGGGATATCGATACGGTCGAAGAGACGACACTTTCAGTATAGCTCTTTGGGCTCTTTCAATTTCTATCAGGGTAGTTTTTGGAGCTCCACCCCAAGAAGTGATGCAGTAGCATATTAAAGATTGAGCAAGGGAGTACACTGATTTCATAATATTTTTATCGACAACAAGTCTCAGCGTTTTGAACACATAAATTAGCTTCCGTAATCTGTTACTCAGAGTGTTTATATGGTCTTGAATTAAACAAAAACTTCCAGCCGTAGCTACAACTGTCGGCGCGTTAACATTTACTCGTATATAGGTACATTCGAGTGAGCAAACTAATAAATACCACTTAAGCAATATTATCTACAGTCTATAATCTAACGCGTTATTGGCATGCTTGGTGCATTAGTTTACCGGCTGCCGTACTAATTACACCTTTGGAGAAGGATATTACAGCCAATATAAATAGGTGTATAGCTGGTGAAGTTAAATTAGTAATATCGGAAGCTTATGAGCCAGAAAAGAAAATTCAGAAACGTTGTTGTGATTGGACCGAGAATCCTAATTCTCTTTCCAAAATAAAAGTAGCCCACGTTACTCCTTATAACATCAGCTACCTGCCAGTGAAAGTCCCGTTAAAATCAGTCTAGTTGTTTTGGAGATTAGCCGAAACAAACAAACAAACAGACAGACAAAAAATTTAAAACTGTTTTTTTTGTTGAGTAGGTACCGTATTATACTTTCATATACATTTAGCATAAAGCTGTTATTTTGACATACACATAATTTTTATTTATTTGTTTGGTTTACTTGTGCATAATTTATGTCTATTCCTAAAAATAGCCTCACGCTTACCTAATTAACCGATAAGAAATGATCTGATAGCACAAATAAAAAAGTTTTACGAAAAAAAAAACAATCGTCTTCAACAAAGCGACTACAAAGTGAAAAATAATGTCGGTTTCGGAAGTCGCTGGCTTTATTTTTTTGTAATTACCACCAACTTCCAAAATTTAAATTATTTTTCACTTTTTCGTTGCGGTAAGTACCCCGCACAAATTGGTGTACTTACTGTGCATCGTTTGTTTATTAATCATTCATCCATCCCAGGTCGGGTCTAAACATGTACCTATTGGGTTTTATGTACTTAAACTAGTAGGGGTTAAGCAGCATCCTGGAGCCCGTCATTTTAATACCCATGCATCATTTATTTTTGTCACTCATGTTTCTCTGCACCATGCTCCATACATCTCCGCCACTGGCGAACTGTCAGACTTCCTCATATCTGCCTAGCCTTTTCCCAACTATGTTGGGGTCAGCTTGCAGTCAACCCAAACCCAAGTACAGTGTGAAACTGCCATTTACTGCAGACTAGCTGCCCACCTGTTTCCCGGCAGTGGTAAACTAGATGAAATCTGTTGGGGCTGTGCAAGTTGTCAAGGTTTCCATACATGGAGATATGAATCTGAACGATCTGACTTGATGCGATGGGTGGATATTAGCACTTCTCGCGCGGCTTCACCCGCGTGGATGTTGGAAAATATCCCACGGGAACGTCCTACTGGGAAATCCTTCCTCAGTCCTTATCTACATTACAAAGGAAACCTCTTTGCAAAATTCCAGCTTTCTAGGTTCGAGGGTTTGGGCTGGGCGTTAATGAGTCAGTCAGGATTTCTCTTTTTATTTATATAGACTGAAGGCTTGAGCCTATTGGCGGCATGGCACGGCAAGGATTTTTCTGCAACGAATAGGAATATAACTTAATAGACATTATCATCATTCTCCTGCTTTTATCCCAATCTATTTGGGGTCGGCGCAACATGTCCCTTTTTTCCAACAACAGCATCAATAAGGATTAAAAATAATAAAAATTTGCGACACTTGAAATGTTACCACAGTACCTCCTAAACATACATTCAGAAACATATTAATGACAAAATAGTATTACAAGAATGAGACGCAAAACATAATACGATTACGTTTTATTTTTAACCAACTTCAAAAAAGGAGGTTCTGTATTCGACTCGTATGTGTGTATGTACGTATGTATGTATGTTTGTTTGTCCGCAATTTTCTCAAAAACTAATGAATCAATTTTGATGATTCTTTCACTACCGTAATCTGCATACTTTCAGGAAGGTTTCAGTATATAATATATTAGGTAATTATTCTTATTTACGAAGTTATATGCATAAATGTACTGTATCTCCGACATTTCTAAGCGGATTAGGTGATGATTCTTCTTTCAACTAAAAATGGAAAAATAAAACTTAAAAAAAAACCGGTCAAGTGCGTGTCGGACCACGCACAATGAAGGGTTCCGTAGTTGGGATGAATTTATCTTAAGAATAAACTTAACATTATAGTTGAAAAACATGTTCTCCCATACATTCCAACTGTAAATGTAAGTTTGTACTCACAATATTGATAGATTTACCATGTTATTTTAAGACCACAGACTTCTTATAGGTTTTCCTGTAATCTACAGGTAAAGATGTATTTCTGTATTTTTTTCAAAATTTTAGGCTCGGTAGTTTCGGAGATAAGAGGGGGGGGGGAAAGGTCAATTTTCGTCTATTTTCTTAAATAACTTTAAAACAATTTATTTTAAAATTATAAAAAAAATATATATTTGAGACCCTCATAGTAACCCCTTTCATTTGATATGCCACATGGTGTAGTTTGCAAAACTTTTTTTTTTAATTTTCTTATTTGCCCCCCAAAAGTGACCTCTATATTCAAGTTTAATTTATTTACTTTACCCATCCGTGTTTGGGTCACAGAAATTCATATGTGTACCAAATTTCAACTTAATCGGTCCATTAGATTAGGAGCAAATTGGCTGTGACAGACGGACAGACAGACAGACAGACAGACAGACAGACAGACAGACGGACAGACAGACATACAGACAGACAGACAGACGGACAGACAGACAGACAGACACACAAGTGATCCTATAAGGGTTCCGTTTTTTCCTTTTGAGGTACGGAACCCTAAAAATGTAAAAACCGACTTCAAAACCTAAAAAACGCATAAAATAACTTTCATAAAAAAACTTAACAGCTTCTGAAGTCGGTGTCAAGCTAAGGTGCATTGAAGAATGGAACACACCAACTTCAGAAGCTGTTAAGTTTTTTATGAAAGTTATTTTATTCGTTTTAGGTTTTGAAGTCGGTTTTTACTTTTTTTAAAGTAAATTTTTATTTGATTTCTTTAAAATGATTTTAATTTATGTTTGGCAGATCTTATTTACCTGAAATAAAGGAATTTATTATTATAATATACCTACATATGTACGAGAAATTAAAATTACAAATGGTCAGTTCTTCAGGACTTTAGAATTTTGGTCTGGCCTTAAATATAACGCTATTACTTCCTTACTTCCAACAAAAACTTTTCTAACTACTGACTTGGTAATCTGCAGTCACTACAGCCCATTATTTCAGCTGACCAAATTAACAGGGAGCCAAAAATTAAGGCTCCCCAAACTCCTCCCATCTAAATGGTTTCCAGGACAAAATGAGAGATAGGCGGAACTGGTGTCTTACCCAGAAGTTTTATTGCTCGCTCCGGGGAAAATCCGGTTTTAAACGGTTTTAATTGAGTTTACTCAAATGTGTGTGTAGGTATAAGTTGTATTGTACCTTGTATGATATAAACAACGGGAATACTACTATAATGCGAAAGAATATTTAAACGATAAACAACAAGTGCTATAATATTATTATTACTTATCTAGTAGTGATTAGTACAGGAATTATATACCTAGTCTGGCCATAAGTTTTGTTACAAAATGAAAATGAATTTATTTTTTTACGAAGTAATGTAATTGTAATGAAACTTATAATAATAGGCATATATTTATTGAAGTCTCAGCAAAAAATAAAAAAATATTTTATTCGAAATGGCCAATTGAATCTGTCAGGCCTTTAATCTATCTGCTGGCCACGAATTTATGGATGTACGAGCTGCCGCTGTTTCCATGACAAATTTAGCTACTGCTTGCTCCAGAGATTTCTTAAAAAATGTCCTCTAAAACTGATCATAATTTGTAGTCTAATGAGTTCAGATCTGGGCTAAACGAGAGTCAGTCTTCAGCTCTTACAAAGTTATAATAATAATCAAATTTATTTTTTACAAACGGACAAAAGAGAACTATAGTTCAATGTTAATGAGAAGTCGGGGACAACAATTGATTCAATACACACACCCAACATCTTCGGCTTCGTTGCTCAGCTCCACCTCGCAGTTGTCAGAACGTACTTCAGTGATACTGGCCGCTGCAGTTCCTAACGACTGGAATAATCCACCTGCTCTATAAATCAGGTAGTACGAGTCCAGAAATTATAGACCGATCACTTGTCTACCGACGGTCAATAAAGTTTTTAAACCCATTTCATATTTCTGCGAGTTGGCTTCGGCCCCACGTGCGTTCCAAAGGACCGGGACTCTATGATCCCGATACGTAAAACTAAATCATTTTCAATTTTGAGAATTTGTAAAATGTGAATGTGTTTTTTGTTCGTCTGTCTTTCGCAGATAAATTACAACAAGAAAATATCACAAAATTGCGTGCGGACAGATTAGGTAAGCACAGCGACACATCGTTTTGTGTAGAAATTTGGCAGTGTAATTACGTTTATTTTGAGTCGTATATAATTATGTATTTTTTATTTTTATTTTTATTTGAAGTATGAAATTTTAATTTCTTATGAAATAACGTTTATTCTGGTATTTATGTAACAAAATATTGGTTTCCTATCCATTTGCTTAAAATTATAAGACACAGTAATTAATATATCATACAATTGTTTTACTAATTATAACACATAATATAACAACACAACATAACATAAAACATAACATTATGCATCCATACTAATATTATAAATTCGAAAGTAACTGTCTGTCTGTCTGTGTGTTACCTTTTCACGCTTAAACCACTGAACGGATTTCGATAGTTTCTATGGGAAACCCAGCATTTCTTAAGTTATTGATATTTATGAAAATTCGAGTTTATGATTTTGGTAGGAAATAAAGAAATATGCGGTTCAGCGTTTTTCAAAAATCATCCCCTAAGGGGGTAAAATAGGGGTTGATTTTAAAATTCACAAATACTATTAAAATGTTTGTGTATACACGGCTACACATCAAGCTATACATTTTCAGTTTACACTGACCTCTCATTGTAATCAATGTCTCTTTTTGTGGTAATAGTAGTTACCGCAGGTGTTTCCTGACGACCAACGACCGGAGTATGTACCACAAGTTAAATCCAAAATGTTTAGTTTTGCACTGGTTTGAAATGTTGTCGTTACTCGGTGCAAAATCTGGATTTCTTGGGTTTTCTCGCACAAAACTTTGTCCTTCAACTCGAACCTCTGGAGGTCCTTTTGCACTATCACTTTGTTGACTATTTATAACAACTTATTAACTTGAACCATTTTTACGATTTTTAATGTACACAGCTGATCTTTATTGACGCACTGCAGCGCCCTCTCCAATTATTAGTAGCCAGGGAGATAAGTCGATAGTTACACTTATCAGCAACGTCACCCGTTTTATTTTTAACCGACTTCAAAAAGGAGGAGGTTCTCAATTCGTCGGAACCTTTTTTTTTTTTTTATTTTTTTTTTATGTATGTTACCCGATTACTCGAAGATGGCTAAACCGATTTGGATTTTTATTATTGCATTCGAGAGGGTACACATCACAGTTGGTCCCATATAAAATTGATTAACTTTGCTTTGGTAGTTTTTGAGTTAGCTTCAATAATACGTATTTTTTCCTTACTTTTATATGGAAGATGTTCTAGTTGGTTTTGCAGATAGTGGTATTAGAATTTGTGTGGGGTAGGTACACAACTAAAAAGTGAAAAATTAAAACTTTTTTACAAAAAAAATACAACCGACTTCCAAAAACAACTACAAAGTGAAAAATAACTTTAATTTCGGAAGTCGGTGTCTAGTTAAATGCATTTTCGTTATTTGCCACTGACTTCCGAAATTAAAGTTATTTTTCACTTTGTAGTGTTGTTTTTGGAAGTCAGTTGTATTTTTCTGTAAAAAAGTTTTTTTGTAAAAAGCTTTTATTTTTCATTTTTAGTTGATGGTACTAACCCTACACAAATTCTAATACCACTGCCTGCAAAATAAAAATAGAACATAATCCACATAAAAAGTGAGGAAATAATACGTATTATTGAAACCAACTCAAAACTACCCAAGCAAAGTTAATAAGTTTTATATGGGACCAACTTTAAGGTACCGAACAAAATATTTTTTTTTCAAACCGGACGACTCTGTAAAAAGTTGTTCGTGGTCATACATAAAAAGATATATATACATATAGGTACGTGTCGAATTGAGAACGTCCTCCTTTTTTTTCGTCGGTTAAAAATATTCTAAACATTTCTTCGATAGTTGAAATAATTGCAAATTACAATGTGACGAACTGATCTTCTTTGAAATGGGTTAATAATTATTTATTAACCCATCTCAAATTAGATCAGTTCCGTCTATTTGCAATTATTATCGGGTATAAACCCGTTAATAATTAAATCGGTTCGTTACATTAGGTACATAATACATATAAATATGCGACCATTCCCTGTGGTCTTCAGTCTCAAAGAACATTGTTAGTAGAAATGAGAATTTTGAAGTTATTTTTTGTTCTTCTTGTTGTATTATTCAACATGGGGAATATCGACTGTCAGGATAAAAACAGTGATGACTATAATGGCCGACGTGACCTGTCGGGAAACTATTGTCCAAATGGCACGAGAGTGGGCGATATATGCGTTCCGGAACATAACGATTAAAAAAGGATCTTTCGATTGGATTTAATCAGAGATATACTAAAAATATGTATTAAAAATATATAATATTTAATTCTGTTTTTTTTTTCTGTTTTATTCATAACAAAATATTTATTTAGACCTTTTAACGTAAGCTGCAAACATGCACATATACACACAGCTATAACAACACTTATATACAATATACATGACAATATATACGTTAGTCAATCTGCCTAGCCTTTTTCAAACTATGTTGGGGTCGGCTTCCAGTCTAACCGGATGCAGCAGAATACCAGTATTTGTTATTATTATTATAATGTACGTTAGTATAACTTATTAATCAAGATATACGATGAAGGGTGCCGAATACGACTCTATCCATCAACTAGTGTCCTACCTCCCCCTGCCCCACCCTAGTACGCTTGTCGTCATCTCATTGTGCTCGCCAGACCGAGTGCATGTGGTTGTCGCTCATGCAAGGTTCTCATAGTTTGCGAAGATGACAAAACACGTTCTGCGAACATGACATCACATCTGTATTCTCCCAAGGAATAGTCCAAGGGTTAGGGTATCCACAGGACTGATAGCCTTGTGAAGGCTACGGACATGAGATCGACGCGATAACCACAGGACCAGATGCTTCAAACTCAAACTCAAAGCATTTATTTCAATTAAACCAATTACAGGCACTTTTGAATTGTCAAGGGGTCGGTCAGTCAGAAAGATGAAGCTAGGCGCCCATTCCAAAGCATAGTAGGTACCTATGGAGAGGAACGGGCAAGAAACTCCACGGACACTCTTTTAAATATGGTTACAAAATCATGGTTACATCATTCATGTTGAAATTTTACATGTGAGAACGATGCAGAACGTTAAAAGCGCCCCTAAAAAAAAACAATTCAAATATTTAAATTAAATTAAAATAAGCCGTGGCCGCTAAGGTATGACCAACCTTCACTGACAGCGCTTGTTCACGAACCTGACGCATGGATTAGATAAATGATCCAACACGCGCCACCATCAGCGAGACATTAGAGTGAGCATCACATACTCTCAGCCGCCAGGGCACATTCAAGTCAAACAAAGACGTACCCAGTAAATGGTAGCTTTAGAGTATGCACATAGTACTCACACATGTGCTATGCAATTATATAGTACAAAGGAGATTGAGTCTATACAATGCAATGATAGTCTTACAATCTTCAGCAGCCCCAACAGTATCTTCAAATGTTATTTAATTAGTTGTGGTTGTGGAGCAGGACCAGCATTGAGCCAAGCATTTTTATCAGTTATGTAATCCCCAAACTTATAATATGCCTGCCTGCATAGTGTGCGTTTTATACAAGTTTTGAATTTAGTCTCATTGAGTTGAAGTATGTGTGGAGGTATTTTATTGTAACATTTTAAACAGTACCCCATGAATGACGAGTCTACTTTAGCTAGGTCTGAAACCTGGTTGAGCTAATAGGTCCCTTTTTCTAGTACTATAATTATGCCTTTCACCTCTTTTACTAAAAAGATGTAAATTTTTCCTTACGTACATGATATTTTCGTAGATATATTGACAAGGTACCGTCATGATGTTATTTTCCTTAAACAGTTCCCTTAGAAAATCGCGCTTGCGGAGATTAACAGCCAGGCCACGAGTTTTCGCTTAGCGGGATGCGGCGCGGCAAGCGGAGGGCAGGGCGTTGTCCAGGCCGCGTACTGCTCGGTAGCGTTTAGCGACAGCAACCGAGGTGGTCGTATTTGGACATTTTAATTTTTAGGGTTGCGTACCCCAAAAGGAAAAAACGGAACCCTTATAGGATCACTCGTGTGTCTCTCTGTCTGTATGTCCATCTGTCACAGCCAATTTGCTCCTAATCTAATGGAGCGATTAAGTTGAAATTTGGTACACATATGAATTTCAGTGACCCAAACACGACGGGTAAAGTAAATATTTGAATTTTGAATATGGGGGTTTTTTTTGGGGGGGCAAATAAGAAAATTAAAAAGTTTTGCAACCTATACCGTTTGACATATCAAATAAAAGGGCTTACTACTGGGGGTTTCAAATAATATATATATTTTATATATAATTTTCAAATAAATTGTTTTAAATTTATTAAAGAAAATAGACGAAAATTGACCAATCCCCCCCCCCCCCCCTTATCTCCGAAACTACCGAGTCTAAAATTTTGAACAAAATACAGCAAATAGATCTTTACCAGTAGGTTACAGGCAAACCTATAAGCAGTATGTGGTCTTAAAATAACATGGTAAATCACTCAATATTGAGAGTACAAACAAGGACGGTTTTTAGTTCCCGTGGGATATTTTCAGACATCTACGCGGGCAAAGCCTCGCGGGAAGTGCTAGTTTTGAATATGAGGGAAGGAGTGCACCAAATAAATAAAGACCGGTATAAACATAGTGAATTTGATTTATACTGTGGAATATCGATGCAAATCCAAAGACAGTTCATGCGAGACTGATTTATTGTTCGTTTACCCACATCACAATATATTACATTTCCTCACGCGCCCTTGAGAAAAATGACGATGATGATGAATGATGATTTGTGTTGTGAGACCTTGCTCCTCGCCAAATATCATGATTCTAGGACAACGGGAAGTACCCTATAGGTTTTATTTGCGAGTATCAAAATATGTCGCATAAATGGCCGTATGTTTTTATTGCGTTGATTTAGAAGCTTGAGTTTTTTAGGACTCCAAGAGACCATAGACTTACGCATTTGTTATTAATTTCAACTTGATACCTCCACGCGTTTCTGAGAAAAAGGGTCGTGACAGACTGACAGACAGACAGACAGACGGACAACGAAGTGATCCTATAGGGGTTCCATTTTTCCTTTTGAGGTACGGAACCCTAAAAATACATGAGAAGGTAGACAGTGATTAAGCAAAAACATTATCAAGTAAAATGAGTTTCAAACAGCATAAATTCTAATCAATTAGTTTACGTGAACAAAAAAAACTATTTTACAAAAAAATACAACCGACTTCCAAAAACAACACTACAAAGTGAAAAATAACTTTAATTTCGGAAGTCGGTGTCTAGTTAAATGTACTTATTTTCGTTTTTTCTTCCGAAATTAAAGTTATTTTTCACTTTGTAGTGTTGTTTTTGGAAGTCGGTTGTATTTTTTTGTAAAAAAGTTTTTTAACAATAGGCATGACATTAGTCCGCTTGAAATCAGAAGGAAAGTACGAATGACACATACATAGAGAGTAAAACATAGCGAGCACTCTAGCTATGTGAGAAGCGGCATGCTGCAAGTGCTCAATGCTTAAACCATCGTGACCAGGGGACTTCCCTCTCGTCATTTTATTAATGGTGCTTGACACCTGCTTGGCCGAAAAACGAACCAGATCAGACTATAAAGTGAAAGTAACTTTAATTTTGGAAGTCGGTGGCAAAAAGTTTTTATTCAAGAGTAATAATTATTATACAACCATTTTATGTTTTCGTAACGGTACAAGTCAGTCTCCGTCTTAAAGATGTTGTATATGTTTCTAGCTTCTAGGAGCATAAATAATTATAAACATAACTGTTTCTCTATGATTTTACGAAGCTACCTCTCGCTTCCGGCAGGGGCGTCACTTGTTCCGACCGACTGTTGAGATTACCATAGTGTATTCACCATTTTGAGCCGAAAAACGTCCACCGCGGGACATAGGCCTCCCTAGCATCCGGCCCTGTGGTTATCGCCTCGATCTCATACCCGTGGCCAACACAAGGCCATCGGTCCTGTGGATACCCTAACCCTTGGACTGTTCCTTGGGAGAATACAGATGTGATGTCATGTTCGCAGAACGTGTTTTGTCATCTTCGCAAACTATGAGACCCTTGCATGAGCGACAATCACATGCACTCGGTCTGGCGTGCACAATGAGACGACGACAAACGTACTAGGGTGGGGTAGGGCACTAGGTGATGGATAGAGCCGTATGCGGCCCCTTTTATATCATATATCTCTGATTAAATCCAATCGAAAGTACTTTTTTTCTTTCTACTCATCATCAACAGACGACAGACCTCTTCTAAACACTTTTCTACGGAAACCGGTGGCCCCATCTCTCTTGGTGCCATTCGGACACCAGTCTGCCGACAGATCGCGTCGGCCATGATCTCGTAGTCTGGCACGTTATAGTCGTCGTAATCCAGACAGTCGATATTCCCCATGTAGACTACTAACAACAAGAAGAACAAATAACTTCAACATTCTCAGTTTCTACTAAAAACGTTCTGTGCGATTGAAGACCACAGGGGATGGTCGCATATTTATATACCTATATTAAGTAAAAATAAAATAAAATAAATAAAAAATAAAAATGTTTATTTCTTCACTTAAGGATATAACTATGTTAGGTTTGGAGTCACCTTTTAAGCAAAGATTTGCTTGTATTAGGTGGTTCCGCTCCTCCAATTTACAATCATTCTACAGATGTGAGGAATAAGCAAAAAGCAAAAATAAGCAAAAAGATTAATTTAAGACTAATTAACATGTTTCAACGCCGCCGCTCTATCGTGTGTGTGTACAGTGTTAAACACAGTGCGCTCGTTCGTGTGTCCTATTGACTGTGGTCCGTGTTAATCGTGTTAGTGTCATCGTAATGTGCATACATAAACACAAACAAACATCATACCTACCCGCTGTGTGACATGTATGTACACGTACGAGACGCGAATGATGCACATGTGCTACGAACAAACCACGACAAACGTCTGGACGCACACCGTGGAATGGATGGCAGGAGTAAAAACAAATTCAGAAATTCAAATTCCCCGAATTCAGACCCACCCGACAATCCATTTTCCCAGAGACGGTGGGATGAGCCGCTCTGCAGAGTAGTACAGACCAATTTGCATGACACGTCTGCTACTACTGCGGAGCGTGCGCGTCTGCTGGCTGTGGGTAAGTGGGAGTCGGGTCTGTGGCTTCATGCACTACCATCGTCGAACATAGGCACTTTGTTCGACGACACTACTTTCCGCCTCGCTGCTTCCCTGCGACTAGGAGCTCCTTCTTGTTCTCCTCATCGCTGTCACTGTGGCGAAGTTGTCAACAGCCTCGGACACCACGGCCTGTCTTGCAGCCGAAGTGCGGGTCGCTTAGCACGGCACGCGAACATCAATGACATCATCCGACGAGCCCTTGTCACCGTCGGCGTTCCAGCTGTATTAGAACCCAATGGCTTGGCACGCGACGATGGCAAGAGACCGGACGGCATGTCTTTATTTCCATGGAAGTTGGGAAGGCCTTTAGTGTGGGACGCAACGTGTGTCGATACTCTTGCGCCATCCCATCTTCCTGGCTCTGCGTGCTGTGCTGGCACTGCTGCTGCCGCTGCGGAAAACCTCAAGCGGCGGAAGTATAAATAACCTTATCGGTAATTATATTTTCGAGCCGTTTGGGGTTGAAACCCTTGGGCCGTGGGGTCCGAGTGCTCATAGTTTGTTCAACGAAATCTCCAAACGGCTGGTTGACACTTCCCGTGACCCAAGGGCTGGCTTTTACCTTGGCCAGCGGCTAAGCATTGCCATACAACGTGGCAATGCCGCCAGTCTCTTGGGTACTTTACCAGTCGACAGCGATGCGGAGGAATTTTTCGACGCCATATTTTAGTTTTTTAATAGTTTTAGTTATGTTAGTATATAATTTTGTTATTTTTAGGTTATGTTTACAGTTAAATAAAACATAGGCATACGTAAGTACTCATTCATCATCATCATCTGCCTAGCCTTTTCCCAACTATGTTGGGGTCAGCTTCCAGTCTAACCGGATGCAGCTGAATACCAGTATTTTACATGGAGCGACTGCCTATCTGACCTCCACAACCCAGTAACTGGGTAATACGATACCCCTTGGTAAGACTGGTTGTCAGACTTTCGGGCTTCTGACGACCCGTAACGACTGTCAAAGATCCACGAATGACAGCCGGGACCAACGGCTTAACGTGCTTTCCGAGGCACGGAGGAGTACGTATACGTAAGTACTCATTAACATTTTATAATTCATACTGGCTGCGCCCCGCGGTGTTACCCGCGGTTTATGAGATACACTAAAACGTGTATTATTTAATCGGTGAGAAAAGTATTCACAAAAAAATTGCTCATCCCACGGGAACACTACATTTTTTCAAGATGTAAAGTAGCCCATGTGTGCTATGTGTATTCAGGATGTCTGCTACTTCCACACCAAATTTTATCAAAATCGGTCGAGCCGTTTGAGTTTCAAGGAGTAACAAATATATTTGAATTCCTTGCTCATCCCACGGGGGCACTGTGTTTTTCCAGGGTATAAGCTGTCTACATACCGGATTTCATCCAAATCGGTCCAGCCGTTTGAGCGTGAAGAAGTAACAAACACACACACACACACACACTCACACACACACACACACACACACAAACTTTCGCCTTTATAATATTAGTGTGATTAAGTGTGATGGTGTGATTATTTATTTTTATTTTTTTGATTTCAAACTTTTATTATTGTGATTTTAGTTTAGTTGGTGATCTTCCTGTGCTAGTCACAATAAATACTTTTTCTTTCGTCCTTTCTTTCTCTATTTTTTCGGGATAAAAAGTAGCCTATGTGTTAATCCAGGTTATAAGCTGTCTACATACCGAATTTCATCCAATCCGGTCCAGCCGTTTGAGCGTGAAGAAGTAACAAACATACACACACACACACACTCATAAACTTTCGCCTTTATAATATTAGTGTGATAGTGTGATGTGATAGTGTGATTATTTAATTTTGTTTTTTTGTTTTCAAACTTTTATTGTTGTGTTTTTTGTTTGGTTGGTGATCTTCCTGTGCTAGTCACAATAAATACTTTTTCTTTCTATCTCTATTTTTTCGGTATAAAAAGTAGCCTATGTGTTTATCCAGAGTGTCAGCTACTTCCACACCAAATTTCGTCAAAATCGGTCGAGGCGTTTGAGTTTGAAAGAGTAGCAAATATATTTGAATTTCTTGCTCATCCCACGGGAGCACTACATTTTTCCGGGATAAAAAGTAGCCTATGTGTTAATCCAGGTTATAAGCTGTCTACATACCGAATTTCATCCAAATTGGTCCAGCCGTTTGAGCGTGAAGAAGTAACAAACATACACACACACACACACACACACTCACAAACTTTCGCCTTTATAATATTAGTGTGATGTGATAGTGTGATTATTTAATTTTGTTTTTTTTTTGTTTTCAAACTTTTATTGTTGTGTTTTTTGTGTGGTTGGTGATCTTCCTGTGCTAGTCACAATAAATACTTTTTCTTTCTATCTCTATTTTTTCGGTATAAAAAGTAGCCTATGTGTTTATCCAGAGTGTCAGCTACTTCCACACCAAATTTCGTCAAAATCGGTCGAGGCGTTTGAGTTTGAAAGAGTAGCAAATATATTTGAATTTCTTGCTCATCCCACGGGAGCACTACATTTTTCCGGGATAAAAAGTAGCCTATGTGTTAATCCAGGTTATAAGCTGTCTACATACCGAATTTCATCCAAATCGGTCCAGCCGTTTGAGCGTGAAGAAGTAACAAACATACACACACACACACACTCATAAACTTTCGCCTTTATAATATTAGTGTGATAGTGTGATGTGATAGTGTGATTATTTAATTTTGTTTTTTTGTTTTCAAACTTTTATTGTTGTGTTTTTTGTTTGGTTGGTGATCTTCCTGTGCTAGTCACAATAAATACTTTTTCTTTCTATCTCTATTTTTTCGGTATAAAAAGTAGCCTATGTGTTTATCCAGAGTGTCAGCTACTTCCACACCAAATTTCGTCAAAATCGGTCGAGGCGTTTGAGTTTGAAAGAGTAGCAAATATATTTGAATTTCTTGCTCATCCCACGGGAGCACTACATTTTTCCGGGATAAAAAGTAGCCTATGTGTTAATCCAGGTTATAAGCTGTCTACATACCGAATTTCATCCAATCCGGTCCAGCCGTTTGAGCGTGAAGAAGTAACAAACATACACACACACACACACTCATAAACTTTCGCCTTTATAATATTAGTGTGATAGTGTGATGTGATAGTGTGATTATTTAATTTTGTTTTTTTGTTTTCAAACTTTTATTGTTGTGTTTTTTGTTTGGTTGGTGATCTTCCTGTGCTAGTCACAATAAATACTTTTTCTTTCTATCTCTATTTTTTCGGTATAAAAAGTAGCCTATGTGTTTATCCAGAGTGTCAGCTACTTCCACACCAAATTTCGTCAAAATCGGTCGAGGCGTTTGAGTTTGAAAGAGTAGCAAATATATTTGAATTTCTTGCTCATCCCACGGGAGCACTACATTTTTCCGGGATAAAAAGTAGCCTATGTGTTAATCCAGGTTATAAGCTGTCTACATACCGAATTTCATCCAAATCGGTCCAGCCGTTTGAGCGTGAAGAAGTAACAAACATACACACACACACACACACACTCACAAACTTTCGCCTTTATAATATTAGTGTGATGTGATAGTGTGATTATTTAATTTTGTTTTTTGTTTTCAAACTTTTATTGGTGTGTTTTTTGTTTTGTTGGTGATCTTCCTGTGCTAGTCACAATAAATACTTTTTCTTTCTATCTCTATTTTTTCGGTATAAAAAGTAGCCTATGTGTTTATCCAGAGTGTCAGCTACTTCCACACCAAATTTCGTCAAAATCGGTCGAGGCGTTTGAGTTTGAAAGAGTAGCAAATATAATTGAATTTCTTGCTCATCCCACGGGAGCACTACATTTTTCCGGGATAAAAAGTAGCCTATGTGTTAATCCAGGTTATAAGCTGTCTACATACCGAATTTCATCCAAATCGGCCCAGCCGTTTGAGCGTGAAGAAGTAACAAACATACACACACACACACACTCACAAACTTTCGCCTTTATAATATTATATTAGTGTGATAATATATAATATAATATTAATTTATAATATTATATTATATCAGTAAGGGAGCGCACTGGGTGTAGAATATGTTTGTGAGTGTGTGTGTATGTATGTGGGTTCGTTTGTGTGTAAGTGTGTTTGTGTAGGTGGCGGAATGTAGTGGACGGGGCATGTGTGCGAGATATGTGGTATGTGTAGCGCGAGGATGTGTGGGTGTTGTGTGTATATGTGTACAAATTAAATGTGTTTCTTAGTTATGTGATCTTGTGTAGGATATCTTCGGTTTCTTCATAACTTTTACTCTTGAGCCATTCAGTTAGTATTTTTTTGCAGTCGTGGTATGTCATAGAGTAGATGGCACATTGTTCATTGAGAGCGTTATATAAACAGGAAGATTGTTACCGTTGTGATTGTTGTTAGATTGTTAAGTACCTGATGTAACGAACCGATTTCATTATTAACGGGTACCGTACCTAATACAAATTAAATTCATTCGTTACATTCTAATTTGCAATTATCAAATCAAATCAAATCAAAAATCATTTATTTCAATCATTTCCAGATCATACGTTATCATCAATCACAAATATTATATAAAAATAATTAATTAAATAATATAAATAAATAAAATTAAAATTTTAAATTCAAATCAAAGTCACAAAACCAAATCAAAATCATAAAATTAAATTAATATAATAAAATTAAATTCAAATCACATAAAAACTTTTTTACAAAAAAATACAACCGACTTCCAAAAACAACACCACAAAGTGAAAAATAACTTTAATTTCGGAAATCGGTGTCTAGTTAAATGTATTTTCGTTTTTTGCCACCGACTTCCGAAATTAAAGTTATTTTTCACTTTGTAGTGTGGTTTTTGGAAGTCGGTTGTATTTTTTTGTAAAAAAGTTTTTATTTTTCACTTTTTAGTTGTGTAGGTACCTACCCCACACAAATTCTAAAACCACTATCTGCAAAACAAACTAGAACATCATCCATATAAAAGTGGGGAAAAAACACGTATTATTGAAGCTAACTCAAAAACTACCGAAGCAAAGTTATTCAATTTTTTATGGGACCAACTGTGATGTATACCCTCTCGAATAAAACAAAAAAAATCCAAATCGTTCTAGCCATCTTCGAGTAATCGGGGAACATACATAAAAAAAAAAAAGGTTCCGACGAATTGAGAACCTCCTCCTTTTTGAAGTCGGTTAAAAATCTACATTATCAATAATACGCCTGCCCCTGAGTCATTTGTTTGTTTGTCATTACATTAACCATATATCAATGGTTAATGTACTGACAATCAAACCTGTTCGCAAATACGCTCAGGATGGTGCTGGAAGTGGTCCGGAGCCTGCGCCCCAGAGATGTGCACCGCTTTCGCATCGTCGTGTAGAAACAGTCGACACGGGCGTCGGCGAACATCCCCGACGCGCTGCAGTGCCGGGGCAGCCCCAACAACACCCTGAACGCATTATTGTACTAAGACGCCCACAGGCTGGCTGTGTACAGGGACGTACAAAACGCTCTGAAAAGAGTTATCTTGACGGCCCCCGAGCAACGAACAAATCTGCGGGCGATCATATTGGCCCTCACAGACAATGCCCTCCGCTCCCCGTCTATGTCCGCACCGTCTCTCAGGTCAGAGGTCACGATATGCCCGAGATATTTAAACTGTTTAACTATTTTAACTCTTAAAATGTCGATTGCACACCATGTGTACAGATAACAATAGAATTTCAATTGTGTCTGCTAATTAGCGCGCGACGGGTTAACTTGACACTGTTCAACATAATAGGTGGAACAGTATCCGAGCACCTCCGACCCCGGGCCTGAAAGACCATGCATTCACTTTTTTTTGCGTTATAGAGCAAACCGTGATCCAGCGCGTAACGCTCGCAGATCTGCAAGCGTTACGCGTTGCGCAGGTTGCCCCGGACAGACCACACATCGAGGCGCTCAGCATGTCGTCCGCATAACTAATATTGTTGACACACACACCGTCAATATGGCAGCCGACACGGATGCTGCTGAGCTCCTCTATCAGTGCGTTTGTTGGATTATTAACGATTGTTCGTATTTGTGGAGAATAATTAAGTAATTGAATAGTTTATTGATAATCTTATTACGAACATCAGTGTCACTCTGTCAGAATGACAGATGACAGTGACGTTCGGAAACGTTCCATTTCAATAACATTTGAATAAACTTTATTAAACGTAAATTAATGTTTTATATGTAGAAATGTACATATTGTTATTTGCATTTCTTTGATTGATATTTCATAGACAGATGTATTTTATATTAATTGCTTATATTGTGACTTAAAAGACTTGTATTACCAACAACGATTGTAGAGTTGTCGCACAATAGGCAATGATGGTGGCTACTGATAATCAAGTTTAGACTTTATTATAATAACAATACTGTAAATGAATAAGTAATAATTAATATGATACTAATAATGTTTCTCATGATTTTACATTGCAATTTCTATGTACCAAGTTATTTCTAAATAACTTGTAACAATAGTCACGACCTGTGATTGGCAGAAATAAATCATGACCCTTGATTGGTTGAAACTAATATCTTATCAGATCTTACTTCTAGATTATAAATACACAATAACTATATTCCTAAATGATCCCTTAATGTTTTATAACAGTCTCGCAATATATGATTTGTTAAGTAATACCTATTTTAGAAGTTATTTGGCAATTATGTATAACCATCTGTGATTGGTCTAAAATGGCGCCAAGAGGGGGGAATAGTTTGTACCTAGTAGGTAGGTACCAGTAATATTTAAAAACTATAAAAGACGGGTCTACCCCGAATTAGGGGGACTCGTTATGCTAGCTGTCGTACGGTAAAGACCCTCTGGTGTCTGCCGTAAATATAAAGCTGCTAAGGAAGTCCTATCATCCAAGTCTTTTGGTTACAACTGTTAAACGGTACAGACAGACCATGAGTGGTGTCCCATGTCCGTAATTATTAAGTTGCTAAAAGTTATAATACGTCATTGGCTAAGCCAATGTAAAACACCACGCTGCATAGCAGAAGTTCTGTGTAAAATGGATTCTCTTGGATCTTGTGAAAGATCGAACTACAATGTTCATGTAAGTTGATTGATAATATTATATCTTGATTATTGTTGATAACTATGTTGTTCGGTATGTGTTATAATACGACTAATATTGCTCATGATATTGTGCAGTTCCTATATAGTGTTATAGTTGCTAACTTTGAGAAATGATCTATGATGATCTGATCTATATATCTATATATTTATAAGGTAATGTGATACCTAACTATGACTGATCCTAATGTAAATATGTATTGATAAAACAATTTGAGTTCCCGTGGAGTTTCTTGTCCCTTCTTCTCCACGATGACCTAGTTTTGCGAACGGACAAATAACTTTCTTAGATAAATAATTATTGACAAGCCTAATTGAAATAATAAATACCTAGTCTTGTCTTTCTGTGCTTTTCTTCATGAAACCCTTTCCTTACACACCATGTTCATCTTGACATACAAAGCTTTTAATTAAGTGGATATATATATATATATATATACCTATAAGGTTAGTGTACAATCCACTTTCTAACATCAGAAGTGGGATAGTGCTCCGTCTTACATAAAAGATTTCTAATGAATATTATTTTGCTATTTTCATGATCAATGTTGGAGCAATCCGTGTTTTGCTGGAAGCCGATGGTGTCTGCGAGTCGTTGACTCAACCCTCACCATAACGATGACAACGTGCTACCATCTGAGAGCCAGCACAGTCCCTGCGGAGCTGCAAGTTGCTACAACATCTTCAAAAAACATCCCAAGAATTCAATGGAGCAGCGGTACCTACAAATTAACTAAAGTCGGTAATGCCTTTAGAGGCTCTGCTTTATTATTATTTAATCAAGTTTTTGTAACCTATGTCTGTAAAATAGAATTTTAAAACAAAAGTTTGTCAATAAAAGTTAAGCTTCAACTGGTATTTTAAAGACTTAAGAAGCAGGTTTTGTTATATGAAATTGACCAGTATTTTGCATAAAAGTATTCCTAAAGTACTTGCCTACTTAAATAAGAGTAAGTTGAAAGAATCAATAATTAATATCATCTGCTTACTGCTAAAACCAAGTAAATGCAATGAGATAATGAGTTTGTAAAAGTGATATTTCACAAAAAATATACCTACCAGTATAACATAATAAATAATCTTATGGCTTAAATCAGTTGCAAAACAAAAAAAAAAATATGGTTAAATCTTTTTACATTTTATAATTTAAATAATAACATGGTAAATATTATTCTGAGGAAAGGTCATAAACTCATTATTGTTATGAACCTTGTAATATTTTGCTTATGAAGTTTTTAAAATAATTGAATTCAGCAGTTATATCACTTTTTGTTAAAAACAGGTAAAACATATTAAATGAGCACCTTGCAATCTAAATTAAATTCTATAGTTATGGTTTTTACTAATAACAATAATAAAATCCAAAAGTAAGTACCTAAATCTTGTGCAACATTTTGCTTTATGTTTTTTTATTTATTGAATTTGAAATAGATCAAATTAAAACTTAAACTTTTGAAAAGTCATTTACTTGAATTGACACTAACTGTACTTATTACTTTTTATCCGTAAGCAGACTATATATGTGGTAACTATGTTAGTTACCTACTAGATTATAATTAATTCTAGTTCTCACAAAGATGAGACTGAATAGGATACAAGAGCAGACTATATATGTGGTTACTATGTTAGTTACCTACTAGATTATAATTAATTCTAGTTCTCACAAAGATGAGACTGAATAGGATACAAGAGCAGACTATATATGTGGTTACTATGTTAGTTACCTACTAGATTATAATTAATTCTGGTTTTCACAAAGATGAGACTGAATAGGATACAAGAGCAGACTATATATGTGGTTACTATGTTAGTTACCTACTAGATTATAATTAATTCTAGTTTTCACAAAGATGAGACTGAATAGGATACAAGAGCAGACTATATATGTGGTTACTATGTTAGTTACCTACTAGATTATAATTAATTCTAGTTCTCACAAAGATGAGACTGAATAGGATACAAGTTTTCACACAGGATGAAACTTGGCAAGAAAGGTTAAAATTGTAGTTCTCACAAAAATGAGGCTGACAATGGAATAAAAGTGTTCACATATGGATGAAACTTGGAAAGAATAATTTGAGATTGTAGTTCTCACTAACATGAGGCTGACAATATTATAATGCAGGTTTTCACATAGGATGAAGCTGGGCATTATGGAGAGATTCTAGTGCTCACAAGGAGGCTAAGAATAAAATGCAAGTGTTCACATAGGATGCCGCTTGACATTAGAAAGAGATTCTAGTGCTCACATAGATGGGGCTGAGAACAAAATGCAAGTTTTCACATAGGATGGAGCTTAGCATCACATAAACAAAATGCAAGTATACACATATGATGATACATTGCATAATAAAGATTCTAATATTGTTTTGAGAATCTGTTAGTTAACAGAAATTGAACTGTGTCACAGAAATACTGATTTTAGATTCTGGTGTTCATAATGATACATTTTAAGGAAAATTGGAGAACTGATTAACATGAATAAAAACATTACATAGGTCAGTAGTAAAGCCAGAATTTAAAGTTTGTACTATGTCATAGAGTAAATGAATCATAATTATATTTTTCTTTTATCCGTTGTACTAATATGTAAGAATTAGCAAACATCACATAACTTGTTGATAAACAAATATGACCCAAGGTTAAAGGTTATTATTAATTATCTTTATTTAATTGTTTTTCACTTTCAAAGCCCTTACTGATAGTATGGTTAAAATAAACATAATTTTGTCGGAACTGATGCTGTGGTTCTCTATAATTTTGATTTGGCTTATAACTTTTTACTACAACGTAGAGTACTTAGGTTCCAACTGAGTAACCATGTTATAATTTGGAATTAATTAACAAAAAAATGTAATATGGATGACCAATACAGTTTGCAACAATATTGTCAGATTGACCGAGCGATACAATGAATACTAGTTGGTGTTTGATTCAATGGTTAGATAGATGGATTATTGTTTTTCAGTTGTTTTGTTTTGTAAACTAAATATTACTCTGAAATGATTATTCATTTGATAATAATTTATACCGCTGGTTGACTATTTACTTGATACTATTCTTTCACACCAGCAACAGACAAGGTGTCTAGATAAATAGTAATTGTTATTGGTTTAGTATAATCGAATTACCTAAACTAGAAAATTAACATAAAAAGTTGGAACTTTTGAATCTGTCACTAAAAACTTATTATTATTATTCATATTTGGTCTTGATAAGTCACATAGTGTTTCTGTGTGCTAAGTACGTACTTCGTTAACGAAGTAATAATCAGAATAGCAGTGTTGGATTATGCATATTTATATAAATATTTATCAACTTTACACTAGTGTTTATAAAGATGAAACTCTTGTTACTACTTTGTTAGATTTTAGTGCACAAAAACGAAGTTTTAAGACTATGTTATTGTAAGTCCTTTGAGAGCAAAGTACTAATCAGTATGGCCGTGTTGGATTATTAACGATTGTTCGTATTTGTGGAGAATAATTAAGTAATTGAATAGTTTATTGATAATCTTATTACGAACATCAGTGTCACTCTGTCAGAATGACAGATGACAGTGACGTTCGGAAACGTTCCATTTCAATAACATTTGAATAAACTTTATTAAACGTAAATTAATGTTTTATATGTAGAAATGTACATATTGTTATTTGCATTTCTTTGATTGATATTTCATAGACAGATGTATTTTATATTAATTGCTTATATTGTGACTTAAAAGACTTGTATTACCAACAACGATTGTAGAGTTGTCGCACAATAGGCAATGATGGTGGCTACTGATAATCAAGTTTAGACTTTATTATAATAACAATACTGTAAATGAATAAGTAATAATTAATATGATACTAATAATGTTTCTCATGATTTTACATTGCAATTTCTATGTACCAAGTTATTTCTAAATAACTTGTAACAATAGTCACGACCTGTGATTGGCAGAAATAAATCATGACCCTTGATTGGTTGAAACTAATATCTTATCAGATCTTACTTCTAGATTATAAATACACAATAACTATATTCCTAAATGATCCCTTAATGTTTTATAACAGTCTCGCAATATATGATTTGTTAAGTAATACCTATTTTAGAAGTTATTTGGCAATTATGTATAACCATCTGTGATTGGTCTAAAATGGCGCCAAGAGGGGGGAATAGTTTGTACCTAGTAGGTAGGTACCAGTAATATTTAAAAACTATAAAAGACGGGACTACCCCGAATTAGGGGGACTCGTTATGCTAGCTGTCGTACGGTAAAGACCCTCTGGTGTCTGCCGTAAATATAAAGCTGCTAAGGAAGTCCTATCATCCAAGTCTTTTGGTTACAACTGTTAAACGGTACAGACAGACCATGAGTGGTGTCCCATGTCCGTAATTATTAAGTTGCTAAAAGTTATAATACGTCATTGGCTAAGCCAATGTAAAACACCACGCTGCATAGCAGAAGTTCTGTGTAAAATGGATTCTCTTGGATCTTGTGAAAGATCGAACTACAATGTTCATGTAAGTTGATTGATAATATTATATCTTGATTATTGTTGATAACTATGTTGTTCGGTATGTGTTATAATACGACTAATATTGCTCATGATATTGTGCAGTTCCTATATAGTGTTATAGTTGCTAACTTTGAGAAATGATCTATGATGATCTGATCTATATTTATAAGGTAATGTGATACCTAACTATGACTGATCCTAATGTAAATATGTATTGATAAAACACTTTGAGTTCCCGTGGAGTTTCTTGTCCCTTCTTCTCCACGATGACCTAGTTTTGCGAACGGACAAATAACTTTCTTAGATAAATAATTATTGACAAGCCTAATTGAAATAATAAATACCTAGTCTTGTCTTTCTGTGCTTTTCTTCATGAAACCCTTTCCTTACACACCATGTTCATCTTGACATACAAAGCTTTTAATTAAGTGGATATATATATATATATATATACCTATAAGGTTAGTGTACAATCCACTTTCTAACATCAGAAGTGGGATAGTGCTCCGTCTTACATAAAAGATTTCTAATGAATATTATTTTGCTATTTTCATGATCAATGTTGGAGCAATCCGTGTTTTGCTGGAAGCCGATGGTGTCTGCGAGTCGTTGACTCAACCCTCACCATAACGATGACAACGTGCTACCATCTGAGAGCCAGCACAGTCCCTGCGGAGCTGCAAGTTGCTACAACATCTTCAAAAAACATCCCAAGAATTCAATGGAGCAGCGGTACCTACAAATTAACTAAAGTCGGTAATGCCTTTAGAGGCTCTGCTTTATTATTATTTAATCAAGTTTTTGTAACCTATGTCTGTAAAATAGAATTTTAAAACAAAAGTTTGTCAATAAAAGTTAAGCTTCAACTGGTATTTTAAAGACTTAAGAAGCAGGTTTTGTTATATGAAATTGACCAGTATTTTGCATAAAAGTATTCCTAAAGTACTTACCTACTTTACTACTATGAAATTGCCGTACTGCAGTACTGGCCATTTCAAATCAAAATAATTTTTGTTTGGCTAAGAATTCTAATTTAAAATTAATTTTATTTTAAAAACATGGATTTTTTTTTCCAAAAGTAGTCATTTGTTTATTGATTAGTGTTACATTTTCATCGCATTTCAATCTTTTTCGTCATCATGGATACGTTAAAAATTCGAGTAATTATAGAATATGAGTACCGTCGTGGCAGCAACGCGGCACAAGCGGCACACAACATCAACGACGTTTACGGAGCTAACACTACAAACCAATGCACCACTTGTTATTGGTTTGCTCGCTTCCGTTCTGGAAATTTCGACCTGAAAAATGAACCTCGCGGTCGTCCGAAGACTTTGGTCGACAATGACGAATTAAAGGCGATTGTGGAAGCTGATGATACACAATCTACGGCTGAATTAGCAGCAGCTTTCGACGTTAGCGTCAAAACAATATTGGTCCATTTGCGTCAAATTGGCAAGGTAAAAAAGCTTGACAAATGGGTGCCCCACGAACTCAATGATCGCCAGCGCGAAGTACGCGTCGGGACGTGCCTTGCACTGCTCAACAGACACACAAATGAAGGAATTTTGAACCGCATTGTTTCCTGCGATGAAAAATGGATTCTGTTCGATAACCGCAAGCGCTCAGCAAGTTGGTAGGATCCTGGTTCAGCACCTAAACAATGCCCTAAACGAAAACTTACCCCTAGAAAAGTGATGGTCACTGTTTGGTTGTCTAGCGCCGGTATGATTCATCACAGCTTCTTACCAAACGGGGTGAGCATTACTTCAGATGTGTGCTGTGAAGAACTGAACACAATGATGGAGAAGCTGGCACATCTCCAACCAGCATTGGTCAATAGCTCGTCTCCGCTGCTCCTGCACGACAACGCGCGACCTCATACTGCACAGCAGACGGTCTCCAAGTTGCAATAACTGGGGTTGGAAGCTCTCCGTCATCCGCCCTACTCACCAGACCTTGCGCCTACAGACTACTACTTTTTCCAGAATTTGGATAACTTCTTGGCGGGAAAAAAATTCAATACCCGAGAGGCAGTACAAAATGCCTTTGAAGAATTTGTTGCCTCCCGTCCAGCTGATTTCTTTAAGAACGGCATCAATAAACTGCCACTGCGTTGGCAAAGATGCATTGATTGCGTGGGTGATTACTTCGATTAATACAAATAAAAAATGCATGAAAAAAATTCGTTTAATTTTTTTCATACAAAACGGCAATTTCATAGGTAAAGACCTATTATTTAGCCTACTAGTAGTTTTCCAGAATTTACGAAAGTCATGCTTCGAATGGTGAGAAGCGAGGATGTCCATCTTTATCTGCTCCCTATTATTTTGGCACCACTTTAGGCGTGATTTAAAGATTCTACGACTCTCCCGCGTCTCCTCCCAAACACGTCCTACACTCGGTTTTCCCCACTCTACCCACTCTATAAATTTACACCGAGCTACCTCGTGAGCGTCACACACATGCTTGGTCCATCCGATCACCGGTTGTTTTCTACTCGGCTTCACAATAATACTATTGTTATTGACTCTCAGAGGCGGCATTACACAAAACATTAACAATCCGATGATACATACTGTCAATAATACGCATGTGGTCTCGGTTGTCACAACGTTTATCGCCACAGCTACTGAATTCATGCGGAAAATCAATGTCTTTTAAACTATCATTACATAATTTACTATATAAATCTATTTGTTCGTGGTTTCTCTCCCTCCATTTAATTTTGTTAAATTCAAAATTTTCTTCTAAAATCTTTGTTTTTACATTATTTATATTACATTTAATAATGAGTGGCAAGTGGTCAGACCACACCGGATCATACTGTCTTGATGTGTGTATCGACTATAGTTTGAAAAGCCGACTCAGTTACAACACAGTGGTCTAACCATCTCAGCGCCCCATTATCGTCACTTATAAAACTAAATGTGTCAGACAATAAACCTAAATTAATGATATCGGCACATTTCCAATTCAAATCGTTACAAAAATTTGAAAGTTCGTAATAAAATTGCTCACCCGGGTGGGCGTTGAATTCACCGAGCATGTAGACACACTCAATACCTTCATTGCCCACTACTGCGCTCAGCGTCGCCAAACAATCCGTAAACTCGACCAGATTCACCGTGTTATCAGTCGGCATGTACACACTGAACACTAAAAATGACCTTTGCCCTATCACTACTTTAATACCGCACACTCGAGAATTATCACATCGTACTACAGTAACATTATTAAAGATTTTCTTATTCCATAACAATGCAACTCCACCCCACGGTCGTCCTGAAATCATCCCCTTCGACGTGTCCATGGGTGATACACCCGTATAAGCGAAGTCAGCATCTATACAGCTCAGGAAATGAATGAATTATATCAACTATCGAAGAAATGTTTATAATCTAATATAGAAAATTCTCGTGTCACAGTGTTTGTTGCAAAACTGCTCCGAAACGGCTTGACCGATTATTATGAAATTTTGTGTGTATATTCAGTAGGTAGGTCTGCAAATAGGACGTCAACTATTTTTCATACCCCTAAGTGATAAGGGTGGTCCACCCCAAAATTTTTATTTTATTTTTAACCGACTTCAAAAAAAAAAGGAGGTTTCTCAATTCGACCCTACATAAATATATTTTTTTTATGTTTTGTCGTGGATAACTTTGTCGTTTATGAACCGATTTTGATGATTCTTTTTTCGTTGGAAAGGAGATATTTTAAGGGTAGAATCATGATAAGGAAACTAGAATTTGATGATGGCACCTTAGAGAAATCGAGGGAAACCTTCAAATTTTATAGGCACACCTATAGCGATTTGGGTATTTTTTTATAGTAACTCGTGCATTTGCTTTCGGAAAGCACCATTTGGTGAAGTGGAACTGATGAGGAAGACCACAGATGGCCATCGGAACTACTCAATAATACGTATTTCACGGGTTGCGATTCGATTATTGCTAAGCAATTTATGCTCTTCACAATATATATGTTCAAGTGGAGCTGACGGTGACTCCACCATCAGTTCCAGTTCTCCTGGTTCCTTACTGGAAGAACTCCTCAACAATTAACGTCCTTGTAACGGGAAAAACAATATTTTGTAAAAGGTGATGAGCAGTTGACATTAGGCTATTGTAACTTGGATAAATTACAGACTGACTCACTAAAAAGTGAAAAATAAAAAAAAACAACTTCCAAAAAAATACTACAAAGTGAAAAATAACTTTAATTTCGGAAATCGGTGGCAAAAAGCTAAAATACAGATCCAAAAACACCGACTTCCGAAATTAAATTTATTTTTTTGAAATTCGGTTGTTTTTTTTTTTGTAAAAAGTTTTTTATTTGGACAATTTTTTTTTTTATGTTTCTTTTACCACCAACCCCTATTTTTTAATAGAGATACTTGTATTAGTACTTTAATCATTTTCTACTCTCGGCGGTCGATAATTGATCAGTTACGTTACCACTCGATCTGTTATTTCCGCCAGGCGTCTCCGGTGCCACTTCTCATCCCGTATACAGCGTACAGAGTAGAGATGAGGACGAAGCCGGTCTCCTGTCTTTCTCACACAATAATATTTATATACATATTTAGGTGTTGCGTTTTTTTAATAGATATGTACTCTTCCTCGCTTTCTCTTACTACACCATCCCCGATTTTGGGAAAGGTACCCTGAATATCGCGTAGTGTAATAATAATAAGGCTTCGAGTCTTTTATTTCTATTTTTTTTTTTATTTGAAATACTATGGCCGGTATCTTAACATAAACTAAGTATCTATCTACATAAATAAAAATTAATGGCTAAATGTGTAATGCTAAGCTCAAAACTCGTGAACTGCTAGACCAATTTTCCTCCAAAAAAAAAACATCCCCACTTTATGAGTACAGAAGGTACCTAAAAAATGTTTTTTTCATGATTTGATTTTACCACTTTGTCGGCGTGATGAATATGTATATCCATGCCAAATTATAGCTTTCAAATACTAAGAGTATCTGAGCTAAGCTGGGGACTGACAGACGGACGGACATAACTAAACTATAAGGGTTCCTTGTTGACTACAGAACCCTAAAAATGTATACCAAAATAGTTATGTAAAGAAAACACATTATGGAGAAATTTACATTTAATTTTGATCGTTTTTAGTAGTTTTATGGATTTTAATGTGATTATTATATAGATATTTCATTCACATTTCAAAATTCTGCTATGAACTAAACCACCATTTAGGAGATATTATTACTTATATTTTTCATTTCATTTGCTTATGTCATCATCTGTCCAGCCTTATCCCAACTAATTTGGGTTCGGCTTCCAGTCTAACCGGATGCAGCTGAATGCCAGTAATTTACATGGAGCGATTGCCTGTCTGTCTGTCTAAGTGGAGAGTGGAGCTCGTGGCTAAGTAATAACAGCCGCATGGGTCGATGCGTCAGGTTAAGCTACGCTTGCCGGGGTTGGTCCGTGGATGGGTGACCATCTTTACATACCGAGACTCCTCCGTGCCTCGGAAAGCACGTTAAGCCGTTGGTCCCAGCTGTCATTCGTGGATCTCTGACAGTCGTTACGGATCGTCAGAAACCCGAAACTCTAACAACCAGTCTTACCAAGGGGTATCGTACTACCCAGTTAATGGGTTGTGGAGGTCAGATAGGCAGTCGCTCCATGTAAAATAAGGGTATTCAGCTGCATCCGGTTAGACTGGAAGCCAACCCCAACATAGTTAGGCAGTTAGGCAACATAGGGAAAAGGCTAGGCAGATTGATTGATTGCCTGTCTGTTTGGATAATACGATACCCCTTGGTAAGACTGGTTGTTAGAGTTTCGGGTTTCTGACGATCCGTAACGACTGTCAAAGATCCACGAATGATAGCCGGGTCCAACGGTTTAACGTGGTTTCCGAGGCACGGAGGGGTCTTGGTTTGTAAAGATGGTCACCCATTCACGGATCAACCGCTGTAGGCGCAGCTTAACCATTTAATTTGCTTATGTACATTAGTTTAATCCACGAGTTCTTAAAAATTCCGTCGCGCGTATTATGAGACAATTTGCTTCGGAATTTTGGCTTTTTACATATAAAATATAAATAGATAAGAAAAAAATTGTGTAAAGCGAGGCTGCTATAAACTTTACTAATAACTATGCTCCGCCACTCAATAAGTCAAAGTTTTTGATGTCTTTCAGTTTCTCAGAACGCCGAAGTTGGTCAATTATGGCAAAAATCGCGTTCGAAACGTAATAGGCCTCTTTACACGATTTTTCACAAACATAATGTGTAGGTACAGCTTATATTGAAAGTTACAAACTAGTTTTGAAGCCAAAAAATGCTCGGCTTCAGTTAAACTACGAGACTAAAGGCACGGGCAAAAACAATTTATAACTAGCTGCGCCCCGCGGTTTCACTCGCGTAGACCGAGATAAAAAGTAGCAGGTGTGTTAATCCAGGGCATAAGCTATCAACATACCAAATTTCATTCAAATCGGTCTAGCCGTTTGAGCGTGAAGAAGTAACAAACATACAAACACACACACACTCAAAAAACGTTCGCCTTTATAATATTAGTGTGATGTAATACGGAATAGTGGTCGCATTTGACCACTACCTCACCTGATGTTTAGCAATGAAGCACGAATGCTCCAATACTTGATTGAATATCCAATTCCATACGCGTGACGTTCATAAATTGATTCGTACTAGAAGCAAATTATTACTAACGAAATCATCAAGATTATTAACTTTTATTAAAAATAAATTCAAATTGCATTAATCGTAACCAATTGATTTAGTGTGATATAGACTGGATTTATATAAATAAGCGTATACAACCATCAAATTGTCAGTGAGCTTCAAGAGTTACAAGGATCTGTTGAAGAGAAGAAAAAAGAAAATGAGACTGTTGAATTTACTTGTCCTTCTTGTTTTGATAGTCAACATGGGGAGTATCAACTGCCAAAACCGACGCGTGCTGGATGGTGGGTGTTATAAAGATACAGCTAGAGCCGACGATGGATCATGTCAAGAAATTGTACAAGATTATGAAGGAAATTTCTCAGACATACATTTTGAAGGATAAATTCCCAATGAAATCTAATAGTGTCAAATAAAGAGTTTAAATTTGAAACAGTTCTTTCATTTCGTTTTAAATAACGGGTGTAAAAAGACGCTAAACGAAGCCGACAGTCAATAGTACTCGCCGTCATTTTGATGTTTTTTTAGGATTCGGTACCTCAAAAGGAAAAAACAAACCCCACGATCAGTCTGTCCGTCTGTCCGTCTGTCACAGCCAATTTGCTCCGAATCGAATGAACCGATTAAGTTGAAATTAGGTACACATATGAATTTTCGTGTCCCATATACGACCGTGTAACGTTAATCAATGAATTTTTAATATTGGGGTCACTTTTGGGGCGCAAAAAAGAAAAAATAAAAAAAAGTTTTGAAAACTGTACCGTGTGACATATCAAATGAAAAATAATAATTTTAAAATAAATTGTTTTAAAGTAATTTAAGAAAAGAGACGAAAATTGACAAAAGCACGATAGAAAGAAAAAAAAAACACAAAAACAATTTATATATCTACATACATAATATATAAAAGGTACAAAAACTCTATGCAGTTTTGAAGAAGTCAGCGTTCAGCCGACTGCGTGCAGTATAGGTTTAGATGGTAAATGGATCAAATGAGAACTCTTTACAAAGAACGTTAAAATCCTTACTCGCTCGCACCATATATGAGTTTTGCCTGTAGTTGGAAGAGGTAAAGGGAATGAAGATAGGCGGATTAAATCTAACTGATCTCTGGGGGACATTAAAACGCAATTTATGCAGGAGATCCGGACAATCAATCTCGTTAGATAAAATTTTTAAGAGAAAAGTGCAATCAGCCAGTCGACGACGATTTATTAGTGGCTGAAGGTGAAATTTCTTGCAAAGACTTATGTAATTATCAGAATGGTATGGTATACGAAGCCGAAAACAAAGAAAACGAACAAATCTTTTTTGAATAATTTCAATACGGTCAATATATTTGCCATAACACGGGTTCCAGATTTGTGACGCATATTCAAGATGACTTCTCACAAAAGAGCAATAAAGAATCATAAGGGTTTTGGCCTTCTTGAAACACCCTGCGAGTCTCATAACAAAACCCAGAGACTTCGAAGCTTTGGCAACTATTTGCTCAATGTGCACACTAAATAAAAGTTTGGAATCATGAAAAACGCCAAGGTCACGAACACCGTCACATCTCTGTAATGGCTGCCCTTTAAGTTTGTAGGTTGTAGGGAGAAGGACACGTTTTCTGCTAAAGGTGATTACTGCACATTTAACAGGGTTCAAATCAAGCCTATTGATCAAGCAATAATCATCCAATCGCACCAGGTCAGATTGGAGAGCATTTATGTCATCATTTCACGAAATTGCAGAAAATATCTTCATATCATCGGCAAAACAAAGCAAATTTGAGTTGCGAAAACACGAGTCGATATCACTCACATAAATTATAAAAAGTAACGGGCCCATCAAGGAACCCTGAGGAACACCACTAGGTGCTGAAACCCAGCTTGACATGTAGTTACTGATAACGACAGCCTGAGATCTGTTTTCTAGGTATGAAGTAAACCAACGAAGTAGATCTCCTCTAATACCATTGTTAAAAAGCTTGGTTATCGGAATATTGTGGTCAATTCTATCAAATGCCTTACTATAATCCGTGTAAATGACACCCACCTGTGCCCCACTATCCATTTTGTCAGTTAGAAAGTCATTGACCAAAGCCAGGTTAGACACAGTTGAACGACCCCTAAGAAAACCGTGCTGAGAAGGGCTAAAACACTGACTGAGTGCTGCGTAAACCTGGTTATAGACCACTCTCTCAAAAACTTTTGCTAATATGCACAGTTTGGAAATAGGCCTGTAGTTAACTATTTCGTTTTTGTGCCCTTTTTTATGCACCGGAGTTATAAAGGCAGATTTCCAGATTTGGGGAACAGAACATGAAGAGAGCGATTTTTTAAACAAAAGAGATACTGGTAAGGCAATGGTTTTAGCACACCCAATCAGAAACTTAGGTGATAAGTGGTCCGGACCAGCAGATTTAAATCGATCAATTTTACTAATTAGCTCGGCTACAACATTTAGGTTAATCTCAATTGAGTGAATATCCGAGGGTATATTAGAATTTATGGCAGTTTGGGGAGAACAATAATTAGCAGGCACATCATTGGTACGATCAAGAAAAGTTGAATGAAAGTGGGAAGAAAATGCATTACAAATAGACTCAGGGGAAGAAATCGTCACATCACCATACTTAAGGAAACTGGGTATTGCATTGGATTTAGATCGTTGCGTTTAGGATTCCTTTCGATGGAGGCTTCTGTATCTGCTAAATAGTTGGTGTAACAATCCGCTTCGAGTTTATTAACCCGCTCACGTAAATATTTAAAGGTCGCCTCGTCTGAAAGTCTGCCATACGTCTTAAATTTGCGGAGATATTTAGCCTTCTCTTTAATCAAGCGTTTAAGTGCCGGGGAGTACCAAATAGGGTATGAGCTGTGAAAGACTTTCATAGCAGGAACAAACTTCTTTTGAATTTTCGCTATAGTAGTATAAAAGTAATTTACGGCATCATTAAGCGACATGTCAGAAAATAACTTCGTCCAGTCAATAGCCCTAAATTAACCCCTAATTTCCCTGTTAATGGCCGCAATTAAAAATTGCTTGTCTGTTATCAGAATGTTCGTGGGCTCCGTACTAAGACTGAATCCTTCCTTCGCCAACTATGCCTATGTTCTTATGATGTTATTGTTCTAACGGAAACTTGGTTAGTTGACGGCATATCTAATTCGGAGTTATTCGGTGATAAGTATATTGTGTGGCGTCGCGACCGGGATTACTGTCTCACAGGTCAATCTCGTGGAGGTGGTGTGTTGATAGCAGTCCGTAAGTGTATTTCTGCTGTTTCCCAACCATTATTTCACTCCTCGGCTGAAGACTTGTGGGTAACTTTGAGTGTACGTCAGCCTAACACGAGAAATTAATAAATAAATAATAAATAAATATAAATATGTTTGGACATATCACACAACGCCATCTAGCCCCAAGCTAAGCAACCTAATGCTTGTGTTATGGTAACGAGATGGCTGATAAACTACTTATATACATTTTTTTTTTGTAAATACATACATATTATAGATAGAAAAACACCCAGACTCGGAACAAATACTTGTAGGTCGTACAAATATTTGTTCCGTGCGGGAATCGAACCCGCGACATGCTGCGCAGCAGTCAATCGCTCAACCACTGCGCCAACCGTGTCGTCAAATTGAAAATTACCTCAAATTGAATCTTTGCGTCATCTATTTATGTAAACAAAACCTGGGTTATTCTTTTTTCTGACCAATTATCAAATTTTCTCCATAGTTTGAACAGTATAGTGCTTAACAATCCGTCCGATAATTATTTAGTTATTGGTGATTTCAACCTGAGTGGAATTTTGTGGCAATTATGTGATAACACTTTATCACCTGAGAATGTTTGTACATGTGATGAATACATGCTAACAGATGTATTGCGTGTTTTGGGGTTCAATCAATATAATGGAATATTGAATGAATATGGTAAGATTCTTGATTTAGTTTTATGTAATGAAATTGTTTCAGTTTGTGAATGTTCAGTACCTTTATCACCCGTTGACAAATATCATCCGGCTCTTTGCATCGACGTGGACTTTGCTGAGTACACCTATTTAACTCCCGCTCCTTTTACTCGTTACCTTTACGGTAAAGCTGACATTGCGGCCATTAACAGGGAAATAGCAGCTATTGACTGGATGAAGTTATTTTCTGACATGTCGCTTAATGATGCCGTAAATTACTTTTATACTACTATAGCGAAAATTCAAAAGAAGTTTGTTCCTGCTATGAAAGTCTTTCACAGCTCATACCCTATTTGGTACTCCCCGGCACTTAAACGCTTGATTAAAGAGAAGGCTAAATATCTCCGCAAATTTAAGACGTATGGCAGACTTTCAGACGAGGCGACCTTTAAATATTTACGTGAGCGGGTTAATAAACTCGAAGCGGATTGTTACACCAACTATTTAGCAGATACAGAAGCCTCCATCGAAAGGAATCCTAAACGCAACGATCTAAATCCAATGCAATACCCAGTTTCCTTAAGTATGGTGATGTGACGATTTCTTCCCCTGAGTCTATTTGTAATGCATTTTCTTCCCACTTTCATTCAACTTTTCTTGATCGTACCAATGATGTGCCTGCTAATTATTGTTCTCCCCAAACTGCCATAAATTCTAATATACCCTCGGATATTCACTCAATTGAGATTAACCTAAATGTTGTAGCCGAGCTAATTAGTAAAATTGATCGATTTAAATCTGCTGGTCCGGACCACTTATCACCTAAGTTTCTGATTGGGTGTGCTAAAACCATTGCCTTACCAGTATCTCTTTTGTTTAAAAAATCGCTCTCTTCATGTTCTGTTCCCCAAATCTGGAAATCTGCCTTTATAACTCCGGTGCATAAAAAAGGGCACAAAAACGAAATAGTTAACTACAGGCCTATTTCCAAACTGTGCATATTAGCAAAAGTTTTTGAGAGAGTGGTCTATAACCAGGTTTACGCAGCACTCAGTCAGTGTTTTAGCCCTTCTCAGCACGGTTTTCTTAGGGGTCGTTCAACTGTGTCTAACCTGGCTTTGGTCAATGACTTTCTAACTGATAAAATGGATAGTGGGGCACAGGTGGGTGTCATTTACACGGATTATAGTAAGGCATTTGATAGAATTGACCACAATATTCCGATAACCAAGCTTTTTAACAATGGTATTAGAGGAGATCTACTTCGTTGGTTTACTTCATACCTAGAAAACAGATCTCAGGCTGTCGTTATCAGTAACTACATGTCAAGCTGGGTTTCAGCACCTAGTGGTGTTCCTCAGGGTTCCTTGATGGGCCCGTTACTTTTTATAATTTATGTGAGTGATATCGACTCGTGTTTTCGCAACTCAAATTTGCTTTGTTTTGCCGATGATATGAAGATATTTTCTGCAATTTCGTGAAATGATGACATAAATGCTCTCCAATCTGACCTGGTGCGATTGGATGATTATTGCTTGATCAATAGGCTTGATTTGAACCCTGTTAAATGTGCAGTAATCACCTTTAGCAGAAA
The DNA here is from genome assembly GCA_946251885.1 of Cosmia pyralina. NCBI lineage: Eukaryota > Metazoa > Arthropoda > Insecta > Lepidoptera > Noctuidae > Cosmia > Cosmia pyralina. Next base: position 1,700,811 of record OX276345.1, read on the forward strand.
ACGTGTCCTTCTCCCTACAACCTACAAACTTAAAGGGCAGCCATTACAGAGATGTGACGGTGTTCGTGACCTTGGCGTTTTTCATGATTCCAAACTTTTATTTAGTGTGCACATTGAGCAAATAGTTGCCAAAGCTTCGAAGTCTCTGGGTTTTGTTATGAGACTCGCAGGGTGTTTCAAGAAGGCCAAAACCCTTATGATTCTTTATTGCTCTTTTGTGAGAAGTCATCTTGAATATGCGTCACAAATCTGGAACCCGTGTTATGGCAAATATATTGACCGTATTGAAATTATTCAAAAAAGATTTGTTCGTTTTCTTTGTTTTCGGCTTCGTATACCATACCATTCTGATAATTACATAAGTCTTTGCAAGAAATTTCACCTTCAGCCACTAATAAATCGTCGTCGACTGGCTGATTGCACTTTTCTCTTAAAAATTTTATCTAACGAGATTGATTGTCCGGATCTCCTGCATAAATTGCGTTTTAATGTCCCCCAGAGATCAGTTAGATTTAATCCGCCTATCTTCATTCCCTTTACCTCTTCCAACTACAGGCAAAACTCATATATGGTGCGAGCGAGTAAGGATTTTAACGTTCTTTGTAAAGAGTTCTCATTTGATCCATTTACCATCTAAACCTATACTGCACGCAGTCGGCTGAACGCTGACTTCTTCAAAACTGCATAGAGTTTTTGTACCTTTTATATATTATGTATGTAGATATATAAATTGTTTTTGTGTTTTTTTTTTCTTTCTATCGTGCTTTTGTCAATTTTCGTCTCTTTTCTTAAATTACTTTAAAACAATTTATTTTAAAATTATTATTTTTCATTTGATATGTCACACGGTACAGTTTTCAAAACTTTTTTTTATTTTTTCTTTTTTGCGCCCCAAAAGTGACCCCAATATTAAAAATTCATTGATTAACGTTACACGGTCGTATATGGGACACGAAAATTCATATGTGTACCTAATTTCAACTTAATCGGTTCATTCGATTCGGAGCAAATTGGCTGTGACAGACGGACAGACGGACAGACTGATCGTGGGGTTTGTTTTTTCCTTTTGAGGTACCGAATCCTAAAAAAACATCAAAATGACGGCGAGTACTATTGACTGTCGGCTTCGTTTAGCGTCTTTTTACACCCGTTATTTAAAACGAAATGAAAGAACTGTTTCAAATTTAAACTCTTTATTTGACACTATTAGATTTCATTGGGAATTTATCCTTCAAAATGTATGTCTGAGAAATTTCCTTCATAATCTTGTACAATTTCTTGACATGATCCATCGTCGGCTCTAGCTGTATCTTTATAACACCCACCATCCAGCACGCGTCGGTTTTGGCAGTTGATACTCCCCATGTTGACTATCAAAACAAGAAGGACAAGTAAATTCAACAGTCTCATTTTCTTTTTTCTTCTCTTCAACAGATCCTTGTAACTCTTGAAGCTCACTGACAATTTGATGGTTGTATACGCTTATTTATATAAATCCAGTCTATATCACACTAAATCAATTGGTTACGATTAATGCAATTTGAATTTATTTTTAATAAAAGTTAATAATCTTGATGATTTCGTTAGTAATAATTTGCTTCTAGTACGAATCAATTTATGAACGTCACGCGTATGGAATTGGATATTCAATCAAGTATTGGAGCATTCGTGCTTCATTGCTAAACATCAGGTGAGGTAGTGGTCAAATGCGACCACTATTCCGTATTACATCACACTAATATTATAAAGGCGAACGTTTTTTGAGTGTGTGTGTGTTTGTATGTTTGTTACTTCTTCACGCTCAAACGGCTAGACCGATTTGAATGAAATTTGGTATGTTGATAGCTTATGCCCTGGATTAACACACCTGCTACTTTTTATCTCGGTCTACGCGGGTGAAACCGCGGGGCGCAGCTAGTTATAAATTGTTTTTGCCCGTGCCTTTAGTCTCGTAGTTTAACTGAAGCCGAGCATTTTTTGGCTTCAAAACTAGTTTGTAACTTTCAATATAAGCTGTACCTACACATTATGTTTGTGAAAAATCGTGTAAAGAGGCCTATTACGTTTCGAACGCGATTTTTGCCATAATTGACCAACTTCGGCGTTCTGAGAAACTGAAAGACATCAAAAACTTTGACTTATTGAGTGGCGGAGCATAGTTATTAGTAAAGTTTATAGCAGCCTCGCTTTACACAATTTTTTTCTTATCTATTTATATTTTATATGTAAAAAGCCAAAATTCCGAAGCAAATTGTCTCATAATACGCGCGACGGAATTTTTAAGAACTCGTGGATTAAACTAATGTACATAAGCAAATTAAATGGTTAAGCTGCGCCTACAGCGGTTGATCCGTGAATGGGTGACCATCTTTACAAACCAAGACCCCTCCGTGCCTCGGAAACCACGTTAAACCGTTGGACCCGGCTATCATTCATGGATCTTTGACAGTCGTTACGGATCGTCAGAAACCCGAAACTCTAACAACCAGACTTACCAAGGGGTATCGTATTATCCAAACAGACAGGCAATCAATCAATCTGCCTAGCCTTTTCCCTATGTTGCCTAACTGCCTAACTATGTTGGGGTTGGCTTCCAACTAACCGGATGCAGCTGAATACCCTTATTTTACATGGAGCGACTGCCTATCTGACCTCCACAACCCATTAACTGGGTAGTACGATACCCCTTGGTAAGACTGGTTGTTAGAGTTTCGGGTTTCTGACGATCCGTAACGACTGTCAGAGATCCACGAATGACAGCCGGGACCAACGGCTTAACGTGCTTTCTGAGGCACGGAGGAGTCTCGGTATGTAAAGATGGTCACCCATCCACGGACCAACCCCGGCAAGCGTAGCTTAACCTGACGGATCGACCCATGCGGCTGTTATTACTTAGCCACGAGCTCCACTCTCCACTCAGACAGACAGACAGGCAATCGCTCCATGTAAATTACTGGCATTCAGCTGCATCCGGTTAGACTGGAAGCCGAACCCAAATTAGTTGGGAAAAGGCTGGACAGATGATGACATAAGCAAATGAAATGAAAAATATAAGTAATAATATCTCCTAAATGGTGGTTTAGTTCATAGCAGAATTTTGAAATGTGAATGAAATATCTACATAATAATCACATTAAAATCCATAAAACTACTAAAAACGCTCAAAATTAACTGTAAATTTCTCCATAATGTTTTTTTTCTTTACATAACTATTTCGGTATACATTTTTAGGGTTCTGTAGTCAACAAGGAACCCTTATAGTTTAGTTATGTCCGTCCGTCTGTCAGTCCCCAGCTTAGCTCAGATACTCTTAGTATTTGAAAGCTATAATTTGGCATGGATATACATATTCATCACGCCGACAAAGTGGTAAAATAAAATCATGAAAAAACATTTTTTAGGGTACCTTCTGTACTTATAAAGTGGGGATGTTTTTTTTTTGGAGGAAAATTGGTCTAGCAGTTCTCGAGTTTTGAGCTTAGCATTACACATTTAGCCATTAATTTTTATTTATGTAGATAGATACTTAGTTTATGTTAAGATACCGGCCATAGTATTTCAAATAAAAAAAAAATAGAAATAAAAGACTCGAAGCCTTATTATTATTACACTACGCGATATTCAGGGTACCTTTCCCAAAATCGGGGATGGTGTAGTAATAGAAAGCGAGGAAGAGTACATACCTATTAAAAAAACGCAACACCTAAATATGTATATAAATATTATTGTGTGAGAAAGACAGGAGACCGGCTTCGTCCTCATCTCTACTCTGTACGCTGTATACGGGTTTAAGAAGTGGCACCGGAGACGCCTGGCGGAAATAACAGATCGAGTGGTAACGTAACTGATCAATTATCGACCGCCGAGAGTAGAAAATGATTAAAGTACTAATACAAGTATCTCTATTAAAAAATAGGGGTTGGTGGTAAAAGAAACATAAAAAAAAAATTGTCCAAATAAAAAACTTTTTACAATAAAAAAAAAAAACACGGTGAATCTGGTCGAGTTTGAATATAATAAAATAAAATGGGGGGAGAGAAACCACGAACAAATAGATTTATATAGTAAATTATGTAATGATAGTTTAAAAGACATTGATTTTCGGCGTGAATTCAGTAGCTGTGGCGATAAACGTTGTGACAACCGAGACCACATGCGTATTATTGACAGTATGTATCATCGGATTGTTAATGTTTTGTGTAATGCCGCCTCTGAGAGTCATACTATTTGTGAAGCCGAGTAGAAAACAACCGGTGATCGGATGGAACAAGCATGTGCGTGACGCTCACGGGGTAGCTCGGTGTAAATTTATAGAGTGGGTAGAGTGGGGAAAACCGAGTGTAGGACGTGTTTGGGAGGAGATGCGGGAGAGTCGTAGAATCTTTAAATCACGCCTAAATTGGTGCCAAAATAATAGAGAGCAGATAAAGATGGACATCCTCGCTTCTCACCATTCGAAGCATGACTTTCGTAAACTCTGGAAAACTATTATTAGGCTAAATAATAAGCCAGGCTTTTTTTTTTTTTTTTTTTTTTGTGGATGGGAAATCATCAAATGACTTCTCCCGCTCCGGGCAGAGCGGGAGGGTGTGTCAGACTTTTACTGACTAAAACCCACCCGTGTTCCTTCAGTTGCCCGTGCCAGGGCCACGGTATCTCTTTCGAACTACCCGCGACCCCGGCGGCTTCGGCCCTATTGGACCCCGTCACTGCTGACATCTCTTTGAGGCGCGCGTGGAACACAACGCGCCGTCGACCCGGGCCTGGTCCTTACCGGACGGCGAGCTGGCCCATTACTCGTCGTCCGCAAGCCCGCGCCTACGGTGGCCGGGAATCGGCAATCGATTCCCGCCGCCCAGGGCGTCTCCTGCGGCGGCTAGGGGCGCGAGGGCGCGGCTGTTGCCTCTCCCTCTCGCGTCCCGCCTCCTCCTTTGCGAGCATTACTGCTTCGCAGAAGGAGGTGACGGCCTCCCATGCACTCTCGCTCCGCACCATGGCCTGGACCAAGTTTGGACGCGAGAGATCGCCGCCGCCGATCGCCTCCGTGAGAACACGGCGGTGCTCCGCCCAAGCCGGGCAGACCTCCACTGTATGCTCCACCGTGTCCTCCGGGCGATCTACACAATGGTGACACCCGGGCGTTTCCTCCCGCCTTATCCGAAACAGGAACCTCCCGAAACAACCGTGTCCGGTGAGGACCTGCGTCAGGCGGAAGGTGAGGACGCCATGGCGCCTCTCCAACCACTCCTCAAAGAGGGGACTTATCGCCGCAATTGTGGCGTGCCCAGCGCTGGGTTGCGACAATCGCACTCTCCATGTCGCCATGAGATCCCGCCGGAGCTCTGTCCGCTGTACCGTGATTTCTCGCGGCAGCGGAGTTACGCCCCGGCGTTTTGCCTCCTCGCGCCACTCCCACACGTGCGCGAGGACTTTTGCCTCCAGATCCCATGGCGGTAATCCGGCAAGGAGGCTCGCCGCCTCACAGGAGACCGTGCGGTATCCCCGGACTAGCCGGATGGCCATGACCCTCTGGGACGCGTTCAACCGGCGGGATGGTCGCAGCCTCAGGGAACGCGCCCACACCGGTGCCCCGTAAAGGGCCATGGACCGCACGACCCCCGCGTAAAGCCTCCGGCAGGAGGCGTTTGGACCCCCCAGATTGGGCAGGAGCCGCTTCAAGGCAGCCCCGGCCCGCTCCAGTCTGGGAGCCAAACGTCGGAAGTGCTCCACGAAGTTCCACCGGCTGTCGAGGACGAGTCCCAGGTACTTCATCGTCGACTCGACTGCGATGTGAACCCCTCCTACCGTTATTTGGGAACCCGACGGTGGCGCGTTCCGAGGACCATGAAAACACATGACCTCGGACTTGTGCAGGGCCACCTCGAGTCCCAACTGCCGGATCCTCTCTACGATTGTCGCAACCCCGCGTGTCGCTAGTTCGGCCGCCGCCTGGTGCGACCTCCCTTGCGCCAGGACCAGCGTGTCGTCAGCGTAACATACAACGCTGACGCCGCTAGGGAGGTCGGCGCGCAGCACCCAGTCGTACCCGATGTCCCACAGATGTGGCCCCAGGACAGATCCCTGTGGGACACCGCACGACATCTCTCGCCGGTTCCACTCTCCCTGATGACCGGGGTAGATGACGGTCCTGTCCGTCAAATAGGCCTCGACCACTCGACGGAGGTAGGTTGGCACCCGGTGATACCGGAGTGCCTCCCTGATGCAACTCCAGGGCAGGGTATTGAAGGCATTGGCGATGTCTAGAGACACCGCCAAGACGACCCCACCCCGGGCCACAGCATCCCCCGTCGTGAGGGCTTGCACGCGCATGATGGCGTCCACCGTAGAGCGCCCCCTGCGGAAACCAAACTGGCTCTCCGTCAAATCCGGCCCCTCCTGCGCCAGCCACCCGACGAGGCGGTCTGCAATGACTCTTTCAAAGAGCTTGCCCACCTCGTCGAGCAGCACGATGGGCCGGTAAGCGGACGGAGAGTCCGCAGGGCGCCCCGGCTTCTTAATGAGGACCAGTTTCCCTGTCTTCCAACGAAGTGGGAACTGGCCCCTCTCCAAGCATGCGCTTAGGAGCCCCCCTAGTCGAGGCCCGAGAGCCCCAAAGGCCAGAACCCAGGCTCTTCCTGGCAAGCCGTCGGGTCCTGGGGCGGTATTTTTGGCACTCAGCCTACGTACCGCCACTCTCAGCTCTACTTCGGTCACTTCCGGAGCATCGTCGTCGTCGTCGGTGATGTGGTCCGCATCGGGCATCGCAGGAGGCGGAGCCATGGGCGGGGGAGTATGTTCCCCTCGCGAAGGGAACAGAGCGCTCACCACGTCCTCCACGAGCTGCGGCCGGAGACTCTGCGTCAGCGGGGGAGCCCATGGGCGGAGTTTATCCCGCACCATTTTGTAGGGGCGTCCCCACGGATCTCTGTTCAGAGTCCCCAGCGACTCCTCGCGAGCCAGGCCTCTGGCCCGCGAAATCTCCGCTCGGAGGGCAGTCTTCGCCGCTCTGTACCCCTCATACAGCTCCGCCTGAATGGCTTCCGTATCCGGAGGGCGGATACGGAGCCTGCGGTGCCTGGTGTACCGGTGCCGCGCAGCAACGCATGCCTCGCGCAGAGCCGTCAGCTCCGGCGACCACCAGTACACCTGGCGCCAGGCGCGTCCGGGCTGGACCCGGGGCATTGCCACGTCACATATTTCGGACATGGCCTCCCGGAACCACTCCGTCTCGTCATTGACGTCCGCAGGCCTGTCCGGTGGCGACACCCAGGCCTGCACGATTGAGGCTTCCAGGAAGAGCTCCCGGTCCAGCTGCTTCAGCGCCCACCGCGGACCACTCGGGGCCTGTCGGACCGGCGCGCTCGAGGTCTGGGCGGAGACATCAAACCGGATGTACCGGTGGTCGGAATAGGTCTCCACCCCCTCCATGACGCGCCAGTCAAGAACATGCGGCAACAGAGCGGGGCTGGCAAACGAAATGTCCACCACTGATTCGCCCCGCATCCGCACACACGTGGGGACAGAACCCCGATTTAGGACGACCAGGCCTGTCTCTAGAGCCCAGTCCTCCACCATCCTACCCCGTGTGTCCGTATACCGGGAACCCCAAGCCACATTCTTGGCGTTGAAGTCCCCGAGGACGAGCACGGGAAGGGAACGGAACCCGACGACGACGGTTTTCAATTCCGCAAGGGAGTTGTGGAACTCGGCGAGAGTTCGGCTCGGGGAGAAGTATACCCCTACCACGACAATCTCCCCGAACCGTGCTGCAACGCAACCCTGCCCTCTCTTCACAGCTTCGAGGGACAGGGTACCGGCGGCGGCCGACGAAATGAGGGTCACTGTGCCGCTCAGGTCCTCCACCCAGTAATCACTGGGCGGGACAAAATACGGCTCAGCGACCACGGCGATGTTAATCGACCACTGCGCCATGCTCTGGAGCAACAGATCCTGAGCTGGGGCGCAGTGGTTGATGTTCGCCTGGAGGAGGCGTAATGGAGCCATTACTGACATTCCATTTCACCCCCTCCCTGAGCCCCCTGAGTGGGCCCTGCCGCAGTGGGTACGGCGACGACGGCAGTGGAGGCGGCAACGGCGACGGCTGTGGCGGCGGCTGCGGCAGTGACGGCGGTGGCAGAAAGCTTGCCCCTGCTCCGGGCTTTAGTGGATGGACCACAGCCCTTGCTTCCAGCCCGGTGATCGGCCGGCTTGCCAGCTGCCGCACATAAATAGCAGTGCGGCGTGGCATTGCACGAGCCGGCCTTGTGACCGGGCTGACCACAACGGAAGCAATGACTGCTGCGGTCCACCTCCGAGGTGCATTTCACTCCGACGTGGTTGCCCACTTGGCAACGGAAGCACCTCAGAGGTCTGGGTTCCAGCAATTTTACCCGCGTGGAATCCCAGCCCACCCGGAACCTTCGGCCCTCCCCAACTATCTTTTGGGCCGCCGACACGGGGCAGCTCACCGTAACGGCTCGCATCCCCGTGGAGTCAGGACGGATGGTGCCTACCCTCACCTGTTCGAAGGCGCACCCCCCAGTCTTGACCACGGCTGCCACCACCTCTCCGTCCGTCACTGAGTCGTCCAGACCCAGGATGCGCATGTCCGCGCACTTGGCGGGTCTGGACACTCGGGCCATGTCCGCATCTAAGGACGCCCTAAGCCTTTCGGCTAGAGCGTCAGCGGTCGGGCCACTGGCCGCACCGGGAATCTCCAGCATCCGAGCCCCGGTCGCAGTGACCTTTACTCGAATGCCATCTACAACCCCGAGCTCCTCCAGGTTCACCGCCGCCCTCGCCTTGGTGAGCACGTCGCGGTAGGACACGCCCTTCTTCTCCGCTTCCGGCTGTAGTGTGATCACTACAGCTGCGGACTTCGGGGCATGTAACCTCGCCGCGACGCTTCGCTCTTTTCGCCGCCGCCGCCTCTCTTTTCGTTTGGCCGCCCTTGCTGCCTTACCCGCCTTCCTCTTCTCCCCGGCTACCTGCCATTCGGCGTCAGCCGGAGGAGATTTAGGAGGCGGAGGCAGCCGCGTCGCCGCCACGGCCACGGCTGGGGCATTCGCAGGTGCCTTTTCGGGCACAGTTCCACTCTTCGCTGGCCCCGCCGATCCTGGTTTGGCCGTGGCAGCCATGGCGGCATACGAAGCCGCCTTTGGCTGGCTCGAGGCTGGCCGGCTCGCCGCTAGCGGGGGCCGCAAGACAATGCCCTCCAGGACGGAGAACCGCCTGTTGAGGGCAGCCAGCTCCTTCCGCACCAGGGCCAGCACCCGGTCCTCAGTAGGCTCGGGCCCACCCTGCCCCTGCTGCGGCCCGCCCTGTGAACCTTCCCGGGGGCCGGCTCCTCGGAGCCCGGCCAGGTCCGCTCGGAGCTCCTCGTTCTCCTTTCGGAGAAGCTCCATGGCGGCTGTCAAGCGGGCGACCTCCGCCCGCATCTCGGACATGCCGTCCGTCGGAGGCCCCTGTAGCAAAGCCTCCGCTGCCGCCATGATGGAAGCCTTGGCTGCGGGTATGGCTTTGTCTTTAGAGGACTGAGTCCTCTTCAAGGCCACACCCTCGATTGCCGCCACCACGACCTCCTCGAACCTGGCCGCTCGCATTATATTGGAGCCGCCCTCGGCGTCCGACTCACCGCCAGACGACTCCATGGCGACCCTCTCGGCCGGCTCGGCTGAGCTGGCTCTGCTCAGCTCGCTGTCCTCCTGCGTGGGGACTACCCGACCCTTGCCCCCTTTTTTCCGGGTCCAGCCTTGGCCCCGGCGAGCAATTTTCCTACGGGCCGAGCTCACCCCGCCGTCCGAGGAAGACCCCTGGCCATCCCCCGGATTTTTGTTCCGCTTCAGGAAGGACTCTTCGTTCCTCCCCCCAGCAGACCTCACCACTATGCCCTCCGGGCTCTTAAATGAGCCCTTCGTGCCCTTCGCGCCAGATGCGGCATCGGACTCCGACGCCGCATCACTCCCCTCCTCTTTACGTCCTTTATTTTTTATTTGTTCCATAGTTGTTCCCACGAGTAAAACACTTTATATCATCTCAAAAACTGTGGTTCGCACTAACGACTAATTTAGCTACCCATTAGTCAAGCTACCAACCTCCCTCACGGTGCGCCGCCACTTGGAGGTTTGGGGTAATTTTTTATAGAGGTTTTCTTCCTCGCGGTCCGGGCGATTAAGCCAAGACCCTCGACCCCCGTCAAAGGTCAGAGACATGACCTGACAATCTTCGGGGCTACGAGACTAACGGTGGCAGAAGGAAATGACTTCCTCCTGCCTGCCCGGCGGCAGGGTTAGTGCACACCGAGCCCGCTCTTACTCCGCCGCTGTGCGTCTCTGCTTAAGCAGAGGGACACACGTTGGAGCGTACCTCCGACAGGATATTGGCATACGGACAACGGGACCCCTTAGGCATATAGCGCCTAATGGGGAGCCATTGCCCGTACCCCAGGGTGCACCGTCCCGGAAACTGACCTTCCCCCCGGACGTATCCGTAAGGGAACTTCAGCCTCCGGGCACTCGGGGAGGTTTCCTGTCCACGCACCCCAATAAGCCAGGCTTACCCTTGAGCGTCAACGGTGTGAGTAATCCGAAATGTATTGCGGACATATAATATTTAAGGATCACTTTATGGTGAAATCGCCACTGGGGCCATCGCGGTCATCCAGTGTGGAGGGGTCGTATGGACAGGAGATAAACACCAGTCACAGCGAAGGATGTTCGGGGAGTTATAAAGTCAATGTCGCGTGGAAAGTCTCCTAGCCATGACAGCCTGAGCATTGAGCATTTAAAGCATGCCGGCGTCCACCTGCCCAGAGTTCTTGCCATGTTATATACATTTTGTTTAGGGCATGCGTACTGAGATGATGAGGACCGTGGTGGTACCAATTGTGAAGAGTAAAACCGGTGACCTAAGCGACACGAGCAACTATAGGCCAATCTCACTAGCCACAGTGCTTGCGAAAGTTCTTGACAACACGCATGACAATCAATTTGGTTTTAAACCGGCATTGTCTACTGAGTCAGCTATTTTGTGTCTGAAGCAGACTGTCAAGTACTACTTCGATAGAAGCACACCTATTTATGCCTCTTTTCTCGACCTCTCAAGGGCGTTTGACCTGGTTAGTTATGACATCTTATGGCAAAAATTTTATAACATCTCAATGCTTCTCGAACTGATAGAAATTTTCAAGTACTGGTATCTTAACCAGGTCAACGACGTTCGATGGTCGAGTGCTCTGTCGGAGCCGTACAGGTTGGAGTGCGGGGTGAGGCAGGGAGGGCTGACCTCGCCGAGGTTCTTGAACCTGTACGTGAACGCACTGATAGAGGAGCTCAGCAGCATCCGTGTCGGCTGCCATATTGACGGTGTGTGTGTCAACAATATTAGTTATGCGGACGACATGGTGCTGCTGAGCGCCTCGGTGTGTGGTCTGTCCAGGGCAACCTGCGCAACGCGCAACGCTCTCTAGGCGTAACGCTCGCAGATGCCCAGCAATGGGCATCTGCGAGCGTTACGCGCTGGATCACGGTTTGCTCTATAACGCAAAAAAAAGTGAATGCATGGTCTTTCAGGCCCGGGGTCGGAGGTGCCCGGATACTGTTCCACCTATTATGTTGAACAGTGTCAAGTTAAAATAGATGAACAGTTTAAATATCTCGGGCATATCGTGACCTCTGACCTGAGAGACGGTGCGGACATAGACGGGGAGCGGAGGGCGTTGTCTGTGAGGGCCAATATGATCGCCCGCAGATTTGTTCGTTGCTCGGGGGCCGTCAAGATAACTCTTTTAAAAGCGTTTTGTACGTCCCTGTACACAGCCAGCCTGTGGGCGTCATATACCCAGAAGCAGTACAACGCTCTCAGTGTTCAGTACAATAATGCGTTCAGGGTGTTGTTGGGGCTGCCCCGGCACTGCAGCGCGTCGGGGATGTTCGCCGACGCCCGTGACGACTGTTTCTACACGACGATGCGAAAGCGGTGCACATCTCTGGGGCGCAGGCTCCGGACCACTTCCAGCACCATCCTGAGCGTATTTGCGAACAGGTTTGATTGTCAGTACATTAACCATTGATATATGGTTAATGTAATGACAAACAAACAAATGACTCAGGGGCAGGCGTATTATTGATAATGTTGATTTTTAACCGACTTCAAAAAGGAGGAGGTTCTCAATTCGTCGGAACCTTTTTTGAGGAAAGATGGCTAGACCGATTTGGTTTTTTTTTGTTTTATTCGAGAGGGATACATCACAGTTGGTCCCATATAAAATTGATTAATTTTGCTTTGGTAGTTTTTGAGTTAGCTTCAATAATACGTAATTTTTCCCCACTTTTATATGGATGATGTTCTAGTTTGTTTTGCAGGTAGTGGTTTTAGAATTTGCAGTCAAACCCAGTACAGTGTGAAACTGCCATTTTACTGCTGACTAGCTGCCCGCCGGTTTCCCGGCAATAGACGTATAGGTAAACTAGAAGAAAGCTGTTGGCTTATGGTCATGCAACTTAACATAGTTTCCATACATGGAGATATGAATCTGTACGATCTCACTTGTTACGATGGGTGCATATTCACTACTAGCACTTCCCGCGCGGCTTCCCCCGAGTGGATGTCGGAAAATATCCCACAAGAACGTTCTACTGAGAAATCCTTCCTTATTCCTTGTCTACATTACAACGGCAAACTCTTTGCATTTGAGCATTGTAGGTTCAATGGTTTGGGCTGGGCGTTGATGGGTCAGTCAGTCAGTCAGGACTTCTCTTTTTATTTATTAGATTAAGATTATTAGATTAATTACATGATTTTCCTGCCCTTATCCCTATCTATTTGGGGTCGGCACAACATGTCCCTTTTTTCCATACTTCTATATTAGTCGTCATCTCGGTAGTCACCCCCTTTAGGAATATAACCATATAGTATGAAAATAAAATTGAAATTTCAAAGATAATGCATAAAGACATCGCAACAGTCGATATTTATTATTCACATCAATAGATGGCGCCCGGAAAATCTAATAATCAAGATTACCGAGCAGCTCAGCTCATTGGTTACCGAGCATCTCGATGCAGGGAAGAAATGCCTGACGGTATTTCTGGATCTAAAAAAGGCTTTTGACACCGTTTCTGTTCCAACCCTTGTGACCAAGCTGGAAAGAGCCGGTATAAGAGGAGCCCCTCTCAATTTTTTCAAAGATTACCTGTCTAATAGAAAGCAGAGGGTTAAGATAGGAGGATATATTAGTGATGATGCTGACGTCTCGTACGGCGTGCCCCAGGGGAGCGTGCTGGGCCCCACGTTATTTCTAACGTACATTAACGATCTTTGCAACTTAAAAGTCAATGGTGCAAACATTTTTTCTTACGCCGATGACACCGCTGTTGTCTTTTCCGGGAATGACTGGTCTGATGTCAAGCTCAAAGCTGAATTGGGCATGGTCCAAATAACCAACTGGCTCAATGACAACCTTCTCACACTAAACACAGCTAAGACCAACTACATTTGCTTTACCATATTGAATCGTTCACAACCAAATGAAGCTTTTAGCGTCCAAATACACTCATGTGATCCAGTTTTAAAAAATAACTGTAGTTGTCCTGCAATTAGTAAGGTCTCTCAGACTAAGTATTTAGGTGTCCTGATTGATCAAAACCTATCATGGTATGCTCACCTTGACCACGTAGCGGGAAGGGTTAGGAAACTGGGCTGGATATTTAAAACACTACGGCATGTCCTCCCTACTAACATAAATAAAAAAATAGGCCCTCATAGAAATCTCCTTAATGAAGTTTATGTGGCACTCGTGCAATCAGTGTTAGTTTACTGTATCCCCATATGGGGCGGTGCGGCAAAATCGAGATTAATAGACGTTGAAAGGGGACAACGAGCACTAATAAAAATTATGTATTTCAAAAAGAAAAGATTCCCTACTGACAGTCTATACCAGATTAGTGGACTGCTTTCTGTTAGAAAACTATACATTACATGCACGGTCCTAAAAAAACATAAGACACTTCCTTACGATTCAAGCATTATATCTAAAAGACGGAAAGACATGATTGCTCAAATCCCTCAAACTAAAACAAAATTTGCTGCTATACAATACAGCATACGATCTGCTCAACTATATAGTAGAGTAAACAAGGATATACAGGGTGTTTGGCAGAACGTTGAACATACGAAAATGGTGGATAGGTGGGGTCATCTGCTACTTACTCAGCCCTAATTTATTTGGCCCTGGCCCTCTGGATATTTTAAATTTTATTTTTTTTGCTTTTTTCTAGTTTCACCACTTTCTTAACTTTAAAGTGTAATTTTTATTAAAAATGGGTAGAACAGGCAATACTTTGTTTTTTTTTTTTAATCTTTCATGTTGGCAGATTCTTATAAAATTATTGTTTTATTCAGATGTTAGCTAGAAAAAAAGTTATGAGTCCTCAAACTTACAGAAAGGTGTAAAAAATTACTTAAATCTTAATTTCAACTTGCATTTAAAAAAAAACAAAAAATGATTGAGGAGTTCCAATTCTAGCAAAACATCCCTAGTGTGTGACCTTTCTAATGGTATGTAATTTGCTTTTATAAAAAAAAAAACTTTAAGAGTTATTTCATAATTTTATCAAGTAGGAAATTTTTGACGAAACTCTGCCTTTACGGAAAGTGAAAGGTTCCTAAAATTATGTAAGTTCTTGAATTAAAACCATTTTCTTATGAAGATACTGAGGCACTATTGAAACTTTGCAACACATAAATCACTCGGTTTATCAACACACTCACTCACAAAACACACGCTAACCCACCCTCATCCCCATTTACATATGATTACTTTTATTGAATTTCCACTTACACATTTACATACATACATACGCACACACACACACACACACTCACACACACACACACACACACACACACACACACACACACACACATTTAATTAGTTAGTCTTTTATTTTATTTTGTATTTTATTTTGTACCTTGCTGTGAAAGAGCGGAATCTCCTAATACAGGCATTGTTTGCTTACAAGGAGGCTCCAATCACTAATTGTGTTTTTTATTTATTATGGTTACGAAATAAATAATTTTTATTTTTTTATTTTTTTTTATTTATAGATTGAGATTATAAACTCTTTGGTCTTTTGTTAAGTTTATAAAGCATCTATACTTACATAATTTTGGAGCTTTTTTTGATTAATGAAAATAAAAGGTTATAAAAAAGTATTGAATAGGTTATTCTAAAATTGAAAAAAGAAACAATATAACACGGATGAAATGGCAGGAGGTGACTTGCACACTTAATGGGCCCCCGGAAACTGTCGCTAGCACGCAGTGACGTAGTGACACAGGGAAAATATGTCCTGTTGTGCTCAAGCACAACAGGACATATTTTCCCTGTGTCACTCCTCAAGGAGTGGAGAGGCATTCCAAAGCTATCAGGACAGTCTCAGAGCCCGGTAGATGGTCAAGATTCCTACCAGCATCTTACTAAAATACTTCTCCTCCGAGCACGTTTGCTCTTGTGAATCTTCACTCAAGCTGTCCAATTAAGGCAAGAAAGAGGTGGGAGCTCTGTTCCTCGTCAGTGTTCACTTCAACCGGTCAATAAAGGCAAGTCCAACAGGTGAAGATAAAGGCTTCGGTCCGTGGTGTCGCTACTGCCCAACAGCTTGCCACAACCTGCCCTGCGGGTTTATGTATCTCTCTTGGTATGGCTGAGGAACAAAACCAAGAGGAGGTCTAGGGTGAGAACCCTGGACCTGTTAAACGCGTTATTAACTATTGGGTGACTTCAGTTTGTAACACGTTACTTTTAAGTAGCGTCGTGGAAGATAAGCCTTACTGAATATAGCCAAAATACTGGCTTTTAAAACCCCCTTTCGGTATAAATAGTAAGCTGTTTTGAAGAAGGCACAAAGTTGGCTCAACTGACGACGGTGCTCGTTCATGGCAATGTTTGCATTTTTGATAATGATTGGTACTTAATTTTTTGTATGCATATATTTAGGATTTTCGTTCAACTGCCATCATAAATATTAAAATTGGATGTAATTTCTAGTTCGAAATAATGCTTCAACGGTATTTTTCTAAAAGGTATAAATACTTGTTTAAATCTATCTTTCTCGTCCTTTTCATCACAGAAAAGACGAGTAATTTCGCATTAAAGGGACGAAATACACAAAAACACCACATTTCCGTGTAGGAGCGCCAACAATTGTATCCTTTCGCTCAGGCCTTTGCCTGGAGGCGTCTCATTCAGTCTCCCTCCGTTCATATAACATGCATTATGTGTGCTGACATTCTTGCAACACAAAGCATTGCTCCAAAGATACCCAGGCCAGTGCTGCTATAATTTCTGTGGTTTTTTTTTAAGATTTTCATCGTTTTTATCTATTATCTATGGTCAGGGATATTAAACCTTTTATTTAAAAACGTTTAAATTTAAGAGACGTTTAAACGTCTTTTATAGATGATAAACAATTAATTTCCCTGACTTTATGTGAGAGAAAATCTTTGCATTTTTGGCGAAAATTTTGAGATTATTGATTTCTATACTTAAATTAATGTTCGCGATGGGAAAAAAAAACTGATCCAAATATTCTGCCAATTGTAGCCAGATCTGAGGTCCCGTATATCGTGGTCCGGTATTGTGGTGGTATCTACATCACCACATGCGAACTATGCATCACAATGATATGACGTCACGTAAATCCTGCATCGCGCGCAATTAGAGTTTACCGCGCGACTAGCATATATACAACGTCCTGACATCAATCGTCGGGCAGTTGCCCACCAGACACAACACCCGTCTGGTCGGAGGATCCTCCTTTTTCTATGGAGGATGAGTGAACTTGACACCCTGTTCCTCATGACTCTAAAGTATTATTAACAAAAGTATGAACATCACGCCTGCTATCAACGAAAGATTAGATAGAGGTCAACCTAGGTTACGTAAGTAGGTAAGTTCACCCACGTTTCGCCAGTTAGGTAAGTAAGTAAGAATATAAAAGAAAGAAAGAAAAAGGTTTAATTGGACACAGTTCGTGAAACACAAATAACACGTTAACATAAATCATGATAGATAATTCTATCATGATTTATGTTAACGTGTAAAAAACGAAAAAAAGGCTTTGAGCAAAAATTATTCCATTTTTACGTAAATAGCTTTGGGGATTGTGGGTCAAGTTCTAAATGTAGTGGTAAGTGTTGGAGGTTAGAATCAAATTAATCAGACATATCCATTTGGGAAGAATTAATATTATCACATCCAATAAGGAAGAATTCGTAGCTCACCCGTCACATGTAGCAATGTATAACCTTGTGAACCCCATAGCTTCATGTCAATGTGTCCTCGAATGTCAACCGAATCCCATATGTTCACATTGCAGAAAGCCCGCGGTCGCCATCGGATTAATGTATTATATTTTATGCCATGTGTGCTTCTGGCATTTAAAGAGTTAAAAAAAATAGTAGCAACGAAATAAAATTTTAGTTTCGTCGTAAAACAAACAGCAAACAAAGACACGACCACATAACTGAAAAATAAAAGAAATAAAATTTCCAACTCCACTAGAAAATCAAACTTACTCAAAAACCCAACTTTAATGTACCGAACGAAGCCGCTGTTAAGATTAAAAGCAAAAACTTGAGTATGCATAGAACGCACGCTCTAAGTTCAATTACGACTACATTTTTTAAGCACAGCGCCATCTACCGGAGCGATGGGGCAGCAAAATCGGAAACGAGTGAGCGAGACGGTAAGGCATTCGCTTCCTGCCTGAATCAACCACCGGATGCAAATAGAGTTTTCGTAATTTCCTCGTTATACATGCGGCATTTTTTTTTCACTATGAATTTTTACCTGTTGAATTTCCAAGTTTTCCTGTCATTACTTCTTTTCGTGAAACAGCGAATTTGGTACATTATGTATGTGCCCGTTTGGTAATTCTATCTGAGGGAAGCGCGCCTCGTTTGATGTGTAATCGTTCATATTTTCCTGGAAATTCGTAAGCCTTTAGGAAGATATTATTACCGTTTATTCGCGTTGGAACCTTTTGGATAAAAGGGATTAAGGTGATGTGAACTGCTTGATATCAAATAGGTAAATGATGTAACATAATTTTGTATTATGTACTCGTATGTAGTTAACATGTGACGCTAGCAATAAAGAAAAATTGTTTATTCTGCATATACAAGACGCACATTACAAAAAATCACATAAACGCTAGCGAAAACAAAAACCTTATTAACAAAAATAGAATTTAAAATATTTAATCTCTAAAACACAGGATAATATTAAGTAAGTATAACTTACTTCGTCCACATTGTCCACTCCAATGATTAAAATGACTTCATGTAATATGAAATTATTAATTCTGTAAATAGAAGAGCCTTGATGATTGTGCAAAAAACAACTCCCACTGATATACTATTGTATTTAGAAGGCCAACAAACTCCTAAGCTAAGCGTACAACAAAATATATAAAAACAAATTGCAAAACCTTAAACAAGAACAAACTGAATACATTTAAAAATTTCATATCACTTGCAAACCAAAATTGTAACAAAGTTCTATTAATCAATATTAAACTTTGACAATAACTAACATAGTTGCGGAGTAACAATATCCCCGTATAAAGGATTACGCGCATTTTGTGTGAAATCCACGTCACACGGTGTAATATTTGTGTCCTACTGTTTACGTAGGTACCGCTTATCAACATTCGTAATAGCTGCATTTCGTTTTCATAATATTATGAAGGTATGGATAATAATTATTGACAACGGATATTATTGTGAGTATTGCTATCATGTAATGTAAGGTAAGGGTTGGGTTATATGAGTATGTGTGATGTGATTATGTATCTATAATACATTGTTATAAAGAGGTACAGTCAACAAAAGAGATATCTAGGCAGGGTATACTAACATATTTGTATGTGGATTGCTTCATGTTCAATTTTATTATATTACTTTGTTTTTGCAATACCTACATTGTAACGCACCAATACAAAATTGTATATTTTCATAAATTGAACATGAAGCAATTCATATACAAATATGTTTGTATACCCTACCTAGATATCTCTTTTGTTGACTGTACGTATGCTGATGACATCATAGAGTCGCGGTAACAAAGAACTGTTATCAAAGAGTCAGTAGTCTGTCCAGCATCCTGTGCCTACAATAGCATGCAAACGTAACCATTCCCGGTGGCCCAAGCGCCACCATATCACTACCACGCAACCTTTCATAAGCTAGCTAGCCTAAGACGGCAGTCTGTATCAAACAAACCATGGTTCAGACGGCTACATATCAAGCAATACATTTCCAGTATAAGCTAATCTCGCATTGTATAGGATTTCTGTATTATGAGAGGTCAGCTTATACTGGAAATGTGTAGCTTGATGTATAGCCGTGTGAACAATAAAGTACTCGTAATGAAATATATTGTATTTTTTTTAAAAGCCTCTCTCTAGTCCCTCAGATTTGACTAGATCTTAATTTGTGAGTTTGTATGTAGAGGATAATCAAAACAAATAAGTAAAATGTAATGGAATAAATAGCTCGGATTGAATTAATTAATTTTATTTTGATTTGGTATTATTTGATATTGGAGGAGCTCGTGGCTAAGTAATAACAGCCGCATGGGTCGATCCATCAGGGCAAGCTGAAAGATGTTCACCCAACATCTTTGCATACCAAGACTCCCCCGTGCCTCGGAAATATCCCGGCTATCATTAGTGGACCTTTGACAGTCGTTACGGGTCGTCAGAAGACCTTAAGTCTGACAACTACTCTTACCAATGTTAACTATTTCTATATGGAGGGTATAAAAACACGCACTAGCTATTTATATGAACATATTAACGGGGGGTTATCCGAATTTTCCTGTTTTCAGAATCAATTTTAAATGGTCAAATTAGTGTATTAAGGTTCTGAAAAAAATATATGCTATAGATACATCCTTGCTTGAGGGAAATTAACGGTTCAAAACACGATAAGTTTTACTTTCCTCGATGAAAAAAAAATCCGAAACATGGTCGATTTCAAAACCATTTTCCGTTTCATTTCCTAATTAGAGCATAAAATTATATAAAAATTGCATGTATCATGAGGTAATCGTATTTCGGAGGGAATTTAACGGTTGGATTTTTGAGTTTAATAGATTTTTTTTAAATAAACTCAAAATTAGTCAATTTGGCTAAATCCGCTCGCGATCAGAGTCCTGCGGGACGTCATGGAGGTTGGACCTGTGTCAAAATTTTTAAAAATTCGCTCTCTCTGCAGTTGTTCAAAAATTCAAATAAAAGAGGAACACATTAGATATGAAATTACAACAACTCAGAAAAAATATCTCGTAATTATATTATAGTTTTAATTCATAATATCGTTTTCGAAAATGTGATTATTTATATGTGGTATGATGACGTTTAATTGTCATCTTACGATAGTGTTAAGACACATTGCAAATTATTATCGATAAAATTATAGTCAAGCGCGAGTAGTTTATAATTTTTTATCGTGGTCCTTTATGAAGAAGTTTTAAAACACATTTTTCTAAGATATTTTCATCAGATTCATCCATATTACTATTTCACTCTCCATCGAACTGTCTTCGCTACTACCATATCCTACATTAATTACACATAATATGTATAAATACAATGTATCCGGTTGTCGGTTGGATACTAATTAAATCAACTTTCACTCTGGCAACAACAATGAAAATTAGAAAAAAATTAAAATGTGTGGTCGGGGACCACCGTCAGGAATGAAGTTCCTTCTAACGTATGATTTAAAACACAAACACAAAATTTTCACAGCCGCCATCTTGAATTTTCAATTTAACTTACTACCGGCTTTGGTTCCCTCGAAAACCATGAAAACGACACCCATGAAGTAAAATTCGAAAATTTTCCCCCTCTCCGTCCTCGTCTGTCGTCGTTTTGTCCTCTCTCTCTTTGTCTCTTTCAAGATATAATAGAAAGAGACAAAGAGATAAAGTCGCATGTAGGGGGCATTTAAACGTTTTTTCATTACGTGACGATTTTCTGCCAGAGAATTTCGTCGAGCTGTTTCAAACAAAAGTGCTATACTAACATGACCTAATGCATGAACACGATAAAAATTGTCGATCGAAAAGATTATTTTCTTGTATCGTTTTAGCTGTGTGAACAAACTTTCAGTTTTGAGTACAAAAAGTCACTGTATATGATAAAATATCGTATTCTATACACTTTAAAAATAGCGCCGTGTGAACGTAGCCTGGTTAGGCGGTCACCGTACCTATTACTCGGTGTCCATGTTCCAAAGCAAGTTAGTCGATGACGTACCTATCGTATGTTTGTTGGTTTGTAACTTTTAACATATTGATACTTGCAATTTTTTTTTTAGGCTAATAGTCCTAAGGGATGGCAATCCGACATGAGCGGGACCGGTTAAAAAATACACTAAATTAATTTTGATGTCTTAGAATAGTAGATTCGATAAATTATAGCTGTAGCAGTAGGTACGTCCCTTGACAATAAAGTACGGCAATTGTTCCTTCATATGTAGTTGTCAATATTTACTTATCTTTATGAGCAGTGGTCGACATCAAAAACAAAAGAATATGGTTACAGCAGAAGCAAAGCAGTACGACCATTTTTAGCCCGTACTTAATAAAAATCTTATTGTTTTTTTCATTCAGTCACTAAAGGGGTTAAATAGGGGATGAAAATTTACCATTTATGTCGATGGGAAATATTGGTCTTTACCTATGAAATTGCCGTTCTGCAGTACTGGCCATTTCAAATCAAAATAATTTTTGTTTGGCTAAGAATTCTAATTTAAAATTAATTTTATTTTAAAAACATGGATTTTTTTTTCCAAAAGTAGTCATTTGTTTATTGATTAGTGTTACATTTTCATCGCATTTCAATCTTTTTCGTCATCATGGATACGTTAAAAATTCGAGTAATTATGGAATATGAGTACCTGAAATGGATTCTGTTTGATAACCGCAAGCGCTCAGCAAGTTGGTTGGATCCTGGTTCAGCACCTAAACAATGCCCTAAACGAAAACTTACCCCTAGAAAAGTGATGGTCACTGTTTGGTGGTCTAGCGCCGGTGTGATTCATCACAGCTTCTTACCAAACGGGGTGAGCATTACTTCAGATGTGAACTGTGAACAACTGAACACAATGATGAAGAAGCTGGCACATCTCCAACCAGCATTGGTCAATCGCTTGTGTCCGCTGCTCCTGCACGACAACGCGCGACCTCATACTGCACAGCAGACGGTCTCCAAGTTGCAAGAACTGGGGTTGGAAGCTCTCCGTCATCCGCCCTACTCACCAGACTTTGCGCCTATAGAATACTACTTTTTCCAGAATTTGGATAACTTCTTGGCGGGAAAAAAATTCAATACCCGAGAGGCAGTACAAAATGCCTTCGAAGAAGTTGTTGCCTCCCGTCTAGCTGATTTCTTTAAGAAGGGCATCAATAAACTGCCACTGCGTTGGCAAAGATGCATTGATTGCATGGGTGATTACTTCGATTAATACAAATAAAAAATGCATGAAAAAAATTCGTTTAAATTTTTTCATACAAAACGGCAATTTCATAGGTAAAGACCTATTATTTGGGAAAAGGCTAGAGAGATGATGATGATGATATCGAACTTTAAAAAAACCGGCTGAGACCATTTAAAGTTACTACCTTTCAAATAAAAAAGAACCATCAAAATCGAACCATAAGGCGGAGATATCCAGTAGCCCCCTTTTTGCCCCTTTTTAGAGGAAGTACCTCAATTAAAACAAGATCAAAAACCGCGGACGACAAAAAATTATATTTTATTTTATTTTACAGTTTTTGGAAAACTTACAGCTAAACATTTTGTAAGATTGAGAATAATAAAAATAAGGCCAATTAAAAGTTTTCACAGATAGAAAAGAGCATATAAACAGAAAAAAACCGGCCAAGTGCGTGTCGGAACACGCACAATGAAGGCTTCCGTACTTGAAAAGGATTTATCCCAAAAACAAACTTAACAATTGATCCAAAAAAAAAAAAATATGTCATAAAACTACAAATTAACAATTTTTGGACTTTTTCCTTTACTTGTGCTGGGAGACCTTGCTTCTTGCCAAATTTCATTATTCTAGATCAACGGAAAGTACCCTATAGGTTTTGATTTACTTGCGACAGTTACAAGTATCAAAATGTGTCGCAAAATGGCCGTATTTTTTTATTTTGTTGACTTAGAAGCTTGATTTTTTTAGAACTCTAAGGGATCTTAAACTTACGTATGTCATTTTAATTTCAACTTGATATCTCCACGCGTCCTTGAGAAAAAGGGTCTTGAGAGACTGAGAGACTTGAATTTATTTTTAACCGACTTCTAAAAAAGGAGGAGGTTCTCAATTCGGATGTTTGTATTTTTTTTTTATGTTTGTTCGCGCATAACTCCGGCGCTTGCCAACCGATTTGAAAAAAAAAAATTTTTGTTGGAAAGGGTATACTTCCCAAATGGTCCCATTTTTGTCAAAATCCAGTTCTGATGATGGGATCCTGGAGAAATCGAAGGAACTCTTCAAATATTATAGGCACACTTATAGTGATTTGGGTATTTTTTATAGTAGCTCGTGCATTTGCTTTCGGAAAGCACCACTTGGTGAAGTGGAACTGATGATGAAGACCACAGATGGCTACCGGAACTACTCAATGATAAATATTTCACGGGTTGCGATTCGATTACTTTAATATGGTTGCTAAGCAATTTCCGCTCGTCACACAATGCGTGTGGTGAGTGGTTGTTGAGGAGTTCTCCTGGTTCTTACCAGCAGAACTCCTCAACAATTAACGTCCCAGCATCGGGAAATTGCTTTTCCCGATTTTTTTTTAATTTTGTAACATGTGATGAGCAATTGACATTAGACTATTGTAACTTATACAAATTATAAACAGACCCACTAAAAAGTGAAAAATAAAAACTTTTTTACAAAAAAATACAACCGACTTCCAAAAAAAACGCTACAAAGTGAAAAATAACTTTAATTCCGGAAGTCGGTAGCAAAAACAAAAATACATTTAATCAGACACCGACTTCCGAAATTAAAGTTATTTTTCACTTTGTAGCGTTGTTTTTGGAAGTCGGTTGTATTTTTTTATATGATAGAATTACAAATTAAAGTTTTTCAGACTTTTCCCTTTACTTATGCTGTAAGACCTTGCTTCTTGCCAAATTTCATTATTCTAGGTCAACGGTAAGTACCTTATAGGTTTTGATTTGCTTTGATAGTTGTGAGTATCAAAATGTGTCGCAAAATGGCCGTTTTTTTTTTTTATTGCGTTGACTTAGAAGCTTGATTTTTTTAGAACTCTAAGGGATCATAGACTTACGTATTCGATATTAATTTCAACTTGATATCTCCACGCGCCCTTGAGAAAAAAGGTCTTGACAGACTGACACACTTGATTTTTTTTTAATATGATAGAATTACAAATTAACAATTTTCGGACTTTTTTCTTTATTTTTGTTGTGAGACCTTGCTCATTGCCAAATATCATGTTTCTAAGACAAGGGGAAGTACCCTATTGGTTTTGATTTATTTGCGAGTATCAAAATAAGAATCTGCCTAATAGTTGATAGTCAAATGTTATTAGGTACGGGCTTCCTGGGCACGCTACAATTGCGGCGATAAGTCCCCTCTTTGAGGAGTGGTTGGAGAGGCGCCACGGCGTCCTCACCTTCCGCCTGACGCAGGTCCTCACCGGACACGGTTGTTTCGGGAGGTGCCTGTTTCGGATAAGGCGGGAGGAAACGCCCGGGTGTCACCATTGTGTGGATCACCCGGAGGACACGGTGGAGCATACAGTGGAGGTCTGCCCGGCTTGGGCGGAGCACCGCCGTGTTCTCACGGAGGCGATCGGCGGCGGCGATCTCTCGCGTCCAAACCTGGTCCAGGCCATGGTGCGGAGCGAGAGTGCATGGGAGGCCGTCACCTCCTTCTGCGAAGCAGTAATGTTCGCGAAGAAGGAAGCGGAACGCGTGAGGGAGAGGCAACAGCCGCGCCCTCGCGCCCCTAGCCGCCGTAGGAGACGCCCTGGGCGGCGGGAATCGATTGCCGATTCCCGGCCACCGTAGGCGCGGGCTTGCGGACGACGAGTAATGGGCAGCTCGCCGTCCGGTAAGGAACAGGCCCGGGTCGACGGCGCGTTGTGCTCCACGCGCGCCTCAAAGAGATGTCAGCAGTGACGGGGTCAATTGGGCCGATGCCGCCGGGGTCGCGGGTAGTTCGAAAGAGATACCGTGGCCCTGGCACGGGCAGTTGAAGGAGCATGGGTGGGTTTTAGTCAGTAAAAGTCTGACACGCCCTCCCGCTCTGCCCAGAGCGGGAGAAGTCATTTGATGATTTCCCATCCACAAAAAAAAAAAAAAAAAAAAAGTTACGGGCTTCCGAGTGAAGGAGCATACGTAGCACTTGGAGACATTTAAATGGAGACTACTAATAGTCTCCATAGTAGTACTGTACTGTAGCACTAATGCTACAGTAGTACTGGAACCTATCTAGATCCTCCTGCAATACTATAGCATCTGATAAGGAGGATATCTTTGACATAATCTTCATATCATCCGCATATAGAAGTATTTTAGAGTGAAGAAAACAGGAATCAATGTCGTTGACGAACAAATTGAATAAGAGCGGGTCTAGTAAAGATCCTTGAGGACCTCCAGATGGGATACGCATTGATCTTGATGAATATAGTCGTAAAACCTGTATTCATAACAAGTTTCGTCCAGATCGGTTGAAAAATACCTTCTGTAGAGGAGTAGCAACAAACAGACAGACGAAAGCGAATTTTGCCAGACTTGAAGCAGAGACGCTTCGCTCACTTCGCTCGCTCGGTCAATAAATAAGGTTGTCGTTGGGTTACTGCTGTATGAGGAAAAAAATAACTGTGAAAGGATTGACTATGATGGGTGACACCATTTTCCGGCTCGCTACTTGTCTGCGTCTGGGCGCTCCTTGTGGGGCTCCGCATCGCTGCCAGTGCAGTGAAGCTGTCGACTGCCTCGGACACCATAGCCTATCTTGCAGTAAGAGTGCAGGCCGGATAGCACGGCACGCTAGCATTAATGACATCATCCGTCATGCTCTTGTCACCGCCGGGGTGCCAGCTGTTTTAGACTCCAACGGCTAGGCACGCGACGATAGAAAGAGACCTGACGGAATGACCATAATGCCTTGGAAACTAGGTCGGCCTTTGGTATGGGATGCAACATGTGTCGATACCCTTGCGCCATCCCACCTTCCTAGTACAGTGGGCTGTGCTATTGCGGCTGCTGCAGGTGCGAAAAACCTCAAACGGCGAAAATATTCAAATATTTTTGGGAGTTTTATTTTCGGGCCGTTTGGGGTTGAAACACTACGGCCATGGGGTCCGAGTGCACACTTGGTTTTTCAAGACATCGCTTAACGGTTGGTCGACTCCTCACGTGACCAGAGGGCTGGCCTATTTTTTGGCCAAAGAATCAGCATTGCCATACAACGTGGCAATGCTGCCAGCCTTTTGGGCACTTTTACTGTTGACAGCGATGCGGACGAATTTTTTGATGCCCTATGATCCTTTCCCCTCCTTTTTTATATTCCATGTACAATCCTTTCACAGTTATTTGTTACCTCATACAGCAGTAACCCGACGGCAACCTTATTTATTGACCGAGCGAGCGAAGTGAGCGAAGCGACTCTGCTTCAAGTCTGGCAAAATTCGCTTTCGTCGGTCTGTTTGTTACTACTCCTCTACAGAAGGTATTTTTCAACCGATCTGGACGAAACTTGTTATGAATACAGGTTTTACGACTATATTCATCAAGATTAATGCGTATCTCATCTGGAGGTCCTCAAGGATCTTTATTAGGGCCACTCTTATTCAATTTGTTCGTCAACGACATTGATTCCTGTTTTCTTCACTCTAAAATACTTCTATATGCGGATGATATGAAGATTATGTCAAAGATATCCTCCTTATCAGATGCTATAGCATTGCAGGAGGATCTAGATGGGTTCCAGTACTACTGTAGCACTTATCGTCTCCATTTAAATGTCTCCAAGTGCTACGTATACTCCTTCACTCGGAAGTCCGTACCTATAACATTTGACTATCAACTATTAGGCAGATCCTTAGCTAGGGTTAACACAGTCAAAGACTTGGGGGTTGTATTTGATTCAAAACTTTTATTTGATCAACACATAGATAAAATCATTAATAAAGCATCAACATCACTATGGTTCAGTTTGAGAGTCTCGTCTGAGTTCAGGAGCATCAAGACCTTTAAAATTCTCTACTGTACTTTTGTTCGCAGTCATCTCGAGTATGATTCTTAAGTTTGGAATCCCAATCACAACATATATGTCAATCGATTGGAAGGCATACAAAGAAAATTTTGAGGTATATTCAATTCCGTTCTAAAACTTACTCTCCAACTTATCTCCTACGCTGTAAAAGATTCCATCTACTTCCTCTTTCTGAACGTAGAAGAATAGCAGACTTGGCGTTTTTATTTAGAATTGCTAACGGTTCCACCGAACTTCCCGAATTGCTGATAAAAATCGGACTGCGGGTTCCTTCTGCTTTTCTGCGCAATCCTTATCTATTACATACTCCTGTGGTAAGAACGAATTACAGACGAAATTCATACTTAGACAGAGCGAGTCATACGTATGATGCGGTCTGCCGGGGCGTTGACATCGATATTTTCAATACTAGCATCTCAAAATTAAAAAGGACTCTTTGTGGTTTCTTTTTTGATCACGTAAGCTAATTGATTAGAATTTATGCTGTTTGAAACTCATTTTACTTCATAATGTTTTTGCTTAATCGCTGTCTACCTTCTCATGTATTTTTTGGGTTCCGTACCTCAAAAGGAAAATTGGAACCCCTATAGGATAACTTCGTTGTCCGTCTGTCTGTCTGTCTGTCAGTCTGTCAAGACCCTTTTTCTCAGAAACGCGTGGAGGTATCAAGTTGAAATTAATAACAAATGCGTAAGTCTATGGTCTGTTGAAGTCCTAAAAAACTCAAGCTTCTTAATCAACGCAATAAAAACATACGGCCATTTATGCGACATATTTTGATACTCGCAAATAAATCAAAACCTATAGGGTACTTCCCGTTGTCCTAGAAACATGATATTTGGCAAGGAGCAAGGTCTCACAACACAAATAAAGGAAAAAGTCCGAAAGATGTCAATTTGTAATTTTATCATATTAAAAAAAATTCAAGTGTGTCAGTCTGTCAAGACCATTTTTCTCAAGGGCGCGTGAGGAAATGTAATATATTGTGATGTGGGTAAACGAACAATAAATCAGTCTCGCATGAACTGTCTTTGGATTTGCATCGATATTCCACAGTATAAATCAAATTCACTATGTTTATACCGGTCATTATTTATTTGGTGCACTCCTTCCCTCATATTCAAAACTAGCACTTCCCGCGAGGCTTCGCCCGCGTAGATGTCTGAAAATATCCCACGGGAACAAAAATCCTTACTTGTTTGTACTCTCAATATTGAGAGATTTACCATGTTATTTTAAGACCACATACTGTTTATAGGTTTTCCTGTAACCTACTGGTAAAGATCTATTTGCTGTATTTTGTTCAAAATTTTAGACTCGGTAGTTTCGGAGATAAGGGGGGGGGGGGGGATTGGTCAATTTGCGTCTATTTTCTTTAATAAATTTAAAACAATTTATTCGAAAATTATATAGGTATAAAATATAATATTTGAGACCCCCAGTAGTAAGCCCTTTTATTTGATATGTCAAACGGTATAGTTTGCAAAACTTTTTAACTTTCTTATTTGCCCCCCCAAAAGTAACCCCCATATTCAAAATTCATATATTTACTTTACCCGTCGTGTTTGGGTCACTGAAATTCATATGTGTACCAAATTTCAATTTAATCGCTCCATTAGATTAAGAGCAAATTGGCTGTGACAGATGGACATACAGACAGACAGACACACGAGTGATCCTATAAGGGTTCCGTTTTTTCCTTTGGAGGTATGCAACCCTAAAAATTAAAATGTCCAAATACGACCACCTCGGTTGCTGTCGCTAAACGCTACCGAGCAGTACGCGGCCTGGACAACGCCCTGCCCTCCGCTTGCCGCGACGCATCCCGCTAAGCGAAAACTCGTGGCCAGGCTGTTAATCTCCGCAAGCGCGATTCTCTAAGGGAACTGTTTAAGGAAAATAACATCATGACGGTACCTTATCAATATATCTACGAAAATATCATGTACGTAAGGAAAAATTTACATCTTTTTAGTAAGAGGTGAAAGGCATAATTATAGTACTAGAAAAAGGGACCTATTAGCTCAACCAGGTTTCAGACTAGCCAAAGTAGACACGTCGTTCATGGGGTACTGTTTAAAATGTTACAATAAAATACCTCCACACATACTTCAACTCAATGAGACTAAATTCAAAACTTGTATAAAACGCACACTATGCAGGCAGGCATATTATAAGTTTGGGGATTACATAACTGATAAAAATGCTTGGCTCAATGCTGGTCCTGCTCCACAACCACAACTAATTAAATAACATTTGAAGATACTGTTGGGGCTGCTGAAGATTGTAAGACTATCATTGCATTGTATAGACTCAATCTCCTTTGTACTATATAATTGCATAGCACATGTGTGAGTACTATGTGCATACTCTAAAGCTACCATTTACTGGGTACGTCTTTGTTTGACTTGAATGTGCCCTGGCGGCTGAGAGTATGTGACGCTCACTCTAATGTCTCGCTGATGGTGGCGCGTGTTGGATCATTTATCTAATCCATGCGTCAGGTTCGTGAACAAGCGCTGTCAGTGAAGACTGGTTATACCTTAGCGGCCACGGCTTATTTTAATTTAATTTAAATATTTGAATTGTTCTTTTTAACTCTTAAAATGTCGATTGTACACCATGTGTACAGATAACAATAGAATTTCAATTGTGTCTGCTAATTGGCGCGCGACGGGTTAAGGACGCTTTTAACATTCGGCATCGTTCTCACATGTAAAATTTCAACATGAATGATGTAACCATGATTTCGTAACCATATCTTGATTTAAAAGAGTGTCCGTGGAGTTTCTTGCCCGTTCTTCTCCATAGGGATCTACTACGCTTTGGAATGGGCGCCTAGCTTCATCTTTCTGACTGACCGACCCCTTGACAATTCAAAAGTGCCTGTAATTGGTTTAATTGAAATAAATGCTTTGAGTTTGAGTTTGAGTTTGAAGCATCCGGTCCTGTGGTTATCGCGTCGATCTCATGCCCGTAGCCTTCACAAGTCTATCAGTCCTGTGGAAACCCTAACCCTTGGACTATTCCTTGGGAGAATACAGATGTGATGTCATGTTCGCAGAACGTGTTTTGTCATCTTCGCAAACTATGAGACCCTTGCATGAGCGACAACCACATGCACTCGGTCTGGCGAGCACAATGAAACGACGACAAGCGTACTAGGGTGGGGCAGGGGGAGGTAGGGCACTAGTTGATGGATAGAGTCGTATTCGGCACCCTTCATCGTATATCTTGATTAATAAGTTATACTTACGTAAATTATAATAATAAAAACAAATACTGGTATTCTGCTGCATCTGGTTAGACTAGAAGACGACCACAACATAGTTGGGAAAAGGCTAGGCAGATTGACTAACGTACATTATCATGTATATTGTATGTAAGTGTTATTATAGCTGTGTGTATATGTGCATGTTTGTAGCTTACGTTAAAAGGTCTAAATAAATGTTATGTTATGAATAAAACAGAAAAAAAAAACAGAATTAAATATTATATATTTTTAATACATATTTTTTAGTATATCTCTGATTTAATCCAATCGAAAGATCCTTTTTTAATCGTTATGTTCCGGAACGCATATATCGCCCACTCTCGTGCCATTTGGACAATAGTTTCCCGACAGGTCACGTCGGCCATTACTGTTTTTATCCTGACAGTCGATATTCCCCATGTTGAATAATACAACAAGAAGAACAAAAAATAACTTCAAAATTCTCATTTCTACTAACATTGTTCTTTGAGACTGAAGACCACAGGGAATGGTCGCATATTTATATGTATTATGTACCTAATGTAACGAACCGATTTAATTATTAACGGGTTTATACCCGATAATAATTGCAAATAGACGGAACTGATCTAATTTGAAATGGGTTAATAAATAATTATTAACCCATTTCAAAGAAGATCAGTTCGTCACATTGTAATTTGCAATTATTTCAACTATCGAAGAAATGTTTATAATATTTTTAACCGACGAAAAAAAAGGAGGACGTTCTCAATTCGGCACGTACCTATATGTATATACAGGAATATTTTTTAAGGAGTGCGCAAAAAAATTTTGGAGGTTCAGTATCAGTAATAGAACACATTTCCATTATTTGTTCAAAACTTTTTTTTTTTATTTTTTTTTTTTATACGACTTTAAATCATCAAAGTATGGACACTGTCCAGTTGTCTACATACTGTCTATTCCATAGATATATGATGGTCTATTCGTAATAAAAACAATGGGCGCGAGCGCCGGATGGCGCGCACGTGGCGGTCTGCTCATCGCATGCGCTATCGTGACCTCGCGTCCAACCGCTTTTGCTCGCAACCCCCGTGCCGCGTGTGAGTTACCGGTCACGATGTCGGACTTTAGGAACCGCGAGTTTTATGAGTGGTGAGAGTGTATTTATTAAGTTGTGAAAGTTTACGAGCAGCTCGCAGAATGTATGCGACGGAGAGCGTACCTCGAATGCTCTTTGGGGAGAAGTGAAACGCCGGGTTTATGTAGAGGCCCAAAACCTAGATGACCTAAAGTTTAGGATAATTAACGCTTTTGATGAAGTGAAAAGTAACATTAGTATTCTAAACAAACTAAATAACAATTCATTTAAACGTGCACGTCTATGCCTAGAAAGAGGAGGACTTCATTTTGAACAATTATTAAAATACAGTGATTAGTGACATGCAGGGTAAGCAATTATTTTTAATTAATAATTTTAGGGAATAGGTTATTTTTGATTGAACATTATTGTAAATACTTAGTTGATTCCAATTTTTTAAATACGCCCTAATGCAGAAGTATGCATGTATGTAAAGTCAATAATTTTAATTTTATTAAGTTTTTAAAAGTGTCATAATTTAATTGCTTTATTTTCTGCATTTTGATGGAACTAAGCCCATGAAAGTATGAAGGAAAAATTGGAATTACTCTTCAAAACTTCACATCGCGGCCTAATTTAAAAAAAGTCTAATTCGAACCTGATAAATTCAGCGATCTACCTATGTTGTAACCCACGGAAATACCTTCCTACGCCTGTGAATGAAAAACAAACGAGCGCACAGCTGATAAGTAGATACTTATGCGCATTTAGCTGCGTCACGCGCCGGCGAGTGGCCATAAAGTTAATTTGAAAGTAGACATCTTTCTTTATCGATAACTTTATTTTTTTGTACTAAGACATATCAGAATAAAAAATACATGTTTAATAAAACTCATCTAAGTTTATTTTGTCAAAGTTTGCGCACTGAATAAAAAATAATCCTATATATATTTTTATGTATGACCACGAACAACTTTTTACAGAGTCGTCCGGTTTGAAAAATTTTTATTTTGTTCGATACCTCAAAGTTGGTCCCATATAAAACTTATTAACTTTGCTTGGGTAGTTTTGAGTTGGCTTCAATAATACGTATTATTTCCCCACTTTTTATGTGGATTATGTTCTATTTTATTTTGCAGGCAGTGGTATTAGAATTTGTGTAGGGTAAGTACCACAACTGAAAATGAAAAATAAAAGCTTTTTACAAAAAAATACAACCGATTTCCAGAAACAGCACTACAAAGTGAAAATAACTTAAATTTCGAAAGTCGGTGGCAAAACGAAAATACATTTAACCCGACACCGACTCCGAAATTAAAGTTATTTTTCACTTTGTAATGTTGTTTTTGGAAGTCGGTTGTATTTTATTGTATTTTTTTTTTTAATATTAATTGTTTCAGTTAGGTGACAACCTCTGATGCTGATGCTTGAAATGATATCTTAAGCGTGATAATGGTTATAAGTGTTGCGATTAAAAATTTAAGCATCAAAATATAACACAAAGAGTAAAGACAAAACAAAGAGCGAAGTAAAGGTTTTCAAGGTGACATATTTTGTATTCCTCACGTCGCACTATGTGGGGAATCCCTGCAAAGAGTATCTGGGCCACTGGGTCACTGAAGACCTTAAAGATAACTGTGACATTGAAAGGGAACGTAGGTCGCTGGCTGTCCGTTGTAACATGCTGGCCCGCAGGTTTGTACCATGTACGAAGGCAGATAAAGTAACGCTTTTCAAAGCTTACTGTCAGTCCTTCTACATGTGCAGCCTGTGGGTCAGCTTTACTCAGCGGGCATGGAGCGACCTATGCGTTCAATATAATAATGCACTGAGGGTTACTGCTGCGACTGCCGTGGCGTTGTAGTGCGTCAGGGATGTTCGAAGATAATGACGTTGATGGTTTCAATATAATAATGCACTGAGGGTTCCGTTATTTCCTTTTGAGATACGGAACCCTAAAAAATATCAAAATGCCGGTGAGTACTATTGCTGTCGGCTTCGTTAAGCGTCTTTTTACACCCGTTATTTAAAATGAAATGAAAGAACTGTTTCAAACTAAAACTCTTTATTTGACACTATCAGATATCATTGGGAATTTATTCTTCAAACACGATAATTAGTAATGTATATCTGAGTTTCCTTCATGATCTTATATAACTTCTTGACATGAACCGTCATCGGCTGTATCTGTAACCATAGAAATATTAAAAAAAAAACTTCTTTTCTATATCTATGATCTGAACCCTCAGGGCACCAGTCTGCATCCAGTGCGCAGTTGATACTTCCCATGTTGACTACCAAATTATGAAGGACAAGTTTAACAGCCTCATTTTTTGTTTTTTTTTTTTATTCTCTCCAACAGATCCTTATGACTCTTGAAGCTCACTGGCATATTAAATCCAGTCTATCCCTATACTATTAAACGAGCAATATTTGTATATATATACCTATATATGTATAAAAGAACAGTCTAGTGTCGGATCGCATCGAGGCAACATCGGGGTTACTACGCCACGGAACTGTAATCGATTCGTTGTGCTTATTGATTGTGTTAGATTGTGATTTTAAACACCGTGTATCGCACCCAGTGTGTTTTCATTGCACGAAACCCGTCTTCTGCCCACATGTCTGGCCCAGGGAAGTGGTCGTTGTATTTTCGATTATTCCCAATTTTACCATTTGATACAAGAGGTGATCTTGTCGTGACGTGATCTTAGAGCTATACTCTGACTTTTTTATTAACGGTTGTCCTACAACGCGTGTTAACACTCGTGAGTTAGAGATAAGATTGATCAACTCTAATCGTACAGTGCAAAGACATCCTTACAGACTATCCCCGGATGAACATCGAATCATACGCGATAGGATTAACGAATTGTTGCAATCTGAGATAGTTAGACCCAGTAGTTTGCCGTTTGCTGGTCCAGCCCTTTTGGTTACAAAGTATGATGGATCAGACCGTATGTGCATAGATTATAGAGAGCTTCTCTTAAAATGTCGATTGCACACCATGTGTGCAGATAACAATAAAATTTCTAATGTTTCTGCTAATTAGCGTGCGACAAGTTAATAACAATACAGTGCCAGATCGTTATCCGTTACCGTTGAGGCCATTAGAACTTTTATAGGTAAGGTAGCACGTCCATTTCATTTAACAACAATGACGATATTATAAACTTTGATGACGTTATGAGATTAGTATCCGAAGGCATTGAGAAGTTGCGTTACGATAAAAGTCGTTTTGATAGTACAAAGGCAAGCGTGTAGGTTTTCTGTCGGTGAATTCGTGCTTATTGAGAACGAAGAGCGTAATCAAACTAGGCTTGGCGTGAAGTATAGAGGGTCATTTCAAATTTTTTTGTGTTAGATGGCGATCGATACGTTTTAAAATCCCTAGTTAACAACCGTACTTGCAAATACGCTCATGACCGTCTTCTTAAGATGCCCGACGAACAAGTAGAAATTGAGATTGTAAACGAAAAAGATGATGAGTTGGCATCACTTTAGTTTGTGTAAACAGGTTCTCGGTTCAGAGGGTCGGAGACCGTACCAGGGTATCCTAGCCATAGCCCGTTAGAAATCGGCATCTACTTGCTAGACCGTGGGTACGTGGTACGCGGTAGCCCTGGGTAGTATGGTCGGGTCTAGCCTCGAAGCCAAGACCGTAGAATCAAGGGTTGACTCGGAGACTATACCTGAGTATCGTAGTGGACGGTAGCTCTGGGTGGTATAGTCGAGTTTTGCCTAGAAGCAAAAACCGTAGAGTCAAGGGTTGACTCGGTATTCCCGTGGGGAATAGTGTGTGAGTGTTGTTGACCATGAATGACCTGAGGTTTTATTTTCTTTGTTTAATTTAATGTGGAATCATTGTGCTTGGTCTCGGTAATCTAGAAACCCGATAGTTCCGATTCGTAGATTAGTCTTTAATTCTAGTCTTTGATTCTAAACCTAGTCTTTAATTCCTAATTTGAATGTTATTTGCAAATTGGTTGAAAACAAAACGGATTTAAAGTCAAGTTCCTTTATCTCATTAGTCTTCGTATGAGTCAGGATTGGACGAGCAGAAACTGTGGCCAAATTTTGTATTTTCCAGAAAATCAGAGTATAACTGACGAAATCGAGGTTGAGCAAAGTAGTAGTTGCAACAATGAGGAGAATATTTAAGTTTGCATGATGATTGGACTATACCAGAGGTTGTCCTGTAGCCGTAGCTCAATAGAAATCGGCGTCTACTACTGAAGTAGTTCGTGAATACGCGATAAGCAGTCAACTCTGGCGAGGTCGGGTTTTAGTGAAAACCATAGAGTCCATAAGAGACTCGGCACTCCCGTGGGGGTTCGCGTAAAGGAAAGATGAGTAACTGGAGGTTACTGGGCTATGCGTAGCCAGAGATCACATGCAGAACTTAAGTGTGTTGATTTATTTGGTTTGATTGTGTCACTTTTTTGAGATAGCGCAATAAGTGTGTAGTCAGTTGTATTTTGAATTTCCTGATTATCGATAAGATGTAAATTTTCTTCTAATATGTCATAAAGGGATAGTTTAGTTTAAATTAAGAGTTCTGGCAAATTTCGACTTTACGAGTATTAAATTGTGATAAATCAGACGTCCACAAACTGATTTTTATGGTTTAGGTCAGGAGTAATCGAGCTATGTGATATTTTGCGATGAATATTGTTTCCGAGTAACACACGAGGACGTGTGTATCGCAGGATGGCCGTGTCGGATCCGGTCAATAGTACGGACGCGTAACGAATCGCAGACGCGCCATAGGCGACATCACGTGAGGTGCCCACGCCTACAGCGCGCTTCTACAGAGTCGTGATGTTTTAACCTGATGGCGAGAAGAACAGTCTAGTGTCAGATCGCATCGGAGCAACATCGGGGTTACTACGCCGCGGAACTGTATTCGATTCGTTGTGCTTAGTGATTGTGTTAGATTGTGATTTTAAACACCGTGTATCGCACCCAGTGTGTTTTCATTGCACGAAACCCATCTTCTGCCCACATGTCTGTCTAAATCTAACTGAGTAAATCCTGACGTCCCGACATATTATTTGCAATCACGTTCTCGAAATCGGTTCGAACCATTTCGATGAAAGTTGCAATATAGGGGTTTACGGGGGCGAAAAATCGATCTAGTTAGGTCTCTTATCTGGGAAAATTCGTTTTCTCCGTATTTTTACGCAAAAAGTTTCGGTTCTTAAAATTGCCGCCGCCGCCCTATGCATACTTTTTAATCGTGAGGTTGAAAAAAGTTCGTTTTGTGATAATTATTTTTTCAATTTAAGAATAAAATAAAACCTACTCGATACTTTTTTTAGAACTTTTAGTTTTCATTTGTCTAAAAAAGCTAAAAAATTGTGGCGGGTAGACGGTAGTGCCATCCCCGAATATTAGACTTTTTTGCGTAGAAATGAAACTAAATCAATGCCGAGTATACATATTTCATATACTGGATCTCGTTTACAAATATTATTGCCAGTGTATGAAACACATTCGGCATTGATTTAGTTTCGCGTGGCGCCACGCGGGCAACACCTGTGCTTGAGGAGAGATGTTTTATAAACTTAACAAAAGACCAAAGAGTTTATGATACTGTATTTAAAAAAAAACTTTTGTCTTTTGATAAATCTCGATTAGTTTTTCCATCATTTCACTTCTGTTGATGTGAATACTAAACATCAACTGTCCTAAAAAGCCCTCATTGCTGTCTCCCATTTAATTATTCATAAAAGTTAAAAGTAAACACTTATTTACTTTTTTTAAAAGGTTAATGAGTTTTTGTACATTTGGTGGTTTGATGAGAAATTAGAACTGATGACACACATAAATCATTTAACGAATCCGACAAGGCTGTTTGGGCATCGTTCTTTTGCCTGTCCATTTGCATGAACCAAACTAAAGTTTTTGGCGCCAACAAAAACGTTAACGTATTGACAACTAGGTACTAACAGATAAACTCTTTTTGTTCCTAATATTTATGCGTTCAAACAGTTATTTCGCTTAGCTGATATATATATTTTTTTTAAGTAGATATCATAAACAAAATAGATCTACCTACCTATTGTGTCATTTCTGGGAAAATTCGTTTTCTCTATTTTCACCCGAGCAGAGCTCGGTCGCCCAGGTACTACCACACTAAATCAATAATTGGTTACGATTAATGCAATTTAAATTTATTTTTAGTAATAAGTAGTGAATAATGTTTATGATTTCGTTAGTAACAATTAATCAGGTCAGGTAGTGGTCAACTGCGAGCCTCTATTTTGTATTACATCACACTAATATTATAAAGGCGAAAGTTTGTGAGTGTGTGTGAGTGTTACTTCTTCACGCTTAAGCGGCTGGACCGATTTGGATGACATTTGGAATGTAGATAGCTTATACCCTGTAGTAACACAAAGGCTACCTTTTGCCCTACTTTTTTTACTTTTTATGGTACTTCTTATCCCGGTCTAGGCGAGTGAAACCGCGCAAAAACAATTTTATTTGATTACTAGCTGCGCAGCTAGTAATAAAATAAAATTGTTTTTGCCCGTGCCTTCAGTGCCGTAGATTAACTGAAGCAGTGCATTTTTTGGCATCAAAAGTAGTTTGTCACTTTCAATATAAACTATACCTACACATTATGTTTGTGAAAAATGTTGTGAAGAGGTCTATTAAATGTCGACCGTGATTTTTGCGATAAATGGCCAACTTTGGCGTTCTTATTCTGAGAAACTGAAAGACTTCGACAACTTTGACTTATTGAGTGGTGGACAATAGTTATTAGTAAAGTCACAGTAAAATATTTTTACTCTGGCAAAGTTTATAGCGGCCTCGCTTTTCGCAATTTTTTTCTAATCGATTTATATATGAAAAGCCAAAATTCCGAAGCAAGTTTCTCAAAATCGGCGCGTCGGCATTTTTTAGAACTCTTGGATTAAACTATTGTATCTATGACTTCTAAAAAATGCCGTCGCGCAATTTATGAGAAACTTGCTTCGGAAGCAAGTGAAATGGTTAAGCTGCGCTTGCAACGGTTGGTCCGTGGACGAGTGACCATCTTTACATACCGAAACCCCTCCGTACCTCGGAAAGCACGTCAAACCGTTGGACCCTGCTGTCATATGTGGATCTTTGACAGTCGTTACGGGTCGTCAGAAGCCCGAAAGTCTGACAGGCCTCCTCACTATAATGATACTATCCATGTGCAAGCAGAAATCTACACCGCGTCTTAGATCTTATAAGAAGATTCAGTGTGCTCCAAGAAATTAATCTCAATAAACATTGCGGTATTGAAGAGCATTAATCCCCAGCAACAAGAATCATTAACAGACACATAATTACCAGAAACGATTAAATCATCCAGATAGAGCAAAACAGAATTCTGTAATTTGGGAGACAATTGGCTGTCACTGCCTAACT
Source organism: Cosmia pyralina (assembly GCA_946251885.1). Lineage (NCBI taxonomy): Eukaryota > Metazoa > Arthropoda > Insecta > Lepidoptera > Noctuidae > Cosmia > Cosmia pyralina. Next base: position 1,739,867 of record OX276345.1, read on the forward strand.
TTGCCAATGACGACTAGTAATCAATCTTTTTCAGAACGGATCCCTTAACAGTCCAATGAATGGCGGCAGGGTTTCAGAGAGACATTAGAACTATTCAGTAATTCCACATCGGATTTGTTAACATCTATCTGTCTTGTAGAGGATAGATTTATAGATCGAGTGAGGACAATGAAATATTTGGCCCTTTTTGGAAATGGGTTGGATGTTTCTGAAGATAGAATTCGTCTCCATACATTGGTACATGTAGTTTACATTTATTCAAGTAATAAGGGTTAGGTCAAGGTCATTTACATTTTGTTATACTATAAGCCAATCTTTACAATCATGGCTAAGAAAAGGCTTTATACATTATTAGTCCTTATATGCTTACCTATACTCCTTATATTAGTGCCTTTTGTGGATATTTTATATAATTATCCATTCAGATTTGTAATGAAAATCATGTCATTTGGTTTAAGTAAGTTTTGTTTATTTTTATTTATTATTATTTTCTATCCTTTCATATACTTTGACTATTTTATAAATGTGAGAACGTTGTAGGCTTTGTAGACTCATAGATGCTTCGCTATATTGACCAATTCCTATTTTTTGTTTAGTACTTAGTACTTGATGTCAGGTACACTGTCCTCCCATACCTATTAACAATACAATCTGCCTAGCCTTTACCCAACTATGTTGGGGTCGAATTCCAGTCTAATCGGATGCAGCTGAATACCAGTATTTTACATGGAGCGACTGCCTATCTGACGTCCAAAACCCAGTAACTGGGTAATAAGATACCCCTTGGTAAGACTGGTTGTCAGACTCAGATTTCTGACGACCCGTAACGACTGTTATAGATCCACGAATGACAGCCGAGATCAACGGCTTAACGTGCTTTCCGAGGCACGGAGGAGTCTCGGTATGTAAAGATAGTCACCCATCTACCGACCAACCTTGGCAAGCGTAGCTTAACTTGATGGATCGACCCGTGCGCCTGTTAACCTATTAACAATGTACTTACCTACATAATTTGAACCATGTAACAGCCAATCATTTTTAAAGAAGTTACCGTGGACTTCTTGCCTTCTCTTCTCCATAGGAAACGACCAAGTGGAACCCTGCACCTAATTTCTGACGTTCCATAGGTGCCCATGTAAGTTTATGTGAAATAAAATATTTTGAATTTGAATTTTATGAACAATGAGGAGCTCGTGGCTTAGTAAAAACAGCCGCACGGGTCGATCCATCAGGTTAAGCTACGCTTGCCGGGGTTGGTCAGGCCCAGTTATGCACACATGCACACACACACACACATACACATACACACACACATATACATGTTATGGCACATGCGGCATCTGCTGGCCAGCTACCTGGACGACCGGGCGATCGTCCTGGTGGACAGAACTGGCCAAGTCCGGCGATACGCCGTCGGGGCCGGCGTTCCGCAGGGCTCGGTCGTGGGACCTCTCCTGTGGAACGTCGGCTACGACTGGCTCTTGAGGGGAACTCTCCTCCGAGGCACGAGTGTCGTCTGCTACGCGGACGACACTCTCCTCACCGCCCGGGGAGGGAGTTTCCGGGAGGCGGCCAACTTGGCCTCGGCGGGCGGATCCTTGGTGGCAGGGAGGATCCGCCGCCTGGGTTTGACGGTGGCGCTGCACAAGACCGAGGCCGTGTTTTTCCACGGACCTCGGCAGCGCCCCCCACCTGACGCCCACATCTTCGTGGAGGGCGTCAGGATCGAGATCAAGGCCCAGATGAAATATCTGGGCCTCGTACTCGACAGCAGGTGGCGCTTCGGCCCGCATTTCAGCGGGCTGTCGTCGCGCCTGCTGAAGACTGCAGGGGCGCTCTCGTGGCTGCTGCCCAACTCGGGCGGGCCCAGCGCGCGATGCCGGCAGCTCTACGCCGGCATCTTGAGGAGCATGGCCCTCTACGGTGCCCCCATCTGGGAAGACTCCCTCCGAAGGAGGGAGAACGCCGCCGCATTGCGGGCGCCACAGAGGGCCATAGCCCAGCGGGTCGCGCGGGCCTACCGGACGGTGGGTTTTGCGGCGGCCTGTGCTCTGGCCGGCACCCCCCCTTGGGAACTCGAGGCGTGGGTGCTCGCCAGAGTATACGAGTGGACGGCGGGGCGGAGGGCGAGAGGAGAACGCCCGGCCCCGGAAGAGCGCGAGGCCCTCCGACGGGAGTCGCGAGACGCCATCGTCGTCCACTGGACGGGAGAACTCGCCACTGCAGTCTTTGGCCGCCGGACCCTCGATGCGCTCGGGCCAGTGCTGCGAGACTGGCTCGAGCGGTCGCACGGGTTCCTCTCCTTCCGTCTGACGCAGGTGCTGTCCGGACACGGCTGTTTCGGGTCGTACCTGCACCGAATCGGACGGGAGGAGACGCCGTCGTGCCACGGTTGCGGCGCGGCGGAGGACACGGCGCAGCACACCCTCGGGTCGTGCCCGTCGTGGTCCGAGACGCGCCGCGATCTGGTCGCGGTGATAGGACCGGACCTCTCGCTCCCCGGCGTGGTTAACGCCATGCTGGTGGATGAGAGGTCTTGGGCGGCGGTCGCCTCCTTCTGCGAACACGTCATGTCCCAGAAGGAGGCGGCGGAGCGGGCGCGGGAGGATGATCCTCACGCGGCGCCGCTCCGAAGGCGGAGGAGGGGTCGAAGAAGACGTGAGTTTGATACTCATCTCCGACTCCTCCCAGGTGGAGGCCAGCAGGCAACGGGTGCGGGGGCACCCTTGCCTGTATCGCACGGACCTCCACCGGTGCCGGACGGGAATGGTCAGGTGCTCCCGGCCATTCCCGTAGCCCCTCAACCTGCTGGGGGGCAAGCGGGGCCCGCCAGCTAGGCGGGCATGCGCCGGGAGGGTTGTGGATGTAAAGGCTGAGCCAGTTTCCCATGACCCTCCCGTCACGGCGATGCGGGAGCGCCGCTGGGTCGTTTAGTGGGTATACCAGATTTACCGGGGAGTCCCACATACCCCACCCATCCCCCGACGGGTGGGCATGCGTAAGCATTTTTCCCAGCGTCAAAAAAAAAAAAAAAAAAAAAGGCCCAGTTATAGGCCCCCCCCCCGAAGGGTTCCCGCATTGTCGAGGCGGGGGGGCTCAGTAGCCGTGGCTTGGTCACCCACGGTGAAGCGAAGAGGAACCTGAGCGGGGGCCGCTCGTCAGGGCTTTTGCCGATAAGCCGACGACGTAGCGGCCAGCGGGTAGGTTGCGGTGGCCGTATGGGCGACACCGCAACTGAGGCGGGCCGCGGTGTCTTATGGGAGGCATCGCGGCTGAGGATTGGAGGCCGCGGCGGGAGAGGAGTGCCGGTATTGCCATTATTTATTGACCTTGGCATATATTGTTATAATGACGTGTTTTGTTGACATTTAATGACGTTTTAATGTAAAATTTAAATTTTTTTTTTTAATTGTGTGACTGATAATTTTGTAATTTTGTATTATTGTTTTGTTGACATTTTTGTTTATTTGAATTACATTGACATTTTATTTTATTTTATTCTCTGACCCTTTTCAATTTGTATTCGTCCATTCATTTAATTTATTCCGATGTGTTATGGGGCAGTATTGTGAAATTTAATTTTATCATGTAACAGTTATGGGTTTTTGCCTGAATTAAATGAATTTTATTTTTTTTTTTTTTTTTTTTTTTATTGCGGTGCGCCGCTCTCCCTACCTTCCGCGGCCTTGACGGGGCCGCCACCGTTTGATGGCGGACGCGGTGGGGCCGCAGGGGAAGAGGAGTGTCGGTATGACGTCGGCCGCTCTCCCTATCCTCTGCGGCCGAAATGGCGGCGGAGCGCGCGCGGGAGGACGACCCTCACGCGGCGCCGCTCCGAAGGCGGAGGAGGGGTCGAAGCAGACGACTCCTCCCAGGTGGGGGCCAGCAGGCAACGGGTGTGGGGGCATCCTTGCCTGTATTGCACAGGCCCCCACCAGTGTCGGACGGGAATGGCCAGGTGTTCCCGGTCATTCCCGTAGCCTCCCATCCGGGGGGGCATGCGGGGCCCGCCAGCTAGGCGGGCATGCGCCGGGAGGGTTGTGGACGTAAAGGCTGAGCCGGTTTCCCATGGCCCTCCCACCACGGCGATGTGGGAACACTGCTGAGTTTTAGTGGGTATACTGTCATTCCGACAGGAGTCCCACATACCCCGTCTCGTCCCCCACGAGCGGGGATGCATAAAGCATTTCTCAGCGTCAAAAAAAAAAAAAAAAAAAAGGCCCAGTTATAGGCAGTCGCTCCATGTAAAATAATGGTATTCAGCTGCATCCGGCTAGATTGGAAGCCGACCCCAACATGGTTGGAAAAAGGCTAGGTAGATTAATTGAATTTTATGAACAATCTACAAACTCTTGATTTTGTCGAAAAGTCACTATAATTTTTCGGTCATGTTATTTAGTATGACCAACCACCCCGTTTACAAAGCATGACGCCTGTAGTACCTTTTTTTTTTTTTTTTGTTGGCCTACATTGTGTCTCACTGCTGGAGAAAGGCCTCCCCTTTTTCCTTCCAAACCTCCCTGTCTTGGGCGATCTCGGGCCATGTTGGTAGGTACCTACGTCTACGTCTGCTCGTACCAGCAGCCAGGACCAACTTGCTGGCCAAAACCCCTCTGACTCGAGCAAATCGCACCATCAATTATATTCAGATCGAAATTGATATTTACATGTCACTGGGGTGAATTCGCATAAGCCGGTCTATTCTGTAAAAATCTCACCGTGAAAACTTAGGTGAAGTGATCTTAAAGTGAACTGTCAACAGTGTCAACCATCATCAGGTGGAATGACGGCTCACTTCACGCTCACTTCACCTTAGATATAACGGTGAGATGTTTACAGAATAGCACTACAGTACTATTTGTTTAGACATATGTTACAAACAATGATCTTTATTTGTATTTTCTACTTCGGGTGTGTGAATTGACTATCGCATTAGGTTAAGACCAGGATAGTGTTAAGGCATTTAAATACTCGTAAATAAATAAAATTTTAGCAGTTCAAGAAGGGTGATCGCATACTATAGTCTGATTTTTAATTCGACGGAATTCTGACAGCTGTAATTCTTTGACACTTCAGATATCCTAAACCTTTTCTGTCTTGTACTTTTTATAAGTTATATAAATTACTATAATTTTTTGGATATAAAATAACAAAAAATATGAAAGATAATGAAATCAAGTAAATATGACTATGTAAATAGTGTTTGTTCTGTGCATTCAATGCACACTAACTAAAATATTAATTTTATATGGTTATATGGAGAAAAGAGAAAGAGAAAATATTTTTTAAATTTACATATTTATTTAGGTATCACTAATATCATCATCGTTGTCTGTCTGTAGTTACAAGATGCGAAGATTTTACAAACAAAAAGATATTGCTAAAACCAGTTTGTAACCTATGGATTAGTGGACAGGGATTCCTGTGATCGAAAAATAATTACCTTACTAATTATTGTAACTTCGATAATAAAAATCTGATTACCATTTTAAAATTATCAGTCAATTTTTATGTTTTAGTTTTCTAATTGGAACCTTAAATTCAAGAAAGGTTTTTCTCTTAAATGCGTTCCGTTTTTAGTAGGACCGTTTTATTATTGGAAACACTTCTGAAATCTCAGAATACCGTCGAATTAAAAATCAGACTGTAGTTTGCTTATTGAAAATAAAGTATTTTACAGATCACGTTATTTGATTACTGATGTACTAAAGTTGTCAACATTCTGCTAACATGGCTTAGTCTTCAGCTTACTCAGTAAGGTTAGATGCAGTAACGATAAGTACTGGCTTACATTTTTAACTAACACGCAATCTCGTGGATGTCACCCGGAGCTCCTGAATTATTCAACATTTTACTTTTCATCGGTTTTTGGGGTTCCGTAGACGATGGGTTTAAAATGGAATATTTGACTTTTACTTTGGCTTTTAGCGATAAGACCGCCCATTGTGTCACTCGTATGTAAAATTTCAACATTGTAAAATTGTAACCAGTAATTTAAATGGTGTGCATAATAAAGAGTATTCTATTCTATTCTATTCTATTCTATTCTATTTGACGTTACCTACATGCGTTAGTTTTTTTTTTACATATTTAGGGCAAGGGGATACTGACAGTCTGTTCTGTAAAAATCTCGTCGCGTCTAAAGCTGGGCACTCAGGTCAGTCCATTTGGATTAAATCAAATAGATGGGCGCCGCCAAAATACTAAAATACTTGCATACAAAATTGATTCGTGTTGCCTTATAAATAAGGTGCATAATCGTATGCCACATATGCCACGGTTTTCGCACTCACAGAGAAAATGGCGCGACGCCAAACGGCGTGAGGCTATAGATTACGGTGCGCACGGAAAATCCGTGGATTGACGTCGCGCTAGAATATAGATTGAAGAATTACTCGTAACACTCACGATCAAATTTTAGGTGTATAACAAAGGCGTTTTGGCGCGATGGACTGAACGCGAGTGCCCAGCTTAAGCTGTCTTTTCACATGATGCTAGGGAGGGAGGGATTGACACTATTGACTGCTCACTTCACCTTAGTTGTCACGGTGAGATTTATACAGAATCAACTGGCTGATACACATATTTTCAATACGTGCCTCCAACTCAAAACCTTTAAAACTAACAATTTAATGGTTTACCCACTTTGAGTCGAGTTGGTATTAAATATTTTAAGTATGTGACAGCAATTTGAAGTTCCAATTATAGTTACTAAAATACATAATGTTGAGACTGAGTCCGTGCCTCGGAAAGAACATTAACCCGTTGGTTCCTTGATGCCCAAAATAGTCTGACTACCAGTCTTACCAAGGGGTATCGTGTTACTAGTAACTGAGTTGTGGAGGTCAGATAAGCAGTCACTCTTTGTAAATACTGGTAGGTATCAGCTGCATCCGGTTAGACTGGAAGCCGACTGCATGTAAAAAGGCAGGCAGATTTCTTGAGGTTGAGACCCTTGTTTAGGGTTTTTTTAGTGGCTGCCAACATCCGGAACCCGCATAGCCAGTTTTATTTATTCAAAAATTATTATACATTCTTTTGCATAATTCCATTATGTTGTACATTTTTCATATCAGACATCTTTCACGCCATGTATAATTGTTTACAAACGTTTTTTGTGAATGTCGGCTCGCTTGTAACTTCCAGTAGTTTCGTGTTCTATGGTGATTGAACTTGGATATTTTTTCAATGGATTTAAAATGGCGCGTAAACGTTCTATGACGAAACATGTAGTGTGTAATTTGTGTATAACTACAGAACTAAATCATTATATTTTTGTAGTTTTGTCATCGTCCGTCATAAAGCTTTTGTTGCTCGAAGGGGCAGGCACAAGTGTATAGGTGCGCCTGAATTTCGTCAGTTGTCCTCAAGTCACAAGAAATAGAGCCAATGAGGGCTTTCATGAAAACTCATGCCACCAGTTGGCGCCACTTTAACAAGAGATCTTCCATTTCGACAATGATTTTACTATGATGACTTTCATCATTCGTTTCATTCATTCGTTCATCATTCAGTCATTAATAAAGAAAATATAGATATGCTTTGACACTTTTGGCATGTGTTTGGACCTGATACCTCAGTGCTGCCATCTAGTGAACATCATTACAGAAAACCTTCATTATTGAGAAAAACAGCCGGACTCACAAATCTAGACGACGGCTGCTAAAGCAATTCTAAATGCAAAGATACACACGCGCACATTCCTAATCGCACGCGCTCTACGTCGCAGCGTATGATGCTGCGACATACAGCGTCCATTTTTTTACCCTTTGGCCTCGTATAAGAATTTATGTTTTGTTTATAAAGAGTGTATCAGAAAGATGTGGTCAAATTTAAGGGTGTGGTACAGAACATCAAATTGTACAACTTTCTCCATAGGACCAACATCGTAGTCGAGAAAAATTATCAGCTCTCCCGTACAAAACTTCAATACCTACTCGATACAAATTAATGGGGCGGCTGATTATTTTTTCGCGATTACGATGTTGGTCCCATGGAGAAAGTTGTTCAGTTTGCTGGTCTGTACCACACCCTTAAATTTGACCCTTAAATTTGAATTTGAAAGGTGTGACCAGAGGAGCTCGTGGCTACGTAATAACAGCTGCACGGATCGATCCATCAGGTTAAGCTACGCTTGCCAGGGTTGGTCCGTGGATGGGTGACCATCTTTACATACCGAGACTCCTCCGTGCCTCGGAAATCACGTTAAGCCGTTGGTCCCGGCTGTCATTCGTGGATCTTTGACAGTCGTTACGGGTCGTCAGAAGCCCGAAAGTCTGACAATCAGTCTTACCAAGGGGTATCATATTACCCAGTTTATGGGTTGTGGAGGTCAGATAGGCAGTCGCTCCATGTAATATAATGGTATGGAAGCCGACCCCAACATGTTTGGGAAAAGGCTAGGCAGGCTTTCTGGTACACTCTGTATAAGTAATTACTTATTTATTTCTTTTTTCTGTTTGTTTCATAATAATGAGTTTGTGTTCTTCCTGCAGTTCTACTCCCAATACCTAAATCGTTTCACTTATCTCTTTCTATACATAATTCCAAGTTGACACATGGCGAGACAAAAGAAGCAGAAAAAGCGCTTCAAACAGCACAGACCGGCCGCAGCTCGTTTGTACTAGCCAGCCCGGACGGCAGACTAATTTCCAGCAGTTTAATTTCCACTAGAGCACGGAATAAGTCAATGTATGGAAGTGTTCCTAACTGACTATTCAAAGCGCGGACAGATCCTTTTTCCAGACGGATTTGATTTGGCGAGTACATTCAAAGGGCTTGAAACATTTGAACTACACATCGGTATGTGAACGGTCGAGAGACTCACACCTTTTTATTATGTGGCTTACAATTGCGGGAATTTGTGTGGTAATTGAAATTGTTGCAAAACCTGCGCGGTACTGATATTCAGCTATATGAATATAGCTCTGATACTACTCTCTGACTCTAACTCTGATACTGATAATAATAATAAGTATACCCAATACTGGTAATCAGCTGCATCCAGTTAGACTGGAAGTCAACCCCAACATAGTTGGGAACAGGCTAGGCAGATTGATTGACCTGCGCAGTAATAATATACATAAATAACTATTTATACACCAGGTTTCTGAATTGTGAATTTGAAGTTGAGAACTATTCAAACTCTTATTAATAAATTTTTGGTTCTAGGACATGTCGGTATCCTCACGATGTCTTCGTTCACCGTTTTGAGAGCAGTGGTGATGAAAAAATTTACACAAAGTAAAGCGCCTCCTGAAATGAGATCCCTGATTTTATGATTATTCCCAGAATTTGCTAACCACATAAAATCCGAGTTATGAAAATGGAATAGTTCTCATAAAGACAGTTATTAACAAGGCAACACTGTCGCATTTAGGACCTCTACCCTCATAAGTTTAGACCCTCGTTTTTCAACAATATAGTAGATATTTCCACATTTATGATGTGAAAATTACATTGAAATGTTGTGTTAGTCGCTTTTATTAGTTACCTACAGTACGTCAAGTGTGAGTTTTGTCAATTCGTAAATAGAAGTCCACTGAAATTTTATTCGACTTGCCAAATGTCTATGCACATTGCATCCAAAACTATTCATTGAAGCATGGTAGAACAAAGTCATGTCTATGCTTAGTCAAGTAAGTACATGGCGTACACCATCATTTTTTTTCAAAATATCTCACAAGAAAAATGAACATTCTTTCAAATTCGCACGATTTGAGAAAACCATGACAAAATGCACCTAACCTTTCACTTAATAGGAACACGAATAAAAACCCGGATCACACAGATTATAGTTCCCAATACAAGCAGTTACTACCGATTCACTTTGGGATACCGGTGTACCCCAATAATTTTTGTTGAACGTCCCGGGGTTCTATAGTCAACAAATTAGTAAAATTTCTGCGGACTTTTATCCGAGTAAGGTTTGGCCACACTATAGCGGTCACCCTCAGCCGACAACGGTTAGTTTATTGACGTATCGAAATATAGAAAGTGGTTCTATAACGGCTTGGATGTTTTTGAGCAAATAGTGGATGTTTGTTATGAGGCAATCAAGACAGAATGACTGGTCATTGAGATATTTTAGCTAAGAATTACTTTGTCTTTTGGAGTGAAGTGCCATAGCGCACGTTATACTCTGCACACTTGGCGAATGAGAGCTAGACCGTAAAAAGTGTAACATTTTGTCCGTCACGACACTTTTGCTATAGTACGTGTATTTTTTCCATTTAGATACTGTCAAACGATGTTAATCACACTAATCACACTAATATTATAAAGGCGACAGATTGTGTGTGTGTGTGTTTGTTACTTCTTCACGCTCAAACGGCTGGACCGATTTGGATGAAATTTGGTATGTAGATAGCTTAAACCCTGGATTAACACATAGGCTACTTTTTATCCCGGTCTGCGCAGGTGAAACCGCGGGGCGCAGCTAGTTTAATATTAAAGTCCTTATAAGGTTTTAATATTACAGAAAAACTAACTCCGCTGCAACCAGGTAAATCCCATGACAGTTCTTGATTTTTTTTAAATGTGCCTGGTGAAATGTTGTTAAAACTTCGTAGATAAGGGTGAAATATTCTCGTACAAGATTAACAATGACAAGAGCAGCTAAATCAAAATAGGTTAGGTCTTTGTTTACAAATACATTATTATACTTTTCCAAAATACGCTCACAATTTGTCCCTCTCTATTCTAAGATCAGCACGGCTACAAATATGTTTTCATTTACAATTTCTCATAAATCAACGCATCACTGTTCTCTCGACTTTACCTGTCTAGCATTTTATCTCCGCTGGCGAGACTTCAAAAAGTAATATAGACTAGTCACATTTTTACTAGGCGCTCTAAAGCATCTAGGTAAGATGTGTTAAAAGGGAGAAGTGTATAAAGACTTTTACAAACAGGCGCGACACGCGATATATTGCGCGCGACAAAGGCACCGCTCGTCGCGTGATACTTTGTGCTTTTGTGTCGCGCGCGATTATATCGCGTGTCGCGCCTGTTTGAAGGAAGCAACTCCCTTTTTACCCGACTACGGCAAAGCCAAAAAGAGGGTATTGATTGTAGCAGGATATCTATGTAAATGTAAGTATGTATATAAGTATGTATTTACGTGTGTTCCACCGTAGCGCCCAAATTATTCAACCGATTTTAATGAATGAGATATCAATATATTCGTAATAATGGTCCGGGTGACATAGGCTATATAAATTCTCCCAAATTTAATATGGTGGACTTTACACGTAAATTTCTGACCAAGAAAAAAATTGAATTGAGATAATAACGACATGTTTGGTACCAAAAAAAGATCTTGCCGAGCACATTACAAATATGTATATAAGTATGTTATATTGTTTAAGTAAATAAATATGTTTAAATTGTTAAAAATAAGTAAAAGTGGGGGTAAATAATTTTAATTTAACTGGTTACAGACCGACCGCGCCGAGCGTGATTTTTCAGTAGGTACCTAGTCGGGTTTATTTTTTGAACTTACTTTTTATAACACATTTGTGTTATCGACTGCATCTTATTTAATTAAAAAGGTTTCATGACGTATGAATACATGAAGTATTTACACAGCAAAGCAAAGACTTCAAGAATTCACCCACAGTCTGTGAAAAAGGATAGTAAGTATATCAACGCGTGTATAAATCCTTATTCTGTGATAAATCCTAACTATTTTGTTATCTCTAAATTGGTATAACTGTGACAGCTGTCATTATAGTAAAATTATTATACGCTGAATATGATTTGAGATGTGAAATTATTTCCTGCTCCAGCTCTATTAAGTTGTTCCATATTGCCCATGTAATAATAGCTACATGTAGACATCGCAGTAAATTGCTTCTTGCTGTTTTAGGGCGTACACTCATATTAAAACGAAAAGGAATGAAAACGAAATACGGATTCCTGAAATGGGATTTGGACAATTGGGATAGTGGGTTAATAGAACAGTTAAGCAAACATTTGCAGAATCTCACTGACATTCCTGAAATTAAAAAATATTTAGTAAGAAAACGGTCCGCGTCCATTTTGTGGGTAAAATGATTAAATATGTGTAATAAATATCATAAATAAAGGTTTTGCATTAGTTAAGGGAACCCCAAAACTACGTATACGTTTACGTTTATATACGTTTTATAGGCTCTTTGTACCTACTGTCAACAAGAAGTTTATCCTTGTAGCAGCATAATATGGAAATCTTCAGAGCTTAAAAAAAAAACATTATTAAAGCGGGCATTTAAACTAATCCACATAATATACCGCATATTATCAAAAATTTCACTTCCCACTTAAATTTTCGTATATTAACATATCACGATGAAAGATATCTAAAGTACGAAAAACTGCTTACTGCAATAAATATGGCCGATTACAAAAATAACTGTGCGCATTCCATAAGTAGTCGATAGTTGTCACCCCAAACTTCTTGCGGAACTACCCATGTCGGCTAGAAGAAGGTCGACCTTGTAAATGGCACAAGTATTGCAATTATAAGTTTAATAAAAAAAACTCGTGTCAACATGCAATAACAAGAGTAATTACCCTTATTGCTAACCATTACATGGCATTTCTCAGAATCATAGCTTATAATATGGTAACAATACGGTAACTAAAAACAAATTATATAAGGGCATATGCCTTAGCATATGCCCTTATATAATTTGTGCCCAAATCCACCCTTATTAGCGATAATATGGTCTTTACAAGGGCAAATATTTTGGCTTTATTGACGATTATATGGCTAATTTTTGCTACTTGGGTTGCTGACAGCCATAGGGCGTAGAGGTGTTCATCTTTAATTTTCTAACCATGGTAACACAAAGTAGACAAGTACTTCCGTGGTTGCAACAGCTCTGTAATAGTTCTCATCATCGTGCGTTCATATTTTCGAAGATAGATGATGATTGCCGAAGCGCATACTTTTGGTTGGACGTCTGTACGTACTGTTTAAGCCGAATCATTCGTTTGATGAATGAAATGGTCGAGCCTGCCCGGGCCGTAGTTACCTGGCCGCCGCGCGTGATATAAAGCAATGACATGCAAATGACAGCTCAGTTTCGATGTTGTCCTGGACCGAGTAACCCGATGGTCCGGGGGCTTTGAAATTCCCCGGGGGAACCAAAGAATTCCAAATTCTTCGCTAGCGAGTCTGCGAAGAACGTTAAATAAAAATAAACTTAATTAAATAGTAAAATAATAAAAGGTCTTTACCTATGAAATTGCCGTTTTGTATGAAAAAATTTAAACGAATTGTTTTCATGCATTTTTTATTTGTATTAATTGAAGTAATCACCCATGCAATCACTGCATCTTTGCCAACGCAGTGGCAGTTTATTGATGCCCTTCTTAAAGAAATCAGCTGGACGGGAGGCAACAAATTCTTCAACGGCATTTTGTACTGCCTCTCGGGTATTGAATTTTTTTCCCGCCAAGAAGTTATCCAAATTCTGGAAAAAATAGTAGTCTGTAGACGCAAGGTCTGGTGAGTTGGGCGGATGACGGAGAGCTTCCAACCCCAGTTCTTGCAACTTGGAGACCGTCTGCTGTGCAGTATGAGGTCGCGCGTTGTCGTGCAGGAGCAGCGGAGACGAGCGATTGACAAATGCTGGTTGGAGATGTGCCAGCTTCTCCATCATTGTGTTCAGTTCTTCACAGTACACATCTGAAGTAATGCTCACCCCGTTTGGTAAGAAGCTGTGATGAATCACACCGGCGCTAGACCACCAAACAGTGACCATCACTTTTCTAGGGGCAAGTTTTCGTTTAGGGCATTGTTTAGGTGCTGAACCAGGATCCAACCAACTTGCTGAGCGCTTGCGGTAATCAAACAGAATCCATTTTTCATCGCAGGTAACAATGCGGTTCAAAATTCCTTCATTTGTGTGTCTGTTGAGCAGTGCAAGGCACGTCTCGACGCGTACTTCGCGCTGGCGATCATTGAGTTCGTGGGGCACCCATTTGTCAAGCTTTTTTACCTTGCCAATTTGACGCAAATGGACCAATATTGTTTTGACGCTAACGTCGAAAGCTGCTGCTAATTCAGCCGTAGATTGTGTATCATCAGCTTCCACAATCGCCTTTAATTCGTCATTGTCGACCAAAGTCTTCGGACGACCGTGAGGTTCATTTTTCAGGTCGAAATTTCCAGAACGGAAGCGAGCAAACCAATAACAAGTGGTGCGTTGGTTTGTAGTGTTAGCTCCGTAAACGTCGTTGATGTTGCGTGCCGCTTGTGCCGCGTTGCTGCCACGACGGTACTCATATTCCATAATTACTCGAATTTTTAACGTATCCATGATGACGAAAAAGATTGAAATGCGATGAAAATGTAACACTAATCAATAAACAAATGACTACTTTTGGAAAAAAAAACCATGTTTTTTAAATAAAATTAATTTGAAATTAGAATTCTTAGCCAAACAAAAAATATTTTGATTTGAAATGGCCAGTACTGCAGAACGGCAATTTCATAGGTAAAGACCTAATATATATATTCGTCGCGCAAACTGTGGTGGTAGTGATCTGAATCCTGAACCCAGAGCACAGAGACGGGAGGCTTAGAGGCTGACTTCGGAGATCGCTGAGGTAAGACCTTTTGTTTGTTAAGGGAATGATTTGGCAATACATACATCCCCTGGGTCCTCTTCAACCGCCATTTTAATATAATCTAGACGATCCATTATTAGTCATTTTTTCCCCATATAATTCCCTTGTTTTTAAAGCATTTATTGTCAACCCGCTAATCATAATATAATATAATTAATTAATATATGAACCGCCCAACCACGTACGATACCAACCTTGGTAAATAAGCTAAATTATAAATACCCTTCGGGGAAGGCGTGATGTTGTGTTGTGTGTTAAATTATAAATGAATTAACTAAACTTCCAAAATATTTTCATCTACCTTTCTAGAAGACGTTGATTCTAATAGTACTTTGAAATCGATTTGCAATATTTCGTAAAATAATATATTTATAGGTTTAATCAATTATTACCAAGCCTAGTCCATAAATAGTGTAGTTCACCCTAGCTGAATCAGGTTGACGGTGCGAGTGGGATAGAGTGATACCCGGCGCGGGGAAGTGGGGGCAAAATATGAATTTGAGCTGAGGTATCACCATGCTCTTAAATACATAATTTTCCTGCCCTTATCCCAATCTATTTGGGGTCGGCGCAACATGTCCCTTTTTTCATACTTCTCTATCAGTCGTCATCTCGGTAGTCACCCTCTATAGGAATATAACTTAATATTATAGTATAAAAATAAAATTGCAAAGATAATGCTTATAGACATCGCAACAGTCGATATTTAGTATTCACATCAATAGATGGCGCCCGGAAAATCTAATAATCCAGATTAAGATTATAAACTCTTTGGTCTTTTGTTAAGTTTATAAAGCATCTATACTTTCATAATTTTGGAGTTTTTTTTTTGACTAATGAAAATAAAAAGTTATAAAAAAAAGGATTGAATAGGTTATTCTAAAATTAAAAAAAAAAAAAACAATATAACACGGATGAAAAGGCAGGAGGTGACTTGCACACTTAATGGGCCCCCGGAAACTGTCGCTAGCACGCAGTGACGTAGTGACACGGGGAAAACATATCCTGTTGTGCTTGAGGAGTGGAGAGGCATTCCAAAGCTATCAGGACAGTCCCAGAGCCCGGGAGATGGTCAAGATCCCTACCAGCATCTTACTGGAATACTTCTCCTCCGAGCACGTTTGCTCTTGTGAATCTCCACTTAAGCCGTCCAATTAAGGCAAGAAAGAGGTAGGAGCTCTGTTCCTCGTCAGTGTTCACTCCAACCGGTCAATAAAGGCAAGTCCAACAGGTGAGGATAAAGGCTTCTCCCAGGAAATAGGGTCCGTGGTGTCGCTACTGCCCAACAGCTTGCCACACCCTGCCCTGCGGGTTTATGTATCTCTCTTGGTATAGCTGAAGAAAAAAACCAAGAGGAGGTCTAGGGTGAGGACCCTGGACCTGTTAAACGCATTATTAACTATTGGGTGACTTCACTTTGCAACATGTTACTTTTAAGTAGCGTCGTGGACGATGAGCCTTACTGAATATAGCCAAAATACTGGCTTTTAAAACCCCTTTTTCGGTATAAAGAGTGAGCTGTTTTGAAGAAGTTACAAAGTTGACCCAACTGACGGCAGTCCCAACTGACGACGGTGCTCGTTCATGGCAATGTTTGGATTTTTGATAATGATTGGTACTAAATTTTTTGTATGCATATACGAGAGGGGATCAAAAAGTAGTTGATAACTTAATCATTTATTTTTCTACATAATCTCCTAGTCTCTCTGTAAGGTCCGGAAGTAGTAGGCACCTTACACTTGTTCAGCAAGTTATAGCTCGTTCACTTGAAGTAGTAAAAGTTAGTTTAGGTGAGTTGACGGAAACCACGGATTCAGTAACACTTGAACGTTTATTAAGTAGCCCGATTCACAAGTAAAGATTGGATGCTAATCCGCAGCGCTCGCGTTAGTAGTAATTTGTCAACTAACTTAAAAATATGTTTAACGCTAATATAAGTGAATGATGTAAGTAGGTTGCTGCGTATGCAGTTTAACACATTGTACGTGAACCGTACATGCTCCCGAGGGCAGAAGCGTGATGAGCATCCAGTACAAAAAGTGAGAAAATGTAAAAGAAAAATACAGAAGGCATAATTAGAAATAAAAAAAACATTAAGTAAAAATAAGGAAGTAAACATCAGGTATTAAAGTCTGTATCAAGATATCAGCATTAATTTGATACTTCCTCGAAGTGAAATAGTTTTTTCGGCCTTACGTCGCTGTATAGTGGCTCCGCTGGTGTCGAGTTAGCCGAGGTTGTCGAATGACGCATTTCGCGCATTTCGATGTCCACGTGATTGTCCATACCTTCTTTAGGTTGCTGTTGCTTCGTAGTTTTCGTAAACCACCGTTTCTTTATGAAGAAGTAGAGAACAAACGAAGCAGATCCTCCCAACAGCAAAGAGGTCACAGAGTAGAGGTAAACGTCGTGACTTGAAATCTCTGACTTCTGCGGTAGATTTTCATTTTCCTTCTGGCGAGTCAGTTGGTTTTCTATGTTTTTAATATCTGTTGCGGATGTTTCCAGTTCTGTCATATTCAATTGTGCGTTTTTCCAACTTATGTCGAATAAATTGTTGATGGTTGAGTTAATAATGGGTACTTCAATATCCGCTTTCATGTAGTAGTTGCTTCCTAAATGGTTGTATGTGAATATTGTCGCGTCTTTCTTTTGAAGTAGGCACTTTGGTTTCAAGGCTATCACCCCAGTACCGTTAATGACCGCTGGCGTAACTTGATCGGCGCATATGACTCGTATCAGCTGTTTGTCGCACAACGTAAACAGCCATAGGTTCGGTTTATGTAATTTGAACCAAGTTTCTTTGCATGTGACGTCATTTATTACACATGATAATGACGTTTGCTGACTGAACGCTTTGGCTTCGCAGGGTGCGCTTTTGTCATGTAAGTTGAATACTGGCTGACGTGAAATGCAAGTGTATTCGTCTTCTCCGTGTGACGTACATTGGTGCATGTCCTGCTCTTCCATAGTGATGTACGAGTTTTTGACGAAGTTTATGGCGATAAAGTTGGAGTAGGGTTGCACCATTTTTAATTTGCCTTGTGTTAGGAAAGGTATAGGTATCACCCGATATATTCTGTAGTCCTCATCACTCAAAAGAGGAACATGTAGCTCAAATAGCATGTAGTTGTTGGTAATCCGAGCTTTGACATGGATTAGTTCGTATATGTCTCGGAAATCATTTTGTATGTCTTTTATGGGTAGAGCTAGTCCTTGAGGTAGTTTTCCCGAAATTATGTTTAGTTGCTCTGTAACTTGAGATGCCGGGAACAAGTGGGTATCCAAATGGCCTCGATAAATGTTGGTTATTGTATTCATTAGCATTTCTTGAATTCTATTTAGATCGTTCAAAATTAAAGTTCCTGATACAGCGGCAGAATTCACATCGGTTATTGAGTATAATATTTGCGCTCTGTTCTCGATTTTTGTGATAACGCTGCAAGTCTGGTTCATGTAACTTTGGATTATGTTAAATTGTTTGTGCATAAACTCCGTGTTGCTTTTTATTACGTTGTTTTCAGCTTCTATTATTAATGTTTGATTTTTCATCAGTTGTCGTTGTTTTGTAAGTGTTCAATGTCTTTCTCATACTTTTCTGCGAAATCTACATCCAGGACGCCGAATAGTGTTCTAGCTAGTTTTCCAACTCCGTCAAAGTAGCCTCGTTTTTGTCTTGAATGCTGAGAAAGCAGCATGGAGTTGTAGTTTTCCAGATGACGCAGTTCATGACGTAGGTGGCTAACGACGGTTTCACACGACATGTGCTCGTGCACTATTCTTTGGCAGAGTCTATCAATTTGGTTAATGTAGATGTTGATGTTCTTTGTAGCTTGCCAGTACGACGTTAGATTGTAATAGATCAGTAGCGTCCATTCATCGTGTATGAGTTGTAATTTCCCTGCGTCATCAAAGTAGATCGGTTGGTTGTTCATTATGGATGTCAGTTGATAGTTGCTTGAGATAGGTGCTGATTGTACGATGCCCATCATTCCTATCATAGTCATAAGAACAAGAGACAGTAGACTTTTTTTGTCGGCTCTTGTGCTCTTTCTTCTCTGACTTGTCTTCAGTTCTCTCGCATCTTTGTTAGTGATGTTCACGGTTTCTTCTGTGACTGGTCGTCTTTCTTGTATTGCTAATGGTGAAAGTTTGACAACAGGTCGTTTTATCATTCCTGTCTTTGTTTTGATAGTTGCCACTCGAACTAGACCGTCTTTGCCAGGGTGAGTTTCCATTACTCGTCCCATGGCCCATTTTCCAGGCGGTAAGTTTGTCTCCTTGATTAGTACTACATCGTTAGTTTTGAGATTTTGTACTTCTTTGTTCCACTTGCATCGAGTCTGTAGAGTGCTTAAGTAATCATTGGACCACGCTTTCCAGAACTGATCTAGCATCTGTTCTGTTAGCTGCCATCGTTTCCTCAGATCCATCTTTCGGTCGTCAGGCTCAGGTTGAGGTAGGGACAACGTAGCGTTGCCCGTTAGAAAGTGGCCAGGAGTAAGAGTTTTGTAGAATTCTTCTGGATCTTCTGTTAGTGGGCACAGGGGCCTTGAGTTCATGCAAGCTTCAATTTTTGCTAATAAGGTGGTGAATTCTTCCCAAGTAAGTTTTTGTTCGCCTAAAACTCGCCGCAAGTGATGTTTTAGTGATTTAACGGCAGCCTCGAATATTCCGCCCGCGCTAGGCCAGGCAGGGGCGTTGAAATGCCACTGGACTTCCAGTTTCCCGATCTCGTCGAAGAATTCAGGAGAAAGAAGCCGTTTGAAGTTTATGAAATCCTCTTTCAGCACTTTGGATGCTCCAGTGAAGTTAGTGCCGTTGTCTGAGTACATGTGTGCAGGCGTTCCGCGCCGGGCACACATTCTTTGAAACGCCGCAATAAATGCTTCCGTGCTTAGTTCTGAAACTAGTTCAATATGTACAGCTTTAGTCGCCATACAAACGAAAACGGCGATGTATGCTTTTGAGGTCTTCACTCCTCTGCCTTTGTTAAGCTTCACGTCTACGTGACCAGTAAAGTCCACTCCAGTGTGAGTGAATGGACGACTTGGTGTTATTCGTTGTTTCGGGAGATCAGCCATAAGTTGAGCGTTTTCCGTAGAGTTGAAACGATGACATTTTACGCAGCGGCGAATCTTTCCCTTTACAGCCCGATTTCCAGACACTATCCAGTAGCTTTGCCGTAGGTAGGTGAGTGTGAGTCGGGCTCCGCCATGAAGTGTCTTCAGGTGTGCTTGCTCGATAAGTAGTTCGGTGTAGCGACTGGAGTTGGGTATAATTGCTGGATTTTTCATGTTAGCAGGTAGATCAGAATGTTGAAGTCTTCCGCCCACCCGAATAATTCCCTGTTTATCAAGGAATGGTTTTAATTTGTAAATGTTGCTTTTAGCCGAAATAGTTTCGTTTCGCAGTAATTGTTTGTATTCTTGCGCAAACTCGCTTTGTTGGACATATTTCAATATGTATTCTGCTGAGTATTTTAAGTCGTTTGTTGTTAAGTGTGTAGTACTTGGTCGGCATTTTTGCTTTAGTGATGCAATATATCGCAATATACGTGCAGCAATTCTTGTTATTCGTGTCAACGAGCTGTGGCTATTTAACAGCTTATAAACAAAGTTTTCAATTTTGTAGGTTTGCGCTCTGATGGTTTCAGGTTCGATTCTGCGCGCAACATTCGTAGTGAAGTAGTAGTTCACGTTGTGTGGAGTTTCTGACTCTGCGAAGTCTCTCAGAAACGTGGGTCCGTCCCACCATAATTTGAACACCACTAGTTTGTTCGGTAATAAGCCTCTTGAAGCGCAGTCAGCAGGATTAAGTTCTGATCGTACGTAACACCATTGTTGAGGTGGAAGTACGGCTTTTATCTTTCCCACTCTATTGGCTACGTATCTTTCCCATCTTGAGAGGTCTCCCTGAATCCAAGCTAGGACAACCTTAGAGTCACACCAGCCGTAGGCTGATACGTTATGTTCCGTTAGTGATTTCTTCACCTTATCCATGAGTTGAGCTAGAAGTAGTGCCCCGCATAGTTCAAGTCGTGGTAACGTAGTTTTTTGTGTAAGCGGAACCACCCGGGTCTTTGACACTAGTAAGGTGGTCCTGATATTGCCCTTTTCGTCTATTGTTCGGCTGTATATGACGCAAGCGTATGCTTTCTCGCTTGCGTCGCAAAATCCATGTAGTTGGATATTTTTCTGCGTACTACCAATCCATCTGTTTATTTTAATGTTTTTGATTGAATGTAGGTCATTGTTTAGTTGCCACCATTCGTTTTGCAACTGTTCAGGCAGGTCAGCGTCCCAGCTTATCTTAGTCATCCACACTCTTTGGAATAGTAGTTTAGCTAGCACAGTTATAGGTGCTAGCCAACCCAAGGGATCATAGAGTCGTGATATTAGTGACAGTAGTTTTCTTTTTGTAAGGGACTTTTTGTTGTAGTCGTCCAAGGTCCAGTTGAATAAGAAAATGTCTTCCTTTGGATTCCAACTCAGCCCCAACGTTTTCATTGTTTGAGAGCTTTTGAAATCGAAAATATTCTTTGATATTTGATCTTCATTTAAGTGACGTAAAAGCTCAGGATCGTTGCTTGACCACTTGCGCAAATTCATTCCTCCTCCTTTTAGTAGTTCGATTATAGTCGTTTGTATTTCTCTTGCTTGCTCGATCGAGTTGTGACCGCTAATTAGG
Source organism: Cosmia pyralina (assembly GCA_946251885.1). Classification (NCBI taxonomy): domain Eukaryota; kingdom Metazoa; phylum Arthropoda; class Insecta; order Lepidoptera; family Noctuidae; genus Cosmia; species Cosmia pyralina. Next base: position 1,761,176 of record OX276345.1, read on the forward strand.
TCATCTACGTAGAAATGATTCTGCAGTATTTCAGCGGCCTTGGGGTATTTGTGTCCATCATCAGCAGCTAGTTGTTTAAGTGTTCGCATCGCCAGCCAGGGAGCACTCTTTGTTCCGTATGTCAATGTTTGAAGTTGATATTCTTTTAAAATGTCTGTTGGTTGGTTTCTCCAAATAATTTGTTGTAGGTGCTGCTGTTCAGGATGACACCATATGGAACGGTACATTTTTTCTATGTCTGCTGTGTAGACGTATTTGTAGCTCCGCCAGTGTAGTATTAATGCCTGGATGTCTTTTTGAAGGTTAGGGCCCTTTTCCATGACATCGTTAAGGCTATAACCACCTGTGGTTTTCTGTGAAGCATTAAAAACTGCCCTCAGTTTAGTTGTACTTGACTGTTCTCTTAGTACCCCGTGATGCGGCAGGAAAACTTGATTCTTGTCGAGTGTTGTGTTTGAAAGCTTCATGTGACCCAAATCGATATATTCGTGAACAAAGTCTTTGTACATTGAAGCGAGTTTGGCATTTCTCTCGAATTTCTTTTCCAGTTGCAAGAATTGCGAGATTGCTATCGATTTAGATCGTCCCAGTTTTTCTTCGTGGCCAGAGATCATTGGCATCTTCACAATATATTTTCCGCTGGAATCTCGTTCAGTAGTAGTTTTGTAGTAATCTTCACACCAGTCATCTCTTGATGTATCTTCATCATTCTGGAGGATGTCTTCAGTTTCCCAGAATGTCCTTAAGTCATTAAGGTCGATTACTGCTACATGACAGTTGAGAGTTTCTAGTTTCCCGCATAGTATCCAGCCTAAACGGGTCTGCTGGGCCGTCGGCGTTTTAGTATCTCCTTTTAGTACCCCTTCTAGTATTACTTCAGAGTAAATATCAGCTCCCAGCAGTAAGTCCACGTTCCTTGATAAGTTAAAATCAGGATCCGCTAGTGGTAAGCCTCGTAAGTGAGACCAGTCGCTTTTCTCGAAAGTTTTGTTCGGCAAGTTGTTCGTAATTTTTTGCATTATGAGGGCGCTAGTGGGGAATGCGAATTCAGTGCAGTGTGATTTACATTCCAGATCTAATCGTCCTTTACAATCTCCCGATATAGTTCCCACGCCAGAGATCGTGGCGTTCAATCTTTTTCTAGGAAGTTTCAGCCTTTGCGCCGCATTCTCTGTGATGAGGTTAACTTGTGACCCTTGGTCAAGTAAAGCTCGCAGCGTTATAAAGTCTCCCGTCGACCTCTTTACTTGAATTTCGACTGTGGTAAGTAAAATTTCCGTAATGTTCTTGTTTGATAAATGGTTCGAGCTATGCTGATCAGCTGCTGAAGGTCGATGCTCTCGTTGTTGGGAAAGCTGACCCATATTGCTGTGGTTCATGTTAGACCTCGGTGTCAGTTTTAGCGCTGAGTAATGTAGTAATGTATGATGAGGTTTGTTGCATTCTTTGCAAGTTTTGTTTGACGCGCATTCGGTATCGCTATGCTTATACAGACAATTTTTGCAAATCTGCAATTTCCTTACTGTGTCATTTCTTTGCCGTGTGTCCATATTGACGAACTTTGGACACTGCATTAGGACATGAAAATCGCTGCATAAAGGGCATTTGCCGAACGACGTATGGTATGTTCTTGAGAATTCTTTTCTGTTGAATTCTGATGATTTTTGCGAGTTGTATCTCATTTTGTTGTTGTAAGCCGGTCTCTGTTGACTTGTAGTTTCTTTCTGGTAGCCTCTAGCTGATTCCAGCGCCATGAATTTTGTCTCCAGGAAGGCCAAAAATTCACCCAACTCCGGGACCTCCCTTGGATGTTGTAGCTCTCTTGTGTATTCAGTATAAGATGCTGAGTCCAATTTCTGCCCCATCAAATATACGATAATCGGATCCCAGCTGTTTAGACAGATAGTTTGCAGACCATTCATACACTCGTTGATTACGTCATGCATTTTCTTCAAGATAGCGCCGTTGGCCTGGTGAATTGTCGGTAAATGCATCAAAGTATTCATTAAGTTTACAAACTGAAGTCTTTTGTTGTCATATCGTTGAGTGAGAATTTCCCAACAGGTATCATAGTTTTCTCCGCCAATTAAATGTTGAACCAGTCGTTCTGGCTCTCCTTTCAGCTTGGATTTTAAATGCTGCATTTTCTGCGACCTTGAGAAGTTCACATTGTTGTGGATAGTCTCCAGAAACATATCCTTGAACGTAATCCACTGACTGTAGTTTCCAGTGAATTCTGGTAATTGAATTCTTGGCGCTGAGTTTTGGTAGTGCGTACCAGTCCATATTTTAGAGTTAAGGGACCTTTTCAGCACGTCATATTCTCGTTCTTTACTGGCGAATAGTTCGTTGTATACTTCGTTTGAACTTTTCAGCACAGCTTCTAGTTCCCAGTGACATTTTTCTACGGTTTGCCACTTGCTTTTCAGTTCATTTAGTTGATCTTCTAACTCCCATTTTTCTATTACACAGTCTACATCAACCTTTGACATTGCTCGCTCCAGTGCCTTTATGTGGCACTCTTGCCTGTCCAGTAGTTCTTTGGTCTTGGTATCTATTCCCTGAGGATGCGGGATGACAACTTCTCCTTGTTTCCCATCAACACTCAGTAGCCGCTGCAGTATGTCCAGGCTAGTAGTTTCGTAAAGATGTTTAGTTTTTTCGTGAATGTTCTCAGTGAAATATTTATTACCCTTATCCTCCCGTTCCAAAAGTAGATTGTGCCTGCTTTCGAAATCTTGCCAGAGATTTTCCAATGACACTAACCTTTGAGTTAAGTATTCCTTTCCTTTCCGAGTCGCACTGTCCTTTTTGTAGTTTGAACAAAGTCGATTGATTGACTCGAAAACTTCATTTTGAAGAGTAATTTCGCTCATCTTGAGTTCCTCGATTAGTTAATCGAAATAAGTTTAGTAGTTGTATATATTGCAGCCTCAGCAGCGGTAGTAGTAGTAGCAGTAGTAGTAAGTAGGTATAGTTGTAGTTAGTTCTGCCAGTTGACGGTTCCTCTAGTTGTCGAAGTCTCGTCCAGCAGTTGAAGTTGGTTCCGGTACTCAATGTGCCTGTACTCGAGCTAGGTATGTGCGCCTTCTCAATCCAACTGGGGCGACCCTCTTCCGGGAGACCAGCTGAACCGATTCGCTACCGTAACAAGAGAAACAAACACACTAAGATACACTAAGGATCGAAGGACCATTAAATGTAAGGTCCGGAAGTAGTAGGCACCTTACACTTGTTCAGCAAGTTATAGCTCGTTCACTTGAAGTAGTAAAAGTTAGTTTAGGTGAGTTGACGGAAACCACGGATTCAGTAACACTTGAACGTTTATTAAGTAGCCCGATTCACAAGTAAAGATTGGATGCTAATCCGCAGCGCTCGCGTTAGTAGTAATTTGTCAACTAACTTAAAAATATGTTTAACGCTAATATAAGTGAATGATGTAAGTAGGTTGCTGCGTATGCAGTTTAACACATTGTACGTGAACCGTACACTCTCTACACACCGAGTCCAGCGCTTTTCCAAGACTTCAATCCCTTTCAAAAAAAAAAGTTTTGTATTGGTCCTGCAAAAAGCTCTCCACGGCATCCATCACCTCGTTATCGTCTTCGTACCTGTTTCCCCTTAGGTATTCTTTCAATTTGGGGAGCAGATAAAAATCGCTAGGCGCCAGATCTGGTGAAAATGGAGGGTGGTCAACCAATTCGAAGCCAGCTTGCTGAATGGCAGCCATCGCAACTGCCGACCTGTGCGCGGGTGCGTTGTCGTGATGAAACAGCACGCCCCTTCGAAGTTTCCCTCTCCTTTTCTGTTTGATGGCATTCCTCAACTTAGGAATTAAAGCTGCATAATATTGGCCTGTAATAGTGGTTCCACGCTCCAGGTAATCAATGAACAATTTTTGAGCAAAAATTTTTTTTATGTTTACGTAAATAGCTTTGGGGCTTGTGGGTCAAGTTCTTAATGTAGTGGTAAGTGTTGGAGGTTAGAATCAAATTAATCAGACATATCCATTTGGGAAGAATTAATATTATCACATCCAATAAGGAAGAATTCGTAGCTCACACGTCACATATAACCTTATGATGCCCATAGTTTCAAGTCAATGTGTCCTCGAATGTCAACCGAATCCCATATGTTCACAAATACTGTAAGCCCGCGGTCGCTATCGGATTAAGGTATTTTACGCCATGTGTAAGCACACATGGCGTAAAATACCTTAATCCGATGGCGATTACTATTTTTTTTAACTCCTTAAATGTCAGAAGCCTGACATTTAAAAAAAATAGTAGCAAGGAAATAAAATTATAATTTCGTCGTAAAACAAACAGGAAACAAAGACACGACCACATAACTGAAAAATAAAAGAAATAAAATTTCCAACTCCACTAGAAAAGCAAACTTACTCAAAAACCCAACTTTAATGTACCGAACGAAGCCGCTGTTAAGATTAAAAGCAAAAACTTGAGTATGCATAGAACGCAAGCTAAGTTCAATTACGACTACATTTTTTAAGCACAGCGCCATCTACCGGAGCGATGGGGTAACAAAATCGGAAACGAGCGAACGAAACAGTAAGGCACTTACTTCCTGCCTGAATCAACCACCGGATGCAAATAGAGTTTTCGTAATTTCCTCGTTATACATGCGACCTTTTTTTTCACTATGAATTTTTACCTGTTGAATTTCCAAGTTTTCCTGTCATTACTTTTTTGCGTGAAACAGCGAATTTGGTACATTATGTATGTGCCCGTTTGGTAATTCTATCTGAGGGAAGCGCGCCTCGTTTGATGTGTAATCGTTCATATTTTCCTGGAAATTCGTAAGCCTTTAGGAAGATATTATTACAGTTTATTCGCGTTGGAACCTTTTGGATAAAAGGGATTAAGGTGATGTGAACTGCTTGATATCAAATAGGTAAATGATGTAACATAATGTTGTATTATGTACTCGTATGTAGTTAATATGTGACGCTAGCAATAAAGAAAAATTCTTTATTCTGCATAAACAAGACGCACATTACACTAGCCAAAAGAAAGACATAAACACTAGCCAAAAGCCCCGTATTACAAAAAAAAAATATATTAAATATAATCTCTAAAACACAGGATAATATTAAGTAAGTATAACTTACTTCGTCCACATTGTCCACTCCAATGAATAAAATGACTTCATGTAATATGAAATTATTAATTCTGTAAATAGAACCGCCTTGATGATTGTGCAAAAAACAACTCGCACTGATGATACTATTGTATTTAGAAGGCCAACAAACTCCTAAGCTAAGCGTACAACAAAATATATAAAAACAAATTGCAAAACCTTAAACAAGAACAAACTGAATACATTTAAAAATTTCATATCACTTGCAAACCAAAATTGTAACAAAGTTCTATTAATCAATATTAAACTTTGACAATAACTAACATAGTTGCGGAGTAACAATATCCCCGTATAAAGGATTACGCGCATTTTGTGTGAAATCCACGTCACACGGTGTAATATTTGTGTCCTACTGTTTACGTAGGTACCGCATGTCAACATTCGTAATAGCTGCATTTCATTAAGAATAATATCCATACCTTCATAATATTAGGTTGGGGAAAAAGTCTTTTCGCATTATAGTATGTATGAACTTAAAATAAAATCTCTTTGGCTATACTATTTGTATCTGGCTGGTTTTGGTATCATTGAAAGTTTAAATTTTAAGGAACATAATTACAAATTCAAATTAGGAAAATGTGTGATTTTCATTTGTTTTTGGTACTGTCAAGATGAGTGAATCTAATGAAGAAAATCGATACATTTTAAAATTTTACTACAAAAAGGGTAAAAATGACACGCAAGCTGCGAAAAAAATTTGCAATGTTTATGGACCCAGTGCAGTGTCAGTGAGAGTAGCACAAATTTGGTTTAAGAGTTTTCAATTCGGAAATTTTGATGTCAAAGATGCACGTCGCCCTGGTCGCCCTATTACGGATAAAATGGATGCCATTTTTGAAAAAATGGAGCAAGATCGGATATCAGTAGTTACGACGTAGCTGAAGAACTGGGAATTGACCACAAAACAGTTTTAGCGCATTAGAAAAAAACTGGGTACACAAAAAAGCTCGATATTTGGGTACCTCACGAGCTCACTGAAAGAAACCTAATGAACACAACAAACAACAACAAATGAGTACACGTACTCATTTGTGATTCTTTATTATGACGTAATGAATCCGAACCATTTTTGAAGAAGCTGATAACTGGTGATGAAAAGTGGATCACGTACGACAAGAACGTGCGAAAAAGGTCGTGGTCAAAGGCCGGTGAGGCTTCACAGACTGTGGCGAAACCCGGGTTAACTCGCAACAAGGTGATGCTGCGTGTGTGGTGGGACTGGAAGGGCATTATTCATTATGAGCTGTTACCACCAGGCAGGACCATCGATTCTGAACTCTACTGCGAATAACTGATGAGATTAAAGCAAGAAGTTGAGAGAAAGCGGCCGGAATTAATCAACAGGAGGGGTGTGGTTTTTCATCATGATAACGCTAGACCTCACACATCTTTAGCCACTCAGCAAAAATTAAGAGAGTTTGGCTGGGAGGTGTTAATGCATCCGCCGTATAGTCCTGACCTTGCACCTTCAGATTTCCACCTGTTTCGGTCTCTTCAGAATTCTTTAGGCAGTGTCAGGTTAACATCACGAGAAGACTGCCAAAACTACTTGTCGCGGTATTTTGATCAGAAGTCCCAAAATTTCTATAGCAATGGGATCATGTCCCTACCTACAAGATGGCAAAAAGTTATCGAACAAAATGGTACCTACATACTTTAGATAAATGTAAAAAATGTATATTAAAAAATGTTTTGAATTTTCTTAAAAAATGCGAAGAAACTTTTTCCCCAACCTATTATTATTATGAAGGTATGGATATTATTCTTTGTTGCAACTCCCTCTTGTGTGCAGTAGCGGAACCTTAGGTATAGGTACGCGTAATGGTTCGACTCGATGACGTCGGTGGGTCGATGAGTAGTGGTGGAAGTTTCGCTACCTGCCGCTAGATGGCGCTGATCCTATTTTTCTTTGTTGTGACGTGATGACTCAAAGAATTTGGAATTAACGATCACATAACCAATAATCCGATGACAATCTTCTATAATTCACAGGTATTTTTCGGTGATCACTTGCACTAACCTTCTGTGGATGACGAAACAGCGTTTTTAGGATTTCAATGACACTGTAACACTTGTAATTGACGTGGATTTAGCGGTTGAAGGTCCAGAATGATTTTTTCGTGTTTACGTATTTATTTCTGAATGTTTCACTTTGCCTTCAATTCTTCACCAGGTTTAACACGTTTTCTTCGAAAATCAATTGTTGTTTTGCTGAAATTTGCACTATTTATATTTTTAAATCGGTTAAATACACTGAGCTTATGTTGACATGAGCACACCAGCGCCCTCCTTTCTAATTATTTAGTCATTTAAAACGGGATATTTACAATAACCATGTCAGTATAAAATCTTATAATTAATATGCATATCGTTACGGGTCGTCAGAAGCCCGAAAGTTTGACAACCAGTCTTACCAAGGGGTATCGTATTACCCAATAACTTGGTTTTGGAGGTCAGATAGGCAGTCGCACCATGTAAAATACTGGTATTCAGCTGCATCTGGTTAGGGAAGCCGAACCCAACATAGTTGGGAAAAGGTTAGGCAGATGATGATGATAATATCCAACTTTAAAAAAAAACCGGCTGAGACCATTTAAAGATACTACCTTTCAAATAAAAAAAGAACCGTCAAAATGGAACCATAAGGCGGAGATATTCAGTATTCCCCTTTTTGCCCCTTTTTAGAGGAAGTACCCCTCCGATCAAAAACCCCGGACGACAAAAAATTTATAAAGTCATAAAACCTGTATTCTTACCAAGTTTCGTCCAGATCGGTTGGCAGAGACGCTTCGCTCACTTCGCTCGCTCGGTCAATAAATAAGGTTACCGTTGGGTTGCTGCTGTATGAGGTAAAAAATAATTGTGAAAGGATTGTACCTTTTAATTAAAATTAATAATTTTGTTTGAGCCAAGTGTAATACACCATTAGTAATAATATATGTCTCGCATAATATTATTATGCTTTTATTGTAGTAACAACACACACTGTCGGTTAGTAGATATACACATATGCTAATTGAACTGAGCGATAGCTTCATTGAAGACGCTCGTGTTTGTGTATGCGAATGGTCATTCCGTTTGTAGGGCTAAAATGAGGGTGAAGCTGTCCAAACACATTTAGGAAATATATCAACTATTCTTGGTTCTCCAATGATTCTCTCTAATAGAAGATCTATTTGTAAAGGAGCTCATTTGAAAGTTACTACCTTTAATCTTATTGGTACCTCGATGAAAGTAAACCGTTTAAAAGTGTAACAAAGCATGCTTTTTTAGGAAATGGGTATTACTACAGTTTGAACTCGAATGTCTGCTTTGGCTTATCCTGTAAATATTTAAGGTTCAAATAACTATTAGCCTATGCAAGTAATTAGTTCTTGTAGATAAAACATAAGTTGTTGGCTTTTTGGGATTGCAAAGCAAAATTATTTTTTGTGTGTGTTTTATTTGTTTGTTAATAAAACAAATTCTTCTGTCTTTTGGTTGTATGGGTATAGTTAAATAGGTAATAGTCACTTTGTATGTTTTTTAATGTTGCGGTGGCGCTGCTTCGGGGTCGCCTATGTCCAGCAGTGGACGACTTTCGGCTGAAATTATGATGATGATTTTTTTTAAGGTTTGTCAAACATATTATCCTGTTTGTTATGGTAGGTATCTATTACATACTAATATTTAACAATACCACGTACACAATTCAAAATTTACCTGTTAAAAGTTATCTCATCGTATCACATAACATTACGTCATCAGTAATCACATAAGTTGAAAATTAAATAAGCATTAGCATAGGGACAAGTTCCTCGTGGGAAATCGCGTAGAACTATGTATCGGCCAAGCTAGGCACAAGCATTTTCGCGAAAAATACACTACAACCTACTTGGAATAATATGTTGTCCGAGCTAGGCACAGGCATGCTCGCTACAACTACACTGCAGCTCATTTTGAGCTCGAATTACCTAATTGTTAATTATGCCAACGAAACAAACGCGATGTTTGCGAGCGACGCGCTGGTCTGCTCTCGGCTTTAACGTTTAACGAGTCGCTTTGCTAAACGTTTATGTTGCCTTTGTTATTTTAAGTATGGTAGCTGATAGAAAATTGTGGAGGTCCTCTAATATCTAATAAATAAACTTTCATGGAAGTGATTAATTTTTTTGATTAATTCTTAATTCTTGGGACAACCGAGGTCCTGTGAAAGATTTGCCCACGTAGTATATACTGTGGGAGAGGTACCTACTTCAATAAAACATATCTGTCAGATAAAATAAATAGGTAATTATTACGGAATCGTTTCACGTTTTTTTACACCATGAGTTCATGACATAAAATTGTCAGCCCTTCAGCCAACTTTTACTGTTTTTCTGCTAATCTAATACAAATTAATGTTTTTCTCGTAATTATGCCATCAACTCACAGCGGAGGTTGCTTGCAGGTTAAAAGGTTATTACTAAGCAGCATTCTTGTGTTCCAGGTGGTTCCAGTTTAAGTGCTTGGGAATAAAAAGTTGGAATCGTTTCACGTTTTTTTTTACACCATGAGTTAACATTGTCAGCCCTTTAGCCAACTTTTACTGTTTTTCTTCTATTCTAAATTCAAATTAATGTTTTTCTCGTAATTATGCCATCAACTCACAACGGACTCGTGGAGGTTGCATGCAGGTTAAAGGCTCTAAATTACTAAGCAGCATTTTTGTGTTCCAGGTGGTTCCAGTTTAAGTGCTTGGGAATAAAAAGTTTGAATATTTAATAAATTATTAACTAAAAGAAATTCGCATCTAGCCTACCCATAGCGTCCAAAACAAAAGCAGCCCATCCATGCATCACAGTATAGAGGTTACATTGATCGAGCCTTCCTAAGGAAACGAATAACCCAGCCGCCAGTAATCCGCACAGATCCGCCACAAGCCTACTGTATCCCAATGGGTCATGGTCGCACTGACTGGCTGCAAAAATAAACGACAAATTTGCCAAAGAAATTTCGCATTTATTCCATTCAAATTAAGAGAGTTTCCAGATGCATAATGGTAAGCTTGTCGTTGCGAATTAGCTTCAAAATAAACGACGGACATCGGATGGCCTCCTGTATAGACAACTTAAAACTTTAATCCCTCTGAAGTGTTTAATCCCCGGTTAGGGAATTTTGAATGGGTTCTCAATGGTGATTATAGTTTGACATAGCGGATTCTTTAGCATTTTAGTTACAAGTAGGAAAATATGATTTTGTTATAGAACTTGTGAAGATTCAAATGCCGTGTTGGTCTTTGTGGTCATTCTCCATTATTTTACTCACTATAAACTCACGCCTAGAATCCCCGAAGACATAAGCAGAGGTGTTTTCCATTTACAGGAGTCTAACCAATAACAGTTTATCTCAACACTAAAGGCGTGGGTTAAAATAATGAAGTGATGAAGATGTATATTTTTAACCGATGAAAAAGAAGGAGGAGGTTCTCAAGTCAAGACCACACCAATTTCATGAAGATATTTCATTTATCAATCAAAAAAATCATGCATGCATCCTAGAAGCAAAATAGCATGTCTTAATCCTTTCATAGACGAGCACGGTATCCTTAGAGTGGGTGGACGAATCAAAAACGCATTCATCAGCGACTCATCAAAGCACCCTATCATATTATCAAGTCATAGATGTCTCACCGATTTAATCATTAATCAGGGTCACATTTCCACATTATATGGAGGCCCGCGACTGACACTTTCATATATCAGAGACAGATATTGGATAATCAGTGGAATCCGTACTGTCAAGAGAAAGTTGAGATCATGCGTTAAGTGTCAGCGCTTCAGTCAAACTCAGTATCAACAAATCATGGCCGATCTTCCACATCCACGAGTCACCCAATCACGACCTTTCTCTCACACCGGTGTCAGTTTTACCGGACACGTCGAGTTGAAGGCCAATAAGGGACGTGGTATCAAAACAGTCAAGGGGTATATTGCAGTATTTGTTTGTTTGTCTACCAAGGCTGTTCATCTGGAACTAGTTTCCGATCTGAGTACTCCAGCATTTTTAGCAGCCTTTCGTAGGTTTTCGGCCCAACGTGGAACGCCAAGTCACGTATACAGTGACAATGGCACGAATTTCGTAGGTGCCAATCGTATCATTAAGAAGGAGTACCAAGAGATTATAGCCACCATCAACACCGATTTCTTCAATAACATCAATAATATGAACATAGAGTGGCACTTCAATGCTCCTGCGTGGCCAAGTGCAGGCGATCTTTAGAAAGCTGCGGTAAAAAGCCTCAAATATCATCTAAAGTGTATCATTGGCGATCAAAAACTTACTTACGAGGAGTTTACTACGCTACTACATCAAATCGAGGCATGTCTGAACTCAAGACCTTTCTGTCAGTTAACAGAGAGCTCTGACGACGACGTTCTTACGCCAGGACACTTCTTGGTCGGTGGCCCACTTCTATCTAGGCCACAGACGGATCCAGATCACATGAATCAATCACCAAGGTGGCAACTCATTCAATCAATGAATAAACAGCTCTGGAAAAGATGGTCAAGCGAATATCTTCAGCAACTGCAGGCTAGATCAAATGGCGTAGGCCAAGTAAGAACTTCGAAATTGATGACGTCGTTCTTATCAAGGACGAAAACTTGCCACCGGGCAAGTGAGCGTTAGGACGTATCCAGGCAATTCATCCTAGTAAGGATGGCTATGTAAGGGTAGTCAGTTTAAAAACTGAGAATAGTATCATACATCGCCTTGTCACCAGACTTGTCAATCAAGACAGTTCAGACGAGCGAAGCAAGAGAAAGCGACTTCCTCACAACAACGTATCATTGAAAAGCCTATTCACTAGTTTCTTATTACTTTTGTTTATGTTATTATCACCTACTTTAGCGGAAAATATACCAAATCAGGAATCATATAATGTGACGTCATTAGAAGAGAATCAAGCTATTTACTTCGATAGAATATCCAATCTACAGTACATCAAGGATGAATGGCGCCTAGTTGTCTACTACAACATGACGACCTATTGGAAAGGCTTATCGGATATCAAAGGTTACGTCAACCATATCAAGTCACTACGCAACACCCATGCAAGTAAACCATATCAGAGTATCATTCTGCAGTTAGAGCACGAGATTAGCGAAATTGAACGCTATGATATGTTACTTAAATATCGAAGTCCGAAGAGGCTGAAAAGAGGCCTAATAAACGGGTTGGGTTATATTGCTAATTCATTATTCGGTGTAATAGACGAGAGGTTTGCCGAAAAATACAAGAGTGACATCGAGCAGATGATCAAAAATCAGACAAGTATTTTAGAATCAGAATTTAATATCATACGTCGTAATGAAAAGATCATGAATCAACAATTTTAATTTATCAAGCGACGTCTTCAAAATCTATCGATGAGGTGAATAAAATACGTTTGGATAACAAAGATGGCTTTTATGTCACATCATCATCTCTAGCAGCATCAATAATTCTATCAAATATTCGTTGGATTCAGCAAACGTTGATTGGTACGGCTACGGATATTCCACACGGGCGCATCGACACTCATTTGTTGTCACCGGAGCAGTTATCGTATCAGCTGAGCATCATCATTAGCCAACTTAATGGGAAACTGACGCTACCAGTGGATTTGAAAAATATCAAGGACTTTTATCGTTCACTAAAAGTGTCAGCTATAGTCTTCTCAAACTACTTAATCATCGAAATCAAGATTCCACTCCTAAGCAATGAATTGTTTGAGTTAAACAAGATCATATCTATTTCGCAAAAGAGAGGGCTACAGTATTATCATCTCATTCTATCGGTACCATTCATAGCGTACAATCTACGCAAGGATACAGCATTTCTTCTATCAGAAGCAGACCTACAATCATGTACTCATGTTGCCAACGATATCTTGTTATGCTCATTAAACATACCCATTTACAATCTAAACATAAAGCAATCTATCTGTCTCCGTAAAATCATCATGTGAAGAGCAATGGATCAAATTACACGGGCCAAACACCTGGTTGTACACATGTTGCTCGGAATGCCAAGTGTGCATAATTTGCGCCAACGGAGTCAAAATGGTCAACCATGTCGGCAACGCGATTATTACCCTAGGTCAAGGTTGCACATTGAAAAAGGGTACCTTTAGCATTTATGCTCATAATAATTTCATCAATCATGTAAATATTCATCATCACATCGAAGTCCCAGAGGTGTCTGTGCTAAACAAAATCATGAAAACATCTGCACCAGAGAACTTCAGCGTGACCGAAGATCATCATCTCATTTGAAATCAATTAAGGGCTCAGATTGACGAGGTTAAGGAACAGTTGTCGACAGATCTGAGCATTCACGACATTCATCACTATACTGTGTTGTACATCAGCATAGCTTCGGTTATCATCTTGGGTGGAATCATCGTGTACCTCATCAGAAAACCACGAAATACGGACAGAGTACCAGCGTCGCCGGCCCCCCAGGGCCAGGAGGCTGTCTGGGTGGGGCCAGTGACGGTCGCACCGACTGACACAGTGCCGGTGGCATCACGTTCAGTGGAATCAGTGCAAAAGTGTAGTGAAGTGTTTACGATTAGTGGTGTAGATAGGGCTACCTCTCCAAAGTTTCTGCGTTCAGTGCACTTACGAGACTTCGATGATTAGGGACATAATGTGTCTTAGAATAGTCATTTTAATTAATGTTGTATCGCATTTGTGTCATTAGCTACCAGTGTATTATCATTTTCTTATTTAATCATATCAAGTTATTCTAACTTCAATTATCTGCCTATCTATCAATCATTTCAGTTGTCCTGTTTGGGCGCGCAGGATGTACGGAACCGTACATTACTTCAGCGACTTACGCGCCGTGCATTCTGCACACGCAGCATTTGTACATAATATTGCAAATAATATGTAAAAATATATTTCATTAAATCAGTGTTTTACGAACATTCAAAGCGGTCGGTTTTATTTCATCATCCCAATAGAATCGCCCCGGTATCATATCACTAAGTGTAGGGATCTCCTACACCAGGCGTATTTTTTTTTTATGTATGACTAACTCAAATACTATCCAAGAAAAATGAGTAAATTTTAAATGGGACCAAATTCGAGATATACCTTCCCGAATAAAACAAGAATCGTTAAAATCGGACTACACTTTTTTTTTTTTTTTTGTGGATGGAAAATCATCAAATGACTTCTCCTGCTCTGGGCAGAGCGGGAGGGCGTGTCAGACTTTTACTGACTAAAACCTACCCATGTTCCTTCAGTTGTCCGTGCCAGGGCCACGGTATCTCTTTCGAACTACCCGCGACCCCGGCGGCATCGGCCCAATTGACCCCGTCACTGCTGACATTTCTTTGAGGCGCGCGTGGAACATAACGCGCCGTTGACCCGGGCCTGGTCCTTACCGGACGGCGAGCTACCCATTGCTGACCGTCCGCAAGGCCACACCTACGGTGGTCGGAAATCGGCTATCGATTCCCATCTCCCAGGGCGTCTCCTGTGGTGACTAGGGGCGTGAGGGCTCAAAAGTTGCCTCTCACTCACTCGTTCCGGCTCGTCCTTTGCGAGCATTATTGTTTCGCAGAAGGAGGTGACGGCCTCCCATGCACTCTCGCTCCGTACCATGGCCTGGACCAGGTTCGGACGTGAGAGATCGCCGCCGCCAATTGCCTCCACGAGGACACGGCGGCGGTGCTCCGCCCAAGTCGGGCAGACCTCCACATTATGCTCCACCGTGTACTCCACCGGATCCTGCCCTCAAAATCAATTCAGAATACATAATGTACAGTAATGATTAGTATATAAAAATTATTTTTAAAGTAAGTAAAAATAAATCGCAACAATTACATTTCTCTAGAACAGGCGACAAAAAAATCCAAAAAAATATGTGTGTTAATTGTTTTGTTTGGTTTTCATGGACATAGTTCGACATTGCAATGCAATATAATATTGCATTTGCGTTTGGATACACGCCTAAGACAAAAACTGGATCTATCACACCTGAAGATCAGATTAAAATATAAAACACCCACGACTGCTGGAATTGTATTGATTAGGTAAATACCTATAAAAGTCAACGTTTTAACGTTTATTGTAGACACCATTTTCCGAGCTACCGCGCTTTGTTCAAGAGTGTGTATCCAAACTTCCTAGAGTATTTTGACGTTTCTGCGCACGCTTTACTAAACTGTCACTAAACCGTGCAGTCAAAGATTATAATAATAATTCACGTGCAGTCTTGCCTTTACTATGGGGTAGTTCCAGAGATTAGCGCGTTCAAACTAACTAACAAAAAAACAAACTCTTCTGCTTTATTTCACCGATAACATTGAAATAATAAATGGAGAGGGTCATCAATCCGCGGAAAATCTTGCAATTCAGAAAAATTACGTATTTGCAGAACGCCATCTGTGGGTAAATGGATATAACGTCCGCACTAAGTATGTTCTATGCTCAAGAGCGGTATAACATAATCAGCCTATAATTTTCCCACTGCTGGGACACAATCCTCCTCTTTTCGAGTGGACCTTAATTCACCACGCGGACCCAGTGTAGATTGGTAGAAATCACATTCTTCGAATTTTTGGTTCTAGGACATGTCGGTTTCCTCACGATGTTTTCCTTCATCGTTTTGAGAACAGTGGCGATAATATTTACGCAAAGTAAAACGCCTACCTGAGTACACATTCACGACCCATGACTCACAAGCACGACTCGTTAATCGGGGGCGTTACCACTGGGCCACCACTGTTCTCACGCTCAAGAGCGGTATGAATGAAAGTTATTTTGCGTTTTACTAATTATATATTATCTCCGAAACTCTATGATCAATTGACATACTGTACAGGCTCTTATCTCCATGATATATTATTTATTATTTTTATAAGGATAAATATTTTGCTGTTTAAATAATTATCCAAACGTATGTCGAAATAATATTTTTTTAAACAATAAAAGAACTTTAAAAGATAAAATATAAAAGAAAGAAATAATATAGTGTCGCGGACTTTTTTGTAGAATTATTTAAGACAGACCAAGTGGCCATACATTGTTTTCAATTTTAAACAACCGTTTAGGCACGCATGCAAATAATTCTGTTTTAAGAGGTATTTCTTTCCGACTTGCTAAACAAAAATTGAGACAGCTCGGCTAATATGCATGATATAAATATAATTTAGCACTCAGGAATAATGTAGCTTTCTTTTAATGAAAAATTTTTAGAATTGGATCATTAGTTCCGGAGATTACCCCCTACATACAAACTTAAACCTATGAAATTGCCGTTCTGCAGTACTGGCCATTTCAAATCAAAATAATTTTTGTTTGGCTAAGAATTCTAATTTCAAATTAATTTTATTTTAAAAACATGGATTTTTTTTTTCCAAAAGTAGTCATTTGTTTATTGATTAGTGTTACATTTTCATCGCATTTCAATCTTTTTCGTCATCATGGATACGTTAAAAATTCGAGTAATTATGGAATATGAGTACCGTCGTGGCAGCAACGCGGCACAAGCGGCACGCAACATCAACGACGTTTACGGAGCTAACACTACAAACCAACGCACCATTTGTTATTGGTTTGCTCGCTTCCGCTCTGGAAATTTCGACCTGAAAAATAAACCTCGCGGTCGTCCGAAGACTTTGGTCGACAATGACGAATTAAAGGCGATTGTGGAAACTGATGATCACAATCTACGGCTGAATTAGCAGCAGCTTTCGACGTTAGCGTCAAAACAATATTGGTCCATTTGCGTCAAATTGGCAAGGTAAAAAAGCTTGACAAATGGGTGCCCCACGAACTCAATGATCGCCAGCGCGAAGTACGCGTCGAGACGTGCCTTGCACTGTTCAACAGACACACAAATGAAGGATGTTTGAACCGCATTGTTACCTGCGATGAAAAATGGATTCTGTTTGATAACCGCAAGCGCTCAGCAAGTTGGTTGGATCCTGGTTCAGCACCTAAACAATGCCCTAAACGAAAACTTACCCCTAGAAAAGTGATGCTCACTGTTTGGTGGTCTAGCGCCGGTGTGATTCATCATAGCTTCTTACCAAACGGGGTAAGCATTACTTCAGATGTGTACTGTGAAGAACTGAACACAATGATGGAGACGCTGGCACATCTCCAACCAGCATTGGTCAATCGCTCGTCTCCGCTGCTCCTGCACGACAACGCGCGACCTCATACTGCACAGCAGACGGTCTCCAAGTTGCAAGAACTGGGGTTGGAAGCTCTCCGTCATCCGCCCTACTCACCAGACCTTGCGCCTACAGACTACTACTTTTTCCAGAATTTGGATAACTTCTTGGCGGGAAAAAAATTCAATACCCGAGAGGCAGTACAAAATGCCTTTGAAGAATTTGTTGCCTCCCGTCCAGCTGATTTCTTTAAGAAGGGCATCAATAAACTGCCACTGCATTGGCAAAGATGCATTGATTGCATGGGTGATTACTTCGATTAATACAAATAAAAAATGCATGACAAAAATTCGTTTAAATTTTTTCATACAAAACGGCAATTTCATAGGTAAAGACCTATTAATAATATATTAGTATAGATTATTGTCAAGTGGCTTGATACGATCAAAACTTTTTGATGTCATTGTTTGGAGCCAAATTTGAGTAAGTCCAATGCTATAATGGATCGAAACATAGTTCCAGATGTGGAGCCTGGCCACTCGAGAACTGTCTCGTATTAGGATTCGTAGTCGGAAGGTAAGCTTCCGACTACGAATCCTTCGATCTGTGATATCAGTTGAACAACACTATCTCTGATACCGTTACTGTTGGCGCTGGCACCAGCGCCTCGGCACCAGATATTTTGGAGGCCCTGCCGCCTGATATATTAGAGGTTCTTGGAGAATTTAAGAAGAAAGATGAGGTGTTCGGGCCGAAAATCAGAGAAGAGGTCACCAAACGTTGGGGATTCATTATTATGGAAGGTATAGGTAATTATTATTATTTCGGAAGGACAAGTAAACGGTAGTAGATGACCGGATGCGATGCGCCGGTCGTTTCTTCACGGAAGGTGATACAGTCGTCATCTGAAACGTACGTCGTTACAGAACTATTTATGTCTGCTCCAGATACAAATTTTTCTGTTCCTTACAAGTAAGAAACCAATCCATGTTAGGCTTCAACAATGAGTCGGTGGATTAAAGAGACTATGCACG
Source organism: Cosmia pyralina (assembly GCA_946251885.1). Lineage (NCBI taxonomy): Eukaryota > Metazoa > Arthropoda > Insecta > Lepidoptera > Noctuidae > Cosmia > Cosmia pyralina. Next base: position 1,779,506 of record OX276345.1, read on the forward strand.
ACAGTGCAGTGGGATGGATAAGCAAACTTTTTCCACGCATGCGACATGCGTCCACGTCCGCAGCTAATCGCAAAAGAGTTTCAATTGAGCTTATTAAAATGATCAAATTTTTTATTTTTTGTATATATAATTACATCGCTGATATAATTTAATATACTGTGTTCAATATAAAACAATATTATAAGATGCATTTATTTTCTTCACCACTAATGAATTGGCTATCTTAAAGCTCCGAACATCTACTTAGTGAATGATGTAAATCTCGAGGATGCAGTGACGAAGTGTAATTAATGGTTAAACAAACTTACCTGAAGTGAAGTTTGACCGTAATTACACGAGCCGCTGCAGCCAAAGAGATTTACAAACCCGCCCAACCCTTCTTTGCAAGAAAATCACGATTATCAATATAGTTAAAGATAAATAGCCCTCTTAACGGGGGGTTATCCGAATTATCCTGTTTTCAGAATCAATTTTAAATGGTCAAATTAGTGTATTAAGGTCCTGAAAAAAATATATGCCATAGATACGAGTACATCCTTGCTTTAGGGAAATAAACGGTTCAAAACACGATAAGTTGTACTTTCCTCGATGAAAAAAAAATCCGAAACATGGTCGATTTCAAAACCATTTTCCGTTTCATTTCCTAATTACAGCATAAAATTATATAAAAATTGCATGTATCATGAGGTAATCGTAATTCGGAGGGAATTTAATGGTTGGATTTTTGAGTTTAATAGATTTTTTTTAAATAAACTCAAAATTAGTCAATTTGGCTAAATCCGCTCGCGATCAGAGTCCTGCGGGACGTCATGGAGGTTGGACCTGTGTCAAAATTTTTGAAAATCCGCTCTCTCTGCAGTTGTTTAAAAAATTCAAATAAAAGAAGAACACATTAGATATGAAATTGCGACAGCTCAGAAAAAATATCTCGTAATTATATTATAGTTTTAATTCATAATATCGTTTTCGAAAATGTGATTATTTATATGTGGTATGATGACGTTTAATTGTCATCTTACGATAGTGTTAAGACACATTGCAAATTATTATCGATAAAATTATAGTCAAGCGCGAGTAGTTTATAATTTTTTATCGTGGTCTTTTATGAAGAAGTTTTAAAACACATTTTTCTAAGATTTTTCATCAGATTCATCCACATTAGTATTTTCACTCTCCATCGAACTGTCTTCACTACTAGTCTACTACCATATCCTACATAAATTACACATTTTATGTATAAATACAATGTATCCGGTTGTCGGTTGGATACTAATATAATCAACTTTCACTCTGGCAACAACAATGAAAATTAGAAAAAAATAAAAATGTGCGGTCGGGGACCACCGTCAGGAATGAAGTTCCTTCTAACGTATGATTTAAAACGCAAACACAAAATTTTCACAGCCGCCATCTTGCATTTTCAATTTAACTTCACTACCGGCTTTGGCTCCCTCGAAAACCATGAAAACGACACCCATGAAGTAAAATTCGAAAATTTTCCCCCTCTCCGTCCTCGTCTGTCGTCGTTTTGTCCTCTCTCTCTTTGTCTCTTTCAAGATGTAATAGAAAGAGACAAAGTCGCATGTAGGGGGCATTTAAACGTTTTTTTCGTTACGTGACGATTTTCTGCCAGAGAATTTCGTCGAGCAAACAAAAGTGCTATACTAACATAACCTAATGAATGAACACGATAAAAATTGACGATCGAAAAGATTATTTTCTTGTATCGTTTTAGCTGTGTGAACAAACTTTCAGTCACTGTATACGATAAAATATCGTATTCTATATACACTTGAAAAATAGCGCCGTGTGAACGTATCCTGGTTAGTCGATGACGTACCTATCGTATGTTTGTTGGTTTGTGACTTTTAACACATACTTGCAATTTTTTTTTAGGCTAATAGTCCTAAGGGATGGCAATCCGACAAGAGCGGGGCCGGTTAAAAAATACAATAAATTAATTTTGATGTCTTAGATTAGTAGATTCGATAAATTATAGCTGTAGCAGTAGGTACGTCCCTTGACAATAAAGTATGGCAATTGTTCCTTCATATGTAGTTGTCAATATTTACTTATCTTTATAAATAAATAAATAAATAAACCATTTATTTCAGGCGACACGGCCCATAGATAAATACCTTAACCTAAACATACATATTTGAATATAAACAAAACTTGTGTTAATAAAATAGGCTTAAGACTATGTTAGTAGCACTCCTCTTTGCACTAGCTTGACTTTAAGTGCTGCCCTGTGGAACTTGTCCGCGGAAGCGACGGTACACCACGTCCTGCGGCCAAAAGTTTTCTTTTTATGAGCAGTGGTCAACATCAAAAACAATAGAATATGGTTACAGCAGAAGCAAAGCAGTACGACCATTTTTAGCCCGTACTTAATAAAAATCTTATTGTTTTTTTTCATTCAGTCACTAAAGGGGTTAAATAGGGGATGAAAATTCACCATTTATGTCGATGGGAAATACCATCGGACACACGGCTTGTCTACTTGATAAAATTCTTATATTCACTGACAGACAATGCACAGCCTAAATCGCTGGGCTAGAAGCATAAAATTTTGCAAAAGAGATCTTTTTTTAACGAAAAAAATTAATTTCTATTAACATTAACTTTAGCGTGACTTTTTGATACCCAGTAAATCCATTGCTATTTGAAACTTTTACCTTACTACCTCAAAATCTTGTTTATCTCTAACTAGCTTCCGCCTGCGACTTCGTTCACAATATACTAAAACAACAGCCATATTTTATAAAACTTTTCTGTACAGTACGTTTGTAGTTGTGGTCGCAGCAGCCAAAATATACAGAGTCGTCCGTTTGAGAAGCAGCTCGTCCTAAGGTCGAAACGAAGTTGTTTGCGAAGTTTTTCGTTTTTAGTGAATAAATACTCGTAAACGCCTGTTGGTGCCGTTCCTGCATTTAATACATAATGGCACAACACTGATACACTGAGTGATTCTTACAGATTATTCCTGACGAACCCGGCTGTCGCTAAAAAATATAACAGTAGATTGTACACATGGGATTTCTCATTAATACTGTCAGCTAACCATTGATATTTATTTTTATTATAACCGTAGATGATATAAAAGGAATAAACTTCATGGATTCTGTGTACGTTCTACGAACTATCAAATAGCAGTATAACAAAATGTAAAAAAAGAATCGAAAAAATATATACAGTTGAGAATCGAACTTTTAACCACAGGTTTTTAAAGAAGTCGTCGAACCACTAAGCTATTTGCTTGGATGAATGTTGACTAAACTAGACGTTCTTATGTTATTATTATATCACGATTGACATCCTTGTATCCGCTAAGCCTTAACTCCATAAAGATTTAGCGCGATGATAATCATTTAAAGGTTAAATCCGAAACTATCTGCTATATTCGTTTCCTGCTCCACCCAGTGAAGTGAATAATTCACTTTTACATTGTGTTTTATTGTCACCTATATCGTCGTAGTCAACGACAGACACCGATCACCTATATTCTCCTGCCCTTATCCCATTTTTTTTTCGGGTCGATACAACTTGTTTTTATCTTCCATACTTCTCTATTACTTAGTTGTCATCACGGTAGTCACTCCCTTTCTAGCCATATCATCTTTCACACAGATCTTCCATCGTTTCTTTGGTCTTCCCTTACTCGTATAGCCATCCAGATTCATAATCAAAACATTCCAGACGACATTTTCTTCATTCTCCGCATTACATGCCCATACCATTGTAACCGATTTCCACACACACCGACACCGATATCGGCACGATATCTACCGGCGAAGACAGTGAGAGTAGCGGGCATTCCTTCACTTCAGCAAAATTTTTCGCACTGCCGGCTTCGAGACGTCGATACTTAGTAGTGTGCTTGTTTGTCGAGTCGCGATGGTCATCGATATTCAACAATATCATGGGGCCGGTAATAATTGAACCTATCGCTATCGAATCGTGTTGGTATCGGTATCTGATAATGTGAAAACAAATTCACGACATTTTATATAATCATCATAGTTCACTCCACCGTAGACACCATAAAATGTAAACCTAAGGAATAAATATCGACCTAAGAAAAACTAATTAAGTTCATCAACTGCAAATATTTTACACTGTGGCATGGATTTTCTGTGAAATCGTCGGCGGCGCGTCGTAAATAAACACGTCGCGCTGCATTTGGGGGAGGCGGAGGTAGCGTTTCAAAGGCCTACAGGCCCGAACAACCTGACCTTAATATCTAATTTTATTTATTTATTTTTTAGTTTTTATCTAAAAATTGTGCATTAGCAGTGTACTACTTAGTGAATTATGTAAATCTCTTCAGATGCAGCAGATCGTGTAATTACAGTCAAACTTCACTTCAGGTAAGTTTATTTAAATATTAATTATGATATATTTTGATGCCAAAACTTTTAATCACAACACTTATACCCATTATCACGCTTAGCATATCATTTCAAGCATTAGCATCAGAAGTTAAGTCACCTAACTGAATCAATGTACCAATACATTGTTTCTACTAGATACATACAACGAGCACTTACATTTTAAGATTATTATAAAAAGACTAGCTGACCCGACAGACGTTGTCTTATCTTTTTAATAATGCATACAAAATTCCCACAGTAACGTGGTGGTGGTGGTGGTGGTGATCAATTATCACCCGCCGCGTGTAGAAAATTATTAAATTACTAGTATCGCTATTAAAAAAATAGGGGTTGGCGGTAAAAGGGTGAAAATTTAGGGTTGTATGTATTTTTTATAGCCGAATCAAATCATATAAAAATTCAAATAAAAATTTTGCCCAAAAAATAAAAAAAAATATTTTTATTTTTCACTCAGGGGTATCAAAAATAGTTTACGTCCTATTTGCAGACCTACCTACTGAATATACACACAAAATTTCATCAGAATCGGTCAAGCCGTTTCGGAGGAATATTGTAACAAACATTGTGACACGAGAATTTTCTAGATTAGATTATAAACATTTCTTGAGGAGCTCGTGGCTAAGTAATAACAGCCGCACGGGTCGATCCATCAGGTTAAGCTACGCTTGCCGGGGTTGGTCAGTGGATGGGTGACCATTCTTTACATACCGAGACTCCTCCGTGCCTCGGAAAGCACGTTAAGCCGTTGGTCCCGGCTGTCATTCGTGGATCTTTGATAGTCGTTACGGGTCGTCAGAAGCCCGAAAGTCTGACAACCAGTCTTACCAAGGGGTATCGTATTACCCAGTAACTGGGTTGTGGAGGTCAGATATGCAGTCGCTCCATGTAAAATACTGGTATTCAGCTGCATCCGGTTAGACTGGAAGCCGACCCCAACATAGTTGGGAAAAGGCTAAGCAGATGAGATTATATACATTTCTTCAATAGTTGATATAATTGCAAATTATAATGTAACGAATCAATTTAATTTGAATTGGGTACGGTAGCCGGTAATAATTAACTCGGTTCGTTACATTAGGTACTTTATTTAAATATGCGACCACCCCCTGTGGTCTTCAGTCGCACAGAACGTTGTTAGTAGAAACTGAGAATGTTGAAGTTATTTGTTCTTCTTGTTGTAGTAGTCTACATGGGGCATATCGACTGTCTGGATTACGACACCTATAACCAGCCATACTACGAGGATCATGCCCGACGCGATCTGCCGGTAGACTTGTGTCCGCATGGCACCATAAGAGATGTAGCCACCGGTGAATGTCAGAAATTGTCTAGAAGAGGTCTGTCGTTTGTTGGCTGTCCTGAAGGTACTAAGAGAGTGGGCAATTTCTGCGTTCCGGAGGATGAAGTTGATGAGTAGAAAGAGTTCCTATTAAAAAAAGGACTTTCGTTTGGATTTAATCAGAGATATACTAAAGAAATATTTAAAACAAATAATATTTAATTCTGTTTTTTATTTTTATTTTGTTTTATTCATAACATTCAGACCTTTTAACGTAAGCTACAAACATACACATATACACACAGCTATAATAACACATACATACAACACACATGATAATGTACGTTTTTCTTACTTTTTAATCAAGATATTATTATACGATGAATGGTGCAGAATACGGCTCTATCCATCAACTAGTGCCCTACCCCACCCAATAGTACGCTTGTCGTCGTCTCATTGTGCTCGCCAGACCGAGTGCATGTGGCTGTCGCTCATGCAAGGTTCTCATAGTTTGCGAAGATGACAAAACACGTTCTGCGAACATGACATCACATCTGTATTCTCCCAAGGAATAGTCCAAGGGTTAGGGTATCCACAGGACCGATGGCCTTGTGAAGGCTACGGGCATGAGATCGAGGCGATAACCACAGGGCCGGATGCTAGGGAGGCCTATGTCCCGCAGTGGACTATTTTTGACTCACATGGTGAACACAATATGGTAATCTCAACAGTCGGTTGGAACAAGTGACGCCCCTGCCGGAAGCGAGAGGTAGCTTTGTAAAATCATAGAGAAACAGTTTATGCTCCTAGAAGCTAGAATCATAGAATCATATATAACAACTTTAAGACGGAGACTGACTTGTAACGTTACGAAAACATAAAATGGTTAGATAATATTCCTCTTGAATAAAAACTTTTATAAAAAAAAAAAAAACAACCGACTTCAAAAAAAAAAAATACTACAAAGTGAAAATTTACTGTAATTTCGGAAGTCGGTGTCTTTGGATCTATATTTCTGTTTTTTGCCACCGACTTCCAAAATTAAAGATACTTTTCACTTTGTAGTGTTTTTTTTGGAAGTCGGTTGTTTTTTTTTTTTGTAAAAAAGTTTTTATTTTTTACTTTTTAGTGGGTCAGTTTGTAATTTATCTAAGTTACAATAGCCTAATGTCAACTGCTCATCACCAAAATATTGCTTTTCCCAATGCAGGGACGTTAATTGTTGAGGAGTTCTCCTAGTTTACCTAGTTAACCAGGAGAACTGGAACTGATGGTGAAGTCACCATCAGCTCCCCGTCACTATATGCATTGTGACGAGCATACATTGCATAGCAACTACATATATTAAAGTAATCGAGTCGCAACCCGAGAAATACTTAGGTATACGAGTAATTGAGTAGTTCACAACTGATAAGATCGATATCACTCGAAAATTCATTAGAACATTTCGTTTCAAAATTATTGTAGCTATTTTTGGTTTCAACGATAATGTACGTCAGAAATCTGAAGCTAATTCTACAGTTATATAAAGCTTGACACAAATTTTAACAAATCAATGTGTTGTTTAAAATGTATACATTTAGCGAGGAGCTCGTGGCCAAGTAATAACAGCCGCACGGGTCGATCTGACACGTTAAGCTACGCTTGCCGGGGTTGGTCCGTGGATGGGTGACCGTCTTTACATACCGAGACTCCTCCGTGCCTCTCCTCTCCTCGGAAAGCACGTTAAGCCGTTGGTCCCAGCTGTCATTCGTGGATCTTTGACAGTCGTTACGGGTCGTCAGAAGCCCGAAAGTCTGACAACCAATCTTACTAAGGGGTATCTTATTACCCAGTCACTGGGTTGTGGAGGTCAGATAACCAGTCGCTCCATGTGAAATACTGGTATCCAGCTGCATCCGGTTAAACTGGAAGCCGACCCCAACATAGTTAGAAAAAGGCTAGGCATATTGCACATGTTTAAATATTTGATTGCCGGTCCAATGGCAAAGCAAGTGAGATCAGTTTATGTTAATGTACTATATTTTAAAGCAAATAAAATATATATTCCATTCTGTTTTATTCTAATTACTTGAGTAATTTAGCTCTGTGGTTGGTGATTAGGAGACTATAGTAGCATTAATGGGTAGTGATGCTTTTGAAATGTTAATTTGTAATTTTGATTGATTTGTAATTATAGCATTATACGCAAATTGAATTAGAACTGTTTGTTGATTTACGCAAATTATTATTGCTCTTAGGTTAAACCAAAATGGCGCTTGAGGTAATTGTTGCACTTACTACGTACTATTAAGGAATTTACTGTAAATGTTTTGTGTAAACAGTTCTTGGCTAACCTAAATAAATAAATCATAATAATTATAATATAAGCATTTGTCAGCAGCTTCACGTGCGTATAACATTATGTGTACACTTTTTAATGTTCTTATGTATGACCACGCATAACTTTTTACAGAGTTGTCTGATTTGAAAGATCCTTGTTTTATTCGGGAGGGTATACCTCGAAATTGGTCCTAAGTAAAATTTATTGACTTTGCTTGGGTAGTTTTTGAGTTAGCTTCAATAATACGTATTTTTACCACTTTTTATGTGGATGCTATTGTTCATAGTGGATTTGACTCAATTGACCTCACGAGTAAATTATGTTATGCAGATCCTCGCACCATTAATAAGCGTAGTGTTCCTGCAGGTACTTTGTTTGCTGTCAACATACGTCGTACTAATTCTGGTTTGCGCTGCCCTATGCGTCGTATGGTAGATTCTTAGAAGTCGGTAGCAAAAACCGAAAATACAAAACCAAAGAGAGAGTCCGACTTCCGAAATTATTTTTCACTTTTTTGTAGTTTTTTTTGGAAGTCAGTTGTATTTTTTGTGAAAAAAGATTTTATTAAAACAAACATGATATTGAAATTGTTTTATAATATTATTGGGGAAAAAGTTTCTTCGCATTTTTTAAGAAAATTCTAAACATTTTTTAATATACATTATTTACATTTATCTAAAGTATGTAGGTACCATTTTGTTCGATAACTTTTTGCCATCTTGTAGGTAGGGACATGATCCCATTGCTATAGAAATTTTGGGACTTCTGATCAAAATACCGCGACAAGTGGTTTTGGCAGTCCTCTCGTGATGTTAACCTGACACTGCCTAAAAAAATTCTGAAGAGACCGAAACAGGTGGAAATCTGAAGGTGCAAAGTCAGGACTATACGGCAAATGCATTAACACCTCCCAGCCAAACTCTCTTAATTTTTGCTGACTGGCTAAAGATGTGTGAGGTCTAGCGTTATCATGATGAAAGCACACCCCTTCTGTTGATTAATTCCGGACGCTTTCTCTCAACTTCTTGCTTTAATCTCATCAGTTATTCGCGTAGAGTTCAGAATCGATGGTCCTGCCTGGTGGTAACAGCTCATAATGAATAATGCCCTTCTAATCCCACCACACACACAGCATCACCTTGTTGCGAGTGAACCCGGGTTTCGCCACAGTCTGTGAAGCCTGACCGGCCTTTGATCACGACCTTTTTCGCACGTTCTTTTCGTACGTGATCCACTTTTCATCACCAGTTATCAGCTTCTTCAAAAATGGTTCGGTTTCAGTACGTCGTAATAAAGAATCACAAATGAGTACACGGTTCATTAGGTTTCTTTCAGTGAGCTCGAAAGGTACCCAAATATCGAGCTTTTTTGTGTACCCAGTTTTTTTCAAATGCGCCAAAACTGTTTTGTGGTCAATTCCCAGTTCTTCAGCTACGTCGTAACTACTGATATGCCGATCTTGCTCCACTTTTTCAAAAATGGCATCCATTTTATCCGTAATAGAGCGACCAGAGCGACGTGCATCTTTGACATCGAAATTTCCGGATTGATAACGCTTAAACCAAATTTGTGCTACTCTCACAGACACTGCACTGGGTCCATAAACATCGCAAATTTTTTTCGCGGCTTGCGTTGCATTTTTACCTTTTTTTAAGTAAAATTTTAAAATGTATCGAATTTCTTCATTAGATTCACTCATCTTGACAGTACGAAAAACAAATGAAAATCACACATTTTCCTAATTTGAATTTGGAATTATGTTCTTTAAAATTTAAACTTTCAATGATACCAAAACCAGCCAGATACAAATAGTATACCCAAAGAGATTTTATTTTAAGTTCATACATGCTATAATGCGAAAAGACTTTTTCCCCAACCTAATTTAATATGTAGGAAGGACTTAAATGTTTTAGAATAATACTAGGTCACATAAATAATTACAGATTAAGAGGGAACTGTGTTATGTACGGTATTATTAGGTAACAAGTACACATTGTGAGGGTATATCGAAATACTTGTATAATAATCAGTCTCAATACTCAATAATTTATTTGAATTCCGCAATGTGTACTTAGATGTAACTTGTCTGCTTTGAATCTCGGTGTTACATTGTTACAAACATAACAGCTACCATGGCATAAGTTGATGGACAGTGCCCTATTCGGCACCTGTCACATACGTCTAACGCTAAACGGTCTGAATGAATATTGTGTTAAGATTTTTTTTTTATAGTCCTTTTTTAATTCACCAAATAAATAAAATTCAAAAAAACTATTTTAATAAGAGCTCTTTCTATTTTTCTTTTGGAACGCATACATTGCCTACTAATGTATAACCTGGAGGACAAACGACAGGTAATGCAGATCTTCTAAAAACTTTCTCACATTCACCAGTGGCGCTGTTTCTGAGGGTGTCGTGAGGACACAAGTCTACTGGCAGATCCAAGTGCCTGTGAGGAATGCAGTCTTGCTGGTCATCAGCAGCGTGATCCTGACAGTCGATATTACCCATGTTTACTAATAAAACAAGAAGAATAAGTAACTTCAACATTCTCAGTTGCTACTAACAGCGTTTCAATTGATTCTTTTGACTCCTGAAGATCACTGACGGTCCTATGGCAGTATTGCATTATTTATATAGTTCTAGCCCATTTAAAATTAAAATTGAAAAGCCGTTTGTGCGGAGGTGATTGTTACTAACACTAGATAATAAGTTTTTTTAATAATATGTTACGTACATTCTATGGATTCTTTGTTCCGAAATAAAATCAATATTATATTATTTTTTCTTTTTTTTTCTTCCTTTATTATTAGTTTTTTTATTTATTTTTTATTTCTTCTTTAAATATAGAGTTTTTATTTTTAAATATTATTACAAAAATATTTAAAAATTAAAATTATATGTTTAAAATAAAATATAAAAATAGTAACCCATCAGGGTCCAAGCTACTGGTGGTAGAGTTTCTGAGAGAAAAACCTTCTAGCGATACGCGCCGTGTCCAGAAGAACCGCTTTCTGATCGCCCTTGATCCCTTGGTCTTTGAGCCTTTGATCCAGCTGCCTAACGAGAGCCTCTTCAGGTGATGGTCAAGGTGCTTGGCTATTATGCCATTGGTCGTCACGACTAACGGCACAATGACTGCTGTATCTATATCCCACATGTCGACAACTTCATGAGCCAGGTGAAGATAATCTCGTATGCTTATCTTTTTCAGCTTTCGCGAGGTTCTCTCATGCGGGACCGCTATTATCAATACCTAATTATTGTGCGACGCTCTAACCGATCTATCACCACTATGTCCGGCTTATTGGCAACAATAATCCTATCCGTGATGACAGATCGATCCCAAAACAATGTTATATTGCCATTTTCGAGAACTGGGTCGGGGACATACCGTACGTTACTTCAGTTTCCACAAGACTGTATTATCAGAGAAAGTTTCTGGTGGATAATTCTGACGGTTATGCTTAACCCGTGAAACGCGCGTTATGTACTAATTTTCTATACTGGTATTCAGCTGCACCGGGTTAGACTGGAAGCCGACCCCAACATAGTTGGGAAAAGGCTCGGCAGATGATGATGATACCTATTATATAATATAAAGGATTTCCCTTATGCACACATGGGGTGCAGTCGACGCGTCAGAGGTAGTCTCTGTTAGCCATGAGAATAGTCAGAAATAATGAGTCAGATTGATTTCCTCGGACGCGGTAGCATACCCGATAGATCCGCCATGGGATCTGGAGGCAAAAGTCCTCGCGCACGTGTGGGAGTGGCGCGAGGAGACGAAACGCCGGGGCGTCACTCCGCTGCCGCGAGAAATCACGGTACAGCGGACAGAGCTCCGGCGGGATCTCATGGCGGCATGGAGAGTGCGATTGTCGCAACCCAGCGCTGGGCACGCCGCAATTGTGGCAATAAGTCCCCTCTTTGAGGAGTGGTTGGAGAGGCGCCACGGCGTCCTCACCTTCCGCCTGACGCAGGTCCTCACCGGGCATGATTGTTTTGGGAGGTTCCTGTTTCGGATAAGGCGGGAGGAAACGCCCGGGTGTCACCATTGTGTGGATCGCCCGGAGGACACGGTGGAGCATACAGTGGAGGTCTGCCCGGCTTGGGCGGAGTACCGCCGTGTTCTCACGGAGGCGATCGGCGGTGGCGATCTCTCGCGTCCAAACCTGGTTCAGGCCATGGTGCGGAGCGAGAGTGCATGGGAGGCCGTCACCTCCTTCTGCGAAGCAGTAATGCTCGCGAAGGAGGAAGCGGAACGCGTGAGGGAGAGGCAACAGCCGCGCCCTCGCGCCCCTAGCCGCCGTAGGAGACGCCTTGAGCGGCGGGAATCGATCGCCGATTCCCGGCCACCGTAGGTGCGGGCTTGCGGACGACGAGTAATGGGCAGCTCGCCGCTCGGTAAGGACCAGGCCCGGGTCGACGGCGCGTTGTGTTCCACGCGCGCCTCAAAGAGATGTCAGCAGTGACGGGGTCAATTGGGCCTATGCCGCCGGGGTCGCGGGTAGTTCGAAAGAGATACCGTGGCCCTGGCACGGGCAACTGAAGGAACATGGGTGGGTTTTAGTCAGTAAAAGTCTGACACGCCCTCCCGCTCTGCCCAGAGCGGGAGAAGTCATTTGATGATTTCCAATCCACAAAAAAAAAAAAAAAAAATACCCGATAGATGTCCACCGTATCGTCTTTCACAATATATTATTTCCGGTAGATGTTCGTTAAAACTTCGTCCATAATCGCAATACTTTCGGTTTCAAGGGTTTGGGCTGGGTTATGATGAAAGTCTTTTTATGTGTCTCGTTTGTTTCGCGTCGAGTGCCTCTGATGATATCACAAACTGTTAACAGTAACTTTATTGTACCTGCAATTACATTCAATTAAATAATTTAATGATTCCTTTAATAAAAAAATATTAATTAATTAATTATTTTAATATAATTAAATAATAAAAAAAAATTGTAATAAAAATAAATAATTAATAATAATAAAATCATTTTATTAATAATATACGAGTATTAATATTAATTATATTTTTTTTTATTTTATTTATCTTGAAATTCGTGCGCACACCTGCCCAAACTTACACACAAACGCAAGCTGTCAACAATTAGAAAATACCCCTATTATTAAATATCTTGGAGTCTCTCTTGATAGCAGCCTGAACTGGAAGAAACAAAGCTTCAACTGTACTACCTCGTGTGAGAAAACTCATATATATTTTTAAGAAGTACAGAGGCGCGGCCGAGTTCAGCTGTTTAATTACCGTCTACTCTGCGCTCGTTCAGTCTGGTCTAAGGTATTGCCTAACGGTCAGGGGTGGTGCCGGAAAAACAGTCATGCTACGGGTCGAACGAGCGCAGAGACCTGTCCTGACGGTGCTGGCAAGGAAACCGATCCGATATTGGACATATCCTCTCTATATACCCTCTGCCAGGTACTCACCGTCAGACAGCTGTTTATCCTCCAAACCATCATCATTCTCATGCCCTTATCCCAATCTATTTGAGGTCGGCGTAACATGTCCTTTTTTCCATACTTCTCTATTAGTCGTCATCTCGGTAGTCATCACCTCCTTTCTAGCCATGTCATCTTTCACACAATTCATCCATCGTTTCTTTGGTCTTCCCCTACTTTTATAGCCATCGACATTCATACTCAAAACTTTCTTCTCCAAATCATTCTTCGCAAACATAGCCAACTTACCTTTGTACCTAAATGTTGTTCTGAACGCCGCTCAAATAGGGTTTGTAACACTATCTCGTAGAACCGTAGCTGCAAGTCGTCATTACAAACATATAAGTTCAAGAATCTAAAACAAATTAAACAAAAGCCTGCACATCTACCCAATAACCAAGAGCAAATGCAAAATGAAACTTGAGTCCTGGTTAAAATCACAAAACTATGATGAAACAGAGAAACTCGTGGAAGTGTTAAATACTCATCAGTCCCTCACACCACACACTTGTCACAAACATCACATACCTTTCGTACCTCATTTAACGCTCCACAGACTCATTCACCATACAATCACACATTTTTTGTCCTGTACTTTTTATTTTTATCTTGCTTGTGTTTTATTAACTAATTCTAAATTATCTAAATTCTCTTTTTGCATGGAATATATCAGTAATAAATAAATAATAAATAAATAAATATGTTTGGACATATCACACAACGCCATCTAGCCCCAAGCTAAGCAACCTAATGCTTGTGTTATGGTAACGAGATGGCTGAGTGCCTCCAGTAAAAAGGGAACAACTTAAATTCGTCACTTTTCAGGAGAGGCAAAAAACAACACTTTTGATGTTTTTTTAGTATTTCGCAATTAAAATCAAAACTTCTTTCAAACTTACATTTTAGGTAGCCCTTTCATTTAATGGGAATCATTTCCACGTTCAGTCACTCATACTATATATTTTTTTTTTAGTTTTTCTTCAGTTGTTCCTTTGTTAACGAAGTAATAATGAAATAACTTTATTTATACTAGTCAGTTTGGTCGTATTTAAAGTAATATTACGAGTTATTCCCATATTTAAGAGATGCTAAGACAAATATAACGACTTATTTCCTTCTGATATTGATGTCGAGGATTTAAAATAACCAACATAAAATGACAATTAAATCTCACATTTATTGAATAAATCGACGCTTTAAATAATAACATTTCAATCGTCCTCGCTGTCCTCTTCATTGCCCGGTATAAAACTTAAGTCAGGATCGTCTTCTGGTCTTTGCGATTCAGAAGTCAGCAAATTCATTTAGAAATCGTGACATTATATGTTTATGTAGAAATTAGTCTGCTTAGCCTTTTCCCAATTGTGTTGGGGTCGGCTTCCAGTCTAACCGGATGCAGCTGAATACCAGTATTTTACATGGAGCGACTACCTATCTGACCTCCACAACCCATTTACCAGGTAATACGATACGAGTAGTAAGACTGGTTGTCAGACTTTCGGGCTTCTGACGACCCGTAACGACTGTCAATGATCCACGAATGACAGCCGGGACCAACGGCTTAACGTGCTTTCCGAGGCACGGAGAAGTCTCGGTATGTAAAGATGGTCATCCATCCACGGACCAACCCCGGCAAGCGTAGCTTAACCTGATGGACCGACCCGTACGGCTGTTATTACTTAGCCACGAGCTCCTCCCTCGAGTGTTTATGTAGAAGTGTCATTACCTATATCACTTTTTTCTCCACGCTTATTGGGATAGGTGTATCGAAGATGACACTCAATGAAATGCTGTTTCTGGCTCTTCCCTGTCTTTGGAATGAAATTTGTTTAAATTCATCGATTTCATAATCTAGATTGGCTTTGTAGTTGTCAACCAGCTGATCAGTTTGTGTTATCTGAACCAGCTTATTTCCGGCCAGTGTACCTTTTTTTTGTTAGTATTGATGATAGACAATAATTAGGTCCTATCAGCTTTAAAATTATTCTAAGTAATCCATAAAAAAAAAAAATCAAAGCAATTCCATAAAATACTTACAATTTCAGATAGTTTTAACACTAACTCAGTCATTTTTCTGCCGCGTTTCGTATTGTTTTTCCAATATGAAGATAACGAACACTACACTCTGACCAAACAACGGAAGTTCGAACAACAGGTGTTAAAAATCAGTTACAACAAGTCTCATCAAGATCGGTTTATTTGAATACTAGCTTAAAATAAAATTATGTGATATCACTATTGAAAGTTTGTCTCGATAACTTAAATTTAATACGTATAACATAAAATTATCTCAATAAATAAACCGAAGTAAAATTTTTTACCTCAGTTCATTTATTGAGAAACTGGACGTATCTAAAATTATATTTACGGTTCAGAATCGAACCTTGCCCATCCACCTACATTTTTTCATAGAAAAACCATTATAAAAAGACACCTAACGCATTTTATTTAATGAAAGTTTGTTTTAAAAAGTAATTAACTAACTACCCACTCGTAAATGCACCCCTTAGGAATGAAACGACACCACGCACTAATCCACCAGCGATACAGTGCTTAGAGGGAAAATACCGCTTGACACTGCCTGAAGCATTCGCAACAAAATGCAGTTGTTCCTTTTCAAACATGCTTATCAAATAGATTATCTGCATTTATTTCTTACTGTGTTTAAAAAAAATTGGCGCTACATGGGTTGTGTCTTTTTGTTATTAATTTAACTGTGTTCATGCCTTTGCGTTCAATTGTGTTTTGGGATTTCTTGTAGATGTGTCTATTAAGCACTGAAGATTACTTGATATCGATGGATGTGTCTTTACAAGCAGTCGAGTTATGCCTTTGTTAGAATTGTAAAAACAAGTTCGACTTATTCCGTTTTTGACTGCGGGCACTGGTATATTATTTCTGTATCTGGAGAAGGGTGTTGTTAGCTGCGTTACAGATTATAACATTTTACTTTTGCAGCTATTCGTATCATCGTTTTACTTGTTGTACTCAGTTTTTTTTTTTTTTTTTTTTTTTGTATTATTATTAATGGTTGATAGAAAGAAATTGGATTTGAGATACAATTACATACAATAAAGTATGACAAATTGATTCGTGCTTGCTGTTCTTCGAGTAACGAGGGTGTTATTGGCGTGAATAATAATAATTATTGTTATAGAAATAAGCATCACTGAAATAAATTCAAATAATTGTTAAATGAAATGTACCTAACGAACTGATTTAATTTTAAATGGGTACTCGAATTATATAAATACTAGGTTCCGCTCGTGACTTCGCTCGTGTGGCATGTCGATAAAAAGTAGCCCATATCTATATTCAGGTTAAGGTCTACCTAAGGTGTGCCAAATTTTATCTAAATCCGTTCCGCCGTTTTAGCGTGAAAGCGTTACAATCAAGCAAACAAACTCACTTTCGTATTTATAATATTGAGCAATTTTATTGCAAAAAGTGTATGGCTATCCTGAAATCAATCTGCCTAGCCTTTTCCCAACTATGTTGGGGTTGGCTTCCAGTCTAACCGGATGCAAATATATAAAAATAATATATATAATAATATTAGTATTTTACATGGAGCAACTGCCTTTCTGACCTCCACAATCCAGTAACTGGGTAATACGATACCCCTTAGTAAGACTGGTTGTCATACTTTCGGGCTTCTGACGACCCGTAACGACTGTCAAAGATCCACGAATGACAGCCGGAACCAACGGCTCAACGTGCTTTCCGAGGCACGGAGAAGTACTCGGTATGTAAAGATGGTCACCCATCCACGGACCAACCCCGGCAAGCGTAGCTTAACCTGATGGATCGACCCGTGCAGCTGTTATTACATAGCCATGAGCTCCTCTACCTACCTGAACCTATCCTGAAATATTTTATTTAAATTATCGTATAATTTAGCTTTTATCTCCATTTTTAGAAAATTTATAAATTGTCTGTATAACAGCACCATACATATGAAAAATGAAAATAAAAAATGTTTATTAGTTTTAACAAGTTTTTTTACATGACTAGGTAGTGATTGGAGCCTCCTTTTAAGCTAATAAAGTCTGTATAGGAGACTCCGCTCTTCCATACATTGTTGTTATTAACTATAAACTTGTTTATTTAAAACAATAATAAAAAACATATAATAAAGGAATCTAATCTACGAAAACTATGGATAATTTATAAGTTAGGCTAATAAGTGCTTTCAGAATTCAAAATGTTAGTAATAGTGTAGTTGTGTGTGATAGTGTGATTGTGTGTAATTGTGATTGGGTTGTTGTAATCAGTGTTGTGTTTGAATGTGTGGTATGTGTGTGTTATGTCATTATGTGTGTGGGTGGGAGTACCTATATGATGAGCGAATGAGATTGAGCCTTAGGTTATAAGAAATAAGTTTTCTGTAAGAATTCTGTTTTTTATATTTCTATGAACAGTACCCTCCAGCGAATGACAATGCAACTAATTTCGAAGAGTTAGTTTAGTGCTTGTGTATTAGAAAACCAAATTCATATTTTGTCACTAACATGTGGCACCGTCCATGTTCAGAGGACGCACCTGTTTGGAGCGCACGTAGCTCGCACCTTCGACGACCGCGCGATGTGTGTACCTCACCGCCTGCGCCCGCGCACCGGCCGCGCCCGGACGCACACGCCAGCGCTGGAACCGCGATCGCTCAGTCATCCGCGCCAGTCGTTAGCCTACACTGACGGCGAATGCGCGCGCTGTTCATTCTAAATCCGCATCTTCGTTTCGCAACCTAAAATCTTAGTTTTTCTCTTTTAATTCTTGGTGTCTTTCTAGTGTTTATTTTTATTATTCTTCTAACTGTAATCTTTGCCTACTATCATTAAACTTCTATCTATCTTCATCTTGAAAACGTCTGTTATTTACACACACCCTCTGAGCAACAAACATAAACATTTACAGTTTACAATTAAATACATATTGATGGGATATTTTGTAGTGTTATTCCTACTTGAAAGCCTAATCGCATCTAACCCAAAAGGTGGTAAATCATCAAATCAGGCTCAATAATGTGAGCTTCAGAAAAACAAAAAATGAAAATACATTATTATTCATAAGTAGGTACCTAATTAGGAAATTATGTTTTTTAAAAGACTAGGTACTAAAATGCTTGAATGTTTTTTTGCATTTGTTTGTTTTACCATAGCCACGTAATATTTTCGATAATTTTAATTTCGGAAACCGGGTCTAAGGGGCTGAGCGGGTTATGCGAATTGGGGTTTTGACAGCCATTCAGCAGTTTTACAAACCGACACATTTTTGTGCTATTAGAAATAGTCTGAGTTAATAAAAACAACATTTCTATTTATTTATGACATATTTCTATTATTTACATTTGGTGAACCACATAAATGGCCAACTTTTCTATTTGTGGTACAAAGGCCAGGATTTTTTAATATCTCCCTGCCACCTACAACCTTTGATCAGTCGCCCACCATCAGGGAGGTTGTCGAGAAGGTGGTACTGTCGCCGACCGTAGTACTGTCGCTGACCGTCGTACTGTCGTCGACCATCAGGGAGGTTGTCGAGAACGTCGTACTGTCGCCGACCGTAGTACTGTCGCCGACCGTCGTACTGTCGTCGACCATCAGGGAGGTTGTCGAGAACGTCGTACTGTCGCCGACCGTAGTACTGTCGCCGACCGTCGTACTGTCGTCGACCATCAGGGAGGTTGTCGAGAACGTCGTACTGTCGCCGACCGTAGTACTGTCGCCGACCGTCGTACTGTCGTCGACCATCAGGGAGGTTGTCGAGAACGTCGTACTGTCGCCGACCGTAGTACTGTCGCTGACCGTAGTACTGTCGCCGACCGTCGTACTGTCGCCGACCATCAGGGAGGTTGTCGAGAACGTCGTACTGTCGCCGACCGTAGTACTGTCGCCGACCGTCGTACTGTCGCCGACCATCAGGGAGGTTGTCGAGAACGTCGTACTGTCGCCGACCGTAGTACTGTCGCCGACCGTCGTACTGTCGCCGACCATCAGGGAGGTTGTCGAGAACGTCGTACTGTCGCCGACCGTAGTACTGTCGCCGACCGTCGTACTGTCGCCGACCATCAGGGAGGTTGTCGAGAACGTCGTACTGTCGCCGACCGTAGTACTGTCGCCGACCGTCGTACTGTCGCCGACCATCAGGGAGGTTGTCGAGAACGTCGTACTGTCGCCGACCGTAGTACTGTCGCCGACCGTCGTACTGTCGCCGACCATCAGGGAGGTTGTCGAGAACGTCGTACTGTCGCCGACCGTAGTACTGTCGCCGACCGTCGTACTGTCGCCGACCATCAGGGAGGTTGTCAAGAACGTCGTACTGGTTTTCTATATACTCCTGACACTGGATCTTGGCCACGTAGACCATCAAGACAAACAGGATAAGTAGCTTTAACATTTTCAGTTTCTTCTTTGATCACGTATCTACATTGTTGAGATTTCATTATCAACTATACATATAAGGTGCTATAAAAATATCTGCCACTGCTTTTAAGGGAGATAGTATTGAGTATATAGATTACAATAGTGAAGAAATACCGTACCTACCCCGGAATAGATAAATCAATTTGAGAAAATAAAGTAATTAAATAAACATTTTACTTTATTCTGCAACATGGTTCACAAACAACGTGTGATGTGTCGCTTCGTCAATAAAAACAATATTGCTATCTCTTTCTACTGTTCTCTGAATCAATCTATGAATCTGCCTAGCCTTTTCCGAACTATTTTGGGGTTGGCTTCCAGTCTAACCGGATGCAGCTGAATACCAGTATTTTACATGGAGCGACTACCTATCCACCACAGCCAGCATGTATAATAAAATGCTTGTTGATTTTTAGCAGTAAAACTGTATTTCCAAAATAATTACTTTAACTTTACAACAAGAGCAAAAGTCCATGGCACCGAGAAGATTCTACTCGATACAATGTTACCAGTGTATAAAATACTAGTGAAAAATACAAATGTTGCTAATGCAAATATAATGTTTAGATTATTCTTAAACATAGTTGGGCCGGGGCCATGCAATGACAAAAAAATGTTGTAACTACATAATAGAAACATAAGAAATGGATAAAAGTAAGAAAAGTTAAATTTAAATTGTGTTCAATCTAATTTATCGGTAATGGACATAATTTTCTGAGAGATCTAACATAGGTTTTATTATTTGACAGTTTAATTTCTGCCACTCTGACCATACCATCTGGTCCAGGTATTGTCTTCACAATTCTTGCCATGGGCCATGTCATTGGAGCAGTATTATCACTACGAAGAATAACTAGGTCTCCTTCTTTTAAATTAGGATTGACATGGTGCCATTTTGGCCTGCTTTGAAGCTGTGTAAGATAATCCCCAGACCAGACTTTCCAAAAGTCTTGTTTAATTTTACATAAAACATTCCAAAATTTTAGGTTATTAATAGAATAATTAGCTAAGTCAGCTTCGGGATAACTCATCATAGAGGTACCTATGAGGAAGTGGCCAGGCGTTAAATACCCAAAATTGGAAATATCTGAGCTCATGGGAAGGAGAGGTCTTGAATTTAACACAGCTTCAATTTCCGTGATAACAGTATACAAACCTTCAAAAGTCAAGACAACAGTTCCAACAATTCTCTTAAAATGGTTGTGTGATATGTCCAAACATAAAAAAAAAAAAAAAAAAAAAAAAAAAAAAAAAAAAAAAAAAAAAAAAAAAAAAACCTATCTGACCTCCACAGCCCAGTAACTGGGTAATACGAAACCCCTTGGTAAGACTGGTTGTCAGACTTTCGGGCTTCTGACGACTGTCAAAGATCCACGAATGACAGTTGGGACCAACAGCTTAACGTGCTTTCCGAGGCACAGAGGAATCTCGGTATGTAAAGATGGTCACCCATCCACGAACCAACCCCGGCAAGCGTAGCTTCACTTGATGGATCGACCCGTGCGGCTATTATTACTTAGCCACGAGGTCCTCTAACTGTTCTGTGAATAAAAACCGAAATTGGCCGACCAGTTTGTAACTATTTAATCTACTAGATAAGAAAAAAAATTATTACATAAGATCAAAAGTTTATCTTCACTATTGTAATCTATATCAATACTGTCTCCCGACAGTATATAGATTACAGCCATTTAAATTGCAGCCGTGGCAGATATTTTTATAGCACCTTATACAACGTGCTGCTGCAATGGCGACACTAATTCAACACACGTATACGGTTCCTCGTTTCCTTTAATATAGATGTTTTGATTTCATTAAACGTTATTATTTATTGATTTATTTACAATTTTCTCAAATAACAACTTGGAGCAACCTGTAGCGCAGAGATGAAATTGAAACGAACGAAAAGAAAAGCCCACGACACTCAAGTTTTTTTTTTTCATGAAGCAAACAGCTGGTTAATTTGCTTCATGAAAAAAAACTGGGTTAGAACAATAGACAAACGATGAACAAAAAAAAGGGTGTTGGTCAACGAGTTTTTACCAGATGGCATAGAACAATATCCTCTCATTAATGAGTCTTTTGCATACAGTGATCCCAATTTTGGTTATTATTTATTATGATTATTATGTATTTGATTTTTTTTTTAAATTTACGAATTATTTTATCTTATTATAATTTACTAGCTTTTGCCCGCGGCTTCGCCCGCGTGGATGTTGGAAAATATCCCACGGGAACGTACTCTAAGTAGTAATCCAGGTAAACAATGTCTTCTCGCACTGCTTATTTATTATCCGAGGAGCGGCACGTATATTGATTTAAAGGATTGCTGGAGGATAATAAATCCTAAAACCTAACAATAGTAATGGAATATACAACGGAACGGAAACACATGCCTTTGAAGGCAACTTTAAAGCGAAAATTACAAAAAAATAGTTAAGACCAAATGTTATTTCTTGATACGAACTATGACCACATTTCAAATCTCTTAAAAAGACACAAACTTTTTTAATATTATTTATAAATTTTAAAATCAACCGTTTTTTCCCCTAAGCGGATGATTTTTTCATAAATCAAAAGCATACATTTGAATTTTCATATCTCTAATTTGAAAAATGTTGGGTTTTCCATAAAACTTTAATCTCCGACTATAATAACTCCTGTTGGATTATTTTTTAAGACAAAAAGTCTATAGCTATAGCTTTGCTGAATTTTATCGATATCCATGCAGTTTTGTGAATTTTAAAATTATCCCCTATTTTACCCTCTTAGGGGATGATTTGTCAAAAACACTGGACCACATATTTCTTTATTTCCAACCAAAAGCATAAATTTGAATTTTCATATCCCTAAGAAATGCTGTTTCCTACACAAATTTTCATCCCCTATATCACCCCCTGTAGGATTATTTTCGAGACAAAAAGTAGCCTTTGTCCTTCTTCAGGATGCCTTGCCAAATTTTATCGAAAACCGTTCAGTGGTTTAGGCGTGAAAATATAACAGACAGACAGACAGAGCTACTTTCGAATTTATAATATTAGTATGAATTACTGGCCACTAGCCCTACCGCGTATTGATGGAATATTATATTTATAAAAAACCTTCACGCATTGTGACTACCACAATTAATATAAAAGTGAGATACCATTCACTGTGACTGAAAAATCACAAACTCTCAGGAACTTATAATTCTTACAAACTTGTTTTAGCAAGTAATTTCTTATAAATATACATATACGAATTACTGCACGTAGCTTACGTGGGCAGAATTTGTCACTTGTTCACTTTGGATTTGTTTCGTTCATTAAATTCTCTTAAAAAATTTCATGCTCCTAAATTGGATGTTGTAGTAATAAGCGCAAATCAATTTATTTATGTCAAATGTATCTAAGTGTGTTGCTAAATCAATTACATAATAATCGATTTATGACTACGGCTCGGAACCGGTTTGAAAAGTACAGTTAATTAAGTTCGTATAAAAAAGCTCTTGTAAATGCATAAGCAAAAAAAAGAAGCTGCTTAAAATGATTTTATTTTGACCTAAAATAAATTAAAAAAAAAAACGCCGTGGGCGCAGGCGTTGACGTGGTCACGTGCGCCTGCACATTTTAAGTATCAGAATTATGAGGTAACAAAGACATGGATGTGTTTATGCATTGGGTAACCAACATTTTTATTGTACTTTCTGTAGCTGATTTGTTTCCGTGTTAATAGGTATCTAATACGTTTTTATTTTGGTAAGAGTTTGTCCATCTATTTTAGGGGATCTTATGTAACTGGTAGATAGCCATAAAAAAAAATTAGCTTAATTATTTATTTTATTAAGCTACCTGCTGCTACCTGTTGGACGGCTTTCTATATTTGCATTAAATATTTTAATGATTGTTATATTTTTACCCTAGGTAAACAAACTTGAAAATTTTTTCATTATACATATTTTATTCGACTCTAAAATATTTATTTTATATTTAGTATAAATTAATTTAACCTTTTTAAACTTTCGCGATTTGCACACATTATAAACAAAACCAAAAACGGGTCTTCTCGCGATATTCCTTTTTAGGAGGTAAACAGGTACCTACTTGTTTCCCGACGTTTCGACCGC
Organism: Cosmia pyralina; assembly: GCA_946251885.1. Classification (NCBI taxonomy): domain Eukaryota; kingdom Metazoa; phylum Arthropoda; class Insecta; order Lepidoptera; family Noctuidae; genus Cosmia; species Cosmia pyralina. The sequence continues at coordinate 1,803,486 of OX276345.1, forward strand.
CTTGTAGCGATCGTGGTCACGGGAGGACTGATGACAGCTCAGCGACGTCTTCGTAAAGTGCGGGTATTGGCATCTACCCTCACTTGGTCTTCACAATTTTTATTATTGTCACTGTCGGTACTTCTACACACAACACTAATGACGTCTACGTACTGGCGGACCTCGTCGGGCGACCAGCGTTGCTTGCATCTGCTAATGACTGGATTCCAAGTTGTAGGCAGTCGGTATCCATCCTCTCTGTTGAAATTTTTATATTTCCTAATTTCAATCGCTTCACGTACTATTCTGGAGTAATAGTAACGAAAATTTCAACAGATATACACACACAGATATTCAGTATTTCTGTCCAGCACGCGGAGCATGACCACCGATCGAAGAAACAAAATGACAGATTGTAGAAATATTGCTACGGCGCGATGTCAAAAACGAAGAAAATAAATATTGCTTTGCATAGAGTCAATGTTATTACTACGCTTCCTGCAGATATCGTTATCAGCGATACAACGAAGAGCAATGAGCTGATAATCTGACAATTCTGGTGGACAATAAAGCATATTGTATCTGGTCTATGTTCTCTATTTATAAAGGAAAACAAATAATATAAATTTAGACTTAGTTCATTTTCTTACAGCAAATGATTTGTCTACTAATACTACATCAATTGATTAGAAAGTTGTCATTACCTGGGCATTTCAAGCGTAGAGAGTCCTTTGGAAAATAATGGTCATGAAACAACACAAGAACACAATACACACTCATCATCTTCCTGCCCTTATCCCATATTACTTGCGGTCGGCGCAACACGTTAACACAATACACTACACTATTCGTTGAATGAAGTCCAGTACTCAAACTTAAAATAATTAGTAAATGTATGACTACAACAAAAATGAGTTTTCGTTATTTAGTAAAGTCTGTAAAAAATGTATCCCACAAATTACAAACGATTTAATAAAGAATTAGTAGCCAAGACTCTTTGTCAATAAATAACTATGAGCCATGTATGAGTCCAAGAGTGATTTTGGAGCAGGATCAGCATTGGTTCTATCAGTGAATCAACGACTAGCAATTTGCCAACAACTGACAGCACTATAAACCCTGTCCCGTGGGAATTTATAAAAGTCTGTATTCCTTGTCTAGCTCATTCCTGTTTACCGCAAATAAACGTATTTTCTTTCTTTCTTTCTTTCTCATAAAGAGAATCTCTGTGCAACATTTCAGCTTTCTAGGTCTAAGATTTTGAGATTTGTGTTGATGAGTCAGTCATTGAGTTAGTCTTTTCTTTTTATTTGTATTGATATAATTATTCTCTGAACTTCCCAAACAGAATACTTTTAGAGATTCACATTTAATACTTAAACTACCTTAAATTCCACCATATTTTGGCATCTAAAATGTATAAAAAAACACCAACAGAATCGTACAGACGATATATCATAAATGCAGACAGCGAAACGGGCGAAGCCAAAGGTTTTATTTTACTTCGCAACGAATTTATCGCTTCCCACTTCCTGTACACCATTGGTGTGTGTACATCGATGACTGTGCTCCGATGTATATCTGTGAAATACTGATAGGGAGAGCAATGAATAATGCAGTTTATATTTTTTATCGTAATGTTCTTTGAATAAAATAAGGTGCGAAAGTAGGTCAGATGATGGAAACAGATTATGAGTGTTCTCTTCAGTCAAAATAGTAAAGAGAACAGCAGATGAATTAAATTTTGCATTATTATAAAAGTCGTTTTTTATGCCATTTTAAGTAGCTATGAATTCTACCGATTAGCAATGGGTACCATCGCCAAAATTTGCAGTGAACCACTTGTCGATCTTATTACGAGTACTAACGCAATAAGGTTGAAAAGTTCACCGGAAAGTTTCACGATAGTACATTAAATATTTTTGATTTTATCTCTCGTATCAATAGTAATATCAATGAACCGTAGAAAAGCTCATGTTACGCCAAAATATTAGCCAGTCTACAATAATTCATTTTATTTTATAATGGATGTAAAAAGACGCTTAACGAAGCCGAGAGGCACTCCTTCCCGTCATTGTATTTGGGAATCTTCTGGTTGCTGAGAGATATTGAAGGTCCAACTTTATTTCACTTTTTAGGGTTCCGTACCCAAAAAGAAAAAAAAACGGAACCCTTATAGGACCACTTCGTTGTCTGTTTGTCTGTCTGTCAGTCTGTCAAGACCATTTTTCTCAGGAATGCGTAGAAGTATCAAGTTGAAATGATCAAATACTTAGGTCTCAGATCCTTTGAAGTTCCAAAAAAATCAAGTTTCTAAAAGATTTTAAGCCAACGCAAAAAAAACAAAATCTGGTACTTCCCGTTGTCCTAGAATCATGAAATTTGGCATTGGCAAGAAGCAAGGTCTCACAGCACAAGTAAAGGAAAGGTTCCAAAATTGTTAATTTGTAATTTTATGACTGTTAAATTGTTAAGTTTATTTTAGGAATAAATTCTTATCAATTACGGAACCCTTTATTGTGCGTGGTCTGCCACGCACTTAGCCGGTTTTTTTTAAACAATTTTTACACTTATTTTTAAATCTTAACTTTCAATAACCTCAAGTACCTATAATGTTTTGTATGACGATATATCGTAAATGCAGACAGCGAAACGGGCGCAGCCAAAGGTTTTATTTTGCACCCTTCCGTTGGACACAAACGGCTGATATTATTAATAAAATTCAAATACAATTTCTGTTACCTAAAACTGTAAGCTCTTTCATTTAATATGTCACAGGGTAGACTTTGCAAAACAGTTGTTTTAATTTTCTTATTTGCCCCCAAAAGTGACCCCCATATTCAAAATTCATTTTTTTACGTTATAGTCCGACTTTTGTCACAGAAATTCATATGTGTACCAAATTTCAACTAATTAGATTCGGAGCAAATTGGCTATGACAGACGGACAGATTGACAGACGAGTGATTCGTTGTTTCCTTTTAAGATAAAAAAAAACTCATTGCATGTCAAAGCTAAAGAAAACCAAAAAAAAATACACATATAATATACAATATACAATACATTAGGTACTGGAAACTCCCACAAGATCTAAAAGTAGCGAGATTTGGTCACATCCAGTGCCAATAGTTGCACTCAGGCAAATTGCTGGTCTATTAACAACCAATTCAATTACGGCGAGAACTTTGTACAGCGTCTTTAAGTATACCTTTAGAAAATAAATAAATACGGTTCTAAATTTAGAGAGAATTTTACCTCGTTGTGTCAAGTCGATTTTATTTGATAGTGAAAAGAATTCTTACATAAAATGTGAAGGATATACAAAATTTTGAAAAAAAAGACCGACCAAGTACATGTCGGACCACGCACAATGTAGGGTTCCGTAGTTGGAATGAATTTATCCCAAGAACAAACTTCATTGTAGTTGAAAAACATGTCGTGCCGTACATTCCAACTGCAAATGTAAATTTGTACGCACAATATTGGGAGATTTACCATTTTATTTTAAGACCATAGACTTCTTCTAGATTTTCCTTTAATTTATAAGTTCAGAACTATTTTCTATATTTTTTTCAAAATTTTAGGCTCGGTAGTTTGGGAAATGCGGTTAATTTTCATCAGTTTTCTTAAATAACATTAAAACTATTTATTTTAAAATTTTTATAATTTTGACATAAATAGTTTTAATACCTAGTTGTTTTAGTTGTGCGTTTACCTGAGAGCCTCACAGTAAGCCCTTTTAATTTATTTGTCACACGATACAGTGTGCATTTTTTTTTCTTATTTGTTCCCAAAAGTGACCCCATATTCAATATTCATTAATTTACGTAACACGTCCGTGTTTGGGTCACATAAATTTATATGTGCACCAAATTTCGGTCCATTAGATTCAGAGCAAATTGGCTGTGAAAGACGGGCAGACAGACAGTTGGACAGATAGACACACGAGTGATCCTATAAGGGTTCCGTTTTTTCATTCGGACAAACGGAACCCTAAAAACATTGCATATGGTAATATCATGAACAAAGCTATTTATGTATGTATTTCATTATTTATGTACACACAGTAAAATAGATACAGATACGACATATCAGTATTGAGTACAAAGGTACTGCTTAGTTATTTTTTTTTTTTTTCTGTCAAAAAACCATTTATTTAACTGTAAACATAACCTAAAAATAACAAAATTATATACTAACATAACTAAAACTATTAAAAAACTAAAATATGGCGTCGAAAAATTCCTCCGCATCGCTGTCGACTGGTAAAGTACCCAAGAGACTGGCGGCATTGCCACGTTGTAGTTATTATTAAAATATTATTTTAATATTTTTGCCAAATAATTATTGCCAACTGGTCTAATATTTAATTCTATAATACTTCGTAGCTGATAGAAATAAAATTTCGTTTAAAATTTATGTAGCTGGATGATTTAATATTTATATTTAACTGTTCATTATATACACATATTTATTTATATTGGCTAATAAGCCGACTAGACTCCGATTGCAAAACATTCATCCTGAAATATTTTTTTTATGTTAAGCCAGTATTCTATTAAGCGTGCGATATGTCGCAGAAATGGCCGTATTTTTTTATTGCGTTGACATAGAAACTTAATTTTTATAGAGCTTCAAGAGACCATGTAGTCATGTACCTACGTATTTGATATGAATTTCGACTTCATACCTCCACATGTTCCTGAGAAAAAAGGTCTTGAGAGACTGACAGACAAACAGACGGACAACGAAGTCCTATAGGGGTTCCGTTTTTTTCCTTTTGAGGTACGGAACCCTAAAAATAACCATAAGGCAGAGATCCAGTAGCCCCCTTTTGTCCCTTTTTGGAGGAAGTACAATTCCAATCTAAAATCCCCGACGGCAAAAAAATTCTTATAAAAAAATAAAATAAATCTTAAAACCTGTAAGTATACAAAGTTTCATCCGGATCGGTTGTAAAATACGACCAGCACCCTAATTGTGTAACACATTATCAATAGGAGTTGGTTTCATTTTGACAGTTCAACAACATTCATTTCGAGCAGACAAATTTTTGGAACATATGAAACAATGGATTAGCAATTTGTTCCAAAATGAAACCAACTCCGATTGGTAATGTGCCACTTAATTAGGGTGCTGTATTGGAGTAGTAACAAACAGACAGACGAAAGCAAATTTTGCCAGACTTGAAGCAGAGATGCTTCGCTAACTTGTTCAAACACTTTTGTCTAAGTAGGATGTTTTAGAGAAGGTTTTAGAGGGGCTCAAGCCTAAATAATAATAGCCGCACGGGTCGATCGAAGGTTAAGCTACGCTTGCCGCGGTGGGTTCGTGGATGGGAGATCATCCGTTACATTTCGGAATTCTCTGTGCCTCCAGCTGTCATGCTGACTACCGGTAACGACTGTCAAAGATCTACTCTTTGACAGTCGTTACCGGTAGTCAGATGTCTAAAAGTCTGACAACCAGTCTTACCATGGGGTATCGTTTTACCCAGTAATTGGGTTGTGGATGTCAGATAGGCAGTCGCGCAATGTAAAATAATGGTATTCAGCTGCGTCCCGTTATACTGAAAGCCGACCCCAAAAGACTTGAAAAAAGGCTAGGCAGATTGATTTTGTGTATGTAGAATGTTTTGTCATTCACAACACCAAAATACTCAAAACTCATTCAGAACATTAACTAGAAGCAAAGCTTCAACGGAATCATTGAAACTTGTTGACGCAAAATCCAACTCGGGTTTCAGACCTGAAACAATATTTTGTTTTCATTTAGTACTGTTCGCAGACATGGAGGGATTAGCAAAATAAATACAGAATTTTCAGATTCATTCTACTAGGCGTACCGGACTTTATGAGCAGGTTATTTACCTGTTTGTTTAGCGATAGGAGTTTAATGAAACATCACATACATCAGAAATAGGAAATGCTTTAAGGTGGATCCGCTGAGTTAGCCCGTGAACTTCAAATTTTCTTGCATTTTTTCGCAATAGGCAGGTCAGTGTCAGGACACTGACCTGCCTATTGCAAAAAACGCATGAAAATTTGAATCAGAATCAGAATATTTATTTGTAAACATAGGTAGGTTACACAGGGTGCAAGATGCTATAAATTTTACATAGGTATAGGTTCTCTATGTTTTGCCGTTAGGCGTACAAATATCATTATTAATATTTAATATGAATTTCCAATCAAATTATTTAAATATTATCATAATTTCAAATAAATACAGTGATGTCAAAGTCTAAATAAATTAAATATTTCCAGTATGTCAACAGCAAAATCTTATAATTATGTAAATTATTTTAATTAATTAAAATATCAAAACGGGTCATCTGAAGGAGGAATTACACAATTGTCATCCAAATAGTCCTTTAACGAGTAGTAACATTTATTGATTAAAATTTTTACTAATACTTTTTGAATTTGTCAAGATTTAGCGATTTTAGTGTCTCAGGCAGCTTGTTGTATATTTTTGTGGCCATACAAAAAGTACTTTTGTTCATTAAGGCTGTTCTACCATGTGATATTTCGAGCTCTAGTTTATTTTTGTCACGTAATTTTCTATAGTAACTTTTGTAAGCTAATTTGTATTGCGAGATGTGTGTTTTTACAAATACATTAGTTTCATAGATATACAGGGTGTCCAGTAAATAGCACGACATACTGCAGGGGGGGATAGCTTGGGTCAATACCTACCGAAACAACACAATAATGTTCAGCAAAATCTTACGGATTTACAGTTTTACAAAATTTTCCGAAATATCGAAAAATCTCTACCTTGAAACAGATTTTTAAGCATCTCGTAATGAAACATTCCTTTTCTATTATTTTTTTTACATCAAATTATTCGTGAATAGTTACTTTACTCATTGATTAGTCTTTTTTCTATCAAAAACAAGAATGTTTTCAAGAAATAGTATTTTTTGTTTCAATTTTCACATAACGATTTTCTTTTCGCATAACTTTAACCTACAGTGGTGAAAAAAAATCCATAAGATTTTGCTGAACATATATTGTGTTGTTTTGATAGGTATTGACCCAAGCTATCACCTCCTGCAGTATGTCGTGCTATTTACTGGACACCCTGTATAATGATGGTAGGGTAAGGATTTTTAAGCTTTTAAAAATGGTTGACAGCTGTCGGAGCTATTTAGGCCGCACATAGCTCTGATACATCGCTTTTGAGCTCTAAATACAAGTTCTATAACTGCTGAGTTGCCACAATACATTATTCCATACCTAAGTGTTGATGCAACATAACCATGATAGGCCATTAGTACCGATTCCAGGCTGACAGTCCTTGACAGTTTGTAAAGAACACGCACTTGGCCATTTTTTTTGGAAACTGGCTCCTAATGCTATCGAAAAATTTTTAATGCAAACTCCCATCGAGTAAAGAAAGAAAGAAAGAAAGTAAACGGCTTGTTAATAATATTAATATTGATAAACAGTGGCTACCAAGTTCTCAACTTTTATACACACGTGAAACAGAAATTCAATTATTTCTATAAAAAGAGAGGAAACAAGAGCTGCAAAAAAGGCAAGAAAACATTGATAAACAATGCCCAACTATGATTACGAGAGTATTGCCGTTTCTAAACGGTAACGGTATAGTGGAGCCAATCACGGTGCGTCCTCAGTCAACGAGCCTTTCAATTACAGCTGGAAACGGATTTTGACGAACGAGATTAAAACGGTATATTTGTGATGAGCTCCAAAACATATTCTACGTAGGCTAGTGTTCAGGTCAGTTTTAGTAAAGGAAAAGCGGCCGTGTAATTAAGTTAGATGTATGTTCTACATAATATACGACGGGACACAGCATGAAGGTAAAGTTTGGCTATGTAAGTGGTTTTGACATTTTTTTTGGATTTTTTGTTTGCTTTTCGTTCGTGACGCCAATGATCAAAAAGTTGTGTGGCAATCGGTTGTCATGATATTGGGCATGTGATGCAGAGGAATGAGGGATTATAATGTTGTGAGGAAAGTTTGAGTATGATTATAGATGTTTATAGGAGTGGGAGAATATCAACAACACAATAACGATGAAGACGGTTGTTTAAAAGATGATATGGCTAGAAAAGGGTACATAGGTGTTAGCAAATGCAGGGCGACTCTTATCTATAAAACGAAATCGAAGCTTTTTGTACGTTATGTTGTTTTGCAATTATTCAATTGATAATTAATACGTTAAATCGTAGATCAAGTTTTACTCGTCACGCTTTTAAATCTCGTTCCTCAGGACATGCGCAACTGTTCTAAACTGATGAAAGGAGGAAAGAAGTAAATATTGATATTAGACCCAATGACATTCACAATAAGAGCTTAATTTTATTGAAACCCTGAAATGTAGTAGAAACGATTCGGTTTTATGAGATAGGGTCAGAAGAATGGGTCGTATGAACTTTTATTTATCTAGAAATATTTTCTCTGAGCCTTCTCTGTAAAATAATGCTGCACGAGTGGAATGGAAAAAAACGTTTAAGGGCTGATTGTTCAATAGGTTAATTACATTTACCTGAAGAATAAATGTGACAGTTTGACATATTTTCTATACAAAAGCTGTCAAACCGCCATATTTATTCCTCTGATAAAAATTATCTGACTATTGAACAATCAGCCCTAAAAGACATAAATGTCTAAATTTATGAAAATAAGGGGAAACTGAAGGTAAGGCAAAAAACCGGCCAAGAGCGTGTCGGACCACGCACAATGAAGGGTTCCGTAGTTGGGATGAATTTATCTTAAGAACAAACTTAACATTGTAGTTGAAAAACATGTTCTCCCATACAGTCCAACTGTAAATGTAAGTTTGTACTCACAATATTGATAGATTTACCATGTTATTTTAAGACCACAGACTTCTTATAGGTTTTCCTGTAATCTACAGGTAAAGATCTATTTTTGTATTTTTTTCAAAATTTTAGGCTCAGTAGTTTCGGAGATAAGGGTGGGAATGGTAAATTTTCGTCTATTTTCTTAAATAACATTAAAACAATTTATTTTAAAACTTTTAAAAAAATATGTTTGAGGCCTCATAGTAAAGCCTTTTCATTTGACATACCACATGGTGTAGTTTGCAAAGCTTTTTTTTTAAATTTTCTTATTTGTCCCCAAAAGTGACCTCTATATTCAAAATTAATTTATTTACTTTACCCGTCCGTGTTTGGGTCACAGAAATTCATATGTGTATTAAACTTCAACTTAATCGGTCCATTCGATTCGGAGAAAATTGGCTGTGACAGACGGACAGACAGACAGACAGACAGACAGACAGACAGACAGACAGACAGACAGACAGACGGACAGACAAACAGACAGACAGACAGACAGACAGACGGACAGACAAACAGACAGACAGACGAGTGATCCTATATGGGTTCCGATTCTTCCTTTTGAGGTATGGAACCCTAAAAAGAGGAAAGGTTTAATTTAACCTTAGTGGGTGTTGAAACAAGGCTGTCAGTGATGATTGTGAAGATGATGATGAAGAGATAATGGATTAGAGGGTGCTGCTTGGTATTAAGCTAACAGACCGAGTTCCAAACGTCGAGATCCGAAGACGTACGTAGGTCTTCGATATCGGAAAGCATATCAGCGGCAGAGCAAGACGCAGTGATGACAGGTGGAGTAAGGCTATGAGAGAGTGGAAACCAAGGACTGGAAGACGAGATGTCAGTCATCCGGCGCGGCGGCAAGGTGGGCAGATGACATTGTTGCCATCGCAGGTAAAACCTGGATGAGGCTGGCACAGGAGCGTGGGGATTGGCACAAGAAAAGAGAGGCTTATGAGGTAGTGGGTGAGGTCGGGCTGTGGATGATGATTATTAATAATAATACATACGCAAGTGGGAAGGAACAGTTTATAAGTTCATAACAGTGCCTATAATATAGTATACCTACGCGTGTCAATAATAATTACTAACCTGATTAGTACCTATCTCTTTCAGGTGCAAGCAATAAAATTATTCACTTAGCTAAGCTAAAGATATCAATTTTATCAAAAATACTATTGTTATCGGACACAATTTTATACGAAAATAACGATCATTTTGAGCCACCAACGCATTCCCGGTTAGGACATACCGTTTAGGTGTTCACTACTCCTGAATCGCCCTGAAAACGGTTTCAGGCGTCGTTTGAAAGCCAATATGTCACAGACCGTCCGGCCGGAAATTAAAATATTCTGAAAATTGAAGGTACGTGACGATTTTTCAAGATAAAATTTTTGATGAATCTTTTAGGATACCTTTGTGATGATAAATTTGATTCATGCGAGGTCACGTTGACCTCTGATGTACGAGATCCGGAAATTTCCCTTTTGAAATTTAGTATGGCTGACGAAATCTTTGCCCTTTTACGTCTGGTTTCTGAAGAATTCTCAAATGGAGTTTACACTCTCAATAGCTATTGATTCGACAAAATTATCAATTTAAGTAAATTTCTTCCGTATGCTTGGTTTATGAGGTCCTCACAAAAACCCTCGATAATAATTCACTCGACTTTTAAGCAAAATTTTCCTTTAACGAAGTGTTCAGAGACACGATATCGAACCAATAATCACTATCAAATGAATAAACTTCATTTAAAAACCTCAGAAACCATATGTTCGTCGATTGTATAGTAACACTAGCTATTTCTCGCGGCTTCGCCCGCGTAGAGGTTGGAAATTATTCCACGGAAACTTACTACCTACCGGGAGAAAAAGTATGTTCATGTATTAATCCAGATTATAAACTACCTAAGTACCAAATTTCATCCAAATCGTGTTAGTAGGATAATACCAATGATTGAAATACTATTGTGAATTCATGCAAGCCTAGTACTTTTTGTTAGGCTACTTTTCAGAAATTATGCACAACGTGTCGTGAACAGAATACCGGCTTGTATGCATGCAACGTATTGCATAAAAAGTCCTAGGTCATGGTCTACTCATGAGCCAAAAATCCAAATCCGTTCAGCCGTTTTAGCGTAAAAGCGTAATAGACAAACAAACATACTCACTTTCGCATTCAAGCTTTTTGCTTAACTAGCTGAACCGACAGACGTTGTCCTGTCTTAGCTATTCTAATGTAAACGCGCGAAGTTCCCGAAAGCGCAAGCTGAGAACATTTTGAATTGTGTAGAAAACTTAATTTACATTTGAAGAACTGAACTTCCTACGATTTTTTGCTCAAAAGTAAAAAAACCCGAAATAAATTTATAGTCAAAAAGTCGAAATTATGAAAAAGATTATCTGGAGCCAATTAATTTAAAAAAAAAAATTGTTTTAGTATGAATGTCGGGAATTGATTTTTATTTTAGAATACTCCATTCTGACCCGCCAGACGTCCTGTCAAAATTTCAATAAGTCGAACGGCAGGTAAACAAATGAACAACTTGGTGTAAGTACAAGTTGAAGCGGCTTTCGAAGGACCATTCGCGGAGTGGAATGTTAGACGACACACAGAATTGAGCAAAAGGAAACATGAGGTTATGAGTAAGAAAATAGGGATGGATGGACTTACTTGAGAACCTTCTGGATGACACGCGTTGACTCAAGGACAGCCATATCTGACGTCCCTCGTTTTACTGATTTTCTTCCTTTCACTGTGGTGCACTTTTACATGAGGACTTTAATCGGTACACTTGTGTCGGCCAACACTTATATAAAAAAAGTTTCTGAACAGCGATTCAACATTGCAATAATTTCTCTCAAGTCACAATGGATGTGTGCGGCGATTGGCTATCGCTGCAGCGGAGATGCCTCTGATTCGGCGCGTGCGATATACATCCCTCTCGTTCTGTTGTATGGGAATTGGGAGGGAAGGAAATATAGCTCAAAACTGAGGTCGGAAATATTATAGTAAAGACGCATATCTCTTTGCCAAGATTAAAAACAAACTTATTACTAAACTTGCGCGAGCACAACTGATTATAAAATTAATTTGAATTTGGAATTCTAAATAGAATGAAAGATTTCCGACAGACATTGCCCTGCCCAAATTTCGAGAAAATGAATTTTCTTCATATTTTTTTTTCGTAAATTTTCTATTCGGGACGGAGACAAATACAACAAATCAAAAACGTTATGCCTGAGCCATTCATACCTGCCGTGTGACTTCATGAGAACGGTAGTAGTGCCTGTAGTGAAGAATAAAACTGGTGATCTATCTGATAAAACTAACTACAGGCCTATTTCTCTTGCGACTGTTATAGCAAAGGTTTGCTTGATACACATTTAAATAAACACTCGTGTCACTGCATGATAATCAGTTTGGAATTAGATCCAAATTATCTACAGATAGTGCAATACTGTGTCTCAAGCATACTGTCAGATACTACACGGATCTTAAAACACCTGCGTATGCGTGTTTCCTCGACCTGTCCAAGGCCTTTGACCTGGTATCGTACGATGTGTTGTGGCAAAAACTTGAGGGCATAAAAATGCCGCATGAACTTGTTAACATCTTCAGGTATTGGTACGAACATCAGGTTAACAATGTCAGATGGGCAGGTACATTATCGGAGTCATACAGGCTTGAATGTGGAGTGAGACAAGGTGAGTTAACTTCACAAATACTTTTCAATTTCTACATTGATGCACTCATCGTCGCGCTCAGTAGTCGCCATGTTGGATGCCATATTGATGATGTGTGTGTAAACAATCTGAGTTATGCTGATGACATGGTGGTGCTGAGCGCGTCGGTTTGTGGACTACGCGAGCTATTGAAAATTTGTGAGGAGTATGCTGGCAGCCATGGCCTTGTGTATAATGTCGTGAAAAGCCAATACATGGTATTTCAGGGAAACGCCAAATGCCCAGAACAAGTACCCCCTATTCGCTTGAATGGAACGGAAACGAACGGGTGAAACAATTTAAATACTTGGGGCATGGGTAACAGCTGATCTGAAAGACCGTGTCGACATTGAGCGGGAGCGGAGGGCACTGTCTAAGAAAGCAAATATGATAGCCCGTAGGTTTGCGCGTTGTTCAAATCAGGTTAAAATCTCACTTTTTAAAGTTTTCTGTCTCCTTCCTGCATAGGTGCAGCCTATAGGCATCTTACTCACAAGCTGCTTACAGTGCCCTTCGTGTCCAATTGAACAACGCGTTCAGGGCGGTGTTGGGGCTGCCCCGTTTCTGCAGCGCCTCGGGCATGTTTGCGGAAGCGCGCACTGACTGTTTCCACGCCACCGTGCGCAAGCGATGCGCGTCCTTGGTGCGCAGGGTGCGGGCCAGCTGCAACACTGTCCTGGTGATGATTGCTCAGCGACTGGATTGTCCCTACGTTGGGCATTATTGTGGCTTATATTGCTGGTGCTTGAATGTAAAATATCTAATAATGTATAATGATTTGCTTAGTATTTGCTTTTGACATAACTTAATTTAATTATTTAATCCATTGTAATATTTCATTAATTATTATTATCTTTGACATTATTTATTTATTACTGACATTATTTATTAGACATTAATTATTACATATTTAATCACTTTTTATTTTGAATTGTGTTTTTGTGTTTAATATGGGTCAATGACCTGAAATAAATGAATTTTAATTTAATTTTTAATTTCAAAAACAATAAAAATAGGTCTAGCCGTTCTCAAATTATAAGTGTTCGAACAATCCCGACTTTGTTTTATATATTAGGAAAATTTATTGGTCGCTTGTTAATTTTACTGGGCAACCATATCGGTAGATCCAATCTTTGTATAATATATCCGCGATCTTCTCGGCGGTTATGTCCTGCATGGGGAAGGCTTCAAGCCATCGTGTACACCGGTTTATTACCGTTAAACAATACTTAAAACCGTTCTTCGAGATCGGAAGTGGACCGATTATATCTATATGTATGTGTTAGAATCTATCAACTTAAAGAAACTGGCCTATATCTGAAATTGTATGGCGATCAATTTTTGATCGTTGGCACTCTATGCATGTTTTAGACCATTCGTTAATGTTAATTCATGTTTGGCCAGAAAAACTTTTTGCTGACCAATTTCCGGGTCGCCCGAACACCGGGATGACTGAGATTATGTACACTCTTGAATGCAACACGCCTTATTTCTTGTGGTACATACGGTCGCGTACATTCAGTGGATACGTCACAATATATTGGTTTATTACATGTAGGTAAATATAATTTCTTTAAAGTGGAACGGCTGCTATTGTTTGCATTGCATGCTATCACGTAGTCGTCGGTTTCTTGCAACTCAGCTATTCGGTTGTAGTCTATACTCGTGGGACAGTAAACTGCTTCTACACGCGACAAGGTATCGGCTACTGTGTTGCTATGCCCGCTTATGTGCCGTATATCGGTTGTGAACTCGCTGATATATGATAAATGCCTAATTCTTCGAGCTGTTTCATCTGATGTTTTTCCAAATTTTGAAAAGACGTAAATTAGAGGTTTATGGTCTGTGTACACGATGATCTGACGTCCTTCAAATATTTTTCGAAGATGCATTATCGCCATGTAAATGGCCAGTAATTCCCGGTCGTACGCGGAATATTTCTGTTGAGCTGACGTCAACTTTTTTGAGAAATAAGCTAATGGTTCCCAAAGGTTATTAACTTTTTGTTGCAAAACTGCACCTACGCAAAACTCAGAAGCATCGGTCATCAAAGCAAGTGTCGAATCATTCCTTGGATGAGCCAATGTAGCGGCCGTTTTAAGTCCTGTCTTACATTGTTCAAAGGCCTCACTAGCTTCCTTGGTCCATTGGATTTTACTTTTATTCCTTTTTTTAGTGTTTCCGAGGTACTTATTGAAAGCTGACTGGTACGATGCTGCGTTGGGCAAATGAGCACGGTAAAAATTGACCATACCTGTGAAACGCCGTAGCTCTTCAATTGTCTGCGGTTTGGGGTGGTCTATGATGGCCCTGACCTTTTCTTCTGTCGGACGAATACCATGTGGTGACACGTGGAAGCCTAAAAATTCCAAATTAGTTTGCCCGAAAGCGCATTTATCTAAATTTACTGTTATGCCGTGTGTGAGTAATCGTTGAAAAATTATGCCTTAATGTTCGAGGTGCTGAGTCTTCTTGTCACTCATAATTAGTGCATCATCTATATAATTAAAAACAAAGTCAAGGCCATGGAAAACAGAGTCCATGAAGCGCTGGAAGGGCTGTGCGGCATTACGCAATCCGAATGTCATTCGAGGAAACTCACATAAACCGAAAGGCGTTATTATAGCTGTTTTCTCTACGTCCTCCGGCGCGGTGTCAATACAATGATAGGCCCTATTGACATCGATTTTAGAGAAAATATTTTTACCGGCCATGTTATTAGTAAAATCTTGTAACCGCGGAATTGGGTATCTGTCGGGTTTCGTGATTGCATTTAGTCGTCGGTAATCCCCACATGGCCTAATGTCGCCATTGTTTTTTTCAACTATGTGTAAGGGGCTTGCCCAAGGGCTCTTTGATGGTCGACAGATACCTAATTCCTGCATTTTATTGAATTCAGCTTTGACACGTTGGTATCGGGCGGGTGCTAGAGGCCGTGCTCGTGCGAAGACCGGTGGTCCGGTCGTTTCAATAGTATGCTGTACAGAGTGTAATTTGACTCAACTCAACTTACGTCAAACAGTGAAAATAAAATAAAAGGTAAAATTTAAACAACTTTTTACATTTTGTTTTACTAGTACATCAAATAAATCAAATTAAACTTCTATTTTAATAGGAACTCTTTTTATTCATCTTCCAATAAATATTGTCAAAGTTGTGTCACAGTGGTGGCGGTGTGGCGTTTGGAATGAAGTTAACGACTGCTTTTGGGACGGCGTGGGGCAGGGGTAGGGGGAGGGGGTGGGGGATTGGGTGGAGCAATTTTGGGACATTTCTTGCCCATTTTTATGGACACATCAATGTGTACGTCGCACGAAAAAGCTCTTCTATTATTTTCATAGTGGTCTGGTGGCAGCTCCGCGCGCCTTTGAAGCATGTGGTCTTGGTGGTCATCGCTGTCGTTATCCTGATCCTCACAGTAAATACTGCCCATGTTGACTACTGCAACAAGAAGAACAAGTAACTTTAACATTCTCAGTTTCTAACTAACAGCGTCTCAATTGTTTCTTGTACTCCTAAAGATCAGTGTTGCATATTTATATAGTTTGAGTACCCAGTTAAAATTAAATCGGTTCGTTACTTTATAATTTGCAATTTTCTGATTTTTTTTCAGTAATGATTTCTATTATTTTATATAAATCAGATATAATCAATTTACTATTATACTGCCATTTTTGTGAGCAGTATGTCATTATCCACCAGGTCGAAAGCTGTTTTGTAGTCAAAGAAAGCTACATCTAACCGTCCTCCAGCATCCACTTCAGGTACAATATAACTCATGTAGTTAATTAGGTTACTAGTGGTGCTTCTGGCGGGTCTAAAACAGTGTTGCTCATCTGAAAGCTGTACATTAACCTGCGAGAGAATGCTCTTATGTACTGCAGCCTCTATACCTTATCTGTTATTATTTCATCTACAAGAAACCCTTCCCCGTCAAAACTTCACACATAGCTACTGGTCGCCAGTCTGCAGATATCATGAGCTTATAGGTGCAGGACGTCAGCGCCTTGGACTAGGAGGCCTAACCTCATATAGGGATACACCTGGATAGGCATTACACACTCCTTTCAACATACCGTGTCCAACGATCACGCCCGTACCGTACATTAAGGTAGCTTATTAATATCACTCTAGGACTCTTAGGTGCCGAGCAAAAAGAAAAAAGTTAGAAAGAACGCTAAGCAAAAACGAAATAATAGCGTAGGCAGGCAATGCATCAGCAGCAAGGAATTTCAGAATTTTGGCAGAAGCTATCTATCTATATAAATAGAAAGAGAAGTCCTGACTGACTGACTGATTGACTGACTCATCAACGCCCAGTCCTAACCCTTGGACCTAGAAAGCTGAACTTTTAACAAGTAGACAAGGAATAAGGACGGAATTCCCGGTAGTACGTTCCCGTGGGATATTTCTCGACATCCACGCGGGCGAAGCCTCGGGCAAAAGCTAGTCTTTTATAAATTTAGCAGATTGACATTCAAAAAGTGCTGATTTTCAGCCTAGTTTGAATAAACTTTTAATATTGAATTAAAATAATACCTACATAAATACTCTTAAACCAGAATGATTTTAAAACGGCTCATAAAGTTGGTAGCACACTGCACAGTAATTCATACATCTAAACGACACGCTTTTCCCTGAAAAGTTTTTTTTTTTACAAGTTACATTCCCCCCCAGCCGGGATGCCATTTCCGCGTATTTAAATTACGAGAATAATTTTTGGCAACTGATTTTTATTTTGTCCCTCTGTGGGAAGTACTTTGAGTTGTCTCCTCTGATTTTGGCGTGTGTATGTAACGAGGTCTTTGAATAGAATATGTTGCAAACGATGTGTTTTGAGGTTCCAATTTGTTAAGGAAGGAGGAAGAAGGAAATGAGAGGAGGAGGATGATAATTAATTTACTCTCTTTTCATATTTATTTACTTATAGTTAATTAAAACGGTACAACACCAATTACATTAATTAACATAGACACATAAAAGAAGATTAATATTGTCATTTTTGTCGTATACACATAATTTAATTAAAACTAACATGGAACAGTAGACTCATTGCATACTTTCTCTTTCGGAACACCAGACATATACGCATAATTTTACTCCATTCATCCGCAAACAGATCACATTCAGGGTTGGCAGTCAGAAGGGCGTTGAGCATCTTAAAATTACGACACACGGGGGATTCAGCTCTGGCGACAGTTTTGGACGAGGGTTGCGCAAACATTGTGCTGGACTAGGACGGTGCTCGATGTATTTGTCGGGCACAAATAGTCGACAGAAAAGGCCATGGAGCTCTGGGCAGTCTATACGTCCACGTAAGATTTTACAGACTACCGCGAGCTGATCAAGGCCTCTTCTTACCTCCAACGAATTAAAGCTCAACATCCCCAAAAGATAGTTGGAAGGGATTATATAGGTAAAGAAATGGTATAATCTTTGGAAGAGGCATCTTAGAAAGGTTTTCTGCACCTTTTCAAGCATCAGTGTTTGGGTGGGTTGAGAAAAAGCTAGGCAGATTGAGTGTTTGGGTCGCGGTGTAGGGGTGCACAAACACAGGCACTAGACTCGAGTTCGCTTCGAACCAGGGTAATGTTCAACAGCCTAATAACATTTTTGTGTTGTGAAAGTCACGAGCATTTTGCAAGACAAACCCCGGGTGCCTGAAAGATTCCTTTGCAAGGGTAGAGACGTGATCTCTAAAAGTAAGACAGCAGCGGTCGAAAGTCACTCCCGACACACACACACACACACACACGACACGAGTAATTACTTCACCACCCAAACTATATTCATACTGAATTGGTCGCAACCCTCTACCTTACGCTATGACGTAGCACTTGTTAGTATTGAATAAAAACTTTTTACAAAACAAAAACAAATGACTCCCAAAAAAAACACTACAAAGCGAAAAATAACTTTAATTTTGGAAGTCGGTGTCTTCGGTTTTTTTGGTTCGTTTTTTGCCACCGACTTCCTAAATTAAAGTTATTTTTCGCTTATAGTGTTTATTTTGGGAGTAGGTTGTTTTTTTTTTTTTTGTAAAAAGTTTTTATTTTTCACTTTTTAGTGGTGCCTAAGCCACACTAATTCGAATACCAAAATAAATAAGAGCATCATTCACATAAACTATGTGGCAAAAATACATTTTAAATTATTAAAGCTAACTCAAAAGCCACTCATCAGAACTTGAAGATATTTATATGCGACCATCTCAGGAATACCTATACCATTTCAAATAAAAACTTTGCAAAAAGGCAAATAGGTATACGTCGCGCTAAGCCGTGTCAGAAGTTTGGAAGGCGTAGTTTTATGTTGACGGAGATAACGAGACTACGACATCTAACTTCTGACAATCAAGGCCAAACAACATACAACGCAAGTAGCGTAATTTGAAGCGGCATATAATTACCATTAAAATCATTTATAGCCAAAGTGCACCTCATGACAATTCCAATAAGCCCAAACAGCCAACTTCGGGTTCCCAAATAACAGTAGGAGGGGTTCACATCGGGGTCGAGTCGACGATGAAGTACCTGGGACTCGTCCTCGATAGCCGGTGGAACTTCGTGGAGCACTTCCGACGTTTGGCTCCCAGACTGGAGCGGGCCGGGGCTGCCTTGAAGCGGATCCTGCCCAATCTAGGGGGTCCAAACGCCTCCTGCCGGAGGCTTTACGCGGGGGTCGTGTGGTCCATGGCCCTTTACGGTGCACCGGTATAGGCGCGTTCCCTGAGGCTGCGACCGGACCGCCGGTTGAATGCGTCTCAGAGGGTCATGGCCATCTGGCTAGTCCGGGGATACCGCACGATCTCCTGTGAGGTGGCGAGCCTCCTTGCCGGATTACCGCCATGGGATCTGGAGGCAAAAGTCCTCGCGCACGTGTGGGAATGGCGCGAGGAGGCGAAACGCCGGGGCGTAACTCCGCTGCCGCGAGAAATCACGGTACAGCGGACAGAGCTCCGGCGGGATCTCATGGCGACATGGAGAGTGCGATTGTCGCAACCCAGCGCTGGACACGCCACAAGCGGCGATAAGTCCCCTCTTTGAGGAGTGGTTGGAGAGGCGCCACGGCGTCCTCACCTTCCGCCTGACGCAGGTCCTCACCGGACACGGTTGTTTTGGGTGGTTCCTGTTTCGGATAAGACGGGGAGAAACGCCCGGGTGTCACCATTGTGTGGATCGCCCGGAGGACACAGTGGAGCATACAGTGGAGGTCTGCCCGGATTGGGTGGAGCACCGCCGTGTCCTCACGGAGGCGATCGGCGGCGGCGATCTCTCGCGTCCAAACCTGGTCCAGGCCATGGTGCGGAGCGAGAGTGCATGGGAGGCCGTCACCTCCTTCTACGAAGCAGTAATGCTCGCGAAGGAGGAGGCGGAACGCGTGAGGGAGAGGCAACAGCCGCGCCCTCGCGCCCCTAGCCGCCGCAGGAGACGCCCTGGGCGGCGGGAATCGATCGCCGATTCCCAGCCACCGTAGGCGCGGGTTTGCGGACGACGAGTAATGGGCAGCTCGCCGTCCGGTAAGGACCAGGCCCGGGTCAACGGCGCGTTATGTTCCACGCGCGCCTCAAAGAGATGTCAGCAGTGACGGGGTCCAATAGGGCTGAAGCCGCCGGGGTCGCTGGTAGTACGAAAGAGATACCGTGGCCCTGGCACGGGCAACTGAAGGCCACACATAACATACAACTCAAGTAGCGCAATTTGAAGCGGCATATAATTACCATTAAAATCATTTATAGCCAGAGTGCACTTCATGACAATTCCAATAAGCCCAAATACGGCTAGAATACATTGTTTTATTAGGTACTGAGTTCCGGTGCCTACCTTCCGGCTTCTTCATCAGATCGGTTCAGTGGTACCATTTATTTAAAGCTTCGTCATAGTCGCTTAACTATCTTAATCTAGATATCTTATCGCCACCCGTGAAATACTTATTATCGTTGAGAAGTTCCCGTTGCCATCTGTGGTCTTCTTCATCAGTTCCACTTCACCAGATGATACTTTCTGAATGCAAATGTTTGATTCGTTGATGAAAATACTAAAATCGCTATATAATTTTTGAGGAGTTCCCTCAATTCCTCATGGATCCCATCATCAGAACTAGATTTTGATAAAAATGGGACCAATCTGGAAGTACTCGTATATCCTTTCAAATAAAAAAAGAATTTTCCAAATCGGTTTATATGACGGAGTTCTGAGGTAACAAACATAAAAAAAAAAACATACAATCGAATTGAGAACCTCCTCCTTTTTTTGAAGTCGGTTAAAAACAGCTTGTTCACAATGCTCCACTCAAAGACAGCGTCAATATCTTTTAGTAGAAGTTTCAATCCTCGCCTGTTCTGATGTGTGTGTGTTGTGTGTGTGTGAGCTTTAGGTCGTCGGTAATATAGAAGTCACTTGGCAAACTTAAAATTTTCTATGAGAAACTAGGACTCGTAGGTTCGTTATGAGGTCTAGGGGTGCACTTCGAAACGATTTTTCAAAATTCACCGCATAAAGGTGTGAAAATTTGTATAAAAAATCTTATTCCTTGAGTTTATAGATTTAAAACTTAGCATGAATATTTGTAAATTATAAAGTTTGTCATTTTTAGTTTTCCTAAACTACCCTCTAAGGAGGGATTGGAGGGTATCAAAGTTTGTATGGAGGAATTTTAACGCACGGTTCGATTAACTCGAAACTCAGTATTTATACTTAAGATCATAAATGAAGAATAACGTGTATCAGGGTTTTTTGAAAATCGACCCCTAAGGCGAGAAAAGGGGTAATCAATTTTACTGGGCAGGTTTTACTGCGGGGCTTGATTAACTCGAAAATTGGTGTAAATAATCTTTCAGTCAAGTAACGGAAATATTCCAAATGATTTTTTAAAATTCCACACCTGTGGAGCTAACCGCTCACGAGAGCGACAAGGTATATAGTTTCACATCATTGACGAATTTTGTACATACAGAACTATCGTTAGTATTTTACTGAAATATTTATCACTTTTCGATAAACTATCACTCAATACGAAATCTACACTTATTTCTCAGCAATTCTGTTTAATATTCTTATAAGATTACACACCGCTCACGTCTTACATTCATTTGTTTACTCACGCTGTCTCACTCACAAAAATGCCGTGATGCTGTCAAAATAGCGTCTCACTTTAAAAACCACAGATGCATTCTGTAAAAATTATGTTTCGTTTAATTTTAGTTGTGTCCCATTCAAATGTTACTAAAACGGGTCAAGTATGAATAGATTAATCGATAGATACAGCCAAATTGTGTAGCAAGTGAAAAGAAACGTAAAAAAAATACCATCGCCAATAGGAGCTGTGACGATAACGTAGCTATGCACACATGGGGTGCAGTCGACATTTGGAGTGCATTCTCTTATGCACACATGTGGTGCAGTCGACACGTCAGAGGTGCCGCGTTAGGTGCAGAGCAAAATGAAAAAAAGTCAGAAAGAACGCTAAGCGAAAACGAAGTAATAGCATGGGCAGGCAATGCGATGCTACGGGGTGGGTCGGGGGAACACGATATTTCACGCGGACGAAGTCGCGGGCAGAAGCTATCTCAATACATAAAAAGAAAAGCGCTGACTGGCTGACTGATTGACTTATCAACGCCCAGCCCAAACCCTTAGACCTATAAAGCTGAAATTTTGCACAGAGGTTCCCTTTATAATGTAGACAAGGAATAAGGACGGATGTTTGTTCCCGAGGGACATTTTCCGACATCCACGCGGGTGAAGCCGCGGGAAAAAGCAAATATTATATAAGACTGTCCCCCAAAATTACCACCCTTTACCATTTCCTAGTACTTTAGCTAGGAAGAAGAAGTGGCGCAACACCGGCAGCACAGCTGTCTGTTCAGATGCCGCCAAGGTCGCGGGTTGTTCGAAAGAGATACCGTGGCCCTGGCACAGGCAACTGAAGGAACACGGGTGGGTTTTAGTCAGTAAAAGTCTGACACACCCTCCCGCTCCGCCCAGAGCTGGAGAAGTCATTTGACGAATTCCCATCCACAAAAAAAAAAACAAAGAAAGCTATCTGTTCAGATCAGAACTTATTTGATATAATAGTACCGCATAACATTACGCAACACAAAACTATAAATTAAATTATTTGATATTTATATATAGGGTGACTGGTAATTAGTGACCGATACCTAAACACAGGATTGTACTCATGATAACAAACAACTTTTACTATGGGACCAAACTTGAAATCGCAAAAAAAAATCAGCTGCTCCCTACATTTTTTAAATGATAGCTTCTAATCTATTGTATTAAATTTCAAGTTGCTATAATTCATTTTGTACGCCAATGGTGGCAAAACATGTTGAAACTCACAGATTTTCACTTTTACATCCACATTTGCATGTATATGTATAATGAATGTCACACATGCTTACAAATAAATATATCTTTATCTTTATCTTCATTTTGACGAGTTATGCGAACATTAATGTATGGGGCAGCTGATTTTTTTT
The DNA here is from genome assembly GCA_946251885.1 of Cosmia pyralina. Taxonomy (NCBI): domain Eukaryota; kingdom Metazoa; phylum Arthropoda; class Insecta; order Lepidoptera; family Noctuidae; genus Cosmia; species Cosmia pyralina. The sequence continues at coordinate 1,826,511 of OX276345.1, forward strand.
CGCGATTTCAGGTTAGGTCCCATAGTAAAAGTTGTTTGTTTTCATGAGTATAATCATGTGTTTGAGTAGCGGTCACTAATTACCAGTCACCTTATATAAGGTTTGCTCATTGAAATGGCGCTGAAATGTTGCGGCGGAGTACCGAATATGTAGATAGTCAATCAAATGAAAGGTCTGACTTACATATGTGGTACCCAGCCGCGACATTATACCGCCATTTCAATGAGCAAACCTTATCGTGCCATCCATCAATTTCTGTAATTAAAATAATATATAGGTATTACTCAATCGAATTTGATGGCTCAACGATAGGTATTATTTTTGACTTTTTAAATGTTCACTTTTCTTTTTTGCGTTTGGGGTTTTATCAATTTTTTATTAAATTTTTATTTTAAAAATTTTATACTTTTTAAACAATTTAACAATATAGATAGAAACGCGTTGTTATTACTACAGAGTGTTAGTTTCTCTACACATAAAATTAACTTATCCTGATCCACCATCGTACTGTAAATAGAATTAAATACTGATCAAAAAACCGGCCAGGTGCGTGTCGGACCACGCACAATGAAGGGTTCCGTAGTTGAAAAGAATTTATCCCAAAAACAAACTTAACATTGTAATCACAAAAGAAAATATGTGATAAAATTACAAATTACGAATTTTCGGACTTTTTTATTTACTTGAGCAGTAAGACCTTGCTTCTTGCCAAATTTCATGATTCTAGGACAACGGGAAGTAACCTATAGGTTTCGATTTACTTGCGAGTATCAAAACTGTCGCATAAATGGCCGTATTTTTTTCCCGTTTATGGCCGTTTTTATTGTGTAGACTAAGAAGCTGGACTTTTTTATAGCTCCAAGGGACCATAGACCTACGTATTCGATATTTATTTCAACTTTATACCTCTACGCAATCCTGAGAAAAAGGGTCTTGACAGACTGACAGATAGACAGACAGACAGACGGACAACGAAGTGATCCTATAAGGATTCCGTTTTTTCTTTTTAGGTACGGAATCCTAAAAACTAATCCAAATATTACTATCTGCAATTTTTTTTTCAGGAGTGTACTAGCTGTGGTACTAGTGTGCTGGATATTATCCTGACTGCAGGTGTTTTGTTCTGGAATTAATATTACACATGTTTGTTTTTATTTGTAGCGGATAATTAAATGATGACGTAAATACAATTAACGACTATGTAACGGACCATAACTTCCTTATATCTAAAATCCATAATTGTATTTAGAATTTACTAAACTACTATTTCATAAAATAGCCTAAACGTAGTTTGATTCTCAATTATTTGGGACACAGAAAATCAAAGTACTAATTAATCGTTGCATTGCGTTTTATGGTTGATTGAACAGATATTTGAATTGATATAATTTTGTTTGAACACGAGAATATTATTTTGTGACGTGATATTAATCTATCTAGGCACGTACCTACCTACTGCATTTAAATTCAAAAGGGATATTTCTGTACAGTAAAATAATGTAGCGAAATATCGATAAAGAATATGTGCCAAACATTCCTTTGAAAATGTCTGAAATGTATGAGTAAAACAACGTGTAGCTAGTAATGCGGTTTATTTGGAACGGCCATGACAGACAATTCCCGTGACAGACCCACCTGTCAGATCATAAACAATCTTAAGTTACCATAGATACATTACACCTTCACCCTTAATCTAAACCCCTTTACATTTCCTCATTCCAATAATAGACTTTCAGACCTATATAACTTAACATAACTTATACAATTAAAAGAAACTTAAAATGACTTCCAAAAGATAATGTTCCAGACTTTTCGAACTTAACATAACTAATAAAAGAAACTTAATATGACTTCTATACCTTCACCATAAATTATACCTAACTGGCTTATTAATTCGACATTGACGAATGGGACGACACTGGGGCGGCTCAGGAGAAGGCAAAGAAGGCTGAGTTGTGCTCTGAACCGGCTGTTCTATGCAGTCCTCAAAATGCTCTCGTTCCTCGTCATCCTGATGTGTGGTCGCTGCGGCCGAGCTATCGCCCCGCGGACAGCCCGGACCGGGCGCTCCCTGTTCTTGAGTTACCTCAACCGTCGCGGACCTCTCACTAACCGGGCTAGAGGGAGAAGGACAGATTAATGAACTCCGTATCCGTTGTTTCAGCTGATCAACATGTTTGTGGGATTCTCTACCTGAAGCATCTACTACTTTATAATCAGTGGTCCCCATCTTTTCTGTAACCTTTCCAGATACCCATTTATCCTGTCCATGATATTGACGCAACCAGACCTCATCACGGCGGGCGCAGTTGATGCGACCCACTTGCGCCGTATTTTTGTTGACGCTCCTGAGCATCCCTAACTTTACTGTCCCTACTTGGTCTTAGGGCGTCGAATTTTGTTCGCAACCTGCGGCCAAACATGAGTGATGCCGGTGTTTCGCCTGTAGTACAGTGTTCAGTGTTCCTATAATATAGCAGGAAATTATTTAAAAATAAATTTATGTTTATGTTCTCTTTAATTGCCTTTTTAATGGCTCTTTTAACTGTATGTACTGCGTTTTCTGCTGCCCCGTTTGAAGCAGGGTGATATGGCGCTGAATATTTATGTTCGATCGCGTTTGTATTGAGAAATTGTTAAAACTCATAACTTGTAAACGGCGGCCCGTTATCTGAGACTATTTGTCTCGGTAACCCAAAACGTGCAAACACGTCACTTAAAACACTGATCGTGTGACTAGCCCCTGTACTAGGTACTTGACTAACTTCTAGTCACTTGGTCCTGGCATCAACTATTACTAAAAATGTCCGCCCCGTGATGGGGCCTAAGAAATCAACATGTATACGGGCCCATGGTCTATCTGGCCACGTCTAAGGGCAGGGCATATGTCGAGGTGGCGCCTCACTTTCTGCAGCACAGACACGGCAACCACGGCACGTTTTTTCAATTTCTTCGTCCATACCCGGCCACCAAACATAGCTCCTAGCAAAAGCTTTAGTTTTAACTATGCCCATATGAGCCTCATGTAAATCCATTAAAACCTTATTCCTACACTCACCTGGTATGACCACCCTATGGCCCCACATCACACAACCTAACTCCTCGTATAGTTCTTTTTTACGATTAAAATAAAGTTGGAGCGATTTAATTTAATTATCAGATGGCCATTCGTCGCGAAGATATGTTAAAACTCGGCAGTGACTGATCTCGGCTCGTCTGTGTTTTAACCTCATTATAATCCAATAACATGGCATTTTGGGCAAAATGTAAATATGATTGATCCGGAATTTTAATAGGTTGTTTAATAGCAGGAAGAGCTGGTAACCGTGATAACCCATCTGCCCCATTCTGCTTTGAAGTAACATACTCGATATCATACGTATAGGCTGATAACTTAATAGCCCACCTTTGTAACCGACTCGCAGCCATTGATGGTTTTGGCCCAAAAATAGTGACCAATGGTTTGTGGTCCGTGCGTAGTGTAAAACGTCACCCATACAGATACTGGTGTAATTTTTCTAAGCAGAAAACGATAGCTAAAGCCTCCCGCTCGATTTGTGAATAATGCTTCTCAGCCGCGTTAAGCGCGCGCGACACATACACAACAGGTCGCTCCTGCTCTCCTTCTACGCCACTGTTATTGTGTTCACACATTTGACTTAGTACGCCTCCTAAGCCCCTCGCACTCGCATCACAAGTTAAAAACAAAGGTTTGTCTGGTTCGTAATGAGCAAGGACGTCGGCACTGATCAAAATATTTTTTATTTTTTTAAAAGCTGACTCACATTCCTTGTCCCACGTCCAAGTAACTCCCTTCTTTAATAACCTATACAAAGGTACCAGTATATTGCTCAAGTTTTTAACAAATTTTGCATAGTACATGATCGTTCCTAAAAAGGCTCTCAAATCGGTAATATTTTCTGGGCGGGGTATATATAATATACCTTCTACCGTTTCAGGATCCACCTTAATTCCCTCGGCAGAGATAATAAATCCTAAATATTTAACCTCATTAGTCAAAGACAAGCACTTCTTTTGATTTAATTTCATCCCGTTATGATGTAACCGCTCTAAAACTCTCTCTAAAATAACTAAATGCTCCCTAATATTGGGTGAACTAATAATAATATCATCGAGAAATACTTCTACGTTTGGAATATCGTTTAAAAGATAAACCGAACTGGCTGGGCTTGACGATAAACCGAAAACTAATCTTTTATACTTAAAAAGGCCCTTGTGAGTATTTATCACCGTACAATCATCAGGGTCATCCAATTCAATTTGATTATATGCTTGTGTTAAATCTATTTTTGTAAATATCTTAGAACCATTTAATTTAACCAGCAAGTCGTTTATATGTGGTAAGGGATATTTGTCCACCATTAGTACAGGATTTAACGTTATTTTGTAATCAGCACATAAACGGAGTCCACCATCAGCCTTACGCACCGGTACAAGTGAAGTAGCCCAGTCCGCGCACTCCACAGGCTCGATGACACCGGCGCGCAGCATGCCCTCTAACTCAGCCTCGACGCGCTCGCGGAGAGCGTACGGTACAGGCCGTGCGCGGCAGAACACCGGTGTTGCTCCCTCGCGTAGTCGTAACCGAGCCTTGCCTCCCGTGAACCGGCCCAGTCCCTCCGTAAATCTTTATATCTGTGAAGTAATAATGTTAACTGGTCATTACCTGAATTATTGTTATTTATTTTGTCTTTGCTCTTTGTGACTATATTTTTGTACAAAGGTATTTTAATGCCTAGTTCTGTAAGCCATTGTCGACTTAATAATGAGATGGTACCACCCTCTACCTATTACAAACAATTCCATTTGTTTGGACTTATTTCCATACTTAACTATTGGCCTAATCACCCCTATAGGTTTCGTAAAAGTACCATCATAGAATCTAAAAACTAAATTAGAACTGTCTAATGGTCTATGGCTAAACAGTTGATCATACTTTTCCCTACTAATACATGATACTAAAGACCCCGTATCAATCTCAATAGATAACTGGATTTGATCCACATAAACAGTTAAGCTCACCGGTTTGTAGCTATTCAAACTAAGTTGATTCAAATCTTCTACCTCCCAGTCCTCATCGGGGCGGACGGTATCTCCAACACAGCGCTGCGCCACCTGCCGTTCCGTATGGTAGCGGCGCTGGCGCGCCTGTTTACGGGGATACTGCGCACAGGGGCCTTTCCCGCCGCGTGGAAGGAGGGGCGCGTTGTTATGCTGCCCAAGGCGGGGAAGAATATACTGAAGCCGGAGAGCTATCGGCCGATCACGCTGCTGTCGACCGTCTCCAAGGTGTTCGAGGCGCTCCTGCTGCGACACCTCTTACCACACGTTGCGCCACGACCCGAACAGTTCGGTTTTCGGTCGGAGCATAGCACGACGCTTCAGCTGTCGAGGGTACTGCACCACCTCGCAGCCGCAGCAAACAAAAAGGAATACTCGGTGGCAGTATTCCTCGACATGGAGAAGGCCTTCGACCGTGTGTGGCACGAGGGACTAATATATAAACTGGCCACGTCAGACGCGCCCCGTCGCGTCGTAAAAGTGGTCTCTGCTTTTCTGTCCCACAGGACTTTCAGGGTGGTGGTCGACGGAGCGCTCTCCGGCGCTCGGCCGGTGCGCGCCGGTGTGCCGCAGGGAAGCTGCGTTTCGCCGGCGTGTTACTCACGCTACACCGACGACATCCCCACAACCGCTGAAGCCCTGCTCGCGCTGTACGCCGACGACGCCGCGTACATTACCACCTCGCTTAATGCGAAGTACGCGGCGGTGAAGATGCAGCGCGCGCTGAACCTCCTCCCCGACTGGCTGTCTAAGTGGCGGCTGTTTGTCAACGTGGGTAAGACGCAGGCGATGGTCACCGGTGCCGCGCCTCTCCCACCACCCTTGAAGCTGCAGGGGGCCGACATCGCGTGGTCGCCCCGGGTCAAGTACCTGGGGGTCACCATAGATCGTCGGCTCTCAATGGAGGCACACGTCCGCGCGGTCGCCGCGCGTGGTAAGGTCGCCCGCAACCTCCTGCGACCGGTGCTCTCATCCTGCATCCCGGCGCGCGTCAAGCTGGGCGTGTACAAACTGTACGTGCGGCCGCTCTTGACGTACGCCGCCCCTGCGTGGTTCGCCCTCACGAGCGAGTCTAACCGCAGGCTCCTGCGCGCGCAGCAAAGTGCCGCGCTGCGCACCATCGTGGCTGCCCCTCGCTTCGTGAGGAACGACATCATCCAGCGGGACCTCGGGATTGAGGGCCTGGACGAGTTTGTGCGGCGCCTCGCGAAGGGGATGTTCGCGCGTGCCGGCGCGTCTGCTCTGCCGCACATTAAGCAGATTGCGCCCTGGCATACGCGCCCCCCTAACGCGAGGAGACCCCTGCCCCGCGACCTGCTCGCGGACGTGTGACTCCACCCCGGACTGGACTTCCGAGTGAGTCGCTCTCAGTTTACACGCGGCTCACTTGTGACAATAGACTCCACACATAACATACATCTGTTGCGTGATGCGTGCTAGGATAATTCAGGCGTGTCACGCAACAAACAGTAGACATTCACCTCTATACAGGCGCATAAATACACGCGTGAAGACGCAGCGCGGGCGCGCGATTCACGTAGACACCGGGTGACGTCACACAACACAATGTCACCCACACACCCACTACACGGTCTTCCTAACCCGTGCCAGGCTCGGCTAGCTCTGAAAGTGGGGCGGGCGGGAGCCACTCACCCCTTCTGTAGGAACGTCGAGTCCGTATCTCTGTCGCAGGTCGCCTTCTGCTGGGCTTCCCCCATGTAGGTGGGGGTTCCACCTGGTAGGGGTTGACCGCCGGGATACGGTGAAGAAAGCGGCGCTGGCTAGCAGCGTCGTGGCGTGCCTACAGACACAGATATAGCAATCATTCACAGGGACGCGCATATCCGCGTCCCATCATCCTTAGGCCGCAGTAGGCCGAGCTAATGAGGGGCCCGTATTGACGGGCCAACGTATAGCTGCTGCGGAGAGGGGGCCACGCCCCGGCACCGCCAATCGCACCCCCATGACGGGGTGTAGCGATGACCAACTAGTCCTCATCGTCTGACAAAGGAGGCTCATCCTCCCCTGACTGGTCCCAGGGGTTTGACAGATTGGCTGCCCCGCCTGCTGCTTGCACATGCGCCATCATGTTGTTGGTGTCACATCGATCCTGCGGTTGACTTCCACCAGGACGCACCGGGCAAACCCGACGTAGATGTCCTTTCTGTCTACAGCTACCGCAGATAAAACGACTGTATCTACATCCTTCCCTCTGGTGATCCGAAGCACCAGAAACACGTGTCGTTCCGTGCGCGTGCCACCGGTAACCCGCGCGGTCCACCACGCCCTCGGCGGCCCCGGCTGCTCGACGTTGCCACCGCATGTAGCGCTCTGGATGCGGTATCTCCACTGCCACCCAAGTCGCTAATATTCCCGACTGTCTGTTCCACTGCCGCTGCATCCCTCTCCGCCGCTTCCATAGCACATTTTCCTCAGTAAACAATCGTTGTCTAATCGACTCGCTTCGCAACCCACATACCAACTGATCACGTAAATTCTCTTCCAAAACGGACGTAAATTCGCAAAATTTGGACGTTTTCTTCAGTTCTGATATATTAGGTTGGGGAAAAAGTCTTTTCGCATTATAGTATGTTTGAACTTAAAATAAAATCTCTTTGGCTATACTATTTGTATCTGGCTGGTTTTGGTATCATTGAAAGTTTAAATTTTAAAGAACATAATTCCAAATTCAAATTAGGAAAATGTGTGATTTTCATTTGTTTTTCGTACTGTCAAGATGAGTGAATCTAATGAAGAAATTCGACACATTTTAAAATTTTACTACAAAAAAGGTAAAAATGCAACGCAAGCCGCGAAAAAAATTTGCGATGTTTATGGACCCAGTGCAGTGTCTGTGAGAGTAGCACAAATTTGATTTAAGCGTTTTCAATCCGGAAATTTTGATGTCAAAGATGCACGTCGCTCTGGTCGCCCTATTACGGATAAAATGGATGCCATTTTTGAAAAAGTGGAGCAAGATCGGTATATCAGTAGTTACGACGTAGCTGAAGAACTAGGAATTGACCACAAAACAGATTTGGCGCATTTGAAAAAATTTGGGTACACAAAAAAGCTCGATATTTGGGTACCTCACGAGCTCACTGAAAGAAATCTAATGAACCGTGTACTCATTCGTGATTCTTTATTACGACGTAATGAAACCGAACCATTTTTGAAGAAGCTGATAACAGGTGATGAAAAGTGGATCACGTACGACAAGAACGTGCGAAAAAGGTCGTGGTCAAAGGCCGGTCAGGCTTCACAGACTGTGGCGAAACCCGGGTTAACTCGCAACAAGGTGATGCTGTGTGTGTGTGGTGGGATTGGAAGGGCTTTATTCATTATGAGCTGTTACCACCAGGCAGGACCATCGATTCTGAACTCTACTGCGAAAAACTGATGAGATTAAAGCAAGAAGTTGAGAGAAAGCGGCCAGAATTAATCAACAGAAGGGGTGTGGTTTTTCATCATGATAACACTAGACCTCACACATCTTTAGCCACTCAGCAAAAATTAAGAAAGTTTGGCTGGGAGGTGTTAATGCATCCGCCGTACAGTCCTGACCTTGCACCTTCAGATTTCCACCTGTTTCGGTCTCTTCAGAATTCTTTAGGCAGTGTCAGGTTAACATCACGAGAGGACTGCCAAAACCACTTGTCGCGGTATTTTGATCAGAAGTCCCAAAATTTCTATAGCAATGGGATCATGTCCCTACCTACAAGATGGTAAAAAGTTATCGAACAAAATGGTACTTACATACTTTAGATAAATGTAAATAATGTATACTAAAAAATGTTTTGAATTTTCTTAAAAAATGCGGAGAAACTTTTTCCCCAACCTATTATATTGTAAAATTGATTCACCCGCATTTTGTCTTCTTTGTCGGAAACGGTACCTCTCTGCCATGAACGACGGCTTTGGTTGCAAGTGGTCCATCATAACCTTCACCACCTCCGCATAAGTTTTTGCACTCGGTTTTTCCGGACTTGTTAAGTTGCTTAAAAGTTCATAAGCTTCGTCACCCATCGCCGCAATCAATGTGGGTAACCAAAATTCCTCTTTAACTCTGTTGACCTTGAAGAACATTTCCATGCGTTCACGTACATTGTCCAATTTCCCGATCTTACACTAAACTCTGTCCGTCTTATTACAAAACAAGGTTCATCTTCAAACCCAGGTTTAAACCATGGACCCTTTTTTGAATTTCGAACTTTATTCCGACACATTAAGATGCCAGTTTTACAAACTGACAACTTAGTATCGGCCTAAGTTGTCAGTTTTGTATAAAGAACTGTATTTCTATCACAGCTAGGTTCTTATTACAAAAACTGGCTCTATGGTTTAAACCATGACAGAAGAAAAACCTCGTTTTGTAATAAGACCGTGTTAGTTTCCCGATTGACATTTTGTTTTATATTTTAATTTAGCACGCTTCAAGGTAACATTTTAAGGTAACATTTTAATTTGACATTGTAATATTAATTAATGTACTTATGTTATTATGTAATTGTAATAATTCTAATTGTGACATTTTAATTTGTAAATTTTATTTTTGGGTAGCTTATAAACAACTTTTATAAATTTTGCGTGCCTACTTCCAGGCAGAATGTACATGGCTCACTCCTACCGACTCCACCTATATTTTAATGTAACCTACATTCATTGCAAATAAATGATTTGTTTTGATTTGATTCAAAATTTTATCCTCGTCGCCACTGAAATGTATGAGTAAAACAACGTGTAGCTAGTAATGCGGTTTATTCAGAACGGCCATGACAGACAATTCCCGTGACAGACCCACCAGTCACATCATAAACAATCTTAAGTTACCATAGATACATTACAATGTCTATCTTCAATTATTTGTTTGCCTTTTCTTCTGTTCAGGCAGGACAGATTATTAGGACTTTCAGTAGGTTAGACAGAGAAACAAGATTCTTTTCTACACCTAAAATACCTAAAAGAAAAAAGCGGCCAAGTGCAAGTCGAACTCGCCCATGAAGGGTTCCGTAGCAGCAAGTAACATAATATAAAAGTTCTTGTAGTTCGTTGTAACTTTGATAGATGTTTTAATAATTGAGTTGATTGAAGGAAAGGTAAATTACGGTTTACGATTTATGACGTATTAAAAAAAAAACTACTTACTAGATCTCGTTCAAACCAATTTTCGATGGAAGTTTACATGGTAATCATATATTTTTTTTTTAGTTTTATCATTCTCTTATTTTAGAAGTTACAAATTTTACCACTTTGGAAGTGTCTCTCGCGCAAACTATTCAGTTTAGAAAAAAATGATATTAAAAACCTCAATATCGTTTTTGAAGACCTATCCTAAGATACCCCTCACGTATGGGTATGATGAAAAAAAATTTTTGAGTATCAGTTCCAAATATGGGGAACCCCCAAAATTTGTTGTTTTTTTTCTGTATTTTTGTGTGAAAATCTTAATGCGGTTCGCAGAATACATCTATTTACCAAGTTTCAACAGTATAGTTCTTATAGTTTCGGAAAAAAGTGGCTGTGACATACGGACGGACAGACAGACAGACATGACGAATCTATAAATAAGGGTTCCGTTTTTTGCCATTTGGCTACGGAACCCTAAAACCAAAGAAAGACTCAAATACGATACAACTGTAATTGTTCTCAGACATCAACAAAGACAAAGAAAGAAAAAAGAAAGAAAATACGTTTATTTGCGGTTATCATGACGCAAAGGACAACAAAATAAACAATGTAAAAAGCAAGTTTTGGGGAAAATATGCGTCACATCTACGCAAAACGGCTACCGCTCAGCATAATGCCGCGACCCCATGCGAAACGGAGCCCCAGCGCTGGTTTTCAGCGATAGCCGGCGTTGACGCGATGACGTCGACCGGTGCAGCATGTAATAAATAATATGCAATAAAAGAAGGTACATAATTTATTTACGAATAAAATATGCACCTTATAAGCAATTTTTAATGAACCAAACCTAATCATCGATCGAGCGAAATGAGCGCAACGCTCACAGCGCGTCACCCGTCTCCGTGAATGTGCGGGTTCAGACGCACGCGATCGCCGCATAACTTACAAGTTATGGGACGTCCGTGACAAGTGTCACTTGATTTATTTCAGCCCGGTGCCACTGACGATAGTTAATTAGTGGTTACGCTGTACTGTACGGTTTTGAGTTAACAATTTTTGTGTGAATTATTTAACTTAATTGCAGACTTTTAAGCATAATGTTACTGAAAAGAAGACTTCATTCTTAATTAAAATAACACTTTTAAAAAAATATACAAATTGTTTTCGGCCAACATAATAGATACCGCCGATTGGCGTGTCATAATTTTTTTTCACGCTACTTACTGTATACCGAACAAGTATAATTGAGCGTTGATTTACAAAAAGTAACTCGCTGTTGGTGCAACCGGGCGGTAGTTTTCAAGTCGCTTTTTGAGCTTTTTTTTTTTTTCATTCGTATGACGCATTTATAGTTTAGTGCATTCAGCATTATTTTCAACTGGCACGCGATTTTTCATACAATCCCGTTGCATGCAAAATTATAATCTTGATATTTCATTGATGAATGAATTCTTGCTTTTGTTTTTCATGACACTGTAGGTTTCTGGTATTATCAAACGGTGTTTCTCTATTCAATTGTGCTAAAACAATAGATTTACAAAAAGGGACCCTACCAAGTTAAAAAACCAATTTTGTAACAGCACTCTCCACTACAGAATCAGCTACCTTATGTCCATAAAAATTTATAACCACATTCCAAAATTAATAAGAGAACTGCCATTTAATTGTTATAAAAAAGAACTAAAAACATGGCTTAGTCAAAATAACATTTATACTATAAAAGATTTTTTTTATTATAAGGGTTAAATTAGTTTTATTTAGATTTATAATGAGGTTGTTGTTAGGTTGTTTGTTTAAGTTATTGATGTGTTTTTATTGTTTATTTTATATTGTAGGTTATAGGTACCCGAGAATAATAATTAATGTGTCTCTATGTCTATAGTTTTAAGTGTTCTATATTGTTTTGTAGAGTATAGGTATGTAGTTTATAAGTTAGGTTTTATGCCCATGTGCACATATTATTGTAAATATTCGTATGCCGCTTTTAACGGCGGATGTGTCCTGAACACAATTATTTTATACGAGTATACCAACTTTGTTGCTATTATATCCGACGAATAAATGTCTTTGTCTTTGTCTAATGATTTGATAGGTATCACTTTACTATCACCTATCAAATCATTAGAAGACCCATTAGAAGTTTGTTGTATCATATAAAAACTTTATTACAAAAAAATACAACCGACTTCCAAAAACAACACTACAAAATGATAAATAACTTTAATTTCGGAAGTCGGTGTCTTATTAAATTTATTTTCGCTTTTGCCACCGACTTCCGAAATTAAAGTTATTTTTCACTTTGTAGTGTTGGTTTTTGGAAGTCGGTTGTATTATTTTGTAAAAAAGTTTTTATTTTTCACTTTTTAGTTGTGGTACCTACCTCATACAAATTCTTATACCACTACCTGCAAAAGAAACTAAAACATCATCCACATAAAAAGTGAGGAAAAATACGTATTATTGAAGCTAACTCAAAAACTACCCAAGTGAAATTAATACATTTTATATGGGACCAACAACAACCAACCCTCTCGAATAAAACAATTTTATTGAAATCGGACGACTCTGTAAAAAGTTATTCGTGGTCATACATATAAAAATAAATAAAAAATGTACATGTTGAATTGAGAACCTCCTCTTTTTTTGTCGGTTAAAAACAGTTTTCTGTAGCGTCAGAACAGGTTTTTCAATAGGTAGCTTTTGAAACTATTTTGGTACGAGTCAGCATTGTCCTCACAGAGCGAAATTATAGCCTGTGAACTGGATAGTCCGGACTCAGTCTGCGCACAACCTAAGTAACAACAGAACTAAACAAACTGTAGGTACGTCCCAAAACCTTCATAGAGGCTCTATGGACAGACTTTTGAAAAAATACGAAAAGCCTTTGTTTGTCGAAGGCTCAGGCGTCGTATTTATATATGAAAATTGAGCCTAATCCGTATTTGCACACGCCAGGCATAGCAAACATATATCGTTGCAAAAATTAATATTTCATTCACTGAAGTGCCGCCGGTGCAACGCTATTGGGACTTTACAACTTTTAGACGCTTGTTTTTGTGTCCAGAAGTCTCGAGTCCCAACAATGGGAACTAGAACCATTAATGCTGATTGTATTATAGTTTTGTGTTTGCGGTAACAAATATTTTGTCCAGTCTCCTTTCTATAATAAGACTCCATGTCAATAAATTGACTTAACACTCAAATTGGATACACTGAAAATTAATAAAATATTTGTGCTTATTTATTGTTGTAACAACTAAATTTTGATTATGGTACAAGAGAAACAAATATTAAACATATTGATTGGTGTTTGTCACAAGTTAGTTATAGATGATTATCTTATTTCCTTTGTTTAGGTATATACCGGATGACTTTTTTTACCGTCTCGAAAAAAATGGGTATATTAGGTGAACGGAGTAGAAGCGTATGGCATACTAAGTTTTTTTTTTTTAATAGCTTAGCCAGAAGAAAATATCTAAGTATCAATAAATACTACAAATTCGTTGTAAACTCTTCATTTTAGAACAATAAAAACATAAATTTTGAAGAAAATTTAAACGATTTATTAAATCCTTTAAAAATATCGAAATTCAAATCATATGCAACCTGCATTATGACTTGAATTTTGATTTTTAAAACTAGATATGCCATAGTCTTCTACTCAGTTCACCGAATATACCCTATTTTTTTCGAGACGGTAAAAAAACTCATACAGTATATATACTCGTATCTACAGATATTCAAAATTCAGTAATTTTCTTTTGGAATTTGGATTTTTTTTGGAATTCTTTTGGAAATCGAAGGCGAACACAAGCTGTTTAAACTACTCATCCTTTTTATCTGTATGGTAAGCCTGGCTGAAATCAGATGTCAGAACGAAGACTATCATGTGCGGAAAGGAACTGCACCTCTCAGACGAAGCTCCTACGAACCACTGCATCAAGCACTCTATAATAGACGTGATGCGGACCCAGATGTATACAAAGCACTAAATTACAGGAGAGATGTCTATGGTTGGCTAAAAGGCAAATAGAAAATGGCAGAGACGTTACCTGTAGAGTATCTGTGAGTTTACTAAACTGCATCTAAAGTATATCTCTACAACATATCTTTTTGCTCCTCGTCAAATTTCTGGGTGTGATACAGAACATCAAACCAAACAACTTTCTCCATAGTACCAACATCGTAATCGCGAAAAAATTTTCAATTTTCCCATAGAAAACTTCAATACCTACTCGACGCAAATGTATGGGACGGCTGATTATTTTTTCGCGATTACAATGTTAGTGCCACGGAAAAAGTTGTTCGGTTTGATTGTCTATACCCCATCCTTAAATTCGTCGAGGATGCAAAACGACACATTGTATATAAATAAAAATTTGAATAATATCTATAGTTTTTATTTACGCAGACCCACGCGTTTAGTGTTACAATTGTGACTCGGAAATATCTCATTTTCAAGTTATAACATCATAGTTTTTTACGTTATGAATGCAATTTAAAACCATACCAATTTCTTTAAATTTTTTATTATTTTTTTAGGGTTTAAAATTTTATTATTATAATTTTTTTTTTTTTTAGTATAAATTAATAGAAATAATAATTATTCTTTCTTAAGTTTTCAAAACAAATGCTTATAACAAGCTCATTAATTTTATTAATTAAATAATAGATTATCTCAATATTTGTTTATAAAAGGGTTAATAATAAAATAAGAGAAATAAAGAACAGTTAATAATTGTTCTGTATTAATATAAGGATCTTCAACCGGTCGAATGTCGATTAGGAATTAATCAAAATGAATATGGAATAAAAATGATTCCTAAAATTGTTCTAATTCAATTAAAGGGGATATTAAATAAATTAGTAGAGGGGTCAAAAATTGAAAATAAATTACATATCATTTTCAATTGAGGTTTTTTAACTTTAAAGTTAAATTATTATTATTTTTATTAGATAACAAACTGTATAAGTTTTAAGAATCTTACTTTCTAATATTTTTTTTTTAAATTAATTCGTCTACAAAACTGCATCGCTGTACTGTTAATTTAATTATTCAGAGAACTAATTCCATAGTGAATAAATTAAATACTACATTCCGTAAGTCAAAATCAGACGCTAGCAAAACATTTTGACCGAATGTTGCTTCAACTCCAACACTCCAATCCGTATTTGTATCGTGAATCCGTCGACGTTCATTTGTGTTTTGATCTCTCCGATTTCAGCTCGGCTATTATTACTACGCTACATTGCATCGTTCCTGATTTGGTTTGATGGTATAACATCGACTGACTGTGAATTGTTTCATTTTGTTTCACAACTTATATAAAGTTTGATTTTACCATCGATGTCGCATTATCGTTATGATAATAAGACAAGGCTATCATCATCTGCCTAGCTTTTTCCCAACTATTTTGTGGTCGGCTTCTAGTCCTAACGGATGCAGCCGAATAACCCCGGCAAGCTTAGCTTAACCTGGTTGATCGACCCGTGCGGCTGTTATTACTTAGCCATAAGCTCCTGAGATAAGGCTATGCCTGTTATAATGAGACGCTACTAGAGCATAGTCATGTCCTGCGATAATTTAATCATGTCAATGACACGACCACCAAATGAGTTATCTACTCATTATGAAATGGACTCTCAAGGAAATAACAGTGCTTTAATTATTTTACATAATCATTAAAGCAACAGTAGTGTACAAACATGACGGTCTGCAAATAAGGAAAAGAACTTCTTTTAATTATCTTCAACCAGTCGAAAAACTTTTGTTTTAAATGCTCCAAATAGGTCTTATAACAGTCACATAACTATCACACGACGATAGTTCTAAGTTTGTTCACAATACGAGACGGGGTTAAAACGGGAACGTTATACAATATAATAGCAAGCTCGCTTCTTATCTGGCAGAGCTCCAGAACCATTATAAAACTTTCTGCACGGCTAAGTAGTATACTAATAAAATATTCAGCTACGTTGAAATTGTACGGCGAAAAGGACGTTCTGTGATTGATTGGATTTTCTCTAGCTCTGGTGGGTGGGTCGGGTCCTTTTAGATATTATTATTAGATATGTTCGAATATGTAGATAATTCGAATTGTTTATCAAGATTACAGCCCAAGAGGTTCTTTTTGGTTTGAACGTTCATTCTTCTGTGAATGTTTTTTTTTTGTTTCTGATTTTAGGTTTGAAACGAATCTATTTCAATATTAGCTTGATAAAGCTACATAACAGCAAGGCATTGCCGCGTCATGGGGAAATGTCTTCTTCAGTAACATGTTCTTCTACACCTTTTGCCAACCCAATGCCTGTCAAAAAACTTTTTACTGACAATTTTGTACCGAGTTAAATTACTAGCTAACCACTAACCTACTTACTTTTCATATTCCAGAAACCTTAAAAAAAAAACAAAGGAGAACAAAACAAACCAGTACCGTACTAATCAGACATGAAGTTCTCGAAGCGAGATCTCCAACACTATCCACTGTTTACCCAACGCAATTGTTTGGGGGACCAAATTCAGTAAACATTGGAAATCAATTAGGACCTCCCAAACTAGTTGGAAGTGAGGTCACGCTGGAATTTACTTAGTATTGTTTGTTCTATGGGTTTAATATGGGCTGAAGCTGCATGTGGCACTATCTACCAATATTTTCTCGTTACCATTATTCTTTTGTTTATCAATAGCTACTACAAGTACTAACATACAAAGAGAATACAAATACAATAGTAGAAACCTAATTTGAATATATGTATTTAGGACTGGGAGAGCCATGGAATGGAGTATTCTGAGTATCAAACTTGTGGACCGGGTTAAGAATACAAAAAACCGTTCCATTAGAAAATAACTGACTGTCACTCGGAAAGCTTGGGCTGGACACATCTGCCGCATATCAGACGATCAATGGGCTAAACTTACAACTCAGTGGGTCCCGCTTAATGGCAAACGACATCGCGGCAGGCCCAGACGGAGATGGCGGCATGAGCTGGACTCCTTTATTGTTCCTTGGCAGTTCTGGACAGAGAGAGGTGAAAAGAGAGGTAGGGAGACCTTTGCTCAGCAGTAGGAAAATAATGGGTACTAAGAAAAAACTGGGATTTAGTAGCCAATATGGAGCTGTCACATTATTGAAAAAAAAAATGCATTATTTGATTGACATCAAACTAACAACATCATATTATGCTCTGAACCTAGCTATTCTGCTGCTCTTATCTCTCGTTCTGAACCTACCTTCAAAAATACAACTAGAGATTTTTCAACAAAGCTTCTAATACAATCTCCACTTCTACAAACGTATAGTGAAACCATCTCTCTAAATAAACTAATCAACAATCAATGCCTGATAAACGTAATACAGAAATCACGCACCCTCCGTAGTCAGGTCGAAGATATCTCGACGATTCGTTTGCTCAAGAAATTGAGTCAATGAACGACGCAAAAATAGCTACACAGTCTCCAACCCCTTGTGCAGACGACGATAAAGTTTTAGATCGCTTGGCTGAGGTGTATGGGTTGATGGTGGTGTTCTATGGCGCCCAATAGGCTAGGTACAGCGTACAAACGATACGGGAACATCGCCGTCACGTTGCTGCGTGCAAACAGGTACATTACAAGAAAGTTAGCTACCTCTGCATGTGCCCGCAAAGCAGGATGGATTGTTTGTTGCATCGAAATATTGAGAAGAATACTTTATAAGGTTTCCATTTAGACAATTTTTTAACCGACGATAAAAAAGGAGGAGGTTCTCAATTTGACACGTATATATAATTTTTGTTATGTATGACCGCATGGTCATAACTTTTTACAGAGTCGTCCGATTTGATTTTTTATTTTTTTATTTTATTCGAGAGGGTATACCTCAAAGTTGATCCTGTTCAAAATATAATAACTTTACTTGGGTAGTTTTAGAGTTAGCTTCAATAATACGTATTTTTTCCCCACTTTTTATGTGGATAATGTTCTAGTTTCTTTTGCAGGTAGTGGTATTAGAAATTGTGCGGGGTAGGTACCACAACTAAAAGTAAAAAAAAAAAAAATACAACAGACTATCAAAAACAATATTAAAAAGTGAAAAATAACTTTAATTCTGGAAGTCGGTAGAAAGAAACGAAAATACATTTAACCAGACACCCAAACCCAACCAACCCTTGGGTTTTAAGATAACCCATGAACACGCAAGTGGGCCTTAGAACAGACAAGGCTTAGACCTATCAACATCTGAAGACCTAATACTATCATCAATCATTGTACGTACGATAGTATTTCTACGTAATCCAAGGACTTACAGTCGTATCCTCCACAAACAATGTTTGGGATACACAAGGGATTCCTAGACTATGCAGTAACCTACTAAACTATTGGTAAACACTCAAGGTGCTTAGTTTCAGTTATGTTCATACTAAAGCGATTACCATGTTCTGGTATTGCTTCATTTGAGTATGAGTAGTTAACGCCTTCATCAACATTTCAGTTCCACTGCTGGACTTAGGCCTGCCTCAAAAGTCACCACTGTTACCAATTGTTCCACAGTAATGTATTTTTAACCGACTCACAGTATAATATTTTGAGAATCTAGACGGACAAAATCAATTTAGAGACATGTCTTATAAGATCCTTTTAACGGAATAAATTCAAAGCTAACAAGTTATACTACAATCTAGTACATTTTCTGGGAATCCACGCGAAACAATAGCAGGAATAAACAAGTCGGGACGGCCGGCTACCTGAGCCATACCGACCGACCGCTCGCTCGCTGAATACGCTGTGTTTCTGTGTGCTAGTGGTGATTTTGTGTTGTTATCATTTTTGTGGGACTTTCAAGGTAAATATTCACATATTGTTTTGTTAGTATGCATATTAGTTTAATCATAAATATTAAATTAACAGAGTGAGGTTTTTATTTAATCATAAACAGTACTTCTTTAGTTTCATCTAGAGTTTTAGTTGGTTTCTCTGCATTTCCCTGTGCTTTGGGTATATTTTTCTGAAAGGTATATTTATATACTACAAGGAAAATGTTCATTTGCTTGCGAAAGTTTGCGACACTCATACAACATTTTCTTGTTTTCAGAATGACTTCTCAAATTTCTCGTCGTTCGTTTTTTGACGTTTGGTTTGCTAATGCCAAAGAATCAAGACAGGATGCTTTGTTACATTATATTTTACAAGAACTTGATGTCCAGTCCGTTACGGATGATATTTTGAAGAGTTTGAAAGCAACAATCAGTAGACTTAGTCAAAAAATTGACGAAAAATGGTCGAAATCAGGAAGGCATCGAGAACGCTTTCTGAAAACGAATTCTTCATGGTTAGAAGCTAACATATCATTTACGGGTGTTGTCAGTGAAACTATCGTTGATGTTTCACTACCTGCAACAAGTAACCGCGCCGGAAGACCACCGAAAGACTTTGAGTTTACCAGTGAAAAAACAAAGAAACGGCGAATTCGTCATCTTCTTGAAACTACGTGTCCAGAAGAGATATCGATGGCAAACGAAATACAGCTTCGCCAGTCAGGAAAACGGGATTCAGCAGCTATTGTTAAGGAGCTTAGCCTGTTTTCACCCAGAAGAGGTACAGAAATAAAAAAAGCACGCAGGTGTTTAATCAACCCAAAGCAAGGTGGGCTTTCAAATGACCAAGCTCTATCATTAATGGTTGATGCAAATCTGTCGACACACCAATATGGTATCATACGCGAGCAATCAAAATTAATTTTTAAAAATCTGTATCCACCATACTACAAAGTGAAAGCGGCAAAACATTTATGTTATCCAAGTGAAATTAATGTTTCAGAAACACATGCCGAAGTTAAACTTCAATCTTTAATGGATCACACTATATTAAGATTATGCAAAGTGCAAGAAGAGGTCCTGAAAACGATAAAAGACTTAAGAAACCTAGATATTATTGTTAAATGGGGTTGTGATGGAACAGAACAAAATCGGTACAAACAAAAATTTTCCGAGTCACACTCTAGTGATGAAAGTTTGTTCAGTATTTCAATGGTGCCAATACAAATGTATGCAATGAATGACCAAGGTAGTAAACAAATTGTTTGGCAAAACCCTTCGACATCATCAGTTAGATATTGTCGACCTATAAAGTTTGTGTTTGCCAAAGAAACTCCAAATTTGATTGTGACCGAAGTTGACAAAATCAAAGAACAAGCTAAATCACTGGTGCCTACTAAAATTATTGTAAATGACATGGAAGTATTAATAAAGTCAACACTGATATTCTGTATGATAGACGGCAAAATATGTAATGCAGTATCTTCATGTACATCCACACAAACATGCTACATATGTGGTGCCAAACCCAGTGAAATGAATAATGATGAACTCATTTTACAAAAGACGATAAGAAGTGAATCTCTATCTCTGGGCATGTCACCTCTTCATTCTTGGATTAGATTATTTGAATGTATTTTGCACATATCATACCGTCTGGATATAAAAACATGGCAGGCTAGGGGAGCCGAAAATAAAACTAAAGTAGCTGAAAAAAAGAAATACTTGCAGGAAAAGTTTAGAAGCGAATTAGGTATTTTAGTAGATATGCCAAAACAACAAACCGGAAACACTAACGACGGAAATACAGCTCGTAAGTTTTTCCAAAATGCTGAAAAGTCAGCAGAAATAACTGGTGTCAATGTTGAGCTTATCAAACGCTTCCATGTGATATTAGAGACCATAAACAGCGGGTATTTCATAAATATTGACAAATTCCATGAATTCTCCAAGGCAACAAGGGAATTGTATTTTAAGGAATATTCGTGGTACCCAATGCCAGTAAGCGTACATAAAATTTTATTTCACGGGAAAGATATAATTTCTGCATGTGTTTTACCAATAGGTCAAATGTCTGAAGAAGCTCAAGAGGCACGTAACAAAGACAATAGAAAATTCAGGGAACTTTTTACGAGAAAATCTTTGAGAATTAATACGAATCGAGATTTACTGAATAGATTATTAATTTCATCGGATCCGTATATTGCTAGTTTGCGAGCGGCTCCAAAAACAAAGCGTGGTAAAATTAAACCCGAAGTAAACGAGCTGTTAGAAATAAGAATTCCAACTATTGAACGTGAGATACCAGTAGACGAAACAGATAGAGATTCTGATGAATCTGAATCAGTCACTGAATCTGAAGACTCGGATGAAAGTATTAAAGAATCTGACGAAGATTCTGAAGAATCTCTATCTGTTTAGTCTACTGGTAATTAATCTTAATCGTACTAAACTTCGTATAGCTTTTTTAATATTTACTTTTATATTAATTTTGATGTATAGTTGTGAAAATGTTTTATTGCTAAATTATACGTTTAAAATTATATATTTTTTATTTTTATTTATTCATTTATATTTTACCACCTAATAACACATAAATATGGGACAAAATAATTTTGTCCCGCTAGATTTTCATTATACCACACTGTGCGACTTCAAAAAAGGAGGTTCTGTATTCGACCCGTATGTATAGTGTGTATGTAAGTTTGTTTGTATGTCCGTGATTTTCTCAAAACTCATGAACCAGTTTTGATGATTCATTCACTAACGTGATCTACATATTTTCAGGAAGGTGTTACTCTATACAATACATTAGGTAATTATGTGGATTTTGATGATTTTTTTTTTTTTGTTCGTCTTGAGCTTATGTAAAAATGGAAAAATAAATTTATTTTTAAAAAAAGGTAAAACCGACTTCAAAAACGTAAAACGAATAAAATAACGTTCATAAAAACTTAACAACTTCTGAAGTCGGTGTCTTCAATTCTTCAATGCACCTTGGCTTAGCACCGACTTCAAAAGTCGGTAGAATTTTTTTGTAAACAAGTTTTATCAGAGCATTATTCAAGATCGATAATACCACCTAACAAGTCATATGATACAAGAAAAGCACCAACTAATTTCAATTTCAATTTAAATGATCTGGGGGCCTAGACAAAATCCCTTTTCTGTAAGCGTTAACGCCAACGGAAAGATCAAATTGTATGCAGTTGACAGCAGCATCTCTGAAGCCAATGTCAACTCCATACAATTTGATCTTTCCGTTGGCGTTAACGCTTATAGAAAAGGGATTTTGTCTAGGCCCCCTGGTGCGTTACCCACAGCATACAAATCAGGACAATATTTGACAAAAAGTGAAGCACCATGCGAAGTGCCACGTGATTTTAAACCATCATTAATGCAACTATTAGGTAACTTTTACCGTGCACTTGAAATGCCCTGCAAATGATACGATGAACGGGCACAGGTGTTACTATATCCCCAAATGGTGAGCCGACTGAAATGTCCGAAATGCTTTCAGCCGTCGGATAGAGCAGGATGGAGTTAAGTAGCTCACTAGACGTTGCATTTGACAGCTGTCAAGCGGTGTTAGCTACTATTTAAAACCTTAACGAGTACATGCACTTAGAACCTGCTTCATGAAGTAGGTTTAGAATGGTGATTAAAATGCAACCACGTAAAAACCCCAAAATGACGGTATTTTTTTTAGGGATTCTTTCTTTTTATTTCACTATAGTCTACGTAGTACTACCACTCGTACTACTGCCTTTTTGGTCCAGTTGGTCCAAACATGAGGTTCATGGTTCAATTCCCTGGTCAGGCAAAGGTTATTAAGGTTTTTCTATCAGGAATTTCTTAGTAGCAGGCCGGAGCCTGAATTTGTGCCCTGTGGATGGCAACAGGCTCGCCTCCTATGACAAGGGACTTAAATATAACTAGTGAAATGTGGGTGTTCTATACACTACTTACTAATTTTTAATTAGTACAAATACTTAAAGGGCTCATTAGAGAAGGTCTTGTTATTATATATGTAAAGTCTCAATAAATAATATTCATAAACAACAAAGTTATTAGCGTTTGTTTATATCCCAAAATGTCACTCAGTTTATGGTTATATTGTACAGGCTACCTAATAGTATTCATTAATCATGGAAAAGCACTGCACGTAGTATTTTCTAGTAGCAATTGTTATGAATCATTGATTCAATTATGAAATTCATCATAATTATGAAAAAAATTTGTGGACAATTTTGGGATTCCATTTTTTTGATTTTTGACTACACAAACATGATCAGTAACGGGTACGGATAGAGCCCCATTTTTTTTGTACTAATTAAAAAATAGCAGTGTATACCCTAAGCCTTTTGGGATTACAGCCGTGGTGTCATGTGTGTATATTCTACGTTTCATACCGGTAGGTACTTATCGGCTAGTAGGTATCTGCTTTATCCAGTCATAAATCCTTATGTTGAGCTATAGGACTATATACAAAAAACAAATCCTGATCTCACCAAGCCACAAAACGGGATAAAACGGTCAGCAACAAAAAACAACCCCAAAATGCTACAAAAAACAGAAATGTAGGACATTAGCACAAAATAGTGGGCGGTGTTGACCAACGCGATGCACAGTTTTTGTAATTACAACTCGTCGGAAAAGTTCGCGTGAGTTTTAATAGCCACATGTGAAAAGTTAAATGAAGCCATCACACGAATTTATTTAAAATTTTCTCGTCTGAAAATTTTAATTGTACAACTTTTTTTGGGGTGAATTGTACCCCATTTGATGTACGGTGGATGTGATGTGTGTAATGTGTATTACTGGGTTTTTGTGAGATGTTCTTGTTGTTGAGAGTGAAAGTTTTCTGTTGAAACATTTGGATATTTTACTGTTTTGTCTTACTGACTTGTTAACGTTTATAGCCCCTGACAATCACTGCCTACTGAATTTATAAAAGCCCGTCTAATAATAAATTCAAGTAACTGAGCTAATATTTGTGATTTCAATGATCTCGTTTGTGCATAGTCTACAGAAAAAAAAAACCGGATGGTTTTTGTCGCTTACATCCCTGTTCATGGAAGCGTAAAAGGGCCGAGTGACCAACAGACCTTACAGAATGTTGAAAAAACAATCCCTATCCACGATTCTTTGTAATGTGCCCTGTGCAAACGAAAGGAGCATTATTGTAACGTTCTATTTTTATGCTTACCTACCTACTTGGTACTATTTTTACAGGGTTGTGGGGAACTCTGGGTTCATAGGCTATGCAGGTACATAACACAACATCAACCAGAGGTGTACCTACATATAGTACACCTATATTTTGCCAGTTATGTATAATATAGTGGGTGAGCCTATTGCCATCAACCGGGCACAAATCCAGACACTGACCTGCTACAGAGATTTCCAGATGGAAAACCCAATAATATTTTGCCCGACCTGGGAATCGAACCCAGGACCGCATGCTCAGCAGTTGCGCTTGCCAACGAGGCAGTCGAGACATAAGTATTATGATGCGATAACACAGATTTTTTCTATCATGCATCTGTTTTCCGTGATGAAATATGATTATTTTTATTTATTTATCATCCTTCCAACTATAATTGCAGGCCTTAACCTAATGCGACAGTATAGTTATCAAGTTAAACACCGGTCAAGTGCGTGTAGGAACACGCACAATGAAGGGTTCCATTGTTGAAAAGAATTTATCCCAGAAACAAACTTAACAATGGTTCCCAAGAAAAATTTTATGTTATCAAACTACAAATTATCAATATTCGGACTTTTTCCTTTACTTGTCTTATAAGACCTTGCTTCTTGCCAAATTTCATTATTCTTGGTTAACGGAAAGTACCTTAAAGGCTTTGATTTACTTGCGACAGTTGCGAGTATCAAAATGTGTCGCAAAATGGGAGTATTTTTTATTGCATTGACTTAGAAGCTTGATTTTTTTAGAACTTAAAGGGATCATAGACATACGTAATCTATATTAATTTCAACTTGATATCTCTACGCTCTCTTGAGAAAAAGGGTCTTGACAGCAGTCTGTCAAGACCCTTTTTCTCAAGAGCGCGTCAAGTCTGTCAGTACAGACTTGAATTTTTTTTTATATGATAGAATTAAAATAAACAATTTTCGGACTTTTTCCTTTATTTGTGCTGTAAGACCTACAACGGGAAGTACCCTATATTTTTTTATTGCGTTGACTTAGAAGCTTGAGTTTTTTTAGGACTCCAGACCACAGACTTACGTATTTGATATTCATTTCAACTTGATACCTCCACGCGTTTCTGAGAAAAAGACGGACAACGAAGTGATCCTATAAGGGTTCTGTTTTTTTCCTTTTGAGGTACGGAACCCTAAAAATAACTTATCGACAAACGTGACATCAAAAGGCGACATTCGATATAAATATTGAAGTACAGAGTATCTAATGGCCTAAACATCTAAGTATAGTGTATCGAATGTCCTAAATATCGATATTTATTTATATGTTGAGCTACAAAAGTTTTCTTATACCCAATGTTGACGGAGCCTCGCTTGACGGGGCTCCTATTTGTGTGTACAGGGTTTAAAGGAAGATGAAAGGCAAAAAAGGGAGAGCACTTTTTCCGAAAGGTTCAGTCCTCGCCGCGAATTCTCCTTTATGTCCTCTATCGAATGAAAACGGGTGCCACAAAGTGGTAATTTGAGTTAAGGAAAGAAAGAAGTCGGCTGGGGCCATATCTGGTGAATACGGGGTTGCTCGATGGTATTTTTTTAGTTTTTGGTCAAAAATTCGTTCACTATGATGGCCTTGTGCGAAGGCGCATTATCGTGGTAATCCAAGAATATTTTTCTACAAATCTGGCCTTTTTCGTCGAATTTGCTCTCTTAAATGCCGCATAACGCTCAAATAATATTCTTTATTTATAGTTCGACCTTCCGGTATAAATTCTGAGTGCACAACATTGCTATAGTCAAAGAAAACGTTGAAACTCGACTCTTAAATTTAGATCGACTTTGGCGTGGTTTTTTTCGGTTTCAGTTCAGTTGGAAGGCGCCACTCCGAAGCTTGTTGACTAGTTTGTATGTCAAACTCGTAAACCCACGTCTCGTCATCAGTAACAATGCGTTTCATGAATGATGGGTCGGAATTGACTCGTTCTAGCATGTCCTCACCGACTCTAATGCGATTGAGTTTTTGGAGAAAATTCAGGTCTTTTGGGACTAGCTGAGCGGCAACATGTTTCATACCCAAGTAATTATTTAAAATGGTAGGTACGGATCGACTGGTGATACACAGAAAGTTCACCAGCTATCTCTCTCAATCTTGAATGGGGATTTACAGTCACCATTTCCTACACTTTTGCGATGTTAACTTCAGTTGAAGACGTTGATGGCCTACCAGCAGGGCTATTGCGTATCTCTGTTGACAGTTCATAGTGATGATCACTTGGCAAAGTGTTTAATATAATAATGCACTGAGGGTTCCGTTATTTCCTTTTGAGGTACGGAACCCTAAAAAACTGGTCAAGTGCGTGTCGAACCACGCACAATACGTTGGGATGAATTTATCTTAATAACAAACTTAACATTGTAGTTGAAAAACATGTTCTCCCATACAATCCAACTGTCAATGTAAGTTTGTACTCACAATATTGATAGATTTACCATGTTATTTTAAGACCACAGACTTCTTATAGGTTTTCCTGTAATCTACAGGTAAAGATCTATTTTCTGTATTTTTTTCAAAATTTTAGGCTCAATAGTTTCGGAGATAAGGTGGGGCGGTAATGGTCAATTTTCGTCTATTTTCTTAAATAACTTTAAAACAATTTATTTTAAAATAATAAAAAAATATATATTTAAGACCCTCATAGTAAGCTCTTTCATTTATCATGCCACATGGTGTAGTTTGCAAATATTTTATTTAAATTTTCTTATTTGCCCCCCAAAAGTGACCTATATATTCAAATTAAATTAATTTATTTTACTCGTCCGTGTTTGGGTCACAGAAATTCATACGGGTACCAAATTTCAACTTAATCGGTCCATTAAATTCGGAGCAAACTGGCTGTGACAGACGGACAGACAGACAGACAAACAGACGGACAGACAGACACACGAGTGATCCTATAAGGGTTCCGTTTTTTTCCTTTTGAGGTACGGAACCCTAAAAATATCAAAATGCCGGTGAGTACTATTGCTGCCGGCTTCGTTAAGCGTCTTTTTACACCCGTTATTTAAAATGAAATGAAAGAACTGTTTCAAATTGAAACTCTTTATTTGACACTATCAGATGTCATTGGGAATTTATTCTTCAAACACAATTAGTAATGTATATCTGAGTTTCCTTCATGATCTTATATAACTTCTTGACATGAACCGTCATCGGCTGTATCTGTAACCATAGAAATATAAAAAAAAAAACTTCTTTTCTATATCTATGATCTGTACCCTCAGGACACCAATCTGCATCCAGCGCGCAGTTGATACTTCCCATGTTGACTACCAAATTATGAAGGACAAGTACTCTTCAACTGATCCTTATGACTCTTGAAGCTCACTGGCATATTAAATCCAGTCTATCCCTATACTATTAAACGAGCAATATTTGTATTTAAAAATTTTTTTCGCGATTACGATGTTTGTCCCATGGAGAAAGTTGTTCAGTTTGATGGTCTGTAGCACACCGTTAAATTTGAACACACCTTTCTGGTACACTCTGTATAAGTAGTTGCTTTTTATTTGTTTTTTCTGTTTGTTTCATAATAATGAGTTTGTGTTCTTCCTGCAGTTCTCTTCTAAACATAATTCCAAGTTGACACAGGGCGAGACAAAAGAAACAGAAAAAGCGCTTCAAACAGCACAGACCGGCCGCAGCTCGTTTGTACGAGTACTAGCCGGCCCGGGCGGCAGACTAATTGAGCAGTTTACTCGTACTTCCCACTAGAGCACGGAATACGTCAATGTATGGGAAGTGTTCCTAACTGACTATTCAAAGCGCGGACAGACACTTTTTCCGGACGGATTTGATTTGGCGAGTACATTCAAAGGGCTTGAAACATTTGAACTACACATCGGTATGTGAGCGGTCGGGAGACACACCTTTTTATTATGTGGCTTACAATTGCGGGAATTTGTGTGGTAATTGAAATTATTGCGATACCTGCGCAGTACTGGTATTCAGCTATATTCAGCTGGTATTAAGCTGAATACCAGTATACCCAATACTGGTAAGCAGCTGCATCCGATTAGACTGGAAGCCGACTCCAACATAGTTGGGAACAGGCTAGGCAGATTGATTGACCTGCGCAGTAATAAATAAATTACTATTTACACACCTGGTTTCTGAATTGAGAATTTGAAGTTGAGAACTATTCAAACTCTTATTAATAAATTTTTGGTTCTAGGACATGTCGGTATCCTCACGATGTCTTCGTTCGCCGTTTTGAGAGCAGTGGTGATGAAAAAATTTACACAAAGTAAAGCGCCTCCTGAAATGAGATCCCTGATTTTATGATGATTCCCAGAATTTGCTAACCACATAAAATCCGAGTTATGAAAATGGAATAGTTCTCATAAAGACAGTTATTAACAAGGCAACACTGTCGCATTTAGGACCTCTACCCTCATAAGTTTAGACCCTCGTTTTTCAACAATATAGTAGATATTTCCACATTTATGATGTGAAAATTACATTGAAATGTTGGGTTAGTCGCTTTTATTAGTTACCTACAGTACGCCAAGTGTGAGTTTTGTCAATTCGT
The DNA here is from genome assembly GCA_946251885.1 of Cosmia pyralina. NCBI lineage: Eukaryota > Metazoa > Arthropoda > Insecta > Lepidoptera > Noctuidae > Cosmia > Cosmia pyralina. The sequence goes on from OX276345.1 coordinate 1,855,265, forward strand.
AAATAGAAATCCACACTGAAATTGTATTCGACTTGCCAAATGTCTAGGTACATTAATCATCCAAAACTATTAATTGAAGCATGGTAGAACAAAGTCGAGTCTATGGTTAGTCAAGTACATGGCGTACACCATCATTTTTGTTTCAAAATATCTCAAGAAAAATCAACATTCTTTCAAATTCGCACGGATTAACCTGATGGATCGACCCGTGTGGCTGTTATTACTTAGCCACGAGCTTCTCCACGAGATGAGTTAAGACCCTGAATGTTATATTTGACCAATATTGCAAATAAGTGGATCGTGTAAGCCCAATTTAAGGTACTTCAAACCAATTATGCTGTTAATAAAATAAATAAAATTCATTTCTTTCAGGTAGGAACCTTAACATACAACATCTTTAAATTATACAAAAATCAATGCACACAACAATAAACACAAACGAATAAATACAACATGAACACACAAATTGGATAAATCAAATTCATAATCAATCATAATTAACTTATACCTAGTCTCCAACGAGCGACACTATATGCAACTTGTCTGTCACAGCAGTGTCGCACATAAGGGCAGTCCAACCTAATTGCTATCATACCCAGAACGGAATTGGAGCTGGCCCGCACTCTGCGCACAAGAGACGCACAGCGCTTACGCATGCTCGCATGAAAACAGTCCGTGTGCGCCCATGCGTCCGCGGGCGGGTGGTGCGTGCGTGGTGTGTGTGCGTGCGTGTGTGACCTGAAGTGCTGCAGTAGCGAGGCAGACCCAAAACCGCTCTGAAAGCGTTGTTAACTTGAATGCGGAGGGTGTTGTAGCTTTTCTGTGTGTAATTAGCCCATAGCCTGCAGGTGTACATGGACGAGCAATATGCTCGGAAAAGAGTTACTTTCACGCCATCCGAGTAACGCGCAAACCTGCAGGACAACATATTAGCTCTTTTAGATAAAGCCCTCCGCTCCCGTTCCAAGTCAGCATGATCCCTGAGGTCAGCCGTGACTATATGTCCTAGGTATTTAAACTGATTCACCCTGTCTAAGGGTACTATTTAGAAATACGGGTGGTACATAATCGGGGCATATAGCACCACCGGCTTCAAAGAACAAGTACTGACTTTTCTTAATATTATAAATAAGTCCATGTTTAACAGCGTAATCCTCACATGTCGCTATCAATCTCCTTAGGCCACAAATCAACGCGCTAAGCAGAACCATATCGTCTGCATAGCTTAAATAGTTGATACACACATCGTCTACATGACAGCCAACATGCTGACTGCTCAGCGCGACGATCAGCGCGTCCATGTAAACATTAAATAACGAGGGTGAGGTCAATCCGCCCTGCCTCACACCACATTGCAATCGATATGGCTCCGACACTGCCCCCGACCATCTGACGCTGTTGACTTGGTGCGCATACCAATACTTGAAGATGGTAACAAGTTCTGGTGGTAGATTGATACTCTCAAGTTTTTGCCACAAAAGATCATACGCCACCAAATCAAAAGCCCTGGACAAGTCGAGAAAACACGCATAATACCGGGGTTTTACGGTTATTATAGTATCTGACGGTATGCTTAAGACACAGTATGGCACTTTCCATTGATAATCAGGGTCTAAATCCAAACTGATTATCGTGCAGATATATACTTACTTAACTGTGTATTAAGCAAACCGACAAATACCTTCGCTATAACTGTAGCTAGAGAAATGGGCCTATAGTTACTTTTATCAGCTAAGTCACCGGTTTTATCTATAAATATAGGCACAACCACAGTTTTCAGAAGGTCCGGCGGAAGATAAGAGTGGCTCACGCATGACGAGTAGAACATTGCTAATACTATAATAATGTTGATTAATAATCACAATGTCTATTATGTAAATCATCAATCAAGGAACAGACTATCGCAGCCTATCAATTAATGATTTTGGTGAAGCTATGTTCGACTAAGCTGCTACATTTCAATGGACTTTTACTGTGACAATGCAGTGATGCTACTGTCACTTTGTGTGAGTATGATCAATCAAATTTTTGGTGGGCGTAACCTATAGGTGCATGAGGAACAGGGTGTAAAGTTCACTCATCCTCCATAGAAAAGGGAAGACTTTCCGACCAGACGGGTGTAGTGTCTGGTGGGCAACTGCCCGACGAATGATGTCGGGACGTTGTATATAATGCTAGTCGCGCGGTAAACTCTAATTGCGCGATGCAGGATTTTTGCGTGACGTCATATCATTGTGATGCGTAGTTCATATGTGGCGATGTAGATGCCACCACAAACCCTTAATCATTAATGCGTTTCCTAAATGCATTGGGTTTTTGAAGCATCCATTATTATTTCTTGCATTCCGGAGCTGACCTGTCAACTGAACATTGATTTAATGCCTGCTGCATCGCACCGAAGCAATCATCTCTAGTAGACCAGTAGTTCTGGAATATTAGACCTCGTGAGCACAAACTAGTCGTCTAGCGGTGCACAGTATGCCATCTAGTGACCTTATGGTGAAACTAACATTAATATTCGTTTTAAAGCCTCGTTTTAGAGAATTCTGATAATTGTTTTCAGAATTCTCTAGTTTTGTGATGAGAAGATGATCCCAGGTGGTCCATCAATACCTACCTAGTAGTTAAAGAGCCGATTCCACTGGTAGAAATCTAATAGTGTTTTTCTTCTCATCATGCCGAAAATCTTCATCAGATCTTTACGAAATTTTTATAAGACCAACTTAAAGTTACTACCTTTCTAATAAAAAATAACCATCGAAATCGGATCTCATAAGGCGGAGATATCTAGTAGCCCCGTTTTTGCCCTTTTTTGGAGGAAGTTGTACCCCTCCAATCAAAAGTCCCCTAAGATCAAACATCTATAAAGTTGTAAATCCTGTATACTAAGTTTCATCCAGATCGGTTGTAAAATACGACCTGTAGAGGTACTCCTACTACTACTACTACTAGTTGCTACTGCAACAAACTGACATACGAAAACAAATTTTGCCAGACTTGAAGGAGAATAATTAGATCATGTTTTTTTCTACATTTAACTAAATCAAAATCAGTCAATGGCCAACCTCATCCAGACGTAGAAAGGCACGCACGCTCTTTTGATCGCTATACTAAGATTAAATAATTCATCAAAATTCTTCCCAAATTGCCACAAGTCACTTGTCATCATTATCATCTGAAGAAGTTAGAAGTTGGAACACTAGTCAATGATTATTTTGCATGTATCTCATATCTTTGTATCAGTGTATTCAATTGTTGGTGAGCCAAATAAATAAAATAAATAAATAAATAAATCTGCCTAGCTTTTTTCCCAACTATGTTAGGGTCGGCTTCCAGTCTAACCGGGTGCAGCTGACTATCAGTATTTTACATGGAGCGACTGTTTATCTGACCTCCACAACCCGTTTACTGGATAATACGATACTTACCCCTTGGTAAGACTGGTTGTCAGACTTTCGGCCTTCTGACGACCCGACGACTGTCAAAGCTCCATGAATGACAGCCGGGACCAACGGCTTAACCTGCTTTCAAAGGCACAAACAAACCACAAATCAGTTGTAATTTATTTATTTAGGTCAGTCAACAATTGTTTACACAATACATTTTATAGGACAACAATTAAATATACTCTTACAAAGCCAAAAAGGATATTTACAATTAGAGTTATTCATGCATATTTAAATTTAATTTTTAACAATAATCTCAAACTTTTCATTTTAAATGATTTAAAAAAACAGATTGATAATATTAACATTAATGAATAAAAATAATTCTAATACATTGAATCTCCAATCTCAACCCCTCAAGCACCGGTGTTGCCCGGAGGATACGCATGGCGTCACCCGAATATCAGCCCTTTTTGCGCAGAAATGAAACCTTTCTTACACTGGCAATAATATTTGTAAACCATTGCCAGCGTAACTTAAACCTGTGTAAACTTTTATACCCCAATCTTCGTTAAAATGTAAAACAATTTAATGAGGCAAGGGCCTAATCAAGTGACGGCTAAGCGATTCCTATTAGAAAGCCAGCGTGACGATAATCCCGGATTATCTCGTTAACTTGTTTTACAGGGCCATTGGACAAAGGGTGGACCCTTAGTTTGAAATACTCGGAGCACGGTGTTAGGGCAAATAATGACGGAAAGCTGAAAGTGGACTTTCTGCTTGCATAATGAAAAGCTCAACCATTTTGCTTGAAATTAGCAAGCTTTGATTACAATTTCGTTAAACTATCTACTCTAATATTATCACATCAACCAGGTCAATCTTATATCTTAATTGTCCTGCATCTCTGAAAACCTGCATGATATTTGTAACTGACTAACTTTTACAAAATCATGTTGGAATCATTCCATCATAATTTTGTGCACATTCTAAAACACATACAAAGCACATTCAAAGGGACATTTGACATTTTTCACAAAGAATAGCGCTAGCGCAACAATGCATGTCATTGGTTAACAGTTCCATTTTTTAAGATGACAACATTAAGTAATTATTCCTTAGTAGAGCTCTCCGCGGTTTCACCCGCGTAGACTGGGACAAAAAAAGTAGCCTATGTGTTAATCCAGGGTATAAGCTATCGACATATCAAATTTCATGCAAATCGGTTCAGCCGTTTGAGCGTGAAAAAGTAACAAACATACAAGCACACACACACAAATACAAATTTTCGCCTTTTAGTGTGAATATTGGTGATGCTCTTCAGAAAGGTCAGTTGAGTAGTACTCGCAACCAGCGTGCGTGTATGGCCAGATGTATGAACGTAAATGAAGCGAAGCAAAATTAAGTAATGATCGTAGCATGCGGCATACTTTAATTTCTGCCTACCCCCATGAAGGAAGGCAGAGAAGGCGTGAGATTATGTGTGTATGTGTAGAAATTATTCCATATTTCTTGTTTTCTCTCGACACTGAGAGTGATCTCTACGAGTACATCATGTAGTCATATGTTTATACCAAAATAAATGGTTACGAAAAAGTCCCCAATTTATTTTGGTATAAACGGATGACTACATTCATCCGTTTATACCAAAATAAATTGGGGGCTTTTTCGTAACCATTTATTTTACTAATGCAGCATGTATGGATTTAACTTTTTGATGAATACTGTGACTGAAGGAAAACACAATTGGGTTAAATTTCCGCTCTCTTTTTTTCGCATGTGGAAGTAATTGACACTGTCACTTTCTTACTCGTATTCTCGCCCAGTTAGCTTAAAACATTCACCTTAAGGAGGATGCGCTAAGGTAGCCCGCGAAATTCAAATTTTCTTACGTTTTTTGCAATTTGCAGGTCAGTGTCAGGTTGCATGTTGATTAAAATATAAGACGTGGCCGTAGCTAATATGGCTTTACAGAATTATAATCAGTAGAATCAGCAATACAATTCCATAAGTTAGAATTGACCTCAAACATCATGATTTCATGAAATCGCTAGATTTGAGGTCAATTCTAACTTATGGAGTTGCATTGCTGATTCTAATGATTATAATTCTGTAAAGCTATATTAGTTACGGCCGCGTCTCATATTTTAATCAACAAATGCAACCTGACACTGACCTGCAAATTGCAAAAAACGTAAGTAAATTTGAATTTCGCGGACTACCTTGGCGCATCCCCCTTAAGTACGTTACGAATGTTTACGACGGAATTTATAGATATAAGAACATCTAGTGCAATTCTTTTAGTTACGTCATCGTTTATATGTAGTCTGTTCGTATATTTGGAACAGGTTTAATTGTTTTCCTGTTTTGATGCCGATGGCGTAGGTATCTAGACGCATCGTATAGTATGCATTTTCCTGTTTTGTGGCAAAGCAGTCTAATTTAGAACTCTATTATTAAACAATGACTTTTCGGGGTCTCAAGGAAGTTTTTACACCATCATTCTGTATAGCAAATGTAGTGTACCTAGAATATTTATTTTTATGCAGATACAGGCTGAACACCGACCACAAAATAGTTGGGAAAAGGCTAGGTAGATGATGATGATGATGACAGGCTGAACACCGTTGGGGGTCCATTTATTTTCTGCAGGTTAACTCGGACTCATAATCTGCCTAGCCTTTTCCCAGTTATGTTGGGGTTGGCTTCCAGTCTATCCAGATGCAACTGAATACCAGTATTCTACATGGAACGACTGTCTATTATAAATTTAACACGGAATATTCCATTCCGTGTTAAATATAAAATAAAATATTTAACACGGAATATTCCATTCAAATGTGATTTATTTAAATTACGCTGATAATCTGTACTTTTAAATTAAAAACTGTTCTCGTAATGTTAATCAAAATGTTAATGTTGTGTAATGTTTATCATACAACTACAAATTCCTAGTTTAAGCTACATAGGAAGTATGTAGCACAACAAACTCTCTATTTAAGCGTCTGATGTCGGCTTTATAAAGAATAGTCCAAATAGAGAAGTCCAAAGGAAAATTGTGAATTCCTTGTACCCAGAACTGACATAATCGTTTTGAATGTTACTTTCAAGTCACAATAAAAAAATCTGAACAATACCCACTACAAAAAAAGATATGAATTTTTGAAGCTCCACCGGCAGAAAACTCTAAATTACAAAAAAAATAATAACTCTAAAACTACAAAAAATTACGGAACGATGGGGTATTTTGTAATACCACTGGGTATGAGGAATTCAGATTTTTATTTTTATTTGGACATCAATATTTGGACCAACCTTTATAATATAAGGTGCTATAAAAATATCTGCCACGGCTGCAATGGGAGACAGTATTGTGAATGAATGAATGAATGAATTGCAATAATGAAGATAAATTATTGATCTCATGTCAGAATTTTTTCACACAAAAAATGTGTGGATTGATTTATTTAAGAAACTATTTCGCATTAATTAGTGTTCATTCATAGTACAGTTAGAAAGAGGTAGCAATAGTTTTCATAGACGAAGCGACACGTCGCGCGTTGTTTGTGAATCAAGTTTTGCAGAATAAAGTAAATGTTTATATGATTACTTTATTTCCTCAAATTGGTTTAACTATTCCGGGGTACGAAATTTCTTCACTATTGTAATCTATATCTCAATACTATCTCCCTTAAAAGCAGTGGCAGATATTTTTATAGGTGCGGAAGTTTGTCATAAAAGCCGATGTGAAATACCATCGGGCTCTCGGCTTGTAAGTAATAAGGCCATGCTCCTAATCCCATGTAGGGCGACCATCATCTCAATCTAAAGGAAACCAGTGTACCGGTAGATCTGATACATCGTTGCGTATCCACCTGGCTTAATCCGTTTGTCACGTTTTGTGAGGCTCAAAGGAGGCCTTTGAGTCTCCTGTGTGAGTCAATTGAGTATCATATAGGAAGCATTCATAAATGAAACAGGTGCAAGCCTACTGTATGACATTCCTATGACTATTGATAACGACTAACCCTTAGAAGATTATGAGAAGTTCGTGTTGGTATTTAGTGTTCTATGTGTCTAGCTCTTTGTCCAAGTATTTAAGGGGGGTGCGCAGTGGTAGCCCGCGAAATTCATATTGTCTTGCGTTTTATGCAATTTGCAGGTCCGTGGCAGGTTATATCTTGATCAAAATATGATACGCGTATAAGAAACCAGAACGGATTATGACAAGAAAACGAGCAGCGTATCGTTATCGCTGCTTATTCTACACGAGACTGACTTTAAAAATGCACTGCCATGTGCTTATAAAACTTTCTACATCTAAAAACTGCAAATAGGTGGCGTGCCAAGCAACTTCCGGAAATAAAATATTAAATATTATTCGATTTCCGTTCTCTAACTGGAAACAGTATTTATAGCACCGGAAGTCGGTTGCAGAAAGTCTCAAATAATTAAATATAACTTTAACAAATCGATCTGCACCCAATCATGAAGATTAAGTTACATTACAACAAAAAGCTATATAAAAAGCTAACATTCGGCCTTCCTGACATTAAGTTTGTCCTCAAACTATAAATTAGGTACACAATAACAGCTCTTGGCGCTTGCTTTAAAGCATCAGCTAACGATATTCTCAGAATCTATGAAATAATAAGCTAGTGTCAATTTAGCCCAATAGCACAGGAACCGCTTAAAAGGTAAGATTGTAATAATAATAATTTATTAATAATAATAATAATCCTATTTTGTTAATTTCTCATTTTCATTAGCTCATTCCTAATTTTCAGTATTAATTTACCTCCGTCACACATTGCACCGTAAGCTTCACTGATCAAGCACTCTCACCTGTCAGCCACCGTACAACTTCCAATGAGCGACTCATACTACACTTCTGGACACATCTATTGGCCCACCTTAGAGTTTAGGTTTCGATGGCCCCTACCGAAATATGATTGCTAGATTGAACAAAAACTGTTGATGCAGTTTTAAACCTGATACATTTTACCATCTTTTTCGATCGTATTGTTTTAAATTTGAATTCAGAATACCATACGACATGGAGCTACGCCTAACAAGTCGGATATGCGCCTTGTTAAAGGCAATTGATTTTTGAATAAAAAACATGTTTTATCAAATAAAGGTTTAATTTAATAACGCGTGTTGCCTCCATGGGCATCTACCACAGCTCTCATACGATTAGGCATAGAGTTTATCAACCGCTCTATGAAATTTTGAGGGATCATCTCCCATTCCTCTTCTATGGCAGTTTTCAACTCCTGCATCGTCTGGGCAACTGGCTGACGAGCCCTAACACGTCTTTTTAGCTCGTCCCACATATGCTCAATAGGGTTCATGTCTGGGCTTCTGGCTAGCCAGTCCATAACTGTAATATTCACATCCCGAAGATATTCCCTGACGATGCCGGCCGCATGGGCTCTTGCATTATCATGCATAAAAAGGAAATTTGGGCCCACATAGTCCGCGTATGGTCTCACGTGAGGTTCTAAGCACTCACGAATGTACCTTTCAGCATTTAATGTTGGCAGCCGTGGTCCTGTAACAACCTCAAGTTGAGTTTTGCCGCTCGCGGATATACCGCCCCAGACAGTCCATGAGCCACCGCCATAAGCAACCCTCTCTTCAAAGCAGCATTGTGCGAAACGCTCTCCCTTACGTCGGTAGACCTTCTTCCTTCCATCATTGCCATGTAACACAATTTTAGACTCATCAGAAAAGAGTACACGGCTCCAATCTTGCTGTGTCCAATTTAAATGACTGCGTGCGAAATGAAGGCGCGCTGTTCGGTGGGCTCGCGTTAGTTTGGGGCCATTAGCTGGCTTGTGTGGTACCATATCGCGTTCTTTTAACCTTCTCCGAACAGTTCGAGCGCTCACAGATACTCCGTGGAAGTCGCGAAGTTGGTTTTGTATCTCAATGGAGGTAAGGTGACGATTTCTCAAGCTGGTCGTCACGATGAATCGATCCTGCCTTTCAGTTGTGACCCGAGATCGTGGCCTTCCTTGGCGACGAACAAAGCCGCCAGTCTCTAGGTACCTCCGATAAACATTTCGGACCGCAGATCGACTTAAATTAAGTTGAGCACTCACGTTTCTTTGGCTGTGTCCGGCCTGAATAAGTGCCACAGCTTGGGCGGCGACTTCAGGTGAAGTATCCATAGATTATTGATAGAACCTCACCTTAATGTTAAGAATAAGTAATGTTTGTTGCAAAACCAAAGATATCAATCAGTTTTTCAAGAATTAAATCCAAGTAAACCAATAAAACCAAGTTTTCTTAGTATTCGATTGTTTGATATCAACAAACAGGCTCCAAATTGTCCTTTGTTTCTTTAAATTCTGTGTTCGAAATTCAAAAAAAGACTATTGAATGAAATTGTGAATGTGCCAGGTTCAAAACTGCATAAACACTTTTTGCTCGACCTATTATAAAATTTTAGCTAGGACCAAACGAAACTGAAAATACAAGGTGGGCCAAAAGATGTGTCCAGAAGTGTATATTAACATCACATTCTGCATAAGCCACACATTGCACCGCAAGCTTCACTGGTCAAGCTCTCTCACTTACCAGCCACTGTACGATTTCCAATGAGTGACATCATATTCTGCACATGCCAAACATTGCACCGCAAGCTTCCTGGTCAAGCACTCTCACTTGCCAGCCCACTGTACGTCTTCCAATGAATGGCATATAATATCACAACATCACATTCTGGTCAAGCTCTCTCACTTACCAGCCACTGTACAACTTCCAATGAGTGACATATTCTGCACATACTCGTACCAAACATTGCACCGCAAGCTTCCTGGTCAAGCACTCTCACTTGCCAGCCCACTGTACGACTTCCAATGAATGGCCTATAATATCATAACATCACATTCTGGTCAAGCTCTCTCACTTACCAGCCACTGTACAACTTCCAATGAGTGACATATTCTGCACATACTCGTACCAAACATTGCACCGCAAGCTTCCTGGTCAAGCACTCTCACTTGCCAGCCCACTGTACGACTTCCAATGAATGGCCTATAATATCATAACATCACATTCTGGTCAAGCTCTCACTTACCAGCCACTGTACAACTTCCAATGAGTGACATATTCTGCACATACCAAACATTGCACCGCAAGCTTCCTGGCCAAGCACTCTCACTTGCCAGCCCACTGTACGACTTCCAATGAATGGCCTATAATATCACAACATCACATTCTGGTCAAGCTCTCTCACTTACCAGCCACTGTACAACTTCCAATGAGTGATATATTCTGCACATACTCGTACCAAACATTGCACCGCAAGCTTCCTGGTCAAGCACTCTCACTTGCCAGCCCACTGTACGACTTCCAATGAATGGCCTATAATATCATAACATCACATTCTGGTCAAGCTCTCACTTACCAGCCACTGTACAACTTCCAATGAGTGACATATTCTGCACATACCAAACATTGCACCGCAAGCTTCCTGGTCAAGCACTCTCACTTGCCAGCCCACTGTACGACTTCCAATGAATGGCCTATAATATCACAACATCACATTCTGGTCAAGCTCTCTCACTTACCAGCCACACCAAACATTGCACCGCAAGCTTCCTGGTCAAGCACTCTCACTTGCCAGCCCACTGTACGACTTCCAATGAATGGCCTATAATATCATAACATCACATTCTGGTCAAGCTCTCTCACTTACCAGCCACTGTACAACTTCCAATGAATGACATATGCTTTATGTGGGAGATGCACCGTGGGACTTTAATAGCGGCTGACCACTCAACGCGAGCTTCATCAACACTTATCTATCAAGCCAACCACTCCACGACTTCCATCTCCTTATCATCTATTTTCTGGTCAGTACTTGTAAAAACCAATATGTTACTTTAATAATTTAATCGCATTTCTCTTTATTATTTCTAAAACAGACTAACTTTTAACAAAACAACATCATTTCACTTTCAAGCAATAACTTTATCATAAAATTCATAGATTAGTAAGTTATATCGGTTATTATGTTCTTTCCTTCTTAATATTTCTTCTTTTTTTTTCCTTTCAGGTCAAACCGTATTATGAAGAAATTTAAATCATAAACTTCTGTCAATTTTCTTAATGATCAATTACATACTCTACAATTAATATCTCTTTCATTTATCACCTATTTAATAAATTTCATTATTCTTTTTCAGACTTATTTAATTAATACTTGTGCCAATCCATGGCTGTATCTGATCCACAGCGCAAATATTACAATAAGTACTGCTTTTTGCCAATGTTAGACCCTGGTATGCTTGAGACTTCATACTTATCATTATCTAAAACTTTTGCGATTCCCGAGAAATCACTTTATTTTTGCATAATTATATCTTATCTTAGTTTCTTTACGTGTTTTAACAAATCTATCTTTCTGTTTACATTGGTATTTCAATAATATTCACACTTGTGCCTAAAAATATTTCATTCATATTATTCTCACTACTAAATTACGGATTAATTTAGTACCAAACAGAGCTGCTGATAGGGTTATAATCTGAGCGTAAACCATTTCATTCCTTGATTTTACTGTCATAACCAAAATAAGTGCATTGAAATCGAAGCGTTGGATTGAATGGTTAAATTATATTATAATATTATTAATAGAAGCATTTTTGTAATATTTATTTTGTGAACTATCAAAATCAGTAGTAATGGTTATTACACCCGTTTATCTTCATTATTTTGTTTTCCATTTTTGTTTGAAAAACAATCTTCAATTTTATGTCCATATTTTTGACAATTTCCGCACTTAATAATGGGTTTTGGACATTGGGAAACTACATGGTCAGTTTGTTTACAATTAAAGCATACAGAAGGAGTATTGTTTGATTGCCTGCATTGGTTCGCACGATGACCACTCTTACTACAAATATAACAAATTATGGTGGAATTATTTGGCAAAGGTGTTTCAGATTTATTTTTAGGTACTAAGTCTCTTTGATCACGGCACATGTCTTTAAGATATTTTAACAAATCTTCAGGTTGAGCGAAACGGCCTGAAGATGCTCCTGCTCTAATAGTGCGGTCCTCAAGACCGTAAAATAATACAATCTACTGCCTTCTTGCCCAATATATCACATGCATTCAACAAAAGCATTTTATCGTCTAGCATTTCAAATAACAAAGCACCATAATAAGTGTCAGAAGGAAACGCACGTTTTAAATTATTTTGCCATTCTAACCACGTATATTTTATAGTTTTAAGCCCTTCATACCATTTTTGGCACGACCTGCTAATCGTGGCAAAGCAAAATGGGTCGTTTGTTGATCAGACCAGCCATAGATATAGGCACATTCGTCGACTTTATATAGCCAGGTATCTATTCTTTGATTTTTAACGGACGGATCAAATTCAGGAATTATGTTTTTATCACATTTTAATGAAGAATGATCAGGTTTCACACAAGAAGAAATAAAGTGGGTTACTTTACAAACCTCCATCTGGAACTCCTGAAGATCCTGGTACTCTTCCACGGGTCCTGGTTCAGGAGCATTACAGCAATCTTCAATCGATACAGAAGCAACCTCGCCTCCTGGTTGCCCTATTGGAGTTTCACATGGCCTGCTATCATTCAAGGCTCTTCTATTCGGACTTCTGCTGTTCTCCCTCGTTTGGCGTGATCTTCTGGGTTTATTTTTTCTTTTGTAGGTACGTGTACGACTGTTAGAGTTTGAATGTCTTTTATCCTTTCGTCGTTTTGAATGTCTCTCTCTATACGAATATTCACTTGTTTCACTTGATGAAAAGTCACGACTCACACCACGAATGCATTTAGGCATAATAAAGTTCACCACAGAAGCACACCGTTCAGTTTACAAAAATATTTGTTTTAACGCTCACAAAGAAACGATAGGAAAAAAAATGATTTAAATTTAACACTTGGTAATTCAAAGATCACATGCACTTTAGGTACTAGCCCACTTCTGATATAAGAAACCAGAACGGATTATGACAAGAAAACGAGCAGCGTATCGTTATCGCTGCTTATTCTACACGAGACTGACTTTAAAAATGCACTGCCATGTGCTTATAAAACTTTCTACATCTAAAAACTGCAAATAGGTGGCGTGCCAAGCAACTTCCGGAAATAAAATATTAAATATTATTCGATTTCCGTTCTCTAACTGGAAACAGTATTTATAGCACCGGAAGTCGGTTGCAGAAAGTCTCAAATAATTAAATATAACTTTAACAAATCGATCTGCACCCAATCATGAAGATTAAGTTACATTACAACAAAAAGCTATATAAAAAGCTAACACGCGGGAATAAAACATATGCATTTACATAATTTTAACCATAAAATCATCAATGCATCTTTCTAAGTTAGACTTCGTGCAGATTCGTCGAACGAACGAAATCTAACGAAGCTGCACGAAATCTAACTTAGAAAAATGTATTGATGATTTTTATGGTTAAAATTATGTAAATGCATATGTTTTATTGCCGCGTATCATATTTTGATCAAGATACAACTTGACACGGTCCTGCAAATTGCAAAAAACCAAAAAAATAAAAGAATTTCGCGGGCTACCACAGCGCATCCTCCTTCTCCTCGCATCATAAGAACATGAAAAATTTGGGTCATTAGTTACCATAATTATATGTTATTGTTCTTTTACAGTTTTAATACAGCAAGATGAACAATGACAAGTGACTCCTTACGAAAAACAGGTCTTTGATAAATTAAACGACGTGTTTCTGTGACAAATAAACCTATTTTTAACCCCCGACGAAAAAGAGGTTTTCTAAGTTTGACGTATCTGTCGTATTCTGTGTGTCTGTCTGTGGCATCGTAGCTCCTAAACGAATGGACCGATTTTGATACAGTTTTTTGTTTGAAAGCAGGAGTGATTGAGATGGTTTATAGCTATAATTAATGAAGATCTGTTCAGACATTTGATGATCATCAGCTCATTTCCTACTTGACAAAAGGGTCTTACTAACTTTCACAGATTCGATTGATTTGAAATTTGGTTACTGTTTCTTCATCACGTATTTACAAACGAAATAAAGGAAAAGAAGTTCGAATAATAAATGAATTCATATTGAAACTCAAAACATGGGTTGCACTCCCAAAATCTTTAATAATAATTAAGAAAATGTATTTTAAGTAGTTATCTATTAGAATTAGAGTCCGCGAGCAATTTAAAAGAAATAAAAAAAAAATTAAGTAACCACCGACACAAAAGAAAAACTTGAAAAAGTAGAAAAATAAAAGTTCTCTCTTGACCTTTTAACTACATTTAAAGTACCTATTAATATTTTGATGACGAGCGTCACCACGCCCACGTCGTCGGGGGACCACTAAGTAAATAAAATAACACCAGAATACAAATAAAAGAAGATTGATAACGGTCTTCCGACGCGCAGACGCTTATCATCAAAATATTAATAGGTACTTTTAACCCTTCGTTAACAATATTAAGACAAATCAAATGTTATAAGGTATGTTGTTAGTATGTTATTATTGTTAGTTATTTTAGTATTACTTGAGAGGAAATAAAGGCTATTTTTATTTGTTTTTATTACAACTATATACAGCGTGATTGAATAAAAGTTTCTTAAATAAACTTTCTTTTCAATTCATTTGTTTCATACTTTTCCAACTGCGTCTCCTCGCCGTGACGAACAAGCGAGCGAGGGTGGTGCGTTAGCTTTTTTGCTCCTCTACATTACTTAGAGACCAAGCACATTGTTTGCTGAACGGGGCAAACACAAATATAAATTTTGTCCCCAAACAAAGTGTGAATAATCTGAGGATCTGTTGTAAAACGTTATGAAAACGTTTTTGCTCTGTATTTTAACGAACCTATTTATTTTTTGTAATATACACGTGCAAAAAATAACAGAAAAAAAGAAAGCAGAAATTAACCTTTACATTTCGTCTAGGTACCCCAAAACGCAGCTCATAAGGCGAAGGAGAGCAGTGGTGGCCCAGTGGTAACGGCCCCGACTTACGAGTCGGTGGGTCGGTGGTGGTCGTGCGTTCGAGCCCAGGCAGACGCTTTACTTTGTGTAAATAATTGCATCACCACTACACTCAAAACAGTGAAGGAAAACATCGTGAGGAAACCGGCATATCTTAGAATCAAAAATTCGAAGACGTGTCTTCGAATCATGTGACATCCACCAACCCTCACTGGGCTCACGCTGTAGATCACAGCCCACTCCCTCTCGAAGAGAGGAGGCCTGTGTCCCACGAGTGGGAACATTATCGTCTGATTATAAGGGGCGAGTTGTTCACTCAATTAAGTAAACAAATCGATTTAAACTTAGGTCTATGTATACCTAGAAGAGAGAGGAGAGGGAGACAAAATTCCCTGTTGTGGGAAAGTGCAGGCAGACGAGTTTTTACGCATAATTGTTAATTTTATTATTTCAGTATTTTTAGTCTTTCGTTTTATAATCAGTTAATGCGTTGGCCCGTCGAAGGTGTCAATAAAATAGATTATTCATTCATTCACATATTGAGTTGAGCACATTCCACAGCCAATCGCAGAAGGAGTACGCCGTGTGTGGATGGCAGAATCACTCACACGAATGCGTCAACTAAGCATCAATCTTACGCTGACGTCTCCCCTATCGGAGGTGGGTGCTAATGGTTGCAACACAGTTTTTAAACTAATGTAACTTAACATTTTTTTGAACTTGTTTTTTGTTGCAATAAAATAATCGACTTTTGATTTGAATCTGAAGCTACCAGTTTATTAAGAAACAAATCTTAAGTTGAATGACATAACGTATAGTCTTTTTACCCGACGGAAAAAAAAGGAAGAGGTTTTGACGCGTATAATATACGCATAGTTTACCTTAAATAAAACCCGATCGTATACTGATACACTCTTTAAAGCGCAACGATATACGAATAAGTTCATATTTAGACGTCAGTAAATACATTTTATTAGCCTTACTGTTTAAGTTACCAGTTTACAGAAAAAAATTAAGGGTTCCGTTGTTGAAAAGAATTTATCCCAAAAACAAACATAACAATGGATCCCAAAAAAAAAAAAAAAAAAATATGTCATAAATCTACAAATTAACAATTTTCGGACTTTTTCCTTTATTTGTGCTGAGACACCTTGCTTCTGCCAAATTTCATTATTCTAGGTCAACGGGAAGTACCCTAAAGCTTTTGATTTACTTGCGACAGTTGCGAGTATCAAAATGTGTCGAAAAATGGCCGTATTTTTTATTGCGTTTAAGCTTGATTTTTTTTAGAGCTAAGGGATCATATACTTACTTATTTGATAATAGGTCTTTACCTATGAAATTGCCGTTTTGTATGAAAAAATTTAAACCAATTTTTTTCATGCATTTTTTATTTGTATTGATCGAAGTAATCACCCATGCAATCAATGCATCTTTGCCAACGCAGTGGCAGTTTATTGATGCCCTTCTTAAAGAAATCAGCTGGACGGGAGGCAACAAATTCTTCAAAGGCATTTTGTACTGCCTCTCGGGTATTGAATTTTTTTCCCGCCAAGAAGTCATCCAAATTCTGGAAAAAGTAGTAGTCTGTAGGCGCGAGGTCTGGTGAGTAGGGCGGATGACGGAGAGCTTCCAACCCCAGTTCTTGCAACTTGGAGACCGTCTGCTGTGAAATATGAGGTCGCGCGTTGTCGTGCAGGAGCAGCGGAGACGATCGATTGACCAATGCTGGTTGGAGATGTGCCAGCTTCTTCATCATTGTGTTTAGTTCTTCACAGTACACATCTGAAGTAATGCTTACCCCGTTTGGTAAGAAGCTGTGATGAATCACACCGGCAAAAGACCACCAAACAGTGACCATCACTTTTCTAGGGGTAAGTTTTCGTTTAGGGCATTGTTTAGGTGCTGAACCAGGATCCAACCAACTTGCTGAGCGCTTGCGGTTATCAAACAGAATCCATTTTTCATCGCAGGTAACAATGCGGTTCAAAATTCCTTCATTTGTGTGTCTGTTGAGCAGTGCAAGGCACGTCTCGACGCGTACTTCGCGCTGGCGATCATTGAGTTCGTGGGCCACCCATTTGTGAAGCTTTTTACCTTGCCAATTTGACGCAAATGGACCAATATTGTTTTGACGCTAACGTCGAAAGCTGCTGCTAATTCAGCCGTAGATTGTGTATCATCAGCTTCCACAATCGCCTTTATTTCGTCATTGTCGACCAAAGTCTTCGGACGACCGCGAGGTTCATTTTTCAGGTCGAAATTTCTAGAACGGAAGCGAGCAAACCAATAACAAGTGGTGCGTTGGTTTGTAGTGTTAGCTCCGTAAACGTTGTTGATGTTGCGTGCCGCTTGTGCCGCGTTGCTGCCACGACGGTAATCATATTCCATAATTACTCGAATTTTTAACGTATCCATGATGACGAAAAAGATTGAAATGCGATGAAAATGTAACACTAATCAATAAACAAATGACTACTTTTGGAAAAAAAAAATCCATGTTTTTAAAATAAAATTAATTTGAAATTAGAATTCTTAGCCAAACAAAAATTATTTTGATTTGAAATGGCCAGTACTGCAGAACGGCAACTTCATATGTAAAGACCTAATATTAATTTCAACTTGATATCTCCACGCGTAAGACAGACTGATAGACTTGATTTTTTTTTTATGTGATAGAATTACAAATTAACATTTTTCAGACTTTTCCCTTTACTTGTGCTGTGAGACCTTCCTTCTTGCCAAAAATTATTCTAGATCAACGGGAAATAACCTATAGGTTTTGATTTACTTGCGACAGTTGCGAGTATCAAAATGTGTCGCAAAATGGGCGTATTTGTTTATTGTGCTGTTATAGAAGCTTCATTTTTTTAGAACTCTAAGGAACCATAGACGTACGCATTCGATATTAATTTCAACTTGATATCTCCACGCGTCCCTTAGAAAAAGGGTCAAGACAGACTGACAGAGTTGATTTTTTTTTATATAATAGAATTACAAATTAACAATTTTCGGACTTTTTTTCTTTATTTGTGCTAGGAGAGCTTACTTCTTGCCAAATTTCATGTTTCTAGGACAATAGGAAGTACCCTATAGGTTTTGATTTACTTGCGAGTATCAAAATATATTATGTCGCATAAATGGCCGTATGTTTTTATTGCGTTGACTTGAGTTTTTTAGGACTCTACGAGACCATAGACTTACGTATATGTTATTAATTTTAACTTGATACCTTTAAAATGTTAATTGTTAATTTTAACTTTAGTGTTCCTGAGAAAAAGGGTCTTGACAGACTGACAGACAGACAGACAGACGGACAAACAAGTGATCCTATAAGGGTTCCGTTTTTCCTTTTGAGGTACGGAACTCTAAAAAATAATTTTAATTTCGTAAGTTGGTGGCAAAAAATGAAAGTACAAGACCAAAAACACCGACTTCCGAAATTGAAGTTATTTTTCACTTTGTAGACTTTTTTTTTTGGAAGTCGGTTGTTTTTTTTTTGCCTTATCGTTTTGTAACCATTTTAATGTCGTTTTTGTAACAAACAACCGAAAAAAGAGCAGCAATCTCGAGTACAGTGTAAATAGCCGCTGTAACAATACACTCCGCAAATGTAGCTTTAATAATTTCAAAATACACAACAAGCAGCCTTATGGTAAAGAAAATAAGGATTATGAGCAAAGCAAACAAGTCTTTGGATGAAATAAGAAGGAGGGTTTAAACTGCAATTTTAAAGTTACAACTTATCTGCACATTTTATGTTTTGCGGGATGAGCGGATTTGCAAAACACATGAACACTGTTATGTAGTGGTTTAAGTTAGGACAGAAAACTACTTTTCGGTAAATTGAACATGCAAACGATATTATAATAAGCAACAAGACAAAACAAGGGGCAACCAAACATAACGGAGAAAACAAAATAATAGCTTATTTCACCAGAACTGAACTGTACTGCAATTTATTATGTTTCCTTCGAAGGTGTATTCTCCAAGGGTTTGTACTCATTGTATTGAGGTAAACGTGTATGCTTCTGTACGTGTCGGCATCAAAACGGTAAAGCAAATGCGAGGTTCGGCACTACGCCAATCAATCTGCCTTGATTATTCCCAACTGTGTTGGGGTCGGCTTGCAGTCTAACCGGATGCAGCTGAATACCAGTATTTTACATGAAGCGACTGCCCTCCACAACCCAGTAACTGGGTAATGCGATACCTCTTGGTAAGATTGGTTGTCAGACTTACGGGCTTCTGACGACCCGTAACGACTGTCAAAGATCCAGGAATGACAGCCGGGACCAACGGCTTAACGTGCTTTCCAATGCACGGAGGAGTCTCGGTATGTAAAGATGGTCACCCATCCACGGACCGACCCCGGCAAGCGTGGCTTAACCTGATGGATCGACCAGTGCGGCTGTTATTACTTAGCTACGAGCTCCTCGAGGTTCGGCACTACGCTATAGGATTTAAACTGCCACTCACCCAAGGCGCATTATGATCAATGCGAGTGTGAGCATTGACGACGGGCTAACAAACCTGAGTATGGAGATTCCATACTAATCAAAGCCATTAACTTTGGTGCTGTATGCGTTTGAAACCTGAAAAAAATGTAACAAGGTCTTTTTCCTCACAAATCGACATCCAAACAGACATCACTAAAACATAAGGAAACCAGATTCGTTGTTTGAATTATATATGTTTGGAGTGTTACGATCCCAATCCGGGAGTTTTATTTCACGATGCGCGATGTATTGCTCCGTTCCACTTTGGAAATGTTTTTGTTTCTCCGAGATTACTTCGGTCAGTTTATTAGTTGAATTAAGATTTTTAGGACAATATGTGATTGTTTGAAGGCAGGTGGGAACTTGGGGTCACGGGCGCTCAGAGTGAGGAATTTCTGTCGCGTAAATTCAAATTGTATGTCGCTCCACTCATGATCATCATAAGCTGCCTAGCTTCTTCAGAACTATGTTGGGGTCGGATTCCAGTCTAATCAGATTCAGCTGAATACCAGTATTTTACACGGAGCGACTGCCTATCTGACCTTCATAACCCAGTTACTGGGTAACACGCTGCTGGTCGACAACACTCCACCTCCATTAATCATTTAAAAAAAAAAGTAATTAAGAAAACTAAAAAACTCGACTGCGGTAAAAAACTGAAAAGCTAAAAACAAGCCCATTTTAAATTAAATAAAAGTTGGAAGCAGGCGGGACCCATTTGAGTTAGAAAATATAAAAATGGAGTGGGTCCCGCCTGCTTCCAACTTTAATTTATTTTAAAATGGGCTTGTTTTTAGTTTTTCAGTTTTTTACTGCAGTCGGGTTTTTTAGTTTTTTTAACTACTTTTTTTTATTTCCAGCTTTTTAGTCTACAAATGTGAAAGATTTCGCAGACGATTTAATTCTTGCAAGGAGATTTGGTCGTGAGAGTATTTTTTTTGGATCAAGTGCACAATTACGATTTGTCACTTTGAATTACTTTTAACCATATAAGTTGCATATATTTTTGTAATCACCTTTTAAAACCCTTCATTTTGCTTCCCCACTTGATGGTATTAGAAAAAGAAAATTCGATCTCCACAATATGGCACCCTAAATCCGCCATTTTACTTTGTTTTTGATTTTAATGTAGCCAGTGACACTCTCGCTACTAAGGCAAATCTAAAGACGTATAATTTATCAAAATCCGTTTATTCGTTTAGGAGTTACGAGGGAACAAAGAAACGGACATACACACATACATACATACATATATTACATACATACATACTTACATACATATAGGTCAAACACATAACCCTCCCTTTTGGGTTTCGCCGCAGTCGGGTAAAAAGTACAGACCTCCACAATATTGTTTTGGCTAACTAATTTCCTTGGTATAACGTTATGAGTAAAACCAGCTGTACAAATATGAGGCGGACACAAACAAAACGTTTAATTGGCAAAAATTTACAAACGTACACAATGATACTCGGGTTCCGTAGCTCTGAAATTAGTATTATGATTGCTCTGCGCATTACATCCTTCCTAAAACGGGTTTGAATTCGAAAATGAGCTTGTTTATCATTCATACCATTTGGTAATTTTCTATTAAATTTTGTAGTTGTATGAATGCAATTACCAGTTATTCAATCCTTTTTCTTGTAGGTTTTAAAAAAGGTGAGAAGTTTGTCATTGTTTGACCGAAAAAAACATTCACCAATTAAAATTTACCTACTTAGATCAAAATACCATTATTTATCGCCTTGATTAAAATCGATGTTACCTATAGTATTAGGAATTGAATAACGTTCAATTGATATACCGATAATTATGTCAGATATACATCAGTTTCTATAATTACAAGCTTCGTCCGACCCACCACGTCACATACATCGCCCGCCCATGCTATTACCGATTACAGCTTTATTTCTTTTTACTCGCTCGGCTCCTAATAGTCATAGCGTGATGCCTACATAGCTTAAGCTTCCTCAAGAATTGGGCTATCAAATGCAAAAAGAATTTTTCAAATCTGACTGGCAGTTCCCGAGATTACCCCCTATATACAAACAAATTTTTCCTCTTTAAAATATTAGTCAAAGGACAAAGAAATCGACCGTCGCGTCGCGTTAAAATGCCTGGAGAATCTACTGGTCTCTTAAGGGTGACCTTCCAATATCACTAAATCGTGAGCTCGTCGATATGATCCACTAACCTATGGCGCTCATACTTTGTCTTTGACCGAGGTTCAGTAGTCCAATCTCAGTTTGCCAAAGAGCGATGAAGCATAGCATTTTGAAAATTAAACTAACAGAATTCGCAATACGAAATACGTTGGAAGACCATTGCCGACGTTGGCGATAAGACCGCGAGGCTGAAATGGGGCTGAGTGGGCCACACCTACAGGATGCATCAGGGCATATGGACCAGGGTCGTCAAGCAGTGGGTGCCTGAAAACGGACGTCGTCACCGAGGCAGGCCTAAGAAACGCTGGAGCGACGACCTAGACTCCTTTTTGACTGATTGGGTGGAAAAGATAGCAGATAAAGATTAATGGAAAAGTATGGCGGAGACCTTTGCCCGTCAGTGGGTTTAGTATAGGTTAGAAAAAAAATAAATAATATTAGTATAAATAATCATAATCTTTTGTGAGATTAAATTTTTCCCATAATCGTTTTCTCTGACGTCCCATGGAACTCCAAAAATGTACAAATTGAACGCGTGCCGCAACGAAAACAGGGGCGGTGTATGAAAATGAAATATTTCCCAATTTCATCGATCACTGTATGTGTGCCATTCACTACTGATAGCGGGTCGAGGCATGTTGTTGACGCGTGGATTTACTTGTTTTTTATTAATTTTTACTTTTTGTGCCAAATTGTTGGATTGCACTTTTTGGTTTCAATTAAAAAATTCGGACTTAGCTGACCAATAATAATCTATCGTTAAAATTTTAGTTTGTTGCCTATCGCAACAGACCTTCTAGAAAATTAAGAAAACCTTAGCGGCGACCATTTTGGGTAATTAAAACAGTAATGTACTATCAAAATACAGCCTCTTGTTTATTATGGCTAAGGCAAACCCAAAATTTGTTATTTTAGGACAAGAAAAATAAACAATTCTGACGTCGTAGAAATAAATAAAGATAATTTCGGACTTGGTTAGTCCTTCAAAGTAAATAAAATTAATTCAATAATGCACCGTTCCCTAAGGTTGTGGCCATTAAAATGGTGACACTGCAGAGAGGGGTGCAAATATTCAAATTGTTTAACATTTTTTTTATGAACTGAAAAACCCGGGTTCAGTGCTCAAAGACTAGATTTATGAAAATACTAGCTGTTTCCCGCGGCTACGCCCGCAGTGATGTCAATACCTATTTGAATCGGATTTTGTTCACAATTTGAAGGGTTTAATTTTTTTTTGCGCGGAACCCTAATTCTTTTTCTAAAATAAAAGAAATCTTAGTTACTCCTTATAACATCAGCTATCTACCGATGAAAAAAATTGTCCGGCCGTTTCGGAGATTAGCCGGAACAGGCAGAAAGACAGACTACACTTTTTTTTGGATACTTTCATAATATACGCATTTTGTAAAAAGTTGTTATTTTGACATTACAAATACACTTCAATTTTATTAATTTGTATATAATTATATGAATTAACGCTTTACAGTTCTTACTACTTGTAAGGATCGTAGGTCGTAGGTCGAGAAAAAAGCGTATTTAAAAGGCAATGTTAACGTAATGTAATAAAACCAAACTTATCATCATTATTTCAGCCGAAAAACGTCGACTTCTGCACATCGTCTCCCCCAAGCATCGCCACATTGACGGGTCCTGTGCTTCTCGCATCCAGAAGATTCATGCGGCCTTCATTGGTCGTCATTATGATGTGGGAGATCATTTAACGCTACGCCTTCTGGTACGTCTAAACATTTTATGTATGCAATAAAACTAACATACATGAAATGTTCAGGTAAAAACCGACTTCAAAATCTAAAACGAATAAAATAACTTTCCTAAAAAACTAAACAGCTTCTGAAGTCGGTGCCAAGCTAAAGTTCATTGAAGAATTGAAGACACCGACTTCAGAAGCTGCTAAGAGGGTTGTCGCATTTAGTCTCTCGCTCACACGGGACCAAACTTAATAAAAAAAATTAATGAAAAGATGTATTTTCTAAAAATGTAATCAATTACAGGACTAGTAAATAATGTTAATTTGATAGGTAATATTAAAAACTCATTTTTATTGTGGCATTAACTCATCTCAAAAACAGATAATACTTTTTGAACTGAGTTTACTAAATAACACAATAGAAATGTGTTTTAATAATTAGGTACCTATTAAATTAACATTATTTATTAATCGTTTAGTTGATTACATTTTTTAAAAAGGTATATCTTTTCATTTAGCAATCTTAAAAATTTGGTCCCGTATGAGCGAGAGAGGTGACATTGCGACAGCCCTCTTCAGTTTTTATGAAAATTATTTTATTCGTTTAAGGTTATTGAACATCAGTTTTTACTTTTTAAAAGTTAATTTATTTTTCCATTTTTAGTTGAATATACAATAACATAAGCCCAAGACGAACCACAAGAAGAATCATCAAAATCCACTTAGAAATGCCGGATATACAGTACATAAACGCGCATAACTTCCTGAATGTATGTAGATCAGGTTAATGAAAAAGTTATCAAAATTGGTTCATTATTTTTTGATAAAATCACGGACATAAGAACATACATACGGCTCGAATACAGAACCTCCTTTTTTTAAGCCAGTTAAAAAATTAAGATAGGTATGTTACATTTTACTGCACTGCCATTTTCCGCTCCTATTTTCACAAACTCTATTCAGACATAAATTACAGGGGCTGAACCGGCCCGATTAATAACCTGTTTTCAAAATGCTAAAAGTCCCGCATGAAACGTCATCGTGAAGTGAGCTGTGAGACGAATTATGTTTATGCATACATAGATGTGCAAAGCGCAAAACTTTGTTTCAACAACATGTTCATGGCAACATTACATGCTGTAAGTGTATGAGAAATATTAGGTCTTTACCTATGAAATTGCCGTTCTGCAGTACTGGCCATTTCAAATCAAAATAATTTTTGTTTGGCTAAGAATTCTAATTTCAAATTAATTTTATTTTAAAAACATGGATTTTTTTTTCCAAAAGTAGTCATTTGTTTATTGATTAGTGTTACATTTTCATCGCATTTCAATCTTTTTCGTCATCATGGATACGTTAAAAATTCGAGTAATTATGGAATATGAGTACTGTCGTGGCAGCAACGCGGCACAAGCGGCACGCAACATCAACGACGTTTACGAAGCTAACACTACAAACCAACGCACCACTTGTTATTGGTTTGCTCGCTTCCGTTCTGGAAATTTCGACCTGAAAAATGAACTTCGCGGTCGTCCGAAGACTTTGGTCGACAATGACGAATTAAAGGCGATTGTGGAAGCTGATGATACACAATCTACGGCTGAATTAGCAGCAGCTTTCGACGTTAGCGTCAAAACAATATTGGTCCATTTGCGTCAAATTGGCAAGGTAAAAAAGCTTGACAAATGGGTGCCCCACGAACTCAATGATCGCCAGCGCAAAGTACGCGTCGAGACGTGCCTTGCACTGCTCAACAGACACACAAATGAAGGAATTTTGAACCGCATTGTTACCTGCGATGAAAAATGGATTCTGTTTGATAACCGCAAGCGCTCAGCAAGTTGGTTGGATCCTGGTTCAGCACCTAAACAATGCCCTAAACGAAAACTTACCCCTAGAAAAGTGATGGTCACTGTTTGGTGGTCTAGCGCCGGTGTGATTCATCACAGCTTCTTACCAAACGGGGTGAGCATTACTTCAGATGTGTACTGTGAAGAATTGAACACAATGATGGAGACGCTGGCACATCTCCAACCAGCATTGGTCAATCGCTCGTCTCCGCTGCTCCTGCACGACAACGCGCGACCTCATACTGCACAGCAGACGGTCTCCAAGTTGCAAGAACTGGGGTTGGAAGCTCTCCGTCATCCGCCCTACTCACCAGACCTTGCGCCTACAGACTACTACTTTTTCCAGAATTTGGATAACTTCTTGGCGGGAAAAAAATTCAATACCCGAGAGGCAGTACAAAATGCCTTTGAAGAATTTGTTCCCTCTCGTCCAGCTGATTTCTTTAAGAAGGGCATCAATAAACTGCCACTGCGTTGGCAAAGATGCTTTGATTGCATGGGTGATTACTTCGATTAATACAAATAAAAAAATCATGAAAAAAATTCGTTTAAATTTTTTCATACAAAACGGCAATTTCATAGGTAAAGACCTATTATTTCCAGCAACATAATGTGTAACTGCTTGGTAGTTACACATTACCTATGTCCTGCGAGCAATGAGGTCCTACGTTCGATTCTCAGGTCGGGCAAAGTGTTTTTGGGTTTTTCCATCAAGAATTTGTCAGTGGCAGCCCGGAGTCTGATTTTGTGCTCGAATGATGACATTATACTCGTTCCCTACATAGGACTTAAACATAACTGACAAAATAGGGTGTATTACAAGGTACATCTTTGCATAACGCTTCGAGGATTATAGATGTGTTATGTTATGTTATTGGAGGAGCTCGTGGCTAAGTAATAACAGCCGCACGGGTCAATGCATCTGGTTAAGCTACGCTTACCGGGGTTGGTACGTGGGTGACTATCTTTACATACCGAGACTCCTCCGTGCCTTGCCCGTGACGTGCGTGCACGTGAAGCCGTTGGTCCATGCTGTCATTCGTGGATCTTTCACAGTCGTTACGGGTCGTCAGACGCCCGAAAGTCTGACAACCAGTCTTACCAAGGGGTATCGTATTACCTAGTTATTGGGTTGTGGAGGTCAGATAGGCAGTCGCTACATGTAAAATACTGGTATTCAGTTGCAGCCTGTTAGACTGGAAGCCGATCCCAACAAAGGCTAGGCAGATTGATTTATATTATGTTATGTTATAACGTATCATGTTGCTGCTACAGTGCTGCGCAATCTTTTTTGAAGTGGCAATTTTCCGCTTACTTCATAGCCACATAATTTTTCTCCCCACAAACGCATACCCGTCCAGATGATGATAACATAAAGCGTGTAATGGATTAAAATCTCTTTGTGTTATACGTACAAAGCAGGATGTAAAAGGTTGTTAAAATATGCCCTGAGCTTTATGTTGGTAATACTGCCCAATGAGGTCATGGAATGGTATCTTTGTGCGGACTCACACTGGTATTGTATTTACAACTTCGCAAATGAAATTGTTTGAGCATAGATCATGGATATGCCTCGGCGGCTGATGCTAATATAGGCAGCATTATCAAAGCCATCTACTACTACACTGCACACTGTACACTGTACTCTGCACTGTATTAAATGGCTCTGTTTTAATACGCAATATACCGCGAAAGGAACTTCGTTCCAACGGGGTGTTTCTCAACACCTCCCGACTTTTTACAATACATTTCACAATGTTTACCATCAGCGACCCTTATCAACGTCATTTCAGCGCTAAACGGTCCTTGTAGTAGTGTACATAAGGATTAATAAAAGAAAAACAATTTGTTTTTCATCAAACTTATATAATTATACTGAACTAGCTGCGCCCCGCAGTTTCACCCGCGTAATCTACATATCAAACATCTAAATTGGTCCAGCCGTTTGAGCGTGACGAAGCAACAAACACTCACTCACAAACTTTTGTTTGAGCGTGACGAAGCAACAAACACACACTCACTCACAAACTTTCGCCTTTGAAAAGTGTGATAGGCATCAGATTAGGCCGCGAAATTCAATTTTTCTGACGTTTTTTGCGTTTTGTAGGCCAGTTTTAGGTTGAATATTGATTGAAATAAGATTTGCGACCGTAACATAGAAGTATATACGAAATTATAATAATTAATGCACTATCTTTCGCGGGCTATCCCGGCGCTTTCGCCTTTGACAAAAAGGTGAGCCTACACTCCTGAAATATCTTCTTGGAAACGTGTTTTTTATTAAATATTTTGTATTTTGACAGTGCATCAAGCCTTAAGTGCTTTTGGATTGATGTGTCTCGACATGGCATTAGCAAAGATGACAGTTTTCCGTAACATGTCTTATGTTAAGATTTTTCATTTTCATCTGTCAAGTTTAAGCTTTTTTTATGTTTTGCGTTTTGTTTTTTTGTTTTTGCGTGTATATTGGGTTTAGAGGGAAAAACTGAAATTTAAATCAAGCATGTATTTAAATGGCATAATAATGATCTAATTTGTATTTTTAACCGACTTCAAAAAAAGGAGGTTTCTCAATTCGACCGTATATATTTTTTTTATGTGCGGATAACTTCGTCGTTTATAAACCGATTTTGATATTTATTTTTTGTTGGTAACGAGATATCCCAAGGGTGGTACCATGATAAGAAAACTAGGATCTGATGATGGAATCCTAGAGAAATTGAGGGGAACCTTCAAATTTGATAGCCACACCTATAGCAATTTGGGTATTTTTTAAAGTAACTTGTGCATTTGCTCCCGAAAAGCACCATTTGGTGAAGTGAAACTGATGAGGAAGACCGCAGATGGCCATCAGAACTTTTCAATAATACGTATTTCACGGGTTGTGATTTGATTATTGCTAAGCAATTTATGTTTGTCACAATACATTATGTTGAAGTGGAGCCGATGGTGACTTCACCATCAGTTCTCCTGGATCCTTACTGGGAGAACTCCTCAACAATTAACGTCCTTGTATCGGGAAAAGCAATATTTTGTAAAAGGTGATGAGCAGTTGACATTAGGCTATTGTAACTTAGATAAATTACAGACTGACCCACTAAAAAGTGAAAAATAAAAAACATTTTTACAAAAAAACCAACGAACTTCCAAAAACATACTACAAAGTGAAAAATAACTTTAATTTCGGAAGTTGGTGGCAAAAAACCAAAATACAGATCCAAAGACACCGACTTCCGAAATCAAAGTTATTTTTCACTTTGTAGTATTTTTTTGGAAATCGGTTGTTTTTTTTTTTTTTTGTAAAAAAGTTTTTTTTTATATTGGATACTGTTTTTGGCTTGACTCAATTATTTCCCAGCTAGTTTAAGTATATTTTCCCAAAAAAATGTATAAGTGTTCTTGAAAAAATTAACCAAAATTGTAGCAAACTCGCCTTCGTAAATCCCTTCAGATCTCTATCACTCCCGATCCCGTCGCCACACCATTCATTTGAAGTAAAAAAAATTAAGTTCTCGCAGTATCCTTGGCAGTTTTTCATTGAATACCACAATGACAGTATCACAAAGGATCCCGGTAAAGCGAACCCGCATAAATCGCTATATGTCATTTCTGTTCCTTTTGTTCGCAACAAAACTTCATTTTGTACTAAAGACCAGCATAAAATGAACCCTCTGTAATTTGTCTTCAAGCCTAACAGAGGCTTTAATAAACTGGTTCGGAAAGTAAATTAATCGGGTGGATGTACAGGTATTTCAGTTGATAGCTATTTCGGGTGGTTGTTTGTACAAGAATTTGTAATCATTAGAATAGCAGTTTAGTTATAGGACTTTATTTATGTAACTCCAAGATTTAATGAAAATAAAATAACTGTTTCAATAGTTACACTTGCCTACAATAATCATGATTAAAATTAAATAATTTGTCGTGGCCATCACGACCGCCTATAAAAGCCCTCGCAGAAGCCAGTAGCGGCAGTTCGGGTTCGGCACGCTCCGAGAGTAGTCTCAGCATCGACTTAGGTCGGTCACGATTACCTCGCCCCTTGCTGGACTTGAGCTAGCGGCGTGTATTGTATGTGATCTCGTGTTGTCTTCGTTAGCGAAACTGCACAATCGACTTATAATATACGACGCTGTTAGGGATTTCGCTTAGGATCTTTGCATTGTAATTCAGAGTCAGTTAATATTCATAAATAAACCTTTGTTACTGTTTGTTTTACGCGTTTAGCTTATCTCCTCACACGATACCCCCTTACAGTTGGCGCCAAACGTGGGGCCATTTCCCACATTAGTAATTACTTATTTAGTTGTTTACTTCCATTTTATTGTTGATTAACCGATTTACTTACGTAAAATTTTTCTTCCTACCCTCACTTTTTTATTTTACTTATTGTTTCGTTTCTTCAATCAATACTAGCCCAGGTATTGATTAAGTTAGTTAAGGAGTATTTGTTGTAGTCCGGGAGATAGTTTTGTTTTTTAATAGTCCGGGAGACAGTATTTTATTTTAATAGTCCGGAAGCTAAGTTAATTTGTTATTTATTTTTACTTTAGTACAGGAGTTAAGTTGTAGTTATAGTTTAGGCGCTGGGTCATTAATTGTTTTGTTATTCATAGATAATCAAAATTGAGTTTTATCATATTTTGCCTAGACGTAGTCGAAGAAATAAACAAAACATGGCAAACGTCAGCTTTACTGATAATCAGTTCCGTGATCTGGTAGGAGTCCTGGCTAATAGGGATAGTTCTGTAGCTAGGAAAACAGGTAGTTTTGCTACTTGTACTGCCCGTTACGATGGATCTCGTGACATAGCAGTAGTCGAGGCATTCCTGTCGACGATATGCACCTTCAAGAAGATTGAGTCGATTACAGACGAGAATGCCATTGAAGGTCTTACACTGCTGTTGGTTGGAGATGCGTCGATCTGGTGGCTTGGAGTCAAGGGCACTGTAACTACTTGGCATGAGACTACGGCATTGTTGAGATCCACGTTTGCGCCAAAGAGGCCAGCCTACAGGGTATATGATGACATTGTCATGGACAAGCAGAAGACTCCGTCAGGTACAGAATTGTTCGTCGCGAAGAAGCGAGCATTAATGGCAGAGTTACCTAAACCACCCCTGTCGCAATCGCAAAGCTTGGACCTACTGTATACTTCCCTGCATATCAGCGTACGAGATAGAATACCAAGGGATTCCGTCGAAACGTTTGACGATTTTCTGGTGAAGGCTCGGCAGCTTGAAGAGGTTGTTTCTGAACGATCGGCAAATAGTAGTAACACTACTCCAATGGAGAAAAAGCAAAGGTGCACATATTGCCGCGCATTTGGCCATAGTGAGAAAGAGTGCCGAAAGAAAGCCGCCAAAAAAGAGACGAATGCGACAGACGAACCTTCCAGGCCTAGCACCAGTTCTGTGCCAACACACAAAATCACTTGCTATGGCTGTGGCGAACCCGGCGTAGTAAGGAGTAAATGCCCAAAATGTATGAAAACCAAAGTTGGAGCAGTTGCAGTGGGATTTTATGCCTTAAGTCCCACAGTTGCATCAGGAGCAAGATCTAGACCAATACTGAAGGTCACAATCAGCGGTGTCGAAGGTCAAGCTCATATTGACACAGGAGCGAAGTTAAGCGTCGCATCAACTTCGCTGTACAAATTATTGCAGCAAAAGGGCATCAAGTTCCATCCGGAGAATGCTACAATTACCCTAGCAGATGGCTTGCGACGAAGACAGCAAATCCATACTGCCTTGGTGCCTGTGTCGCTTTGTGGTCGGACGATCCCCACAAATTTTATCGTGTTGCCAGAATCGCACGATAACCGGACCCTCTTAGGAGTTGACTTCATCCAAGATGCCAACATAGCACTCAACGTGCCACAGATGCTGTTTCACTTCTTGGATGAACCCGGCCGGAAATACGAGTTATTTCCTGAGGAAGAAGATGGAGCACCCGTGTCCACGGTGCAAACGGAGCCTGTGAAAACCGAGACGGTGATTGAAAAACTCGCCAAACTAACGTCTCTGGAACCATTTGTGAGCCCAATGCTCATGACTCCGTCCCCACTTTTAAACTCAACTGAAGAATATGAAATGGAGGACGCATATGGGCCACCGCCCTTGATTAAATTCCATAGTCCTGCACAATCGCCCTCGAAAAAGGAACCTGCACTAACTGGGTATTCACCAAGATTTGTCGGGTCACTGTTCCGAGATGCGCAGTCGAGCATCAACAACGCTGAGGTCACCCTTTCACCGAAAAGTAATGCGTTGTTTGGTCCTAACATCGTTATATCAATGATTGCACTTTACTGGCAGTTGTAGATAATGTTAAATTATGCTATAGGAGATGTTTTGGTGCAGGGGGAGGGCATGCATCCGCACCTACGTCATCCAACATATCTAACCTATGGCTGAGAATTAAGGCTTTATCAGAGAATTTCATTCCCTAAACTAATTCTTTTAGCAGAAACTATCAAAAGGGCAAGAACCTGGTGGACAAGCGTCGACGTCCTGCTCCTGCCTATCTTCCGAGCGATCTCATCATGGTGGCCGCTAATGTCCAGAGCAACGCAGCGCGCTACCAAACAGCGAAGCTAGCTCCACGTCGCGACGGGCCCTACGTCATCCTGCTGCAGCATCATGGGCCCTGCTTCTATGAAGTTGCACACCCGACGCGGCAGACCACGAAAGCAGAAGGCAGTTCCGTAAGCAGAAACTGGTCTCCTCACCGAGGCGTCTTCGGGACCAGAGGGGGAGACTGTAACACCACCACAACGCGTGATCACTGCTACAGCGCCGTCCGACCGATGCTACGAGTCATCGCCTCTTCCCCGCGCAACGACTCCCCGCCGTGGCCATCACGACCGCCTATAAAAGCCCTCGCAGAAGCCAGTAGCGGCAGATCCCCACGATCCATCAATTTTTGAAGCGCGGCTCGAAGCGTTTCTTTGATGCCGCCGCGAAGCATCGCAACCCTTTGGTTGTCGAGGCCGCGCGTTATACCCCCTCTCAAATTAGTAAGACTCGCCGTCCGCGTCATATTCTCACCGACCCTGATGACCCCATAACCCTCCTTCAGGAGAGTAGCAAGGCCACCAGTACGGTTTATAAACGTAGACCACCCCGGAATACATTCCGACCTCGCCGCCGAGGTCGCAATCGTAACCGCCCCCCCCCCCCTATCCCCTACTCGGTGAAGCTGTGCCAGCTGGGGGCACAGCTGAGCCTGTAGCACTTGTCCCCCCCGTCATGATCCAGCCTGCCCCGTCTGGCTGTCATATTATTATTAGCGACGCTCAGTCGACTAATAATTTACCTTAGTTTTAGGCCTGGCCGGGGGCTTTAAGTTCGCTTAAAGAACCCACAGGAAACGCCCGGTTGAGCAGTCTCGACCCTTAGTGGTCAACTGCGAGATGCCATATATAAATAACTAATAACTAACAGTAGCGGCAGTTCGGGTTCGGCACGCTCCGAGAGTAGTCTCAGCATCGACTTAGGTCGGTCACGATTACCTCGCCCCTTGCTGGACTTGAGCTAGCGGCGTGTATTGTATGTGATCTCGTGTTGTCTTCGTTAGCGAAACTGCACAATCGACTTATAATATACGACGCTGTTAGGGATTTCGCTTAGGATCTTTGCATTGTAATTCAGAGTCAGTTATTATTCATAAATAAACCTTTGTTACTGTTTGTTTTACGCGTTTAGCTTATCTCCTCACACGATACCCCCTTACAAATTCTATTATACCTTTTATTCTGTTTATTATTATTTTTCCATAAAAAATACATTTTTAGGGTTCCGTACCCAAAAGGTAAAACGGGACCCTATTACTAAGACTCCGCTGTCCATCCGTCTGTCATGTCCATCTGTCCGTCTGTCAAATCATTTTTACATAAATTCCTGGTTGCAAAATGTTACTATTCAATTAATGATTATTTAAATGAAAGATGACTGATCTTATCTGAAATGGCACCACAAATACACTACTATTTTTTAATTAGTACAAAAAATGTGGCTCTATCCGTACCCGTTACTGATCATATTTGTGTAGTCAAAAGTCAGAAAAATGAAATCCCAAAATTGTCCACGAAAATTTGTCATGATTGCTAAATTCATAATTAAATCAATTATACATAACAATTGCTACTAGCAAATACTTCGCGCAGTGCTTTTCCATGATTAATCAATACTACTATGTAGTCTGTGCAATATTTCCATAAACTGAGTGACATTTTGGCATATAAACAAACGCTAATAACGTTGCTGTTTATGAATATTATTTATTGAGACTTTACATATATAATAAAAAGACCTTCTCTAATAAGCCCTTTAAGTATTTGTACTAATTAAAAATTTGTGGTGTATAGTGATTATTGTAATTGTGCACACAGACAGCTGCTAGTTGTTTATTGAGTGTGCTACAACTGCCGCTCCCTATGCACACAGAGTGGCTAGATAGAGGCAATAACGACCTAAGTTCCTACCCCTAAGTCCCTAACGCCTACAACCTAGCTCTTACAATTCAATGCCTACCTGTCTGACTAGCCCTAGTACCCTATCAGCCCTAACGCCCTAGCCCTAACATACAAACCATAACACAACGTACTAGTACTGTTGTGTGGGCAGGAAGCCTGTTACCAGCGACCTAAGGCAACAGACCGGAGCGGGTAGGAAGGCAAGGTAAGTGTACCAGGTGCAATGTACACAGGAGGTGGATATCTCACTGCCGATCCCACAGACTCACAGGATCGATCGTACTGATGGCTAAAGGTGTCTTGGCCACAGTGAGGGGTAACTCGACGGAGAGGAATCAAACACGACTCCAGCTTGATGACTAATTTTATTTACAAAGTTTACATCTTATATACTAATTATAAACTAAATACACATAGATGCTTGTTTAGTGTGTGTGCCTTCCGTCATCCATGTGTGATGTTGTTGATGCAGCTATCTCTCGTAACTCGGCCAGACAAAGTGCTGATGCTGATCCGAACTTTGTACAATAAATGTTGTAATCCGTTGATTTAACGATTAAGATGAAATTAGCTGCATTGCAATGTTTGGATTAGGGTTCCGTGGTGCTATGGTTCACTTGTGAACAGTAATTTTGATTGACTTGTTATAATTGACATTTATTACTTTTTTTTTTTTAATTTGACATTCTATTTTTTTTATGTAACTCAATTTAAAATTTATTTATTAAACGTTGTTAAGTAACGTAATAAATTAATTTGCACACCTCAGTAGGTTATAATACAATGTACTTCTTATATCTGTAACACCTTTATAACATGTATTATGCAAATACATTATTTGATTTGTCTGTCCGTCTGTCACCAGGCTGTATCTCATGAGCCGTGATAGTTAGACAGTGGAAATTTTCACAGAATAATGTTATGTCTGTTGCCGCTATAACAACAAATCTAAAAAAACAGAACTAAATAAATATTTAAGGGGAACTCCCATACAACAGACGTAAAATTTTTTGCCGTTTTTATAGATATTTTATAGATATACGGAACTCTTTGTGCGCGAGTCCGACTCTGCACTTGACCGGTTTTTTTAAATATTCCTTAATATAAAAAGATAAGAAAACATTTAAAAATATTTATAAAAAGTCGGGAGGCGTCGTGGGATTCCATGGGAACGAAGTTCCTTTCGCTCTTTACTAGTATTATTTTTTACTTGAAAAAAAAAAACAATAAAATTATAGTCGGCGATTTTAAACACATATTTAGAAGATACGGTAGTAGTAATGAACATTAGGTACGCGTTATTGGACCGTTTCTATATTACGTTGATTTGGGCATTTTCCTGTTTACGATATTTTGAATAATATTTGTCACAATTTAAATATGGTATCTACATGTGTGTGTGTGTCCGGTTTAAGGAAGCATACTAAAATAAATGTTTACAAAAAGATTAAAATGGCACAATGCGCTATTGTGATTCTCGCTAAATAATAAAGTAAGTCAAGACAAATTGCCGTTGACGACTTACGAAGTATTTGTAATGTACGGACGCCAGCAGGTCAAGCCACCCGAAACTATCAAATTTACCCAATCAACCTTGAACCTAATGCTTAAGCGATAAAGATGAAAATATATTAAAGAAATTTGACAGATTGTAGTAGCTTGATGTGCTGGCGTCTGTACACCACTCATAAAACTAACAACAACAAACGAAAAGTCAAAAACAAAACGTCTTATGTAACTAAACCCGACTATCTAGAACCAGCTACAATGACATCTCACAGGAGTTCTCGCCCCACAATCCTACGGGGAGCCACAAAAACTCCAATCATTCCACGTCAATTCTGATTCGATAACGTTTGTTCTCGGTCCAACGCTAATTAAGAAGTTTCGATCGGTCCAGATAAAACCTTCTAAGTTAGTTTAACGTTCTAACTTAGAGTCTATTCAAATCCTTGTTTCCGATTGATGTTATTTCTACACAAAT
This sequence comes from Cosmia pyralina, assembly GCA_946251885.1. NCBI lineage: Eukaryota > Metazoa > Arthropoda > Insecta > Lepidoptera > Noctuidae > Cosmia > Cosmia pyralina. Next base: position 1,891,310 of record OX276345.1, read on the forward strand.
GAACGTCAACTGAATTTGGTTGATTTCAGAATGTAGAGTACTATATTGAAAAAGTCATAAAAATGTTTGAAGTTGTAGCGGAAGCTGAAAGCGGGTGTTAAAGTGGTTTTCCCAAAAATAAATATTTGTTTACATGTTTGGAAATTAAATCGCGAACGCAGTATAAACGCAGTAAAACATTCAAACGTTTTTTGGACTTCTTTTTTGTCTGAAATGTGCCATGGATTACGTTGAAATTTTAAGGACGGATGTTTGTTTCTGACTGATCTAGCAGAAAAAAGCAATATAAAGAAATCAAGTACCTTAAGTGCTTCTCTTTTAATCGCTTTTAGGTTGAACTGGTATTTTAAGTAATTACTGTTAACGGTTATTTTTATTGTTGTCTTGAGTTTTTTCGCAGGGTCCGCTTCCCACTACTACGAGTACAAGCAATATTCTTTGTCTGGTGAGGATGGCCGAAATCTACTGGATGCCAGAAACAAAATATGATTGGTTGGCTTGGGGGAGGCTTATGTCCAGCAGTGGACATCTTTTGGCTGAAATGAAGACCACCTCCCGACTATTTTTATGCTCTCGAATAAAAAAAGTCGGGAGGTGTCGTGGGACACCCAGTTGGAATGAAGTTCCTTTCGCTGTATACTATGAATGAATACAGAGCCATCTAGCATAAGTTTTAAGAAGCTAAAAACTTATACTACATGGCTCTGTATTAAAAACAAAAACTTTTGACACATGAAACTGACTTTTTCGGCTTTTTCGTTTCGTGACGGTTTCTATCACTTGTCTCCTGCTGCATGCCGCGTTAAATAATTTTGTTCCAAAAATAAAAGAAAAACAAATAAATAACATATTCGAATATTAAAAAAATAAAAAAAATAATTATATTATGCAGCCCTTTTACTATCATTGCTTTCATGTACAACAATATTTAATAGGATCTATATAATATTACTTGGGCCCTGGTCAATATTACGGTAAATTGCCCACACAAATAATAAAATACCCTATTATGCAAATACACAAAAATTTTATATCGGTAACCAATAAAGTGAAGGGCATCCGAAAAGGTAGTTCTTAGTCGTCGTAGTTATAATGTAGTATAAATATTTATAGTAATGTGAGCAGTTTGTACTGGCTTCTGCTGTGTAAACATGTAGAAACTACACACATCAAAAGTGTCTAGGGATCAACATATATTTTTGCAATAACTTTTCTCCTGATTGATATTAATTAAAATTTTCTTTAAGGATTCATCAAATAAAGTGTTTTCGTTTGTCACAGTAACGATAAACCAAGTCACCTTTGCATTAATAAAGAAATTTGCCATTTTCCTAATAAAGGGATTTTTGACATTTGAACCACTAACATTAAAGTTCGAAAAAAAGACTGAAATAACAGTTTTCTTTAAAATTTTATTGGGTAACTTAAACAATTAATAATCCGTGTTTCTACCGCGAACACTAACAACACAAGAACATCGGTTTGGCATACTCAAAATGAGTTCATCCAAATCACGCTGTGGAATGGCCGCCCATGTTCGTTGCAACAACAAAAAAAGGTCTTCTTGCGACTGGATACCCTCCATATTCGGCAGAGCTCTTCTCTGTAGCATATCCCATGCATGCTCAATCGGGTTCAAGTCTGGCGACTGAGCAGGCCAGGGCAGGACATTGATGTTAGCTGCGGCGAGAGTCTGTCTTACAACTCTTGCGGTGTGCGGTCGTGCATTATCATGCATTAACTGAAATAAGGGACCGATTTGCACTTGTAGAGGAACGATGACGTCTGATACAATCGTCTCAGCATAAATTTGAGCGTTGAGGTTGCCTCTGATCCAAATCAACTCAGTTCTTCCGCCGATCCAAATACCCGCCCATACCATGATGGTTCCACCACTATAAGGATGGACTTCCTGGCAGGATTTTAATCGCTGTTGGCGTCCAGGGGTTCTCCAGTGTCGTATACGTCTTGTATCCGGTCTCATACCAAAACGAGACTCATCAGAAAAGCACACGAAACGCCATTGTTCTTCTGCCCAATTTCTGTGTTCAAGAGCCCATTGATATCGAATCCTACGATTGTGCATTGCTATAGGTGGTACCCGTAGCGGTCTTCGGGAATGAAGGTTCACTTCATGCAAGCGGTTTCTGACTGTTTGGTCGCTAATTAAGTTCCCTGAAGAGTGATGAAGCCTCACGGCTAACATCATGGCGGTTATAGTTGGAGCTCTTCGAGTTAAGATTTGAATGTATCGGTCTTGTCTCCGTGTGGTGCAGCGATACCGTCCTCCATGGCGCTCAGCCACGGTACCAGTGCTTCGGTAACGTGTCCAAAGTCGACTGATAACACTCTGACTTGTATTCAGAGCTAAAGCCACAGTACGTTGCCGGGAACCAGCTTCTATCATTCCCACGGCTCTGAGCATTTCTTCCCTGCTTAAATGACGTCGCCGCTCCATAATAACGTTGGTTTTAATCAGTAGTAGGGAAACAGTAGCACTAATAATGTCTTCAATGCGTTGTATGTTTTTATAGGGAAAATATTGACAGCTGATTTTCATCTTTTACTCGAATTTGATTCACAGTTCCTGATTCAAATTATGAAATTCACCAAAAAGGATCCATATAAATTTATAAAATCATAAATTTATTACAAAGCCACATCTCAATCTCAAGAAATCCGCATAAAAATGCTTGATCCCTAGACACTTTTGATGTGTGTAGTTATAAGCCAATTCTAAAGTACGATAGTCTATAGTTCTGTAGTTAAAAGGATACAGTTGAAGTAAATAGTTTTTAACCCCCGACGCAAAAACGACGGGGTGTTGTAAGTTTGACGTGTCTGTGTGTGTAAATGTGTATGTGTCTGTCTGTGGCATCGTAGCTCCCAAACGGATGATCCGATTTTAATGCGGTTTTTTTTGTTTGAAAGGTATATCAGTCGAGAGTGTTCTTAGCTATGTTTGGTGGAAATCGGTTCAGGTCTTCAAGGTCATCAGGTCGTTTGATAGGTGTGATAGGAATGTTACACGCTCAGTTTGCTTGCAAGCAAATGTGGGATCTGACATTTGAATCCCACTGAGCTGGTCTGCTGTTAGGGCTCGAAGATAGGAGACGTAACCCTGGACTGCCTTTTAGTAAACTCATCGAGTTTGGGCTCGTTGGATTTGTCTTAACTAGTTCTCTTTATGTTTCTAATTGACGAGGACCTAATGCTGGAAATCTGGAACCTCTGAGCTGGTCTGATGATAGGGCTCGAAGGTAGGAGACGTAACCCTGGTCTACCTTTTAGTAAACCCATCGAGTTTGGGCTCGTTGAATTTGTCTTGACTGGTTCTCTTCATGTTTCTAATTGACGAGGACCTGATGCTGGAATTGGGATGTGGTTTTTTGCTTTTTATAGGGTTTAGCATTTTTAACCTTTTGTCATAATAATTGCGTACTTTTTGTGGTCGGGGTTTTTTTTAAATTTTTTTTTATTTTTTTTTTTTTATATAACATCATAACGCCTTGTTTCCCCGAAGAGTTGGACAGCGGTGTACCCATAGTTTTAGATTAAGTACATCCACATTTCGCCAGTTATATTATATTTAAAAGCCACGTAATAGGGGCGAGACTTTATTTATTTATTTTGTTAGGGAAAACAAACAATTGTACATTATCATCTAAGATTACCAAATAATTCGAAGTGGGTAAATATACAATCCACCACGTTTCCACAGATTACCTAGGTTAAAGACACAGTGATAACACAACATTCAAGTTACAAAAACCGGCCAAGTGCGTGTCGGACCACGCACAATGAAGGGTTCCGTAGTTGGGATGAATTATTTATCTTAAGAACAAACTTAACATTGTAGTTACATAATTTAAAATCTAACAATCATAAAAACAAAAAAAATATGTACAAGTATATAAAAAAGGAGGGGAAATAATCATAGGGCATCAAAAAATTCGTCCGCATCGCTGTCGACAGGAAAAGTGCCCATTGTAGTTGAAAAACATGTTCTCCCATACATTTCAACTGTAAATGTAAGTTTGTACTCACAATATTGATAGATTTGCCATGTTATTTTAAGACCACAGACTTCTTATAGGTTTTCCTGTAATCTACTGGTAAAGATCTATTTTCTGTATTTTTTTTTCAAAATTTTAGGCTCAGTAGTTTCGGAGATAAGGGGGGGGGGGGGGAATGGTCAATTTCGTCTATTTTCTTAAATAACTTTGAAACAATTTATTTAAAAATTATAACAAAAATAAATTTGAGACCCTCATAGTAAGCCCTTTCATTTGACATGACACATGGTGTAGTTTGTAAAAGTTTTTTTTTTTTTTTTTTCTTATTTGCCCTCCAAAAGTGACCTCTATATTCAAAATTCATTTATTTACTTTACGCGTCCGTATTTGGGTCACAGAAATTCATATGTGTACCAAATTTCAACTTAATCGGTCTATTAGATTCGGAGCAAATTGGCTGTGACAGACGGACAGACAGACAGACAGACAGACAGACAGACGAACAGACAGACAGGCAGACACACGAGTGATCCTATAAGGGTTCCGTTTTTTCCTTTTGAGGTACGGAACCCTAAAAACACATCACGCAAATATAGACTATTCACTAAATATTTTCCAAATTTTTGACGATCTAAATCGAATTTATCCAAATTAACAAAAATGTTTGTTGTAAATTTTGACTAGTCTATGCAGAGGCGTCCATTCACTCGCATTGGTACGACAAGGTGTCGTGGCGGAACGCGTAAAAGAGAGGCAACTTTTGCGCTCTCACGCCCCTAGTCGCCGCAGGAGACGCCCTGGGCGTCGGGAATTGATAGCCGATTCCCGGCCACCGTAGGCGCGGGCTTGCGGACGGCGAGCAAAGGGTAGCTCACCGGTGAGGACAGGTCCGGGTCGACGTCGGCGCGTTGTGTTCCACGCGCGCCTCAAAGAGATGTTAGCAGAGATGGAGTCCGATAGGGTCAATGCCTGGCAGGGTCGCGGGTTGTTTCAAAGAGATACCGTGGCCCTGGCACAGGCAACTGAAGGAACATGGGTGGGTTAAAACCCATCAAAACCAAAGTCGGTAAAAAAAAACCGACCATACCACCATAACCCACCATACCACCATACCACCATAACCCACCGTACCACCATACCACCACCACCACCACCACCACCACCAACACCACCACCACCACCACCATACCATACCACCACCAACCACCATACCACCACCACCACCACCACCCCCATACCACCACCACCACCACCACCATACCACCATACCACCACCACCACCACCATTACCACCACCACCATATACCAACCACCACCATATACCACCATACCACCACCACCACCACCACCATACCACCACCACCACCACCATTACATATAAAAACGTACCATTATATATAAAAACGGCAAAAAAAAACACGATTGTTGTTTGGGAGCCCCCCTTAAATATTTGTTTTATTTTAATTATTTATTTTTAAAGTAAATATATAAATAAATATTCTGTGATTATTTCAAGCGTCTACCTGTTGCCGTTATCAATATCGAGTAAAAACGAGCAAAAAAAAAAAACACGTTTGTTGTATGGGAACACCCTTAAATATTAATTTTATTCTGTTTTTTAGTATTTGTTGTTATAGCGGCAACAGAATACATTATCTATAAAAAATTAAACTGTCTAACTATCACGGTTCATGAGATACAGCCTGGTGACAGACGGACAGACAGACGGACAGACAGCGGAGTCTTAGTAATAGGGTCCCGTATTACCCTTTGGGCACGGAACCCTAAACAGGTGTCGTGGCATAAAGCGGGTAAACGCATGCCTCTCGTCGTATACCTGACGAGCCTATAGCCATCGACCGGGCACAAATCCAGACTCCGGGCTGCTACTGAGAAATTGCTCATAGGAAAATCCAATAAAATTTGCTCCAACCTGGGAATCAGGAGCTGAGGCAGTCATATTGATACTATTTGTGGAAAATATGTAGTATTTCTATTAACGAAAACTGTAACATTTCAAATATACATTTAGCTCTTACCTAGAAAATTTGTTGTAATCCACAGAGGTTCTTTGGCTGAGCAAAACAAAAATTATACCTAATTTTCAAAATAAAATTCAGAGAAACAGCAAATGTTAGGATGAAAGACCAACAAGGTTCAATGTACCTTTTAACTCTGGTTGCCTGTGAAACTATTTTTAATAGTTTCTGGATTGGTTCCAGATATTAAAGAATGACCCAGGAATGAAGCCGCGCCAAAAAGGCCGCTTATTATGGTAAAAGAGTTGCAAAGTGAAAATTATTGCTACTTTAATGTGTGGAAGTACTCTAGAGAACCAAAACACATGAGTGTAACCCGGGACCAATATAATATGTTTTAATGTTTCAGGATTTTTTGGCAAGACAGAAGAGAGAAAAACTGTACACTCACACAAATAAAAAAGAGGTCAAGTGCGTGTCGGACCACGGACAGCGAAGGTTTCCATAGTTAAGATGAGCATTGACGCAGGCACAGTATAGATTTTATCGACCGCATGAATAGGTTTGTATTTCATAGTAAAAATGTGTATTCCTGGAAAAGCGATACCCCATACGCTTTTTTTTTTTTGTGGATGGTTAATCATCAAATGACTTCTTCCGCTCTGGGCAGAGCGGAAGCGTGTCAGACTTTTACTGACTAAAACCCACCCGTGTTCCTTCAGTTACCCGTGCCAGGGCCACGGTATCTCTTTCGAACTACCCGCGACCCCGGCGGCATCGGCCCTATTGGACCCCGTCACTGCTGACATCTCTTTGAGGCGCGCGTGGAACACAACGCGCCGTCGACCCGGACCTGGTCCTTACCGGACGGCGAACTGCCCAATACTCGTCGTCCGCAAGCCCGCGCCTACGGTGGCCGGGAATCGGCGATAGATTCCCGCCGCTCAGGGCGTCTCCTGCGGCGGCTAGACGCGCGAGGGCGCGGCTGTTGCCTCTCCCTCACGCGTTCCGCCTCCTCCTTCGCGAGCATTACTGCTTCGCAGAAGGAGGTGACGCCCTCCCATGCACTCTCGCTCCGCACCATGGCCTGGACCAGGTTTGGACGCGAGAGATTGCCGCCGCCGATCGCCTCCGTGAGAACACGGCGGTGCTCCGCCCAAGCCAGGCAGATCTCCACTGTATGCTCCACCGTGTCCTCCGGGCGATCCACACAATGGTGACACCCGGGCGTTTCCTCCCGCCTTATCCGAAACAGGAACCTCCCGAAACAACCGTGTCCGGTGAGGACCTATGTCAGGCGGAAGGTGAGGACGCCGTGGCGCCTCTCCAACCACTCCTCAAAGAGGGGACTTATCGCCGCAATTGTGGCGTGCCCAGCGCTGGGTTGCGACAATCGCACTCTCCATGTCGCCATGAGATCCCGCCGGAGGTCTGTCCGCTGTACCGTGATTTCTCGCGGCAGTGGAGTTACGCCCCGGCGTTTCGCCTCCTCGCGCCACTCCCACACGTGCGCGAGGACTTTTGCCTCCAGATCCCATGGCGGTAATCCGGGAAGGAGGCTCGCCGCCTCACAGGAGACCGTGCGGTATCCCCGGACTAGCTGGATAGCCCTGCCCCTCTGGGACGCGTTCAACCGGCGGGCCGGTCGCAGCCTCAGGGAACGCGCCCACACCGGTGCCCCGTAAAGGGCCATGGACCACACGACCCCCGCGTAAAGCCTCCGGCAGGAGGCGTTTGGACCCCCCAGAACCCCATACGCTCACGTGAGCATTTTTAGGGTTCCGTTCCTCTGAAGGAAAAACCGGAACCCTTATAGGATCACTTCGTTGTCCGTCTGTCTGTCTGTCAGTCTGTCAAAACCCTTTTTCTTAGGGAAGCGTGGAGGTATCAAGTTGAAATTTTATTATCAAATACGTAGGTCCCTTGGAGCTTTAAAATAATCAAGCATCTAAGTCAACGCAGTAAAAAAATACGGCCGTTTATGCGACATATTTTGATACTCGCAAGTAAAAACCGATAGGGTACTTATCGTTGACCTAGAGTCATGAAATTTGGCAAGAAGCGAGAAGGGCAGTTCTCATATTTTTAACAACGTTCGCAATCTCATCTCTGTCTCAATCTATCAAAAATTGTATAGCGTTTATCTACATTTTTTAACATTTGATCGTCACTGGCATGAGATTGCGACTTGAATTTGAACGTTTTTAGGTACGAGAATTGGCCGTCTGGTCTCACAGCACGAGTAAAGGAAAAAGTTCAAAAATCGTTAATTTGTAATTTTTTCACATAAAAAAAATGCTATTACAAACTTAAATTTGCAGTTGGAGAATTGACCGTGACGTATATCAAATGTATAGGAGAACATGTTTTTTAACTAGTGTTAAGTTTGATTTCGGATAAAATCTTTTCAACTACGGAACCCTTCATTGTACGTGGTCCGACACGCACTTGGCCGGTATTTTTACCCGGCCGATTACATGTATGGAGAGTGCAACCCTTAATTATTTTTTTCATAACTTCAATACACCATTGTATAGCAATACACAGCATTCACCTCTTACCAATTGTTATCAATATAGTGCCAATAGTCATCGAGTAAAATGGCTGTATGTCATCCGGGTAGACGGAAGGACGGACGGACAGACAGGCAGAGCGAGGGCCAACCAGCTTGACAGACCGAGAACCTTATACAATTATATAGACGGCTGGTTTGAACAGGAAACGGTAGATGGAGAACCGAGTGTCATGGCGCAGTTTAGGACAATACCTAATGTCTAGGCCTAATGTCAAGGGACTACGATTGGCTGACTTCATTAAGTTGATGTCAATGTATGTTTGAATAAAATTCAACCTGTGAAGGAACTTGTACGCTAACAAATATTTGCTTTTCTGTACTCTGTGGCAGACCCGATACGTGGACACTAACAGTCGGGCTGGTCCACACATTCAAGGTCACTCAGCGCACTGTGGAGCGGACTATGCTCGGAGTTTCTTTGAAAGATAAGATCAGAACCGAAATTGTATTGAAAAGAACCGGAGTTACCGACATAGCTTGCAAAGTAAGCAAGCTGTAGTGACAGTAGGCTCTATGACCGGTCGAGCAGACGAGTCCTGTAGTGGAGACCACGTATCGGCAAGCGTAGTATGGGACGCTCCCCAGCTAGGTGGACTGACGACTTTAAAAAGGTGGCCGGGACAGACTGGATGCGGAGAGGCCTATCTCCACCGCTGCTGGACTGCGATAGGCTATGTTGTTTGACTCTGTGACACTAATAGAAAAAAAAAATGGTAATTTTTGAAAATATTCCTTTCTGATAACCTGCTACTGAAGTTGAACAGCGCAGTATCGTCTTGATTACTGATACCAATTTAGATTTGTGACATTTGACAAGACGAATGTACGTTTTAGTTTGTACTGTTGCATTTTCTATATCAAAGTACACCTAACATACCATTATTATAACACAAGAAAAACTCGAAAAACAAACCAAAACAAGAAATAAAGACAAGAACTTTTCCACATTTTTTTTAAATATTTATAAATGTTTTTGGTACCCCTTTATATGCAATTAAAGAATAACCCTTCGTTTCACAACTGACACTCATTCAAATAATTGAAAAACTTTTATGTTTATGAAAAGAGCAGCTCTTTATGTTCCTTTGAACCTGTCTTCAGGAATTAAAGCATCCATTTTATTTAACTAGGGGAAGATACGAACCTCATTTATTAAGGAGGATGCGCTAAGGTAGCCCGCGAAATTCAAATTTTCTTACGTTTTTTGCAATTTGCAGGTCAGTGTCAGGTTGCATTTGTTGATTAAAATATGAATCACGGCCGTAACTAATATGGCTTTACAAAATTATAATCATTAGAAACAGCAATATAACTCCATAAGTTAGAATTGACCTCAAATCTAGCGATTTCATGAAATCATGAGGTTTGAGGTCAATTCTAACTTATGGAGTTGTATTGCTGATTCTAATGATAATAATTCTGTAAAGGCATATTAGTTACGGCCGCGATTCATATTTTAATCAACATACGACCTGACACTGACCTGCAAATTGCAAAAAACGTAAGAAAATTTGAATTTCGCGAGCTAGGTACCAGCGCATCCTCCTTAATATTTTCCTATTATGGTTGTGATATAACTATTCTTAGGATTAGAACAATGAATTGGAAATATTGACATTTACGTTAGTAGGTAGGATTGTAACAGCAAATTATCTAATTGACAAAAAGTCGATTACATAAACTAGATTTTAGAACATCTTTGTATCCAAGCACAGGAAATAATGCCCACCGTATTCGTTTCAATAAAACAGGTTAACCTACTTCCATTTATTTTTGTACGATTTAAATATTAAGTATTAAAAAATACTAAATGTTCTGAACACAATTAAAATTCTACATTCGTATTATCCATAATAAAAAAAAAATATGTTCAATTATCTCCACAAATTACATTCTTATAATACTAGTCATATAAAGTTTACAGGTATTTAGATAAAATTTTGTAGTTTATGGAAGATCTGGAGAGTCATTACAACCATTATTTTGTGGAATAACCACAGAATAATGTAAGTACATCCATTTACCAAGTCAAACACAATACGTACTATCATTTCAAGCATATTTTACTGTCAAATACATTATCCATGATTTACGACAGCCCTCGGGTATCTGATCGGGCTCTAAATAACGAGGATGTCCCTTAATACATAATGACACAGTATAAATTCATCCCAAACATTTTCATTCAACACTGTCGGAAAATAAAAAATCTATGGGTATTTTTTTAGGCTGTGGCACCTTCCCCGAGGCGCGGTGAAATGTCTTTAACCTACTTTTGAGAAGTGAAGATGGAAGGAGGTACCTATACGTTGTGATTTTTTTTCAGGCACTTCTCTTCTACTTGGATGTGGAAATATTGAAAAGATTCTGTTGTTTGGTTTTTCAGTTAAAAGCCTGGTTAACAGAGTAACATTGTAGTTGAAAAACATGTTCTCCCATACATTCCAACTGTAAATGTAAGTTTGTACTCACAATATTGATAGATTTACCATGTTATTTTAAGACCACAGACTTCTTATAGGTTTTCCTGTAATCTACAGGTAAAGATCTATTTTCTGTATTTTTTTTCAAAATTTTAGGCTCAGTAGTTTCGGAGATAAGGGGGGGGGGGGGGGGGGGAATGGTCAATTTTCGTCTATTTTCTTAAATAACTTTAAAACAATTTATTTTAAAATTATAAAAAAAATATATTTGAGACCCTCATAGTAAGCCCTATCATTTGACATGCCACATGGTGTAGTTTGCAAAACTTTTTTTTTTAATTTTCTTATTTGCCCCCCAAAAGTGACCTCTATATTCAAAATTCATTTATTCACTTTACCCGTCCGTGTTTGGATCACATAAATTCATATGTGTACCAAATTTTAACTTAATCGGTCTATTATCGGTCGGACGGTTGCTTATGTCATCCGCTTTCTTCGATTCGTCGGTATAAATATAGTGTTTTTTCTTATAAATATGTACTTTTTATTAATATGTAGTTTTTTGTCCCGAATAAATAAAATAAATAAATAAATCAAATAGTTGTTTTATTTTAATTTAATTAATTATTATTAAATTGAATATATAACTAAATATACTGTGAATATTTCAAACGTCTACCTGTTGCCGTTATCAATATCGAGCAAAAACGAGCAAAAAAATCACGTTTCTTGTATGGGAGCTTCCTTGAATATTTGTTTTATTCTGTTTTTTAGTCTTTGTTGTTATAGCAGTATTAAAAATACATCGTCTGTGAAAATTTTAACTGTCTAACTATCACGGTTCATGAGATACAACCCGGTGACAGACGGACGGACAGCGGGATCTTAGTAATAGGGTCCCGTTTTACCTTTTGGGTACGGAACCCTAAAAATCTTTAAAGCAGTAGGAACTTACATTCCCTATAAATCTTTGTTACCTCGAGAGCCAACCCAGCTAGCTCGAGACTAACTTCAGACCTTCGCAATGAACATATATAATTAATTAATTTCGACATTCTCGTACAAGACAATTAACCTTCATACACGACACTACCTCGGTAGAGCGCATGGCTAAGTAATGACAGCAGCACCAGTCGATCCATCAGGTTAAGCTACGCTTGCTGGGGTTGGTCCGTGGATACATACCGAGACTCCTCCGTGCCTCGGATAGCACGTTAAGCCGTTGGTCCCGGCTGTCATTCGTGGATCTTTGACAGTCGTTACGGGTCGTCAAAAGCCCGAAAGTCTGACAACCAGTCTTACAAAGGGGTATCGTATTTACAACCCAATTACTGGGTTGTGGAGGTCAGATAGGCAGTCGCTCCATGTAAAATACTGTATTCAGCTGCATCTGGTTAGACTGGAAGCCGATCCAACATAGTTGGGGAAAAGGCTAGGCAGATGATGACACGACACTACCTCAATAACCAAACAATCTACCCCAAACAGAACTATCGGACCGGCACACCGCGCCATATATCCTGTCCTTATTAATATTTAAGACCACAAAACGCATTTTGGACGGCACGATTAGCCCAGTGGCAACCCGGGCTATATTTATAGCCGAAATTAGCGTTTTAATGAACACGAACTGGCCAAGCTAAATTGAAAGCAACACCCTGTACCATGATACACGATAACATATTCATATCATGAGTGGCCACCGAATCGGTGAGATGGGGGCTATTGAGTTTGATAACGCTATAAAAAGCCTGTTTGGGGGTACACGAGACCTAATGGAGTAATTAGGTTCCTTTTTTAGTTTTAACTTTGTGATTGGTTTTGAATGAAGATAGACGATAACATATTCATAATCACGAGTGACCACCGAATTGATAAGATGTATAGGCTATTGTATATTATACAAGCGAATTTTTCTCTAATAAGTGCAACAATCGATATCAGACACACACCACAGCTGACATCAGCTGTATTATCGGTAACATACTTGTAACTTGCGAAAAGGGATGTACACCTCTGCCTTACCCTTTGGGGATTACAGTTGTGATGTTATGTGTTTAATCGGTGATAAGGCGTAAACGGCATATTCTTAAAACATCAGATTCTAAAAACGGCACAAACTCAAAATTGCAAATTATGAACCGTAATACATAATATACAACTTGTCTTTTTGCATCAAACCGAACAACGTTTTCCATGGCACCAACATCGTGATCGCGAAAAAATAATCAGCCGTCCCACACATTTGCGTCGAGTAGGTATTGAAGTTTTTTGTGGGACAGTTGAAAATTTTTTCGCGTTTACGATGTTGGACCCATGGAGAAAGTTGTTCGGTTTGATGTTCTGTATCACATCCTGAAAGACGAGCATGCAAAACGACACGTTATATTTAGGTAATTGCCTGAAAAGAAATGAAACCGTAAATAAACTATAAAAGATTGACACAATGTCCTGATTTCAATGTACCAATTTTTATACCCTTTCATCTTACAGCAAAGTCGATAGTAAAAATATTATGACATACTTCTGAACTTTAGTATGTTATTGTTGAGTAAAGCGTATTACTCAAAAATAACATACTAAAGTTACATAACTATATAACTAAACTACTCACACACTACACTCTTGTATCATGTCTAACATTGAAATAATATTGTAGAATCGGAAATTCTTTGAAGTATTTGTATCGTAACATTACGGCTATATTCTACATCCGCATGGCGATGATAAGAAATGTTAATGATTTTAAACTGAAGATCTCATCTAAACGAGCAGGGATAATCATTTGGAAAAAACATATTTATGTTAAATAAGAGCATTTTTTAAATAAATTAATATATGTGAATACCTTTGATTATGGTTATATACGTAGTAAAAAACTTTTTTACAAAAAAATACAACCGACTTCCAAAAACAACACTACAAAGTGAAAAATAACTTTAATTTCGGAAGTCGGTGTCTAGTTAAATGTATTTTCGTTTTTTGCCACCGACTTCCGAAATTAAAGTTATTTTTCACTTTGTAGTGTTGTTTTTGGAAGTCGGTTGTATTTTTTTGTAAAAAAGTTTTTATTTTTCACTTTTTAGTTGTGTACCTACCCCACACAAATTCTAATACCACTATCTGTAAAACAAACTAGAACATCATCCATATAAAAAAAAAAAAAGATTCCGACGAATTGATAACCTCCTCCTTTTTGAAGACGGTTAAAAAGTGGGGTAAAAATACGTATTATTGAAGCTAACTCAAAAACTACCCAAGCAAAGTTAATAATAATAAATAATAATAAATAAATATGTTTGGACATATCACACAATATCACATAATCAATTTTATATGGGACCAACTGTGATGTATACCCTCTCGAATAAAACAAAAAAAAAACAAATCGGTCAAGCCATCTTTGAGTAATCGGGGAACATACATAAAAAAAAAATAAAAAAAAAATAAAAAAGGTTCCGACGAATTGAGAACCTTCTCCTTTTTGAAGTCGGTTAAAAATTAATTTATAAAGTTATGTCTAACGCGGATAAAAAACTGAGAACCATTCAAAAACTATCAAGCGTATTTCTATGAAACTATCACCATTTTAAAATTAAATTATTTATCTTTTGGTAAACGTGTTTTTCTATAATACCTTTTGTTTTATGTATAATAAAATAATAATGCGTCTAATTTGGGATAGCGCTCTTTGATGGGCGAGTCCTATTACTGGGTGGATGTACGACACGTTGCGTTATCTCAACACAGAACTCGTAAGCTGTTGGCAACTCAAGACCGTTGGCATTTATCGTCGCATAAAATAAGGGGTGAGTCTTTACCATCAACCATGCACAAGGTCAAAAACCCAGACTCCAGAATGCTAATGATAGAATGCTAGTAGTACAACACTAGACCAACGCGGCAGTTGTTATGGTTACAGTATCGTGTCATTCTGTAATAATCTCACTGAAAACTTAGGTGAAGTGAGTTTGAAGTGACAGTTCATTTCAAACTCGTTTCACCACATTCAAGTAAAGTCAGTACTTTCCACCTGATGTTAGGGGTTGACCCTAGTGACAGCTCACTTCACTTGTATTCACGGTGGAATTTTTGCAGAATAGACCAGTGCGTCTATTTTGTAATCTCACCGTGAAAACTTAGGTGAAGTGAGCGTGAAGTGAGATGTCATCTCACCTGATGCTAGGGATTGACGCTAATTGACAGCTTACTAGGCTCTTGATTGGTAATTAAAACTATCCGTTTTTTTTTTAAACTTAGAACCATCCTACTCCTAATCAGGTAACGTAAAACCACAAAGCGCACAACACATGCTATGAATAGCTAATTAACAGTTAGGTTTTAATTTAGGTACAAGTAAATCACGTGGATTGTAACCGCAACATTTGTTACCGCAAATAGACTAATATAAACTAATTTATTATTAGTCACGATTGTTTAATTTTAACTTCTATAATTCCTGAACAACGCAATATTGTTTACATTGCTTTGATATTAGGTACTTTACATAGCAATTAGTAATCCCCAGGTACTTAGATATTGAGTCGATCGGCGGCGGCGATCTTTCGCGTCCGAACCTGGTCCAGGCCATGGTACGGAGCGAGAGTACATGGGAGGCCGTCAACTCCTTTTGCGAAGCAATATTGCTCGCGAAGGAGGAGGCGGAACGCGTGAGGGAGAGGCAACTTTCGCGCCCTCACGCCCCAGTCGCCGCAGGAGACGCTCTGGGCAGCGGGAATCTGTAGCCGATTCCCGGCCATCGTAGGCGCGGGCTTGCGGACGGCGAGCAATGGGTAGCTCGCCGTCCGGTAAGAACCAGCCGGTCGATTCTGTAAAAATCTCACCGTGAAAACTTTGGTGAAGTGAGTTTGTTTTTGCTAGGAATTGACACTATTGACAGCTCACTCCACGCTCACTTCACCTAAGTATTCACGGTGAGATGGTTATACAGAATCGCACTGCAGGCCCGGGTCGACGGCGTGTTGTGCTATACGCGCGCCTGTCAGCAAAGATGGGGTCTGATAGGGCTGATGCTGGCGGCGTCGCAGGTTGTTCGAAAGAGATATCATGGCCCTGGCACAGGCAACTGAAGGAACACGGGTGGGTTTTAGTCAGTAAAAGTCTGACACGCCCTCCCGCTCCGCCCAGAGCGGGAGAAGTCATTTGATGATATTTCCCCTCCCAGAAAAAAAAAGGTATTTAGATATTACTAGCTTATGCCTGCGGCTTCGCCAGCGTGGAGGTCGGAAATTATCCCACGAAAACGACTACCGGGATAACAAGTAACCCAGGTCATGGTCCACCGAAATCCGTTCAGCCGTTATAGTGTGAAAGCGTAAGTCGTAAGTCATTTATTTCATAACAAAATATATTGTGTTGAAAAAGATAAAAATAATGTAATATAAATAATGTTGAAAATAAATGAAATAATTAAAATAAAAAAAAAACCAAAACAAACACTAAGTGAATTCAAATTTAAAATTAATTACGCATTTAAAATGTATCAATATCCTTAATAAACAATCATAACAATGTCAATAATTCCGTAGCAATAAATTAAATAATCACCAATAATGCATTCAAATTTAAAATTAATAATCCAGGATAAATATATTTAAAATTAACACATTTAAACACATACCTATATTTCACAAATCATATAACAGTGGCTGCCATACTCGTTTGTGATCTATGAACTCATCGTACTGTAATAGCCCTTCCTCAATAAATATGTCTTTAATTTGTTCTTAATAAGTTTGTAGTGTTTATGCTTTTGAATTCTAATGGCAACTTGTTATATAAAAATACAGATTGAACCCTGGGGCTGTGATGAACCACGTTCAATTTCGGTTGGATTGTGGAAGTTGCGACCTTCCTCCGAGTACCGTAGCAAACAAACAAACTCACTTTCGTATTTGTATTATTATGTTAGGATAGTTAGAATTATATGAGGAGCTCGTGGCTAAGTATTAACAGCCGTACGGGTCGATCCATCAGGTTAAGCTACGCTTGCCGTGGTTGGTCCGTGGATGGGTGACCATCTTTCCATACCGACACTCCTCCGTGCCTCGGAAAGCACGTTAAGCTGTTGGTCCCGGCTGTCATTCGTGGATCGTTGACAGTCGATACGGGTCGTCAGAAGCCCGAAAGTCTGACAACCACTCTTACCAAGGGGTATCGTATTGCCGCCGGGGTCGCGGGTTGTTCGAAAGAGATACCGTGGTACTAGCACGGGCAACTGAAGGAACTCGGGTGGGTTTTAGTCAGTAAAAGTCTGACACGCCCTCCCGCGCCACCCAGAGCAGAAGTCATATGATGATTTCCCATCCACAAAAAAAAAAAAAAAAAAAAAGGGGTATCGTATTACCCAGTGATTGGGTTGTTGAGGTCAGATAAGCATCGTTCTGTTAGCTTCCAGTCTAACCAGACTGGAAGCCGACCCCAACAGGGTTGGAAAAGGCTAGGCAGATTGATTGAGTTAGAATTATAACTGAGTTTTTATGGTGTCAAAAAAAATATCACCTACACATAAATGTTGTATTCAACCATAGTTCTTTTTTAAAATCTTTAACAGTTTGAAAGCAGACTCCATAACTTAGCACAGTGTTGCCAGCCAAATATTTCCTCCACAATGCGGCAGATATTTGCAGCAAGCTAATTTCCCCTGACTTACGTTACAGCCCGAATGCTGATAGCCGAAATTATTGTACAGTTGTTTTTGGGAATTTATAAAACTGCATGCTGTAATTGACCGTCATGTTTTATGCAGCCCGCATTTGAAATATTTGAACAGGGTACTTTTTGCTGTGCTTTTATTAAATGTTTTACTGAAATGTGCTGTAAAAGTAAAAAATAGTGTGTTGTTTTAGAAAAACACCGCCACACTACTTACCTCATTAACTTTCGCAAAGAAATATGGTTTGTGACAGTTTAATTTTCACAATAATAAATAATTGATGCTGCTACACCCACCAGACATTCAACGTATAACTTAGGAACCATGTAACTGAAATTGTTGACAACAAAAGAGTTCTACTGAAGCAAAATACAGCTATCCCAGCATAATGCTAGGACACTATGACAATAGAGTCCAATCTAGGGGATTGATAGCGGAAAACGTGTAAAGTTATTTCCAGCGAGGATCGTAAAGGTGGCACCTATAAAACTTGTTCGTACCACGAAGTAATGCGCAGAGTATTGCACACAGACTAAATAATTCAGTTTACCAACGGGAAAAGAATGAAAGGAAGTAAGATAAATGTTTATCAGCACCTAATATGACATAAAGTACAAATACAACTTATACATAAAGTATAAATAGAAAAAATCTTAAGGGGAAAATTTGCGTCACATCCTTGCAAAACAGCCATGGCTCATAATATTGCAATTCATGTACGAAACAGAGCCATAACTGGTTTTTAACGACAACTAGCGTTCACTGTCACGAAAACAACACACAATTAGCCTATATCGTTCCCACTGATGGGACACAGGCCTCCTCTCGGTGAGAGGGAGTGGGCCGTAATCCACCACGTGGGTCTAGTACGGGTTGGCAGATGTCACAACATGTCTTCGAATTTTTGGTTCTAGCCGGTTTCCTCACAATGTTTTCCTTCACCGTTTTGAGAGCAGTGGTGATTAAATTATTTACACAAAGTAATGCGCCTGCCGGGGTTCGAACCCACGACCTACAACTCGGTAAGTCGGGGCCGGTACCACTGGGCCACCACTGCTCGGCACGAAAACAACTACAGACACTGAATCGGCATACTATAATCTGATCTGTCAACTTTGTATTATAACTCCTATACATAAAGGTGGCTTTTATGTGAATCGTAACTTCATAATTTTATCTGTTTAATCGTTGAGCTGAGCTGATAAAATAACGTAAAATTTTAGTGATAGTTTGTATATTAAGATTGTTGTAAGTAATTATCACAGGTATAATTATATCTAATTGCTAAGTTGTTTAGGGTTGATCTGATCAGTGTGTGTGAGTAATTTGTTAGAAGGCGTAAAAGCATGTGTAGATGACAACAATTCAAGATGAGGCCTGACTATAATATGTTATCAATGAAGGATTTGCAAGTAGATTTACGTTCCAGAACTTGATTCGCCTTTAATGATCGATCATGCATATTCGAATGTAAGAACAGTAAAAATAAAACGAATTTGAGAGATTAAACAAAGATCTTTTCATAGAGGAGCTCGTGGCTAAGTAATAACAGCCGCACGGGTCGATCCATTAAGTTAAGCTACGCTTGCCGGGGTTGGTCAGTGGATGGGTGACCATCTTTACATACCGGGACTCCTCCGTGCCTCGGAAAGCACGTTAAGCCGTTGGTCCCGGCTGTCATTCGTGGATCTTTGACAGTCGTTACGGGTCGTCAGAAGCCCGAAAGTCTGACAACCAGTCTTACCAAGGGGTATCGTATTGCCCAGCTACTGGGTTGTGGAGGTCAGATTGGCAGTCGTTCCATGTTAAATAATGGTATTCAGCTGCATCCGGTTAGACTGGAAGCCGACCCCAACATAGTTGGGAAAGGGCTAGGCAGATTGATTGAAACAAAGATCTTTTTATACTTTTTATTCCAGAAAAATGCAGCAAATTTCCGTAGGAATTTCTTTGTACGTAAAACCGCAGGGCGCAGTTTGTCATCTTTAATTTATAGCTATACAAAATGACTTACTCGTAAATTTTCAAAAAGTTGTAATTGTTCCACTGCATTTTGGTACTCTGTGCTCTAAAAGTGTGTCAATAGTGTACGTACAGTTTGATGCCTCCATTTGGTTTAGTACCGTGACCTCGAAGCCATCGCAGTGTTCCCGGCTATTCACAAACATTGTTTTACAGTTTATTTAATTACCTATATTATGCAAAATTACCCATTCGTGGTAGTTTTGAAAGTCATTCGTTTAGTGCATCTATTTTAAGGGTGCCGTACCAATATGATAAAAAGGAACCCTTATGGTGCGACTTAGTCTGTCTGGCTGTCCGCCCGTCACAGTTGGATATATTATGTCCAGTTAGGTAACGTTTGTCACACTATTTTGCAAATAAGAAGAAATATTTTTTTTTTGTTTGCAACAGGGACTGAAAGGGGGTCTTAAAAATTCGAAGTGGGGGGCTACTATGCTGTATGGGGTGTATTATAAAAGAGCGCTGTTTGCACATTTTATTATAATTTTTTTTTTCGCATAATTTTCGACTTTTGTAGAAACTGTAAAAAAAAATGCCCCCCCCCCCCCCCCCCCTATCTCCGAAGTTTGCATAAAGGAAAATCTGAAAAGATTCTATGTGATAGAAGTTTATGTAAAGATTAAAGGAAAAATAAAACGATGTCTTTAAATAGCACAATTTTTCAGAAATCGGAACGGAAGCGGTGCGCAAGTCCGACTCGCTCTTGACCGTTTTTATTTTCAGTCCATACGAGTAATAAGTAGTAAATATTAAGTTTCATTGTTTTTACCGACTTGTTTGTTTGTATTCAACAAACTTTGTTTACAAGCCGTGAGCCCGATGGAATGTCCCATCGGCAATAATGACGAACTTCCATAATAAAAACTATAAACCTCAGTGTAACCCCTTTAGGAGATGAATGTTCAAAAATCGTTCTGTAGTGCTCACCTTCGTCATAATTTATGAAACTCTTTTGCAAAATTAAACCTAGCGGTATAACTGGTGTGTGGTATATGGTGTCGGAAAATTAAGGGTGTGGTACAGACCTTCAAACTGAACAACTTTCTCCCGGGGACCAACATCGCAATCGCGAAAAAAATATCAGTCGGCATTTGACGAAATGCGACAGCCCTCATATTTAACAAAAATTTGGTCCCGTGTGAGCGAGAGAGGTTACAAAATGCGACAGTCCTCTTAAGCTCAATATTACCAAATATTACCAAGTTAGTATGTCTTGTGTGTACTTACAATCCGTCAGTTGATCTATTTGGGTTGAACATTTGGGTTTTAACATATAAATTAAACATCTAAGTGATGCTCACTACTCATTCGAACTTAAGTTTCCATTATATCAAAATCCTTCATAACTGGATAGTAAAACCTAGTTACCGCTTCGCTTCACTACCTTTATAATTTTCAAGAAACCTTATCTAAAATCTATCTTTACTCATTTTAAGGCGAGTAGTGCTGCTAACTAGCGCCGCCATTGAGAAAAAAAAAACATAATTCTGGATTTAGGGAACATTTAGAAATTTCCCATACTCACATTTTTAGTCAGATGAGGTAGGTCAGATGAGATAAAAAAAAATTCTACCTCATCTCACTAAAAATGTGAAATTTCAAAATACAAAAAAAAAAAATACATTTATTTTTAACTAAACATTGTGTTGTACATAAATTGAGGCAGCCCCAGTAAGTTACAATAGTACTAAAATAAATAGTGTACAATAGTACACACACAGTGTGTGTGTGTGTGTGTGTGTGTGTGTGTGTGTATAGTGTTACAATAGTGTAAACTGTTCCGTAACTCCAGACTTATGATTTTTTTTCTCAATGGTGGCGCTAGTTGGCAGCACTACTCACCTTAAAACGAATTGTCACTAAAACAAGAAGTTTCAGCGAGGATTGTGCTTCACTTCAGGACTTCAACCCTTTTCATCTGTAACCAGGAGTGGGTTCCCTTCGCAAAAGTTTCAGCCGTGTAGATGAAACCTATTGTTCAATCTTTTCGAAATTATTCTGCGTCCGTCGAATATTATTTAATTCCCAATTAGTTGTTTTGGATGAGTTTTGTTTGTTTTGTATTTTAAACTGGCTTTTTCATACATAATCAATCAGCCTACAATGTTCCTATTGCTGCGAGAGGGAGCGGGCCGTAATCCACCTCGCGAGCCCAGTGCAACCCGCACTAGTACGTTTTTTTAGGTCACTAGATCATAATAATAGCCAAAGATAATTTATCATAATTTTCTACTCCTCCCTGTCTAATATTTACTATAGTTTTATAGTCTAAAAATACATAGTTTAACGCGAATATTTCCAAACAAGATTCGGTTAGGCAAATTGCCAGCCTTTTAGTTAGACCGCAGACAATTCTAGCATTGTTAGTAAGTTCTAAACTAGTAACTACAATATTTGCATAAACATTACGTCCTTCAGAATGTAAAAATAGTGCTAATCTGCAAGTCGCACCTGGCATGAATTTCCAAAAAAAAAAAAATTAGAATTGTAGTTCTGTTTTACCAACATTAAAATAATTATGATAATGTATATAAATATAAAACAAAATCGCTCAGGTATTTCCTACTTAACACAATACGACAAAAACTAGACTTTGCCCGCGGCTTCACCCGCGTGGATGACGGAAATTATTCCACGGGAACCTACTACCGGGATAAAAAGTAGCCATGTGTTAATCCAGGTTATAAACTATCTTTGTGCCAAATTTAATCCAAATCCGTTCAGCCGTTTCTGCGTGATTGTGTAACAAACATCCAAACATCTTCACAAAATTTCACATTTATAATATTAGTAGGATTCACTAACAAACCAGAGGGAGTAATTACAAAAAAAAAAAAAACAATCAAACAAAAATACGACATGCAGAAAAACAATTTTGATATTGCGGTATCACAGAACCGGCACAAAATAGATATGTGCAGAAGGTCAGTTCCGAATGACCAGCGAAAACGCACGCACACATAAACGTGTGTCTGTAGTTCCAAAAGTATCTGATGACAGTATAAACGATCTCAGATCAGGTTAAATTCTCACGCAATCACTCACTAAACTCACTCAGTAAAACTTTCATCTGATTTAAGAAGTTTTCAATTTTAAATCTTATCACTTTTTCAACAATTATTGTATGAATAACATTCATAAATTGTAATTGAAAAAAATAGACTTCAATTGTCAAAACCGGTTAAAATTAGAATATCGGGTTTAAGTATTCAAATAATCATTATCAAAGTACTCAATTTGTAAATGGCACCACAAATTGGCATCAGGTGCGTTTTCTGATGAATTTGGAACAGATGTGTTACGTTCAGCGAGTACAGCTAGTCGCGACTGGCTTTCGTTTGACTAAATATAGATTGAAATCGTCACACGTGTGTTCAGTATTATGTGCGTGTGCCTATTTTTGCTCGTTGCATGGAGCCGACTTTCTGTAATCGTCTTTATTGTGACCGCACTCTGTCCACGGTATATTAAATTGGCTCATTGTCCAAAACGTTTCCGTTATGGAATTACCGCTAAACCAAGTTAACATCCATTATTGTTTATTTTGGTACCACTAAAATGGGTATTTCGATGTTTGTACCGGGTTTTGCATAATTTATTCTATAAATTTTGTTATTTTCGGCAGAGTAGAGATATAAAGATAGGTATAAAACTGCCCTCGTCAGCGTGCTTTTGTATTCTGTTTTCTTTCTGTATATAAATATGCTTGATCAATTGATCATATATTGATTTCATTGCTCCTACTAGTGTGCAACCTGCCGTGATTGGAAATAAGATTTGTTAGGTTTACGATTAGAGTTTGTGCTCACGACTCGTGCCGGAAATTATTTAGTATTTTAAAGTTTCACAAAGTAACTCAATACCGGTTTTGCAGAAGTAAACACCAGTCGGTATACATTTAAGCGGAAATTGCAGAGTTATATTCTAAATAAATAGTGTAGAGTTATTTCTATACCTCTCTCCCTTGATATATGTATTTATATAGTATAGGTATATGTTATAGTAAATACGTATGGAGTGTACTGTACCTATTATGTTTATAATTCATTATGATATATTTTTGTTTTATTTTTAATATTATTGTTCGAAAGACCACCCAGGAGGAGCTCGTGGTATGGAAGGGTGACCATCTTTACATACCAATCTCTTTATGTCCACGGAGGAATCTTCCTACGTGCCTCGGAAAGCACGTTAAGCCGTTGGTCCCTGCTGTCATTCGTGGATCTTTGATAGTCGTTACGGGTCGTCAGAAGCCCGAAAGTCTGACAACCAGTCTTACCATGGGATATCGTATTACCCAGTTAATGGGTCGTGGAGGTCAGATAGGCAGTCACTCCATGTAATATACTGGTATTGAGCCGCATTCGGTTAGACTGGAAGCCGACCCCAACATAGTTAGGAAAAGGCTAGGCAGATTGATTTTTGTTCAAAACACTACCCTGCGCTCCATAACTCAAGTAGCAAATGTTGCATAAAAAACAGCCTGGCTGAAGTGGGAGTGGGCCGGACACGTGGCACGAATGCACCCGGAGAGATGGGCAAAGATCGTCACTCACTGGACGCCTGAGGGAGGAAATCGCCGTCGAGGCAAGCCACGGCGAAGGTGGTGTGACGATTTGATAAAATTTGCAGGCCAACATGGCCAGTGATCGCACAAGACAGGGAGGTTTGGGAGGAAAAAGGGGAAGCCTTTGCCCAGCATTGGGACACAATGTAGGCTAGTAAAAAAAAGAAATCCGCCGTCTAAACTCTTCACCAACACTGGTTGACTGGTAGGGAACACCTAAGGCATTAAGTCCACCTTTGTACCTTTTTGTGTGCGAAAAGTTTAAATAAATATATATGTAAAAAAAAAAAAAATCTATATCTATACAAATCAAATAAATTAGTGTCTGTTTGTAACGTCAAAATAACAGCTTTTTACTAAATGCATACGAAAGTACGGTACTTACTCATAACAAAAAAACACTTTTTAAAAATTTTGTCTGTCTGTTTGTTCCGGCTAATCTTCGAAACTGCGGTACCAATTTCGACGGGACTTCACTGGCAGGTAGTTGATGTTATAAGGAGTAACTTAGGCTACTTTTATTTTGGAAAAAGAATTGGTTTTCACGCAAAAAAAAAAAAACCTATGAAATTGTGAATAAAAAGTCGGATTTAAAAAATTCTTTTTGCATTTAGTAGCCCAATTCTCGAGGATGGTTATAGGCTATTTAACACCACGCTACGACTCTTAGAAGCCCAGCAAAAAGAAAGAAAACTGTGAAATAACGCTAAGCGAAAACGAAGTAATAGCGCAGACAGGCCATGCACCGCGGCGGGTCGGGAGGGACGAGGGATTTTTATTATAATGTGGCTGTTATTTTAGGATACAGTATGCGTACCACATATGTGAAATAACCTATACGACATACTCGTTATTACCTTTTCTAACGATATACAAAAAATTAACGAATTTTTAATTTTCGGTTTTTTGTGCGTTTTTTGTGTATCTTACGGCTTCTATGCGAATGAGCTCAGCTAGTAAATAATTAAAGTAAAGGGCCTGTTTCACAAAAAAACCTATATAAAAATTAAATTTGATACCTATTTTTGAACACCATTGGCTTACGATATAGGAAATTATTGTGAAGAAACCTAAACTTCATAGCACGAAAACGCCAAAACACTTTTGTTTAGCTTTGTGGTGACTTGTGAAAAGGCCTTTACCCCGCAGTAGGACAGTACCAAGCCTATAGACCTATGCAGGTTCGCAAGAATATTACTCGAAGTAGTTGATGATTATATCTACCTAGGACAAAATAGGTTAGGTAGGTCCAACTTCAAGAAAGAGGTAAATCGTTGAATTCGGCTCGGCTAGGCAGCATTCGGGAAAGCTACGTAATATCTTCTCGTCTCACATACCACAGTGTCTCAAGACAAAAGTCTTCGACCAATGCGTGTTGCCAGTGTTAGCACTGGCAACACGCATATTGGTCAAAGACGTTTCTGAATCAACGTCATCCTATGGTGCTGAAACGTGATCACTCACAATTGCTCTTCCCAAAGGGCAATGCAGAGGGCAATGCTTGGAGTTTCCCTACGTAATCTAATCAGAAATAAAGAGATCCGTAGGGGAACCAAGATAACCGACATAGCCCGTTAAACATGGACCGATAACTTTGTGAAGGCCGCAGGAATCCGCTGGACGTGAGAAGCACAGGACCTGTCGATGTGGAGGCTTTTATCCAGCGGTGGATATCTTCTTTGATGATGACGATGACGTTAGAATGAGCTAAAACAAGCTGCTATTCTACTCGTCGATTTAATATATGAACTAGTTGCACAGATTAATATTTTGTGAACGTAAATTAGGATCGATCCTAAACTGATTATTAATAATTGCTCTTGTGTCCTATTAACAAACTCAAACTCAAACTCAAAGCATTTATTTCAATTAAACCAATTACAGGCACTTTTAAATTGTCAATGGGTCGGTCAGTCAGAAAGATGAAGCTAGTTGCCCATTCCAAAGCATAGTAGATCCCTATGGAGAAGAACGGACAAGAAACTCCACGGACACTCTTTTAAATCATAATATTTTTACAAAATATTGGTTACATCGTTCATGTTGAAAATATACATGTGAGAACAATGTAGAAAGACGTGCACGTTAAAAAGCGTCCGTAATAAAAAGATAAAAACTAAAACAACTAAATTAAATATTAAAATTAAAAATAAGCCATGGCAACTAAGAGACGACTAGTCCCAACTGACGGCGCCCGTTCACGAACATGACGCATGGATCAGCACCAATTAGCTCAACCATTTTGAAGGGAACTTAATGATCCAACGCACACGCCACCACCAGCGAGACATTTGAGTGAGCATGTCATACTCTCAACCGCCAGGGCACACTCAAGTAAGTGAAAGACGAACCCAGTAAAAGGCAGCTCAATAGTAGCTACATAGTGCTCACACATGTGCTATGCAATTATATAATACTAGGAGATTGAATTTAAACAATGCAAAGAAAGTTTTCTTTCATCTTAATCTTCAGCAGCTCCAAAAATATATCCGAATGTTAATCAATTAATTAATGCGTCCTTGTGGAGCAGGACAAGCATTCAGCCAAGCATTTTTGTCAGCGATGTAATCCCCCAACTTATAATATGCCTGGCTGCATAGTGTGCGTTTTATACAAGATTTAAATTTCCTTTCATTCAGCTGGAGTATGTGGGGAGGTATTTAATTATAACATTTTAAACAGTACCCCATGAAGGATGAGTCTACTTTAGCCAGTCTGAAACCTGGTTGAACTAATTGGTCCCTATTTCTAGTCCTATACTCGTAATTGTGTCCTTCACCTCTTCCTCTAACACAGATATAGCAGTTTGTTTTTCAGGATACCACAAGAGATAAATTGATTTGAATATATTTTATTTTTATTTTGTTATCTACATTATATCTGCTTGCATGTTATTAATTTTCTAGCAGATATATATAATTATAATCATTTGAATGAGTTTGAATGTAAATTGTAATGACATTTATAAACAATGTAACTCGGCAAACGTGATGACCTGTTTTTATTTTTATCGTCTCTTACATGCATTTTGTGCTGCATGTATTGTAATCTATAATTTATAATATAAATAATAATCTTATCATAACTCTTATCATAACTCTTATCTTTTCATAATACTGATATTGTAATCCAAAAGAATTCGCTTTGAAACATATATGTCATCAATGTTACTCAAACTCAAAACATTATTATAAATATAGGCACTTTTATACTGTCAAGGAGTCGGTCAGTTAGTCAGAAAGTTGAAGCTAGTGGCCCATTCCAAAACGTAGACCTCTATGGAGAAAAACGAGCAATAGACTCCAAGGATACTCTTATTAAAAAATCCTGGGTAAACTATAATTTGCTTTTTGTGAGAACAATGTAAAACGAAAACAATATAAAACAATTGAAAATATAAGATTATTACAAATAAGCAGATGACCAGTCGCAACTGACGGCGCCCGTTCACAAACATGACGCGAGAATCAGCACCATCAAGCATTAATTTATAAAATTAGGCATGCATTATAATATCAAAACAACTTGGAAAGTGCCAGTCGTGTGAAGCCTACAGTACCATCAGATCGGAAGAGAAAAAAAATGGTTTTTGAAGTGAAAACTTTTTTAGATGCACTCTGCGCTCTTTCTGAACAGTGAACAAAACTGAATCGTCACGCTCGGGTTGGTAACGCTGATTCGGCTATACTCGGCTCCAGTCGGACGCTGACGTTGAATCGCTTATACTCTCTCTCTCGGTCTTTTTCGTTCGGTCGTTTTTCGAGCTGTGATTTTCTGTTGGGTGTATAACAATGAACTTTAATAAAGTTAAATAACTACTTGGCAGTCAATAAATCTTGGGCTATGGTAGGCAATATAAAAAAAAACTGGCCAAGTGCGAGTCAGACTCGCACACGAAGAGTTTCGTACCATATATATTTTACAATCGCTAAGATAACCTTGTATTTCATAATAATACAGTGAATTACAAGGTTATTTTTTGTAGTTGCAAAAAATCACTCATATTGAAACAAAATACCAAAAGAATCGACGTTTTTAGTATTTGTTGATTAAATACAGTACATGGTACATGATAATACAGAAGTTTCAAATTCCTAACTTGTTCAATTGTTGCGATAGAGCTTGTACAAGAATGGTCTAAAATTGTCAAATTTTATGGTCCCCTAATTCTTCATTTTTGAAAATAAAAAATATTTTTGTACTCTACTCGATGTGTTCTAGACAATGACACGCCACATATTAGGGTAAGAATTTTTTTAATTTCAAAATGAAAAGTTTTTTGTTTGGGGACCCCCTTTAATTTTTAACTTTATTTTATTTCTATTATTTCATGTTAAAGCCGTAATAGAAATAAACTATCTGTGAAAATTTCAACTGTCTACCTATTACGGTTCATGAGATACAGCCCTGTGAAAGACAGACGGACGGACAGCGGAGGCTTAGTAATAAGATTACATTTGGTTACCCGGGTACGGAACCCTAAAGACAAAATATCCCTTATTTTATTATTTCTTAATTAACTGACAGTAATGTCGACAAGCCTTTGGATTGATAGCCGAACACTTATTGCCTCACCGGTATACGTATTTGCTTAATTTAAGTGTAAAGAAAAAAATAAAAGTTTTTTACAATTATTTATTTCAAAGTTACAATTTCTTATCTTCTAAAATGTTTAAGTAATCGCTGTTTGACCTAGATGAGTAAATCGCTTAACAGGTATATTGTTCCCTTTAGAATAGAAGAAGAATAGAATAGAATATATTTATTGCAAAAAACATGAGTAGACATCATAATAATCTGTGCAAGGTCTTAAAATAACAGGTAGATCTGCATGTTTTGCCATTTATGGTGTACAAAACAACATTACAGTGGCGTATAAAACGGCATAAAAAACTATTGAGTCTACACAACAAACTATGAACTTAATCCTAATGCTAATTAAAAAATAAAGTATTGTTTTTACAGATTTGAGGATCAAATTGTGAAAATGTCATAATTATAGGAATCTAGTTAATCAGTTGCGGTCATTTAAATATTCGGACATGGTATAAATAGCATTTGGCTATGAGATATTTTATAAATGTATTTGAAACTAAACTTTAGTTTATAATGTCGTAGTTTTCACAGTATTGACTTCTAGGAAGCGGTCTTTATTTTTTTCCCATGACTATTGGCTTTGCTTCAACATCAGCAAACTTAAGCTGTATTTGGGTTGTCCAGTCTATAAATCTTTTGCCTAATTTATGTGATATTCTAAACTTCGTGTATACGTCGTTTTCTACTGGGTGATGCTTTATAGGAGGGTATATCACTTCTCGGTCATAAACGGCCCCTAATGAGTATTTGACTTCCGGAGTTTTGTCACCTTCATAATATATTTTTCTTACAGCTTTCCCCGTATATATGTAATCAAAGTTTAATTTCCGTGTAGCATTTCCTGAATTTAGAAGATCGGAATTAAGTTTTTGTCTCTTATATGTAATAGGCTCATTAGTAGTATGAAGTCGGCGCTTTACAGGTGTTGTTTCATTTTGCTGTTGCATATTATCATCATTTAAATCTTCATTTAGTTCATAGCCTTGAGTGTTGTTATCGGCTATTTGTTCACTCGTCAAATCGACAGAATGGTTGACATTTGACGAACTAGGCTTAGTTCTTTCGTCTTCAATTATATCACCATTAGGACCTTGTTCTTCAGATATGTCAGGAACATTATCTTGTTTTTTATTTTTATTTTCTTCATATGTTTGAGTATTTGGAGATGTTTCTTGCTCAATCATAATTTGCTTGGTATCGGCTATTTGGTCACTTGTTACAATAATACCGCTTAAAGTTTTATTAGTAACATTATTTAAATTACTTAAGTGATTATCATTTGTTGTGCTAGAAGCATTGTCTTTCACTCCAGGTACATTACTACAAGGTTTGTCCTCTTTAAGGATATCATAAAAAGCATAAAGACAATCAGCACATAGGACATCATCAGGCAAACTGACATTCAACTTCTTGAGCTCTCGCTTGAGTATGAGAAAATCAAACCTGTGTCCGTTATGGGAGACGAGGCACACGGGTTTTTGTTGTTGGTTTATGAAATTATTGATTTCATTGTAAGTATTCAAATTAAACCCATTTGAGCTTAAGTCCAGTGTCTTCTTGACTTGCGGTTCTTCTATGTTTTCCGGTTATATATTGACTGCGGGGTACAGCTAACAGGCTTACTTCAGTAACATTGTCAGAATTACTCCAATCACACCCAAAATCCATAAATATGAATGTTTGTATCGGCGTCATTTTAAAACTGATAGCTGCAGTTTCATTTACAGGACTATTTATCGCGGTTTTCCTACATGCAGATACGCACACTGCAATACAGTTATGACGTGATATGATTATTTGGAATTGATGTAATGTAGGTTATTTTTTAGCATAGTATTCGTCTTTGAATGAGCCGATTATGGTGTAGTAACTGGACCCAGGTGCGGTCGCAGGCTAAGATTTTGGGGGTTCACCATGGGTGCTGAGGAATATATTTAGGGCGGTACATCTCTTCGTTGGTCTAGTGGTAGCAAGCGCTACTGCTGAGCACGAGGTCCTGGGTTCGATTCCCAGGTGGGGTACAGTGTTACCGGGTTTTTTCATCAGGAATTTCTCAGACGCAGCCTGGACTGCTATGAGCCGGGTCAAGATTCGTGTTTTGAGTTATGTTTAACGTGAACTATTTAATTTGTTATAAGTATTTACTTATTTAAATATTATTTTGTCCTTCCTAACTATATTAAATTACTAAGACCCTGTTATTATGGAATGGAACTTTGGATGAGAACCTGGTATTTTAATTTAGTCATTGAATAAGTATTCATTACCAGAATTTTGATCACATATCCATGACATACCTACCTATAAATATTGACAGGAATAAAAAACACCCACCTACCCTAGGTGGGTGTTTTTTTTAAACGATAGGTATGTTAATGCTAATTAGAGCATTAAGGTTTGCGTACCTATCAATCAGAAACATTGATTATGGTGATTGGGTGATAAATATGAAAATATTAGGTAATTATTACGACGTGTCATACGGTCTACCAAAACTGTTTAGGCAATCAATAAACTGCAACGCAGTTTATTATGGCAATATATTTCACCTCATACTTTGTAAGCCACACGTGGGTACCTACTCCATTGTTTGGTTTTACTCAATAACGTTTTAGAGCGTAGAACGCCAGAATCTTTGATGATATAATGTTATTATATTACGCCTTACTCATACCAATTGATACAGTGATTGTTCGGCCATTGCCGAATGTATCTACGCATATACAAAACTTTGTGTTTATTGGTTT
The DNA here is from genome assembly GCA_946251885.1 of Cosmia pyralina. Classification (NCBI taxonomy): domain Eukaryota; kingdom Metazoa; phylum Arthropoda; class Insecta; order Lepidoptera; family Noctuidae; genus Cosmia; species Cosmia pyralina. The sequence goes on from OX276345.1 coordinate 1,922,914, forward strand.
AAGAATAATAAAAGTCCAAATCAAAAACCACACATTTTTGTATCTGCGTCATTATAAAAAACAGATAACAATCAACATTGCAGTAATCAATTGACATTGTGTGACCTAGAATATTTGTTATCATTATAATAGGATGTTAAAAAAGATATACTTAATTTTAGGGTTCTGTAGTAACCCGTGTTAGTCCGTTTGTTACAGTTCTGAAAACGTATTTACAATATACGAATAAAACACAAAATTGTGACATTTTTTCATTTACTTTCTGAATGGTTGAATGGCTCATTTCACATTTATTTTTCTATTAATCTGTTTAGTTTGAGGAGTTTCTGTACGTTGAGGAGGTCAGATAAAAGATAAGTAAATGATTTTATTTCTGTAAGTAGGTTTGTACAAACACTTTTTACACGTCTATATTATTTTGTGTTCTTTGCCAAAATTGACTTGAAACGAACCACAGATTCTTCGTTATTACTTTACTAATGAGATGCGTAGGGCGCAACGAACAGTTTGGCAATTATATTAGAAGCGGTCATTATTACCCATGACAAAACTTTGCTTCAACATCAGCAAGCTTATGCTGTATTTGGTTTGTCCAGTCTATAAATGTTTTGCCTAATTTATGTGATATTCTAAACTTCATCTAACCGTCGTTTTCTGCTGGGTGAGGCTTTATGGGGTGTGTAACAGTTGATATAATAACAAAAAATCTAACGTTCACTTGACCTAATTTCAGTTAATATACTTTTGTTTAATATAACGATCAGTTGAGATAATGAATTGTTGATATAATTTCATTTTATCTAATTTCTTATGATATAATAAACATTTCCTATAATGCACATTTGACATAATATTCATGTAGTATATTATTCATTTACTATAATATTCATAATCTATAATAACTTTTAATATAATTTAGAAAATCTGATACGATTTTAAACGCCTGCTAGTATGGTGCTAGCAAAAATGCATCGCATAAGCATTAATTGCTACAAAAGTTTGCTTTTATGCGTGAGGTGGGTAGACTATACACGAATTTATTATTTTTCTTACTGTCATACAGTTACAGCGAAATTATTCATTGTGTGGCTATTGCAATCTCGACATTTGTTTTAGATTTTAAAATGACTACTATTAATTATAGTACATTCAAAAGTTCTAAAGGTGGACTAAAACTTGCTGTAAATGGATACATTTATAACAAAAACAGGGAAGTGAAGAATAAAGTTTATTGGATTTGTGAACGACAACGTGAAAAAAAATGTATGTGTCGTGCCATAACAACAGTGAACATGGAGACGCAGTTACATACAGTGGTTAAATATGATGAGAACCACAACCATGATCCTCAACCAGCACGGCAAGCGGTGGCATCTATAATTGATAAAATCAAAACAGATTCCTGTCAGAATACCGGTAAGAAGACGTGTCAGATTTTACAAACAGCAAAATGTGGTAGTGATGAATTGATTTTGAGCGAGTTACCTTCCACGTCTGCGTTAAGACAGATAGTTTATCGTGAAAAGAAAAAAGGAAAACCTAATGTTATAGAACCAACAGATATGTACTTCCAAATTCATCATGATGAATTGAAAATCTACAATAACAATTTTGTAATATGTGATGAGATATTTGATGATAACAAAAGGATAATCATTTTTTCTTGTCAAAAAATGATGGAGTTTCTTGGAAGATCAAAACTGTTAATAATGGATGGGACATTTTATATTGCAGCCATGAATTTTTTACAACTTTATGTTATACACGGAAATATTTTTGAGGAAAATACACACACATTGTTGTTGCATTTTGTTTGCTCTTTGTACACATAAAGATAAAAAAACATATAATAAGTTATTCGATTTAATTATTACTTACTGTAATGAACATGAGATCACAATTACGGTGACTAATGTAATAATGGACTTTGAACTTGTTGCAATGAGATGTGTCAAACAAAATTTTGATAACGTTATTATTAATGGATGTTTTTTTCATCTTGCACAATCTTTATACAGAAGAATACAAAGAGCTGGGAAAGCGGTACTCTATGGAACAAATACTAATTTTGCAATTGAAATGAAATGTTTGCTAGCATTGGCGTTTTTAGATGAAAAGGAAATACCCCACTATTTTATGAAGTTACAGGAATCCGTTTCTTCAGAAAGCACTTACCTTGTACAAATGTTTGGAAAAGATTACGTTTTAGGAAACGGCAACAAAGACCCTTGTTTTTCTCCAAAATTATGGAGTATTGCAAGTTTACATGATAAAGGGCTACCGAAAACCCAAAATTCAGCGGAATCCTGGCACCATAGAATTAATCAAATTATAAATCATAACAAACCTGGGTTTTATTGCCTAGCCCATGAGTTGCTTCTAGAATCCAAAGTAATATTGGGTAGCGTAGAATGTCTTTTTAATGGACAGTCACCACAAAAAAAGCCCAAGTATTGTTTAAAGAAAAAGGAACGAATCGATAATATTCTTAAAAAAAAAAAGGAATACACTGAAATTGAATTCCTTCGGGCTTTGGCCTCTAACTTAAAACTGAAATAAGATGTAATATTTATGTGATGCTATGTTATGATTAAAAAAATATTGTACTGTTTTTTTTTCTTCGCTTTATACCCTATACACCTACCACCCTCAACTATTGTAACCAGTAGAAATTGTATGCAATCTGGACTTTAGGGCACCCCGACTCGGACAGGTTAGGTTAGAAGGGGATGGCGAGGTCGTGTGAGCGAGCGAAGCGAATCATTTGTGGTGAATCATTTGGTTTAGGTTAGGTTAGGTTAGAACAGTGACCATTAACGCGCGATGGCGAGCGAGCGAAGCGAGCGTGCCGCGGCAGCGGCCGCCGAGCGCCAGATCCCCTCTATTGTTGGTGAATCATTTGGGTTAGATGAGGCGGTGAATGTCTCGTACATTAGACGATGAAAGCTTGACCATTGACTTTTCGAGGTCAATGGTACTGGTACTTTAAAAAAGCGATTCTTTTTTCCATTAGTTTAAATAAAATAGTAATAGTAGATAGTGAAACATTAGTTTAAATAAAATTAGCTCCGTCGACCAAGCTCACCCTCAACCATGCATTGAATATTTTAAGATTTGGTTAGGTGCCATTTGAGTTAGGTAAGAACTGTGACCATTAAACATGAAAATTAGGTCAAAATAACATTAGGTCAAATGAATGTTATATAAAAAGAATATTATACATATTGAAAATTATATAAAATGAACGTTATACTAAATGTTTTATATTAAATGAAAATTATATCATATAAAACATTAGGTCATATGAAATTAGGTTATATGATTTTATAGCATATGAAAATTATATTATATGAACGTTATTTCAAGTGAAATTAGAGCATTTGTTATTATATCATACATTACACACCCGGCTTTATGTCACTATATACTATATGGTATGTCACTTCGCGGTCATAAATGGCCCCTAATGTGTATTTGACTTTTGGAATTTTGTCATCTCCATAGAATATTTTTCTTATAGCTCAATCAATCTGCCTATTCTTTTCCCAACTATGTTGGGGTTGGCTTCAAGTCTAACCGGATGCAGCTGAATACCGGTATTTTACATAGAGGGACTGCCTATCTGCCCTTCAAACCCAGTAACTGGGTAATACGGTAAGACTGGACTGGACCCTTGGTAAGACTGGTTGTCAGACTTTCGGGCTTCTGACGACCCGTAACGGCTGTCAAAGATCCACGAATAATAACCAGGACCAACGGCTTAGCGTGCTTTCCAAGGCACGGAGGAGTCTCGGTATGAAAAGATAGTCATCCAACAATCTACGGACCAACCCCGGCAAGCGTAGCTTAACCTGATGGATCGACCCGTGCGGCTGTTATTAGCCACCAGCTTTGCCCTTATATATTCTCACTGAATCAGAAACAGGTTATTCACAAATCCATGTACCTACCTATATATATATTATTTATAAGTAGGGTAGGGCTACTGGAGATTACTGTTATGAATTCATGATTCATTCAATATTATAATCTTCCGCGTTAATTTATGAAACATGTTTAATGCATTTACTGCATGTCCAGATAAGGAGATTCACGCTTGCGCATTGTGCATACGTGCATACAGACACGCGCGTTGCAAATAAAGTAATTGAGATTACTATATGTATAGAAATTGATGAGTCATTCATTATTATGTTCTTCCCCGTTAGTTTAAGATGGATTGGATTTAGTCAACGACCATATAGAGATGGATTGGATTTAGTCAACGACCGGCTATATGGTCGTTGGATTTAGTGCATGTCCAGTTATGGCAATACCAGAATAAATTGGGGGATTTTTCGTAACCATTTATATCACTATTGCAGCATGTATGGATTTAATTTTTCTAAAGAAAAACACAATTGGGTTAAATTTCCTCGATTGAATTTAATTCCGAATAGAACTCTACTTTTTCATGTTTTTTTTTTTTTTGTATTTCTAAAACTTAAAAACGTAATTTTATTGCAAAATTTCATTCAAAATGGTAATTGAAAACTGATTGATTTGTTGGTAATTGAAAACTCTGGCTGAAGATATTTTTGATAGATAGCTTAATTTATTTTTAAACAATTTTAATTTGATTTGGCGCTTTTATTTTGGTTCCAGCGTATTGTTGCGCTCTCTCTTTTTCGTATGTGGAAGTAATTGACTCTGTCACTTTCTTATTCCTGTTCAGTTCGCTTTTCAGATTCACCAAGATGTAAGGTTTGTAGAGTCTGGGCTTGTTGAGTTAGGGGCTTGGCTCTACATTATATCTGATAACTTTTTAACAATGAAAGCGTTATGTGAATCTTGGCAACCGACTTTACATGAAATATTTTTGATGGGGTTTCATTATTTCAAGTAAGTTTAATACTCATTACACATAAAAGTTGCGGAAAAAAAGTCTAGTAAATGATAGTGAAAACCGCATTGAAATATTACTAATGCACACGGATCAAACAGTTAAAATTATTAAGTTTCGATTCACTTAATAGGAGTTAAGCACAAAGCTGGTACTCCGATAGTGCCCTTAAAATGCCGGCTGCCCCTGAAAACTAGATGTGGTGTTGTTTCGCACATGAGTCGCAGTTTGATGCTGAGCTATGGCTGTTTTCAAGGTCACATATTTTTCCCAAGTTATAGGTCGTAAGTTCGAGCCCAAGCAGGTGCTTTACTTTCTGTAAATTATTTTTTCACCACTGCTCTCTAAATGGTGAAGAAAAACATCGTGAGGAAACCCGCATGCCCGAAAACCAAAAAATCGAGAACATGTGACATCTACGAACCCGCACTGGGCCCGCGTGGTGGATTACGGCCCACTGCGTCTCAAAGAGAGGAGGCCTGTATCCCAGCAGTGGGAACAATGATAGGCTGATTAATAAAATATTCAAATTCATGTCTTTTTAACCAACTTTTCAAAAAAAAAAGAGTAGGTTTTAATTCATCGCGTATATACGCCCTGTATATACGCGATGAATTAAAACCTACTCTTTTTTTTACTTTCCCTCAATGTGGCATATCCGTGGGACGCCCTGTCCCACGGATATGCCACATTGAGGGAAAGTACCTTGAATATTGTAGATGGAACATTTTACTGAAAGAAGACATTATTTGAATTTAAAATACAATTTAAACTGCATTCATAGATATTTAAATAATTACATGTTTGAACCGGAAATCAAACCCGTTATGAGAAAAATAATCACCCTGTAGCTTTATCATACCGATCGAAAGGCTTTATCAAAAGGATTATTTTTTGCTATATAACATAGTGTCACAAATAAAAAGAAGGCTATGAATTTTAACATTTATTGTGAAATTTTGTTCAGAAAAATGAAAAGCTGACATTGCCGTGAGGACATACAACTGACATTATCATAAGTACCTATTACTAAAAAATTACCCACTTGAGAAGTACTTTCCCTATTGTAATTTAAGTGCATGATAAAATGATAAAGAGATACGTAATTAGTAGGTTCCTGGTTGTATGCAACAAATCGAGCCGTATCCTGAGCCGAAAGATGCGTAAATTATTTTGTCCATCGCAATGCGGCTGGCTAATTATAAAGAAATAATTAAAAAAATTGAGCATTTGATAAATTGATTAATTTTGTATTAAAAATTTTAAAATTCATGGCCTTCCTTTTCGTACGCAGGTACGAAAAGTACGAAGTGGAGCTGATGATGAAGACCGCATATGGCCATCGGAACTACTCATTAATATGCATTTCATTCACGGGTTACGATTCGATTACCAATTTATGATCATCCGTCACAATGCATTGGGTGAAGTGGAGCTAATGGTGACTTCGCCATCAGCTCCAGTTCTCTTGGTTCTTACTAGGAGAACTCCTCAACAATTAACGTCCCTGCATCGGGAAAAACTATATTTTGTAAAAGATGATGAGCAGTTGCCATTATGCTATTGTAACTTAGATAAATTACAAACTGACCCAATAAAAAGTGAAAAAAATAAAAAACTTTTTTACAAAAAAAAAAAAAAACGACTTCCAAAAAAAACTGCAAAGTGAAAAATTACTTTAATTTCGGAAATCGGTGGCTAAAAACTAAGATACAGATCCAAAGACACCGACTTCTGAAATTAAAGTTATTTTTAACTTTGCCGTTTTTTTTGGAAATTGGTTGTTTTTTTCTTGAGAAAAAGTTTTTTTGCGTTCCTTATTGTTAACAAAAGATTTGACTATGGATTAAAGCTAAGGTATCGTACAATTACGGACTCTGTAGACCACAACAAAAAGTAATAAATTTATTTATTTATTTATTTATTTATTTATCCAATCTTACACTATCTTAACAGGTCCACACCCAATGCGATAATGTGATTACAGATTATCACTTATTACTTAATAAATCGAGAGTCACCCTCACGAATTCCGCCAAAGTACAATTAAAGATATCAATCCTTTGTGAGACGCTGTTTATTAACCGTATGGCTCTTGCAACCGGTGCGAATTTGCCTAAATTGAAATTTGGCGAACACTTATCAACTTTTTTATATTAATAGTTCAATTTGCTTAGCCTTTTCCCAACTATGTTGGGGTTGGCTTCCAATATAGCTCAATACTAGTATTTTACATGGAGCGACTGCCTATCTGACCTCCACAACCCAATTACTGGGTAATTGGTAAGACTGGTTGTCAAACTTTCGGGCTTCTGACGACCCGTAAAGACTGTCAAAGATTCACGAATGACAGCCGGGACCAACGGCTTAACGTGCTTTCTGAGGTACGGAGGAGTCTCGGTATGTAAAGATGGTCACCCATCCACGGACCAACCCCGGCAAGCGTAGCTTAACCTGATGGATCGATCCGTGCGGCTGTTATTACTTAGCCACGAGCTCCTCTTTGACGTTAATTTAATTATAACATTTATTTATATTGAGATCAGTAGATAGGTACTTATTAATTACCTATTTGTTATTTTTGACAGTTTGTATGGAATCTGTTTGTGTTAAATTAATAATTATACCGCGTGAGTAATCGTCCTTCAATTAACAGTAAACAGGATGATAATTATTATCCTAATACCTTTATAAATGGACGTGATTCACAAGCGCACGTTACGTCATTGTGCACTCAATGGGCATTGACTTAAGCTTTAAATTACAATGTATCACGCGTGCTCTTGAAATACAACAACTAGGTACTTAGACTTAAACACTTCAAAATTAGTAATTTCTGTAAATAACAAGTGACATAGCATCACGCCTGTTTTCCAGAAGGGTTAAACAGAGCTGTAACAACACTGACCACTCAGTAGGTGACTTCTGTGTAATGAGAGCTTATTTGTCACATACATAATACATATCCATGCGGAAGAGTGAGGTTTTCCTCACTCTTCCGCATGGATATGTATTATGTGAGAAAAGAGGAAAGTTTGTTTGTGTGAGGAAAGTTTTGAGTATAAATGTCGATGGCTATAAGAGTAGGGGAAGACCAAAGAAACGATGGATGGATTGTGTGAAAGATGACATGGCTAGAAAGGGGCTGACTACCGAGATGACGACTAATAGAGAAGTATAAAAATAAAAACATTTTTACAAAAAAAAAATGAAAGAGTTCCAAAAACAACACTACAAAGTAAAAAATAACTTTTATTTCGGTATTCGGTGTCTGGTTTTCGGTTTTTACCACCGACTTCCGAAATTAAAGTTATTTTTCACTTTGTGGTATTGTTTTTTGGAAGTCGGTTGTATTTTATTGTAAATAATTTTTTTTTTTTTACTTTTAGTTGTGGTACCCCATACTAATTCTAATACCACTACCTGCAAAACAAACTAGAACATTATCTATATAAAAGTGGGGAAAAAATACGTATTATTGAAGCTAACTCAACAACTACCCAAGGGAAGTTAATTTATTTTATAAGGGACCAACTTTGATGTATACTCCTTCGAATAAAACAATATTTTTTTTAAATCGAATGACTCTACAAAAAGTTATGCGTGGTCATACATAAAAAAAAAAAAAAAAAATATACGTGTCGAATTGAGAACCTCCTCCTTCTTTTTCGCCGGTTAAAAAAAAATGTCGAATTGAGAACCTCCTCCTTTTTTATCGCCGGATAAAAAAAAACATGTTGCGTGCCGACCCCAAATAGATTGGGATAAGAGCAGGAAAATGATGATGACATAACACTTAAACATAATCAGCCTATAACTTTCCCACTGCTGGGACACAGGCCTCCTCTCTGTGAGAGGGTCAGCCGTAATCGACCACGTGGGCTCAGTGTGAGTTGCTGGAAGTCACATGTCTTTGAATTTTTTATTCAAGGACATGTCGGTTTCCTCACTATGTTTTCCTTCACCATTTTGAGAGAAATGGTGATAAAATTATTTACACAAACTAAAGCGCCTACCTGGGTTAAGTCGGGGCCACTACGGACTATTACAACAACGAAATCAAGTTAATTAACGCGAATTAGTACAAAAGACTTGATTTTTTGTTCAGAACGCAGCTGAGTCAATCCGAAGCATGGCGGGGGTTTGTGACATCTTAACAGTGAGCTTTAAGTTGCCTTCCTTAACTACTAAGTAGAACTTGTACTTATAAGACTTTTGTCAAAGATTATGTCAAGAAAGACATCTAAAATAAATCAGCGATGTGGTTAATTTTTTTTTTTAGTTTTTTTTTTATTTATGGAACAAAACAAAATATAAAAGAAACAAAAGTGATTCAACGCCCGGACAAAGCTTTCAGGTTATAATAGGTTTATCCAGATGATAATAAACGAAATATCATTATTTTATGGTTAAAACATAGTTTATAAAAAGATTGTCAGGCAGTTCGTAAATCTATAATATCTATACCTACTTATAAAAAAAGTAAGTTTATAAAGCTGAAGAGTTTGTTTTTTGTTTGTTTGTTTGGACACGCTAATCTCTGGAACCAGGCGGATTTAAAAAAATATTTTTGCATTCGATAGCCCAATTCTTGAGGAAGGCTATTCAGGCTACTTAACATCACGCTATGACCTTACAGGAGCCGAACAAAAAGAAAAAAAGTCAGAAAGAACGCTAAGCGAAAACGAAGTAATAGCGCGGGCAGGCGACACAAAATTAAAAAAAAACTGGTCAAGTGTGTGTCGGACCACGCACAATGAAGGGTTTCGTAGTTGGGATGAATTATCCCAAGAAATAACTTAGCATCGTAGTTAAAAAACATGTTCTCCCATACAACTTTTCATGTGGTGCCATAATTCCATCAAAACATTAATTGCATAATGCACTTGCACCATGTTAAATTATTATGTAAGTAACCAATAATAATATCATGTCAGACTCAAAAGGAAAATATTTTGACAGCTGCGCGCACAGATAACGTATCCGGGGCGGCATGGGAGTCGGTGCTGTCGGAACGGAATGTTGTCAATTTCAATATTATATTTATTCATATAAACTATTAGAATTAAGTAATGTGTATTTAATTTAATTTGATTTATTATTTATATTTTCCGGTTGACGTCATCGCTTCAACGGCAGCTGTCGCTAAAAACCAGCGTTGGGGCTCTGTCTTGCATAGGGTCGCGGCATTATGCTGAGCGATGGCCGTTTTCCGTGGATGTTATGTATTTTTCCCCCAACTTGTTCCTTTAATTATTTTATTTTATTTTGTGTGTTATTTCTTTGCGTCATGTTTACCGCAAATAAACGTGTTTTCTTTCTTTTCTTTTATACATTCCAACTGCAAAAGTTTGTACGCACAATATTGAGAAATTTCTTATCAATTTTGCTGTAATCTATAAGCATAGAACTACCTTCTGTATTTTTTTTTTAAATTTTAGGCTTAGTAGTTTCGGAGATAAGGGGAATGGTAAATTTTAGGCTTAGTAGTTTCGGAGATAAGGGGAATGGTAAATTTTAGGCTTAGTAGTTTCGGAGATAAGGGGAATGGTAAATTTTAGGCTTAGTAGTTTCGGAGTTAAGGGGAATGGTAAATTTTAGGCTTAGTAGTTTCGGAGATAAGGAGAATGGTAAATTTTAGGCTTAGTAGTTTCGGAGATAAGGGGAATGGTAAATTTTCGTCTACTACCTAAATAACTTTAAAACAAATTGAAAAACCATAAAAAAAAATTTTTGAGACCCTCACAGTAAGCTCTTATTTGGTATGTCAAACGGTACAGGGCATCAATTCCGGTGGCATAGAAATTATCTCCATGGTCGAAATATCAGTCGAGAAACCTATTATCTCGTTCGAAAATGAGAAATTGCTATTCTAACGATCTCTATTCATAAATTTTTCGATCGCAAACCAGCGAGATATTACGGTTAGTCGTAAGGTATGGAGTTATGAAATCTCCGTTAGAACGACAGTCAAAATTGACATTATCAAACAAATTAACGTAAAATGTACATAACGACTATTTGTTAAACTGTTATTATGGATGAATTCTTGGATAATTTTATCCCATAGCTTGTGGATGAAGCTGAAGCTGCTGTTGCTGCACCTCGATCACGAGCTCCATGGCGAGTCGAACCGTTTGAGACGAGTGATGCAGAATTCAAAAAGAATTTTCGCCTCTCAAAGGAATCTCTGCTTTTCCGAGCGCGGTTCCATATTCACAAATACAAAAGTTTGGGGAAACTTTTTGTAAAATCTCCGGCACTTTTAATAAGCTAATTATCATGACAGTGAGTGACAGCCAGTCAGTCAGAAAGGTACACTAGGTAATTAAGTTTTCTATTGGGAAATATTTCACTGAACCTCTAAATACTATTGACCTTCTAATGATGGACGCCTTTTTAAATAATTGAGCCTCTTTTTAACTTTCACGCCTTTTCTCACAGTTGGTCGCAGTAACTAAGCTATGGGGTACCCCAACCGAATGGGTTAGGTTAGGTTAGTACGTGCGATAGCGCTGTTATAAAAGTCGTACGTCGTCGTTGTATGAACTTGGTTTGATTGTTCAAATCAAACCAAGTTCATACAACGACGACGTACTTAAAGCGCTACTTTGTGTTGTTGTTGTTCAAACAACAACACAAAGTAGCGCTTTAAGTCAGAAAAAGGACACAAACACAAATCATGCGAAATGCGTTTCGGATCATGTTACTTTGCAATTACTATTTTCAGTAATTAAAGAAAAACACAGTTATAGAAACACAATCATACTAAAATAATCTTTTATAATGTGTTTGCTTTGATTTTATAAATTAAACATACGTCATTATTACTAAAAAAAAGAAAAACGTGGCGTAATCGATTATTAATCAAAGTGAATCGATAAAAATGGAACGTCTCTTAGAAGAGATTATTTTCTCCGTTGAAAATCTTTCTCCATGGTCTACCAGAATATGGTTTTTTGTTAGTATCGAGATTTGAACCGGACATTGATGCGGAGATTTGAAACAGAGATTTATCTCCATGGTCGTGATATCTAGCTCGAGCCCGGAATTGATGCCCAGTTTGCAAACCTTTTTTAATTTAATTCATTTATTTACGTTCCACGTCCTTGTTTCGATAACAGAAATTCATATGTGTACCAAATTTCAATTAAATCGGTCCGATAGATTCGGAGCAAAATGGCTGGGACAGACGGACGGACAGACACACGAGTGATTCTATAAGGGTTCCGCTTTTTTCCTTTTGAGGTACGGAACCCTTAAATACAGACTACAGTAATAAATTAAAATACAATAATGACAACATTGCGAGTCAGACAGCCCGTCGATGCTAATTACAAATTGAATGAAATTAAAACTGGATGATGCATTTTCAAACAGAATTACAGATTTTTTTGTATATATTTTTATAATTATTATGTGTAATTTCCGATTGATTTTTTGTTGGAATATAATTAATTTGAGTTTTCCTGTAATAGTTTTTGTATCTCGGTAATATTTAATATTTTTATTGCGCTTCCATTCTTGTTGCTATGCTATAATTTCAGTTTTTTGTTGGTGAATAGAATTGACTCCGCTAGTGCATTAATATTTTAAAAGGCACTTTTTATTTAATTATTGCTAATTTAGCTAGTATAATATAATATATGTTTATTCATCAAAATTACAGACAGTTACAGCAACAAACAGTGGGTAGAGATAAGTGGGTAATAGGTATGTTGTAAAATCTGTACTAAAGTTATTGAAACCTTGCCTCTCAAACTAGGTTATAATTACCTGTATTTTGAGAAACATTGCTCGCAGTTTGTCACATATAGAATCAATGTGATAGCCCCAGTTAAGAGAATACATCGATTCGTGTATAGCTAGGTGTATAATGAAACGGCGTTATGGCTGTCAAGTTTGACGCGCGAGATAGAAGACTCTCACGCACACCGGAACTAAACGCGCTTCGTTTAAATGTAGATTAATGACAAAATACTACACTTAAATAAATTTTTTGCTTCGTAAGTTCTTAACATACATTCTTAACGTAGAGTTGCCAAAACGTGGTACAGCGTTGATGAAGGCGCCGTCGTCATTCAAGGCTCTTACTGTATGCTTCGATAATAATGTCGTATCTGCAACACACTCTATGCAATCTATGGGGTACGTTTTCAGCAGTTCACGTGCAAAGGACTCGCTATGACACTGCTTCTTGTTAATTAGTACGGTAACTACCTACACTGCATGTTAGAGTGATACTATAGTTTATTTCTTGGCACAGTTTTTAAGGTTCCGTACCCTAAATGTGCCTACAGAACCCTATTACTAAACATTATCCTTGTGTATGTAAAATGTCGTCTGTATGTCTAGAACATAGGCAAACAATTAATTTTGATATTCATTTTTATTTTTAAAGCTTTGATGATTAAAGGATAATATAGGATGCAATAAAGTGTGCAACTTAAAACATACCTATATTATTTTATTTTATATACTTTATGGGGTGATATATAAGATCTAGGTGTATAATGCCTTATATTCAAACATTCAATGCAATTCTTCTGATCCCGAATCATCAATAAGATGAACCCGTTAAAGAGAATCTTTCCTGTAATTTAGTTGAAACTGCTTCATCTAAGAAAATCACAAGCTGCAGTGTCTGAGCTGCATTAATTCTGTTCAACCGAGCGTGAATTTCCTACAGGAGCTTAGCTTTCTTTGCTATAAGACTTGCTGATATCTCTGATATTGGATTAACCTGGTTTTGTGTAAAAACTTCATGATTGGATTTATTTGTATTTCTGGTTTATAATCACAATAAATTTTATAGGTACGTGCTGAAAAACATATATTTTGCTGGTGTAAATAATTTAAAGAATTGAGACATTTTCACTTTGTTTCTTGGAGGGAAACACGTCTTTGATGCCTCTGGTAAATAGCAGATGTTCATCAGCCGCGGAGACTGAAATAATCCATGTGGTGAACCATCAGCTAGGTTTCTATCAAACAAAAATCAATCTGCCTAGCCTTTTCCCAACTATGTTGTGGTCGGCTTCCAGTCTAACCAGCAGTAGTCTATGCAGCTGAATACCAGTATTTTACATGCAGCAACTGCCTATCTGACCTCCACAACCCAGTAACTGGGTATTACGATACCCCTTGGTAAGACTGTTTGTCAGACTTTCGGGTTCTGACGACCCGTAACGGCTGTCAAAGATCCACGAATGACAGCCGCGACCAACGGCTTAACGTGCTTTCCGAGACATGGAGGAGTCTCGGTATCTAAAGATGGTCACCCATCCACGGACCAACCCCGGCAAGCATAGCTTAACCTGATGGATCGACCCGTGCGGCTGTTATTACTTAGCTACGAGCTCCTCTATTTTGAGTTTTCTATCAAACAGCAATAAAAAAATACAGCAGGAATTCTTCAAGTAACTAGCACTAACACAAACTAAGGACATCCGTCGGTTCAGTTCAAGATACATAAAAGTGCGCTTCATTCATTATTCAGTACGGAAAGTGTCTTTGTTTCAGTATAATTAGCCCAAATTGTCCCCGAGACGTTGGGGCGCGGCGACAAATTTGCTACGAAACCATGCACTTAGGAGATGCAGTACACGTTAGGCTGGTTGCATACACTGCAAACTTATCAACATAGGTCTCAGCTGCAACCTTATTCTCAGTTTCTGAAAACCAATCTTTGGTTTATTTATTTTGTTTAATGACTATTAAGGTACGAGTTGGTGTTCTTTTTTTTTTGGCTTTCCTCTCCCTCTCCATCCATCATCATTTATATCACTCTTTTTAGTCACACTTGTTTCCTCCCTCCTCATCACATGCCCCTACCAAGCAAAACGATTTCCTTTCAACTTTTTTATCACTCGCGCCACTTGCAAGCTTCTCCTCAATTAACTGATTCACATCTAGCCTGTACCATTATCGTTTGCAAGACAGTTTAAAAAGTACTTAATAATAGTTGCAACGAACGTTGTCCAAAATCACGTGAAACCTTGCACCTCAAATATTGACCTTATTCGGGGCAAACATTGAGAGCTAGAACCTCTCTTTTTAGAATCTACAGTTTACAAACCATTATACTTATTTAGAGTTTCTAAAGGACAACTCCCGTAATAAAAAACGTTACAAACTTGACAAAAATCAAAGAAATTTAAATAAATCTAAAATCTTTTTGACAAAAATGTATGAAAATTAGAGGTACGAGTACTTTGATAGAATTCAATGAGAACGTTCTTAATAATACGGGAATTGTCCCTTTGATTGATAGAGACCATCAATTCTAAAGTAATGTAAGTAAAACGATCAATATCTCGGTGTCACTTTATCTGAACCAGATAATTTAAGTTTTAATTGGAACTAACGAAATCGCATTGAAAAGTGATCAAGCCTGTCTGACGTTTTGTTCACCGTACCAAAATGTCTAATTGTCAATTTGATCAGGTCAATTCAAGGAACGAAAATTTCCGTAACAAGCAGTAGGAAAGCAGCCTTACACAGATACATACATATAATTACGTGCTGCGCCGTGTTTCTCTTAAGTGGCCGGGTCGTGAGTGGAATATATGCCTATATTGTATGTCACGTTCGATCTCCGACACCATTTTCTTGGCAAGAGTTTGTTCTTCTTCGGTTCAGATTTAGTGGTTGTCTGAAAAGGTTTTTTGATATTTGATAAGTAAATGCTTTGTCGTAAACGGTACTGCTAAGTTTGGGGTTCATTTTGATTCCTGGCTTGGGTGAAATATTACTCAAACTCAAATAATTTTTACACGAGGTTTATCTCCATCATCATCTTCCTGCCTTTGTCTTATGTTACTGGGTTTTCTTTTCTTATTCTCCCCTGTCAATCATCAAGCTGTCATTTTTCTTAACATACATGCTTCACTCAATCCAACCATCTTTTTTTTGGTCTTCTTCGTCCTCTTCATCTAAACGAAGTTTGGGGTTCATTTTGATTCCTGGCTTGGGTGAAATATTACTCAAACTCAAACAATTTTTACACGAGGTTCGTCCCCATCATCATCTTTCTGCCCTTGTCTTATGTTACTGGGTTTTCTTTTCTTATTCTCCCTGTCAATCATCAAGCTGTCATCTTTCTTAACATACATGCCTCATTCAATCCATCCATCTTTATTTGGTCTTCTACTTCATTTCCATCCTTATATTATGACTGGCGAAATTCGTATAACGGATGTAAAATTACTCTTAACGAAGCCGAGAGTCACTGGTTTTTTGCATTTTTTTGTACTGCATCATAGCTGGGAACCTTCTGGTTACGGAGATATTGAAGTTACAAGTTCCAAAATTTTTGCACGTTATTTTACGAGAACAAACTTGAAATGTTCTGTATTAACTACAAGTACTCCCATGATCCCTGTACCATTACATGCACTCATAAGTACAATGGTATCATAAACAGCGAATTTTCACACCAAACTAAAAGTCGTTTCCCAGCATTTTTTTTTTCATTTATTGTTTTACACGATTCCCTTAATATTAGGTTGGGGAAAAAGTCTTTTCGCATTATAGTATGTATGAACATAAAATAAAATATCTTTGGTTATACTATTTGTATCTGGCTGGTTTTGGTAACATTGAAAGTTTAAATTTTAAAGAACATAATTCCAAATTCAAATTAGGAAAAAGTGTGATTTTCATTTGTTTTTCGTACTGTTAAGATGAGTGAATCTAATGAAGAAATTCGATACGTTTTAAAAGTTTACTACAAAAAAGGAAAAAATGCAACGCAAGCCGCGAAAAAAATTTGCGATGTTTATAGACCCAGTGCAGTGTCTGTGAGAGTAGCACAAATTTGTTTTAAGCGTTTTCAATCCGGAAATTTTGATGCCAAAGATGCACGACGCTCTGGTCGCCCTATCACGGATAAAATGGATGCCATTTTTGAAAAAGTGGAGCAAGATCGGCATATCAGTAGTTACAACGTAGCTGAAGGACTGGGAATTGACCACAAAACAGTTTTGGCTCATTTGAAAAAAACTAGGTACACAAAAAAGCTCCATATTTGGGTACCTCACGAGCTCACTGAAAGAAACCTAATGAACCGTGTACTCATTTGTGATTCTTTATTACGACGTAATGAAACCGAACCATTTTTGAAGAAGCTACTAACTGGAGATGAAAAGTGGATCACGTACGACAAGAACGTGCGAAAAAGGTCGTGGTCAAAGGCCGGTCAGGCTTCACAGACTGTGGCGAAACCCGGGTTCACTCGCAACAAGGTGATGCTGTGTGTGTGGTGGGATTGGAAAGGCATTATTGATTATGAGCTGTTACCACCAGGCAGGACCATCGATTCTGAACTCTACTGCGAACAACTGATGAGATTAAAGCAAGAAGTTGAGAGAAAGCTGCCGGAATTAATCAACAGAAGGGGTGTGGTTTTTCATCATGATAACGCTAGACCTCACACATCTTTAGCCACTCAGCAAAAATTAAGAGAGTTTGGCTGGGAGGTGTTGATGCATCCGCCGTATAGTCCTGACCTTGCACCTTCAGATTTCCACCTGTTTCGGTCTCTTCAGATTCTTTAGGCAGTGTCAGGTTAACATCACGAGAGGACTGCCAAAACCACTTGTCGCGGTATTTTGATCAGAAGTCCCAAAATTTCTATAGCAATGGGATCATGTCCCTACCTACAAGATGGCAGAAAGTTACCGAACAAAATGGTACCTACATACTTTAGATAAATGTAAATAATGTATATTAAAAAATGTTTTGAATTTTCTTAAAAAATGCGAAGAAACTTTTTCCCCAACCTATTATGTCCCCTTTTTTTATCCTTTTCTCGATCAGACCACAACCCTTTGTCGTGGAGCTAGAAATCGATAATGTTGTGGTCATTCTTGTCCTGTTTTACTTCTTACGAATGCTAATATCTTTATAAATATAAGTTTAAATAAATCGGTAAGTAGTTAAGTTTAGTGTTATCAGTAGCAAAAAACACGATCATTGTTTGTTCATTGGATAAATGTAAATATATAAGTACTCAAGTACATTTTTAGACGGCAGTAATACGTCTGCAATCGAATACCTGAATAGCTAATCCTATAAAGAAAACATGATAGAATTTTATAATTTGATTCCTAAATAATTTCTTCTTTGATTTCCTAGAAGTACTAATGGCACCGTTCTATCCTAACCTAACCTTTTTGTTGGGGTAGCTCTAGCTTAGTATTTGCTATTTTTTTTAAAAACCGGGCCTTAAACTACAAAACTTTACAATTACAATTTTAAAAGTTACAAATTTACGTAAATATCACAAGTGCGTGTGCCACGAAACTCTAACCCATACTATCGTAACGGAAAAACCTTATATATATGTAAATTGTGGTGACAAGTCTACAATATTGTAACTCATATATATATATATATATATATTTGTAGTTTCTGTTACGAAATTTTTTCTACAATTTAACAACTTTGTAGAATTGCAGATTTGTAAAGTTTTTTGGTATAGGGCCACGAAAGTTAAAAGAAGTTAATTGAGAAAAAAAAATGCGATAATCATCAATACTTATTATAAAATAAAGTTGCTTTTGTGTCTGTCTGTGTGGCCGCGCTGTTCTTCTAAACTACGCAACGGATTTTGATGCGGTTTTCACCATCATTCAGAGAATTAATTCCGGAAGGTTTATAAGTATTACATTACTAATATTTAATTTATATATAATATAGAAACCATGATGTCTTGTCAAGTCGTAAAAACCGTGCAAAGCAGGGTCGGGTCGCTAGTTACAAGATAAAATAGTTTTAAGAGGATCAATTTACCCCCTATCCCCTTCGTGGTTATTTACATACATATACCCATACGTACTAACAAATACCAAGTGCAGACACAACACAACTAGTATTTCGTACATACATGCACCCCTTGCAAAGGACAGATGGCTACATAGAAACGTATCAGTCTGTCCCCATATTAGTGGACAGACAAAAAGGATCGTGAATTCGATCTCCATTGAGAGCCGTCTAGCAAAAACGTCTTTGGTACAAAAGAGCTCATTCCACATGCGAACGTCAAGGAAGCTCTTACAGTTTTTCAAAGGAATAAAGTGCTAGCTCTTTGTGGGGTAGCCCTCGGTAAACTTGATTTATGGTGCAACCGTCTTCTTAGATTTGTCAGTGCAGGAGATGGGTATGTGAGGACGCAAGTGTTCTTGCTAGTTTTTCTGATTCTGTGATATTTTCTAAAGAGGTTTTAGGGTTTCTTTTCGAATTGGGTATAGAAAAAATATTTTAAGGTTTTGTATCGCAAATATTGTAGTGTTCGACTTGTTTTATAGACAGCTCTGGTTTAATTTTCAAAACCAGTTCACTCATCACATTTTACTCGACTACAAAGTAGGATTATGTTTTTTCTTCGTAAAATGTAGGTTTGTGTGTATGTAGGTAAAACGGCTGTCTTTAAAAGATCGCTTTTAGCTATAAGACACGATGAAACCACTATGTAAAAACACCATGTAACCGCTTTTTCGAAAATCACTGACACTTCTCATGTTCTATTTTTTCACTCCGAGTTCTTTTACTTTTTACTTTTTCTTACAAGAGGCCTTAGTGCCTACCAACTTATCTGTGAAATGGCGAAAATTGGAACTACGGCCGTCATGTTGAAATGTCATTCGATTGTGCCGACGCATCGACGGTGCCGTCCTCTTTCTAATAAATAAATATAAATATGTTTGGACATATCACACAACGCCATCTAGCCCCAAGCTAAGCAACCTAATGCTTGTGTTATGGTAACGAGATGGCTGATAAACTACTTATATACATTTTTTTTTGTAAATACATACATATTATAGATAGAAAAACACCCAGACTCGGAACAAATACTTGTAGGTCGTACAAATATTTGTTCCGTGCGGGAATCGAACCCGCAACATGCTGCGCAGCAGTCAATCGCTCAACCACTGCGCCAACCGTGTCGTCAAAAGCCTTTCTGTTTACAGATAAGTTGGTAGGACTGTACTCGATGGCGTTAACGTAAACTTCAATTTGTACTGAAACTGAATAAGCGCCGTCTGGTGACTATAATGGGAAACACAATTATTCCGTACAAATTGAC
This sequence comes from Cosmia pyralina, assembly GCA_946251885.1. Taxonomy (NCBI): domain Eukaryota; kingdom Metazoa; phylum Arthropoda; class Insecta; order Lepidoptera; family Noctuidae; genus Cosmia; species Cosmia pyralina. Next base: position 1,942,887 of record OX276345.1, read on the forward strand.
GTAAGGTTAACGCATAGAGTATAGTTATAGATTGGGTTAACGTAACATAACGTTAACGTAAACGCGATCGAGTAAGTATAAAAACTCTCACTAAGCCCTCTGTCTACTGTTCTATCCTAATTTTGTCAGTGAAAACTTGTAATTGGCCGTCTTTCACTAATGTCATCCTATCCATAATCTAGCTGTAAGTTTTCGTAAGTTATTAAAATAAAATAAAATAAGACCGCACATTGTGTCACCACTTGTAAAATTTCTACATTTTTGTCTGTATAATTTTTACGGCGAACATTAATAAAGAGTATTCTATCTTCTATCTATCTCTATCTGTATATGTTCTCTAGTAGCATCTGAACGGATAAACATATTTATCTGTTGAGGTATTTATCATTAGTCAGAAACTTTTCTCAGCCATGTGAAAACTCGATCGACTAGTTTCCATTTTTACTACAAAATATCTTGCTGTCAAAAACGGTTTCCCAAGAACGTCCATGGTAATAGGTCTTTACCTATGAAATTGCCGTTTTGTATGTAGAAATTTAGAAAAGAAAGAAAATACGTTTATTTGCGGTAAACATGACGCAAAGGACAACAAAATAAAATAGACAAAGTAAAAAGCAAGTTTTGGGGAAAATATGCGTCACATCTACGCAAAACGAATTTAAACGAATTTTTTTCATGCATTTTTTATTTGTATTAATCGAAGTAATCACCCATGCAATCAATGCATCTTTGCCAACGCAGTTGCAGTTTATTAAAGAAATCAGCTGGACGGGAGGCAACAAATTCTTCAAAGGCATTTTGTACTGCCTCTCGGGTATTGAATTTTTTTCCCGCCAAGAAGTTATACAAATTCTGGAAAAAGTAGTAGTCTGTAGGCGCAAGGTCTGGTGAGTAGGGCGGATGACGGAGAGCTACCAACCCCAGTTCTTGCAACTTGGAAACCGTCTGCTGTGCAGTATGAGGTCGCGCGTTGTCGCGCAGGAGCAGCGGAGACGAGCGATTGACCAATGCTGGTTGGAGATGTGCCAGCTTCTCAATCATTGTGTTCAGTTCTTCACAGTACACATCTGAAGTAATGCTCACCCCGTTTGGTAAGAAGCTGTGATGAATCACACCGGCGCTAGACCACCAAACAGTGACCATCACTTTTCTAGGGGTAAGTTTTCGTTTAGGGCATTGTTTAGGAGCTGAACCAGGATCCAACCAACTTGCTGAGCGCTTGCGGTTATCAAACAGAATCCATTTTTCATCGCAGGTAACAATGCGATTCAAAATTCCTTCATTTGTGTGTCTGTTGAGCAGTGCAAGGCACGTCTCGACGCGTACTTCGCGCTGGCGATCATTGAGTTCGTGGGGCACCCATTTGTCAAGCTTTTTTACCTTGCCAATTTGACGCAAATGGACCAGTATTGTTTTGACGCTAACGTCGAAAGCTGCTGCTAATTCAGCCGTAGATTGTGTATCATCAGCTTCCACAATCGCCTTTAATTCGTCATTGTCGACCAAAGTTTTCGGACGACCGCGAGGTTCATTTTTCAGGTCGAAATTTCCAGAACGGAAGCGAGCAAACCAATAACAAGTGGTGCGTTGGTTTGTAGTGTTAGCTCCGTAAACGTCGTTGATGTTGCGTGCCGCTTGTGCCGCGTTGCTGCCACGACGGTACTCATATTCTATAATTACTCGAATTTTTAACGTATCCATGATGACGAAAGAGATTGAAATGCGATGAAAATGTAACACTAATCAATAAACAAATGACTACTTTTGGGAAAAAAAAATCCATGTTTTTAAAATAAAATTAATTTGAAATTAGAATTCTTAGCCAAACAAAAATTATTTTGATTTGAAATGGCCAGTACTGCAGAACGGCAATTTCATAGGTAAAGACCTAATATAATTCAGCACAAAAAACATTATTCAAAATCTAAGCTTTTATTCTTCAAATTTAGAATGTTGATTATATAAAATGTTTATAATGTTTATAAAATGGTAAACAAAGTTCGATTCGACTGTACAAGTGGAAATGAGGCTTGTTCTTTTATGTAGACGGGACAAAATTGAGAAAGTTTTATTTAGAACTCTGCAGGTGAGTGATTTCAAGGATTTTTATTATCCTAAAGGAGAACTTTTTTTTTTTTTTTAATTGAGTTTTGGTGAGAAACTTTATGTTTGATTTAAATAACTCTGTTTTGTGTCACAATATAATATAACACAAAACAGAATCATCGAAGTTATACGTATAGTTTATGAGGTCAATTTCACCCAGCTGAAATATCCACACAATGGTTTTGCTAGGCGGTGCCTACACCAATAGTAAATTTGCGCAATAAGATTGAATCAGCCCTTGCACTCAAACAAACCATCAAGATATTTATTTTCAAGCACTAACATCGATGGCCCATCAGCTCCAATGTCATCGCGTGAGTAAGCTCTACCTAGAGTAAATATACTTAGTAAAATATTGCGCAATACTGATGCAATGAAAAAGTTTCTATCTATATTCCTGATATATTAACTGTACTTCTTGTATCCAAAAGCCTCCCTTTCCCTTTTCCACACAGGTATGTCCACTGCCATTGTGGGCCAGTCCTTCTGGTCGGAGTCACGTTCATCCCTCCAAAAAATCAATCACCTCTGAAAAATATTTTAAATGCAATAAAATTAAAAATCGCTGAAAGACAGGTCAAAAACATTGTGTATTAATATTTTAGGTGGCCGGCCAAAGGATTATTTCTGCCCACTGACATGTATTCCTGGAGTCTACTAATTAATTTAATAATTATGGTTTCTTATTGCTTGCTTGCTTGCAGGGGCTCGCTAAATAATAACAGCCGCATGGATCGATCGAAGGTTAATTTACTCCTGCCGAGGCTAGTTCGTGGATAGGTGACCATCCGTTACATATCGAGCGCCCTCCGTGCCTCGGAAAGTACGTTAAACCGTTGGTCCCGGCTGTCATTTATAGAACTTTGACAGTCATTACGGGTAGTCAGAAGCCTGAAAGTCTGACAACCAGTCTTAATAATATCGTATTACCCAGTAACTGGATTGAGGAGGTCAGATAGGCAGTCGCTCTAAGTAAAATACTGGTATTTAGCCGCATCCGGTTAGACTGGAAGCCGACCCCAATATAGTTGGGAAGGCAGGTAGATGATGAGCATTTGATTTAGAACAATGTGTAGGACTCAAAATGGGTACAGAACGAATTTAAACTTCTCTTCACCCTTTTAAAATAATAATACAAATCGGAATCGAATGAAATATTTAAATGATTTCCCCTTTAATCTACTTAAATTGAATATTAGTAGTCACTTAAAAATATTAGAATTCCGCACCTATCTTCCGGAAATTATTATTGGAAGTTTATGTACTTTTCCCAGAAGACGGGCCGATGACCTTGTGAAGGCCGGGGGAATTTGGTGGATGTGAGAATCACAGGACCGATCGATGTGGCAAGGTTTGGGAGAAGCCTCTGTCCAGCAGTAGACGCCTTTCAGCGGAAATAATGATGAAGATGATGTACCTAAGGTTTTGGTCTAAGTGACATGATTGAGAAGGTAGCTACGTAATTATTAAATGCACCTGCATACTTCATGTGCAGTGATAATAACTTTGTCGGACTGTGATAAGTGATAAAGAAATAAAAAGATCATAATAATGCATTATAGGTAGGTGGTATTGATATCTTATCTAGATGGACTCCTTACGTGTCGATTTATTAACTCCTTAAATGTCAGAAACACCCCATGTGCGCGTAAGGAAATACCAATAAAAATCCTTTATAAAATAGGTATACAAGCGTATATCATATAGATATAAACGTAAAATACCATCATCCGATGGCGACCGCGGGCTTACAGTAGTTGTGAACCTATGGGGTTCGCAACTACTGGGGGTACACATTGACATAAACCTATGGGGTTCATAAATTAATACTTTTTTTTTTTTTTTGTGGATGGGAAATCATCAAATGACTACTCCCGCTCTGGGCAGAGCGGGAGGGCGTGTCAGACTTTTACTGACTAAAACCCATCCGTGTTTCTTCAGTTGCCCGTGCCAGGGCCACGGTATCTCGTTCGAACTACCCGCGACCCCGGCGGCATCGGCCCAACTGACCCCGTCACTGCTGACATCTCTTTGAGGCGCGCGTGGAACACAACGCGCCGTCGACCCGGGCCTGGTCCTTACCGGACGGCGAGCAGCCCATTACTCGTCGTCCGCAAGCCCGCGCCTACGGTGGCCGGGAATCGGCGATAGATTCCCGCCGCCCAGGGCGTCTCCTGCGGCGGCTAGGGGTGCGAGGGCGCGCCTGTTGCCTCTGCCTCACGCGTTGCGCCTCCTCCTTTGCGAGCATTACTGCTTCGCAGAAGGAGTGACGGCCTCCCATGCACTCTCGCTCCGCACCATGGCCTGGACCAGGTTTGAACGCGAGAGATCGCCGCCGCCGATCGCCTCCGTGAGAACACGGCGGTGCTCCGCCCGAGTCGGGCAGACCTCCACTGTATACTCCACCGTGTCCTCCGGGCGATCCACACAATGATGACACCCGGGCGTTTCCTCCCGCCTTATCCGAAACAGGAACCTCCCGAAACAACCGTGTCCGGTGAGGACCTGCGTCAGGCGGAAGGTGAGGACGCCGTGGCGCCTCTCCAACTACTCCTCAAATCCCTATTTGAGGAGCGAGAGTGCATGGGAGGCCGTCACTCCTTCTGCGAAGCAGTAATGCTCGCAAAGGAGGAGGCGCAACGCGATAAGTCCCCTGACTTATCGCTGCAATTGTGGCAAGCCCAGCGCTGGGTTGCGACAATCGCACTCTCCATGTCGCCATGAGATCCCGCCGGAGCTCTGTCCGCTGTACCGTGATTTCTCACGGCAGCGGAGTTACGCCCCGGCGTTTCGCCTCCTCGCGCCACTCCCACACGTGCGCGAAGACTTTTGCCTCCAGATCCCATGGCGGTAATCCGGCAAGGAGGCTCGCCGCCTCACAGGAGACCGTGCGGTATCCCCGGACTAGCCGGATGGCCATGACCCTCTGGGACGCGTTCGACCGGCGGGCCGGTCGCAGCCTCAAGGAACGCGCCCACACCGGTGCTCCGTGAAGGGCCATGGACCGCACGACCCCCGCGTAAAGCCTCCGGCAGGAGGCGTTTGGACCCCCCAGATTGGGCAGGAGCCGCTTCAATGCAGCCCCGGCCCGCTCCAGTCTGGGAGCCAAACGTCGGAAATGCTCCACGAAGTTCCACCGGTTGTCGAGGACGAGTCCCAGGTACGTAATCGTCGACTCGACCCCGATGTGAACCCCTCCTACCGTTATTTGGGGACCCGACGGTGACGCGTTCCGAGGATCATGAAAACACATGACCTCGGACTTGTGCAGGGCTACCTCGAGTCCCAACTGCCGGATCTTCTCTACGATTGTCGCAATCCCACGTGTCGCTAGTTCGGCCGCCACCTGATGCGACCTCCCTTGCGCCAGGACCAGCGTGTCGTCAGCGTAATATACAACGCTGACGCCGCTAGGGAGGTCGGCGCGCAGCACCCAGTCGTACCCGATGTCCCACACATGTGGCCCCAGGACCGATCTCTGTGGGACGCCGCACGACATCTCTCGCCGGTTCCACTCTCCCTGATGACCGGGGTAGATGACGGCCCTGTCCGTTAAATAGGCCTCCACCACTCGACAGAGGTACGAGTAGGTTGGCATCCGGTGATACCGGAGTACCTCCCTGATGCAACTCCAGGGCAGAGTATTGAAGGCATTGGCGAAGTCTAGAGACACTGCCACGACGACCCCACCCCGAGCCACAGCTTCCCCCGTCGTAAGGGCTCGCACGCGCATGATGGCGTCCACCGTAGAGCGCCCCCTGCGGAAACCAAACTGGCTCTCCGCCAGATCCGGCCCCTCCTGCACCAGCCACCCGACGAGGCGGTCTACAATGACTCTTTCAAAGAGCTTGCCCACCTCGTCGAGCAGCACGATGGGTCGGTAAGCAGACGGAGAGTCCGCAGGGCGCCCCGGCTTCTTAATGAGGACCAGTTTCCCTGTCTTCCAACAAAGTGGGAACTGGCCCCTCTCCAAGCATGCGCTTAGGTGCCCCCCTTGTCGAGGCCTGAGAGCCTCAAAGGCCAGAACCCAGGCTCTTCCTGGCCCAGAACCCAGGCTCTTCCTTGCGGCAAAGTTGTGCCAGAAAGCCTTTTATACCGTTACAGATTATATTGTGGACAAAAAGGCTTGGGATTGAGCTGCCTTAATATTTTTTTACACACTGAGTGTTTTTTTTTGCTAACTTGATTTTTAATACACATTTAATTTACATTGATGGATTTTATAAACTACACAATAATACATAAACTCAAACTCAAACTCAAACTCAAAGCATTTATTTCAAATAAACCAATTACAGGCACTTTTGAATTGTCAATGGGTCGGTCAGTCAGAAAGATGAAGCTAGTTGCCCATTCCAAAGCGTAGTAGATCCCTATGGAGAAGAACGGGCAAGAAACTCCACGGACACTCTTTTAAATCATAATATTTTACAAAATATTGGTTACATCGTTCAAGTTGAAAATATACATGTGAGAACAATGTAGAAAGACGTGCACGTTAAAAAGCGTCCGTAATAAAAAGATAATAACTAAAACAACTAAATTAAATATTAAAATTAAAAATAAGCCATGGCAGCTAAGAGACGACCAGTCCCAACTGACGGCGCCCGTTCACGAACATGACATAAAATAAAATAATTTTATTTTGGATAATTAAAGATCCGTATATTGTTAGTAACAGGATTAGAACTTACAACACTATTGTTAGTAACTTTAGCTAAAGACAAATTAAAGACAAGAGACAGTTAATGACATGACTGGACACAACAAGAAATGGACACTATGGTATCAGCCTTCTCACAAACTGTATTATTATAGCAGAGGAAGTGTCTGCCACCACAGCCTTCAGGGTACTATTGCGACTGCCCCTTATTCTGCTCAAGAGTGAGGCCGTTTTTTTGCGGATAATCGCATGAAATCCATCGGTATGGGTTACCGCGAACATTTCCGAGGCACTGCAATAACGAGGCAGTCGCAACAGCATCCTAAAAACATTATTGTATTGGACGCGTAGGACATCCAGCGATCTTTTCGAATAGTTGACTTAAAGATTACCGGTGTAAAAACTCGGACAATAAGCTTTAAAAAGCGTAAACTTTACTTGGTCAGTACACCGAGCAAATCTTCGGGCCAACATATTAACCTGACCGCCAGCGCCCTACGCTTCCTCTCAATGTCACCATGATCACTGAAGTCTTCAGTAAGGAAATGCCCATGATATTTAAACTTAGTAACTCTACGTAATGGCGTACCGCTAATGGCAAGTTCGAGTGTACTTTCCCGGCACCTACCGGCGAGCCCAAAGACATGTATTCACATTTTTGTTTTCATTATAGACCAGTCCATGTGAAGCAGCATAGGTGTGACACACCTTTAGCAACTCCAAGATCGCCTGCGGTGACGGACCCAGCAGCACCATATCATCCGCATAACTGATGTTGTTGCAACTAACACCATTTACCCTACGTCCGACACGCATGCTGCTGAGCTCAGCAATTAGGTCGTTAACATATAGATTGAAGAGCCGGGGAGACGACAAATCCCCCTACCTTACCCCGCACTCCAATCCATATGATTCCGAGAGCGCATTAGACCATCTAACACAGTTTGTCTGGCTCCGATACCAAAACTGCAATACACTGAGCAGTTCCTCCGGTATACCTCTACTCCTCAATTTACTCCAAAGCACGTCATAAGAAACGAGATCGAAAGCCTTGGAGAGATCAAGGAAGCATGCGTACACCGGCGTCTTACGGTCAGTGTAGTATTTGATAGTATGCTTGACACTTAGGATAGCACTTTCGGTTGATAATCCAGGACAAAACCCAAATTGTTCATCATACAACTTAACACATTTAGCCAAATAAGAGTCAAGCACACTGTCCAACACCTTAGCCGTAACAGTTGCAAGAGAGATTGGGCGATAATTGCTTATGTCCGAGATGTCTCCTCTCCTACTATTCTTTACAATGGGTACTACAATGGTCTTGTTTAAGTCTGCCGGTAAATATGAATGGCTGAGACACATTGTATAGAACAAGGACAGGATCAAGAACAATGACATGAATATTTACGTTGTAAAGTATTATATTATTTTAATTATTGTGAATGTGAAGATTATGTGGGTCATTGTTTTTTTTTTTCTCTCGTTTAGTTTTAATCATGGTGTGGCAGCTTGAGTAATTTATCGGGCCTACCTCCCTAAGGTTGGAGTTGAGCTGCACGATTATCAGCAAATGCGTGCACTGACTGGACAGGTCCACTCAATCTGTGTGGTTCTTTCCTCAAATAACTATTTCAGACACCAATCTACATGGTCTTCATAATGATCTGACCAAGATCATGTCTGGACTTTAAAATAGACTGTGACCTCTATGTTTGTTTCAGCCTTTCTTCTCAGAGTAGTCAGATAGGAAACTCCGACTTCATCTAGTTTTTAAAAATATGATTGACGTATAAAGCTGTTGTTTGTACAAACCTACTTGCAGAATTAAAATCATTTATTATTTAACCTTCAGTATGATAAGTGGTAAGTAGCTTTATGATTTTATTTAACCACGTAGGTATGTGGTTAAAGAAAATCATAAATCTACTAACACACCTGCAACAACAAAGGGATAAGCAGAGCTGAAATCGCGAGCTTGTCACCATTAAATTGGCTGAAACTCAACCTCCGGACTGTTATCTACTGACAAATCCTAAGCAAAAATCCAATGATCCTGCCCAGAGCTGGGAATTCAAAGTATTCAGAAATCCCGCTTCACCAGCGAGGCAGCCTTCTTCCTTAGCTATAACATAAATGTTTAAATAGTTTCCAATCCACAGCGCTTTACATTACAACACTACCTTCTCCTCAACAAAATAGATTTGAAATCAAATTCAATTTCCGATCAATCAAGAAATCACCACACTATCTCGCTGTGAAATCAACTGTTCAGCAAATCAGTTTAAAAAAAATACACAATTTCAACTCACATATTTTTTTTTCGTATACTAGTTCATGGTACAACCCCTAAGCGAATTTCGGAGGGTTATAAATTCGCCGTTGCTCGGAAACGGGTCGGTGATGAGATAGCTCGGTGAAATTAAAATGTAACAAAATAAATCATGGCGCAGTGAGCGCCCTTGCCCTCGGGCTCGTGTGAGATACAACATAAATTCGTAGCGAGACAGTTTGCAACTAACTTAAATTGCTCGGAGATATTTTAGGAGCGCTGCTGTATGGTTCTTGTATGTCAGAAATAGTGTGAATTTATTTTCTGTACTTATTTTAGAGGTTGGCCCTTCAAAGGTTGATTCATAATGTTTATAGACACGACACATTCTAGTGAACAAACTGTACGCTATACTGACCGGTGAGCGTACTATTTCAGTAAAATGCCACTTTTTTATCGAATAAATTTACTTTAAAAAAAGTAAAAACCGACTTCAAAACCAAAAATTAATAAAATAAGTTTCATAAAACACTTGTCAGCTTCTGAAGTCGGTGTCTTCAATTCTTCAATGCACTTTAGCTTGACACCGACTTCAGAAGCTGTTAAGTAAATTATGAAAGTTATTTTATTCGTTTTTGGTTTTGAAGTCGGTTTTTACTTTTTTTAAAGCAAATTTAGTTGAATATACAATTACATAAGTAGGTAAGCCCAAGTCGAACGAAAACAAGAATCATCAAAATCCGCTTAGAAATGCCGGAGATACAGTGCATTTATGCATATAACTTTGTACATAAGAATAATTACATAATTTATTATATAGTCAAACCTTTCTGAAAGTGTTTAGATCACGTTAGTGAAAGAATTATCGAAATTGGTTCATTCGTTTTTGAGAAAATCGCGGACAACATACATACATACTTACATACATTCATACATACATACGGGTCGAATACAGAACCTCCTTTTTTGAAGTCGGTTAAAAATAATCAAAAACAAAGTGTAAAAGACTACCATAATTATCAGTTGGTTCTACTTTAAAATCCAGACGGATATAGATTGGTGTCTTCATTTCGGTAAGATAAGACAATCTTACCACAATATGCACCGCGTGAGGCTATGATATGACGTCAAATCTGCACCGCATGAGGCTATGATACGACCTCAAATCTGCGCCGCATGAGGCTTTGATACGACCTCAAATCTGCACCGTATGAGGCTATGATACGACCTCAAATCTGCACCGCATGAGGCTTTGATACGACCTCAAATCTGCACCGTATGAGGCTTTGATACGACCTCAAATCTGCACCGCATGAGGCTTTGATACGACCTCAAATCTGCACCGCATGAGGCTTTGATACGACCTCAAATCTGCACCGTATGAGGCTATGATACGACCTCAAATCTGCACCGCATGAGGCTTTGATACGACCTCAAATCTGCACCGCATGAGGCTTTGATACGACCTCAAATCTGCACCGCATGAGGCTTTGATACGACCTCAAATCTGCACCGCATGAGGCTTTGATACGACATCAAATCTGCACCGCATGAGGCTTTGATACGACCTCAAATCTGCACCGCATGAGGCTATGATACGACCTCAAATCTGCACCGTATGAGGCTATGATACGACCTTAAATCTGCACAGTGTGAGGCTATGATACGACCTTAAATCTGCACAGTGTGAGGCTATGATACGACCTCAAATCTGCACCGTGTGACGTTATGATACGACCTCAAATCATCAACAATTTACGGAATTATTACAGAGAAACCATACAGAAACACAATTAAAGTCTCATGTGTCTGTTATGAGAGGTTTCACGCCACGAGATGGCGCAACTGTGTCAAGGGGTCTTCCATTTCGACAGTGAATGTAAATGAAGCACCATTGCCCTTCATTTCAATTGTCCGCGCTTTAACTTATGGGCTTCATACATGGTGGCAGCACCAGCAGGCTGACACTATGTTCGTGCTATTCTTCTTTTTTTTTTTTTTAATTAAGGAAATCCTTTTATTAACGCATATTTACACTTCATAATATTTTATTGTTCTCTACCTAAAATATAAATTATGTATTTACTTATTTTTAATCAGGATTTTGATAAACAACCTCCTTTAATGGTAGCTAATTGATTTACTTATAAGGGTTTTTATTTAAATAAATGTAGGGTAAAATTAAATACAAAATTTTACAAATTTTTGGTTCGTCATAAAATAGTTTACTTTTTAAATTGTGAAAATATTAATATTATTTGAAGCAATAGCTTTTAATGTTGTTTCTCTTTACAGGTTAATACCTAAATAATAATAATTTGTACTTATGTATAGAAGTAAGTTGTGTGTGCTTTTGTAAATCATTCTTATCTTAAAAATAAAATTTCTCTTTACAGAGCAACAACTTGGCTTTTTGTTTCAATAAACAACATATTACATGAATATAAAATATATGATGATTTTTATCATTCGTTTCATTCATTTGTTCATCATTCAGACATGAGCATGACTAAAGAAAATAATAGGGGTTAAAGTATGAAATTGCCGTTTATTGTATTAGGAATTTCGAATTGACATAGAACCTTCATGGTTTGAGATTTTTGAGTGAAGCTTTTTTCACATGGTACCTACCTATGAAGTTCGTCTTTTAAAAAATGTGCAACATTTGATTATCGACTTTCAGTTGTTTTTTTTATTCAGCTTAGACAAGAAAGATGGATACTTCGAAAATTCGAGTTATTTTTGAATACAAGTTCGGACGCGGAACTAACGCGGCAGAAACAGTTCGCAATATCAATGTTGCGTTTGGAGAGGGGACTGCACCGTGCGATTTTGGTTTAAACGCTTTCGTGATGGAAACTTTGATTTGAAGAACGAACCACGTGGAAGACCGCCCACACAGGTGAATAACAATGAATTGAAAGAGATGGTGGAAGCCGATCCAAGCAAAACTACCCAGGAATTAGCGGCATGGTTTAACCTTAGCAACAATATTGACTCATTTGTGTCAAATCAATAAAATAAAAAAATATGAGAAATGGGTGCCTGATGATTTGACTGTTCTGCAGAAAGAAACGCGTGTTGAAACTTGTGTTGCCTTGTTGAATCGATACAGAAATGAAGGAATATTGGATCGAATTGTGACATGTGATGAAAGGTGGATTCTTTACGATAACCGTAAGCGAAAAATGCAATGGCTGACCCCAGGTCAAACGCCGCAACAGTGTCCTAAAGCAAAGCTTACCTACCAATAAAAAGGTAATGGTAACTGTTTGGTGGTCTCAGCATGGTGTTATTCACTATAGCTTTCTCCGATCTGGTCAAGTAATAACGGCAGATGTCTACTGTGCCAAACTCCGAACAATGATAGCAAAACTAGCAGTGAAACAGCCCCGAATCATGAATCGATCTTCACCATTATTGCTCCATGATAACGCGAGACCTCATACAGCACGAGAAACCGTTTTAACTCTACAGGAACTGCAATTAGAAACCATTCGTCACCCTCCGTATTCGCCAGACCTTGCTTCAACGGACTACCATTTTTTTCGTGATTTGGACAATTTTCTACGTGATAAAAAGTTTTCTTCTCAGGAGGCAGTAGAAAATGCTTTCACACAGTTTGTCGAATCTATTGATGATATGACCTTCCTATTAGATGGCAGCAATGTATAGATAATAATGGTAATTATTTTGATTAAATAAATATGTTAAATAAAAAAAAAAACTAATTTCAATTTTTCAGTACAAATCGGCAATTTCATACTTTAACCCCAATATATCGGATAGTGCAATTTTATGCCTTAAGCAGACTGTCCAATATTATACAGACAGAAAGACTCCTGTCATAGCATGTTTCTTGGATTTATCGAGGGCTTTCGACCTGGTCAATTATGACCTGCTCTGGCATAAGCTTTCTCACGATACTGCTGTCCCGGCTGACGTGATATCACTGTTTAGATATTGGTACAGAAGTCAAAAGAATACAGTCAAGTGGGCAGGCTCTTATTCTGACATGTATGGGTTGGATTGTGGGGTCAGGCAGGGGGGTCTGAGCTCCCCACGGCTTTTTAACCTTTATATGAACAAACTGATAGGTAGGCTCAGTAGCACTAAAATCGGTTGTCACGTGGACGGTGTGTGCGTGAACAACATCAGCTACGCTGATGATATGGTGCTGCTGAGCCCATCTATTGGTGCAATGAGAAGGCTTCTTAAAATTTGTGAAAATTATGCAGTGGCTCACGGGCTCAAATATAATACCGATAAGAGTGAATGGTTGGTTTTTAAATCGGGTACTTTAACCTACCAACAGCTGCCTGAACTCTCACTCTCTGGGTCTCTTTTAGGTCGGGTTACGAAATTTAAGTATTTGGGCCATTGGGTCACTGAGGACTTGTAAGATAATGTAGACATAGACAGGGAGCGCAGGTCGCTGGCTGTCCGTTGCAACATGTTGGCCCGTAGGTTCGCACGCTGTACAGATTCCGTTAAGATAACGCTTTTTATGGCCTTCTGCCAGTCGTTTTACACGTGCAGCCTGTGGACCAAGTATTCCCAGCGGGCATACAGCGACCTGCGTGTACAGTACAATAACGCATTTAGGGTGCTTTTGGGGTTGCCGTGGCGATGTAGCGCGTCAGGGATGTTCGCGGAAGCGTGCGTTGACGGGTTCGCCGCGATCATGCGAAAGCGATGCGCTTCCATGATGGCGCGCTTGCGCTCCTCCCCCAATGGCATCCTGAATGTATTTTCTGATCGGTGGGACTCTCCCCTCTTACGAAGGTGGGTAAGAGTTCAGACACACTTGTCCGGGTAGGCTGGTGCACCATTGAACTACTCGTTCAGTGGTGCACTGGTTTATTTGGTCAGGTGTGGTTTAATTTTATATTATTTCAATGTAATACTAACATTAGGCTAAGTTATACTACTACTAACATTATATGGATTTATCTGAATTAAAATATTTGAATTTGAATTTGAAATATCCGCTTTGATACTTCTGATGGATGCCCGGAACTGACGTCTCACTGTTGCCACCTAGTGAACTTAATTTCAGAAAAACACACAGCAACCCTGCTTAGCGTAAAAATACATTCCTGCTATGCTCCTTCACAAAGAGTAGTACAATAATCTACCAGATAGGCTAAGTGAGACTTGTCGGGAGGTGTTGGAGAAACCCTTAAAACCCTAAAAAAAATACTTTAATTCTGGCTAAACCCTAAGGAATATGCTTTAATTTATAAAATACTAGCTGCGCCCCGCGGTTTCACCCGCGTGGACCGAGATAAAAAGAAGTCTATGTGTTAATTCAGGGTATAAGCTTTCTACATACCAAATTTCATCTAAATCGGTCTAGTCGTTTGAGCGTGAAGAAGTAACAAACATACACACACTCACAAACTTTCGCCTTTATAATATTAGTGTGATATAAGTTCTGTGAAAGCAGCACCTGTTAATTTTAACAACTTTAATTAAACTTAACGTTAATTTTAAACCATAATTACGTAAGAACATGTTATATTAAACTCGGGAAATGTGTTACATGTTTTATTAATACCTGTATAGCCTAAAGAAAGGGCTTTCTTGTCTCGTAAAGTCAGAGGAATTAATTCTTAAGCAAATTGACTGCCAAATTATTGTCCGTATATTTAAATCAAACAAATCTCATTCTTATACAGTTGTATGAAATGCCAATCAATCTGCCTAGCATTTTCCCAACTATGTTGGGGTCGGCTTCCAGTCTAACCGGATGCAGCTGAATACCATTATTTTACATGGAGCGACTGCCTATCTGACCTCCACAACCCATTAACTGGGTAATACGATACCCCTTGGTAAGACTGATTGTCAGACTTTCGGGCTTCTGACGACCCGTAACGACTGTCAAAGATCCACGAAAGACAGCCGGGACCAACGGCTTAACGTGCTTTCCGAGGCACGGAGGAGTCTCGCTATGTAAAGATGTTCACCCATCCACGGACCAACCCCGGCAAGCGCAGCTTAACCTGATGGATCGACCCGTGCGGCTGTTATTACTTAGCCACGAGCTCCTCGAGTTATTACTTAGCCACGAGAGTTGTATGAAATGCCAATACAACAACAAATTGATGTAAGATATCAATTTGCTTAACAATTATTTTCCCTGACTGTACCTACCCAGGGCTGTTAAAGAATGAAAATTAAACTTAGATTTAGAAAACCTGATATAAATTCTCTGATTATGAACTCACTGGAAACCTGAAAATACCCGATCATTGTTTCCTATGATGAAAAACATAAAAAAAAACCGTTTCTCTTCCCTTGTCTCCGAAGTTTGCATAGAGAAAAATCTGAAATTATTCTATGTGATAGAAGTTTATGTAAAAATTACAGGAAAAATAATACTATGTCTCTATATAGCACACTTTTTCAGAAATAGGAACGGAACCCTCGTTGCGCGAGTCCGACTCGTTCTTCACCGGTTTTTTTTTTAATTTAAAAAATTTTAGCTTCTGTCCTGATTAACTTTTTTTTTGGGACTATTGGTGCACCCCTGCCTTACCAATCGGGGAATTTAGGTCTGATGTTATGTTATGTTAATCGTTTTTTTTTTTTGTTTACATTGCAAGGCTCGCGTTTGACCTATCTCACTTGATGACAAGTGATGGTGTGCTCGAGGATGGTGTACATCAGCCTTAAATATTCCCACTGCTACGACACAGCTCCTCCCTTTGAGGGAATGAGCTGTAAATTAACCACGCGAGCCCAGTGCGGGTTGGTAGATGTCACATGTCTTCGAATTTTTTCCTCACGATGTTTTCCTTCACCGTTTTTAGAGTGAAATTATTTACTCAAAGTAAAGCGCCTGCCTTCGTTCAGACCCAAGACCGAAAGTCAGGGCCGTTACCACTTGGGCACGCCACAATTGCGGCGATAAGTCCCCTCTTTGAGGAGTGGTTGGAGAGGCGCCACGGCGTCCTCACCTTCCGCCTGACGCAGGTGTTCACCGGACACGGTTGTTTCGGGAGGTTCCTGTTACGGATAAGGCGGGAGGAAACACCCAGGTGTCACCATTGTGTGGATCGCCCGGAGGACACGGTGGAGCATACAGTGGAGGTCTGCCCGGCTTGGGCGGAGCACCGCCGTGTTCTCACGGAGGCGATCGGCGGCGGCGATCTCTCGCGTCCAAACCTGGTCCAGGCCATGGTGCGGAGCGAGAGTGCATTGGAAGCCGTCACCTCCTCCTGCGAAGCAGTAATGCTCGCGAAGGAGGAAGCGGAACGCGTGAGGGAGAGGCAACAGCCGCGCCCTCGCGCCCCTAGCCGCCGTAGGAGACGCCTTGGGCGGCGGGAATCGATTGCCGATTCCCGGCCACCGTAGGCGCGGGCTTGCGGACGACGAGTAATGGGCAGCTCGCCGTCCGGTAAGGACCAAGCCCGGGTCGACGGCGCGTTGTGTTCCATGCGCGCCTCAAAGAGATGTCAGCAGTGACGGGGTCAATTGGGCCGATGCCGCCGGGGTCGCGGGTAGTTCGAAAGAGATACCGTGGCCCTGGCACGGGCAACTGAAGGATCATGGGTAGGTTTTAGTCAGTAAAAGTCTGACACGCCCTCCCGCACTGCCCAGAGCGGGAGAAGTCATTTGATGATTTCCCATCCACAAAAAAAAAAAAAAAAAGGGCCGTTACCACTAGGCCACCACTGCTCACGAGGCCACCACCGCTGCTGACGACGCTGAATGCTTGCATAAAAATAACCTATTCACTCTCGACTTCAAGTCGATAGTGAATAGGTTATTTGTGACATTTGTTTTGTTATTTGGTTTTGAATTATGTTATTTATGTAATATGTTTAGTTTAATGTTGAGTTTTACCTGTTAATTACTGTCATTGGCGCAAGCCGTTTTAATTAGTTATATTTATAAATAAATAAATAATTAAATAAATAAATAGGTTTATCTGTGACAGCCAGGTGAAAGCTGTCAGGGAACGTTACAAAGACATCAGGAATTGGGCCTCTTAGAAAAAAGTTTTAGCGCTTACCTAGATAATCACTAAGCTGTTTATCGGCTGTTTATCGGCTCATTACAGGATAAAGTTTAATTAATAATATACAAATTAAATGAATGTTTGTGAAAGTTCTTAAACTTTATACAATTATGTGATAATAGGTACCTACTAGATAATAATAGATTACAGATTATAATGATACTATAAATGTTATAATAAAAGAATATAATGATGATATAATACAATACAATTTAATATAAATATTTAGTAATGTAATAACATTCTAGACTTAACATTTATATTTAAGAATGTTCTAATTAATAATGTTACAGACACAATATTCTAGTTTTAAGTTATCTTGCCGCGCCCCAACGGGGTTATGTACCTACCCATTAGTTGTAAGCAAAGCCTGTAACTGTGTGTACATTGTGCAATAAATAAATAAAATAAAAATAAAAATATCCTTTACCATAATACAAATCCCAATGTTGTCCAATGTTGTTAGTCACGTGGAAACTGCAACGTGAATCACTGCATTCGTAGATTAAGGCAAACTATAAATACTATGCATTTAGCTGGAGTTTTCAGTGATCAAAATGGATTCGCCGCGGTCGATACAAACGTTCATGTTTATGGATTTCGGGTCTGAAAAGGGTGACACAAACAAACTTACTGAAGTGAGCCTGTTGGCTGCACCCCGCGTTCTGTATCTTGATCCGAACGCGGAAGAACCAACTGCTAAGCTGACAATGGATTTAAGGCATGGGTTTAATTTGAATCATTACAGTGCGATCAATGATTTCATAAACCTACAACAAAAACCCGTGTGCCTCGTTTCCCATAACGGAAAAGGGTTTGATTTCCCCATACTCAAGCGAGAGCTTCAGGCGTTGAATGTCAGTTTATCTGATGATGTTTTATGTGCTGACAGCCTATACGCTTTTTTTGACATACTTGAACATTCAAGTGATGATGATGTGCAACCGCATGTATTTAGAGGAAATGCTGTAAGACGTATTTATTATCAAGGTTACAATAAACCAGATGTCAAATACATGCTAGGGCACATATATGATCGAGTGGTGATATTCCCGCCTGTCGTGCCGCATCCGCCTGAAAATGATAACATCATGAACTTCAGGATATCACGTAAATTGGGCGAAAAATTTTTGGTCTGGACAGATCAAGTGCAACGCGAGTTTACCAATGTTCAAGCTGAGGAACTGGAAAAATTCTATAAATAGTCTGCTACTGAAATGTGATGCTGACTAGGATCGTTTGTTGCGTTTTCACTGAAAATTCCCTGCTTATAAAGTAATACAAGATTTATCTCCAAATGTAAAGATAATTAAGAAAAAGGAAAGCATAAATTATGCATAAAAACCATACAAAAATTTCACCATAACCATGCAAAAATCAGCCGTAAATTCGAGGAATTCCGTGTGGATCATCAATTTGAAGATCGAAGTGTTCACCCATAGTGTTAAGCACCCAAGGTAGTGTTGTTAAATGAAATGATGCTTTTTTGAAAAATGTATTCAACTATAGACCTAGTAAATAATATTAAGTTAATAGGCACCTAATTATTAAAAACACATCTCTATTGTGCTATCAATAAACCCTGCACAAAAATTATTATCTGTTTTTGAGATGAGATAGATAAATGCCACAATAAAAATGTGTTTTCAATAATTACCTATTAAATTGATATTATTTATTAGTTTGCTAATTGATTACATTTTTATAAAAGCATCTTTTCATTAAACATGCTTAAAAAGTTGGTCCAGTTTGAGCGAGAGAGGTGACAAAACGAAACTTTCTGTTCACGTTCTTATTTCTGTTTTAGTTTTCAATATTTTTGTTGGTAGGTATACTGGCATCAAGTTCTTCTAACTTAACAGACAGTTGCTGCTGGGGAGTTTGTTGCGCCACTTCTTCTCCACTAGGAAGTGGTGAAGGGTGGGCGTTTTCGGGGACTGTCTTATATGTATAAGTCATTAAACTTTTGTTTATTTTAATTACTTCATTTCTTTATCAGTTGGTAACACAATATGTAACTTTAAAAACAAATAACGTCTGTGGTTTTATGTGTGTTTCATTTCATCTCTATATAATAGTAGGTATTTTAGCATGTAAATTACTATGCATGTAATTAAGGAACATTAAATGTTAGCATTTCAAGCATTATACTTCTTTCATTTTAATCTCCTGAATGCCCAACAGTACAAGCCAATGTTCAACTTGAGGACCTTGCCAATTTTTCGCAGTTTTCAGTGATCAAAACGGTGTCGCCGCGGCGGATACAAACTTTCGTGTTTATGGATTTCGTTGTTACTGAAGTGAGCCTGTTGGCTGCACCCCGCGTTCTGTACCTTGATCCGGACAAAGAAGAACTAACTGACAGACTGGCGATATGGGTTTAATTTGAATACTTACAATATGATCAATAATTTCATAAACCTACAACAAAAACCCGTGTGCCTCGTCTCCCATAACGGAAACAAGTTTGATTTTCCCATACTCAAACGAGAGCTTCAGAAGTTGAATGTCAGTTTATCTCATGATGTACGAGTACTATGTGCTGACAGCCTTTACGCTTTATATGATATACTGGAAAATAAAGATTAGGGGAATGCTGTAAGACCAATATTTCATGAAGGTGCAGATAGACCAGATGCCTCATATATACAAGTGGACATATATCACCGAGTGGTGACAAACCCGCCTGTAGTGCCGCGTACTCCTGAAAATGATTACATCATGAACTTCAGGATATCACGTAAATTGGCCGAAAGATATTTGGCCTGGACAGACCAAGTATTACGCAAGTTTTCCAATATTCAAGTTGAGGAAATTGCCAATATTCTAATAAATAGGCTGCTACTGAAATGTGATGCTGACTAGGATCGTTTGTTGCGTTTTCATTGAAAATTCTGTGCACTTAGATCCTTATAAAGTAACACAAGAAAACACAGGAAAACAGACATTATGCATAAAAACCATACTAAAATTTTACCATACCATGCAAAAATCAGCCATAAATTCGAGGCATTCCATTATCAATTTGAATATCGAAGTGCGAAGTTCACCCACAGTATTCCACATTCAGAACCCATGGTACGAGTAGTAGTGGTCGTTAGAGAGAGAGAGAGCTATTAACTTCTGGTCACCTTTGTTAAATATATTCACGTTTTATTTCTGCTTGAGTTTAGTTTTCAATGTTTTTGTTGGTATATTGGCGTGTAGCTGACATTTGGAAAATTATTTAATTTCATATTTTTTTTTTATTTCTTTGTAATACAATGTTAATTACTTTACTGTGAATATTTTATAGAATCAAGTTCTTCTAACTTAACACACAGCTGTGCTGCTGATGAGTTTGTTGCGTGTTGGGGGACTGTTTTATAAAGTCATTAAACTTTTGTTTAACTTTAGTTACTTATAGATGGGTGACCATCTATACATGCCGAGACCCCTTCGTGCCTCGGAAAGCACGTTAAACACTTGGTCCCGGCTGTCATTCTTGGATTTTTGACAGTCGTTACGGGTCGTCAGAAGCCCAAAAGTCTGAGAACTAGTTTTACCAAGGGATATCGTATTACCCAGTAATTGGGTTGTGGAGGTCAGATAGGCAGTCGCTACATGTAAAATACTGGTATTCAGCTGCATCCGGTTAGACTGGAAGCAGACCCCAACATAGTTGGGAAAAGGCTAGACAGATGATGATGATGATGAGTTACTCCATATCTTTATTAGTACCTAGGTAAAACAAAATTGAGTTTTTTTTTTGAGTGTACAAAAAAAACGGGAAAACTAAAATGAAAAAGGAAACTAGACTAAAAGGTTACTCCAGCAGGATTAGTTTTTCCATTTTTTTTTTAATAATGAGTGAGGTTTAATGTGTGTTGAATCGTTTCATCATTACATAATAATATTTAAGCAAGTAAATTTAACCATTAAACGTAAGCACTTCAAGGACTACACTTCTTTCATTTGCTATCCTGTACTCCCACCAGGACACTGCTAGATTAATGAAATAATGAATACCAGACCTCTGGAGAACATTAAACATTAAAAATATCCAGCCCGCACACCGCCGGCATGTAGCACGAGAAAAGTGAATGAAGAACATTAACTTATTGTCGGTACCCGATTTAGGTACGTATTGCATACAATTTTCACATAAAAAACATAATTACAAAGTGCTATATAGCATGCAATTATTACTCTTGAACGTTCCAGAAACTTAAACCGTGTACACGAAGCTTTAGATATTAGCTTTAGCTATCACGCTGCTTGTTGAAAATCAGCGAGTGTAAGTTATAAACTTGCAGTGACTAAAATAAAAAAATATAGTTTCAATACTCGCAACATGTACTGACTGAGGTCCTTCCTGGCACGCGTAACTACTGTTACTATACAAAATACTACGTAGACCTGGACACCCAGTGAACTACAAGTTGCAGATGACGACCCTACTGAACAGTACAAAATCCTACATCGCGCAAGCAAAGTTTGCAACAAAACTGCAAACGGTCCCGCACGCCTTTGACTTTCATTGTAGGTATGTACCGGATGACCACTTTATACCAAACTATATTGTAGCACCTTCATCATCAGAATTTCAGCCGAAAGACGTCCACTGCTAGATATAGGCCTCCCCCAAGTATCGCCACTTCCACCGGTTCTGTGGTTCTCGCATCCAGGCCTTCACCAGGTCATCGGCCATACTTGTGGGAGGCTTTCCGATGCAACGTCTTCCGGTACCGGGCCAGTTTGAGCCTAATAGACCATCTGCTCTGTGAGCAAACTGTGCCCTGCCCACTGCCACTTAAGTTAATGGCAATCCTTCGGGCTATGTCGGTTACCTTGGTTCTCCTAAGGATCTCTTCATTTCTGATTCGATCACGTAGGGAAACTCCAAGCTTAACCATCTTCATGACCCACAGACATTATACACACTCACCCCACACTCATACAAAGTTGTCAATGAGAATATTATAAATATTTTATTTTATCTAAGGGTTTTATTGTTGTTTTTTATTTTTTTCTTTATTTAACCATTTAAAGAAATAGGTACTTTGTAACAATGAGTTACAAATATTGGCTTCTGACTGCTGCAGAGGGACACTGCTCTCTAAGATACAGGGATTCTCCTAGTTTGGAGATCAGGGTTTCAATATATTGTGCATAGCATAGCTACCTCAAACTCAAAGCATTTATTTCAAATAAACCAATTACAGGCACTTTTGAATTGTCAATGGGTCGGTCAGTCAGAAAGATGAAGCTAGTTGCCCATTCCAAAGCGTAGTAGATCCCTATGGAGAAGAACGGGCAAGAAACTCCACGGACACTCTTTTAAATCATAATATTTTTACAAAATATTGGTTACATCGTTCAAGTTGAAAATATACATGTGAGAACAATGTAGAAAGACGTGCACGTTAAAAAGCGTCCGTAATAAAAAGATAATAACTAAAACAACTAAATTAAATATTAAAATTAAAAATAAACACCTAGTTATAAATATACTATTGTTTTAGTTAGTACCTACTTTGGCTTTTCTTCAATAAACAGTTTTTTTATATTTTTTTTATTTCCCTTTGGGTAACACCCTGATGAGTGATTAATGTTTCGTACTACATCATAAGCTACTCTTATTATTTTTGCGATTCAAAGAAAGAAGAATTTGTGGAGTTGAAAATTAAAGAGAATTCTTTAATTTCCTCTGCCCGCTCTCGCCAATAACTTGACGCTACTGTCCGTTCCAGCCCATCACATTACCGTGTATTTGACATAGCGATCCCTCGGGAAATTTATACCTACACCCCAAACCCGAAAATTGAATTCTAAAGTAACCTGTTATCATTTCATCGTTAATTCTTGATGAGCTCAAAATAAGGTGTCATCTAGTTGTCTAGCTTTGAAAGTATTGTGAAATGGCCTTTTGAATAAATGCTTTTGTTTTGGCGGTGATCATTTTCCAGTAGAAGATAGTAGGGTTGGCTCAGTATATCTATATAAAGTGTATGTATTCATACACGCAATCTGTTAAGGGGTCATTGTACTCATCATTACGAACAACTTTTACCATGGGACCCAACCTGAAATCGCGAAAAAAAATCAACTGCTCCCTACATTTTGATGAGTTTGATATAGATAAAATTTACTTAACAGCTGATTTTTTTTTAACTGAATCGGGCACAAATCCAGACTCCGGGCATAAACACAAATTAACAAATTATAACTCCCATCTAAATTTGAAATACCCTGTACAAATGCAAATGTTAGCTAGAAACAAACCAGATACAGTCGTTAATATTTATGTACACCATATACAATATTGATAACATGCATTACAAATACCAGGGGATCTATTTTGACATATATAGCAAACGTTAGCTCTGTGAACCTTCCTAACAAGTAACAAATATTTGTGCCAGTGTTTGCGATGAAAACCGGCGATCTGTTACGGACACAGATCAATGTTGGTTAAGCTTCATGCTTCACAAATAGGGCGGTCTTGTTTGGAGACTGCACTCTGACTTTTGTTCTGAAGAATGCAGCGCTTAGTTTGTTAGAAGTAAATATGCTTTTGTTACGGCTTCTGCACGCGTTTATGACTGACTTATTCTATATCTTCTCTACGAAGAATAGACACATCTATTTCTTCAAAGTGAGCGTCTTTGTTAATTTTAATATCGCTCGGTAGAAGTCTTTCCGCAGTCGTCGATTGTTTTTCGTTTTTTCCATTTTTACGGTATTCATACTACGCTTGCAGAGCTGAAGGTCACATTTAAAATACCTACTCTTCTTAGGACATTTTGAAGATTTATGATTAAAAATATTAGATTTGTTGAAAAGCTTGGTTTTAGATGCTTTTATTTTTAGTTTCACCTGTCCCGGTGTCTGTCTGTCTGTCTGCCTGTCTGTAATCGAATCTTGCAAGTTAAATTTGACCCACTTCCCAGAAATGCAATTATTATTATGGCATAGAGCTGACCTGATGATGGAGCCGAAAGGCGGTCATGAGAACTTAGTAATAAAACGACGCAACCCTAATACAGTTTGGGCTCGTTTGATTTGTCTTGACAAGGACTCTGTCCTAGATGATAACCAGATGAATAAAAGCTTGTTTTTTTTTTTTTCAATAATACACTTGTTTATATTATACAACTAGCGATCCGCCCCGGCTCGATCTATCAATATGACCAAAAAATAATTATTAAAGGCCTTTTTGTTTTACTTGTATTTTTGCAAGGTAATTTTTAACCGACGAAAAAGAAGGAGGAGGTTCTCAATTTGACAGATTAACTTTGCCTGGGTAGTTTTTGAGTTACCTTCAATAATACGTACTTTATCCTCACTTTTAAATGGATGATGTTCTAGTTGCTTTTGCAGGTAGTAGTACTAGAATTTGTGTGGGGTAGGTACCACAACTAAAAACTGAAAAATAAAAACTTTTTTACAGAAAAATACAACCGACTTCCAAAAACAACACTACAAAGGGAAAAATAACTTTAATTTCGGAAGTCGGTGGCAAAAAACGAAAATACATTTAACCAGACACCGACTTCCGAAATTAAAGTTATTTTTCACGTTGTAGTGTTGTTTTTGGAAGTCGGTTGTATTTTTTTGTAAAAAAGTTTTTTAGACTATCCAAAATACTACAGTTTATATCCAAAATTGTACTTCACTGCATAGTCTCTTCATGATAAAGAAGACATGTAGTAGTCGCATCCGCTAGCCTTATGTCACGATTTTTTAGAGCTCAAATACTCAGTACCCCAACTCTAGAAAAAAAAAATTTTATGGGCACAACACTATATCCGTCATTATCGTGCAGCCTGAGTCACAGCACAAAAAATTATTCCCTTTTTTAATTAATATATATCAGAGTTATTAACTTAAAAACAATGCCTAAACGTAAACGTGAGCGCAGTGAAGAAAAAATTGAAAGAAAACTAATAAAGTACTGTGATTTATTGCAAAATATGAAGCGCCGCCGGCGCCGTTCGCGCACGCGGTCACGGACGCCATCGCCACCAGCGTCACCCATACCGCCAGATAGTGATATAATTTTGGGATCAATCGAAGATCTCACTCAGGATCAGGAAGATCCTATTCAGGATGGTGAAAATTGTAACATCGGAGAAAATAAGGACCAAGAAGGTAAATGTTCATATATTGTAGTGTTTTATCCCTCTTTCTAAGTTATAAAATACAGTGTACCTCTTAGTGTACCCATACATAAACCACGTGTTTGTCAGAGGCCTATTGAGGTTTTCTAATTCAACAAACCGCACTATAAGACGGGCTATTTAGCCTTATTCAATTGTATCAAGATGGGTATTCACCCTCTTTACTATTTTCTATTATTTAGTAGAAATAGGTATTTCGTTTTCTTTCCATGTATTGACATGGCCCTTTCATTCTTCTTTCAGAGGAGCCTTTAGATGATGATATCTTAAATCTTCTTGGGGATGCCCCCAAGACAGCAATTTTGGACCACCAATCCATAAAGAATTGGCCACAAGATGGGCTGATATCATTAAAAATGGCCTAGCCAAAGAAAAAAGAAATGAACTCAAAGAAAAATATCCACCACCATAAAATTGCAAAACCCTTGGGGCTCCCAAATTAAACTTAGAGGCACAAGCTGCCATAGTAGAAGTGGCAGTAAATGTAGACAAAGCTATTGAAGCCAAACAAGATCAAGTTGGTCGCGCATTAACTGCCCTTGCTACAGTTTTTGGAAAACTATGCAAAACTAAAGAAAATGCCCCTATAATCAATGTAGTTGTGGATGCTGCTCGTCTGTTGTGTGACCACCAACATCAGGAGACCACAAGAAGAAAGAATTTCATACTACAAGGGTTAGAGCAAACTACTAGGGAGGCAATCAAAGACACAGAAACGGACACTTGGCTTTTCGGAGAAGGTTTTGCTGAAAAACTTAAGGCTTCAAAGGCAATTAAAAAATCTGCTCAAGAAATCAGTATGAATAAAACCAAAAAGCCAACAAACCAACAACAACAGAAGCATTTAAGCTTCAAGGGCCCGGCAACACACCAGCCTCGGGGCCGTGTATACCAGCCCGGGCCACAACGTTTCAACCAGTCATACAAGAAGCCAATACCAGCGGCACAATCAGCTTTCCAGAAAGCTTATCCGAACAAGACTCCCATGCGTATATAATCGCAACTAAATGAGGATAGTCAAACACACTGTGGTAGATTGAAATATTTTAAACATCAATGGATGACTATATATTCTGACCCTAGAGTTTTAAGCTGGATAACTGGCTATAAAATCCCTTTCAGTTGTACACCATCACAACAAGTTATCCCAATAAATAAATCCTTTTCTTTCAAAGATAGTCTAGAAATAGACAAATCTGTAAAACTGTTACTGAACAGTGGCGCCATAAATTGTTGTGAAACATGTGAAGGACAATTCCTTTCAAAAATTTTTACAGTATACCTAAACCTAATGGTGAGACTAGATTTATCTTAAGCCTAAAAGAACTAAATAAGTTTATTTCTACAGAACACTTTAAACTAGAAGATTACCGTACAGTTACTAAACTACTTACTCGAAATTGCTATATGAGCACCATTGACCTCAAAGATGCTTATTTTTTAGTACCAATTCACAATAGTGACAAAAATACCTACGTTTTCTTTGGAAACAAAAATTATATGAGCTTCAAGTTCTCCTATTTGGGCTTAATACTGCCCCATATGTGTTCACAAAGATTTTAATACCAGTTGTACAACATCCAAGATCAATGGGTTTCATATCGGTTATATACTTAGATGACATTTGGTGCTCCGGTACTACATATGCTGATTGTTGTACTCGTATTAATGTACAAAAAACCATGACAACTTTATCTGGTCTGGGATTTATAATAAATAAAGAAAAAAGTTCTTTATCACCTAGTATGTGTGTTATATTTTTAGGTTTTGAATTCAATTCCAAAGAATACACTGTTTCTTTGCCTACTAAAAAGAGACATGTTATAAAACAAGAAATTAAAAAGTTTTTATCATTAAAATTTCGTAAAATAAGAGAACTTGCACATCTGACTGGATTACTTGTAGCGGCATGTCCTGCTATAGATTATGGATTTTTGTACACTAAGGAAATGGAAAGACAAAAATTTATTTATTTAAACAAGTTTAATAAAAATTTTGAAAAAGTCATGCCTTTATCAGAAAAAATAATACCTGACTTTAAGTGGTGGTTTTCACACATTGACACAGATGTCAGCAAGATAAAATGTAGTAATTATACTCTTAAAATATTTTCAGACTCTTCGCTCACTGACTGGGGAGCCTCATGCGGTAATGAAAAAACTGCAGGGTTGTGGAATGAAAAGGAAAGACAACAGCACATCAACCACTTAGAATTAACGGCAGCCTTTCTTGCTCTTAAAGCTTTTACTAAGAACCTTCAAAACTGTGAAATTCTACTGCGTGTGGACAACACTACAGCCATTTCATACATAAACCGCATGGAAGGCATACAATACCCACATTTATGCTCTGTTGCTAGGCAAATATGGCAATGGTGTGAAAATCGAAAACTTTATTTGTTTGCATCTTATATAAAATCTACACAGAATGTGATTGCAGATACAGAGTCTAGAAAATCCCACTCTGATATTGAATGTGAACTGAATGATGATTATTATAAGTCTATTTTAAGAACATATGGTGTCCCAGAAATTGATTTATTTGCTACTCGGGCTAATGCTAAGTGTGATTTGTATGTGGCATGGAAAAATGATCCTGATGCTTTTAAACTTGATGCTTTTACCTTGTCATGGAAGCCATATTTCTTTTATGCTTTTCCGCCTTTTGTCTTGATAACAAAAGTCCTGCAAAAGGTAATCTCTAAACAATCGGAGGGTATAGTGGTAGTAGCAGACTGGCCAACACAGCCTTGGTACCCGGTATTTCACAGACTTGCCGTTTCTAAACCTATACACTTTGGCCCCTGTGATAACTTGCTTAAATCTTATTCCAGCAATCTCCAATTTCGTCAACGCCTTATCCTGGTTGCCGCACGCTTGTCAGGGAAGCGCTTGCAAGACGGGGCGTGTCTGCGGGCTCAATGACTGCCATGCTGGCTTCCTTACCTGAAAATACTTTCAAACAGTACAGTACTTACTTGAAGCAGTGGTATGAATACTGTCTTAAATTTAATTTAGATTACCAACAAACATCAGTGCCACATATTCTGGCATTTATATCAAAATTATATGACGATGGTGCAGTTTATAGCAGCATAAACTGTTACAGGTCAGCTTTATCCCATCCATTCATATTATTGGTTCAAAAATATGCAATGACGATAGGATCTCCCGTTTCTTGAAAGGAGTATTTAGACTTCGCCCACCGCATCCCAAGTATGATATTACTTGGGATCCATCAATTGTTCTCAGTTATTTAACTCAAAGAGGCGAAAATAACCTTCTATCTCTAGAAAATATTTCTAAAAAATTAATTACTCTTTTAGCAATTGTAACTGCCCATAGAGTCCAAACATTTTCCCTTATTAAGATAACTAACATTCAAGTTTTAACTGAAAAAGTATATATTAAAATACCAGATCTTATTAAAACGTCGAGGCCAGACAGTGTACAGCCAAGTCTGATGTTACCATTTTTTACAAGCAATGAAAAAATTTGTCCGGCCAGTGCCTTACTTAACCCCTCACACGAGCGCGGTGTGAATCTCATTTTACCTAAAATTGTACGTGGTATGAGTTCTATACCAAGAAAATATTTTTTTATTATTACTTAATAGTGATGGAACAACGTTAATAATAAAAAAATATTTTCTTGGTATAGAACTCATACCACGTAGTTAATCACTTAGAACGTACATCATGTTTTAGAGACTGCGAAAACCTCTTTATTGCCTATAAGAAACCGCACAAAGCAGTGTCGCCTCAGACGCTTAGCCGCTGGATCAAGACTACTTTGGAAAGGAGCGGAATAGACGTGTCGATATTTTCAGCACACAGTACACGACACGCAGCCAGCTCGGCGGCTAAGCGCCTGGGTGTCAGCATCGATATCATTAGAAGAACAGCTGGTTGGAGCAGTTCTTCGACAATTTTTGCTCAGTTTTATAATAGGGAGGTTGTTACTGATGAAGATTTATCTATTGTTGTAAGTTCAAATACTTTATGATGACTTATTTGAAACATTGTAATAAAATGTTTTTAAATACATGTTATAATTATTTTACGACTCTCTAAACATCTACATGTCTTCTTTATCATGAAAAGACTATGCAGTGAAGTACAATTAGAAATTAAACGAACTTACCTAAGTGAAGTTCCATTTTAATTGTACAAACTGCATAGTCTCGAAATGATAACCTATATCCCAACCCCCCCAAACTTATTTAAAAATAATTTCTACCCTGTAAACAAGGAATCTTTTTCGTAAAATAATGAAAGTTAGTAGGTATACATATATGTATTAGCTGATTCTCTGAACTAAATGACGGATATAATGTTGTGCCCATAAAAGTTTTTCTTTCTAGAGTTGGGGTACTCAGTATTTGAGCTCTAAAAAATCGTGACATAAGGAGGCCAGCGGATGCGACTACTGCATGTCTTCTTTATCATGAAGAGACTATGCAGTGAAGTACAATTAAAATGGAACTTCACTTAGGTAGGTTCGTTTAATTTCTAATTATACAGTAATTTATCGTACTGATCATCCTTCCGTTCCGTTGATCTTGAAACCGCATCTAAATACGTTGCGTATTATATTATACCTAATTAGTTGTGTATAACAACGCAGCCACACAGACAGACAAAGAAAGCGTCTTTTTATAAAATATTCAGAGAGAGATTATAGATAGAGATTAGAGAATATGAGGTTTATTTCTTCCTTCTCTTTTCACTGTTAATCGAAATATGAAACCTTTGCATTTAGCAAATTGTGAGAGGACCCAAAATCACATAAGAAAATCCACTTCCACAAAATGTTAAGTGTCACTTAAGTTATTGACACCAGTCGTAAAGTCCAAAATAACTTTGAATTTAAAATTACTCTCTAAACAAAGGAAAACAGAGTTTCTCTAAAGTCATGCTTATTTCTATAGTTGAGGAAACCTGAAATAGTCCACACTAGAACGTAGGTGGTTTGCCTCAAGCGTTTATCTCTTATTGCCCCAATATCTTCAGTTTACGTTAGTCTAAACTTTTATATTGCTGGTATAAAGTTTCGGATCGTGGCCCCGCGAACATATTGTTTGAAAGATTTTTAGATTCTCGATCGTATTTTATTTTCATGCTGATTTTGGACGGATGATGAATATGAAATATCTTCCTTGTTTTCCTTTAGGAGTTTTATGTTGAATGTGGTAATACATACATTGAGCCGTGTTGAATAAATGTTGCACATCCACATCTGACATAAACACATTATCTCTATGTTAGCGATATTTTATGATTAGAACAATCTAAACATAGAAAATAGAAACTAAAGATATTGCTCGTGTGAATGTAACTTAGTAGATTTTTTATGTATAAACTTGCAACACTAGACGGAAAAGACAATGCTGATGGGCAGTACCAACTTGCGAGGGAGTGGGTCACGACAAAATTTAGTTCATAAAATTGCTCCTATTTTCAATCGACGTCAAAAAAAAGCAGGATGTTCTCAATTCGGTTGTATTTTTTTTTTGTTTGTTACCTCAGAACTCTGTCATTTATGGACCGATTTGGAAAATTCTTTTTTTATTTCAAATAATATACTTCCATATTGGTCCTAATTTTATCAAAATCCAGTTCTGATGATGGGATCCATGAGGAATTGAGGGAACTCCTCAAAAATTATAGGGATACATATAGCGATTTTGGTATTTTCGTCAACAAATCAAGCATTTGCATTCAGAAAGTAGCATCTGGTGAAGTTGAACTGATGAAGAAGACCACAGATGGCCACGGGAACTTCTCAATGATAATAAGTATTTTACGGGTGGATGGCGATAAGATATCTCGATTAAGACAGTTAAGCGACTATGACCAAGCTTTAAATAAATGGTTCTGATGAAAATGGTACCATCGAACCGATCTGATGAAGAAGCCGGAAGGTAGGCACCGGAACTCGGTAACAAAGCAATGTATTCTAGCCGTGTTTGGGCTTGTTGGAATTTTCATGAGGTGCACTTTGGCTTTATATAATTTTAATGGAAATTATATGCCGCTCCAAATTACGCTACTTGAGTTGTATGTTATGTGTGGCCTCGATTGTCAGAAGTCAGATTTTGTAGTTTCGTTATCGTCAACATAAAACTACGCCTTCCAAACTTCTGACACGGCTTAGCGCGACGTATATTTGCCTTTTTGCAAAGTTTTTAATTGAGATGGTCGCATATAAATATCTTCAAGTTCTGATGATTGGCTTTTGAGTTAGCTTTAATCATTTGGTACCGTATTTTTCCTACATAGTCTATGTGAATGCTGTTCTAATTATTCGATATGTGGGGTAGGCACCACTAAAAAGTGAAAAATAAAAACTTTTTACAAAAAAAATACAACCGACTCCCAAAAAAACACTACAAAGCGAAAAATAACTTTAAAAATGGCTAATAAATACAAATTGCGGGAATCCATGTAAAAAACAGTTATCGATATAGGAAAAGCATTGAATTCTCCTCCAAATACACTGGTTTGGTTGTGACACCGGTCTTTTCGTTTGGTACAGGGCGCCCAATATTTGAGCGCATGCTCCTTTATTATTTTAGTTTTTTATCTATGCTGCGTATCCCTTCCTGTTAAAAAGATTGTTCCGAGCGGCTGTGTTCTATGCCTATAAAAAAAATTTAAAATTTTCCAAGATTTCCACGCATTTTTATTCCATACAATTTATATTAATTTTACGTCCCACCTCGTACGTCAAGCCTGCGGGAACCTCAATTTCACGTCCAATCTAATCGAACCGATCTAATCAAATTGGGATCTTCATAGGCAGATTATTAACATTACATTTTTGTAAGGTTACGTAACATCAATGTCGCAGCCAAATGGTATTAGCCGTTTGGTTAACCGCCTAGCCATTCAATCAACGCCCTGAACGATATTCAACCATTAAATCAAACGGCTGGGAAAATTACATGGATCGATAGCGTTTAACTACTTGCCTAGCCCAGACATTTCAATTAGTTCCATTTTCAATCCGTTGTCAATATGGCGTCGACAAGCCACAATATTTCTGATGTTTCTCACTGTTTAAATTTAAATACGTTTACGCAAAACTGAATCAGGGCACCCTGACTCCACGTAGTTTTTTTGGCTGCTACCCCTAGAGTCTATATAAAAATCCAGAGGCGCGAAAAGAGGGTAGCCCCAGTCCGCTGTGACAAAACATAGTCACCCAGGCGTAGCAGCTGAGGCTGGTCGCTACAGGCGACCAGCCTCAACAAGGAGGTGAGCACGGGTGCCTATCCTTTGTTACGTAAGGGCGAAGGGGTTACACTTCCCGCAGCGCCGGACACGTTGCAGAAGTAACTTTAAAGTGTTTTGAGGTTAAGTTACAATAATTTGTTTTTCTCAAGAAACTTTACACTGTAATTTTAAATTGGAATGAAATAATATATCTAAATTACCTACTGAAATGCCAAGTAATACAAAAAATAAACCACTGAAATCGGATCTCATAAGGCAGAGATATCCAGCAGCCCTTTTTGGACAATAAAACCCTTCCACTCAAAAATCCCCGACGGCAAAAAAATTATATAATGTCGTAAAAACTGTATACCAATTACGAAGTTTCGTCCGGATCGGTTGTAAAATACGACCTGCCGAGGAGTAGCAACAAGCTGACAGACTAAAGCAAATTTTGCCAGACTTGAAGCGGAGAGGCTTCGTTCGCTACACTCGCTCGGTCAAAATAATGGTAACGTTGCCAAAACACAGGCATGGAAATGATGCAAATTACGTTACGAACCAAGATTTACCTCCAAAAAATCTACCCTCACATATCATAGTCTCGTGATGTAAATGAAGTGAATTACGGTAGTGGCTCTGGCCGCTCTAATTAATGCAGTTCCTCTTAGTCTAGCCACGCAGTGAGAATAATTTAGGCTCCGAAGTGAACCTCCGTTACATGCAAATTAAATTTTAATATTTTAAACCTGCGCTCAAGGGCAAAGGTGGGGTAATAAGATTTGTTATTCTTGAAACAGAGACGATGCAAGATGTAAAAACAGTGGAATTTTAATGTGCTGGGATTGTCGTGTAGGTTTATAAAATATGAAAAAAATACGACGTCAAAAACGAATTGACATTAAAAGAACAAATTTTTATTTCATTGGCAGACTATTAACGATATGATTAGCTAATGTGTGTCTATGTCACAGTGATTTGGAAAAATTAAATATTTTTTAATAATTTTTGTTAACGTATTTTACTCTCTCTCTGTTCTCTTCTCTTTTTAAATTAGTTTTACTATTATTTCTAACTACTACTCATTGTCCCAAAATATGTTTGGCCTCCAATATTAGGGAAGGTCAGTAGTAAATTGTTAGAGCTATTTTAATTTTATTTAATTAATAACTTCTGTAGTATATGCGGTTTCACTTATTTGTAGTTTTGAATGGTAAACAAAGCTCAAATTGACGAACCATAAGTTAGAGAAGTTGTTTATTTTATATTTCGTTTTTGGATACAACCAGGCAATGTTGAGCAAATGAAATGTTAAAATAAATCTTAAACTAGCAAAAGGCAATATTGGAAAATCTTTGCATTTTTGAAAATTTAAGCAACCTAACACATCATTCCACAATAAAAAAAACCGGCTAAGTGCGTGTTGGACCACGCACAATGAAAGGTTCCGTAGTTTAACATAATTTATCCCAAAAACAAACTTTACATTATTGTAGTTGAAAAACTAGAAATCACCAAAAAGTATTTTATGCGATAAAATTACAAATTAACAATTTTCGGACTTTTTCCTTTACTTGTGCTGTGAGACTGTGCTTCTTGCCAAATTTCATGATTGTAGGTCAACAGAAAGGGTTTTGTGTCAAAATATGTCGCATAAATGGCTGTATTTTTTTTTTATTAGGTTGACTTAGAAGTTAATATTTTTAGACCTCCAACGGACTATAAACTTACGTATTTGATATTAATTTCCATTTGATACCTCCACGCTTTCCTGAGAAAAGGGTTCTTTACAGACAGATAGGTAGACAGCCAGACGGACAACAAAATGATCCCATAAGGGTTCCGTTTATTTGTTAGTTACGGAACCCTAAAAAAAGATCGAACGTATCCTAAAAATCTCGTATCACCCTAAGTTTTACAAGGAGCCTAAGCCCCCGAAAAATTTCCAAATCCGCCCGTGACCCAGATACATTGCGCAAGTAAATTATGGACACTAAACCAAACAAATAGGTGCTTTATAGCCACTCTGTCACAGTACGTACTCGTAAATTTGCTATAACTTTGTCGACCCAATAAAGAAAAGGAGTGTAAAATTCTACAGTGTGCCTAAGGCAAGAAGGCGTTGATACGGACGAGATTTTGACTTTATTTTTATCCGATTATGGTAGAAGGGTTACAATTTTCTTGAGGAGTGTCATAATCATCATCCACTGCTTAGATAGCTGGTTTCTATTTATTTTTAGTAACAGCCGGGAGTTTGGAAATTGGTAGTGTGATGCCCTCGTGCCTTATAAAGCACGTTAAGCCGTTGGTCGTAACCTAATCTCTCAAGTAGTTTCAACTAAAAAGTAAGATCAATAATCAAAACTTGACTACTGAAAAATCACGCTCTAAAAAGTATGAAAGAAGAAAATATTTTCATCGAAATTTGATATAGACAGACAAATAAAAAATCCGGAGTCACACGTAATCTGTTCGATTTATGCCCTAACATCTAACATGACTCCGGATTTTTAGTTCGTCTGTCTTTGTCAAACTTCAGATGAGAATATTTTCTTGTTTCATACTTTTTAAGCCGCTGATAGACTTGAGCATTCACTTGTAATGAACATTCTAGCGAGTGTTAAAATGGAGCGTTTTAGCGAGCGTATAACAGGAGTGTTGTAGCGAGTATTCTAGCGAGCGTTCTAGCGAGCATTCTAGCGAAACGACAGTAAATTAGCTTCGAGCTTTTTGTCGAGCCGAGCAATTTCCGAGTCAAGTCTGACATCTTCGTGTAAAATACATTTTTAACGAGCATTTACTAGAGCGTTCGCTAGAATGATCGTGAAAGTATTCGTAGAGATGTTTGGCTCTATGCTTGGCACTGCTCCTTGTTCAGTTCGACCAATTTTAAAAGCGGATAAAAAGTAGCCTATGTGTTAAACCCTGGATTAACACATACTCGTATATACATATGAAATATATCTACATATGAAATTTCATCCAAATTGTTCCAGCCGTTTGAACGTGAAGAAGTAACAAACATACAAACAAACACACACAAACACTCACAAACTTTCGCCTTTATAATATTAGTGTGATTCGTGTGATAGTGTGTTTGAGCCCAGTCGGTTTGTAGTATGAAACATATAAATTATTTACAAATAAAATACCCTAGTAACGTAATCATTATAAACATATGAAAAAGCCCTTACAATGTTTATTCGGTGTAATTTTTTTGTTCGTCCGAATGATTCTGTTTTAAGACTTAATAAATGAAGACAAAATTGGCTTCAGGAATCACGTACATCGCATAAAACTGAGACCCTGTTCTCGTGGCGTTTTGGATGCCAGACGTTCTATAATATTCTGTTTATTTCTTCTGCTTTTGCTCAATGGGTATCCTTAGCTGTTTTTGTATGATATGATTTAGTATTAATATTATAATTTTGCACATGTGTATTGGCTCTAAATACTTCAATTTCACTTTTCTGATACACAGCCTTCCTGGTCTCTCGCAAGTGCAACTGTGGAGTGTGGATTTCTTGAGACGGGCAAGGTGTAAGATATTGAGTTTTCTTATAGGTAAAAAATAAAGAAAGAAAGAAAAATAGATTGATTTGTTGATTTAACAGAAAAACGTGCTTGCAAAAAAAAAACCGGCCAAGTGCGTGGATTAATTTATCCCAAGAACAAACTTAACATTGTAGTTGAAAAACTTGTTCTCGCATACATTCCAACTGTAAATGTAAGTTTGTAATCATAATATTGAGAGATTTACCATGTTATTTTAAGACCACAGACTTCTTATAGGTTTTCCTGTAATCTACAGGTAAAGAACTATATTTGCTGGATTTCTTTTTTCTAAATTTTAGGCTAGTGGGAGACTCGGCACAGCACTGATTTTCAGTAGTCACCCGAGGACGACGTACGGAAATCAAGTCAGGTTTAAAGATTTGTACAGATGAAATAGATAAGAAAAATCTTAACATGCCTGCCCTAGCATACTGCCACTTACTGGACATTAATCCAGGCGATGCCCAGTGAGTTGCAATGCGCTCGAACAATCGGACTTTTATCTTAGTTGGCGAAACAAAAGAGTAGGTATTATTTGTAAGTGCACCTCACATATTTTTTTTTTAATACAGCCAGGTCAGGCGATTGTCCCTTTTCCTTTGTATGCTTAGTAAAAGAAAACGGCCAAGTGCGTGTCGGGCCACGCGCAGTAATAGGGTTCCGTAGTTGCACAATAATGCAGACTAAGAAGAGGGCTTTTTGTTGTTTCATGAATATTTGACTCGTAAACTTAAAAAGCCTACGTAGCTGTGATAGTTTTCCGTTTAACTTCGGTATAGTTCCTAGTTCCTAGTTAGAAGGTATGGTTTCCGCACTTAGTCCTTCATGTGGACCATTGTGCGTGGGCCATAGCGGCCTTCGGGGGGGAGTGGGGGGTTATTCCAACCAGCCCACCTCATTCCAGAAGTCGATCAAGTCTCAAAGTCTGTTCAAAACATCTGCGAAAGATCTGGGTGTTCCAATAGTTTTAGTTCTAATCTGGGTGACGCCTGTGCAATCAAAGAGCATATGCGTTACGGTTTCCTCAGCCTCCAGGCAGGCCCTGCACAGAGGACTGTCCATTATTCCCATTGTGTGGAAGTGTTAATGCATTGTAACTTCGGTATACATACTACTTCCATGAATTTTTTCACCGATCCAAAACTAACCGTTTAGCTGGCAGAAAGGGAGGGGGGACACGGCTCTAACAAAAATTAGCACTTAAAGCTTAATATTTCAGAAACGGATCCCTAAATCGAAAAATTGTTTGTACAAATCCACAATATTTTTGAAAAACCCATCCAACAACACCCCACACCATGGGGTAGACGAAACAAAAAACCTCCCCACTTTACATGTACTGAAGGTACCCTAAAAAAATGGTTTTTCATGATTTTATTTTACCACTTTGTCGGCGTATCTATGCCAAATTAAAGCTTTCTAGTACTAAGAGTCTCTGAGCTAAGGTGCGGACGGACAGACGGACGGACATAGCGAAACTATAAGGGTTCCTTGTTGACTACGGAACCCTAAAAAGCTAACCTCAGACTTAATTTAAATCCAACACTGAAGTTCAAGCAGCTACTAGTTATACCGCTAATACCTCGCTACTTATCGATACCTCGAGTATTCATTACTGCCTTCGACGTACTAATCCCGGCCAAGGAGGGCTATATAAGTGGTGAAGCCACCACTGAGGTGCGGTCACACCCTTTGCCGCTGAGGGCTATCAATGATTCCTGCACTCGATATTCCTAAGGTTTAGAGGCATTCATTATTTAAGGGATTGTGGGTTACAGATTTGTTTCTGTACCTCGTGATACTTTAGAATCACGATCTTATCTGTTTAGTTTTAATTACATAAAATAAAATAACATTACGCCTCTATCGCGCGAAGGGTTGCGCAGAGGTGTACACTGCATGTTTAAACATAACATACTTGTTGCAGTGGTGTGAGTCTTACCTTGTTAAACGCACAGCTAAAGTTGTGGTCAACGGTTATTCGTCAAACCTATTTCTGACACCCTCAGGCGTACCCCAAGGTTCCCATCTGGGCCCGTTGTTTTTCAATATATTTGTAAATGATGTGGCGTCTTGTTTTGTACACTCGAAGATATACTTATACGCGGATGATCTAAAAATTATAAAACGAATTGAGTGCAATCAGGATCCATATAAACTTCAAGAAGACTTAGACCGTTTTTCCCAGTGGTGTTTGGACAATAACATGTTACTTAATGCTGAAAAATGCAATCACGTACATTTTTCTAGGAAAAAAGGACCGTATTTTCGTAATTATAAAATTAATGACCAAATTATTTACGAGAAGGAAGTTATTCGTGATTTGGGTGTTTATATTGACAATAAACTTCGGTTTAATACTCATGTTGATAAAATTGCTACTAAAGGGTTTAAGATGTTGGGTTTCATTCTGCGTAACTGTAGAGATTTCAAGCGCGCCTCAACTAAAATTGCAATCTTTAACTCAATAGTCAGATCAGGCTTAGAATATTGCAGCATAGTTTGGACTCCATTCTACGAAATACATAAACGTCGTTTAGAATCAGTGCAGAAAAGATTTCTTTGGCACTTGTCATATCACTGCAATATGGCCAGAAATCTACCTAGCTACAGCTCACGCTTGAAATATTTCAAACTTATGAGTCTGGAAAATCGCCGTATGATCTTAGATCACCTGTTCCTATATAAAGTAATAAACACTTATATTGATTGTCCGCGGTTACTGAGTCAAATAAATTTGAATGTGCCTTACAAACTTGCTCGTAAGTCTAGATATCGGTTGCTTCGTGCTAAGGGCTTTAAAACCAATCTGGGTCATTTTTCCACCATGGACAGAATGCAGATTCAATTTTGTCGCCTGTCACACTCACCCACCGTAGATATTGATATGTCTTACTCTTTACATAAAGTTAAGTCTGTCTTGCATAGGGCATTGTCATAAAGGTGAAAAACTAAAATTAATATTGTAGTTTCTTTGTCTTTAAGATATATAGATCATCTAGATAAGTAGAATATTATTATATTTGTCCATTCTATGGTTGCCTGGAAGAGATTGCAGAAAGCGATAAGGCCGCCCATTGTATATTTTGTAGTTTGTGTCTTTTTTTTTGTTATGTATTTTTGTGGTGTACAATAAAGTATATATAAATAAATAAAAATAAATAAATAAATATTTTTTGTAACTGCTTTTTTTTACTCCTATATGTTATGCTTGCCGTGGCAGCCTTTAATTAAGGCTACACTATGATATGTGATAATAACATCGCTATTTTAACATGTATTTTTTTTAGTGTATGCTTTGTTGGTTGTCCAATAAATAAATAAAAAAAAAAATAAAAAAAAAAATATGTTTATACGCTACGTAATAATGTTGCTACGTATAACCTTGAGTAGTTGAAATTTGAATGTTTCACAATTTTGCTTCAAGTGCATAATAATCGATTTAGCTAAGGGTTCAAGACCTAGTTTCACTTCAGGCAAGTAATGTTCTTGCTTCTGTTCCTAAAAGCTATACCTTATTTATTTATTAACTATGGTTGACTTACAGCTAAAACAAACAGAATAAAAAATTGTATGTGAGACTGACAGCCACTTAAATGTCATCACTCCCAAAAACAGATTGGAAAGAAAGAATGTGAACAACACAACTACTAAAAAAAAGAGAAAAAAAAAACAGTATAAAATTTAAGATTAAACTAAATTCACATTTCATATATTCAATATTATGAACTTATTGTTTTCTTATCATTGGCCAAAATAGCGTTTGTAAAAAAACAATGGTCACTTACCTATTCCTATGTACTTTCTGAGTATCCGTTTATTTTCGACATTACTGATATTGATGAAGGAAAACATCGTGAGAAAACCTGAACTTACGGTTAAAATAAATCTGAAATCGCCACCCGTCTTGAGCAAGCTGGTGATCAATGCTACGAGCATTGATCACCACCTTCTCTGTGTGAGAAGAGGCCTTTGATCTGCTGTGGGACAGTAATATATAGGCTGGCTGCTGGCATTATTATTATTACTCCCTATTATTACTTGAAACTATTAGTTAGTAGGTAAGGTTTTGTATTAAATTGTCCAAATTTTCAATCGTTAGATCACAATAATAATTAATTATTAAATAACTTTATCTCACCACCTTTCAACCCGAGTAATCTAACTTAGACGATTGCGAATCTATGTTTAACCTTTCAGCTTATTAACCGGTAGCCATAAGATATTAAACGGATAAAGCCAACTTGACTGGACCCCTGCTGCATACTTTATGACGTAGATATGCCCTGAATAAAACATCTGCGCGAGATATCCTTGTAATTTGGCGAGTAGGATCCGCTGTACGGAAAATTTGATGTTTCCATGTGTATAAATGGGATTTATTTCATTAATTTGTTGCCATTATGGTTAGGCTCGAAGTTAAATGAGATTCAATTTCTAGGACTGCTAGAAACGTAGCAATTACATTAATTTTACGAGTATATAGTAAAAGGATATCAGTATCGTTATAAAAAACTGCCTAGTTTTTTTTTTTCCAACTACGTTGGTGTCTGTTCCCAGTCTAATTGGATGCATCTGAATACCAGTATTTTAAGTGAACTAACTGGCCTATCTGAGTTTTATAACCCAGTTACTGGTATAACTCTTGGTAAGACTATTGATAAATCGTATTCATTGTTATTGTGTGTAAAGGCTGTATGGTTTCATAGCATATTAATTGTGACATTTACAACTCATTGACATTAAAAAGAGATAGTGCGGTCAAAACAGACAAAAAATGAGCTGAAAATTAGTATAGGTGTTTGGTATATTATTATACCTACCTATGTCAAAAATCCCGACCGTTACCTTGCGTGTTAAAAAAATTATTGAATGTCAAAAATAGCAAATTTTGTTTTTTTTTGCATTTTTCTCGTAAACGGTAAGAATAGATTCACCTTTCCTGATATATCACCATTTCAAAAGTTGAAGAAGTCGCATTATATGCACTCATTTCTGCACCACATGTAATGTACAGGTAATGTAGCTACATAGGCGCGTTTTTTTAACGCGGTTACGTTTATTTTGACCGCACTTAGAAACACAGAATATAAATAGGCTTTATGATCAAGTTAAAGCTATAAGCTTAACAGCTTAAACACCTCCTAGCGAAAACAGTCTCAACCAAAATCAACAGCATATTATTACTAAAGCTAAAGTCAGCAGCAAAGAGTATGCAGCTAACCACAGGGTCGGTAATCATGAGCCAAGCGTTTCATATTTCAGGAAACACATTTACTACTTGCTTTTGTACTTTTCTCTCGCTACGTTGAGGTCATGTTATTGTTTCACAGAGATTTAAGCGAAATTTTTGCTCAACAGATTTCATATGAAATAATGTGTGTGAATGTGGAAGGTTTAATGTAAGTATCGTTTTTTGGCTACGTTTGTGTTGTAAATATTTTAGTTTCTTTCCTTGATTTTTAAAGCCTTCCCTTGTGGTATTGTTACTGTTTGTAATTTTTCAAAAAACTCTTTAAGATGGCCTGCGATTCTCCATACAAATGTATTCCCCATTTATTTTCCTGAATAATGCTTCTAGACTAGAGCATTTTTTTTTTTTTCATAAAATCAAAGTCTGAGCAGTATACACGTACCTGTCATATCCTTTTTTCAGGAACTAATTAGTAAAGAAAATATAATCTTTGAAGGCCTTTGTCCTGAAGTGGAACAATTATTATATGCAAGTAAAATCTTTTGAATTGATGACATACAGGAATATAACATAAATTAGGCTTAGAGTAAGAACAGAACTGCTTTGTCGTTGATGCTGCTGAAATATTTATAAAAAATCTGAAAAAGCAAACCAGGAAGAAAATATTACTACATAATCAGTTCATCATAATCATTCATCATAATCAGTTGCTTTTTAAAATACCCATCAAAGTTAAAAATTCCTTTTTAAACCCAAAAAGTAAGTTAATCTGCCTAGCCTTTTCCCAACTATATTGGGGTCGGCTTCCAGTCAAACCGGATGCAGCTGAATACCAGTATTTTATATGGAGCGACTGTCTATCTGACCTCCATAACCTAGCAATTGGGTAATACGATACCCCTTGGTAAGACTGGTTGTCAGACTTTCGGGCTTCTGATGACCTGTAACGACTGCCAAAGATCCTCGAATGACAGCCGGAACCAACGGCTTAACGTGCTTTCCGAGGCACAGAGGAGTCTCGGTATGTAAAGATCGTCACCCATGCACGCACCAACCCCAGCAAGCGTAGCTTAACCATCAGGTTAAGCGTGGCTAAATAATAACAGCCGCAAGGATCGATCCATCAGGATCGACCCTTGCGGCTTAGCCACGAGCTCCTCAAACCCAAAAAATAAGTATGAAGTATATTTTCATCTTAACATTATTTTTAAGTCATACAAAAATTTCAGACTTTATTCCAGAAAATGTGGTGTAGGTGCGAGTAAAACTCATTAATATATAACGTTGTGCAATGTTATTCTATTTTCTTTTGGTCTGGTCTTGTGTGATTTATTATTATGATGTAGTGAATGTGTTGGTCTGTGGCTTTGTGAGTTCAATTTGTTGAATAATAATATTAACACTTCAGGGTAGTGGCTAATGGTGGCTGATGTTAGCGTATTGATGATTTAGTTCTGGTTTTGTCACGATGTCATGGTTTAATTTTCCGTCAGTCAATCCACAGCTGCATTATAGGTCTCCCTTAAGTAGCGCCACAACCATTAAGACGAAGGAGGACAAAGGTAAACGAAAAACTGTCAAACTTTAGTGGCTCGCAGATTAAAATAACCGATGGGGCTAACAGGTTCTAGAGCATTAAGGG
Source organism: Cosmia pyralina (assembly GCA_946251885.1). Classification (NCBI taxonomy): domain Eukaryota; kingdom Metazoa; phylum Arthropoda; class Insecta; order Lepidoptera; family Noctuidae; genus Cosmia; species Cosmia pyralina. The sequence goes on from OX276345.1 coordinate 1,985,729, forward strand.
GATCATCGGTGAATTATGTGTTTTTAAAATTCCTCATCATTCTCCTGCCCTTATCCCAATCTATTTGGGGTCGGCGCAACAAGTCCTTTTTTTCCATACTTCTCTATTATTCGTCATCTCGGTAGTCACCCCCTTTCTAGCCATGTCATCTTTCACACAATCCATCCATCGTTTCTTTGGTCTTCCCCTACTCTTATAGCCGTCGACATTCATACTCAAAACTTTCCTCACGACATTTTCCTCACTCCTCCGCATCACATGCCCATACCGTGACAACCGATTTCCGCACAACTTTTCAGTCACCGGTGCCACTTTCAGACTTCCTCTTATGCACTCATTTCTTATTCTATCCATTCGTGTAACACCACACATCCCTCTTAGCATTCTCATCTCAGCTGCATGCAATTGCTGTTTATTCATCCCTTTTGTGGCCCAACATTCTGATCCATATAAGACAGCAGGTCTAACCATTGTTTTATATATAATATAATACCTATATATGTATATTTATATATATTACCTTTCTGTGAATTCAGTCCCTTACATTTTTTATCACATTTCCCTACTTACACAACACGACACACACATCACACCCACACACACATACACACACACCCTTACTAACCATAGAATTACAAATAATCATTAGTATAATGTTTTCTCTGGTTTTATATAACTTGCCGCATTTGTGTACGAGTGCATAATTCTATTTAAATGTCCTTCGAAGGGGTGGAGACCTGGTGTCCTGAAATACAGGCCGTAAGGCCTAGCTTAGGCACCAGTCTCCCACAGTATAATTAAAATACTATTATGTGTTTTTAATCATATTTTGAAATGTTGATTTATATTGTGGTGAGAAATAAACCTTATCTTATCTTATCTTATATCTTCCCTTTAAGTTTAAGGGGAATGCGGGAGTCGCAGATTGTTCCCGTGACCTGCCGCCATTTCACTCATCAAGTGTTAATCCTATGCTTAACCGTCCGATCTACTTCGCCATCGCCTTGCACGAGTAAACCGAGATACCGAAAGTCGGAGCAGACTGGAAGAAGCGCGCCATCAAGCGCTATGGCTCCAGAACTGGAGATACCGCCGAAATCGCAGAACATATATTCAGTTTTGGTTCTGCTGATTTTCAAGCCAATATTCTCCAGTTTCTGTTGCCATTTCTCCAATCTGCTCCGAATCTCAGGTACATCTTCACCGACAAGAACAATATCATCGGCAAACAGCATGCACCAGTATGCCTCTTCCTGTAGATTCGACGTCAGAGCATCCATAATCAACAGAAAGAGGTAAGGACTTAAAGTCGACCCTTGGTGCAAGCCAACAGCCACATTGAACTCGTCGGTATTCCCAGCAGCCGACCGGACGTAGGTACGAGATTGACTGTACATAGCACCAATTAACTCTACATACTTCCCGGGCAAACCTTTCTCTTTCAAGGCCCACCACAACACATCCCGAGGTACCCTATCATACGCTTTCTCCAGATCAATGAACACCATGTGCAAGTTCTTGTGTGCATGTCTGTACTTCTCGCACAATTGGCGAAGTGCAAAAGTGGCGTCCATTGTCTACCTAGGGCAAGTCATCCAGCTCGGTAGACACAACTTTGAGAAAGAAGCCGACAGCCGGATCCAGTTGGAATGGGCAGCGTTTGGAAAACTTCATAAATTTTTTTCGTCACCTATCCCGCAATGTCTGAAGACTAAGCTTTTCAACCAGTGCGTCCTGCCCGTTATGACATACGGTGCTGAAACGTGAACACTGACAGTCGGGCTGGTCCTCAAATTCAAGTTCTATTGTGACAAGGTCAATTGTGTCCGTGAGCACAATTTATGCGGTCCACGTCGAGGAGCGCGAACCACATCTTCCTAATTTATACTTCAATGCATAAAATTAAATGTTCTATTTTCTTGTAAAATAAACCGAATCCTTAATTGTAAATCACATTATCCCCATATCAGTTTACCGTCAGTGCAAGTTTCAGCTAAATTGAGGCAAGCCCGTTAGTCTACGGGTTTGTAAGTGCATTCTCGTTAATATTTGAGCATGAAACTTTGCTGGTGTAGTTCGCTTGACTGACGTCACCACTTGTTGGGAGACTTTGAATTGGTAATGCATTTTGAGGCTATTACAGTTCGGAAGGTAAATAAAAACTTATTTATTGTTAGTAAAGTTTTCATGGGTGTTTTAAGACTATTCGTCAGCCAACTCGTGGGTAGTCGGTTTTCGAGTCATTAAAAAGAAAACCAATAAAATTCAATTTGAAATTACTGATAGGTACTGAAGATTAGGAATTTCAAATAAAATTGTTAACAATAATAATTGGGGGTACACGTTATGCTACAAAAATGCGGGTACAAAAATACTTACAGGGTTTCAAAAAAATCATCTACATCACAAAAAGTGGACAGTATTGCCACACCGTGAGGCGCTGCATAAAATAACCTAAATAATATTCAAAAAGTTTTTATATAGGGTAATACGAGTTAAGTGTCCTTGTCCTTCTAGAAATCTTTTAAAAAAAAAAGGACACCGTTATCATCATGTCTGTATTCTCCTAAGGGTTAGGCAGACGTGGATAGCACATCCTCATTTCGACAGTTATGTTTAAGTCCTATGTAATAAGGGGCGAAAAAGGCTTAGAAAAAGGCTTAGAAAAAGTATCTATCGCCACTCTAGTGCTTTAAAATAGCCAACCGACAATTTTTTGGGAAAATTACTTTTTAATATACTTATATAAGATGCTACAAAAATATCTGCCACGGCCTCAATGGGAGATAGTATTTTGTATATAGATTACAATAGTGCAGAAATTTCGTACCCCGGAATAGTTAAATCAATTTGAGAAAATTAAGTAATTAAATAAACATTTACTTTATTCAGCATAACGTGGTTCACAAACTACGCACGATGTGTCGTTTCGTCAATGACAACTATTGCTACCTCTTTCTAACTGTTCTGTGAATGAACACTAAGTACTACGGGATGGTTTCTTATGAATAAATTAATTCAAATTTATATAAGCACTTTTTTATATGAAAAAGTTTATAACAAAGGTCACTCATTTATCTTCACTATTGTAACCTATGTACACAATACTGTCTCCCATTGCAGCCGTGGCAGATATTTTTATAGCACCTTATATATTTAAAAAGAAGTAATTTTCCCAAAAAATGGACAGTTGGCTTGAATAGTCAAGCACTAGGACGTCGCTATGTCACCATGCTAACTATACATGTTACAGTAAACAGCTTAACCCCACAACATCCTTATAATATTCCCGAACAAACATTTTTAAACCCCGTTTACTACACCCATACACATATATGGTACAACACAAATCGCGAGGTGACAAACAGAAAGGTTGGCGGCAATGTGAAAGCTTTCCTCTTCAAAGTCTTCTGTAAACATTGGCGGGTCGACTTTACATGTGACATACAGGGAGCTTCTATGACGAACATTCGGTGAAAGTATTGGTCTAACGTAATCTTAACACAACATGAGGTTTGTGGTAGACCAATGGCCCTGAGTTAGCCGTTGTAGGTTGGTTTAAAACCCCGGTAGACGTTCACTTAAGTTCGTCCAATTTTTTTTTATAAACAACATCTTGAGGAAATGGAATGGCTGGCTTATCCAAGAACTAAACATTATACTAGAAATTTGACTTCCACCAATATAGATTATGGCTCACTCAACCTCACAGGGGAGGCTTGACTCCCATCGGTGGGAACATTATACGCTGATTATGTAATTGATTAAAGACTTACTTGATTTAACTAGAACGAGTACAGAGAGCGCTTGTTCTCTACTGACTTAGTCTATCGTGAAATGAAAGTTTTCAGAGTTTGTCATTCTTATTTTCCTGCACCAAAACCCTAGAAATATAAAAAACTTCTTTCATATATCTATGACCAAAACTCACAAAACTATTAAAACCAGACCCATCAATCATGAGCAAAAGAAACTATATAATCCCAACACCTGACAATACTTCTTTGCTAGCTAGACGCTCCCCAGCTTACGCTCTCAATAATACGTCTTCAAACTCTGTGAAATTAAAAATACTACCTCATTTAGTTGTAAAAAAAATATAAAGAAAACCTTGCAAAACTCTGGTTATGATGACTCGGAACAATAAATATAAAATACCCTGACCTGACACTGAAGTAACGCACAATAAATAAATAAATAAATAAATAAATATGTTTGGACATATCACACAACGCCATCTAGCCCCAAGCTAAGCAACCTAATGCTTGTGTTATGGTAACGAGATGGCTGATAAACTACTTATATACATTTTTTTTTTTGTAAATACATACATATTATAGATAGAACAGACTCGGAACAAATACTTGTAGGTCGTACAAATATTTGTTCCGTGCGGGAATCGAACCCGCGACATGCTGCGCAGCAGTCAATCGCTCAACCACTGCGCCAACCGTGTCGTCAAAACGCACACATAGGTACACCCCACACACCACACTCATCACACATACACAAACATTGGACATACCATACAACATCTGAAATCACCTCTCTAGTCTCCACTCTGGTATCCGTACCCTGAGCCCCAAGATACCGACTAACTGTCTAGTTTGGGGCACTGATAAATATTTTTTTATAACCTAGCTATATGTAATAAATATATTAACCTACATAATGTCGTCTCAACTTGTTGTTAATCTGTAAATCCGATTGCTGTATAACCTGGACTATATACTATTTTATATTTCTAATTGTATGTATCCGATTCAAGCCCCTAATCAACCGTTTAATTAGTCATCTCATCAGTTAATCTGTAAAAATCTTCAAAAAGAACAACTACAAAATTGAAGGAAATAACAAATCCTGAGGACAACAATCAAACCTATTCCGTATAAAAACGCGCTTTATAAAAATTTACTTTAAAAAAAGTAAAAAGCGACTTCAAAACCTAAAACGAATAAAATTACTTTAAAAAAAAAACTTAACAGCTTCTGAAGTCGGTGTCAAGCTAAGGTGCATTGAAGAATGGAAGACACCGACTTCAGAAGCTGTTAAGTATTTTTAACCGACTTCAAAAAGGAGGAGGTTCTCAATTCGTCGGAACCTTTTCTTTTTCTTTTTTTTTTTTTCTTTTTTTTTTATGTATGTTCCCCGATTACTCGAAGATGGCTGGACCGATTTGGATTTTTTTTGTTTTATTCGAGAGGGTATACATCACAGTTGTAGTGTTGTTTTTGGAAGTTGGTTGTATTTTTTTGTAAAAAAGTTTTTTTTTTAAGTTATTTTATTCGTTTTAGGTTTTGAAGTCGGTTTTTGCTTTTTTTAAAGTAAATTTAGTTTTTAATTTTTAGTTGAATATACAATTAGGACAATTACATAAGCCCAAGACGAACGAAAAGAAGAATCATCACAAAATCCGCTTAGAAATGTCGGAGATACTATTGTATCCTTTATGCATATAACTTCGTACATAAGAATCTTTACCTAATATATTATATACTAAAACCTTCCTGAAAGTATGTAGATTACGATAGTGGAAAAATCATCAAAATTAGTACATTAGTTATTGAGAAAATCGTGGACAAACAAACATACATACGAATACAGAGCCTCCTTTTTTGAAGTCGGATAAAAAGTTCATAAATTTATAATCATTTAACTAATAATTATAAAAAAGGATATCGTTCGCTACTTTCAACACCTTTGTATCACATAAGGCGCTGCTCCAAGATCGTTTTCTTTGAAACTTTTTAGTTACTCAGAGATTGCATTTTCCCTGCTAGCAAAGCCCGGGATTTTTGTGTCTCCTTCCTTGTGAATATGGAATGGTCTCTTGCACGCACAATGTAACTTATTCATACTTAATTCTACTTTTATCGTCGTGTGGGTTAAAATATTTCTTTAGCACATTTTTTAATGTTTGTAGGAATAAGACTGAGTTTATTTTTATTCTTTTGTTTTTATTTAGTTTGCGGCTGTATTTTATTGAGCCACTGATAGACTTGAACATATACTAATAACAGAACATCGAGCATTCGCTGTTTCTAAATTTGTCGAATAGTACGTCGATTCTGTAAAATTCAAACAACAACTCGCATCTCACATTATTCACTGTCACTCGTAAAATAGATGCTTTTTATTTGACACTTTTTGAATCGGGTGCGAAGGGAGCGCGAAGTTACGGGGGAATTCCTTACTGAATGCCACTTCTTACGTCATCTCATAGGTACTTTATCTGTCAAAATCTAACTGTCAATTTAGTTCAACTCGCTGACACGCTCGCAAGAGTAGCGCTAGTGTAAATTCGAATTATCAACTGAGTTTTTAGAATGCCAATCAAGAAACTCACAGCGGATTCAGATTCGAAGTTTAGTATAAGGTCTTACAGAATCACACGGCTGAACAACGAACACAGCGAAGCATAGAGCCAAACATCGCTACGAATATTTCCACGGTCATTCTAGCGAACGCTGTATTAAATGCTCGTTAAAATGTATTTTACACGAAGATGTCAGATTTGACTTGAACATTGCTCGGCTTGGCAAAATATTGAAGCAAAACTGTCGTTTTGCTAGAATGCTCGCTAGAACGCTCGCTAGAATGCTCGGTAAAACGCTCCTGCTAAAATGCTCCATTTTAACATTCGCTAGAATGCTCATTACAAGTGAATACTATATATCTATCAGCGGCTTTGCAGTCATAGGTATATTGTGGATTACTAATAATGATTTAAATTGTTGAACGTCAGACCATGAATCAATTTCAAAAACATACTAAATTAGTTATTGCGCAGCAGGATGTTGAAAGCGATATAAATAGACTCTGAAACATTTGTTTTGGTAAACACTAATTGTTTCATAAACTGCAAATTCATAACAATGTTTACAAGTTTCACAAAATTTATGTGAATTTACAATACACTATGCCATGGTATTTCTAAATACTATCAAGACCTTCATTCCTAACAAATAGTTACCTAGTCAACCGTGTTTTGACTGACGAGAAACGACCGCAAGACTATCTAAACTTAGAATTTAACTTTTTGACTAAAATTTTGGCATGAGTTTTTAAAAGTAACTCGCATTTGTGAAAATTATTGAAAGTTGTAGGCATAACTTGTATACATTAAAAGTTACTGGATGAGTTTTGACAGGTTAAATAAATCACTATTTATAAATAGTTTTTTTTTTTTTTTGTAGTTTTAGAAGTCTTTAGAATACAGACACTTGCAGGTGCAATTCATCCATTTAGTATCTAATTCAATCTGCCTAGCCTTTTCCCAACTATGTTGGGGTCGGCTTCCAGTCTAACCAGATGCAGCTGAATACCAGTATTTTACGTGGAGCGACTGCCTATCTGACCTCTACAACCCTGCAGTTACTCGGTAATACGATACCCCTTGGTAAGACTGGTTGTTAGACTTTAGGGCTTCTCACGACCCGTAACGACTGTCAAAGATCCACGAATGACAACCGGGACCAACGGCTTAACGTGCTTTCCGAGGCACGAAGAAGTCTCGGTATGTAAAAATGGTCACCCATCCACGGACCAACCCCGGCATGCGTAGCTTAACCCGATGGATCGACCCGTGCGGCTGTTATTACTTAGCCACGAGCTCCTTCCATCTATTTAGTATCTAATTGATCGCATAAAAAGAAAAAAGAAAATTACAATCTTAAAACTGTGACCAAACTAAAGCAAATACCGCGCGCTATTATATCTTCTAAGGAGGTGTTCAAACTGGCGCAAATAGTCACGCGACTTCTTATTCATTAAAACATGAAAGGGACTTTATGCGACGAATAGGAATATTGCTTAATAGTATGACAATACAATTGAAATTTCAATGATAATCATCGTAGGTACAAAAACAAAGCTGTATGCTTAGGCATGCCATGTTGGTAGCGTTCGGAGTGCCTCGGCATCCCTCGGGATGCTTCGGCAGTTGTGTTGTGAAAAGAACGCATCGGTATGCTTCGTCGTGCCTAAGGATACCGCGCTTTAGGATACCGCAGCATGGTTGCCGTCAGTATGCGCTTACATTTAGTGATACTGAAGGATCCCCTACCGTGCTGTGCTGCCAGTGAGCGCAGGCCCTGACGCGTCCCACACGGAATTCATGTTATTGTGGCCAGTGCTTCAGCGCCTGTTTAAATTATGTGGACATATTCGCTTTCTACGAGTTTATCTTTTCGTTAAAGTGACTTGTGTCACACAATTAAAAATAGAACAGAATTTATAATGTTTAGAATCTCTGTTTTCTCAATGTCAAATTTAAATATTTAAAACGAACCAATCAATTAATCCTGAGGACATTGGGTCAGATAATCTCATCAAACAAACTGAAATAATTATGTTTTCTATTTGCTAAAGTAAACAAAAACCAAACCAAAGTAATCCAAACTAAATTATTCATGTAGCTAAATAAAATATTTTATTACTAAATTCATTAAACTTAGTCCCTATATTTTATTTAGTCTTCTTTAAGAGTACATTTAATTTTCAGCTTCGTAAATATTCATCGAAGTAGTAAGTAAATAAAAAGGACTATACATACCTAGGTACATAGTCTTAAGTTTAAAGCTTAATTTGCATACTGATCGGGCCAGGGAAAAAGGTAGCCTTAATTTTAGTTTTTAACTTATTATGATTATTCCTTTAAAATGTTATATTTTAAAGGAGTTGGAAAAATAGTAGCCATTGCTGGCAATTGCACATGAGCCTAATTATCCACCATTCAATCATTCATTAACTAATAGACAACGCAAAGACTAAATTTCTGGGTCTAGACCCAGAAATTTAGGCAAATACTTAGAAGCATAAAATCTTGCAAAAGGTTTCCTTTTATAACGAAGGTGAGAAATAGGGAAGGATTTTTGAAAATTCACCCCCTAAAGGGGTTAAATTGGAGACGAAAAGTTGTATAGTTCAACATTTCTCCGATGGGCAATCCATGGCTTGTGCTTACATAAAATGTATGCCTGCCGTACCCTAAGACATCCCCGCTACCAAAAAACAATTTTTTAACAGAAAAAATACAGCTTCGGAGAGGCCTCTTTTAATTTATTTTAAATTATTGATGGAATAAATGTGATAACGTTCGTATCGAAATAAATGATTTATAGCTGTACAAGGATCTATTGGCAGCATAATTAGCCCACCTGTGTCCCCGCTGCTGGGACACAGGCACAGAACAGATAAAAAATTTATCTGCTCTGTGGACACAGGCCTCCCTGTCCTCCTTGAGAGGGAGTGGACTGTAATATACCTCGCAGGCCCAGTGCGGGTTGATAAATGTAACATTCATGTCTTAGAATTGTTTGTTCTAGGACATGACATTTCCTCACGATCTTTTCCTTCACCGTTTTGAGAGCAGTGGTGATGAAAAAATTTACTTAAAAAAAAGTAAAACCCGACTTCAAAACCAAAAACGAATAAAATAACTTTCAAAAAATACTTAACAGCTTCTGAAGTCGGTGTCTTCAATTCTTCAATGCACTTTAGCTTGACACCGACTTCAGAAGCTGTTAAGTGTTTTTTGAACGTTATTTTATTAGTTATTGGTTTTGAAGTCGGTTTTTACTTTTTTAAAGTAATTTGTACATTATTTCATAGGTATTTATTATTTTTACTTGTTTTGTTAGCTATTTTTATGTATTATTTCTTTATGTAAATATGTCTCTTTTTATTGAAATTTAACTGCAATAACTTGGATGTAACTTTGCCAACGTAACTTTGACATAGACGTCAAGTTACATACTCGTACAGGTAATAAATTCTTCGTAGGAATAATATCCAAGTAGCAGGATTTGAGGGGGATTCTTTTTCATCATGATTTATAGCATCTTTATCACCACGGACGTCAATTCAAATTTGGCCAGGCGTCAGACGGAGCGTGTTTACCTGATCGCGGAATATAAGGGAGGGGATTCTGTACGGGCACGCTTTTCTATTGTGAGAAGGAAGATTTTCAGAGATATTTCGGTAACGATATTATATTATTGTATTTAAAAATGCTTTTAGCTATAATTATAACAAATCTGTAATTTTTATGATGCACGTAATAAAGAGTACTTATTCTACTTACTGGGTGTCAGGGACAGGGGTGCAAACTGTTACCGTCAACTCAGTACATGATTCTACACAAACCAGCGTTGACATTTTTCGTCAATTATTAAAGAAAAAACCGGCCAAGTGCGTGTCGGACCACGCACAATGGGACGAATTTATCTTAAGAACAAACTTAACATTGTAGTTGAAAATCATGTTCTCCCATACATTCCAACTGTAAATGTAAGTTTGTACTCACAATATTGAGAGATTTACCATGTTATTTTAAGACCACAGACGTCTTATAGGTTTTCCTGTAATCTTCAGGTAAAGATCTATTTTCTGTATTTTTTTCAAAATTTTAGGCTCAGTAGTTTCCGAGATAAGGGGGGGAATGGTCAATTTTCGTCTATTTTCTTAAATAACTTTAAAACAATTTATTTTAAAATTATAAAAAAAATATATTTGAGACCCTCATAGTAAGCCCTTTCATTTGACATTTCATGCCCTTTCATGTAACATGGTGTAGTTTGCAAAACTTTTTTTTAATTTTCTTATTTGCCCCCCAAAAGTGACCCCCATATTCAAAATTCATTTATTTACTTTACCCGTCCGTGGTCGGGTCACAGAAATTCATGTGTACCAAATTTCAACTTAATCGGTCCATTAGATTCGGAGCAAATTGGCTGTGACAGACGGACAGACACACGAGTGATCCTATAAGGGTTCCGTTTTTCCTTTTGAGGTACGGAACCCTAAAAATCGACCAAGTGCGTGTCGGACCACGTGCAATGAAGAGTTCCAAAGTTGAAAAAAAATTACCCCAATAACGAACTTAACATTGTACTTAGTTGAAAAACATTTTCTCCCTACATCGATCGATCGTTCGTCTGTATCGTCGTTCTGTTTGTTGTTAGCTAAATAGAATTTTATGATTGGTCTTAAAACTATTATTTATCTAGAAGTTGACTAACGAGATCAAACGCCTTGCTCATGTCTAGGAAAATAACTGAAACAGAGCGTTTTTTATTTATATTGTCTGTTATGGACCTGACCGGAGAGAATGCTGCCAGAGTTGTTGACTTACCTTTTTGAAACCCATTTTGTTCTTCATTCATAATTTTATGTTTATTTATAAATTGAACTAAACGACTGCATTATTTTCTCGTATATTTTTGAGAATGTTGAAATACGAGTGAGAAGTCTATAATTAGTTTTATTTAGTGTACCTACTCTTGCTTTTATGAAGGGGCTTAACTATTGAAACTTTTAATATATCTGGGAAAATTCCCTCAAATAGAGATAAATTATTAGTGTGGCGCAGTATTGGTGATATGATTTTATGATTAGCTTTTTAATTTACCGACTTTTTATTATTTAGGGATACCATTAGACGAAACTCTTCGGTGTCAGAACATGGATTCAGAAATATGCTGGAACTGTTCCTAGCGGGTTGAGATGAACAGATATTTCTTGCTATTAAATAACGTCAACCTTTTTTTTTTTTTTTTTTTGTGGATGGGAAACCATCAAATGACTTCTCCCGCTCTGGGCAGAGCGGGAGGGCGTGTCAGACTTTTACTGACTAAAACCCACCCATTTTCCTTCAGTTGCCCGTGCCAGGGCCACGGTATCTCTTTCGAACTACCCGCGACCCCGGCGGCATAGGCCCAATTGACCCCGTCACTGCTGACATCTCTTTGAGGCGCGCGTGGAACACAACGCGCCGTCGACCCGGGCCTGGTCCTTACCGAACGGCGAGCTGCCCATTACTCGTCGTCCGCAAGCCCGCGCCTACGGTGGCCGGGAATCGGCGATCGATTCCCGCCGCCCAGGGCGTCTCCTACGGAAATAACGTCAACCTGACGTTATTTAATAGCAATATCAATAAAAAAGGGACCATATACCTACGTGTTTGATATTAATTTCAACTTGATACCTCCACGCGTTCTTGAGAAAAAGGGTCTTGACAGACAGACAGACAGACAAACAGACAACGAAGTGATCCTATGAGGGTTCCGTTTTTTCCTTTTGAGGTACGGAACCCTAAAAAACCTACTGTTTCTTACAAAAGTGCAATAACTACACGTTAAAAATGTATGAAACAGCTAGGGGTCAAGTTTCATATAACAGTTTGCGCGTCGATACCCAGTTTAGTAGTGCATTCAATATCAGTTTCTTGTTTATATTTTTATTTTAAGTATTATTTCTAATAATAATTACAAAACATAATCTGCCACAGACCTGTATTTAACTCAGGGCACAGTTTCAGCGAAAAAGTTAAATAAAAACAGATGCGTTTTCACTGCGTTAGCTATTGGTCACAAACATGACTTCTGAACTTTAGGCATCCTGGGTTTGGTCAAATAATGTGTTTATGTGTGTCCTATTTAGAAAATTATTAGTGGCGGTTCCACGTCTACATTTATGCCCAGTTATAGACAATATAGACCCATCCCCTTTACGTGGAAGGGCACAGGGAAAAAAGGGCCTCATCGACAATTTATACGAAATCAAACAAATGATCGCACTTGATAGATTTTGAACAGGCCTTTGATATGACATATTCAAAACAAACTAAAAAGGGCCCATTGCTTTGTAATCCTCAATATTAAAAAACACGTCAAGGAATAAAAAGAGCTCATTTCGTATCGAACTAGCTTAGAAGGTGCTCATTGCATCCCAATCAGAGTTAAAAGGAGCACATTTTACGTTTACAAAACAAGAACGCGCCCATACCCCCGCCATCTTTAAATTAATGACATAATGTGACAGATAAAAGTTAAACGTCAAGGCGTAATTTTTAGTGCGTGTGTGAATTTGTTTAGAATAATATAAAATGGACCGCGATTACTGCGAAAGCGATGAAGAAAACCATTTAAATTGTCACCCAAGAACTAAGAAAAGAAAGCGTTAAGGGAGAATGAATGAAGTTATGAAAAAGATACGACTGTCTAGTCATGAGGAAGGACCGGCATGTTCTTGCAAACAGAAGTGTTTTGAGAGAATTCCACCTCAGTCAAGAAGTGAAGTTTTGCAGAACTTCAATATGCTACCATATACTAATATACATTGGATTTAACAGAAATATTGCTTATTATTCTTTCAAAACCATTTGCCTACATTTACTTTTCTAAAAAGGAAAGAAGGAGCTCATTATTACAATCAACCCCTTCTTGCTCTGTTCATTTCTGGCTTAGGCCAGAAAAGTCTGTTTAACTTTTGATTGAATAGTTCAATTAAAACGGAATCCTCAAAAATAGGTAGTTGGACTATGTAATGTCCAAAACATGTAAATAACATCGTTAAAAATGAGTATCCATACACACCATGTAGATTTTTAGTATAAATTAGCGTTTAATTCAATTTGTGTTAATTGTTGATGAGCCCCTTCTTTCCCTGTGCCCTTCGTATGTTATATCAAAACCATAGCAGTCTATGTAAGTGTAGCATCTCCTATAGTGTAGGATCTTATATAGTGTACCTGCACCCTAACTGCGTAACACATTATTAATCGGAATTTGAATCAATTTGAAACAAATTGCTAATCCATTGCTTCATATGTTAGAAAAATTTGTCTCCTCGACAACGTAAATAACGCAATGAATGTTGTTGAACTGTCAAAATGAAACCAACTCCGATTGATAATGTGTTACTTACGCAATTAGGGTGCAGGTTGTGTTTTTTAAATGTATATTTGCCACAAGCGTTTGTAAATTCCCGTCGCCGCGCAGAGTATAAATAGTCAGTATATTTGAAATAGTCTTCTCACGTGCTTCGTTCCCTACTCAATATATCAGAGCAGTGATTGCGCCACACGCCCTTACTATGGAGCTGAGTATCTAGTGATACGTCATAAACTATATTGAAAGATAGTGGTGTGTGGGTTGTGCTACATATTCTGTTCGAGTATAGCAAAAACAAATCGATCCTACTTCAACACTATAGTCTTTTTCATTCATACTACACTCTCTCAACTCAAATGATTTTTTTTTTACTATTCGTTGCTGCACTTGACTGAAACCCTTACTTTCTTATAGTGACTGTACTTTTAGCCTGACGTTGGATCACACGTCTCACGTAATATTAGTAAAACACACCTTCCATTAAGTAAAGAAAATTATAATAAAAGTATTATTGAAATCCTTAGAACGGCCTTTCCATAAATCACGTTTAATCCTAATATGTTCGGGTCGGCACATTCGATTGAGCGTATTTGATTACACATACCTATTCGGTTTTCATTCGGCTAGTGCCTATCGGCAAACTTCATTTGGCACCTAATCTCGCTTAATCATGTTCGGGTCGGCTTCGGCTCGGCACAATTTGAGCTAAGCTGAGCGGCTTTTTCCCGAAAATACATATTTTGTCGCCCGGCTGTAACGAATTATACCAGACCATTTTGTGTAAAACACCTAATGTGTAGGTTATCTTACTTAGTTAAGTTATTTTAATCATTTTCGTTGAAACTGACTTATAGGTCCAAAGTTTAAAAAAATATTTGTTAGGTTAGAATTATTATAAAAATTATTGAAATATTTATTAGGTAAGTACCTCCTAATAAATATTTCAATATTTTTATTATAAAAATTATTAAAATATTTATTAGGAGGTACTTACCTAATAAATATTTCAATAATTTTTATAATAATTCTAACCTAACAAATATTTTTTTAGGTACCTCCTAATAAATATTTTAATATTTTTTATAATAATTTTAATATTTATAATTATTATTTATATTTTTTTTTAAATCTTATTGTTAAGTAGAACTCTTTTGCAGTCATGTGGCTGACAGTGAAAGAAAACCATAGTACTTATTATAAATAATTATACGCGTAAAAAATACGTTTGAGAATATTATGTTTTAGTCAGTTTGGTTTTTTTACATTGGAATTAAATCCGACAAAAAAAAGCTGAATTTCTGAAAAAAAAATCTCTTTTTTGAAACAGCCATTGAAAATTTTGTTACTGTAACGAGGTACTAAAATACCTTTTTCGTTATAACCTCGTTATCCCTTACACATAAAAAGACACAGTACACCGGGCACGTTTAAAAAAAGACAAACACTGCATTATGTATCACGTTCTTTAAAAGGAACATGAGAATAACCTTTTTTCTCAAGGAATCCTTCAATTAGCGTGGGAAGATGAACGAATGTTACATTATGCCACTATTACTCTATCCATTCCCTATCAGCGGAACTCGAAGGTAAAAAAAAAAAACAACAAGGTAAAGACACCAACAATTGTCCAGTTAAACAAAAAAAAAAAAAAAAAACAATCGAGATAAAATTCAAATAGAGAACATAAAAATGTTACACGAAATTTGCAAAACTTTGTGAAACAGCGGTGTCTATCTACCCTTTCTAATTTTATTCTACAGTTTTTAAAAACGTATACAAATGCTTTGTCGGGCTCGGCTGATACGTGACTTTTTACAAGTTTTACTCCAACGTAAGTTCATACGGTGAATTCGCGAGAATAGCAAATGTGTCGTGAAATACAACGTGCTGGATTTTTATTGGAACTTATTTGTGTGTACGTGAATGTACTTTCAATGACATTTTTGGTCTATTGGCGAGATTATGGAAAATTGAATTTGAATAGCCGTATAGGTTATATTTAAAATTTTGTTTCTGTGGAGCACTTCGTCCATTGGCTGAATTCTTTAATTAGGACTAAGTTAACTAGGGTCCGGCGGATGTACAGACTTATGTAAGTAGACGGCACAGTACGTTTGTAGTCGGTAGGAGTCCGATACAACCCTTCGTTCTCCCCAGACGGAGGGTATCCAAGAGGATTTCCACAAGGAAAAAAAATAGTACTAAATTATTATATTATATATTATTATTATTATTATTTTTTATTTTTATCTTTGGCTTATCTCGGGACCCTGGGGTCCCGGACCTTTGGAAGGCGTGCAAGGGGCCGAAGCCAACTCGCAGAGGCCCCTTAGACAATTTTAAATGACGAGGAGGCACCAGCCGACGATTATCCCTGTATGCACTATGCTAGTGCACCCAAGGACAACCCCCGGTTGGTGCAGGACTATTGCAGAACATGGAAACAAAACACATTGGGCCTATGGGTTTGGGTGGCTATAGTGGATTGGGTACCTTGAACTATGGAAGAACTATGTCCCGTGCCTGACCAATGTTATATAATATACACAGATAAATTGGCAGGGGGTGACTTGCACACTCAATAATGGGCCCCCGGAAACGGTCGCTAGCACATAGTGACGTAGCAACAAGGGGCAACATGTCCTGAGGTGCTTGAGGAGTGGAGAGGTATTCCACGGCTCTCAGAACAATCCCAGAGCCCGGAAGATGGTCAAGATCCCTACAAGCACTTACTAGAATACTTCCTTCCTCCGAGCACGTTTGCTCTTGCGAATCTCCACTCAAGCCGGCCAATAAAGGCAAGAATGATGTGGGAGCTCTGTTCCCGTCAGTGTTCACTCCAGCCGGCCAATAAAGGCAAGCCAGAGGTGAAGAACAAGACTTCTCCCGGGAAATAGGGTCCGTGGGGTCGCTACTGCCCAACAGCTCGCCACATGCTGCCCTGCGGGTTCACGTATCTCTCTTGGTCTGGCTCCTCACCCTAGACCTGTTTCGGCAAAGTAAACTCCATCGGCACAGACCCAGAGTTCGGAGCGCGCAAGCCCCACCACGACGTCAACGTAGAGATACGGTGGTGGGGTTATTATTATTATTATTTTCGAGTGTGTTCTTTTTCTCATCTCGTAGGCTGGTTTTAGCTACATTTACGGGCCAAAGCCAAGTAAATGCAGCGTGTGGTGTGTATTTAAGATGAGGGTGTGTTTTCTTCCTCTAACTGCATGAATTTTCTAACTATTCTACAGGTGTTTAAGATGGCTGCTTTCTGAAGGTTGATGTAAACGGATTCTTCTAAATCTATTAATTTCAGGCTACGGAGAAGATGGTTGGGGATGACGCCTGTCGTGGAGAGAACTATCGGGATAACGTAAACTTTTTCTTGTGTCCAGATTCTTGTGACTTCTTCTTTAAGTTCAGCATATTTACTTATTTTTTCAGATATGGTTTTTTGTAGGTTATGGGTATTAGGAACTGCAATGTCTATAAGGTAAGTGATTTTTCTTATTTTATCCTGTAGGGTTATGTCTAGTCTATTATAGTGGATAGTCTTATCTGTAAGTATGGCGCGATCGTAGTACATTTTGTGTGTATCATTTTCTAGGATAGTTTGTGGTGTGTACTTGTAGTAAGGGGTATTAGAGTTTTGTATGAGACTGTGTTTGAGTGCTAGTTTTTGATGAATAATGTTTGCAACCTGGTTGTGTCTGTGAGTGTAGTCTGTCTGTGTGAGTGTTGTGCATGCTCCAGTTATGTGTTGTATGGTTTCTGATTGAATGTGGCATCTGCGGCATTTATCGTTTGTTGTGGTAGGGTCTTTAATGATAAATTTCCTGTAGTTTTTGGTGTTGATGATTTGATCTTGTATAGCTATGATGAAGCCTTCTGTTTCAGGAAACAGGTTTCCTATTTTAAGCCACTTATTAGATGCCACTATGTTAATATGAGTTTGTTCTAAATCATGGGGGTGTCTACCGTGAAGAACTTTCTTCTTCCAGTTTTCAATTTTTTGGTTCTGTGGGTCAGTGTTATTTGTGTCTTGTGTATTTTGTTCATTTAAGTTAAGTGGGGTGTAGTTAAAATCATTTTGAGAAATAGCTTTGTGTATGTCACTAGTGCGAGATTTAGAATAGAAGAATGTTTTTAGCCTAGTAATTTGTTTCTGCCAAAGATGATGGATGTCGATTAGGCCTCTCCCTCCATTCTGTCTTTTGATTGTGAGTCGCTCGATTGCAGATTTAGGGTGCAGGTTGTTGTGTTTTGAGAGTATTGTGCGCGTGGTCCTCTCTAACTGTTCGATGTCAGTCTTTGACCACTTTATTACTCCAAATGAATATGTCAATATTGGTATGGCAAAAGTATTCAAGGCTTTAATAAGATGCTTTCCTGATAGTTGTGTTTTGCAAACTGCGTTAATTCTCCTTCGATATTCTGTATTTAGTGTCTGTTTAATTGCTGTGTGGTCGAGTCCCTTAAGTTGTTTGTATCCTAAATATTTGTATAGATCTGTTGGTTCCATTGCTGCAATTGTGTCGGTGTCGTTAACTGTATAGCTGCCAGGTTTGATTTTACCTTTTATGATATGTAACGTCTTGCACTTATCCAACCCAAATTTCATATTTATATCTTGGCTAAATTCTGTCGTGACTTCTTTATTATTATTATTATTATTATTATTTTTTTTTTAAATTAACTCAAAACTATTGATGGTGAGATATCCGATTTTTAAAGTTGAAGATTTAACTTGCATGGCATTTCCATGCAATTTCCGCGAGTATTTTATAAGTTCACTAGCTTTTGCCAACGGCTTCGCCCGCTTGGATATCGGAAAATATCTCACGGGAATGTACTACCGGGAATTCCTTCCTTATTCCTTGTCTACATTATAAAGGGAACCTCTATGCATAATTTCAGTTGTTGAGGTCCAAGGGTTGGGCTGGACTTCTCTTTTTATTTACATAGATAATTCTCTTGCCCTATTTGCCCATAGATAGTTAGATAGATAAAACATTTATTTGGTGCACACAAAAGAAATAGCACAACACGCAAATGTACGATTAATCCCAAACCCAATTTTTTTGGGGTCGGCGCAACATGTCCCTTTCTTCCATACTTCTCTATTAGTTGTCATCTCGGTAGTCACTCTCTTTCTATCAATATCATCTTTCACACAGTCCATCCATCTTTTTGTCTTCGTGTCTTCTCCTACTCATATAGCCATCCACATTCATGCTCAAAAATTTCCTGACGACATTTTCTTCTAAAATTATGAGATAAACACTATTTTCATATTTAGAAGAGAAAATAATAGAGACTTAGCTTGAAAACCTAACAGAGCGTGATATTATGTAAAATATGTATGTAGATTGAACTGTAAGAGTGACATGAGTTATTTATTATAAAATACGCCTTGACGCCAAATAATTTAATGTCACATTCTAGCATTGTGCCTGCTGCATGACCATTAATCAGACTGCAATTCTCGACATTTTTGTTCCTAGATTTCAAAACATGACTCCTTTTTACATTAATTGTAG
Organism: Cosmia pyralina; assembly: GCA_946251885.1. Taxonomy (NCBI): domain Eukaryota; kingdom Metazoa; phylum Arthropoda; class Insecta; order Lepidoptera; family Noctuidae; genus Cosmia; species Cosmia pyralina. Next base: position 2,004,933 of record OX276345.1, read on the forward strand.
ATAACCCAAGCTAAATGCGTACTATTTCAATTAATCTGCCTAGCCTTTTCCCAACTATGTTGGGGGTCAACTTCCAGTCTAACCGGATGCAGCTGAATACAAGTATTTTACATGGAGCGACTGCCTATCTCCACAACCCAGTAACTGGGTAATACGATATCCCTTGGTAAGACTGGTTGTCAGACTTTCAGGCTTCTGACGACTCGTAACGACTGTCAATGATCCACAAATGACAGCCGGGACCAACGGCTTAACTTGCTTTCCGAGGCACGGAGGATTTTCGGTATGTGAAAATGGTCAAATGCGTACTATTAAATGGGTAAAAAATCATAGTAGAAATGAACTCATTTGGATGAATAAACGGATAATAGTTACCATATAACTCCACCGTAATCTTCGAATATAACATTTCAATAAAATATATTAAATAGCTGCCATAGAGCCTCCTTTGAATGCCATATGAACTATCTCCATGCATACATAGCATATTATTACCGTACGTGGCTCAAGCGATATCAAAGCAATTTGTTCTAGAACCCTTTGGTATTCCGCTCACTTATGGAAATTATACACGCGTACACAGATTCAGTCGTAATAAATCCTTGCCTTGAAACTTTGAAAACGCTATGTGTCTTCATTCTGGAATAAAAATAGCTATTAAATGTTCCTGTAAAAAATGAAATTTTTAATCAAATATCACGGCGGTCACGCAAACACTTGAAGTACCCGACATAGAAAAACACGAATGAATGAAATAATAAATAAATCCAAACAAAACTGTCACAATCCATCATGGCTGGAGTTGCACGACGGTATGTTTGCGGTTGTGATCGAGAAAACTTCTACACACTGCCTATAACACGAGCGTTTACCCTACACGCGTCATTACCACAGCCTAAAAGGATTCAGTAACTTTTTTTGTTTTATTTTCAGTTGATAAATTTTATGTCCGGATCGTTTTTAGGCTGTGTCAAGCATGTAGGGTATGTATACCAATATTGAATAGTCACGCCAACTTCGCCCCAGCTGGCATTTGTTCGCGAACTAACATGATTAATGGATGGAACTCGAGTCGTGCTCTTTGCTCTTTGTAAAGGCGTTATAATATTTATCACAGACCACGGGCCGTTTATTAAAAGTGTGGGTAAACATTTAAGTGGAAGGTGGTGGTGCTAATGGCTTATAGATTTTAGTTTTATTTAGACGTTAAAAGGCTTTTATCGTTTGGATATCTGTCTTGTGGCGAAATGTTAAATGAGGAGGTTTGTTTCGACAGTAAATAATTTTAGGTGTTCTGTTTTAATAAAGGTCTGTTTCATTACCTACGATTAAGTTCCTATTAACTTACTTGGCAGATAATTTCATACAAATTCTGTTCCATTTTTGAATTTATTCGGTGAGTAGTGGTCATTCGGTCATCGTGAAATAGGCCCTTAATCTAAAAAAATACAATGAGAGCGAGAGAAAGTATAATGTGAGTTACTCTCTCTCTCTCTCTCCCTAACACTTACAATCGATGTCATCATGTAACTCTTTCTTCATCATCTGCCTAGCCTTTTCTCAACTAATGTTAATCGGCTTACAGTCTAACCGCATGCAGCTGAATACCAGTATTTTACATGGAGCAACTGCCTATCTGACCTCCAGAACTCAGTTACTGGGTAATACGATACCTCTAGGTAAGACTGGTTTTCAGAATTTCGGGCTTTTGACGAGCCGTAACGACTGTCAAAGATCTACGAATGACCGACAGGCTTAACGTGCTTTCCGAGGCACGGAGAGGTCTTGGTATGTAAAGATGGTCACCCATCTACGGTTACCAGCAGTGGCAAACGATTACTTAGCCACAAGCCCTGTAACCTTTTCTTCATACTATTAAATATCCTTCAGAAAGAAAGTCAGAAGTCTCCAAGACATTTAAGCATCATATTTTTCAACTGTCTGTCTCTGGAGAAATCAAAACTTTTCCGCGGTAACAGAGCATATTGTTTTTTTTTTTTATTCCCCAGCCGTTTTGTTGGTCTTTAGTTTTCGTAGTTCTGTTCTGAAATGTTATCCTGGTAATTTTATTTGTGTCTTTGTTATTGTTTTCCTTTAGTTTTTGTTATATTGTTATATGTTGGACTAGCTTTTTCCCGCGGCTTCGCCCGCGTGGATGTCGGAAAATATCCCACAGGAACAGAATTCCTTCCTTATTCCTTGTCTACACTATAAAGGGAACCTCTGTGCAAAATTTCAGCTTTATAGGTCCAAGGGTTTGGACTGGGTGTTGATGAGCCAGTCAGTCAGTCAGGACTTTTCTACTGAGATAACTGATTGGTGTGTAAATACCAAGAAAGTTGACATATTCACACGACACGTGTATAAATATACAGCGTGTATAAGAAATGTTTCTTTTAACTCTTAAAATGTCGATTGTACACCATGTGTACAGATAACAATAGAATTTCAATTGTGTCTGCTAATTGGCGCGCGACGGGTTAAATTTACTCGAGCCAAATGTATGGGACAGCTGAATTTATTTTCGCGATTACGTTGTTGGCACCATGAAGAAGGTTGTTCGGTTTGATGGTCTGTACCACACCCTTAAATATGACCAAACATTTTTGATACATGCTGTAGAGGCAGAAACTAGAGAACGCCACGCGCAGCCAGAATTGTATTCTTACATCATCCGTCTACGTTCATGCATTAGAGGGCGCAGACAAAGTGACATTCTATTAGCGATAATAATGGATAACAATGGCGACAAAGAATTGACATTATGAGACGAAAAGCTTATGCCAATCCTGTTCAAAATTGTTGTAGAAATACGAAATGCTTTGAAAGCGATTGCCACTCTTGTCTAGCCCTCTGCACCTAATTGCGTAACACATTGTGGCGACATGACACATGACACACATGACCATAAGCCCCTGGTGTATGCTTTCACGCAGCGTCGAGACAAGCTTCCACCAACACAACTCAACCAACTAACTTTTATTAGTCAATTTACCACCAACATTCGATATATTAAAGGCACCGACAACGTAGTCGCAGATGCAATGTCGCGGGTTGACTCCATTTTATTAGAGGAGGACTACCAAGCTCTTGCTAAATCACAAGAGAGAGACGAAGAACTCAAAGAGGTGGGTTCATCTACTTCTTTGAAATTGAAGAAAATTGTTGTCCCTGGAACCAACACATCCATACTTTGCGACACATCGACAGGTAGACCTCGCCCATACCTCACCTTACCTTTCCGTCGGGGAGGTTTCGATCGACTACATGGTCTCAGTCACCCAGGCGTGAGAGCAACCTTACGATTGGTGGCAGAGCGATACGTATGGCCTCATATTAACACCGACTGTCGACAATGGGCGAAGTCATGCTTACAGTGCCAACGCAGCAAGGTGACCAGGCACACATCTGCACCGCTAATGTCTTTTCCGATCGCATCAAACAGATTTTGTCATATCCACATTGATATCATAGGACCACTGCCACCTTCAGACAATTTCACATATTGTCTGACCGCGGTTGACAGATTTACGCGTTGGCCCGAAGTGTGGCCTATGTCATGTATCACGGCGGAAGAAGTGGCAGACACGCTGGTGACTGGTTGGATTTCCCGTTTTGGGGTGCCAAGTACTGTGATGACCGATCAGGGTCGACAGTTTGAATCTGCCTTATTTCGTCGCCTTATGAACGTGTGCGCAACAAAGCGGATTCGCACAACCAGTTACCACCCGTGCGCAAATGGCATGGTAAAACGCATGCACCGCCAACTAAAAGCTTCTTTAATGTGTCATTCCCAAACGTGGAGCAAGGCTCTTCCACTAGTACTCCTTGGCATGAGGACCGCCCTCAAAGAGGACTTGAATACCTCGTCCGCTGAGATGGTCTATGGAGAACCTCTCCGTCTTCCTGGAGAATTAATCATGGTAGCGGAAGAACCCAGGAGCCCAAACGACATTGCAGATTTCGTCACGGAGTTGAGGAGCCGGATGGAAATTTTACGTCCAATTCCAGCCTCACGACACGCTCGACCGTCCACCTTCGTTTTCAAAGATTTGGCGATGTCGACCCATGTCTTACTCCGTGATGACACTGTTCGACGGCCTTTGCAACCTCCTTACACTGGCCCATACCGCATCCTGAGGAGAAGGGATAAAACCCTTACCTTGGAGATCAATGGAAGAGAGGCTACTGTCAGCATAGACCGTGTTAAGCCAGCTTACCTGGACTCTGAACTGATTTCCTCACCACCTGTTACAGTTCCTGTTCCAGTTTCTCCTTCGTCAACACCAACTTCTCTTTCGCCAACTCTTGCGTCTCCTTCAGGCATTATCACCACCAGATCTGGCAGACGGGTTAAATTTAGGGACATTCTAGATTTATAACTTTTATCTTTTATTTTCTTTGTGTGTATACCTTGTTTTTCTCCGTAGGGGGGTGATGTGGCGAACCTAATTAATATCTATGGTTCGCACTATAGTTCTCTGACAACCCTAGTTGGCTAGAGGTTTTGTCTATGTTTTCATGACAGAAACCAAGCGACTAGGATTTTGAATCTGTATATTATAATGATCTTCGTGTGATTATTTCAATTAGATTCCTATCCTGTGTTTCTGTATATAGGTAATGTTACTGTCGTCGTTTGGATATTGTGCTGTGGTACAAATACAAATATAATACAACAGGACCGAGTTTCAATTCTTAAAACATTATCGATCGGAGTTGGTTTAATTTTGAAACAAATTGCTAATCCATTGCTTCATGTGTTCGAAAAATTTATCTACTTGACAACGTAAAAAACGCAATGAATGTTGTTGAACTGTCAAAATGAAACCAACTCCGATTGATAATGTGTTACGCAATTAGGGTGCTGGTCATACACGTTCGTCAGTTGTGAGTACTATAGTGTGCGCGCAAGTGATAGTCACTGCCTGGGCGCACTGGGTGGGCGGTGAGACGCAAGAGGTAGACGCTAAAGGCTCCTTACAAATAGGCGAGACATGCGACACAAGGGCACCGCGTGTCGCGCGACGAGCAGTGTCTTTGAGTCGCGTGCGATTCGTGTCGCGTGTCGCGTCTGTTTGAAGGAACCTTAACTCGGTGTGCCAATCTTATCAATCGTCCCGTCCCCCATCTCACCGCTTACATACTTCAGACGGTGACTTATTCTTGCGCGCACATAACTGACCTTTTTGAAGAAAATCACCAATAAGATCAGTATAAATCCTACTAGAGCGTACCTACAGAGCTTCCCGGCGTTTCTTATAAACCATTTAAATTGAATGTTCTTGTTGAACCTAAACATAAATACGATTTGTTTTAGAAAATACCCTAGATACATCTTGTAGGTAATAAATAAAACAGTGCATGTAAAACCTCTGAAACAATACTAGAGAACGGTAACAAATTCGTTCGGGGAATAAACTGCAACCACGCCCGGTCGATGTTTCCACAAATACTTGCATCTATATATGCTGAGAATTTAATTTATTTAGATTTGTATTTTAGTAGGCATTAACATACTAATGCTACTATAATAATCACTCTAATATTATAAAGTCGAAAGTTTGTGAGTTTGTGTGTGTTTGTTACTTCTTTACGCTCAAACGGCTTGACTGATTTTAGTGAAACTTGGTATGTAGATAGCTTATACCCTGGATTAACACATAGGTTACTTTTTATCTCGGTCTACGCCGACAAACTGCAAGGCACAGGTAGTATTAAATGTAAACGTGAAAGTTTATGAGGATGGATGGATGGTTGTTTGCTACTCTTTCACACAAGGTAGTAACGCGGTCTCTATCAATGTACAATACGTGCTACGAAAGGTGAGATTGACACACCACGTGGTTTGACTTGCGCAGTAGACGAATTTAGGTCTCTTTAGCGATATGAGGTCTGAGGCGCGGGACGGGACCGGGCGTCATCGGGGCGGTGGATAGAGCGCGGGAGGCGCGGTCAAGTCTCATCTTTCGTGGCGCGTATTGTAAAAATTTGATGAAAAACTGTAAAATTTATGATAACTGCAGCTATATATATAATATAATTAGCTTATATATATAGATATATATATATATATATATAATTAGCTTGGTGATGAAATAACAACCAAAGAAAGATGGGCAATCGCATAACATCATAACTAATATTTATAAATACGAAAGTGAGTTACAGCAAATACAGCAAAACAGCTGGACGAATTTGGATAAAATTTGGCACACGTGTAGACCACGACCTGGAAAAGGACATAGGCTACTTTTTATTGACATACCACGCGGGTGATGCCACGGGCGGAAGCTAGTATAAATAAGGCATGGCATGGGCATGGTATAGTGCAGTATATTTGGCCAATTTTGTTTCAAATCCCATGTAACAAGAGGCAAGACTTGGCGAGTTCATTGAAATTGACCGGGAAAAAATGTATACTTGGGGCTACTATTGGGAAAATCCTATTGGAAAAAATGCAATAACACTGCTTAACATGGGGATCGAAACGAGGATGTCACACTCAGCAGTTGCAGCTACAATCCCTAGACATACGAAGCACATATCTACATACATACTAAAGACTCAATCCATACAGATAAATAAAATTGAAGTAAGTATAATACATAATAACACACCAAAACAGCCCACAAACACGTAACTCCGAACATAAACACAAAATATTGGGGCGAAATTAATTACCCGTGTGGTTTCTCAAAAAGTCGAGTTATGGGAGTATTCCCTTCACGTGCTCGTACAAACTTCTTATCTACAACTTTAGCTGTGAGATGCCTTTCACAAGCTTACATTGAAACTTGCAATGTGGGGAAAGTACTGTGGTTTGTAAATGTGAGTTTCGATCGAGACGAATTAAGGTGATTTTTGGTTGTTTTGTCTAGTCTTTATTGGTTTTAAAAAAGCAAGCTTCTGGATGCAATCTTGATAAAAAAAATATGTAAGTAATATTTTTTTAATATTATATAGAGGTATGAGGAATAGGGAGTAAAGTCCACTCATTCTCCATCGAAAAGGGAACTCCTCCGGGGAGTAGATGTTGTATATGCTAATCGTGCGGTAAACTCTGCTTGCGCGATGCAGGATTTGTCTGACGTCAGGTCTTTGATGCGTTCCGGTATCACCGGAACCATCATTCTTTGCCACATCATTTCCCTCCGGAGACTAAAGGTCGATAGTGGGCTCAGTCCTGTATCTTGCAATGCTTGCCAGAGCCAGTTGAGGTTCCAGTGAGTTAGAGCCGGGTGCCGCATAGTTCACGGTGAGTCAGAACTGTCTGCGGTGTTTCCCCAATGAGTCGGGGTGGCGCTGCGTTACGCTTCAGTGAGGCTGATGTACAGCGCCGGGTTTAGGAGAAGGTAGGACTCTGCTTGTGGACCTGCCGAAAGTGCAGTGTGTTGTGTCAAGGTTGCTGATGAGGCGGAGGGTGATGACCAGAATTGTGCGTCCGTTGCATGTCAGGATACCCGTTGCAGCCCATACGCCAGCGCTTGGTTAAAGGCGTGGGTGCAGGCTGGCTGTGTGACTCGTCGCTCGAAAGCTTGAGGAAGTGATGCTGATGACGTGACGCTGCCTTCAGCAACTCCTTAGTTGCACGAAGGCTGCGCTGACGTTCATACTCGGGGTCTCCAGTATAGAGGTGTGAGAAACAGAGTGTAAAGTGCAAACAGTTCTGTTATGTGGAGTATAATTTGCTTACCCTTTTTAAACTATCAAAACAACAACAACAACTCAACTAAACAACAAAAACTACAATCAACAACAACAGACAACAACTCAACAACAACTTAATCAAACAAAACAACCAACAACTAAACACCTCAAAAACAACAACCAACAACAACAACAACTCTCTCTCAACCAACAAGAACAAAACAACTCTCTCAACCAACCAACAAAACAACAACAACAACCAACAAACAAAAAAACAACAGTCTCTTAATCAACTTTAAAACAGGATACTTTTCTATTAATGTTCTGAAAAGCGGTATTACATTAGACATCTGCTAAGTACTCCTATAAGCCAAATCCATTGCGAAACAATCTTAAAATAAAACACAATACCTGCATTAGAATTTCCATACGGAATAATTACCGTCATAGTTCAAAGAACCTTACTACTGACCATAGGCCTCGACTAGGAGGTAAGAAGACCACAATAACTGACTTTGCCTGACCACATTCTCGCGAACTCCACTAGTAAATCGGCTCACCCACACATAATTCAGGTACCTATTAGAATGTATCTTTGTCCCAGACCCAAAACCAAGGGGTTTTGTTATTCGAGAACCTATGGTACTTTTGATCTAAACAGTTTGAGGCCGCGATAGTCCCACGTCCGTTAACTGCACATGACTGTACTCGTATCAACTTTCTTAGTTCATAATACACGTACTAACTTCACTTGTACGTTGAATGGCATAATGTTAACGCTGCTGGAATGCTTGTCTAGGGAGAACTGAAGTAAGTTTTCAAACGTGTATAATTTGTCGAAAATACCACTTTATCTCTTCCCGAGTGGGACGTTAAGGTAAGTCGTGTATCACGAGTGCTCTTGGTTTTATATCCTTCATAATATGGCAAATAAAACTGCTTGGTTGGTTTAGTGGCCACAAACGATACTCGTGAGCATGAGCCCTCCTGGGTTCGACTTCCAAGTCAGGCAAAGTGTTAGTATGCAGCTACTATAAAGCTACCGTTTACTTGGTACGTCTTTCACTGACTTGAATGTGGTGGTTGAAAGTAAGTCATGCTCACTCAAATGTCTCGCTGATGGTGGTGGCGTGTGTGTTGGATCTTTAAAATAGTTGAGCTGAATGGTGCTGATCATGAGTCATGTTCTCGTCTTTCTACATTGTTCTCACATCGTATTTTTTAACATGAATGATGTAACCAATATTTTGTAACAATAATTTGATGTAAAAGAGTGTCCATGGAGTTCCTTGCCCGTTCTTCTCCATAGGTACCTACTACGCTTTGGAATGGGCGACATCATCATCTTTCTGACTGACCGACCGCTTGACGATTCAAAAGTGCCTGTAATTGGTTTATTTGAAATAAATGCTTTGGGTTGGTTATTGGGGTTCTCCTACGATCCATTTTAAGTCGTATTTCTACATGGGTCACTAGTTATTTTAGCAATAAAACTTTTTCATACTTTTTCCACTCATTACAACTGCATGTTTTCATTATATGCTCGACCGAGTCGTAAAGCTCGCTTGTTTAAACTTAATTTGGACGAAATCAAGTTTGAGCTACATATTATTTTTATGCTGCTATGAATTGTAAGCAGGTTTTAACAAGTTTTTTAAGCAAATGAGGTTTTTTGTCGCGCTTGCAAATCAAAAATGTTTATTTGTTAGGATATGATACAATACATGTTATAATATTGGTTCCAGCATACCCTGCTGTATGGCGTACAAATATTTGTACACAAAAAAAAAAAATAAAAAACAAAGCTTATATTACTAACCTATTAATAATTATGAATTAGAGATCAATTTCTTTTTGTGGTTTATAAACAATATACAAGTTATCACTATTTACACTAGGTACTAAAGTAAATGACTAACTAAGTAACTATACAAATAAATACAAAAACAAAAGGACACTTAGGCGTCGAAGTACTCGTCCGCATCGATGTCATCCGGAAACGTGCGCAGAAGACTGGCAGCATTTCCATGTTGAATGGCAATGCTAATTAAATTAGAGATTAAATATGAATTTAAAATTTGCTTCAAAAAATTCCTTCATTATTGTTCTTTGAAGTTATTCGACTCGATTTTAGAGCTTTTTTGATATATTGCTGAATCTATCTAACAATGTAGATACCTATAGGTACTTTAAAACACAAATAAATATATGTATTATGTATAGTCAACAAAAGAGATATCTAGGCAGGGTATACTAACATATTTGTATGTAAATTACTTCATGTTCAATTTTATATATATATTACTATGTTTTTGCAATACTCCTACATTGTAACACACCAACACGAAATTGTATATTTTCAAGAAATTGAACATGAAGCAATTCACATATAAATATGTTAGTACACCCTGCCTAGATATCTCTATTGTTGACAGTACATAATACATATAATTAATTATTTGTGTTTTAAAGTACCTAGGTATCTACATTGTTAGTTAAAATCTTACAATAATTGCACATTAACACATCTTGCATGGTTTTCGTGCAAACTGAGAATCCAACATTCCAACTGAAGCAGCTCACTTAACTATGAACCAAACTACAGTTCAAGAATGCTTGACACACCTGCAGATAAGTACGTTAATCCTATATTCTCCATAACTTTGGTGCAACTATGTCCAATCTCATTGAATATTCGAAGGTTCCAACATCACTATCTGAAATTAATTTTTTGAATAAGAAATCAATGTGGAATTATATTTATGACTTATAGAAAATATTCCACATGTATCGCGGTGCAGCGATCGACTCCCAAAGGAAATACATGTAAGTGGTGTTGAATTATCTTTGGCAGTGAAATATGGAAGAAACAAGTTCTTTGTTTATGACTTTTGTTAATAAAGTATTGGTTTTGCTTGTAATAGTTCAAGTAGATTGATATTTTGAGGGTAAATTGGTTTCGAACTGCAGTTAGTTTTTCTGTTTGAGGCACTGAGGTGAATTTTACAGTAGAACAAGCTACTTAGTCTTGGTATACAAGCAGCTAATATGACACTACCTATACATAATGATAAGAGTATGTTCAGTATTTTTTTTTTACATAAATGTCAGCATATAAAGTAATTACGCACACAATTAAAATTAATATTGGCTGTGAAAGGAAAGGAAAGGAACAGTGAATAGGATGTAGTGGACAGGTGAACATTTTTGCCTATCAAATAGCTTATTGGCTTGTAAATAATTATTATTTTGGTATTAACTTTGTCGTCGAGCGAATGCAGATGTACATACTCGTACATGCTTATGTGGCGGCATCTACATCGCCACATGCAAACTACTCATCACTCTGACGTCACGCAAAATCCTGCATCGCGCAAGCAGAGTTTACCGCGCGACTAGCTTATATACATCAAACGTCGGGCAGTAGCCCACTAGACCCAACACTGGTCTGGTCGGAGGATCCTCCCTTTTCTATGGAATCTATTCCTCATGCCTCTCTCAATCTGAGTAGCCTTTTCCCAACTATGTTGGGGTCGGCTTCCAGTCTAACCGGATGCAGCTGAATACCAGTATTTTACTTGGAGCGACTGCCTATCTACCCTCCACAACCCAGTTACTCGGTAATACGATACCCCTTGGCAAGACTGGTTGTCAGACTTTCGGGCTTCTGACGACCCCTAACGACTGTCAAAGATCCACGAAAGACAGCCGGAACCAACAGCTTAACGTACTTCCCGAGGCACGGAGGAGTCTCGGGAAGTGGTCTATATAATTATACAGTCTATAATGTTCTGTGTGTGTGTGTTGTCTCTGTGAGAGGGAGTGGGCCATCAAATACCGCGTGGGACCCAGTGCTGGTTGGTGGATGTCACAAGTCTTATATCAAGTCTTTTTCTCACTCAATTTTTCAATTGTTTTCACTCATTTTCTGATGTTGTCACATTTGAACACTTATCAAACTCCACTTTAACACGAAAACCCGTGAAAACAAAATGTTTTTACGAACAAAGTAAAAAAAAAAATCCCGGTCTACATTAAAGGACTCACCTTTAGTTATGCTTAATTACTTGTCTAACTTCAAATTCTCAAACAATTGAAAAATTTTGCGAGTTGATTTGGGATTTGATTGTGACATCCACCAACCAGTACACACACATTCCCAATTTAGTATCCGGGTATTTATGAGCAATATTCTGGTAAGCCTCCAAGCTTACCTAATCACATCATAACGCGGTAAAAGCACAAGGCATGACAGCGACGCTAAAGTTATATTAAAGAATTTCCATGTTTCGGACACATATTTTCAAAGAACGCTCAGTCGGTCTCCTAACTTTTCAAATAACCAATACAGAACAAATAAAGTCGAAGTAATACAATGTGGTACATACTGCTCTTCGTTTTATTTCTCAAGGGACACAGAGTGGCAGCCATGGCGACGGGGAAATGCTCATTGTGACTGCAACCTGCATATAACCTATAAGTTATGACGGAAATTCTATAGCTGGCAGGCTGTATATTCTGTATATTCAATGTTAATCTATATAAATAAAAAAAGAAGTCCTGACTGACGGTTCTCTATTGTGTTCCCTAACTTTTTTATCAATAATCTAAAGTGCCATAACTTTTTTTGTCCGAATCATCATTTGTCCGAAGGATAACTTCGAATTTTTGAACATTATGGTTACTGATGTTTATAGCATACGTGTAATGGATAATGATTTTCAGACAAACAATTTTAAGAGAAGAAAGGGAGTACCCTGACTGACTCATGAACGCCTAGCCTAAACCCTTGAACCTAGGAAGCTGAAATTTTGCACAGAGATTCCCTTTACACGAGGAATAAGGAAGGATTCCCGATGATACATTCCCGTGGGGTATATTCCAACATCCACGCGGGGGAAGCCGCTGGCAGAAGCTAGTTTTATGATGATTTGAATGTGTCGTTGGTCTTGGTTGTAAGCGCGATTGCTGAGCGTGGCATCGTAGAGTTCGATCTCCAAGGGGGGCAAGAGAGTATTTTGTTTATTTATTAAATTTCTCAGTTGCAGCCCGAAATCTGAATTTTTTACAATATCCTCGTATTACATGGAACTTCAAAATAACTGGCGAACCGTGGTTATACCATGCATCTCTGTCTACCCATCTGAGGTGTACAGGCTTGATAATGTATGATGATTTATGCGACCAATACTAAATAAGGCAATAAGGCCATCTGCATACTTTTAATTTACATGAATTTAAAACAACTTTTAAAAACCGGTCAAGAGCGAGTTGGACTCGCGCACCGAAGGTTCTGTACCATCATTTATATGTAATTCTTATTGATGATTTCTGAAAAAACTGTGCTAGTTAAAGACATCGTTTTATTTTTTCTGTAATCTATGTTTACACAAACTTCTATCACATAGAATAATTTCAGATTTTTCTCTATGCAAACTTATAAGGGTATTTATTTTAACATTTTTCATCAAAAGAAGAAAACTATGCTGCTTAAAAAAAAAAATGTTTGAGAATGTACAAACAGCGCTCTTTCAAATGATACCCCACATGCCTTAGTAGCCCCACTTTGATTTTTAAGACCCCTTTCAGTCCCTGTTGCAAAAAAAAACATAATATATTTTTATTTCTTTCTTACTTGCAAAATAGTTGGGCAAACGTCATCTAAAATTGTTCCGAATTTCAAGTTGACAGCATTGGTAGTTCTTGAGATATCAAGCTGTGACAGACAGACAGACAGACTGAGTTACACCATAAGGGTTCCTTTTTACCATTTTGGTACGGAACCCTAAAAACTGGATGCCTCACGAGTTTTTTTCAGAGAATTCCAATCTTGAAAATTACTTTTCTCTACAACACTAAACACAAAAGCAATTAATATATATAAATTAAAACCTAAGATAATAAACCACATAACATATTTATGGTGCACTGAATTAAAAAATAAAACACACTGCGAGCAAACAGGAACTGGCGGATATTCGTTTCCGTGTAGTGATGTGCCCAGGTAAGTATAATGTACCCGCATGGTATTCGTATCCGTACGGGAATACTGACTTTTTATTTTAAATTGCTAACGTATGTTGGAAGAAAAAAGATCATAAATATGTAATTAAATTATCTACATAACATTTATTCAAGTACTTACTTTCCATTCCAGCTACATAGAAATGAGTTGAAAATTTTAGTACACACGGCTACACATCAAGCTGACACATCAAGTTTACACTGACCTCTCATTGTAAGGAAATCCTATACAATGTGAGATCAGCTATACTGGAAATGTATAGCTTGATCTGTAGCCGTGCGTACAAGTTTGATACATATTTTGGTGTTACAATTAATTTATGAGAGATTTCTAGAACTTACGAAATTGATCCCCAGATAGCTTAGCATACAAAAAAATTCAGTTACACAATTTATAATTAGAGAAGTTATTATTACAACTTTACTAAACACGCAACTATCGATTAGAAATATCGATAGTGGCGTGCATTCTAAGCTCGTATGAGCACATCCCTACTTCCGCAATTATGCGAGGCATGCGGCCTCTTTAATTGCGTTTGCACTAAACACAAACGCTTAGTAATTAATTCTAGATTAAGCCTGTAGAGTCACTTCTGAACTTTAGATCCAGCAAAAAATATTCTAAAAGCTGCTGGAATTATAATTTGGCTGGATTTCATTTGCTTAGAGGGTTTAGTATTTCGTTGGTGGTTTCAGTGAGTTATTTAGAGAAACTACCTGTGTTTTCCAAACTAACATTTTTTTCAGTAAATAATTTCAGTTATAATGGTTTCACTTAAGGGGGAAGCGCCAGGGTAGCAAGCGAAATTCAAACTCTCTTACATTTTTATACAATTTGCAAAGCAGTATTAAGTTATATGTTAGTTAAAAATGATTCGCGACCTTAAAAAAATATGTATTTACAGAATTATAATCATTTGATTCAGTAATACAACTCCTTAAGATAGTATAATCTTCAAATGTCAAGATTTCATGAAATTGTCATTATTGGATATATGAACTTAGAGAGTTGTATTGTTGATTTTAATGGTGATAATTCTATACATACAGATTTGTTGTAGAATAGAATAGAATAGAATATTTTTATTTCAGGTAGGTATCGCGAATCATATTCAAATCAATAATCAACCTGATACTAACCTGCAAACTGCAAAAAAACATAAGAAAATTTAAGTGAAATTTAAGTTTTATTTGAGTGAAGACACGTGAGCATATACGTAAGAAGTTGGCTGAAACATCCCAGCGCTGATTTGTCGGATTCATTTTCTCCTCTATTGATCGTTATTTCTCATCTGCCGATGGTTATTTAACCTAACAAAGTTTATTCTGTTTATATTAGGTTAGGGAAAAAGCCTTTTCGCATTATTTATTTATTTATTTATTTATTTATTACAAAATCCACAGCTCTTTAACAATTTTACTTAAATAGATAAAACCAATCTTACAGCCAATTATGGATTTACAATTTATAGCAACACTGATTACATGCATCAGAACAACAGGATGACATGCTACGAGTAGAACCATCTAAGCAAGCATTTCAAAGTGTGTGCGGGGATGTGTGTGTGTGTGTGTGTGTGTGTGTGTGAAGTGTTATAGTAGTGTATGGATTCTTACATTTGAATGTAAGAATGGTAATAGAGTTGACTCTATTTAGAAATATTAGTCAAATCGTCGCATACAGAAGCTACCATTAGTTTCCTGAATGTACCTTTTTTGGTGTTAAATATATCAAGATGAGAAAATTTCTTATTAAAGTTTCTTAATGTCCTACTAATGACAGAATTTTGAGCGTAGTTTGTACCACTGCGCGGTACATCGAATAACTGTGTGTGCCTAGTCCGTCGAGACGGAACACTCAATCTCAGAACTAGATCACTTAAAGCGGTACTCTCAATCTCCCCACTACATATATTATAAAGAAAAAGCATGTCCAGAATCATACGTCTGTTCTCCAGTGGCAGCATACTATGAAGTTTGCATGCTTGCAGATAATCCTTGGGCTTGAAACCAGTGCGATAGTTAATATATTTAACGAATTTGGATTGTATAGATTCTATTTGCTGTACATAAATTAAGTAGTGAGGATTCCAGATGTTACTGCAGTACTCTAAGATACTGCGTATGTACGCATAATAAAGTATTTTGATACAATTTATGTCAGTGAATAACTTACACGTACGCATAATAAATCCAAGGTTTTTGTATGCCTTGCCGACGATATAGGACACATGCTCCGAAAACAGAAGTTTTGAGTCCAGGACGACACCAAGATCCCTAATAACATTACAACGCATCACATTGCCACCACTCAAATTATACGTGTAGTTAATGAAGTTTCGCTTCCTAGTAAAGGTTACAGTCTGACATTTACTTACGTTAACATTGATTCTATTCATGCTATAATAATTAGATAATCTATTTAAGTCGCTTTGTAGCCTCTCACAATCATGCTTATTTCCAATAGTCATAAAAATCTTGGTGTCATCAGCATACATCAGAAACCTAGCATCAAGAACATGTGTTCCTATATCGTATAGGTAGGCAGAGTATAACAGAGGTGCTAAAATTGAGCCCTGTGGTACCCCAGATGGTATGGTTACACAATTAGACCTTACTCCGCCCAATGTAACAATTTGTGATCGATTTCTAAGGTACGACTCAAACCATCTGAGCAAGTTGCCGCGAATTCCAAGCTCTTGCAGCTTACGCAGGAGGATGACGTGATCCACACGGTCAAAAGCTTTTTCAAAGTCCGTGTAGATCACGTCAACTTGTCCCCCACCATCCATATCACGGACAATAGTTTCGAGAAACACTGCCAAATTGGTATTAGTAGAGCGACCTCTAATAAACCCGTGTTGTTGTTGAGGAATTAATTTAGATATGGTAGGATAAATAACGTTATGGACTATTTTCTCCATTATTTTCCCCAAGACATTCAAAATTGATATGGGACGATAATTTTCTATTGAATTTCTACAACCTTTTTTATGAATAGGAACAATGTGAGCAGTTTTCCAAATAGTTGGACAGTATCCCTCACGAAAACACCTGTTAAAAATATAGGTAATTGGAGAAGAGAGCGATTCAGCACATTTAACAAAGAAAAAAGGGGGTATATTGTCACTTCCTGGACCCTTTGACGTATCTAGATTCTGCAGGAGTTTTAGGACACTCGCACCATCAATGGTCAGGTTGTGTAGTGTGTCGCCGTATGATTCACAGTCAGTAGAGAAAGGAGTGTACGCTCCGAGCCTACTGCTAAAATTCCTATAGAAAAAATCATTAAATGCATTACATATTTCGGTCTCGTTATTCAATTGATTATTTTCATACGTCATGTATTTAGGATAACTATTTTTTGTCTTCTTTCTAGATTTAACGTACGCCCAAAATTGTTTCGGTGAAGTTTTTATGTTCTCTTGTGATCTATATAAATAATTTTTATGACATTTCTTTTGCAACATTTTTTGTCGATCCCTTAATAAAGCGAAAGTAGCGTAATCATGGGGATTTCCATATTTTTTCCATTGCCCGTGCACTTTAGACTTTTCCTTAATAACGTTAATTAGTGCTCGACTGTACCAGACAGGGTAGCTATAGGTACCTCCGATAGTAATCTCTGGCACATATTTATCAATAAGTGTATTAATTACTGAGTAAAACATGTCTATTATATGATCAAGCTGTATATCACTACTACAGACTTTACCCCAATCATACTCTAATAATTCGTTATTAATGGCTTCATAATTCCCTTTCCTATAAACATGTTTTTTAAAAAACCTCAATTTCAAGGGAGGAGTTAAGATATCTGTAGCGTTAATAACAATAGCAGGGTGAAACGCGTCTTCCGGTACCAATGTACAGTTCGATTTTATAACAGTGTTAGGGAAATTGGCAAAAACTAAATCCAGAGTATGACTGTGAGAATTAGTGAAAAAGTTAGATTGATTGAAACCGCAGTACAACATTGCATTAATTAAGTGAGACGCGGAGTTTTGTACCTCAACGGCGCCTTTCTTTAACACTATAGGCTGTTTACCTGTCCAGTCAATACATGGTAAGTTAAAATCGCCCGATATGAGGAAATAATCATTAGGGTTCCGATCAATTACTTCAGATAAAGCCTGTGTTAACAATTGAATACGTTCCGGTATCGCACGATCTGGCGGCAGGTAAACAGTCGCGATGTGCAAATTACGCTTTATACCCAGCACTCGAGCGGGAATAGTTACCCAGATGCATTCAAGGTCAGTACGGTCCCACTCGCTGCGTACGCGCGCTTGCAGACGTGAAGCACAGGCAATCATTACCCCGCCGCCTAGCGAGCCGCGATCGCGTCTAAACAAATCATAAGTATCATTACTTAGCTCAGAGTCTGAGATGCCATCATGTAGCCAGGTCTCGGTAAACATTAAGATGTCACTATTTGATAACAAAATATTCTCATAAAAAGTATTGGTTTTAGTGCGCAAACCCCGCACATTTTGATAGAAAAATTGTAAGTAATTAGTATTACGCTTCGCCATTGCTAATTTTTGTTAGCCGCAATGATTCATAAAATATTATAGTGACATCTAATTTCGAGTGACCGACACGACTGAGTACATTACGACACCTATGTATACCAATTAAACGTATGTATCCAGATGAGTATAGTGATAGTAATAAACTTTGAATGAAGGCGACGTATGCTAAGTATGTTATTATTATTGATAAAATAATTTGTAGTGTGTAAGGTTTTGTAAAGTGTTGCGTTAAGGTTAAGCCACAGAAATGAGTAATCATGAAGTAGGTGTTTGAGTATGGATGATAATAGAAATGCAAAGTGGTATTTATCTTAGTTAAAACAAAACTTGATAGAAAATTAATACAGAGTAACAAGAAAACAATGATTATTCCTAAACAACATTTTTTAGATCTGCCTCTGACAAAACAAGAATATGCTTTGAACCATCTTCCCTCCTTACATAAATTCGACAGTTTTTTGTCCATATGTATTTGTAGTTGAGTTCGTTAGCTTTGACCTTGCATTGTTTCAATAGATTTTTGTTATATTTGGTCAAGTGTTCATTGATATATATCTTAGATTTCGGGGATGTCGCTGTCTGAAAACCCAAGTCATGCAGATTGATACCTCGCAGCTTCCGTGCTGCAGCCACTATTGCGTCTTTAGTGCTGCGTTGCTTGAGTCTTGCGACAATATTCCTCGGCAGTTTAGAGTTATTATGCTGCTGTGTTTGGACTCGGTGAGCGAAATCTAATTAATTATAGTATGTATGAACTTAAAATAAAATCTCTTTGGCTATACTATTTGTATCTGGCTGATTTTGGTATCATTGAAAGTTTAAATTTTAAAGAACATAATTCCAAATTCAAATTAGGAAAATGTGTGATTTTCATTTGTTTTTCGTACTGTCAAGATGAGTGAATCTAATGAAGAAATTCGATACATTTTAAAATTTTACTACAAAAAAGGTAAAAATGCAACGCAAGCCGCGAAAAAAATTTGCGATGTTTATGGACAAGAGAGAGCTGCTGCTGCTTTTGCTGTGAGAGTAGCACAAGTTTGGTTTAAGCGTTTTCAATCCGGAAATTTTGATGTCAAAGATGCACGTCGCTCTGGTGGCCCTATTACGGATAAAATAGATGCCATTTTTGAAAAAGTGGAGCAAGATCGGCATATCAGTAATCACTACGTAGCTGAAGAACTGGGAATTGACCACAAAACAGTTTTGGCGCATTTGAAAAAAACTGGGTACACAAAAAAGCTCGATGTTTGGGTACCTCACGAGCTCACTGAAAGAAACCTAATGAACCGTGTACTCATTTGTGATTCTTTATTACGACGTAATGAAAGCGAACCAGTTTCTAAGAAGCTGATAACTGGTGATGAAAAGTGGATCACGTACGACAAGAACGTGCGAAAAAAGTCGTGGTCAAAGGCCGGTCAGGCTTCACAGCTGTGGCGAAACCCGGGTTAACTCGCAACAACGTGATGTTGTGTGTGTGGTGGGATTGGAAGGGCATTATTCATTATGAGCTGTTACCACCAGGCAGGACCATCGATTCTGAACTCTACTGCGAACAACTGATGAGATTAAAGCAAGAAGTTGAGAGAAAGCGGCCGGAATTAATCAACAGAAAGGGTGTGGTTTTTCATCATGATAACGCTAGACCTCACACATCTTTAGCTACTCAGCAAAAATTAAGAGAGTTTGGCTGGGAGGTGTTAATGCATCCGCCGTATAGTCCTGACCTACCACCTACCTACCTACTTACCTTCAGATTTCCACCTGTTTCGGTCTCTTCAGAATTCTTTAGGCAGTGTCAGGATAACATCACGAGAGGACTGCCAAAACCACTTGTCGCGGTATTTTGATCAGAAGTCCCATATTTTCTATAACAATGGGTTCATGTCTCTACAAGATGGCAAAAAGTTATCGAACAAAATGGTACCTACATACTTTAGATAAATGTAAATAATGTATATTAATAAATGTTTTGAATTTTCTTAAAAAATGAGAAGAAACTTTTTCCCCAACCTATTATGTATATAATATCTATGTATTTATTCTTGTGTTTTATAGTTATCTTCGTGTTATCTATCACTTATGTTGCATCTGCCATGTTTTCTCTCTGCATCACCCTAAGGTTGACTGGTAGAAAATGCCTCAGGCATTAAGTCCGCCTTTGTACGGTATTTTTTTTTACTCGTGCATAAAGTTTTAATAAATAAAATTTTAATTTCGCGGGCTACCCTGGCGCTTTCGCCTTAATTAATGATACACACATCGGTACAAACTTACCGTTAAAGATATTTATTTCACAAAAGAATCACAAATTCTCTAGAAGAGGTAAAACATAGGTTTAAATAATATGTGCCAATTTATTGCTAGACATAGTACGTATCTTAAAACTAACATTATATAAAAAGCTACATTTTTTTGTTATTCAAATCTATGTCCAACATATAACTCCCTTTGTATACAAGAGAAATAACAATTTGCGTAAATCAACAAACAGGTTCTAATTCAATTTGCGTATAATGCTATGATTACTTATCAATCAAATTTAAATTACAAATGTACAAATCAAAAGCATCACTACTCATTAATTCCACTATAGTCGCCTAAACACTAACCACAGACCTAAATTACTCAATTAATTACAATAGAATAGAATATATTTATTTGCTTCAAAACAAAAAAGCAGGACGAGAGGGGAGGGGGAGGGGGGGGCGGGAGGGGGGGGGTTGTGGTCTTATTAATTTAGTTATGATCTTACATGCTTTGCCACGGACTGGCATACAAAAATTTAAAAATATTTTTATAAATTTTATACAACACATAAATTTATTAAGTTTTACAACGACGTGATGATGAACTAAATAAATATAATTGTAGAATTAGCATCAGATTTCTGTACATTATCGTTGAAACCAAAAACAGCTACAATAATTTTGAAACGAAATGTTCTAATAAATTTTCGAGTGTAATTTGCACATACGCGACCGAGACCGCACCGTTGTGTTTATTTCATGGTACAAGTTACAAGATTAGAACTCAACTGATAAGATCGGGTCTAAATAGCTTTCAGACTATGTTAATGACAGTTGAAACTATTATCCGTTTTGGTAACTTCTACCATATGCCTATTCAAATGGTGTCCAAAATTTATTGTATTAGATAAGCCATACATACAGTCCTACCAACTTATCTGTGAACTGAAAGAGGACGGCACCGTCGATGCGTCAACACAATCGAATGACATGCGTCGGCACAATCGAAGACATATCAACATGACGGCCGTAGTTCCAATTTTCGCCATTTCACAGAAAAGTTGGTAGGAGTGTACTCTAAACCTAACTCAGACAACGTCAAAGATTCTAGCAATTAAATAAAATCTCATCAGTCTAAATAACAAACCTTCACCTCTGTATTCCCCATTCCTGGATTGGGCAGAAGTGCACCATAGTACCTACGCCAGAGTACCATGTAATAGGGGGCGAGCCTATTGCCAGCAACAAGGCACAAATCCGGGGAGAAATTCCAGACGGGAAAACTCAATGACACTTTTCCCGACCCGGGAATCGAACCCAGGATCTCATAATCAGCAGTAGCGCTCGCGGTCACTAGACCAATAAGGCAGTCTGACATTATCATAATTATGTATACCTGCGGCAAAAGTCAACATCAATATCATTCATACTTAAAGTATCTATATGTCTGTGTGGACCCGTTGTTCTTCTAAACTACGCAACAGATTTTGATGCGGTTTTCATTGTCATCTAAAGAATTTATTCCAGAAGGTTTATATGTATAATACATTAATACTTAACTTACATATAATATAGAGACCTTAATTTTTTGTCAAAACCGTGCGAAGCAGAGCCGTGCCGCTAGTGTATAATAAAATAAAGTCGCTTTTCGTGTCTGTTTGTGTGACCCCTTAGTTCTTCTTATACTACGCAATGAATTTTGATCCATTTTTCACCATCATTTAGAGAATTTATTCCGGAAAGTTTATGGGTATATACATTAGTATTGGTAACTATATTTTTGAGAAGTTTGGGGTTGAAACCCTCGGGCCGTGGGGTCCGAGTGCCCATGGTCTCTTTAAAGATATATCGAAACGTCTGATTGACGCTTCCCGTGACTCAAGGGCTTCTTACTCGCCCGGGTGTCACCATTGTGTGGATCGCCCGGAGGACACGGTGGAGCATACAGTGGAGGTCTGCCCGGCTTGTGCGGAGCACCGCCGTGTTCTCACGGAGGCGATCGGCGGTGGCGATCTCTCGCGTCCAAACCTGGTCCAGGCCATGGTGCGGAGTGAGAGTGCATGGGAGGCCGTCACCTCCTTCTGCGAAGCAGTAATGCTCGCGAAGGAGGAGGCGGAACGCGTGAGGGAGAGGCAACAGCTGCGCCCTCGCGCCCCTAGTCGCCGCAGGAGACGCCCTGGGCGGCGGCGGCGGGAATCTATCGCCGATTCCCGACCACCGTAGGCGCGGGCTTACGGACGACGAGCAATGGGCAGCGCGCTGTCAGGTAAGGACCAGGCCCGGGTCGACGGCGCGTTGTGTTCCACGCGCGCCTCAAAGAGATGTCAGCAGTGACGGGGTCCAATAGGGCCGATGCTGCCGGGGTCGCGGGTAGTTCGAAAGAGATACGGTGGCCCTGGCACGGGCAACTGAAGGAACGCGGGTGGGTTTTAGTCAGTAAAAGTCTGACATGCCCTCCCGCTCCGCCCAGAGCGGGAGAAGTCCTTTGATGATTTCCAATCCGCAAAAAAAAAAAAGGGCTGGCTTTTACCTTGGCCAGAGGCTAAGCTTTGCCATATAACGTGGCAATGCTGCCAGTGTCTTGGGTACTTTACCAGACGACAGCGGTACGGAGAAATTTTTCGTACACTTTGTTTTAGTTTGTGAATAGTTTTAGTTTTATGTTAGGATACATTTCTGTTATTTTTAGGTTATAGTATTTTACATGACTGTAATGTAGCACAGAAAAAATCGATGTTTTGACATAATCGCAACATATATAATACAATGTACTGATATATTGCACCCGCGCGAAGCAGAGGCCGGTCACCAGTTAGTTACTTATACATAAGTCCGAAATAATAGACCAATGTTTAAATTGTCAATGAACTGCAAGAGGAAGGCGCCCGTATTTGTAACACAGTTTATTTAGTTTAATTTAATTAATTTCTTCCTTTATTTCAGGCAGCTGTGGCCCATACAAAATACAATACACAAATACAAACAAAAAATATTACAACATAACCAAAATGATATACTAATACATATAAAATACAACTTATAAAATAAACTAAGACACACGAGGTGACGGCGTCGTGTTACGCTGCGCGGTGTCGCATAGCCTGCCGCGAAAAAGTCGGTAGACTACACCCTTCGGCCAAAACTCTTCCTTTAGGAACGTGTCGTGTCGTGTCGATGTGTGTGTGTGTGTTTATACTAGCACAGACACAGAAATTCACTCTGTCTCAAATAATGCATAGCGTTGTAATTCATATAATGGCGTTTTTTTTTCTTTGTTATGTCTTGGTTAAGATGGACGAATTGTATTTGGCATTTTGATAATAAATAAAGATTATTAGATTATTATTATTAAATGTGACTAAATATTGAATAATTTCCTTCAACAATTTAAGGAGAAGAAACGATGCAACCAACCTTCCATTCCAGCATTAACTAGTAACTAACAACATAAGTTCCCTTAGTGCTGTAGCTTATAACCCGGACCATCCCAAAACAGATGCCGTGGCACCACTGACAAATGAACTCAACCAAGCTTGTTTATTAGCGAATAGAAACATTTTATGTGCAAGTTCGCCACCTACATCACCCAAGACGCGGATATTGGCAAAGTTTTACACATTTCAAATGATTTTGGATAAAACTTTAGTGATTTAGATCAATTAATGATATTTTGTTTGGGACGTCCCTAACTCATTGGTTTGGCAACCCGAGAGGGATTATGTGAATTAACAAGAAAAAGGTGAAATGCTGCACAGTATAAATTTATTACAATGCAGTCCACCCGATTTGGTGATGTTTGTAAAGTAAAAAATGTCGACGTCAACTAACGTCGACATTTTTTACTCATCATTTTTTTTTCTTTTTTTTTCATCATCATCATGGTTAGCCAACAAATCATTTATGTTTAACTAAACATAAATGATTTGTTGGCTAACCATATATAATGTAAACCTCCAGACCGAATATCGGCCATAACGATCAATCTCAGGGCAGACCAGCCATCGGCGCGGGTAATAATAGTACTCAAGTGTGTTAAGAAGACACAGACACAAACACAAAACAAGACACAGGTGCACTCTTTCTTCCCTAACTCTCATTACAGTCCGATGGCACGGCAATCCGACACGACCGGAGAGAGATCAGGCGCAGGACCTACGGCTTAACGTGCTTTACGAGGCTCGGGGGTATCACACCGTCTACTTCCAAACTCCGGGCTGTTACTAAGAAATTCCTAATGGGAAAACCCAGTAACACTTTCCCTGACCTGGAAATCGAACCCAGGACCCCACCACGCTCAGCAGTCGTGCTTGCGACCACAAGAACATCGGGGCAGTTTTTATTATTGTTATTTTAATCTGTTGTTATTATTTTGTGTGCCTTTTAGTTAGTCTGTGCTAAATAAATGTATTTTCTTTCTTTTCTTTTTTTCAGACATTAGGTTGAATAAATACGGTGTTAATAAAAAAATGATGTACATACATACACACATACACATACAATTTTAATATTAGGTCTTTACCTATGAAATTGCCGTTCTGCAGTACTGGCCATTTCAAATCGAAATAATTTTTGTTTGGCTAAGAATTCTAATTTCAAATTAATTTTATTTTAAAAACATGGATTTTTTTTTCCAAAAGTAGTCATTTGTTTATTGATAAGTGTTACATTTTCATCGCATTTCAATCTTTTTCGTCATCATGGATACGTTAAAAATTCGAGTAATTATGGAATATGAGTACCGTCGTGGCAGCAACGGGGCACAAGCGGCACGCAACATCAACCACGTTTACGGAGCTAACACTACAAACCAACGCACCACTTGTTATTGGTTTGCTCGCTTCCGTTCTGGAAATTTCGACCTGAAAAATGAACCTCGCGGTCGTCCGAAGACTTTGGTCGACAATGACGAATTAAAGGCGATTGTGGAAGCTGATGATACACAATCTACGGCTGAATTAGCAGCAGCTTTCGACGTTAGCGTCAAAACAATATTTTTCCATGTGCGTCAAATTGGCAAGGTAAAAAAGCTTGACAAATGGGTGCCCCACGAACTCAATGATCGCCAGCGCGAAATACGCGTCGAGACGTGCCTTGCACTGCTCAACAGACACACAAATGAAGGAATTTTGAACGGCAATGTTACCTGCGATGAAAAATTGATTCTGTTTGATAACCGCAAGCGCTCAGCAAGTTGGTTGGATACTGGTTCAGCACCTAAACAATGCCCTAAACGAAAACTTACCCCTAGAAAAGTGATGGTCATTGTTTGGTGGTCTAGCGCCGGTGTGATTCATCACAGCTTCTTACCAAACGGGGTGAGCGTTACTTCAGATGTGTACTGTGAAGAACTGAACACAATGATGGAGAAGCTGGCATATCTCCAACCAGCATTGGTCAATCGCTCGTCTCCGCTGCTCCTGCACGACAACGCGCCACCTCATACTGCACAGCAGACGGTCTCCAAGTTGCAAGAACTGGGGTTGGAAGCTCTCCGTCATCCGCCCTACTCACCAGACCTTGCGCCTACAGACTACTACTTTTTCCAGAATTTGGATAACTTCTTGGCGGGAAAAAAATTCAATACCCGAGAGGCAGTACAAAATGCCTTTGAAGAATTAGTTGCCTCCCGTCCAGCTGATTTCTTTAAGAAGGGCATCAATAAACTGTCACTGCGTTGGCAAAGATGCATTGATTGCATGGGTGATTACTTCGATTAATACAAATAAAAAATGCATGAAAAAAATTCGTTTAAATTTTTTCATACAAAACGGCAATTTCATAGGTAAAGACCTATTATAACTGCGGTACCCAATTGATGCAGCCCACGGTACATGTCAACCTGACAATAGCTTGTTCTCTTCATGTTGGGGAACAATGATTGGCTATCAACCCAGGAAGGATTGCGGTTACACAAATTCACTGCTTCCGAAGCAGTTTCCGTAGAGTTTCTGTTTTTCGGTACAAATAATGGCTGTGTGATGCAAAAAATCAGGCTAGGGGACTGTGGTTAAAAGTTTTGAGTACAAAAGTGGACGCCTATATATGATGGCACGACCGAAGAAACGATTGATAGATTGTGTGAAAGATGAAGTGGTTAAAGGCGGATGCACACTTGCGCACGACTGACGCACGCACACAACCGTGCAGTCTACGCGCCTCTCACGCATATGGACGCGTCACACTCGGCGAACGCGCACGTCGCAAACAGATTACGCGCAGTTCGCGAGCATTAATATGTGTGAATTTGTCTAATTTGTTATGGATGCGTTCGAGAACACTTCACGAAACCACAAATACACGCTTACATTTTGATCGATTTAATCCCGTGGAGGGTCGATCCGGTGCATGAAACACTATCGATTTGTAAAGATAAAATTAAAAAATAAAGTACTTTTTTTTTAAACTCGAATTATTTCTCGCATGAGTGATAAAACAATGCGAACCATTAGTCGGCACCATTCGATACTAACAAGTACTAAAAATAATGACGCGTAAGCGCAGTCAACGTGGATTCACAAAAAATAGCCAATCCTAGACCAAACCCCGCCCCCAAACCCTATTTGATTGGCAATGCAAAAGGCACGCGCCCCGCGCACCCCGCGCGCCAAGGGCAGCGCAGGACCACGTCGTGTAAACAATTCAGTTTCTCTAAGACGTCATCGGTGTGTTAAGTGTCAGTGTTGTTAAAAAATATCCTTGTCGGGCGAACGTAATGGCGTCACGTAATTACGCGTACTCCAACCTGGAGTTTGTTGCCATGGTGCAATTCTACGCGATTGCGGGTTTTGATGCGCAAGCGGCTCGTCGTCTGTACAGCGAACCAAATCACTTGCAATCTTTGCGGCTGCGTGGTATACCTAACCCGCAAATTCCGTCTGGTCCATAGAAATATAAAAAACAGAAACTTCTTTCATATATCTATGGTCTGGTCAGACAATTGTGGCGGCTACGCAGCGTTTGTTAGATCACGGACAATTCCGTACACCTACACATGCTCAGGGCCGCGGTCGCCAACCAGTCTACACACCTGAGCTAGACGAACAAATCCTCGAGTACTTCGAACGAGATCCCGAGAGGAGAGGAGAGAGGAATGGTTTGCACTTTGAACAATTATTACGCTATCGTGAAGTTTTGTCCTTTAGTGATGATTCAGAATTGATTAATTATTAATTTCTAACAGAACTCATTTTTTAAATAGTTGTAAATTATTTCGTATCGCGAAGTGTCCTTAAAAGTTAAATGAAACATAGGAGATTTAGGTATGTATCAGAACTGTTTTAATCGTGTAATTGTACTTTATTATTTTTAAAATCATTGTAAATAATTTTGATTCCACATTTTTAAATACGCCATAAAGTAGCAGACCTGTAAAGACTAATTTTTACATGTACCGCATTTTTTTTTTTTTTTTTTGTTATGTATGTCCCGAAACCTAGGCACAAAGCAATTATGACGGTCCAATCCAAAGCCCGTAAAAGTGTGAAGGAAAATTTGGAATCATTTAATTTGTTAACATTTGTTTACGTGAACATGATCAGCTGAGCGAGTCAATAATCTAAAGTTGATCGGGCGGAGTGTAGGTAGTTAGATAAGCACCGACGACGACGCGGCGTACGCGTAGGTAACCTCGTGGCACTACTACCGATTTCATGCATTTTGCGAGTATTACGTTATCACTTCCTTTTTTTTTATTTTGAGAGATACGATGCTGTGCAAGCTTTTGATGAATACTATTTTGTAAGTTAAACCAAGGGATTAAAACGATCAAAATGTAAGCGTGTATACACACGTCGTAAATATTCCAACTTGCACGCAAGCCCCTTGCTAACAGCTCGCGAACTTGTCCAAATTATGTCTATACTCCTAAGATACAGGCAAACGGCGCTGTTCTTGCACTTGCGCAGTTGAGGGTCTGCCTTAAGGCAAGTATAGTCGTGAAATGATCGTTTTTGAGAGCCGAACACTTTTAAATGAGCCTACAGAAAACTCCAGAAAAAATATACATGAAACTTTGATATGTATACTTCAATATGAGCATATGAAAATTTTAAGCTACATTAAATACCATGCAAAAAAAAAATTGAAATGAGGTTTTTTTAACTTTAAATTCGCTACTGCTTCTAAACTGCAAGTGATATTTCCACGGCTTGACAATGATAATATTGGTAAATTACTTAAACTTACAACTGTGCATTTTTTATTTTAAAATAATAATTATTTTTTACAAAACGCAACTTTAACAACGGAAATTTAGAAATATTCGCTAGCAGGGTCCATGCGACTGAACTAATATTCAATTACTCACCTGACTTCCGAGATGACGAATGATAGAGGTGTACCTATGGAACAAGAAAACATGCTACATCGCCAAATAAATTGGGGAAAGGACAAGAGGATTATGATCTGCTTTAAGAGGGCTGGTTTTTTCACCTCTCTCGCTCACACGGAACCAAATTTAAGGATGCTACATTAAAAGATGCTTTTTTGAAAAATGTAATCAATTTTTTGTTATTATATTTTATTTTATTTTGTTGTAGCTTCTTTTAAAATTGTATTTTGTAGCACATCTGTTTTGTCTATTCCTATGTTGACATTAGTTTATAAGCCAAATAAAATGGGAGAGTGCGCTGACTCCTGACATACAGGTACACCTAGTTCAGGAATCAGAGGCTTCAAACAAGTTTATGTAACCATCTATGTCAATAAAGAATTATGAATTATGAATTATAATTATGAATTAATTAAAGGATTAGTACCTAAATAATATTAATTTAATAGGTACCTACAATATTTAAACACAACAATATTGTGTTATCTAATAAACTAAGTTCAAAAGTATTATATATTTTGAGATGAGTAAATAAATAGCTGTTTTGAATAGCTACTTAATGATAACATCATTTACTAGTTTTTAAATGGATTAAATTTTTCAAAAAAGCATCTTTTAATTTAAGTTTCTTAAAAATTTGATCCCGTGTTAACGAGAGAGGGGACAAAACGAACCAAACCAACAAAGACCTTGTAGAACATTATACAAGGTGTAATATAAATAACGCATAACCTCTTAAGGGGTTTTTTACTTTTACTATGGGATCAAACTTGAAATCGCGAAAAAAAATCAGATGTACAATCAGCATTTATCAACATCAAACTCGTCAAACAGGAGCTGCTGATTTTTTTTTCGTGATTTCATGTTTGGTCCCATAGTAGAAGTTGTTCATAATGACGAGTACAATGACCCCTTAAGAGGTTGTGCGTTATTTATATTACACCTTGTACAGCGAGATTTTTTAAGCCTACATCATCAAAGTAAAACACAAAGTATAACAAACCAAATTACAAAATGTTGAATGTTGAGCCGAGCTTACACAGTAATAACGTCCTTTAAGTCCTAAATAAACTTCAAGCCATGAAATTATGCAAGCGAACAGGTAATAATTAATTTATTCTGCGTTGTTATGCAAAGAGCTATAAAACTTGAACGGAGGGTACTTCACGCTATGTTTATTTAAAAAAGCCCTTGGTAAGTATCGGGTGATGTTCTGTGATGAAATGAAAGGTACTGAAAAATTCTGATTTCGTAACATAACATCACATCTGTAATTCTCCTAAGGGTAAGGCAAAAGTGTACGTCAAGTAAACGTAAGGAGTAAACTTTACATAATATGGGGTTTGGTTGACATTCGAGCACTCATATAGGTTCATAAGTAGGTATATCAAAATCAATCTGCCTTTATAGCTAAAATGTATGAGTAAAACAACGTGTAGCTAGTAATGCGGTTTATTCGGAACGGCCATGACAGACAATTCCCGTGACAGACCCACCTGTCAGATCATAAACAATCTTAAGTTACCATAGATACCTACATTACAAAAGCCTTTTCCCAACTATGTTGGGGTCAGCTTCCAGTCGAACCAGATGCAGCTAAATACCAGTATTTTATATGGAGCGACTGCCTATCTGACCTCCACAACCCATCCACAGGGTAATACGATAACCCTTAGTAAAGCTGGTTGTCAGACTTTCGGGCTTCTGACGACCCGTAACGACTGTCAAAGATCCACGAATGACAGCCGGGACCAACAGCTTAACGAGCTTTCCGAGGCACGGAGGAATCTCGGTATGTAAAGATGGTCACCCATCCACGGACCAACCCCGGCAAGCGTAGCTTAACCTGATGGGTCGACCCGTGCGGCTGTTATTACTTAGCCTAGAGCTCCTCAGGTTCATAAGTATACATGAGTTCATATGTACATAAAAATAACGTTTGACGACATTTGACGGGTTAATCCGTTATTTATGTATCATTTTTATTTACTTTCTTAAAAACACAAACGAGTGAGTTTTGTTTTTTACGTTTATTATCAATCCCCATAACTAAATAATTTATAAAAAAAAACATATTTCTTTAATTTTCCACTTTTCATTAAGAGTGGACATACAACCCAGAACCGCAAGATTTTATTCTAAAACCAAAGGTTTCTGAGCGAACAAAACAAAACAGAAACCAAAAGGCCTAAAATTATACCTGAATTATCAAGCATATCCAGTACAAATCTTAAGTTCTTAAAGCAAGTTCGCTAACATTTATCTCGGCCTATTTACAGTACTAAGTGGGGCAAGCAGAACTATCGTTATCTGCTCAAGTTAGAACTTGACGCTTTAATGTTGATTTCGAAGCTAAGATCCGCAGTAGTTTGAAGTACTGTGCTTAAAGTTTGTACTGAAAATGTGGAAATTAGCGTTATTTTAATTGTGATTAAGTGACATTTTTGATGGATAAACGTAAAATTTAATATAGTAGGTAATTTATATACCAGCATAAGGCGACAAAAAAACGACAAAACATGGAAAAATGTATGATAAATTATAGCTGCTCTAATACATATCTATTATTAAATACTTACTCCTGGAATTACATTAACTATATAATACATTCAAATTAGTAAATTAACTTCTAATTACAATAGATGTAGGTATGATGTACACAGACAAATAAGTTAAGTTTTAAAGATTTCTTTCTCCTATTACTTAGTAAGATTGTTCACTAAATTATTTAGTGTTGAGATTAAAAAGCAGTTTAATTTGGAAAAGGCAGACAACAGAGAACTATCTGAAATTTATTATTTTCTATTTATTGATTCTTTCTCCTCCTTTTTTATATACATTACATTAATTAAACATAAAAATTATAAAATAATTAATATTATAATTCGATTAAATTATTGTGTGGAAGCTTATCATTAGCAAATTGTCCTGCCTATGAATGATTGTTAACTGTGATATTAGTCTGTAAGCTTTGTATAAGAATAAATAAATAAATATTATTAAGTAAATAAACACTGGATATAAAACCGACTGCAATAATACTTCAGTTTTTAAATAGGAGCGCATAAGAATAAGCATGCCCTAATAAGGGAGTTATTTAGGTTCTAAAACACCAATCAATACCCTCATTATCAATTGGCATTGCGTCTTTTCATGATCCTCTCAAAAACATTTAACTCAGTTTTATTTCAATAATTCTTATCGTTAACGATACGCTAGTATATTTTTATAACCAGAATCATTCGCTACATAATTCTGTTTGCAACGTTCAATTTTCCTTATAAATATTTACCGCCACAACTCGAAGGATTTATTAATAATTTCCTATGAAACGTACAGAAAATTGTCTCTTCGCAAGTTAGTTTCAGTGTTTTTGATTGATAACGTTTCACGATGAGAAACTTTGACAAATTCGATTTCGCCACCCAAGTGTTTAAAGGGAATTGCTTACTAGATGGAAGTTCGAGAATTTTGTTTGTTTTCTTCATTTATTTATAGGTTTAATGTATCGTTAAAGGTATAGTAGAAAGAATTTAAGGCTATACAACAGGATATCTCAACTTAAGTACCAAATCCGCACAAGCTTGCGTAGTTTTTCAAGTTTTCAAACGGTATTTACAGTTTTGAATCAGTTAGTCATAACGGTATTTTCAGTTAGTCATTGACAATTCAAAAGCGCCTGTAATTGGTTTATTTGAAATAAATGTTTTGAGTTTGAGTTTGAGTTATTCGATAAGAATATCAGGCCAGAGAGTGAAACTGCCCACACAGGATATTAGCCCTTATTTGGTAGCTAATAGAGGTCTAAGCCGCGCGAATCAGGGAACACACGGGTGTGTGCGGAGTTTGACGCTGATAACTTCCAAACCAATATTTTTTTCTGATTATGCTTCCATACAGGGCTAGATAATGACGAGACAAATTCAAATATTTTTTTAGTTTTGAACGTACACCGTCAAACAGATGAGTGATCACTAAACTACGTTTGTATGGAAGAATGGGCGACTAGCGTGCCCTTAGACGATCATTGGTATCTGAACTTTAGAACTACGTAATACAACTGTATCAGCAAAGCAATTACAGGGGTAAGTAACTAGGTACTGGTAATACCATTTTCAAGGAATAATTTGAGAAATGTAATTTACAGTACTCGGGAGTACCTTTGATGAAAATTAATATCTACTATAAGAAAGAGACTGTCACAGAAGTGTGAATGACAGAAACGACGTACCTACATCAATGAAAAACGGCGTTCATATATGAAATAACGATGATTTGAATACTTTCACAGAAGTATGAATGACAGAGACGTCGCTCTATAAGCCGATTAAATTTATTAAAAAAAAAAAACTCATGCCTTGTTCTCATGAGGGTGGGCAGTCTTAAACTACAGAACGCCATGGGCTTAGATCTATAAATTACTCCTTAATTTCATAATATCGGACGGTTACGTACTATGGTTTATTACCTGTCAAGAGCCACTGGAGTGACAGAGATGAAGGTACAGAGTCAAAAACAAAGCAATGTCCAAAGGTCACTCAATGTCAAACACAAGTTTAGCATCTCAGTCCCCCTTTTCACTTAAACCCTTGCCTCCTTATACGTGTTTTGAGGTCACCTCCATGACCCTTGTCTCGTCACCTACCACTTAAGAGGGACGTATTTATTACGTCACTTTGTGTCCGACTTCGACCTGATTCTTTCGCTTCGTCTGCGTTTGTTTCTTGTTTCAGTTGTATCCAATCCGCTGAGTTGTGTAGATATTTTTTGAAGCCAAAATAAATATTAGGTACCTACTTACAGCGTGTGTTGAACTACTAAGATAAATTCAATTTTACTCTCAATGGGCTCACCTCAGCCTGTAGTTCGATTGACTAGAAAGACCATAGACGTATAAAAAAGGCGGACAGATTCTCATTAACAAAAAACTGTGTCTATCGGAGTCAGCCAGCTCGTTGTACCTACAGGCCGGCACACATTCACACATCAGTCAACCATTCGTAATATGTTAACGTATTTGTAATATGTTAAGGTATATAATATAAGGTAAAAATGCAGCATGTCTTGTGAAATGTGTGAAACCTCTGGGTACAGCGAGCTGGCTGACTCCGATAGACACAATTTTTTGTTAACGTGAATCTGTCCGCCTTTTTGTATACGTTTATGAGAAAAACCTTTTCTGCTGTTAAGTCAAGCCAAAGGTATTTGGAGTTGGTATTAAATGAAATATCTAAGGGTGCTATCACACCAATCAATCGATTGTCGATCGATACCATCGATCGATGATAGAATGGATAAGTCAACGTCGATCGTCAGTTTTAATCACGATGTCGATCGATGGCATCGATCGACGATCGATCGATTGGTGTGGTAGCACCTTAAATTTAATAACTTGGTATACCTAATATCAATTTTAATAAACTCCTAACTGTGAAACACTCGTTGAAGCTGTTTTAATTTAAGTAGACCTCTAAGAACAACCTCTTAATTTTCACTTGTTTACGCCATCAGTTTCATCTCCAACCCTAACATTATCAGACCAATATTTCTCAAGAAAAGCAGTTTTACTATTAACAAAAAAATTACCCACTCAGATTTTAACGGTAGATGATAAAAAATCCATGTTTCCGCTAATCTCGGCAGCAGTAGCGTAACTTTGCCATCAAGTATTTTAATTATCTTAATCCGCCGAAACTCTGGGGTTCTCTGGCGACTTAGAAATTCTAATGGTCCAAGTTATGAAAAAGATACAAACAACAGCGCGAAACTTGCAAGAGAAATAGACCCAAAAGATTAAGTAAAGGATTATGAATAAAACAATTAACTTTAAAGAGGTTGCAACACGACTTCGAAACAAAAGACAATGACCATGTTGCTTTTTCTTTTTATGAAAATTCTTAAGGTGGAGACTGATTTGTATTGTTTGTTTGTAATGTATCGAGTTTTTGTAACGAGTTACAGTAGTCAGTGCAGCGAGCCGAGCCGCTCGATGCGAGCGCCGGATCCTCCACTCGACTGTTGGCTTTTTCGTGAACTCCATGAATCGTGTTACAGTAGTCAGTGCAGCGAGCCGAGCCGCTCGATGCGAGCGCCGGATCCTCCACTCGACTGTTGGCTTTTTCGTGAACTCCATGAATCGTGTTACAGTAGTCAGTGCAGCGAGCCGAGACGCTCGATAACTCATATTATAAATACGAAAGTGAGTTTGTTTGTTGGTTTGTTACGCTTTCACGCTAAAATGGCTGAAAGGATTTGGATGAAATTTGGTGCACAGGTGCGACATGGAGACTCATGGCGACATGGAGAGTACGATTGTTGCAACCCAGCGCTGGGCACGCCACAATTGCGGCGATAAGTCCCCTCTTTGAGGAGTGGTTGGAGAGGCGCCACGGCGTCCTCACCTTCCGCCTGACGCAGGTGTTCACCGGACACGGTTGTTTCGGGAGGTTCCTGTTTCGGGTAAGGCGGGAGGAAACGCCCGGGTGTCACCATTGTGTGGATCGCCCGAGGACACGGTGGAGCATACAGTGGAGATCTGCCCGGCTTGGGCGGAGCACCGCCGTGTTCTCACGGAGGCGATCGGCGGCGGCGATCTCTCGCGTCCAAACCTGGTCCAGGCCATGGTGCGGAGCGAGAGTGCATGGGAGGCCGTCACCTCCTTCTGCGAAGCAGTAATGCTCGCGAAGGAGGAAGCGAAACGTGTGAGGGAGAGGCAACAGCCGCGCCCTCGCGCCCCTAGCCGCCGTAGGAGACGCCCTGGGCGGCGGGAATCGATCGCCAATTCTCGGCCACCGTAGGCGCGGGCTTGCGGACGACGAGTAATGGGTAGTTCGCTGTCCGGTAAGGACCAGGCCCGGGTCGACGGCGCGTTGTGTTCCACGCGCGCCTCAAAGAGATGTCAGCAGTGACGGGGTCAATTGGGCCGATGCCGGTGGGGTCGCAGGTAGTTCGAAAGAGATACCGTGGCCCTGGCACGGGCAACTGAAGGAACACAGTAGGATATTATTGGGCATTCTAACCCACGCTTTCGTTCCTACGGCTCACTCCGTTCGCCTTCGTCACTCTCGGTGTGTTAGATTGCCCAAAAACATCCTACTATAACTAGCTCTACATATCAACCACTTATCCGTTCGCCTCGTCACTCTCGATGGATTAGAATACTCAATAATATCAATTAAATGTTACATAGTGCAGTAAAATACTGGTTCGGTGCCTATTCCACCCGATGGATTGGACGGAACTTATCAACATATTCTTTTCCTTTCACAACGAATTTGATGTTTGTTATAAATTTCATATCGAGGACTGTAATTTTTTGGATTCATTTTAAATAGCTGTTAATACGTGTAAGTCTGAAAGTTTAATAAAGGGAACTATTTGTTTGTAGTGACTAATGAATATATAAGTTAAAGGGCTGAGCATTAGTATTATTACCGATGGCTTACCTCGATCAACTAGGTACCGCAGATTCTTGGATTGAGCACTAAATCACTACTTTAGTTCACAATTTTTGTATCAACCACTTTCACACATACTTCGTTTAATAATCGAACTATACGATCATAGTAAGCTAAAATTCAGGACAGATTGTCTCATATCACTTCACAGAGCAAGAAATAGTATGCATCTACAGACACACACATTCTATTTCTATGGCTCAGATTGAGCACCAAGGACATCTGAACTTTACCATACTATAACATTAAACTAAAATTTGGGACAGCTTGTCTCATGTCACCTTCACAGAGCAAGAAATAGCATGCACCATGCATGAAATGCAGACACACACACATTCTATTTCTATGGCTCAGATTGAGCACCAAGGACATCCAAATTTTAATGTAATTAACTCATACAGCCGACACTAGCTTACATGTTAACAAATAAGGGCGCTCGCTGCTTGAACCACTAGCCTAAATTCAGGACAGATTGTCTCATGTCGCTCCACAAAGCAAGAAATAGCATGCGTCTACAGACACACACACATTCTATTTCTATGACCCCAGATTGGGACACCAAGGACATCTGAACTTAGGTTTTCATAACATTAAACTAAAATTTGGGACAGATTGACTCATGTCACTTCACAGAGCAAGAAATAGTATGCATCTACAGACACACACATTCTATTTCTATGGCTCAGATTGAGCACCAAGGACATCCATATTTTAATTTAATTAATTCAAACAGACGACACTGCCTTACACGTTAACGTACAAGTTATGTATTGAGTTTTCTTCTGGTTTCGCATGCTTATACACTTACCATCCTTCCGTCTAGTGTGCCCCGTATAATCAACGTCAAAACGGAGCATGCGCCGTTCAACGGTTAGTCGCTGCGCCGTACTCATACGTGAAACGCCTGACAATAAACGTATCAGGCAGCCGTCGTGTGTGTACATAGTCATTTACAAATGTCAAAGTCAGCAACATTGTATCATGCATCAATTTGCTTATTCGAACTTTATTGTATTGTAAGACGATCGCTGTACATGTTGTAGTCCGTAATTAAAATTCGAGTTTAAGCGATCTTCCTATACCTAATCATCTTCATCAAACTGGGGGGTGATCCTTAAATAAGAACTATGTGTATATCAATTCCGTTAACTGATTATAAAAGAATGATTCTTTCCTGAACATAATAACTACTAATTTTTTGTAATAACTTTTTTGTAAGTCTAGGAATTGTTTGAAAGGCGATCCTTTAATGTCATTGCTGAATTTAGAAATCGACCTTCTTTGCATGAAATGTTTTATAAAGTTTGTTAGATTTAGTAGTTTCATGATTTTACACTTTGAGTTTAACTGCAACATAAAATTAACTAAGTTTTTATCGTGAATTTGTTCACGTGGTTTGTTCTGCACACAAAAAGTTTTGTAAGGATTTTGCATCTTTAGATACATTCTGATTTCTGACTCTCAAAAATCATCATCTGCCTAGCCTTTCCCAACTATGTTGAGGTCGGCTTCCAGTCTAACCGGATGCAGCTGAATACCAGTATTTTACATGGAGCGACTGCCTACTCTACTGTTCTGTGGCCTATCTGACCTCCACAACCCAGTAACTAGGTAATACGATACCCCTTGGTAAGACTGGTTGTCACACTTTCGGGCTTCTGACGACCCGTAACGACTGTCAAAACACGAAAATGAATGACAGCCGGGACCAACGGCTTAACGTGCTTTCCGTAGCTTAACCTGATGGATCGACCCGTGCGACTATTATTACATAGCCACGAGCTCCAAAAATGCAATTTTATTTATTTCACGAGTGTGATGTCATTGAACGTTTTATATCAAGACGTATTAAACAAACATGCTTACATACTTTATTATAATATCTATTGTGTTAATTCTAAGTTACTGTCTGCGGCTTTACCTTTGTCGGCGAGGGTAAGAAGCTGGTTTTGTATTTCATTTCTCACGACAAAATTGCAATTTGACAGAAAGGGTTTTCAATCACTAGGGTTTAATTAGACGTAAGTAACATAAATTAGTCATACACCTTTGAGGATATGTAGTTAAGGTTTAATTTTGTTATGAGGTAAATATTGCTGAAATGGTATTTTTTATGAATATAAACCAATAATTTAGGTGAAAAAATTAAATTCGCTCCAGTGCTTCCCAGTGCCAGTGCCGCTGTTGACATTATATTATTATTATATTCCTAATAATATAATATTATACCGACTTCTAAAAATGTAAGTAAGTATTATATTAAGTTAATTTTAGTGACCTTGTTTCTATTGTTCATTGTTGTAACCTTCTTTAGAAAATTATGGTTTTAGCATAAAGTTCAATAATTTTAATGTGTTCGATTTTAGGTCTGACTCCGAAGTTGAATACGAGTCCCAAAGGCTCGATCACGCTGTCGAGATTAAGAAGGCGGCTCAGTCTGCTAAGAAGAAGGCGACGACGAAGCGCAAATCTGAAAGGTGACCTTGTTTCTATTGTTCATTGTTATAACCTTCTTTAGGAAATTATGGTTTTAGCATAAAGTTCAATAATTTTAATGTGTTCGATTTTAGGTCTGACTCCGAAGTTGAATACGAGTCCCAAAGGCTTGATCACGCTGTCGACATAAAGAAGGCAGCACAGCCTGCTAAGAAGAAGGCAACGACGAAGCGCAAATCTGAAAGGTGCACCACGCCTTCGAAACCAAAATCAAGGTAATTTACTATTACTGATTTTCCTTTAAGTATGTTTTTGTGCACATCGGTCGTTGAAGTGAAGTGAAGTTTCTAATGCATATCGGTCTCAAACTTAGACCTGTAACGTAGAGAGCAATGAAATTCATTTTACATACATTACCTTTTTTCGTACAGTGTGGTCAGTGAGATAATATTTACGTATATTACCGAATTGCAGTTCCGAATATCTATTTTACCCTAGTATCGTTAATAATTACTATAAATAATATGTTATTATTGTTTTACAGTAAGACACGCCCGAACACAGACCTCTTCGGGTTAGAGGACGCCGCAGTCGCAGATCGTCCAACGACATCCAGCGGGGACCTGGTATCTTCCCTTCTGAGCCGCGTCGCAAACGGCAAGGTGCGGCGAACAGCACACTTGAACGGTGACTTTTATGTGGAGGTAAAGGTTTACCATAAGCCCGACATTATCTCCACTGTAAGGGAGGATCGGTGGAAGAAGGCGGCCGTTGCACTAAAAGTGCAATTAAGTAAAGAAAGTCCTCAGTGGGACACTTTGCAGTCATTCATGAGGCGGGCTCACGAATTGTTCGACGATTCAGAGCCTGTCTTCTACAGTGACCAATTTAGTTTTAAGTAATAATTAATGTATTTTAAAGATTTTAACTTGGAGCACCCACAGAATATTTTAATTTTATGTCTTGTAATCTTAATTATTTCAGTTGCATTTCACTATAAACCTTGTGTGCAAGATAATAATTAACGTAATCGTAATCTAAAATGCCTTTTTGTACTGTTTGTAACGCGACTATTGAGCGCAGTCATTGGACTGGTCACCTACGCAGTACCACCCATAAAAACAGGAATATTTCACATTTTTGCGAAGGTGTTGAAGTAATTCATTCTGCCTTTCGCAATCGTATAGCTTCTTATAGAATTGTTGATCTATATGAGAACTATTCTCTAGAATTGTTTTTAAATAGTATCCGAGACAAAATCAAAACATTAATAGATAAGTCTCTTAAAGAACATATAAGTTTAAAAATTAATTTTGAATATTTTGCACTGTTTTTAATGGTTAAAAATGATTCTCAGGAGATAAAATCATTTGGTACTAAAAATTATACACTTCACCAGAATTATGAATATGATTCATTAATTACTCAGGTTAAAAATGCGTTAGTAAAAAAATTAGAGGAGTTTCAAGACCGTGACAGTGGTTGGACTTTCTTGAGTAGCTCGCATTTAGAAGTCAATATTAACAAATACCAACCATTGCGCGGTTCAGGCTTTATCGAATTACCGGCTGCAATTAAAGCGAAAAAAGCATGTGTCAATATTCGTAACAATGATGAGTATTGTTTCTTATGGTCCGTTGTTGCTGCTTTATATCCCGCTAAAAGTCATCCTGATAGGGTTTCGTCTTACCCAGATTTTCGGACTGTGTTGAACTTAGAAGACTTAACATTTCCATTAAGTTTCTCGGATATTGCACGGTTTGAAGTAAATAACCCAGGAGTTTGTATTTATATTTATGGCATAAAAAAGAATACTATAATTGGTCCGCTTTACAAACCAAAAACTGTGACTGGGAAAGTGATTCATTTACTTTATTTGGAGAAGGATGACTTGTCACATTATTGTCTTATTAAAGATTTACCACGACTTGTTAAGAATCAAATAACGAAACACCACAGTAAATTGTACTTTTGTAACGTTTGCTTAATGTTTTTCAATTCACGCGATGATCTTAGTTCACATAGTTGTGGGGGAGTTGCAACTGAACTACCTCCAAAAGGTTCGTTCATACAGTTTGAGAATTATAATAGAAAACAAATACTACCATTTGTTATATACGCAGACTTTGAAACAATGCTAGAACGGTACGACTTTTGTGACCCTGACCCAACTAAGGCCAGCACTGTTACACGTCAGCGCCATGTACCTGTAGCATTTGCCTATCATATTACGTGTGCGCTGGATGATAGCTATAATCGTTACGTTTCGTATCGTGGTCCTGATTGTGTTTCCAAATTTGTGAAGACTCTCTTTAAAGATGCACGAAAAATTTACAAAATTTTAAAAAATAATGTTCCCATGATTTACACAGAGGATAATGCTCGAGATTTTGAGAACGCTATGACCTGTCATATTTGTGAAAACTTCTTATTCGGAGATAGAGTCCGCGATCATTGCCACTTAACTGGTAGATATCGGGGTGCAGCTCATAGTTATTGTAACCTACAATACAAAGTACCAACATTTTTGCCTGTATTTTTTCATAATTTATCTGGTTATGATTGTCATCTTTTTATTAAGGAATTGGGCGAAGCCCCTGGATCTATTAAACTTATACCTAAAACAAAAGAAAATTACATTTCATTTACAAAATTTATTCCGATTTCCTCTGAGGAAAGTATGCAGGTTAGATTTGTAGATTCTTTCAAGTTTTTAGGAACTAGTTTAGAAAAATTGGTTAGTACAATGAAAAAACAAGAATTTAAACAGTTGAAAGCTTATTTTCCTAACAAAACAGAATTTGAGCTCCTCACCCGTAAGGGAGTGTATCCTTATGACTATATGTCTACATGGGAACATTATGAACATACGTGTTTGCCTACTAAAAATAACTTTTATAACTCATTGACTAACGAGTCAATTACCGATGAAGACTATGAACACGCGCAATCCGTTTGGTCAGCGTTTAATATTAGAAATATGGGTATGTACACGGATTTATATCTCAAGACAGATGTTCTGTTGTTAACAGATGTATTTGAAAGTTTTCGAAAAACTTGCAAACGACATTATAATCTCGACCCTGCCTTTTATCTCACGGCTCCAAGTCTTTCGTTTGATGCTATGCTTTTAAAAACCAGAGTTCGGTTAGAATTGATAAGCGATGTTGAAATTTATAGGATGATACAAAATGGTATTCGAGGAGGTGTTTGTATGTGTTCTAAAAGACATGTCAAAGCCAATCATAAATATTTAGATACATACGACCCATCCCATCCTAGTTCATTCATCATTTATTTAGACTGTAACAACTTATACGGTTTTAGCATGTGTCAGTCCTTACCTTATTCCGATTTTAGATTTATGGATAGACAAGAAATTGATTTTTTGCGAAATAACTTGACAGATATCAGTGATTCCGCGGAAAACGGTTACATTCTTGAAGTTGATTTGTTATATCCTGAGAATTTACACATGGATCACAATGACTTTCCATTTTGTCCCGAAAAATGCTTGCCACCCGGTGGTAAAAATAAAAAACTAATACCAAATTTGTATGATAAATATCACTATGTTATTCATTACGTTCATTTAAAAAAATGCTTACAGCATGGTTTAGTATTGCATAGGATCCATCGCGGTGTTATATTCAAGCAAAGTGCTTTTTTAAAACAATATATCGATATTAACACACAGTTACGTCAAAAGGCAGAGTCGACGTTTGAACAAGATTTTTTTAAATTACTGAACAATAGTATTTTTGGTAAGACCTTGGAAAATAATGAACATCGGGTAGATGTTAAGCTAATAAACAACTGGTGTGACTTGAAAAATAAAACAAAAAAAACCAATTGTGCTGAAAAATTGATAGCCAGCCCATATTTTCATAGTGCTTCTATATTTTCTGAAAATCTAGTAGCAATTCAAATGAAACCTTCGCGCGTACTTCTTAATAAACCAATATACATAGGTTTTGCTGTATTAGAATTATCTAAGGGTCACATGTACGATTTCCATTATTCCATCATAAAACCTTTTTACGGTAACCGAATTGAATTGTGTTATACTGACACAGACAGCCTAGTTTATAATGTACAGACTAGTGACGTATATAAAGATTTTAAACTCCACTTTCTAAAATATTTTGATACAAGCAACTACGATTGTACAAATGAATTTAACTTGCCAATTATTAATAAGAAGGTTCCAGGACTCTTTAAGGACGAAATGGGTGGTAAAATTATCAAAGAATTTGTAGGATTGCGCTCAAAACTTTATTGTATTAAAACATTAAATAAAACCATAAAGAAAGCAAAAGGCACAAAAAAATGTGTAATGAAAGATTTAAAAATGTTAGATTATAAAAATATTTTGTATAATAATTGCAATATCATTCGCAAAAAAAATGTACTGTTTAGGTCCATAAAACACAACATTTTTACACAAAGTGTAAATAAAATAGCATTATCAAGCAATGATGATAAACGGTTGCTGTTACCTGACAAGGTATCTACTTTGGCCTGGGGAAATGCAACTATTTTTATGTAATCGGGTGCTCCACATTTATGTAATATTAGTTTATAATTGAAAATAAATAAATAGGTACCTAGTTAAAGATTACCTAAGCAGGGACTGAAACTGTAACCGCTATAAGTGTTTTAACACAGTTTTTGAAATTGTTTTATATAAAGAAACAAATACAATAAGTTTACTGAATCAAAGTGTAACCTTATTATCTTATTACTTGTAGCAAATAACGTAAAATCTTATTTAGTCTTAATTAGTTTTAAGACCGTTTACGCGACACGGCATTTCATAAAAAATACTAAAATATTCTCTACTAACTTTTATGTCATATTATTCATTTCCA
Organism: Cosmia pyralina; assembly: GCA_946251885.1. NCBI lineage: Eukaryota > Metazoa > Arthropoda > Insecta > Lepidoptera > Noctuidae > Cosmia > Cosmia pyralina. The sequence goes on from OX276345.1 coordinate 2,048,487, forward strand.
AAACTTCGGACTTTAAAATGAAATGCTGTGCCGCATAAACCTGATTCCTAAGTTTTCTTTTAAGTAAGTACCTATTTGTATGAAATAAATAAATAAATAATAAATACTATTTTATAATCATAATTGTATCTGTTTCATTTTCATTCCTGATTTATGACAAAGCACACGACGATACAGACTCCAACTTGATAAAACATGTTGTCAATTTTTGATTACAAAGCACTCATAGCTCGAAGTTCGCACGCGCGGTGTAGAATTTGACACCGAGCAGGTGTTCGTGCAAGAGCTCGAACACGTTAAAACATGAAAATTAATCACGGCGCAATGCTTATAGAGTCTAATTACATACGTTCCACAGTAATATTATTGAGTAGAACATTCATTATTAGACAGTCAGCCGGTGCGACCATATCACTTCAAATAAAACAAAACGAATTGTAAGTATTGTACAAGTACCTATCTACTTATAACATTATTTCATCATGTTGTTTATGTAATTATAATTAAATATTATTCCGTTTGTTTCAGATTATTGATAATGGATGATTCTCCAGATATTATCGACTTCTCACAATACGCTCAAGGTTTTCCGACACCGAGTTTAAGCTGGCATATCCCGGAATTCTCAGAACAACAAAGACCTGACAACAAGGAGTTTAGAGCAAGACAAAACTGCGGACCTGCCAGCAAGAAGCCTAGAACAAGACGGGAGTGTCTAAAACAGAAGTCATCTCCACCTACATGTCAATCATTCGTTATAAACAATGAGAAGAAAAAAGGTTTACGACTGGTCATGGTGCAAGTGCTGGATATCAGTGAACAACAAGAACCTGCAAGTGACAATCAAGACGTGGTAATATTAAGTGCACAGTATGTAGTGACTGAATCGGTGGACCATATTATGGAGGAGACACAATCGTTAATTAATAAAATATCAAAAAAACTTTGTGGGGACAATTGTTACTATTAACAGATATAATTATTTTGTAAGTACCTACTTCATAAGTTATTGTGTAAGATTTGTAGTAATATTATTAGGTATGTATAACATTTATTTGCTTTCTTATTCTTTACTCTCTATACATCTTAGGTTTTTATGTAGTGTAAGTTTTGAATGTATAAATTATTAAAATATCAACTATGTAAGTTTTACTGTCATTAACTTTTGTGTTTTATCCTGTACATAGTCTAGAAACTAAAACTTTAAAATATTATAATGTAGATAATATTAATTTCTTTGTTTAATGTAGTTAGGGTAATGTTCATACATCACAAGTTTGTAAGTTAAGTGTGTAGGTACGTATAGAAAACATTAAATAAACTATAACTTTTGTATTTTATCCTGTACATAGTTTAAAAAAAAAACAAAAAAGAAATATATATTATTAAGTAGGTATGTAGATTTTCTTTGTCTAATCTAGTTGGGAAAATGTACATACATCACACGTTTGTAAGTTAAGTATGTAGGTATGTATAGAAAACATTAAATAAACTATAACTTTTGTAATTTATCCTGTACCTACATAGTCCTAAAAAACAAAAACAAAAAAAAAAAAATACATATACTATTAAGTAGGTATGTAGATTTTCTTTGTCTAATCTAGTTGGAACAATGTACATACATCACAAGTATGTAGGTCCGTATAGAAAACATTAAATAAACTATGTGATGACATCTATTATTGGGTAGGTAGTTATAATTAGTTTGTAATAATTGTAAATAATGTAAAAAAGTAAATAAAACTGTATTCTTTAATGATTTAAATTATGTTTTATTTTCTATTACTTAGTTATACTCGAACTCTAAATTAGCTCTAGTTTAAAGATATAATTATAGTGTTTATTTGCTAACAGTATTTTTTATTAGAATAATTCGTTGAAAATCATGGATGAAATTTTATAAGAAATATAATTTTGCTGCAGCTAATTTAAAGTTTCGTAAGTAGGTTACCCTGATTATATTAAATAAAACACTCATAAGTAGATATACATTTTTTATTAACTGATCAACACAATAATAATTAAAATAAATTAAATACAGACATATTATTATCAATGTACCATTTTCTAATACACACAGCATTATTTAATGCACAGTTCAATTTGTGATCCACACAGTTATAATCAGTTTTATTTTTACAAAACTTTTTTTTTAAGGTCGCAAAATTAGGGCATCCCTTCTCACCTATGTCAATCACTTCACAGTTTGCACATAACTCTTTTATCCACTTAATCTTTTCTAAACCCTTTGTAATAATTTTTCTATTTTCTAAATACGGCATGATGACGTGTTGAAACTCTCTGTAGTCTATAAAGCCCTCACTCCAGAAAATTCCACGATTTCTTTCCAACCATCGCACCTGCTTCTTTTCTTCTTGAGTTAAATAGTAAAACGAATGTGGTGGTTTAACTAAGAACGTCTGTGTGTGCTCATTACTTACGATAGCCACTTCTTTGACAATAAAATTATTGTCTAAATATTTAAATCCTTGGAGTTCGACAATGATAATATCTGCGTTCATGATAACTTCTTCACTGTGTTGCTTAATGGTTTGTATTCAACAATGCAATCGTTAAGAATGAGGCAGTACGCTGAAGTTTGATCTGGTATTTCTGAATCACTCTCGATTTCTACCCTTACATCTACAACAGGACCAGTCTTCAGATTATCGGTCTGTCTAGAGCAATCAACAACAAACAACGGTGCTAAGTCTTTAAATTGTTTCTCGCTTAATAAAGACTCCGGACAACGTCCATAATACGACTGCTGAAATCTGATGTATTGCTCATATAACAAAGCAATTCTGTTATTAGCGAAGTTCACATTGAGGCTTTCATACGGGAAATATGTTGAATTAAGGTACACTCGAACATCACGAACATAGCAGTGATCAAACTGCGACATGTCAGAACTTGCATTATTTTTTCTACTTGTTTGTAGTCCAATTATAACATATCTTGGTTTTTCTATTTGAGATGAAGTTTTGATGGACCAGGTATGCTTTGTAGTTTTAGGTAAAGTAGGGTATTCATATAGATCCCAGTTTCTAAATATCATCTGAAGTGGTCGATCTTTTTCCAACAGTTTTAATAAACTTATTTTTTCTTTGTCTGATACTTTAACATGGGGTACGCGCCATATAATTTTATTGATTTGAATGTCTTCCACTATTTCACCGGTGTTCAATTTTACAGCATTCAAATTAGTGTTGCTTCGTAACAATATTAGTTCATGTCTACTATTTATCACAACTTTTTTAAAATCTTCTGCGAAACCAAGGATATTCCGAAGTGGTATAGACGCAGAAAAACTTCCTCCATTAATATTTTTTACACCATCGATACTCCAACCCCAAGCTCTAGCAATTTTTGATTCATTCTCATTCATTGATATTAATGATTTCATGGTTGTAGTTATACCTGCGTTTTTTATTTTATCAATCTCCACTCCATTTAGTTCGTACCTAATATCTTGGAACAAGAAGAGTAGTCCATTGTTCGTAAAATTGACACTAGTAGCTCTCTCTTTTGAATCTTTTTTGCTAACGATAACGGTTCCTTCCAAATACAGAGTGCTGGCTGAAGGTAATATGTATAGATCCTGTTGGTTGATAGGTATGCGAATTTCATCGTTCCTGTTGAAACTCGTTACATAAGGTTTGTACGAATGAAATTCAATTCCTTCTATACTGTTGTCGTAAGTCGGAGTGGATAAAACGTCTAAGATATTCATTTTAACAATCCGATCGCTTTGAGAAATATCTTATTGTCTTTAGTTAATTTTATTTTGCTCTTAGAACGACGTCTTATTTGGTAGGTAGCTTGAGTGGAACTGGTATTTTTAATTTGTTGAGGCACATATTTATTGTAGTCAATCATTTTTTCTTCTAAGATGTAAATACAGCTGCACTTCTTCACCACGCAAATTAATTAAGCGATTGTTTATATCTAGTAGTCGAATATGTATGCAGCTTATGTTATTTTGATTGATAGGAAAATATATTGCGTTCTTCGGGATTTCTATGATTCTGTAACCTGGTGGTACGTTGAGTGCGAATTCGTGAATTATGTGACTTGGTTCACCGTTTATATACGAGCCGCTCACAATGTCACATTCGATCCTTACCACTGTCGTCGGTAAAATGTTGACTGGATACTGTGACACATGCCATTTATTTGCTTTCAAGACCTGCTTATCAAAGCCTAACAGTTTATTGAAAGAGTATTCTTTCTTAAAATTAACGTCTTTTGAGCAGTATATGCTAGTTTTTAAAGTATTGTTATTGCACTGTAATTTGATTGAGGCGTCTTTTATTTCAGATTTTAAATAATCATAAATATCTTGCAATTCATAGGTGCCTTCCGGTATTTCAATAATTTCATTTGAACCATAGTAGAACTTGTTATTACTTATATCAATATTTGGTATAGAATTAAATGTTGAAAAATGTAACAAAGCACACTCATATTCTCCATTTAGTTGCAGCGTATTAGGATAGTACGTAGATAAAATTGAAGTTTCCAGTTATCGACAAAGTGAGTGACATCTTGCAAATGATTGAAATAAAGTAAAAGCATTTATTTTATACATTTTTATTCCAAAAAGTCCTCAGATATTTTAAACATAAATGACCACAGTTTACAGTGTTAAATTTTTGATATCTTGTGTAGTTATATAAAACTTTACAATTCTTAAAATATCGTAGCAGTTCTAATGGAGGTTTTAAATTTCCATAGCTATCAAAATATTCACAATAGTCATATACTTTTACATAAGCTACCCAATGCGTTCCTTCGTTTTTAGAATCGTCTAAGTTAACGATACCACATTCCATACGTTTCGGCGTCCTTGGTAGTTGATCTTTCATATATACTCCTCGGAAATATGGAATATCTCTTGCATAGTTTTGGATGTCTACATTAGTTAGTGGGCGATTGGGTAGCTTCTTGTTCAGTTTTTTGATGATTTTATGAACAATCCTTTGCCGTTTTTATAAGGCTTTAGGTATAAACCTTTGCCCACTGCTAAACCCTCCATAGTTCTATTATGTCGTTCAGTCTCTCGCAAGTTTTGCTGAGCTGATTTGTAATCATTCACCGTTTTTGCAATTCCAGCCGCACCACCAGCTAAAGCTCCTAAAGCTGATAAGCCAGCAAAAATTGGAATTAAAGGTAGAACCCCCCCAGTTTTCGGTATGGGTATCACTCTCGGCACTCGAATTTGATGTAATTTGGGACATAACTTTTTTGCAGCTAAATAAGCAAAGTTTATTAAAGACTTACTATCATTGGGTTTTAGTTTTTTTATTTTCGATTTTATTTTTGATACTAAACTTTTAAATGTTTTGGCACCAGAACCAGATTTCAATTTGGCTTTCATAACTTTGCTTACTAACCATGAGCTTAATTTTTCACCTTTTCCTGCATCTTTTGATTTAAGTCTGCGTTTAGCCATGTTTAATAGCTGTAAGTCGGCTTCGTGACGATTAGGTAAATCTGTATGTTTTGCATATGCTATATCGTGGTGCATACAAGCTTCGTCTAGTTTATTCACACCTCGATCACCTCGCAACAAACGTTTATGAAGTTTAGTTCCTGGTCCGCAATAATTGTATCCAGGCAAATGAGCTTCGAACGGTAGGTTATTAATTATACTGTTAACTAGTCCACCACCTTGCATTACTTAAAGTATAATGATACAAATATTACAAAATACTTCTTTTATATCTCAATTTATTAATGCAGATTTATCAATCCAACTGTTTTCTTCATTACTGAGACCTAACCATTTGACGAATAGTTTCTTTCCTTTCTTTTTAAGTATTTTTTCTACTAAATAAACATCAGGATAGTCAGATTTTTGAAGTTCTTGCTCGTAAAAAGTTCCTAATATATCTTGCTTTCTTTGATCTTCTATGTGATATGTTACTGGCACAGTTTTATTAATCTTTTTTATAGTGAAGAGTTCAGTTGACCAGTTAGGAGTATAACCTTTCTCGAAATTGTGTTTGTATTTACTGATACGAACACAGTCACCATTTTTAAACTTAGGCTTCCGCTGGATGGATACATGTTTACATATTTTTTTAATATTTTCTTTTATGACTGCTTCATTATATTTATTCACATCAATCGGGTTAATTTTAATAGTACGATGTTTTGTGTTGTTATAAGTCTTAAATAAATCTTCTAATGGTGATCCTAACCACTTATAGTTTCCAATGAGACTAAAATATTTATATAAATTATTTTTAACAGTTTTAATTAGTCGCTCTACAATTGAAGCTTTTTTAATTGAGAAAGATGAGTAATGGTTAATGTTGTACTTCTTCATGAGCGTTTGGAATGTGTTGTTATAAAACTCTGTACCCATGTCAGTTTGTAAGTTAACAGGATTTTTATTGCTGCTTATTAGTATACGTTCAAATGCTCGAGTGACTTCCGATTTATTTTTTGATTTTAACGGTTCTGCCCAGGCATACTTTGAAAAGCAGTCAATCACCACTAAGATGAAATTGTAACCTTTGTTATACTTTTTCAGGTTTTGCATGTCCATCAAGTCTGCTTGCCATAAGTCGTGGATTCCTTTTAGAATAACAGAACGTCGAAGGAAATTTCTTCGTGCCGCTTTATGTATTTCATTTACAATTTGCTGTTTCACCATTACGGAGTTTTTTGAAGTAATTTATCCACCTCTGCTTTAGTATAAAACTTATCGTACAAATGAGTTGAAACCTCAGGTATTCTTGCTTTTAAAGTAGCTTGAACTGTACTCTTTGCATCTTTCATGATTTGAGAACGCAATGCACCAATCAGATTATTAAATTCTTTAAACATATTAGCATTCAATCGATCTACATAGTCCTTGTTTACAGCATCATCTGCTTCTACTGGAGATCTGATTCCTCTCAGTCTTGATGTTTTTAAATCAAAATCGCCGTTTTCTGATTTTAACAATGCATTCTCATTAAACTCAAATAACTCTGATAAACGCATTCTTTTGTGAATGTAGTGTCCGAATTTGTCTACGTTCATGTTTAAGGTGTATTGTATCGAGAGGCTGATAATAAAATAAACACAATCTCAAATATTTATTTATTTATAACTTTACTTTCACGCAATTCTTCAATGATAGATATAATTTCATTATCTAACCCTGTGTTGCCAGCATCTCTAGACGCAATTAATAATTTTAACCTTTCCACTAACTCATTAGGATTATCCCAATACACTAAATCTACGTTTTTTTTCCACTTTTTCATTAAAGGTAGACCCTTTCCCTGAACTGCATTCTTCAGTTTAAAAAGAGGTTTAATAACTTGCAAATATTTTTGTCCTTTATTACTTTTTATTGGCTTACTTGGCTCATAGTCTCGACGATGTGCATTTGTAACAAGTAGCATCGACTTATAATTTTGCAGATCACTTTCTGTAACAAAGCTTAAGTCTACATCTTTCTTAAACAACAACTGTTTTAATCCAGGTGTATATCGGTATGTACGTCCAGCCACGATGATGTTTTGATCATTGATCGTTATGCAAGCCGAACCTAACATCAATTTCCCGCGTTCTACTCTAACCCCAAATGGAACATCTACCAACGCCTCTGAAGATACTGACCAGGATGACGTATCACAATCTTGATTCCTTTCATCAGTTTCAACTACTGATGCATATGAAGAATCACTGTTGATATCGGATTCATATTTGTCTTCATCGTCATTATTATCATTACTTTCTGCGCTACCAGTTTCTTCTTTCTGATAAGTTTCTTTAGTAAACGGAACATCAGCAAAATCATCATTAGCACGCAGGAGAGGAGTTTGCTTACTTGCATTAGCAATTAGGTTGAGAGGTTCTGTTACAGGTTTGAAAACAGATTCCAGTGCTTGTTTATTGTTAATCTCAGCATCTCTCATTTTTCGTACTTTTATCTTTACAGCTTCTGCCGCATCAACAATTTGTCGTTTCAATAATTTTTCCATATTGTTGGTAAAATAGGTCGGAATTGATTTAGCGTCGTAAGGCGAATAATAATGTCAGGCAGGTAATGGCCTTATATATGTATTCGTGTTCTTAGTCAAAGACTACAAACGTGTCAAATTTATTTCTATAGCATCCTTTGTTTTTGGAACAATCTTTATTAATTACAATATAATTGAAAGGTGTACTCCATATTTTTGAACACATTTCACGAAATTCAATCCATGTCATGTCAGTGTTAACGTGTTCTTCATAAACATGTCTCATATTTCTTTCATCTTGTTTAAAAAGTATGATTAGGTTTGCGTTGTCTCTTACTAACTGCTTTGGGATTTTACTATACGTCTGATTTAGATAAAAACAATCGATGAACTTGTGTCTCCCCATAGCAAAATAATCGCGCATACTACTTTGATTTTCACAAGCAACATCATCAAATACAATTACAGAATTCGGTTTTGCGGTCTGAACACTCAGTACTTGCTCGTTTTCATGATATTTCTGAAATGAAATGCCTGGTACTCGTTGCAAGACTTTTTCTAAAAAAACGTACTTGGGTTGTTGCAAGGTTTTCAAATAAACATAAACATTTTGAAATCGTAAACCATTCTCGTGTATAAGAAGACCAATTAACAAATTCGTCTTTCCACAATTTGACGGTCCGCAAATGATGCATCGTATCGATTTAGGTAATAATTCTCCATGGCGAAAACCAGTCTCCTGAGAATTAATACAAAGTTTGTTTACATGTAACGATTGTGGTTGTTTTACAAATTTCATGACGACTGTTTGAAACGGTTATATTAATAATGAGTCAATTAATGTATTACACTGACATTTATAGCTCATTGTCGCTAACTCGAACAACTGTACGAACAACCACACCATGGCTGTCCTTCAAGAACCTGTATTTTACTGCACTATGTAACATTTAATTGATATTATTGAGTATTCTAATCCATCGAGAGTGACGAGGCGAACGGATAAGTGGTTGATATGTAGAGCTAGTTATAGTAGGATGTTTTTGGGCAATCTAACACACCGAGAGTGACGAAGGCGAACGGAGTGAGCCGTAGGAACGAAAGCGTGGGTTAGAATGCCCAATAATATCCTACTGAACACGGGTGGGTTTTAGTCAGTAAAAGTCTGACACGCCCTCCCGCTCTGCCCAGAGCGGGAGAAGTCATTTGATGGTTTCCCATCCACGCAAAAAAAAAAAAAAAAAGTAGACCATAACCTGGAAAAGGACATAATTTATTTTTTATTGACAAACCACGCGAGCGAAGCCGTGAGCGGAAGCTAGTTCTGAATAAAAATGGAGCATGCCCGAGTCAAGTGCTCGAAGCGAGCGTTAGCCACGTTTAGTGTATCGCCGTTTTGTAACAAGATGCTTATTTAACAAGTAGTTTCGGGGTTATGATCGAACAAATGAACATTCTTAGCCTGTTAAAATCATAACCCTCCTTTGGCTTTACCATAGTCGGGTAAAAACTATACAGTTTCTTACCTAATTTAACAATTTTATCAGCTTTTACAACATCGTTTCGTTCGTTTTTTCAACAGATGGTGAACCCTCATCAGTCATCCAATGAATACTTTGATGACCCCTGTCAATGCATAATTTGTCTAGATAACTATTAGGCAGGTATCTAAATCGCTATCAACTCTAACCTCGCTCCATACGAATATTTCTTTTATAGGTCACATTAATTTAAGAGGCAAGTACAATCGTCAATTCTCAACGAAAATGTCGCTAAGTGGGCAAAGTTTTGAACCTCTATTAATTATAAAGGACTTATGAATGAAATCACCTTTATTTGAATAAGGAGAAGGTTCAAAATTTTATAGTAGAAATATAAGGTATTTTGGACAATGAAATTTTGGACATTTTCTGATTCTTGATTTTGATTACTTTGTATTAGGAAGATAGATATTTTAAATATTTTATGACTGCTGTTAATTATTTAATTAAGTAATTTTGTATATTAAAAAAATACCTATAAAAATGAAAAGAAATAAATTCAAGCTTAAAAGGTTTTGCAGCCAAACCATTGATGAAAATAAATAATATAACGTTAATACACATTTATTTATATTTAACATCACCGGGGAAAATAAACCACGATCGGGTTTCATCCCGTTGTCGCCATTCATTACGCGAAATTACGCCGGGTCTGATAATAAATAAAAACAATTAAATTTACGTGGAGTTGAAAGCGTAATAAACGTCAGTTAAACCGAAAATTTTCGGTTATTTGAAAAATACAAAAACCGATAACCGACGTTTTCCGCGAAACTCAATCACTGGTGCTGACATACTCATTTCTGTAACATTTACGCTGTAATGTTTCAAGTGGACTTTGCTACGGTGTAGTGCAATTATTATTTGCCAATCAGTTTGGGATTAAAAATATGAAATTTTATATTATAAGAGTAATACCTAGCTACTCTTATAATATTTATATAACTAAAAAAGAAGTACTGTCTGAGTGACTGACCCATCAACGCCCAGCCCAAACCCTTGAACCTAGAAAGCTGAAATTTTGCACAGAGATTCCCTTTGTAGTATAAACAAGGAATAAGGAAGGATTTCTCGGTAGTACGTTCCCGTGGGATATTTTCCGCTATCCACACGGGCAAAACCGCGGGCAAAAGCTAGTATTTTATATTCCATTCAAATAATATGTTTAAGTATATGAAGATTTAGAACTTGTACGATGTATTAATTTTTTTTTTTTTTATCTCATTTTATGCTGCACCGGTTGATCTCGTTACATCAATGCTGGCTGTCGCTGAAAACCAGCGCTGTGGCTCCATCGCGCATGGGGTCACAGCAGTATGCTGAGCGATGGCCGTTTTTGATGAGCGCATATTTTCCCCTAACTTTTTCTTTTGTGTTGTTTCTTTGTGTCGTGTTTCACCGCAAATAAACGTATTTTCTTTCTTTTCTCTAATTTGTTTTGTTTGTATACAACGTGTCGTTTTGCATCCTCGTCAAATTTCAGGGTGTGGTATACCACCACACTAAACAATTTTCTCCATGGGACCAACATCGTATTCGCGAAAAAGTTTTTAACTATCCATAGAAAACTTCAATACCTACTCGACGCAAATGTATGGGACGGCTGATTATTTTTTCGCGATTACGATGTTGGTGCCATGTAAAAAGTTGTTCGGTTTGATGGTCTATACCACACCCTTTGTGACAAGGATGCAAAACGACACGTTGTATTACTTATAATGACATCGAAGGGAAGTGACAAACACGTCATACTAAGCGGACGTCATACAAAGCGTAGTCTAAGAAAATAAAAAAAAATCCCTTATTTTGTTAGGTATTTAGTTAAAGGTGTGTATCTATTAATAATAAAAAAAAAACTTGAACTGATACAAAACAAATATTAAATACATAGAATGAAAAGGGAAATTACTAATCGAAATTACTACATTTAATAATCTACATGTACACCAAATCAATAATTGCACTACTAATTCACTAATTGTATATCAAAAATTTTACAAATAATAATCATTATTTATACATCAAGTTTTGTCCAAAGTTACAACAAAAATATTTACTTTGTATCAAGAATACTAACTGTTCATCAAAAATAACAAATACGCATCTAATAAACTTAATGCACTACTAGTTAACTAATTGAATATCAAAACATGTACAAATTATAATTATTGGGCACTCCGAGGTTCGGTTTGGTTAGGTTACTTTAAACCCTAAGTTTAATTTATTTAGACATGCAAATTTTGATGTGCAAACAGTATTTTTGATGCACGCGTAATGTGTTAGGATTTTTTTTTAATTTTTGAGGTGTGTACACTACCCGAATAAAAATTGTAATACATACATTTCATAATTTTTAATTTCAAGAAATCAATAGTTTTTGCCTGCTTTTGTTCACTTTGTCACTGTATCCGGACTAATAATTTCTTAATAAATTTACTTTAAAAAAAGTAAAAACCTACTTCAAAACCAAAAACGAATAAAATAACTTTCATAAAACACAACAGCTTCTGAAGTCGGTGTCAAGCTAAAGTGCATTGAAGAATTGAAGACACCGACTTCAGAAGCTGTTAAGTGTTTCATGAAAGTTATTTTATTAGTTTTTGGTTTTGAAGTGGTTTTTACTTTTTTTAAAATAAATTACTATTTTTAACCGACTTCAAAAAGGAGGAGGTTCTCAATTCGTCGGAACCTTTTTTTTTTAACCGACTTAAAAAGGAGGAGGTTCTCAATTCGTCGGAACCTTTTTTTTTTATTTTTATGTATGTTCCCCGATTACTCGAAGATGGCTATACCGATTTGGATTTTTTTTGTTTTATTCGAGAGGGTCATCACAGTTGGTCCCATATAAAATTGATTAACTTTGCTTTGGTAGTTTTTGAGTTAGCTTCAATAATACGTATTTATTCCCCACTTTTATATGGATGATGTTCTAGTTTGTTTTGCAGGTAGTGGTATTAGAATTTGTGTGGGGTAGGTAGCACAACTAAAAAGTAAAAATAAAAACTTTTTTACAAAAAAATACAACCGACTTCCAAAAACAACACTACAAAGTGAAAAATAACTTTAATTTCGGAAGTCGGTGGCAAAAAACGAAAATACATTTAACTATACACCGACTTCCGAAATTAAAGTTATTTTTCACTTTGTAGTGTTGTTTTTGGAAGTCGGTTGAATTTTTTTGTAAAAAAGTTTTTTTTTTCTGTCGACTCAGTCCCATCACTTCAAATAAATCTTCACCAAAATACTCAACGTCAGGCATTAAGACAACAGTACAAGTCATGTACAGTCTAAATCAATAAAAAAACTCAGCAGTGCTCACAGAGAACCCTCATCAACATCTCTTTATGTTGCTGACTGACGAACACACAAAGCTCTTTTTCCCCGACCGTCAACGAAACACGGGCGCTTGAACATTTCGTGCGTTTTTCAATTTAGTGTTAGAATTTGTTTTTTCGGTTTTTGTTCTAGAAAGTTTGGGTCGGTTGACGGGTACGAATGGAATTGTTTCAATTTAAGTTCAGTGGGGTAAATGGTGTGGAAAAGCTGTTTATCTCGTCACATTTAGTAAAAATATAACATCACGCTGGTATTGCTCGAAGAGGAAGGCAGATTTGTTTAAAACTTCCACATTTCGTTAGAACATGTTTGATATTCCACGTAATGGGGAGCGAGTTTATAGCAATCACTCAACCGGTCGCATGAAAAGAACTAAATGGGAGATGATGTACAGTACTTATTGCCATATTAAGGGGGTGATGTTATAAGAAGGATAAAATCAGGAACGAAGTTATCCGGAAAAGAACCGGAGTAACCGACATAGGTTGCAGAGTAAGCAAACTGAAGTGGCAGTGTGCTGGCCATGTTTGTCGAAGGACCGATGGCCGGTGGAGCAGACGAGTCCTGGAGAGGAGACCGCGTATCGGCAAACGTAGTGTGGGACGCCCCCCAGCTAGATGAACCGACGACCTGAAGAAAGTGGCTGGGACTGTATGCGGAAGGCGGAGGACAGGGTGTTGTGGCGCAGCCTGGGAGATGCTTAAGTCCAGCAGTGGACTGCGATAGGCTGAGCTGTTGATTGATTGATTGAAACGTAGGTATATACGCAATAGTCTCGCCGTAACTTAGAACTTGAAACTTAACTGTGGAACCTCCCATCCGGGCACAAGTTACCGCGGCCTACTTGGAAAACCAAATTAGGTTGCAGCAAGGTCAACCTCCACAGGGGGTTAATGGACTACTCAGCTCTCAATACTCAAAAATTTATATTTATTTCCGGTGTTTATGCGGCGTCTCTCCACAGACAATGGCAAGACTGCCATCTTGCGATGTATGCTGTCACTGCACACCTAAGGACCAAATGTCTTCGTCAGCAAACGGTAATCGCATTGCTGAATTTTGGCCCAAACTAATTTAAAAAACTGTATATTTATTTTTTAGTGTTATTTTGGCATTGAAACGCTTAGAAGAAGACTGTGGATAGTTGGTGTACAAACATCTCTGTCTACTTCTTCGGAAAATACAGGCGAAGTATTAAGAGCGTTGATCGCGCGCGGGCTGGCAACGTCGCATTTCTAGATTTTTTCATTAAAGTGTTGCGGCGGCCTAAAGCCTTGGGGTGAAAATCGAAATTTTCTTAGTGGACTGTATGAGGGGCGGTTCGGTGACACAAGTAGGTGTTTTGGTGGTGTGGGAAAATGATGATGGTACCTGCCTGGTGAGCTATGGCGACACGACGAGAAGGGTTTCCTTAGCCACGTGGCTGGCGCGTCCAGGATATCACGTACGGACGAGAATCTGCACTTTCCACAACACACATACACGCACTTGCACTGTTCAATAGCAATCTTCGTTCTTCGCGGTGAAAATATGAGTCCTTTTTCGACTTGGGATTAATTTTTACCCACAGGCGTCGATGTTGGTTGAGAACTGACGGATCTTCTTGGCGGCAGCGTATGCACGCCATTGCGGATCTTCCTTCTCGCTCTCACTTAGGCATTATAAGGGTTGTGGAAGGGAGAAGGAAAGCGGAAGGAACTTTATGTTACACAGATACTAATTAATTAGAGTTGCCAGTAATTAGGCATGAAATATAAAACTAAAGAAAGTAATGGCGTTAACATTCCTCGCGGCCTTAAAGGGTCACCTTTAAAGAGAATGATATAATAATATATACAGTGAAATTACACTTAAATCTAACTAAAGAGGGAATGGACTGAATAAGATATTACTGAGTAGGAATGGGGCATAAGCGGACCACAGGTCGCACAAGAATCCCATTAGAAGTGCGTACTGAAACGACTCGCGTGCCACCGTCTATGGACGTATGCAACTTCTCAATAACACCTAGAGGCCAGGATAGAGGAGGCGCATTATCATTAACTATCACTACTACAGTGCCTTCCTTAATCATAAAATAAATAAATAAATAAATCTTTATTGATCACATTCAAGTATTGCAGTACATGGGTATATAATTTGTACATAGTAAAATTACAGATTTGCTACAATTTTAGTGGGTGCGGTTCTGATCTCCTAGCTAGGTTACTGAATAACCTGTATGAAGGAGTGGCAGTTCCAATCCCCCTTGGATTACAAGGATTTGCATTTTACTGTTTACGTACATATGTACCTATTTGGCTGTTATAAATATATGGTATAACTAAATGTAAAAATAAAAACTATTTCATGTGTGTGTGGTGGATGAGCGTGAGTGTGGGTGTGTGTGTGCGTGTATGTGTGTGTGCGGGTGTGTGTGTGTGTGTGTGTGTGTGTGTGTATGTGCGCGCGCGTCAATCATGTCTCCATCAGGTTTATTCCATTTTAAGCGTGATTGTAAACTATGAAGATACTCGCTTCGCCATCTTTTCCAGTACGACTGGACTAATTTATCCATAAGAGAGTGTCTTTGAAGCAGGTGATCAGACAGTAAACCTACTTCCGCAGCGGTGGTCCACGACGACGTACGTTCTGCGAGTGCGAGTAGAAGCGAATTTTCCGAACTTGAATCCGCGACTATGGGATGCGCGTGGACCTTTTCTTCCGGAATGGGTTCCGAATTCAAGTCTGTAACCTTATGTATGGGCCATTCGGAAGGGTCGCGCTTAGCCCAAGCGGGTCCGTGCAACCATAATGGGTGCTCAATGAATTTGTCAGGTGTTAAACCACGTGACAAACAGTCCGCTGGGTTTTCAGTACCAGCTACGTGGTAGAAATGTTCCGCGGGGACGTTGTCTACGATGCGAACGACACGATTGGCCACAAACGTGTGCCAACGATGCGGAGAAGAATTTATCCAGCAAAGAGTCACCTTTGAATCGGTGAATGCGTAAATAGCGGTAACATTATAACGCGGATTATAAGTGTCATGAACACGGCGAAGAAGTTTAGCGAGGAGTTCGGCACCACAGAGCTCCAGTCGAGCGATAGTCAATGGTTTAACCGGCGATACCTTCGACTTGGCACAAACCAGCTGAACGACTACGTCATCGTTGCGAGTGACGTGCGCATAGATGACAGCGCCGTAGGCTCTTTCACTGGCGTCGGAAAATCCAATGAGGCGAAGAATACAATTTTCAAAAATACCTAAATGGCGCGGGATTTTAAAATCATTTAAAAGCGGCAGGGCAGAGCGAAAAGTTTGCCAAATATTTATGATGTGACGCGGGGGAGTGTCATCCCAATCGAGCTTCAGTAACCACAATTCTTTGATAAGTAGTTTAGCATAGAGAACTACAGGCGCGACAAGCCCCATGATGTCCCACAGCCTAGCTACGGCCGACAGTATAGCACGTTTAGTACACGTGTCTGGCGGTGCGGAAATAAGAAATTCAAAACAATCATTTGACCTACACCAGCGCAAGCCGAGAACCTTTTGTTCTACCGACTTGTCGAATTCTAGTTGTTCGGTCAACCTATGCGACGCGGGAATACTGTTTAGTACAGTTTGAGAGTTACTGGTCCACTTGACCAACTCGAACTGACCTCCTCTAAAGAGTTTAATCAGTTCGTGCGAAACCTGGACTGCACGTGATTCGGAGCTTACGCTGTAGACTACGTCATCCATATACAGCGAATCCGCGATGATAGCGCTGGCGCGCGGGAAGTGATGACCATCGTCTTGAACCAGCTGTTGTACTGTGCGGATCGCATGGTAGGGACTTGACTTGAGACCAAAACAGACACGGTTAAACTGATATAGAACCAGAGGATCGTTTGGACTAAAACGATATAAGATGCGTTGAAAGCGACGATCGCTTTCTCTTACTTCAATCTGTAAGAACATTTGTCGGCAATCAGCCGAGAGCGCGAATGCGAACAATCGAAAATTCAGAATTATAGTAAACAAGTCACCCTGTAAATTTGGGCCACTGTGTAAAATATCGTTGAGAGATAATCCAGTACTCGTTTTAGCACTAGCGTCTAACACGGAGCGTAGTTTTGTTGTTGTCTTATCTAAACGTACAACTGCGTGATGCGGAATTACATAGTCAGGACAACTACTGTCTGAACTATCGAGCGGAGCAGGAGATAAATATCCATTATCAATATATTCGCGAATGACGTCATCATACGCAGTACGTAACTCGGGTGCGGATTCTAATTTCTTTTCTAGGCAGAAAAAACGTTTTTTCGCGATATCGAGTGAGTTCCCCAATGAGAACACATCGCTGCGAAACGGTAGGGCTACAGAGTATCTACCTGTGTCCCCATCGCGTTCCGTGGTCGAATTATAAAAGTACTCGCACTCAAGTTCGTCGAGCGATTTGCTCGTCGAAAGAGTGACGGGCGCTTCATCGACCTGCCAGAATTTTTTCAACGCCGATTCTAACGAGTCTTTGTCGGATGGTTGCGAAATATGTGAGTAACAAGACTGTGGAGGCTTATTACGACGTACAGGCAGCGCGGGCACAGTGCCCATGATGACGTAACCGAGTACCGTCTGCATGGCGGGCGGCGCGGAGGAGTTGCTGCTAAATACGCGGGGCAGCATAAGATGCGGGAAAAGCGAAGCCCCGATCAACACATCGATGCGACCGGGTTTGCCAAACGATTCGTCGGCGAGCGGTAAACCTTTTAAGTAAGGCAAGGCGGAAGTATCTACGGGAGCGGTAGGTAAATTATCGGTGATTGCATCGACAACTAGCGAATTAACGTTAAAAGTAACGTTCGGATTAAAACGGGAAAAGAAAGCGAATTGTACGGAACCCTTAACGGATTTTTCCGTACCACCGATACCCTTAACGGAAGGCGTATCAGATGAATGTCTAGGCAAACCTAATCGTTTGCAACATTCTGCGGTAATAAAATTAATTTGTGAGCCACTGTCTAATAGACAGCGAATAAAATGCTCCTTACCAAATGAATCTCGAACTATTACAGTAGCGGTTGACAACAAAATAGTAGTATTCGTATTACATTGCGGCTTTGATACGCGGGAGTTCGAGTCGTAAAAGATCGACGCAGCAATGGATGCATTACATTGCGGGGCGCTCTGAGCGGTGGCGGCGAGCGGCGCGGCGGCGGCGTGAGCATCTTGCTCGCTCGAAGCCGTGGAGTTTGAACCAGATTGTGTACGTGCGGTATCATCAACACCGTTCGATATTACAGTCGCGTGCGATTCGCGATTAAAGTGTAAAAGCGTATGATGTTTATTTTTACAAGATTTACATCTAGATTCAGACTGACAGACTCTGGCCTTATGTTTAATACTTAAACAGTTAGTACATGCATCGTTTTGCTTCACCGATTTGAAACGATCACTTGGTGTCATTTTAGAAAAGGCAGGACATTTAAATAAATGTTCATGAACAAAGCTATCACACAAACATTTAGCGGATTTATCAATTACAGTGTAAGATTGCGGTTGCGGAGTTTTGGACGTTTTTTTATTTACAGGATTGTTGTTAGACTGAGTGAAACTCAAGCTGTTTAAAGCTTTAGTATTTTGTAAAATGCGAGATTGATTTTTAATGAACTGTACTAAATTGTCGAATTTAGGAATTTCGTCTTTTGAGTTCATTTCAAAAAGTCGAGCGGTTTCAGAATCAACCTTTTTTATAGCGACATGGAAAAAAATCAAATCTGATAAATCATTTATTTTAAGGTTTTTTAATGCGTTTGCGGCGGAAACAAAATTATCAGAAAAGGATTCGAAATTTTGAATAGATGCGGTAATAAAAGATTTATGTTCAAACATCCGATTAAGGTAACTAGAAGCCAACATACGTTTGTCTTCGTACTTGTTTATGAGTGAATTAAAAATTAATTGGTAGTTATCGCCATTAGGACAAACTCCTGAGAACGCGGTTTGAGCCTTATCTTTCAATTTCCCCATCAAATAATATAATTTCTCCGAATCAGTCAATGTATTATTTTCGTGTACCGTGCTTTTAAAATTAGCATAGAACAGGGGCCAGTTACGAATATCGCCATCGAATGACATAATTTCAATGGGAGGCAAGCGAACTGTTTGCTTATTGACACCACTACCACTAGAAGTAGGAGCCGATGTGGCTGATGATTTTGAGTAATTTGAATAATTATATTTAACGCAGCAATATAATTCCTCAAAACTAATCCACGACTGATCATCAATATTATTTTCCGGGTCTTGTCTTAGAAGAAGCGAGTTATATTTATTAAATGCCTCGAGGAACTCGGTGCGCAACGCATCAACATTGACACACGCACACAAGAACTTCTCTAGCGGTTCCATACCGGACTTCATTTTTTCCATTAAATCGTAAATGATTTGCATGCGGGCAAAAATCATATTACGACATGACAGTGCTATTTGAATCGCGGATTCTATCTGATCATCCGAATCCATGGTCACTTTCTTAGACATTTTCGATATTTTTGTAGGTTTTTATAATAGCTAAAATAAATCGCAAACTTCAACGAGTTGCGCGCGGTGCGGGATTGGTAGGTACCTACGAATATAGTACCGAACGATAGCGAAGCGAGCGAGCGGTAGATTTTGCTTCTACCTACGTATATTAAAATATTAAGTTGAGCGGGATGCGAAATACCTATGAATGTACGCAATGACAAGTAGGTACTGTAATAAATGAATAAATGAAAGCGGTTTAGTATAAGAGTATAAGGAACGAAGATTGAAATGAAATATAGTTGCGGGATGATGATATACGGATATAATATTGATATCCGTTATCAAGAGGATAAAGAAAAATAGGTATCCGTGATCATGGGACCAAAACTGTTGGATATCTGTGATCGTAGGACCAAAAACTGTTGGATATCCGTGATCGTAGGACCAAAAAATGTCGG
The DNA here is from genome assembly GCA_946251885.1 of Cosmia pyralina. Taxonomy (NCBI): domain Eukaryota; kingdom Metazoa; phylum Arthropoda; class Insecta; order Lepidoptera; family Noctuidae; genus Cosmia; species Cosmia pyralina. The sequence continues at coordinate 2,068,282 of OX276345.1, forward strand.
ATATCCGTCTCGAAGGACCAAAAACTGTTGGATATCCGTGATCGTAGGACCAAAAAATGTTGGATATCCGTGATCGTAGGACCAAAAAATGTCGGATATCCGGCTCGAAGGACCAAAAACTGTTGCGGCGGCCTAAAGCCTTGGGGTGAAAATCGAAATTTTCTTAGTGGACTGTATGAGGGGCGGTTCGGTGACACAAGTAGGTGTTTTGGTGGTGTGGGAAAATGATGATGGTACCTGCCTGGTGAGCTATGGCGACACGACGAGAAGGGTTTCCTTAGCCACGTGGCTGGCGCGTCCAGGATATCACGTACGGACGAAAATCTGCACTTTCCACAACACACATACACGCACTTGCACTGTTCAATAGCAATCTTCGTTCTTCGCGGTGAAAATATGAGTCCTTTTTCGACTTGGGATTAATTTTTACCCACAGGCGTCGATGTTGGTTGAGAACTGACGGATCTTCTTGGCGGCAGCGTATGCACGCCATTGCGGATCTTCCTTCTCGCTCTCACTTAGGCATTATAAGGGTTGTGGAAGGGAGAAGGAAAGCGGAAGGAACTTTATGTTACACAGATACTAATTAATTAGAGTTGCCAGTAATTAGGCATGAAATATAAAACTAAAGAAAGTAATGGCGTTAACATTAATCAAAGGACAATTTCCTCTGACAAATTCTTAGATCGTTGGTATTTATAATTATGTATTATTATTAAACAATTATTTTGGTAATTACTCTTAGAAAATAGAAAATAAATTCCAAAATAACTGTCAAAAAATAGCATAGGTACATACTTATAAATACCAACGATCTAAGAATTGTCAGAGTAAATTGTCATTTGATTTAAATTTATCACGAAAAACCTCCACAAATGAGACGTTGCCAGACCACGCGCGATCATAGCTCTTAAGTAAAGACGAAACAGGTCCAAAAAGTCAAAAATTCAATGGCTCGTTCACCAAAAATTTTCATCTTCACCATCATCATCCTCCTCAGCCTACAGCAGTACACTGCTGGGCATAGGCCTCTCCAATAACATGCCATTCAGCTCGATTCTCGGCAACTCTCATTGAGCTGCTACTCGTACCTGAGAAAAGTGCTGAGTGGCAAACATTTTGCCACTTGTAAATTCTCGGACGCGGCCAGAAACCCATTTGTCAATTTTATGTCCGCTGCATCCATTTTCATTATTCATTTATTGGACACTTGTCAGTCTCGACTGAGGATTAAAAGTCTGGATTATCCGGATTCAACCGGTTTTGGTGGTCGGTAGACTTTAAAAACGGGTGTTTTTTTTGTGGGGAACGTTGTTTGCTTGTGGGCTTCTAGGACAGTAAAAGTGAGTTGAGTTGTTTGGCTGTGTGGTTTTATGCGAGAGCATAGATAAATAAAAGAAATACATTTTTATATTGATGGAACTTTGGAATGTTGTAGAATTTGGGCAAAATTGGAACTAAGTCAATAATGTAAATACAAACTCTCTCCCTGCTTGACACCGTTTGGTTCCGTTGCTGATCATAGTATAGAACAAAAACCCTTGTCACCAAATAAGGTACATTCGTATTTCGCATCAGTTCTACAAGGTGTAGTATAAATAACGCACAACCTCTTAAGGGCTCCTTATACACATCATTATGAACAACTTATAGTATGGGACCAAACATAAAATTAGGAAAAAAAACAGTTATACCCAACATTTTGACGAGTAATGCGAGCATAAATGTAGGGAACAACTGATTTTTAGAGTTCCGTGCCTAAGAAGGAAAACGCGGAACCCTTATAGGATCACTTCTTTATCCATCTGTCTGTCTGTCAGTCTGTCTGTCAAGACCCTTTTTCTCAGGATCGCGTAAAAATATCAAGTTGAAATTAATAACAAATATGTAGGTCTACGGTCCCTTAGACTCCTAAAAAAATCAAGCTTCTGAGTCAACGCAATAAAAAAATACAGCCATTTATGCGATGTTTTTTGGTACTCGCAAGTAAATCAAAACCTATAGGGTACTTCCCGTTGTCCTAGAATCATGATATATGGCAAGAAGCAAGGTTTCACAGCACAAGTAAAGGAAAAAGTCCGAACATTGTTAATTTGTAATTCAATCACAAAAACATTTTTTTTTCTGAATTACAATGTTAAGTTTCTTTTTGGGATAAATTCTTTTCAACTACGGAACCCTTCATTGTGCGTAGTCCGACACGCACTTGGCCGGTTTTTTTTCTATGGTGTCCGAGGTAGCTGACAGATTCACCACACTTGCAGCGATGCGGAGCCCCGCAAGGAGCGCCCAGACGCAGTACAGTTACACTTAATTTCATTTAATTTATTCAATAACAACGTATATTGCTAAATGTAATCTTTAGAACTATTATGTATTACCCATATTTGCAAAATAAAATTCTATTCTATTCTACTGTGTCTGAATATGTTACAAAAAAATTTTATAAAAAAAAAAACAAAAAAAAAAATCATAACTCGATTAATGAAAAATAGTAAAAAAAATACCATCACTATCTCAAATTATATTAATTAAAATCACAATAAGTGATATCTACCCTCCTTTATATGGATGACTTGAAACTTTTTGCCCCCAACAATTTGCGACTGATGGAGTAACTACGCCATCAGGATGGAATTTGGTGTGGACAAATGTGCAGTCATGCATGTAAAGCGAGGGGAGATTATGGAATCCGTGGGAACCCAACTCTCGGATTCCATACACCTTAGATCCCTCTCCTCAACCAAAACCTACAAATATTTGGGTATGTCGGAAGCGTTAGGCATCAACGTTGCTGACATGAAGCAATCGTTGAAGGAGCGCTTCTTTGGCCGCCTGAAGAAAGTATTTAATAGTCTTCTATCAGGCGGAAACAAGGTGCGCGCTTTCAACGGTTGGGTCATGCCGGTCTTGATGTACTCTTTCGGTATACTCAAATGGACTCAGACCGAACTCGACGCCCTGGATAGGAGAGTCTGTACGCTGCTGACTGCATATCGAATGCATCACTCACGGTCATCGGTAATGAGACTGTATATCCCGCGAAAGTGTGAAGGTCGAGGCTTTTTAAATGCTATGACCCTCCACAATCGCGAGATATGCAGTCTCAGGGAATATTTCCTAAAAGCCGACGTGGGGATGCATCGAGATGTGGTCACGGTGGACAAGGGCCTCGGCCTACTTTCCTTGGCGAAAGAGAACTGGCGCAAACCTGCAGTAGTACTTGATACTAACGATCGTAAGGAAGTATGGCAAGGCAAAGAGCTTCACGGACGCTTTTTCCAGGCCCTCCATGGGCCTGATGTAGACTTTTTAGCGTCCGTATCCTGGTTACGTTTCGGCGACCTCTTTGGGGAAACCGAAGGTTTTGTCTGTGCAATTGTGGATGAAGCTATCATGACGAATAATTATCGGAAATACATTGTTAAGGACGGTACAATTGACATCTGTCAGGCATGCCACCGTCCCGGTGAATCAATCCGACATATTGTTTCCGGTTGTTCTCATCTTGCTAACGGCGAGTACTTGCACAGACACAATCTATTGGCTAGGATTATTTACCAGCAACTTGCCTTGCAGTACAATCTTGTGGAGTCCAAAGTACCGTATTACAGGTATGTACTTGACCCAGTTCTCGAGAATGGTCACGCCACATTGTACTGGGATCGATCTATCATCACTGACAGAACTATTGTAGCCAATAAGCCTGATATTGTGGTGATAGATCGACGAGAGCACCGTGCAGTGATTGTTGATATCGCTGTCCCTCATGTCATGAGGAGAATCTCGTGAAAGCTGAGAAAGATAAAAAAATCAAGTATCTTGACCTAGCACACGAGGTTGTCGACATGTGGGACGTGAACTCTGCAATCATTGTGCCGATCATCGTTACGGTTAATGGCCTAATAGCGGAGAGCCTCGACCAACACCTCAGGGGGCTCTCATTGCGCGGCTGGGTCAAGGGCTTGATTCAGAAAGCAGTATTCCTGGACACGGCACGCATAGTGAGGAGGTTCCTCTCTCTAGAGCCCTGACCACCGGTAGCTTGGACCCTGTTCCCGATACCGGAGGGCTACTATTTTTTATATATTAAAATTTTTTTTTCTTTGTTTTTATAAAAATATTTAAAAATGTAAATAATATGTTTGTAAAAAAAATAAAGGAAGATATCACAATAATAAAATAATGTCAATATAATAAGAAATAAATAATATACTAATCTTAACTAATTATGTAGACCAACATGTTAAGTAAAAACAATGTCCAATGATAATTAATTTGAAAAACAACTACAATATTACACCTTGGACACTTCTGCCGATCTAACCTGTAAAAGTCTCACCGTGGAAGCTCAGGTGAGCTTGAATTGACCTGTCAATCGTGTCAATCACTAGCATCAAGTGGAATGACAGCTCACTTCACCTAAGTTTTCATGTTATTATTTTACAGAATATACCGGCTGTTTTGAGAAAGTTTCAAGCTTTTTTTACCAACTCTAAGGAAACTTTCTATTTTTTCAATCTGCCTAGCCTCTTCCCAACTTTGTTGGGGTGGGCTTCCAGTCTAAGGGGATGCAGCTGAATACCAGTATTTTATATGGAGCGACTGCCTATCTGACCTCCACAACCCAGTAACTGGGTAATACGTTACCCCTAGGTAAGACTATTTGTCAGACTTTCAGGCTTCAGACGACCCGTACCGACTGTCGGAATGATAGGCAGTAATGGCTTAGTGTGCTTTCCGAGACACGGAGGAGTCTTGTTATGTAAAGATGGTTACCCATCCACGGACCAACCCCGGCAAGCGTAGCTTAACCTGATGGATCGACCCGTGCGGTTGTTATTACTTAGCCACGAGCTCCTCTAATGAATCTTCCTAATTTATGTCAAAAACATGTCACTTACATACAAAATAAGACCCAACAAAACACCAACAATTCTAAGCTTTATTTACTTCCAAAGGCAAGCAAAAAAATGCCAAAATATATTATTATCAGATAAACCAGCGGCGATCTTACCCTCCGGTAGACATAGAATAATATTAAATCAGACGGAGATAAGACAGTCCTTATCGTGTCGTTTGGAGGTTCTGTCTGCGACAAATCCCACTTTGAGAGTTAACAAGAAACAAAGTTTTGTCGGACTTCTCAAGGAAAATGGTCTTCAATCACGTCACAGTATCTGTGTGAGCCGAATTATATGTGTCGCCGGTTTGTTTTTACGGATAAGCTCTGTTATAGAAGATATTTTTTTGTATTTAATACTGAAAGCAGACGTAATAAGACATTTTGTAGGGAAATAAATTGAATTACATGCAAATTAAGGCCAGAGTATTCGGGCCTGTAGGCCTTTGAAACGCTACCTCCTACCTATTTTCGAGTTTATTTAAAAAAAATCTATTAAACTCAAAAATCCAACCGTTAAATTCCCTCTGAAATACGAATACCTACACATGCAATTTTCTTAAAATTGTATGCTGTAATTAGGAAATGAAACGGAAAATGGTTTTGAAATCGACTATGTTTCGGATTTTTTTTTTATCAAGGAAATTACAACTTATCGTAGTTTGAGCCATTAATTTCCCTAAAGCAAGGATGTATCTATGATATATATTTTTTTTCGGAATCTTAATACACTAATTTGACCATTTAAAATTGATTCTAAAACAGGACAATTCGGATAACCCCCAGTTAAACACATGACGAAGCGCCTGGGCATGTGGTTTTATCTCGCTTTTCGTGGTAAAGTGAACAGATTTGTGAATTAGGAACTTTTATTCCCGGATCATTACGGAATGACGTTAATTCGTTGTTGATCCTCAGACCCTATCCGACTACAAATATTTTACTGTATAATATAATACGATGGATATAGATATGATGATTATAGGTAAAACATGATTCAAACACCACGATACAGACACCACCACATACAGTCATACACTTACACTTTACACCACAAACCTCACCTAATTCACACTAGAGAGAGGCTATACAATTTTATTTATCTTTTATATTTAGTCTTTTCTATCGTTTGTTTCTTTGTTTTATAACTTTGTTTTCTTTTTGTACTCAATCGATAGCTACTTACCATTAGTTTTGTATAAATTGAGAGATGTATTAACAGAGAGAGTCCTGGCACCCATAACACAAGTTGAATCTTAGCATGGGTGCCAGTGGTTCATCAGTGATTTATGCAAGAATATTGTCATAGAATTAACTCATTGGCGCAAATTGTAAAATTGGAAATAAAGATATTATTATTTTTTTTTTTTAACTATTGCCATACTAAATTACGAATTTGATGATATAAGCAGTATACTGTGTTTAAATCTGGGAGGAGCTCGTGGCTAAGTAATAACAGCCACACACGGCACAGCACAACAGGTTAAGCTACGCTTGCCGGGGTTGGGACCAACCCCGGCAAGCGTAGCGTAGCGTACGGACGTAGATGGGTGATCATCTTTACGTACCAAGACTCCTCCGTGCCTCGGAAAGCATGTCAAGCCGTTGGTCCCGTCTGCCATTTGTGGATCTTTGTCGTCAGAAGCCCGAAAGTTTGACAACCAGTCTTACTAAGGGGTATCGTATTACTGAATTGTGGAGCTCAGATAGGTAGTCGCTCCATGTGAAATACTGGTATTCAGCTGCATCCAGTTAGACTGGAAGCCGACTCCAACATAGTTGGGATAAGGCTACGCAGATTGACTCAGTTTCAATCTTCAAATTCTAGAAATTAATTATCTTCATGTTACTCATTCTGTGATACAGCAACATCCCACTTCATGTATACCTTTAACTAAACACTACTAAACAGATCACTCAATATTAGCAACTGTTTATCTCAGCATGCAAAGCATCCAACATAATTACTCAGCCATTCGGTCGATTTGCAGCTTCGCCATCCAAACAGGCTAGTTCGGGAGACAGCCATGCTGTAAGTTACCGCATCTTGAAGCTTGACGTTTGTGAAGTTTTGACAGTAAGTGCCGAAATATTGAGACTTTAGTCGCTTTGTAAATGTTGATGGATGGAGAGGGAGAGGAAGGCCAAACAAAAAATGGATGGATTGTGTGAGGAATGATATGAAAGAACAGGGAGTGAATGATAGCGTGATGGTTGACGGAGAATGGAAGAAAGCGTGTTGCGCCGACCCCACATAACATGGGACAAGGGCAGGAGGACTATGATTCGCTTTATAATATAGTTGATTGAACTGTATATTATAATATTTCGTGCTAAGGAAGATGGTCAACATAGTCGAAGATCATTTTTGGAAACTTTGCCACAAAAAACTCAAAGAACGCTGATAGCTTAGGAAAAACAAGCTTTTTATCAGTCTCTTGTTAAAAAAACCTTTCTTTTATTAAAGTCATCTTGCTTGGTAGGAGAAATAAACTCGAACCTATACCAAATACTTCATAAACCCGTATATATTTCTTCAACTTTAGTCAACCAATTTTTTTTTTATTTTAGTCATATATTTTCTAATACTTACCATAAAAGCACAACCTTACAGGTACTTTCATTTAATTCGTTGCACGACATTTTAAGTTACAATGAAAACTCGAATACTCATTTCTGCAAGTTCCTACACTATCTCCTGAAGTAAAAGTAACAGCATAACATAGATTTATGTGTTTGCCATCCAGTTTCTGTAATATCGCGAATGAGTATAAGAAATAGGTCAGTTTGTTTGTGTATTTGTACGTTATTACGCTTTTTCTTGTCAACAGTGGATGGCTGTTGCGCTGATAATTCGGAAGGGATGGGCAGAAGTTGTAGTTATTGTTGGTGAATTTATGTTGATTAAGTTAAGGCCTCGCCTCTCGTGCACGAGGTTGTGGGTTAAATCCGGGCAAGTACCAACGTGACTGTTTCATTCATATCGATATCGACGCAAGAAAGCAATTTTGTAGTATCTCGAAAAGTTGAACTTTAGACCAGAGCCAAAAAATTATTTCATAAATTTATAACCCATTTTTGGAACACGTATTTCTTATAATGAAATTTATCAGATGTCACAATGATAGCAATTAATATTTCAGTTTATTATAGTAATATTGCTGTATCTTGGTAGTTGTTAAACAAGGCATAACGAAATAGCTTTAAAGTTCAAAGTTACAACAAAATTCCCACCAAACGAACCAACCAATCACCAACCAACCAACCAACCAACCAATCGTTACCCACCTACCACTCACCAAAATAATTATAATGCTTTTGCTGTATCTATATTAACATTATTTAAAAATACTTAGTTAATTTTATGACATTTACAGCATTTTGAAGTAGGTTTTGTTAAAAAAAAATTACAAAAAGTGAACGTCGCATCATAAAAAAAACATCGTAGGAAAACGCTGCTCAGACCACCCGACGCAGAGTTTTTTGCAATTACAAACATAAAATTATAGTTGGAGAATTGACTGTGCCGTACACTAATGTATAAAAGAACATGATTTTCAACTACAATCTTAAGTTTATTTTTGGGATAAATTCTTTAACTACGGAACCCATCATTGTGAGTGGTCCGACACGCACTTGGCCGGTTTTATAACCTTAGGCATCTTTGAATGATGGTAAGGGAAAATATACCTCAAAGTAACCTGAACATACATTGGTCAGAAAAGGCTAACTTGCACTGAGCTACAGTCGTTCTTTCTCTCTACCACGAGAAGACTCTTTTTGTATAATAGGTTGGGGAAAAAGTTTCTTCGCATTTTTTAAGAAAATTCAAAACATTTTTTAATATAAATTATTTACTTTTATCTAAAGTATGTAGGTACCATTTTGTTCGATAACTTTTTGCCATCTTGTAGGTAGGGACATGATCCCATTGCTATAGAAATTTTGAGACTTCTGATCAAAATACCGCGACAAGTGGTTTTGGCGGTCCTCTCGTGATGTTAACCTGACACTGCCTAAAGAATTCTGAAGAGACCGAAACAGGTGGAAATCTGAAGGTGCAAGGTCAGGACTATACGGCGGATGCATTAACACCTCCCAGCCAAACTCTCTTAATTTTTGCTGAGTGGCTAAAGATGTGTGAGGTCTAGCGTTATCATGATGAAAAACCACACCCCTTCTGTTGATTAATTCCGGCCGCTTTCTCTTAACTTCATGCTTTAATCTCATCAGTTGTTCGCAGTAGAGTTTAGAATCAATGGTCCTGCCTGGAGGTAACAGCTCAAAATGAATAATGCCCTTCCAATCCCACCACACACACAGCATCACCTTGTTGCGAGTTAACCCGGGTTTCGCCACAGTCTGACCGGCCTTTGACCACGACCTTTTTCGCACGTTCTTATCGTACGTGATCTACTTTTCATCACCAGTTATCAGCTTCTTCAAAAATGGTTCGGTTTCATTACGTCGTAATAAAGAATCACAAATGAGTACTCGGTTCATTAGGTTCCTTTCAGTGAGCTCGTGAGGTACCCAAATATCGAGCTTTTTTGTGTACCCAGTTTTTTTCAAATGCGCCAAAACTGTTTTGTGGTCAATTTCCAGTTCTTCAGCTACGTCGTAACTACTGATATGCCGATCTTGCTCCACTTTTTAAAAAATGGCATCCATTTTATCTGTAATAGGGCGACCAGAGCGACGTGCATCTTTGACATCAAAATTTCCGGATTGAAAACGCTTAAACCAAATTTGTGCTACTCTCACAGACACTGCACTGGGTCCATAAACATCGCAAATTTTTTTCGCAGCTGGCGTTGCATTTTTACCTTTTTTGTAGTAAAATTTTAAAATGTATCGAATTTCTTCATTAGATTCACTCATCTTGACAGTACGAAAAACAAATGAAAATCACACATTTTCCTATTTTGAATTTGAAATTATGTTCTTTAAAATTTAAACTTTCAATGATACCAAAACCAGCCAGATACAAATAGTATAGCCAAAGAGATTTTATTTTAAGTTCATACATACTATAATGCGAAAAGACTTTTTCCCCAACCTAATATAATACAATTTAATTTACACTAAAGCTTTTAAAGTTCTTTTGGCAGCAATTCAGTTAAACAAAAAAAAAAAATAATAAAAAGAAAAAAGGAAATTCAGTTTATTTTTATTGTCTAACCAATCAAGACATTCTCTGGTTAGGTTATTTTAGCTCTTCAGTAATTAACCATCACTGTACCTCGGCTAATACTCGTCAAGTACAAAAAACATGAAAGTGTGCGGACCGTCAAATTGCATGCCCTGTTTACTCGGCCCTCAGTAAACAACTTCGCTTAATGAAGATTCGACAATGTAGGACTTTTGGTTTGGTTCAATAACAAGAGATAAGCGGATGTGAACGTAAGGTAGTATTTGTTTAAGAGCTGCGTATTGTCAGGCCCTTAGGACAACCGCTTGGAAAGGCCCACACGGTAAGAGAAGAAGAGGCAGCCCAGCAGAGCGTTGGCACGACGAGATAGTGGAATTGGCTAGCAAATCATGGCTTCAGAAAGCAAAAACCAGAAAAAACTGGAAATTACTGGAGAAGGCCTATACCCGTCGAGGGGTCCTTAATTAAAAATGATTAAATATTTTACTTAGTTAAAGGCTTTTTTATTTATTTATTTTTATTTATTGTCAGTTTTTCTGATCGTTAATACTATCATGCCGAAAACCGCAACGGAATTTCGCGGCTGTAACTTTTTGCCCATATCGAGGTAGCGTCGCAGATAGGTATGCATTTTTTTTGCCCCATAAACCTTTTTTGACACCTCAATCAAACAACTCAACTAAGCGCAGCTCACTGCTGGAGATAATTATGCCTTCTTTAAACAGTTAAAGTTGCTGATATGCATGGAGCAGAAATATTTTCACATAGATCTATTAGACACAGCAGCAGGTCAAGTTACTACAAACTATATTATAAACAAAACTGAGAACGGGTGTTCTCGCAATATTCCTTTTTACGAGGTAAACCTACCTACTAGTTTCCCGACGTTTCGACCGCCTTGCAGCGATCGTGGTTACGGGAGGACTGATGACAGCTCAGCGACGTCTTTGTAAAGTGCGGGTATTGGCATCTACCCTCACTTGGTCTTCACAATTTTCATTATGGTCACTGTCGGTACTTCTACGCACAACACTAATGACGTCTACACACTGGCGGACCTCGTCGGACGACCGGCGTTGCTTGCATTTGCTAATGACTGGATTTCAAGTTGTAGGCAGTCGGTATCCATCCTCTCTGTTGAAATTTTTATATTTCCTGATTACAATCGCTTCACGGATTCTATTCTTCTTTCTATTCTTCACTATTCTGGAATACTAGTAAAGATACTACAAAGAAAGAAAGAAAGAAAGAAAAATGCGTTTAATTGGCATTACAGCAAAAAAAAAAAATACACCTTAAAATTATAAAAACATAAAACAAGGATTGTAATGCCAAAAGGGCCTCAGCTCAGCATATTGTCAGATGACAACGCAAGGTGTACCACCTGACGCTGATTTTCAGCTGTAACCCACGAGTGCCATACGCTAGAATCTAAGGTTAGAATAATCTGAATAATTAACACAAGGAGAGAATAGATTTAAGAGAATTAATTAAACGCCGCCGGGGTCGCGGGTAGTTCGAAAGAGATACCGTGGCCCTGGCACGGGCAACTGAAGGAACACGGGTGGGTTTTAGTCAGTAAAAGTCTGACACGCCCTCCCGCTCTGCCCGGAGCGGGAGAAGTCATTTGATGATTTCCCATCCACAAAAAAAAAAAAAAAGATACTACAAACTGTCAAATTTTTTCAATCGATTTTGAACATAACTATCAACATTTTAAGGTTTAAAATCATTTGGAGAAATTTGTCAGTTTGGTATGAACTGATGTCCTGCTGTCTGTACCTTATGTTATAAAATCGCTCTTTACTCAAATCTCAGGCCAGCACATCAACATTTAATGTTACGTATTTATTTGCAAACTGTTTAGGCTTTACGGCAGAAAAAGATCATTCTACGTGCAAAATGCGTCAATTTTTAAATCGACACAAAAACGAGAATCATTCACTCAATCTACAGAAATTACTGATTTCCGATAAAGCGTTGTTCAAAGTCAATTTACTTTATATTGTGTTGATAACAAGGAATTTTGATTTGATTTTATTTTTGTTCTTAGCAACGAAAATATTTGCTTTGCTGTTGTTCTGTCGTGTTTTATAAAAGACAGAAAAACTCTATGTACCGACTGAAAACTGTATGTATATGTCAACTCAAAGGCGGCGCCATTCAACTAGCGGCCTGAATAATATTCAATAGATATGATGTTTTTTTTTATTTTGGAAGGGAAATCATCAAATGACTTCTTCAGCTCTGGGCGGAGCGGGAGGGCGTGTCAGTCTTTTACTGACTAAAACCCACCCGTGTTCCTTCAGTTGCCTGTGCCAGGGCCACGGTATCTCTTTCGAACAACCCGCGACCCCGGCGGCAATAGAGATAATGCCTGTAAGACTAGTTGTTAGTCTTTCGGGCTTCTGACGACCCGTAACAACTGTCAAAGATCCACGAATGACAGCCAGGATCAACGGCTTAACGTGCTTTCCGAGGCACGGAAGAATCTCGGTATGTAAAGATTATCACCCATCCACGGACCAACCCCGGCAAGCGTAGCTTAACCTGATGGATCGACCCGTGCGGCTGTTATTGCTAACCCACGAGCCCCTCCTATGTAAAACGCTTACCTCAATGTTATTTAATGTCTAAATGAATCTAACACTAAATTGTATAAAGACTGGATGTCTTACCAAGACCCCTTGATCCGTATTACCCAGTTAATGGGTTGTGGAGGTCAGATAGGTAGTTGCTCCATATAAAATACTGGTATCCAGCTGCATTCGGTTAGACTGGAAGGCGACCCCAACATAGTTGGGAAAAGGTTAGACAGATTGATTGAGGTAAACGTTTTACATAAATACGAGTAGTATGCATAATTATGTAATTTAATGTTTTCTTTCCTTCACCAATGTCAATGCTAGCCAAGATAAATTTAGAAATACTCGTACTTTATTAACAAAAAAAAAACTTATTTTTATTATTGGGACTGGGCCCGTATTTGAAACCTGTATTATACTTTATTATCTATTTCACTTTACTATCACGGAAAATTCAAAGGTAAAGAGAAAAAAACCGAAAAAACACGAAAGGCATGTGCAGGACTTGGGTAAATAATAATTGTTGGCATCATCTTAATTAAGAAAATTGTTATAATTTATTGTTATTTCTGCAATCTAAAAATGTATTATTTATATTTGTAGAGAATTAAATAAGCAGAAATCTACCGAAAATCAAATATAACCTGGACAATATTATAATCAATGAACGAAAAGTCCCCATTGAACACAAATTAATTATTTTTACCTAGTACATTATATAATTTATAGTTAAGACAGGCCAGGCGCACTCCGCATTTTAGGTATGAAGCTACAAGTACGCGGCGGGCTCGACTTGTCGACACAATTCAGTGTGGTTGTGTCGACAAGTCGAGCCCGCCGTGTGTGCTGCCGCGCACCGGACGGCAAAGGTCGTTAAAGAAGGCAACCCTACCGAGTCAAAAGAGCTACGCGATAGAAAGAGAGCCAACTCCTAGGTGAAAATAACTGTAGGTAATTAACGGTAATTAAAGCCTCAATAACTGTAAATTAAAAACCAATTAATTTGTTCTGTCTGTCAGTGGCATTGAGCGAGTTTTTCTTGAATCAACTATTTCGGGCAAAAGGCATGTATTGTAGAAATCTACAAGCCTTTTTTCCATCTTAGTCTCCAAAAACTATCGTCCTTATTTATTTGCTCTACTTTCAGCGGCTGCCCAGGCGCAGTCCATACAGCAAAAAGGCACAAATCTTTTTTTGTGATGTGGAGTTGGCCTTGTACTTGTACCAGTCATGATTTTTATTTATTTTTAACCGACTTCAAAAAGGAGGAGGTTCTCAATTCGTCGGAACCTTTTTTTTTTATGTATGTTCCCCGATTACTCGAAGATGGCTGGAACGATTTGGATTTTTTTTTGTTTTATTCGAGAGGGTATACATCACAGTTGGTCCCATATAAAATTGATTAACTTTGCTTCGGTAGTTTTTGAGTTAGCTTCAATAATACGTATTTTTTTCCTCACTTTTATATGGATGATGTTCTAGTTTGTTTTGCAGGTAGTGGTATTACAATTTGTGTGGGGTAGGTACACAACTAAAAAGTGAAAAATAAAAACTTTTTTACAAAAAAATACAACCGACTTCCAAAAACAACACTACAAAGTGAAAAATAACTTTAGTTTCGGAAGTCGGTGGCAAAAAACGAAAATACATTAACTAGACACCGACTTTCGAAATTAAAGTTATTTTTCACTTTGTAGTGTTGTTTTTGGAAGTCGGTTGTATTTTTTTGTAAAAAAGTTTTTATATTTCATTATTTTGGATTTTCCAAAACTTTTTTTTTTTTTTGTTGCTTTTATAGCGTCATCAGGATACATTCCAAAGACCTAGAAGGAGCATTTCAATTCGATGATACCGTTTTCAAATAATGCATCTGGTGTTGCACCCAGGAAAAAGTGCTCATCATCGATAAACAGACCACATTGTTCAAAAACAAGGTTTTCTTGTTTTCCTAGCTGAGCCAACGCAATTTGCTCGTTAGATTTGCCATGTTGAATGGCTGCAACGTGGTCAATTGAATATCTGTAGAGCAAATTTTTTACCAGACCTGCAGAAATTATCTTATTTCTTCGCTTGCAGACTTTAATAAAGTTTGACGCCGTCAAAAAACATCTCCGTAGCTCCAGCCACAAGGCGCTTTTCGCCTGCAATATGGTCTCCCTTTCAATATCGTGCCTTTGCTCTATTAGGGAATTGCGGTTTTGCAGAAACAACGTCTAGGCCGATAATGTTCTTCTGACATGTCCGGCCTTTGACACGAATCGCCGTAATCAATGTTGCTATTGTTGAATATCAGTCTGCGTCTCGGTCTGTTTTTTTTTTTTTTTTTTTTGGTTTGTATGGCACTTTTGTGCCACTGCTGTTAAAAATAGTTTTATAAAATTTACTTATTGGTATCCCATTATTAAAGACCGCTGCATAGCAACCTCAAGAAATATGATTTTTTTAATGAGTAGGTAATTAATGCGTTTGCCACCCACGTATTTAGCTACTATAGATTAAATTATTCAGGTCTATTATTATTTAAATTGTGTTATAAACTTCGCTCATTGAATGCCAAAGTAGATGCAATTGCAATTAGTTTTTGCATTAATATTTACGTCAGGCACAAAGTTTATTTCTGACTTTTTCTCATCACCACAGTAGTATTCCTCACACTGCGAGTGATCTCCAAATATATGTTTGGGACTGTTTACAATATCTTTTTGAAGTTTTTTTATTTTTTCTGTTATTGGAAAACTCTGAGCCATTCTGAATCTTACTGCTGCTGTTACAGCAATACGTAATCGTTTAGCACGTTCAGTATTCAGAAGTTTACGCTGATTTAACGGAATGGACGTATTTTTAATTAAAATCAAAATTTTGCCGTTATAGTTTCGCATCAAATGATTTGAACACTCTATTTTCTCCACTATTACATTTGGATACGGCCTGCTTTCCAAAATATTCTTAAAAGTGCTTGAGTCTCCATCTGCAATAAGTTTTGCGTAAACCAAATTGTGTTTTTCTACGGAGTTTCGAAATCCGTCAACAATTATTGATTTCACCATACTTGCAGAAGAGCCTACGTGGCTAGCATTGCACTGATGTTCCGGAGGTGTTATATTTTTGTGTGCTGCACGAGAACATATGATACAATATTTATTTTTAATACCAACGTGTAATATCTTGCCTGCGTTTAATTCTATTATTGCTCCCACACCTGTTACGGAAGAAAAGTTTGTTTTGTAGGATCGTTTACCCCAATCAGCATCAGCTGTTACCGGAAGGACTCACGCACCCTCTTTCCAAAGCCATAGAAGCTTCATCCTTACCGGCTTCAATCATTCTAGATTCAGCTGTAGTCTTCCATCAGTTTTATAAGTTGTAGTGACATTTCTGGTAGGTTGATTTACTCAATCAATCTGCCTAGCCTTTTCCCAACTATGTTGGGGTCGGCTTCCAGTCTAACCGGATGCAGTTGAATACCATTATTTTACATGGAGCGACTGCCTATCTGACCTCCACAACCCATTAACTGGGTAATACGATACCCCTTGGTAAGACTGATTGTCAGACTTTCGGGCTTCTGACGACCCGTAACGACTGTCAAAGATCCACGAATGACAGCCGGGACCAACGGCTTAACGTGCTTACCGAGGCACGGAGGAGTCTCGGTATGTAAAGATGTTCACCCATCCACGGATCAACCCCGGCAAGCGTAGCTTAACCTGATGGATCGACCCGTGCAGCTGTTATTACTTAGCCACGAGCTCCTCGTGGTTGATTTACTGATGAGTGGCAAATTAATGGAAGCTCGTTCAAGTTTGCCCGCCACAACCAATACTAATTATACCCGAAACAGCGCTATGGTTAACGTGCAATCCATTTGTTGTTTCTTCACATGTATTTATCCAAAATCGACTTTTACACATAGAACTCAACTTTTTCATGATTTTATTTTACCACTTTGTCGGCGTGATAAATATATATATCCATGCCAAATAATAGCTTTCTAGTAAAAAGAGTCTCTGAGCTAAGCTGCGGTCGGACAGACGGACAGACGGACGGACATAGCGAAACTATAAGGTTTCCTTGTTGACTACGGAACCCTAAAAAGTATTAATAGCAGCACTATATGTGACGCATATTTTCCCCAAAACTTGCTTTTTACATTGCTTATTTTATTTTTTTTGTCCTTTGCGTCATGTTTACCGCAAATAAACGTATTTTCTTTCTTTCTTTCTTTACTTGTAAATGAGGGGTAAAAAGTAAATGAATTCAAATTATTTAGGCCATAGACTACACTTAATTTAAGTACTAATTAAAATAAACAGGACTTATTTATGTAGTTACAGTCGGCAAAAAAGGGACGCCTCATTTGGAAAGTCTAGGATTCTAATTAATTAATTATTTAATTTTCATTTTATTTAACGAAATGGAATTTCAGTACAAATTGGAATTTGTTTTTCTTGATGCTGAAAATTCTGGAGAGGATACTGGACTGGAATGTACAAAGAATATAAGATTTGCGATTACAAATAATTGCTAATAATTTGAAACTCAAAAGACCATTCATCAAATCTAGGTACCTCTATCTATCAGCATCTAAAGTGTGGTTAAATTCGTCAGATTTTAAAAATGTAGGCATTCATTGAAACACAAAATCCCTCTCAATCTTATATACATCTGCCACAAATTTTTGCTAGCCAACAATAAAAAAAATCATCCCAAAAAAATAAAACGTGGAGATTTTCAACGGTCGCCATAAAAAAGCAATTAATTTGAATAAATAGAGGGAGCACAAAAATACAGTTTCTTTAATGGGACATTTGAAATTCTGCCCCTGTTTTATCTGTGGCCACCATCGGTAATGGCTGCTTAATATCTTACGGACAGTTCGCACCTACTGGTTTCTCCTCTTATCATTTTTGTTGAATACCATTTGAATACCAAACACTACTGTGTGGTTAAGTGCCATATATAATATATTCCTTGTTACGGTCTCGTTGAATTTTTGTGGCTTATCTTTTATGGAAGGCGAGTGTGTGAAACTGTTAAAACGTTAAAATTTTGACATAGATGGTTTCCTTTCAAATTCAGTTTTAGTTTAGGTGAAAATAAGAAAGAATTCAGGTAACTAACGCATTGCTTTAAAATAATAAAGTTCCGAGTATCCCTACTCGGAACTGTAGGGTAAAATGTAGGTTAGTAAATTATGATCGCGTTTGTTTTGGGGGGGGGGGGGGGGCTTAAATTCTGTAAAAAAAATTTCGTGACCGTACGTTGCTACTTTTTAAAATCTGAAAATTAATTTGCGAGCAGCTAATTAAAAAGCTATTTTACCATTGGGGTCAGACTTCAAAATTTAGCAAACGGGCGCGTCAGCAGCGTGTTTTTAAAACTCGTAAAAAATCTCTACACATCGTGTAAGTGCTTTCTAAAATATTAAATTTATGGTAATATTATTTCCTTAATTTTATTTTGAATACCTTATTGTTATTTAGATTTTCACATATTTTTATATATAAAAAAAAAAGTTGAGAGTTGTCAAGGGACACCCGGATGGAACGAAGTTCCTTTCGATTAATTAGTGAAGGAATTGTAATTTTTTTTTTTTTTTAAGTTATAATAATATTTTTTTTATTATTAATAAATATAATGTAATATAAACTTAATCTTTCTATAAGAGAGAGAGAGAGAGACAGACAGAGAAACATGCGCACGTCGCACAGCTTACAATAGCTTACTATAGCAAAAAGTGTCGTTACAACTTTTCGTGAGAATTTTTTCCGTCTAGCCCCCTTTCACAACGCGAGATAAGGAACTTCGCTCCAAAAAAACTTGCATATCGGTATCAGGAACAGGTCCCAACCTGCCGTTGGTCAGGCCTCTACTGCTCCAAATTAATTTTCAGATTTTAGAAATGACATAACATCATAACATTACGCCTGCATTCCCCGAAAGGCTAAGCAGAGGTGTACCTATTATAGTACACCCACATTTTGCCAGTAATGTTTAAGCACAAATCCAGACTCCTAGCTGCTACTGAGAAATTTCCGATGGAAAATCCCAATAACACTTTGCCTGACCTAGGAATAGAACTTAGGACCTCATGTTCAGCAGTAGCGCTTGTGACCACTAGACCAACGAGGCAGTTGGAGTTTAGAAAGTAGTTGCGACGTATTTAGATTTTTTTTTAACAGAATTATAGCCCCAGCGCTATTAAAACTGGCAGGCTGACGACAGGCTATTTTTCTATACCACAAATGTTACATAATAATAATAATTAAAAAAAACTTTTTTACAAAAAAATACAACCGACTTCCAAAAACAACACTACAAAGTGAAAAATAACTTTAATTTCGGAAGTCGGTGTCTAGTTAAATGTATTTTCGTTTTTTGCCACCGACTTCCGAAATTAAAGTTATTTTTCACTTTGTAGTGTTGTTTTTGGAAGTCGGTTGTATTTTTTTGTAAAAAAGTTTTTTTTATTTTTCACTTTTTAGTTGTGGTACCTACCCCACACAAATTCTAATACCACTACCTGCAAAACAAACTAGAACATCATCCATATAAAAGTGGGGGAAAAATATGTATTATTGAAGCTAACTCAAAAACTACCGAAGCAAAGTTAATCAATTTTATATGGGACCAACTGTGATGTATACACTCTCGAATAAAACAAAAAAAATCCAAATCGGTCCAGCCATTCGAGTAATCGGGGAACATACATAAAAAAAAAGGTTCCGACGAATTGAGAACCTCCTCCTTTTTGAAGTCGGTTAAAAAACCAGCCAAGTGCGTGTTGGACCACGCACATTAAAAGGTCGGTTAACATTGTAATCCCAAAAGATTTTTTTTTATGTGATAAAATTACAAATTAACAATTTTCAGACTTTATCTTTTACTTGTGCTGTGAGACCTTGCTTCTTGCCAAACTTCATGATTCTAGGTCAACGCAAAGTACCCTATCCACTGACGCGCCCGCTTGATTGCTTGATTTTTGTAGAACTCCAAGGGACCATAGGCCAACGTATTTGATATTAATTTCAACTTGACACCTCTACGCGTTCCTTAGAAAAAGGGTCGTGACAAACTGACAGACAGACGGACAAAGAAGTGATCCTATAAGGGTTCCATTTTTTCCTTTTGAGGTACGGAACCCCAAAAGGTATGTCTACGTACCCTATCTTTGATTTATCAGTTTCAACAAAGTCTCAATCCATCTCTGTAATTTGCCGCCAGGGTCGCGGGTAGTTCGAAAGAGATACCGTGGCCCAGGCACGGGCAACTGAAGGAACATGGGTGGGTTTTAGTCAGTAAAAGTCTGACACGCCCTCCCGCTCTGCCCAGAGCGGGAGAAGTCATTTGATGATTTACCATCCACAAAAAAAAAAAAAAAATGTCTTTGATGCGTAGTTCGCATGTGGCGTTGTAGATTCTTTGCCACATCATTCCCCTCCGGAGACCAATGGTCGATAGTGGGCTCAGTCCTGTATCTTGCAATGCTTGCCAGAGCCAGTTGAGGTTCCAGTGAGTTAGAGCCGGGTGCCGCATAGTTCACGGTTCAAGGAACATGGGTGGGTTTTAGTCAGTAAAAGTCTGACACGCCCTCCCGCTCTGCCCAGAGCGGGAGAAATCATTTGATGATTTCCCATCCAAAAAAAAAAAAAATCTCTGTAATTTATCAATTCAAACTTCCAATTACAAAACAAACAAAACAGGGTAAGTATAAACTCTTTCCTTATTTGAAACAGTTTAATATTTATAAACGAAACAAAAAAAATCGAAGAAATAAACTAGATAAGTAACTGAAACAGAAAAAAGATAAAAAGACTCCTTTGTTGTCCACTCTGTCATAATTTTAATAAAAACGCTTAATTGACAATTACAACGAGGAATTAATTCTAACTTTTCGTTTTTTGCTTTTATTGAAACGATTCTACAATTTTCACGAACATTTTCACAAAAAAATTGAACAAAAAAGTTTTTTGTGAATCCATTGGGATTGGCGATGTAATGTTTAATATTCAGTGATCATAGAGCAAAGAAAGGTGGAGAGAGCTTTTACTGTTTATCTCAAATTAATACTAGCGTTTTGTCCACAACTCCGTCCGCGATGAATTCGTGTTCCATACAAACATCGACATTTCAACACCCCTTTGATAAGAATTTTTTCACCGAAAAGTACGAGTATATCCTATTCAGGAATCAAGCTATCTGTTTGTGCTAGCGGTTTAGCCGCGAAAAAGAAATAAATATGCACCCTTTCGTATTTCTACATTCCAATATTGTGGCATCGATTTATTTTGGTATAATCATCTTTTAACTGCAAACATTTATATTATGATGAGGATATTGAAGTGGCTTATTTATTTTCCCCAAACTCAATTCCAACAAAATTAGTAGAAAATTATTTCTTTACAATTTATGGAAAAAAGCTCAACTTCTTTCCTTATACTGAGAATAAAATGTTGAATAAAAATAAAATCTTATTTCATTTTACAGTTAAATGACGTCCTGAATTGTGATCATTGAGTAAGAATATTATCTCGACATTTTCACGGTTTTATGGAAGTTATTTAGATGGAAAACTTTGTCTCGCACTCTTGGGTGTTGTGAAAGACGAATAAGGAATCAATTCAAGGGGAAAAAGAAATAGGTATTATGGTTTAAAAATACGACAATTACAACAAGGCAACAACAGGAGTATTCCTAGCTAATACGAGTATGTAGTTAGATTTTGATACATGATAATTTCCCTTTAACTCACATTGTTAGCAGATTTATAATAGGAGCGCGTGGCTAATAAGTAATAACAGCCGCAGGGGTCAATCCATCAGGTTAAGCTATGCTTGCCGGGGTCGGTCCGTGGATGGGTGACCATTACCCAGTTAATGGGTTGTAGAGGTCAGATAGGCAGTTGCTCCATGTAAAATACTGGTATTCAGCTGCATCCGGTTAGACTGGAAGCCGACCCCAGCATAGTTGGGAAAAGGCTAGGCAGATTGATAGTTAGCAGATATATTATAATACCATTAATTAACACCATCAACCAATAAGGAAACCTATCCATCAAAAGCAAACAAAAATCCATAAATAAATCCTCGTCAAGGACCCAAATAATCTGTTCCAGAAACAGGAATTTTTTCAGCTGTTTCGCAGGCGGACGCCCACGACGCATCTGCTCAAATCTGCGAGCAAATATTTATTATACCATCCTATTAGGGTGCGTACAATCCGGACTAGATGGCAGACAAAGATTTGTTCTTAAGCTTATATTGCATTGTCGGGAAATATGATTATATTTTTATACGATTGTATTGTGTTTACCGGATTTGTGGCTTAGTATGGGGACGATTTGGCTTCGCTTAATTTTTATTTTTGTTTGAAAGTTCCTTGTTTTTTTGGGTAGTTAGGTAAGTCTCAAATTAATAATTTCGGTTAGTAGACTCTTATTACCTAAGTGGTTAATTTGCCAACAAGCTGGGATTAACGGTTTTCTTTTTCTTGTAAGTCAAAACAAATATCTAAAAAACTTTTTTACAAAAAAAAAAACATGTTTTTCAACTACAATGTTAAGTTTGTGCTTGGGATAAATTCATCCCAACTACGGAAACCTTCATTGTACGTGGTCCGATACGCACTTGGCCGGTTTTTTTAATCTACCGTATAAAAAACCGGCCAAGTGCGTGTCGGACCACGCACAATGAAGGGTTCCGTAGTTGGGATGAATTTATCTTAAGAAAAAATTTAACATTGTAGTTGAAAATCATGTTCTCCCATACATTCCAACTGTAAATGTAAGTTTGTACTCACAATATTGATAGATTTACCATGTTATTTTAAGACCACAGACTTCTTATAGGTTTTCCTGTAATCTACAGGTAAAGATCTATTCTCTGTATTTTTTTCAAAATTTTAGGCTCAGTAGTTTCAGAGATAAGGGGGGGTGGAATGGTCAATTTTCGTCTATTTTCTTTAATAACTTTAAAACAATTTATTTTAAAATTATAAAAAAATATATTTAAGACCCTCATAGGAAGCCCTTTCATTTGATATGCCACATGGTGTAGTTTGCAAAACTTTTTTTTTTTTAATTTTCTTATTTGCCCCCAAAAGTGACCTCTATATTCAAATTTAATTTATTTACTTTACCCGTTCGTGTTTGGGTCACAGAAATTCATATGTGTACCAAATTTCAACTTAATCGGTCCATTAGATTCGGAGCAAACTGGCTGTGACAGACGGACAGACAGACAGACAGACAGACAGACAGACAGACAGACGGACGGACAGACAGACAGACAGACTCACGAGTGATCCTATAAGGGTTCCATTTTTTCCTTTTGAGGTACGGAACCCTAAAAATCTTAATAGGTACCTAATAAGGTTATTTGTATGAAATTGGAATGAAACTGGAAGTATCATCCTCGTAAACTACAGAGTAACAGTAATTTTGTTCATAACATCATTTCTGTTTCGATGAATTCTTTAACATCAATATACTTAGTTATAGGGGCACCTAGCACTGAAAAGATAGGCACATAATTTTCCTTTAAAGTGAAATAGAAGTAGAACAGTATCTTCTTTCTCTACTCCGTGAACAGTATGCAATAAAAATGATTTACGGATACTTCCTGCGCTTGCTATATATTACAGCTCCCCTCAATTGATCGCCTCATAAGTCTTGTGGGTGCAATAGTAGCTGACAACCATCGGCTTCTCGTTCTCAGTCACAAAAACTACTATACTTCCTATGAAGTACAACAAAAAAAACTAAAACTAAAAAAAAAACTAAAAACATTTGCACCAATTTTAAAATAGAGAATGTATATCGTCCTCACTTTATCACCTCTGAGAACATAACATAACATCACGCCAGTAATCCACAAAGGGTTAGGCAGAGCTGCAACTAAAGTTCACCCACATTTCGCCAGTTATGTTTAAGTCCCATGTAACAGCGAGCGAGCCTGTTGCCATCAGCCGGGCGCAAATCCAGGCTCCGGGCTGTTACTGAGAAATTTCAGATGGAAAAACCCAATAATAATACATAAAATAATAATACTAATAATACTTAACACCCATGGAGCTCGTGGCTAAGTAATAACAGCCGCACGGGTCGATCCATCAGGTTAAGCTACGCTTGCCGGGGTTGTCCGTGGATGGGTGACCATCTTTACATATCGAGACTCCTCCGTGCCTCGGAAAGCACGTTAAGCCGTTGGTCCCGGCTGTCATTCGTGGATCTTTGACAGTCGTTACGGGTCGTCAGAAGCCCGAAAGTCTGACAACCAGTCTTACCAAGAGGTATCGTATTACCCAGTTAATGGGTTGTGGAGGTCAGATAGGCAGTCGCTCCATGTAAAATATTGGTATTCAGCTGCATCCGGTTAGACTGGAAGCCGACCCCAACATAGTTGGGAAAAGGCTAGGCAATACTTAACACCCACTTACTTTACTTACTTACTTTTTTATTAATAATACTTAGCTCCCGGACCTCATGTTCTTGCGACATTGAGTGTTCATGACTTGCGATCACTAGACCAACGAGGCAGTACTCTGAGAACAATACCCAGTTAATTGAAACTTCACTAAGGTCGAAAGTCCATCTACCAACCCGCACTGGGCTCGCCTGGCCCTCTCTCAGAGAGGAGGCCTGTGTTCCAGCAGTGGGAACATTATAAGCTGATCATGCTTCTAAGCTCGAAAATATCTAACCATCACGTAGATAAATACACAGAGGGGCTCGTGGATATGTTATAAAAGCCGTACGGGTCGATCGATCAGGTTAAGCTACTCTTGCCACGGTCAATCCGTAGGTGGATGACCAAGACCACTCCGTGCCTCGGAAAGCATGTTAAGCCGTTGGTCCCGGCTGTCATTCTTGGATCTTTGACAGTCGTTACGGGTCGTCAGAAGCCCGAAAATCTGACAATCTGTTTTACCAAGGGGTATCGTGTTACTCAGTAACTGGATTGTAGAGATCAGATGAGCAGTCGTTCCATGTAAAATATTGGTATTCAGCTGCATCCAGTTAGACTGGAAGCCGACTCCAATAAAGTTGCGAAAAGGCTAGGCGGAGTGACATAGACAAATACACCTTGTAGTTTTATGACTTGCAAGTGACATTCAACTTAGGGTGATACAGCAATTACGAGGTGAACTATACGGGACGATGACTTCCACGCTTGTTTACAACAAGTTGAAAATGTCTAAGATTAACACCGATAAAAACAACTTGGAAAGCAAGTCGCATTGCGTGGTGCTTAAAAAAGTAAGCATAACCTTCGATCCTTCGTCATATTAATTTATCTACATAACATCAAAAAAAAGGAAAGGTTAGGCAGAGGTGAACGGTGTAACAAAAATTTTCCAGTTATATTTTTATAAATTTGTCACAACAAAAATACCTTTGTGTATTAGCAAACCAACTAAAATAAAACATCATAAACGTAATAATAACTGAAAATAAAACAACCAAAACGAAATGCTAAAGAGATTACTATCTAAATAGGTCGCGACCATTGAGGCGAAATAAGGAGAAAAATATTATGTAGTAAACCGTTCTTTATTTATTTCCATACTGAGCTAATAATAGAACGAAATGTTAACTTCTCAGAAATGTTTGTCTCCTTAGTAAATCAAACTTAAATAAAGTAACAACTTTTATACCTGAGTAGCCTGTTCTTGACAGTTTCTTAAGAGTACTAGGTATTACTTGAGGTAGGGACTTAATTTGCTACTCCTTCATTTTAAAGTCATAGTAGAGTCCGCGTTTCAATTAGATGAACTGAATTTTCCTAATTTATTTGTTTAATTTAATTAAAAAAATATACTAGCTAACACTATTTACACTAGGTACTAAAAAGTAAATTACTAACTAACTAACTATACAAATAAATACAAAACAAAAGGACACTTAGGCGTCGAAGTACTCGTCCGCATCGATGTCATCCGGAAACGTGCCCAGAAGACTGGCAGCATTGCCACGTGAATGGCAATGCTAATTATTTGGCCAAAGAACGCGCCAGCCCTCTGGTCACGTGAAGTCTCGACCAGTCGGCGAGAAATTTTCGTAAATAGTTGACGCGCATTCGGACCCCATGACCCGAGCGTTTTGACCCCAAACAGCACAAAACAGTATTTGCGCCGCTTCAGGGTCTCAGCAGCCGCAGCAGCGGCGCCAGCATAGCAAGCAAGTCGTGCTTGGAACATGAGATGGCGCAAGGGTGTCGACACAGGTTGCGTCCCACACCAGAGGCCTACCCATCTTCCAAGGCAACAACGTCATGCCATCTGGTCTCTTCCCATCGTCACGTACCAAGCCGTTTGGTTATAATACCGCTGGTACGCCGGCAGTGACAAGAGCTCGTCGAATAATTTAATTTATTTTAATGATGTGATTATTTTAAGTGTTGACACTACAATTGTACTGTTTTATTCAATGACCTATTCTAATTTATGCATAGCTTAAACACTAACTAAACTAATTTAATTAATTTAGTTTATTTTGTTATTGTTTTATATTAAGTTGACTGTACCTTTTATTTGACTATGGGCTGAATTTACAATAAGTAGATAACTTTTATCTGCAGAATAAATGTTACAGTTTGACATATTTTCTATACAAAAGCTGTTAAACCGCCATATTTATTCCACAAATAAAAACTATCTGACTATTGAACAATCAGCCCTTAATTGTGTATAAAATTCTCATATGTGACAGATAATTTTGCATGTCTAAATTAGTAGGACGCGGTGAACTGCGCATTCACTAACATCTAGAAATCAAAGTTTATGTTAAGGAAATTAATAGTAGTGATAGCCCAGTGTAATAGAAGACTGGGCTTCCATTGCAGAGGGCTTACGTTCGATTTCTGACTCGACTACCAATCGGTAGATGTCGTAAAGCCATGAAAAGCTCCTTGGGTGGCTTGGAAACTGGATCCAGTGATCGCTTGAAAAGTAGAATTAATTAAGTAATTAGGTATGTACCTACCACGAATACTCAAGGGCACATTAAGTGCGTTTTTCGTTCACAAATTGAGGTCTCATAACTTGGCAATACTGTTGCGACTCGGTAAATCGGAGCGTCTCGCGTGTCTGTGTTGTATTGTATGCAAGTAGTATGCGGTGAGTTTGATGAACTCTGAAGCTAGGCAGAAAGTAAACGTTCGTTAGAGTATTTCGACATCCATTGCTGTTTTTTGTATTTTAGCTGTTTTATTTACATAAATGGAGTGCTGCAAACAGAGAATGTAATTTTACATTGAAATAAAGGAATATTAGCCGAAAAAACGTTAAAAAAAAATTAAAATTTTCCTGAGAAAATTTCCGGTGGAATATGATTCACAATAAG
The DNA here is from genome assembly GCA_946251885.1 of Cosmia pyralina. Classification (NCBI taxonomy): domain Eukaryota; kingdom Metazoa; phylum Arthropoda; class Insecta; order Lepidoptera; family Noctuidae; genus Cosmia; species Cosmia pyralina. The sequence goes on from OX276345.1 coordinate 2,095,263, forward strand.
GAGCTGAATGCACCCTGTTAATTTGTGGAGGGCTGTCCCTTACACCCTGTATATCTACATTATGTAGGTACTGTGTTCAGCAATTAAGAATCGAATTGAAAGAGAAGGGTATATATGTGGATATTTTATGAAAAATAGCCCTTTCTATTTCTATAATGTTCAGCATTATGCCCACCTGGAGACTATGCGGCCATGAGTACAATCAAGGGCACCATATATACGAGGAAATCTTGCAATGGTATAAAAGCCAGTTTGGTAAGATTATTATTCTACATGTGAAAGATGAAATTTTATGTAGTTATTTCTTTTGGCTGCAATCGCTTTAGTCATTCGCTTGACAGTTTTGCCTGCTGTAGTTTGAAGCACTCCGCTAAAGGCGCCTACAGTCGTTTGAAAGATAAGTAGGAGTTGGTCCATTGCAGACAGTGCTTTGTTCTTGAAATTAGTAGGTAGTAATAATTTAGGGCAATGAAAAAAATATATATAAAGTTTTTATAATAATAAGTTTCAGTAGAACGTAAATCTCTAGAATAAACTCTTTAGGGCAGAGCTAAGGGTTTATTTACTGTCATTTGTAAGTAACAGGTAGAAAATAAAATAATAAAATTTACGTTGCGGTAGGATAACATATTTCGCTTCCAATTTCGCTTGAAATAGCTCTTACTGAAGCTTTGAAGACACGACAACAACGTATGAATTCTATGTCATAATGATTGTATCTTGATCTAATGACATTATGGTCTACTATAATAACTATTTAGATCGTTCAACGCGTGTATTATTTCGATATCTGAATCCGAGTCACAGTCATAATTTTCCATTTTAATAATCACAAAACAAAGCTTCAATTAATTTAGCGCAATGTCTGTCGCATTTTGTGACCTCTCTCGCTCGCACGGGACCAAATTTTTATGATTGTTTAATGAAAAGATGCTTTTTTGAAAAATGTAATCAATTAGCGAACTAGTAAATAATATTAATTTAACCCGTCGCGCGCCAATTAGCAGACACAATTGAAATTCTATTGTTATCTGTACACATGGTGTACAATCGACATTTTAAGAGTTAATAGGTACCCAATTTTATAAATACATTTCTATTGTGTTATCAAATAAACTCGGCTCATAAAGTATTATCTGTTTTTGAGATGAGTTATATTAATGCCACAATAAAAATGTGTTTTTACCTATTAAATTAATATTGCTTACTAGTTTGCTAATTGATTACATTTCTAAAAAAGCATCTTTTCATTTAACATTCTTAAAAATATGGTCCCGTGTGAGCGAGAGGGGTGATAAATTGCGACAGCCCTCTTGAAGCAGTCAGGTAGAAATGTTTGTAGCATGTTTGTAGCTATTTTGAAAGATCGTCACGTGAAATTATGCCATCTAGTCAGTTCACGGTCAGTTTAATCTATACAAAGGTATTTCACCGTCCCTTTGGGTTAGTTTAAACTAAACGATGGTTTAAACTACCAATAATCAATCAACTATACCATTGATCTTACGAAATAATCGATGCCCAGAAATTAAACTCTCTTCCGTGTTTTAAACTACAATAATTGATCTTATGGCCCTTATTGAAAAAGCAGACACAGTATCACAAGAGCATTACTTTTAAAATGTTGAACAATGCAAACAGTGCACTCATCTAAACCAATTTAAGGTAACTGTTTACCCTCAATAAACATCATAAATAACAAAGCTCCACATTTTTGCCTGTAAAGCATGCATACCCAACAAAAAGAATACACTAGAATTCAATTAAAACCAATACAAGTACTTCTAATCCAACTACCTAATTGGCCAGAATAATGCCAAAACGCAAAGGATGGTCAGCAAAGCAAAGTCCAAAAACGAAAATCACACGAAACACGATCCCCCTTTGTGTACAAGCCGTTAGCTTGTCTGTTTGTCTGTACTTTTTGCAATCGATATCTCTGGAAGCGAGCAGCTGTGGCGACTGCGCTGCGACACAACTTTTTGTTCATGTCCTTCAAGCTCGTGATATTTTGAAACGGATTTCTCGAGTGACGTTCTGAAATTTTGAATGCATACGTGGGCCTTTTGTTTCGTTTGCCTGTCCGAACATTTGATAAGCTATTGAGCTGGGATTTTCTGCTGCAGATTTTGTGGGAGCAAATTTCGTACTTCCAAATTGAGTTGATTGATTCGGTTTTCTGCCTTTTAACGCAACTCGTTTTTTTTTTGACAGGTGTTATAAGGGTAATAAATCGGTATTGCTGTCATCAATCATTTTGGTTTCTGTATGTTTGCAAAGCAAAACCGCAGTTTTTAAGGGGTTGTTATTTTTTTGTATAATATATTTTGTTGTCTATATACTATTTCTTCAGTTACGGTACGTTTAAGTGCGGAAGTTAATAGACGCGCTGCTAAACGAAAAAACAAGACCTGACTTTTGAGAACGATACCAGTTAAAAGTAAATACATCCTACCAAAGTTCTATAACGTGTACGGCATGAGGATTGCAGAATATTTGGTACCTTTTTTCCTTAATAAACTTCCAGAGGACTTGCAAACGTTATACAGGTGAGTTTGAAAAGTTATAAGTACAAATCTAAACGTTTTTTTGCACAAAATTTCTCTTAATGCACCAATAAACTGTTATCATCATTATATAAATATTTTATGACCCGTACGTGACGATGGGAAGAGACCAGATGGCATGACGCTGTTGCCTTGGAAGATGAGTAGGCCTCTGGTGTGGGACGCAACCTGTGTCGACACCCTTGCGCTATCTCATGTTCCAAGTACGACGTGCTGTGCTGGCGCCGCTGCTGCGGCTGCTGAGACCATCAAGCGACGCAAATACTGTAACCTTATAGGTTACTACAGTTTTGAGCCGTTTGGGGTCGAAACGCTCGGATCATGGGGCCCGAGTGCGCGTCTATTTTTTAAGGAAATTTCTCGCCGACTGGGCAAGACTTCACGAAACCAGAGGGCTTGCGCGTTCTTTGGCCAAAGAATTAGCATTGCCATTCACGTGGCAATGCTGCCAGTCTTCTGGTCACGTTTCCGGATGACATCGATGCGGACGAGTACTTCGACGCCTAAGTGTTCTCTTGTTTTTGTATTTATTTGTATAGTTAGTTAGTTAGTCATTTACTTTAGTACCTAGTGTAAATAGTGTTAACTTGTATATTGTTTGTAAAGATAAATAAAATTATAATATTTTATGTATCATTGTAATAGTAAACATTTTTGTAAATTTAAATGAGCGGCTTGCCAGCACACAGATAAGCCCTGAGAGGTTTTCGTTGTGTGGCTAAAACCAAATTGTAATAGACTAAGAGGTGTTTTAGAAATAAATAAATAAAGTTACATGACACTTAAGAATTCATTATACCTATACCTTCAAATTCAACTACAAAACAGACAAATCTTTTTGCCTCCAGCCAACATCGTGCCATTACCAAGTTCCTTCACCTTACCCATAATATCATGTCGTAGTGATATTTTGAGCATAAACACTTCTAAATCCGGTGCCAACGCTGTCCTACCTTATTACATTGCCGACGCGTGAGCAGGTTGACAGGTGACTGGCCATCGGAGATGTTGAGATCTTAGTCGGTTTGAACCGTGTTAAGAATATTAGGAAGGAACATTAATCAAAGTGGAGGATAATTCTAATGATGTGTTGTAGAACATAGGCGTAGAGGAAAAATCTAATAAATAAAGAACCAGCACCTCAATTGCGTTACACACTCCAAAGGATTTAGAAATAAATTACTAATCCATTGCGTCTTATATTTGAAAAGTTCGTCCGCTCGAAAGTGTAAATGACGCAATGTATATTGTTGAATTGACAAAATGGAAGGCATTGCCACTATAAGTTTATGACGCAATTACTCCCCACATATTGAAGCCTATGTTTTACTTGCAACATGAAAAAAAAAAAAAAAAAAAAAAAAAAAAAGTGTTTATTCACAGAAATATTATTATTATACAAATACATATTACTTCTGCCAAACTGCAAAGCTAATATACTAATGTGCTAATGGAGACTATAACTAATGAGTAACTTTACACCCATTTATCTCTTTTATAGCTTAAAAAGTTTCTTCTATAACCTTATATCCTTTTGTCAATAAGGCAATTTTAAAGACACCATATTAATGATTGTACTCTCAGCATGATTTCAACATTGTTTAACATCTTAATGCTGGACACCGTCTTCCAAAACGCCATGGTCTTGTTGTTACTAGTAAAAAAAAAAAAATAGATAACTTATTCTTACTAACAACTTTCATTTGATTTTTATTTTCCAAAGCTTCAGCCTCGTTAACTTTACCTCCTTCTTCTTATATAAAAAACAATTGTTGTCCGTTAGTCTCTTTAAAACTCAAAAACGGCTTGATCGATTAGTTTTTTTTTTTTTGTTTTATTCGCCTCTTTAACTCTCTGGGGTGGTTTAAAAGAAAAAAAAAAACATAGGAAAAATATAGAAATTTAAATTTTGACAGGACAACGTCTGGCTCAATTTTATTCTGCACTAGCTGACCCAGCTAGTATAAAATAAAATTATCATGTACGTCATCCACAACAATATTTACACTGTTTTCTCTATCAAATGGTACAAAACTTTTAACAAAATATCAAATATTTAAATATGAATCATTCGATTCTTACTAACACAAATACATCTTTCCCATCATTCTGTATGAATCATAGTTTGTCTTAGAATAAACAATAATTAAAGCCATATGCGCAAACTGCTATATCTGTAGCTTCCCTCGAGGCTATTCCTGTCTCCGTAGATGAAGCACCTGGCATTCGCAAAGTTGAAACTGCTTATTTTTGAAGCAATTTGTCAGTTGCTTAAGTGACTTGATTTAATATTTTCTTAGTAACTTGCTTTTTGGTTGTTCTTCTAGCCAGTTCTTAACATAACGTCACATCTGTGTTCCCCGTGAGTCAGAGGTTACGTACTTAGAGTACACCCGCTTTTCGCTATACTCAATTTACAATAAGATAAGACATTTAAACAAACTTTTTTTACAGTCCGTTCAACCGATTTTGACTTCTATTGCGTTGGTGGCATGACAAATGGCAGCTGCAGTAAACAGTTGGTATTGTTAACACTTTTTGCCTATGTCATCCTTAAAGCCTACGGAATATATACTGGATGACTTTTTAAACCGTCTTGAAAAAAATAGGCTATAATAGGTGAACGGAGTAGAATATCTGTCTATGGCATAACTAACTTTTTTTTTCATCAAAATTCAAATCATATGCAGCTTGCATAGTTATGATTTGAATTCCGATATTTTTAAACAATTAATTTTTTTTTTCAAAATTTCTGTTTTTATTGTTCTAAAATGAAAAGTTTACATCGAATTTGTAGTATTTATTGATATTTAGATATTCTTTTCTGACTAAGCTATTAAAAAAAAAAAACTAGGTATGCCATTAGGCTTTTACTCCGTTCACCTAATATACCCTATTTTTTTTCAAAACGGTACAAAAAGTCATCCGGTATTAGTATAATTAAAATATTCGTATTAAGTATTTACTAAAAAGCACTTTCACTCTAAAATCTATTTGGTATTATTTTGCGATCTTCATGTTGTATGTTATGTTATGAATAAAGAGCGGAAGATTAATGTGTCAGTGGAATCTATTCATCATAACCACTACATGGAGTAACAGGCGACGTTGATAAGTTACTCCATTTAGACAGTAAGATAAAAAAAACAGAATCTTAATAATATATTGGTGATTTCTGCCCGAAACTGAGATCTTTTAAACACTTTATTAAGTTTTCGTCGCGGCTTCACTCACGTGGAGGTCGGAAATTATCCCACGGGAACGTACTACCGGGATAAAAAGTATCTTATGACCTAATCCAAGTCATGGTCTACCCATTTGTCAAATTTCATCCAAATCCGTTCAGCCGTTTCATCGCGAAAGCGTCCAAAACAAACAAACAAACAAGCTCACTTTAGCATTCCAATATTATAAATGCTTATGTTTGTTTGTTACGCTTTCACGATAAGAAGGCTGTCGTATTTTGTTACCTCTCTCGCTCACACAGGACCAGATTTTTAAGAATGTTAAATGAAATGATTTTTTTATTAAAAAAAAAAAATCATTTTATTTTAATCATTCTTATCATTGATATTATTTATTAGTTCGAACGAAGAACGGCAACTAATAAATAATATCAATTTAATAAGTAATTATTAAAAACACATTTCTATTGTATTATGTAATAAACTCAGCTTAATATTATGTTCTGTTTTTGAGATGACTTTTATTAAATAAATACTAAAATAAAAATGTGTTTTTAATAATTAACTAAAATAAATATTATTTACTAGTTCACAAATTGATTACATTTTTCAAAAAAACCTTCTTAAAAATTTGGTCCCATGTGAGCGAGAGAATTGACAAAATGCGGCAGCCCTCTTAAAACGGCTGAATGGATTTGGATGTTGCCACCTAAGTGGACCATGATCTGGAGAAGGACATAGTCTACTTTTCATCTTGGATCGCAGACGAATTTGCGGGCAATAGCTAGTTTATAATATTAATTAGGATTATTATACACAAATTAATGATGAAAATACACAAACATAACAGTCATAATATAAAATCACACGTATAATCCCCGAAGTCTTTATTAACGCAGTGGTGTTCCTATAGTAAACCCACATTTAAGTTTATAAATTCCCATGTAATATTCTCTATGTACAATACGAGTAACAATACACAATCAATCTGCCTAGCCTTTTCTCAACTATGTTGGGGTTGGCTTCCAGTCTAACCGGATGCAGCTGCATAACATTATTTTACACAGAGCGACTGCCTTTTTTTTTTTTTTTTTTTTGACGCTGAGAAATGCTTTATGCATCCCCGCTCGTGGGGGACGAGACGGGGTATGTGGGACTCCTGTCGGAATGACAGTATACCCACTAAAACTCAGGAGTGTTCCCACATCGCCGTGATGGGAGGGCCATGGGAAACCGGCTCAGCCTTTACGTCCACAACCCTCCCGGCGCATGCCCGCCTAGCTGGCGGGCCCCGCGTGCCCCCCCGGATGGGGGGCTACGGGAGTGACCGGGAACACCTGGCCATTCCCGTCCGACACTGGTGGGGGCCTGTGCAATACAGGCAAGGATGCCCCCACACCCGTTGCCTGCTGGCCCCCACCTGGGAGGAGTCGTTTGCTCCGACCCCTCCTCCGCCTTCGGAGCGGCGCCGCGTGAGGGTCGTCCTCCCGCGCGCGCTCCGCCGCCATTTCGGCCGCAGAGGATAGAGAGAGCGGCCGACGTCATACCGACACTCCTCTTCCCCTGCGGCCCCACCGCGTCCGCCATCAAAGGGTGGCGGCCCCGTCAAGGCCGCGGAAGGTAGGGAGAGCGGCGCACCGCAATACCGGCACTCCTCTCCCGCCGCGGCCTCCAATCCTCAGCCGCGATGCCTCCCATAAGACACCGCGGCCCGCCTCAGTTGCGGTGTCGCCCATACGGCCACCGCAACCTACCCGCTGGCCGCTACGTCGTCGGCTTATCGGCAAAAGCCCTGACGAGCGGCCCCCGCATGGGTTCCTCTTCGCTTCACCGTGGGTGACCAAGCCACGGCTACTGAGCCCCCCCGCCTCGACAATGCGGGAACCCTCCGGCTGCCTATCTGACCTCCACAACCCAGTTACTGCGATACCCCTTGTTAAGACAAGTTGTCAGACTTTCGGACTTCCGACGACCCGTAACGACTGTCAAAGATCCACGAATGACTGCCGATTATTCCAGTCGGTCAGTAATTCAGAAAGTTGAAGTTAGATGCCCATTGCAAAACGTAGATCTCAATGGAGAAGAACGAGCAAGAAACTCCACGGACAATAACGATACACATAAGCTCTAATATCCAGGTTAATAGATTTATTTATTTATTTACTTAAATCTAACCAACACCTACCATTACAGATCTGCGATCCATTGCGATAGAGTGGCCGACATGCAACATCCTTAAATGCTAAATCCTTAATCTGCATCCTATAAAATTACATACTACTTATATCCTAAATCTTAACCTACATCTAAATAACCTAAAACATATAATGCAGCTTTTGCGAATTCACTCAAACCGCACCACAATACATCAACCCTCTCGTGAACTTCATTCACCACACGCAGGGCTCTAGTGAGAGGAGTCCTCGCCAAAAAGTTGGTTCTGGCTGCAGGCACAGCAAGCAGGGGCGGGCTATCAATAGATCAATCAATCTGCCTAGCCTTTTCCCAACTATGTTGGGGTCGGCTTCCAGTCTAACCGGATGCAGCTGAATACCAGTATTTTACATGGAGCGACTGCCTATCTGACCTCCACAACCCAGTAACTGGGTAATACGATACCCCTTGGTAAGACTGGTTGTCAGACTTTCGGGCTTCTGACGACTCGTAACGACTGTCAAAGATCCACGAATGACAGCCGGGACCAACGGCTTAACGAGCTATCCGAGGCACGGAGGAGTCTCGGTATGTAAAGAATGGTCACCCATTCACGGACAACCCCGGCAAGCGTAGCTTAACCTGATGGATCGACCCGTGCGGCTGTTATTACTTAGCCACGAGCTCCTCCAGGTTCCAGGTTAATAGATATCTACTTTAAACTAGACATAGAAAAATCCTCAGAAACACTTGAACAATCACAAACCAAACAAATAATATTCCTTTATTGTTCACATGAATAATCACAGCACTTAAAACAAACATAAAATTAATTCCGTAATTGGCGAACCGACTAGACGATTCATCTTCGACTTTCCTGGAAATCTGTTTCGTACATCCAAGATGGCGGAGTGTCCTGACAATGATAAACTGCGAAAATATGCAGATGTGACATATTTATGTGTTTAATAAGTTGACGCTGTTTTTGGGACCTTTAAAATGCGGGGTGTGTCTGCTGTTGCCGAGTCAATTTAATGCTGGGTTACTATTTTTTGTAAAAACAATTTTGACAAATTTTGTCAAATATTATAATACAGGTATTTAAATTAGATTTATTATGTAATACTGGTTCTGCTCCACAACCACAACTAATTGATTAACATTTGAAGATACTGTTGGAGCTGCTGAAGATTGTAAGACTATCATTGCATTGTATAGACTCAATCTCCTTTGTATTATATAATTGCATAGCACATGTGTGAGTGCTATGTACATACTCTAAAGCTACCATTTACTGGGTACGTCTTTGTTTGACTTGAATGTGCCCTGGCGGCTGAGAGTATGTGACGCTCACTCTAATGTCTCGCTGATGGTGGCGCGTGTTGGATCATTTAGCTAATCCATGCGTCAGGTTCGTGAACAAGCGCTGTCAGTGAAGGCTGGTCATACCTTAGCGGCCACGGCTTATTTTAATTTAATTTAAATATTTGAATTGTTTTTTTTTTTAAGGACGCTTTTAACGTTCTGCATCGTTCTCACATGTAAAATTTCAACATGAATGATGTAACCATTATTTTGTAACCATATCTTGATTTAAAAGAGTGTCCGTGGAGTTTCTTGCCCGTTCTTCTCCATAGGTACCTACTATGCTTTGGAATGGGCGCCTAGCTTCATCTTTTTGACTGACCGACCCCTTGACAATTCAAAAGTGCCTGTAATTGGTTTAATTGAAATAAATGCTTTGAGTTTGAGTTTATAGAATATTCATAATCGTCTCGTTGGTCTAGTGGGCACAAGCGCTACTGCTGAGCATGAGGTCCTGTGTTCGATTCCCGCGTCGGGCAAAGTGTTATTGGATTTTTCATCTGGAATTTCTTAGTAGCAGCCCGGAGCCTGGATTTGCGCCCGGTTGATGGCAATAAGCTCGCCCCCTATTACATGGGACTTACTCGTAACATAACTGGCGAAATGTGGGTGAACTATAGGTACACCTCTGCCTTACCCTTTGATCCCCAAAGACAAGGGTCATGTTATGTTTATTCATAGTAATAAATAATAACCCTTAAGGTATTTTTTTTTTTTTTATTCAATAAAGCAGTATTATTTTATTTCTACCGGATCGTAGTGTCAGTATAATTGTGTGTAATTTAAATATTTTATTACATCATTCAAACTCAAACTCAAAGCATTTATTTCAAATAAACCAATTACAGGCACTTTTGAATTGTCAATGGGTCGGTCAGTCAGAAAGATGAAGCTAGTTGCCCATTCCAAAGCGTAGTAGATCCCTATGGAGAAGAACGGGCAAGAAACTCCACGGACACTCTTTTAAATCATAATATTTTTACAAAATATTGGTTACATCGTTCATGTTGAAAATATATATATGAGAACAATGTAGAAAGACGTGCACGTTAAAAAACGTCCGTAATAAAAAGATAAAAACTAAAACAACTAAATTAAATATTAAAATTAAAAATAAGCCATGGCAGCTAAGAGACCGCCAGTCCCAACTGACGGCGCCCGTTCACGAACATGACGCATGGATCAGCACCAATATTATGTGAAGCTGCGATTTTTAGAAAATGTTTACCTACTCAAGTAATGTTGAACAGTGGTAACATTAATATATTATTGGTGACATAATGAACTTAACTCATTAAAAGTTTTACTCTTTGCCAATTTATTTTCAGCGACGCAGTGACCGGAGCTATTTACATTCAAATAAGTAAATATAATGCTCTTAGAATTTATTTGAAGTTAGGTATTCTTTCAAAATAAGTTTTCCTTTCTTTCAAGAACGGTATTATTGCTTGAACTTGGTCACGATTCTGCTTACATGAGATCTTTGTTTAAATATTCACAAAACAACTTATTACCATTTTTGTCATGACGAGAGAAATCCCTGCTCGGGGATGAGACTACCTGAAGAGTTTACCCGTGAGCCTTCAGTCTTTCTAACCTCACCTTTATGAGAGCACAGTTAGTAAACTAAAGCTGATCGTTCACGACACTGCTCAAAAGTAAGCAGTTACAAACAAAATTCACGAATAAGTAGCTGGAATGTCACAGCACCAGTATAATCAATGCAGGTTAACACGACGTAACCAATCACGAACTCTTACGCCCACGTTCGCAAGGACGTAAAAATATCGCGGCGGGATTTTATCGCGTATTTATATATAACTAGCTGCGCCCCGCGGTTTCACCCGCGTAGACCGGGATAAAAAGTAGCGGTATGAAAAATAGATGTTAGCCGATTCTCAGACCTACGCAATATGCTCACAAAATTTCATGAGAATCGGTCAAGCCGTTTCGGAGGAGTACGGGAACGAACATTGTGACACGAGAATTTTATATATAAGACTAGCTGCGCCCCGCGGTTTCACCCGCGTAGACCTGGATAAAAAGTAGCGGTATGAAAAATAGATGTTAGCCGATTCTCAGACCTACTCAATATGCTCACAAAATTTCATGAGAATCGGTCAAGCCGTTTCGGAGGAGTACGGGAACGAACATTGTGACACGAGAATTTTATATATAAGATATAGGTATAGGTATCATATAGGTCTATTCTCAGTACTGAGCCGAGCTTTGAGAATCCAACAGTGTATCCCAGCGCGTTGAAAAAACACACTGTTGGATTTTTATCTCTCGGCGCTGAGCAGAGCATTGAAAATCGAATGCGCGAAAAAAAAAACGCCACAGGAAAAATCGCTTGTGCGCAACTAGGCTAAGTCGCATCGTGTACTAACCTAATCTACACCATCCGTTTTTAGGGTTCCATACGGAAATGGTAAAAAGGAACCCTTATGGTGCGACTCAGCCTGTTTGTCTGTATGTCCGTCTATCACAGCTGGATATCTCAAGAACTACTAATTCTATCAACTTGAAATTTGGAACAGTTTTAGATGACGTTTGCCCAACTATTTTGCAAGTAAGGAAGAAATATATTTTTTTTTCGATAAAAATCGAAATGGGGCTACTAGGGCATGTGGGGCTCAAACAGACAAACACACAGCGCTCTTTTATCATATGAAAGAACGCTGTTTGCACATTCTCAAACCGTTTTTTCCTTTTTTTTAGGCGGCATAGTTTTCGACTTTTCATGAAAAATGATAAAAAAAAATACCGTTCCCCCTCCCCTCCCCCCTTATCTCCGAAGTTCACGTAGAGAAAAATCTGAAATTATTCTATGTCATAGAAGTTTATGTTTATTACAGGAACAATAAAACGGTGTCTCTAAATAGCACACTTTTTCAGAAATCGGAACGGAACCACGGTCTTAATCGGTTTTTTATTTAAATAAGAACCACGTATCCGTCGCCCTTTAAAACACCCACGATAATACATTATGTGCTCTCTTCCTAGTGTCACCACCAGTCTTGACAGAATCCTGAAGAACAAAGAAAAATTAACAAAATAAATAGCAATAAGAACAAAACACTATCGGTAAATCAAAGAGTGACATTTTAATCTTCCTACACAAATAGATTAGCATTCCTAACAGGTACAAAATATTTTGATCTGGGAACAAAGGAGAGGTGTGCCAGGTGTTGTCTTCCTACGCAAGGTGGAATAGCTGGTGTACACGGGAATGGCCGATGCTCGTTCATAGTTTTATTAGTGAAGTTCATCGAAGTACTTAGAAGGAAGTATTTTCTAATGAAGAAAAGCTTCTTTGGTGTAGCTTCACAAGTATAGAATAAAATACCCGATGAAATAAAATGTATGCCATTGCAGAAGTTTAAAAAAACACTTAACGGTTACTGCTTGAAATATGTTAATATAATATAATGCTTTTTGCTACATTTAAAAAAAAATTGAATTGACTTTTAAATTTTGACATGAACTAAAATTTACTATGAATTGTAATAAAATTTAATTTGCATGCATGCGTTTATACAATTACGTACTCAAGTCAAATATAATCATAATGTAATTAATTTATCATTGTAATTTAATAGTACCAATGCAGTAATTTAATCGTGTTAATCATTTGTATGCCAATATTGGTAAAGCATAGCGCACTACCTCACTTTTAAGATCTTTTGTAAATTACCTATGTTTTACAAATAAATTATACTATTCTATTCTCATATTGCATTGGATTTCACAGTGAGACTAAGCAGTTTTATGAACTTTATAAGAGAATTCCTTTACCTATTATAGAGTATCTGAAGAAAGTGGAAACATACCCTGTTCAGGTTGTATTCTTACGCAATCACTCACTAAAAGGAAACAGAAGCACGTTCATCTGTACTTAAAATGTTGCACTTTATATCATACCACTTTTTCCAACTATTATTTATGTTAATCCAGGGTGTCCTCTATACCAAATTTTATCAAAGTTGGGCCCGACGTTTGAGCGTGCAGAAGTAACAAACAAACATACAAACACATATACACACACAAACACACATACACACACACACACATACTTACAAACTTTTTCTTTAAAATATTAGTGTGACTAACACTACACTTACACACATTCTACAAAAGGCTTCCTCTCCTGTATACTGTGCCACTCTTGACATCGTCGTCTGTTGCAACCAATGTAAATTTCATTTATGTGAGAATGCTGGTATCCATAACACAAGTTAAATCTTTTTTTGGATACCAGAGTTTATACTATTTTTGTATACGCATGGTTTAATAAAAAAAATATTTATTATTATTGATTGAATCATTTTATTATTAAATTGTAAGTGAAAAAACATCGACCAAAATTGAGGTTATAAAATTAACCTCAATTGACTTAAAAATACCATTTCGGATTTAAGTATTCAAATAACCAAATTAGCGCACTGAATTTATAAATGGTAAAGTGGTAAGTACTGCAACTTAGCGCCCACAGGTAGGTGGATTTTCTGTTCGATTTGTTTACATTTTCATGAGATACTTTTTGAACAAACTATACTTACTGCATAAAGCTGGGTACAGATTGTTTGCTACGCAATATGCAATGCATCACGGCGGTCTCCGCGCATACTGCACAGCGTGCGCGCAAAGTGCTCGCGAACACATATATTGCAAATAATTTGCACCCAGCTTTATATTTATAATCCGGGCTATAGCATTCATTCCACTGGCGCAATATGGTATTCCAACATGGCTGAAATTACGGTAGTCGCAGAAAAGAAAAGATGTCAAAATGTCAAGATGATACATGACATTAATTAAAGCCATACCCGGTTTTCATAGTAAACAAAATTTGCCCAACATGTTGTTTGCAATATTGCATAATAGTCTGTGTGTAAAAAAATTCCAGTAGGTACCTAAGACAAAATCATTATATATATGTAATTGTTTATCATGAATACAGACTTCACGCTATCCATCATTATAACCACAGAAATCTAAATATTAAGGCACTATTATTTAGATTTCTGGGATTATAACCCTACATATCGGGACACTTTTGGCTATCACACGAATCAAAACACCAAAAAACACATCCATCTCTACCTACCTTTTACGCATACCAGGCGAGAATATTTCTCATTCCAACTTCCCCACATCTCTGCTTACCCTTTTAAACCCCCAAACATCCGGATCAAAGCATTGTTTCCTTCCTGGCCGGTCATTATCCGGAATGCCACGTGCTGCGACATAAATAGATGAGCGTTAGTCCAACGGTTATAATGATGCGCGTGCGACGATGAGAGATGTTGCTACACTTGAGATACGTTGGGGGGATAGATCGGGAGATAAAAATGTTATTGATAGATTTTTGCGATGATTTATTTAAATCTTAATTTATTTAATCTGGTTACGTGTTATTTGTTAGATATGAGTTTTGATTGTTAAGATGTAAAAAAATGCTATCATACTTTTATTTGGGTAACGTTGAGGGATTACTTAAAAAAAAAAAACAGTCATTATTGTCCTGCCTTAATCGCAATTTAGTTGGGGTCGACGCAACATGTCTTTTGCTTCCAAACTTCTCTATTAGTTGTCATCTCGGTAGTCAGTCCCTTTCTGGCCATATCGTCTTTGCAGTCCATCCATCCTTTCTTTTGTCTTCCCCTGCTCGTATAGCAATCCACATTCATATTCAAAACTTTCCTGACGACATTTTCTTCATTCCTCCGCATCACATGCCCATACCATGACAACCGATTTCCGCAACAAAATCACTATAAAAAAAAACACTATACAGTTAATTTAATAGATCACGCAATCAAGGTTCATTAAATTGCATTATTTGCAGCCAAGCAAAATAAAACTAATTGACTATTCACAAAGACCTTTTAAATCGGCTATGGTTGAAATTAATGGGATATTTTATTAAATTAACGAAATGGATTCAAATACATTACTACTCGTATATTAAATTACAGCATTGAAAAGCAGCATAAACAGAATAGTACTTTAATGAAATTATGGTCGTAATATTAATATATGTAATTATTCACTTAGCACGCACATACCTGATTTAACACGTTTATATTTTCACCAATGGAATGAGCTCTATTTAACAAACTTACAAATTGATGGCTCTTATAGCAAATACAGAATTTAAATGTCACTTGACCAAGTTTGACAAAACAACAAATTGTATTCGCTTGACATATCAAAGTGCTCTCAGAAGTCCCAAATAAAATAGTGTATAGCACTCACAACAATTGTTTCCACGACTAAATCCAGATTGACACAAAAGAAAATCCACTGAAAGGAATGTTCGCGTCTTTAGAAACAATCTCAGCAATGCACATCCCCTCTGCTTCGAATGCCGTAGTATTTCGGTATTAGAGACTCGCGGGGACAACTTTGGACGCTATCCAGTTGGAATCACGCGCCGGGAACGCGCAAACGCCGTTTATCGATCGTCAAAAAAAATCACGAAACAAAAATAGACAGTGATAACATTTAGATAACACATTTTCAAAATAGTTAGATTCTGAATTTAAAAAAAATCTGTGATAACAATTTTAAACTCCAAATTCGAATTTTTGAAAAGTCAATTTATTTTTAAATGTAGTGCGGAATTACTGGAAATGGTAGTAGTAGTAGTTCACTAGTTAAAAATAAATCGCGATTAAGATCGCAGACTCACAGAGTACAGTGGACAATAAAAGCTGAGTGCAAACAAACAATAAAACGGCAACTATTTTGAGAACGCTGAACATAAAACGAGCAAACCGTTGCTCATAAACAAAATGGCCACTAACCGGCACGCGACTTCGTTTATAAATCACAATATGTTTATTTGTATTTTCGTTTCGCTCTTGTTGCCGATGGCGAACGAAGGTGCCGCGAATGTGTACGGTGACAGCCGAAGCTTTCCGAATGATGACGGAGGGAAACGATTAACGAGGGAATACCACCTGAGGCAAGGTGCTCTAAGAGGATTGATAGTGAAGCCAAGTCGGCAGTATGACTTTCAGTATGTGGAGATGTTTCTTGGCATACCATATGCTGCTCCTCCGACGGGACATCTAAGGTTCATGCCACCAGGTAAGAATATTTAGAGGTTATTTTATTCATACTTCAAAACTTTGATATCGTCCAAAGATTTGTAGGTAGTTAGGACTTTATTATGGCAGTTCCATACAAAACATAACACGATAAGATCAGTTCTGGGATCAGTGCCAGGTCAAACCTGATCCAGCGATACGATTCTCATACGGGTTTATTGTTATGCAAACATGTTATAATATTTATCTAAAATACTATATGAACATACACACGATATCCCCGAATGAACAACATACATGTCAATGGTACTCTGCGGTCACTGTATCGTCTGAGAAACTTTTTGCCCGCTAAGACGAAAACTATGCTTGTGCAGACTTTGATTTTCCCTATCATCGACTATGGTGACGTGTGCTACTTTGACTTGAATGCGGTTTTGCTCAATAAGCTCGATAGACTACTCAATAATTGTATCCGGTTCATATTCAACCTCAGAAAATATGACCATGTGTCTCGCTATAGATCTGAGCTGAAATGGATGTCCATTCGTCAAAGAAGAAGTTTACGTGCTTTGACCACGCTTTTCGCCCTTCTCAACTCTCCCACTCCTCCTTCTTATCTTGTGGCTCACTTCCAATATCTATGTTCTTCACACGCAAGGAATCTGCGTTCTTCTAACAATCTTCTCCTACTCTGTCCTTCTCATACTTCTGACTTTGTTCATTCTTCCTTTCATATTCAGTCCATTCTTCTTTGGAATGCGCTTCTTCTTGATATCAGGACGGCCACCAGTCGGTATGCATTTAAGCGGAAATTGCAGAGTTATTTTCTAAACAAATAGTGTAGAGTTGGATACTGGATGGATGGGATACTGTTTAAAATGTTACAATAAAATACCTCCACACATACTTCAGCTCAATGAGACTAAATTCAAAACTTGTATAAAACGCACACTATGCAGGCAGGCATATTATAAGTTTGGGGATTACATAACCGATAAAAATGCTTGGCTCAATGCTGGTCCTGCTCCACAACCACAACTAATTAATTAACATTTGAAGATACTGTTGGAGATGCTGAAGATTGTAAGACTATCATTGCATTGTATAGACTCAATCTCCTTTGTATTATATAATTGCATAGCACATGTGTGAGTACTATGTACATACTCTAAAGCTACCATTTACTGGGTACGTCTTTGTTTGACTTGAATGTGCCCTGGCGACTGAGAGTATGTGACGCTCACACTAATGTCTCGCTGATGGTGGCGCGTGTTGGATCATTTAGCCAATCCATGCGTCAGGTTCGTGAATAAGCGCTGTCAGTGAAGGCTGGGCATACCTTAGCGGTCAGGGCTTATTTTAATTTAATTTAAATATTTGAATTGTTTTTTTTTAAGGACGCTTTTAACGTTCTGCATCGTTCTCACATATGAAATTTCAACATGAATGATGTAACCATTATTTTGTAACCATATCTTGATTTAAAAGAGTGTCCGTGGAGTTTCTTGCCCGTTCTTCTCCATAGGTACCTACTATGCTTTGGAATGGGCGCCTAGCTTCATCTTTCTGACTGACCGACCCCTTGACAATTCAAAAGTGCCTGTAATTGGTTTAATTGAAATAAATGCTTTGAGTTTGAGTTTGAGTTTGAGTTATTTCAACACCTCTCTCTCTCTCTCTCTCTTGAATTTGTATATAATATGTATTGTAATATATATATATATATATATATATATATATATTATAGGTATATCTTATAGTAAGTGTATGTATGTGTATTATTAGTTTATAACCTATTTATGTGCTTGTATAAAGTCTATTTATAATTAATTAAGATATATTTTTAGTGTTCTTTATATAAGTATTCCTTTCATACTGAGCACCTGCCATCTAATCTCTTCACCACCCTTGGTTGACTGGTAGAGAATGCCTAAGGCATTAAGTCCGCCTTTGTACGTTTTGTGTGCGAAAAGGTTAAATAAATAAATAAATACATGCATTTAAATATTAAACTACATAATACTCGCAATAAGAAAACTTGTTATTAAATCGGATATAATACTAATATTATTAATGCGAAAGTAACTACATATGTTTGTCTGTAGGTCAATGGTTAAACAGAGTAAGGCGCTATGATCCGACAGAGGCCGCGCTTACTAGTTGTTTGAATCCATGGGAAACATAAAAAACAGTTTTATAAAATTCTGAAAAAGAAAAATGACTTATTTAAGGATCTGTCGGATAGCCAATCGCTTTTAATAACACGATTAGATTTACTTTGCAGGATAGAAAAAATCCCAAAGTTACCCCTTTTTGTAATGTTTAATCCATCTCATACCTACAAAACAGAAGCTTTCTTCTTACTTTTTATATAAATGTAAGGAAGTAAGATTTACAATCCGCATAATTCGCTGAGTTTGTCGTGATAAAATGATTAAAATAATTACTATGTTTAAATACCTACCAAATGCGCGAGGCAATCGGCAACCACTCGCGAGTCTACTTCAGTTCAGTACTCGGCTCGAGCACCAAATCATAGGGCCTTTTTGGTACACATGTAGACCATGACCTATGTTTTTTTTGGACATAGGGTTTTTTTATCCCGGTACGTTCCCGAGGGATAATTTCCACCCTCTACGAAGGCAAAACCTGAGGCAAAAGCTAGTTGATGATAAAGAAAGTCTGAACATACACATTCTGGTTGCCAATTTCCTAAAATCATTATTCTAATACTTTGTACGCTCATACATTTTCCATTTCCGTTCCTAGTTTAGGAGCTAACAATTTATGCACCATAAAACCTTACACTAGATTGTTCTTGTGCGTATAATTTAGAACAAAGTTTGTGGAACTGTGTGGAATTGCATGCCTTGGAATGCAAAGAATCCACCGGTTATAGCTATTTTAAACATGCCAATCAGGCTACGGAGCTTTAAAGATTATTTCGGGGAAAAACTGTATTTCTAAAAATATGTTTGTGGTTCTACTTTGTAGGGCATGGTTATATTAGAACAGATAGAAAACAATAATTTGTGAAAACAGATAAACGAATTTTTAATAAATTATAAGATTAATATTAAATATTAATGTTTTAATTTAATAACTTCGGGTACTACAATTTAGTGCCCAACTGGTGCCAAACGGAACCCTATTACGAGTACTAAGCCTCCACTGTCCGTCCGTCCGTTTGTTCGTCTGTCTGTCAGCGTAACAGCTCATGAACCGTAATAGGTATAGATCGTTGAAATTTTATCCACCTCTATTAGGCATTCAATCAATCTGCCTTTATAGCCTTTTCCCAACTATGTTGGGGTCGGCTTCCAGTCTAATCGGATGCAGCTGAATACAAGTATTTTACATGGAGCGACTGCCTATCTGACCTCCATAACCCAGTAACTGGGTAATACGATACCCCTTGGTAAGACCGATTGTCAGACTTTCGGGCTTCTGACGACCCGTAACGACTGTCAAAGATCTACGAATGTACTTTCCAAGGCACGGAGGAGACCCGGTATGTAAAGATGGTCACCCATCCACGGACCAACCCCGGCAAGCGTATCTTAACTTGATGGATCGACCTGTGCGGCTGTTATTACTTAGCCACGAGCTCCTTACAGCACTTCTATTAGTTCCTCGAGCACTTCTATTAGACATTGTGTGACCAAAAATCCAAAATATTAGGAAAAGGCTAGCTCAACTCAGCTTTACAATTTTGGCATTTAGCTTATAATCTATTAATATTCCTTATTCACAAGTATTTATTGATTCTTAATAATTCATAGCATGAGCCGATTCAATGGTCAATATTAAACAATTTCAAATTTCACATTATCCGCCTGGCCTTCTCCCAACTATTTTGGGGTCAGCTTCCAGTCTAACCGGATGATGGAGCGACCGCCTATCTGACCTCCACAACCCAATTACTAGGAAATATGATACGCCTTGGTAAGACTGGTTATCAAACTTTCGGGCTTCTGACGACCCATATCGACTGTCGAAGATCCAAGAATGACAGTCGGAACTAGCGGCTTAACGTGCTTTCCGAGGTACGGGATCGCAATAAAAACTACAGACACAAAATTAAACATCGTGAAACCGCGCAAAACACTTCAGAAGCGGATGCAAATTGAATCAAATAAACTTGATTTATAACTTCAATATAAAAACTGAGAAGCGAGGTTCAACATAAATATTAAAAACAATGAGAATTCCAGTGCATAGCGTTAGAATGCAAAACGGAGGTTGTCAAGGCACTGTTTACCATAGTATTGCGGGCTAAGTGATATATTATATACGAGTATCACTTAGCACTTATATTGTATTGTTGCTTGCGAGTTTATACTTTTTTGCTCGGCTAAATAGGAAGAAATAAAGGTAAATCGTATTAGGCTTCATGTACACGACGCCGGAGCCGCACCGACGGCGACGCCGCGCCGGACCGCACGTTTGTGTACACGAATGAAAACCGCACATGCGCCGCATCGAAACCGCGCCGGAACCGCGTGTACACCGCATTGATACCGAGTTATAGTAAATCAACGATCACAGTTCAGTAATAATAGGGGAGGTACTGCAATATTTTTGCGATCTATTTTTAACCGACTTCAAAAAGGAGGAGGTTCTCAATTCGTCGAAACCTTTTTTTTTTTTATGTATGTTCCCCGATTACTCGAAGATGGCTAAACCGATTTGGATTTTTTTTGTTTTATTCGAGAGGTCCCATATAAAATTGATTAACTTTGCTTCAGTAGTTTTTGAGTTAGCTTCAATAATACGTATTTTTTTCCCCACTTTTATATGGATGATGTTCTAGTTTGTTTTGCAGGCAGTGGTTTTAGAATTTGTGTGGGGTAGGTACCACAACTAAAAAGTGAAAAATAAAAACTTTTTTACAAAAAAATACAACCGACTTCCAAAAACAACACTACAAAGTGAAAAATAACATTAATTTCGGAAGTCGGTGGCAAAAAACGAAAATACATTTAACTAGACACCGACTTCCGAAATTAATGTTATTTTTCACTTTGTAGTGTTGTTTTTGGAAGTCGGTTGTATTTTTTTGTAAAAAAGTTTTTATTGGTACCGAATAAATTTAATTTCTAGTAGTTTTAATATTCACTAATCATGTATGTGATAGCCAGCCGCCCCACTCAAGGGGGAATCCAGATCAAAATTGTAAAAAAAAACTTATTAAAAAGTCATTTCATAGGTACCGCGCCAAAACCTTGTTGTTTTATTTTGGTTAAAGTTAAAATCATATTCATATTTTATCAACATTCAAACTCAAACTCAAACTCAAAGCATTTATTTCAAATAAACCAATTACAGGCACTTTTGAATTGTCAATGGGTCGGTCAGTCAGAAAGATGAAGCTAGTTGCCCATTCCAAAGCGTAGTAGATCCCTATGGAGAAGAACGGGCAAGAAACTCCACGGACACTCTTTTAAATCATAATATTTTTACAAAATATTGGTTACATCGTTCAAGTTGAAAATATACATGTGAGAACAATGTAGAAAGACGTGCACGTTAAAAAGCGTCCGTAATAAAAAGATAAAAACTAAAACAACTAAATTAAATATTAAAATTAAAAAAAAATAAGCCATGGCAGCTAAGAGACGACCAGTCCCAACTGACGGCGCCCGTTCACGAACATGACGCATGGATCATTAGAATGAAAAGCAGGCGTGTTTACAATTTCGTTGGCAATGCTTTACTGAACTGTGATCGTTGCTTTACCATTTAACTCAGCATCAATATAATAATAGTGTACGCGGTTGTATCATGGACTATGACACTTATTGAATAATAATAGTAAATTATTTTTTATTTTTTTTATTAGCCTACATTGTGTCCCACTGCTGGGCAAAGGCCTCCCCTTTTTCCTTCCAAACCGCCTGTCTTGTGCGATCTTTGGCCATGGCCATGTAAATTGGCCAGAGTAAATTATTATTTCTTGAAAATCATTAGATAGTTATAATAGGAGAAGTCATGACCCATAGTAGAATGCTAAAGACTGATGATATGATGATATTTTGATTTCCTTTATTTCATTAATATATACACACAAATTACATTTTTAAATATTAGAATATAAAAACGTTTAAAAATATAAAAAATACAAGCCCACCGGTATCGGGAACAGGGTCCAAGCTACCGGTGGTCAGGGCTGCAGAGAGACCTCCTAACGACACGCGCCGTGTCCAGCACCCCAATTTTCAATCGGAGTTAGTTTCATTTTGACAGTTCGACAACATCCATTGCGTTATTTACGTTGTCGAGCAGACAAATTTTTCGAACATATGAAACGATGGAATAACAATTTGTTTCAAAATGATTCAAATTCCGATCTATAGTGTGTTACGCATATAGGGTGCTGAAGTACCGCTTATTATTTTGATTACGAGTATTATATACTCAGCAATTTTTGAAATAAGCAGAATATTGTGGGGCATTTTGGCATAGACACGAATGGTTTTAAAAAAAATTTGATTGGGTATTTCGAAAACTTTGTAACGCTGAAGACTTCGATGTTGAGTTTAAACCTTACCTTTGGCTCAAAGTTGGGATAGAGGTTTGGACACAGTCCATAATAACGATGTCATAGTAGTACCTAACGTTATGAATTATTGTATAGTACACTTTTTCGACCTAGGGCCTATTTCACGTCCAAATAGCCACTACTTACCGAATAAATTCAAAAATGGAACAGAATTTGTATATGAAATTATGTGCCAAGTAAGTTAATAGGAACTTAATCGTAGGTGGTGAAACAGGACCTTAGACTTAAAAAAATACTTGAATCACGTAAGAATCTTGGCATGGATAAACAGTAGATTACATGGCGTACAACATTAAAGCAGTCATTAACAATGAAATCTGATGATCACTCTAAACTAAAAATTAAGCATATCTGTCAAATGAAACGTCACAAAATGATTATGTCGCATAGCATGTTTACATTATATTCAATCGATTGACTTCTAAAACTATTTGTAAAGCAAAAGCAGTTAAGTATCACTAAAGTCTCAAAACCTACTGCAGTTTTCCGAGAAAATCCGCTGGCGTTTAAGCAAAACACTTTAGCGGGGCTTTAGAGATTCCCAAGATTCGATATTTTCTTCCTAGTGAAGTAAAAACATTGGCATTTTATTTTATAAGGTGGAAAGCAAGTTGTTTTGCAAATGATCTTGAATTTAGTGTAATGTGCGATGATTTGGGGTCTGCATTTAGTGGCTGATGATGATGCCACTACGTACCTGTTCTTATCTTTTAAAATGTGAGCATTGACATTTGTAACACATTGAGAACGAGTGAAATTATCTCGCCGCCCTAAAAGAGCATGCAAAATAGCCAACTTTATCGGCATGGTGGTTATCACTTTCCGGACGAGGCACAATATAACTTCTATTATAAATATTAAATAAATCATTTATTTTTGTGGTTTATAAACATTATACAAGTTAACACTATTTACACTAGGTACTAAAGTAAATAAATAAATATTTTGTTTTTATCTTTATCGTAAAAGTTTGGCGAGTTTAGACTTAAGTAACACGCTAAATTATAATTTGAGTAAATAAATAAAAAAATAAAAATTACTCTTCAAAGTCAAACATCTGTGAAGCCCTGACTCTTGTAATAGGAAATCCTCAATATACAGTGAATATGATATAGAAGCGAGGTAGACAAAAAATTACAAAAATTAAATAAATTATAGAGTTAATTCATTATTATATTACACTCTTTAGAGCGTATTGCCAATCTATGTACACGTGTGCCCTATGGGTCAGCTATACAAAAAGCTCGTACAATGCTCTGCGAGTCCAGTACAATAACGCCTTTAGAGTTATGTTGGGGCTGCCGCGCTTTTGCAGTGCATCGGGGATGTTCGCGGAAAATGGCGTGCCAGATTTTAACGCACTGATGCGGACTCGGATAGCATCCCTGATGCGGCGAGTGCGCGACAGCTCCAACAGCTTGGTGGCTACACTAGCCGACAGGACAGACAGTCCATTGATGTGGCAATGGATGACCACTCATCGTGCGTCATTCCAATATTTTAAGTAAATTGTTTTAGTGTATTTTTAGTGTAGTTATGTGTGTTCATGTATTTATGTATGTTTTTTGTGTATAAAATTGTATTGGGTGTTGTTTATGGACTTATGGTCTGAAATAAATGTATTATTATTATTATTATTTCCTTTATTTCATTTATGTACATATATTTCACATTTTTAAATATTTTTTATAAAAACATGAAATAAAAAAAAACATTTAAAAATATAAAACATAGTAGCCCACCGGTATCGGGAACAGGGTCCAAGCTACCGGCGGTCAGGGCTCCAGAGAGAGGAACCTCCTAACAATGCGCGCCGTGTCCAGAAGTACCGCTCTCTGAATCAGGCCCTTAATCCAGCTGCCCAACGAGAGCCTCCTTAGATGTTGGTCGAGACTCTTGGCGATTAAGCCATTGGCTGATACAACTATCGGCACAATGATCGCTGAGTCCACATCCCACATGTCGACAACCTCGCGAGCCAAGTCAAGATACTTGATTTGTTTATCTTTCTCGGCTTTCACGAGGTTCCCGTCATGTGGGACCGTTATGTCAATAATCATTGTGCGCCGCTCTGTTCGATCCACCACCACTATATCAGGCTTATTGGCAACAATAGTCCTGTCAGTGATGATGGATCGATCCCAGTACAATGTGATATTTCCATTTTCGAGAACTGGGTCGGGCACATACCTATAGTACGGCACTTCCGATTCTGCAAGGTTGTATTTCAGTGCAAGTTGCTGATGGATAATCCTGGCTACAAGGTTGTGTCTATGCAAGTACTCTTCGTTAGCAAGACGAGAACACCCGGAGATAATGTGTCGGATTGATTCTCCCGGACGGTGGCATGCCCGACAGATGTCAACCGTGCCATCTTTCACAATATATTTCCGGTAGTTGTTCGTCATCATAACTTCGTCCATAATTGCACAGACAAAACCTTCGGTTTCCCCAAAGAGGTCACCGGAACGCAGCCAGGCTACGGACGCTAACAAATCTACGTCGGGTCCATGTAGGGCCCGGAAAAAGCGTCCGTGAAGCTCCTTACTCTGCCATACCTCCCTGCGATCGTTAGTGTCAAGCACTACAGGTTTGCGCCAGTTCTCTTTAGCCAAGGAGAGCGGAGTGAGGCCCTTGTCCACCGCGACCACATCTCGATGCATCCCCACATCGGCTTCTAGGAAATATTCCCTGAGACTGCATATCTCGCGGTTGTGGAGAGACTTAGCGTTTAAAAAGCCTCGGCCTCCACACTTTCGCGGGATATACAGTCTCATTACCGATGACCGTGGGTGATGCATTCGATATGCAGTCAACAGCGTACGGACCCTCCGATCCAGGGCGTCGAGTTCCGTCTGAGTCCATTTGAGTACGCCGAAAGAGTACATCAAAACCGGCATGACCCAACCGTTGAAGGCACGCACCTTGTTTCCGCCTGATAGAAGACTATTAAATACTTTCTTCAGGCGGCCAAAGAAGCGCTCCTTCAACGATTGCTTCATGTCAGTAACATTGATGCCCAACGCTTCCGACATACCCAAATACTTATAGGTTTCGGGTGCGGAGAGGGCTCTAAGGTTTATGGAATCCGAGAGTTGGGTTCCCACGGATTCCACAATCTCTCCTCGCTTTACATGCATGACCGCACATTTGTCCACACCAAATTCCATCCTGATGGCGCTACTGAATGTTTCAGTTACTTTCAGTAGCTCCATCAGTTGCAAATTGTTGGGGGCAAAGAGTTTTAGGTCATCCATGTAGAGGAGGTGGGATATAACCTGACCACCTCTCCGCAGCCGATATCCTAGACCTGAATCCTCCAGCAGTGTGCTTAGAGGATTCAAGGCTAAGCAGCTATATTATTATTATTATTATTATGGTATGCATTGACAGGTAGGTTTTCAAATAAGTATACAAGAAAACAAAAATTTAAAAATAAGAAATAATGATAAAAGAGTGGAAATAAGAGAAGAGTTAAGAGTTTTAGTTCTATTGTTATGACGTATATGGGCATTTAATATAATCAGCCTATAATGTTCCCACTGTTGGGACACAGGTCTCCTCTTGATTAAAGGGAGTGGGCCGTATGAGCGTTTAATATCCCGCAAAGTGTTAATAAGCTACGCTTGTTGCGGTTGAACCGTGGATGGGTGTCCATCTTTACATACCGAGACTCCTCCGTGGCTCGGAATGCACGTTAAGCCGTTGGTCCCGGCTGTCATTCGTGGATCTGACAGTCGTTACGGGTCTTCAGATGCCCGAAAGTGTGACAACCAGTCTTACCATAGGGGTATTGTATTATTATTACCCAGTAACTGGTTTGTGGAGGTCAGATAGGCAGTCCCTCCTTGTAAAATACTGGTATTCAGCTGCATCCGGTTAGACCGAACCGACCGACCAGAGTTGGATGCCAACCCCAACATAGTTGGGAAAAGGTTAGGCAGATTGATACAAAATGTGAAGGGAAGCACAGAACCAGTCGATGTAGTGGTGCTTGGGGGAGGCCTATGTCCAGCAGTGGACGTTTTTCGTCTGAAATGATGATGATGATACAAAATATTGTAAAACAAATTAAAACAGTAAATTTTGGAGTTTCTTGCCCATTCTTCTCCGTTCTTCTGGTTTTAACGTTCAAAAGTATGATCTACTTGAAATAAATGATTTTTGATTTTGACTGACACCCAAACTTCTTGTTACAGTCAGCGCCCCTCCCTGGCCGGGAGTCAAGATGGCGACCCGCTTTGCCCCTGTCTGCCCTCAGTCGCTGCCTTCCATCAAGAAGGGAAACCCTCCATCATCAGGCCGCCAGCATTACATGAACCAGCTGAAGGCGTTCCTGACCAATGAATCCGAGGACTGCCTGTATTTGAATATTTACGTTCCATATAGAGGTAAGTCAAACAGTAATACATAATAAAAATAAGTTGATGCCAACGAATAAGGCCTACCGAGACTCGTAGTTACGGCCGCCACCTACGATTCGATTGGATGCGGCGGTCGTAGGTTTGAACCCAGGCAGGCACTTTTCTTTGTGTAAATTATTTAATCACCACTGCTCTCAAAACGGTGAAAGAAAACATCGTGAGGAAACCGGCATATCCTAGAACCGAAAATTCAATGACATGTGACATCCACCAGGTCGTACTGGGCCCACGTGGTGGATTACGGCCCGCTCCCTCTCACAGAGCGGATGCATGTGTCCCAACATTGGGAACATTATAGATTGATTATACTTATTACTCGTAATTTATAATACTCCATTCTAAATGGCGGAATTTTTATTAAAATTTATTTCTTTTTAATAGTTAAAAAGAAATAAATTTTAATTATAAAAAAAAATCAATATAATCATAAAAATCAATATCAAATTCAATGTTTAAAATCATATTTTTATTTATTTATTTTATTTAATCAGTAGTACACTTCATCATCATCTGTTTAGCCTTTTCCCAACTATGTTGGGGTCGGCTTCCAGTCTAACCGGATGCAGCTGAATACCAGTATTTTACATGGAGCGACTGCCTATCTGACCTCCACAACCCAGTTACTGGGTAATACGATACCCCTTGGTAAGACTGGTTGTCAGACTTTCGGGCTTCTGACAACCCGTAACGACTGTCAAAGATCCACGAATGACAGCCGGGACCAACGGCTTAACGTGCTTTCCGAGGCACGGAGGAGTCTCGGTATGTAAAGAATGGTCACCCATCCACTGACCAACCCCGGCAAGCGTAGCTTAACCTGATGGATCGACCCGTGCGGCTGTTATTACTTAGCCACGAGCTCCTCAGTAGTACACTTACATTTTATATATATTTAAGTTGGTGCAAACATAAACTCATTAGAGTTTTACATTGAACTTCGACATACCAGGTGACAATGCATTTTAATCTTGAACATAAACTGCATGTGTTTAATTATCCTTACCCCACTGCTTTTAAATTCAACTGAGTCGGAATATCTGAAGAGATCCAGCTTATTCCGGCTCTGAATATGGCAACCGGTTTAGTCCGAAATTCATCACAACGGGAGAAAACTATATTACCTCTTGACAGGCATATTACCTACAGGTGTTTGGTCCATAATGTATCCTCATTATGTTGTAAAGAGAAACGACAAAACTGTCTTGTAAACGAAACTAAAACGTTTCTATTCTTCGGATTTTATCAATGAAACTGAATGCGATCAGCATATATAAACCACATAGATATATGATATTTCTATGATAAACCACGTTCAACAGCTGTCAGTGTCACCATTGTTGTGGAATATTGACTCTGACAGCTCTTGAACGCGGTTAAGTTGAGCTGATCGCAAGCTTCTTTCAAACCTTCACAACAAAAATACTGCTATCAATCTTTGCTTCATCTTAAATCAGGAACTAATACTAAACGAAGACGTATTGAAATGCGTAGGCATAGTTGATCAAACTGCTCCTGTAAATCAACGCACTTTCTAATAAACACCGCTGAATGAAAAGAAATATTTACAATATCCATCCATTTCATAAGAATTGATCTCCTTCGAGAAATCCAACGGTCCCTCTTTAATATTTCCTTTGATCTAAGAAAAATATACAGATATTCTGTAATTTAGAGAAGTATCAATATAAAAAAGTAACGACTGTTTACTTTTAAAGATGGCGCCGATATGACGCAATTTAGAAGTGACAGTCGGGTAATTATACGTTTTGTTTTGGATTGTTTTTAATTTGATAATGTTTCTTGTAAAAGTGTTTTTGTATTCGGATTTTTTTTCACGAAATAATGCAAAAAGTAACTTACTTCATAAATATTGTATTGCCCAAATTGGTCTAAAGTGATAAAAACTGTGATTAGAGAAGTGATTTTTATGGGCCGGGCGTAAAATGCTGTGCTTATTACTTTATCAAGACTATAAAATTAATATTTTTATTGACAGCGATGAGGACGAACATTTTGATGCCCAATAATAATAATAAATAATAATAAAATTTATTTGACATTGTTACAATTAGTTTTAACATAATTAATTTTATCTGTAACTGTTGGTGACATTCATTTTGTTATAATTATGCGGTGGTCAAACTAGGTGGGGCCTGTATCTTGGGGACCTGAGTTGCGATACATAATTCTGTTTTTAGCTGGTGTGGACATGGTAATAAGTAATTAACTGTAAACAATGGTCAAGGCTTAAAATTAAATAATAATAAACAATCAAAATAAGGTGTGGGTGTATGTGCGTGTGACGCTTTCCCCCTTTTTTTGTATACTTGTACATTGTATATGTTATTTATCCATCTTATATATTAGATATGTTAAAAACAATTGCCGTGCATTAGTCTTGCAAAAACTCGAAAGTGGCTCGACCGATTGTGATGAAACTTTGGTAAGATGTTGTGTGCGCGCTGGAAGTTTCGTAACAAAAAAGAAAAAGGCATTGCAACGCATGCCGTTGCCGGCAATCAATTAATTAGTATATTTGAGTGTTAGCTTATACATTGTATCTAAGATGACCATAACGTTGCAGCGTAGTAAAAATAAAAATACCTAATTATTTTCATTTTGTCTTGACCCTGCAAGCAAAAATAAAACATAATAATAATAATAATAACCCCACCGCTGTATCTCCACGTTGACGTCGTGGTGGGGCTTGCGCGCTCCGAACTCTGGGTATGTGCCGGTAGACTTTACTTTGCCGAAACGGGTCTAGGGTGAGGAGCCAGACCAAGAGAGATACAGAAACCCGCAGGGCAGCATGTGGCAAGCTGTTGGGCAGTAGCGACCCCACGGACCCTATCTCCCGGGAGACGTCTTGTTCCTCATCTCTGGCTTGCCTTTATTGACCGGCTGGAGTGAATACTGATGGGAACAGAGCTCCCACCTCATTCTTGCCTTTATTGGCTGGCTTGAGTGGAGATTCGCAAGAGCAAACGTGCTCGGAGGAAGGAAGTATTCCAGTAAGTGCTTGTAGGGATCTTGACCATCTTCCGGGCTCTGGGATTGTTCTGAGAGCCGTGGAATACCTCTCCACTCCTCAAGCACCTCGTGACATGTTGCCCCCTTGTCGCTACGTCACTAAGTGCTAGCGACTGTTTCCGGGGGCCCATTATTGAGTGTGCAAGTCACCCCCTGCCAATTTTTCCGTGTAATAAAACATTGATCAGGCAGGGGCCATAGTCCTTTCATAGTTCTAGGTAACCTATCCACTTTGGCCACCCAAATCCATAGTCCAAAATCTTTGTTTCCAT
Organism: Cosmia pyralina; assembly: GCA_946251885.1. Lineage (NCBI taxonomy): Eukaryota > Metazoa > Arthropoda > Insecta > Lepidoptera > Noctuidae > Cosmia > Cosmia pyralina. Next base: position 2,125,883 of record OX276345.1, read on the forward strand.
ATCCTGCAATAGTCCTACACCAACCGGGGGATGTCCTTGGGTGCACTTGCATAGAGCGTATAGGGATAATTGTCGGTTGGTGCCTCATTTCATTGAAAGCGCCTGACGGGCCTCTGCGAGTTGGCTTCGGCCCCTCGTACGCCTTCCAAAGGTCCGGGACCCCAGAGTCCCGAGATATGTGTTCTTAGACCTAAGCAAAGCTTTCGATTTCGTTCATCACTCAATTCTACTCGACAAATTGGATAAAATCGGTATAAGAGGTCCAGCCTTAGAATGGTTCAAATCATATTTATCGAATAGAAGCCAAATCACGAGGATCACTAAATTCGAAGATAGAGCTAACAGTATCTCCAATTTCGATTCCCAACCTAGACATAATTACTTTGGTGTACCGCAGGGAAGCATTCTAGGGCCACCGTTATTCCTCGTGTATGTTAACGATCTCCCTCAAGCAATAGAACAAGATTGTGTCCTTTTTGCTGACGACACGACGGTAATTATAGATTGTAAGAACTTTGAAAGCTATGAGTCAGACATAAATAACACCTTAAACAACATTATCACATGGTTAGACAACAATGCTTTAAAAGTTAACGTAGGAAAAACTAAAATATTAAATTTCAAAACGCAAAAGAGTAAATGCCTCCAACTTAAAATATCTCACAGGAACCAATTAGTCGAACAAGTTCATAAAACTAAATTTCTAGGAATAACACTCGATGAACACTTCACTTGGAAAGAACATATTGATGACATATGCTTGAAAATAAATAGATTTGTTTATGCTTTAAGAAAAGTTAAAGATGAGACATCCAAACCAACTGCGATGATGGTGTATCACGCCTATGTCTGTTCTATTATTCGGTATGGTATCATTGTTTGGGGGAATTCTTCGGAAATCTCTAGAATACTAATAGCACAAAAAAAATGTATTCGTGCAATCTTTAACATGGACTGGTCTGAATCATGTAGACCAGTGTTTAAATCACACAATCTTCTTACCGTTCCTTGTATTTACATTTACGAAATCGCAAAATTTGTTAAAATTAACTATAAACTCTTTGAAGCGAAAAACAATTTTAACAAACGAAAAGTCACACAGTATTTATTAAAAATCCCTGTACCTAGGATAGAACTATTCAGGCGCAGTTGTGTGTATATGGCGCCACTTATATATAACTCACTACCTATCTGGATAATAGAACTACCTTACAAAAAATTCTGTGTGATTTTGAAAAAATGGTTGATATCGCATAGTTTTTATTCAATCGGCGAATTTCTCAACAAAAAATCGTGCCAGTCCTACCACTTCAGGAATGCATTGTAGTCAGTTTTAGTTAAGTTCCTTTGGTAATTACCTTGTCGCTACTTACCTTACTGTTTAGATATATAGTGTGTAATTTTAATTCATATTGGTATTGCCTTGATTTTAATGTTATTTTCGTTCATAGAATTCTGTTATTGTGTCTATAATTTTATTTTATGTTTACTAAATATTTGCATGCCATCACTGCATGGCGGAATGTGTCTTCGCACTAAATTTTATATGTAACACCTTTTGTACCCACCACATTTTATGCAAATAAACGATTTTGATTTTGATTTTTGTAAACATATGAAAAATAATAATAATAATAATAATAATAGATCTGGCAACACCAACGTCAACAAACGTCTTTGAATTAGATTTTATAATATGCATATATTTTAACAATTTTCAACAACATTTTGAAGTTTATTAGTGCTTAGAAAAAACTCCGCAAAAAACCTGAAACCAATTAAATCAAAAAAAGAGCAATATACACATTTCGACAACATGAATCAAAAGCTACAGAATAGGAGATGACATATGTCATGTCATCTCCGAAAATAAAATCTATGACAAATACCGAAAAAAGATGTTGACAAGATCAGCCGCACGAAGAGCACGCCCACCACCTCCGGACTCGTCGCTCAGCTCCGCCTCGCCGCCGCCGGTACCCAGCTCCATTGTAAGCGCTGTGACGACACTGGCTGCGGTAGCTGCGTCGAGCTCGAGCGACGAGTATTTCTCCCCGCCCACGACGCCACCACCTGCTCGCCGACGGGGAGGACGCCGGCCGCCGGATGGCTTAGGACCTCGAGGCCCACCGGCCTCTGAAAGGATCCCAGCTCCCGGCGGAAGTGTGCAGCGCATGAGATGGACCTCATCCATTAATGAGAACGTCATGCGCTCATACTATGGGGCTACAGAGGGAGGAAACAATCTGACCGCGTACCGTGTTCGGATGCTCTCTCTTTTTCAGGTGCTTGAGCCAGCTATCAACGTTTCGGCACAACGACTATCGGATCAGGTGCGGGTCATCCAGCGTAATCATATGTTGGATGACACTGTACTTGATCGCCTGCGAATTGAAATGCAGAGTAGCCATGTCATTGCCCCCCCGTCGCAGACTAATATAGTACCACCACAGTCCGACATAAACCAAGTTGACGAGGGAAGTGATGACAGGGCTACTGTTACAAACGTAAGTACCCAGTGCAATGAAGAATTGAGGAGTGCTTTGGAAGGTGCGATTCTGGAATACCGATTCATGTCTCCCGAACTTAGACCACGCTTACCTCGTTTGCCCATGCATAACAAAAATAGGGCGCTTGTGGCGGCTCTGGATTCGCAGTTGTCAAACTATTTTGATGACTGCGAAGACCTCACCGATACTCATTCGATTCTGTACTGCGCGGCTGTAGCGGCATGTCGTGTAGCTCACGTCAAATTTGCTAATGACTCTAGAGCTACACGACCGAAACCAACCGTACCAGCTTGGCAGTGCAGAATTGAGCGCCGTATTGGTGGGGCCAGAGCGCTCATCGGCAAACTAACCTGCTTCAGGGAGGGCAATACTCGCCCTAGAGTGATGCGCTTTGTGAGGCGGGCGTTCTCAGGGACTGATGTCAGCCCTCAGGACTATATATCCCGTGTCACAGAGCGCATCGACTTCCTGAAGCAGAAAGTCTATGCATGGGCAAACCGTATTCGTAGGTATAAGCGGCGAGTGGACCGATACACTCAGAATCACACCTTCCAGAGCGATGAAAGGTGGGTTTATAGGGGTTGGGAGCGATCGGACCAAGGTGTGACTGACACGCGCCTGCCGGATGATGATGCCATGTGTTCTTTCTGGCGCAGTATCTGGTCGGTGCCTGTCAGTCACACCGAAGGTGATTGGGCTCGGGAAGTCGAGCGAGCCTGCGATCCAATACCGGAAATGGGGGCTATTACCATCTGTCCCCAAGATGTAGCTCGTGCAGTCCGTCCGCTGTCTAACTGGAAGTCTCCAGGGCCGGACGGACTGCACAACTTCTGGATCAAATGGTTTCTTGGATCGCACGCTCGCTTGGCAGCTCAGTACCAGTCTGCCTTAGAGTCTGGTTCGCTACCCCAGTTCCTAACGACAGGAGTTACCCACCTGCTCCATAAATCGGGTAGCACCGCGGAACCCAAAAATTATAGACCGATCACGTGTTTACCGACGGTCTATAAAGTTCTTACATCTATTTTGAGAGCTAAAATTAACAAACATATAGACACCAACTCCATCATGTCTGCCTCTCAAAATGGATGTAGGAATGGGTCCCGCGGTACTAAGGAGCTACTCCTCATTGATATGGCCATAAGCCAACAGGTTCGTCGTTCCCGAAAGGATCTATCGACATGTTGGATAGATTATAAGAAGGCCTATGACTCGGTGCCACATACATGGCTCATGAGGGTGCTGGAGTTGTATAAAGTAGATGCAACTCTGCGCACCTTCCTGATGTCGTGTATGGGGCAATGGAGGACAGTCCTTCGCTATCCAGGATGTCGAAATATCCAGAGGAATAGCGAACCGATAAGGATCGAGCGAGGCATATTTCAGGGCGATAGTTTGAGTCCCCTTTGGTTTTGCTTAGCCTTGAATCCTCTAAGCACACTGCTGGAGGATTCAGGTCTAGGCTATCGGCTGAGGAGAGGTGGTCAGGTTATATCCCACCTCCTCTACATGGATGACCTAAAACTCTTTGCCCCCAACAATTTGCAACTGATGGAGCTACTGAAAGTAACTGAAACTTTCAGTAGCGCCATCAGGATGGAATTTGGTGTAGACAAATGTGCGGTCATGCATGTAAAGCGAGGGGAGATTGTGGAATCCGTGGGAACCCAACTCTCGGATTCCATAAACTTTAGAACCCTCTCCGCATCCGAAACCTATAAGTATTTGGGTATGTCGGAAGCGTTGGGCATCAACGTTGCTGACATGAAGCAATCGTTGAAGGAGCGCTTCCTTGGCCGCCTGAAGAAAGTATTTAATAGTCTTTTATCAGGCGGAAACAAGGTGCGTGCCTTCAACGGTTGGGTCATGCCGGTTTTGATGTACTCTTTCGGCGTACTCAAATGGACTCAGACTGAACTCGACGCCCTGGATCGGAGGGTCCGTACGCTGTTGACTGCATATCGAATGCATCACCCACGATCATCGGTAATGAGACTGTATATCCCGCGAAAGTGTGGAGGCCGAGGCTTTTTAAACGCTAAGACTCTCCACAATCGCGAGATATGCAGTCTCAGGGAATATTTCCTAGAAGCCGACGTGGGGATGCATCGAGATGTGGTCGCGGTGGACAAGGGCCTCACTCCGCTCTCCTTGGCTAAAGAGAACTGGCGCAAACCTATAGTGCTTGACACTAACGATCGCAGGGAGGTATGGCAGAGTAAGGAGCTTCACGGACGCTTTTTCCGGGCCCTACATGGACCTGATGTAGATTTGCTAGCGTCCGTAGCCTGGCTGCGTTCGGGTGACCTCTTTGGAGAAACCGAAGGTTTTGTCTGTGCAATTATGGACGAAGTTATCATGACGAACAATTACCGGAGATTTATTGTGAAAGACGGAACGGTTGACATCTGTCGGGCATGCCACCGACCGGGAGAATCAATTCGACACATTATCTCTGGGTGTTCTCGTCTAGCTAACGAAGAGTACTTGCATAGACACAACCTTGTAGCCAGGATTATCCATCAGCAACTTGCTCTTAAATACAGCCTTGTGGAATTGGAAGTGCCGTACTACAGGTATGTGCCCGACCCAGTTCTCGAAAATGGAAATATCACATTGTACTGGGATCGATCCATCATCACTGACAGGACTATTGTAGCCAATAAGCCTGATATAGTGGTGGTGGATCGAATAGAGCGGCGCGCAATGATTATTGACATAACAGTCCCACATGACGGGAACCTCGTGAAAGCCGAGAAAGATAAACAAATCAAGTATCTTGACTTGGCTCGCGAGGTTGTCGACATGTGGGATGTGGACTCAGCAATCATTGTGCCGATAGTTGTATCAGCCAATGGCTTAATTGCCAAGAGCCTCGACCAACATCTAAGGAGGCTCTCGTTGGGCAGCTGGATTAAGGGCCTGATTCAGAGAGCGGTACTTCTGGACACGGCGCGCATTGTTAGGAGGTTCCTCTCTCTAGAGCCCTGACCGCCGGTAGCTTGGACCCTGTTCCCGATACCGGTGGGCTACTATGTTTTATATTTTTAAATGTTTTTATATTTTTATATTCTAATATTTAAAAATGTAATTTGTATGTATATATCAATGAAATAAAAGAAATAATAATAAAGTTTATTTAACCAAAAATAGTTACAGAAATGTACACAAGTAGATATAACTAGTGGGTAGACTTATGCTAGGCATTACAGTGTGTTGCAAAAATTTCTGAACATAATTATAGTAACCCTGCCTCTTAAACTAGGCTAACCTGTATTTTAAGAGACAGTGTCTGGCTTATAAATTCACCATTTTTAAACAACAGTGGACGGTATCGATCTACCGCTTAAACTTGACAGCAGTAATAGTTGTGCGTGTACGAGTAAAATGTGGAGGGGATGTGTAGTGGTGTGATGTGGTATGTGCTTGATGTGGTATGTGCTTGTTGTTGGTATGTGTGTGTGTGTGTGTGTGTGAATATAGGGCTGAGTGTGTGTGGATGAATGTGTGAGTATGTTTGTAAGTGTGCGTCTTTTTAGTGTTTAGGCGATGTAAGTAAGTAAAGACTCCGTGTATGTGTAGTCTTTCTGTAGTAGCCACTCTGTTACTGTTTGTTTTAATGTGTGTGAATTTAAATCTATAATTTTTAGATGTTTGTGAACTTTTTTGTAAATGTGCCCACTTAGGGTATAAAACTGGCGTTTAGCGAAAGATGTTCTGTGCTGAGTACCCGGGATAACACATGTTCGCTTGTTTGGGTCGGACTTAGGAAGACTGGTGTGTTTTCTAAGAATCGATTTAAGCACAAAGAGTTGACGAACCGAAAGGACTTTGCAATCAGAGTATAGTAGTTGGGTATCTATAGGGCTTTTTCGTCATGACTTTTAGAATCGCTCTCTGTGCTCTCTCAACTCTCAGAAGGATAGTCTTTGCTGCACCGCCCCAGACAGCGATACAATAGCCAATGACCGATTGACACAGAGCGTAGTACACGATTTTCAGGGTGTCAGCATTAGCCGACTGTCTGAGAGACTTGAAAATGTGTATCAGGCGCATCGTTCTGGTAGTGAGGGCATCAATTTGTTTGTCCCATCGCAAACCGTCATCTATCTGCACTCCCAAATACTTTACACTGTCAGATCTAGTGAGTGTTGGGCATGTACAGGGTCCTAAGGTGTTAGAGCATGTGTGAGCAGTTAAATTAAAGGTATCTGTCGGTGCGGTGTTACGACGTATTGCAAAAGGAATGTAGGTGGTTTTTTGTAGGTTAAGTGTAAGCAGATTTGAGTTGAGCCATTCCATTACTACAGCCAGAACCATTTCTGCTTTTGTTTTGACTATATCCCACGTAAGTCCCTGCACAAGAATAGCAGTGTCATCTGCATATGCATATATATTACAGTCTGGGAGACTCATTCTGCACAGATAATGAATAATTTGGAAGTTAAGGTGTCAGTAGAGCATTTTTTTATATAAGTACCTAGTAATGATCTAGCATTAATTATAAAAACAGAAAAATGTTTGATTAAGACGCGAACCTTTAGTTAGTATCCCGAAATTAATCAACAAATAAATATACACGAGTCAATTTACGTCACTTTAGTTAAATATAAATCTTGTAAATAGATATTATGAATTCTTGGTGATACAGAAAAGTAAATAACAAAAGCACCACACTAAAAGTATTTCGGGGAAAAATTACGTACTAAAATGAATAATGTGCATGCAATATGCGATTATTGGAGGATGAAAATCCAGTTTCTTTAAATGTCAACTTTGCTTGAATGCGTAAAGTAAAAAAATAAGCTCCTCAAAAAAAATGCAGGTAAAAAGGCTAGCAATACATTTTGATGATAGAAGTCAAAGTTGGTTGAACGGTCTGTAACAAAGGTTTATTTATGTATAATGTTATTGTAAATGGAGTATAGTGCTTTAACTGTGTAGAATAAGTGGCGCAAAAAACTCCCCAGCAGCACAGCTGTCTGTTCAGTGAGAAGTTTGTTATTTTAATTTTTATGATATTTTTTCATCATGATTATAAGTACGTTTTCCGTACTTTTCTATTTTGTGGTTTGAGTGACACAAAGCGCCGCCAGAATGACGTCACAAGGTCGGCTAGTTTCGACTAAAAATACTAGATATCAATGTAGTGTAAAAAAAACTTTAATGTTGGTTTAGCTGAAAAATGTTTGATAAAGTCGCTACGGTTTACTACTATAAGGCTTCATGTACACGACACTGTAGCCGCGCCGGAGCCGCACCGGCGGCGGCGCCGGATCCCATGTACAAACATGCGGTACACACGGCTACATATCAAGCTATACATTTCCAGTATAAGCTAACCTCATAATCTACTGAAATTCTATACAATGCGAGATCAGCTTATACTGGACATATAAGCCTGATATGTAGGCTTGTGCACAAACTCAGTAACAACGCGGTGTATACGCGGTTCCGGCGCGACTCCGGCGCGGCTCCGGTGCGGCGGCGGTGCGGCGCATGTGCGGTTTTCATTCGTGTACACAAACATGCGGTCCGGGCGGCATCGTGTACACATGGCTACACATCAAGCTATAAATTTCCAGTTTACACTGACCTCTAATTATAAGGAAATCCTATACAATGCGAGATCAGCTTATACTGGAAATGTATAGCTTGATCTGTAGCCGTGCGTACATGAAACCTCAGAGTTGTAGCTGCCAAATAACGGCCGCAGTCTCTAGGAAAACACACCAACTTACTTTCATATACAACATTATTTTTAGTATATGCGAAACCTGAATATAGTTTGTTCAGAATAAATAACTGAATCGATTCCAATATTTTTTATACCGTGTTATATGCCCCGAAAATCTCTAAAAAAGGTTACATTATGGACACCGAACGACTAACACAAGTTACTGCAGGTCATAGCGGCACTAGGCACGGGCGCACAGCGGGCGCCGCGTGGTGATCATGTTTTTGTACGGACTACAAGGCAACATAACAAGCTTATAACTTTCTGATTTTTCATGATACAGTTTTGAAATTTTGTACATAGATTCTTTACATAAAAATACTAGACACGTGTTTCGGGTTTTGCATATACTAAAACTAATGTTGTATAACGGGTCAGTGACGTCATTCGCCGTAAATGGTGGACGCTATGTGGCAGCCACCGTTCTTCTAGAAAACCGTAGCTTAAGGCTGCATTTCCACCAGAGATGTGCTATGCTACGTTGCTATGGATGCGTTTGATATCCACCAATCATATTCATTGGTCCACATAGCATAGCACGGGTGGAAACGGGTTCAATTACTCGTTCCGCTACACAGCTTAGCATTAGTGGAAACGGTCACATAGTTTCGTAGCTTAGCTTTCACGTCCTCGCAGCATAGCTGTATAGCACATCTCTGGTGGAAAAGCAGCATAAGACTGGGAAATTGAGTATAGATATTATAATAAAGTCAAACAGACTACTTGTTTTACTGGAATTATTTTAGTTTTTTTAGGATGAATGAAAGGCGACCAACAGAAGGTATTTTCAAGTGTGGACGCCTTAGAAGGACATAATTATAGTAATCTTATTGCTGATATTCTTCAGAAAGGTCAGATACGTAGTACTCGCAACTGGCGCGGCGGCGTGCGTGTATTTGACCAGATGTATGAACGTTAAGGAAACCGAAGCAATTGGAGTATGTATGGATCGTAGCAGGTGGCGTTCAGTAGTAGAAACTAGCGTCTTCTTACTAACGTCTTCCTCCCATGGGGGTAGCGTGAGTTTATATATGTATTGTATGTATTTTAGTTCTACCTATATTGCCTGTTTAAACAAAAAGAAGTGGTTTAAAAAAAAATCTTGATCCTCTTATGACGACCAAATAATGTCACATCTATTTTGACAAATTCCTTCGACATTTTATGAAGTTAGTGTTCTGTCAAATTATTTTCCAAATGATTAAAAACCGAAAAATTGCATTAAAATTTGAAAGATTTATTAGTAACTAGCTGCGTCCCACGGTTTCACCCGATTTCATCAAAATGGATCCAGTCGTTTGAGTGTGAAGAATTAACAAACATACAAACACACCCCCACACCCCCACGCACACACTCACAAACTTTCGCCTTTATTATATAGCCTTTATTATGTAGCCTTTAGTGTGAAGTGTGATTCTACACTATAAAATACATGTACCAAACTGTCAATTTGATTACATTTCATTATGTAACAAAATTGCACTGTGGTGGATGAAAATTCAATGCACCCAAAGTCACAACGCAACGTGCAGAGGTTTCTAAAAATATTTTTAGTAGGTAAATTCCTGAGAGCTAACCGCGCTTAAAATAATATTCTACCTGAGTTTGAAGCTACAGTCTCGAAAATTATTTGAAAGTGCAATACAAGATTGCAATACAAAGAACATAATAAACAAAAAATGGGGACACAAAATCAATACTCCCGGCTGCTAATCAGCACGCTAATTGCGTAACACATTATCAATCGGAATCGGTTTCCTTTTGACATTTCAACAACATTCATTGCGTAATTTACGTCAGACAAATTTTTCGAACATATGAAGTAATGGTCTAGCAATTTGCTTCAAAATTATTGAGATTACGTTCGATAGTGTGTTACGCAATGTGCCGAATTGCTTTGAGCAGAAACCATTAGAGCACTATGTGTGATCCCGGGATCGAACCCTGGACCAACGACATAGTCAACATATTTATTTTCTTTCACTTGTAAGAATAATAAATTTTTCAAAGTGTGCTGCAATGTTTTTATAACGTTTTGCATATTATGTTTTAATAATACAGGGTGGCCGAATCGACGCACCACATGTTACCATTGATTTAGTACGTGATTTTGGATCCCTGCGTTGAAATTTGTCGGTGGTTATTAAAAATAATTCAGCTGTTTCCTACAAAAGTGCAATACTACGAGGTCAAAATGTATGGAACAGCAATTTTTTTTTAATTAACTGATGAATGATTTAAACGCGTGGGGGGTCCCGAATCATGTACTAAATCCATGGTAACAGGCTGCGCATCGAAATCCCTGCAATTAGTGCAAAAACTTCGGACAAAAACCGGTGCGAGTCGGACTCGCACCGGTTTTCAACAACCAAAATTACATATTATGATGGTACGCCATTATAATCATGTCATCATAATCGGAAGTCGGTGGCAAAAAACGAAAATACATTTAACTAGACACCGACTTCCGAAATTAAAGTTATTTTTCACTTTGTAGTGGAAGTTTTTGGAAGTCGGTTGTATTTTTTTGTAAAAAAGTTTTTTCAGTCCCTGTTGCAAATATTATTTTTATTTCTTTTTTATTTACAAAATAGTTGGGCAAACTTCATCTAAAACTGTTCCAAATTACAAATTGCATAGCATTAGTAGTTCTTGAGATATCCAGCTGTGACTGATGGATAGACAGACAGATTGAGTCGCACCATAAGGGTTCCTTTTTAACATTTTGGCACGGAACCCTAAAAACCATTAAAATACATCAAAACCTTTGCAAATACATTTTACAAGTTTATCTTTATATCGACTTGCACGGGCTCATAGCAAATCGACGATCATGGTTGCACAACGAAGCTCTAAAAATGTCTGTCAACTATTGAACTAGAAACCCCGCGGCGCCTATTGGCAATAGTACACCACGCTCGTACTATCACATAAATTGGCAGGAGCTCTACAGTTTTCACATACTTCAGATGAATTTTAATGAATAATGGGATCAAATTAAAAAAAAAACCGGTCAACAGCGAGTCGGACTCGCGCACTGAGGGTCCCGTACCTCTGTATTTTTGTTGATGATTTCTGAAAAAGTGTGCTATTTAGAGACATCGTTTTATTATTCCTGTAATCTTTACATACACTTCTATCACATAGAATAATTTCAGAAGTCGAAAACTATGCTACCTAAAAAAAGAAAAAAAATGTTTGAAAATGTGCAAACAGCTCTTTCACATGATACCCCACATGCCCTAGTAGCCCCACTTCAGATTATCAAGACCCTTCACCCCCCCTCCCCCCTTCACCTTCTAGTCCCTTTCAGTCCCTGATACAAAAAAAATGTGTTTCCTATTTGCAAAATAGTTGAGCAAACGTCATTTAAAACTGTTCCAAATTTCAAGTTGATAGCATTAGTAGTCCTTGAGATATTCAGCTGTGACATACGGACAGACAGACAGACTGAGTCGCACCATAAGGGTTACTTTTTACCATTTTGGTACGGAACCCTAAAAACTAAATTTTTAATTTTTACATGTATTTATTTATTAATTGCTCAATGGGCAAGCTCTTGACCTACATCACGCCTGATGGAAATCAATGTATAAGGTCTAAAACGGAACGAGCGTACCCAGAATATGCCTGTTCACTCTTGCTTTGAAGGCGGACGGGTTATTGAGGAAGGGAACACAGACTCTGGCAGAGAGTTCCACACTTTGGCTGTGCTCATAATAGAGAAGAGGAGAAGCGCTGAGTACGACTGTTCGGGATATCAACCAAGTGTGGATGGTACCCTACAGTACGTCTGGTAGTCCGGTAGTAAAAGGGCGATGGTGGCATCAGGTCGTGGAGCTCCTGCGCACTCTCTCCGAAGTGCAGTCTGTAGAAGACCTACAGGCGTGCAACATTACGCATACATTATATTATTATTATTACACGCGCGTTTATATTTGCTCGCACATTATTTGTTATGTTTGAATTTTTGATATCATCAGCCTATATTAGCAGTCCACTGTTGGGCATATGCCTCTCCAATCACGGGCTTTCTAACTTTATCGTCGGCTGGTCTCATCAAGCTTGCTATCAGCCACCCTGAAAAACTCGTCGCTCCATCTAAGGCCTCGTTTACGGCCTCGAACGATGCGACTTGCTACGAGAGGGACGCGACTTGCGGCAAGCACTGTTTCCGTCCGTCGCGTCGCTCCGCAAGGCGCGTCGAGGTCACTTGCGGCATGCTCTAAACCGCTTCTTTCATTTGTTTGCTCCGCAGTCGTTGTCGCAAGACGCGTGTCTTTTGAGCTGTCGCGTGTCGCTTGAGCGTTGGGGTAACATGAGGGCTTCCTACCCTAAGCTAGCCGATTTGCGGTCTCCGATCTAGTAGGTACACATTTACCCCAACGGTCATCGGCTCTACGGCTAATAACGCCGGCTCATATCCACTTGAGCTTGCTTATTCTGTAGGCTATGTAGACTACTTTGGATCTTTATCAGATCACCTTTAGGGTGAGAATTGTATACATGCAGAGCAATCCGACCATGGCAGTAATAGTATCGGATAGATCAACATCATTGACTCAAATTATTTTTACCCAACTACGGTGAAGCAAAAAGGAGGGTTATGCATGTATGTTCATTGTTCATCTGTTCCCTCATAACTTCTAAACTACTTATCATAATTTGACAAAATTGAGGTATCGTTGGAAGCGTCTTGACCGTCCGCTGGTTATAGGCTATGTGACGTCACATTACATTGAATATGGTGCCCTCTAGAGGATATAAAGTCATGAATTATCCCAATAATTTATTTGGGGTCGGCGCAGGATCTTTTCTTCATCCATACTTCTCTATTAGTCGTCAATTCAGTAGGTAATTGGTAGGTTTCTAGCCATATTATCTTTCACATAGTCCATCCATCATTTCTTTGGTCTTCGGTCCCCAACTCTTATAGCCATCCACATTCATACTCAAAACTCTGTATCGTCACAAGAAACGGAAGAAGAAAGTGCATCATGAGGGCAGAGTAAATACACTAAAAGCTCGAGGGAATATTATAAGATCGCACAAAAAATATGTGTCATATTAAAATTTGCCATCGCTACACTAAAGTAGCAATAACTATCTTGAATTATTGCGTAGAGAATGGGTGGTATCAAACTACGTAAATTTTTAAAATTGATGCTCTAATGCTCGGTTCTTAGGATTCCGTACCCGAAAGGTGCTAAACGAAACCCTACTACTAAGCCCCCGCTCTCCGTCCATCCGTCTTTCTGTCAGAGGGCTGTATCTCATGAATCGTAGGTATAGGTAAACAGTTGAAGTTTTCACTGATTGTGTATGTCTATTACCGCTATAACAACAAATATCAATAATAAAATAAAGTTTCTAATTAAAGGAGGCCCCATACAATAAACTTTTGATTTAAAAAAAAAATATTTCATACCCTGTAATATCCCCCAATATTTTTTTTTTAAATCAAAAGTTTATTTTTCAGTGTCATTGTCTAGAACTTATTGAGAAGAATATTTTTTTTTTTTAACTTCAAAAATAAAGAAATAGGGGGCCGCTCAAGTTGTCAGTTTTAGACCATTTTTATACGAGCATAATGTATACTGTATTTAATCAACAACACTAAAAACTCCGATTAATAGGGTATTTTGTCGGGGCATTTTCTGCAAATTCAAAAAATAACTGTGTAAATCACAGTATCATTATGAAATACAAAGTTATCTTTGCGATTGTTTAAATTCAAGATGAAAAATATTCTTTGTTAACTATTTTCATAAAAAATAAATAAAGTGGGTCCCCATACAAGAAACGTGATTTTTCAAACTAAAGTGATTTTTTTTAATATAGAGTGTTAAATATTATACGGTGGTACGGAACCCTTCGTGTGTAAGTCCGACTCGCACTTGACCGGTTTTTTACTACGACACCTAAAAAAAAACGTGATGTTGGACTTTCAACTTTCGGCGTTGAGTCGAGCGTTGAAAATCTAACAGCGCAGTTTTTTTGTTCCTAGTGTTAGTGAAAACGGGCATAATTGTCTGACTCTTAAAACATCACTGAAAGTAATGGTAAACGAAATTGGCACTTGCCTCTAAATTTTTCAGATTCCACGCATGATTCATCGAGGAATTTCAACGGCCTAACATGTGCTAAAAACGTATAAATAACAATAAGAATATGTTGAAACCCAATTGGAAAATGTCAACTTTATCTTTTAGTTTTGATTTATAAATACTACAAAATTCTTTCTTTGTAGGATTGTTCTCTTGTTCTTTCAATTCTATTAGACGAAATAATATGAAACACATAAATATGTTCCTTGTTATATTTTACGATCATACTAGCAACTGTTTCAACATAACCTCACACATACTAAGCTTAAATATTACGTTTTCTATAGCTGAGCGTCAGATCGACATCAAAAAAATAATCATAAAAATGTAAAAATGAATATCAATTTATTTTTCTATTTAAACTAAAAAAATAAACTCGCTTTTCATATCTGTTTGTGTGACCGTGTTGTTCTTCTAAACTACGCAATGGATTTTGAGGTGGTTTTCACGATAGTTAGGAAAATGTATTCCAAAAGGTTAAATTCGTATATTACATTAATACTAAACTTACATATAAGTGTGCTGAATTCTTTGGCCTGAAATAATTTATTTCACGTATACAAATCATCCGTTAGTCTTGCTAAAACTCAAAAACGGCTTGACCGATTTGAATACTTTTTTAAGTTTTATTCTTTTCTTTACTGGGGTGATTTAAAAGAAAAGAAAATAAATTTTGTCAGGACAACGTCTGGCAGTTTAGCTAGTATAAAAATATAAATCAAGATGTTCATCATACATCTTTCCAGTCAAAGCAACCATCTAGTCGCTTTTGAAAACTTTACAATGGAATCAGACATTTTCAGCAGATACTTAATCACTAGGCTCAATTTAATCCAAACTTCCAAAAACTTCGCCGTTCACTTCGATTAGATTCGCACGCGATTTTTCCCGCGGGCGATTTTTTTTGCGCGCTCTGGATTTTCAGCGCACTTCTTAGCGCCGAGATTTGGAAATCCAACAGTGTTTTTTCGACGCGCTGGGATGCACTCTGTCGGATTTTCAACGCTCGGCTCAACACCTAGAATTGAAAATCCAGTGCGCGATAAAATCGCGCCGCGATATTTTTCCGTCCTTGTGATCGTGGGCCACTTAGTCTTCATCCAAAGTCAAAGTCAAATCATTTATTCCAAGTACTTATGCCAAGGGCAGTTTTGAACGTCAAAACTTATAATAAAATAAAATTGATACTGTTTGTGTCCCTTTCAAAAGGTAGTTTCGTATGGAGATAAAAGGGCAAGAAACTCCATAGTTACTCTTTTAAAATGTTTCCACTAGTCCCTAATGACAAGTTAAAGTACCTTCTCTTATAAAAATTTGCATACCCCTCAGAAAGCAGGCCTAAATGGATGGTGTGTTCATCAAAAAGTTGGATTGCCTATTTTGTGCCAGAAATGAGCGAGGAAAAGTTTTAAGTACACCTAATCGTATCGCATTCGTCAAGAAATATAATCACCGTTTACTTTGAGTTTGTTTCAAGGACAGACCACACTGTGTAGGAAATCTTCTGTCGTTTTCGTTATTTGAAATTCTCGCTTGTCGTTAATCGCCAGCGGTGGGACAGGTGCATAATGATAACTTGTGATGGTGATCTTCGATGAAATCTGATAAAGCATAATTGATTTTAACTCGAATATTTGCAATCTAAAATAGAAATATCTCATACTTCTCCATATTTCTTTGAACCCTTGGGCTGTAAATAATGTATTTATTCATAGTTTATGTCAATGTGTACCACCAGCAGTTGCGAACCCCATAAGTTCACAAATATTGTAAGCCCGCGATCACCATCGAATGATGTTTTTTTACGTATATGTGTAGGTATGCCATATAAGCTTATATAACTATTATATAAAGGACTTTTCCTTATGCACACATGGGGTGCAGTCGACATTCGTGTTTATGTGGCAAAAAAACTTTTTTACAAAAAAATACAACCGACTTCCAAAAACAACACTACAAAGTGAAAAATAACTTTAATTTCGGAAGTCGGTGTCTAATTAACTGTATTTTCGTTTTTTGCCACCGACTTCCGAAATTAAAGTTATTTTTCACTTTGTAGTGTTGTTTTTGGAAGTTGGTTGTATTTTTTTGTAAAAAAGTTTTTATTTTCCACTTTTTAGTTGTGTACCTACCCCGCACAAATTCAAATACCACTACCTGCAAAACAAACTAGAACATCATCCATATAAAAGTGGGGAAAAAATACGTATTATTGAAGCTAACTCAAAAACTACCGAAGCAAAGGTAATCAATTTTATATGGGACCAACTGTGATGTATACACTCTCGAACAAAACAAAAAAAAACTAAATCGGTCCAGCCATCTTCGAGTAATCGGGGAACATACATAAAAAAAAAATAAAAAAAAAATATAAAAAAAAAGGTTCCGACGAATTGAGAACCTCCTCCTTTTTGAAGTCGGTTAAAAAGAAAATGCTTTATTTCCTTTCTTTCTTACTCTAAAAATTAATGCCTAACCCTTTCAATAATCAACCAACTCAGCCTATCACAGTCTAGGCACTGCTGGACATAGGGCTCTCCCAGGCTGCGCCACAAACGCCCTGCACTCCGCCTTCCGCATCCATGTAGACTTACCACCTAACCTAGCCACCTTCGGTCCATCTAGCTGGACTACTGGACCCTATAATGAATTCAAAATCAAAAATCAAAATATTTTATTTTAACTCTTTGAATTGAAAAACAAAAACAAACGAAAAGTCACACAGTATTTATTGAAAATCCCTCTATCTAGGATCATTGATATAAAAACTGTATAAGTCAATGCCTAGGATAGAACTATTCAGGCGCAGTTATGTGTATGAGGCGCCAATTATAATTATATTAGGTTGGGGAAAAAGTCTTTTCGCATTATAGTACGTAAGAACTTAAAATGAAATCTCTTTGGCTATACTATTTGTATCTGGCTGGTTTTGGTATCATTGAAAGTTTAAATTTTAAAGAACATAATTCCAAATTCAAATTAGGAAAATGTGTGATTTTCATTTGTTTTTCGTACTGTCAAGATGAGTGAGTCTAATGAAGAAATTCGATACATTTTAAAATTTTACTACAAAAAAGGTAAAATGCAACGCAAGCCGCGAAAAAAATTTGCGATGTTTATGGACCCAGTGCAGTGTCTGTGAGAGTAGCACAAATTTGGTTTAAGCGTTTTCAATCCGGAAATTTTATGTCAAAGATGCACATCGCTCTGGTCGCCCTATTACGGATAAAATGGATGCCATTTTTGAAAAAGTGGAGCAAGATCGGCATATCAGTAGTGACGACGTAGCTGAAGAACTGGGAATTGACCACAAAACAGATTTGGCGCATTTGAAAAAACTGGGTACACAAAAAAGCTCTATATTTGGGTACCTTACGAGCTCACTGAAAGAAACCTAATGAACCGTGTACTCATTTGTGATTCTTTATTACGACGTAATGAAACCGAACCATTTTTGAAGAAGCTGATAACTGGTGATGAAACGTGGATCACGTACGACCAGAACGTGCGAAAAAGGTCGTTGTCAAAGGCCGGTCAGGCTTCACAGACTGTGGCGAAACCCGGGTTAACTCGCAACAAGGTGATGCTGTGTGTGTGGTGGGATTGGAAGGGCATTATTCATTATGAGGTGTTACCACCAGGCAGGACCATCGATTCTGAACTCTACTGCGAACAACTGATGAGATTAAAGCAAGAAGTTGAGAGAAAGCGGCCGGAATTAATCAACAGAAGGGGTGTGGTTTTTCACCATGATAACGCTAGACCTCACACATATTTAGCCACTCAGAAAAAATTAAGAGAGTTTGGCTGGGAGCTGTTAATGCATCCGCCGTATAGTCCTGACCTTGCACCTTCAGATTTCCACCTGTTTCGGTCTCTTCAGAATTCTTTAGGCAGTGTCAGGTTAACATCACGAGAGGACTGCCAAAACCACTTGTCGCGGTATTTTGATCAGAAGTCCCAAAATTTCTATAGCAATGGAATCATGTCCCTACCTACAAGATGGCAAAAAGTTATCGAACAAAATGGTACCTACATACTTTAGATAAATGTAAATAATGTATATTAAAAAATGTTTTGAATTTTCTTAAAAAATGCGAAGAAACTTTTTCCCCAACCTATTATAACTCACTTCCTAACTGGATAACAGTACTACCTTACAAAAAATTCTGCTTGATTTTGAAAAAAATGGTTGATATCGCATAGTTTTTATTCAGTTGGCGAATTTCTCAACAAAAATCATGTCAGTCCTACCACTTCAGGAATGCATTGTAGTCACTTTTAGTTATTTTAACTACTAGTACTTCTACCAGTTGTAGTTACTTTGTTTGGTAATTATTTACCTTGTCGCTAGCTACTTACTTAATTTTAATTCAAATTGGTATTGACTTTATTTTAATGTTATTTTTATTCATATAATTCTTAACGCTAAATCTCAAATTTAGTACCTAACAACGTTATTCATTTGTCTATAATTTTATTGTATGTTAAATAACATCAATTAAATATTTGCATGCCATTACTGCATGGTGGAATATGTCTTTGCACTATGTAGCATCTTTTGTACCCACCACATTTTATGCAAATAATCGATTTTGATTTTTTACTCTAAGTTTCTTGTTGTCATCAATGTGTTTATCACTCTAAACTGCACCCTATGCGTTACATACTTTCAATCAAAATCCAAGGGAATTAAAGGTAGTTCCTAATCTATTGTATCATAGGTTTGAGAAATTCGACTGCTCAATACGTTCATAACGCAATGAACATGGCTGAAATGTCAAAATGAAAGGCATTGCGATCGTTTGCATTTGTATGTGTGTTACGCAAAGCCCGCTTGACCAAGTCAACAACGAAACATGCCAATCGCGGTGGTCGAACACACGTTAGTAACACTACCGTTAATAGCATTGCAACAGTTCATTACAATGGACAAGTCTTTGATCTTGCAGTTATGACAAGCGTCCTGCACTCTATTTGTTGACTGCAGTATGGATGTGCTACTGACTGCTGTTTCAGTTGCTGTAAGCAGGAAATAGATCTAAAATGAGCTGGCTGAGTAAAGGAGACCGTTCTTTATTCTCAAATCTTTATTGCATTCCATAACGTGAATGACACAATTACGAGTATGTACCCTGTCGGGCACATTATAGTAGAAGAGAGGAAGAAGAGCGCTTCTTTTGTGTTTATTATTATTTATTTAACGTGGTAATGGTATTTTTAACCGACTTCAAAAAGGAGGAAGTTCTCAATTCGTCGGAACCTTTTTTTTTTCTTTTTTTTTGTGTATGTTTCCCGATTACTCGAAGATGGCTAGGCCGATTTGGATTTTTTTTATTTTATTCGAGAGGGTATACATAATAGTTGGTCCCATATAAAATTGATCAACTTTGCTTTGGTAGTTTTTGAGTTAGCTTCAATAATACGTATTTTTTCCCCACTTTTATATGGATGATGTTCTAGTTTGTTTTGCAGATAGTGGTATTAGAATTTGTGTGGGGTAGGTACACAACTAAAAAGTGAAAAATAAAAACTTTTATACAAAATAATACAACCGACTTCCAAAAACAACACTACAAAGTGAAAAATAACTTTAATTTCGGAAGTCGGTGGCAAAAAACGAAAATACATTTAACTAGACACCGACTTCCGAAATTAAAGTTATTTTTCACTTTGTAGTGTTGTTTTTGGAAGTCGGTTGTATTTTTTTGTAAAAAAGTTTTTTATTTCATTAGGTACCTACTACTTTTTCTTTTAATATTTAATTTATTTAAGTGGTTTAATAATGTTTAGGCTTTATTTCTTAGGTAGTAAGTTATAAATAATACCTGCTTGAGTAAGTAGGTCTTTTTAATGTAAAGTATACTTAAATTGTTTACTTAATTAGCTATTCCTGTTGTTAAATATTTGTTTAAACTAATGATTGGTTACCGTTTGAAGAGTAATTAGCTAGGTATGTCAATAAGTTGATAACGTTTTATCTCCTATTGCAGATCTGCTAGAAGAGATTTCTTTAGACAATCAATCAATCTGCCAAGCTTTTTCCCAATTATGTTGGAGTCGGCTTCCAGTCTAACCGGATGCAGCTGAATACCAGTATTTTAGGCTGGTTATCAGACTTTCGGGCTTCTGACGATCCGTAACGACTGTCAAAGATCCACGAATGACAGCCGGGACCAACGGCTTAACGTGCTTTCCGAGGCACGCAGGAGTCTCTCGAGTTAACGTGATGGATCGACCCGTGCGGCTGTTATTACTTAGCCACGAGCTCCTTTTTTAACCGACTTCAAAAAGGAGGAGATTCTCAATTTGTCGGAACCGATTACTCGAAGATGGCTGGACCGATTTGGATTTTTTTTTGTTTTATTCGAGAGGGTACATAATTATACATCACAGTTGGTCCCATATAAAATTGATTAACTTTGCTTTGGTAGTTTTTGAGTTGGCTTCAATAATACGTATTTTTCCCCCACTTTTATATGGATGATGTTCTAGTTTGTTTTGCAGATAGTGGTATTAGAATTTGTGTGGGGTAGGTACACAACTTAAAAGTGAAAAATATAAACTTTTTTACAAAAGATACAACAATACAACTTTAATTTCGGAAGTCGGTGTCTAGTTAAATGTGTTTTCGTTTTTTGCCACCGACTTCCGAAATTAAAGTTATTTTTCACTTTGTAGTCGGTTGTATTTTTTGTAAAAAAGTTTTTTTCCGTTTCAAGAGATTTCTTATAATGTTGTAGTTTTCTATTTTTCTACCTCTCTTATTTGCTGTCATGCTATAGGTATATTGCGTGTAGTGACCATCAAACTGAACAACATTCTCCATGGGGTCAAAATCGTAGTCGCGAAAAAATCAACTGTCTCATTCGATGTTGGTCCAATGGAGAAAATTGTTCAGTATGATGGTCCACCCTTAAATAATATGACAAAACATTTCTGATTCACGCTATTTATGAAACCGAAATAGTTAAATAAACGCTCAGTACTCGAGTTTAATAAAATAAAGAGTCGACTTTCTACGAAGCCGAACTTTTCAATGTGCCTTAAAAAAGACTGTTCACTGTAGTAGATTATATATAAATTTGTACCAATATACCAATACCTTTATATCAAAGCTAGTCTTCAAATAGAGAAAGTAGTAGTATATGCTTGCGTAACCAATATTTTGTAACCATATCTTGATTTAAAAGAGTGTCCGTGGAGTTTCTTGCCGGTTCTTCTCCATAGATACCTACTACGCTTTGGAATGGGCGTCTAGCTTCATCTTTCTGACTGACCGACCCCTTGACAATTCAAAAGTGCCTGTAATTGGTTTATTTGAAATAAATGCACTGAGTTTTGAGTTTTAGAGTTCGGATAGGCAGCCGCTACACTGGTATTCAGCTGCATCCGGTTAGACTGGAAGCTGAACCCAACATAGTTGGAAAAAGGCTAAGCAGATGATGATGATGCTTTATGCATGTATGTATGTATCTTTCTAAATAAAAAGAGAAGTCCTGACTCTGACTGATTGACTGACTCATCAACGCCCAGCCAAAACCCTTGGATCTAGAAAGCTGAAATTTTGCACAGGGGTTCCCTTTATAATGTAGACAAGGAATAAGGAAGAAATTCTTGGTAGTACGTTCCCGTGGGATATAAATAAATAAATAAATAATAAGTTTATGGTACAAGGAGATACGGAGGAGCTCGTGGCTAAATAATAACAGCCGCACGGGTCGATCCATCAGGTTAAGCTACGCTTGCCGGGGTCGGTCCGTGGATGGGTGACCATCTTTACACATCGAGACTCCTCCGTGCCTCGGAAAGCACGTTAAGCCGTTGGTCCCGGCTGTCATTCGTGGATCTTTGACAGTCGTTACGGGTCGTCAGAAGCCCGAAAGTCTGACAACCAGTCTTACCAAGGGGTATCGTATTACCCAGTTAATGGGTTGTGGAGGTCAGATAGGCAGTCGCTCCATGTAAAATTCTGGTATTCAGCTGCATCCGGTTAGACTGGAAGCTGACCCCAACATAGTTGGGAAAAGGCTAGGCAGATTGATGGTACAAGGAGATACACAAACATGGTAGTACAATATTTTCCCATGTCCACGCGGGTGAAGCCGCTGGCAAAAGCTAGTTGTTTATATAAATGGACGCAGAATACCTGCAGGATTGTCTCTCGTTCTCCCTTTAAATCCATCCCATGGTTGTGGCTTTCAAAAGATCGCTTATAGCGATAACACCGCCAATTGTGTCACAATAATGTAAAATTTCGACATTTTTATACTGTTATTCGTGTGGGTGATACAGAATTATTGTATTCTATTTAGAAACCTTTAAAATATATAAGCCAATTTTACAACAGCTCAGTTCATTCAAAAATCCCAAAAAAACATTAGCAATGAAAACTAGTACAGGTTCCCGGTGTTAAAAATAACTTTGGCGCCATCTCGTAGATCTGTAAGAGTAAATATATGTCAATCATGCCAAATGGCGGTCGAAAATACAAAAATAGTGTGTAGACATTCGCTTACCGAGATTTGGAGGGAATTGGGGCAATTTATTTACTTTTCCTGAAGTTTGTGGTTGAAAAGAGGTGTTCGGGAAAAAGGCCAAGAACAATAGTTGAGCTTCTTGCGAAAGTAATACTCTACTACTAAACCTACCTTATTCATATTCTCATTTCTAGAACTAACCGGCTCATAAGTCAGTCATACTTTAAAACAGATATACCTACTTGCAGATGCTTCCAAATAAAAACATTTTTACTTTTAGGGTTCCGTACCAAAATAGTAATAAAAAGGAACCCTTATAGTGCGACTCTGTCTGTTCGTCTGTCACAGCTGGATATCTCAAAAATTACTAATGCTATCAACTTGAAATTTTGAACAGATTTAGATGACGTTTGCCGGACTACTTTGCAAGTAAAAAGTAATAAAAATATATTTTTTTTTAGAACAGGGGCTGAAAGGGGGTCTTAAAAATAAGAAGTGGGGCTACTATAATAGGACATGTGGAGTATTATATGAAAGAGCGCTGTTTGCACATTTTCAAACATTTTTTTTCTTTTTTTTAGGCCGCATAGTTTTCGACTTTTGATGAAAAATTTAAAAAAAAAATACCGTTCCCCTTATCTCCGAAGTTTGCACAGAGAAAAATCTGAAATTATTCTATGTGATAGAAGTTTATGTAAAGATTACAGGAAAAATAAAACGATGTCACTAAATAGCACACTTTTTCAGAAATCGGAACGAAATCTTCGGTGTGCGAGTCCGACTCGCTCTTGACCAGTTTTTTTAGGGATGTTTGCATTTCAGGATGAATTATAATAAAGTTCATAATTTGCATACCAAACAGTAAGCAGAAAGTCTCCTCAATCATAATCACATCACTGCTTCAACCTACATTCAAACACATCATTATCTTCAAAACCATTCATGTCGCAATTCCGCAACAGCATCTCAAAATACTAGCACACAAACATTTCAAACAAAGTTCAGTTCCACGCGCCACTTCTAATAGTTCCAAATGTTTATTTATATCTTAGAATTTAGATAGTTAGCGACGGAAGTGACGGAATTAGACGTGAAATTGGTGCGCAGCTGACGTGGCTTATAATAGGTGTATAGGGGTAGGCCGTGACGTCACAGAATTTAAAATGGCGGCTTTTCTATGCGTGGCGCGTGAGTGATGCGGTGCCTACAGGTTTATTCTGAATTTATTGGAAATTCAAGGGGTGAAAGTCAGCCTGCCTTATCTTTTCCCAACTACATTTATATTGGGGTCGGCTTCCAGTCTAACCGAATGCAGCTGAATCCCAGTATTTTACATGGAGCGACTGCCTATCTGACCTCCACAACCCAGTAACTGGGTAAATACGATACCTCCTTGGCAAGATTGGTTGTCAGACTTTCGGGCTTCTGACGACCCGTATCGACTGTCAAAGATCCACAAACGACAGCCGGAACCAACGGCTTAACGTGCTTGCCGAGGCATAGAGGTCTTGGTATGTAAAGAAGTAAAAGAATAACGTCCGCTTGCACCAAAAATCAGTTATAAACATCATCCTGTCTTTTTTAAACGATTGACGGAGATAGATTGATGTTTTATATTCAACGTATTTATTGAATTATAGTGCAAGTGGGCTTAAGCCGATGTACGCACGGGCGTAAAAATATCGCGGCGGGATTTTATCGCGCACTGGATTTTCAACTCTCGTTGTTGAGCCGAGCGTTGAGAATCTAACTTAACAACAACAGAGTGCTTTCTAGCGCGTCGAAAAAACTCACTGTTGGATTTTTAATTCTCGGCGCTAAGCAGAGCGTTGAAAGTCGAGTGCGCGAAATAAAATTTAAACGTTGACTAAGTGATGGTGGTATGAAAATGTATTTTACACGCCACTGACGTCGTTCGATAAGATTTTAGGTCCTTCAGACCTCTTATCCAACGACATACAAAATCAGACCTTTCATTCACAGATCACGACACGCTAGTTGAGTCTAGGATAAAGTACATTGCCTTCACTTCCCAAACATTAGAGCTACAAGCACCCTTCAACATAATACCTTTGTTATAAGAAACTCGATAAAATCTTAAATGGAAAAAAGTGGGATTACAAAATTTTGTTCCGTGTTCTATTTTGGACTCTGATGAGTGGTGGTTAAGGTTTAAATTCGAGTGGGTACCAGAAACGTCCCGTCAACTCCAGACGTAACCTAGCAAACGTGAGCCAATGAAAAATTATTATTGTAAGAAGTTTTATTCCATACAACTCTTATTTTTCAAGCAGGGCCTTCTACAATTCCTTGGGTTTTTGGAACGAAGTTCCTTATCGCGCGTTGTGAATGGGGGCTAGACGGAAAAAATTGTCACGAAAAGTTGTAACGACACTTTTTGCTATAGTAAGCAATAGCTCACACACACTCACACACGCACGCACAGCTTACAATGGTAAGCTGCGCGACGTGCGCATGTTTCTCTGTCTGTCTCTCTCTCTATCTCTCTTATAGAAAGCAAGCCAGATATTAGGTCTTTACCTATGAAATTGCCGTTCTGCAGTACTGGCCATTTCAAATCAAAATAATTTTTGTTTGGCTAAGAATTCTAATTTCAAATTAATTTTATTTTAAAAACATGGATTTTTTTTCCAAAAGTAGTCATTTGTTTATTGATTTGTGTTACATTTTCATCGCATTTCAATCTTTTTCGTCATCATGGATACGTTAAAAATTCGAGTAATTATGGAATATGAGTACCGTCGTGACAGCAACGCGGCACAAGCGGCACGCAACATCAACGACGTTTACGGAGCTAACACTATAAACCAACGCACCACTTGTTATTGGTTTGCTCGCTTCCGTTCTGGAAATTTCGACCTGAAAAATGAACCTCGCGGTCGTCGGAAGACTTTGGTCGACAATGACGAATTAAAGGCGATTGTGGAAGCTGATGATACACAATCTACGGCTGAATTAGCTTTCGGCGTTAGCGTCAAAACAATATTGGTCCATTTGCGTCAAATTGGCAAGGTAAAAAAGCTTGACAAATGGGTGCCCCACGATCTCAATGATCGCCAGCGCGAAGTACGCGTTGAGACGTGCCTTGCACTGCTCAACAGACACACAAATGAAGGAATTTTGAACCGCATTGTTACCTGCGATGAAAAATGGATTCTGTTTGATAACCGCAAGCGCTCAGCAAGTTGGTTGGATCCTGGTTCAGCACCTAAACAATGCCCTAAACGAAAACTTACCCCTAGAAAAGTGATGGTCATTGTTTGGTGGTCTAGCGCCGGTGTGATTCATCACAGCTTCTTACCAAACGGGGTGAGCATTACTTCAGATGTGTACTGTGAAGAACTGAACACAATGATGGAGAAGCTGGCACATCTCCAACCAGCATTGGTCAATCGCTCGTCTCCGCTGCTCCTGCACGACAACGCGCGACCTCATACTGCACAGCAGACGGTCTCCAAGTTGCAAGAACTGGGGTTGGAAGTTCTCCGTCATCCGCCCTACTCACCAGACCTTGCGCCTACAGACTACTACTTTTTCCAGAATTTGGATAACTTCTTGGCGGGGAAAAATTTCAATACCCGAGAGGCAGTACAAAATGCCTTTGAAGAATTTGTTGCCTCCCGTCCAGCCGATTTCTTTAAGAAGGGCATCAATAAACTGCCACTGCGTTGGCAAAGATGCATTGATTGCATGGGTGATTACTTCGATTAATACAAATAAAAAATGCATGAAAAAAATTCGTTTAAATTTTTTCATACAAAACGGCAATTTCATAGGTAAAGACCTATTATAACAAAAAAAAAAAAAAAAAAACAAAAAAAAAAAAAAAAAATTATTACATTTCCTTCACTAATTAATCGAAACGAACTTCGATCCATCCGGGTGTCCCTTGACACCTCTCAACTTTTTTTTTTTTTTTTTTTTTTTTTCCATCTGGAATTGCTCAGGAGTCTGGATACATGAGATTTAAACATAGCTGGTGAAATGCGGGTGTTTTATAGGTGCACCTCTGCTTTAGGGGAACACAGGCCTGATATTATATAAATGACTAGCCTTTGCCAGCGGCTTCGCTTGCGTGGATGTCGTAAAATATCCTACGGGACCGTACTACCGGAAATTCCTTCCTTATTCCTTGTCTACATTATAAAGGGAGCCTTTGTGCAAAATTTCAGCTTTCTAGGTTCAAGGGTTTGGAATGGGTGTTGATGAGTCAGTCAATCAGTCAGTCAGTCAGGACTTCCCTTTTTATTTATATAGATGTATGTAATATCTCGCATCTCGAGGAGCTCGTGGCTAAGTAATAACAGCCGCACGGGTCGTTCAATCAGGTTAAGCTACGCTTGCCGGAGTTGGTCCGTGGATGGGTGACCATCTTTACATACCGAGACTCCTCCGTGCCTCGGAAAGCACATTAAGCCGTTGGTCCCGGCTGTCATTCGTTGATCTTTGACAGTCGTTAGGGGTCAGAAGCCCGAAAGAATGACAACCAGTCTTACCAAGGTGTATCGTATTACCCAGTAACTGGGTTGTGCAGGTCAGATAGGCAGTCGATCCACATAAAATACTGGTATTCAGCTGCATCCGGTTAGACTGGAAGCCGACCCCAAAACAGTTGGGAAAAGGCTAGGCAGATAGTGATGATGTAATATCTCGCATGTATCTGTAAAATTTCTGAGAAATTTCCAAAAAAAATTTTACTTGTACTACTGCCTTTTCCTCCACAGTGCCTCAGTAAAATTTTCACGTAATTTTCCTACAAACAAAAGGCCGTTAGGAACAAAGAAACCCGGTGAACAATGCGCAGTAGACGTGTTGACTGCAAGGGTACGACACTATTGTTTTAATCTTGTTTTTTACTGTCGAAAAACTGTAATTATCTGCCTCTGTTCTGTATGTGTCGGATAAGATTTAGGAAGTTAATTGACTTAAAAAAAATCGGGACTGGGAGTAATCTTCACCGCAGAGCAAATCGCAGTGCTCGAAATCTTCACTCCACGTCAGTGGCAACAGTGTAAGTGAGCGGAGCTGAGCGGACTTTCAAATAAAATATATGAACACGCGACCCCGAACCGGACAGAACGGAGTCGAGCCGGGCGGTCCGACCAATCAAAATGCTCGAAATCTCCACTCCGCTCCGCTCTGCTTCAGTGGAAATACTTGCCATTTTTCACTGCTCTTCGCTGCGCCCCGCCCAGCTCCTCTTCAGTGGAAACGCACTCTAAGTCTTCTTTATGACTGTTTAAAAAATGTATGGCTAGTAAAAAATAACTTTCTAAATTAAATCAAGCTTAGTCTACGGACAAAACAAGCAAACTTCAGGCAAAAATAAATTGCAATCGTTTTCAAAGCATTTTGTGTATCTACAACGCCATACAACAGGATTGACACAAGCCCTTTAATAGATTATGTCAGTCCCATACATTTTTCACTTATCCGTCATCGTTATCACTGATAACCGTCGTCCTTGATTTTTCTTTATTACAATATTTTAGTTTCATCTATCCCGGTGTCTGTCTGTCTGTAACCTAATGTTGCAAGTGAAATTTGACCCACTTCCCGGTTTCCGATAGAGCTGAAATTTTACAAGCATATGTAAATTAGATGACAGAGAGAAGTATGGAAAATTTTCAAACCCGGAGATTTGATTAAATTCTGGAGGGAGGTGGGCTGGTTGGAATAAACCCCCGACGGCCGCCATGGCCCACGCACAATGGTCCACATGAAGGACTAAGTGCGGAAACCAAATCCTATAACATAGGACATAGAAGTATGGAATAAAATGACATGTTGCGCCGACCCCAAATAGATTGGGATAAGGGCAGGAGAATGATGATGTAAATTAGATGACAATGCAATATTATTATGACATGGAGCTGATCTGATGATGGAGCCAGAAGATGGCCATGGGAACTCGGTAATAAAACGACGCAACTCTATCGAATATTTTGCTTGTTTCATTCTTCTTGACAAGGACTCTGGTCCTAGATGGTATCCAGACTAATAAAAGCATGCTTAAAAAAAAATTACTTAATACACTTGTATTCATGTAATTTGTTATCATTTATTTGTGCGTTTGTGTGCACTAATGATTTATTTATCTGATAGAATGTCACTTTGTCTAGGCCCTCTAAACATTTAAGAATATGAAATCATCAACCCTCACTGCGATAAGCAAAGACTATTATTATGGTCATCAAAAACCTAGGTCATAAAATAAGTACTAAAATAATATGCTCACAGTTTAATATGAAAGCCCGTTGTTCTATATAAAATATGACTCTTCCTCAGTACATTAACTTAATTCACAATTTATTATTATAACCCTGTGGTTTTCCCTGATCTTTGACATTTCCTTTCTCATTCGTTGCTAACACGGTTATTAAATAAAGTTACATACGGCCGTTGTGAGTTGTGACAGTATCAAATTAACCAAAAGGGCAGTTGCACGAAACCAACATTAGTTTAACCATTATATCTATGAGTTTAACGGAGAGTACATTGATGCTGTCACTTTCTTTTTGATAAAAATTGTAAGGGATGGCATGAATTTAACGTCTCAGTTAAACTATGTTAGTTTCGTGCAACTCAACGTAAGTCTAAAAGAGTACTACAGGGATCATTTGGCGCCTGAATGACATTGACAGGGGGGCGTAGTTGGTAAACATATTTTATGTAATTTTTACATAAATTGTTTTGGAAACACAAGATGGCGGCGTTACAGTCAGGCAGTCGAGACAATGCATTCTTGACATCTATCAGTTTCATAATAACGAATATGTGTTTTGCGAATGTCAAATCAAATCGTTTATTTCTGATGCATGGGTTACATACTGGTGTTCCTTGCTTATATACTTAGCAATGTTCATTCCATGATCAGCCACTAGGGCATACAAATGATTAAATGAATGAATTAACAGTTAATAACGGTACATAGTTATGATATTTAAAGTATTAAGAATAGAATTTATTATTAATGAGAATATGATTATAAAATTCCAATGATTATATATAAATTCAATTAAAATTCTTATAGTTACTTACTAGAAACTGTCCAACTGACAGGTGTCAAGAAAGCATTCGCTCGTTGACCGGACTGTAGTTTCATTTTGGCGACGCGCCGAAAGCATCTTGTAGCGTTGTATGTCCAAACAAGGCCTTCTATGCGAGTACACGCATGACTGGACGCTTCGAGGCACGTGTACTTGTTTTCGCTTCACGTGTGTCTTGATGCGCGTATAAGTTTTCTTGGCCCCGCACGAATGTGAACTTTACATTTGCTAAAACGAATATAAACATTATCTGCATTAGAATAAAGTTCACATTTTTCTTACCGTAGCAAAGTCAAAGTGCGGTTTGTAAGTGGGATTGACAAAAGCCGAGCGTAATTTTCATCACTCAAAATGAGTCGCCGAAATTATATTACATTCGTTTTCAAACGCTCGTTCAACAAACCATGACCAATCTATGGCCACATTGGCATTACGTAGGTACTAACTAAAGCTGTGGAGATTTATCATCAGAGACGGCTCTTGGCTAATTGCCTGCGAGCTGTACTAATTAACCTATTTCGTCAGTAAATAAATGTTTCACAAATAAACATTTTTAGTTAGTTATAAAATAAACATTTCCTGTTTTATATTTAGAATTCTGTAGTAGTTATTATGATAACGTCATTATTATCGCCAGTAAGCATGGCTACAGATCAAGCTACACAATTCCAGTAGGTATAAGCTGATCTTGCGTTGTATAGAATTTCCTTACAACGCAAGATCAGCTTATACTGGAAATGTATAGCTTGATCTGTAGCCGTGCGTACAACTTTACGCTTATATTTCCCGAAGAGATATTCAGAGATGTAGGTATAGTCCATTCAGTCATTTTACGTCTGATTTTGTAACACTGTCAAAAGCATAGTGATCGTTATCCTCCTTAAAATAAGGTTGCTATTAGGTGGCTGCCAGTGACAAGTCTAAAAATCACAATGATCTTTATTTTGGTTACGATAAGTTTGCTGTTAGGTTGTTGTTGTCACAGGTAAAATGACTGTTATAGGACGGCATACAGCATGGTAAGTAGGTAGGTACTCCTTTTCGACCGGTCGACAGGCGAGATTGTCCAATATTGTCCATGCGAGACTGTTAGAGGAGAATCTGCTGGCGAATTATCGCATTCATGTGTTTTAACAATGGTGTAAGGCATTTTTTTTCTTTTTTTATAATACTAGCTGATCCGACAGACGTTGTTCTGTCAAAATTTCAATAGTTCATAGGTACTTGACTATATAAATCTCATA
Source organism: Cosmia pyralina (assembly GCA_946251885.1). Taxonomy (NCBI): domain Eukaryota; kingdom Metazoa; phylum Arthropoda; class Insecta; order Lepidoptera; family Noctuidae; genus Cosmia; species Cosmia pyralina. Next base: position 2,157,032 of record OX276345.1, read on the forward strand.
AAGAAAAAACGTTCAGTTTTTCCCGAATTTGAAAATTTTCCGGGAAGCTTTTCCATTATTTCCTTATAAACCTTACTCGGACTATTACGAACATTTTAAAACCACGGACTAGAAAAAAAAGAAGGACTCCACGCCTCGCATATCGAAAGTGAAGCACAGTAAGTACCGGGACCGTTTGTACAAACACGCCTCACGCACACATTTACATCATAGTATGCCGACCGGCCGCCATTACGTCCTTCTTTTTTTTCTAGTCCGTGTTTAAAACAAAAAAAAAATGCCAAATCGGTCCAGCCGTTTTCAAGTGATGCGCTTACCAACGAACAACATTTAATTTTTATTTATATAGATATATCATAGTTGGTAAAACTTTATTCAAAATTACAATCTAGCCTATTAGCTATTAAGTTATTTAAATAAAAGGTAAACGGCTGAGGAACTATAAAATGAAGAAATCGTCCAATAACGTCTTTCTTATGCCCGGTTTCTGGAGAATTCTTAAACAGAGTTTTAATAATAGTTCTGTTTCTTATTGGAACGAAGTTCCTTATCGCGCGTTGTGAAAGGGGGCTAGACGGAAAAAATTCTCACGAAAAGTTGTAACGACACTTTTTGCTATAGTAAGCTATTGTAAGCTGTGCGACGTGCGCATGTTTCTCTGTCTGTCTCTCTCTCTCTCTCTCTTATAGAAAGCAAGCCAGATAATAGGTCTTTACCTATGAAATTGCCGTTTTGTATGAAAAAATTTAAACGTATTTTTTCATGCATTTTTTATTTGTATTAATCGAAGTAATCACCCATGCAATCAATGCATCTTTGCCAACGCAGTGGCAGTTTATTGATGCCCTTCTTAAAGAAATCAGCTGGACGGGAGGCAACAAATTCTTCAAAGGCATTTTGTACTGCCTCTCGGGTATTGAATTTTTTTCCCGCCAAGAAGTTATCCAAATTCTGGAAAAAGTAGTAGTCTGTAGGCGCAAGGTCTGGTGAGTAGGGCGGATGACGGAGAGCTTCCAACCCCAGTTCTTGCAACTTGGAGACCGTCTGCTGTGCAGTATGAGGTCGCGCGTTGTCGTGCAGGAGCAGCGGAGACGAGCGATTGACCAATGCTGGTTGGAGATGTGCCAGCTTCTCCATCATTGTGTTCAGTTCTTCACAGTACACATCTGAAGTAATGCTCACCCCGTTTGGTAAGAAGCTGTGATGAATCACACCGGCGCTAGACCACCAAACAGTGACCATCACTTTTCTAGGGGTAAGTTTTCGTTTAGGGCATTGTTTAGGTGCTGAACCAGGATCCAACCAACTTGCTGAGCGCTTGCGGTTATCAAACAGAATCCATTTTTCATCGCAGGTAACAATGCGGTTCAAAATTCCTTCATTTGTGTGTCTGTTGAGCAGTGCAAGGCACGTCTCGACGCGTACTTCGCGCTGGCGATCATTGAGTTCGTGGGGCACCCATTTGTCAAGCTTTTTTACCTTGCCAATTTGACGCAAATGGACCAATATTGTTTTGACGCTAACGTCGAAAGCTGCTGCTAATTCAGCCGTAGATTGTGTATCATCAGCTTCCACAATCGCCTTTAATTCGTCATTGTCGACCAAAGTCTTCGGACGACCGCGAGGTTCATTTTTCAGGTCGAAATTTCCAGAACGGAAGCGAGCAAACCAATAACAAGTGGTGCGTTGGTTTGTAGTGTTAGCTCTGTAAACGTCGTTGATGTTGCGTGCCGCTTGTGCCGCGTTGCTGCCACGACGGTACTCATATTCCATAATTACTCGAATTTTTAACGTATCCATGATGACGAAAAAGATTGAAATGCGATGAAAATGTAACACTAATCAATAAACAAATGACTACTTTTGGAAAAAAAAATCCATGTTTTTAAAATAAAATTAATTTGAAATTAGAATTCTTAGCCAAACAAAAATTATTTTGATTTGAAATGGCCAGTACTGCAGAACGGCAATTTCATAGGTAAAGACCTAATATAACAAAAAAAAAAAAAAAAAAAAAATTATTACAATTCCTTTACTAAGTAATCGAAAGGAACTTCGTTCCATCCGGGTGTCCCTTGACACCTCTCAACTTTTTTTATTTTATTTTTTTGTAATCTATTCCATATGTTTGGCGGTGCCGATTTGACGACAGGTGCTCATCTTTTCTTGATGTGTTGTCGTGTGTAAGATCTCTTATTATAATTACTGTATAGCCAGCCGTGAAAACCTGTAATTGGCTTCATGTTTCTTATTTCAGTATATTTATTGTTTATAAGTTAAGCTGTTGGTTTTCCACATGTTAAATAAATAAATAAATAAATAAATAAACTCTCAATAGCTATTGATTCAACAAAATTATCTATTTAAGCGAATTCCTTTGCTGTGCTCGGTTTTTTGAGGTCCTCAGATAAACCCTTTTTTTTTTTTTTTTTTTTTGTGGATGGGAAATCATCAAATGACTTCTCCCACTCTGGGCAGAGCGGGAGGGCGTGTCAGACTTTTACTGACTAAAACCCACCCATGTTCCTTCAGCTGCCCGTGCCAGGGCCACGGTATCTCTTTCGAACTACCCGCGACCCCGGCGGCATCGGCCCAATTGACCCCGTCACTGCTGACATCTCTTTGAGGCGCGCGTGGAACACAACGCGCCGTCCTGGGCCTGGTCCTTACCGGACGGCGAGCTGCCCATTACTCGTCGTCCGCAAGCCCGCGCCTACGGTGGCCGGGAATCGGCAATCGATTCCCGCCGCCCAGGGCGTCTCCTACTCGGATAAACCCTCGATAGTAAATCACTCGACTTTTAAGCTAAATTGTTGCTTAACGAAGTGTTCAGAAAAACGATATCGAACCAATAAACATTATTGAAATGGATAAACTCCGTTTAAAAACCTCAGAAACCGGCTGATTCACATGTTCTTTTTAAACTCACTATACCTACCTAAGACATGAGTGCGATAAATGCTGTAAGTCCCATTTAAAAGGGGGTTAGCCTTACCCTTTATACATTGGCAACCACATTGGAAGCAACATTTGATGTTGCGGGATGTTCTTTTGTATACTATTAACAAGTTGCCAGCAACACTTCAAAATTTTACGGTGCCGGCAACATGCCGCATTTCCAGCAACTCAAAAACATGCTAATGAAATAATGTTGCACAACCGCGTTTCTCACAAATGAGTCGCTGTCAAACTGTTGCTGCGCATCGGATCGTTTGAGGTCAGGACATATTCCGCTAAACAACTTTGCTTTTCTCATGCAAAAATCGGACTCTCCTAACTGTGAGGTGTGTGGTAAAAAAGAAGATGTACAGCATGTTTTGGTGGAATGTGTCCGATATACAAACAAAAGAATTACACTTCTTAACTCTTTGAAACTGTCGGTAATGGATGTTGGAATGTTCCATGGTATTTTAGCTAAGCCTACTTCTGAAGCGGCAAAAATATTATATACTTTTTTGTTAAATAAATAATAAATTAGATTAAGTTAAGTTCTGTGAGACTAAGATTAGTTTATTTAATTTAATAGTAAGTTATAATTTGTAAAAGCACGATGGGATTCACATCGTCGCATATGTGTACAAAAATCCCTTAAATAAATAAAGATAAAAAAAAACCGTGTTTCCCAATGAGAACGCCGCGAAGTCAAAAGATAAATCATTATTTTTCAATCAATCAAATAGACACATGAAAACACTTGTGAACGTCAAAATTTACAAGAAAATAGAATTGATTCTAGTTGCCCCTTCCACAAAGTAGTTTCGTATGGATAAGAATGGGCTAGAAACTACACAGTTATATTATATTATACGAGTATTATATAACTAGCGGGACCCGACAGACGCTGTCCTGTCTGAATGATCCTAGAACCCGACTGCAGCGCCTTCTACCGGGTCCAATTGTATTTTCAAACCATCCAGGAACCCATTGAAATATACACACAAAATTTCATCTAATTCGGTCCAACCGTTTAGGAGGAGAGATGACAAACACACGTACAGAAGAATTATGTATATTAAGATAAATCTGTCTTGTCTCATTCCCTCTTTCCACTTTTTCCAACTCCACAGTGCACAGTGCCGACGTTCGCACGGACGTAAAAATATCGCGGCGGAATTTTATCGCGCACTGGATTTTCAACTCTCGTTGTTAAACCGAGCATTGAGAATCCAACTTAACAACAACAGAGTGCATTCCAGCGCGTCGAAAAACACATTGTTAGATTTTTAACTCTATGTGTTAAGCAGAGCGTTGAAAATCCAGTGCGCGAAACACAATCGCCGCGATATTTTTACGTCCGTGCGAATGTCGACTTAATCTTTTAAAATATCTTACAATATTTTATAATATACAGGGTTATTGGTCAAAAAAATCTGCTTTTTCCTACATTTTGACGAGTTACGTCAACTAATAGAGAACAGCAGATTTTTTTTCGCAATATTTGGTTTGCTCCCATAGTAATAGTTGTTCATAATGATGAAACGTATAACCCTGTTTGATTTCTTTTAATTTATGTATCTGCTTATTGCCATCAACCAGGCACAAATCCAGACTCCAAGCATTTGTCTGTAACCAGAACCACACGAGATGTGTTTCTAAAATCATTCATTAGCATAAACACAGCACTGAATGTGTTAGGTTTAGAGATCACAAATGTTTATAGGCACTAAAGAATTAATAGCTCATTACAAACAAGTGCTATCATAACCCATTTCCAGCTTATTCTTAGGTCTTACGCATCAGAAGAGTGGTTAGTCAATAAGTCATTTTAATTGAATAGTCATCTTCATAATCATCAGTCGATCCATCAGGTTAAGCTACGCTTAGTCCACGGAAGGGTCACTATCTTTACATACCAAGACCCCTCCGTGCCTCGGACAGCACGTAGTCGTTGGTCCCGGCTGTCATTCGTAGATCTTGACAGTTGTTACGGGTACGATAGAAGCTCGCAAGTCTGACAACCAGTTATACCAATAACTGGATTGTGGAGGTTAGAAAGGCAGTCGCTCTATGTAAAATATTGCTGTTCAGCTGATCAGCTTCATCCAGTTAGACTGGAAGCCGTCCCAAGATATTTGGGAAAAGGCTAGGCAAATGATGAGTCATCATCATTTAGCTGAAAGGCGTTTGGATAAAAGTCTTTCTCATTTTATTTATGTTAATCAAAGAAATCTGATAGATCTACGTGTCAGACAGAACCAGGAGAATGGGAAAATTCAAAGTCATTTAAAAAAGGCCAAACGACGCAAATATGTGACGCTTTCTAGCGACTACATATTTGTACCGCTTGGCTTCGAAACTTTTGGTCTATGGGGTCCCAGTACAAAAAAATTTTTCAAGCAATTGTTTCCTCGATTAGTCGATGCCGCTGATGACAGGAGGGCTGGCTCATTTCTCGCACAGATAATAGCTATTGCTATTCAACGCGGAAATGCAGCCAGTGGTCTTGGCATCATGCCTCATGGACAACCACTTTTGTTAGATTTTTAAGGTTTAGTTTTAGTTTTGTATTTAATTTTACCATACATTTGTTATTTAAATAAAACTGATTACACTTTAAAAAATAAATGAGACAACTTTCGGGAAAAATAAATGAAACTCGAAATGTAATTGTGGGTATCTTTAATCTACAAGGAGCTTAGACCAAACACTTGTAAAAGAAATACCACTGTAATGGAAAAGGTGTTCCTCACATTGAGGTATTTTTTTAAATTTCAACACATACTTCAGTATTATCAACCTCTAACGGCAGATCAGTCAGAAGCTTTAGTAAAATAGCTGAGTGGATCTTCATCACCATCAGATTTTGAAGAATTTCTTGAACCACTAGCCAAATTGTCGCGGTGAGTTTTTGCTTGTTGCACGTACATTAATTCGTACTTGAAAAGTACTTCGAAAATATCCCTTTTTGCTTTTATTTGTAGGATAGGAGGAAGTTTATTTAGAATGTCTTTGACGTGCATCGAAAAAGATGCCACGTCGCTATCAGGATTTTTGTTTTGCGACTGGCTTGTGGCTGACAAACTGCGCCTTTCATCTCTCTCTTTGAAGTAATTAAGCAAACTTTCGAAGTTTGCTGTCTCTGATGTGACTCGGTGATCTTTACGATGTTCATTGACGAAGTTGGCCGAAGTTGATGCTCCGGTGATATTCTCCGTAGCATCTGTCGGGGTGTTGTTAGCCTGAAGAGAATTAGAGCTGACGAATTCTGACTCAACACTATACGCCCTATCTTGAGACTCGCCTTCATTGCTTATAGGCGACTCTTCAACGTAACTTGTCTCCATCCTTTCTTGAGCTACCCCATCCAAGAAAGTTAACAGCTTGTAAAATTGCCATTTGCTTCGAGGATGTTTGTGATCTGTTCTTGCACTTTTACATCTTTTAAATCGTGCATAGCCATCTCTGATATTTCTCCAGTGTCTCTTCAATCTGATGTAATCTGCAATTTTAATATATTCGTTATTTATTTATATAGAATACAATAGATTACTCTTTAATATACATATATTATTTACATAACAAAAAATAACAGGGCGATAGTTGGGGTTACTTGCATTAAAAATATCTCTGGGGCAGAGCCCTAACTTGATCTCTTTAAAATTTATGAGTAAAATGGCTTCTTATTTTAAAACAATAAACGGTGTTTAGTTGCTTGTTTATTTATCATCAATACAAAAGTGCTTTTATGACAGTGACAGTACTATGATTTATGAGTATTGGCACTTTTTTCGATATCTTTTTATTGTTACCTACTTATCTTTTATAATTATTATTACCAAATTTTTTTTTTTTACTGCAAATTATCCCAACTATCCCCATGTTTCGTATGATCCACGATTTTTGACCCAGCCTGTAAATGTAAAACAACCTTTGGATGGATAAACCCTTCGTTTTCAAACCCAGATCTGCGCGAGACACAATGGCTTTTTAATTGTTTCTGTAATTACCTGGCATTCGAGTGGTTAAGAGAGAAGGAGAGACAATACTGCAGATAATATGTGGTGTAACATTTACATATAAAATACATAAAACGTGAGTGGAATCCGTTTATTTTGACTCCACCTTTATTGACCAACCGCTCAATATGAAGTAATTTGGTGTTCACATAAAATTCTGTATAAAGTTGCGCGTCCACCAGCACCCTAAAATTGCATAACGCACTATCAATCAAAATCGGAATCATTTTGAAGCAAATTGCTAATCCATTGCTTCATATTTACGAAACATTTGTTTGCTCAACAACGTGAATAAGCAGAGAATATTGTTGCACTGAGATTTAATCGATTCCGATTAACGTAGTAACTCACTGTCAGTCGGAATCGGAGCGTCCGCACCGTACGGATTTGTTGCTTTGTATGGATTTCTATGGTACTGCTTGCTTACACTGGTTCGGCAAATCTGCGGCTGAGACCGTATTACCACTACCGTTTACCGTTGCGCTGATGACGTCATCCGCAGTGAACGCGCCCAGTATACCAGGTTCACGGTGTAAAGGTTTCCGAAACGATCATTTAAAAAAAAAAAAAAATATATTACTTATTACATTACTATTATTACCTACCCCCCCCCCCCTCCCCTCCTACCCTATTATTTTTACTTATTATTATTATATTACTTTTACTTATTATTTATTACTTATTTTATTATTATTTTTTTTATTATTAAATTTTTACGTGTGTTTCGATGGTAATAAGGTTGAATACTGTTTGACTGGATTTTTGTGGGAATGAAACGCGTGCTTCCTTGGTGACACCTTTAATGCGACTGAATACAATGAACATTGGTTCACATCTTTATTCCTACTATATTCAACATACCGGCCCCCAAAGGACTATCATGTCCTTTTAGCAACAAAAACTAACATACAACATTGTATTATTGACATAGGCTGGTACCGTGATCGCTAACTCAATTATACAAACATAGACTCAACTTTACGGGTTAATAAAACATCAGTACATATCTAAGTAGTTACTGTAGTCAACGATTCAACAACACAGGTAAGTATACATGTTTAAATTAAGTTAAGTTATAAGAACAGTGCAAGGTAGGGTAAGTACATTATTAGCAATATTAAGAATCATCATCATTACAGTCCACAGGTAAGTGACACAATTTAGTAATGCATCTTTTGATGACACTGTCTCCACTTTTTACACTGTAGACTCTGGTCAGGCCATCTGGTCCAGGGTGTTTTTCAATTTTCCTCCTACTCTTACGACTTCATTGGTATCGTAATAGGGGTTCAACGATTTCAAAGGGCTTTTCTTCTTTACTTCATTTCCGTTTTTTAGCTGTTGAATTTCTTCTTCAAAATCGTTGCCTTGTGCCATTTTTATACATTTATGTAGTGACTCTTCTAGTTCTTTTGACGTGATATGTTTCTCGGATTCAGAAATAACTATGTTGCTTTTATAATGTAGGAATCTTCGACAGTAGCAGATGGCTGTTAGCAGTTCCTTTAAATTATTTAAATTTTTAAATTGTTCTGTCATGTTTGCGCAATCATTGTCCATGTTGTTAACTTTTAAGTTTGTGTGTAACTCTTTGATTATTTTCTTTTCTTCATCAGTTTGTGTGTTGTCCAGTCGACTGAATTTGATTTCTTCTGTGCTCAGCCAACTTGGCCCCTTCCACCAAAAATTACATTCTTTTAATTCCTCTACTGGTAACCCTCGAGAAGCAATATCTGCGGGGTTTTCATTGGAAACCACGTGATACCATTGCTTGCAGTTTATATTGTCCAATATCTCCACCACCCGGTTCGCCACAAATGTCTTCCACCTAGAGGGTTCGCCAGACAACCATGCCAAGACAATTGACGAATCCGTCCAAGCGAAGATCTGTGATTTTGGTATTTTCATTGCTCTGCCTACATGATTTAATAATTGTGACAACAGTAGGGCTCCACACAATTCGAGTCGGGGAATAGAAATAGTTTTTAATGGAGCAACTCGTGTTCTAGCTGCCATCAGATTGGTATGAATTTCACCGTTGGGGCAAGTTACTCTCACGTACACAACCGCTGCGTAAGCACGTGATGATGCATCGCTGAATCCATGCAACTGAATGCATTCTTTATTTTCAGCTGTTGTGTGTATCCATCTATCAACACAAATGTCGTTAATATGCTCAAAATCAGATCTTATGTGTAACCATTCATTTTCTAAGTCCTGACTGATTTTGTCATCCCAGCTGATTCGTTCCAGCCAGAGTTTTTTCATTAGTAACTTAGCTGTAATTATGCTTGGGGACAACCAACCCAGAGGGTCATATAATTTTTGCACATCTGAGAAAATGCTTCGTTTTGTTGTATCACCTTCTACAGTTTTCAAGGTAAATTTATATTCAAATTTGTTTGTTTTCAGGTTCCAAAGGATTCCCAGCGCCTTCACCGTTCCAGCGATATTCAAATCAAGGAGGACTGCATTTTGAGATCTCTCGTCTGGTGGTATGGATTGTATGAAGTCCACATTGTTTGACGACCATTTCTTTAATACGAAACCGCCCCTTTTCATTAACTCTTTCAGTTGGCGACTGGCTTCAATAGCCGTTTCTAGCGTGTCCGCTCCAGACAAGACATCGTCGACGTAAAAATCTGATATCATTTGCGCAGCGATAGGATAATTTTGACCCTCATCATTTGCCAGCTGAAGTAAGGTTCTGCACGCTAAGTAGGGTGCTGGAGCTGTGCCAAACGTTACGGTAAGTAAACGGTAATCTTTCACAGGTTCGGACGGGTCTTTTCTCCACAGGATACGTTGAAAATCCGTTTGTGTTTTGGACAGCCTTACCATTCTGTACATTTTTTCAATGTCGGCTACAAAGCAAACGGCGTGCATCCTCCATCGTGTTATAATGCTGCGAAGGTCATCTTGAATTATAGGTCCAACTAGTAATTCGGCATTAAGTGAGATGTTATTGGAACCTTTGCAGGAAGCATCGTAGACCACTCTAGTTTTGGTAGTCTCTTTGTCACTTCGGACAACTGCGTGGTGAGGTAAGTATACAGCTTTCTTTGTGTTCAATTCTTCTGTAGGTACTTCTTCCAGGTGATTTAGCATTCTGTAATCTTCTATAACTTTCTCATATGCCTCCTTTAAGTCTGGTTGTTTTGTAAATTTTCTTTCTAATTGTAACAATCGACGCATTGCTATTTCTCGTGTATTACCGTCTGGTGATTTAGGGTTTTGTGTTTTGAAAGGTAAGGTAACTACGTATCTACCTTCTTCATTCCTTGTAAATGTTCTTTTGTAAATATCTTCACATAACTGCTCTTCTTGTGTGTATTTTCTTTTCGTTTCAGTATCTATTTCCCAGAGTGATTTTAAAATATTATCCATATCGACTTGATGGTGCATAACAAGAAAAGAGTTGTCTTCATCTTTGTTTTGTATTTCTCCGAATAAAATCCAACCCAGGCTGGTTCGTTGTGCGCATGGTGTGCCTGGTGGACCTTTGATTAGCTCTGGTTGCAGAATGTCTGCATATTCTCTCACTCCTAGCAGAAGATCGATCGACCCTGGTAAATGGTAAGTCGGATCTGCCAGGTTTAGACATTGCAGGTGCTTAACATCATTGTATACAGCGAGCTTTGGTAACTTAGTGGTCAACTGTTTATTCATCACATAGGCTTGTATGTTAAGACAGAAGTTGTCTTCTACTCTTGATAGAACCTGTAGCTGAACCACTTGCTTGACATCTGTTTTAGTAGATCCCACTCCGATCACGCTGCCTCTCGCTGACTGCCTTTTGAGTTTCAGAAGCTGAGCCGCCTTCTCACTAATGAAACATGCTTGCGATCCTTGATCAATAAGCGCTCTTAGTACAATGGTGTGTCCTTCTTCATTCTCACATTTCACCATTGCAGTTGCTAACAGCGCCGTCACCTTTCTATTGCTATATTGTGCCGCCATTGTAACTGTTGTGTTTTCTTCTATGGTGTGATTCACAGACACACTTGACGTTGTAGTAGCTGTAGTGACTGTTTCATTCACTGTTTTTGAGACGTCTTCTTTTTTCTCGTGAAGAAGAGAATGATGTCGCTTGTTACAGATGCGGCAGTTAATAGGGACTCGGCATCTGAACACTGCGTGGCCTGGCAACAAACAATTATAGCACAATCTCTTTTGCTTCACATATTCATTCCTGTCTTTGACATTCATGTCCGTAAACTGTTTACAATGACACAATGTATGTTGTTCTTCGCACTTAAGACACGTTTTTTCAGCTGACGTAGTAGCAGTGGCAGCAAATGATTTTTCTTTTAGTTTTTCACGTGCAGGTGCAGCTATAGCTGATGACACAAGCTCAAGTGTACGGAACTTCGACTCGAGGAACTTCTTCAGGCTCTCCCATGAAGGTAACTCCTCTGAATTTTCTTGATATGAATACTCCTCCCAGTCTTTGTGAGTTTCTTGGTCCATTTTTTGTACAACAAGAAATATTATCATAGGATCCCAAAACTCCGTGGAAACTGTCATATTATTGAGGTTATTAATGCACTCGTGAGTTGTGTCTAACAATGATTTTAATTGACTGGAACTCTGTGTATTTATTTTTCTTTGATTAAACAAGCGTTTAATAACCGCGTTCACTATGAGTCGTTTGTTTCCATACCTTTGTTTTAGTGCGGTCCAGGCTTGCGAGTAATTGCTTTCCGTTATCTGAACGTGTTTCAATAGCACCTCTGCTTCGCCACCAATGCTTGACTTTAAGTAGTGTAGTTTTTGTACGTCACTTATTGAAGTATTTTTGTGAACTAATGACGTAAATAAATCGTGAAAAGAGGACCATTCTTCGTACCGTCCCGTAAATTTTGGCAGTTCAATGTTCGGCAATCTAAGTTGTGATGTAAATGTTCCCGACGATTCATATGCACCTGAACTACATGACTGGCTGCCGGACGAAGTTTGTAAACACAAGTCTTTCAAATCCGCTTGCATAGTTAAGTAAAGATCTTCGCATAAATAGTAATCTTCGTTCACAAAATAGCTCATAGAATTACGTTTTTCGCGTGTCGTACATTTTATTAGTTCTTGATGGGTAGATGTAAAATTATTCCAATATTCTTCTAAACATTTCAATCTTGTTTCAATATATCCTCGCGTCAATCTCTGCTTAGGACATTTCTTCAAGTTGATTTGTGTTTTTTGTAACAACTTCTTAACTTCTTCTAATACTTCTAGTAATTGTTCTGGCTGAGACATCTTTTATAAACACAGCGCGTTCACTGTATAACTATAAACACAAATAACTTAATCTTTTTCAAAACAACGTGATGTTACGATGCGTAGATTCGTTTGTAATAATATTGTAAATATTATATAACTTGCACAAAAATCTTCAAACTCTGCTAATGACGATGACGGTCCGGCGGCGCTCGCTTCTTATCTAAGGAATGCGATGTCTATTGTTCTCGGCGCTCGAACACGATCACTGCGGTGCACTATGATCCGGCTCGTTTTCGACCATGTTTCGATGGTAATAAGGTTGAATACTGTTTGACTGGATTTTTGTGGGAATGAAACGCGTGCTTCCTTGGTGACACCTTTAATGCGACTGAATACAATGAACATTGGTTCACATCTTTATTCCTACTATATTCAACAACGTGATTGATGCACATTGATGCGCAAATTGATCGTCTACCAAGTACAATTGAAACAATTGACAATGTTACTTCAATAGAAATGGGAATGATATGGACGGGGGGAACGGTATTTTTTTTTACATTTTTCATCAAAGTCAAAAACTATGCGGCCTAAAAAAAGAAAAAAAATGTTTGTGAATGTGCAAACAGCGTTCTTTCATATAATACCCAACATGCCCTAGTAGCCTCACTTCGAATATTTAAGACCACCTTTCAGTCCCTGTAGCAAAACAAAAAAAAAAAAATATTCCTTTCTTATTTGCAAAATACATAGTTGGGCAAACGTCATCTAAAACTGTTCCAAATTTCAAGTTGATAGCATTATTAGTTTTTGAGATATCCAGCTGTGACAGACGGACAGACAGACAGACAGACTGAGTCGCACCATTAGGGTTCCTTTTTACTATTTTGGCACGGAACCCTAAAATCAGTGTTTCCACTTTTAGGGATTTCTTCCTTAGAAATCCCTAAAAGTGGAAACACTGGTTGATATTGCCGATGCAAAATCTGAATGCAGTGGACGCACTGCATTCAGATTGACTGACCGACCCCTTGACAATTCAAAAGTGCCTGTAATTGGTTTAATTGAAATAAATGCTTTGAGTTTTGAGTTTGAGTTTGCACCCTATCGGCATTTTGTAAATTATGCAAACGTACGTTGCGTACGCTCCGATTCCGACCCAGTAGACGCGTCATTTGTATTCTTTGTTTTTAATACAAGTTTGATGCTTTGTATCAGGTCATGTTTCTTTTTCTTTTTTTATAAATAGATACATAGAATTTGTAGTTTTTCTCTATAATAAACTAAAAACCTTACAAAAATAGGAAATTGTTTATGCTCTAAAACTATGCTTTGTGTGACGTCCGCTTAATATGACGTGTATCACATCCCTTCGATGTCATTATAAGCGGATTCTACTGTACATATTCTCAAAAATGTTATACCTACAATAATAATCGTGAAACAATAGCAACAAACATTGTTTTTAGGGTTCCGTACCTCAACAGAAAAAAAACATGGGATAAATTCATCCCATCTATGGAACCCTTCATTGTGCGTGGTCCGACACTTGGCGGGTTTCTTACTATCAATCTGCCTAGCCTTTTCCCAACTATGTTGGGGTCAGCTTCCAGTCTAACCAGATGCAGCTGAATACCAGTATTTTACATGGAGCGACTGCCTATCCGACGTCCACAACCCAGGAACTGGGTAATACGATACCCCTTGGTAAGACTGGTTGTCAGACTCGGGCTTCTGACGACCCGTAAGGACTGTCAAAGATCCACGAATGACAGCCGGGACCAACGGCTTAACGTGCTTTCCGAGGCACGGAGGAGTCTCGGTATGTAAAGATGGTCACCCATCCACGGACCAACGCCGGCAAGCGTAGCTTAACCTGATGGATCGACCCGTACGGCTGTTGTTACTTAGCCACGAGCTCTTTCGGGTCTCTTACTATCACAGCTTTTATTAGTGCGGTAGAAGAGCACAAAGATACTGTTAATTTCAACATAAAGAACTTGCTTGCTGGAACCAGCAGACCAGCTACAGGAGAGATGGATAAGAGACGTAAACAGTGTGTAAAATAACCGGCCAAGTGCGAGTCGAACGCGCACACTAAGGGTTCCATACCATATTTATGTTTAATAATCGCAAAGATAACTTTGTATTTCATAATGTTACTGTGAGTTACAAGGTTATTTTTTGCAGTTGCTGAAATCGCGGATTGCGGATAAATTAAACTAGGTAGCATAAATTAATAATTTATGCGGTTTATTTTAAGTTATTTCTAGTTTAATACTTGTTTGTAATTATATAAGTAAGTATAGTATTTTTATGTAGGTAACGATAATTAATTACTTACTTACATAAATAAGTAAGTAAGTAAGTACCTACTTACTTATACAATATTCTATAAGTAAAGATAAATTAAATTCATTACGTTGCTTAATACATATAGTATCGGTTTAAGTACAGTCAGGGAATTTATTTGTTAAGTAAATTGATACCTTAGGTACGTCAATTCGCTGTGTTATATCCATTTCATACTACTGTCAATGTCAGGATGCCGCCGCAAATGGAGGTCAGGATGACAGTTGTGATTTAATTTTGAACACACGGACAATTAATTTAAGTTGGTAAGTAAAGTGGGTGAGCAATTTGCATAACAATTAATTCCCTGACTTAGCAATGATTCAATGCAATGTTTCAATGCAATGTTTCCATTTCACATAAGTACCTAATCATTAAACTCTTATCATAATATTACTATACCTACTATAAAATTATAATCTCGGATCGTATTACAAGGTATCGTAAAATAACACGTAACGTATGAGTGTGTAATTTTTGCACACACACACGAGCGCGCGTACACACACACAAGTTCACACAACCGACCGACGACGCGACGCGACGCCGCGCGCCGACGCGGCGACGCTGACGATCAAAATGTTGGAGACGAAATAAATAGTTTCGTAAAAAAAATAATACTTGCCACTTTTATTAAGTTCTTTACTTATGTCCTTCCAAATATTGTCCTTTAAATGTAGCTCTTTAAAGTCAACGTGTTTAGTGTCATATAAAATAGGAAACTGTGACACTAATTGTATAAATTTTTCGTCTTCTTCTGGCGTAAACACTTCCATTTTGCTTGCGACACGCGTCAGTACTGAGCAGGTCAAGGCAGTGTCGTCGACCGCACTGCGGCAGCTGCGCTGACTAATAGTGCCGTCTCACTCGCACTTCGCAGACTGGAGTAATGAGTGAGCGAGAATAGCGCCGCCATTTTGAATTGGTTTCTCATGGCATGAACTGTCGCGCCGCGCGGGTTGTGGTTGCGAACGCGGTCCGCGTCGGCGACCACAGAATATAAGGGCAAGATTCACAGACCCCACATTAACTTTGCTAAAGCGTCGCAAACAAATGTCGACATTATTCGTATTGTGTTATAACTTATAATGATCTTATTCAAATAAAACGCTTGTTCAGAATCGCAATATCGCCTATTATGAACATTATACGCATCATAGGAATAAGATTCAAATTCATACCTTAAAATCAAAGTACGATAGCTGTGGCTTTGCCCTTACTACGCACGGCTACATATCAAGCTATACTTTTCCAGTATAAGCTGATCTCGCATTGTATAGGATTTCCTTACAATAAGAGGTTAGTGTAATCTGGAAATGTATAGCTTGATGTTTAGCCGTATGTACTAAGTAGTTCATACTTTTTTTTTGTGTAAGTCATCTCGTAGTTGACCATCAGAGGTCGAGAGTCGAGACTACTTAACCAGACAATCCTGTGGGCGCCAAAATCGGATTCAAAGCCTCCAGCCAGGGCATAAAACTAACTTATAAACTAAGCGACTGTACACTAAGGGCACCCTCTGTGGGGTATGAACCTCGTCTAAGGGCCGGTTTCTTGATCCGTAACTACCTAGGCCTAGGTGGTTGAATTTTGGCAAAATGTGAAAGAACATGTATGAGTTAACATGAATGTATTCGTGTTAACTCATTGTTGGAGCTTCAGTGTTTTAATTGGTATAAACTGTATTTTTACAATAAAATATGCGGAGCGTACAAGTTCACGACAGTGTTGAAAAATTTATTGATAATCTATCTAAATGACGGTGTAAGTAAAAATAAAAAGTCCATACGGAGTGCCTGGCTCTTTAGATTAGCAACACGCACTAAACGTCGCGTCGTCACAAAGTTTACACAGGCGTAAACACTCATTCTTGTTAAAAAATGGTCTGTGGAATTTTGGCTTACATTTAGCTAAATTTTAACCATTGGTTGAGTTAAATACGGATCAAGAAGTCGGCCCTTAATGCGTCGCTGGGGGGAGGACAGCAAAGAGGGACAGGCTGGATCATATATGGATAATTATTATTACTTAATTGAGGAATTTAAAGCTACAGACTCAGCTACGCCACCAGCTGACACTTCTTCATCGAGTAACGGTTGCGGGGGGGCGGGGAGGAATTACGAGGGGGTCGTCGTCGCGATGGACCTCGGCGGCTAGGTCGGAATGTAGATTTGTGTTTGTGTTTGTAAACTGTACTGGTGGCCCTACTTTTCTCCTGGAGGAGGGTTATGGGGGGGTCAACGGGGTCGGTGAGAATATGCCTTGGACGGCGGACTTTACAGATTTTAGAAGGGATATAGCTAGCTGATTCGACAACCAGAGGTTTGCGATGTTTCGCGGCGGTATCGAAAAAACGCTTGGAATTGCGTATCGTATTTTTACAATGCCGCTTCTGCGCCGCTGTTGTCTGTCGGAGACATGTCAACGTCAAAAAAATTTTTTTTTTCAATATGCCCCTTAAGCAAAGTCGACAGAAAAAATTGTAGACCAACCATTTTATTAATTACCTACCATTTAACATATTCTGTGGTTGGGCATCAATAAAGTCTGAATCTGAAGGAGTACTTTCGGTAAATGTTTTCTGCAATTAAATTTTTTAAAACTGCCTCTGAAATTTCGTAGAATTTAATCTTCATTTTCTCCTTTGATTTCTCTGCTGTCTTTCCAGACAATTTATTTATTTGTACGAGTTTTTTATCTTCTATCCTGTTTTTATACCTCTTCTTCTCATACTCTTTGTGAGCGTTTCCGGATTCAACTTTATTTTATCCCTTCTGGCGTTCTCAGCTGCTCGTTTCTTCGCTAGTAACTCATCTCTGGTCAGTTTTTTGGTCCTTGCCATAAGATAATTTTCCTTTTAAGGCGACGACAGCCGACTTTTAATGATTTAAAACTGAAGATCACGTCTAAACGAATATTGTTACTGATTTGGAAAAATTATCGGTTAAATTAGAGTATTTTTTTAATAACTTAATATGAGAACCACTGCAGTTGGTAACCTGTCACTTTTTTAGAGTAGCTATTTTTTTTGGGTATAATAGACGCTTTTTAGTGTTTATTTGAAAACCCCAAACTGCGCAAAACCATAGGCAGCGAGAAAAAAAATGAAACGTAGTTTTTTATAGTAGCTGTTTTTTTTTTGGATAGAATATACCCTTTTTAGTTTATATTTGAAAACACCAGTGTGCAAAACCACAGGCGCCGAGAAAAAGAAATCTGCGATTCTCTAAAAGTCGCTATGAAGTTAAGTTAAGAAACGCATCTTCTCCGGATCTACGGGAAGTGCAGCCTCTTCACCCTTGATAAGGTACAAGCACCTATGCTCGCCTCCGCAGCCTCGACTTACTGGATATTACAGCGGGCGGAGGCTGCCTTCCTGCGCGTCTCTGGCTCTAAAACAACACTCTGGATAGGGCTACCACGTGGAGTCAGGGTTCGCTGACTAGGTTCTGTGTCAGTTTTTGAACCTAATCTATCCTAAAACGGCTGGTACCTATTTATCGTACTGATTTAAAAAATAACAGCAGTAAGTGAAATTGTTGTAGGTACCTACCTACCTTATAGGCAAAAGTCCATGTTAGTACCATAAATCCTCGAAAAACTCTAAAAAGCTTTTTTTAAAAAATATTTCAATTAAACCAATTATTGGCACTTTTGAACTGTCAGTCGGTCAGTTAGTCAGAAAATTGAAGGTAGTTGCCCAGTTCCAAAACGCACACACAATCACAATGGAGAAGAACGGGTAAGAAACTCCACGGACACTCTTTTAAATCAAAATAAGTGATACAACATCCTGGGTACATTATTTTTGTAGCTTCTACATGTGAGAAAAATGTAAAAAAAAAATACTTAAAAACAATTTAAAAAAGCAGCTATGAGATGACCAGTCTGAACTGGTGGCGCCCGTTCGCGAACATGACGCGTGGATCAGCACCATCCAGCTCAACCATTTTATATTTTTGCACTGCTGAGCAAAGACCTCCGCCAAATCCTTTTAAAAAACCTTTTCCAGGGCCACCTGGATCCAACCCTTGCGGTACGCATCTAGGTCGTCTCGCCATCTCTTCCTGGGTTAGCCTCGGCGGCGTCATCCATCCTCAAGCACCCGCCGTGTGTGCTTAGAAAGCTTAAGATGTATTAATTATTTGTCCGGACATCAAAATTGCATATTTCTCAGGAATTACCCAGGTACCATAAGGGTCAGTTCAGACTAAACGGAAAAATCCTCGTGCAATTTACTGGCCGCATTGAAAATAGGACTGTATTACCATAGTCAAAAGTATAAAATTGTATGAACACAGTCGGCTCGCGCGAGCCATTCATACAATTTTATACTTTATGGTATGGTAATACGGTCCCATTTTCAATGGAGCCTGTAAATTGCGCGAGAAAGTTTCCGTTTTGTCTGAACTGACGATATCCATGCAGAAAGCTACTTCTTCATTCGTTAGTTTTGTCGCCTGAATTTCTAATTTGTTTTCACAATAATTGTTCTCTGCTATTTATGATGTAAATAGGTAGGTACACATAAAGCTTGAATAGTCTTAAAACGCCAAAGGCTTAATGCTGACTCGTCAAAGAAAACCTCGCTTTGATTTGAACAAAAGGTCGAGTGATTTACGCGGCATTCGTAAAAATGCTCTTTCCTTGTTTATTTTGAAACGTCAGACAAGGATAGAGATATTCCGGTTACGCGGAATGTAAGGAGGAAGTTTCATTTATGCGATCATAGTTTTTTTGTGTTATTGTCACAATAGCTTCTGGGGCCGTACTATGACGTGTTAATACTATCATGGTTCCGTTGTGAACAAAGGATGGTGGATGGTGCAATCGGTCGTATATAGCTCCGTCTCTCTCTCACACTGGAACCATGACGGCCTAAAACACGTCATAGTAAGCCCCCCGTTATGTAACCATCTTACTTACCTACAATGCCTAGAGCCGTGCGTGAATAATGTCAAAATATTATTTAATATAATTATTTAACTTATTGAATAGTTATTTTTGAAGTAATAAACTTGTTTCTTTTATCTAAAAAAGCATGAATGTTTAAAATAACTACGAGAGGTAATACTTTTGCATGTTCCACTTTTATGTTTTCTCAGCAGATACAATAAGAATTTAACTTAAGCAATTAATGACGTTAACACCTCAGATTTATGATCAACACCATGGGTACCTTTGTTCTCTTAATAGTCCCATATAAACATCTTATCATGCTTAATTTAAATAAACCTACTGCACCAGATACACGCTAAATGTGTATTAAACTTATGCCAAAAATAGTTTCATTGCGATTGTGAGCATTTCAATGCATATTCGCAAGGTATTTTGTCCGTCGTGCTCGCGTAAAACAAACCGTGGCTTTAGTAATGGTACAGTAATGTGCTAAAAGCCGTCGCCGCTAGAATTCTCTCATTTCCGCTCACGTTACTCATGCTTGAGTTTTATGTCCTTTTTTAGAGCGTTCACTTTTAAGTCAGAAGTCAAGACGCATTTAGTTTAGGCACAGATAATATAAACGGTTTAGGTATTATAGTTGAATATTTAGTAAAAGTGTGAGGAGTCATTCTGTATTATTAGAAGGGATTGAGATTGTCAATAAGAGGGTGTTTATTATTATAGTTTATAATGATTATTAATTATCGATTTGATTTCTTCACTCGCTGTCTTTTTAACCGACTTAAAAAAGGAGGAGGTTCTCAATTCGTCGGAACCTTTTTTTATTTTTTTTTTATGTATGTTCCCCGATTAGGTACTCAAAGATGGCTGGACCGATTTGGATTTTTTTTGTTTTATTAGAGAGGGTAAACATCACAGTTGGTCCCATATAAAATTGATTAACTTTGCTTTGGGAGTTTTTGAGTTAGCTTCAATAATACGTATTTTTTCCTCACTTATAAATGGATGATGTTCTAGTTTGTTTTGCAGGTAGTGGTATTACAATTTGGGTGGGGTAGGTACACAACTAAAAAGGGAAAAATAAAAACTTTTATACAAAAAAATACAACCGACTTCCAAAAACAACACTACAAAGTGAAAAATAACTTTAATTTCGGAAGTCGGTGGCAAAAAACGAAAATACATTTAGCTAGACACCGACTTTCGAAATTAAAGTTATTTTTCACTTTGTAGTGTTGTTTTTGGAAGTCGGTTGTATTTTTTTGTAAAAAAGTTTTTTTTAGCCCCAGATAAAAGTTTTTTTTTTACCTATGTAACTGCCTAGGTATTGATAATGATACTTTGTATGAGCAAGCCAAGGGGCCAAGTCACGTGCCAACTTTTTTATTTAAATGAAAAACATGCTTAATTGAAAATAATTAAGTATTTATTATTTCTCGAGTTTTTAAGGCTGCTGAAGTAAGAAACGTTTTAATAAGTACCACTGAACTTTTTTTTTATTTTAGTTTTTCTTTATTGATAAGCTACCCTTTATTTTTTGTGCTATGTGTATTAAATTATTATTAATTTATACTACAATAAATACATAGACATTCGAAATTCTTGCAGCAGGTCCACAAACAGTTATTATTATGATTTGATTACACTGCCATCTATGAACGGAACGTAGGACTACTTAAGTTGCCATCTTCAGTTTCTGATTCAGGGTAAATACACGACATTCCGCTGGCATCTTTTCACCAACGACA
This sequence comes from Cosmia pyralina, assembly GCA_946251885.1. NCBI lineage: Eukaryota > Metazoa > Arthropoda > Insecta > Lepidoptera > Noctuidae > Cosmia > Cosmia pyralina. The sequence goes on from OX276345.1 coordinate 2,178,207, forward strand.
AAAGTTCACCAAACTCTAACTAGATGGCGGTATAAGTATCATAATTAGAATTCGAAGTTTTTGATTGTGATTTCAATTAATGAATAATAAAATTATCGGCTAAAACACTATTTTTAATCACTATTTTAAAGTTACTTTTGGCATGGAAATACTTCAATAATTAATGAAATAATTTACCTACATTTCCGCATTGTATTCAAAACTTCAAAACTTTGATGACATTACTCTGTATAAAAATGATGTTGCTTTTTTCACAGACTCGCTTAGTTGCTTGCAAGCTTTGGAGCAGAATCCTTTTAAGAATAAACTACATAGTCCAATCTTGCTTCAAATCAAAAATTCTCTTTCCGCTTGTGTCAGGAATCACAAAACCGTACACTTGGTTTGGATTCCAAGCCATTGTGGCATAAGAGGAAATGATTATGTTGATGCTATTGCTAAAGATGCTGTTACGTCCCAAGCCGTTGATCTTAAACATTTTCAATGTCAGGGCTACGATTTGCTGAGCCTTCCTAGAAAGAGCTTGCTATCCTCATGGCAGGTACAGTGGCAAAATTCATGTAAATGTAAAGGGGCTTTTTATCACGCAATACAGCCTAATGTTACACCCAAGCCTTATAAAAAAATATCCAAGAAAGTAATATCTATTCTTTGCCGTCTCCGTATAGGTCATTGTTGTTCTCCGGTTTTTCTTCTCAAAATCCGGGTCAGAGACACATCGCTCTGCGAATGTGGGTTCGATGAAGGTACTTTGGAGCACATCTTTTTTAACTGCTCCAATAATAACCCAGCCCACGACTTGTATAGCTATCTCCCTAAATTAAAGATCCCTGTCCCAACTTTCCATCCTTACTAACACATTCTTCCCCAAAGCTCCTTCAAGCTTTAATGTTTTACCGTGTCAATTGACATCAAACTATGATGATTTTTGTGCGGTTTATGGTCGTCTATGTCAATGTCTATGTACATATTTATTTAACTAACAATATTCTTTATCTGTTTGTTTCAGTGTACTAACACTTGTCAACAAGTTTCACATTAAATTCAATTATTAATCAATTAGTATTGGATTTGGGTTTCTAGTTTTTTTTTTTTTCTTTCTACACGTTTTCTCACAACACACCTGACATTGGCAGAATTGGCACCATGGCCATAGAGAAAAATAGAATAGAATAGAATAGATGTTGCTTTTTGGTCGATTTATTTTTCAATGTATTGTAATTTATAGTAGATACCTACTTATTATGTAAGTAACTCAACTTTAACATACGAATAAAATATTGTCTACGATCAACAGAAATGAATAAATGGATAAACTAGGTATATGTATATGATAAACATGCAACTGAAAGAACATGGGTGGGATTCAGTCAGTAAAAGTCTAACACCATCCAGAGCGGGAGAAGTCATTTTGATGATTTCCCATCAAAAAAAAAAAGGTTTATACAGTCAGCAAACAAAAGTCGATTAATAATCGCAGTTTTTTAATCCGAAATATTTAATTCAAATCGAAACGGAAGTCCTTAAAATTTTAAGAATATTAACTCTAAAACTTAACTTAGCAAATTATCGAATCATTTTGTGTTAATTTAGATGATGTCAAAAAGTAACAGTGTTAACCGACTTCTGTTGCTGACCTTACCTTCAGCTTGAATTCTAAATCCAGTCATTGACCTGCCTACTTACAAATAAACGTAAAAAACGTGTTTTTTATCATTACACAAATATAGATTACCTACCAGTGAAAATATTGTGAAAGGCAACAATCCTTAACATTAGTTAGAAACGGGAAAAGGTTAGACAGGATTGATTTGTGGAAAGGCTCCTTTGATCTTTGCAACGATTACATTTAGCAGCGCTAAAAAATAAACCCAACTACTCCTCAATAACAAACCTTATGCTGAAATACTCAAGGTTGAAATCCCCAAAGCCAAATTAAGGTACGTACAATTACCTAACTATACTTTTTTTCCCTTCTCATCCACTCAGAGGGGAGATTATCAAATAAACAAAGATTAGCTTTTTTACAGTGAGAATTTTGTTTATTTGGTTCAGGATACGCTTTTATCATTAACAACGAGGATCAAACAGAACGGGTACATTACATTTACCTACCCCTTGTAAATGAAATGTACCCGTTCTGTTTGATCCTGTTCACACAACAATGTAGTGTGAATCTGTGGACTCTATGGTCACTGGCTATTGTCCTTCTGTCTATCTATTTAGCCCGTAATGTCCCACAGCTGGGCTAAGGCCTCCCTTTTCCTTTTCCTCACACGTCTGTCCACTGCCATTGCGCGGGCCAGTCCTTTTGGTAGGAACGCATTACATCCAAGATTTATAATAAATTGCCCTGTTGTATTACAGACATTGACAACCTCCACCTATTTAAGCGGAAGCTAAAGGAATTTGTAACTGATAAGGTGTATTATAGTGTGAAGGAATATCTACTAGGGAATCCTTAAGGCCAGTAATATTACAGATTTGCAATAATAGTAATCAATGACATTTGAAACTGACAACTATTATTTATCTATGACTTTTGTTTATTTTATTGACATTCCATTATTTAATTTATTGACATTTGATTAGTTATTGACGGATACCTACTCCTTGATATTGGCAAATTAAATGTGATGCCTAAGGTAATGTTTTTCGAATTTATTATTATTCAGTAAATTTTTTTAAATATTATTTGTTTCTTATTTTTTTTAAGTATTTGTAAATTTTGCATTCCCATGTAACGGCAGAGCATGGAGTACCTACATTCTCAAACATGTATAACATCTAATCCATTTAATACCCGTTTGCGAAAAAAAAAAATATTTGATTTGATTTGGAACCAAGTTCGTCCTTCCAACTTCGTCTTGTTCACACGGTTACACATCAAGCTATACATTTCCAGTTTTCACTGACCTCTCATTGTAAGGAAATCCTATACAATGCGAGATCAGCTTATACTGGAAATGATCAGCTTATAGCTTAATCTATAGCCGTGCGTTCTTGTTGTAGTCAATGATATTATAAGTAAAAAATAATAAACCAAATAAAACTTAATGGGTTCCGCCTGCCATACTTTGAATTTGTACCAGAACTGACCCTTTCTCTGATCGTTTTTTTTCGCAACAATGAAGCCTCTTGTAAGCGCTATAACTCGAAGTGGCAACCACTGAGAGCAGGCAGACCGACATCATTCACATTAGGGGACTACTCTACAACCCATTAAAAATAAATCTAACCGTATCCATGATCGTTATGAAAAATCCCGTCACCTCTTAGACTAGTCGAAAATGTATAGGAACCCGGTGTCTCCAGTTTGTCCCTACCACTCATCACAACCACACATCTAGTTCAGTAAAAGCAATCGACGAGGTCACGCACACAGGAGCCATAGCCATTAGCCATTCATAAATCAGAACTACACAATCAATTATAAACATTATCTCATCAAACACAGCGTACATTTTACTATGCTCGTTTCCATGATAAAAATCAAACGAATAGAAAACTTGACTTTTCTACTGCCTCAAATTTTATGCAATAGCTCAATATTTGGTTCCGAACTCCGTTCGTCTAGTGAATAACATAAAAATAAATGGGTCAGTTTTACTGCAACGCATTCATTGAAGCGGTCGATCGGTCAAACGCTGACACTAAATCAGGAATATCTGCAAAGCCTGCATATTTCTTGTATGGTACGGGTACACTGGAGTTGTCTGTTGATAGATACATACTTTATGGGAATATTTGAACGTATTTCTCGATTTCCATATGGATTTGATGATCACAGGATGGATTTATTAGTAGGTGGGGCGATTTTACCGAGAAATGTACAATAGGCCAAAAATAGCTGGTGAAACCAGGGGCGTAGCTATCACCGTATCAGCCGTATCAATGATACGGGGCCCCCAAGCTGCAGCGCCCCTCCACGTAAGTAACCTTAGCTGTAAATATGAGTATTTGTTCCGATAGCAGCGTGGTATCGGAACTGAGCGGGCGGTTGAAATGAATGGGTAGTATGGGAGAACAATTTTTCAACTACAAAGTTAAGTTTGTTCTTGGGATAAATTAATTCATCCCGACTACGGAACCTTTCATTGTGCGTAGTGTGATACGCACTTGGTCGGATTATATATAAATATTTTTAGATGAATTAATAATTTTTTTGTATTATTTGTCTACTCCACAGTTCGCTATGTGCAAAAATTTCATAGACCGAAATAAATTGACTTTACTTAGCACGCACTTTTTTCTTAGATATGTTTCCGTCTTTATCTTGCATTTTTAGTTTGACAGTTGTGCGACAGTGACAAGAATAATGCTTAGTCAAAGCACATGCTAAGTAAGTAACGTTTTTAAATTCGATTTTGAGCACGAGCTCAAATAAGTTTGTGGCGGCGACCGACCGCCCGCGGAAGATGGAACTGCCACTCCCCGCGTGCGGGGGAAATAAGCCACGCCCATCAAACTACTATTTATTTTCAGGGTAGGGCCTTAACCAAAACCTCAATTTCTTACCGATAAGGGGCCCGTAATATATTATATGAATACCTAATGACAAATATAAAATTCTCAAGCTCTTGCATTCATTAATTCTAGTATAACAGAGCCAGGATGCTCCAACACTACCAGTTTTTATAATACCTGCAAAAATTGGTCTCGTGAGGCATGCTGCACCTGCTAGTCAATTTTGCCCTTCTTCATAGCTTCCGACGTGAGAAGGCTAGGTTATGATAGACTCGCATAGGCTGAAACTATCATAGTTACGATCTTCAAAATATTCATGCAGAGGGCCTCCAGGACGTCTGTTTAGCATTACTTGACAAATTATTTAATAAAGGTCTCCTTCTTTGTCCTCAGAACAAAAAACCAAAAAGTTTCCCGTGCTGGTCTTTGTTCACGGTGACTCTTTCGAGTGGAGTTCTGGCAATCCGTACGATGGAAGGATGCTGGCTTCGTACGGTAATGTCATGGTCATCACTATCAACTTCAGGCTGGGGATTTTGGGTGAGTACCAGCTTTTTTTACGTTTCTTATACAACATTCTGACTTTAAAATCTGACATTATGTCACATAGTAAAATTATGTGACCACGAATAACGCATTAGTCTTTTTTTGAATGACTACGTCGAATACAGCATAATATTTTACAGTACAATGTGACTGCTTTGTTTTGTACTACGCCAAAGTATATTTATTCAGCTGGTCTTCTAATTTTTCGGCTCTACAGTAATGCTTCATATGCTTGACAAATAAAGGATACACGTATGTTAGGGGCATCCATACTTACTGTTTTGTTGAATTTACAAAAAAAAAAAGTCTATAGTAGATTATAGGATCTAATTTATCGTGAAAGCACAAATATCGAGCGACCATATAACGACAGTAAGGTCACTAGGCAGATGTCGCATACTAGACGGATATAATAATGACCTCACTGGTGATGTTTTCATAAAGGTCAGGTGCGTAAAACTCGCAAACGGCGTGCGTGTATGACCAGATGTATAAATATAAAATTTTTATTTCGGAACAATAACAAAAGACTAAGTAGAACAAGTAAAACGATGATAGCTGCAAAAGTATAAACTGTAGCGCAGCTAAGTTAGGAAGGCTACTAATTTCTTTTTAAAGTTTAGCAATAAGAATAATGTACCTACCCAGGATGTTGTAATACTTAATATCTTGATTTAAAAGAGTGTCCGTGGAGTTTCTTGCCCGTTCTCCTCCATAGAGATCTACGTTTTGGAATGGGCAACTAGCTTCAACTTTCTGACTAACTGACCGACTCTTTGACAATTCAAAAGTGCCTGTAATTGGTTTAATTGAAATAAATGCTTTGAGTTTTGAGTTTTTTTTTTTTTTTTTAATTTAATTTACGTATAAAAATTGACATAAAAAGTACACATGTACAGGTTGATACTTAGATTTAACATTAGCTGGTACAAGTTATGTAACGATCGTCCAAATCGAGCAAATCCATGGGCACCTTTTATTCATTCCTTCAACATTCAGATGGACCTCACCCGTAAGGGCGGGGGCGGTACACTGGTAAACTTAGCGAAAAATATATTAGCGGTCAAGTACTTATTAATTATTTAGCTAATTGCAGGTTTCATGAAGCCAAGTCTAACAGAGCACGTTTACGGCAACAACGGGTTACTAGATCAGTTGGCAGCACTTCAGTGGATCAAAGATAATATTGAAGATCTGAACGGAGACCCATCGTCTGTGACCCTGATGGGCCATGGCACTGGTGCCGCCTGCGTCAATTTTTTGATGCTCTCTCCAATATCAAATGGTAAGCGCATTTTTTTTTACCTGGATTCCCCTTATAATCTCGCCAAGTCTTTTTGAGGATTGAATTTCGGATTTCTGAAATTTCTCTGTAGAAGTTTGGAGTTTGGATTTGTGGACGGTTGATGGGAGTAGTCTTGCCTCCTATTACGTGTAACACATACACATTTATGTGTTTGTTTATGTACACCTCTGCCTAACCCTTAAGGCCTCTGCCTCGAATTTCGCGGGCAGCGGGGCGGCAGCGGCGGCGGCGCGGGAGCGGCAGGATTTTATGCATAAAAACAAATGGACCGGACCTCGAAAACAGCGGCGCGGTAGCGGGGCGGGACAATGCGAGACGTACCGCCGCCGCCGCCGCCCCGCTGCCCGCGAAATTCGAGGCAGAGGCCTTAGACCAGGGGCCGTACTATGACGTGTAAATGCCATCATGGTTCCGTTGTGAAAAAAGGATGGGGCTATCAGTCGTATATAGCTCCGTCTCTCTCTCACACTGGATGGCTTTAACACATCATAGTAAGCCCCCAGGGGTCTTCAAACTTTGTCACCTTAAGGCCATAATTATTTTTTCAGTATGTTCAAAGGGCTAAAGGTGTTTTAATTTTTCCGCCCTTAACTATATATCCAGACTAGTCGCAAAGTGCGCGACCTAAGCAAAAATACGCTGTTTTTGCATCAATAACTATCGTGCATTGTGACACTTACGACATTCAAGAACACAATTATTTGTTAGTTATTAGATACTTAAGTAAAGTTTTCTATGTCATCATTTCTGTCGTTAAGTTTTACCTTGCAAGTAAATAAAATCGAGTAATTATCATTATGTGTTTTCTTCTTCAACTTATCACAGCAATAGTAACAACAATTGTCTAATTGTTGTTGGATTGGATGTCGCGGGCCAAATTGATGACACTAGTTTTAAGCTGTCGCGGGCCGGATTTGGCCCGCGGGTCGTAGTTTACAGACCCCTGCTTTAGACCAATGAGAGTTTTTATATACTTTCTGAGTTTATCCTGAACCTTGCTGACATCAGTGAAGGAAAACATCGGGAGGAAACCTGGACTTATAGTTAATTAACTTCTGCCCGCGGCTTCGTCCGCGTGAAATTTCAGCCCACTACCAACCACGTCACAACATCGCATCACCCTCCCCCGCTGTTACTTCGTTTTTGTTTAATGTTCTTTCTCTTTTTTTTTTTCATTTTGCTCGGCTCCTAAGAGTTGCAGCGTGATATTAAACAGCTTTTAACCTTCCTCATGATATAGGCTATCAAATGCGAAAAGAACATTTCAAATCCGATTGGTATTTCTAGAGATTAGCGCGTTCAATCAAAAACCAAACTCTCTATAAGTAGGTAAATTTTTGATACCTTGCAATTTTGTACAGATCAATTTTTTTTTTGAAAAATAAAATTCTGCCTATGTTAATTGTATATCGGTTTAGTATTTTAGAGTTTATCCATTACAAACAAAAATACAAAAAATCAAAGCTTTTCTCTTTATAATATTAGTTTAATATTAGGTCTTTACCTATGAAATTGCCGTTCTGCAGTACTGGCCATTTCAAATCAAAATAATTTTTGTTTGGCTAAGAATTCTAATTTCAAATTAATTTTATTTTAAAAACATGGATTTTTTTTTCCAAAAGTAGTCATTTATTTATTGATTAGTGTTACATTTTCATCGCATTTCAATCTTTCTCGTCATCATGGATACGTTAAAAATTCGAGTAATTATGGAATATGAGTACCGTCGTGGCAGCAACGCGGCACAAGCGGCACGCAACATCAACGACGTTTACGGAGCTAACACTACAAACCAACGCACCACTTGTTATTGGTTTGCTCGCTTCCGTTCTGGAAATTTCGACCTGAAAAATGAACCTCGCGGTCGTCCGAAGACTTTGGTCGACAATGACGAATTAAAGGCGATTGTGGAAGCTGATGATACACAATCTACGGCTGAATTAGCAGCAGCTTTCGACGTTAGCGTCAAAACAATATTGGTCCATTTGCGTCAAATTAGCAAGGTAAAAAAGCTTGACAAATGGGTTCCCCACGAACTCAATGATCGCCAGCGCGAAGTACGCGTCGAGACGTGCCTTGCACTGCTCAACAGACACACAAATGAAGGAATTTTGAACCGCATTGTTACCTGCGATGAAAAATGGATTCTGTTTGATAACCGTAAGCGCTCAGCAAGTTGGTTAGATCCTGGTTCAGCACCTAAACAATGCCCTAAACGAAAACTTACCCCTAGAAAAGTGATGGTCACTGTTTGGTGGTCTAGCGCGGGTGTGATTCATCACAGCTTCTTACCAAACGGGGTGAGCATTACTTCAGATGTGTACTGTGAAGAACTGAACACAATGATGGAGAAGCTGGCACATCTCCAACCAGCATTGGTCAATCGCTCGTCTCCGCTGCTCCTGCACGACAACGCGCGACCTCATACTGCACAGCAGACGGTCTCCAAGTTGCAAGAACTGGGCTTGGAAGTTCTCCGTCATCCGCCCTACTCACCAGACCTTGCGCCTACAGACTACTTTTTCCAGAATTTGGATAACTTCTTGGCGGGAAAAAAATTCAATACCCGAGAGGCAGTACAAAATGCCTTTGAAGAATTTGTTGCCTCCCGTCCAGCTGATTTCTTTAAGAAGGGCATCAATCAACTGCCATTGCGTTGGCAAAGATGCATTGATTGCATGGGTGATTACTTCGATTAATACAAATAAAAAATGCATGAAAAAAATTCGTTTAAATTTTTTCATACAAAACGGCAATTTCATAGGTAAAGACCTATTATAAGTCTGATGTCGCCAACCCGTCATGAGCAAGCGTGGTGATCAATGATCATACCTTCCCTGTATGAAAAGAGGCTTTTGCCCTGCAGTAGGACAATAGCAATCGGGTATTATTAGACTCATCCTACATCAATCAATCTGCCTAGCTTTTTCCCAACTATGTTGGAGTCGGCTTTCAGTCTAACCGGATGCAGCTGAATACCAGTAATTTAAATGGAGCGACTGCCTATCTGATCTCCACAACCCAGTAACTGGGTAATACCATACCCCTTGGTAAGGCTGGTTGTCAGACTTTCGGGCTTCTGACGACCCGTAACGACTGTCAAAGATCCATGGATGACAGCCGGGACCAACGGCTTAACGTGCTTTCCGAGGCACGGAGGAGCCTCGGTATGTAAAGATACCACCATCACCAACCCATCCACGGACCAACCCCGGCTAGCGTAGCTTAACCGGATGGATTGACCCGTGCGGCTGTTATTACTTAGCCACGAGCTCCTCTCAGACTCATCCTACATAATGCAATGAGTATCGCCCTCCTTTGGTATGGCCTTATCACGCGGCAACTCGGGAGCGTCGCGAGTTATACAACATGTCCTAGAATTGATTGCACAACCGCTTAAGAGGTCATTGTCTCATCATTATGAACCGCTTTTACTATGGGACCAAACCTGAAATCACGAAAAAAAAATCAGCTACTCCCTACATTTTGACGAGTTTAATGAAGATAACATAATAGATAGTTACGAAACAGCAGATTTTTTTTTTGTAAAAGTTGTTCTTAATGATGAGTGCATCGACCCCTTAAGCGGTTTTGCCATCATTTCTGGGGTTTTGTACATAAAACAAATCGTAATCACAAAAAATCTTTTGTGAGATTCAAATCTTATATGCTGTTTTCAATTCAAGAAATGATAAATCAGAGCATCGTATCTACATTACACAATGCACATCTACCAAGATTTTTGTTAAATTCAGCCGCAAAACCAACTTGATCGTAGTTTACGATGCAGCTGTGTTGTGAAACTTGTGAAAGAAAAACAGAAACTTGTCGCTTTCCAAGTTTTAATTCCTTACACTCGGCGTGTTCACACCGCCTCATGTTTCATTCTTTAGAGACTTACGTATCATCATGTTCGAGTCATTACACAAGCTATATTTTATTGTGAACGTATGAGTTTTCCCACCATGTTTTCCTTAATCGTTTCAAGGCGGTATCGCACTATCATTCAAACGTCTTTACCGTACGAACTTTCTGCTCGTCTCTTGAATGCTTTTGCTAAACGAGCGTTAGCGCGATAGAACCTTTAGATATCGATTCAAGAATGTAGTGCGACTTTGGAACGATGTTTCAAATGTTGCTGTTATTTATACTTCTATCTTGATTCTGATTATACTCATGACTTTGATAGATTTCTTCTTCAACAAAAACAATAATGTAAAAAAAAAACTACTTTATTTCAGTCATCATCATGGTGTCTCATCTCAAAAATGTACTATATTCCATCGGTTTAGGTAATTAAATCACGTGTCTGGTTAACCGAATAAACGTAATACATGTCACTTTAGTTGTCATGCTATGACACAGTTGTACTCTTCAATTTAGCAACTTTATAATTCGTTGTATTTGTTTCAATCCATATATAGCATTTTTGCGAAATAAGCACTTATAGTGTTAGTTTTTGTTTAATGGTTATTGCCTATATTTTCCAGGGTTATTCCACCGCGCAATACTGATGTCAGGATCGGCCTTATCGGACTGGGCGATGACTAAAGACCCGACGCCGTACACGTTACAAGTGGCCCAGAGTTTGGGCTGCAATCCTAGCTCAAAGAACATGATGACTTGTTTGCAGAAGAAACCGTAAGTCACCACCATGATTTTGGAAAATAAGTGCATGACCTCTACTAAGCTGAATGCTTATTTGGGCTACACAACACTGCTGCTCCGATTCTTTGATACTACTGGTACTACTTTGATAACAAATTTCGACATATGAAAAGTAATTTTATTCGGTGTGTGAATAAGGTTATGTTGGTGTACCGGTTACTCGGCATTTTTTAAATTAAGAAAAACTTTTGATGCCTCCAAAATCTATACCTATACATGTTTTCATAAGACGAAAGTGGTTATCAAAATAAACCTGTAATAATAAAGAAAGTTTTACCGGTAGTCTTTCAATTTGCATTCACGTAGAAAGAAATTTTTGTGAATGTTAAATGAAAAGACGTTTTTTTGAATTTTTTCATGCTTTAAAGGACTTGTAAATAATGTTAATTTAATAAGTAACTATTAAATCACATTTTTATTCTGGCATTTATTTAACTCATCTCAAAAACTGATAATAATTTTTGAACTGAGTTTATCAGATAACACAATAGAAATGTGTTTTAATAATTGGGTACCTATTAAATTAACATTATTTACTAGTCCTTTAATTGATTACATTTTTTTTAAAAGCATCTTTTCATTTAATATTCTTAATAATTTGGTTCCGTGTGAGCGAAAGAGGTGAAAAAACGCGACAGCTCTCTTAAGAAATAATCAAGATTGTCTTACTAAACTAAACCTCCATATACTATTGAAAAAGTGCGTACAAAACACAATAAAATATTTAACACTACACCCTTTTCCATTCTTCCTTATCAGAATAACTTTAAAGCCGGTCTTAAAACCTAAACGAACAATAAACCACGGAATATTCACCATTGAGCAGTTTCTATTCCTCATCTCAAGCGTTAAAAGCTTTTAACGTTTATAGAAATTTTAAAAGCCTTATAAAATATGTAGAGTCCATTCCGGTTTTAATGTTCAAGCGAACGGATTTTATTAGCAACGCATTGGGTTTGTGGTGTGCGCCTGTTTGTTTTAGATTTATTTGGATAATGTATTTTGATTATCGAGGATATTATCGCCATCAAATCTTATAATTTTTAAGATACGAAGGCACAGCTAGCTTAATGGCATCTTGTAGTTTTTGGTCTAGGTATTTGTAACCGCCACACTGTGCTCGAAAACCGGTCAAGAGCGAGTCGGACTCGCGCACCGAGGGTTCCGTTCCGAATTCTGAAAAAGTGTGCTATTTAGAGACATCGTTTTAGTATTTCTGTAATTTTTACATAAACTTCTGTCACATAAAATAATTTCAGATTTTTCTTTATGCAAACTTCGGAGATAAGGGGGGAACGGTATTTTTTTTTTACATTTTTCATCAAAAGTCTAAAACTACGCGGCCTAAAAATAAGAGTAGAAAATGTTTGAGAATGCGCAAACAGCGTTCTTTCATATGATACCCCACATGCCCTAGTAGCCCCACTTCGAATTTTTAAGATCGTTTCAGTCCCTGTTGCAAAAAAAAAGTACTTTTATTTTGTTCTTATTTGAAAAATAATTGGGCCAACGTCATTTAAAACTGTTTCAAATTTCATGCTGATAGCATTAGAAGTTATTGAGATATCCAGCTGAGACAGACGGACAGACAGACTGAGTCGCACCATACGGGTTCCTTTTTACCATTTTCGTACAGAACCCTAAAAAAGCCGCTTAACTGAACTGATACCCAATGATCTGTGGGCCAAAATAACCACAACGTGGTGCCCTGGCACACCCAGAAGGCGTCGTGGCAGACCCCGTTGAAGATGGCGGGACGAGCTGTAGAAAACATACGACCAGTGTTCCACATTAGTACTGGATCAGATGAGCTGGAAAACATGGGGAGTGGCCTTTGCCCAGCAGTGGGATAATGTAGGCTAATGGTGGTGGTGGTTAATGTAGTAAGAGCGTTTGTCCACCAGCGCCATTACCGGGACGTCACCGAAGAAACGAGATTATTCAAACCGAACGTGACGTCCCGGTGTTGGCGATCATGTGTCCACCGCAACCGAACTCGACGGTTCACTATGTTAGAATAGACAAAACAAAATCCGGATGAATGGCGACGGTGACGGTGGTGTGTGGTGACAAGATCAAACGTGTCTTGTATTGCCGGCACATCGGCCCATCACAATCTCGGGCCGAGTTCAAACGGGCACGCCGAATTACTCGAAACTTCAGAGGCCGGAAAGATGGCGCTCGCGTGATGGACATGCGGAGGACACGCGGCCATAGTAAATGTATGTATCGCTACTTCAGTACCGTCATCTCATTCTCGGTGACATCCCGGTGACGGCTGCGGTGGACAAACGCACCAACAGTTTGTGTAACGATACACTAAAAATTACTATTACATGGCTTGAATTCGTTTTGAACGAAAAGGCAAACACTGAAGCGTAAGTGCGTAATACACTCACAGTCCCAATGCCGTTCATTTTGACATCTAAACAATATTCATTGCGTAATTTACGTTGTCGAGCAGACTAACGTTTCAAACTAATAAAGCAATGTATTATGAAATTCCTTCAGATTTTGATATAAAGTGTGTAACGTAATTCGGATGCTGATCGGTATACCACGACTTTCAAGAGGAATTATTATTTCCCCTTTGACAGTTGATAGTGGCATGCTTATGGTTTTATTGTAGGGCCTACGTTCAGCAGTAGAAATGTTTTCTGTCCGATAGAATAATGATAATACCACAGTAAATAACTTATTAGGTACTACATCAGGTGATTTAATATTATCATTATCACAAGTTAGGTAGGTTTAAAAGCAAAGTTTATTTTTTTGGTCAAGATTTAAAATTGTGACAAAATCTCCAGTAACAATAATTGAACCCACTAATTGCCGTTGTTATTTTTCTTCTGTGTTTATTATTCCCTTTTCAACCTTGTCGTATTTTTACAAAGGGATTATTTATTTGTAAACAAGGTTCAGCTTTGTTTCTCTTGTGTTTTTTGGATAATCAGGCGTTGTTTTGTTTTGTTTTCGTTTTAGAAACATCCTGCACATCAATGTTATGTTTTTTATGGCTATCTTCCTTTTTTTAATTGGATGTTTTCAGTTCGATAAATCGCATGATCTATTTATTTTTCAACGACATATTTTTAGTTTGGTAATAGTTGGTCCGTGGATAAGTGACCATCTTTACATACCGAGACTCCTAGTATTACCCAGTAACTGGGTTGTCGAGGTCAGATAGGCAGTCACTCTATATAAAATACTGTTGTTCAGCTGTATCCAGTTAGAGTGGAAGCCGACCCCAACATAGTTGGGAAAAGGCAGGTAAATTGATTGTCGCTGACATGATATTGTGACTTGGTTTTGAACATTTGTAGGTACGAGAATTGGCCTTCTGAGGTCGTAAACAGCCGCCTTGCTTTTGTTAGTGTTAGTTGCCTAGAACACGTGTGACATTACTCTTGGATTGCGTTGTCTTTAGGAATGTTGGCCCCAGTTATTGTACACATTAGGAACCTCTCGTATAGGCGTAAAAAGTATTGTGATTAGTATTTGGTTCCTTTTCTTTTGTCATTCCACTTAACGAAAACTCTCTTCAACGAAAAAAACATGCTCGGTCCCTTGAGCTTCGTTATAAAGAGTTTACATTTCCAGAGTATTCTAAGCAGGGATTAACTTTCATACTTATTTCCAAGTAGAAAACTGCTTAAAACTGGTTCATATAATGAAGTTCTATATCCAAAATCCTTTTTCTTTTACAGGTTATCAGAAATCAAAAAGGTGCAGATCTTAGCTCGAGAGTTCGAGACACCGTTGGCACCTGTGGTCGCTGGGTCTTTCATACCAAACGAGCCTGCCAAGACCATGGAGTCATACCCTAATCTGTTGAGCAAGTGAGTATGATAGAAGTACATAAGATTTTTGTGTAAGATATCTTGTTATCCTCCTACTCCTGCAGAAGCGTTTTGGACGTTATGGGTTTCGTGAGCATAGGCATTAGCGCTCCCTTTTAAATAGATAGATCTTCGGCTGCCCTTACAAAATATCTAATGATACTTTGAATAATTTAGGAGGAACTCGTGGCTAAGTAATAACAGCAGCACGGGTCGATCCATCAGGTTAAATCTGATGTAGTAGCAGAGGTCTACATTGAAAATTCTATACAAAATAAGGATAAAATAAGCTGCTGCATTGCTGACAACATCAAACTAAAAACACCGTTGATAACTGATCCTTGGTCACCTTTGTCACCACAACCTTCCACATCAAAACACTATTCATCTAGCCCGCTGCCTCAAGCACCACCTTCACCAACTTTCACGATCCGAAATGGTCCTCAGCAGACCAGTAATACTCAAATAAACTCTACCTCAACTTCAATAAATGTGCCGAATATAAACATAACTTAGTTAAGTACTTACTTAATGTATCAAAAATTATATAGCTTAATCAAAAATCAATACTTATGAATTTTTATGTATTGATTGATTTTTGATTAATTCTCGTTCATGATAACTGGACCGAAACAAACCGTTTTTAGATTTATTCTCATCACCTTCAGTCATCCTATCAGCTTAAAAAAATAATAAATTAAAATCAAGACTTTACGTCGTAAATAAATTGATCTGTCAATTTTAAATCCCTCCACAAGATTGATCTTTAATTCTCTTGAAGAATTAATTGTTTGTCTTCTTTTTGCTCTCCAGTAAAATAAATTATTTAATTTGGAAAGGGATCCCTCCAGAGTGAGAGCTGACAAGGCCATTCATTCTGGGATTTTGATTCTAGTTGGGACGGCTTGGAAATCGACATCATATTTTTTTATAATGAGCACGTCATCAAAAAATCACTTTTTACTCTTGTCTGCCTCTTCTTTATCTTGTAATTATGAAGGTGATTGCAAACATGACAGTCATAATACTAGACCACATTGTGTTACTATTTTGTTTAAAATTGTAATATCAAGCTTTCAGTTCAAACATGGAACCTCAAAACAAACTTCACACAATACAACCTTCCATAGCCTAAATACAATACTATATTTGACAATACTACGTACTTACAAAACTATGTTGTAATAACTTATTGCCTTGCAGCACAAACTTCGTCCAATTACGACACACGACACACGACACGACGACACGGTTGGCGCAGTGGTTGAGCGATTGACTGCTGCGCAGCATGTCGCGGGTTCGATTCCCGCACGGAACAAATATTTGTACGACCTACAAGTATTTGTTCCGAGTCTGGGTGTTTTTCTATCTATAATATGTATGTATTTACAAAAAAAAAAAAAATGTATATAAGTAGTTTATCAGCCATCTCGTTACCATAACACAAGCATTAGGTTGCTTAGCTTGGGGCTAGATGGCGTTGTGTGATATGTCCAAACATATTTATTATTTATTTATTTATTTAAATTGCTGCTCGCACACATACACCATTTTCACTTACAGTACGATACAAAATGGGAAAACACGGGCACCCAAACAAAATCCACTCAGAATCGCGTGTAAACTAATGTTACGTGTGTGTGCGTGCATCCGTAACCGGTGATAAGAGTTGAATATATTATGTTTGCCAGCGCAAACTGTGCGTCTTATCGCTGCGTCTAGTCGCTGCAACAAGACGCAAAGTTGTCGTTTGTACCACGTCTAGCCGCTGTGACAAGAAACGAGAGCGTGAGACTCCCCTAGCCTGCCGTTGCGACCACAAAGTACTGTTATATCGACGCTTAAAAGGCAATCCTTATTAACCTACATAAATCCGTAAATGTGTCAGATGTCTTATTATAAATAACAATTTGGATAGCTATAAAAAAATGATTATCTACGAGTGTTATTATCATTTTAATCGAACAATCAGATGAATTTTTATGACGTTTTTATTGTATATTTGAACTTTAAATCACTCTCCTGTAAAGTTTACTCAATGTCGCTTAGAGAGGGTTGCTTTTCAAGCGTTGATATAAAATGGTTGCGACTCTGCAACTCAACGCCAATCGCCAATTGAGCGGAGCATTGGACAAAATGTTGTTGCGTCTAATTGCTGAGCTATCACAATCGCATGTCGTATAGTGTGCGCTATGTCTAAGGTTTCGGCACTAATACACTGTATCATAGCCGAGAGGCGTGTATTTGAAGAATTTATCGCGGAAAGCATTATATTCGGGCAGATATTGATGGCCATAGTTCTGATAGTCATTGTTTGTTGCGTGCCCTAAGTTTTCCCGAATCTAGTAACGGGAGAGTAAGTTCTGTTGATACTACATTGTGTAGTTTGGAGTTAGTAAAGAGCTTTGTTTTGTTTCCTTTAGGAGTTTTTAATGAACTGATTAATGATAAAAGTATATGCAAAACAATACAAATTATTTCTTATCCATGCTAGCTAAGCTACTCTTGCCGGGGTTGGTCCGTGGATAAGGTAGCATCTTTCTTTACATACCGAGACTCTTCCGAGAAGCCGTTGGTCCCGGCTGTCATCCATGGGTCTTTGACAGTCGTTACGGGTTGTCAGAAGCCCGAAAGTCTGACAACCAGTCTTACCAAGGGGTATCGTATTACCCAGTCACTGGGTTGTAGAGGTCAGATATGCAGTCACTCCATGTAAAGAATTCAGCTGGTTAGAGTGGAAGCCGACCCCAACATACATAGTTGGGAAAAGGCTAGGCATATGGATTGATTTTTGCTTGTTTATTTGACCTAATTTCTGATTTAATGACCAGTCCAAGATATCAGGAACTTTCTTATTTAAATTGAGTTTTGAAACTCGCCTAACATTATTTTCTGCTTTCAGGTATCAACTCCTAAGTGGTGTAACAGAAATAGAAAGGTACCATGACTTTGGCGTCATAGAGTTAGAACACGGAGTACTGGAGAACCAGAGAGATGACTTCATCAAGAAGTATGCTAAGATCATCTTCGAAGGCGCTGAGGATGAAACACTGAAGTCTATATTGAAAGAGTAAGTTTTTGTTAAAGTTTCTTTTCGATATGACTTTGAGTTTCTTCATGTTTTTACTTATATCTTACACTAGCTTTTGCCAGCGGCTTCGCCCGCGTGGATGTCGGAAAATATCCCACGGGAACGTACTATCGGGAAATTCTTCCTTATTCCTTGTCTGCATTATAAAGAGAACATCTGTGTAAAATTTCAGCTTTCTAGGTCCAAGGGTTTGGGCTGGGCGTTGATGAGTCAGTCAGTCAGTTAGGACTTCTCTTTTTATTTATATAGATTTACTGAGTTCTAAAAATATAATTATAAACCTTCTAATGATGTACGCGTTTAGAAAAAAATGAGCCTATTAACTATTATATATTAACTTTCTGGCCTTTTCTCACAGTTGGTCGTAGTAACTGAGCTAGGGCACCACGACCAAATGGGTTGGGGTAGGTTAGAGCTGTGACCAACCGTGTGCAAGTCGGGTTTTTCGCATTTACTTGACTATTTAGTATTTTTATGAAATCGAAATTGGAATTATTTGGAGTTCAATTAGATACATGCTATTTGTAAATTAAAACACATTCGTAGAAGACATTATAATGTTTTTTTCTTCGTTTTGTTTGCTTACAATTTGGTATAATAAATTTTTACCAGATATTCACCATCGAAGCTGGATCCTCAGCGCTGGAACGTGGAGACCAACCGTGACGTCATCCTGAACATGTTCAGTGACGCTCGGACCCTGGCCCCCGTCATCCGCTTCGCCAACTACCAGTCAAAGGCCAACCGGCAGTCCTACTTCTATGTTTTTGGTCATAATTCCATCAGCTCGGATTATGCTGCGGTAAGTTTTGAAGTTATTTTGAACCTATAGCCACGAGCTACGTGCTCAAGCGAGACGTGTCTTTCGATAGCAACTGTGGGAAAAATAAATGAAAGAGGTTGTTTAAAGCATGCCACGAGTCACCGCTAGGCGACTTGTGGAGAGACGAACGGAAACAGATGACGCGCAAGAACACAAAAATTGACGCAAGTCACATAGCTCGAGTTAGTGAACAGGGCCGACGAGATCCTTATAAACTACATAATAGGAACTCAAAGAGACCCTTTCCGCGTACTAGGCGACTTTGGTCACGGCGCACCGGTGGTGGTGAAAAAAGTTTTTGTGATAGTTATAACTACAAAATTGGTCACTGTGACCAGAGTAGGCGTTAGGGTTCAAAGTTCCGTTTCTCAGAGTTATATAGGTAGATACGACCAGGGAAATTATTTGTTTATCTAATTGACACACTTTGTCAATTAAGTAATTCTTTGACAGTTCTTTTACATATTATCATTCTAAACACTACTGTTGTAATTGGAATATATGTAGAACGCACAATTTAAAATGGTAGTCAATTTCATTAACAATGAATTTCTCTGAATTTACATTAGTAAGGCTTATTGTTACCAAAACTTTTCATCAGGCAAGTAAGTAGTGCAAGAGTCTCTAGAATAGTAAGGCTTCATGTACACGACGCTGGAGCCGCATGCTCGTTGTTTTACTAATATATATAATATATAGCTCGGTATCAATACGGTGCACACGCGGGTCCGGTGCGGTTCCGGTGCGACTCCGGTGCGTCTCCGGTGCGACTCTAGTGCGGCGCTTGAACAATATTCATTCGTATACATAAACATGCGATCCGGTGCCGGTGCGGCTTCGTGACGTCGTGTACATGAAGCCTTACTATTCTAGAGACTCTTGCACTACTTACTTGCCTGATGAAAAGTTTTGGTAACAATAAGCCTTACTAAAGTAAATTCAGAGAAATTCAATGTTAATGAAATTGTCTACCATTTTAAATTGTAGTCAATTTCATTAACATTGAATACAAGGGATAAGGATCCTCTCATTGTAAGGAAATCCTATACAATGCGAGATCAGCGTATACTGGAAATGTATAGCTTGATCTGTAGCCGTGTGTACATGAGCCTAAAGTCTTATATAGGTGTAGGTTGTTTTCGGATGAAGGTTTTTTTTTAAGTTGAACATAATTTTTTCACCAGGAAAATAAACTTTTTTGGTAAGGTCGTAACTAATATATTTTACTAAGAAAAACTCATCCCCGTCGCTTACCGCTATTTACATAAGGTATAGTATCCGTACTAGCTACTTCTATCCAGAAATCTCAAAGAGAAAAATAAGTAAGTAATACATGCAAATAGAAAGATTTCAAGAGGAAAATGTATTTCCTGATGTCAAATCGTTTTTCACGAAACAGTAGACGTAGCAAGAAATGTATCGCAAAAGCCTTTTGTTTCATTCTTTGAACAATGGTCGATAAACTCGAAAGGTCTAAAATGTTCTTTGAGTTTTAAAACAACCGTATTGCTACAGGTACTATAGTAATGTAGATGAAAAATCGTTTTAAATGGGTTAAGTTTGACGACTTGGGTGATTACCAAAGTGTTGTTTAGTTTACATATTAAGGATTTCATTAGAATGGAAGAAGTAAGCACTTTATAAGATAAACCGTTTCCTCCGAAAGTTAACGGGACCCCTTGGTTCGTTCGGAACGAAAACCTCCATTTAGACCTTAAAATCCCGACCATCCGTCAGTTCTTGAAACGCCTTTCCAAGCGTTTCGTTGACACCGCCGTGAAACATCGCAACCCTCTGGTTGTCGAGTCCGCTAGTTCTGTCCCCTCTAGAATCAGTAAAATCCGCCATCCGCGATTTGCTCTCTCTGAACCCGATGACCCTATCACCCTCCTTCAGGAAAGTAGTAGGGCAACTAGTACAGTATATAATGTGTAACACAAACACAGATCTACATTCCGACCTCGCCGTCGAGGTCCCTCGCGTCAACGACTCCCTCATGTAAATTCCCCTCCCCCCCGTCCCTAGACCGGTGAAATCGAGCCAGCTGGTGGCGTAGCTGAGCCTGTAGCTTTACACTCCCCTGATAATAATAACTACCCTGATTTGATCCAGCCTGTCCCTCCTTGCTGTCCTCCCCCCAGCGAAGCCCTAAGCCGAGGTCCGTACCCCACAGGGCACCCCGCCTTTAGCGTGCAGTCGCTTAGTTTATAAGTTAGTTAGTATACATGCCCCTGGCTGGAGGCTTTGAGCTCGCTTAAGGCACCCACAGGAAAGTCCGGTTAGTCGAGACCTCTCATGGTCACACTACGAGATGCCATAAATAAAAAAATTAAAAAAAACATAGGATGCGCGACGATACAATAACAAAAGTTGTTTTATTGTTATCACGTCTAGGAATACTAACTCGAGTATTGTTAAAGCTGGAACTCACCAATTACGAGTGCACCATGCAGAAGGACTAGTATTGTATGGAAATGTGAGCTGTCATACCAAATGCACCGCATATGCACTGCAACAGCAGTGTATTATATTCAGTGTGGCTAAGCCTTAAGTGTGTTTAAATACACAAATCATGGATGCACAAACACTTGCTGACAGTATAGCGTTACTGTGCAACCTTATGCCTTGGAGAGCGGTACCCTAGTTGTTCTGCCCTAACATATACATCTTAGTATCTATCTATGTATAGGTACGTTTTCAAGTTAGGGTTATGAAATTAGTTTCATAATGATATCGTAAACTACTGTGAAGATACTGCACGCCAGGTGCTGGTATCAGCTGTTACATCAAAGATAAGATACTGGTTTAATATACATGTAATACTCAACAAACTATATCCTTAAACCCTTTTACTGGTTTATCAGAAGTTTGAGTACGTCCTATTTAACTACGTAAGTGTAATCTTAGTAGGTTAGTTTAATTACTATTCAAAACAAGTTACATGGTCTTGTGTTTTAAGTGAATTAATAAATTGTTGCGACTTGCGAACTGTAATTTGTTATTCTTAGTAGTTTTGTAAAAGAAAATATATGAATGGAAAAAATCATGATCACTTAATAATACCAGCCTATTATTATCCCACTGCTGGGAATGTCCTCTTCTCACACGGAGAAGGCACGAGCATTGATCACCACGGGTTTGCTCAAGACGGGTTGACGATTTCAGACTTATATTAACTACTAGCTGCGCCCCGCGGTTTCACCCGCGTTGACCGGGATAAAGTAGCCCAAGTGTTAATCCAGGGTGTAAGGTCTATACATTTATTAAATTTCATCCCAATCGGTCCAGCCGTTTGAGCGTGAAGAAGTAACAAACACACACACACATTCACAAATTTACACCTTTATAATATTAGCGTGATTAGGTGTGATAACTCTAGGTTTCCTCACGATGTTATTCCTTCACCGACATGATCACTTGCTACCTAAACTGCACCTACTATTCATATTTTTATACTTAGCTACGACTCTTTTCAGAGCTACATCTTCCAGCTGTTTATAACACGCTTTTTTTATTAGCTTCACCTGTATGTATGTTTCTATGTAACGGAATCTTTGAACTCGATTTTTACCCACTTTAAATGGTCAGATTAATTCGAAATTTTGCACACATAACAGGGCTTGATGACAATACAATAATTTAATAATTTTGTCCCATTATCCTGATCAGGATCATCAGGATTAACGATTTCCTTCCGGAGAAACGGCCCGAGAAACGGCTACCATATCCAAGTTTCGGTTTCCAACAGCAGGTATAGGTATCAGCTAGTTTCTACATGTCCCGGCGGCATTCATCATGCTTTAAAACTAAAAAACACGCTTTTTTATTAGATCGAACTAAAAAATGAAAAATAAATTATAGTTTAAAAAAAAACTAAAAAACACGCTTTAATACCAATAAACTGAACTAAAAAGTAAAAAATAAAATTGTGCTTTTGAATTACAGAGTTAGTGTAAGAAAGTCGTACAAAGCCCCACGCTTTTTATTTTTTCAATTCATTTTCTCGTTAATCACTTTATTCTTACATTGAAAAAAATATTTTTAATTTTTTAGTTCTGTTTAATAGTATTAAAGCGTGTTTTTTTAGTTTTTTAAACTATAACTTTTTACCTTTATTTCGACTTTTCCGAACCCTATCATACATTTTCCAGCTCAACAAAAGCGTCCAAGGTCAAGAGCTGCCATATGTTTTCGGGGTCCCACTTGGAGCTACGAACACCCACTTCGATCCTGACTACACACAGCAGGAGAAGTTACTCAGTGAAGTCGTCATGAGGATGTGGACCAATTTCGTTAAATATGGGTAAACTTTGTTTAGGCTTCCATTGAAAGAAATCAAAATCATCAATCAAAAGTTTTTACTGAAACTCTTCACCTAATTAAAAAAAAATATAAACTAAGCTTTTGATGATATTTTAACCAAAAACATAATTATAACCGCCTAGATATACGATTAATGTCTTTGTTAAAAACAATTAAGATATTACTTTTCTCTTTGATTATAAAAATTTAATTTGAAAACGGTATCCTATTCGTAATGGTTGGTAACGGTATTCGGTATGGTTGCGATCCATTTGGATAACTTCTCCAAAAAAATTTTCGGAATTTGTCAAAATCGAAGGGAAAAAACCAAAAATTTGTCAAAGTAAAAATAAAGAAGTTTAAGTGTTTTAAGTTGGCCGCGCGGACGTAACGTGGAGAATTGCGCAGCCATGGAGAACTCAGCAACTACTTGAGTTAGAGATCTAATTCTTTTTGTCAATTGAAGACTGTATTTGTCAAATATTGTCGAAAAAAGAATTGTTAATATAAGCTCTAGATAAATATTTTGCGAAATATTCACCTTGGAAGTTATAGTCAAAGAATATAAAATTATCCAAATAACTTATTATACAAAAAAAACAAAATGGTTTGAAGGACGTTTTTTAAAGTGAAAAGTATTTTAGGCGCGTTGAGCAATTTTTGTAGGGGAAAATCTTATGAGTTCGCGTTACATCACGCATCATATTACGCTGTCAAATTTTTACTTCTGTTGGCAGTCCCCATGACTATGTTTTTTTTTCCAGGTCTCCAAACTCTCAGGCTCCAGTCAAGTTCTATAATTTAGACAGAAGGCAATGGAGTCTGTATGACCTCGACTGGCCAGAGTATGAGGGTAACCGACAGACTTACTTGAAGTTCGGTGAGTCTGTCCCTAATTTAATTTTGTCTATGACATAGTTATTTCAATAAATCTTCTTCTTTTGCAGTCTATCATCTGATTGTTTGTGCTTCACTTTTTATCTATCCAAAATTGAATCAAATCAAAATCTTTTCGATAGGGATGTGACAAAAAAAAATATCCGTCATGTAGATTATCACAAAATATTGGACACATATTTTTTCTTTTTTTACCTAATCAAAAGATTACGGCAATACATTGAGTAAAAAATAATGTGGCATGATGTCAATCCTTGCCAAATTTTGTACGTAGTTTGTTATAGTTCTTGTGACGTAGCGAGCTCCCACTCCCCAACATTAATGCGTTTTATATTAGTATTTTTTACTAATATGATAAAGCAAAATTACTTGTCTAATATTTTTTTATTATCTGACTGACTAAATAAATTTATTTTTTTACCCAGAAAAATTCATATTCTCCATTGACTCTAATTTGTCATAAACAGTTTTCTTAATGCACCTATCATTGTTGTTTTCAGATATCCCACCAGAAGTAGATACGTCGTACCGGTACAACTACACCAAGTTCTGGATGGATACATTACCTAAAAAGATGAGCAAATACATAGTCGATCCATTGTTTGAGTATACTCCACCCCCACCCGCGCCAAGGCCGAAAATTACGCATAGAAACACCGGGAATACAGGAGGCAACGCAGGTGGGAATGCTGGTAAGAAAATTGTATTGTATACAGTAACTACAATACATTAATATCTAATACTGACCGTAAAACAATATTATTATACATTGTCTGAAAATATTCACGAAAACTTTTATTTTCCACAGATCCAATTCGTAGAATATGGGCACCGCAAGTAGCGGAAACTCCGCATTATTCTTCATCGATATATGGAAAAATGCATCCATATTCCCAGCCAGTACGTAGGCCAGACACCAACGTTATATACAAGGAGATTATGTCCATAGAGAAGCCATCGCGACCCGTTCCATCGGGATTAATCGAAAAAACCTTCCAATACACTACTACAGCCAAACCAAAAGTCAATAACAACATGGCGGTAAAAACGTCCAGTGCAACTATTACATTGATAGTCTCCTTAGCTATTCTCTTTCTCGCCGTCAACGTCGGAATTTGCTCTATATTGTATTTCAAAAAACGTAAGCTCAGACTACGGGAACAAACACTCGAAAGTTCTCATCAGCCGCGCGCTGAAATAGGCGAAGTGGATGTAATCGGTCAAAAGAGCTCTAAGGACGACAAAAGCGCTTTGCAAACTCTAAAAAACGGTTGCAGCGTCATCAAGTCGATGAGTTTTAATAAAGTGAAAAACAATTCCAAGAAACATAAAAAGAAATCTGATCCCTGTAAGACGCCTAAATCTGATGACTCAGGAGGGTTTAGAGAGAGATTTAAGTTAAGGAGGCACTTATCGACGAGTACTTTGGATGCTCATACTAAAGTAAGGGACTGGATTGCTAATGAAATGATGCACCGATGTTCTCCGGGCATACTTAGAAAATCAAACTCGGATTTGAACGAAAAACATATGGCTGTAGCGAAACCTTTCACGAGATCAGAAGAGCTACTTTCAGATACAAAGAAAAATAAAAAAGACAGCCTGCAGATGAATGACAGCGTAAATTCTAAGAGCTTTGCATCAAAAACGTACAGTAAAACTAGAACATCTGAGAAAACTACATCCACCTCGGCACTTGGCTCACACTCTTCGATAGGAAGTCATAAACAATCACTGAACAGTATTAAACAAACAAGTAAATCTAATGATTCCATAAAAAGTAAAGCTACTGAAAGTATTAAGTCTAAAAAAGTATCAGTAGCGATCGATGCAACACCTGCCGCACGAACTCACTCGATATTAAATCAAGAACCGATTGAAATATCTAAATCATTCGATGCAGGTGACCAAATACATTCCAATAAAGTTGAAAAATCTACGGAGGTTGAGATTAAAGCTTCGGGTTATATTGAACCAAAAAAAGATGAAAAAACATTCACAAACATTGTTACTCTATCAGTTCAAGATAAACCTTTGATGGTTTCTCACAAGCATTCCTCATCTGATCCAGTTACTGATGTGAATTATGATAAATTGCTAGAAAAGATGGAGTCTGCTAATCTTGCGAATATCTTACCACCTGTCACTTTTAGAAATGATATAAATGTGACTTCTCGTGAAGAACGTTCACAAGCTAACCCAATGACAGCTGAAGAAGCCTTATTGACTATTAAAAAGAGGAATTTCCCTAAAGTACTACCTGATTTGCCAAAAGCCCAAAAGCGGTTATCACTGCAACCGACATCTTTGCAAACTTTTCGTGGATATTCATCTATGGACGATCGCCCCAGAGTCCCACCGCAGCCCCCACCGAGAACTACAACTTTGGAGCGACGTCTCGCATACAAAAATACTAAACCATTGTCTTCGTTTGACGCTTCTAGTGTAAAGAAAATTAATGAAGATGTTATGGTAAAAAATTATGAAAATATTGACAGTTTGTCGCCTTATTATTCTGCAGCTACTTCGCGCAATGCATCATTTGACAGTAGTAAACCAGAAACAACTATAATATTGGCAAAAGACAGAGAGATTCCTCGAGTAATTATAGCATCTAGCGACATTCCTTCATCAGAAGAACCTAGAATAGTAATCACACCATCACCCAGCCAGGTTGAAATACCTACAAATGCGCCAAGGGTTCGCCTTCCTGCTGATTTCCACATCCAAGCTGGTTTTGTTACATCATTCTCATCGTTTTGTTCTGATGAAGATGATGATGACGACATTGATATTGATGAAGAATTTGAAGATAAACTTATACAAGAATTGGTTGGTGGCGTTGATTCTCCAACAAATATGGATGACGTATTAGATTCTAAAGGCCCAGACTCGATTTTTGAGAAGAAATTAGAAATTGTGCCAGTAAAGATTAATCCCGGTATATTAGTTCCTAAAAAAAAAGATGATTATGTGTGCGTAAGTGATTTATTTTTGCCAGATGTAAGTGATTTAGAAAAAACTGCCCAAATAAAACCAAATTTTGGTTTAAACAAACTAAAGCATAGGACAGATAGTATTAACAGACCACCAGAAAAAGCAGTTAAAGTAAAACAAAGGAAAAGCATAAGAACACCTTCCATTTTGAACCGTAGTTCTAAGAGCAAGAGGGAAGCTGTTAAAAGCAGAGGTGATTCAGTAAAACTGGAACATTCTAATTCTGGTTCATCGAATGATACTGAAACAAGCACAGGAACTGTGAAAAAGGTCGAATTTAAGAAAGTTTGATTGTAAGTTCTATTTAGACTGAGGTTAGTAGGTAATAGTCAAATAGTTTTTAAGTCTAGAGTTTTATATCCCTGTAATAATCTAATGGTTTTGCTAATTAAACTGTAGGAACATACAACAGTAAGATCTCTGTAGATTTAATAGAAAAGAAAACGATAAAGTAGTAGTAGACTATAAACGATGTAACCAGGCATTTTGGGAGTGGGTGAACTCTGTTATGATTCGTTATTAGTCTTGATACTTGAGACCATACGTTTTGAGCAAAGGGTAAACTGAAAACGAATTGCTGTATCTCTTTTTATTGAATAAATTGAACCAAATTGTGGATTTCAAGTGATATTGTGAACAAAAGCTAAATAGGTACGTCGTTTACAAAAATAATGTATATTTCCATATTAATAGTCACATAAAAATGCCAAAATGTGTGCAACTTTTTTCATGCTGTATCATTCGAACATTTACTAGAGTTTAAGATAAGAATTATAGTACCTACGTAATGGGATAGTGGATTCACAGCGGTAATGTATAGTTTTATGATAAAACTAATTTAAGTACTGTTTATGAATGCATGTACGAATAAGATATCTGACCAAAATGTAAACCAAAGTACCATTTATGTAAAAATGCATTTAGAAAATATAAGTTTTGTACAAAATTAATCAACTTTTTTGTTTTTGGTGTACCTACTTGGAAACTTCAGTAGGAAATATATTATAGCTTCCTGAAAATTTGAATCCTTAGTAAATATTCCGATTCTCTAAAGTAATATCCACAGCACAATAATTCGAAGTATTTTACGAGTACACAATCGCAACTTTCTCATAGCCTGCTTTTGAATGTTAACAATAAAACCAGCAGTAAGTATTAAACGATATTCCGGCTTCGTGAAATCTCTTATTGTCTTTTGAAAAGGTTGTTACTTCCCAAATGTCCCGAATTATACTTTGATCCTAAATGTGGTGTAATTTAAGAGATTTTTACACTCTAAAATTTTTCTGAGCATAGTTTATAATGTGCACACTGCTGGGACACAAGCCTTCTCTTTGTGAGAGGGAATTGACCGTAATCCACCACGCGGGCCGAGTCATAATACATGTCTTCGAATTTTTGGCCTGTCAGGGTTCGATTCTACGATCACCACCACTGCTCTCTGTTGTGTGATAGAACAATGATAATTGTACGTGAATAGGAATAGAGAAGATTTAAAAATCATAAAGATAGCGATTACATTATTATTTTAATAGAAAACCTAATAGGACAATATTTAAGTAAAGCGGTCAACTGAACTAAGAATGATAATAAATTACATGATGATGATTTTGAGAAGGTTGATGGAGATAAAGACAGGTAGATCTAGGTAATATATTACTGAACATAACTAAAATTAAGATCCTGATCTCAAATCTATAACAGTTCTGTGTATCTTGAACTGTTTTCAGCTACCTTAATTTTCTATATTTATTACGTTTTATCGCTTCAATCTGTTAACTTAACCCTCTCAAACACTTACAAACTTTACATCCAGCAGCGTTATCGTAGAGCGAGTTTGTAAGTGTAATTCTTGAGTCATGACTGTCATTCAAGGTCCCCGTCATCACTGCTCATGCCAATTAGCCCCTGATCCTTACGAACCTCTCCAAAAACTTGGCCAATTATAAATTGTAATCTTAGGATGACAGCCGCTCTTGAATTTGGTTCGTTTGTCTTGTTTTCAGTTTTGAGTTCATACTTGAAAGAACATACAAACTCTTTTTAAGATAGTGAAGAGGTTAGTCTATATTGCTGACACAGTTTATATAATTATTTACATAACTAGCTGCTGCCCGCGACTTCGTCCGCGTGAAATTTCTTATTCTCCCAACACCCCGGTGCATCTCATTGCCTGCCCGCGCTATTACTTCGAGCGTTCTTTCTGAATTTTTTTCTTTTAGCTCGCCACGCAAAGGTCCTAGAGTGATTTTAAATATGCCTACTTATAGCCTTCCTTTAGATTTGGACCCTCTCTCCAGGTTAGTTATGAAAAACTATTAATGACAAATATTTTATTACTTAGGCAAAAATCTGTGCCAAGTTTCAAGTTAATTAACCAAATGAATAAGATTGGCCTTAAAACTGTATCCCTGTTTTCATGCCCACTGGAGTGGAATTTAAAACATTGTTTCGGATTTTTCCATAGTTTGACTGAAAGATTATTTTTACCAATTTTCGAATTAATCAAGCCCCGCAGTAAAATCCTCCCCTGAAAAATTTACTAACCCTTTTAACCCCCTTATGGGTAGATTTTCGAAAAATCCTGATACACGTTATTCTTAATTTTTGGTCTCAAGTCAAGAATAAAAATATACTAAGTGTCGAGTTAATCGCGGCGCGGCAGCGCGACGTCGAACGGAACGCGTATGGCTTTTTTATTTTCGTGATAACTTCGAAATTAAATGTCCGATTCGAATGAATTAAAAAGTATTTTACTGCTACATAAATACCCTTGATGATAAAACTATTTATTTGAATAAGAATTAATACTACGATACGAATGTAACCAACTTTTGTTTTTCTAATTAAATTTTAGAACACAAAAGCTGCTATTGTGACTAACTATGATAGTTAGATGTATTGAAAGGGAGTCATCCCTTTCCGTCAAGTCTCGGACTCGCGTGACAGTGCGTGGCGCTCTCGGTCAGCCGATAACCGCGCGTCGCGATCCTCAATGCTCTCTAGAGAGCGTAGTCGCTGTCCAAGTACTTTGTGTACTCCGGCGTGACTCCCTTTCCGTAAAAGTCTCGGACTCGCGTGACAGTGCGTGGCGCTCTCGATCAGCCGATAACCGCGCGTCGCGATCCTCAATGCTCTCTAGAGAGCGTAAAGTCGCTGTCCGAGTACTTTGTGTACTCCGGCGTGACTCCCTTTCCGTAAAAGTCTCGGACTCGCGTGACAGTGCGTGGCGCTCTCGGTCAGCTGACAACCGCGCTTCACGATCCTCGATGCACTCCTGAGAACGTAAAGTCGCCATCTGAAATCTTTGTATGCTTAAGCGTAATTCCCGATCCGTAAAAGTCTCAGACTCGCGTGACAGTGCACGGCACTCACGTTGAGCCGATAACCACGCTTAGCGTTCCTCTGTGCTCTCCTGCGACCGAGAAGCTGCCGTAAGAGCACGCTGTATTCCGAGTCTAGACTCACGCTAGGAAGGTGTTTCTGATGCGCGAGTTCTGACGTACCGTGCTTGGACAGCATTTACCCTCACTTCACGATCCTCTTCGGATTCTTGAGATCTAATTAGTCCTATCCTTTTAGCGCTTCGACTACATTGCGAAAGGTTCGATTTTTTTCTAGAAGGCATTTTCAAGAAAATAACGAAACCAATTAATCAAAGAAATTCGTGTTGCTATGCAAATAAATTCTTTAAACTAATAGGAAAGCTAAAACTAATAAAGTATTACTTACAATAAAAAAACTAACGACTTTATTACAAACCTTAATAACTACAACAATAAAAAAACAAACAGAATCGAATAATTAATTTATCGATTCTAGTCTCGACTCGAACAATTCATTTATCGATTCTAGGCTTGACTCGAACGAATCAAATCAACTACATACGACAACCGATCGTAATTCGTATCCAATGTACGGCCGCGGCCGGTACGAATACGAATCACCGTAATCACACGAACAAATTACGAAGTAAAGTAACGAACTAACGCACGACTCGTTTCTTGACTTTATAATTTAAACCGAACGAACCTTTTTTTTTTTTTTTTTTTTTGTTTTCGGGGGGAAACCTTCAAAAGGCGCCCGGGCTTTGGGGAAAAGACCGGGGAGTGTGGGATTTTTACCTCACTAAAACCACCCCGGTGGTCATCATCTGCACATGGAAGGGGCACCGTTACCTCTCAAAAGACCAATCCGGAACCCCGGAAATCCGGAAATCGGAATGAGCAAGGCAGCACGTGACCACTGTGCGCCGTCTTCCCTGAGGTCACTCAGTGGACGGACAGAGTCCCCACTCTGAGCACCCGTGACCCCAAATTCCCGCCTGCCTTAAAGGATGCAGGTGGGGTTTCAGCGTGTTAGGCGTCGAGGCGGTTGCCTCCCCGACGCCTTCTCCTTCGAGCGGGATCAGCCCTCTCACGATCCCGCTCGAACCTACCAACGAAACCAAACCAAGACCAACCAATGAAATATATATATAATTTCAAAAAGAATGCACGAACACAACATCTACTCTACATACATCAGAGCAAACATTGAAAAAGTCAAGAACATAGATATCCAAACATGGGCAACGTCATTCTTCCGCGGAGAGTCATAACACCGCGATTCAGAAAACGGCATTAAATGAACAACGCCATCTATAGAGCATGGAGTGATACTGTCAAAATGTTACGCATGGGAAAACGTTCGATCAAACACTCTGTAAGCTATGAAGACTTCCAAAAGTATTAATTATAGAATTTAAAAAATAGATGAACATTTATCATTGTTTCATGTGAAATAACTAAGCTGTAACATGATTTGAAAGATAGGTAGCGCCACCAGTACTATACAATCTTAGGTTAATTAAAATATTCCGAATTAACCTAACCTAACCTAACTTTTGATTGGATTTTTTTTTTCTATTCACAATGTTACGCGTGAAGTATGCGAAAATAACCACACTAAAACAACAAACGATCTCAGAAACCTACATGAGTTTACGTTAGTTTTATTCCAGGTCAATAGATGTCGTTACGTGTTTCTACATTACGTGTAATGAAAAGTTCTTCTTGAACATTAAAGATTGATTAATATCTTTTGATAGAGTGAAGCGATTGCGATGAAACAAAAACTAAATATAACCTGAGTTACACACACACAATATTTGAGTATAAATTTAACCATTTTGGTTTTGTACTTTTTACGTGATACTTGAACAACCAAACCTCTCATAGACAAACAGATATACAGACAAACAGACAAAAATGGTAGAAATGGCATCTGTTGTATATTCTTTAACACCCCAGCTATTTTTTTTTTAAATATTCGCAATGTACAGAAACGCTTCGTCTAGAGATTTATTATATGTATAAAAGAAACAAAATAGTGCTAGAGCCAATTCAAATCCTATTAACCACGCAAAAAAAACAGCAAGGTAACATGACAAAACAACAACAATACCACAATAATAACATAATGGTAATATAACATGGAAAAAACCACATTATCCATATCTGAATGAAACGCAAACCCCAAAAAAGAGAACTTGCCCTTATATTGCGCCCTTAGTGTTCAACCCACAACGCTCGTGTGATTTGCAACAAATTGGAAGCGCTCGGCGTAAAACCAAAATGGCGATTATCTCTTTTGTATCCGCGGTCTGTTTATTTTCACAGGTAATTTTGTATGTAGTGGCAGAACTACGGGAATGCGTTGAGTATGGTAATCATTGACGCTTTGTGGAAATGTGGATTGACAACGTTTTGTTTGACTGTTAAAATTAATCGCTTTGATGGTTTTTTTGCTTTGATGGTTTGTTTAATTGTGCGACGCGACGAGACAATTTTAATAAGCTACAATTTTAGCTCGTACAAAGAACTGTTATCAATTATTTATTAGTTTGTTATAACATCAAAACGAAGCATTAGGATAATAATATTTTGTAGACACACCAAATAACTATTAAAGACCCTAGAAAACCACAGGCAGCACGTCTTCTATTCATTACAGCAAAAGAAAAAAAAAATTGGGCAGTCCCCATAAACCGCCAGATGCTGCCAGATATGAAAACTTAAACGTCAAAATAATTATGCAAAGCATGTCACGGTGCCACAGTGCCGCGGTGACACGAACCGTAAGATTTCCCCCTACCAAAAATCACTCAACACGCCTAAGTTATCACTTTAAAAATCACCTAAAATGTTTTAAAATCAAAGGATGATAATCGTTTACAGCGAAGAAGCTAACCCATTAAAACCCTTTGGATGTGAAAGATCAATCGCTACTCAATATTGGAACCTCAAACAAACAAGAAGTACCTATTTGTCTTTCCATTATCGAACTTCTATTTTCGCCAAAATGTCTGAAATTAAAAGGCAAACAATGACTTCCACCTTGATGTCATTCAACTTTATTTCATAAACAGAGAATGATGGCGTTTCAAAGGGAAATTCATAGAATTTTGATGGCTGTCATGCGTATATTATAATTCATAATTATTCCCGTTTCTCGGCTGTCAGGTAAACATGAGAAAATATCTATTTTAAACGGTGATCCTTTTATCTGACAATTGGTATTTTTTCCATCCTCTGCCTTAATGGGTGCTTGGAAAACTGTAGGGATTGACTTCTAGTTTAACCAGAAATATTTTTTTAATTGTAGTTTAATCATTAGGTAATCGTAAGTTTGTTGCACTTTTTGGACTTCTGACTGCTTGTGATAAATGCATAGTTTTGAGTCCGTGTATCTGTCTGCCAGCTATTTCCTTCGCTCTTCACACTACCAGCGGGGTAATTGCGTTACACATATACAGGGTGTAAGTGTAAAAAGTGGCCATATTTTAAGGGGTCATTGTAATCATCATTATGAATAGCTTTTACTATGGGACCAAACTTGAAATCGCGAAAAAAAAATCAGCTGTTCCCTACTTTTTGACGAATTATGCGAACATAAATGTACAGGCTCAAATTAAATTAGCTAGCGAAACTGCAGACGTGATCGGTATCGATAACTAAACACGATACAATAAAAATAAAAAAGATTTGATGTTTTTTTGGGGATCAGCAACCGCTGGTGGTGTTGTTACTTAAAGTATGAGTTGAGAAAATTTATTTTCTTTTGTTTTATCGTGTTTAAGTATTGATGCATATTACGTCTGTGAAGTTGACAAAAAATTAAACTGATATTTCAAATGACTATACACTAACTGCTGTGGTTGACCCGATTAAAAAATCATCAAATTAATTTCTTTTTGTTTTATCCAGTATATATTTATAGGTCTTTACCTATGAAATTGCTGTTCTGCAGTACTGGCCATTTCAAATCAAAATAATTTTTGTTTGGCTAAGAATTCTAATTTCAAATTAATTTTATTTTAAAAACATGGTTTTTTTTTCCAAAAGTAGTTATTTGTTTATTGATTAGTGTTACATTTTCATCCCATTTCAATCTTTTTCGTCATCATGAATACGTTAAAAATTCGAGTAATTATAGAATATGAGTACCGTCGTGGCAGCAACGCGGCACAAGCGGCACGCAACATCAACGACGTTTACGGAGCTAACACTACAAACCAACGCACCACTTGTTATTGGTTTGCTCGCTTCCGTTCTGGAAATTTCGACCTGAAAAATGAACCTCGCGGTCGTCCGAAGACTGGTCGACAATGACGAATTAAAGGCGATTGTGGAAGCTGATGATACGCAATCTACGGCTGAATTAGCAGCAGCTTTCGACGTTAGCGTCAAAACAATATTGGTCCATTTGCGTCAAATTGGCAAGGTAAAAAAGCTTGACAAATGGGTGCCCCACGAACTCAATGATCGCCAGCGCGAAGTACGCGTCGAGACGTGCCTTGCACTGCTCAACAGACACACAAATGAAGGAATTTTGAACCGCATTGTTACCTGCGATGAAAAATGGATTCTGTTTGATAACCGCAAGCGCTCAGCAAGTTGGTTGGATCCTGGTTCAGCACCTAAACAATGCCCTAAACGAAAACTTACCCCTAGAAAAGTGATGGTCTCTGTTTGGTGGTCTAGCGCCGGTGTGATTCATCACAGCTTCTTACCAAACGGGGTGAGCATTACTTCAGATGTGTACTGTGAAGAACTGAACACAATGATGGAGAAGCTGGCACATCTCCAACCAGCATTGGTCAATCGCTCGTCTCCGCTGCTCCTGCACGACAACGCGCGACCTCATACTGCACAGCAGACGGTCTCCAAGTTGCAAGAACTGGGGTTGGAAGCTCTCCGTCATCCGCCCTACTCACCAGACCTTGCGCCTACAGACTACTACTTTTTCCAGAATTTGGATAACTTCTTGGCGGGAAAAAAATTCAATACCCGAGAGGCAGTACAAAATGCCTTTGAAGAATTTGTTGCCTCCCGTCCAGCTGATTTCTTTAAGAAGGGCATCAATAAACTGCCACTGGGTTGGCAAAGATGCATTGATTGCATGGGTGATTACTTCGATTAATACAAATAAAAAATGCATGAAAAAAATTCGTTTAAATTTTTTCATACAAAACGGCAATTTCATAGGTAAAGACCTATTATATCGATAGGTAATCATTAAGCCATTTACGTGGAGTGTCGCTAGCTAATTTAATTTGACCCTATATACAATGACAGTCGATGGCAATGTCTTTCATTTTGACAATCCAATGTTCTTTGCGTAATTTGTGGTGGTGAGCAGACGATTTTTTTTTAAACCTATGAAGAACTGAATTAGGAATTTCCTTCAAATCCTTTGGATTCTTCTTTTTCTTCTTCTTCGTGTCGCTGGCACGACTGTATTTTAGATCTTGTTGGCACAAAACTTCGCCACTTCCACGGCGTTATCGGTGCCTAGTCATAGATCACTTTGGCTGCATGGTTTGGGGCAGAGAGGGCAGTATAGGAGATGAAAGATAGTTTGCGACATAGCTCCAGATCCATACCCTAAATCAGGCACAGCTTCCTAAAATCGACAGTCTTTCTACCAGGAAACCCGGCTGCCTAATACAAACTGTGGCAGGATACTTTTCCCCCTCCTACTTACTATCTACCACCAAAGCAGCATCCCCCTGCAGGGTGTAATCTTTCGTGGTCCACTTGGAAGTACCTGAACCGTCTCCGGACATAAGTTGGAAGATGTATTCCCGACCTGGTAAAATGGGGCTACCTCGGCGGAATGGCAGCAGGGTGTGGATGTGGAGCAATCCCTTGGATTGAGATTGAAAGTGTGTTACGCAATTAAGATGCAGAATTGACACAACAATTAAATAGGTGCATTTTGATCACTTTTTTAAATGTCGCAGCATCATGCTGAGATAGGGCCTTTTGGCCTCGTACAAGACTTTTTGTTTTTCATTTAATTTTTTTTTTTAAATATAATTTTGTTTTTTTTTGTTTTTAAACATTTACCATTGCCTTTTTAGTTTAGTTGGTGATCTTTCTGTGCGAGTCACAATAAATACTTTTTCTTTTTTTAACCTACTTCAAAAAAAGGAGGTTACTCAATTCGACCGTATATGACATATATACGGTCGAATTCAGCGAGGAGAATGTCAGCGTTTTTTTATTTTGTTTTTTATTTTTATAATTCTTTTTTTGTTGCAAAAGAGATATCCCAAGGGTGGTACCATGATAAGGAAACCAGGATCTGATGATGGCATCCCAGAGAAATCGAGGGGATCCTTAAAATTTTATCATTACCTATGGCGATTTGGGTATTTTTTATAGTAACTGGTGCATTTCCTCCTAGAAAGCACCATTTAGTGAAGTGCAACTGATGAGGAAGACCAAAGATAGCCATCGGAACTACTCAATAATACGTAGGTATTTCACGGGTTGCGATTCCATTATTGCTAAGCAATTTATGCTCGTCACAATACATACAAGAATATTTTAACAGAACAAACCAAATTGTAGACATTCGACCCCTAGCCCATTTATACCAACGTCGATATTACTTGCACAGAAGCATTAACTTTAACTTATCTAGCAATAAGGATATTACCTACTTCAGTAATAGGCGGACCCTGCAAAAGGTAATACTCACATAAATGTCACTTTACCTTAGAAACCCAACATTTTAGTTTCCCCTTGTTTTCTTGCTGAAATTGTCGCGAAATGTCAGGCCTCGTCCAGGGTGAGAAACTTGCGCGTGTTAGATAAATGTAATTATTATGTGTCTAATATTTAAAAATAAATACTTGAGATTACCTTGATTCCAGAAGTTAGTTCGGATGTGATTAAAATCATCGAATCATTGTAAAACAACCTTTAGATTATTAGAATAACTGTTTGTTGGATATTGACATCTGTCACATTTACGAAGCTTGAGACCAATGTAGAAGTATCTAATTTGATTAGTTATTGTGTTTACGATATATACCACTCTTAACTTGTCAAGGTCGTACAGATGTTATTACTATAAATAATTAAATAATATTTGACAGTAACTGTAGTATATCTTAGAATTTATATTGCTATTTTAATATAACAGGTTGTTTGAAACGATTGATACAATACTGTCAGTTGATGTTTGATGGGAAGGGATAAATGGAAGGGGTGGAAGGATATAAAAAGGATTGTAATGACATTCTCGAGGCAGAAGGCCGAGCTAAAGGCGTACACCGCCGCGGGTTGGGAGGAACGTATCGACGCCGCTACGGATAGTTGGCCGTCGGTACACAAGCTCTGCAGCCAACTGACGAATACCCCAACCCCGGTGCGCCCGCTACGAAGCAGCGACGGGGCGCTTAAGTATGTATCGGAGGACCGGGCGGAGGTCTTCGCCGAACACCTGGAGCGTCAGTTCCGACCGAATCCGACCAACGACCACGAGCATGTCGCGGCAGTTGAGAAATACCTTGGAGACTACTTCGCTACGCCGATAGCTCCCGAAGAGGACCCCGTCTTCTTCTCGCCGGGCGCAGTGAGACGCGCCATCTTAAGGACGAAGCCTAGGAAGGCCCCCGGGGCGGACGGTATCTCCAACACAGCGCTGCGCCACCTGCCGTTCCGTATGGTAGCGGCGCTGGCGCGCCTGTTTACGGGGATACTGCGCACAGGGGCCTTTCCCGCCTCGTGGAAGGAGGGGCGCGTCGTTATGCTGCCCAAGGCGGGGAAGAATATTCTGAAGCCGGAGAGCTATCGGCCGATCACGTTGCTGTCGACCGTCTCCAAGGTGTTCGAGGCGCTCCTGCTGCGACACCTCCTACCACACGTTGCGCCACGACCCGAACAGTTCGGTTTTCGGTCGGAGCATAGCACGACGCTTCAGCTGTCGAGGGTACTGCACCACCTCGCAGCCGCACTAAACAAGAAGGAATACTCGGTGGCAGTATTCCTCGACATGGAGAAGGCCTTCGACCGTGTGTGGCACGAAGGCCTCATTTATAAGTTAGCCACATCAGACGCGCCCCGTCGCGTTGTAAAAGTGGTCTCTGCTTTTCTGTCCCACAGGACTTTCAGGGTGGTGGTCGACGGAGCGCTCTCCGGCGCTCGGCCGGTGCGCGCCGGTGTGCCGCAGGGAAGCTGCGTTTCGCCGGCGTGTTACTCACGCTACACCGACGACATCCCCACAACCGCTGAAGCCATGCTCGCGCTGTACGCCGATGACGCCGCGTACATTACCACCTCGCTTAATGCGAAGTACGCGGCGGTGAAGATGCAGCGCGCGCTGAACCTGCTCCCCGAGTGGCTGTCTAAGTGGCGGCTGTCTGTCAACGTGGGTAAGACGCAGGCGATGGTCACCGGCGCCGCGCCTCTCCCACCACCCTTGAAGCTGCAGGGAGCCGACATCGCGTGGTCGCCCCGGGTCAAGTACCTGGGGGTCACCATAGATCGTCGGCTCTCAATGGAGGCACATGTCCGCGCGGTCGCCGCGCGTGGTAGGGTCGCCCGCAACCTCCTGCGACCAGTGCTCTCATCCAGCATCCCGGCGCGCGTCAAGCTGGGCGTGTACAAGCTGTACGTGCGCCCGCTCTTGACGTACGCCGCCCCTGCGTGGTTCGCCCTCACGAGCGAGACCAACCGTAAGCTCCTGCGCACGCAGCAAAGTGCCGCGTTGCGCACTATCGTCGCTGCCCCTCGCTTCGTGAGGAACGATGTCATCCAGCGGGACCTCGGGATTGAGGGCCTGGACGAGTTTGTGCGGCGCCTCGCGAAGGGGATGTTCGCGCGTGCCGGCGCGTCTGCTTTGCCACACATTAAGCAGATTGCGCCCTGGCATACGCGCCCCCCTGACGCGAGGAGACCCTTGCCCCGCGACCTGCTCGCGGACGTGTGACTCCACCCCGGACTGGACTTCCGAGTGAGTCGCTCTCAGCTTACACGCGGCTCACTTGTGACAATAGACTCCACACATAACATACATCTGTTGCGTGATGCGTGCTAGGATAATTTAGGCGTGTCGCGCAGCAAACAGTAGACATTCACCTCTATACAGGCGCATAAATACACACGTGAAGACGCAGCGCGGGCGCGCGATTCACGTAGACACCGGGTGACGTCACACAACACAATGTCACCCACACACCCACTACACGGTCTCCCTAACCTGTGCCAGGCTCGGCTAGCTCTGAAAGTGGGGCGGGCGGGAGCCACTCACCCCTTCTGTAGGAACGTCGAGTCCGTATCTCTGTCGCAGGTCGCCTTCTGCTGGGCTTCCCCCATGTAGGTGGGGGTTCCACCTGGTAGGGGTTGACCGCCGGGATACGGTGAAGAAAGCGGCGCTGATTAGCAGCGTCGTGGCGTGCCTACAGACACAGAAATAGCAACCATTCACAGGGACGCGCATATCCGCGTCCCATCATCTTTTAGGCCGCAGCAGGCCAACAAAATGAGGGGCCCGTATTGACGGGCCAACGAGCGCTACCGCGGAGAGGGGGCCACGCCCCGACACCGCCAATCGCACCCCCTGACGGGGTGGAGCGATGTCCAACTAGTGATCTCGAGGCAGTTGCTCAGTGGATGTTCAAGTGGCTAGTGCTAGTGCCGTTGTGATGTGAAATATATCTACCAGGTGTCATGTAAGTTACATATTTTGATGTTAAACCTTAAATATTGTTATTATGTTGCTATTATTCTGAGTGATAGAATTAACTGTTTGAGATAACTATAAATTGTGGAAATATAAGAAATGTGTTGATAGAATACTATAATACTGTTTCCATGGAGTTTCTTGTCCTTCTTCTCCATGAAGACCTAGTTTTACGAACGGACAATAGCTTTCTCATTAAAGAGGAATAATTATTGACAAGCCTAATTGAAATAATAAATATCTGGTCTTGTCCTTGTGCTTTTCTTTATGAAATCCTTCCCTTACACACCATATTCATAATACTTTCATACACAATAAATAACCAATAACCATTCTGACATTTAAGGCTTGCTATTTGCGTAGTAGCTATATATACGCTTATGATTATATATTATATCAAATCTAACACGCGCATGCTAAGGCTAGTATCAAACATTATGGAACCGCCACAGTCAAGTAACTAGGTGGATGCCTGTCGATGTTTCGGACCTATACAGGGTGTTTTTCTAGAGCACCAACTCTAGAATATGAAAAAAAAACAGGTATTCCCTACATTTTGATTACGTAGGCTTTTGCAGTTTGTGGAGAATAGCTATTTTTAGGGTTCCGTACCTCAAGAAGAGAAAACGGAACCCTTATAGGACCACTCGTGTGTCTGTCTGTCCGTCTGTCACCGATTAAGTTGAAATTTGGTCCACATATTAATTTTTGTGACCGAAACACGGACGAGTAAATAAATGAATTTAGAATATGGAGGTCACTTTTGGGGGGCAAATAAGAAAATTTAAAAAAAGTTTTGCAAACTATACCGTGTGAAATATCAAATAAAATACTATGAGGGCCTCAAATATATTTTTATTTTAATTTTAAAATATATTTTTTAAAAGTTATTTAAAGAAATAAACGAAAATTGACCATTCCCGAAACTGCTGCGCCTAAAATAAAAAAAAAATACAGAAAATAGATATTTACCTGTAAATTACAGGAAAAGTTATGAGAAGTCTGTGGTCTTAAAATAACAGGGTAAATCTCTCAATATTGTGAGTACAAACTTACATTTACAGTTGGAATGTATGGGAGAACATGTTTTACAACTACAATATTAAGTTTGTTCTTGAGATAAATTCATCCCGACTCGGGAACCCTTCATTGTGCCTGGTCCGACACGCACTTGGCCGGTTTTTTATCTAAACATATTTCTGAGTTGGTCCCTTAGAAAAAGTTGTTCATTTTCATGAGTATTCCACTTCCTTTAAGTATGTCCATAGTTTATTGAATTGTTGGCTGAAATAGGAAATATTTTAAATTTAAAAAAGGTCTAAATGTGGGGCATAGGTACACGGAACAAATCATCTCACCACAGTGCGAGCCATCGTTGTTTTTCCCTGTAAAAACACGTCAGGCCCTACTGCCCACTGCAACAACTCGCGATGCACTGTGGCCACCTAATCGCGCCCGCCTCCGCAGTCACCCTGGGCGAGACCTTAAAGTATCAAGAAACGTATTCTACGTTTCACGTTGCCACTGCAAAACGTACCCATATTTAATGTGAGCGGTGTGTTTGTGAATATAGAGCACCTGCATTTTCTTCGTTTTGTGTGTGGTTATTTGCTTCCTGACTGAAAATACGATAACGTTTTTCAGTCTATTACTAGAATTCGCTTTGTTGACATTTGAAACGAATTTTAAAAGTGTTAGTTATACCCTTTTAAAGTTACCTTATGTTCGTTGCTTTATTTCAAAATCAAAATCAAAAGTCTTTTGTCAAAATTAGGTTGAGAATCAGCACTTTTGAACCACAGACTAAAAAATATCAAGACATAGCGCTGCCAACAGAGACGTCAGGCCGTACGTTTCGGGTTTTGTAAACATGTGTGCACCTAATGAGGTGTAGTTTAATTGTAGTTTGGTGTAAATGTATGCGTGTGAGCGTGGATGCAAAGAGCGAGGTGTAGTTTTGCGCATGCTTCACTGTATTGTTCGCTATTTCTATTCGCATGTCTATATCTGGGTCAATACCCAGATATAGACGTTCAAAACTCAATAGTTTTGAACGTCAAAATAACTTACAGTCCTAACAACTTATCTGTGAACTGAAAGAGGACGGCACCGTCGATGCGTCGACACAATCGAATGACATGCGTCGGCACAATCGAAGACATTTCAACATGCCGGCCGTAGTTCCAATTTTCGCCTTTCACCACTTCTTCTTCAAGTGGCGCAACAGATTCCCTATAATAAGGTAGGTAATCGCAAGATGGTTTTCATCATCATAGATATGAAAAATTATTTTACTTTTGCGCTTGAAATAATCCTCTTCGACCACTCACAAAAAATATTTTCTTAGCGTCACCGTCGCCGACATAGTACACATATGGTTTTTGTCCGAAATAAATGGAAAATAATAATAATAATAATAGTCGCAATGATAGTCGATGTTACCATTCCACATGACGAGAACCTCGTGAAAGCTGAGAAAGAGAAACAAATAAAATATTATATCTCGACTTAGCTCACGAGGTTGTTGATATGTGGAATGTGAGCTCGGCTGTCATTGTGCCGATTGTCGTAACGGCCAATGGCCTGATGGCCGAAAGCCTCGAACAACATCTCTCGAGGCTATCATTAGGCGGTTGGATCAAGGGCCTGATTCAGAAGGCAGTACTCCTTGATACGGCTCGCATTGTGAGAAGGTTTCTGTCTCTGCAGCCCTAACCACCGGTAGCTTGGACCCTGCTCCCGACACCGGCGGACCTCTATTTTTTTATATTTTTAAATGTTTTTTTTTATATCCTTTTTTTAAGAAATATTTA
Organism: Cosmia pyralina; assembly: GCA_946251885.1. Classification (NCBI taxonomy): domain Eukaryota; kingdom Metazoa; phylum Arthropoda; class Insecta; order Lepidoptera; family Noctuidae; genus Cosmia; species Cosmia pyralina. The sequence continues at coordinate 2,220,973 of OX276345.1, forward strand.
AAAATGTAAATAGATAAGAAATAAAATAAATAAACGACATAATAATAGTCATAATATTGAGTGGTGACAAAATTGTCCAACTTTCTCCCATCAACTTCCGATAAATTGTGCCACAACTAATAGGTACATTTTATCTCTAAAGTTGTACTAAAGGAGCTGGTAAGCTAGACAGAATCAAGCCTGCTGGTTTGTTTTGCCTAAACTAGTCAATTTAGGCCTCTAAGAGTGAATTCGACCAAACATTTATACCCAGCATAAGTCTTATTCTTCGATTAAATTTTGAATTTTTGACAGTTTCTCCAAACAAAAACTGTCAGTCGTCAATTTTATTCCACGAATAAAAGATATCCGACTTTGGTCAAATTAGCCCTAAATGGTGTAACCTAAATAACGCACAACTTCTTCTTCGCAATCTGAAAATGCGAAAACAAATCAGTTTTGTTGTTCTCTACATTTTGGCGAGTTATGCGAACAGAAATGTAGAGAACAGCAGATTTTTTTTCGCGAGGTATTGGTATTGGAGGTATTGGTTGGGGTATTGGTTGTGCGTTATTTAAGTTACACCTTTTATAATATTGTGTGTTTTGTAATGTAATGTTTAATTTATTTTTGTGATGTATTTTTCTGGTGTAAAATAAATAAGTTTATCCCAGGGAATCTTGAAAAAAGTGCTGACGCTTTTTTATCAATGCTTTAAAATAAACATCTTTAGGGCCTTTCCACAAAACTGAGAGACGTTCAACGTGTCTTTATTTTACCGGTAAAATCCATACATAATTGCCGTGTTAAACTCTTTGTCTAGCTTCAGATATACACGATCTTATGGTATTATGGCGAACAATTCAACAACTATCATTTGCACCATGTAAAAAACATTGTTTAACCCTAAAAACATAAGCCAGAACACACAATCCTCTCACTAACACTTAACATCAACAAAACGTACAACGCCAATGTTTTAACATTTACCATTCGCAGAGAATTTACTTTAATCGCATCATATTTTTCCAAAACAGCGGCGAACGGTATGAGTCCCATGTGGTTTGTGCGATACGGATGTTTATACGGTGCGATCCGGATACGTGACGACTTGATACATACAGGCTGATGTTTGGTTGTTCTTATTCAAATTTACAATTTTTAAAAATGACAAGTAGATTATGAAACACGTTACAAAAGTACTTGAGCAAATACCTATTGGAATCAATTTTATGATCTTTTTATTTTTTTTTTTTCGAGTCAATGCCAATTGTAAAAATGTTGAGTGTCCACGTCAATCGCGACAACAGTGAAGTTTTTTAGGTCCTCGGTAGTAATAATAATAATAATAATAGCGGTACTTCTGGACACGGCGCGTATCGTTAGGAGGTTCCTCTCTCAGCAGCCCTGACCACCGGTAGCTTGGACCCTGTTCCCGATATCCGTGGGCTACTATTTTTTATATTTTTAAATGTTTTTATATTTTTTATGTTCTAATATTTAAAAATATAATTTATAAGTATATAATACTGAAATAAAGGAAATAACAATAACGACGGGGAAGACGCCGGCCGCCGGAAGGCTTAGGACCTCGAGGCCCACTGGCCTCTGATAGGGTCCCAGCTCCCGGCGGAAGTATGCAGCGCATGAGATGGACACGATCCATTAATGAGAACGTCATGCGCTCATACTATGGGGCTACAGAGGGAGGACACAATCTGACCGCGTACCGTGTTGGATGCTCTCTCTTTTTCAGATGCTTGAGCCAGCTGCCAACGTTTCGGACCAACGATTATCGGATCAGGTGCGAGTCATCCAGCGTAATCATATGTTGGATGACACTGGACTTGATCGCCTGCGAAGTGAAATGCATAGTAGCCATGTTATCGCCCCCCTGACGCAAACTGTTTTTGTACCACCACAGTGCAACACAAGTCAAGCTGACGAGGGGAGTGATGACAGGGCTACAAACGTAAGTACCCAGTGCAATGAGGAATTGAGGAGTGCTTTGGAGGGTGCGATTCGGGAATATCGGTTCATTTCACCCGAACTTAGACCACGCTTACCTTCGTTTTGGAAGTCTTTGTTTTGGATGCATAATAGAGTGGAGAAATGATCGGTAATTGTGGAACTATAGACGAAAGTATGCGTGGGACACTTTGTTCTTTGCATCGTATGGTCTAGTATTGCTTAAGGTATTTCTTTAAAGAAAAATAAATCTGCAGGCAAGCACACACTTGTCTCGTTAATTAAAAACCATTCAAAGGTATTCAAGTTTCAAAAGTTGAAAATACGAGTATTCTGTGTATGTTTTGTAGTGTACAAAGTATTTGGTGCGGTATGAGGCGGCTGCGTGACGATTGTGTTTTTTAATTTTTATTGCACACCCAATGTTCGAACGAATGGGATGCAGAATGAATATCTGAAACAGTTATCATTGGAGTAAAAACGAATGGTATTTGGTTCATTCTTTCAGCGTGGCATGAGCACCAGATAATTAAGTGCAAATGTCCCACAGGGAACAAATTCTTTTCATGTCAAAAACCTAGGAGGTAACATATGTCATTGACATGATTTCCATGTTCTTTCATTGTTTATTTTACTACTGGATAATTGCAAAGAAAAAAATTGTCGGTAAGATTGAACCTATATTGCAAACACTCGATGTTTAGGGGATTGGATTGAAGAGGGTACATTTTCGTAAAAATTACTTAGACTCCATCGGTTTAGGTATATTTAGTACAACTGTGTCGTAGCATGACGACTGAAGTGACAGGTATTACGTTTAGTCGGTTAACCAGACCCGTGGATTTTTTTGTTTACCTTTATTTAATTACCTAAACCGATGGAGCTATGGAGGGAACTAGATGTTTGTTGTCGAATGTTCAATTCGCAATTAATCAGCTTAGTGAACGGACCTTTGCATAGTCTGTTATAGAAATTTAGCAACGTGCTGATAATTAGCAAACGAACGATGTAATGGTATACTCGTACATATCGAGTTGCGTGTGATCATTTATGCATTGTAATTTTACACAACAAGTGCTCGTGGCTAAATGATAACATCCGCACGGGTCGAGCCAAGGTTACGCTACGCTTACCGCGGTCGGTTCGTGGATGGGTGACCATCCGTAACCATCCATACATATCGAGACCCTTTCGTGCCTTGCACAAGTCATTCGCAGATCTTTGACAGTCGTTACAGGTAACTGGGTAGTGGAGGTCAGATAGGCAGTCATCCCATGTAAATTCAGCTGCATTATTCAGCTGCATCCAGTTAAACTGGAAGCCGACCCCCAACATAGTTAGGAAAAGGCTAGGCAGATTGATTGAGTTTTCTCTCTAGTAGAGAAAAAACTCACTTTGAGTAGTCTCTTACAAATAAGATTGATCTAGAATTCCAAATTGTATTATGCAACGTAACAAAGTTGATTACAACCAACTGATGGTTTACATTTTTCACAAGAAACTAGTTTTTTTTTAAATTTATCATTATCAGGTTTTTTAAATGCATCTGAATTTTTATCGTTGAAAACAGATACTTGTAAAATCTTTTCATAAATAACTCTCTAACTTTGTAATCTTTTACGACATTTCCGTGGAGGAATATGCACTTTTAAAAGTAGAACCGAAGTCTGTAAAATAAGTCGAGAAACTTGATTTCAAGTAAGAGCAGCCGAAGTGGTTTTTCTTCTCGTGGAGAATATTATAAGGATATGATCTGATCAAAGTAAAGAATAAGGTGCGCACTACTGGCACTTTCAACTGTTCTCGACAGTCGCTCAATACAGGGGTTTCAGAGGGCCTAAACTAAATTGTCTGGATGTCTAGTATTCAAGCCATCCAGTAAACTGGAATGCAGATCTTTGCCTCAGCATTTTCGGTCACTTTCCATCGAAAGAGGTGCGTGGCTAAGTAATAACAGCCGCACTGGTAGATCGATCAGGTTAAGCTACGTTTTCCCCTCCATGTCTCGGAAAGCACGTTAAGCCGTTGGTCCCGGCTGTCATTCGTGGATCTTTGACAGTCGTTACGGGTCGTCAGAAGCCCGAAAGTTTGACAACCAGTCTTACCAAGGGGTATCGTATTACCCCGTCACTCCATGTAAAATACTGGTATTCAGCTGCATCCGGTTAGACTGGAAGCCGTCCCGAAGATAGTTGGGAAAAGGCTATGCAGTTGTTAATTTTCAGTCGCCTTTTCTATTTCGTACACTGCTTTAGCTAATTCAGGTAATTTTAACCAATACCTTTCTAAAATCTAAATGCCTGTTCAGAAAATCTTCATACCTAAATGTCTTTCAAGAATATCGTTTCCATACTTTTTGTTAAAATTTATAGTTTTAAGATATTGTATAAACGCGACGCGGAACACGTTTGAGAAATTTCATCGTTCAGCCGACGTTTTATGATGCCTCCATAGTTAACTTTGAGGCCATTACGGAAGTATTTTAAAACTTTTAATATAAACATTCTTTATGTTATGAAATACGAACACTTCCCATTTATGCCTGTAGAGAATTCATGGCATGAAGTGATGAAGGTAATTTAGTCCGCGTCGTTATGAAAGTCTTTGTCAATTAGCGATGTTAGGTTGAAGTGACCTCATCAGGCGTAGTGAAGTTTCGTTACTGATATAGCTTTTTATCGGTGAGTGCACGAAACCAACATTAGTTAACGGAGACTTTAAATTGATGCTGTCACTTTTTTTTTTGATACAAACTGTAAGGGATGGCGTGAATTTAATGACTCCATTAAACTAATATTTGCGTCTGGCTACTCAAATAAAACTAAAACAACAAAACGTTAAAATGTGGTACTTAAATGCTAATGACTCTTTGGTCTTGTGGACGAAAGTACGACAGCAAAGTGTGGTGGGGTTTTGAGTTCGATCCCCTCACCATCTACCCAGCCTTTTCCGACTATGTTGGGGACAGCTTCCAGTCTAACCGGATGCAGCTGAATAGCAGTATTTTACATGCGAGTGACTGCCTCCACCACCCGTACTGTTACTACCGTTACTGGGTAACATCAATCCCCTGAACGTCCAAAAAGATATTGCATTTTTCCGCTGGAAATTCATAGTAGCTGCTGGAGTCTGACTGTGTGCCCGGTATTATGACAATAGGTACGCATCGCCTTGAACTTAAAAATAACTAACGAAAAAATGTAGATATTATTGATTTAATGATAATATTGTTACGAGCTGGGGGTTCGGGAAAAATAAGTTTATACCAATTTACACCAAAAACACACTATAAAAATATATAATAATAATAAAAAAAAAACAGACACCGTAATCAGAAACTGTAAGCAGAATCTCTTGCAGTTCACTGTAGTTTACTGTTATTCACTGTTTCGCATTCCTAGCTGAACTGCCTTACACCTTTTTTTAGACGCTAACGCCATCTGTTATCAAGTAGCAGAACTACACGATACGTTGATTCGTGGCAGATTTTTCTAGAACATTCTAAACCCTTCCAGAATGTTCTAGATGGTTATGTGTCGTTTTGCAGCATTCTAGATAATTCCTGTAAGTACTAGAATATTCTCGAATTATGGCCTCGAACTTTCGAGAAGCTTACACTCGTCATATAAATAGAGGGTTGCCAGCGGTGTATGGCAGTTCAGCTAGGAATGTGATACAGTGAACAACAGTGAATCAACAGTGAACCAACAGTGATCTAACATTGAGCTACAAGTGATTCTGCATAAAGTTTCTGATTACTGTATTTGTGATTATTTTAATATATTGTGTCTTTGGTGAAAACTGGCATAAATTTACCTATTTATCCCGAACCCCAGCTCGTAACAATAAGCCTTCGTTTTGTAAACGTCAACGTATTTGTAGCTAAATCTCTCGAACGCCAGACTTTTAGTATCGAGCGACAATTACGACAAAAAGACGATAGTAGCTTCGACACTAGTGTAAACAGTGATCGTTTTGTGGCGGAAACAAAACTGGCTCCTAGACTAGGAAAACTGTGTCGTCACGTAGGATAGGACATGCTCTTTTAAACTTAACTATGTTGTAGATATTAAAGATTATCAACTGAGTCCAAAAATGGTGACAAAAGTATCCTAATCCTAACTATTCTAATCCTAACTAACATTATAAATGCGAAAGTAAGTTTGTTTGTTTGTTTGTTGTTACCTTTTCACGCCTAAACCACTGAACCGATCATCCTGAAATTTTGCATATACGTTGTCAGGTGTACAGAGACGGACATAAGGTGGGTGCCTTTCATCCCGAAAAAAGTACTGTTCCCGAGAAAAACAAAATATAGTTCTTGTGATAATAGATGGCGCCACGTGTCTTTCAAATCATGATTGAATTATATTATTACAATCCGAATTGATTGTCAAATTCTAAATTAACGCGAGCCAAGCCGCGGGCAAAAGATAGTTTTGTTTACTAGCTATGAGTTTGAGAGTGCGGAGTCAGTGGGTCCAAGCCGTGGCTCCGCCAACAGCCGTGACTGTCGTCCTCGCCACGCGTACCTGTCCGCCCTAGGTGCCCTTATATGTCTGCATTATGTACAGTCAACAAAGGAGATATCTAGGCAGGGTATATTTCTATGTGAATTGCTTTATGTTCAATTTTATATAAATTACTTTGTTTTTGCAATACTCCTAAATGGTAACACACCAACACAAAATTGTATATTTTCACGAAATTGAACATGAAGTAATTCACATACAATAAAGTTAAAGTACAGTCAACAAAAGAGATATCTAGGCAGAGTATATACTGCCTAGATATCTTTTTTGTTGACTGTACTTTCCCTCCAAGTACTTTGAATATGTACGGTATTAGCTATCCTAAGACTTGTTCTAGTTCTGACCTGACTGTAATTCACTGATAATCAGGGCTATGCTATCCCCCATAGCACAGCTCATGATGTTGAGTAGAAGCCTTATTGTCAGGTCACGACGTGCAGCTGCCGACTGTTGTGCGATTAGTTCTGTTATTTTATTGCAATTATCTTATTAATATTTCATAATGTGTTTCTGTGATTAATAAACCTATTTTTCTTTCTTTAAATATCGAGGAGCTCGTGGCTAAGTAATAATAGCCGCACGGGTCGATCCATCAAGTTAAGCTATGCTTGCCGGGGTTGGTCTGTGGATGCGTGACCATCTTTACATACCGAAACTCTTCCGTGCCTCGGAAAGCACGTTAAACCGTTGGTCCCGGCTGTCATTCGTGGATCTTTGACAGTCGTTACGGCTCGTCAGAAGCCCGAAAGTCTGGCAACCAGTCTTACCAATCAACCTGCCTAGCCTTTTCCCAAATATGTTGAGGACTGCTTCCAGTCTAACCAAATGCAGCAGAATACCAGTATTTTACATAGAGCGACTGCCTATCTGACCTCCACAACCACATTAACTGGGTAATACGATACCCCTTGGTAAGGCTGGTTGTCAGACTTTCGGGCTTCTGACGACCCGTCTTACCAAGGGGTAGGTATTATATTAGGTCTTTACCTATGAAATTGCCGTTCTGCAGTACTGGCCATTTCAAATCAAAATAATTTTTGTTTGGCTAAGAATTCTAATTTCAAATTAATTTTATTTTAAAAACATGGATTTTTTTTCCAAAAGTAGTCATTTGTTTATTGATTAGTGTTACATTTTCATCGCATTTCAATCTTTTTCGTCATCATGGATACGTTAAAATTTCGAGTAATTATGGAATATGAGTACCGTCGTGGCAGCAACGCGGCACAAGCGGCACACAACATCAACGACGTTAACGCAGCTAACACTACAAACCAACGCACCACTTGTTATTGGTTTGCTCGCTTCCGTTCTGGACATTTCGACCTGAAAAATGAACCTCGCGGTCGTCTGAAGACTTTGGTCGACAATGACGAATTAAAGGCGATTGTGGAAGCTGATGATACACAATCTACGGCTGAATTAGCAGCAGCTTTCGACGTTAGCGTCAAAACAATATTGGTCCATTTGCGTCAAATTGGCAAGGTAAAAAAGCTTGACAAATGGGTGCCCCACGAACTCAATGATCGCCAGCGCGAAGTACGCGTCGAGACGTGCCTTGCACTGCTCAACAGACACACAAATGAAGGAATTTTGAACTGCATTGTGACCTGCGATGAAAAATGGATTCTGTTTGATAACCGCAAGCGCTCAGCAAGTTGGTTGGATCCTGGTTCAGCACCTAAACAATGCCCTAAACGAAAACTTACCCCTAGAAAAGTGATGGTCACTGTTTGGTGGTCTAGCGCCGGTATGATTCATCACAGCTTCTTACCAAACATTACTTCAGATGTGTACTGTGAAGAACTGAACACAATGTTGGAGAAGCTGGCACATCTCCAACCAGCATTGGTCAATCGCTCGTCTCCGCTGCTCCTGCACGACAACGCGCGACCTCATACTGCACAGCAGACGGTCTCCAAGTTGCAAGAACTGGAGTTGGAAGCTCTCCGTCATCCGCCCTACTCACCAGACCTTGCGCCTACAGACTACTACTTTTTCCAGAATTTGGATAACTTCTTGGCGGGAAAAAAATTCAATACCCGAGAGGCAGTACAAAATGCCTTTGAAGAATTTGTTGCCTCCCGTCCAGCTGATTTCTTTAAGAAGGGCATCAATAAACTGCCACTGCGTTGGCAAAGATGCATTGATTGCATGGGTGATTACTTCGATTAATACAAATAAAAAATGCATGAAAAAAAATCGTTTAAATTTTTTCATACAAAACGGCAATTTCATAGGTAAAGCCTAAGCTAAACCTATTATTACTCAGTAACTGGGTTATGGAGGTTAAATAGGCAGTTGCTTCATTTAAAAAATACTGGTATTCAGTTGAATCCGGTTAGGCTGGAAGCCGACCCCAACATAGTTGGGAAAAGGCTAGGCAGATTGATTCAAGTATCTACTATTTTAATATAAATACAGGTATCCATTAATTTTGCGTAGCTAATGAAATCTCTCGAATTCCACACCAAATTAGCTTTGTTACTTTTATTTTGTATTTTGAGCGCCATTAATTTTATGTTCAGCTGCAACTATTTTCTAGAAAACCATAATTGTTACAAAATTCCAACATAATAAAGAAGTGAAACAAAACTCCAGGTTGTCACCGAATTTTATATATCTAAATTCCCATTAAACATGGAAACCCTCTTTCTACTCTGGAGCCAAAAACGCGGTTGCACGACGCTAAAGCAGTACTTTACTAGTTCCGCGGTATAAAGTATTATAAATGTCCTCCAGAGTACTGTTTACCGCTAACAAATGGTAAATAAAGCCATGTTTTTCTTTACGTATTATGTTGCTTATATAAGCTCGTGGCTAAGTAATAACAGCCGCACGGGTCGATCCATCAGGTTAAGCTACGCTTGCCGGAGTTGGTCCGTGGATGGGTGACCATCTTTATATACCGAGACTCCTCCGTGCCTCGGAAAGCCGTTAGTCTCGGCTGTCATTCGTGGATCTTTGACAGTCGTTACGGGTCGTCAGAAGCCCGAAAGTCTGACACCCAGTCTTACCAAGGGGTATCGTATTGCCCAGTTACTCGGTTGTGGAGGTCAGATAGGCAGTCGCTCTATGTAAAATATTGGTATTCAGCTGCATCCGGTTAGACTGAAAGCCGAGTCCAACATAGTTGGGAAAAGGCTAGGCAGATTGATATAAGTTTCTAACTCGTTGTTTACCTGCAATTTCGCGGTTATGAGTTAGCTTCTAAATTTTGTGACACCGTGGGTGAGTTCAGAATTTGTTTGATCGGTCTCCGAACTTAATTGTCACTTCATTTACAAATATTAATTTTATTAGAGCACTTTATTTCTAAGAGACTTTCGTTTTCTACCATCTTTCATTTTCTAAATTTAATTGTTTCCTCTTAAATTGGTGCAGAAATAATTTAGTTCTTGTCTTCATGAAAACTTGAAAGAAAGAAAAGAAAGTAAATACATTTTTTGTAAAATTGGCGCAAAGAAATAATAAACACTAACATAAATTGCATGCACCAATCAATCCATCTGCCTAGCCTTTTTCCAACTATGTGGGGGTCGGCTTCCAGTCTACCTAGTTGCAGCGTAATCCGAGTATTTATATGAGCGAATGCATATCTGATCTCCAGAACCCAGTAACTGGGTAATACCCCTTGATATCCCTTGGTAAGACTGGTTGTCAGATATTTGGGCTTCTGACGACCTATACCGACTGTCACAGATCTACGAATGACAGCCAGGACCAACATCTTGACGTGCTTTCTCAAGCACGGAGGAGTCTCGGTATTAATAGATGGTCACCCACATTCATGGACCAACCCCGGCAAGCGTAGTTTAACCTGACGGATTAATTCTTGCAGCTGTTATTTCTTAGCCACGCCAATCTACACAATGATTTTTCATGCCCTCTAATAACATTTCGAACCTACACAAGGAATATTTTATTGTCAAATTCCAAAGCAATTGAACCCCTGACTTATCGTGTACTTAAATATTATAATACAAAGAAAAACATGACAAAACGTAAGTCTTTATCTGAAGGCGCGCCATACAAAACACACAAAACACGATAACGCCGAGAACTATTAAATCATTTTATCGATAAAATATAAACTTCCTTCGAAGCAGTTTTCAAACACTATCTTCATAGTCATGCGATGTAATAAAACTTTATTATACACTCGCATCGCCTGCGACCTCGCCCGCATATTTCTCGATTATTGCATCCATGTTATGGGCCTATTGTCATATAATATTTATAATGGCTGCTTTTAGGATTTTCTTTTGTTTTGAAAAGAAGTCACGCATGCAATCGAAGCAACAATATCTAAGTATACGGATTTTAACATTTAAATCTTATACGAGTAAATAAAACTGTAAAAAAAGTAAAAACCGACTTCAAAACCTAAAACGAATAAAATAACTTTCATAAAACACTTAACAGCTTCTGAAGTCGGTGTCAAGCTAATGTGCATTGAAGAATAGAAGACACCGACTTCAGAAGCTGTTTAGTTTTTTATGAAAGTTATTTTATTCGTTTTAGGTTTTGAAGTCGGTTTTTTTAAAGTAAATGTATTTTTACATTTTTAGTTCAATATACAATTAGGACAATTACATGAGCCCAAGACGAACGAAAAGAAGAATCATCACAAAATCCGCTTAGAAATGTCGGAGATATAGTACATTTATGAATATAACTTCGTAAATAAGAACAATTACCTAACATATTATATACTAAAACTTTTCTGAAAGTATGTAGATTACGGTAGTGAAAGAATCATCAAAATTGGTTCATTAGTTTTCGAGAAAATCGCGGACAAACAAACAATTATACATACATACATACATACAGACGGGTCGAATACAGAACCTCCTTTTTTGAAGTCGGTTAAAACAATCAATGTTGAGATAATAAAAAAATGAAGATGATGATGATCGTGATATAAATCAATCTGATAATATCCATAAAAACAAAGACGTGTCATTGTAATACTAAAATAAGTCGCGAGGTGTCGAGGTACACTCGGTTGGAACAAAGTTCCTTTCGCTGTATATTATGAATGAATACAGAGCCATCTAGTATAAGTTTTTAAGCTTCTAAAAACTTATACTAGATGGCTCTGTATTCCTGTGTGTGTGTGTGTTGTATTTCTGTGTGTTTTTGTTTGTGTTGTTGTGTGTTGTGTTGTGTTCTGTTTTGTTGAGTAGGTGAGTAGATGGTGATGTAGTAGATGGCTCTGTACTAAAAACAAAAACTATTGACACTTGAAACTTGAGACCTCGAAACTGTCTTTTTCGGCATAACGCTTTTTCGTTAGGTACGTGAAGATTTATACAAGTCAACTCCTACCGCAAGAACTTCGTTCTAAAAGTAGCTAGAATCTTATACATTATAACTACCTATTACAAGTTCCCACCGTACAAATTATCATCGACATCTCCAAATTATAACGTGAAAATCTAATAACACGAAAACTTGTACTATCACAAATTTAAATTAAAAACTTTCCCCGAAACGTCAGTACTTAACCACACGAAATTATAACATCGCTCAAAATGTTTCCCAAGTCAAGAGAAAAAAGTTGCACCCATCGAAAATTAAAACTTCTCGGCGGCGGCGCCCATTAAAAGTTTTCTAAAATTTATTAACGATCGACTACCAGAACCTGAGTTTTACAATAATAAGCTAACATTGAACCTTATTGCTGGTACCTTAAGAACGAAAATCTAGTTTTTGAATAGCATTCTCAATTTTGTTTCACGATTTGACAAAATTAGAATCTGCTGTTCAAAAAATATAGACAGAAACCTTATGCTGTACTTTTAAGGTTGACTTTCGCTTGTCCGACTATGTGAATATGGGAATCATAACGACTTTTCACGTGTGAAACCAAATAGAAGTTCTGAAAACTTGAAAATTTGTCTAGCGCGCCCCCTTAATAGTTTCGATCACTTTGTATTGGAAAGTTAATGGCTACAAAGTTATAGAAGGTTCAAAAATTTATGGTTTTACGGTGAAAACAGGTGCTAGGATAATTTTACAAGAGTTTTAATCTGGTTAGAGATGTAAATGGCTAACTTTTTATAACTACAGCTGTTTTACGGGAAACTCTCAACTCTTCGAAAAAGATTACCCGAGACATGGATGGACTAGATACAGCGCAATGTCCTTTTACTACGAAGCTTTTTATTGCTTCATTTCTCTGAAGATTGTAACCATTGTACAGTCAGGGAAATTAATTGTTAAGCAAATTGACATGTGACGTCAATTTGCCGTGTTACAGCCATTTCATAGAACTGTCAAATGAATGTACGTACAATTTAATTTGGTAGCCACATTCCTTAACAATTTTTACCTTGACTTTATAAACTTACTCATACACTCATTTCTGTTTTGCAAATAGATTTGGATGACAGGATCCATCAGGTCCAATTGTATAGATTAGCGTAGTAAAATTTCAAATTAAACCCAAAATAGAGCAGTCAAGCTCATCTAATCCTAACATAATCCTTTTAAAACAACCAAATTACCTGCCATTACCGATCTCATATAAGAAAAGAGCACAACACCGCGTCAACATCACCTATTCTCTTACCTAGACGACCTCTTCGTTACGAGCCCAGTAAACACTCCCGAGGCACACTTTCTTAGCGTTTCACAAAGATAAAATAAACGTTGTAGGTAATAAACTCGCTTTCGAGTTAATTAAGAGGTACGTGTCACGCTGTGAACTGGCTAAATTAAAATACATAGCTCGCAAATGCACGATGTTTTGAGATTAACTTCCCAGAGATTGGCCAAGGGTAGTGACTAGTGATGCGAGAAAACGTTCTACGAGCAACTCAAGAAAATGCTGGAGTTAATTTTGTGTGTTAAATTTTCATGATGATTTTTGGGATGAGGGGAATATTAGAGTGCTTGTGAGCATGAAGCATGGAGGGTGAGATTAGGGAATTGATTAAGTGAATGACTTTGTTAGAGCTGACGGGAACTGCTTTATTGGGAACCTACCAAATTGTTCGCCTTTTTCTGATGCCCCTCCAATTAATAACCTCTCTCCTCTACGAGGTGAAACAGCTCAACAGCACTGGTCACGCCGGTCCATTACTTCCATTACTCAACCAGGCCTTTTTTTGTTTACGTGAATGTGAATGTCAAATAATGCAGACAATTCACATTTACAAAGACAATATTAATATAATTTGAAATTCAACAAAATTCTCCCAACATAATTGAATTCAATAGTTGAAGTACATTCAAGTTATCTCCCTGTCTCAAGTTAAGTTCTGCTTCCATCTGCAGATGACGTCACACGCTACACAGTGAGACTAAATTAACTTCTAATCACCATGTCGCTATGTCGATGCAAACCTGGTTTCAATTGATGCATTAATTGAAATACGGTTTAACTGATTATGTGCGTTGCGTATAGGCCAATTTGCACCACAAATCATTAACTAGGTACACTTAAATAGAACGTTGTTGGAAATAATTACTTTAAGCCCTGAATGAATGATCAATGAAAAATAAATGATTTAGGGCGGATTTTACCAATGAAACTGAACACGATCAATACATTTCATCGTGTTCTAGAGCTGTCAGTGTCATCATTGTTGTTTAATATTGACACTGACAGCTCTTAAACGCAGTTTAGATTAGCTCATCACGTTAAGTTTCATTGGTGAAATTGGCACTTGGTGATCAATTATGCAACAGAGGTTTTGTGTTGAATAGAAAATGTTGTCTTAATTTATGATGATTTGAGTGAAATATTGTATGTCGATAACAATACGTTAAAGTAAGCAATCAATTTTATCATTTTTGCATAACCAACTTTCGATTTTCTTCAATTTGTCGTACAACGCTTCCTTTCTGAACATACATACTATTACTGATATTATTGAGCTCTTTAAATGTAGAGCTCGTGGCTAAGTAATAACAGCCGCACAGGTCGATCCATCAGGTAAAGGTGAGCTTGCCGGGGTCGGTCCCTGGATGGGTGAGCATCTTTACATACCGAGACTCCTCCATGCCTCGGAAAGTACATTAAGCCGTTGGTCCCAGCTGTCATTCATAGATCTTTGACAGTCGTTACGGGTCGTCAGAAGCCCGAAAATCTGGCACCCAGTCTTACCAAGGGGTATCGTATTTTGGTGAGGTCAGATTGGCAGTCGCTCCCTGTAAAATACTGGTATTCAGCTGCATCCGGTTAGACTAGAAGCCGACCCCAACCAAGTTGGGAAAAGGCTAGGCAGATTGATTGATTAAGCTCTTTAAAATCTTAGGAAGAAAATTTTCGTTCATAAATAGTTTATTTTGTTGTGTTGTGAAATTGCATGCAGCGGAGATGAGAATGTTGAGATGGATGTGTGGAGTGACGAGAATGGATAAAGTGAGAAATGAGTATATAAGAGGAAGTTTGAAAGTGGCGCCAGTGACAGAAAAGTTGAAAGGAAATCGTTTGTCTTGGTATGGGCATGTAATGAGGAGAGACGAAACGCATGTGACTAAAAGAGTTATGAATATACATGTTGATGGATGGAGAGGCAGAGGAAGGCCAAAGAAAAGATGGATGGATTGTGTGAAGAATGATATGAAAGAGAAGGGAGTGAATGATAGCGTGACGGTTGATAGGGGAGAATGGAAGAAGAAAACGTGTTGCGCCGACCCCAAGTAATATGGGATAAGGGCAGGAAGATGGATATGTGTCGTGTATGACCAGAGGGCCAATTCTCGTAATTAAAAACGTTCAAATTCCAAGTCGCAATGTCAGCCAGCGACAATCAAATGTCAAAAATGTAGGCAAACTCTATACAATTTTGACAGATTGAGACTGAGATGAGATTGCGAACGTTGTTATAAAAATACGGGAATTGCCCCTCTGATGTTTGAACATAAATGAAGCAAACAGATAAGGACCGTAGCAGGTGAGCGTTCTGTAGCGTCTGCCTATCCCTATGGGAAGAAGGAGTGAATGTATGTATATACAACATTATTTTTAGTATATGCGAAACCTGAATATAGTTTGTTCAGAATAAATAACTGAATCGATTCCAAAAATTTTTATACCGTGTTATATTTTGCCCCAAAAATCTTTAAAAAAGGTTACAATATGGACACCGAGCGACGAACGCAAGTCACGGCAGGTCGTAGCGGCACTAGGCACGGGCGCACAGCGGGCGCCGCGTGGTGATCATGTTTTTGTACGGACAACCAGGCAACATAACAAACTATAACTTTGTGATTTTTCATGATACAGTTTTGAAATTTTGTACATAGATTTTTACATATAAATACTAGACACGTGTTTCGGATTTCGCATATACTAAAACTAATGTTGTATAAAAGTTCTGTTATCTTTTAAATTTGAAACTCATACATTTTCTTTATATCCCTACTCTTTTTATTACATTCAAAATTTTGCCTTAATTCACCGCGGTCAAAAAGGCGCCCTTAATTTCGTCTGCTTCAGCATTCATACTTAATTTTGTTTAGATACGTTTTTTACGGTGTTTCCATAGACTTTTTTATTCGATTACAAAAAGGAAAATATTTTAACAATTTTCATAACCAAATCTATTCACGACATTGCGTACCTTTAAAATTAAGAAGTTGGTAAAAGATATTTTTTATATTCTTTCTACTCGACTGCGGCGAATATCAGGAGTTTTTTTGTGAGTTGGTTTCATGTAATCTTCTTCTAAAGTGCAGACCACATGGGGGCCGAAGCGAAGTTCGTTTAGTTTCGCTCATGTAGCTATGTCGTCTTTTCATACTTCGGTTCACACCGCGAACTATAAACCGGAGTATATGAAAAGGCGATAGCTACATAAGCGAAGCTGAACAAACTTCGCTTCGTTCCCAGTGTGGCCTGCGCTTTATACTTGACTAGCTGCACCCCGCGGTTTCATCCGCGTAGACCGGGATAAAAGTAGCATATGTGTTAATCCAGGGTGACAGCTACCACTATACCAAATTTTATCGAAATTGGTCTAGCCGTTTGAGCTTGAAGAAGTATCAAACATACACACACACTCACAAACTTTTGCCTTTATAATATTAGTGTGATAAGCTTAGTTTTATATTTAATTGGCTTAAATATATACCCGAATATACATAAAATAAATTCGCTGTAGTTCTGCGTGGCCGCGTTATTCTTCTAAACTACGCAGCCAATTTTGATGCAATTTTCACCATCATTTATATAATTTGTACCGGAACGTTTGTGTATAAATAAATACATTAACTACAACTTAACTTACTTCTAAAAATTTTTTTTTTCACGTTTCAAAATGGAGCCATACTGCCGCCATATTGAATTTTTTCGAAAAAAAAAAAACATAGCCAGTGTCACTCGGGATGATGTAAGGATTCTAAAGAGACCTCATACATCCAAATCTGTTCAGGTATTTAAAAGTTATGGTGAAATAAAGAAACTCACATACATACAAACATACATTTACACTCCTTTGGGCAGTCGTGTAATAAAGAAATCGTATCATTTTGTCAAGTCGTAAAAACCGTGCAAAGTAGGGGCGGGCTCGCTTTAAGATTTTAAGTCTATGTAACATATAGCAATAAAGAATATATGTGTACTAGTTAGCGTCTAGATTCTAAACCGTGTCTTAGATCAAGCCACCGGCTTCACGCTCTGCCGAGCTGAACCCAAACCGCACTTAGTCTTCTAGCCGTGACTATGGAGACGTATTTCTCTATGGAAAATAGGTACCTATTTTATTAACCGAGTTCAAAAAAGGAGGTTCTGTATTCGACCCGTATGTATGTATGTATGTATGTTTGTTTGTCCGCGATTTTCTCAAAAACTAATAAACCTATTTTAATGATTGCTTCACTACTGTGATCTACATACTTTCAGGAAGGTTTTAGTGTATACTAAATTATGTAATTATTCTTATGTACGAAGTTATATGCATAAATGTACTGTATCTCCAGCATTTGTAAGCCGATTTTTTTATTTTTCTTCTTTTCGTTCTTCTTTGGCATACTTATGTAATTGTATTGTATTAACTAAAAATGGAAAAATAAATTTACTTAAAAAAAAAAGACTAAAAACCGACTTAAAAACCAAAAATGAATAAAATAGCTTTCATAAAAACTTAACAGCTTCTGAAGTCGGTGTCTTCGATTTTTCAATGCACCTTAGCTGAGTTCAAAAAAGGAGGTTCTGTATTCGACCCGTACGTATGTATGTTTGTTAGTCCGCAATTTTCTCAAAAACTAATGAACCAATTTTGATGATTCTTTCACTACCGTAATCTACATACTTTCAGGAAGGTTTTAGTTTATAATGCATTGGGTAATTGTTCTTATGTACGAAGTTATATGCATAAATGTACTGTATCTCCGACATTTCTAAGTGGATTTTGTGATTATTCTTCTTTTCGTTCGTCTTGGGCTCATGTAATTGTCCTAATTGTATATTCAACTAAATATAGAAAAATAAATTTACTTTAAAAAACGTAAAAACCGACTTGAAAACCAAAAACGAATAAAATAACTTTCATAAAACACTTAACAGCTTCTGTAGTCGGTGTCTTCAATTCTTCAATGCACTTTAGCTTGACACTGACTTAGTGTTATAAGAAAGTTATTTTATTCGTTTTTGGTTTTGAAGTCGGTTTTTTCCTTTTTTTAAAGTAATTTAAAGTAATCGTTTAAAGTAGTCGTAGTAGTAGTAGTTAGTAATAGTTTATCTTAGAACATTTTGAAGTTTCTGTATTCTCACATAGTACATGTAGCTGAAACTAGATGGGTTAGATTACATGAAGTAGATAATAATTACTCGCATGTGACCGCTGTAACTTATGACGGTGAAGTGGAGTATAATGGTTGTGAAGTAAGTATTTCTGTAGACTCCTACGACTAGTTTAAAGGAGAATGGCGAAACTGCATGTAATTTGGGACTCGGGGATAGAGGTAGCGTGGATAATGGAAACTTGTAAATAGTTTAAGAACGATATAAAACTAACAAAAAAGCAAATGGAAAGTAAGATAGAGAAGTTGGGAGAAAAAAGATATTCAAGGTAGAATATTATAACCTAAAATGAATCCAAGAGTACTTAAAGGACATTATTTAATAGTAGTGTGGCGGCATCTACATCGCCATATGCGAACTACGCATCACACTGACGTCACGAAAAATCCTGCATCGCAATCAGAGTATACCGCGCGACTAGCATAATTATATGCAACGTCCCGACATCAATCGTCAGGCAGTTGCCCACCAGACACGACACCCGTCCGGTCGGAGGATCCTCTCTTTTCTATGGAGGATGAGTGAACTTTACACCCTGTTCCTCGTGCCTCTACAGTAGAATGTTTTTTTTTTATTATGTACTAAACATGTGGAATTAGAATAGAAATCCCTAGTCTTATTTTTTTTTGCAAGTAGGCTTTTGCAAACACTTTCGTTTGCGGCGAAAAAATGCACCGCAGGGCACCGCAGCGCACGGGGCGTCGCGCGTCGCTTCGGGCGGCGCGGCCCGCACTAAATAAATTCTAACATTGGCGTTGTATGAGAGCGTTTACGGAGAACCGATTTTACTCGCGTTTGCTTGAAATGCAGGCGCAGCCCGGGATGGCATCACCGCGTCGCACGCGACGTTTATCGCGGTGGCGCATGATGCGTTGCAGCCAGCTATTCCTGCAATTCTCCATTCACGCTAAAACATAACAACACCCGCGGCGTCGCACGCTCCGCATCTTCATAAGCAACATAGTACATTGCCATATGTTTGTGTTAGCGCGTGTCATGACGCGGGCCGATGCACGTGCTGCCTGTCTGTAAACTGAAAAAAACGTCTGACGCGCCGCGAGATGCAACGCCGTACGCGACGCGCGACACCCCGCGTCTCCGTAACGGTAGACTTGCGAGGCATGCGGCCAAAGCGTCAGACGCGCGCGTCTGTTGCGCGCAGCCATGCTAGGCAACAAACGCGCGCATAAAGTCCCCACAGATTACACAGTTGGCCTGCAGTCTCTGGTCCCAACAGGCGGCCTGCCGTCCAAGGTCTGCATAGACCACACACTACAGCGATTATTGCCTGCCGGCAACGGTCGATGCCGGCTCTGGGTCCAAACACTACCAGGCGGCAGCCGGCAGTTTCACACCGCAATATCGCCTGCCGGCAGTGGTCTGAATAGCGGTTCGGTGTCAGTTCATAAAGTGAAAATGTTACGTAAAAAACGATGTGCTATTTTTTGTTTTCACTGGTTAGGATAACATCGTAGTGAATTATTTATTATATTTTTAAAATGATAACCAAATTATAAAAGTCTCTAAATTGAAAACACTGCCTTCGGCCGAATACCTGCATACTCGATTTGGTCTTGAAATCTCAGACTGTCCGGCCCACAAAGCATGTTCGGCCGATACCTGTCGACGCAGGCCTGCGCCGGCAACAGGCCACACACTCTGGGATCGCAATGGCTGGCATTGGTCGTCAATCCAAAACCTTAAAAGGAACTGTGAGTCTGTGATCTATAGCGATTAACTGACAGGCTGATATCCGGCGGCGGACTGTAAATATGTGGGGCCCTTTAGATACGCGCGGCCGACAACACACCGCTTCCATGGTGCGCATCTGTCGTTCGCGTCAGACGCGCGGGGCCGACGACACACCCCAGCTGCGCGTCAATCGCTCCCCAGTCAGTGTTGTTCGTCCATCACTTGCAGTCGTGTTGTTTCTTGAAAAATGGCCTAATCAAGCATAATCTGGACATCCTTGAAGAAGAAGAGGGCGATGATGAGCTGTTGTTATTGCTCTATTATGATAGCTTAAACAGTAAACTAATTCATCCGATATTCAAAAGTCGAAATGACGAAGCATTTAGCATTTTAATTGAAAGACACTTGAAATCTGATGAGAAAAAGTTTCGGAAGTTTTGGAGATTAAATAAGAAACAGTTCAATTTCCCAGAAAATCTAAAACATGACACACAACACTTTATCCCTTTTAAATGAATCTTTAAACACTGGATTATTTAAGATAGGTTTCTGAGCAACCAAATTGATTAATTGCTCATCCTCTCGAAGAGAAAAGTTCTTCCAACACATCTTGTCTCCGCGCGGCTCGCAACAATACAAGATCACAGAGTACATTTTTATTACAAGATAACAAGACACGTCGCGCCTAGACGTTCCTCGACGGTCAAGGAACGGCTGCGCGCGGCTAGACTGACCGTAAAGCCGTCGGCCGCGCGCGACTGTCGCGGGGTACTCTGGTCGGCTGTAGATCTACTGGAATTTTTCAACAAGAGGTTTATTGAATAAAAATAAAAAAATCCCAAGAGTGCAAACAATGGAATAAGAATTGACAATGACAGCGTGACAGCTAGTCTATATTGACAGCAAAACGTTCCGTTTTCGGTTATAATCAATTATATGTATTTATTATGGGCTGTTTACATTTTATTTTAATGTTTGGTTTTATATGTTTTTGTTATACATATGTATTTAACAAGATTTAAGTATCAAAAAGGTAAACCCTCAAGTAAAAACATACTTGTGTAAAAGGTGAATGCATTGTAATAATTTCTGTAGAATGAAATGGAATCCGAAATACCTTGCGTTTCGTAACTGCACGGTATATTATTTTTTAATAAATCAAAATCATTTCTAACTTTCAATTCTCTGCTCCTAGTGACCCAATATTTTTTTTTATAAAACTCTTATAAAATTGTTATTAAAATCAATATAAATTTGCAAGTGCACGGCGCTTCGGTAATTTTGAGTCCACCGCTGCCATTCTCCTTTATATTATAATTTGTTTATTTTAATATAGTTAAAATATTGAGGGATCAGCAGTAGCTTCCGTATGTTTAAGCAAATTATTATTATTATGATAGGACCCGTAGGATGCAATACATAAACAAGTTTGTTCTGTTATTTTTAGTTTTTTTTTTAATTTATTTATTTGATTTTGCCTTGCCTGTTAACGTTTGCCATCCATTTGCAATTATTGTAATCTATGGAAAATGTAGTGGGTAGCATATTTGTTAAGTTAAATGTTATGTTATTTCCGTTTGTTTTTAATATACTACTGTTTGTTTTCCCTTATGAAATAAAATAAGTTAATTAATTTAATTAATTTCTCCGAAACATTATGAATATCAAAGTAATATTTGATATGTTCTAGCTTCTCTGTAATTTCTGTGAAAAATTTTCAGGTATTGCTGTGGAGATTCTGTATAGTGCAAGATTCATCATCATGTTATTTATGACTAAAATAAAAATCAATGACATGGAATAAATTATCTTAATCCTAAAAACAGCTAAATTGTATGTGATTGTACACAAGTCAATACAGCCATTTACTAATTTCGCTTAATGAATTTAATATAATGAACACCCAATACATTAATAATGAGGTTCGAAATTATTATTTTCAAATAATCGGCTCCATTGGGTTACCTTAAAGTTGTGAAAAGTTCAAAACTATTCTACATTATTTATTTATAACAAAGTTTGGATTCAGTATACATTTGAATATTTAAACGGCGGAAGCTATTTATATGACACGATTTGTCGTTGACTTATAGGACATCACCGTATCACGGTCTTCTCTCCGTGACAGGGAAACGGCTCAGGTTATTACGACTAATAGTTATGAGTTACTAGTTAGAGGAGGATAAAAAGTATATAAAGCCAGTGAAATTAACTAGTATTAAATCACAACTGTCATTCTTTGACAGTTGTATAAAATGGCTATAACATGGAAAATTGACGTAGGTTATCAATTTGATTAACAATTAATTTCTCTGGCTGTGCAAAGGTTCCTCGCTTTACGTCTTTTGCTACATTTCATCATCATCATATTTCAGCCCGGAATCACCCACTGTTGCCGCTGCTATAGGCCTCCCCTTTTTTCCGCCATACTTCTCGATTCGTGCGACCCTCATCCAGGTGTTTCCCGCGACATTGACGATATCATCAACCCATAGCACTTTTGGACGGCCCTGGTATCTTTGGTTTGGTCTAACCTTGGCCACCATTTGGTCACAACTATACTCCATCGGCAATCTCACTTGAGGCGCATCGGCCTGTCCCCGACGTCGTAGACTTTTGACCTACGACAGATTTCATGTGTTACGTACTCGATCTAGTAGGGTTATGCCAAGCATGGCTCGCTCTATAGCCCTTTGTGCTACTCGTAAGCAGTGGGCAGTCTCCTTTATGAGCGTCCATGTCTCGGCACCGTAGGTCAATGTTGGTAGGACATATTGGTTGAAAAGACGAGTTTTTAGACACTGGAGGATTTTTTTTTCTACTTTTAGAAAAAGAAAAAAAAAGGAAAGATTTTATAAACAACAAGAATTTAGAAGACACATCGTTTTATGGACTATTACTAAACATCTTACCAAAAATTCCTGCTATTCATCTGTCTCATCATCATGGTTCATCATTTCAGCCGAAACAAGTCCACAGCTGGACATAGGCCTGCCCACTGCCACTTAAGTTTAGCAATTCTTCTGGCTATGTCGGTTACCTTGGTTTTCAACTGTCTCAAATAGTACTAAAAAAAATCGGTCAAGGGCGAGTCGGGTTCCGTTCTAATATCTGAAAAAGTGTGTGTGTGTGTGTGTGTGTGTGTGTGTGTGTGTGTGTGTGTGTGTGTGTGTGTGTAAAGATTACAGGAAAAATAAAACGATGTCTCTAAAGACATCTTTTTATTTTTCCTGTAATCTTTACATAAACTTCTATCATATACATAATAATAATTTCAGATTTTTCTCTATGCAAACTTCGGAGATAAGGGGGAACAGTATTTTTTTTTAATTTTTCATCAAAAGTAGAAAACTGTGCGGCCTACAAAAAATAAAAAAATGCTTGAGAATGTGCAAACAGCATTCTTTTATATGATACCCCACATGCCCAGTAGCCCTACTTAAAATTTTTA
Source organism: Cosmia pyralina (assembly GCA_946251885.1). Classification (NCBI taxonomy): domain Eukaryota; kingdom Metazoa; phylum Arthropoda; class Insecta; order Lepidoptera; family Noctuidae; genus Cosmia; species Cosmia pyralina. Next base: position 2,244,353 of record OX276345.1, read on the forward strand.
AGACCCCTTTTCATTCCGTATTACAAAAAAAAAATAAGTTCGGCAAACGTCATCTAAAACTGTTCCAAATTTCAAGTTTATAGCATTAGTAGTTCTTGAGATATCTAGTTTTGACAGACAGACAGATAGACAGACAGACTGAGTCGCGCCATAAGGGTTCCTTTTTACCATTTTGGTACGGAAGCCTAAAAATACGACATGCATCAAGATAAATGCAACGACAAAAAAAAAATAAACTACCAAAATCGTAGAACCTAAAAGTATCCAAAGAAGCAAAGGCCAAGATAAGTCTAGAAACTTACAAAGTTTGAGAATAATGGTCAACCACAGACTGGTCTCTAGCCAGCGGGGATTCGGAGTTTGATAATACGTTAATCAACTCCATGGAACACCCATCTTGGATTTGAATGAAGCAAGTTTTTAGTAAGACCCAAGTTACTTCAAGTTAGTCGGAAAAGATAAGCTGAGAACTGGGGCAAGTGTAGCAGCAGAATTTAACTATCTACACGGTTCTTTTGAAGACGTTTTTAACGAAAATGTTAGTGATTTTCTTGAACCTACGGAAGTTTCTGCAGTTAATCCGGCTCTTCCAGTAACATTATAAATTTAAAAGTCTGGAGGTTTGTTAAATTCCTACTCAGTCAAGCTTTTTGTGAGTAGGTATAGACCATGATGAGATATTAACACTGTGTATTATGTGATACTGTTTATCCGAGTATCCATCTTGTAGTGATTCCATAGGACACGAGTGGAACCGCAGGTAATATCAGCTAGCCTACATGGCCGCGCAGTTAATAAACACAGTAAGTAACACTTGAGTTAATCATTGTATTCATAATTGCCGAAATGAGTTTTATATGAGCCAATAACATGTTTTTTTAGGGTTCCGTACCTCAAAACGGAACCCTTATACGATTAATTTTCTGTCTGCCGTTAGTCTATCAAGAAACTTTTTCTCAGGAACGCGTGGAGGTATCAAATTAAAATTAATATTAAATACGTAGGTCTATGGTCCCTTTCCCTTTGAGTTCTAAAAAAATAAAAGTTTCTGAGTCAACTCAAAAGGCAATTTATGCGACATATGTTGATACCCGCAAGTAAATCAAAACCTATAGCGTACTTCCCGTTGTCCTTGAATAATGAAATTTGGCAAGAACCAAGGTCTCACAGCACAAGTACAGGAAACAACAGTCCGAAAATTTTTAATTTGTAATTTTATCACATATAAAGTTTTTTTTGGGATTACAATGTTAAGTTTGTTTTTGGATTAAATTCTTTTCAACTACGAAACCTATGATTGTGCGTGGTCCAACACAACACTTATCCTGTTTTTTTTCTATTTACCCTAAAAGACCGAAATTCAAAAATTATAAACGTAACCGCAGTATGCACGCTAGCGGCTTTTCTTACAAGTAAACTTAAGAATTGGATAAAAGATACATGCTTAATTTGTAGTTGGTATAATATATTATACTCTAAAAATAATCTTCTTTGGCATGCTGATGGGGTCGCATAATATTACTGCAGTAAAAAACATTAGGTAGGTACCTACTGTTAAGTGTTAGTATTATTTGGGTTTGACATTAAGCATTACTAGATGCTACAGCCCCCACTTGCTCAGTAACCAGTAGCGCCCTAAGGCTAGGTTCGAGTCCCACTATGAGACGCCCTAAGTTGTGCTACTTATTTTTTTTTTAACACGGCAAGAGGCCGTTTAGGCCCCGCCAATGCTCAGTTAAGCAGCCAAGGCTTTCCGGAGCCAACTGCAATAGGCCAGTATAAAAAAAAAATAATAATAATGCAGTGAATACTACAAACTGCGTCCCTGTCGTAATGTCGTCATTATAGGTGTGCACCTATTTACCATGTTTCCGTTTTAACTTATGCAAGTTTTAAATTAAACTACCTCAAACTCAAGCGCCAATTCCCAAATGATTGTAAGTTATACACAGCGGCAGTATCTCAATAAGGCCCAAGCCTAAACGCGAATTTGTAAACAAACATAATACCACAGTCCCGAGTCCATAATACCACAGAGCCCGAGTTGCTTACGTAGTTCGCCGAACTTCGTATGCAGCTCGGGCTTCGTCGGACGACTATATGATGTATAAGACTGTGATAATGACAATACTATTGGATTTTTACGTGACTGACCCAGAAGGAGGGTAATGTTTGATTTTAACAGTTGAGGTGTCGTTAGATTCGTCTTAATTGTTGGAGAAGCATAGGCTATAACAATATTTATAAAATCTATTGCATCTGGAAATAAATAAAAAAGGGAGGGAAAGGTTTTTCTATTTAAATAAATTTATTATAACAATATTGGTGTCAATTTAGCTCAGTGAGTAACTACTAAATATAAGTATATTAATAAAACTGAAAAGAATAAGAATAATATTTATTACACACACAAGATTCATGATAGGTACCTACACAAAAGCAGATGTACAAAACAACAAAACACGGATATCTACATAAATCTACACAGATTATGTAACCCTGTCTCCTAAACTAGGTAGTCCTGTATCTTAGGAGACAGTGTTAGGCCATACAGGGCAGTTTATCATAAAGGTATAGCTGCAGCCAGTGTTTAGCGCGAGGGAGGCCGAGTCACACATTTATGTGCCGGTGTGTAATGTGTGTGAGTGTGTGCTTGAGAGAGAAAGCTTGAAAGAAAATAAATTATTTAAAAATACAAAAAACCCGACTGCAAAAACACATAACTGAAAAGAGGAAAACAAGCATTATAATTTATAGAATTTTGGAACTGCAGGCTGGGACAAACATGAAATATGGTGTAACTTTTGTATATGGCCTGCGATACCAAAATTCTATAAATATAATATACACTAAAAGAATATAATATAATGCTTGTTTTTCTCTTTTTAGTTACGTCTTCTTGCAGTCGGGTTTTTTTTTATTTTTTAATAATTTGTTTTTTTATTTTAAGACTCGATCAATCTTCCTAGATTTTTCCCAACGGTGTCCAGTCTAACCAAATTCAGCTGAATACTACTATTTTACATGGAGTGACTGACTATCTGACCAAATTGTCGTTGCTGTCGGAGGACGGACGAAGGAAGAATAATATTCTTCCTTCTGTTTTCCTTTGCATATCGTATATCGTAATAAGGTGCTTCCGACTTCTTTTCATATTTATTTGATTTAGAATATAAATCTAGATCTAATAGCCAAATCTATTGTCTATTTCAAGAGTAGAAACAATAATGATTCTGATAAAAATAGCCAAACCTTCAAAAGGGTACATTAAATGCTTAATTTTCGATCTCCTTTCGAGTTTTAGTAAAAATACCGTGGAAATATGTACGTGCCCTTACCTTAACATGTTTTTTATTTTTCAATACAGTTGTTAAACATGGCGTACTTTCAGAGGCTATAATTATGATTCGAAAGTTAAATTTTTTGCATAGGCATCTGTCTGATACGCGCTCGTGACTTTTTTTGTACGAGCTCGATCATTAGTTTTGCAATTGAGTTTTACATATAAAAGTCAGTTTAAAAAGTTTAGTAGCAAGGAGTTTTCATACTTAGAATAAAATGGAATAGATTTTATACATGGAAAATTAATGAGTCCATACGTCTTAGCATTGAATTCTCAAAACTCTTTTAAATGGTTGTTTAATATATTTAATTACCAGTTTTAATTTAATTATTTTCACAGCAACATTTGTCAAAAATCAAATAGGCTGTTTTCGTTGCAAAAAAAATATGTCCAGTTTCAAAAACGCGCCATTTTCTGAAAATACTAATTTTTTGTGTGATAAATAGATTTTTTTTTGTTAATATGAGTTCAAGTAATGAAATAGAATTAAATCCACCCGATATTTTATCTGAGGTGAAAACTGCGCAAGATGAAGTTTTGCCCCCAAAATCTCGAGAAAGATATATGGCAACTTACGATAATTTTATTTTATAGAAAAATCAAAAGAAAACTTAGTCATTTTCAGAACATGTTTTGTTAGCTTATTTTCATGAATTGAATGGCAAATATAAACCATCTACCTACATTGTGGTCAATTTATTCCATGTCAAAAACTACTCTCAAACATAGTTAATTCTTTGATTTATTTTTAGCTCGGGCTTGTTAATGACAGCTCGTTTGCAATAACCTACTTTCGAACCTTGTATCACAATGTACTATGGGCCAAAGTTCCGCATGATCACCTCAAGGGCGATAATCGCATGCACGGCTCACGACTCGATCGCATAATGTTCGTTTGTCACTAGCTGCGCTCTCACAGGAATATTTTCTTAAGTGAGCATGCTTAAGTTTTGTCCATAGTACTATTACAATTTAAGGCGAGATAATATAAAAAGTAAGCCATAATAAAGTTATGGTATGATCAAGAGGGACTCGTGGTTAAGTAATAATAGCAGCACGGGTCGATCGATCAGGTTAAGCTACGCTTGCCACGGTCTGTCCGTGGATAGGTGACCATCTTTACATACCAAGACCCCTCAGTGCCTTGAAAAGCACGTCAAGCCATTAGTCCCGGCTGTTATTCTTGGATCTTTGACAGTCGTTACGGGTCATCAAAAGCCCGAAAGTGTGACAACCAGTCTTTACCAAGAGGTATCGTGTTACCCAGTAACTAGGTTGTGGAGGTCATATGTCGCTCCATGTACAATAGTGATATTCAGCTGCATCCGGTTAGACTGGAAGTCGACCCTAACATAGTTGGGTAAAAGCTAGGCAGATTGATTGATCAAGATTATAATTTAATTGTACTTTTGTGAGTTGTGCTCCGGCTTTTGTGTGCACTGAATAAATATCTTATCTATATGTAATATCTTAATATTAGATATAATTAATAAATTACTTATGCTAAACATAAGAAAAACATAATTTTGCTTTCACAAACTGAACTGTCACAACTGTCACTGTCACTGTCAGAACTGTCACAAATTATAATTATTGATGTAATCTGTTTAACTCTAAGAAGAGCGAAGGTAAAATAGTAAAGGAGCAAAACATCAAATTCACAATATAAGTTAACAAGAGCTCATCACATTAGCTCGATATAATACAATTATACATTCATTGGTGAGAGTACACTTCCACACAGACCGTTGCCAACATTTAAATCGTTAGCTAGTGTTTGTGTTGGCACGCCTCATCAGTGGCCCCTTTTTACCTCGTTATCTTGCACGAGTGTGTCGCTATAACTGGACCCCAACAAATGTGAACAAGCGATTGTTTTTCACGTGCGAGGTGACGGAGGGCAGCGTGCTGAGTCCGTCCTTCCCGTCGTGCAGTCGGTTCTCTTTCATGATACGTTTGCGCACGCGGTTTTTAGGCTCTTGTGGGTGCACCAGCATCGTGTAGCGGGACATTTCACGAGGAAATCTAAAGCAAAAATATAGGTGTATTTATATTTAATACAGGAAATAACTGGGCAAGAGTGGGCTAGGATTAATTATTTAATAAATAATAATTTTATTTAGACCATTTGAAAGGCTGCCTGAGCAATGAACATTCTATAATTTATTAAATTTCAAATCTAAACCAATAATACAAAGACATAAAATTATTTGTTTGTTAGAGGTAATGTTCGGAAGCACTGATCCAATAACAACAATGTTTTCACTGATAGAAAGCTAGATTAATTCCGAGTGCCTTAATTTTATTATTCCATAGGATCATTTTATTTTCGGACATAGTCGTGGGCAGAAGTTGGTACACAATATTTCTGAGTGCCATAGGATCATTTGTTGTTTCTTCCACACGGACCAAGTGGCGAGCAGAAGTTGGTACCTACACAATATGTTTGAACAGTCAATTTAACAGTTTATTTAATTACCTGATAAAATTAAAGTTATGCTTGCTGAGTCTGAAGGAAAAATCATCATCTTCGCCACCCCACCCTTCGAATCTATTAGATAGCCCGTCGACTGCCACAAATTGCTCAGAATTGACGGCGAGCACTCCGCCCGCCAACTCGACATAGGGGAGTACGAATCGGAACTTGTCGATGCTGGCGCTCATGTGTCGGGGGTGGTGCGTGCAGGCGTACAGGTTGCTCTCGTCTAGCGGCAGAAGGTCCACGTCGTGCAGGATGAGGCACGGGAACTTGTCTCTGATTGCTGTCTTCGCTCCAACGTTATAGAGAATACCTTTGTTAAAGAACTTCTCGTCTTGTTGTTCTATTATGTATATCCTAAAAGAGTAATATTCATGTCATTTTAATCTGATTTAACTACTAATTATTACACTATAATGCTTTAAGTATTTCAATAGATTTAGTAGGTATGTAACTCAGATTTTATTATTGTGTGATATATTTACTAATATATTATTCAACTAGCCGTTGCCAGCGGCTTCGCCCGCGTGGATGTCGGAAATTATCCGACAGGAACCTACTACCGGGATAAAAAGTATCCTATGTGTTAATCCAGATTAACAACTATCTCTGTGCCAAATTTCAACCAAATCCTTTCCGCCGTTTTTGCGTGATTGAGTAACAAACATCCAAACATCTTCACAAACTTTCACATTTATAATATTAGTAGGATTAATGATGCGGGAAGCACAGAACCGGTCGAAGTGGCGGTGCATGGGGGAGGCGTATATCCAGCAGTGGATGTTTTTCAGCTGAAATGATGATGACGGTATTTACAGAAAATTATATATATAATTAGATGGTATTTACAGTTCCGCCAACTCCAAATAAATGAGGCTTAGGGTAAGAGAATAATGATATTTAGACAAACAATAATAACTCTGGTCCTTGTTTGGTCATTAATTAATTGACAGATTTTAAATGCTTACTTGTAGTGTATATTTTGTTTCCTTAGAAAATTATGGATATATGGCAGGAATATGTCAAGTTGACTCTGTCTATTCCTGTAAGTTACTAATACAGCTACACTGAACAGGGGATTGCAGTGCTCCGGCACGTAGCTACCATTCACTAAGCCCTTTGCTGAGAACCCATCGTAATTACTTGGCACTTCCCAATTAGGAAGAGAATTAGTACTTCTAAGTACTTCATCATATTTACAATCAGGCTTAGACTTGTGGAGCACTAGGTTTGGAGCAACTTGCTTGTACAGTTGTGTTTGTAAGGCCCCCGCAGGGATGTGCAGGTAGTTATACTCGCCGTATGTTGCAAAGAAGTGAACTACAGCTGTGCGACAGAGTATTAAAAATATACAAATAATAACACGAAGTTGAAGTATCCTGGAAACAGTTTGAAATTCAATAAATATAGGTTCCTCGTAAGTATTCAATTGTTCATCTGTATGAAAACTTTTTATCAATTATCTTTTCAAGTTATAACAATTGCATGTAATTTCAATGTAATTGCAGCTTACAGGCGACTGGAAGAGCTAAAGCCTCTCCTCAAGATAGCAAAATTACTCACAATAGCTGTTATAGTAGATAAGCAGTTTAGCTCTCTACTAGCTGCGCCCCGCGGTTTCACCCGCGTAGACTGGGATAAAAAGTAGCCCATGTGTTAATCCAAGGTATACCTTGATAGATAGCGTATACGCTATCTACATACTAAATTTCATCAAAATAGGTTCAACCGATTGAGCGAGACGAACTAACAAACACACACACGCACTCACAAACTTTTACCTTTATAATATTAGTGTGATAAAAATGAATGGCTAAATGTGTTGCTAAGCGTAAAACTCGAGAACGGCTGGACCAATTTGGCAAACTTTTTTTTTTAAATATTTATTGAAGTCCGAGGTAGGTACTTGTGAAGAGAAAAATTGGAAAAGTTGCCGGGAAAATTGGGAAATTCGAGAAAACTAAAAGTGCATTTTGTATAGGAATTTTGAATGAATTATTGAAATTTGGACAGGACAGCGTTTGTTCAGTGAGCTAGTTTACAAATAAAAGCAAATGCTCTGGCTCAGAGTTTGTTTTAAAAAAACATTGAATAATTACCTACCTTGTTTTCAGTGAACGTTTAGGCATTGTAGTTTTTTGGTGCTTATACTCTGTGACTAATTCATTCCAACCTCATTCAGTGTGACCTTTCTAAAATAAATACATAAGTATAATTAAAAACCGGCCAAGTGCGAGTCGGTATCGCACAAAAAGGGTTCCGTTATTTAACACTACATATTTAATAAAAAAATACTTCATTTTATAAACACGTTTCTTGTATAGCATCTCTTCCCTTTAATTTTTAAATTTATTTTATTTTTATTATTTGCTGTTACAGCGGCGTTAATAGAATACACAATCTGTGAAAATTTAAAATGTCTACTTATTACGGTTCACGAGATAGAGCCCGCTGACAGACTGACGGACGGACGGATAGCGGAAGCTTAGTTATGGGGTTCCGTTTGGCACCTTTTGGGCACGGAACCTTAAAAGTAATACTTTTTAGTAGTAGTAGTAAATTTACAAAACAAACCTTACCTTCAGCAGCATTTCAGCAGTTGGTCTTCTATCCTAGAAAAATGTAATCTAAAACCATTCTAAAACAACATTAAATTGGTTTTAATTCCCTAAGATACAATTGCATGCAAAACCAAAACACAACATTGAATTGTGGCTCGCAGAACGCTAGGAAAATAGTTAACAAGATAATGGTCAGGATTCAAGCACGATTGTTACAAATTGCTTTTTCATAGCATTACTTGGTAGAAGTGAGTGGCCCTTGCTTGGCTTTCTTTCAATATGATCAGCTGTAGTACTCTGGGCGTATTATGAACTCTTACTTCTAGGCATATATATCTCGGCGTGAATTGAACTGCCTTGCAAATTCGTATGAACACAGTTGTATGACTTCAAAAATCCACTTGAACGCTGATCGGCTGATCAAATCAGATTTGTTTTTTTTTTTTTTTTTGTATTTGACATTTTAATTTGTTTTAACTCTACCATGTCAAAAAGTGACAATAAACAGTGATTTATAAAGTAGGTACTAACTAATTCCATGGATTTCAGACATTCATATAATTTGAAGAAAGAAAAAAACTGACTTTTGCCGCGGGTGTCGCTAGTATCTTTTGACTCACGAAATATGTCAAATAACCATGGAATTACTACTATAAAAACTTTGAACGGCATCTGACAAAACATTCAGTACCTACCTTTAAAGAGTATTTTTCAGGTATGTTTTTATTTGAAACGACTCGGAGGAGCTCGTGGCTAAGTTATAACAGCCGCACGGGTCGATCCATCAGGTTAAGCTACGCTTGCCGGGGTTGGTCCGTGGATGGGTGACCATCTTTACATACCGAGACTCCTCCGTGCCTCGGAAAGCACGTTAAGCCGTTGGTCCCGGCTGTCATTCGTGGATCTTTGACAGTCGTTACGGGTCGTCAGAAGCCCGAAAGTCTGACAATCAGTCTTACCAAGGGGTATCGTATTACCCAGTTAATGGGTTGTGGAGGTCAGATAGGCAGTCGCTCCATGTAAAATACTGGTATTCAGCTGCATCCGGTTAGACTGGAAGCCGACCCCAACATAGTTGGGAAAAGGCTAGGCAGATTGATTGTTTTTATTTGAAACGACAAATTTCCATGTTTTGGTTTTCCAAGCTGTAGTTATTTTTTTTATATTTTACTTGTTTTGTTCATGCTGACGTCATACATGCGGCTGAATATCTTAAGATCTTTGCTACTTTATTTTGTAATTTTAAATTAAACGAAAATAGACGAAAATTGACTATTCCCCCCCCCCTCCCTTATCTCCGAAACTACTGAGCCTAAAATAAAAAAATAATACAGTAAATATTTATAGATTACCTACAGAAAAATAATAAGAAGTCTGTGGTCTTAAAATAACATGGTAAATCTCTCAATACTGTGCGTACAAACTTACATTTGCAGTTGGAATGTATATGGCAAAACATGTTTTTCAACTACAATGTTAAGTTTGTTCTTGGGATAAATTCAATCCAACTACGGAACTCTTCATTGTGCGTAGTCCGACACGCACTTGGCCGGTTGTTTTAATGTAGACAACATTGTGTTCTGAGCCATTTTATTTTGCCCCAATTGTTGGTACGGTCTTATCCTAGCACCGAATTTCACTCTTCAATCTTTCACTTATCTAGTTTAAAGTGAATTCAATTAATACTCATTAGATGATTTTAAATGGCTTGAATAATTTCAATATATCTGCACATACTTTTATTTGTAATTCGACTCGTCCGTATCACTTGCACCTCCATAAAAATCGGCCATCACACCAACACCATTATCAATTCCATCTATTTCGTATTCTTAATAAATATATCTCGATCCTGCTCCATCGATATTGACGTGAGCGAGACCTAAGACAATTTATAGTATCGAATATCCGCACGGAATTGTTGGCGTTAGCAATACGTATCTGAAGATCTAAGGCTGTATACAGAAGGTAAGTGATGAACTTCTAAGTACACTGACTAATGCATTACGCGAAGAAGCGATTCCATTGACAGTCCTGAAGGTATATAAGCATAGGCACCTATATTATAGGTATACAACATCAGTTTTAGTATATGCGAAACCCGAAACACGTGTCTAGTATTTTTATGTAAAGAATCTACGTACAAAATTTCAAAACTGTATCATGAAAAGTCACAAAGTTTTAACCTTGTTAAGTTACCTGGTTGTCCCTACAAAAACATGATCACCACGCGGCGCCCGCTGTGCGCCCGTGCCTAGTGCCGCTACGACCTGCCGTGACTTGTGTTCGTCGCTCGGTGTCCATATTGTAACCTTTTTTAAAGATTTTTGGGGCAAAATATAACACGGTATAAAAATGATTGGAATCGATTCAGTTATTTATTCTGAAGAAACTATATTCAGGTTTCGCTTATACTAAAAATAATGTTGTATAGAGCATAGAAGCTGTAGGTACCGTCAGTCGCTAATGATAACAGAAAAGAAAGTCCCGATTTACGAGTTGAAGTCAAAGGTTCAAACCTAAGCAGATACTCGTAATATGCAATTTATACCGTGCAATTAATGCATCAACATTGCTCTAAAAATGATAAAGTAAACATCGTGTGGAAATCAACATGTGCTCGAAGCAAAAATTTCAAGCTACGTGACATACCTACACCAAACAACCTCAGCTTACGTGGTTGACTCACTTCCTCTCTCAGATCATGCAGGAAATCGAGAAGAAAGAAGAAATAGAAGTTGAATGCTAGTGTACTTCTAAAATTACCCTAGAAAAAGATAAGTATTCAGTTATTTTACTACCCGACTTGAAGTTATATCCTAACGATTAGGGCGTGGAATCCCTATGGGATTGTGTTGGGTTCAAATCTGACCTTATGTAATGGGAAGGGACCTTACATTGAAAGGTCGTGAACCGACCCTATAGATTTGACATCCCGTTTTCTAAGTGTAGTACATTTATCGATGTCTGATGGGTTTAGAATTGATAATTAATTATAGAGCCTATTCGCTTTATATATTTAAGTGTCAGGTGTAACCACTATAATTTTACATTTTTATTACAAGAATATTTAGTACATAAGAAAACTCTATGAACTATCAGAAACTCTGAGATTCATTCTCAGAGTTTCTGATGATTTACTGAGTTGTAAAATCTGAAAGTGACTTGTGTACAAATTCAACGGTAGTCAGAACAAATTTATTTGTTCCAAGTTTAAATAATTTCACCGAAACATCGAGAAAATTAACTTTTTTGGAACTTAGGTAGCGATCTTGTAAATGCAAAACATTTAAAAAATAGCTAACTAACTACCAAAAAAAGTTAATAACCTATCTTAATGAAACATCGACAATCTTTCAACAGTTACATTAGTGAGATCGACGCTTAATGCTTAATAAGAAAATGTATTAAAGATCATTATATATTGAGGGCGTCAATCTAAAATAATGCTTATTACATTTTCTTATCTGTGGACTTGACACAGATAAAAACATAACCCTTCTTGGCAGTCGGGTAAAGAACACCCAAATTGCTGAATGAGCCATTTTGGCACTAACGTTTTTTTTTAAAGGATGTTTCATAGTTATATTCCGCACACATTTGAGGAAAAAAGTGCGTTAAAGCGAAAGGAACTTCGTTCCAACCCACGAACACCTCTCAATTGTTTTTGATTCCTTTTGTTCATGCACCGTTGCATTTCGTTGTTTGTGCCAATAAAACAATATTAGTTTTTCTTTCTCGATATGATATAATTCGTCATCATCATCTTCCTGCCCTTATCCCATATTACTTGGAGTCGGCGTAACACGTTTTCTTCTTCCATTCTCCCTTGTCTATCATTCACTCCCTTCTCTTTTATATCATTCCTCACACAGTCCATACCTTTTCTTTGGCCTTCCTCTGCCTCTACATCATATTCCACATATTCATCCATATTCATCACTGTTTTAGTCACATACGTTTCGTCCCTCCTCATCACATGCCCATATTAAGCCAACCGATATGATTTGTCATATTGAGATAAAATGGCGACTTTCATTAATTAAAGTACAGTTAAGCTACTCTATCCCAACTTTTATCAGCACTTTAAAACTATCTCTTATCTACAAAAGCCCTAACATCAGAGCAATTTCTCAGGATAAGCCCTCGTCGATCGACCCCGACGTTGACAGATGACAACCCTCTATTACAGATTATAGAAGAAAATACTCGACGGTGCTTGTAATTAAACGATATTTTATAGATGTTTTTTGTTAAAACGATTATTGTATCGTAATAAAGTCGGCACCGTACTTACTTATTATACAGTGTGATCCAAGTAGTGATGTCAAAAAGAAAAATCTAAATTCCTCATACCCAGGGGGTGTTCTTTGATTATGTTCCGCGATTTTTTGTAGTTTTCAAGTTATTTTGTTTTTGTAATTATTTACAGTTTTCTGCCGATGGAGTTTCAAAAATTCATATCTTTTGTTGCAGTCAGTATTCTCAGATATTTTTTGTGTGTCTCGTCTTGAAAGTTACTTATTTTTCATGCTACAAAAAAAAAACTGAAAATTTTAACGCTACAAAAAAGACATGAATTTTTGAAGCTCCACCGCGCCGGTAGAAAATAATTACAAAAACAAAAAAAAAAAAACTCAAAGTTTACAAAAAATCGTGGAACATAAATGGGTTATTTTTGAATAACTCTGGGTATGAGGAATTCAGATTTTTCTTTTTGACGTCACTACTTGGATTATCCTGTATGGGTGGAGATCCATATTTAGTGGGATTATTCAAAGGTTGTATTGCTCTATTGTATTGAGCACCGATAGCAAGTCAAATATAATTAAAAAATAATTGCTAAGATTGCTCTCCCAACAAGTAAGTGAACGACGAACGAACGAACGAGTGAACGAGTGTACTGTCATCATCTGCCTAGCCTTTTCCCAAGTATGTTGGGTTCGGCTTCCAGTTTAACCGGATATAACTGAATACCAGTATTTTATATAAGCGACTGCCTATCTGACCTCCACAACCCAGATACTGGGTAATACGATACCCCATTGGTAAGACTGGTTGTCAGACTTTCAGTAAGTGTACGACTGTTCAGTCAGTGTCAAAAATATCGGGGCGAACAGACTGTTCAAAATGATCTCAACAACTAAGAAAATTAAACTCTATCTCAATTGCATAAAGTTCTTGTCACAATGACAGTAGTCGTGTACTTGCTTCATTCTGAAACATTCCTTGTGTCATTATTTAATTTTCATAGTTGGTTAGATCATTTTGAATAGTCTGTTCGTCCCGATATTATTGACGCTGACTGTACAATTTTAATTAACTGTTCAATACACTTTGCTCGTCGTTTATAGTTTTGTATGGAACATTTTCCTTTAAATCTGCTAAATATCCACGGTTTGGGTCTTGACTCATTACTGAATCTATGGGAAAAGTTATCGTAACGATGTCCCATTCACCGTGTATTTTGAGTAAGAATAAAAATATTATTTCTTATGGTCATTATCAGTAGTCAGTCTCTTAGATTTCTAGGTTTCGGTGACGACACAATACCCACTGCTCCTCTTATATGAATAGTGCATTGCAAGTGACATGCACATCATTTACAAGAACAATGAGTCCGCCCCGCATACAGCGTGATGTACTCCGTAGAAGTAATACTTGTCATAATTAATTACAACCGTTCCATTGTTCCTGGCTCAAAATGCGAACCTTTCAGACGCATTCCGACCTGTTCAGACTTGTTTACTTAGGGTTCCCACTCGGCCTATTTATTTAGCTGGTGTTTCTTTCGTGGTCTTTGTTTGGTGAACACATTTTTGTGTAGGGATGGCCACGTCTTGCATATAATTTCTTCGATTAAAAGTTCATGCATTACTCCAATGCTGTACCTGCTACTGTCTTCTTATGATTAGGTATTAGTTTTTGGTGGTCCTTGATTATAAAACGTGATGCCGCAATAGCAACATTAATTAAGGGCACAGGTAGGGCTAGTGGCCAGTAATCATAATATTTCATGTTCGTTTTAATATCATCTCTGCGCTACAGGTTGCTTCAAGATGCTATTTTAGAAAATTGTTAATAAATCAATAAATAATAGCGTTTAATGAAATGAAAATATCTTTTTATAACGAAAACGCGAAACCGTATACGCGTGTCAGATTAATGTTGTGATTGCAGCGGCACGTTTTATATTACAGCGAGTATTAATAGAACTTTTGACGGTATTTAAAAGCGGCCTTCCTCTATAATTTGATTGCGATTGACTGAACATACCTTATAAAATGTCATGCAGTAGGAACAAGTAAGTGGTACCTAATTCTAATTAAATGTAGGTACTACGTACATTCTGACAAATAATGCCACTGATCATTGTCAGAATCTTAAAAAGCGGTACATATTTCATGAGAGATTTTTATGAGATTAAAACAAAGAAAATTTACCCCAATTATGTCTATTTTAACATCCCCATGTAACCATCAAAGTGCTTATAGGTACCATAGCAGTGAGAGATAATTATAGAAACATATGCTCATTTTTTATGAAACATTCTGGGATCCCTACATTTCCAATACACTCGCCAGCCCTACGTGTATAGCAAGTCACGCGAGTAATTAATGTGGAAACGAAAGGTATCTGTTGTAACGAATCGCTTGTGGTAACCGTATTTTGAGAACTTGAAACACTGCGCAGTTTCGTCTGCCGAAATAGCTTGTCATCTGAAACTGAGCTACGATCGATTGTTCATTATTGGGGGAAATAGTTAAACAGTATTACTAATAACTAATAACTAACGATTTTACTTGTAATAAACTTTCTTGAGCAGTGATGGCCCAGTGGTAAAGGCTGCGACTTCATGTGACGTCTACCAACCCGCACTGGGCCCGCGTGGTGGATTACTTACAGCGCGTTCTCTCTCACAGAGAGGAGGCCTGTGTCCCAGCAGTGGGAACATTATATAGGCTGATTATGCTTAGTAATGGTAAACTTTCTTTGCGAAAACCCGTCTAGGAAAAATAGTAGCGAAAGCAGAATCCCAGGTGAATAAAAACATTAGTCCGCTGTCCTAGTAATTGGCCTACTTAACATATTGTTACGTGAATGGATAACATAAGAAATGAGTACATATGAGGGAGTCTGAAAATGGCACCGGTGACTAGAAAGTTGTGTGGAAATCGGTTGTCATGGTATGGGCATGTGATGCGGAGAAATGAAGAAAATGTCGTGAGGAAAGTTTTGATTATGAACACTGAACATGGATGACTATAAGAGTAGGGGAAGGCCAAAGAAACGATGGATGGACTGTGTGAAAGATTATATGATTAGAAAGGGGACGACTTCCGAGTTGACGACGAGTCTATGGAAGAAAATGATGAAGCGCCGATCTCTGATAAATTGGTATAGAGGCAGGAGAATGATGAGTTCGTCCTAGTGCTCACCATGCGAACGGAAGTTTCACATTAAAATAATGAGCAGCAAAAATTGTCTAATTTCTAAATGATGAGAAAAATATCATACTACTAAGGATGCAACTTTCTGATGCAGACGCGCTGCGTTGTTTTTTCATTAATTTTGAAGCAGGTCAGGTGGTGTGGCGAAAACTACAGTTAGAACAGAGTTCAGTATGATAACGCAAACGTAATGTGAAGCGAAGAATGAAAACTTGGTAGAAAAAGCAAGTATAACACGGGTTGGTAGGTAAGGCATGTTTTTATGAACTTTAAACGAACACCTTCCTTACCCTAAAGATTAAAGATAGATAGATTAAAGATAGATTTAAGTTCAATAAAAGATTGTTTTAGAAAATACTAGCTGCGCCCCGCGGTTTCACCCGCGTAGACCGGTATAAAAAGTAGCCTATGTGTTAACCCAGTGTATAAGCTATCTACATACCAAATTTTATTTAAATCGGTCTAGCCGTTTAAGCGTGAAGAAGTAACAAACATACACACACAAACTCACAAACTTTCGCCTTTATAATATTAGTGTGAAGTGTGATTTATCCTTATAATTTATTACATTCAAGTGTTTCTTTGGCAATAAACTACTTTTTCTTGCTTTCTTTCGCTCTGATTAAAAAAAAAATCTAAACTCATAAAGTCTATGTTTATCGAAGCCTATTTCTTACAAAAAAACTTCTAATAATTTTATGACCAATCAAATTTCAACACACCAGAGGGCCAATTCTCGTAATTAAAAACGTTCAAATTCAAGTCGCAATGTCAGCCAGCGACACTCAAATGTCAAAAATGTAGGCAAACTCTATACAATTTTGACAGATTGAGACTGAGATGAGATTGCGAACGTTGTTATAAAAATACGGGAATTGCCCCTCTGTTTCATTAATCACAAGTCCCCGGAAATAGCATGACGTATGGGTCTCAACTATTAAATACGGAACGGGCCCGAACTAAGTCGGATCTAACTCGTAAACAGGGTCATAAAATCCATCCCGTAGATTTCCGGTCAGTTGCTTTGTACATTAAGTTTTTCATAACCTGTTTATAGCCTTGTTAATATCATAAAATATTTTTTACTGAGATAACATAAAGTTTTTGTTTTTGTACGAAAATTTTAGGTATAGTAAGACAAGAACTTTGAGGCAAGATTTAGATCTAAAGTCAACTCATTCTCGACTTCAGCAAATGCTGTTTAACAGGTGTGTCTACCTTAGTACATATAAATCATTTTCCTATAAAGATATCTCCGAGAAGCTTCGTAACCTCTCTAGTATCATACATACTCGTACATGATACACGTGATTGATATGTAATGAATTGTGCCATCTCAATCAATCTGCCAGTCTTTTCCCAACTATGGGGTTAACGCAATGAATGTTGTTGAACTGTCAAAATTAAAGTCATTGCTATTCTAAGGGCCGGTTTCACTACCTGCGATTAAGTTCCCACTAACTTACTTGGCACATAATTTCATACAAATTCTGTTCCATTTTTGAATTTATTCTGTGAGTAGTGGCTATTCGGACATCGTGAAATAGGACCTAAGTGTGCTACGCACATAGATATCCGTGGTGACGTAAATACCCTGCAGGTCGTCTCACCACCTTTTTCTGAGTGGTTGGGAAAGTTAATGTTTGATATCTAGATAATATTTTGTATCATCACATGTAACTCTGGTTGCTATCTCAAACATAAAGAAAAGTAAAACGATCATACAACTAACCATTTGTCTAAGTTTGACACAAATACGTTTCGTATCGTCGACCTTTTTATTGAGCTAATATAAAAATATATGTTACCGTCAAAACTGCGGGTTTATTATCGCCAAGTTTTCATAAGTTTTCTTCTGAACACTTCGACTTTAGTTTAGCTGTAAGAGAAAAGTGAGACAAGTTGACATTCTTTCTAAAGTTTTTAACGTGAGTGGAGCTATAGCTGAAGTAAAGAACTAAGTTATAATGAAAAGTATGTAATTGATACTTTAAACTACGTCGTTAAGAGGACTGTATAATTATGTCACCTCTCTAACTCACACGGGACCAAATTTTTAAGAATGTTAAATGAAAGGATGCTTTTTTGAAAAATGTTATCAATTAGCGAACTAGTAAGTAATGTTAATTTAATAGGTAATTATTAAAGACACATTTTTACTTTGGCATTTATTTAACTCATCTCAAAAACAGATAGTATTTTTTGTGCTAAGTTTATTAGATAACACAATAGAATTGTGTTTTAATAATTAGGTACCTATTAAATTAATACTATAAACTAGTTCGCTGATTGATTACATTTATCAAAAAAATATCTTTTCATATAACAATCTTAAAAATAAGGTTCTTCTCCAACATCTTCCACTAGAGTTATGAACGATAGTTATTACTTGAGGTGTGGTGTGACGATCTGATAAGATTTGCAGGGCAAACATGGCCAGAGATTGCACAAGACAGGGAGGTTTGAAAGGAAAAAAGGGGAGGCCTTTGCCAGTGAGACACAATGTTGGCTAATAAAAAAATGCAATAATAATAAGGTCCTGAATAACACAATGGAAGATATATAAATGAAATTACTGCGGTTGAAACATTGATTCACTTTTAATTCTCTAGGAGCGCGTTACATTGTTTTTTAAGGTTTTTGACGGAGAACCGGACACGGAAAAATATGGTGTGGAGTTGCCACATCAAATACAACGAATTGTTATGTGAGAACAATGTAGAAAGACGTGCACGTTAAATGGCGTCCGTAATAAAAAGATAAAAACTAAAACAACTAAATTAAAAGTAAGCCATGACAGCTATGAGACGACCAGTCCCAACTGACGGCACCCGTTCACGAACATGATGCATGGATCAGCACCAATAAGCTCAACCATTTTGAAGGGAACTTAATGATCCAAAACTGTATATCATAATACCGTAAACAACATATTAATATCTATCGTTTATTAAAACATCGAAACCAAATACACGAATTCTTCGAAAGCAATAGGTATTAAGTAACGAAAACAACAAAAAAAAAAAAAACCACAACAGTCGAAAAAAGACATCACAACAAAACCAAAAGATAATTTACACAAAGAAAAATCTACAAAGGAATTTACAACGGACCCTCGATCGGGGGTTTCCAGCAGAAATATAGCGCAATATACTCAACAATATGTCCCGAAAACCGAGAAGAACCGTTTCAAAGCCCGACTTCGTTTCAAATGGAAATCTGGATGTGAATTTTCATGCAAATTTCCCAGAGGTGTTATACATGGGAGGCTGTAACGCGGATGTTAAAATCTCAGCGTAAATTCTATTCATGTATGGTAACGTTGTTACTAGGTGGATCACTTTTGTTTTGGACTCCATAGGTTTTGCAGACACTGTAGGTACCTAGTCAATGTGGGAAATGACGGTGCATAGTGACAATAAAATTGTATTTTTTGTATAATTTAAAACTTAAATAACATAACATCATTAGTCCTATGTAGTAGGTGGCGAGCCTATTGCCATCAACCGCTAACAGCAAAAGCTAACAGCTGAAAGCTAACACTCCTAAAACAATAATATGTTTATATAAAAAAGGGAGGGGAAAGAATCATTAACATGGCATCAAAACATTCGTTCGCATCACTGTCAACAGGAAAAGTGTCCAAAAGGCTGGCAACATTGCCACATTTATAAGGCAATGCTGATTCTTAGGCCAAAAACTAGGTCAGCCCGCTGGTCACGTGCAGAGTCGACCAAATTTCAATAAAAACCTATTGGGCTCGGCGCAAACGGGCCACCGACCACAGCCACCAGTGGCCTTTTTCATTTATTTTGTAAAGACGCATCGCACACGTGTGGCCGGTGGCGGCCACTCGCTGCAGCAGCAAAATATATGAAGAAGTGTGTTAAGTCGCTGTAAATGTAGCAAAGCTATTTTAAAGGTAGCAAACTTCCTTCCCTTTCTCTATCCTACAGATCTGCTATACAAATGTTGTAACGTGCTGACTGTTCGCCAGCTTTTCATATCGCACTTGGTATTAAAACAGCACACCATGCTCTCCTATAACATTGCAAGTACTAATAAGAGACGGAATGATATTGTATGTGAGTCAAATGCACCCTCTAAATATGTCTTTATAAACAGATTTTATACATTTTTAGGCCCATTTTTGTACAATAAACTAAATAGGAAATTAAGTATCTATAAATTAAATAATTACGACTGTAAAAACATTATTCAGCAATTTTTACTTAGTATATCGTACAGTGAGACAGAGGATTTACTCGTTGTCTGTAAATAAAACCTGTTTAGTATTTTAAGTTAATATTAGTTTTAATTAGTCTCCGTTGTTAATTTTAAATTCTAAAATTCTATGCACCTTTCTAGCCTGAAACACAGGTTCTACCTAGTTCAGGCAAATGAGCAAGTGTGTCCTCTAAATGTTTTAAGTTATATGTTATTGTAAATCTGCACCATTTTATCTAAATAAACGATATTATTATTATTATATATTATTATTATTATACTTGCCACCGGTGGCTGTAGTCGGTGGCCCATTTGCGCCTAGCCTTACTGTGGCTACTTAAAAAGTTAGCTTTTTACCGGGATAGCCAATTAGTAAACTCGAAAATTCCATTATTATAGTTTCCCAAACGCAACTTTTCAACATCAAAACAAATCCAATCTAGTTTAATTGATTACGCCGAAACTAATAAAACAGCCAAATTGAATACTAAGTTAGTCAACTTTATGACAGATGAAAACTATCTTCGAAGTCTCAGTAAGTAGTCAAAACATTTTTGCCGTAACTAAAACAAACTTTACTAAAACTAAAACAATAAAATAATTTAGTCGACGACCTCTCACTATATTATCCCTGTTTCCGTATTTTGACAGTGTTATTCATAATTTAAAGGACATGGACCTATAGTTACAAAGTTTTGGGACTGCAAAGTTATTTAATGCTGTCACGTTTTGGCGTTTTCATTTTGTCTTTTTTGGGAAGGAACTAATGAAGAATGATTGATTGTATGGCCTTGTGAGGTTAAGAACTAACTAATTCGATTTTAAGGGTTCCGTACCTTAAAAGGAAAAAACGAAACCCTTATAGGATCACTCGTGTGTCTGTATGTCTGTCTGTGTTTCACAGTCAATTTGCTCCGAATCTAATGGACCGATTAAGTTGAAATTTGGTATACATATCAATAATTTCTGTGACCCAAACAGGGAGAGCAGTGATGGCCCAGTAGTAACGGCCGCGACTTACGAGTTGTAGGTCGCAGGTTCGGACCCCGACAGGTGCTTTATTTTGTGTAAATTATTTCATCACCGCTGCTCTCAAAACAGTGAAGGAACATCGTGAGGAAACCGGCATGTCCTAGAAACAAAAATTCGAAGACATGTGACATCTGTCAACCCGCATTGGGCCCGCGTAGTGGACTACGGCCCGCTCCCTCTCACCAAGAGGAGGTCTGTATCCCAGCAGTGGGAACCTTATACGCTGAAAAATAATTGTAGTATTTTTTTTTATTTTTCCAAATTGACATAACTTTGTTATTTATGGACCCGATTGTAATAAAACAAACACAATACATTATTGAAAACCGCATTCAAATCTTTCTGAGATTAGCGCGCACAAACGCACAGACAAACCGAGAAACTGACGAAAATTCTAAAATTCGTTTTGGGTTCCATTGCATCAATAAAGACGCCCAATAATAGTTTTTCTCAAATATCTTCCATATAAGTACAGATAGCAATCAACTTTTAACTTTTTATTATAATTATGTAGGTAAAGATTATTTTGACAACTTTCCCCGATATTATAGGCATGTGAGTATCATGTTTAAACTTAATCGAAGTTTTGATTGATCGGCACCAGTTCGTTGAAGATTTAATTACAATCAACTGGATATGGATCGAAAACTATTAAACTTTGCCTTTGTATTTTGGATCCGCGGTTAGAGACTGGTATTGTTATGCTATAGTGAAAATGGGTTTCAGTAAGAATTTATAATAGTGTTTGCTTGTGTTTTCATAAAGATTGACTTTGAATTTATTCATATTTGAATGTGGAACCCAGTATTTATAAACCTCCTATAGTAAATGAAAATATTTTACTCAGTATTTATGAAGTACCTAAAAAAAATAAAGAAAAAAATAAATAAAGAATAAAAAAATAAAATAAAATAAAAAAAAAAATAAAAAAGAAAAAATAACATTAATTGGAAAACATAGGATATCCCCTGAAAAATTGCTAGCAAAATTTTAAGTTAGGTTTTTTTGTAATACGTTTGGAAGGTTAAGAGCGTTGATTTCGTACAAACTTTCAAGTCCTTTTATAACGAAATAAATCAACCGATTTTACTTAAACTTCATACGCAGGATAAAAAGGTCTAAAAAGTTAGTTAAGAACATTTTCGAAAAATAGTGTTGCAGCTAAATTCTACCGATTTTAAATATTCCATAGAAACAGAGATTTCCAATTATATTGTTTTGAATAAGGCATTTAGAAAATGTTCTTAACTAACTTTTTAGACATATGTATCCAGCTTATGCGTATGAAGTTTCATTCAAATAGGTTCATTTCATTTCAATAAAAAAGAACTTGAAAGTTTGTATGAAATGCCGTACGGAGCCAACGCTCTTAATTTTAAACTTAAATCAATGAAAAAGAGAACACAATTCAATAGATTATTATTATTTAACTACGATTGTGTACCCATGTAGGCCGCTGCAAGCATAACCTGGCAAAATGGGGCCTTATCGATTCATTCAACATCCAGTGCGAGTGTGGAGCTTCTGAAAAGACTATGCTCAGCTAGAGTGTCTCAAATGTCACCACCACACCACACTTTAATACCTGAACAACGCCTCTGACGCTGCAATAAACATGGTCACTAACTGGGCCCAAAAAGTTTAAGCAACATACATAGATGTACCGTCGAAACGCAATTTAAGTACAGTACAGTAATGGAGAAGGCAATTGTCAAAATGGTGCTGTTTTAGCTAGTTCTCAACATAAGATAGTTTTACAAGGCGTGAAGTGGTGGTTTTATTTTATTGTTGCAAAAATTACGCGTTGTTGTGTTCCTAAATACTCCGAAATTGAAGTCCACAATTTTCCGAAAGACCTTAAAATTAGAAGATTGCCGATTAAAGCTATTAAATTAAACTGAATTCGAAACATTTTGAAGAAAGTGATTATGGGGAAATATTTAAGGTTTTAAATTCCAATACTTTCCATGTCAAATAATTAATAAATTTTCTTAAAATAACCGAAAATAACGAAATAGTGAAATGAAACTAAACTCATGAATGAACACGCCATCTACAATTAGCCTTCTCCGACCTTCCCTATTGATTTACTGTATGTACTTACATAAATAATCTTCATCTTTTCCATGCAAAAATAAGTATTAATAATAATCGATGTCAAGACATAAAAAAATATACCTACATTAACTTACATACTAAATGACCTACAGAAGAATAAAAAATTCTACAACCTGTTATACCTTCCTAAACCCAATTGAGCCTTCGTCCAAATCTAGTTATTACACCTGGACCGACCCAAAATAACATTTACATTTAAAACCACGGGGGAATATTATTAACTAATCAAAATAATAGTTCGGACTTCCCAATTTCTAGTGGAACTAACGATGAAGCAATTTGAAGTTTAAAATTAGGTAACCAAATTCCGAGGGGGCTCAACAGGATGGGCGTAAAAACAATATTATTGTTTTTATAGTCAACTAGAAACCCGCCCCTGCTTCACTAGGTGGTACGACTTGATAGAATATAGAGATTTCTGTATTGTAGAAATAAATTTTCCGGAATTAATTCTATAAATTACGGTGAAAACGGCATCAAAATCCGGTGCATAGTTTGGAAGAGCAACGCGGTTACACGGGAGGCAAGAGAAGCGACTTATAAAAATATAGATAACTAAGTGGGCTTTACAAGTTAACGAGTAATCGTCAACCAACTTATATTAGCGGTTGCAATATATTGGAGAACACGTTTTTCAACTACAATGTTAAGTTTGTTCTTGGGTTAAATTCATCCCAATTATGGAACCCTTCATTATGCGTGGTCCGACATGCACTTGACCGGTTCTTATTTGACCAGGGTTGCTTGTAATTTGACGTATTCCTTGCAGGACATCATAATAAAAAATATATATATGTCGGAGGAGAATGTCAGCGTTCGTTGCCGGACTGGTCGTCTTCCATTGTTGTAACCGAAATAAGACTCAATATGCACTCTACAGTTGTAATTAGATCGATTTTACAAACAATCAGTTAAAAAGTAGCACACATGAATCAGATAGAACTGGATTCGTATCGGAACGCGGCGAGGTTGGTTCGGTGTCTAATCACGAAGTCCTCGTCAAGTACAGGAACCTTGAATGACAGTCGTCATCTGTCTCTGTTATTTTCCCCCGCAAACTCAAAATAACATTGACAGCTCGCACAGTGATGCCATTTCCGAACACACCCAAGTCGGTACAACTTGACGATCCGTTCAGAATCCACGACATACATAATTTTTTTATTTCGGAACAATAACAAAAGACTGAGTACAACAAGTAAAACGATGATAGCTGCAAAAGTATAAACTGTAGCGCAGCTAACAACGCCCTTCTCCAGATACAGAAATAATAAATGTTCCATACAAAAAGAGACTAATAGGTAATTTTGATAAAAAAGTACAGGACAAAAATTCTTTGGGATTGGTTTAGTTAATGTATGATTGTAGGGTGAACGAGTGTGTGGGTGAGCGTTCATGAGGTAAGAAAGGGGTGTTTGTGACAAATATGTTGTGTGTGTGTGAGTAGGATTAAAATGCAACAAATTGAGCCACCAAATGTTCTACCTAAATTCAATAGTTTTTGGGTATTCAATAGATTTTTTGTATTTTTATGAAAAATACAATTCAAAAATGTTTTACGGGGCGACTTTACTGGAATTTAAGTTATTATCATAGCTGATGCTGTAGCAGATCTTTGTTAAAAATTTAAAGTTGAAACATTCCTAAACTTTGGCAAAGATCACTAATTAAACATTTTATTTTTCATAATTTAAATTTTTTTTAGACAAAAATTACAAAACAAAATACTGAATGTCCGTAGAACATTTGGTGGCTTTTTGCATTTTAACCCTATACTACTACTATGACGTCCTACAAGTAATACGTTGAATTAAAAGTAACCATGTATAGAAGACGTGATCCTCAATCCAATGATATTTAAACTTAAGTGATGGCACTTCTTAAAGTAAAATAATTAGTCTTTCAAAATAAAGATATACGAGTAGTGGACTCGTATATCTAGAGAAGACAAGACAAAAATATTACGACCGTTCTTCCCAGTACATTATTGTAGCAGTGCAGAAAGTAATAAGTTTCCTAGCCTTGTAGGAAATCCTTGCCTGTCAGTAGCTTAAGCTGTTCTACCGCGATGTTCAAACTTTACAGGTACAAGTCAGTTTCTGATGGTAAAACCCCCTCATTTGTTTAAAAGCTGAAGCTGCTATAATAGTTTTCTCAGCGACTGCCTGAAATATACAACGTTTTTTTTTATCCTGTATTTTCTTTAAAATTATCATTGATTATGAAATTTTTGGTAAAAAAAATGTAGGTAATATTTTTTATGGTATTTTTTTTTTTAATACCATTCAATCAAAGTCAAAGAAATATT
The DNA here is from genome assembly GCA_946251885.1 of Cosmia pyralina. Lineage (NCBI taxonomy): Eukaryota > Metazoa > Arthropoda > Insecta > Lepidoptera > Noctuidae > Cosmia > Cosmia pyralina. Next base: position 2,269,872 of record OX276345.1, read on the forward strand.
CCCAACTTAGAAATTATGGTTTCCTCTTAGTATACTTATCTGTGTTTCAAATCATCATTATATGATGATGATGATGATTTGAAACAAGATACCTCAACCTTTTTTAACCTTTGTTTATAAAGCCTGTTTTCCTAAACAATTGTTCACTTCACATCACGCACATTTATTCGTTTATATTACAAACAAAATATCAGTAAATAACAGCGTCGTCTGACCGCACCACCAACTCCATTATACACTACATCAAAATGTACACCGAGGAGATGAAGTGCGTACATTGTTCTCTTCCACGCAACTGTACTAAATCATTCTGGGAGTTCGTCACGCACAACTCTTTTGTTCGCCATTGTACGCGCTTCTAAAGGGTATTGTCGAGTACAGGTGAATGGATGCGGTAGTTTATAGTTCAACAACAGGTAGGGTAGTACTAAAATGTTTTGTGGAGCCAGGGGTAATGCACATAAGAGTAGGATTTTTGTTGGAGTACTTTTTATGCGTCGGGGAATGAGTGTTTGTGTAACTCCGGGGTTTTATTGAAATGATTCTCTTCGCAATGGTGTATTTTAAGTTGGGTTTCAGCAAGCTACGTAAAGTTTTTTTTTGTCGACAAAATGTTTCTACAGTTTATCTTGAAAAACAAAATGCATGAAACAATAACAATAAACCAAATCTGACATTACCAAATTGCTTGTAAAATATAAAACCGAAAATCTACTAACCTAATACCAACGGATTATCGACTCAATACGAAGACATGCAGCGCCAGCAATTTTTTACAATGGCCGACTAGGATTACATTTTCAATACCCTCTGCCATTCTTTTTAAATCCTTCAATATTACCACAGTCATATTCTTCCATTTTCTCTTCCTACTTCAGATCCACGTCTTATATTATCTTCAAGGGTTACTGTGGTTCTATTGTTGATTATGCTTTAGGCTTATTTACGAGGTTCCTCCTTGAATTATGAGGTGTCACCGCGGGGTTGATTTATATGCGGAATGGAAAGCACGACACGCGATCATCTATAGATGGCGAATTAAACTTAATTAATGTTAGGTTTGGATCAATATTCATGGACACACATATGTGCATCTCAGGGGTAAGTTCGCGGGTTGTCCGAAAGAGATACCGTGGCCCTGGCACAGACAACTGAAGGAGCACGAGTGGGTTTTAGTCAGTAAAAGTCTGACACTCCCTACCACTCCGCCCAGAACGGGAGAAGTCATTTGATGATTCCACACCCATAAAAAAACAAAAAAAAAGAGGGTTACTGAAAACAAAGGTGTAATTCGCGTATTTTTGAGAACGTTCGAATTTTAATCTCAATCTATATCTGTTCAAAGATCTTATAATCTCCCTCAATTTTTAACAGCTTTTTGACAATGATTGTCACTGAGATGAGATCGTGACTAATAAACACTTTTAGTAGGTACGGCAATAGCCTTCAGATTTTTGTGGTTTCAAAGGATGGTCGTACCTGCAATACCTATACCATTAAAAAATCATACAAACATGGATAGCTGGTTAACATTACTTAAGTTAAGTTAATAATAAGTCTACAATACATTTTGTGGGTCCTTCAGGCAGGTACTACCTTCAGTTTTTAAAATTTCAGCAAAGTCAGCCAAACCTATTATCTCAATTTAAGGTTCTTATGTTTTTATCTCCTTACCTTCATCCTCAAAAACTTCAGACCTATCAGTTCTCACCAAACACTCGATTATTATCAATTACAAATCAGGAACTTCCGCAATCCAATTAGTTCAATCGATCAAACACATTGTCACGGAGCTAAGTGATTGCTACATGACGCGCTTGCCACTGAATAAGAATAGATAGGTAGGGACAGAAGGTTGGCTCCATATAGCGGGCGAAAACGCACGCATACATAGATACGCTTCACGTACAGCGAGTGCAAGGTCACTCGTGACCGGCTTTTGTTTGAGATAGCTAGAAATCGCCGCGTCATACACGTATCTACGCATCTACAGTCCTTTCACAGTTATTAAACTACTGACAACAGCATTCTTATTTTATTTAACAATAAATATATAATAAAATAAATAATAATAAATAATATAATATAAATTATTTTAATAAATAATTACGAATAATAAAAATCATTATGATTTGAAACTTGTACAAGGCAGCAACCCAACAGCAACCTAATTTTAATGACCATAAAGATCACTGTGATTTTGACAGTGAAGCAAACTATACATATTAACTGTGAAAGGACTGTTGTATGTATGAGTCGCCTGATTTCGCCCGTCGTATGGAGCCAACCCTCTGTACGTATTAATTTTGTGCACTTGCTTTGAAACTGAACAACTTCAATGAATGGAACGGAGTTCCTGTCTAGTTGAATCGTTTTACTTGAAACTTTTTTCAACTTGTTCATAAGTTTCAAGTCTTTGTACGTATTGTTTTGGTTTTTATTGAGTGGATTCAATTTAGTGGCTCTTTAATTATCAATAAGTCAGGTCATTTAAGTTTTGGTTGTCTCTAATTAGTTTTGGGAGTGCCAATTCTCTTGTACAGAGGCCAGCACATCAAGCTACCCCAATCTGTCAAATTTCTTTGATAGATTTTCAACTTTACGACAAAGGAATAAGGTTCATATTCAATTGGGAAAATTTGACAGATTGGGGTAGCTTGACGTGCTGGCCTCTGTACACCGAACTAAACTAAATAAACTATCACTAAAATTTCTTACTTTTGGCTATGAGAATCCTAAAGCTATTCAGCAAAAACAATCTTTAAAAAAAAATTACACAACTAAAATCGAGTTTGACAATCGCGACTCCACGTGGTAATTGTTTGCCCCGAGAATGTTTTTTAGAGCCGGAGGCGCGCAGGGAGAGCAGCCTCAACGTGTTTTATATGGAATTTTTCACTTTTTGTATGGAAAATATGAAAAATGTTAAATGTCCTATTATTAATGATTACCTACAGTTCACAGGGATCTGGAGGCAAAAGTCCTCGCACACGTGTGGGAGTGGCGCGAGGAGGCGAAACGCCGGGGCGTAACTCAGCTGCCGCGAGAAATCACGGTACAGCGGACAGAGCTCCGGCGGGATCTCATGGCGACATGGAGAGTGCGACTGTCGCAACGCAGCGCTGATGGGCACGCCACAATTGCGGCGATAAGTCCCCTCTTTGAGGAATGGTTGGAGAGCCGCCACGGCGTCCTCACCTTCCGCCTGACGCATGTCCTCACCGGACACGGTTGTTTCGGGAGGTTCCTGTTTCGGATAAGGCGGGAGGAAATGCCCGGGTGTCACCATTGTGTGGATCGCCCGGAGGACACGGTAGAGCATATAGTGGTCTGCCGGCCTAGGCGGAGCACCGCGGGTTCTCGCGGAGGCGATCGGCGGCGGCGATCTCTCGCGTCCAAACCTGGTCCAGGCCATGGTGCGGAGCGAGAGTGTATGGGAGGCTGCTACGAAGCAGTAATGCTCGCAAAGGAGGAGGCGGCGCGTGAGGGAGCCCCTCGCGCCCCTAGCCGCCGCAGGAGACGCCCTGGTTGGCGGGAATTCATTGCTAATTCCCGGCCACCGTAGGCACGGGCTTGCGGACGACGAGTAATGGGTAGCTCGCTGTCTGGTAAGGACCAGGCCCGGGTCGACGGCGCGTTGTGTTCCACGCGCGCCTCAAAGAGATGTCACCAGTGACGGGGTCCAACAAAAGGTTTTAGTCAGTAAAAGTCTGACGCGCCCTCCCGCTCCGCCCAGAGCGGGAGAAGTCACTTGATGATTTCCCGTCTACAAAAAAAAGGGGGTCTAGGGGTTACATAATGGGGGAAAAATTTTCATTATTTTTGCGATAGGACACACCGTTTTCGAGATATAAGCAAAAGAAAACAAAAAAAGATACATTATCTACTGCTTTTCAGTTAAAGTCAAGGTGTTGGTGTTGTTTTAGTTCATGACAACTAGTTTTATTCCACACTTTTCACGATTTAGTTTGACAATCAAAATTTTAGGTGAAAAACGTCAAAAATTCAGAACATCAAAATTACCATTTTCACTAAATTATTAATTCAGTGCATCTTAGTGTTGTCAAACTAAAATATAGTTAAGTTGTGTTACTTTAGTCAATTTCAGAATAGAGAATCGTCGTTTGACAGGAATAAACTAAATTTTGGTGCTTTTCAGTCTAGTTGAGAGGTATTTGTGACAAGAGAATCGGCACCAATGTTCGCTTATTTTGTCTCTTTGATTCTTTGCGACTCGCAGCGTTCATATCCCAACCTGCCCAAAAATTAATTGCTGAGTCTGTTTTTAAAAGCGATCAGTCCAAAATAATGGTAAAAAGTTCAAGTTTCATATCACAGAAAATAAATTTCAGTTGGCTAAAAATATTAAAAAACGGCTATAAAAATAATATCATGATGAATTGCAAAAAATCAACACTTACTTTATATAAGTGCTTGTCATTCTTCTTTAATTTGAAGAATAAACCGACTGTAAAATTAGATTTCTGAGTATCAAAGTTTAACTACATATTAACATCTCATTATTCACACTGGAATTAATTATTATAATTTACGGGTCTCATTACTAATGTATAATTCACCGCAAAACGTTGGCAATGCGTGACGTAGCTCTGTGCGACAGCGGTTTTGATACATCTGTCGACCAATCATTTTGGGGGTGGAATTTTGACATAGTTCATTATTATTAGTTATGAAAACTTGTACACTTAAAGCTAGGAGATGAGTAGGTATTATGAAGCCTGCAGCGAATACAGAAATTGAGTAGGGTAATTGCTGTAGTAATTGGCCAAGCTTTAGTAACTGGCAAATCATAAAACTACCGGTCAAGAGCGAGTCGGACACGCACGTCGTGCACGTGCACCGTTCCGATTCCTGAAAAAGTGTGCTATTGAGAGACAGCGTTTTATTTTTTCTGTATTCGTTATATAAACTTCTATCACATAAAATAATTTCAGATATTTCTCTTTGCAAACTTCGGAGTTAAGTGGGACGGTATTTTTTTTACATTTTTCATCAAACATCAAACGTTTTTCAAAACTATGCGGCCTACAAAAAAGAAAAAATTGTTTGAGAATGTGAAAACAGCGTTCTTTCATACTCGTATGATGCCCCAGTGTCTAGCTCCACTTCGAATTTTTAAAATCCACTTTCAAAAAAAAAAATTCTTTCTTATTTGCAAAATATTTGGGCATACGTCATCTAAAACTGACCAAAATTTCAATTTGTTAGCATTAGTAGTTCTTCTGATATCCAGCTGTGACAGACGGACAGACAGACAGACAGACTGAGTCGCACCATAAGGGTTCCTTTTTACCATTTTGGTACGGAACCCGAAACGGAGTGTCCCGTTTTCCCGAATTTGAAAATTTATTCATATTCATTTATATAATTTGTTTCCTGATAAAAAAAAATACAACAATGATGTTTCTGTCTGTCCCAAATCGCGATCTCTAAAAAAATTAACCAAACAAATTATTATAAAAACGCGATGTTTAAAAGCTTTTTGTAAGACCCAAAAAAATAAATAGCAAAATAAGAACTAATAACGAAAAGTTAAGTAAAAGAAAATGATAAAACAGAATAAATTGAATTTGATGAAGTGCGGACACTAAGAATACTGAATGGGGGAAAGTTTTGCCGTTTCAACAACACAAACAAAAAAAACAAACATTAGGAACGTATTTCGGATGATTTGCTTTATTATTGAAATTATTGGTGGAAACCTGGAAAGATTTTTAGAGCATTTTTAGATTTTGTTGAACAAATGTTTTATTTGAAAAGAGAATATTGCTTGCTGTTTGATTAACTTAATTATCATACAACCTCAATCCAGCCACTGCTTTGAAAAGGTCTCTAATTACTTATGGCACTTAGCTCGTTGTTAACTTAACCATTACAATATTTCCCAAAAATTCCTTTTTTATTCTTTTTTTAGGGTTCCGTACCAAAATGGTAAAAAGAAAACCTTATGGTGTGACTCAGTCTGTGTCTGTCTGTCCGTCTGTCACAGCTGGAAATCTCAAGAACTACTAATGCTATCAACTTGAAATTTTGAACAGTTTTAGATGACGTTTGCCCAACGATTTTGCAAATAAGAAAGAAAAATAACAATATACCTAATATTTTTTTTTTCAGCAGGGAATAAAAGGGGGCCGTATGTCCGAACTTTGCACAGAGAAAAATCAGAAATTATTCTGTGTGATAGAAGTTTATGTAAAGATTACAGGATAAATAAAACGATGTCTCTAAATAGCACACTTTTTCAGAAATCGGAACGGAACCCTCTGTGCGCGAGTCCGACTCGCTCTTGATTGGTTTTTCTTTTCATTTTCACTATGTGTCAAATCATCTTCAGTTCCGTGCCAGTAGTGCTATTCTGTAAACATCTCACCGTGATAACTCGGGTGAAGTGAGCGTGAAGTGAGCCGTCATTCCACATAATGCTAGGGGTTGACACTATTGACAGCTCACTTTAAGATCACTTCACTTATGTTTTCACGATGATGTATTTAAAGAATAGCACTACAGTACTAACATTTGTGATGATAAAGTATAACTATCGTCACTACTTCCAACACCCTTATAATCATCAGCATCATCAGCCTTGCTCCACCCTCTGCTGAGTCTAAATAGGCCTCCTCACTTTTTTGCCATGCGTCCTTGGTCTGTGCGACTCACATCCAGGTCTTCTCCGCAATCTTTTGTAGGTCATCCACCCACATGGCCGTTGGTCCAACTCTCTCTTTAATAATAATAGCAGCAAAATATGAGGATACTACAATAGCGTTCCACAAAGAGTTAACAGTTTTATTTTATTCGCTTCATGCGATTGTAACACCGAGCACGTCGGTCAGTACTCACTCTTTTGCAATCTGAACAGGAAAATAAAGAAAACCTTTCAATGGTACCCCGAGTTGAAATGTGCAATATTTATTGCTATCTTCCGCGATGTTTTCTTCAAACAAAATACTGTAAAGCACTATGTGAATTGAATGAAACATTTTATCGATAAAACGTTCCTAGTTTATTTTGTGAATGGCATCTCGCAGGTCAACCTCGGAGATTGCGGGCTGCTTAACCGGGCTACCCTGTGGATGTCTTAATAAATTAAGTCGCAGATATATTCCAATGGCCTTGAGTGAGCTTGCGTGTTCTGTGCTAAGCTCACGCAACGCGTCATACGTCCAGCCAGTAATAGCACTCGCCCTCATGGAGCGCTGTGTATACTAAAAGATAAATAATTAAATTATCTATAAAACTGTGAAGATTTCATAAAAATACGCTTGATAGTTTTTGCGTGATTCTCAGTTTTTTATCCGCATTAGGCATAACTTTACAAATTAATTACACTGTGTAATATAAACATAATCTAAAATATTTATTATGAAGAAGCTCTAATATACAAACATATATTTTTTTCAAATCATTAAAACTACATTTTTAGACATAGTCTTCAACTTAAAATCATTAAAAGTCGGTTATCGTCACCTTAAAAACTCCAACCAGGGCAAAAAATGTATAAACTAAGCAATAACACGCTAAAGGCACTCCCAGTGATTTGGCTAGGCGATATCCGTAAAGAAAGGTTTGGGCATTCTCCTTTGGTTTGTGATTGATCTTAGAATTTATTTTTCCCAAAAGCCTCCATTCAGTTTATTGTATCCTACGTAAGTATTCATTTTAAGAAAGCAATTAATTTCCCTGATGATTGCAATACAACACAACAAAAGTTGTAACATCTAATGATTGTTCCGGTAGTACTCGTACAACTTTATTAGCACCATTTTATTTATTATTGCATGCAACAGGAGATTTCATTGCTCCAGCTATGCCTTAAGTTAAAATACAATGACCTTAACGTTCTGGTTTTGGTCCAAAGGGGTCGCTGTCCTTCCAAAGTAAGTCATCAATTCAATCCGAACAGATGGCTCTGAAATCGCTACTAGGCTTCGGTGAAATTCATGATTTCGCAGTCACCCAATCTTATTGTCTCATATTTTTACCCTAACAGATATTGAACGCATGAATTCTGATAGAATTTATCGTTAGCACTTTGAACCTTCTAGAAATTTAGGGATGAACGGGTTGCCGAACAAGATTGTGGGAATTTAAATTGGGAATATTATCAATATTAAAGTATGGCGGCATCTACATCGCCACATGCGAACTACACATCACACTGACGTCACGCAAAATCCTGTATCGCGCATTTAGCGTTTTCCGCGCGACTAGCGCGTTGACGTCCCGACATCAATCGTCGGGCAGTTGCCCACCAGACACAACACTCGTCTGGCTGGAGGATCCTCCCTGTTTTATGTAGGATGAGTGAACTTTACAACCTGTTCCTCATGCCTCTGTACTGGTGACTCCGAGTATGAACGTCAGCGCAGCAAACACAAAACAACTGCTGCCTATCTGTGTTCAAAAGCCAACCCAGACACGTTTGCCATTTTTCATTCCCGTGTATTTTCTTCACATTGTCAACACGCATGCCTCATATCTATATCGGTAAGTATAACAAATCTATATACATAATTATATAAAAATGAATCCCTATTTCCCTTGGTCATCGCATCGCGCGTGAACGGATGGAACATATGATTGTCAGGAGAAGGTTTTTATGAAAAAAAATTAAGAAAATTTCGCAGAAAATTGGAAAATTTCAGAAAAAACATTTTAACTTCACGCGTTTACATTAGAATATTCATAGGCAAGATGGGACAACGTCTGTCGGGTCAGCTAGTACATTATTATTTTCGAATGTCTATAGACGAGCTGTTTTAGACGTGAACACTGCAGGTTACAGAATTGAAAATCTACTTAAAACCAACTTACTAAGTTTTGACCAATTATTGCTACTTATGCATGGGTACAAAGGTTAATTGTAGATACAAAAATGGTGATGATTAACTGACAACACCGTCGTAGTCATTATGGAAAAAAAAATAAAAAAAGCTAGCTTTTCAGTTCTTTTAAAAGTTTTTTACCGCAGTCGGGTGTTTAATTTTTTTTAATTACTTTTTTTATTTTTTGTTTTTTAGTTTTATTATTTAATTATTTTACAAATGTCAATTAAAGATTTCGCAGGGGATTTAGTTTTTGGTACGTGTTTTTTTACGATTTGTCACTTTGAATTACTTTTAACCATATAGGTAAGTTGTATATATTTTTGTAATTACCTTTTAAAACCCTTTATTTTGATACCCCACTCGACAGGTTTTGAGTTTTTTTTTTTAAGACAATTTGGTGCCAAAAATCCGATTTTTTATTTTTTATTTTTTTTATTTTGATATACCCAGTGTCACTCTCACAATAAATACGAATCTAACGACACCTCTCAAGCTAAAATCCATCGAACCGTTCAGACCGCAGATCGTGCCAAACAATTATACTTACAAACATACATACATACATACTCTCGAAAAACATAACCCTCCTTCTGGCGCAGTCGGGTAAAAACTTTGTTATATTATTATACTAGCTGCATTCTGCGGTTTCACCCGCGTAGACTGGGATATAAAGTAGCCTATGTAGTAATCCACGAAATCAGTTACCTCCATACAAAATTTTATCAAAATTGGTTCAGCCGTTTGAGCGTGAAGAAGTAACAAACATACAAACACACTCACAAACTTTCGCTCTTAAGTAGAATTAGTACCCTTTTAAAAGAGCTCTTCCCCTCATTGCCGTAGTCTTGAAAAATAACAAAAAGTCAATCTAGAATCTTCATTCGCTTTAATGACATACAAAACCTAAAGCTCTTTTAAACTGAAATTCTTTACTAAGCTTGGTAAAAATCTATTAAAAGTGTAGTTAAATCACTAATTAGTTTTAAAGAGTCGGAAAATTCAGTTGAGGATAGTCCTTGCAATTTACGAGCGCGCGTCATGTGGCTCTTATGTCATTGTCATAAGGAATAAATTGCAATGAGTGACGCGCGTTCGTGGAATGTTAAAACTGTAAAAAAAGAGTTAAACACAATTACGTCTGAAGTTCAAAGCGAGGTAATCATTTCATTCGCGGTCAAAAAGATTATTCCGTTTTATTATTGCAATTAAAAATGCATGGCGGTAAATCTGTGCTTTTTTATGCGTTGAGGAATTTTTTTTTGGTTTTTTTTTTGGTTAAATTGGTTAAAATAAAGACAGTTTTTCTACGGTGTATTTATGTGAGTAAAGATAATTAGATTGAAAATTGTTACAGCACCTTTGACTAATTACGTTTTTTGATGGTTTCATGCAATGATATTATAAGTAAAAAAAGGTCACCTACGCAACGTTCGATGTTTTAAACCGGCACAATGTCAAACTATTAGATATATAAAAAAAATAAATAAATAAATATGTTTTGGACATATCACACAACGCCATCTAGCCCCAAGCTAAGCAACCTAATGCTTGTGTTATGGTAACGAGATGGCTGATAAACTACTTATATACATTTTTTTTTTTGTAAATACATACATATTATAGATAGAAAAACACCCAGACTCGGAACAAATACTTGTAGGTCGTACAAATATTTGTTCCGTGCGGGGATGACACGTGAAAGTAGGACGGCATGTCATAATTTATTGGGAGCGAAAGAGACAAGATGACGAAAATGTGGCTAATTAGCCAGATTTTGACGTGCCACTTGCGGAGCGTGTATAACCTATCGACCTCTTTTTATTAATTACATGCCCCGCGGTTTCACCCGCGTAGAACGGGATAAAAAGTAGCCTATGTGTTAATCCAGGGTGTCAGCTACCTCTATACCAAATTTTATCAAAATTGGTTCAGCCGTTTGAGCATGAAGAAGTATCAAACAAACACACACACACTCACAAACTTTCGCCTTTACAATATTAGTGTCATAATATGGTTTCATGTACTTATAATTTATAACTACATATTTTCTAACTCAAACTACTACATCACAAAACGCAACAAAAAACTTCTACATCTCGGTACTAAATCTATAAGCCAGCAAGATGCGTGAACACAAAATATTTGTAGCTTGAAAACATGAATATGCATCTAGCCTGCCCAGCTTACGGGTAGAAACATGAATTATGAGCGAACAGCGGGATTCTCTTTTTGTATTTAGCTGCAATGAAACAATGTAAAAGAATTTGGAGAATTTGAATGTGGAATTTGGATTCCGGTGTTGGGAAAAATGAAGTAGTATTTTTTAGGAGATTTCCTTCAGAATACAAGTGAATCTTTATTTAAACGGAAATTTTCAAGCAAACAGCCACGCCTTATGAAAAGTGGTCATCGGCGCTGATGGATATCTGAGAAACCATTCTAGTGACAAAACTGAAATGTCTTATGTGCCTGTATTTAAGGGGTCATCGTACTCATCATTATGAACAACTTTTACTATGGGACCAAAAATCGCGAAAAATAATCAGCTGTTCCCTACATTTTGACGAATTATGCTAACATAAATGTACTGAACAGCTGATATTTTTTGCGATTTTTGGTCCCATAGTAAAAGTTGTTCATAATGATGAGTACAATGACCCCTTAAAATATTGCCACTGTTTACACTTACACCTTGTATATACAAGGTGTAAGTGTAAACAGTGGCAATCATATCTACATACATACATATCATACATACATATCTTTCAAACCGAATCAGTGATGCACTGTTTGGTGGCAATTCGTCCCCAGACGAGCACTCAAAGAGTTCCTATCACTTTTACTTTGAGGTCGGTTTAAGGCCAGTTTTTTGATCCGTAGTTAACTCAACTATAGTTAAAAATAGTAACGAATGGTTTTTGATTCACATTTTGCCAAAGGGTTTTAACCATTCATTAATGTTTTTAACCATTGGTTCAGTTAACTAAGTTCAAAGAACCGGACCTTAGACCCAGCGAGACACTGATTTCTCATACTGTTCCCATTCTCGGAGCATCTTTTGCTGGTATACTGTGTCAAGAATATCAAGAAAATAATGCTCTTGTTCTATGTTCGTTTGACCTTTAGCCGACAGATTTTCGATCGGATTTCAATAAGTAAATACTAGGAGAAAGTGCTATGAGTGCATTTTTACATCGCAAGAATCTGTAATTTATACCGTTCTGTAATAAAACGGAGTTCCTCGGATAGAGTTACTTACAGAAAATCTTTAACGACGCCTCATTTTGAACACGACTAAGTAACATGAGTCTGTTTCTTTGCCTGACAACAAATGTACCTAATTCTTCTTTTTTCTCTTCTCTTGACTTATATTGTTGGTGTAGGAAACGAGAAACATGGGACCGGTCAAGTCAATGTAGCGACGCTTGAGAGAGGCCTATGTCCAGTAGTAGTAGTAGTAGTATACATATAGCTCAAATGATATGGTGATTGTTTCGTAGTGCAATGCGTCTTGTGATGCGACTTGCGTCAAGCGATACGCGCGCGCGTCACATGTTTCCGTCTATCGCTCTGCAAGTCGTGTCACGGTAACTCGTGGCATGCTCTAAACAACTTCTTTCATTTGTTTTCTCCGCAATCACCGTAGCAAGATACGTGTCGCTTGAGCATGTAGCTCTTGACCTCAGGGTAAGAATATATCAATGTACTATACCTACACAAAATTGTTTAATCACGTCAGTAATTGTCAATAGCACTTTATGTGCTTTGTATATAGGTACCCTTGTGCAGCCGATAATTTAATCAATCGTTTGCACAGAATCTTGGGCTCCGATTTCATCCTCGACTGCTCCAATAATTGTGTGCCAAACAGTTGCGCCAGACATGGCAATTAGCTGAAGTCTGTAACTGATTGTATGGTTAGTTGTCGATGGCTTAGCATTAACTGCTAAGGAAACTATATACCTTCTTCCAGAAAGGGTGCCGACTATTACGATTTTTACGTATTCAATTTTGTTAGCCCTCAACTCCTATACCCCATAGATTTAGTAAGTTTCCCTTCCTTAACATCAATTGTTAGGCTAAGTCTATTAGCCTATTTATTAATATTTTGATGATTATGGTTGATTATACCAAGTTTTGAGCCCATATATTATCGCCCATCTTCTCTTAATTCCAGCTCGTAATAAAAATGTAATAAACATTTTCAATAATCACTGCCACACGAGGTAAGCAGTTAGTGTAATATTTATCTAATTTGAAAGATGCTAACCAGATAAATGAATTATTTACCCAAAATGTTTTAATTTCGCATACAGGACTTGTCCAAGCGTAACAGCGAATGATAGTAGTTAGTAGCATATACATAGCTATTCATATGTAACCTATGCATGTATTTACAGTCCATATTACTTTAAATTAGCTAGTGAGAAATAAACCGTCAAACAGTCCACACGAAGTTTTTATTCCGAGTGATCCCACAAGCAATAATCAACCTTATCGTCGTGTACAGGACTCGTAGGTGTACTACCTACGTCTCATGTATTAATTGAATTATTATCGTCGTGGATACTTCATCTATCCAATCAATACAGATTAATACACTCATTAACACCCACGAGTAGCTTATTCCCGTACCGCATACCATGTTATTATCAGTCACAACTAATTGACAAGCTGACGCAAACCTCGTACACATGCTTGCTAAATTATTGGCTTGATCAGGCGTGAAATCTGAGCATAAGATGGATTCCGTTGCGACTGAGACTGAATGCGGTTGGGAACGGATAGTTTAGTGTCCAAGACTATGGATGGACAGTGGACTACCAAATATAAATGTTGAAAACAGGGACATCCAAATGTTTGACGAGTAATATCTATTATAAGATTGCTGATAGAGATATGAAAAAGTTTGGAAGAAACAGAATTCCAGTGCTGACTTCAAATAAATTGGGTTATAAGAATCGGTGCACTCAAAATGTCTCCTTTCATTACACGTGTGACCCACTTATTTAATTACCAAAGTTAACCCTAAAACGATTAAACAAACAGAATAAACATTAACGCACATTACAAACTTCACAATTACGAGTAACAACAAGTGACGTCACGCCACAAAGATGGCGGAGTACGCCATAATGGCGCTAAGTGGGTACAGTTGTATCTGTAGCGCTGGGAAAGCGTTAGCTCTTAATAAGCAAGTAGGTTTACGAAAATAACAGGCGGTATTCAGCTGCATCCGACTAGACTGGAAGCTGACCCCAACATTGTTGGGAAAAGGCTAGGCAGATTGATTGATCAAGCCATTTCAAAATTATTTTGGATTAAGTTGTCTAAGTGGTTAAATCACACTTATATTGTAAAGGCCAAAGTTTGTGTGTGTGTGTGTGTTTGTATGTTTGTTACTTTTTCACGCTCAAACAGCTGGACAGATTTGGATGAAACATGGTATGTAGATAGTTTATACCCTGGATTAACACATAGGCTACTTTTTATCTCGGTCTACGTGGCTGAAATCGCGGGGCACAGCTAGTTAAAATAATTCGTGGATAAAAAGTGTTGATGCCCTGAACTTGCCCTACAACATATTTTGCTAAACCCTGTTTTGCATGCTTAGTTTTATCCTAACAGAATAGTTTTGTGCCATTCTAATTATAATTAACACCATTGTATACCATGTTTTATTCAGATTTATTATTATTATAATTGTTCAGTTCGGAGCACTTTGGGCACCTTTGTTACTTTAGGTATTTATGTGTTAAAAGACGATACGAAGACGATACGATGGAAGGTAATAAATACTGAGAAAGAACATACGTGTTATGGTAATCTACGTTAATTTGCGACTGAGCTAAATTCTTATACGGCGGGCGCAGCCGCCTCTACACACATACATACATAGTAACTTAATACCATACCTACAGTTACCATCCTTGCTGAATGGATAATCTCTTACGACATGACCACGGCACGATATTTTTGGAGTTTACTCCTTAAGAATCGATTTTAATGTATGGCCATACCGGGGGTTTGGAAATTTTATGAGGAGTAAAATACAAGCGTTAACTCAAAAGCGTTGTTACGTTTTCCGCACATTTTAAAATCGAACGCCTTGATATTGTATAGTACTGATTCATTGAAAATACCCTGATCGTATAGTCCTTTGTTTTCGTCCAACAATAGAAAGTAAGAACGGCACAAAAAACAGGAGTTAACTCCCATCGTGCGTCGGAGCTGACACACACACACACACTTTTTTAAACTTTTTATTATGATTTTACTTCGTATTGATATGAAAAAAAAGACTGTCTCACTGTTTTCAAGTGAATTGTTTGAATCAGTACTCATTAGCCAAAAATATTGTTTTCAAACGTTGGTTTGATCTCAATGTGAACTTAAATAATTTGATATTAAGACTTTGACGTCCACGTCACGGCCGCATCACGATAACACAGGGATGTAAAATGTATGGAAATATATGAAGCCACTTTCAAGTTATCGTTCACGATAATGTTATAACGTGCACGTATTTCCTTCTATTTTATGAAACCGTCACGTTAGAAATTATAAAAGCGCATATGAATTAACAAATGTGATTTATTTTCTTATTAGTCTTTTATGTATCAGTTGCATAACAAAATCAATGCCAGTTTACGTCTATTTAAAAATAAAAGACCTACGACTACACACGTCCAATTTATTAGGGTTGGTTCTGAAAATTCTCGCACAAAATGCAAAAAGTTTTAACAATGAGTGACGCTGTACGAATCGAGTTTTCGTTCATTAATAGTTGATGAGAGCTTTTGGTTGGCGATATTTTCTAGAAATGTAATATTTAAGAGAGGAATCTCTTTTACTGTGATTTTTCCTAAAAGCCTACTAAGTAAATACTCACTAAAGTAGTAAAAAGTTTTACCATTAATCTGTGGTAAGCGATGATTGATATTATTGTGAATTTTAGGTTTTTGAGTGGTAATTAGATGACAACCAATAGAGAAGTATGGAAAAAAACTGAACAAGTGCGTGTCGGACCACGCACAATGAAGAGCTCCGTAGTTGAAAAGAATTTATCTCAAAAACAAACTTAACATTGTTATCCCAAAAAAAAAATTTTTATGTTATAAAATTACAAATTAACAATTTTCGGACTTTTTCTTTTAATTGTGCTGTGAGACCTTGCTCCTTGGCAAATTTCATGATTTTAGGTTAACGGGAAGTACCGTATAAGTTAGTAGTGTGTAGTGATTAATTTTTTTAGAACTCTTAGAGACCATAGACCTACGTATAACTCCACGCATTCCTGAGAAAAAGGGTCTTGCCAGACTGACCAAGACAGAGAGGCGGACAACGGAGTGATCCTATAAGGGTTCCGTTTTTTCCTTTCAAGGTACGGAACCCTAAAAAGGGACATGTTGCGCCAACCCCAAATAAATTGGGATAACGGCAGGAGAATGATGATGATGATTTTCCTCACAGAGAAAAGAAATCTTCGACAATGATTTTGTCAATCAACCCTAACCGAAATTAATATCCAAAAACGTCATATTAATTGCTATAAAAGTAATCAATTTAAAATTATTACCACAGTTCCTATCTTGGTTAATGAAGAGCTGGTATTACCGGAGACAGAGCCAAGACCCGAGCACTGATTTCCCAAGAGACCAGCAACAGACCGTCACAAAAATTGAAACTGAAAGCGCAACTTCATAACGATAATCTTTCGCGTTTCATACTTTGAAGAAAATTACATTTTTTTATATTTTTGTTTTTACTTCAAGTTTATTACTCCAGTTGTTTTAAAAGTATTCCCTAAGTATCAGTCCTACCTAAATTGGACTGGATTTGATATTATATTGCTTGAATAATGGTATTAAAGTATCGGGGGAATAAAATATTCTTGGTATTAATTTGGAACTTAAATAAAGGAAAATAATTGGTTGAAAGAAAGTGTACGAGATTTTTTACGTACGTTACTGCGTTACTCTTATCCTATATAATCCCACTGCTGGGCAAAGGTTTCTCCACATGACTTTGATCCATGACTAATGTGGACCAATGGTGCTTGTTTTCTCTAGCTCCCGCCATCTTATACAGGGTGTCCCGTAAATAATGGATCAAACGTAACGGGTAGGTAGCTTACCTAATTTCCAACAACTAATTTGAATATTAAAAAAAAAAAACCGTTACAGTAACCAGGATATTAATTTTTTTTCGAATTTTACGATTTTGTCTTCCAGAATTAAGCTTTTTTAATGCTGTCGCTGCAAATGATGACATTTTTAGGTATGATTTTTATTTAACATTTCTGAATAGCTTACTAATGTTATAAGATACCATTTTTTTGAATACCGTTTTATTTGCCTTAGAAAAAAAATCTTGAGTTGAAAAGTTTTTTCTTTACGATGTTAGGACCAAAATTGAAAAAATTCTCCTGTAAAAAAAATGTATGACACCGAAAACCACCATTATTTTAAAAACTTGTACATTTAATAAGGTTTGCAAATTGGTGTAAAACTTACGTCTAGTCTTTATCGTTACAAAGATATTGCTATGAATGTGATGAAGACAGAAAATAAATTAAATTGGTACTATTCCATTTTTTCATTTTCGTAATGGCTTATGCTTGAATGCTTGTAATCGAAGCAGGTAGTTAAGCGGCTAGCATATTCCGACCCGATGACGTCATCTGTCCGGAATTTGGGACCGCTACCTGTGGCGGAGTTGCACCTCAGTCAGCGTGAAGGGGATAGATAGCGCCGCTTTTGTATTTTTGGTAAATTGGTATGAAGTTGTACATTCTAGTCCTTGTCGTTACAAAGATAATTGCTATGAATCTGAGAGGTGCTCCAAATCAACGTTAATAAAAAAAATAAAAAAGTGTGTACATTTAAACTTTTTCTTTAAAATGTGTAACTGTAGTATTTCAGAGGCAATGTTCATTGAATTATTGAGGCGTATGAAAAGAATTAGGAGGCCGTACTAAAAAAAACAGTTAGTTCAAATAAATCGTTTTATTTGGTTTTTACAATAAATGTTCGAATTGCCTTCCCTCTACAAGAATGCAAAGTCTGCATCTCCTAATAAAGGAAGCTCTTATCCGACGGACAAAACGGCTTTGGTTTATTTCTGATACAGCAGATTGGATGCGCTGTCGTAATTCTTCTTCCGACGTTATTGGATTCTTGTAGACCCTGTCTTTTAAACATCCCCAGTAAAAAAAATCTAGGGGATTTAAATCCGGAGATCGCGGAGGCCACAAAATTGGTCCTAATCGGCCGATCCATCTGTCCGGATAACTTTCATCAAGGTGCGCCCTTACTGCCGTCGCATAGTGAGCGGGGCACCCATCATTTTGCAACCACATTGCTTGCCGTACGTCTTCTGGAACGTTTTCTAATAACCTTGGCACCTCATTCCTTAAAAAATGGAGATAATATTCGGCGTTTAGAGTAGCTGGTAGTTCAAAGGGCCCTATTATTTGCCCATTGATTATTCCCGCCCATAAATTTATTTTAAATTGATGTTGGCTCCTGTCCTCTCGCATCAAATATGGGTTTATCAGCTGCCAACTGTGCAAATTATGCAAATTTAAATATCCATCTCGGCGGCATGAAGACTCGTCACTCCATAAAATCTTGTTAAAAAACTGCGGGTCCGCCCGAATCATTCTAAGCATCCTTTGGCAAAATTCTATTCTTGGCTGGTAATCACGCGACGTCAGCGTTTGAACACGTTGCACGTGATATGGGTGCAATCGGCACCGTTGTAGCACTCGATGCACCGTCGATCTAGAAATTCCTACGCGTCGCGCTATGACGCGAACGGAGACTGACGGATCTTCCTCGATTTCTCGAAGAATGACTTCGTCATTAACTTGTCGCGGTCGTCCTTCACGGGTACCACCAACTCCGGTGCCAAGAATTCTTCCCTCAAGAAGCGCGTTATGCACTCTAATAAAGACGCGATAATCGGGATAACGAACCAGGTTCGGGTATCTTTCACGGTACAATCTTGCAGCCGCCCTGGCATTACCTCTTGCTTCTCCGTAGATAAAATGCATTTCGGCGTACTGCCGTGGCGTGTACTCATAACGAGGCATTGGGCTGAATAAGGTTTCAGCGCTACTGCACACACGTATAAGCACACACAAACGAATGTTTTCGGAGTCCGTAGGATCGCCAAGTCGTTTGTCCAATACGCAAAGAGTTCCAAATCGATAGGCAAAGCAAAGTCCAAAAACACAGCACAAGTCAAATTTTACAGAAGAAAACACCGAGCCACTGACCGGGAGCGAAAGTTGTCTGACGTAGCAACTCGAAGAGAGACTAGTTACAACTAAACTAATAAAATCAAGCAACAATGAAGCCTGTACGAGTGAAGGGCGCAGGAAAGAACAAAAGAACCTGCGCAACTTCATACCGATTTAACCGATTTACCAAAAAGCGGCGCCTTTCACACTGACTGAGGTGCAACTCCGCCACAGGTAGCGGTCCCAAATTCCGGACAGATGACGTCATCGGGTCGGAATTATGCTATCCGCTTAAATACCTGCTTCGATTACAAGCATTCAAGCATAAGCCATTACGAAAAGGAAAAAATGGAATAGTACCAATTTAATTTATTTTCTGTCTTCTTCATCACATTCATAGCAATATCTTTGTAACGATAAGGACTAGACGTAAGTTTTATACCAATTTGCAAACCTTATTAAATGTACAAGTTTTTAAAATAATGGTGGTCTTCGGTGTCATACATTTTTTTTACAGGAGAATTTTTTCAATTTTGGTCCTAACATCGTAAAGAAAAAACTTTTCAACTCAAGATTTTTTTTCTAAGGCAAATAAAACGGTATTCAAAAAAAATGGTATCTTATAACATTAGTAAGCTATTCAGAAATGTTAAATAAAAATCATACCTAAAAATGTCATCATTTGCAGCGACAGCATTAAAAAAGCTTAATTCTGGAAGACAAAATCGTAAAATTCGAAAAAAAATTAATATCCTGGTTACTGTAACGTTTTTTTTTTTAATATTCAAATTAGTTGTTGGAAATTAGGTAAGCTACCTACCCGTTACGTTTGATCCATTATTTACGGGACACCCTGTATATGGGGTCTACAACGATGCTTTCTGGCTGTTACATACGTAATTGCATTACTTCATGAAAGTTATAATACCTACTTCAAATTGTTTATTTTATATTTATAACTAGCTTATGCCCGCGGCTTCGCCCGCGTGGATGTCGTGAAATATCGTGCGTTAAAGTTACTCCATACGAACTTTGGCACCCCCTATATCCCTTTTTAGAGGGTAGTTTAGGAAAACTAAAAATTACAAACATAATAATTTACTAAGATAAATATTCGTGCTAAGTTCCAAGTCTATTAACTCAAGGAATAAGATTTTTCATACAAACTTTGGACCCCCGTTTCACCCCCTTAGAGGGTGAATTTTGAAAAATCCTTTCTTAGTGCACCCCTAGACCTCATAAGAAACCTACGTGCCAAATTTGGAATCTCTAGACCCAGCGATTTCGACTGTGCGTTGATATGTCAGTCAGTCAGTCAGTTTCTTCTTTTATATATTTAGATAAGTATAGTATTGTAAGAGTTAATTATAGTATATTATAGTATTGTAAGTTAAGATATTGTAAGAGTTTATTCTCTTACGCTCCTAAATATCACTTCATATTTAAATATCACGGACCAGCATCCTAATTGCATAACACATTATCAATCGGAGTTGGTTTCATTTTGACAGTTCAACAACATTCATTGCGTTATTTACGTTGTCGAACAGACAAATTTTTGAACATATGAAGCAATGGATTAGCAATTTGTTTCAAAATTTAATTTTATCATTTAGTAAGTTAGTGTAGTTTTTTTCATGTAAGTTAATTGGTTGTCAAATCTTATGTTAACTAGGATATTTGGGGTATTTCAGTCAATATACTATAAACATAGTATTATGTTTAAGCCACCAAGTAGTGTATTGGCGTATGCCAATACATTATTTGGTGGTTTGGTGGTGGTAATACTTAAAGTCAAGCTAGTGCAAAGAGGAGTGCTACTAATATAGTCACAAGTTTTTGGTTTATATTTAAATATGTATGTTTAGGTTAAGGTATTTATCTATGGGCCAGTGTCGCCTGAAATAAATGGTTTATTATTATTATTATATAGCTTTCATAAACAATGTGCTCGAGCCAATTGAGAGATAATAAAGAGTACATCAAACTTTAGCGCAGAGAATCAAAAATACATAAAACTTTGTGAACATTTTTATCTTTTGAATAATTTCAGCATTTTCAGCGGGCTTGTACACTCTTCCCTTTTTTCTTTCCACATTTTCATACACCGTGATGTCGAAAAAATATTATAAAAAACACCATTCGCATTTCCAACAATTGCATTTCCGTTGATACGGTCAGCAACAGAAGTCGGTTAACACTGCTACTTTTTGACATCATCTAAATTAACACAAAATCCCGCTTTTTAGCATTTCATATAGTAGATGAAAAAAAAAGAAAGAAACAGTAAAAAAAAAACATGAGAAATAAACATTTTGTATTTGTATTAGATAAGAGTTAATTTTCTTTAAAATTTACATCTGTTCCGATTTTAATGAAGTATTTTTCTCAATAAATAAGATTTAAAAAACTCAAGCGATAATCGACTTTTATTGCTGACTGTACCTACATCAAAAAAGCTCCACGTTTATTTCTAAATTAAATTTTCACCGCGACTCCACTCACCGATTTTTCAAACGATTTGACCCTTTATACGTTTACGAAATTTTTCGAATAGAATCCCATTTTATTCGAGAATATTCTCCGAGGAAGCGGTTCTATCAATTTGTTGTGCATTGGAGTACAATACTGTATTGGTGTCAAACGGTGTTCAAATGGATGCAAGGATTCCAATATTGAAGGAAATTGGAGTATTTGTGGAGGGAAATTTAGTTTTCCATGAGAAAGGTTTAATGAATGTATCTCTATATGAAATTATGAATGTATTTGATGACAAAACGACCAACGAGCATAAGAAAAAAATATAGTTGACTAGGACTAGTTGACTAGACGAAAAACACGATTTTGTTTCTTCTGCCACTAGACATAAAGTTCTAAATAGCTTAAAACCGGAACTCAACTAAACCGTTTTCATCACCATTTACTTCATCATTCTGTACAAAGTTTGACAGTTGTGCGTTACAAAAGTACAATATTATAAATCTTATTTAATGCCGACAAAAACATGTTTACGCGGCCATGTTGGTGACGTCATCGTGTTTTGATTCCTAGGTAGGAAGTGAATCGTTTTAATGTTGTTCGCACCATATTATAAACGTGAAAGTGAGTGTCTGTTCGTCCCATTTTATGACAGAAATAACCAATTGTGATGGCATTTGGGTTAAAGACATCTATTATTTTGATACAATGATATTCTTAAATAAAACTAAAATTGGTACGTAATTTTTTATAATGAAAATTCGTAATTTTAACCTTGAGCACTGTTTTTACCCATAACTAGCAAGAAGCATGTTGTAAGAGATTAGCACTTTGTTTTTAACCCCCGACGCAAAAACACGTCAAATTTATAAGTTTGAAAACTTATACGTTTGACGTGTCTGTCTGTGTATCTATGTGGCAGTATGTGGCATTGTATAGCTCCTAAATGAATGAGCCAGTTTAGATGCGGTTTTTTTTTTTTGTTTGAAAGCTGGAGTAATCAAGATGGTTCTTAGCTATAATTTATGAAATACTGTTCAGGCGTTTGATGTTCATCAGCTCATTTCCTACTTGACACTGGTCTTACTAACTTTCACAGATCCAATTGATTTGAAATTTGGTGTAGGTATTGTTACTTCATCACGTATTTACAAACGAAATTTCAAAGAAAAGGTAACATTAATCACGTATTTACAAACAAAATAAAAAGCCACACTAAATTGACCCAGTGAGATGAGCCCGCCACGTACTTGTAGCTTCATACCTAAACTGCGGAGTGTCCCATCTATATTAATCTGTGGCCAAAGGTAGAGGAACACATAACAAAAAGTGATAACTGTTGGAAATATTGTACACTAGCTTTTACCCGCGATTCTTTTGCTATCCAGGATGACAAGTAACCTCTGTCCTACTTCAGGTCCCAGGCATCCTATCTGTCAAATTTCATAAGGCACGGGCCACAGAAGAGACGTAAGACGAGAACGTGGACACAGACGCGGCGTTCCTTTCACGTATCTGCATTATTCTTCACAAAAAAATATATTAACGCGATTTGGCACAAAACTTACACATAGAACAAGACGCAGGCGCTTCGCCCCGTCCGTGTCTCACGACCCTTCTGTTTGGCCAGCGCCTAATGATTGGTCCAGTGATTTAGTTATCTACATTACCTATATGCAAGATGTAATATTAACATAACAGTTAATAATCTAGCTTCTGTAGAGGTTGTGTCCGGTTGCTTTTGAAAACCTAAATCGACGAATATTTTTTATAAGTTGAATGAATGAATGAATGATAAATGAATGATAACTTTATTTGCTAGAATATAGGATGTACATTAGATGTTATACAGTTTGTTTGATACACTATATTCAACCTTTCGGTTATGCAAATGTTAAGTAAAATTAAATTTTTGTGAATCATTGACATTTTAAAATTAGAATTAAATTACATTATATACTATACTTGATTAACAATAGCTTAATAAGTCATTAAAATCAATTTGGTCATTTAGTTATATTATTATGTCGAGTCTACATACAAGATCCAGTTAATTCCTAATAATTGATAATTGCAATACTTAAATATTTTTTTAATAACTATTTACTGTATCTGCTTAAAATAAATTCATAACATTTTAAATTTAAAATTGTAAATGCTTAAAAATAAATAAATTAATAAATTCATAGTCCATAATTTAAAATGTTCATGCAGTTGTACATTAACATACAAATTTAATGTTTTAAATTAATAAATTCATCGATTGAATAGAAACATCTATCACAAAGCCAATTATAGAGCGTCCTGTTAAATTCTAAGTTGATGGCATATATAATGCAGCGTGCAGCCTGTGGGGCAACTTCACACAGCGGGCATACAGCGTCCTACGCATTCAATATATGTAATAATGCACTGAGAGTACTGCAGTGCTATTCTATACAAATATCAGCGTGAAAACTTAGGTAAAGTGAGCGTGAAGTGAGCTGTCAATAGTGTCAATCCCTAGGCATTAGGTAGAATGACAACTCATTTCACCTAGGTTCTCACGGTGTGAGATTTGTACAGAATAGCACTGCTGCTGCGGCTGTCGTGGTGTTAGAGTGCCTCAGGGATGTTTGCGGATAATAACATTGATAGTTTTGCCGCCATTGTTAGAAAAAGATGTGAATCACTGATGTCGCGTGTTTGCGGCAGCACCAAGAGTATTCTCTGCAGTGTGTTCGCAGATAGGTGGGATTCCCCGATGATTTTAATTATCTTTATCTGTACCCTAGATGTAAAGTAAAATGGTTACTAACCCATCGATTCTGTCTGAAAATAAAAGTATTCTATTCTATTCTTGATATAAACATTACTTCAGCTGGAGATCTGACAGAGCGCGAGTCATGGTGTAAAATATGTAGATTGAACTGTAGAAATATTATTATAATATATAATACGAAATACCTTTCACTGACTCAACCCGGTAATATAAAGGCGCGCAACCCTTACCTACACACACAGAACATGAAAATAAAGACGAGCATCAAAGACGGAAGTGTTATATCATTTCTAAGAAGTATGTAGGATACGCTGAGTATATACACTTGACGCAAAAGGTAAGGCATACATTAAAACGGGCTGTCTTTTAGAAATATTTTGCATAAACTCGTGTTGAATAATCACCAAGAATGGTTGTGGATAAGAATATGATATAATAAGTAAAAATTTATTTATTTAAATGTAATATAAACATAACCTAAAAATAACAAAATTATATCCTAACATAATTAAAACTATTAAAAACTAAAATATGGCATCGCAAGTGGCAAGTGTAATATTAAGCTTTATGGCTCTAATGTATTTAATATTATGTGAATGCAAATGAGGATGGGCGCTGATACCTATAACACAAGATATTAAGTTATCTTAGCTTAGGTATTAGTAGCAACTCCAATATGTAAACATTTTAACTACCTTTTGGCCTATTTTATGTAAACCTGTTTCTTTATGTTAATTTTGAAGGTGCAAATAAACATTTTTTATTATTTTTTTTTTATTTTTTTTTTTTATCGAAAAATTCCTCCGCATCGTTGTCGACCCAAGAGACTGGCGGCATTGCCACGCTGTGTGGCAATGGTAAGCCTCTGGCCAAGGCAAAAGCCAGCCCTTGGGTGACGGGAAGTGTCAAACAGCCGCTTGGAGATTTCGTTGAATAAACCATGAGCACTCGGACCCCACGGCTCAAGGGTTTCAACCCCAAACGGCTCGAAAATATAATTACCGATAAGGTTATTACACTTTCGCGGCTTGAGGTTTTCCGCAGCTGCAGCAGCAGTGCCAGCACAGCACGCCGAGCCAGGAAGATGAGATGGCGCAAGAGTACCGACACACGTTGCGTCCCACACTAAAAGCCTTCCCACCTTCCATGGAAATAAAGACATGCCGTCCGGTCTCTTGCCATCGTCGCGTGCCAAGCCATTGGGTTCTAATACAGCTGGAACGTCGACGTGACAAGGGCTCGTCGAATGATATATAATAAGTACATTTATGAAATGAGAACTTCGTTAGGCGCGTTGAACAATTTTTGGTAGGGGAAAATCTTATGGGTTCGTGTCACGCATGTCGGTGGCACGGACATGCGACATGCTATGCATAGTTTTACGTTTAAGGCGCGGCACTAGCTCAATATTCATAAATATTGATTTCTTGGATTGTCGAGTATGACGTAACGCAATGAAAATATCCCACGCAAAAAATACAGTGGACAAAGAAGGAATTAAAGAAAAATGTTATCCGAATAGAATAGTAAAAAATAGTGTGACATTCCCAATAAAAATTTGGAGTTCCTCCACAAAAATAAACTTTGGCGTCGAACGTCTCTGTATTTTCAGCGATAACAACATTCTTTTTTTTAAGAAAATAATAGAATTAGCATTTTTTTTAAACTTTAACCGGACTTTATTTAATTTATTGTTTATTATTCTGAATAATCTAAAGAAAACCGGGAAAATAAATGCCCATTCACATCTTGGTCAAATCGTCAACACAAATATTATTTTCAATTATACCTAACCTAAACCTTATTTCAAGCCAGTTAATAGTGACAATAGATTACGCGGTTGTGTGAGTGCGGTTGTACCATTTAACATTGTAGTCAGTCCGGGCCTTAAGATTCCACTTCTGTCGGCAGTCTCCACGACTGCCTATTCTTTTTTTTTGTTAGTTTCTTCTGTTAACCAACGAATAGAAAAGATAATCAGTAAAAATATTACGAAGATACGATAACGATACGTTTTATTGATGTAATTATGTTCAACAAATATATTTCAAGTTAGATAAATAATTAATACATGTTACCATAATTCTGGAAGTAAGCAAAGCAAAATTATGATCTTAGAAAACAGGTAGGTACAATACGTGCCACGAAAAATGAGATATAACCACGCCTCCCGCGCTCCCGCGCTCGCTCCGTCCCGTCTCGCGCTCAGAGGGGCAATTCCCGTATTTTTATAACAACGTTCGCAATCTCATCTCAGTCTCAATCTGTCAAAATTGTATAGAGTTTGCCTACATTTTTGACATTTTGATTGTCGCTGGCTGACATTGTGACTTGAATTTGAACGTTTTTAATTACGAGAATTGGCCCTCAGATCTCATACCGCTAAAGAGACCAAAAATCATCTACTGCGCAAGTCAAACCAGGTGGTGTGTCAAGTCTCATCTTTAGTGGCACGTATTGTAATCCAAGTAATCTCTATGTCATTCTAAATTTAAACACCATCTTGATTGGAAATTATATTAAAAATGAAATTTTTTGCTGGATGAATGAAATCTTTTAAAGACGAGCTTAGATTTTAATACTTTAATTTAAAGGAACAATTCACTAATAGTTGGTTTAAGTTCGACTACATTTCTATTATATTCAAGACAAAAGTGCTGCCACTTAACAGCTTACTTTGATATCAGTGCCCGAAAAATATGGATATAAGTACTCTAAATACTAAAACCTTCTCCAACATTCTCTAAATTTTGGTGAAAAGTGCATAAAAATACATCAAGTACTTTAGAAAAAACCAAGTAAATACACAGCCTTTCTGTATACAGTATAATACAAAAAAATACAGTATTTATTGGGATTCGCACAGCAAGATAATTGAAACGAAGAAAAAAATACTGTACGAGATCAATTATAGGCCACTGTCATGGTGCTCACATTTAAACATAAATGTCGTAAGATAAAGAAACCTTAAACTAAGTTCCAGAAAAAAAAACTAAAGATCAACCTAACCTTGAGCCCTCGTCTAGGTCCGCTATCTCAGCAATCCGATCCAGATCTTCGATCTTCATTAGGCACCATATATCGAAAGATCCTCCTCACTTGAAATCGCTGAAAGTTTTCAAAGGTCACAACAGCTGTATTTATAGGTGTTCGCGCCTCTCGTATTTCCTTCTTAATTGACACTTAGTTAGATTTATGTCTGTAGATGGTAATGCCAAAGAGTTGTTAAATGGGGGAGTAACGACAGGGTAAATCGTACAGGCAATAAAAGTCTGTAAAGTACATTGACCTTCGGGACTTTGGCTGTAATTGGGGGACATGTCGCAGGGAAAAGTATCGAGTGTGAACTCTTACAAAACGATGCTTGGATGAAAAGAACAATTGCAAATTCACTCCACTGTGTCATATATCATTGGTTAGCAAACAAGCATAAGGCCCACCTGATGGTTAATGGTTTCTGCCTCTTATGTCATCTATAATACCAGAATCGCGAGTATGTTGGCATGCTATAGAGTACTTGCATTATGAACTGAGTCGTCGGGCCATAACTGTCAGTAGCAATAAGAATGTGCGATATTACACACATCATGAACTTTATTTATTAAAAATATTATTACTAATAATTTATCTCCAATGTAATCTATTTGACATTTGTACGCCCATGTAGTAGAATGTGATGAGACAATCTATGTTAACTTAAGACCATGTAATATACATACCGACCATGTTCTGACAAATAAATGATTATGATTATGATCATTATGGCACTCCATAAGTGCGAGCGCGACAGACTGAAAACAACGATTTATGGCCCAACGACTCAACATAAAATTTGCGCAGACAGCGCCTACATATCCAACCGAAACTATAATAGGCAAGAACATTTTCTTTACCGTCCCATCTACGACTATAATCATTGCTTTATACCGTTGCCTTAGAGATAATTGAGCCAGCGCTGAGACAGTGATAAATCTACCTTTAATAAGTGCTTATACTCAGTATTTTGTTTGCAGACAGGTGCCTGTTGCGGTATTGTGCGGCGTGTATGGATGAGATAAAGCAACCCACTTAATTACTTGGTTGATGTAAATTTATAGGAAGGAAGAAAGAAATTAGATGGGATAATCTGGTTGATTGTATGATTTCAGAAATAAATGAAAGAGAGAAAAAATAAAAAAGAGAAAGATAAGTAACTGATATTATTACAAGTAGTACTGCGAAACAATAAACCTCGCTAGCACAAACTTTTTTGCAACATTAAATTTATTTAAAACGGAATTCACCATGTTTTTTTTTCATCAAATCTTCCCCAAATTTTTATGAGACCAACTTTAACCTACTACTACTTACCTTTCAAATTTTAAAAGAACTATCGAACGTACAACGTGGAGATATCCAGTAGCCCCCTTTTTGAAGGAAGTAGCCCTTTAATCAAAATCCTCGACGACAAAAATTATATAAAGTAGTTAAACCTGTATATTAAGTTTCATCCAGATCGGTTGTAAAATACGACCTGTAGAGAGAGGAGTAGCAAAACAACGGACAGACGAAAACAAATTTTGCCAGACTTGAAGTAGAGACGTATCACCTATCGCTTGACACCCTTTACCACTTTTTATGAAAAACTCACTTAGTAGGCACTCTTCGTTGACCAACATGCCCCTTAATAAAATAACACTACTTAAACAATAAACCTCCCAACAGACATAATGAAGATAAATGACCACGGCCTTAAACAAAATAAAAAGAAAGAAATAACAATAAAATAAAAGGCCAAAAATATAACAAAAACGTTAGCCACGTTTAAACACGGCGCAGTCCGAAGTTTTCTCATTTCCTTTAAAAAGATTAACACGTTGTTCGTGTACGTGATCTGAACGCAAATTTCTTTGCCGTTAATATTCATTTTGGTTTTTTTGATTTTTTTTTTGTGCTCGTTTTGTTTGTATTGTTGGTTTAAGGAACTATTAAAATTCTGCTGGGTTCGGTAAATCTGTCTTAAATTTTTAGAGAAAACTCAATGCAGTATCTTATAACTTAACATGACATGACATCACACCTGTGTTCTCCGAAGGGTTGGGCAGGGGTGTATCTATAGTACACCCATTTGCCCGTTAAGTTTCGGTCTTATGTAATAGGGGTGAATGTATTCTCCTGAAACGTCTAAAAAAGTGCGTTGAATAATCAGCCTGTGATGTTCTCACTGGGATATAGACCTCCGCTCTTTGAGCGGGAGTGGGCCATAATCCACCACGCTGGCCCAGTGCGGGTTGGTGGATAAGTGCGTTGGGCTAACAAAGTTGCGGATAACACCTGGATAAGAGAACCAAGAAATCTTGAATAATGGTGGAAAGGAAAGAAAGTTTATAAGTTTCCTGTCAGTGGGCGATGGAATGATGAAAATATGAATTACGTGGATTCAAGAGATGACTGTTACATTGAAGAAGTTACAGTGGCGACACTTAAACATATAGTTCGCTATAACAACACCATACAGATGGGGTAATATTTTTATACGAGTAACTGTATTAGCTAGGTACTGTCTATTCTAGAGATGGGTAGCACACTCTTTCAAAATGAGGATCGTGCGAGGCACTCTTTTTACAAAGTGTGCTAGCACACTGTGCTACCACGAATGAGGCGAGGCCGCGAGTTCGCCACGAGTAAGTGAGTCGAGTGACTCGCCGTGCGAGTCGCAGGTCGGCGAGTGTGGTGTGTACTGTGTGTTGTGAGCTAACGCGACACGGCACACACGCGGTAGAGTAGGCACACGCTGTTACTAACACAGCTCGCACGAGTGATGATGAGTGAAAGAGAAAATGAGAATGGTTACTGTGACGTCGTCAAACGAAAGCAAAAGACCGCAATTAAACTTAGACCTTAACTCCTTTTCTTAGAATCGTAAATATTATACATACAATCGTACAAAATGTTCTGTGTAGCTAATCTGTGGAGTGTGCTAGCACATCAAAATAAAAAGAGTGAGTGACTCTTTTTATCCAAGTGAGTAACTACAACTGTGCTAGCACATGTGCTGAGTTACCCAACACTACTCTATTTTAGTTTAGTGCAAACTACACCATGTGGCATGTCAAATGAAAAGGGTTACTATGAGGGTTTCAAATATATTTTTTTTATAATTTTAAAATAAATTGTTTTAAAGTTGTTTTAAAAGAAAATGGACGAAAATTGACCATTTCCCCCCCCCCCCCCCCCCCCCTTATCTCCGAAACTACTGAGCCTACAATTTTGAAAAAAATACGGAAAATAAATCTTTACCCGTCCATTACAGAAAAACCTATAAGAAGTCTGTGGTCTTAAAATAACATGGTAAATCTATCAATATTGTGAATACAAACTTACATTTACACATTTACAGTTGGAATGTATGGGAGAACATGTTTTTCAACTACAATGATAAGTTTGTTCTTAAGATAAATTCATTCCAACTACGGAACCCTTCATTGTGCGTGGTCCGACACGCACTTTGCCGGTTTTTTTTTTGTGACCCTCTGTTGGGCAAAGGCCTCCCCTTTTTTCTTCCAAACCTCCCTGTCTTGTGCGATCTCAGGCCATGGTAGCCCTGCAAACCTTACCAGATCGTTACACCACCCCTTCGCCGTGGTCTACCTCGATGGCGATGTCCTCCTTCAGGCGTCCAGTGGGTGACGATCTTTGCCCATCTCTCCGGCTACATTCTTGGGACGTGTGCGGCCCACTCCCACTTCAGCCGGGCTACTTTTTCTCTAACATCTACTACTTGAGTTGTGGAGCACAGGGTAGTGTTTCTAACTCGGTCTGTACGTTTGACGCCTAGTATGCTGCGCTCCATTGCCCGTTGGCAAATCTTGAGTTTAGACTTTTGTTGTTCAGTAGTAGTAGTGACCAACTTTATGCACCATAGGTTAGAACGGACAGGATGCGCATGTCGATGGAATTATGAAAATAAATTAACCAATAGTTTATGTGATAACTTTTCAATTTTAGTGAAGTATGGTCGTGTCCCATTATTCTAGTCTCCTTTAAAGTTCGGTACATACAGAATTTTATCTGAAACGCCTGGAATATTCGCGTTTGGCATTATATTTTATGCTGCTATATCTGTTCGCCCCCAAGATGTGCGATTTGGTCTAATGTCTCCGGAAAATTCACTTCTACAGAGCTTCTTTGCAATACACGATACGGGAGCGATACGATTCTTAAATATTGTTTGTTAGTTTTTACTATTGGAACCTACCACTATTTGTTATATATTTTGTTATGCTAGTATTTTAAATGAGATGGGTAGTGTTTACAGCTTGCAAAAAAAGGTTCAGGAAAGAAAATGAAACGAGAAACTTGTTGATTACACGATAGGTAACTTGATACCTGTTTTCTGAAATATTCTTGACCTGGGTTTATTTATTTGATAGAGCTATTGGTTTCAAATTCAGTCGGTTAATGAATAACTTCGGTTTCATTGAATAGAATACTATATCCAATCAATAAATATTGAAAGTATCTCTGTAGATTTTAGAAACTGGGGATATAGAGTGTGCCTTTTTCTGCTGATTAAAATAAAATTATATTTATTTGCATAGATAATTTTCAAATTAAAAACTTAATTTTACTAGTCGTCTCCTATAAACACGCTTCGCGTTATCTCAAAGCGAGCGCGCGAAGTGTACTAGGTAGTGCGCGTGTCGCGACCTCGTCTGTTGTAAGCGAATTTATGTGATGACATCGCTTAATTGATATCGCTTCTAGAGTGAATGGAGTAAGAGATCTTCATTCATTTGTTTTGAACTTTTACTCTATTTTGTCAGTCTACTGGGATCGGCTTTGAATCTATCCGGATGGTTTTATTCCGAGTTTTTGCTGTTACCTTGCGTTGAAATGAGCAATATCACCAACCAATACCACAGCTTTGCTATTGACCATTATATCATTGTAAGTGTGTCACGCAATTACCCCACAGCTTTGCTATTGAACATTATATCATTGTAAGTGTGTCACGCAATTACCCCACAGCTTTGCTATTGACCATTATATCATTGTAAGTGTGTCACGCAATTACCCCTCAGCTTTGCTATTGACCATTATATCATTGTAAGTGTGTCACGCAATTACCCCACAGCTTTGCTATTGACCATTATATCATTGTAAGTGTGTCACGCAATTACCCCTCAGCTTTGCTATTGACCATTATAATATTGTAAGTGTGTGACGCAATTACCCCTCAGCTTTGCTATTGACCATTATATCATTGTAAGTGTGTCACGCAAAAACCCCACAGCTTTGCTATTGACCATTATATCATTGTAAGTGTGTCACGCAATTACCCCACAGCTTTGCTATTGACCATTATATCATTGTAAGTGTGTCACGCAATTACCCCACAGCTTTGCTATTGACCATTATATCATTGTAAGTGTGTCACGCAATTACCCCTCAGCTTTGCTATTGACCATTATATCATTGTAAGTGTGTCACGCAATTACCCCACAGCTTTGCTATTGACCATTATATCATTGTGTGTCACGCAATTACCCCTCAGCTTTGCTATTGACCATTATAATATTGTAAGTGTGTGACGCAATTACCCCTCAGCTTTGCTATTGACCATTATATCATTGTAAGTGTGTCACGCAATTACCCCACAGCTTTGCTATTGACCATTATATCATTGTAAGTGTGTCACGCAATTACCCCTCAGCTTTGCTATTGACCATTATATCATTGTAAGTGTATCGCAATTACCCCTCAGCTTTGCTATTGACCATTATATCATTGTAAGTGTGTCACGCAATTACCCCTCAGCTTTGCTATTGACCATTATATCATTGTAAGTGTGTCACGCAATTACCCCTCAGCTTTGCTATTGACCATTATATCATTGTAAGTGTGTCACGCAATTACCCCTCAGCTTTGCTATTGACCATTATATCATTGTAAGTGTGTCACGCAATTACCCCTCAGCTTTGCTATTGACCATTATATCATTGTAAGTGTGTCACGCAATTACCCCTCAGCTTTGCTATTGACCATTATATCATTGTAAGTGTGTCACGCAATTACCCCACAGCTTTGCAATTGACCATTATATAATTTTTGATTAAAAAAACAATGACATTGTAAAACTCCTCTTATGACAAGTTGTTATAACTTATTGCACTGACAGCCACAGATATAAGCTGTTTTTATATTTCTATGACTATCAGCTCTTGTAGACTGAGGCATGAGTGATGCAACTTAACATCTTTCATGACAGCTGTTCATACAGCTGTTGAGGTCTTACTTTTTTTTTTTTCAGTACGGTAAAGTGGTCTATTAAATTAATTTGAAATCTGGGCCAAACAGGGTGGACTAACAACCTGGTTAAGATCACGGGAAACTGCAGCTCAAGACAGGTGGTCGTGGTAACCTTTAGAACAGCGTAATTTTCGACACACCTGCGAAAATTACGCGATGAAAATTCTGCGTGTTTATAATGTTTTCCATGAAAATTATTGACGTAATTTTCGGCATAATTCATAGGCTATTTGGAAAGCATGATAAGCGTGCGCACGCTTGCGAGGGGCTTGTGGCTAAGTAATAATGGCCGCACGGGTCGATCGATCAGGTTAAGCTACGCTTGCCGCGGTTGCTCCGTGGATGGGTGGCCATCTTTACATACCAAGACCCCTCCGCGCCTCGGAAAGCACGTTAAGCCGTTGGTCCGGCTTTCATTCGTGGATCTTTGACAGTCGTTACGGGTCGTCAGAAGCCCGAAAGTCTGACAACCAGTCTTACCAAGGGGTATCGTGACCCAGTGACTGGGTTGTGGAGGTAAGATAGGCAGTCGCTCCATGTAAAATACTGGTATTCAGCTGCATCTGGTAAGACTGGAAGCTGACCCCAACATAGTTGGGAAAAAGGGTAGGCAGATGATGATGCTGATAAAACCATTTCGTGGCGTAATTTCGCGAGATTTGTCATGTCACTACACTAGGGGGATATTAAATCTATGACCATAGATTACATAGGTACAGTTATTGAGCCACTTCAAGACATGCCAGTTTTGTTGTTTCAATTTACTTCAAAACTCAGAGAAAAACATATCTTGTTTCGTTTTTATAACTCACGATAAATTTTTTGCTCTCACCCAGAAACTGAAACTGGCAGTTTCTTCATCAACCATAAACTTTCAGTATTTCACCGTAACCATTAAGTTGAAAGGTCAGATCTACATGATGTCGATAAAACGGCGCGAACAGAAATACGAAGGACATAACTGAGACGTCGGTATTATGACATTTGGCGACATTAACTTTCTAGTAAAATGTTTGGTTGAAGTTATAGGAGGTAACGAGATTAAACCACGAGATAACTGCGGAGCACGATTACATTAATATTCATTGCGCTATTTACATAAATTGAACCACCACCAACTCTGGTAAGACTGGAAGCCGACCCCAACATAGTTGGAAAAAGGCTAGGCAGATTGATTGCTCTCAAAACGGTAAAGGAAAACATCGTGAATAAACCAGGATGTTTTAGAACTAAAAATTCGAAGACAAAGTGACATCTATCAAGATTGATAGATGTCACATTGTCTTCGAATTTTTGTGCGTTGTTGTGCAATTGTGCAGATGCACAGGGCCCACGTGGTGGCCCACAGCCTACTCACAGAGAGGAGGCCAGTATCCCAGCAGTGGGAACGTTGAGTAGACGAATTTTTCAATGTTTTTTGAAGTTGAGTAAGCAGTTTCATTAAAAATCCTTCGGTTTCTAGTTTAAAGTGTGTTACGCTTGGGATGTAGTCTTGAGCAACCGGTATTATTGCCCTCTGTAGTTCAAAGATCTCGTCCCAAACAGGCAATGAACGATTTGGTCACTAAGACTGGGCAATTTCTAGTTATTGAATCTCAATTTCTCTACAATATTACCATTCATCATAATATTGATGTTCAATATTAACTCGGACTGTAATTAACATAACATCAGAAATTGTGATTGGAATCGGCAATCTTTCTTCTAAAAGAACTGTTCTTTTGCATGGCGTTGAACAAACTCAAAGCATTTATTTCAAATAAACCAATTACAAGTACTTTTGAATTGTCAAGGGGTCGGTCAGTCCGAAAGATGAAGCTAGTTGTCCATTCCGAAGCGTAGTAGGTGTCTATGGAGAAGAACGGACAAGAAACTCCACGGAGACTCTTTTAAATCAAAATATTTTTACAAAATATTGGTTACATCATTCATGTTGAAACTATACATGTGAGAACAATGTAGAAAGCGTTTCTAATAAAAAGATAAAAACAACAAAAATTGTTGTTAAAAACAACTAAATTAAAAATTAAAAATAAGCCGTGGCAGCTAAGAGATGACCAGTCCCAACTAACAGCGCCCGTTCACGAACATGACGCATGGATCAGCAGCAATTAGCTCAACCATTTGGAAGGGAACTTAATGATCCAAATAAATTATTCTGAGCAAAGAGTTTGAAATATAATCGTCATAAAAACTACCCATCAACGTTCCGAACTGATAAATGGAACATTTCAAGCACTATCAGCCATAACCTAACTATTCCATAATCCAAATCCTTGTTTCCAATTTGATGTTATTACCATTTTTGAACGACTAGTAGGTATCTATGCCAAAAAAGTCGTAAAAATGTTTGATGCTGCGCAAAGTGAACTTTTTTACAGAAACAAATAATTATTTGTATAGGTACATATTTGGAAATTATACAACGTGTCGTTTTGCGTCCTCGTACAATTTTAGGGTGTGGTATAGACCATCAAACCGAACAAACTTTTCCATGGCACCAACATCGTAATCGCGAAAAAATAATCAGCCGCCCCATACATTTGCGTCGAGTAGGTATGGAAGTTTTCTATGGGAAACAGTTGAAAATTTTTTCGCGATTACGATGTTGGTCCCATGAAGAAAGTTGTTCGGTTTATTGTTCTATATCACACCCTGAAATTTGAACTTTTTCCATGGCACCAACATCGTAATCGCGAAAAATTAATCAGCCGTCCCATACATTTGCGTCCAGTAGGTATTGAAGTTTTCTATGGGACAGTTGGAATTTTTTTGCGATTACGATGTTGGTCCCACGAAAAAAGTTGTTCGGTTTATTGTTCTATATCACACCCTGAAATTTGAACTTTTTCCATGGTGCCAACATCGTAATCGCGAAAAATTAATCAGCCGTCCCATACATTTGCGTCGAGTAGGTATTGAAGTTTTCTATGGGACAGTTGGAATTTTTTTGCGATTACGATGTTGGTCCCATGAAGAAAGTTGTTCGGTTTGATGTTCTATATCACACCCTGGAATTTGGCGAGGATACAAAACGACACATTGTATAAGTAATAATTATTGAGAATTCAGGACAGGTAGCTCTTATACCTTACCCCAAAGCCTAATTTGCCCTCTCCACTTTATGGGTACTTTTAACTTTTATGCCGTTTCTTTCAGCAAAATTAAATTACTTATGCGTTGAGTGTGTTGCTTACCCCCTGTTATTTCTACTTTCAGGTTTATTCAGTCATTATTATTAAATAAGTATTCTTACTGTATTGCGTTCTTGTTAAGCTTGCCGTGGTTGGTTCGTGGTTGGGTGACCATCTTTACATTCACAATTATTACACAATTACCTTTAGAAAATAACCTACCAATTGTATACTCGTATAATTAAAACAACTTTACCAATTAAAATAAATGTATAAGTAACAATATAACTGGTCCATTTAACGCGAAACAGCGTGTGACGTCGACGTACAAAATGCATTGTTCATGTTTAACTTAATGCTGTTAACGAATCGCCACTTTAATTCACAATTATTTACTGCTAATTAGCTCGGAGGTCGCGGTCACAAAATATCGGGATGGATGGAAGAGAGAAAATTGGTACTTAATAATTACATAACGTTTTGCTGGAAGCTAAAGGATTTTAATGAATTGAGAAGTATAAATAAAAGCGACTTACAGAGAATAGAGTTAGCTAGCGAAACTCCGCAGACAAGATGGGTAGGTATGGATATCTTAACATGATAAAATTAAAAAAAAAAATGTGATGATGGTTTTTTGGGGTCATCAACACTGCCGGTCACTTCCAAAATCAGTTTTTTTTTTGTGTAATGGGTATCTATCAATATCTCAACACGATAAAACAGATTTTGTCGGCTCACACTTCAAATAACAACACTGCCGAACGCTGGCAGTGTTGTTATTGACTCCAAAAAAATCAATAAATCTATATCAGTTTTATTTTTTCCTATTTAGATACCCTTCACGTCTGCGAAGTTTAAACTGGTTCCACAATTTTGTGAAAAAATCACACTTCATTACACTAATGTTATAAAGACGAAAGTTTGTGAGTGTAAGTGTATGTATGTTTGTTACTTCTTCACGCTCAAACGGCTGGACCGATTTAGATGAAATATGGTATGTAGATAGCTGGATTAACACATAGACTACTTTTTATCCCGGTCTACGCGGGTTAAACCGGAGGGCGCAGCTAGTATTATTTAAAAAAGTTTCACTAATGAAACGGTCATCGTCTATTTGGTATGTCTGAAATATTAGTTTTGGAAGCCTAGAACTCAATAATGCATGATAGGACTTTCATGTAGGGACATGCAATGATATCTTATCAAGTCAGATACAGGGGAACAAATACTCTTATCGACATTATGCTGCAGAAACAGCAGAACGCTAAAATAACACAAGAATCTAACTGACAACGTCACCGTCGCAAATAAAGCAAATTATCTTAAAACAAAAATCGCACGTGATCCAATCAATAAACCCTTTACCACGACAATATTATCTAGTCGAACTCAAGCAAGAACGGCTATAGGTCTGTCCATCAAAGTACTAGTGGTTAGCAAAAAGTTCCATAAAACGGGATTCTTCGTCAGCGTTCGTATTCGTCAAGTTGTGACAAATGTGGGAATCCTCAGGCCGGGACCGATACGAGGCAATCAATCAACGCTCGGAGACCGGACGTATAGGGCTGGTATGGGTAATACTGTCCCGGGATTAATATTTTTATAACTAGTTTATTTATTTTTAAAGAACTTGCAGTACTTGCACTAATAACTACGCCCCACAAAACCGTAAGGCTTTAAAATAATAAGGGCCTATTTCACGATGTCCGAATAGCCACTACTTACCGAATAAATTCAAAAATGGAACAGAATGGCGGTGAAACCCTAAAGCCGTGTACGCACGAACGAACAAAAACATGGTGAACACGAACATCGAACACTTTAAATGTTCAACAGAGTCCTGAGTTTCTTGAAATGATCCGTGTTCAATGGTCGTATTTACCATGTTTTATTCGCTCGTGCCTACACGCCTTAAAAGGTTTTGATTGGAGTTTTAGCCATGTTTGTAGTCGTTACAAACTCTATAAAAGAAAGAAGATCAGAATTAGAAGAATAGAAGCTCAAAACTGTGTCAAAATAAAAACTGATCCCAAAAACCAGAGCCAATTAATAAATATTGAAGTTCGTTTATTAATCAACATTTATTTATCAAACCGCAACAATAGTCGGTACTCTTTGTATACGTCACAGTAAGATGGTTGTAGCCATGATACAGTTATATCTCTAGGGATATCTAGGGATACAGCTATAAACCGTAATATAGTTATTAGAAAGCGATTCATAACTGTCATGGTATCATAGTTATAAAGCTAGTAGTAGTAGTTATAAGGCTAGTAAGTATATCCATAACATTACTACCTAAGGAAACATCTCTTTTAAGAAGACCAGTAATTATATTTTCTTAGAATATCTCTTTTTTTTCTTGAGGTGCATCCAACCATGTTTTTCTTTGATCGATCAGAGCAGATTATTCAACTTTTAAGTCCCTATTTTCAGAATCTCGGGAATTTTCCCGGGAAGCACACCACTATGAAGAACCGTATCGATCTCCAGGCGTTTCCATTTACAGCCGGCACATTCATCATACCGTATTATTTAAAGCGTGTTTCTACGGATTCGTATTTATTTAAGGCAAAACGTAGGTTCGAGTTACAAAGTGGTACTTTTTCTAATTCTAGGAAAGTAATTGAATGTTTACACAGAAGCTGATAAAAACAGCTATAAATATCAATTTGCCAGTATTATTGACTCTTTCATCGGCACCTTTAAATATACTTATTTTGAACTTTTGTAACTCGTTAGACAACTGATTAAGAAAGAAGAAGAAAGAAGAAGAAAAAGAAGAAGAAGAAGATGTCTTTCCCGTGAATTGTACGCTTCATGCTATAGTAAAATTTTGAGATAACAGGTTGACACCAGTTATCTCAAAATTTTACTATAAAAAGTTCATATACGTAGATGATTTTTGAAAATGGTTTTTAAACTACTTCCTTCAACTTTTAACTGTTTAATGATGTTTAAGAAAATTTAGTTATAAATAAAAATAAATGAAAAAATAAAATAAAATTCGTTTATTTCAGCCTATTAAATGTCCATAATTTTGTTAGTAAAACATTATCTTAAACACTATGTTAGTAAACAGGACAATGAAAATAAAATTATAAGGTTATGACGACAGGTTTGATAAAGTATTAGGGAACCGATGGAATAGCAATGAAGGTCATTTAATTTGAGAGTTTAGAGAAAAGTCATGTTTAGTGACGAATTCTGGAAAATTTTCAAAATTACATAAATATTGGGTTTTCTCGAATTCAATGAATTTTCGCCACGGCTTTATGGAGTGCTGCCTTAAATGATTACAAATGGGTCATACTATCACGTCCTGTAAGGAATACGTCAAATTACAAGTCACCATGTATATTGAGACACACGAGTTGATAGCTTTGCGCTTTTGCTGCACCTCGATTTGTCATCTTTATTAAACAAAACACGGTCGCTGTATTTCGTGTGTATTATGACGTACCTATACTTAATGTATTTTTGGGAATCTAAATATTATGTCAGCCACTTAGCTACAAATATAACATTATCAGTAGCGGTGCGTCGCATTCCTTAGATTCTAAACTCCTATCGCAACGTCATAGCACTCCTTACAATATCACTGCAAACTTCAAATGTTAGCAGCACTTTACCACAACGAAGTCCAACCAATAATCCAACTAAAATCGAAGACTATTTCAAGTCAAGACTTTAGCTCAAACGGCTCATTGCTCCAGGAACCGAAGTATTCCAAGTCAATTGATATCTGTACCAAGTTCCACGCAAAACTTCCAGTCTGATTTTGCTGATTCGATTATACAACTTCGAAATACGGAATTACTTATGAAGGAATATTAAGTAGATTAAGCGATAACTTTGTTGGAATAAATGTCCAATGATGGATTTATTACGTTCTCTTTATTTATTGGGTACATTCACCCAGACAGAGTATTTTTAGGATTTCTCCGAAATTGTAATTTGCATGAAAATGTCAATTTATTTGGTTTTATTTGAACAAACATCTTCACAACCAACATTTTGATTATTTATTCAAACGGCCCAAATATTCAATCAATCAATCTGCCTAGCCTTTTCTTAACTATGTTGGGGTCGGCTTCCAGTCTAACCGGATGCAGCTGAATACCAGAATTTTATATGGAGCGACTGCCTATCTGACCTCCACAACCCAATTACTTGGTAATACTGGTTATCAGACTTTCAGGCTTCTGACGACCCCGATGCGGACCACATCACCGACAACGACAACGATGCTCAGGAAGTGACCGAGGTAGAGCTGAGAGCGGGGGTACGTAGGCTGAGTGCCAAGAATACCGCCCCAGGACCCCACGACTTGCCAGGAAGAGCCTGGGTTCTGGCGTTTGAGGCTCTCGGGCCTCGACTAGGGGGGCTCCTAAGCGCATGCTTGGAGAGGGGCCAGTTCCCACTTCGTTGGAAGACAGGGAAACTGGTCCTCATTAAGAAGCCGGGACGCCCTGCGGACTCTCCGTCCACTTACCAACCCATCGTGCTGCTCGACGAGGTGGGCAAGCTCTTTGAAAGAGTCATTGCAGACCGCCTCGTCGGGTGGCTGGTGCAGGAGGGGCCGGATCTGGCGGAGAGCCAGTTTGGTTTCCGTAGGGGGCGCTCTACGGTGAACACCATCATGCGTGCGAGCCCTCACGACGGGGGAAGCTGTGGCCCGGGGTGAGGTCGTCTTGGCGGTGTCTCTAGACATCGCCAATGCCTTCAGTACCCTGCCCTGGAGTTGCATCAGGGAGGCACTCCGGTATCACCGGAGTGCCTCCAACCTACCTCTGTCGAGTGGTCGAGGCCTATTTGACGGACAGGGCCGTCATCTAACCCGGTCATCAGGGAGAGTGGAACCGGCGAGAGATGTCGTGCGGTGTCCCACAGGGATCGGTCCTGGGGCCACATCTGTGGGACATCGGGTACGACTGGGTACTGCGCGCCGACCTCCCTAGCGGCGTCAGCGTTGTATGTTACCTCCGTGTATGCTACGCTGACGACACGCTGGTCCTGGCGCAAGGGAGTATACGCCAAGCGGCGGCCGAACTAGCGACACGCGGGGTTGCGACAATCGTAGAGAGGATCCGGCAGTTGGGACTCGAGGTGGCCCTGCACACGTCCGAGGTCATGTGTTTTCATGGTCCTCGGAACTCGCCACCGTCGGGTTCCCAAATAACGGTAGGAAAGGTTCGCATCGGAGTCGAGTCGACGATGAAGTACCTGGGACTCGTCCTCGATAGCCGGTGGAACTTCGTGGAGTATTTTCGACGTTTGGCTCCCAGACTGGAGCGGGCCGGGGCTGCCTTGAAGCGGCTCCTGCCCAATCGGAAGGGTCCAAACGCCTCCTGCCGGAGGCTTTACGCGGGAGTCGTGCGATCCATGGCCCTTTACGGAGCACCGGTGTGGGCGCGTTCCCTGAGGCTGTAACCGGCCCGCCGGTTGAACGCGTCCCAGAGGGTCATGGCCATCCGGCTAGTCCGGGGATACCGCACGGTCTCTTGTGAGGCGCCGGATTACCGCCATGGGATCTGGAGGCAAAAGTCCTCGCACACGTGTGGGAGTGGCGCGAGGAGGCGAAACGCCGGGGCGTAACTCCGCTGCCGCGAGAAATCACGGTACAGCGGACGGAGCTCCGGCGGGATCTCATGGCGACATGGAGAGTGCCATTGTCGCAACCCAGCGCTGATGGGCACGCCACAATTGCGGCGATAAGTCCCCTCTTTGAGGAGTGGTTGGAGAGGCGCCACGGCGTCCTCACCTTCCGCCTGACGCAGGTCCTCACCGGATGTTTCGGGAGGTTCCTGTTTCGGATAGGGCGGGAGGAAACGCTCGGGTGTCACCATTGTGTGGATCGCCCGGAGGACACGGTGGAGCATACAGTGGAGGTCTGCCCGGCTTTGGCGGAGCACCGCCGTGTTCTCACGGAGGCGATCAGCGGCAGCGGTCTCTCGCGTCCAAACCTGGTCCAGGCCATGGTGCGGAGCGAGAGTGCATGGGAGGCCGTGACCTCCTTCTGCGAAGCAGCAATGCTCGCGAAGGAGGAGGCGGAACGCGTGAGGCAGAGGCAACAGCCGCACCCTCGCCCCCCTAGCCGCCGCAGAAGACGCCCTGGGCGGCAGGAATCTATCGCCGATTCCCGGCCACCGTAGGCGCGGGCTTGCGGACGACGAGTAATGGGCAGCTCGCCGTCCGGTAAGGACCAGGCCCGGGTCGACGGCGCGTTGTGTTCCACGCGTGCCTCAAAGAGATGTCAGCAGTAACGGGGTCAATTGGGCCGATACCGCCGGGGTCGCGGGTAGTTCAAAAGAGATACTGTGGCCCTGGCACGGGCAACTGAAGGAACACGGGTCGGTTTTAGTCAGTAAAAGTCTGACACGCCCTCTTGCTCTGCCCAGAGCGAGAGAAGTCATTTGATGTTTTCCCATCCACAAAAAAAAAAGGCTTCTGAAGACCCGTAACGGCTGTCAAAGAACCACGAATGACAGCTGGGACCAACGGCATAACGTGCTTTCCGAGGCACGAAGGAGTCTTGGTATGTAAAGATGGTCACCCATCCACGGACTAACCGCATGGATAGACCCGTGCGACTGTTATTATTTAGCCACGAGCTCCTCTGGCCCGAGGCGGCCCAAATATTATACAGCTGTAATTAGATTTCTGGCAATTTAATAGATCTCTGTATTTTTAGTTGCTGTGCAATCAAATAGTAGTAAATATTATTTAAAAGGATAATGGATGCATTCAAGGAGAAAACAGATTAAAGGTGATACAATCTCAAACTCAAAACATTTATTTCAATTAAACAATTTTCAGGCACTTTTCAATTGCCAAGGAGTCGCGTAGTAGATTAGTTAGTCGGAAAGTTGAAGCTAGTTGTCCATTCCAAAATGTAGATATGGAGAAAAACTGGCAAGAAATTCCAAAAGGACACTCTTTTAAATCAAGATGTTACAAAATCCCCAGTACATTATTATTGTTATTTCTATAATATGAGATAACAATGTTTAATAAATAAATAGATAGTAGAAAAAAAACAAACAAAAGATTAAAAATAAACCCTGGCAGTAAAGAGATGAGTACTCTCAACTGACGGCGCCCGTTCAAGAACATGATGCGTGGATCAGCTCCATCCAGCTCAACTATTTTGTAGGGAAATAAATGATCTAACACGCGCGTCACCAGCAGCGAGACATGGAAGTGAGCATAACATACTCTCATCTTCCATGCCCCATCATTGGAAGCTCTTAGTAAAAGAGAAAACTGTGAAAGAAACACAGCAAAATACATTTTCCTTCAGTGCATTTCACTTTTCTTGCAAGTTAAAATGAATCTCAGAAATAAAACAAATGCCCTCATTTTTAATTTCATAAGACAATGCCTTTAACCGTCACAATTCTAAAAAAATACAAGAAATATAAATAAACAGACTCAGTTCCCTAACAAAGAGTGAAAAATGTTGTTATACCGTTGACGGAAATTGAAAATATAAAGGAACCCTTTGATTAAGTGGCTTTTGAGACCCCTTCCGTAAGGCACCATACTTGGACCTCCTTTGTATGGTAATCTACATGTCCAGTCTCTGATGTGGGTAAAAATGATTTTTGCATTGAGAATACGGCTTAGGCATTCTTTTGTGTATTCCTTTTGATGGATTCGGATTGAATGTTGAATGTGTCAGGTCTTGTAAAAAATAGACTGAGAAACGTAATACACTTTTGTCGCTCTATTGTTACGTCGGCCTTTGCTTTGTAATTATAAAAAGCGGCCAAGTGCGAGTCGGACTCGCCCCTGAAGGGTTCCGTAGCAGCAAGTAACATAATATAAAAGTCCTTGTAGTTCGTTGTAACTTTGATTGATGTTTTAATAATAGACCGATTTATGACGTATTAAAACATATAACATAGAGAAGTATTAAAAAAAAACTACTTACTAGATCTCGTTCAAACTAATTTTCGGTGGAAGTTTACATGGATGTACATCATATATATATT
This sequence comes from Cosmia pyralina, assembly GCA_946251885.1. Classification (NCBI taxonomy): domain Eukaryota; kingdom Metazoa; phylum Arthropoda; class Insecta; order Lepidoptera; family Noctuidae; genus Cosmia; species Cosmia pyralina. Next base: position 2,314,628 of record OX276345.1, read on the forward strand.
TTTTTTGTTTTATCATTCTCTTATTTTAGAAGTTACAGAGGGGGTGATACACATGTTACCACTTTGGAAGTGTCTCTTGCGCAAACTATTCAGTTTAGATTAAAATTATATTAGAAACCTCAATATCGTTTTTGAAGACCTATCCATAGATACCCCACACATACAGGTTTGATAAAAACATTTTTTTGAGTTTCAGTTCTAAGTATGGGATACCCCCAAAATATTTTGTTTTTTTTTTTTCTAATTTTGTGTGAAAATCTTAATACGGTTCACAGAATACATCTACTTACCGGGTTTCAACAGTATAGTTCTTATAGTTTCGAAAAAAAGTGGCTGTGACATACGGACGGACAGACAGACAGAATCCATAAGGGTTCCGTTTTTTGCCATTTGGTTACGGAACCCTAAAAATATAAGTTTTGCTTATCTTCCTCGAAAAGAATGTCTCGTCTTCATCATCGTCCTGCTCTTACTTTAATTTATTCGGGATAAATTAATATATACCTTAACATTATATCTTTTACGTCTATATTACATTCAAAAAAACAGTGCGCTAAAATTTTCTATAACATCATTAGCAAATTGCGCTGCAACTAATTGATTAAGAGATCGGACCATGTACATAGAATGGTGCTAAAACCGGTACTTCATTAATTAACGAAGTCAAAATTAGCTTATTTGGGCCATTTGAAAGCACTCCATCATTTTGATATAGTGACTGTTCAGCACTAAACTGCAACATTTTCTTGGCAAGCATCAGATGAAACTAGTTCAAAATTATTCTCAATTGTTTTCATTCTACTTGTAGCGTCTTCTGAATAAAAAGCTAGTTTCTTACAACCAATTCGCTATCCATTATCTCGAACAATTCTAGTTTTATTTTTCTTCCTGATGGAAGGCACTTGGAGCGAAATTTCAATTAATTTGGATTCAAACACTCGACAGAAAAGCGAATGACAATCGAATTACTCGCTAATTGATTTTAAAGTTTGACAAATTTATGTGTGATGCGCTCGAATGTTATATTGTAATTTAATTAGATGAGGAGATGAATGTTGATGAGAGTTTCTGATAAGGCGTTGATGTTTAAATGTGATGATCATTTATTATTATGTTAGAAGTTTTGAACAAGGGCTTTTTATTCGATCATCTGATAATTTTCAACACAGGACAAGATTTTGTTGCATTATTTTTTGTGGTTCGATAAAAGTACAGTACCTGTTTTTATCCTGTCTTTTTTTTTTGTACCTCGAAGATCTAGAATTTTAATAATCTTACGTCTGAAAAACCAATTTGATGCTAACGTCGTGAGAACTAAATTTCTTAATAATAATTATTATTATTTCTATGTCCAAAATTAATACTGTAATGCAGACATTAATAACTAAGTCATAATCATCCACCCAACTTAACAAAAAATATACTGTAGGACAGAACATTGCGTACTTCAGCAATGGGTCATTAAACATTTATAAAACAAAATTCAATAACAATGATGTGGTAGTTTAATTTAAACTACCACATCAATATTAATATTTAAAACGTTATTTGTCTGTTAAACAACAGTTTCATCCAGTAAAAATACAACTCGCAGTACTTATCATGCCTATATTAATTACCTACCTGTAGCAATCCCCAGAGGAGCTCATGGCTAAGTAATAACAGCCGCACGCGTCGATCCATCAGGTTAAGCTACGCTTGCCGGGGTCGGTCCGTGGATATGTGACCATCTTAACATACCGAGACTCCTCCGTGCCTCGGAAAGCACGTTAAGCCGTTGGTCCCGGCTGTCATTCGTGGATCTTTGACAGTCGTTACGGGTCGTCAGAAGCCCGAAAGTCTGACAACCAGTCTTACCAAGGGGTATCGTATTACCCAGTCACTGGGTTGTGGAGGTCAGATAGGCAGTCACTCCATATAAAATAATACGTGTAATATAATATGTTTTATGACAATAAATATTTTTTTTTTATTTAAAAAAAAAAAAAAAAAATACTGGTATACAGCTGCATCCGATTAGACTGGAAGCCGACTCCAACATGTTTGGGAAAAGGCTAGGCAGATTGATTTTGTAGCAATCCGCAAAAAAAATTCCACAAACTTTTTCTCACGTTTCAGGTCTCAAAATTCCAAGACTTTACTGAAATTAAAACCGAACCCTCGTTACTCTTAATCAGAAATAATAAATCACACTTTTCCTTCTTGTCAATTGCATCTGTTTCAAGTTGCCAAGGTTCCTTAAGGGGGAGCCGTGAGTAAAATATAACCATAAATAAATTGGCGTCAATTGGCACATCGGCATCGGAAAACATGGTTAATTCTTTTTCGGACAGGTTTTCGCCGAATTAATTTTGGGGGGTTTTCTTTTTAACTTTTGGATTTACATCGTTATGAAAATAAAAATAAATTGATACTAATAATATTGATAAAAAAGCCACAACAACATACAAAAGCACTTGCCGTATAATCAGTACAATCTATGCAAAAACATTTTTCTTACTTAATAACTTACATAAGACACTGATTGAATTACTCTCAAAAATCATGATAAACTAGTAGTTCTGCGAACAGTAGACCTCGCGAGCACAAACTTTTTTGCAACATTTATTATACCACTAAAGTTATTTGAAAGATATTTACCATGTTTTTAATTTATTTTTTATTTCTCTGGTTTTGTGATGAGAAGGTGGTTTCAGGTGCTCCATCCCTACTTACTTAGTACTTAAGGCGATACCAAAATAAATTGGAGGCTTTTCGTAACCATTTGATTCACATGGAATTAATTTTTGGATATAATTATGTTTATTGATTATTTAGTTAACACTCTGACGGAAAAAGCAATTGGGTTAAATTTTCTCGTTAGAATTTAATTCCGAAGAGACCTCTACTTTTTATATTTTTTCTGTAATTTTAAAATAATATGTAATTTTATTGCAATACTGTATTCAAAATGTGCGGATAACTCATAATTTATTTTTAAACAATTTTTATTTCGTTTGGCTCTTTTATTTTGGTTCCAGCACATGTTTGCGCTTTCTTTCTTTTTTCGCATGTGGAACTAATTGACTCTAACATTTTCTTATTTCTGCCCAGTTTGCCTTTTGCGTATCACCTTAAAGGTCCAATTCCACTGGTACAAATAAAAAAGTGAGCAATTTTCATTTTGAGGAGCTATTCTGCTCATCACGCCAAAAGTCCTCATCAGATTTTCACAATTTTTTTATGAAACCAATTTAAATGGTATCTTACCTTTGAAATAAAAAAAAGAACCATCAAAATCGGATTTCATAATAACACGGAGATATCCGGTAGCTCAATTTTTGGAGGAAGTAATCAAAAATCCCCGACGACAAAAAATTCCATAAAGTCGTACAAGCTGTATACCAAGTGACTTGACTTCACATGCCGTCGAGAATCTCTCAGTCAAGAAAACATCATGAGGAAGCTAGCATGGCTGAGCGTTGTAGATAGTTTTCAAAATACAACCACTACTCGTACTACTAGTGACTGTGACTGTGATTCTACAATCACAGTCACCAAGCAGATACATTTCAAATAGTGCCAACTAATGTCACGCCCCATCGGAACGGATTCATCACGCAGCTCGTGTTTAAAACACGGAAAAAATATCTGTCATTTCCCGAAACCTAGCTTTTTTAGGCCGTTTTCTGGCATTGTTCCAAAAATCCTAAATGGGCCTGTTTTTTATTTTTACAGATCATTGGCTAGTGTCTCGTTTTAGATTGGGTAACGTGTTTTGATGTTTATTATTATTACATTTCCATTGCTGTCGATTTACAAAGTTCCTAGACCACTTTTTTGGGTTGTGGGTGCAGACCCTAATATCACTACCTGTGATCCAGCGAAGCAAAATGTTGTTAATCCTGACATAAACCGCTGTTTCTGTTATTTTATAAGCGTTTCTGGAACCACTGTACTTTAGCACCCGTCGCTTTTGAATAGTAGCTATTTTTTTTTTTGGATAGAATATACCCTTTTTAATGTAGAAAGAAAGAAGAAGAAGAAGAAAGAAAATACGTTTATTTGCGGTAAACATGACGCAAAGGACAACAAAATAAAATAAACAAAGTAAAAAGCAAGTTTTGGGGAAAATATGCGTCACATCTACGCAAAACGGCTACCGCTCAGCATAATGCCGCGACCCCATGCGAAACGGAGCCCCAGCGCTGGTTTTCAGCGATAGCCGGCGTTGACGCGATGACGTCGACCGGTGCAGCATGTGATAAATAATATGCAATTAAAAAATAAATAAAATATAAAGTTAATTCTATAGGTATAGATAAAATATACAGAAAATGACAATATTCCCGCTTTCCGCTCCGCGACAGCACCGACTCCCACGCCGCAGAATGCGTTATCTGTGCGCGCAGCTGGCAGCGGCCGGAAACATTAGATATACAGGGTGTTTGGTGCATCGTTTGCCAAATTGAATTGGCCGAAAGAAGAGGTCATTTGCTATCGCTTCAGGCTCAAGTACTCATTTTTGGCCACACCGGTTTTTTTATTACAACTTTCTAATTTTTATTTTGAAAAAATCCAAAACTCAGCATTAAAGCTTAAATTAAAAAAAAGTTTTAAGTGTAGTCGTCAAATTTCATTTTTATTTACATATGTACTGTTGTATGGCTCTATCAAATTTAAAATTACTTGCCAGTTACATCTAGTTTTTTTTTAATAAATCACAAAGTTTTTGGAAAAATAAAAAATGAACTTAAAACTCAACTTTAAATAGCTATAAAAAAAAAACTAAAAGCGATCGGGATCTTCGAATTATTTTAAAAAGTTCTCTAGTCTATCCCCTTTCCAACGGTATGTAATGTGTTAAAAAACTCTTTTAATATCTTTAATAATTAGCTAAATGTGTAGTCGAGACACATCAGGCTGATATTGGATATTACGTTTAAAACACTAGTTTTCGCATAAATTACATGCTATTAGTAGATAGATACTGTTATCTCACGTCTTACGTAGTCTCTTATCTCGTTCTTACATAGGGAACTTTCCTCGAAATTGAAAAAAAAATACATTATTACAAAAATAATCATTTATTAATATTAAAACGTGCACTCTCGGATAACGACTGACTTTATTGACAGAATGACAGCTATAAACAATATCAATTTTTTACAACATAGATGGCGTTACTTCCATACATTTTGTTACTAAAATATAACACCCCTACATAACAAAATATTTAAAGACAATAAAAATTTTAAACATGGAAACAGTTCTTAAGCTTAAATTCTAAATGGGAACAAGACCTATCAATTCTAAGAATTTATAATGTTTATTTGACATTAAGCCTTTTGTTAACAAATCAGCAGGCATGTCCTGGGTTGAAATATACATAACTTCAACTAAATTGTTTTTTATAGCATCTTTGACATAATGATGACGCACATCCATATGTTTAGTTCTATTGAGTGACTGGTGACTTGTTGCCAATTTCAAAGCACTTTGGTTATCACAGTGTAACATGACAGCACATGTTTTACCTGTAATCTCATGCATCAAATTCCTTAAATATATAGCTTCTCTAGTTGCTTCTGATAACGCTACATACTCAGCTTCAGTACTTGACAGAGAAACTGTCTTCTGCTTCCTGCTCTGCCATGATATCACAGAACCACACATGGTAAAACAGAAACCAGTATAAGACTTTCTGTCCAGTGTGTCGCTGGCCCAATCAGCATCAACAAAACCCTTTAACTCAACATTATCTTTACAATATTTTAAACAGAAATGTTTGGTTTTTTGTAAATACTTCAATACTCTTTTAGCATGATTATAATGAGTTTCATTATGACAATTATTAAATTGACTTAGATAACTTATAGAATATGCAATGTCAGGTCGAGACATGACAGCTAAGTACATTAAACCTCCTATAAGTCTTTGATAAGGTACATCTGTTACACATTTTTCAGCCCTTTCAAGGTTCAGTTTACATTCTATAGGAGTATCTATGGAACCACAATTAAACATACTAAATCTAGATAACAATTGTTCTATGTAATGTTGTTGATCTATTGTTATAGTATTAGACCTTTTATCCACATTCACTCTCATGCCTAAATAGCGTTTTACACAACCTAGATCCTTTATCTTAAATTCAGTACTTAATACAGTTTTCAACTTTTCAGTCTCATCTTTACATGTAGAAAATATTAAAAAATCATCAACATACACTGCTACTATTATCTTAACCTTTCCATAAAACTTTGTAAATAAACACTGTTCATGACAACTCATTTTAAAACCCAATTTACATAAACAATCTTTCACTCTTTCATACCACATTAAAGATGATTGTTTAAGCCCATAAATAGCTTTCTTAAGTTTTAAAATCTTCCCCTTATCCCTACATTCAAAACCTATAGGTATAGACATGCAAATATTCTCCTTTAAATGTCCATTTAAAAAAGCAGTGGTCACATCTAGGTGTGTTATGTCCATACACCATTGTACACTAAGAGCAAATAACATTCTCAGGGTTGAATGTTTTACTACTGGAGAAAAAGTATCCACATAATCAATTCCACTCAGTTGTGAAAAACCTTTTGCCACCAGCCTAGCACGATATCTCACTTTGTTGTCAACATCTAACTTTTTATTCAAAACCCACTTGCTTTGCACTATTGAAGTATCACTTGGTACATCAATGAGCTCCCATGCATCATTGTACTCAAATGCCTGCAACTCCTCACGCATGGCCAGCTTCCATTGTTCTGCTTCAGGTCCATTCAGCGCTTCAGAGAAGTCTATCTCCTCTCCTGGCAAGTTATTTGAAATACACATGTTTGTGTAACCAAAACGAGTTGGTGGTCTTCGCACTCTCTTAGTTTCAACTACTTCAGTACCTCCTAGTGTTTGGAGTTCACTTGTTGAAATATCTGTTGATATAATGGAGTCAATTGAAGTATCGACAGTAGTCTCATCTGGATCCGTATAAACTGTTGAATCAGAACTTTGACTAGCCAGAGATTCATTAGTAGTGTCCCCCACTGAATCTCTGCTCTCTACACTAGTCTCCTGCACATCATTTGTTGTGTGTGTCTCCTCTCTTTGGATTAAGTTCTTTTCTTCATTCTGAACCCATATAGCATTTTCTTCTGTACTTTCTATTCCTTGTTTTCCTTCCATCACTATTATATCTCTTTTTACTGTAATAACATTTTTCTTTGGATCGTAAACACGATATCCCTTCACATTGTCCGAATATCCTACTAATATGTACTGTTCTGCTTTTTTATCCCATTTTAACCGACGTTCTTTGGGGATGTGCACCATCACCGGGCTTCCAAATAGACGTAAGTGGCTCAAATCTGGTTTCCTTTGATACCATATTTCGTACGGTGTTTTGTTTATCAAACTTGCAGTTACAGACCTATTTTTTAAGTACACTGCTGTGTTTGCTGCTTCTGCCCAATATTTTTTGTGTAGTTTCGCATCAAACAGTAGACATCTAGCCTTTTCTATTACAGTTCTATTTGCTCGCTCACAGACACCGTTCTGTTCGGGTGCATATGGGGTTGTTTTTTGGTGAACAATACCTTCTTTGGTTAAATAGGTATCCATTACACCATTACAAAATTCTCCACCGTTATCGGTTCGTAGAATCTTTATTTTCTTGTTCTGTTGGTTCTCAGCCATAACTTTAAATTCTTTAAATTTCTGGTAAACTTCATTTTTGTGTTTAAGGAAGTAAATGAATGTCATCTTACTGTAATCATCCACAAATAGGAGAAAAAATTGTGAACCGCCAATGGACTTGATCTCCATAGGTCCACATACATCAGCATGGACTATTTGTAGTACCTCTATGCTGTTATGTTTGCTGTGTGTAAATGGCAGTCTCATTTGTTTTCCCTCACAACAGGTTACACAATTCTCTTTCTTTGTTTCGCTTGGTGCTGAAAATGTCACTCCTTCTACGATGCCATTTCTCATTTTATTCAAGTCATTGCTATTAATGTGTGCCAAACGCCTGTGCCACAGCTCCGCACTTGCCAATGCTGGTGCTGCTAACATACAATCTATTGTTTTTATACACAACTTGTAAACACCGTTGGTCAAATGTGCCGTCGCTACGAGCTCATTTCTCACATTTCTAATGTAGCAAATATTTGTTTCAAACACAACTTTGTTTCCGTTTTTTATAAGTTCGCTTACTGATAATAGGTTTGTTGATAACTTTGGAATACACATAACATTCTTGACTGTGATGTCATAGTTGCGATCTGTAATAATCTGCACATCTCCGGAGCACAATACTGGTACTTTTGTATTGTCGGCAACCATAATTTCTGATAAACTTGGCTTATAGTTTGCGTTGTTTATCCATCCTTCATTTGACGTCATATGTGCGCTTGCACCGGAGTCAATGTACCACTCGCTTTTATTATATTGTCCATTTAGGAATACCACACTGAACGCATTTGACTGCTTAGTTTTCTGCAATAACGGACATTGATTTCTGAAATGCCCTGTTTCCTTACACTTATAACACGTAATTTCTTTTTTAGGCGACATCTTTGACGCTTGTTGTGTGCGTGACGTGTCAGTGTTGCCATTTTGTTTTTTATTATTGTTCCGTGTCTTCAAATATGATTTATTCGCAGCTAATGCAGCGCCACTGGTATCCGAACTAGTGTATTTTGAGGAAACGTCCATATCAATTAATTTCGATTTTATTGTATCTGTGGTAATCTGTATTCCTGAATGTTCTATCGCCATGATCATTGGTGAATACTTTTCTGGTAAACCAGCTAATAACAATGATCCTATCCATTCGTCTGTAATTGTAAATCCCGTTCCTTTCAATCTCTGTGCTGTCTCGACAATTTGCGTTACATAATCAGTCATTGTATCACAACTTTCTTGTTTTATTGAGATTAAATGTCGCAGCAAAGTTATTTTTCTTGAAAAACCGGAATCATCGAACATGTTTTTTAGCTTTGTCCACAACTCCATGGAGGTTGTTGTTTCTTTAATATGAACATACAATACAGGATCGATAGTCAAAATTAGCTTTGCCTTAGTCCTTGCGTCCTCTGCAGACTTTGTTTCTGTGCCAGGCACTGGCTTGATGTAATGAACCATACCTTCGAGCACTAACAGGTTCTCTGCCGCAAAACTCCACTCTTCATAATTTTCCCTTCCCTTGAGTTTGGGAACACTTTGTATATAGTTCACAGCCATTATTTACGCGATAGTTCAGCACTTTTCTTAAACTGTAACCCAAAATTACTTAAGAAAAAAAAAGACATACGCCCATAACCTATTAAAACGTGCACTCTCGGATAACGACTGACTTTATTGACAGAATGACAGCTATAAACAATATCAATTTTTTACAACATAGATGGCGTTACTTCCATACATTTTGTTACTAAAATATAACAATTAATAAGTAATTTAATTACATACTAATCTTACAAGAATTAGAATTTCTGCAAACAAAGTTGCCCTTATTATTAGCTGATTTGCCAATTTTCAGTGAAGACAGGTCTTTTGTTTTCCAACATGACGGTTGTCCCGCTCATTGGAGAATAACCGTCAGGGAGTACTTGAATGATGCATTCCCGGACTCATGGATTGGGAGGGATGGCCCTATTCCTTGGCCTCCACGTTCTCCAGACTTAACTCCGTTGGATTTTTACGTCTGGGGACGTTCCAAAGAACTCGTCTACGCCACGGAAGTTGAGACAAGAGATGATTTAGTCCAACGCATTGAGGCGGCTTTCATGACGATCAAAGCAGAAATGCGTTTACGCATCACTACAGTTGAGATAAGACGAAGATGTCGCGCGTGCATACGCAATAGTGGTAGACAGTTTGAACAAGACTTGTAAGATTAGTATGTAATTAAATTACTTATTAATAAATGATTATTTTTGTAATAATGTATTTTTTTTTCAATTTCGAGGAAAGTTCCCTATGTAAGAACGAGATAAGAGACTACGTAAGACGTGAGATAACAGTATCTATCTACTAATAGCATGTAATTTATGCGAAAACTAGTGTTTTAAACGTAATATCCAATATCAGCCTGATGTGTCTCGACTACACATTTAGCTAATTATTAAAGATATTAAAAGAGTTTTTTAACACATTGCATACCGTTGGAAAGGGGATAGACTAGAGAACTTTTTAAAATAATTCGAAGATCCCGATCGCTTTTAGTTTTTTTTTTTATAGCTATTTAAAGTTGAGTTTTAAGTTCATTTTTTATTTTTCCAAAAACTTTGTGATTTATTAAAAAAAAACTAGATGTAACTGGCAAGTAATTTTAAATTTGATAGAGCCATACAACAGTACATATGTAAATAAAAATGAAATTTGACGACTACACTTAAAACTTTTTTTTAATTTAAGCTTTAATGCTGAGTTTTGGATTTTTTCAAAATAAAAATTAGAAAGTTGTAATAAAAAAACCGGTGTGGCCAAAAATGAGTACTTGAGCCTGAAGCGATAGCAAATGACCTCTTCTTTCGGCCAATTCAATTTGGCAAACGATGCACCAAACACCCTGTATTACATAATATTTTAAACATGGCGTAGCAATTATGCAATTAACATTTTGATTATGTATTTTTGAAAACCGCAAAGTACGCAAAAAAAAAAATTGGCGAGAAAAAATGTTTTTTAAGGTCATTTTGTAACATCTCGAAGGTCAAGGTCACATAAATATTAAATTTTTGCAGCAAGGCGTGGTTGACGGAGCCCCGCAAAGCGGGGCTCCTATTTCTGGGCGATTTAAAAAAAAATAACCAAAAAAAATAACCTAACCTAACCTAACCTGTCCGAGTCGGGGTGCCCCAAGTCCCGAGCGCGCTACGCTCGCTCTTGCATCTTAAGTATTTAATGTGATAGGTTGACATAAACTTTAGTTTTTTTTTTTTCTCAAAAACTAGTAGTTTGCGCAGTGTAATATTTTGCGAAAGTGTTTTGCTCGAAGACATCAACACGCCATAAAATTGTGAAGTTTCTGACGCGCGTGTGTTCAATTTTATTGTGTAGGTAACTAACTTTGATTTTCTGAAACTTTAGATTTTTTTCTCTTAAAAACTAGTTGTTTGCGCAGTGTAATATTTTGCGAAAGTGTTTTACTCGAAGTCATCAACACGCTATAAAATTGTGAAGTTTCGCACGCGTGGGTGCTAAAGTACAGTGGAGCAGTGTTTCTTATCATCCTCCTAAATACCTAACCTTTTTTTTTACAAATAATGTTATTATGCTTTACGTAGGTGTACATCAACTAACTTACCAACTTCATCAGCATTGCCAACAGATCACACTTCATTTCCAATACAACAACACACATCTTCACTCCATTTGCAACAAACACACCCCACTTTTCCTTTTGAATGCTAAATCACTTGCTAACACGCAATCTTGCCGTCATTACTCAAACCAAATTAACACAATAATTGTTACATCTCCGAAGTTAAACTCATAACACTACGTCATGCATAGTGTGATAAGGGTTGCCCAATGGAAAATTGAAACTGTCGGATAGGTCTGTTGATTTTTTTTTATTGGTTTAGGTGAAGGTCGCACCCGTTTTACAAGTCTGTTATAACAAATTGTGTGAAAGATTATAAATATAATATATTATTATTAGATTTTTTTATTATTATTCGTACCTTATCTCAAGCTTTTTCCCATGGGGTAGGCTGAAACTACAGAACGCTACCTGCTACGATCCTTACATAATCCTTTTGCTTCGTTTACGTTCATACATCAGGCGGGTAATTGTGTAACACACTGAACACGCGGTAAGACGCAAATCTGGTAATAAATCATAAAAATACAAATACGATTTAAAAAGGCGATGCGTTTGATTTTTGTTGAATCTCATGTCCGTAAATATTAGCGGTATTTCGTAGGTTTAATTTAATAAAAAAAAAAATACACCAATGAGATAAAACATATTTACTTAGGTACTTCTCTAGTTGGTTCAAATATTTTTTTTACAAAAAAAGGTTTAGTTGTCGCTCAAACTAAACTAAACAAAAAAAAAAAAAAAAACACAAACAAACTAATAAACTGTTTCGTCTCCTTTTTTGCTATTTTTGTCTTTCAAGATTCTAGGACGTTTCTTTAAAATATCTTTGTATAAGTCGTTTTCTTATATACTTTACTATACACTTATTTTTTTGGGTTGTTTTTTGTGTATATAGCAATACGGCTAACTGTGCGACGAAAAAGTTGACGTTTTGCGGTGTCCCGCTTAGGGCAGCGCCTTCAAGTAATAGTTTTCATTTTGAGAGTTCAATTACATTCATTGCATTTTTTACTTTGTTGAGCAGAACATTTTTTCAAACATATGAAGCAATGGATTAGCAATATCCTTCAAATCATTATGATTGTGATTGAAAGGTGTGCCACAATTAGGGTGCTGGTCCTACACGCACGCCGGTTGCGAGTAAGTTAAGTACTATACTACGCATCTGACATAAAGAAAAGAAAGAAAATAAACTCTCTCTTTCTCTTTTTTGTGAAAGATAATTATAGCTTGAAAGGGGCTGAAATACTGACGTGACGAAAGATGAAAAAGATATGGTGCGCCAACCCCTAATAAATTGGGATAAGGGCAAAAGGATGATTTTGTTAAAATGGAAGCCGACTTTGAAGGCCGTTTTCACTACATATTTTTATTTACAATCACTTTTATACGAGTATATAGGTTGATTGGTTTAAAAGGTAGACTGTTTTGAAATAATGTAAAGATGTAGGTACATTTCTGTGTTCCTTACTGTACCTTAATTCTAAAGAGTCCCCGAAACTAACAATTGCAATTGAAGACCCCAGGGAAAAAGACGAACTTGTCAAGCAACAAATATTTTGAGATATCGCATTTTTAACCCCCGACGCAAAAACGACGGGGTGTTATAAGTTTGACGTGTCTGTGTGTGTAAATGTGTATGTGTCTGTCTGTGGCATCGTAGCTCCCAAACGGATGATCCGATTTTAATGCGGTTTTTTTGTTGTTTAAAAGGTATATCAGTCGAGAGTGTTCTTAGCTATGTTTGGTGGAAATCGGTTCAGGTCTTCAAGGTCAGCAGGTCGTTTGTTAGGTGTGATAGGAATGTTACTCGCTCAGTTTGCTTGCAAGCAAATGTGGGATCTGACATTTGAAACACTAATGTCTTCTGGAACCACTGAGCTGGTCTGCTGTTAAGGCTCGAAGATAGGAGACGTAACCCTGGACTGCCTTTTAGTAAACCCATCGAGTTTGGGCTCGTTGGATTTGTCTTAACTAGTTCTCTTTATGTTTCTAATTGACGAGGAGCTGATGCTGGAAATCTGGAACCTCTGAGCTGGTCTGATGATAGGGCTCGAAGGTAGGAGACGTAACCCTGGTCTACCTTTTAGTAAACCCATCGAGTTTGGGCTCGTTGAATTTGTCTTGACTGGTTCTCTTCATGTTTCTATTTGACGAGGACCTGATGCTGGAATTGGGATGTGGTTTTTTGCTTTTTATAGGGTTTAGCATTTTTAACCTTTTGTCATAATAATTGCGTACCTACTTTTTTTTGGTCGGGGGTTTTTTTAAATTTTAAATTTAATTAAAGACTGACTTATGCTACTTTTTGCTTGTAAGCGATTTTTTAAACGTCAAGAACTGTAAGACTAATTCGTCTTTTACCCTGTTCGGTTTACTATCGTATAATACCGGAAATTCCCTACAAAAACGCATTCACAGATCAGTTTTGAAAAAAAAAGTGACAAGCTCGTCCTTTTCCCTGGAGCCGTCAATACTAAATTTTTACGTGATTGATACATATTGATGCGCAAATTGATCGTCTACCAAGTGCAATTGAACTGACTGACAATATTACTACAATAGAAAATTTATGGCAATTGATCAATTGTGATTTATCATTTCGGGGACCCCTAAAAATACTGTCAACACGGTCCGTTTATTTTCATTCATGAGCAACCCTAATGTGTTTCTATCAAATAATGAGCGACATATTTTAATAATTGGTCATAAAACTTGCAAACAGACGTTATTATCGCCGTTATCCACATCGTCGCCACGAACCTCTCTGGGAACTATTTAAAAGGATTAATATTATGATGGTAAGGTACCAATTAATTTATGAAAATATTATGTATGTAAAAAAAATCTACATCTTTTTGATAAAATAAGTGGTAGACAATCAATCAATCTGCCTAGCCTTTTCCCAACTATGCTGGGGTCGGCTTCCAGTCTAACCGGATGCAGCTGAATACCAGTATTTTACATGGAGCGACTGCCTATCTGACCTCCACAACCCAGTAACTGGGTAATACGATACCCTTTGGTAAGACTGGTTGTCAGACTTTCGGGCTTCTGACGACCTGTAACGACTGTCAAAGATCCACGAATGACAGCCGGGACCAACGGCTTAACGTGCTTTCCGCGGCACGGAGGAGTCTCGGTATGTAAAGACGGTCACCCATCCACTGACCAACCCGGCAAGCATAGCTTAACCTGATGGATCGACTCGTGCGGCTGTTATTACTTAGTCACAAGCTCCTCATAAAATAAGTGGTAGACATAATTTTAATAATAGAAATAAAGATAAAATACATCAACCATTTTTCAGATTGTCCAAAGTTCATACATGTTTTAAGGGGTAGGTACTGTGTTAAATGTTACAACAAAATACCTAGTGATAAATTGCAATTAAATGAGAAAAAAATCTAAACTCATATTATGAGTACGCTTTGTAAACAAGCATGTTACTAATTAGAGGATTATCTCCAAAATAAGGATGCTTGCAAACATGCTGGTCCTGCTCCTTATGACAATCTAGAGTCACATGATGACGTGACATTATTTCATGACATTAATTTTTAACCGACTTCAAAAAGGAGGAGGTTCTCAATTCGTCGGAACCTTTTTTTTTTTTTTTTATTTTTTTTTTTTTATGTATGTTCCCCGATTACTCGAAGATGGCTGGACCGATTTGGATTTTTTTTGTTTTATTCAAGAGGGTATATAGATCACAGTTGGTCCCATATAAAATTGATTAACTTTGCTTCGATAATTTTTGAGTTAGCTTCAATAATAGGTTTTTTTGCCCGACTTTTATATGGATGATGTTCTAGTTTGTTTTGCAGATAGTGGTATTAGAATTTGTGTGGGGTAGGTACACAACTAAAAAGTGAAAAATAAAAACTTTTTAACAAAAAAAATACAACCGACTTCCAAAAACAACACTACAACGTGAAAAATAACTTTAATTTCGGAAGTCGGAGGCAAAAAACGAAAATACATTTAACTAGACACCGACTTCCGAAATTAAAGTTATTTTTCACGTTGTAGTGTTGTTTTTGGAAGTCGGTTGGATTTTTTTTTGTAAAAAAGTTTTATATGGATGATGTTCTAGTTTGTTTTACAGATAGTGGCATTAGAATTTGTGTGGGGTAGGTACACAACTAAAAAGTGAAAAATAAAAACTTTTTTACAAAAAACTACAACCGACTTCCAAAAACAACACTACAAAGTGAAAAATAACTTTAATTTCGGAAGTCGGTGGCAAAAAACGAAAATACATTTAACTAGACACCGACTTCCGAAATTAAAGTTATTTTTCACTTTGTAGTGTTGTTTTTGGAAGTCGGTTGTATTTTTTTGTAAAAAAGTTTTACATTTTGTGATTACTCTGACTCACGATTTGTTACTTGTTAAAGGAGAATGGGCATTTTGGTACTCGCTCCAATAGCAATCATTGTGGTGTCATTGGATAGGTCTTTTAATCAGGAAAAATATTTACTATGGCGACATGTCCCAAATCCTTGTCTGAAAACCACGGCAAGCCCCCAAAGTTCCAGTTTTAGTTAATATCATAATTGCAAGTACGATAATATTACATACCTATCATGGTTGAAATACGAAAAAAACAATGTAAAACAACATTATTTAAAACGAGAAATGTATTGTGTTACTCATAGACTCATAAAAAAAGGAGGACTCCGCGCCACGCATATCGAAAGTGAAGCACAGTAAGTATGCCAGGACCGTTTGTACAAACACGCCTCACGCACACATTTACATCATAGTATGCCAACCGGACGCCATTACGTGACACAAGCGACGGCGTCTTTGCAGGTACTCATATCACGCACACATAGATCGGTACGGTGCTTCACTTTCGATATGCGTGGCGCGGAGTCCTTCTTTTTTTTATACGTCTATTGTGTTACTATTCATGCATTATATCGTTATATGATATGATAATGGTGAACACTTTTGAAAATATGTTTTTTTACATAAAAAAGTAGTATTATCTTTAACATTTCTGTTTTTTGTTACAACGGTGACTATAGACCTCGGGGATAGGGAACCAGCCGCGGGGTGGGGTAGGTGGTGCGCTGTGCCAGTGGACAGCCTTTTGTGCCGCGACATTCACTAGTCGTTGTATCGTTCTGTGCGTGAAACGACGTTCCGCAGCTGTTTATTCTACCTAGTACTTTGTTATACCGTTTTCATCACTGACCCCGTCGCCCCTTTTGGACATTGTTACCCGCTACAAACGTTTATCTTGGCTAGTGTTGTGGACTATTGTAGTGCTTATCGATTTGGAACATCGTTATGGAAGAAAATCGCAACTGTGTGATGTGTCGGCGAGGCCTACATCATGCTAGATACCAACAGCATGTTTTAACTGATGATCTTCCAAGAATGCACCCCGAGTTTGTGGCTTACATACGAGAACATGCCATTTTGGAGGTTAGTACATACTTCATTAAACTATTTCGAACTTCACCAGCTTCAGTTTTTCTTTTTAGAAGCGGTTTGTTTATATTATTATTGTCTGTTATATTTTTATACCTGAGCTATTACAAACGTGCGAATTGAGCCCTAAATCATTTTAATCGGACCTCTTGCTCGCACTTACAGGTCTTATTGAACTACTCTAGTGTTGTGTGTAAAAGTGCGTTTCCGAACCGAGCTGCAAACTACCAACTGCACGTGTTTATTTTCTATGTAGCGCGGCTGTATGGTCCGTAGCTAAGGGTGTTCGCTTCATAGAAAAAAAAAACACGTGCAGTACTAGCTACCTGCTTCCGAGCGGCATCCCTTTATATCAGTAATGACTTGTGCAGCTTTCTCACAATCCTTTAATCCTTTTATGACTCAGTTCGCACGTTTATAGTTCTTCTTATTAAAACACTTCTCTGACCACCTATTGTGTGTTTGCTATTGTTATCTATTCACTAAGCCGTCACATCGGCTATACATAAGATATATTTTTACTTGCATTACTTAAAATATGAAAACAATACAAGTATGCCATGACTTTAGACCTAAATACCTACATACCGCATTGTTTTAAATGTTTCATAAAAATACAACATAACATCAGCAAGATCGTATTCTACCATTTTCAGGTAGAGTTCGACAACACACGACGTGTGTGTCACCGATGTTGGCAGAGAATTGACAACGTTGTAGGAAGACCACCTGTCATACCAGAAGTAGAACAGAATGTACGAGAGCTTCAGGTTCCAGACTACACTCGAGCTCCAAACACTCCAGGGCATTGTATCTTTAACACTTGCCAAAACGCAACCCGCCATCGAATACCAGAGACGATCAAGATTCACATTTTCTGTGAATATAAGTTATATATTCCTGACGGTGCTAGAGTATGTGGACAACACCTTGAGAGCAATGCTTGGGAAGAGCTGCCTCAATTCTGCAATGTCACACATAACTTCAATGCGCAACAGTTTAGGGACGTTTGTGACATGTTGAGAATGGCTTTAAATCGTAGACCTAGGCTAGATTTCAACACAAGAGGTGCTTTAAGCAACGAGGATATGTACTTTTGGACAGGACGCAAATGCGAACAGTTTGATTCCATATTAGAACAAACACCCTCACTAAGTGGGAGGTGCAAGGAGCCTCGAACTGCGTTAGGCATATATCTGACGAAACTACGTACCGGAGACTCAGATGAAAGACTAGCGACGTTATTTAATATGTCACGAAGAAAGCTGGAACGTTTACTAACTATTGTGCGCGAATGCCTCATGAATGAATATGTAATATTACACTTGGGAGTGGACCATATGAATAGAAACGACGTTTTAGAAAAGAACCTCACTATACCAAGAGGGTTATTTGGCAATGAAGAAAACAATAAAGCTATCGTTATATGCGATGGGACTTATATATATATATCAATAAAAGATCGAACTTTTTGTTCCAGCGTCTATCTTATAGCCTGCATAAGTTCCAGAACTTGCTGAAGCCGTTTTTAATTGTGTGTTCCAATGGCTATATAATCGATGTTTTGGGACCATACGCTGCCACTAAGACTGATGCGAACATCATGAGTGATATAATGAATGATGGAGAAAACCCATTGCATTGCTTTCTTCAACCGAACGATGTCTTCATATTAGATCGCGGCTTCCGGGACAGTTTAGATGCTATCGAAGCATGGGGATATGAATCCTACGTTCCACCATCTAAAGACAGATGGGAGACACAGCTAACTACTGAGCAAGGTAATGAAGCTCGATCAGTTACACTATGCCGGTGGGTAGTGGAAGTGGTGAACGGGAGGTTCAAACGAGATTTCAGGCTTTTGCGGCAAAAATATTTTAATAAAACACTACCAAAAATGTTCATTGATTTTAAAATCGCCGCAGCTATGTTTAATAACTTCCACATACCCATCGATGACAACATTCACGCAGAGGCCTTCCTAAACATAATCAGGGAGAAAATTGATTCCCCGAATCTACTTTATGATTATGTTGAAAGAAAACATTTGAATCACCGAAGAGCGGATTTTCAACGAAATACAGAACTTCCCACTACTGACGGAAGAACAGATTATTTTACTTTCATTGGGCACCTATCAACTGAAGCTAGCCCGATCCTACTGCAGCGAGCATTTATCAAATGGACTATACATTCTACAAGTATATAGAGAAAGCGCACTCCAAGATTTAAATGAATATGGTATAAACGAAGATGCCTGGCTTTTACGCGGACGCGCGAAGTTCTTGACCGTACGTGACGCGACTGTATAGTCGCGTCACGTACGGTCAAGAACTTATTATTGTTATGTATTAGTAAAAAACAATGTTAATGAAAACGAAACCAATATCCATAACATTTTATGCAATTATTACTGCACGTGTTTGACCGGACGACGAACAATCGGCACTTGTGCTCATATAGTTTCAATCGTTTGGTATCTAGGATATGCCAGACATGTAGGCTTCACTGCTCCTGCAGCGTTCCTCAACGATGTCATTATTGTTGATAATAATGTTTAAAAAAATAAATAACGTTTCTTACTTTATCAATTTTTTTTTTATTCCTGAGTGTTTATTCATTTTAGTATCTATTAATCAACAAACACAGGATTCTATAGAAGAAAATTATATAATATCACCATTATCTTAACAAAATGAAACAAAAACAAAAAAAAAAATACTTAACACAAAATAACTCCGTTCCGACAGCAAATGGAGACAAGCGACTCGGTTATCATTAATCCTTGTAAAAAGACCTTTCCAATCATATATATATTATGGCTATTGGACCGAGTACCAGGCTTCATATATTTTTGCCCATGATCCTTTTTAGTAGTTTTAGGAGTGTGCCCGGAACGAAGATCTCAGAGCTGAATTATTATTACACTTTGGTGTTGATGTTAAAGAGTTGGGAAGATGCAATATCATTCTAGCATCCCCCTTGTCAGAAACAGCGAGACTGTTATATAAACTTGTACGGATTGGTATACGTAGAAGATAATTAGACCTGTATTATATGTATAAAATGATGTATTAATAGTATTATAAGAAAGCCTTACGGAGCGACTTAGTCTTGTTGACCAAGCTCCTTAAATAAAGATTTTAAAAAAAAAATCCTTTTTAAGAAAATTTTGTACCTGTTTTTACAATGATTGTAAATATGTGAGCAATATGTATCTCATAATTAATTTATCATCTCATAATTATATTACATAAAATGATTTATTAATGTATTCAAAATATTGTAAAACAGTTTTAAAAGGGTAACGGTGGAGTTTCTTGCCCATTCTTCTTCATACGAAACTACCTTTTGGAAGGAGCGACTAGAATCAATTCTAATTTTTTTTTTCAAAGTTTGGCTTTCAAAGGTGCCTTTTAAGTGCCTATTTGAAATAAATTATGTGACTTTTGACTTTGACTTTACTAGAGTGAGGGATAGACTTCGAATATGAATCGCTTGAAATTGCAACGACACTAATTTAACTCTAGTCATGGATAACAGATGGCGCTGACTAAAATGTTATACATGTCTGGTGTGCAAGGACAGAAAAGTAGTTTTTTAAAATCCCAAATTATTTATTGACGAATTATACTCACAGTTACTCTAGCAGCAAAATAATACCAAAATAATTAACAAATACATTAAAACAACCATAATTTATAAAATAAAAACAAAAATGCTTCAACAAAATATACTCGACTCCCGAACTCAAAACCCAAAAAGCAAAAAGCAAAAACAAGCGAATCAATAAAACACACACTCTACTCGCACTGGGGCTATTATTTTTAATTACTCCCATCGCATCGTTCAATTTAAACTTTTTAATCGACTGCACGCCCGTTGTTATTACTGCAGAACTTATATTATGCACTTTATTAGTGAAATCATAACACACTTTACTTCGTATCTGTACAGCTGTGTTTAGATAGCTTGCTATGTTATATCATTAGATAGTAGCACATACTAGTGAGCTTTTGTTATTCATGTTCGAAGTTTGAAATTTAAATTTTATCATGGTGCTTGGAGTGTTCTGTATTATAGGGCTAAAAAACATCGATGCAATATGTTTTCGACTCTAGAATCCAGTCAAAGGCTGCATGACAGTACGTAGCTGCTGATACAATCTGTTCTTAATATTTTGCGTAAAATAGTAGGCAGTACGAATCACCAGCTTGTCATTATAAATCAGTTTGTTACTGTTAAAAAGAAAGGCAATGCTTGTGCGTACATACGGTATCAATTGAAATAATATAGACTTGTCATTCTACGAATATTGTCTTAATATTTTTCGCATTCAAACTTTTTCGATTTGCAGAAGTTTATGAAATTCTTTCTAAACCTAATGTTGGCAGTCTATTGTCATAATTTTTTCTTTTGATTTTGAATTTAGATGACAGATTTATTTGATTGTTTTGTCAGATGTCTTTTACGACACTATCGAGTTTTTCTTCAATGAGATAACATATATTATACTTTTTCATATAAAAGTCTATCAACTGTTTTATTACACAGCACAAGATGAACTTGCCTTTCCATTAGACCATTATCAAGGAATTTCGGTTCGTATGGAATTTGTATTTAATTCTGTCTTGTTTGTGAACTAACCGTATTTTTTTCATAACTGTTGAATTTTGTCTTCCCTAGATTTCCCATTTTTTTAAAACCAAGAGTTTTCTCAAAAATTAAAAAAATAATATTCGTTCAAAGTTTTTCGGTAGGTACGTATTTTTTCTATTTTCTAATCTAAATACAGTATAGAGTCTTGGCAGTTACTTGGTATTATAAACCACATTTCACTCTCGATCTGCCTGAAATGCATTTGTTTTACATACATTTTTGGTGTATTCCCGTTCGTCCCGGACGACCGGGAATTTGTTATTTTTTTTCCCGATCGTCCCCTGATTTTGTTGGTGAGGACGAACGGCAATAATTTATAAATTTTTTTCGTGTATTCCCGTTCGTCCTCACCAACAAAAAAAAAAACGAATTCCCGTTTGTCCCCTTGGGGGACGAAGTCGAGGGGACGAACGAAAATACACCAAATTTTTGACAAGTTTCTGATATTAACTCTTAAAATGTCGATTGTACACCATGTGTACAGATAACAATAGAATTTCAATTGTGTCTGCTAATTAGCGCGCGACGGGTTAACTGTCGCCTAATGAGGTTGCGACTAGATTTTTAACGATTTTTTAAAATGGGAATTGGCTTTCTGTCTTTCTGACTTCAGCTATTAAATGATAAATGATTTTGTTTGTGTAAGTAGAATTGCACAAACACTTTTACACGTCAATCATATTTTAAGAAAAAAAACCGGCCGTGCGTGTCGGACCACGCACAATGAAGTATTCCGTAGTTGGGATGAATTTATCTTAAGAACAAACTTAACATTGTACTTGAAAAACATGTTCTCCCATACATTCCAACTGTAAAACTAAGTTTGTACTCACAATATTGATAGATTTACCATGTTATTTTAAGACCACAGACTTCTTATAGGTTTTCCTGTAATCTATAGGTCAAGATCTATTTTCTGTATTTTTTTTCAAAGTTTTAGGCTCAGTAGTTTCGGAGATAAGGGGGGGGGGGGAATGGTCAATTTTCGTCTATTTTCTTAAATAACTTAAAAAAATATTTTAAAATTATAAAAAAATATATATTTACAGACAGACAGACAGACAGACACACGAGTGATCCTATAAGGGTTCCGTTTTTTCCTTTTGAGTACGGAACCCTAAAAACTAGATGAGGTCATCGTTTCCTATCTATGTTTTCGTGAAATAAAATTGGAAGTATAGGTACCATACTGACGGATCACCAGCAACATAAATCATGTAAACGTTTTACACTGTCATGTCGTAATATTACCTACATTAAATTACGTGATACAATATGACGTTGGCCTAAATTTCAGTAAACTTCAATATTAAATGCGATTTTCCCGTTATTATTTATTATTAATCCGTCAGAGGTTTAATTAAAAGTTTATAATCGATTGCACAGTATTTTAAGCATAATTTACGTTGAAACTGTGTCAACTCTCGCGTTGTTAAATGTTTAATTTCAAATAGATTTAATATTTGCTGTTATTGGTTCTTGAAGAGCTCGTGGCTAAGTAATAACAGCCGTACGGGTCGATCCATCAGGTTAAGCTACGCTTGCCGGGGTTGGTCAGTGGATGGGTGACCGTCTTTACATACCGAGACTCCTCCGTGCCTCGGAAAGCACGTTAGGCCGTTGGTCCCGGCTGTCATTCGTGGATCTTTGACAGTCGTTACGGGTTGTCAGAAGCCCGAAAGTCTGACAATCAGTCTTACCAAGGGGTATCGTATTACCCAGTTAAAGGGTTGTGGAGGTCAGATAGGCAGTCGCTCCATGTAAAATACTGGTATTCAGCTGCATCCGGTTAGACTGGAAGCCGACCCCAACATAGTTGGGAAAAGGCTAGCAGATTGATTTGCTGTTATTGGTTAAGGGTGCTAAATAATAACAGTTGCATGGGTTGATCAAAGGTTAAGCTTCGCTTGCCGCAGTCAGTTTGTGGATGGGTGACAATCCATTATATATTTATCGAGATCCCTCTTACCTTGGAAAACCAGTTAAGGCCAGTAGTAGGTACTGCCAACAAGCGCCACCATTGAGAAAAAAATCATAAGTCTGGAGATAGGCAACATTTTGAAATTTCCTATGCTCACATTTTTAGTCAGATGAGGTAGGTCAGGTGAGGTCAAAAAATTCTACCTCATCTGACTAAAAATGTGAGCATAGGAAATTTCAAAATGTTCCATATCTCCAGACTTATGATTTTTTTCGTCTTAAGCCGTTTATCCCGGCTGTCATTCATGAACCTTTGACAGTCGTTACTGGTAATCAGAAGCCTGAAAGTCTGACAACCAGTCTTAGCAAGGCGTATTGTGTTACCCAGTAACTGGGTTGTGGAGGTCAGATCACTCCATGTAAAATACTAGTATTCAGCTTTGGACTGGAAGCAGACCCTATCATTGTTGGAAAAAGGCTAAGCAGATGGTGATGATTGGTTATGGGTGCATAAAGAGATGAGTTCCAAGTACCAATTTCCGGTACTAACCCGATACTTGCAGAGTGCAGGGTAGATACCACATACCTTTCATTTTACACTCACCCACACACTCATTCACCCTACAATCACACATTAAAAACCAATCCCGAAGAATTTTTTGTCCTGTATTTTTTATTTTTTGTCTTGTTTTTTATTTTATTAACTAAATCTGAATGATCTACATTCTCTCTCTGCATGGAACATTTATTCCATTCTGTATCTGGAGAAGGGCGTTGTTAGCTGCGCTACAGTTTATACTTTTGCAGCTATCATCGTTTTACTTGTTGTACTGTCTTTTGTTATTGTTCCGAAACAATTTTTTTTATTTTTTTTTTTTTTTTTTTTTAGATGTACATGTATGTTCCTAAAGGAACATAATGATATGATAATCACTTGCAAACACAGGTAAACTCAAGCTTTATTTTTTGTCGTAACAAGTTTGTACACTTACATAATTATATATTTTTTTTACCCATTTGTCTCTTTTGGAACCATTTTTTTTCCAATTGGTTTTCTTATAAAAGGACAATCAAAAGAAAACTCAATACATCAGAGGGGCAATTCCCGTATTTTTAACAACGATTGCAATCTCATCTCAGTCTCAATCTGTCAAAAATTGTATAGACTTTACCTACATTTTTGACATTTGATTGTCGCTGACATGAGATTGCGACTTAAATTTGAACGTTTTTAGTTACGAGAATTGGCCTTCTGGTAGCCATAATATTTCACAAGAACGCGAATATTCCTTTTGTTTTATCCCTAGATCGATAAATAAAAGCCTACCCAGTGATTTACATAAAACCTTTCACACTTACGTACCTATATAGGAATAATGAAGTCAGTGCTTTTAGTCAGCCGTTACTCCGACCGGCGAGAAAAAGGTTAAAACCTCACTCAAAATATCAATTACTAGCTTCTGCCCACGACTTTGTCCGTATTAAATTTCTTTTCCCCCGACCCACCCCGTCGCATCGCATCGCCTGCCCGCACTATTACTTCGTTTTTGCTTAGCGTTCTTTCTTACTTTTTTTTCTTTTTGCCCGGCTCCTGAGAGTCCTTGCGTGATATTATAGGCTATTTAATATTACGCAAGGACTCTCAGGATTCTCATAGCCTTCCTCAAGCATTGGACTATCAAATGCAAAAATAACTTTTCAAGTCTGACTGGTAGTTCCAGAGATTAGCGAGATCAAACATACAAACAAATAAAAACACAAACTCATCTACTTTATTATTAGGCTAGCTTCTGCCTGCGACTTTATCTGCATGAGATTTTGGGCCCCGACCCACCGCATCGCATCGCATCGCCCGCCCGCGCTATTACTTCGTTTTCGCTTAGCGTTTTTTGTTTTTGCTGGACTCCTAAGGATCGTAGCGTGATGTTAAGTAGCGTTTAACCTTCCTCAAGAATTGGGCTATCAAACACAAAAATATTTTTTTAAATCCGTCTCTAGAGATCCAGAGATTAGCGCGTTCAAACATACAAAGAAACAAAAAAACAAACTCTTTAGCTTTATATTAGTACAGTTATCTCGTAGATAGTTAGATTATTATAGATGAAAATACTGCCTCGTCGGTCTAGTGATCGCAAGCGCTATTGCTGGTCCTGGATTCGATTCCCGGGTCGGGCAAACTGTTACAAGGTTTTTCCATCTGAAATTTCTCAGTAGCCCGGAGTTTGGATTAAAGCCCGGCTGATGGCAATAGGCTCGCCCGTTATTCCATGGGAACATAATTATAACTGGCGAAATGTAGGTGTACTATAGGTACACTCCTGCATAATCCTCCGGGGAAAACAGGAGTGAGACCTCCACAGGTAATTTGCAAGAGGACCTAGATGACATAAGCTATTCGATGTGAACATCATTTAAGTAGGCATCATCTGATTAGAATGATGAGAATGATCTTCCTACTCTTTTTCTTTTGTCTTTCATTTGTAATTTTCATCTATATTCAATTGCATTTTAGGTACAAATGCACCGACATCAAATTTACCGTATCACTACAAAGAACTCAAATACAAAACCTAATAAATCAGCCAACAAATCCAAAATCAACATAAAAACCTACTACAAATTAGATTAACTAAAACTAAAAGGGAAACGTTATAAAAACGCCGCGATAAGCTCACACCGATCCATCTGACTGTCTATCCATTATGGCTGTGCCCGATCCAGTGGATTTATTTCGGCAAAGTAAACCGGATCAATTTTCAAGGCTGGTTTTATTCCGAACATAAATATATTTATAGGCGTAAATTATACTGATTATTTTTTTATGGGGGATGGATTGATTGTTTGTTTGAGTAGAAAATATTGGGCTTCAGGCAATCGTGTTGTTAAAGTATGCGAGAGGCTTTGCAGTGACTTAAGTTGTAATTATTTTTAAATTAATTTTCATATTTTTAGGAAAATCGAAAAATATTTGTTTTTAAATTAACAGCTATCAAAAATTACTTCCTCGTCGTAATCTAATGGTGGGTACACATAATGTGAAACACAACATTTCATGTTGCGTTACATATATTTGGACGAAATGTTCGGTTAAATGTATGTCACCTTTCACATATTATGTGTACCCACCATCATTATGCACAAAAAAAAAAACCGCTCAAGAGCGAGTTGGACTCGCGCACCGAGGGTTTCGTACCATCATTTATACATAAGCTATCACCCCCTGCAGTATGTCGTGCTATTTACTGGACACCCTGTATGTAATTTTTGTTGATGATTTCTGAAAAACTATGCTATTTAGAGGCATCTTTTTATTTTTCCTGTAATCTATACGTAAACTTCTATCACTTATAATAATTTCAGATTTATTTCCATGCTAACTTCGGAGACAAGGGGGTACGGTATTTTTTTTTAACATTTTTCATCAAAAGTCGAAAACTATGCTTATTATAAAAAAAAAAAATGTTTGAGAATATGCACTCAGCACTCTTTTATATGATATCCCACATTCCATAGTAACCCGACTTCCAAATTTTTAAGACCCTCTTTCGGTCCCCGTTGCAAAATAAAATTTACATTTTTGTTTATTTCTTATTTACAAAATAGTTGGGCAAACGTCATCTTAAACTGTTCCAAAGCATTACTAGTTCTTTAGATATCCAGCTATGACAGACAGACAAACAGACTGACAGGCAGACTGAGTCACACCATAAACCATTTTGGTACGGAATCGTAAAAAGATTTACGTACATTTTCGAAAAGTGTTAATTATGTTGCGACATACATTACTGAATTACCTACCAATTAAATACTGCAATAAGGCAAACAATCCACTCAGACATTAATGACTTAGAAACCGGACGTAACGCTAATATTTTTACAACCTCAAGTAATCAGTTCGTACATAAATTAATGAGTTTATTCTCCGTCCTCAGGCTACCATTTTGGCTTTGCAGTAAACATAATTAGAGAACGGTGGGAAGCGTATTTATTTTGTAGTAATAACCCGACTGTTGGACAGACCGTACACCCCTGAATTTTGTGGCAGCACGAAGTTACTTAATGTTGAATTTCTGTGGTAAAAGGTCAAAGTTTTTCTCTTGTTTAAGGTCCCGTTTGAGTTCTAATTTTGTTCGTGTAGACGATGATTGGTACAGGAAAATAATAGGTAGCTATTTTTTTAATGCTTAGGTGCCTACCTAGTTGGTAATCACTGGCCTGAATTTGTTCTTTTACTGTTTTTTTCTAAAACAGAGACGATCACTGACCTCTCTTCTTGAGCATCGAATGAGTGAGACCTGTTTTTTAACCGACAAAAAAAAAGGATAAGGTTCTCAAGTCGATGTGAATTTTTGTATTTATTTTGACCACGCCTAACATTTTACAGAGTAATCAGATTTGAACGGTTTTTGTTTTACTTGGGAGGGTATATCTCGAAATTGATCCTATGTAAAAATTATTAAGTTTGCTTAGGTAGTTTTTAAGTTAACTTCAATAATATGTATTTTTTCTACTTAGTCTTTGTGGACGATGTTATATTAACTTCCTGTCACTGTAATTTACATAGCAGGTATTCAAATTTGCGTGGAGTAGGTAACAAAACTAAAAAGTAAAAAATAATAAAAAAAAAAAACAAATGACTTTCTGTAAAAATTTTCTCAAGATGTATTTCTCGTTGCTTTAAGTATCTTCGATAAAAACAAATAAATATTCCTATCTTCAACAGTAAAACAATTTTAATTATATCAGCTAGAAAATAAGGAAAACAAAAACCGATACTGAAATGTAAGTCAGCCACAGTCAGTTCCGATTACAATAACTCTTGAAAAACTCAAAAACAAACTCCCCAACTTCATTACAAACCATCCCTCTCGATAACTTGACTATTTAGGCATAAATTCCCTTCATATCCATAAAAGCAACAATGGATAGCGTCATGAATATGCGATGCCATTGTCGACGGTTTTAGGCCGGTAAATAAATGGTCCTTTAAGGCGGGGCTCGAAGGTATGATGCCTACTAATGTACTG
The DNA here is from genome assembly GCA_946251885.1 of Cosmia pyralina. Taxonomy (NCBI): domain Eukaryota; kingdom Metazoa; phylum Arthropoda; class Insecta; order Lepidoptera; family Noctuidae; genus Cosmia; species Cosmia pyralina. Next base: position 2,342,990 of record OX276345.1, read on the forward strand.
CCGGAACGGAGTAAAGATGATGTATGTCTAAAGGGACGCAGGGTTCCGGTTGGTGAATTGCTGTGAGCATACCTTAGGACCAGGTGACGGAAGTAATAATAGTTAACTTGACAAAGGATTTATGATTTAAACTGGTGTTCTGTTGGCAGCATGAATGCCAGACGTATAGTTGCCGGCACGAGTCGTGAGCACAAACCTTACTCTCTTAAACCTAACGAATCTTATTTCCTATCACGGCAGGTTGCACGCGGGCGGGAGAAATGAAATCAATATATTATCAAGCCTATTTAGATACAGATAGAAAACAGAATACAAGAGCACGCTGACGAGGGCAGGTAAAGTTAAGGTGAAATTTGTGCTCACGACTCGTGCCGGCAATTGTACTAATGACGCCATGCGAAAGAGTTAAGTATGAATTTTCAGTGCTTTCTGATAGGTTCTCAGACAATGACTTGAAATATTACTTATACAAAAATTTAGTTCGGTAGCTGTACCTACCTGAAGCCAGACAGTTGACATTTTCCTCTTGGAAAATATTAAATTAAAATTGGGAAAGTTAACAAAGGTAAGCTTAATAAAAACGCGGAAAATAAATTTGATAAATATTACAATTAGGTAAACCCTATAAGTTCATAATATTATTTTCGGTGGTTGACGCCATCCCCTTAACAAAAACACTTAACAGAAGCTTAAATGATTCTTTGTCGCTAAAAACTTCGCTCAAGTTCATGAAAATGTTCCGAAACATTTAAATAATAAACAAACTTAGGATGGCCGGCTGTTACTTTTCCAAAACATTCGTGGTCCAGAATCTAATGGACGGATTAATAATAGGTACTCAAAGATTGAGTAGGTACACACGGCTACATATCAAGCTACACATTTCCAGTATAAGGTGACCTCTCATTGTACGGAAATCCTATACAATGCGAGATCAGTTTATACTGAAAATGTATAGCTTGATAAAATGTAGACGTATGTACAACAGGAGGGGACTGGAAAAGTCCTTGTTATATTCCCAGGATTGAGTAATATCTTGATTATAAAAAATGTCTATGGAGTTTCTTGCCCATTCTTCTTCATAGAGTTCTACGTTTTGGAAGGGCAACTAGTTTCAACTTTCCTGACCAACTCCTTGACAATTCAAAAATGATGAAATGGTTTAATTTAAATAAATGCTTTGAGTTTGAGTTTTTGAGTTTGGTATGTAATTTGGGTTGGTAAATGTCGCATGTCTTGGAATTTTTTTGTTCTAGAACATGCTGGTTTCCTTACGATGTTTTCATTCAGCGTTTTGAGCGATAGATTACAGCCCACTTCCTCTCGAAGAGAAGAGGCCTGTGTCCCAGCAGTAGGAACATTATAGGCTAAATGTGCTATATAATTTTACTTCGTTTGTAGTTTGGTGGTGGACCACCAATCCCATATCCAGTACAAGTACCAACCGAATAGCCCATCACCAGTAACTAATCCCATGAGCAGACTGGTGGACGACATTGTTGCCATCGCGTGTAGAACCTGAATGAAACTGGCACAGGAGAATAGGAATTCGCACTAGCAAATAGAGGCCTATGCCCAGCAGTGGATGAAGATAGGCTGCGGATAATGATGACGATGTTGACGTTGATATTTTGAACAGACGACATAATGAAGTTCGGCGGGAATCTGCTGGTTGCGGGCACACAAATGGTCGTTGTAGCGATGCTCTGCTTTGACCTTTTTTCTAGCATTGAACGTCTTTCGGCTGAAAGCTGATGTGGCAATTCAATATTAAATTAATTAATTCAATTCAATAGGCAGGTCGTAGGTAGGGTAGTAAATACATACGTGATGTTATGATCATCATGATCTCTCTAGCTTTTTCCCAATTAATATAGCGGCTTACAGTAATCGAATGCAGCTAAATATCAGTATTTCATGCAGAGATAGGAGTGTTTTGGCCTCATGCAGGACTTTCTGTTTTTTTTTACTTTCTTTTTATATAATTTTGTTTTTTTTTATTGTATATTGTACTAAGATATCGCTGGATGTCCTGCGCGCCCAATATAACAATACTTTCAGGATGTTGTTGAGTCTGCCTCGTTACTGTAGCGCGTCGGAAATGTTTGCGCAAGTCCGCACCGACGGCTTCTATGCAATTACGAGTATACGCAAAAGAACTGCGTCGCTACTGAGCAGAGTGAGGGGCAGTTGGAACAGCATCCCAAAAACTGTAGCCGAGAGCCTTGGCTCTCCGATTGTGCGGAGTTTGATTTTTACTAACACTAGGCAATAAGTTATTTCTTTGTATGTTACGAGTACTAACACCAACCCACTATAAGGATATTGTATGTTCGAAATAAAGATATTCTACATATTTTACAATTTTATTTTTATGATTGTGTCTAGTTTAGTTGGTGATGTTCCTGTGCGAGTCACAATAAATACTTTTTCTTTCTTTTTTTCTTTATTTTACATGGTGTGACTGCCTATCTGATCTCTTCAACCCAGTTAAGACCAACGCAGATTTGGTCCATCCTCCTACATCACTTTTGTATACTTTGTATGAATAAGCGCTCACTACAGGTGGGCCGCACCGCACTTTTTGGAACGAAGTTCTTTAACGCGGCTTGCGGTAGAAGTAAACTGAATTTGCGAAGTTTGAAAAGGTTGAAAACGACACCCATGAAGAAAATTTTGTGTGTGATGATTTACGCACACAAAATTTTCTTCTTGGGTATCGTTTTCATTGTTTTCAAGGGTGCTAAAGTCGATAATGATAAAGTCGATCCATGCGTCATGTTCGTGAACGGGCGCCGTCAGTTGGGACTGGTCGTCTCTTAGCTGCCATGGCTTATTTTTAATTTTAATATTTAATTTAGTTGTTTTAGTTATTATCTTTTTATTACGGACGCTTTTTAACGTGCACGTCTTTCTACATTGTTCTCACATGTATATTTTCAACTTGAACGATGTAACCAATATTTTGTAAAAATATTATGATTTAAAAGAGTGTCCGTGGAGTTTCTTGCCCGTTCTTCTCCATAGGGATCTACTACGCTTTGGAATGGGTAACTAGCTTCATCTTTCTGACTGACCGACCCATTGACAATTCAAAAGTGCCTGTAATTGGTTTATTTGAAATAAATACTTTGAGTTTGAGTTTGAATGAGGTCAAAATGTAAAGCCAAGATGGCGGCTGCGAAGTTTGTTGTTGTTTTCAATCACACGTGAGAAGGAACTTCGTTCCCCCAATCGAACACGTTTTTGTATGAAAATGTGATGTTCTAAAACTCGAAGTGGCTGTAATGTGCGCTTAGCTTAACTAAGTGATAGTATGGTATGGTAGTTGATGATTTTAAGTATGTTTTACTAAATACAAACCAATTTACGAAAAAACCTGAACCACTGTTACAAAGTCTGCTCAGTTCGAAAAACAAAGCGTTCTTCTAGTCCCAATGTAGCAGTTCTTTTTGTTAGCCGTCAAACTTTAGTTAAACGTAACACACCCTGGGGGTACCGGGTTTTTGGGGATGTACGGCGTGGTGCTGTGCGCGGGAACGACGAGTAAGCGTCAGTGCTAACTGTTGCGTATTATTCGTGTTAACCATCATTTAACCTGAGGGCAAAGTGACATTCTATCAGCGATAATGATGACGGAAAAGTCAAAAATGTATTGGATTGACTTATGGTGCTGAAAACTTATGTCAGTTTTGTTGAAAGTCGTTGTAGGAATACAAAATGCTTTGCCACTTTCCTAGGCCCTCTAGGGTGCGTTTTCACTGACGTGGAGCTGGGCAGAGTGGAGGGAAGCGGACCGTGAATTGACCAATCACAGTGCTCAAAAGCTCCATTCCGCGTCAGTGGAAACAGTGTAAGTGGAGCGGAGCGGAGGACTTTCAAATAAAGGATATGAACACGCGGTCCCAAGCCGGACAGAACGGAGTCCGACCAATCACAGCGCTCAAAATCTCCACTCTGCTCCGCTCCGCTACGCTTCAGTGGAAACACTTGCCACTTTTCACTGCTCTTCTCCGCTCCGCTCCGCCTAGCTCCGCGTCAGTAGAAACAGGGTGCATTTCCGTTTTTAGGGTTCCGTAGTTAACAAGGAACCCTTATAGTTTCGCTATGTCCGTCCGTCCGCAGCTTAGCTCAGAGACTCTTAGTACCAGAAAGCTATTATTTGGCATGGATATACATATTTATCACACCGACAAAGTGGTAAAATAAAATCATGAAAAAAAAATTTTTTTGGATACTTTCTGTACACGTGAAGTTGGGATGTTTTATTTTTCTCGTCTACCCCATAGTGTGGGGTGTTATTGGATAGGCCTTTTAAAAATAGTGCAGTGTCATCATCTGCCTTTCCACAAACACACCTTTCCAAAAATGATGTTGGGTCGTCTTCTAGTATAACCGGTTGCAGCTGAAGATCAGAATTTTTTAGAGCATTTTCTCTGTCACATTAACCTGTGCGGTCTCATGTGTCTTATTTGTGCCCTGGTACAGTCAGCTACAATCAATTTTTCCAATGACCACAAAACATGATACACATTCGGTTCTTACCGCGCGTTTGCACTGGCGAAACATCGCATAAAAATATATTTGATATCTCTATTTGTGTCAATGTATCTAATAGAGATATGAACATGTTTTTAACTGAATGTTTTGGCAGTACAAACGCACGGTTATTGTAGCCACTTTGATACAATATTGTGGAACAAAGATTGTAGACAATTTAATGAATCTTAGTCAGTGTATAGGTACATCTTTTTGAGGCTGACTGTACTATAGGTACCTATTTCGAACCACGAAATTTATAATAATTATGAGTTCATTCTCCCTGAATTAATTATAAACTGCCTATAATTCTGATTTACAAGCCAACACAAAGTAACGAAGCTAATAAAATTAAGCAGTTTCAATCAATGAGATCGTTCGACGTAGCTGTTTATAGCGAAGCTCATATTCACAAAATGTAAGCCTATTTACTGTTATGAATTATGTAAACACATAAATTTACCTGTCGGAATAAACGCCGAAACAAATTAAATTAACTTACAGTTGCGGGCACGTTCCTACGTAATATGCTCGCGTATTTTCATTTCTAATTCGAAGAATGCTTAGCTGTGTGTTGAATTATGATTAACAATGACATGCTGTTTTTTTACATTGGCTTATGGTATTTGTTACTCGTGAGGTATTGTTGTTCTGGGTCAAGTTCAAAAAACTTGTCAACATGAGTATTAATTACAGCGAAGCAAAAAGGAGAGTTATGATTTTGACCGGTATGTATGTATGCATGTTCATCTGTTCCCTCCTAACTTCTAAATCTTATCATAATTTGACCAATGAGGTATCGTTGGAAGCGTCTTGATCGTGCACTGGTTATACGATATGTGACATCATATTAAATTGAATATGGCGCCCTCTAGAGAGGAAAATAAAAAAATCGAATGATCTTAATTAGCACATTATAAAAATATTGTTAGCTAAAAAAATAAAAAAAAAAACAAAAAAATAAAATAAAAGTGTACTGCAAATACTTTATCACGAATTAAAACCCCAAAATAATTTAAATAAAAAGTAAGTTCGAAAAGTAAACCTGACTACTGAAAAATCACGCTCTAAAAAGCAAGAAAATATTCTCATCTGAAATTTGAAAAAAAAGCCAGACAAATTAAAAATCCGGAGTCACACGTAATTTGTTCGATTTAACAGACGATTTTTTCGCCCTAACATGACGTGTGACTCCGGATTTTTAATTTGTCTGTCTTTTATTGTGGTTGTGATAATAAATCCGAATCGTTTTGGCTTGTTATCCTCACATTCCGAGTTCCTTTATTTAGGTATGCATCACAGAAAGGATCTGGAAGCCTTACTGGCGGAAGCATCTTCTTTTATTTTAAAGGCTTGTGTGGCGTCTAAGATTATTATAAAGACTGTGTATGACCAAAAAAGTATTTTCGCGTCTGCAAAACGGTTTTTTTTTAATTATAAATACCGAAACTTAGTCTATACAAAAAAAAAAAAAAAGCAATATGAAAATTCACCTAACAATGTCGAACCCCGAAAAATCCTTGACTCACCCTAAATAAACACCCCTGAACAAGTAAAGGTGTACATTTTAGTTTTAATCAAAAACTTAATATATTATTCACCTTTCATATTCTTCTTTTGGCTACACAACACTGTATTTCATTACAGACTTGCTCGGGTTTATACCCTTTGTGGTAAAGAGTAATCGGGCTTAATAAAATTTTACCTCGGTAATTTATTTAATTTTTTTACACTGAAAATTGTGCAATCAAGTGGCGCAAAGCTGGGTTAGGTACTCTTTTTTGTGAAAAGTAATTTATTACCTCTTAAAGTCCCGAGTTTGAAAGTTTCTTTAAAAATTTACTAGAAAAAATCAGGTAGTGACCTAGTGCCCCGATTAAAGCACCAAGTTAAAAACTATGCAAAATTTTTTTAAGCACCCGGTACCTACCAAGCTATACATTTCCAGTATAAGTTGATTTCGTTTGTATAGGATTTTCGTACAATGAGAGGTCAGCCTATACTGGAAATGTATAGCTTGATATGTATTCGTGTGTCTTTAAAAAATCATGAATATATTTAAGAAAATCAAAAGAAAACATGAAATGAGCAATCGTGGTGATCAATAGGCACGCGTTCCTTCTCAGTATGAGAACATATCTTTGCCTTATGTTCCTACTTGTATGTACCTAAGTTATTCAGTGAAAGGTTCTCATTTAACGGCAAACGCGACTGCCAAATTAGTATGAAAATTTGAATTTTGCGGGCAACCCAGCCGCTTTCACCTTATCTTTCGAACGACGACGACATTTGCTTACAATACTCAATTCTTTATTGCATTCCATATGTACGAGTATTAATAAGATGGTGTAATAAAGCAAAATATCAATATGGACCCTGTCGAGCACAGCAAAATTAGGAGAGAGGAAGAGTGCAAATAGTACAATTTGTCTCTGGTTTCTTTTTTATATCCTGTGGAAATCCTCATGGATGTCCTCCACCGTGGGGTGGGTGGAGGAGTCTATCAGACTTTTACTAACTAAAACCACACGGTCTTCTGCTGCTACCTTAAGCCGGGGTGCTGGATTGCTTGCGCATTTCGTCATGCTCCCCCGGCTAGGTGTCGGCCCGCATGAATACATACGGACCCCGTCACCCTCAGCGGCCATATTACGGCCGCAATCCCTCTAGAGAGAGGTGCGCGTGCAACATGGCGCGCCGCCGTCTCGAGCCTTTCACTGTTCAGGTAATTCGTCTCTGCTTACCTCCTTTACCAATTAAGGGATGTTCTTTATGTTACCAAGGTTACCAACACCAAATAAAAAGAGTACGTTGCCTTCTAATCGCAACGCTACAGACGGACAGGCTCCTTGAGAATGAGTAGAAAATTACTTTTCGCTGTTAGTCAATCACGTCTCGCCAAAAGAAGGCTTACATGCTTAAAACTAAATCCCTGTAGTGCTTTCTAAAGAAATAGAAGAGCTTTAGACGTCAATTATTATATACTAGCTGTTGCCGCGTGGAAGTGAAAATTATCCCACGGGAACTTACTAGTGGGATAAAAAGTAATCTATGTGCTATTTCAGACTACAATCTATCTCTGTGCCAAATTTCATCTAGATTGCTTCAGCCGTTCTGGCATGATGGGTAAATTTTGTGTGTTTGAATCTATCTCTGTGCCAAATTTCATTTAGACCGTTTCAGCCGTTTTGGCATGATTGAGTAACAGATATCCATCCATCCAAATTTTCGCATTTATAATAGTAGCAAGATGATTTTGGGTAAATTTTGTGTGTTTGAATCTATCTCTGTGCCAAATTTCATCTAGATCGGTTCAGCCATTCTGGCATGATTGAGTAACAGACATCCATCTATCCAAATTTTCGCATTTATAATAGTAGCGAGATGATTGTAGGTAAATTTTGAGTGTTGGAAATCAAAAGACTGTTCTTCATAATCAAATTTTTATTAAGTCATCTCATGTGCCAATTTATCATCTATATTTCCTCTTATGTAACTACACTTATAAACTGAAACGGGCGATTCCTTTTTATCCCTTTTCAAAAGAAGAAAGAAGGTTATATTTTTGATGCTTCGGTTCTTGTTCATATACCAAAATTATTGGTGGATATTATACAGTCAGCATCAATATTATCGGGACGAACAGACTGCTCAAAATGATCTAAACAACTATGAAAATAAAATATTAACTCGGTGACACAAGGAATGTTTCAGAATGAAGACAGTATACGACTGTCATTCTGACAAGAACTTTATACAATTGAGATAAAGTTTATGCTCCTTAGTTGTTGAGATCATTTTGAACATGTGTTCGTCCCGATATTTTGTACGCTGACTGTACTTTGACAGCCTTATAAAAAAATTACTACTTAGATACTTCTAAAACATAGTTAAAGAATACTTCCATTGTATGAAATTATATAAGATTAAAATAATACACAACTAACTTTTAATTACTGTGCTAAGGGACCCAAAGTAATTAAAACATTTAACAACTTTCTCTAAAAGTAATGAAAGAACTATTATAATAGCAATTACGTTTTATCACCAAAAGTTTTGAGCATTCGAATATTAATGAGATCGTTAAGAATTCATGCCGTTTTGATATTGAAACTTAAATAATTGGGAGTGACAAGAAAAGAAAAAATATACGTATAAATTGGATCATTTTTAAATTTTGTAATCATCAAGTTGCTATTAGGAAAGAAAATGCCGACACAATGAAAAACCCGGCCAAGTGAGTGTCGGCACAATGAAGGGTTCCGTAGTTAGAATGAATTTATTCCAAGAAAAACCTAACATATTATATAACATATAACATATGTTATAACATATATTATATAACATATTATATACAACATATTATATTTTAACCCTACTATGACGTCCTGCAAGGAATACGTCGAATTACAAGTAACCCTGTATCATGTCAATCTCTTCGTTAAATCTTAAGTTAATGAGCATATTTTTTTTAGGGCTCCATACCTCAAAAGGAAAAAACGGAACCCTCAAGGATCACTCGTGTGTCCGTCTGTTACAGCCAATTTGCTTTGAATCTAATGGACCGATTAAGTTGAAATTTGGTAGACATATGAATTTCTGTGACCCACACACAATTGTGTAACGTAAATAAATTATTTTCAAATATGGAATTCACTTTGGTGGGCAAATAAGTTTTGCAAACTGTACCGTTTGACGTATCAAATGAAAGGGCTTACTGTGAGGGTGTCAAATGTTGTGTTTTTTTATAATTTTTAACCGACTTCAAAAAGGAGGAGGTTCTCAATTCGTCGGAACCTTTTTTTTTTCTTTTTTTTTATGTATGTTCCCCAATTACTCGAAGATGGCTGGACCGATTTGGATTTTTTTTATTTTCTTCGAGAGTGTATACATCACAGTTGGTCCCATATAAAATTGATTAACTTTGCTTGGGCAGTTTTTGAGTTAGCTTCAATAATACGTATTTTTTCCCCACTTATATATGGATGATGTTCTAGTTTGTTTTGTAGATAGTGGTATTAGAATTTGTGTGGGGTAGGTACACAACTAAAAAGTGAAAAATAAAAACTTTTTTACAAAAATATACAACCGACTTCCAAAAACAACACTACAAAGTGAAAAATAACTTTAATTTCGGAAGTCGGTGGCAATAAACGAAAACACATTTAACTAGACACCGACTTCCAAAATTAAAAATATTTTACACTTTGTAGTGTTGTTTTTGGAAGTCGATTGTATAATTTTTAATAAAAAGTTTTTAAAATAAATTGTTTTAAAGTTATTTAAGAAAATTGATGGAAATTGACCTCCCTTATCACAGAAACTACTGAGCCTAAAATTTTGAATAAAATACACAAAATAGTTCTATAACTATAGATTACAGTAAAACTTTTAAGAAGTCTATAGTCTTAAAATAATATGGTAAATCTCTCAATATTGTGCGTACACATTACGTTTGCAGTTGAAATGTATGAGAGAACATGTTTTGAACTACAATGTTAGGTTTGTTCTTGGATTAAATTCATCCCAACTACGGAACCAGGGTCGTTGTGCGTGGTCCAACATGCACTTGGTCGGTTTTTTAAAGTAATCTTTGAGAAGATCGGATGTAAAAGCTTTCTGCAGTCTGATAATAGTAATTAATTCAAACAGCGATCACTAATATTTTTTCCCTAATTCTCGTCTCTTCTTATCTAAATAATATAAGATTATGAGCTTCTACAAAATTGGCAAAGTTCCAAAGTAAAGGATATCGATATATTATGTACTACTACTTTATAGAAACAGACTATTTGAAGGCACATTCGCGAGTTATAGTCTTGGTTTAAAGATCATAAATTTTGTTCAGCCACACAAATCATTTTTCAAGAATTCCTACAAAATTTTCCTTTTATATTTGTATAGTTTTAGTTACCGAGTTAACTAACGGTTTCTGTCGGTTAAAGATTAATGTACTTGATCCCGATTCCGGTACTAACCAACCATTAGTAATAAAAAACTAAAAGAAAGCAATGGAATAAAAGAGTTACTGCGATGAAGCGTTCGTTCAGCCACACCCTAGGCTTGCAGCGCCGGCGCCGATATCACACTGCGAACTTATCATATTTTTTATCAGCAAGAGCTCTTTGTGCTCTCATATAGCCTCAGGGCCTGTTTCACCACCTACGATTTAGTTCCTATTAACTTACTCGGCAGATAATTTCACACAAATTCTGTTCCATTTTTGAATTTATTCGGTGAGTAGTGGCTATTCGGACATCGAAAAATAGGCCCTAGGTCTTTATAGACCGTCGTCGTCGTCGGTCGTCTAGCCTTATGGCTAGACGTTAAAGTTAAATTAAAACCATCGCATCTTCACAGGAATTAATTGAACTATCTAACATTATACACACGTGAAACAAGTTTATAAGTAAAGAAACATGTTAATCTAAATGTTTATATTGAGTTTTTTTTTTTTTTTGTGGATGCGAAATCATTAAATGACTTCTCCCGCTCTGATCGGAGCGGGAGGGCGTGTCAGACTTTTACTGACTAAAACCCACCCGTGTTCCTTCAGTTGCCCGTGCCAGGGCCACGGTATCTCTTTCGAACAACCCGCGACCCCGGCGGCATCGGCCGTATTGGACCCCGTCACTGCTGACATCTCTTTGAGGCACGCGTGGAACACAACGCGCCGTCGACCCGGGCCTGGTCCTTACCGGACGGTGAGCTGCCCATTACTCGTTGTCCGCAAGCCCGCACCTACGGTGGCCGGGAATCGGCGATAAATTCCCGCCGCCCAGGGCGTCTCCTGCGGCGGCTAGGGGCGCGAGGGCGCGGCTGTTGCCTCTCCATCACGCGTTCCGCCTCCTCCTTCGCGAGCATTACTGCTTCACAGAAGGAGGTGACGGCCTCCCATGCACTCTCGCTCCGCACCATGGCCTGGACCAGGTTTGGACGCGAGAGGTCGCCGCCGCCAATCGCCTCCGTGAGAACACGGCGGTGCTCCGCCCAAGCCGGGCAGACCTCCACTGTATGCTCCACCGTGTCCTCCGGGCAATCCACACAATGGTGACACCCGGGCGTTTCCTCCCGCCTTATCCGAAACAGGACCTGCGTCAGGCGGAAGGTGAGGACGCCGTGGCGCCTCTCCAACCACTACTCAAAGAGGGGACTTGTGGCGTGCCCAGCGCTAGGTTGCGACAATTGCACTCTCCATGTCGCCATGAGATGTTTATATTTAGCATAACAAACAATCTCGTTAACGTTTTCAAGGACACTGAACGAGACACAACAGAAATTTTATTGTTATGACGGCTATGGCCGTTTAGTGTTCTTGTAAACGTTAAAAGATGTTTTTAAGTAGAAAGTTTATTGTGTTTTGAGAAGAGATAAGCAGTCTTCAGCTTTAGCTGTCAAAGTTATAATAAATGAACATAAAGCCGTCCGTCCACTACTACGTACGATAATGCATGGAGAAGTTTTCCACGTTAGCTGCGCGGTTCATTTGTTTGACAGTCACGCATCAGTGCATAGCGTGGCCGTGGGTCGCAGTGGATACTGCCACCAACATGTCATGCATTTCCAAAAGCTATGCTATATACACAATTTATGAATGAAAAGTTGACTTAAATATAAATAATCTGCCTAACCTTTTCCCAACTATGTTGGGGTCGGCTTCCAGTCTAACCGGATGCAGCTGAATACCAGTATTTTACATGGAGCGACTGCCTATCTGACCTCCACAACCCATTAACTGGGTAATACGATACCTATTGGTAAGACTGGTTGTCAGACTTTCGGGATTCTGACGACCCGTAACGACTGTCAAAGATCCACGTATGACAGCCGGGACCAACGGCTTGACGTGCTTTCGAAGGCACGGAAAAGTTGACTTAAATATAAAGAAATAATTATAATATTCTCTTTTCACATCTCTTTGACTTAATTCAGGCGCGTATCACACCTCCTCCACGAAACCTCATAATGTTCCGCTACTCTGCGGCGGAGGTGAGATATCCACCTGAATCTTTTAGACATTTTCTATACTTAATATTTGTTCAATGTGCAATTTTAACATTAACCTAATTAATTTTTGTCAATGTTATGACTAACAAACCAACCAAAGCCCTGAAAATATAATTCTACGCCGGAAACGGCAGAATATAATGAAGTTTTATAACTGTGTTACAACTCTGTAACAATGTTCTAATTTTTATTACACATGTTGTGTAGCTTTACCGTAGGCTGCTCAGGAGCGGCGTCATCAAAAGCTTTATCTATCGATTAGCGTCAAAAAGGCAAAAGTTTTGCGAAGTGTTCCTATTAGACTGGCTTATCATACAGCAAATAAAACAAGATTCTCTAAAGAACAGCCTATAAGCGCCTACAATGTCACGCGATACAAAATTTACAAGACTAAAGGGTAACTAGAGTTGTTATCTCGACTGCAGTTAAATTTAACTGCTGACTTTAACTATGCGGTTTATTAGCCGTTAATTGTGCACATAAGCTATGTTTGGCTTAGGTTTTTATAGTTATTAGTTGATTGAGTTTACTTAAAATTGTTAAAATGGAGGTGAAATATAAGTAGATTTAAAAAATTGTGATTTACTCACAATAAAGATTTCAAGTGGGTTTCAAAGCAAAAAACGATGACAGAAATATAGATGTCTCAACAAAATGAGCACAAGGATAAATAATTAAAACACTATTTATGGCTTTTATCCACCGTGGCCGTCACCAGGACGTCACCGAAAAACAAGATTATTCAAACCAAACGTAACGTCCCGGTGACGGCGATCGTTTGTTCACCGCAACCGAACTCGGCGATTCAGTATGTTATGATAGACAAATCAAAGGCTGGGCGAATGGCGCCAGTGTGACGGAAGTGTGTGAACAAGTTTAAACGTGATTTGTATTGCCGGAAAATAGCCCGTCACAATATCGGGCCGAGTACTATTAGCGGTCGCGTCCAACTACTCAAAACTTCGGATGATGAGACTTGGGTGATCTACGTGCGGTGGTCACGCGGCCATAGTAAATGTGTGTATCACTACTTCGGCGCCGTCATCTCGTTCTTGGTGAAGTCCCGGTGACGGCTGCGGTGGACAAACGCACTTAGAGCTATAAAAACACTATGCTCATGCAGCGAAGAACGTTTCTATTTCAACAAGTTATGAAAGTCTCTTTATCTAAAGCTACAATAAATAAAAGCCAAAATCATTCACACTCAAAACTCAACCGACAAAAAATAAAAAATCACTACGTACGCTCATACACATAACCTAATCTATTAAGCCTTTAATCTGGTATAATAGCAATACAAAGGCCACTGAGTCTGGCATGTCGAGCATTGACTGGCGCACAAGAGCAGCCATTTACTGGTGAAAGGCCGCTCGACCAACTTCGTTTGGCATGTTCAATAGAATCACTTCGGTGCTCTGGGCAACAAAAAATTTGGGTATATGAAACTGAAAATGCGTTTCAGATACCGTTAGAAACTTTAAATGATGGACTAGCGATCCTGTTTCGCATGGTTTTTACTTCTTGATAAAACATTGAGGTTTATACACACAACCCTTCTAAACACACATTTTAAAAATGATGGTGACACAACCAAACCACGTGGTCACACACACAGGCACATAAAGCGACTTCAATAAAATTTAAAATAATAAACACACTCACATACCCACCCACACACACACAACACAATACACGCCTTAGACTTGTAAACCGACATATTTCTCTGTGCTCAATCGCACTCCGACCCACAAGGTACAAGCCCTGCTTAGTTTGTGGGTCAACGGTCAAACCATGCATTGTTGTGATGTACAAAGTTAAATTTGTGTTTATGTAAGACTGTCATCACCTTCTTTTGCCAATAAAACTTTTTGTATTTTTGTATTTGTATTTAAAAATATTTATAGATGAAGGTTTGACGATTGATGTTAAAGGCTATTCAATAAAAATCTTAAATTAATTCGCTGGCATACTTGTAATGATTTGACTTGGCCAATTCCCGTTATTGCAACACCAGCGATAAATCAATGTCAAAAATTTTGGTAAATAGGAGGCATTTTTGACAGAATTTGTTAAGAAGGGGCATTAGAATGCGGTCGCTCTTAGAAATACAGGAATTGTCTTTAAGATTCCAGAAATCAGGGAGCAGTATGAAATCCATACTTTAAAAGTGTAAATGCGAAAGTATACTCTGTCCGTTACCTTTTCACACCTAAACCACTACACTTATCGTTATAAAAATTTGACAGATAGGAAGCCTTTTCATCCCAGATTGCAGACGAAGTCGCGAGCTGAGTAGTGCAAATTATGCAAGAATCATTGTATCGCCAATATGTGGGTATGTAGTACCAAAAACTTGCTATTTTCTTAGAAAAGTAAAATAAAATATAATTTATATTTTCCGAAGAATTAAAATGTGGTAAAAACAGCAGTTAATCGGAATGAATTATTGTTTCCGCACACCGAATTCGCTAGCAACGTAGATTTAAATCATACTAGTTGCAGCATTACTTGCCGCTGCTGTGAATAAATTCAGCAAAATAGCTAATAAATAACTTTTGTATTTGTATTCTAAAATTGTATTAAAGCTTATAATTTTACTTTGTAAAGTTTTCCGTTTTTAACCAACGAAAAAACAGGAGGAGGTTTTCGACACGTATATCTTTCTTTTTTTTTATGTATGACCACGCATAACTTTTTACAGAGTCGTCCGATATGAAAAAATTTTGTTTTATTCGAGAGGGTATGTAAAAAAAAAAAAAAAATACAAATGTTTATTTGCACCTTCAAAATTAACATAAAGAAACAGGTTTACACAAAATAGGCCAAAAGGTAGCTAAAATGATTACATATTGGAGTTGCTACTAATACCTAAGCTAAGATAACTTAATATCTTGTGTTATAGGTATCAGCGCCCATCCTCATTTGCATTCACATAATATTAAATAACATTAGAGCCATAAAGCTTAATATTACACTTGTAGTTTTAGAAAAGGAGCATTCTAGGTACAAAATAAACAAAAAAAAATTTTTGATTTGAAAGCCTAAAAAAAATAAAATAAAAATACCATGCAAGTGAAAAAAAAAAAAAATAATAATAATAAATTGTAATTGAGGTAAGTACATAACACTATAAGAAAGTTGGTTCCATATAAAATTGATTAACTTTGCTTGGGTAGTTTTTAAGTTAGCTTCAATAATAAGTATTTTTTCCCCAATTTTATATGGATGATGTTCTAGTTTGTTTTGCAGGTAGTGGTATTAGAATTTGTGTGGGGTAGGTACTACAACTAAAAAGTGAAAAATAAAAACTTTTTTACAAAAAAATACAACCGATTTCCAAAAACAACACTACAAAGTGAAAAATAACTTTTATTTCGGAAGTCGATGGCAAAAAACTAAAATACATTTAACCAGACACCAACTTCCGAAATTAAAGTTATTTTTCACTTTTTAGTGTTGTTTTTGGAAGTCGGTTGTATTTTTTTGTAAAAAGTTTTTCACTATATGTTTTAGACTATTTAAATATCGCGATAGTATCGATAGCGATAGAACAATTTTATGAAATAAAATTATCTACCATTACTTACCTACGCACACTCTTTAGGTAATTACTGATCTATAATTACTATCTATCTATCTGCGGAATGCGGGAATATTGTCATTTTCTGTATATTTTATCTATACCTATAGAATTAACTTTATATTTTATTTATTTTTTAATTGCATATTATTTATTATATGCTGCACCGGTCGACGTCATCGCGTCAACGCCGGCTATCGCTGAAAACCAGCGCTGGGGCTCCGTTTCGCATGGGGTCGCGGCATTATGCTGAGCGGTAGCCGTTTTGCGTAGATGTGACGCATATTTTCCCCAAAACTTGCTTTTTACATTGTTTATTTTATTTTTTTGTCCTTTGCGTCATGTTTACCGCAAATAAACGTATTTTCTTTCTTTCTTTCTTTCTTGATCTGAGGATAAGTGGTATCGTGGTACTCAGTAACTGTGTTGTGGAGGTCAGATAGGTAGCCATTCCGTTTAAAACGTATTCAGCAGCACTCCCGTCTAATCTGGAAGCCGACCCCAACACGGTTAGGAAAAGGCTATGCAGATTGATTGACTCTTTAGACAATTATGCGATATACCTAATTATGTTGATACCTAGAGACACACAAAAAAACGTTGTGATTCCTACAAAAAAGCAGCGTGCCGTTATTAATTCAAACGATGCAATTTTCTTAATGGTAAAGATCGGGGTCTCCGAAGAAATATTTCACTTGAAAATTGGACGTCCAATTTATTGTCAACTACCATTTCTCTCAGTACTGAACTTAAACAGAGGATTCAATTTCAAAAAAGCGGCCAAGTGCGAGTCGGACTCGCCCATGAAGGGTTCCGTAGCAGCAAGTAACATAATAGAAAAGTTGTAACTTTGATCGATGTTTTATTAATAGACCGATTTATGACGTATTAAAAAAAAAACTACTTACTAGATCTCGTTCAAACCAATTTTCGGTGGAAGTTTATATGGTATTGTACATCATATATGTTTTTTAGTTTTATCATTCTCATATTTTAGAAGTTACAGGGGGTGCACACATTTTACCACTTTTGAAGTGTCTCTCGCGCAAACTATTCAGTTTAGAAAAAAATTATATTATAAACCTCAATATAATTTTTGATGACCTATCCATGGATACCCCACAATTATGGGTTTGAGGAAAAAAATATTTGAGTTTCAGTTCTAACTACGGGGAACCCCCAAAATTGATTGTTTTTTTTTTTCTATTTTCGTGTGAAAATCTTAATGCGGTTCACAGAATACATCTACTTACCAAGTTTCAGACACACAGACAGACATGACGAATCCATAAGGGTTCCGTTTTTGCCATTTGGCTACGGAACCCTAAAAATGAAAAACTTTCAATAATACAAATAGGACTTTCGGATAGGTACAAATACCCGTACAAATGACAAACCCGAAACTTTTCAGTACAATGACATACATAAAGTTACTTAGGACATTATGTTCTGCAATCGACAAATGGAGCAAAGAGAGTTTATATAATAAACGAGAAATTACTTCAGAACTCTGAAATTAGTTTTGAGTTGTCGAAATTTTTCAACAAATTCGTATTTCTACGGCGAAATACAAACGCTCCATTGCAGTTTTAGTTTTGGACTAGTTAAAGGAAATATTCGTAAGCAAAACAAGCTTATCGCTATAATAAATGAATCAATGTTCGCTTACTGCTTGAATTCATTGTTTTTGTTTGTTTTCCTGCATCTCTGTGTTCTTTTTGCACCTGTGTTTCGACCAATAAGAGTAGAATGGGAGAAAAGACCACAATTTAACAAAAGAAATTGGTAGGGCCGTAGTCTGCTGCAAGTGATGATTATTACGTCCTACCTATAAGTTTATATAGATATAGTTTATTTAAATAAAAATACTCCGAGCCATAAAATTACAATAATATTTAGCATGTTCCCACTGCTGGATACAAGCGTCCTCTCAGTGAGAGGGAGTGGGCTGTAGTCTACCACGCGGGCCCAGTGCGGGTTGGTAGATGTCACGTCATATCTTCGAATTTTTGGTTCTAGGACATGCCGGTTTCCTCACGATGTTTTCCTTCACTGTTTTGAGAGTAATAATAATTTGCATGTAAATATAAATAAAACAAAAATTGTTCAATTTAAGACATATGGTCGTAAGCAAGAAAGACTTAACATTAATTATAACGGACAACCTCTATTAGAGACAGAGGAAACTACTTTTCTGGGAGTTGCATTGGATGGCTATTTTTCCTGGAAACCACGCGTAGAAAAAGTATGCAGCAAATTAAACAAATTCGTTTATGTTCTCTACACACTGCGAAAGACTTCGTCGCAGAGTACGATGTTGACTGCGTATCACGGCTGTGTTGCTTCGACTTTACAATACGGCCTAATACTATGGGGTAACTCAACAGACACAGGTAAAGCCTTTAGGGTACAGAAAAAATGTATTCGAGCCATTTGTGGCATTCCACCATGGGAATCTTGTAAACCATTGTTTCTTAAATTAAAACTCCTTACATTACCCAGTATGTATATTTTAGAATGTGCTAAATTTGTTCGACAGCACTTTGACCTATTTGAAAAGGCTCAAGATCGTTGCCCTCGAAAAGTAAGAGATCCAGATAGAATAGTTCTGCCTAGGGCACCAAGGACTTCTATGTATAAAAAGAACTGTTACCATATGTGTGGACTTATTTATAATAAACTACCAAAGAAATTTAAAGACATGCCTAATAATTTATTTTTTAAACAGTTGAAATTATGGCTACTGGAAAAACGATTTTACTCTATAAATTAATTTATAAATAATGTCAAATAATTTTTTTTTTTTTTAATTTAATGTGACGATAACTGATTTTTTTTTTTTTAGCATTAAACAACAAAATTGTAATGTTTTGCATGTCAAATATCTGACTTTGTATTAGGAACTCAACCACTGACTTTAAGACCAACACTGTACCAATACTTATTGCAAATAAAATGATTATGATTATGAGTAGTAGTGATGAATTTATTTACACAAAGTAAAGCCCCTGGCTGGGTTCGAATCCACTCGTAAGTCGGGGCCGTTATCACTGGGCCACCACTGCTCTCAATAAGAGTACTTACTAATTAATCACTTAATAAAAATATACAAAACAATACACTACACCGACTATTAGATACTCCTGTTTCAAAGATTTCAGGTATTGATGTCATTCAAAAGTAAGGTTAGGTTAGCAATGAAGCAAATGAAAATTTACCAATAATGTTGCCAATTAATCGCTTAAGTTGCGAATGCTTCGTTCGTCTTACTTGCGTTTCAAGCGAGTAGCGCTAGACGTGAGCTCGAACTGCTTACGTAGTTCGTCGAACTTCGTATGCAGCTTGGGCTTCGTCGGACTACTGTATGATGTATAGACTGTGCTACTAGTGAGCATGAGGTCCTGGGTTCGATTACTAGGTCGGGATAAGTGTTATTGGGTTTTTTCCATCAGGAATGGCTGAGTAGCAGCCTGGACTCTGGATTAGTGCCCGATTGATGTCAATAGACTCGCCCCCTATTGGACTGGAGAAATGTGGGTGTACTATATTTAAACCTCTGCTTAAGGCTTCGGAGATAACAAGCGTGATGTTATATTATACTATTAATCGCTTCATACCAATAAACAAAAAATTTTTTACAAAAAAATACAACCGACTTCCAAAAACAACACTATAACGTGAAATATAACTTTAATTTCGGAAGTCGGTGTCTGGTTAAATGTATTTTCGTTTATTGCCACCGACTTCCGAAATTAAAGTTATTTTTCACTTTATTGTGTTGTTTTTGGAAGTCGGTTGCATTTTTTTGTAAAAAGTTTTTATTTTTTACTTGGGGAAAAATACGTATTAATGAAGTTAACTCAAAAAGAACCCAAGCAAAGTTAATGAATTTTATATGGGACCAACTTTGATGTATACCCTCTCGAATAAAATAAAAAAAATTCAAATCGGACGACTCTGTAAAACGTTATGCGTGGTCATACATAAAAAAAAAAAAGTAAGTGTCGAATTGAGAACCTCCACCTTTTTTTTTCGTCGGTTAAAAACAAAACTCAACTACTAATTCGTATGGTTCAGACGTGCCGCACAAGCTCTTTGATCAGCAGCCAAACAAGAGCGTTAACAAATCGATACTGTGATGCATGTCGGCGACAGGATAAAGAGCTATAATTCATTGGAGGACGTGTTTGGTGCCAAAAACAGTCAAAGTCAAATGCAGAAATTAATCGGAGCTGTGTGGATCAGTAAGCGACTTAAATTAGTAGTCATAAACTAAGCAACAATAGGGATGGTGACAATTTTTTTTTATTCGTCATGAAGATTAGTAAAAAATATTGGACACGCATTTTTTATTTTTTTACGTAATCGTCAGTATAATGACATGACATGTGTTAAGTTGAGTATATGACGTGACGTCATGCCTAGTTAGATTTTATACATATAAGTGACGTAGCGAGCCTCCACTCCCCAAATTTAATGCAGTTATGTAAAATACTGGTACTCAGCTGCATCCGGTTAGAATGGAAGCCGATCCTAAGATAATTGGGAAAAGGTTAAGCAGATGATGATACGTATAAACCATCCGAAAAAATTCTCTAAAGAATCAAAATCCGTTGCGTAGTTTAGAAGAACAATGCAGTCACACAGACAAATACGAAAAGCGACTTTAATTTATATCATGTATAGATATAGATATGAATAGATGTGTCCTAATAAGCTCTTCAAAATATATCGTGTCTACAACATAAACTTTCACACACAAGACGATACATCGACCTATCGAGATAGGCAGTCATTCTAGATTCATTGATGTTATTTATATCTTGTGCGTGCTCGTAAACAATAGTCTGGGTCACGCTTATGTACATAAAACCAGGCTTCTCGGGTGTTATGTCTTTATTACTGTTAGTTTTGTTTTCTTTGAGATAAGGATTTTGAGGTGTACTTTTGACCTTGACATTATTATTTTTGTGTTTCAAAATCAATCTGCCTAGCCTTTTCCCACCTATGTTGAGGTCGGATTCCAGTATAAATGGATGCAGCTGAATACCAGTATTTTACATGGAGCGACTGCTGGTCTGACCTCCACAACCTAGTTACTAGGTAATACCATATCCCTTGGTAATACTGGTTATCAGACTTTCGGGCTTCTGACGACCCGTAGCGACTGTCAAAGATCCACGAATGATAGCTGACTGCCATTAAATATGTAGCAAAATTCTTTACCTACCTACATTTATACAGGCAAAAGTGATTTTTCAAAAATTGCTTCAGTCCCTTAGATACGCAAATACCGTCCCTTTGTGAAGAGACGTACATGTTTCATCATCATTATCCTTACAGGCATCTGAGCTGGATCATTACTCACGAAATGACGACCTAAGTGCCCTAATTTGTAAGATCTAGGTTCAGTCACCTTTGGCCTTATAGCTAGTTTAAATGTGAACTCATTGTTCTAGGAATTCACGGAGATAGTGATTTACAGGATATTTTGGCCCTGATTTATTTAAATAATTTTAGGTCTTGAATAATCTGTTACTTATGTTGTGATTAGTATCAAGTCTTGATTGATTTAACAGCGCTAGTTTTGGACAAACGATCCGTCTAAAATTTGGATACTATTTCTCAAAAACTATTTATTTTTAACCGACTTCAAAAACGGAGGTTCTGTATTCGACCCGTATGTATGTATGTATGTATAAACGTATGTATGTTTGTTTGTCCGCGAATTTCTCAAAAACTAATGAACCAATTTTCAATGATTCTTTCAATATCGTGATCTACATACTTTCGGGAAGGTTTTGGTATCTAATACATTATGTAATTATTCTTATGTACGAAGTTATATGCATAAATGTACTGTATCTCCGGCATTTCTAAGCCGATTTTGATGATTCTTCTTTTCTTTCTTCTTGTACTTAATCGTTTATTCAACTAAAAATGGAAAAATAAATTTACTTTAAAAATGTTAAAACCGACTTCAAAACCAAAAATGAATAAAATTACTTTCATAAAACACTTAACAGCTTCTGAAGTCGGTGTCTTCAATTCTTCAATGCACTTTAGCTTGACACCGACTTCAGAAGCTGTTAAGTGTTTTATGAAAGTTATTTTATTAGTTTTTGGTTTTGAAGTCGGTTTTTACTTTTTTATAAAGTAAATTTATTACTATACTTTACTATTCTGAAACTTTTCAGAAAAGTGGTGTAAATGTATTGTTTCTAATTCCAATTTTGTTCTAGTGACATAAAATTTCGAAAAGTTGCCCTCAAGAACGAGGTCCAAAGTAACCCTTACAACATTATACTTCCGTAGTTAATGATTTGAAATTGCCAAAACCGGTGATCGATGCTCATTTCATCCTGGATAAAAACTCAAACTCAAAGCAATTATCTTACTAATATTAAAAATGTGAAAGTTTGTGTAGATTTTATGGTAAGCTATTTCGTTGAAGCGATCAATAAAATGATAGAGGAGCTTGTGGCTAAGTAATAACAGCCGCACGGGTCGATCCATCAGGTTAAGTTACGCTTGCCGGGGTTGTCCGTGGATGGGTGACCAGATGGTCAAGACTCCTCCGTGCCTCGGAAAGCACGTTAAGCCACGGGTCCCGGCTCTCATTCGTGGATCTTTCACAGCCGTTACGAGTCGTCAGAAGCCCGAAAGTCTGACAACCAATCATACCAAGGGGTATCGTATTTCCCAGTTACTGGGTTGTGGAGGTCAGATAGACAGTCGCTCCATGCAAAATAATGGTATTCAGCTGCATCCGGTTAGACTGGAAGCCGACCCCAACATAGTGGGGAAAAGGCTAGGCAGATTGATTGATCAATAAAATGATACTAATTTTGGAAAATTGTCCTGTTATTTAGAGTTCTTAAGAGGGGCTCACAGGTAAGAAAAAACAGAACAACACGGGTTGTTCGATCAGGTTAAGCTACGCTTACAGCATTTGGTCCGTGGATGGCCGTCCATCTGAGACCCCCCCCCCGTGCCTCGGACAGCACGTTAATCCGTGGATCTTCGACAGTCGTTACGGGAAGAAGCCATAAATTCTGACAACCAGTCTTACCAAGGGGTATCGTATTACCCAGTAACTGAGTTGTGCAGGTCAGATAGACAGTCGCTCCATGTAAAATACTGGTATTCCGCTGCATCCGGTTAGACTGAAAGTCGACCCCATCATAGTTGGGAAAAGGCTAGGCTGATGGTTATGGCAGAGTTCATAACTTATTTTTTCTTCTCAGAGTAGTTAGTTAGGAAACACTGAACTCATCTAGTTTTTAAAACATAGTTTATTTTTGACATGTAAAAATTTTTGTTTGAATATAAATCAATATCATTTATTATTTTTTCTCTAGATATGTGTGTGAGTGTTTCGGGAAACTCTCCAATCACATAAGTCCTTTTTAGGTTACAAAATATTATTTGAGAGTTCACAAACTTTACATAAAAATTATAAAATCAATTTCTTCGTAGTTAGGTTTAATGTATCAGTGTCCATGTGTACCGAAGTTAGGTAAAGAAAAGGCGATGACAATAGTCGGTAACATCGGAGGCGCGGTGTCGTCATACGATCGGTCACTTTGTCGGTACGATCTGCTGAGCTTGCAGGTTGGCTTCATAACACTCTGTTTATTAACGTCTTTGTTTACTAATTAATGCATTCCATTTACCTTCACAATTTTTTACTTCGATATGTTTGCAGATTTTTTTTAGCCTTGAGCGAAATAAGGTTTGCCTCAATTTGCCAACTCACATAGAAACTAATTCTATGTATATTTTATTCAATTTGTTCTAACGTACTGTTTTATTTCTCAAGGGAAATTTCAAAAAGCCGCGGTTGTTTTATTGTCCTTTTTAATTTCACTTCAACTCTTGACTTATGTACAAAAACATTTTTGGAACGATTTTACTAACCCCGAATTTTGTATTTTATGTACATTGTGTTTTGGTTTGAGAATACCCCAACAAGGGCCATTTTTTTATGTTCAGCAAGAAATTGTAACATTGATAAAATTAAAGTAAATAAAATGAAAAGAACTAAGTAATTTGATAATTTAATTTCTTATAGAATAGGGATGTTGCCTGCGCAAAAAAAAAGAAATTCTATTTAATCCGCCAGTCAGATAATAAAAAAAAATATTAGACACGTATTTTTTGTTGTAACATAATAATAAAAAACTACTTAGATAAAACGCAGTAAAGTTGGGGAGTGGGGGCTCGCTACATTACAGCGCAATATAAAATCGAGCAAGGTGTGACGTCATGCCACATTTTAACTCTATGTATCGCCGTAATCTTGTGATTAGATTACATGAAAAAGAAAAAATACGGGTCAAATATTTTTGAATACATCATCCACTAGATGGACAAAAAAAAATATTTGAGTCATCATAGGTGCTCGTGGCTAAGTAATAACAGCTGCACGGGTCGATCTATCAGGTTAAGCTACGCTTGCCGTGGTTGGTCCGTGGATGGGTGACCATCTTTACATACCGAGATTCCTCCGTGCCTCGGAAAGCACGTTAAGCCGTTGGTCACGGCTGTCATTCGTGGATCTTTGACAGTCGTTACTGGTCGTCAGAAGCCCGTAAGTCTGACAACCAGCCTTACCAAGGGGTATCGTATTACCCAGTTACCGGGTTGTGGAGGTCTGATAGGCAGTGGCTCCATGTAAAATACTAGTATTCAGCTGCATCCGGTTAGACTGGAAGCCGACCCCAACATAGTTGGGAAAAGGCTAGGCAGATTAATCCCTAATATTATCATCTAATTTACGAGTACATTAACTTTTTTGCAAAATCAATGTCCAATCATTTTGTTACGTATCATGAATGCGGGTTTAAACATTTTAGTGTTTAACACTGTTCATCAGGAAGAAAAATACGCATGAGAGAATTTATATTATTTAAGATTTTATTAATTAAATTGATTTTTTTTTTAAATTTTGTTTTTTTTTTTTTTATAGTAAACATTGGCTTAATCTTGTTTGTGAATGTACATTACGTAAATTTAAGTTGCGGAAGAGCGGAATGTCCTAACACAGGCATTTATTTGCTTAAAAGGACATTTCTATCACTAGCTATGTAGTACATACCATGTTAAAGAAAATAAACTATTTGTATTTGTATTAAACTTGGTTCAAATATTTGACTCTTTTTGCTGTAGCTAGTAGAGTAACAAGCGGAAAATTTTCGATTTGACGATGAAGTGTAGAAACGTAGGTGTACGGCGCAGCGTAGACCGAGCAGTCTACGGCGTAGCATCTCGGACTTTACGGCGTAGTACTGAGACGTCTTCGTGCTTACGCTGAAATAACAAAACTTATCACACTAATATTATAAAGGCGAAAGTTTGTGAGTGTTTGTGTTTGTATGTTTGTTACTTCTTCACGCTCAAATGGCTGAACTTATTGTGATAAAATTTAGTATGGAGGTACCTGACACCCTGTATTTACACATAGGCTCCTATTTATCTCGATATTCTTATGGGTACGAGACTTACGTGGGTAAAACCGCGGGGCGCTGCTAGATTACGACTAAATAGGTCTCTCTCTCGTCAAAGCGTCAAGCGACATCGTGGCAGGCCCAGAAAAAGGTGGTGGGATGAACTGGACTCCTTTGTTGGAGACTGATCCTTAGTAGCCCTGGACAGAGAAAACTGGAAGGAGAATAGAAAGGCAGGTCTTTGCCCTGAAATGGAATACTAGCTTGTAATAAAAATTATTTATTATCATTTTCATACATAATTAAGGAATTTTTTTCAAAGGCATATAAATCCTACTCAATCTGCCTAGCCTTTTTCCAAAGGGGTCGGCTTCCAGTCTAACCGGATGCAGCTAAATACCAGTATTTTACATGGAGCGACTGCCGATCTGACCTCCTCAACCCATTAACTGGGTAATACGATACCCCTTGGTAAGACTGGTTGTCAGACTTTCGGGCTTCTGACAACCCGTAACAACTGTCAAAGATCCACGAATGACAGCCGAGACCAACGGCTTAACGTGCGTTCCGAGACACGGAGGAATCTCGGTATGTAAAGATGGTCACCCGTCTACGGACCGACTCCGGCAAGCGTAGCTTAACCTGATGGATCGACCCGTGCGGCTATTATTACTTAGCCACGAGTCCCTCCCTATAAATCCTACTAATATTATAAATGTAAAAGTTTGTGAAGATCTTTGGATGTTTGTTACTCAATCACGCAAAAACGGCTGAACGGATTTAGATGAAATTTGGCACCCAGATTGTTCATAATCTGGATTAACATATGGGGTATTTTTTATCTCGGTAGTAGGTTCCCGTGGGATAATTTCCGACGTCCACGCGGGCAAAGCCGCGGGCTACGGCTAGTAATGTTTTAACTTGCTTAATTTTGTCAAGTAAGTACTACATACTACAGTAAACAGACAGGGCTGACCTTTGTTCAGAAGGGTTCAGCATAGGCCAAGCATTCATACGTCACCTAGTATCTTTAGCAGTGAACACAATTGTTTTACTGTCGATCATTTATATTATGTAAAGGATCATTATTTATTTAGATGCCGTAAGGAATATAAATAGAAAGGGATAAAAACAATTCACGAATTTAACACTTCAGAGCACAGAAAATCCAACATTTAAATTCAGACATTCCAATTTACTAAAACGCAGCAAATCGTCGGTATTTTAGCAACAACGCTTATCTATAGGGGCGTCACACACTGAAATAAAATATGTAATGCATTTCGTACCGCCACACGTTGTAATTGAAAGTTGTCGCAAGTTATATGCTTCTAGCGAGCATTGCATTTTTTTTCGATATTTTCTGGTTTCTGATTTGAAAATTTGAAGGTGAGGACTTTTCAAACTTGTTTAGCATTAATTAAGGTGAAACAGTTCGACATAGGTCTCCCACAAGCATCGGCAGATTCTCATGACCTGAACCAGGTCAACGTTCCACCCAGGTACGTTGTCGCCATAGAATATTTAGATTAGAATACTCTTTATTTTCTTTTTTTATTCTCTTTACACCATATATTTTGCAGATATATATTATGTCAAAAAATTACATAATTAAATGAAATGAAATTAATTGTTCTGTAAATAGGATATCGGAATCACCTTTACACGTCATATTAAAAAAAATATATTTAAAAAATAAGCTAGATGAAGTTGACATTTCCTATCTGACTACTCTGAGAAGAAATGGTGAAACAAATTCAGGGGTCAATGTCTCTTTTAAAGTCCAGACATAATCTTGGTCAGATCATGTGAAGACCATGTAGATCCATGTCTGAAATGGTCTTTTGAGGAAAGAACCATACAAATTTGAGTGGACCTGTCCAGTCAGTGCAAACATTTGTCAATAATCGTGTGGCTCAACTCAGGATTTAAGGAGCTCAACAACTCGACGAACAATACCAAAGAAAGGACATTTGGATAGGTCACATAATGTACTCAAAATACCAGACCATCAATAAAAATAAAACAGAAAAAAAACATTCACAATAATTAAATCAATAAACATAATACTTTAAAGCAACTGTTAGTCATTTTGTATAATATATAATGACGATTTCATAGGGAGACACAGTGGGCGATCCTATCGCTAAAAGTGATGTTTTAAAGACAACCTTTCGATTGATTAAAGAAAGAAGAAGAGACCGTACTGCATGGAATGTTTCGCCCCCCAGTCATACGTGCTGAGAGCAATATACACGCTTACTACCACTTACCTGAGATGATCAGCTGTTCGTGTGATAGGCAGAAATTTGAAAAGCGATAAATAATTACAGCCAATCTAGAATACTGCAACTACTCAAAATTTAAGACTTGATCGTTTTAATAAAGTTTATAAGTACACAATCATACTAGCAATTTCCGCTTATAACTTACACAGCACAAAAGGAAAGTGGCCATAAAACACGGTGGCTGTTTTGGATTTATACCGTCGGAGTAGTCCCGGTTTATGTCCCACGTAATGTGGTCACTTGAGCGCAGGATTAGCTGCGTTTACCAACGGTCTTTGGTTTAAGAATTGTGGTGCTAAAGGCATTTGTAGTGTAAGACGAAATTAGAATAGAGTAAGACAGGAGGAGTTGACTTTGTAAATTCGTAATTTAGCACTTTTGTTGCAGGAAAAAGCTAATATTAGCCTTTATTTTTGTAATGTACCCAATAAAATATTGTTGTGCGAACTACATTGTTGTTTGATTCTGCAATGGCGACGAGGATGGCGAACTTTGTAAATATATAAATAATAAAATAAATAAAATAAAAATAATAACTTAACTAATCATAATATTATTTGATTTTCACCATTGAAAATGAAAAACAAAAATAAAAAAGTTGAGAGGTGCTAAGGGACACCCGGATGGAACGAAGTTCCTTTCGATTAATTAGTGAAGGAATTATTTTCTATAAGAGAGAGAGAGAGAGAGAGAGAGAGAGAGAGAGAGAGAGACAGACAGAGAAACATGCGCACGTCGCACAGCTTACAATAGCTTACTATAGCAAAAAGTGACGTTACAACTTTTCGTGAGAATTTTTTCCGTCTAGCCCCCTTTCACAACGCGCGATAAGGAACTTCGTTCCAATAAATAAATTGTAGGGTTGTCGGTGGTGGATCCTGACAAAAACCCAGATAAACGAGAGCCTAATGCAGCAGATAACACAACAATTTATGAAACACAATTTGAGACAGACACTGCATTATGTTCAAGTACCAGAATAGTTGATTTGTGAATGCATTTGCAACACAACTACCCAAATTAGCATGTACAATGTACATGGCTGCTAGCGAATCGGCTTACTACTGCGGCTTTGCATGTTTGAATGCAACACGTCATATTGTTTTACTTTAAAGTTGGTAATGGAATTTGAAAGCCCTACTGGTTGTTATTTGATGGATAAGCATAAAGCTATAGTCAAACTGAGGCGTACCTATCTTGCGAAATTCGCTCGCACCGATTGTGTCCACGAACTTGTATGGAACTGTTCAAACTTTCGCGAGTAGTCGCGTGACTATTACATAACATTGATATTTACACGTTGACCAAGTTTGCGCTAAAACAGAATAAAGAATAGTACTAACGGCTGAAAGCAAAGCTAACTAATTGGTTGCAGAATTTGTCTTACGGCGATACAGAGGATATTCTAGCGGTCGCCTCATGATTACCCGAGGAAGGTATTCGTGGGGTGATCGTTGGAGTGTCCACTGTGTGTTGGAATATCTTCTGTAATATGTGGTAGGCCATGTATTCTTTAAATTTTTCATTTTTCTTTATATTTAAATATTTGCATAGAATATTGTTAGATGTTCACAAATATAAAATCATAGTAATTACTGAACCTGATTGCATTTAGTTGTAATTTTCAATGTTTCAGAGGAACTTTGGCTCCTGAGATACAAGTATCTTTTTACTGAGTTCAAGAGTCAGCTGTTCAACCTGATTTTGACTACCACTCTTGTATTACCATGTCTAGTGTATCTGTTCATTTCTTCTTGTACAATAAACTTATTATTTATTTTTATTTAACATTAAAACAATCGTCGCATCCCCTGTCTCACGCAGGTTTTGCCACAATTTGAGCACTTCTTAATTCAAAACTTACGCAATATTAAAAACAAAAAATACAATATGGCGGACTGGTTAAATCTTAAGCATGGCGTTTTTATCGCGCACAAAATTACAAAAGCAATTTAAAGCAAAAATACATCTGGAAATCAATTCTACGAATGTAAGTAACAAAGCGATTTAAAATACGAAAGTAATCCTACCTAATCCACCCAGAAAACAGCGTAAACTAAACCATATCTAAACACTTCAACTGTAATTGCACCAGCATAAATCCCACTGCAAAATTCGCACCAACTAAATCACACGTGCTCTCAAAATTCACCCCGGCGTCTAAAGTCGAGCTCGCCATCTGTCCGGATTTAACCATCCGGGTCCGTACTGTCCGACTTTCAAAGCGCCCGGGATTTGGAAATGCGTTAGTAATAAAAATGGAAAGCGTGACTGAATGGTGAATTGGAAGGAAAGTTGTGGATACGTATAATATTTTCGGGAAAAACCACAGGCATAGGACTATTTAGTGGTATAGCAATAATAAGATAATGTTGTATGGTTGCCTGGAAGAGATTGCAGAAAGCGATAAGGCCGCCCATTGTATATTTTGTAGTGTTTGTGTCTTTTTTTGTTATGTATTTTTGTGGTGTACAATAAAGTATATATAAATAAATATAAATAAATAAATGTTTTTAGGGCGTTTGAAATGAGTTTAGTTTTAAATGTCTTGCATGTCACATTTTAATTTGAGTGAATTAAAATTATACACAAATTAGCTGCGACCCGCGGTTTCACTCGCGTAGACCAGGATAAAAAGTAGCCTATGTGTTACTACAGGGCATAAGCCAACCAAATTTTACCAAATTTTATCCAAATCGGTCCAGCCGTTTGAGCATTAAGAAGTAACAAACATACAAACACACACACACACACACACACACTCACAAACTTTCGCCGTTATAATATTAGTGTGATAGTGTGATCGCATTAAAACGCATATACATAATTATCTATCATCACTCTTCTGCTCTTATCATAATTAATTTGTGGTCGGCGCAACATATCTTTTTCTTCCATACTTCTCTATTAGTCGTCATCTCGGTAGTCACTCCCTTTCTAGCCATATCATCTTTCACACAGTCCATCCATCGTTTCTTTGGTCTTCCCCTATTCGTACAGGGGTATAGCTATCTACATTCATACTCAAAACTTTCATACTAAAGTAATTTAGTTTGTAGAAACGGACATAGGGTACCTTTCATCCCGAAAAAAAGTACTGTTCCTGAGGAAAACAACAATAACGTTCTTATGATAATGGATGGCGCCACGTGTCTGTCGAATTATGATTGAACTATATTATAACAAGCAGGGTGCAACCCGAACTTATTGTTTAAATCTAAATTAAAGTGAGCGAAGCCGTGGGCAAAAGGTAGTACAATTATAAAATAAAGTCGCTTTTCGTGTCTGTCCGTGTGACTACGTTGTTCTTTTAAACTAGAAGCGGATTTTAATGCGATTAGAGAATTTATTCCGGATAATACAGTAATACTAAGCTTAGATTATAATAAGCACTGACGCGCCCTGCTCCCGCGCGTGACGAATATGAGACTTTGTCGGCGCGCGACGGGGCGCCTAGGCACTTATACACGGCTTGTACACAAAAAAATTTGTATCAATGGACATTCAACAAAGACTGTGTCCTTAAGTGGATAGACTAGGCTAGATTACGCCTCGCCTTTTCCCAACTATGTTAGGGTCGGCTTCCAGTCTAACCAGATGCAGCTGAATACAAGTATAGTATTCGTCCTTAGTTGTCAATCCCATAATCATACAACGTCGTAAAGGCTTGGTGAGAGTTGAAATACTAGAGAGAAAATCACCTACGTTTGTATGAGGCGTCTATCTACAATTAAGTAATAAATGCCCGACTAATTAATACTCAAATTATTATTTTCCTAGTCGCCTACACTATTAACTTGTACTAGGCATCCATAAAGTTTACGAAATAACTGAACTATTCAATATTTCATCCCTAAAAAAACAAGAAAAAAGTTTACCAAACAAAGTCCTAATTTAACTTTTTTTTTCCTTTTATGCTTCTAATTGAACTTAACTTACAGTACAACTATTTTCTTAATGTCACTCGGCAAACTTCGTGTGTCGTCAGTCGTCGGATTTCTATCAGTTGCCCTTTGCACTTGGTGCAGACCGGATGCTCTCAATCAACTTGGAAGTGGATTGAATAATGATTGATTTATTTCTATTATGTACCAAGATAACAGCATTTAATAGGAGCTCTTATTATCTGAATGTCCAAGGTCATATCCGAGTTATAAAAGAATTCAGCTATCAAAAGAGTTCATTAACCCGTTACTCGTTTATTGTAAGGTTTTCGTTTAATTAGACTTTTCTTCTCAGAATTCATTACAACAGTTCATTGACTTTGGTAACGTCGACAATGCTCTACTTAATGTTACTTCTAAATTCTTTCATTCATTCATTTACTGACGCACAGCTTAAATAGCGGGATCTGAAAGTATGTTTTGCACAAGAGTTATTTTTTTTATCAAAGATCAGTACCACACAACTTAGATTTATGCGGCTTCAAAATCACCAATCTGTATTACTGTTTTAGGCGAAAATGATCTTTATGCAAACGCAATAACTTGTAAAGTCATAGAACCAAATTCATTCGTAAAATTAAAATGAATGAATGCATCAAATATATGCTACATCTAAGTTGTGACGTACTGTACTAAGGAATGATTTTTGAAAATACATCGCCTAAGGGTCAGTTTACTTCGCCCGGGTGTCACCATTGTGTGGGTCGCCAGGAGGACAAGGTAGAGCATACAGTGGAGGTCTGTCCGGCTTTGGCGGAACACCGCACACTCGAGGAGGCTATCGGAGGAGGCTATCGGCGGCGGCGATCTCTCGCGTCCAAACCTGGTCCAGGCCATGGTACGTAGCGAGAGTGCATGGGAGGCCGTCACCTCCTTCTGCGAAGCAGTTATGCTCGCGAAGGAGGAGGCGGAACGCGTGAGGGAGAGGCAACAGTCCCGGCCTCGCGCCCCTAGCCGCAGCAGGAGACGCCCTGGGCGGCGGGAATCTATTGCCGATTCCCGGCCACCGTAGGCGCGGGCTTGCGGACGACGAGCAATGGGTAGCTCGCCATCCGGTAAGGACCAGGCCCGGATCGAAGGCGCGTTGTGTTCCACGCGCGCCTCAAAGAGATGTCAGCAGTGACGGGGTCCAATAGGGTCGATGCCGCCGGGGTCGCGGGTTGTTTGAAAGAGATACCGTGGCTCTGGCACGGGTAACTGAAGGAACACGGGTGGGTTTTAGTCAGTAAAAGTCTGACACGCCCTCCCGCTCCGCCCAGAGCGGGAGAAGTCATTTGACGATTTCCCATCCACAAAAAAAGGGGTAAATTAGTTACTTGGCAAATTTAATAATTCTAGGTCAACGGGAAGTACCCTGTAGGTTTTGATTTACTTGCGAGTATCAAAATATGTTGCTAAATGCCCATATTTTTTTATTGCGTTAACTTAAAAGCTTGATTTTTTAGAGTTCCAAGAAACCGTAGACTTACGTATTTGATATTAATTTCAACTTGATATCTTTACACGTTCCTGAGAAAAAGGGTGTTGACATATTGACAGACAGACGGACAACGAAGTGATCCTATAAGTGTTTCGTTTTTCCTTTTGAGGTACGGAACCCTAAAAATAAAATTCCAAAAAGGTCAAATTCCAATTTTATTATTAGAACAATGAACTATAACAAAAAGTTGCTTTCTTAGCCTGAACAATAGTTGTGGGCTTGATGTGATGATTAGACTACGTAAATAATGACCTAGAAATTGTGTAATTATTTTAAGTTTCGAGAACTTATCATTATTTGAACGCTGAATAAATCTTCATAATTACAATTAAGTTTATACTAGAAACTAAACTATTGAAAGAGGTTATCTATAAGTTATAAATTAAATAACATCCCTCTAGAATTTCAGCATCAAAATTAAAGAAAACAAACTCTTATTTTTTTCCGACACCAACTTATCTTATCCAGGATTAACGATGTAACAATTTAATACAAGTAGCTACACAGTAAATTACATAAACTAATTTAGTTCTAACAAACAAACTCACTTTATTCCACGATGTACTGTAAGTGTTAATATCTGCACAAATTGTACCTTGAAAAGTGTTTCGCTTTCTCTTGTTAATCTCTTTGAAAATAGACAGTGCTAGCAAAAATGTCGAGCATTATTCTACTAAACATTCTAATCTAACGTTCAAAATCTCTATTGTGACAGTTTCTAACGCTAGCCACCAAAAACTCCAATCTTTTTTATGCCTTAATATACGTAAGTGATGCTCCACGCAACTGGCGCGGCGGCGCGGCGGCGTGACGTGCGTGTATGATCAGATGTATGAACATAAACGAAGCAAAAAAGTATGTAAGGATGGTAGCAGTTGGCGTAGTGTAGTTTCTGCTTATCCCCACGAGAAGAAGGGGTGAGTTTATGTATGTATATGTCACCGTATAATTATGAACTTCGCTAGTTTAGAATCAAAATTGTGAACTGCAACAAACCATTTACAATTTAACGCATTACTTTTCCATAGTTTATAATCTATCCCCATGAATTTGTCGGTTTCCCATGAATCCGACAAATTGTGAACTGATATCAAACTTGCTTGCGACATAACGCATCTTGCGCTAATACTAAAAAGTTTGCCTTGTTGCGAGCAACTTGGAAGTAGCGCTCGCTGGCCGCAGCCGCGAAACCACTCGCTTCGCTCACTCGCCTCGTGCGTGACAGCCACACTTGTATGTAGTTATGTGTAGGTTAAGATATAATAAACAAATGTAAAATCAAGATTAGCAGTAGTAATTTGTAGCATGCTCTTTAGTCTGATTAAATAGTTCGTGGTGTAAAGACATTCCGTTTTATTTACTTTAGACCCCTTCAGTCACGCGCGGTTGGTCACAGTTCTAGCCTAACCTAATCCATTTCACCCAGTTAAAATTTTTTCGACAGTTTATAATCTAACGGAAATAATACCGTTGAAATATAAACTAACGGTTCTCACAGTCTTACGGTGAAATACAAATAGTAATATAAAACAATTAAATCTCATGCGCCTGTAATTTTACTATGTTCAAATAGAAAATATCCGAACATCGGCTCCAAAAATGGCAGTAGTAGCCTTGTTTTTCGGACGATCTTTAACAAAAAAGAAAATTGTTGAAGGTCTACAATACTCTCAAAATTATAGCCAGACATCAATAACATTGCATCCAACAATTATTATCGTGGCTAAGTAGTAACAGCCGCACGGGTCGATCCATCAGTTGGTCAGTGGATGGGTGACCATCTTTACATACCGAGACTCCTCCGTGCCTCGGAAAGCACGAAGCCGTTGGTCCCGGCTGTCATTCGTGGATCTTTGACAGTCGTTACGGGTCGTCAGAAGCCCGAAAGTCTGACAACCAGTCTTACCAAGGGGTATCGTGTTACCCAGTAACTGGGTTATGGAGGTCAGATAGGCAGTCACTCTATGTAAAATACTGGTATTCAGCTGCATCCGGTTAGACTGGAAGCCGACCCCAAGATAGTTGGGAAAAGGCTAGGCAGATTGATTGAGTTATTTATACTGCCAACAAATCCCTCAAGCTGTTCGCCCGTATGTCACACAAATAAGCCTGATACATTGCATCTCGTCTCTGAGCGTCATTTTTTATGTCTTAATCTCGCACTGTTATTACTCTTAGTTTGTGTTTATCCCCACATTTATACAGGGATGAAGTTCTCTATCCTTTGCGTTTGTATTTATGGATAATAATGAGGTATGGCTTAACTCATTAATGTGTTCGGGGTGATAATTAGCAAGTGTCTCATTAACAATTTATTGATTAGGATCTCCAACAAAAGATATACACAATACTCGTACATGACACATAAATAAAGTGCAACATCAGTTATTGAGTAGGTGTACTCCTTCACTTATAGGAAACCACAGCAAGCACAATAAGTTAACAACAGACTAAGGGCCTGTGTTACCACCTACGAGTAAGTTCCTAAATCGTGAAATAGGCCCGAAGCTAAAAAAGTTAAAATACACACACCGGCAAAATTAGAGGAACACAAAAAAAAGGTGCCTTTTTTTAAACACTTGTGGATATTTCGACAAGTGGTTCTGTTATTTGAATGATTACCCTTTTTTCATACAAAATTAAGGGCATTTTGGCCAGTTTTCAACCTTCTAACATAAATTATACCCCCTTAAGCGTTTATTTACAATTTACGCTTCGAAGTGCTTTTGATAAGAAAGTTGGTTTATGCAGTCAATGGTGGCCCTAGATCAGTTTGTTTGTTTTGTTTGGAGAGTTAACATTGTATTGCATACAGAATGAGTGATTTGCCAGCAACAGAAGTCGCCAGGGCTGTGACAATGATTGAGGAAGGTCACACCTACCGTTCAGTCAGTCGAACGTTGGGTGTATCAGTATCCGTGATCCACCGTAATGTGCGACGATACAGACAGACAGGATCTTACGTGCGCAGGCGAGGCCAAGGCAAAAAACGTGCAACCAGTGCCGTAGACGACCGTTTTATAAAGGTGCAAACTTTGAGAAATCGTCGTCAAACGGCTGTTCAGACCCGAAATCTTTTGGAAGAAGTGCGTAACGTACGTGTTAGTGAACGAACAGTGAGGAGAAGGTTAAATGAGGTTGGCTTGAAGTCATACGTGCCAGCAAAAGCGCCTAAACTTGAGGTGAGCCATCGAGTAGCAAGATTAGCGTTCGCTCGTCAGCATCAAAATTGGTCCAATGAGTGGAGTCGAGTATTATTCTCTGACGAAAGCCGTTTTTGTGTAAATTTCATCGACGGAAGGGAGAAGATGTGGAGATATCGAGGAGAACGTTACTGTCAAGCAAATTTTTCGGAAACAACGTCTTACGGTGGAGGGTCTGTTATGGTGTGGGGTGGTATAAGTTTGACGGCGCGCACCGCTCTGGTCATCATCGATGGCGGTTCTCTGACTGCACACAGATACATAACTGAGATCCTAGAGCCCCATGTTATGCCTTTTGCACCATTCATAGGATCAGATTTTGTGTTTATGCACGATAACGCACGGCCCCACACTGCGCACATAGTGTGTGATTACCTTAATGAGATCGGTATAACCCAGATGGACTGGCCAGCACGATCGCCCGACATGAATCCAATAGAACATGTCTGGGACATGATTGGACGAAGGGTCCGGGCAAGAAATCCAGTCCCTAGAAATGTTGAAGAGCTGAAATTGGCGCTGGTTGAAGAATGGGACACTTTGCCTCAGGAAATGATTGAAGGTGTCATCAGGAGCATGGGTAGACGTATCCAAGCCCTTATAAGGGCACGAGGAGGCAACACGCGCTATTAATGCTTTTTATTTTACTTTTTTCTTTTCATTTTGCTCTGTCTTTAAGCATTACCTACAAAACATCAACATTTTTCACTTAAGACTACTTTTATTGTTTCTTTTTGAATAAATCCTAATAAACCCTAATTTTTCTTTTTTTTCTTACATAAAATAAACAAACAAAGCCAAATGAAGCGAAAACAATAATTAAAAGACATTAAATCTCAAAAACCAATGTATTTTTTTTGTGTTCCTCTAATTTTGCCGGTGTGTGTATTAACAGTAGGTATAATTTATAAAAATTAAAAAAAATAAAGGGCATTATAAAAAAAGAAGATATAGAGATATAAATAGAGATGATAAAATTAAATTAAATCTAGGTTGACAGATTTAGGGTTATTTTCATTTTCACCAAACACTGCACTTTGCATACTTTAAAGCCCGCTTGCATCACTTATCATTAAATACGTTTAGTGCTAAACATGTGCAAACAGCCATGTGCCAAATTTCATTCAAATCCGTTTAGCCGTTTTAGCGTGAAAGCGTAACAAATAAACAAACAAACTCACGTTCGCATTTTAAAATATTAGCTATGATGGCGGAACCATTCTTCTAGGAAAATGTAGCGTAAGACCGTTAAATTTATAATCCTCAATTATTGTGTAGACAATTCCATATTTGAATTTTGAAAACCCAGTTCTAATCAAGCTTGCAATATTTGATACAATGTTATTCCGCCAAACATGACTTCCATTAACTATAGTTAATGATAGCCCGTCTGCATTCTCCGTAGTTTCTAGTTAAGTTATGTATATAGACTAGATAGCTATGTACATTATATGGACCTTGTTAACGTTGCATCTGATATAGATTGGCTGTAATGGATTCAGGATATTGAGGGAATCCATATTTAGGTGAACAGCACGCGTAGCATGACTACTAACATTTTCTACCAGTCAACCTTAGGGTGATGCAGAGACAAAACATGGTAGGTGCAACATTTATTATTATTTATTTATACAATCTAACAACAACAACAACCTAAGGGTATCTACATCATAAGGGATAGATAGCTCGAAAAAGAATAAATAAATACATACCCACTGAAACGACCATTGCACGAAAGTGAGCCCGAACGAAAACCC
This sequence comes from Cosmia pyralina, assembly GCA_946251885.1. Classification (NCBI taxonomy): domain Eukaryota; kingdom Metazoa; phylum Arthropoda; class Insecta; order Lepidoptera; family Noctuidae; genus Cosmia; species Cosmia pyralina. Next base: position 2,381,237 of record OX276345.1, read on the forward strand.
AGGATTGGCTAAAAGCACGAAAGTGAGCCCGAACGAAAACCCAGGATTGTCCGAGTGCACGAAAGTGAGCCTGAACGAACAATGACAGCGCGCGCGTTACTTTTTTATTTTTTGTAATTTTGTGTGTGGATCCACCCTGTGCGTTCTAGATTCTTTGGAAAGGTGGTTAGGTATAGTATATTTTTGCCAAAAGCCGTGAGGTTGTTTCGGCATTACGAACAAAGTTGTCTGTGGTTGAAAATCAGTTTGCGGAACGAGAGGCGCGCGCGGGGGGCGTTTGTTTACCGAGATTATCATTCACATACACACACTCACACCATCATTCTACCTCTCCTTACACATTACACACGCAACACACACACACACACTACACACACGCTCACTATACAATTTTTTTTAATAATTTACTATTGTTAATAGATTAAATTCGGGGTGAGAGCCTGGTGATCTGTCACACAGGGTATCATAGTATGGACGCCAGTTTCTCACAAAGGATCATATTTTAGGTTTTGTAACAACGTTATTATTCTTGTCTCTATTTATAAAATAAAACTAAGTGTACCTTTGTGATGAGAGAAATAAAATAAAGATTTATTATTTATTTATTTATTATTGTTCGTATTTCAAAATTTTGGAAGAACAAAGGTAAATATTATGATGTAATTTGACTATTTGACACATAAACAATATTTTAGGCAAAAAAAAATCTCTTTAGATTTTGAAATAATATTTTAATTGTTTTTTATTGGTGGCAAACTGTATTTTTTTTTATTGAAAAAAAACTAAGTCATCTATTGGTCTAAATCAAAATTCGTAATCTAGCCTAGTCTATCCACTTTAGGAAACAGTCATTCGTTGAATGTCCATTGATATAAATTTCTTGTGTACAAGCCGTGTATAAGTGGCTAGGCGCCCCGTCGCGCGCCGACAAAAAAGTCCCATATTTCTCAAGGACAATCCTAATGACGTCGCGCGGGGAGCGGGACGCGTCAGTGGATATATACATACATATAAACAAAACAAACTTTGTCAGGAGAAATAACGATAGGTAGAGGAGAAAAAGAATACCTCGCAGGGAAACAACATTTTGTTCGAGTTAAAAAGTCTAATTAATTCGAGATACCGCGTATAAAGGTTTTCAGCGGAAGGGAACGGTAGTTTTTTTCCATCTTACTGAGGATAGCGATAACTTAACGACGTATAGATAGTATGAACGCATTTTTGTTAGTGACAATTTCTACCACACCGCCGTCCCTTTTTGTCAACCGCATGCCGCGTTAAAGAAATTCGTTCCAAAAATGCTTTTATTGAGCCCATTTTCACCAACCCTAAGTGACACTTTAATGAATGCTTCAATAAAAGTGCACTGTTGGATTTTCAACGCTAATCCAACAGTGCAATAATATTTAGGAATTAATTTAAGTGTCACTTAGGGTTGCTGAAAACGGGCATGAGAATTATAAATGTAGATTTCTGACATCCCTAACCCGGTTATTAACCCACGATTGAGGCACATTAAGGTAACAACACCAGTGATGCGACATTATATTTCTTACAAATTATATTCCATAGTATTTCACAGTAAAATGTTTCAATTTAAAGTAAAAGGGAAGAAAGTAAATAAAGTTATCAACCACCGCTATAAAGAGTCAGCCGAGGTTTACGACGGTACTTAAATGTTGAAAGAACTATCAAGTACACCATTGTAGTGTTTATATTCCAAGTATTAAAGAAAATGGAGATTTAAATGTATATTCTACTCTGTTTCGTTGAATAAATTAACTTAGGAAGTACCAAGAAGCTGGTATAAATAGTGAGTTCATCATAATTATTCTATGGCTGATAGGAAAGATAGCAAAACTTTTGTGTAACGATTTTTAATATTAATGTTAATAATACGGTAGAATAGAAAATTTAATTAACTTTTGGTATAGGACAGCACATGAGGTGGGTTTGTGGAGGTCAGATAGGCAGTCACTACATGTAAAAATACTGGTATTCAGCTGCATCTTATTATAAGAAGCCAACCGCAACAGAGTTGGAAAAGGCTAGGTAGGTAATGATGATGATAGAGTCGTCTACCTGAGATGGCTCGACGACGGCCGCTGCTAGAGGCAATTTTGTCAACACTTTCCAAACAATGGCTCGACGACGGCCGCTGCTAGAGGCAGTTTTGTCAACACTTCCATAACAACGGCTCGACAACGGCCGCTGCTAGAGTCAGTTTTGTCAACACTTTCCAAACAACGGCTCGACCACGGCCGCTGCTAGAGGCAATTTTGTCAACACTTTCATAACAATGGCTCGACGACAGCCGCTGCTAGAGGCAGTTTTGATAACAGTTTCCATACAACGGCTCGACGACGGCCGCTGCTAGAGGCCGTTTTGTTAACACTTTCCAAACAAACCATGCAAGTCACACTTGCACTACGACACTAATGATATATAGAAAGAAGGTAGGTGTTCGTTAAGGTATTCGACAGCTTTGAAGGCGGTCCGTGACAGTAGTTGTATGCTCAACGCACTGTTGTCGGCGCCATGAGTTTTATTATATTAGTACTGCCGTTTGGCTTTCGTATTGTGTAGCATAAAACCAATACATAATATAACTGGTGAAATGTGTGGCTCCATACATAATGGCTACTCTATTAGTCCACGTCGCCCGGGCGATTTTTTTACGCGATGTTTTTTTCTCGCATTTTATTTTGAAGTCTCGGTATTGAGCCGAGCTTAGAGGATCCAATAATGCGCATCTCAACGCGTCAAGAAAACACACTGTTGGATTTTCAAATCTCGACGTTAAGCAAAGCGCGAAAAAAAAATCACTGTTATAAAAAATCACTGCGATAAAAAATCACTGCGATAAAAGTCACCAGTGCAAACCTGGGCTTATAGGCATGATGTTTTCGGCAAGATACCGACGACGGTACCCTGGGAAATTATTATCAATAGGTCAAACAGCTCCTACAAACACGTATAGGTTTACGAGAAACAAATCAAAATATTGTGTACTCTGAATTCCTTTGGAAGTGCTCACACAATCGGGATCTCATCGAGCCTCGCCTTTGAGTTCAACAGTACCTACTCACAAAAACCATTTGAAGCTTCTCTTCAATTGGTTCTTGTGAAACTTGAGTACCAGAAGTGATTAAAACACTTCAAGTATTTGGAGATTCTTTTATATTGTAGAAATTGTTGCTATAAACAGGCAAATCATAATATTTTGAATACTTTGTGACGATGAATTTGTCGTTATAGACCAGTGGTTAAGGCCTCTCCTCTCATGCACGAGGTTGTGGGTTCAAATCCGGGAAAACACCAAAGTAATTTTTCATTTCTTACCTATGTACTTTCTTTGTTTTCCGCAACTAACCTTTTTTTTTATTTTTTTTTCTGGGTTTATCATCGGTCAAGGCAAACGTCTTGAGGAAACCTGGACTTTGTACACTAATAGGCTGGTATTATTGGTTTTATTGCTATATTTTGTTCATTCTACAATGACTGACAAAAAAACTTCTTTACATAGTGTACATACTAACTACGATTTTAAGGCGCACACAACCGCGTAATCTATTATATTATTATTATTTTGTTTTTTATATTTATTTTCTCATGTTGATAGAACCTGGTATTTATTAAATCTCACGAGTGTTAACCAAGGTGAGATTTTAAGTTTGAGTAGATGGATTAGGTACTTTATACTGTATTGAAATTATTGTCTAAATCTAACTGTAGGAATTTCCGGACTATACGACATGTGTTTAATATAGCTGCTTTCTGAAGTGTGAGGTAAGTGATGAAATTATTGGTGTTTTGGTTTACAAAATAACTAACACGTTTTTATAGAGCGATGAACGTAGCAAGCCTTTATTATATTCATAGCACAGAGAACTAATTCATAGACTAATATGACATTCTTAGATTTTTAATCTCTGAAAAGAAGTGTCGCCTCATAAAATACCACAGAGTATAATTAGATACTAAAAAATAATTGTTGCCAGTTTTTCAACAGTAAGTATATTTGGAAAGGTTTATTGCATTTAAACTGTTAAATAACTGTTTTGGGACAATACCAGTCGTCGATACCACTATTGGGACTATGGTTAATCTGTTCATTTTCCGACTCTGGTGATTTCTTATTGTAGTTCTGTATATTTTCTATTTTTTTCCGAGATAGTTTTCTGAATATTATTAGTGTTTGGGACTGCTATATCTATTAAGCATGTGTGTTTGTTTTCTTTATCAACTAGTGTTATATCGGGTCTGTTATTATTTATTGTATGATCAGTAATTATAGTACACATACTTCAACTCAATGAGACTAAATTCAAAACTTGTATAAAACGCACACTATGCAGGCAGGCATATTATAAGTTTGGGGATTACATAACTGATAAAAATGCTTGGCTCAATGCTGGTCCTGCTCCACAACCACAACTAATTAATTAACATTTGAAGATACTGTTGGAGCTGCTGAAGATTGTAAGACTATCATTGCATTATATAGACTCAATCTCCTTTGTATTATATAATTGCATAGCACGTGTGAGTACTATGTACATACTCTAAAGCTACCATTTACTGGGTACGTCTTTGTTTGACTTGAATGTGCCCTGGCGGCTGAGAGTATGTGACGCTCACTCTAATGTCTCGCTGATGGTGGCGCGTGTTAGATCATTTAGCTAATCCATGCGTCAGGTTCGTGAACAAGCGCTGTCAGTGAAGGCTGGTCATACCTTAGCGGCCACGGATTATTTTAATTTAATTTAAATATTTGAATTGTTTTTTTTTTTAAGGACGCATTTAACGTTCTGCATCGTTCTCACATGTAAAATTCCAACATGAATGATGTAACCATTATTTTGTAACCATATCTTGATTTAATAGAGTGTCCGTAGAATTTCTTGCCCGTTCTTCTCCATAGGTACCTACTATGCTTTGGAATGGGCGCCTAGCTTCATCTTTTTGACTGACCGACCCCTTGACAATTCAAAAGTGCCTGTAATTGGTTTAATTGAAATAAATGCTTTGAGTTTGAGTTTGAGTTAGTACGGTCATAATATAATTTGTAAGATTAGTTTTCTAATACAGCCCTAGGTGAGTATTTGTAGTAGGGTGTGTAAGGATCCTGCATGAGATTATGTTTTGTTGCGAGTTTTTGGTGTATAATATTAACAAGTTGATTGTGTCTATGAGTGTAATCATTTTGGGTGAGTGTGCTACAAGCTCCTGTGATGTGTTGTATACGAGTAGTTTCCGGTTTGCTGTGGCACTTTCTGCATAAATCGCTTCTTATTGTGTTATCTTTAATTATGAATTTTCTATAATTTTTGGTGTTTATGATCCGGGGGAAGAGGGGGAGAAGAGGAGTTGTTGAGGGTAGAGGGAGAGGGGAAACCGGTGAAGGGGGAGGTTAGCGGGAAGGGGATGTGGTGAGGGGGGTAAGAGGGAGAGGGGGATGGGGATGGGGAATGAGAGGAGGCGGTGAGGGGATCGAAAGGGATGAGAGGGGGTGGTGAGAGGTGGGAAGGAAAGATGGGTGAGAGGGGGTTAGAGGGAGAGGGGAGGGGTGAGAGGGGGAAGGGACAAGTGCCTTTACACCTTAAAGTTTTTTTTGTATAGCATTGATTTATTAAAGAGAGATTGAGTTGAGACTTTGACTGATTGATTGGAGAGCGGGAAAAGTTGGAGAGGGATAGGAGGTTGTAGTTAGGGGGCGGGTGTAGTGAGTAGGGAGGTTATGGAGAGGGGGTTGAGCGGGGAGAAGTTGATGAGGGTAGAGGAGGAGGGAAAAGCGGTGAAGGGGGTAAGAGAGGGGGTAAAAATGGGAGGGGGAGGTTAGCGGGAAGGGGATGTGGTGAGGGGTTGAGCGGGATAGGGGAAGGGGTGGGTTAGTAGGTGACAGGGGACGGTGAGGGGGATGATAGAGGAGGGTGAGAGGAGCATTAGAGGGAGAGGAGGAGGGGAAAGAGGGGGTAAAAGGGGGAGGGAGAGGTTAGCGGGAAGGTTATGTGGTGAGGGGGTGAGAGAGAGGGGATGGGGTGGGTGAGGTGATGAGAGGGGGCGGTGAGGGGAATGATAGAGGAGGGTGAGAGGGAAGGGAAGGGGGTGAGAGGAGGATTAGAGGAAGAGGAGGAGGGGTGATAGGGGGCTTAGAAGAGACGGAGAGGGATGACCAGTGCCTTTATACCTTAAAGTTGCTTTTTGCATAGCATTGATGCATTGAAGAAACCCTGCCCGACAGAAATGACCAAAAAACAGGAAAAGAAAGTCGGCACGAAAAACAGGAGTAAACTCCAGTCTGCGTCGGAGCTGACACACACACTTTTTTTGTTTGTTTGAACAAGCTAAACTCTGGAACTACCAGGCGGACTTTAATAATTATTTTTGCATTCGATAGCCCAATTCTTAAGGAAGGCTATAGGCATATTTAACATCACTTTAGGACTCTTAGGTGCCGAGCAAAAAAAAAAAAAGTCAGAAAGAACGCTAAGCAAAAACGAAATAATAGCGTGGGCTGGCAATGCATCAGCAGCAAGGAATTTCAGAATTTATATATATAAATAAAAGAGAAGTCCTGACTGACTGACTGATTGACTGACTCATCAACGCCCAGCCCTAACCCTTGGACCTAGAAAGCTGAAATTTTAACAAGTAGACAGTATGGATGGAGACTGAATAAGGAAGGAATTCCCGGTAGTACGTTCCTGTGGGATATTACCCGATATCCATGCGGGCGAAGCTGCCGGCAAAAGCTAGTACACAATAAATTAAATAATTATCCGGTTAAAGTTTAAAAAAATGCTAATTCTATTAAATTAAAAAAAAAAAATAATGTCGTTATCGCTAAAGAAGGCTTACAGACTAACAAACCAATAGTACAGAGACTGTAATATAAAAAAAAATAGCTAATAACAAGCCTCCACATAGTAAACTATAGTTTTACTGGAAATATCAAGCTATTTTTACTATTATATTCGGTTAAATTGTTTTTTTAAACCCTTCTCTGTCCACTGTATTTTTGCGTCACACTTGACAATCCAAGAATCCAATTTTTGTGAATATTGAGCTAATACCGCGCCTTAAAGTGGGATCGGAATTAATACGTTTGCGATTCTCGAACGTTTGGTACCGTATACAAACAGTGCCAGGGGAACACTATTACTATTCCAGCGCCACCGTCTGCTTATCTGATATCGACTAGAATTTGAACCGTTTTTTTAATGTCAACAAACGCTTCGTCTGGGATTTGTGCACGTACCTAAGCATTTCAACTGAATTCACGAAACTACAAATAGAAGTGAGTTTTTGTCTTCTAGCTTCTATGGTTATTCTTTACTTTTGTTTAAAATTTACTAGTATTATTTTGTAAATTTACACTGTTTGTCCACCGCACCGGGGACGGGACGTCAACGAGAAAACAGATGACGGCACCATAGAAACTGTACTGTCGTTACACGGACTAGAAAAAAAAGAATGACAACGCGCCACGTGTATCGAAAGTAAAGCACCGTACCAATCTATGTGTGCGTGATTTGACAAAGACGCCGCGCCGTCGTGTCACGTATTGGCGGCCGGTCGGCATACTATGATGTAAATGTGTGCGTGAGGCGTGTTTGTACAAACGGTCCCGGCATACTTATTGTGTTTCACTGTCGATATGCGTGGCGCGGAGTCCTTCTTTTTTCTTCGGCGGGGTCATCTGTTTTCTCGTTGATGAAATAGTGCGGCGGACAAACAGTCCTACAGTTTTGCTTTTCATTTTGTTTTCCTTTACATGATTTTACATGATTTTTTTTTATTTTATTTTAATGTTTACGTCCTTGTCAAACTTATTGTTCCTACTTATTTATAAGTGAATGATGTAGTTTCCTATAATTGGAATTGTAACCTCTTTTGGAGATTCAATAAATAAATAAAACTTAAAAATTCTCTTTTATTTTTTATTTAAAAATAATAATGATCCAGGACCTTGCTAGTTCTTCGCCAGTAAAGTTTAAAGTCAAGAAGAAAAATCCAAGTAGGTAATTCACAATTTTCTTTAAACCATTGGTGCTATAGGTACGCCAAACACCTAAACACCATTAAAGCGCATATTTCGCCAGCATTTCACACGTCGTTTTCACTGGCGTTTATAAATCTAATCTGAATGCTGGTCGTAATGGCAGAGGGCCCTTGGGACACATAGTGCCTGCTATTTCATTGCTAACGTTTTCAGTTGCGGGGAAAACCTTTGCGAAATGATCTTTGTTTATGCTGTATTGGTATACCTAAATCTTCGTGTTAGCTTTGAGTCTTTTATTTAAAGTGTGTTTATTTGCGGACTATTCAAAATTATTTGAATTATTGTGTTAAGTTATTGGGACACAAAATTCTGAAATGAAATTTAAAAAAAGTTTCTGTGAGGCAAAAATTAAACATGAAATTATTTAATCCTAATATTATTATTATCTTCCTCATCACAAATGCCTAGCCTTTTCCCAATTATTTGAATCTAACGTAGTCGAATATTCAACTAAAAGTAACTAAATTATGTAACAGTAGTTCTATTGCTAAGTGATTGCTTAGGCCTCGTTTACAGACACGCGGGGCGTCGCGCCGACTCGCGTGGCGCGTTGAGCGGCGCGGCCCGCACTAAATTCAAACATAGGGCGTTCTATGAGAGCGTTTACGTAGACGCGGTTTTACACGCGTTTGTTTGAATTATAGCATTGCATGTGGCGAGTGAAGCGACGGGCGACGCCGCTGCGGACGCGGCGGTTGACGCAGCGGATTTCTTCGGGTTAACTTCTTTATAACATACTTAATGACACCGCATGCAGCGCCGCGTGTGACACCGCGAGTGCTACCGCATGCGCCGTACGAGCGCCACCGCCTGCGCCGCCGCGTGCGTGCCATAAACGGAGAAAACGCTTGACGGCCCGCAGCCCGCCCCGCGTACCGCGCCGCTTGACGCCCCACGTGTCCGTAAACGAGACCTTAGATATCTGTGCCCTAACACCAGCACCACAATATGGCGAAAATATAGAAAAACTTTGTCACCATAATAGCCGTTTGTGTGTTTTCGTACACTTGTAAGAGATTCTAAACGACAATTTAATCGAAACTGCAAAAAAACTTACCTCTATGCCACAACCTTTCCCCTCGACACAGACACTTAATAACACATTCACAGAAACACGTTACAGCTCCACAGCCTTCCCAAATAGCACAATGTAACACCTATACTAAATGACAAATGCCGAACGTTTTTCATGAGCAAATAGTCCCATCTGATGTAATGTGGGTAGGCAGGAAATTGTGCCAAGCTGTCCAAGGTAAGCGTCTGTCATATTAATAATGGTTAGCGTTATTAAGGTGTAGTTTTGCTTGACCAGTTTATTAGAGAAACATTCAGCTTCTAAGGCAGCATTAGGTTTAGGGAACAAATCTGGCAAATCGAAATGACCCTTATATTATATTTTTTCTAGTCAATAAGGTACCATCACGCCTGTAATCTCCCAAGGGTTAGGTAGAGGTATATCAATAGTACATTCACATTTCGCCAGTTATTTTTAAGTCCCACGTAAAGGGGCGAGCCTTTTGCCATCATACGGGCACAAATCCAGACTCCAGGCTGCTACTGAGAAATAATGATGGAAAAACTCAATAAAACTTTTCCTGTTTTTATGGGAAACCCCAAAAACACTGCCCGACCTGGGAATCGATCCCAAGACTTCATGCTCAGAAGTAGTCCACGCGTCATGTTCGTGAACGGGCACCGTCAGTTGAGGAGACTGGTCATCTCATAACTGCCAGGGCTTATTTTTATAATCTTATATTTTGAATTGTTTTTAAGTATTTTTTTTACTTTGTTCTCACATGCAGAAGCAACAAGAATAATGTACCCAAGATGTTGCAATACTTATCATGATTTAAAAGAGTGTCCGTGGAGTTTCTTGCCCGTTCTTCTCCATAGAGATCTACGTTTTGGGACTGGGCAACTAGCTTCAACTTTCTGACTAACTATCCGACTCTTTGACAATTCAAAAGTGCCTGTAATTGGTTTAATTGAAATAAATGCTTTGAATCATTCATGAATTAATTTTAATAAAATCTAAAATCGCGGTGGAGACTATAGAACAGGGGTGGCCAACCGGTCGATCGCGAATATTAGTCCAGTCGAATGTGATAGAACAGACTGCGCAACGTACCTAATTACTAGCTGAAAGAAGCTCAAACGCAATGCTCACACTAATATACATAAGTAGTTACTAAGAATAATTTCCAGTTTTATATTTTAAAATAAAAAATACTACATAATTATGTACTAAACTATGCTGTTTCATTTAAGATTTCAAGAAGTATGTAATTGGTAGATCGCACAGGGTGTCGTCAGTGAACAGTAGATCTCGGGTCTAACCAAGTTGGCCACCCCTGCTATAGAACGTACACTTGATTTGTCAGCGTTCACATTGGGTTATACCCGCGCACCGAAGGTCATCTTATATAGGGCCAATGTATATCCAGGACGATGTCCAAATACCATGCCCAAATGTAGTACAACCGAAATAGCCCAACATCAAAATAACAGCTGCTAAATTTTTTTCATAAACATTAAACCGTTATGTGTCGTACAATCAACCACACGTCCACGGTAACAAGAAAGCGTGTTTATGTAGTAGCAATAAGGGTGGTTTTCTGAATTCAAGGGTGACTTGTGGTCGACCTTACAAAGAAACCCGTGGAGACTCAAAGTGAGGATATGTTGGTATTAAATCATTGTTAATGTCTCGGATTAGCCCGCTATTTTATGGATGTTGGTACAATAAAGCTTTGGCAGTATTAATGGTTCTTTTCTATGGGGTTGCATAAGCATAATCAGCCTATAGTGTTCCCACTGCTGGGACACTGGCCTCCTCTCGGTGAGAGGAAGAGTGGGATGTAATCCACTACGCGGGCCCAGTGCGGGTTCGTAGACGTCACATGTCTTCGAATTTTTGATTCCAGGATATGCCGGTTTCCTCACTATGGTCAACATCACCTGCCTAGCCTTTTCCCAACTATGTTGGGGTCACCTTCCAGTCTAACCGAATGCAGCTGAATACTAGTATTTTACATGGAGTGACTGGTAAGACTGGTTGTCGGATTTTCGGGCTTCTGACGACCCGTAACGACGGTCAAATATAAACGAATGACAGCCGGGGCCAACGGCTTAACGTGTTTTCCGAGGCACGCGGGGTCTTGGTATGTACGAATGGTCACCCATCCACAGACCAACCGCGGCAAGCGTGGCTTAATCTGATTGATCGACCTGTGCAGCAGTTATTACTTAGCCAGAAGCCCCTCCTATTTTATACTTTACGTAATTAAAGCAATTGATATACATAAAGAGGACTATAAGAAACAAAATTACAGGTACGGTCAGCAACAGAAGTCGGTTAACACTGCTACTTTTTGACATCATCTAAATTAACACAAAATAATTCGATAAACTGCTTTATTTTCGTTTAACTGTCAAGAGTTAATGTTCTTAAAATTTTAAGTACTTCTGTTCCGTTTTCAAAAAAATGCAAGTGTTAATCGACTTTTGCTGCTGACTGTACTAGGAGAAGTTTGAGTAAGGAGGAGAATAATACATTGTGCAACGTATATAGCGGCTATATAATACCAAAAATACAAGTAAAAGTCGCCTAGAACAGCCAAGAGTTTACTGCAGAAATATGTTATGTAATAATCGTAAAATTTACTGTTACGCCATCCGCTTCCTTATGACGTCACGAATGCGTCACAAAATGTGCAAATCACGTGAACGGAGCTGATAATATCGTTTATTTACCGATAGAGTCGGACAGACTTGCGACATGAATGTATCGTGAACTCGAAACTAGCATGTTTTTCACTTGGACTAACAAAGCTAATAGCATCTTGTAAACATGCAGTAAATTTATTAAAAAAACACCGGTCAAGAACGAGTTGGACTCGCGCACCGAGGGTTCCATTCCGATTTCTGAAAAAGTGTGCTATTTAGAGACATCGTTTTATTTTTTCTGTAATATTTACATAAACTTCTATCACATAGAATAATTTCAGATTTTTCTCTATGTAAACTTCGGAGATAATGGAGGGAACGGTATTTTTTTTTATGATTTGATTTGCGGCCTAAAAAAAAGAAAAAATGTTTGAGAATGCGTAAACAGCGTTCTTTCATAAGATACCTCACATACCCTAGTAGCCTCACTTCTAATTTTTAAGACCCCCTTTCATTCCCTGTCGCAAAAAAAAAACATTATTTTTTTCTTATTTGCAAAATAGTTGGGCGAACTTCATCTAAAACTGTTCCAAATTTCAATTTGATAGCATTAGTAGTTCTTGAGATATCCAGCTGTGACAGACGGACAGACAGACTGAGTCGCACCATAAGGGTTCCTTTTTACCATTTTGGTACGGAATCCTACAAAACAATTAGACACGATAAGTAGATTAATCACAATGAAATATTAAATCTAACACGAAAGAAGATAAATAAATAAATAGCATAATTAATCGTCAATGTACAGTGAGGGAAACTTCAATAACCGTAACTTAAAATTATGAAAATATAAAAATAAATACACTTAAACATGACCTTTCTTTATGTCCATGGCTGCTATAAAAACTGAATGATGGTCTATTATAGTTGCGATGTTTAACTAATAATTTAAGATTTATTCCAGATTTAGTAAATTAAATAAAATATTAAAAGTATAATAAAAAATAGAAATAATAAAAAGTGAAAAGTCGGTTATCGTTGCCTTAAGTAATAATAGAGGGTTCTTTTAAGTAAAAGAGGTTTTGATCTCTGTGGAGAAGGGAACACCAAATTTTATTAATTTATAGAGGTTTATACGTGATCCATGTTTCACTTATCACGGTTTTAATGTATTTATATACACAATTTATTTATACGTACCAAGCTTTACACAAACATTGATAAAGAATACACATTATTAAAAAATGTTCTTTGAAACATAACACTTCAGCCAAAAATTAAAGAATGTAGGTATACTCAACTCTGCTACTTTCGTAACAACTCTGTTCAAACCTTTTTGAGACATAATCATTCTCAAAATGTCCCTTGCAGTCGCACGTCTGAACCGATCCTCATTCCTGCGACACGCTGCGTTTTGACGTCACAAGACGGATGGTTTGACGAACGATTAATCTTGGTTTACACGCTACTGACACTAGAAAAGTGTTTGTTAATTGTTTACGTTGATTAAACTTGGGATAAAGCACAGGAAAACATTGCAGGAGGTTGTTGTAAAAGTATCGGATCAATCGATCAAGGAGTTGTTATTCTAGGTAATGAGTTAGGATGGTGATCGTGCAATGCACATCGTGATTCATTGGTTGTGTAGTCTATGAACACACTCACTCAGAATCAAAATAAAATATATAATTAGAATCAAAATAATTGTCATTTTGACAATTTAAATTTATTTATAGCGTCATTAACCTACATTGTCGAGTAGACGAATTTCTCAAACATAATGATTAGGAAGTAATCACTAACCTCTGATATACAAGTACGCTGGACAAGAAGTCCAGCCGCACCGATGTCAAAATGAATAAATTTATTTCTTGCCATTTTGACGCTGATAGTAACGTGAGCGTCCATGGAACTAATATTTCATAGATTTTCTGACATTTGTCATTGAACTAATATTAATTAATTGTGAAAGGTTATTCCGCTGCCTTTAAGACAGCGAATTTTACAAAATGTGCATACTCTCATGATAAAAATGATCCAAAAATCACGTAGTAAACACAAAATTCACATAAAAAATCTTTTTTCACGATATAAACCTTGAACATCAGAGACATACCAAAACAACACGTCGACCATTTGCAACATTGTGTCAATTTTAGTTCCTGAGACGCTCGAGCGCGCTTTGAATCGGCACAAAAATCAACTGTCATTTTCTTAGTTAGTATATTTAGTGCAGCGTACTTGTATGGGAATTTTCTTCAAAATCCTTGTGATAGCTATAGACAGTGCAATCAAGCGCAACTGGCGTGCGAAAACAACAACAGAATCTGTAGAATGTCAATTAATTTATATCAAAAGGTCACATAAGAAGACTCTTCACGGGTAAATATTTTCATAAATTGTTTCAAAAATGTCATATTTGCTGAGCCTTGAGGAAAGAGTAAACTTCCCCATGCATCAAATTACATACATGACTGAAATCGCCACGTGTACCGGTGGTAAGAGATTAAAGAATTGGAGCGAAAAACCCTTTCTTATACAGGAGTTCTCGAAAATTGGCTCACACATACAATCTCGACATGTGAAATTATGCCTACTCAAATATAAAAATAAAATTAATGTTTATTTCAATTACGTTTGATAACAAATAAGTTTTGGAGAACACCTTATAAGTCAGAAGTTGCTGGTGCTAGGTGACTACGCTCTTCCACTTATCATTAACCAATTAAAGTGTAATTGAGAAAAAAAGAAAAAAAAAGAAAATTAAATTAAAAATAAGCAGGTCAATGAATCTGCCTAGCCTTTTCCCAACTATGTTGGGGTCGGCTTCCAGTCTAACCGGATGCAGCTGAATACCAGTATTTTATATGGAGCGACTGCTTATCTGACTTCCACAACCCAGTGACTGGGTAATACGATACCCCTTGGTAAGACTGGCTGTCAGACTTTCGGGCTTCTGACGACCCGTAACGACTGTCAAAGATCCACGAATGACAGCCGGGACCAACGGCTTAACGTGCTTTCCGAGGCACGGAGGAGTCTCGGTATGTAAAGATGGTCACCCATCCACGGACCAACAATAAGTAGGTAGTTTTTAAAATTAAATTATATTATAGAATAGGCAAACTATAAATTTCGTTAAATTTATAGTTTGACTCTTCCATCATTTACAAAGAAAAAGGAAAAAGGCAAGTGTCATGATTTCCAAATAGTAATAAGTTTTGTTGATTTTAAATATTAAAATAAAATTAAAAGTATGTGATTTAAGTACCTCAAATGATTTTTGTATCTGTGTATTCATGAAGTTTACAATCTCATTTGACGGTATTTGAAAAAGTACTAGATTTTTCTAAGGAAATGGAATCGAAACATGATATTGGGAGCATCAGCTAGTTGGCTAGTTCAGTTCACTGCGAGCCTCAGAACCGAAAGGTTGTCTTCAAAAGTCCTGATAGTATATTGTTGGAAGTTATAGCTATTTTAACCAAGTTTTGTAAGTGTACAAAATTATAAAATACAGATATATTAATACTGAGAAGGCGTATTTATTTCACAAGTGTTTCGTAGCTGGTTCACTATTACTCGTAAACTTGTAAAGCCTACTTAGCTGTGATAGTTTTTCTTTTAACTACATTATATATACTACTACCGTGAATTTTTTTACCCATCCAAAACTAAACGTTTAGCTGGCAGGGGGGGGGGGGGCACCTTGGCTCTAACAAAAATAAGCACTTTAAAGCTTAATATTTCAGAAACGGGTCCCTAAATCGAAAAACTTTTTTGACAAACCCGCAATATTTTTGAAAGACCCATCCATCAACAACCCACACTATGGAGTAGACGAGAAAATAAACATCCCCACTTTACGTGTACAGAAGGTACCCTAAAAATTTTTTTTTTCACGATTTTATTTTACCACTTTGTCGGCGTGATGAATATGTATATCCATGCCAAATTATAGGTTTATAGTACTAAGAGTCTCTGCGCTAAGCTACGGACGGACAGACGGACAGATGGACGGACAAAGCGAAACTATAATGTTGACTACGGAACCCTAAAAAGGGTATAAGTTAAGTGTTACATGTAAGTGTCACATATAGGTGTAAGAGTAAGTTAGCGTTACGACAGTCTTGGGATCGAAAGAAGTCAAGTACTACTTCTTCCACTAACCAACCACACGGCAATCCGAATACAACAATAAAAAGGTTATTTAATCGTAGATACAATGTACTCAACATCATCGTCTTAAGCTAATATGTTTGTACAGTAGACCTCACATCAGCGATAACAGCTTGACCATGAGCTGGCCTAGCGTAGTTCAAAGTATCAATAGAATAAGAGCTCAGCTAATACTGGTTTTGTGACCACGGACATGCCAGTACAGTACTTCCCTCTCAACAGGACGAAATGTTTACGTTCACTCAATGTTTATGTAACAAGCTTACAGCCTTCGGCTACAATCCATTGTTGTAAACACAAAGTACTTGAATTTCCACTAAATATTGATGCAATGAAAAATGATATATCCTGTGTCACTATGGGTAAAACATGAGCCAAAAATCTATACGGCAAATTGGGACATGTCTGCCGCGAGGGTTCGGTCCCATATTTTGTGTTGAATAATTTAGATACTAGCGTTGACAACGCTAAATGAATTGAATGTAACATATTAATTTACTACATATAGGTACGTACGTACTGTAATGGATTAAAAGAGACTTATTTTAAATTCGGTCTATTTTTAGATCATTTCATGTGTTGGTGACGAGCTATACGTAGAATTTTAAATTGTGACAATTTTACTTCCTTGTGTCAATTCTAAAGAGGCTTGTGATATAATTGATATAAATTCTTTTAATTCTAATTTGTTGTCATTAAAACTTGCCTTCAAAACTGATAAAATAAGACACTAACAAAAACAAGTTATTAATTACGCTGATTGGTTCAAATTTCAAAGAGCTTGTTATTGGACTTTTTTTTCATCCAATTATTTATAGTTGAAGGGCGTAAAATAATATTTAACTTTTCCAAATATTTTTGGAACGAAGTTCTTTAACGCGCTTTGCAATAGGTAAACTGGTAGAAATTGTCATGTAACGAAAAAGCGTAAATGCGACTTTCACTCTCTTGTCGAGATAGTGTGAATTTGGTGATAATAAAAGTCCAAGATGGCGGCTGTGAAGTTTTAAAATTTTTCACCATTGGTGTAGTTTTCATTGTTTCAAGGGTTTAAAAGGCGATATTGACGTTAGAATATAAATGCAAGAAGGCTACCGCCTTCCTTTTTCCTACCGGAAAAATTTTCATATTTCTCATCATGGGAATCGTTTTCGAGGATACTTAAGTCGATAGTGAAGTCAGAATGAAAATCCAAGATGGCGCAGCGAAAATTTTCTGATTTTTTGTCATAGGTGTCGTTTTCATAGTTTTTGAGGGTACTAAAGTCAACAGTGAGCATTGAGCATTACGGACTTGGAAAACTTGCGCTCAGTTTAGTAAAATCTTAATTAAATGATAGACAACAGCAAGTTCAAATAAATGGTATCACTTCACTCGGTTTAAAAGTAAAAATGGGTGTTCCACAAGGCTCAATATTGGGTTCTTTCCTCTTTTTAGTGTATATAAATTATTTACTCCATTTATTAAAAAATCAACCAGAAATTGTGTTATTTGCTGACGATACTTCTTTAATTTTTAAGGTAGGTAGACGTGATACAAATTTTGACGACGTTAATAACGCCGTACTGCAGGTCCAAAATTGGTTCACTGCTAATAATTAAGTATTAAATGGGAAAAAAAGTAAGTGCATTAGATTTTCTTTACCAAATGTAAAAAGTAGTGATTGTGAGATAGTATTGAATCAAGAGAAACTAGAATTCGTCGATAAAACCGTTTTCCTGGGGATCACGCTCGACTCAAGGCTAAAATGGGGTCCTCATTTAACATCACTTGCAGGACGGCTAAGTTGAGCAGCATATGCTGTCAGAAAAATCCGTCAATTTACTGATGTAGATACCGCGAGGCTAGTCTATTTTAGTTACTTTCATAGTATCATGTCTTACGGTATTTTGCTTTGGGGACAGGCTGCAGACATCGAGTAAATTTTTATTCTGCAGAAAAGAGCAATCAGAGCCATATATAATCTCCACAATCGCGATTCTCTAAGGGAACTGTTTAAGGAAATTAACATCATGACGGTACCTTGTCAATATATCTACGAAAATATCATGTACGTAAGAAAAAAATTACATCTTTTTAGTAAAAGAGGTGAAAGGCATAATAATTAAAGTACTAGAAATAGGGACCTATTAGCTCCACCAGGTTTCAGACTAGCTAAAGTAGACTCATCGTTCATGGGGTTAAAATGTTACAATAAAATACCTCCACACATACTTCGACTGAATGAGACTAAATTCAAAACTTGTATAAAACACACACTATGCAGGCAGGCATATTATAAGTTAGAGGATTACATAACTGATAAAAATGCTTGGCTCAATGCTGGTTCTGCTCCACAACCACAACTAATGAATTAACATTTGAAGATACTGTTGGAGCTGCTGAAGATTGTAAGACTATCATTGCATTGTATAGACTCAATCTCCTTTGTATTATATAATTGCATAGCACATGTGTGAGTACTAATATACATACTCTAAAGCTACCATAAACTGGGTACGTCTTTATTTGACTTGAATGTGCCCTGGTGGCTGAGAGTATGTGACGCTCACTCTTTTGCCTCGCTGATGGTGGCGCGTGTTGGATCATTTAGCTAATCCTTGCGTCAGGTTCGTGAACGGGCGCTGTCAGTGAAGGCTGGTCATATCTTAGCGGCCACGGCTTATTTTAATTTAATTTAAATTTCAACAAACACACGAATTATGTAACCTTTATTTTGTAACCATATCTTGATTTAAAAGAGTGTCCGTGGAGTTTCTTGCCCGTGCTTCTCCAGAGGTACCTACTACGCTTTGGAATGGGCGCTTAGCTTCATCTTTCTGACTGACCGACCCCTTGACAACTCAAAAGTGTCTTGACAACTCAAATCATACGTGAGAAGGAACTTCGTTCCCGGCCGCACACTTTTTTTTCAGCCAAGTATAGTTGCATAAACATTTTTTCAATGGTAATAGCTAGTTTAGAAGTTTGACTATCGGCAACTTAGGCCAAAAACTATTACGAGGTCCCAACCCAAATTCATTTGCTGCTAGGAAACAGTTCATTTATAAAATCTTCAAGTATCTATTGCGAGGCCGTGCCTGATACCCACAGCCTCAACGATATACCCAAATAAAACCCAAAACAATCAGCCGCCGCTATATATTACGGGGAATCCCAAACAGGCACGATAATATATCGTTCATAATGGCGCAGAATAATACAGAAGGTCGGCTCCATACAACGAGCGAAAACGCACGAGTGCTATCGCGAGGCGAACACCTAATCCGTCATCGGCCGAGCTATGGTCGTATGTCATCGGCCGAACTCGGCCTAGCGAACCAAATATATTATGTAAAAGAATGAGTGTGCGTACACTTCAACCGACATCGTTTGATGGCGTCCGATTGGCATGAAATTTTGACATGTAATTAAATTGACTTTATTTTTATTTTCAGAAGTATTGTTAATTTAATGTGACATTAAATTAGGTGCCTAAACAATTTTGTATGCCTTCTGGGGGGATGTAGTAACTATTTTTTTTTACCCTCTATGTTCACAAAATTAATAAATGAATTGAATTGAAATTGATAACTTGGTAATGATAAATTAGGTAGGTGTACGCGAGCCGTGAGATCGCCGTACTTTCCCGTCTGGGTGTGCGTGCGCTGTTATCGCCCATTGTAGTTTGTATGGAGTTGACCTTCTGCAATAATCTCTGCTAAAGCTGAGAAATGTACTCTACACCCCAAGGAAACGGTTGTTCTTAGTGGCGGATCACTTTTTCCTCATAACGGGGAATGGCCGCAATTTTTACCAACACAGTACAATGGAAACATTTGAGTTGGAAATCATGAAGTGACTCGCAGTAAAAAAAAATCCTTGAGGGTTGTTTAACTTTTGGGTTTTCGGTTTCGTTGAGAGTTTAATTTTAGGTTTTGTGTGTTGGAATAATGAACCTTTGGTTTGCTTGCTACTTCCAGAATACTGTTCTGTGAATTGTGCTAGATGTAAAGTCTAACTTTTTCAATAAATGATGCAGCTGATGAATAAATCGCATCAATAATCTCTTTTCCTTCTTTCCCACATAAATCAGAAACCTACTGTACTAAAAAAACTCGGTTTATTTAAAGTTTTGGATTATATTTGAATTGTAAAACACTACACTTGTAGCGAAAAATTTCGAAGCAATGAACTTTTTAAATTTATTCGGAACTGGAGAAATAGTTTTAAGATTGCGAGCGGGGGGAGTTTAATCTTGGAATTATGTAATTTACGAAGTTCTTCCTTGATCTGGGAAACTGGGAATTGAATGAGGCATCAGCTGCCTCGGACCCGTTAAGTTTTTAACCACTTCGCACTCTTACACTACGGCCGTGTACTGTAAGTGGTTGCATACTATCACGTTGAAACGAAATACAGAAAGTTTGAAAGTCTTTGAATAATTATTGAAATTGCTTTTATAAGCAGGTGCGCTTCTATAAAGGTAATACGAGTATTTCCACTTACCGTTACCGTAATTCACCTCTAGCCATAAAATATAATAATACAACGTATCGTTTTGCATCCTCGTCAAATTTAAGTGTGTGGTATAGACCATCAAACCGAACAACTTCCTCTACGGCACCAACATCGTAATCGCAAAAAAAATAATCAGCCGTCCCTTATATTTGCGAGTAGGTATTGAAGTTTAATTTTTTTTCGCTATTACTATGTTGGTCTCATGAAGAAAGCTGTTCGGTTTGATGTTCTGTACCACGCCTCGAAAGTTAACCCCCGTTCGCACGGGCGTAATAAAATCTCGGCGTGATTTTATAGCGCACTGTATTTTCAACGCTCTGCTAAGCGCCGAGAGCACAAAATCCAACAGTGTGTTTTTTCGACGCGCTAGAATGTTCTCTGTTATTGTTAAGTTGGATTCTCAACGCTCGGCTCAACAACGAGAGTTGAAAATCCAGTGCGCTATAAAATCCCAAAAAAAACGGGGGTTTATACAGGGTCGTCATACGGGGTAGCCAACATTCAGTCAGACTATATAATACCCTTATATTTTAGTCTTTAGGTACCTTATTATAAGTAATACAAGAATCGCATACTTCATAAAGAGATTTAAAAGATTACTCGCAACCACATATATTTTCTCTTAGTTCGCAATATTTTATTCTCCGTCGTCTCCAGTATTAATAGTGTAGACAGTAACTAGGCAACTAAGTCCTTCAGAACTTGGCCTCAGTACTGGGATTTAGGGCTTAGCAGTTAGGTCTTAATGAAGCAGACTTAGACTTAATGTTGTTTTACAGTGTAAAGCTTTCACCTTGGAAATCTGCTTCAGAGTTATTTGGGAGATGATAGCAAAGATTTACATTTATGTTTGTACTGTCGGTTCTATGTTTATTTAGGACCCCATTTATATAATAAACTAAATAGGATTGGGATTGGGTGAACTTGATACAGAAAACACGGACACAGAAAAACTTCTAGAAGTGCTTCAATAATTATGTAGATATTGGTGCCGATTCTCTTGTGAACGCACTAAACTGAAATTAGAAAATCGCTATCTTTTACTAACAGGCAGCGCGAGAAAAGGACGGCTATAGCTATGAACTAAGTTGGAGATGTCAAACTAGTTCACGCCTTGCGCTTCACCGTGTTTTTTAGTCGACATGTTTTTACGTGTCGTCAAAATGTCTATGGAAAAATTAGTTCTTACTAATTTGACAGCTCTAATTTACTTCCGTCCCTTTCTTGTCATAATAGAGAGAAAAAGTTAGCAACAGCCTAAATTAAGTTTAGTTTGTGCACAACAGAATCGGCACCATTAAGTTGGTAATTTTTAATTTGTATTTAGTAATATAAGTAGGATAGTATTATTTCAATAATCAATTAACTATCGAGAAATAATCAGCGGATCGCTTAGTCTGAGGATGGCCTGAAACACAGGTTTTTATTAACCTAGCTCAGGCAGGTCGCCACAAGTTATAATGTAGTATCAATGCACCTTTCATAGGTAACAAACATGTGTAAATTAAATTAAACTAGTTTATATATAAGTATTCAGGCTAATCTGTTAAGAACTTGGTACTGGTAAGTATTTATAAGTTTGTAAATGTATTACTTTGTAAAAGGACGTAAATAAATTATTTATTTATTTCTTATATTCTTCTTTGGAGTAGTCTGTAGGTGATTATAGCTTTAGCCTTTGTGAAGGATATATCTCTGGCAAAAATCATAAGCTCACTTTTAGTTTCTGGTGACGGTCATCTATAAAAATTACACCTTGTATAATAAAAATTAAATGATGTTCGTTGGTAAACGCATAACTTAAGAACGGCTGGACCAATTTGGAAAATTTTTGTTTTAAAATGTCCGTAATAGTCCGAAACAAGTTTTTACGACAAGAAAATTTGAAAAGTTGCAAAATTCGGGAAAACTGAACGTGCAATTTCTATGGGAATTTTATCCATATAAATAAACTAATTTTTGCCAGCGGCTTCGCCCGCGTGGATGTCGGAAAATATCCCACGGGAACGTACTACCGGGAAATCCTTCCTTGTTCCTTGTCTACATTATATTTGTTATGAAGGGAACCTCTGCAAAATTTCAGCTTTCTAGGTCCAAGGGTTTTGGCTGGGCGTTGATGAGCCAGTTAGGACTTCTCTTTCTATTTATATAGATTATGGACAGGACAACTTCTGTCAGGTCAGCCAGGGTTGAATAAAAATAAGTAGCTTCATAGGTCCGACTATAAAGAAGAGGCAATCTGTGTTCTCACACCAATCCAAGAACGTACACACGGCTACACATCAAGCTATACATTTCCAGTTTACACAAACCTCTAATTGTGAGGAAATCCTATACAATGCGAGATCAGCTTATACTGGAAATGTATAGCTTGATCTGTAGCCGTGCGTAGTAGATGGATAGCGTGGATTGCTTAAAATAATCTATTATTTCAGACCCATGAAGTCAATTTAGTTAGTACCGTAATAATAGTAGTACCTAAGTATAGTGTGGCTTTGAAACTAGTGTTAGTAAAAACTAAAAAAAAACTGACAACAATAATCACAATAGTTACTGACTCACTTTATTCTTCTTTTACTTTCTATTTCTTCCCAAAAGCTGCAGTATTTACTTTGTTGACCTTAATCGTCCAACTACATCAAACTCAACTTCCAAATCCAATTTAAACTCCCAAAATTCTAGTCCAAATTCTAAGGTTGCGAGAACAGATTTACTACAGACGTGAACATGAGGCCACTATTCCAGTAATCTGTGCTTAGAGTGAGAAAACACATGTGGAGATTACGTGGGAACACCTAGATAGATATTGTAGTTTAATTTAGTGTGGAAAGATGGCTGGTGACGATGGGAATATTGGTGTGTACGTCAAATGTACAAAGCTCAAACACATTTTCAGGTATTTTAAAATTTAAAATTTCCTTTTTTTATTGTAGGTACCTATACAAGGTTGATATGAGCAAGAGGCATTAATTTAAACCACATATACTTTGTATCATTTTCAGCCTCTTTACTGAAAATCGGATAAATAGAAGCAATAGTTTAGTCACAGGATTATTTTTTAGTTTTTTCTTTGTTGAAACACGACGTATCTGCCGTAAGCATGTTGTTGAAAATTCTGTCATTTAGAGGTGTATGGGGGGGAGGGTGTAAGGTATTGTAGGTGTGGGTTGTGGTGTACACCTTAAAACGACAGATTATTTGACGCGACGTTGCCGTTTTGTTACGCACGTCAGTGGAAATGTCAAAATTATAATATTGAAAAAATTATAATTAGATCATTAAGGCCAGGTTATTCGGGCCTGTAGGCCTTTGAAACGCTACCTCCGCCTCCCCCAAATGCAGCGCGACGTGTTTATTTACGACGCGCCGCCGACGATTTCACAGAAAATCCATGCCACAGTGTAAAATATTTGCAGTTGATCAACTTAATTAGTTTTTCTTAGGTCGATTTTTTTCCTTATGTTTACTTTTTATGGTGTCTACGGTGGAGTAAACTAAGATTATTACATAAAATGTCGTTTTGTTTTCACATTATCAGATAACGATACCAACACGATTCGATAGCGATAGGTACAATTATTACCGGCCCCATGATATTGGTGAATATCGATGACCATCGCGACGCGACAAACAAGCACACTAATAAGTATCGACGTCTCGAAGTCGGCAGTGTGATAACGTTTGCTCTAGTGAAAGAATGCCCGCTACTCTCACTCCGCACTGTCTTCGCTGGTAGATATCGTACCGATATCGGTGTCAGTGTGTGAATTATTCCATTAATTCATTGGGCTGAGTAAGAAATACATATAGCAGATAGTTACAGATTTAACCTTTAAATGATTATCATCGCGCTAAATCTTTGAATTAAGGCTTAGCGGAAGGATGTCAATCATGACATAATAATAACATAAGAACGTCTATTTTAGTCAACTTTCATCAAAGCAAACCACAAAAGTTCGATTCTCAACTGTTGATATTTTTTTTCGATTCTTTTTTTTTCATTTTGATATACTGTTATTTGATAGTTCGTAGAACGTACACAGAATACATGAAGTTTATTCCTCTTATATCATCTATGTTTATAATATAAATAAATATCAATGGTTAGCTGACAGTATTAATGAGAAATCCCGTGTGTACAATCCACTGTTATATTTTTTAGCGATAGCCGGGTTCATCAGGAACAATCTGTAAGAATCACTCAGTGTATCAGTGTTGTGCCATTACGTATTATATGCTGTTAAGGCTGCGGGTTTCGACCTCAGGACAAGCTGCTCCTTAAACGGACGACTCTCTGTCTATTTAGGCTGCTGATACCACAACTACTAACGTACTGTACAGGAAAGTTTTTTATAATGTGTCTGTTGTTTTAGTATATTGTGAACGAAGTCGCGGGCAGAAGCTAGTTAAAGAAAAACATGATTTTGCGGTACTAAGGTGAAATTTCAAAATTACAACGGTTTTTAAATTGCAATTTTAATAGACATTTAATTACTTTCGTTACAAAAAGAACTCTTTTGCAAAATTTCATGGTTCTAGATCCAGCGGTTTAGGCTGTGCATTGTCTGTCAGTGAATATAAGAATTTAATCAAGTAGACAAGCCGTGTGCCTGATGGTATTCCATCGACATAAATGGTGAATTTCCATACAAACTTTCATCCCCTATTTAACCCTTTTAGTAACTGAATAAAAAAAACAATAATATTTTTATTAAGTACGGGCTAAAAATGGTCGTACTATTTTGCTTATGCTGTAACCATATTCTTTTGTTTTTGATGTTGACCACTGCTCATGAAGATCAGTAAATATCGACATCTACATATGAAGGAAGAATTGTCGTACTTTATTATCAAGGGACATACCTACTGCTACACCTATAATTTATCGAATCTACTATTATAAGGGCAAATTTTTAAATCGCCAGATAAGTTTTATTTATGTTATTTATTGTTATTATTGTTTTTATTTATTGTTATTTAGTTTTACCGACAACCGGACACATTGTATTTATATTATGTGTGATTATTGTAGGATATGCTAGGGTATGGTAGCGAAGACAGTTCGATGAAGAGTGAAAATAGTAATATGGATGAATCTGATGAAAAAATCTTAGAAAAATGTGTTTTAAAACTTCTTCATAAAGGAGCACGATAAAAAATTATAAACTACTCGCGCTTGACTATAAATTTACCGATAATAATTTGCAATGTGTCTTAACACTATCGTAAGATGACAATTAAACGTCATCATACCACATAGAAATAATCACATTTTCGAAAACGATATTATGAATTAAAACTATAATATAATTACGAGATATTTTTTCTGAGCTATCGCAATTTCATATCTAATGTGTTCTTCGTTTATTCGATTTTTTTTGAACAACTGCAGGGAGAGCGAATTTTTAAAAATTTTGACACAGGTCCAACCTTGATGAAGTCCCGCAGGACTCTGAGCGCGAGCCGATTTAGCCCGATTTACTATTTTTGTGTTTATTTAGAAAAAAATTATTACACTTAAAAATCCAACCGTAGAATTCCCTCTGAAATACTATTACCTCATGGTACATGCAATTTTCATATAATTTTGTGCTATAACTAGGAAATGAAACAAAAAATAGTTTTGAAATCGACCCCATTTCGGATTTTTTTTCCATCGAGCAAATTACAATTTATCGTGTTTTGAACCGTAGAATTACCTAAAGCAAGGATGTATCTATGACATATTTTTTTTTTCAGAATCTAAATACACTAATATGACTATTTAAAATTGATTCTAAAAACAGGAATATTCAAATAGTGTGCCCTTAAGCTCAAAAAAGTTTGTTCAAAAAAGTTTTTTCTTATTTTTCTACTAAACTTTTTTTTAATAGTTCCGAGTTAACACTATGCATCTATAGTATATGTGGTTTAATTTAATGCCTCTCGCTCATATCAACCTTGTATTATATAATGGATGACATTTTTTACCGTCTTAAAAAAAAATGGGCTATAATAGATGAACGGAGTAGAACCCTAGTTTTTTTTTTTTCAAAATATTAAAAGAATCGAAATTTAAATCATTATGCAGGATGCATATGATTTGAATTTACCGATATTTTTAACGATTTATTATTTTGTTTTTCTAAATTTCCGTTTGTTTTATTCTAGTATGAAAAGTTTACATACAGTAGAGTTCAGTTCAGTTGAATTAGATCGTAGATCTTAGATCAACTTTGCTGTCTACACTATTAAAAAAAAAAAACCGGCCAAGTGCGTGTCGGACCACGCACAATGAAGGGTTCCGTAGTTGGGATGAATTTATCTTAAGAACAAACTTAACATTGTAGTTAAAAAACATGTTCTCCCATACATTCCAACTGCAAATGTAAGTTGGTACTCACAATATTGATAGATTTACCATCTTATTTGAAGACCAAGGACTTCTTATAGGTTTTCCTGTAATTTACAGGTAAAGATCTATTTTCTGTATTTTATTCAAAATTTTAGGCTCAGTAGTTTCGGAGATAAGAGGGGGGAATGGTAAATTTTCGTCTATTTTCTTAAATAACTTTAAAACAATTTATTTTAAAAGTGTAAGGTGCTGACGCACACATTTGTAATAGTTCGACGCGGGGCTTGTCGACACGGGCAGTTAGCCTCTCGCCTCGGACTAAGTAGGTCAATGTATCGAATTGAGTAATAAATATCATAACGTGTCTTTACAAGCAGTGTATCATTTATATCCACCACCTGTAGGGGCGTAGGGCTAACTCACACTGGTGACCCCTGTGTTAAGAAAAAAGGTGGTGGAAATATTAAATAGTGACGGACAGTACAGAAAACAGAAAAAAAAATGGCGAAATACGACACGGAGGTTGCGGCGGTCTCTCTGACGTCGAAGATCCCTACGTTCTGGAGCGATCAACCCAGGTTGTGGTTCGTACAGTTTGAGGCTGTGGTTGCAAATCAAAAGATGTCAGACGGGGATAAGTACAACATGCTCGTAACGAAACTCGTCAAGGACAACGTGGAGCAGGCAAGTGACGTGTTACTAGCACCACCGGAAACAAAAAGGTACGAATTATTAAAGAATCGTCTTATGACAGTGTATGAAGAATCAGAGACCAAGCAATTCCAGAGACTGCTATCCGAAATGGAGTTGGGTGATCAAAAACCGTCGAAACTACTCAGGAAAATGAAGGACTTGGCACGGAAGAAATTGCCAGACGAGACACTCCAAATGATGTGGACGGGGCATTTACCGTCGTCCGTCAGAGCGGTACTAGCAGTCAGCGAAATTCAGGAACTAGATAAACTGGCGGAGTTAGCGGACAAAATCATGGAGACGACACGACCTATAGAAGTTGCGGAAGTAGCATCTCAAAAACCAAAGCCACAGGAGCGAGATTTGGCAGCAGAACTGGAGGAACTGCGACTGGAAGTGATACAGCTACGAGGAAGACAGCCATGGCGTGGAACAGGGCGAGGTCGATTCCGCCCACGATCAGGCTCAGGGCGCAGGCAGGGGGCGGTTCCGAAGCGACGCTCCAGTAACGATCCTGATTGGTTGTGTGATTATCATTTTAGGTACGGGCAACGAGCAAATAGATGTCTGGAGCCGTGCGCGTGGAAGAAGACGCAGGGAACGTCGGGAAACTAGCAACAGTGCAAGCGACGGCGGACACCTGCACTGTCACACCCTGTCACCGCCTGTGTATAGCTGATGACGCCAGTGGATTCAGGTACCTAATAGATACGGGAGCAAATGTTTCAGTGATTCCAATTAATAGTAGATTACGGACGTATTCGAAATCTAGTGATTACAAACTGTATGCAGCTAATGGTACGGCTATAGAAACGTATGGCACTAAGACTTTGACTCTAAGTTTAGGATTAAGGCGGGCATTTATGTGGACTTTTGTGGTTGCGAATGTAAGGCAACCAATATTAGGGGCAGATTTTTTAAGTCATCATGGCCTTTTGGTTGATGTAAAAGCTAGGAGACTAATAGACAAAGAAACTAACTTAGACGTAATAGCCTCTGTTGTTTGTTGTAAGGATCAGTCAGTTAAAACCGTCGAGGGCGGTCATGCTTTTGCAGAATTGCTAACTAAATATCCGGAGATAACGAAACCATTGTCTTTTAGAGAAACGCCCCGCCACCCTGTGTTGCATCACATAGAAACAACGGGCCCACCTGTGCATGCCAAGGCGCGCCCGTTGCCGCCCGATAAATATAGAAAGGTTAAAGAAGAATTCCGAATAATGCAGGAAATGGGGATCTGTAGGCCCTCCAAAAGTCCGTGGGCTAGCCCACTCCATGTTGTTCCCAAGAAAAATGGCGAGTTGCGACCGTGCGGGGATTACAGGAAGTTAAACACGGTTACTAAACCGGATAGGTACCCAATACCCAGACTTCATGATTTTACATATTTGCTAGCCAACAAAAAGATATTTACAAGAATAGACGTAAATAGGGCGTATCATTGCATAGCAATTAATCCGGAGGACATCGAAAAAACCGCGATAATTACACCATTCGGGCTATTTGAATTTCCCCGCATGACGTTCGGTCTATGTAACGCAGCGCAGTCATTTCAAAGGTTTATGGATCAGACGGTTTTAAAAGATTTAAGTAATGTTTTTTGTTACATAGATGATGTAATAATAGCTAGCGCCACGAGGGCGGAACATGAAGCAGACTTAGAAAAAGTTTTCAAGCGTTTCAATGACTATGGGGTGACTATTAACCTATCTAAAAGTAGTTTCGGACAAGAGAGCGTCGAATTTCTGGGGTTCGAGGTATCCACGCAGGGCATCAGGCCACTAAAAGAGAAAGTAGAAGCAATTTCGAAATATCCCAAGCCAAAAACGGTAGAACAATTAAGACGTTTTCTAGGGATGGTAAATTTTTATAGGACGCACATTCCAGGGGCAGTCAAATCGCAGAGAATATTAAATCAATATTTAAAAGGCGCAAAGAAACGGGACAAATCACTCATACAATGGTCAACGGAAGCTGACGAGGCATTCTTGCAATGTAAAACATGCTTACAGAATGCGGTCACATTATCGCACCCATTGCCAAACACAACGCTAGCGCTTATGACTGACGCGTCGGATACATGTGTGGGTGCAGTTTTGCAACAACGTAGCAACAACGAATGGTTACCTATAGGCTATTTTTCAAAGGCAATGAGTCAGACAGAACAAAAATACTCAGCGTACGATAGGGAATTATTAGCGATATACTTAGCGATCCAATATTTTCAGAATCAGGTGGAAGGCAGACAACTGATAGTTTATACTGATCACAAGCCAATAACCTTTGCGTTCACAAAAAGCAACTCCGGTAAAGAAATACCTAGGCGGACACGGCAGCTGGCATATGTTAGTGAATTTACAACAGATATAAGACACATCAACGGGTCCGAGAACCCAGTAGCAGACGCCTTATCGCGATTAGAAACAATATATTGCCCACAGGCGATTGATTACTCAGAATTAGCTGAAGCTCAGGCAAAGGATAGTTACTTGTTAAGGCCAACAAATAATAGTAATGTCGTTATTAAGGAAATTGAGGTACCGCAAACAGGCGGGAAAACAATTTCCTGTGAAATATCTACCAAGAACGCGAGACCGTACTTACCAGAAAGTTTAAGAAAAAAGGCGTTCGATGCGACACACAACATAAGCCATCCAGGCATTCGAACCACGCGCAAATTAATGCAGGATAAATTCTTTTGGCCAAATATGAATCGAGATGTAGGGCAATGGGCAAAAACTTGTGTACATTGCCAACGCAGTAAGGTCATTCGGCATACGAACTCGGAATTAGAGAATTTCACTAATTGCGATCGATTTGAACACATCCATGTGGACATTGTAGGTCCACTGACTACTACAGAAGAAGGGTTTAGGTATTTAGTAACGATAGTAGATAGGCGCACACGATGGCCAGAGGCGTTTCCTATCAAGGACATCACGGCAGAAACGGTAGCTAAAATAGTTTATGAAGGGTGGATCGCACGTTTTGGGTGCCCGGTAAAAATGACGTGCGACCAAGGCAGACAGTTCGAAAGCGCATTATTCATGTCACTATTAAAAATGTTAGGTATACACAAAAGTAGAACTACACCATATCATCCACAGTCCAATGGGGCAGTAGAAAGATGGCACAGATCGCTGAAAGTAGCATTAACGGCAAGATTAAATTCGATTACATCATCATGGGTTACCGAGTTACCAACAGTCATGCTAGGTCTTAGGTCAGCATTACGCTCGGACAATGGTATAAGCGCGGCGGAAATGGTGTATGGTCAAACGATAAGAATGCCAGCGGATTTCTACGTAGAGAATAATAAAGGTGGTTATACGTCCGATTATGAATGTGTCAACAGGATACGTCAGGCGATTAAGGAATTAAAACCGGTACCGATAGGATATAAGAACACTAAAAGCTTGTTTGTGCACCCAGATCTACCAAAAACGGAGTTTGTATTTATTAGAAATGATACAGTAAGGAAACCATTACAGCCTAATTATGAGGGTCCGTTTCGAGTATTACAAAGAAAAGATAAAGTATATACGATACAGTTGCCAAATAGACAGACTAACATTTCGATAGATAGACTTAAACCGGCGTATTTAGTAAACCAAGAAATAAACGAAAGTACTAGCAGTAATAATGAGGAAATCGCCCGTAGCGTGTCACCGATACCACGCGTTACACGTTCCGGCCGGGTCAGCAAAAAACCTGTGCGATTCATGTAGGTACACAGGTCATTCACAGTAAGGTAAAGCGCGAACACAGTAAAGAATAGGAGCAAAAATGGGTAACACTCAGAGTCCCAATAACCCCCACGAACAAATTGTCATGACCCAGGCGAAGATAATTACGAACCAAACAGAAGTGACTGACAAGTTAGACAAATTCATCATGGAACATGAATTTTAGAACAAACTAGAAAGTACTCTTATGACTTAACTACTTTGTTATGTAAACCATATGGATTCAAAATATAAATGTAGACGTTTTACGTAGGGTGACACAATGGGCGGTCTTATCGATAAAAGCGATCTTTTACAGACAATCTTTGGATGGATTAAAGAGAGAAGGAGAGAGGGAGAAGTATTACCGCACGGTCTCCTGTGAGGCGGCATGCCTCCTTGCCGGATTACCGCCATGGGATCTGGAGGCAAAAGTCCTCGCGCACGTGTGGGAGTGGCGCGAGGAGGCGAAACGCCGGGGCGTAACTCCGCTGCCGCGAGAAATCACGGTACAGCGGACAGAGCTCCGGCGGGATCTCATGGCGGCATGGAGAGTGCGATTGTCGCAACCCAGCGCTGGGCACGCCACAATTGCGGCGATAAGTCCCCTCTTTGAGGAGTGGTTGGAGAGGCGCCATGGCGTCCTCACCTTCCGCCTGACGCAGGTCCTCACCGGACACGGTTGTTTCGGGAGGTTCCTGTTTCGGATAAGGCGGGAGGAAACGCCCGGGTGTCACCATTGTGTAGATCGCCCGGAGGACACGGTGGAGCATACAGTGGAGGTCTGCCCGGCTTGGGCGGAGCACCGCCGTGTTCTCACGGAGGCGATCGGCGGCGGCGATCTCTCGCGTCCAAACTTGGTCCAGGCCATGGTGCGGAGCGAGAGTGCATGGGAGGCCGTCACCTCCTTCTGCGAAGCAGTAATGCTCGCAAAGGAGGAGGCGGGACGCGAGAGGGAGAGGCAACAGCCGCGCCCTCGCGCCCCTAGCCGCCGCAGGAGACGCCCTGGGCGGCGGGAATCGATTGCCGATTCCCGGCCACCGTAGGCGCGGGCTTGCGGACGACGAGTAATGGGCAACTCGCCGTCCGGTAAGGACCAGGCCCGGGTCGACGGCGCGTTGTGTTCCACGCGCGCCTCAAAGAGATGTCAGCAGTGACGGGGTCCAATAGGGCCGAAGCCGCCGGGGTCGCGGGTAGTTCGAAAGAGATACCGTGGCCCTGGCACGGGCAACTGAAGGAACACGGGTGGGTTTTAGTCAGTAAAAGTCTGACACACCCTCCCGCTCTGCCCGGAGCGGGAGAAGTCATTTGATGATTTCCCATCCACAAAAAAAAAAAAAAAAAAAAAAAAAAAGTTAGACAAATTTGGGCTTATAGTACTGGGAATTTTGGGAATCATAATAATAGTCATAGTGATCATGGCATGTACCAGGTGCCAAACAAGCATTAAGGATTGGTTATATAAGCAAGTTGCGCGTAATGTGGATCGTAACATGAAGGAGCAAAGGCGAATGGGTACGTCTCAAGTGGACATAGAATAATACAACAATAAGCAGAAGTGACAATAATAACACAGTGTCAATAGGAATGACGGTTTCGGAAGCATGTTACAACAACCAAAAACCATGACGACGTTTAAGACAAAAGTGCAATTGTGAGTACCAGATGTGTTTATGATGTAATAGTATGTGCCATTAGGCAGTATAATGAATGTATGTTGTTGGCGTTGTCATAATGGGTACTGCAGGCCCTAAGCGGTGATAATTTGAGTATAGCAGAGTATACCATTATGGCAACTACCCTTAAGTAAAAACAAACGCAAATAATGTCTAAATGTAATAGACAACATACGGTCCAATAAATGACCTTTTAGGTTTAGAGTTATGAATAGTAAGATCATGGGTATTTTGTTAAATAAGGCATAGAAATAAGATGTAAAATATTAGTATGTCCGTTGTTATGTTAAATATGTGACCATTATTGATATCAGTTAATTAGAGAACAGTAAAACAGCTTAGAGTATCTACAGAAAATAAAAACAATGTTGATCTATGACAATACTTTAATGATAAGCCAGTACAAAGTAACTATGCAACAAAGAAGCATGTAATCATAAACAGAGAATTATATTGTACAACTAAGAACACAAACATAAAATAAATTGTAAGTAAAAACCAAAAACATGGAAAATAGTAAATAAGTGTAATATATGATTTATGTTAAAAAAATTAAAAAAAAACGGGGGGGAATGATGTAAGGTGCTGACGCACACATTTGTAATAGTTCGACGCGGGGCTTGTCGACACGGGCAGTTAGCCTCTCGCCTCGGACTAAGTAGGTCAATGTATCGAATTGAGTAATAAATATCATAACGTGTCTTTACAAGCAGTGTATCATTTATATCCACCACCTGTAGGGGCGTAGGGCTAACTCACAAAAGTATAAAAAAGAATATATTTAAGACCCTCATAGTAAGCTCTTTCATTTTATATGCCACATGATGTAGTTTGCAAAACTTTTTTTTAATTTTCATATTTGCCTCCCAAAAGTGACCTCTATATTCAAATTTAATTTATTTACTTTACCCGTCCGTGTTTGGGTCACGGAAATTCATATGTGTAATAAATTTCAACTTAATCGGTCCGTTTGATTCGGAGCAAACTGACTGTGACAGACGGACAAACAGACAGACACAGACAGACAGATAGACAGACAGACGGACAGACAGACAGACAGAAAGACAGACAGACACACGAGTGATCCTATAAGGGTTCCGTGTTTTTCCTTTTGAGGTACGGAACCCAAAAAAAACTGGTAGGTATATGCCACCGGTTTCTACTCCGTTCACCTACTATACCCTATTTTTTTCAAGACGGTAAAAAAAGTCACCCGGTTCATAGATAAGTATTACATACTTTACAGGCTTTTTTTTTTTGTGGATGGGAAATCATCAAATGACTTCTCCCGCTCTGGGCAGAGCGGGAGGGCGTGTCAGACTTTTACTGACTAAAACCCACCCGTGCTCCTTCAACTGCCCGTGCCAGGGCCACGGTATCTCTTTCGAACTACCCGCGACCCCGGCGGCATCGGCCCAATTGACCCCTTCACTGCTGACATCTCTTTGAGGCGCGCGTGGAACACAACGCGCAGTCGACCCGGGCCTGTTCCTTACCGGACGGCGAGCTGCCCATTACTCGTCGTCCGCAAGCCCGCGCCTACGGTGGCCGGGAATCGGCAATCGATTCCCGCCTTCCAGGGCGTCTCCTACGGCGGCTAGTGGCGCGAGGGCGCGGCTGTTGCCTCTCCCTCACGCGTTCTGCTTCCTCCTTCGCGAGCATTACTGCTTCGCAGAAGGAGGTGACGGCATCCCATACACTCTCGCTCCGCACCATGGCCTGGACCAGGTTTGGACGCGAGAGATCGCCGCCGCCGATCGCCTCCGTGAGAACACGGCGGTGCTCCGCCCAAGCCGGGCAGACCTCCACTGTATGCTCCACCGTGTCCTCCGGGTGATCCACACAATGGTGACACCCGGGCGTTTCCTCCCGCCTTATCCGAAACAGGAACCTCCCGAAACAACCGTGTCCGGTGAGGACCTGCGTCAGGCGGAAGGTGAGGACGCCGTGGCGCCTCTCCAACCACTCCTCAAAGAGGGACTTATCGCCGCAATTGTGACGTGCCCAGCGCTGGGTTGCGACAATCGCACTCTCCATGTCGCCATGAGATCCCGCCGGAGCTCTGTCCGCTGTACCGTGATTTCTCGCGGCAGCGGAGTTACGCCCCGGCGTTTCGCCTCCTCGCGCCACTCCCACACGTGCGCGAGGACTTTTGCCTCCAGATCCCATGGCGGTAATCCGGCAAGGAGGCATGCCGCCTCACAGGAGACCGTGCGGTAATACTTCTCCCTCTCTCCTTCTCTCTTTAATCCATCCAAAGATTGTCTGTAAAAGATCGCTTTTATCGATAAGACCGCCCATTGTGTCACCCTACGTAAAACGTCTACATTTATATTTTGAATCCATATGGTTTACATAACAAAGTAGTTAAGTCATAAGAGTACTTTCTAGTTTGTTCTAAAATTCATGTTCCATGATGAATAAGAGCAATAGATATTATTGTTACACTATCAAATAGATAAAGGAACTGTGTAAGCATGATAATAATTGAGTACTTTTGTACTCAATCTTTCTTTTATACATGTTTTCTTTGCCAGTTGTGTGGTAAATATTTAATAAATAAATAAATATAATGTTTATAGTAAACATAAAATAATTGAAGATAATACTTGGGTAGTACCTACTAAATTAAAACAAACACAAATGAGTTATGATGAACTTCTGAATAGTAGGGACGCGTTCCTTTTTGGCAGCTGGACAAACGACCTACTTCCGACGTCCCTTTAGCCAAAATAAACCTTTAGACCATATTTTAGTACCAATACCGTCCCTGAATATGAAGCCACTACTTCACTAATCATTGCTGAACGCGAGCAAACGTATGAAATTACTCCGATACACCTGCGACACGTTATTGCCGAGGGTTGACAACCACTGGGTTATCGAGAAGAATAATAATCATACAAAATTCTGTAGAATTCGCCAATCCGATTCTGTTGATAGCTCTTTGTTGTCTACTCATGGTGGAGAACGAAATATTCGGATTTGCAAGAAAGTAAGGTATTTATTGCGCTTGAATTTAAACGTTGTAATCTGAAGCGATTTACTGAGTTAATTGTTAATTCCACGATATTTTCTTATTTCTTTTGTCAACATTATTTACGTTCTTCTGAAGCGGTACAATGCTGGAAAATTATGTTATAAAAATAAGTTTAGATCAAAATCATCGTTGACAAAACAACCTAGAGTGCTACAAGAATCTTTTGGCGCCTGAATGACAATGACAGGAGGGCATTGTTGGTAAAAAATTGTGAAATTGTCACAGAAATTTTCTTGTATTTAATGGGAAGGAACAGGCAAAGCTAATTATAGATGACATCATTATCGCTGGAAACAACAACATACAACAACAACAGACAACAAGAACAACAACAGGCAACAGACATGTTGAAGGTTACCAAGGATATTAAAAAGTAAACGCGCTCACACCTTAAAAAAATGGTATTTCACAGCACCAGCGACGACGCGACTCCTAGAGGGTTTTTTTTTTATTTATTAATTATTAAATTTTACAAAAAAAATCTTATTTAGGAACTTTGCCCCGCAAAACCGTTTCCACGGTTTGTCTGTGGTAACGGAACAAACGGTATTACAAAAGGTATGTTATTAATGTGGACACTTAATTTTCACATACTTAAGTATCTAACAATATATCTTTTATCAATATATCTAACATACCCCTGAAATAGAACTACTTTAGCAATTTGGCAAATTTACCTTTATTTTCCTGACCTAAACCTAAACCTCCAGGCAGTGCAGGCAGGCAGGGCAGGGCAGGGTTTCCTATTGACAGTGTCCCCATTGAGAAAACAAGATGGCGGCGTTAGTTTTGATTTTGGTCCCGAAACAAACCTTGTAGTGATGTAATTTAATTGAATTTCACCTGCCTCATCACTTTGTTTTAATGTAGAGATATGAGGAACAGGGTATTTCTTCACTCATCCTCCGTAGAATAGGTAGGATCCTCCGACCAGACGGGTGTCGTGTCTGTTGATCTGACCGATGATTGCTGTCGGGTCGTATGCTAGTCGCGCGGTAAACTCGGCTTGCGCGATGCAGGATTTTTGGGTGACGTCATTGTAATGTGTAGTTCGCTTGTAGACATGCCGCCACAATAAGACCAAAAAGAATTATCTATCAAAAGTACCAGCCCTAAAAGTTATTGCAACATTTAGTCAGCTACAGATTCACGGTTGATTGATCAAAAAACTTTTTTACAAAAAAATACAACCGACTTCCAAAAACAACACTACAAAGTGAAAAATAACTTTAATTTCGGAAGTCGGTGTCTGATTATATGTATTTTCGTTTTTGCCACCGACTTCCGAAATTAAAGTTATTTTTCACTTTGTAGTGTTGTTTTTGGAAGTCGGTTGTATTTTTTTTGTAAAAAAGTTTTTATTTTTCACTTTTTAGTGGTTCACATGTGCACAGCGTACTGGCGTGATGTTATGTTATGAACTGGTGTGAAAAACAAACAGACATGAGATTTCAGCAATCCCAGTCCATTTGCTATCATTTATTGAGGAGTTCCGTTACCTATCTCAGAAGTTCTTCATCAGGTTTTCACCAAATTGAAATGGGACCTCTCCAAGAAAGTACTCTTCCAAAAACTATCCAAATCGCTTCAAGTGTGCCTATAAAATTGGAAGAGTTTTCTCTATTTCTCCAGGATCCCATCATTAGATCCTGACTTGATGATCATGGGACCACCTGGGAAGTATACCCTTTCAAACAAAAAAAAATAATCCAAATCGGTCCAGCCATCTTCGAGTAATCGGGGAACATACATAAAAAAAAAAAAAAAAAAAAAAAAAAAAAAAAAAAAAAAAAAAAAAAAAAAAAAAAAAAAAAAGGTTCCGACGAATTGATAACCTTCTCCTTTTTGAAGTCGGTTAAAGAGTTTGTTACTGCGTGTTCTAGTTACTTTTTCATCCTAGGGCTTTTCTCTCGAATCTTGTGACCGTTTTGATAGGAGTTCAACTTCAGAGTATTTATGTTTAGTGATGTTAATTCTTGTTTTAATCAGTAACTAGAGGTACAGTGTTGTCTTCTCGTAGTTGTCGAATAGGAAACACTGAAATCATCTAGTTTTAACAAACATAATTTAATTTTGACATGTAAAGATGTTTTTTTGAACTAAATATAATTTTTATGATGACCCATGTATGAACATGAGGGAACAGAGACTTTGAGGATCAAAGCATATAATTTTGAGGAGTTTTTGCCGAAACCTCTGAAAAAAGTCTTGATTTTATTGGGCACGATCCATGAATTTCCACTGAAACTGGATTTTACAATACATTATTTTCATGAAAGTTACAAGATGTTTATCTCATTACTAGCAATACATCATGTTATAAAGTAAATAACCAAGTTCGATCCACTCACGCGTATAATAGAGCATGTTACCGCCACAAGAGAATCCTAACACAACATACCTGTATAGACAATATACAGATTATACAAATAGTACATTAACGCGCGTAGATAACGGGTGGTCGGAACACAATTATTGATAACATAATTCTATCCTGTTGTGCTAGATATGACTGTACTCCATTCATAAAATGAATGCATGTACAGTCAA
The DNA here is from genome assembly GCA_946251885.1 of Cosmia pyralina. Taxonomy (NCBI): domain Eukaryota; kingdom Metazoa; phylum Arthropoda; class Insecta; order Lepidoptera; family Noctuidae; genus Cosmia; species Cosmia pyralina. The sequence goes on from OX276345.1 coordinate 2,419,665, forward strand.
CAAAAGAGATATCTAGGCAGGGTATACTAACATATTTGTATGTGAATTGTTTCATGTTCAATTTCGTGAAAATATACAATTTTGTGTTGGTGTGTTACAATGTAAGAGTATTGCAAAAACAAAGTAATATATATATGACGGCGGGAACGTGGGCGCAGTGATAAGTAGGTCGTCTCTCTGATCTTGTGGTAAGGGTTCCATTGCGTGGGTTACTCAGGCAAACCAATATGATGTTGAGGTAAGACTTTATTACTGAAGAGTATACAGAAGTAATCACTAGTAATCAGTACTGCGTACTGTGAACTTGATGGGTTCGATGGTAGCGTGTGCCCCCTTCGAGCTCTTTATCCAGTATGCCCGCACACCTCCCAACGACCCCATCCACGTGCGGCGACATACGATACTGGCGCCACACGGCGTTCACCGTACGTACTAAACCAACTACCAATCAGAGCTAAGCTACGTAATTTGACATGAACTAGGGAATCAACTGAGTGACTTATTATCGCTAAACTTCCGTTCGTGACGACATATAATATAAAATTGAACATGAAGCAATTCACATACAAATATGTTAGTTTATGCCTAGATATCTCTTTTGTTGACTGTACATTTGGATAGAGAATCGTTATGTTCATAATTTAACCTGTCACTATGCCAATGTAGAGTAAATACTTCTTCTCATACAGATAAATAAATTCCGTCCAGATTATTTTCCATCGTTCAAACTCAAACTCAAAGCATTTATTTCAATTAAACCAATTGCAGGCACTTTTGAATTAACTAGTGGGTTCCTTTGAGTAGAACAGGCAAGTAACTTCACGGACACTCTTTTAAATCCTACTAATATTATAAATGTCAAAGTTTGTGAAGATGTTTGGATGTTTGTTACTCAATCACGCAAAAACGGCTGAACGGATTTGAATGAAATTTGGCACACAGATAGTTTATAACCTGGATTAATACATACAATCCTTTTTATCCTGGTAGTAGGTTCCCGTGGGATAATTCCCGACATCCACGCGGGCGAAGCCGCGGGCAACGGCTAGTTTGAAGTAAATGATTTGACTTTGAGTTTACTGATGGAATTTCTATATGTATTGTGTGTAGGTATTGCCAGGTTTACCAAGCTGATGTTTCTTTTTTCAATTTTCTCCACGTCACCCCAAAATCATGAAATCTATTTGCAACTCAACCGTACCGATATGTAATAGCGTGCCCGATTGATAGATAACACGGTAAGTAACCACTGAACCGGATATTATACACGAAATTGTTGATATATAATCTGATACGGTTTCCTAACCCTGTAGGTAAAAAAAAACAGGCCAAGTGCGAGTCACACTCGCGCGCAAAGAATTCCGTACTATTATCTATAAAAACGGCAATAACATCTTGTATGTGAGCCCGCTTAAATATTTATTTTATTTTAATTACATTATTTATTTTAAAAGTGAATATAATAACGAAATATTCTGTGAATATTTCAAGCGTCTACCTATTGCCGTTATCAATATTGAGCAAAAACGAGCAAAAACTTACGTTTGTTGTATGAGAGCCTCCTTAAATATTTATTTTATTCTGTTTTATAGTACTTGTTGTTATAGCGGCAACAGAAATACATCATCTGTGAAAATTTCAACTGTCTAACTGTCACGGTTCATGAGATACAGGCTGGTGACAGACGCACGGACAGCGGAGTCTTAGTAAAGATTCCCGTTTTACCCTTTGGGTACGGAACCCTAAAAAACCGGTCAAGAGCGAGTCGGACTCTCGCATCGAGGGTTCCGTTCCGATTTATGAAAAAATGTGCTATTTAGAGACATCTTTTTATTTTTCCTGTAATCTTTACATACACTTCTATCACATCTATCAGATATTTCTCTATGCAAACTTCGGAGATAAGGGGGGATGGTATTTTTTATATATTAGGTATTTTTATAACAGGTACTTATTCACATTTCACGAGCATCTGACATTGCATTGCACTTAGCAGCCAACGATGGTGCACGTGATTTGAACAACTTTAACACAAAAAAAATTGTACAAACTTCGAAAATTATAATGGCAATAGGTAACCATTTTATCTGACTGGAAGGCTGAACCTACTTACTTACTTTTCATTTCATAAAGGTCTACAAGACTTTCACTTAAAACCATTTGTAAACCGACCTAGAACGTCTCAATCTCAATCATCAATAATCAAAAGTATCTAGACCAAAGAGAAACTACATCCACCAGCAAATGAAAACGGATAGCTAATTCTATACTCACCATCCAAACGAATTAGCTATTGTTCTCGTTGGCTAAAGATCCAAACTTCAAGACTTTGTACAAACTAGTGGATAGTACATTCACCTTCTAATGGTTTATCTTAGCTGAAGGTAAGATGCTGCACTCGGCACCACGATTAAATAGATTAGAGATTTTGCCCCTACCATCCTCGCTTATAAAACATTTCAAAGTTCTGAGGGAAAAATAAGGTTTGACGTAAAGGATTGATCCCATCGAGCCTAAGTGATAGTTTGACATAATTTTTCTTGTGTGTACTTTCAATTGAACCATTCAGTTCATGCATTCTGATTTTTCCGAACTGAAAATTAATTAATTAAGTAACTTAGAAAGAAAGAAGAAAAGAAAAAAATACGTTTTTTTGCAGTAAACAACACGCAAAGAAAGAGTACAAATACAAAAAAAAAAGTTGGGGGAAAATCTGCGTCTCTTCCATGCAAAACGGTCATCGTTCAGCATAATGCTGCGTCCATGCGAGACAGAGCCCCAGCGCTGGTTTTCAGCGACAGCCGGCGTTGACGTGCTGCAGTACATAACAAAGTTCTAAATGTTTATATAAGTAAAAATAAAAATAAAAAATAAATGGCAACATTCCGTTCCGGTTCCGTCTACAACGACGCACGCGCCACTGGCATTACTAAAGGCGCGCTATGGCGGCGTGAAAACTTAATTTGTCTTATACCGTTAGAGTTAACACCTTTATGTGATCTGGGAAGGAAAGCTAGAAATAAATTAGGTACAAATTCTCTATGAAAAGGAAGCTTTGGCTTTAAGAGACACTATTATGTAGACTTAATTTAACACATTCAATCCAGCTTACCCCAAATCCAAACACATTCATTGCTTTACAAGCCCAGAACCTAAACCGGCCATAAGAGGCTTAAACTGATGACAAAAATCTTTACAAACCACTAGAGTCCACTAGTAGGGACTTCTAAATAACTGCATTACAACCTCGGTCCCGAGTGACGAAGAGATTATCCGGGCTCATTTAATTACGGCTAGAGGTCAAACGGTGCTAGGATCCAGCTGTCCAAACTGATTTCCTGAAGATCCCCCATTAAAACTTAATGAGTACACTTCTGAATATAATTGGACCAGTTACTGATTGTTTGAAGTGGTTCTCGGTCTAATTGTGGTGTTGAAAAAAAGTTTGTAGGATCTGGATTGTAATTCTCAGTTGCAACAAAGTTTGGATACCTATTTGAGTATAAGTTTTCTATGCAAAGCGGATTTCTGTCGAGTTGTTGCTTAGCCCGTTCGTCCACGATGCTACTCAAAAGTAACCAGTTAAAAACGTAAGTTTAAAAACTAAAACACATTTTAACAGCTAAAAATATTATTTACTAGCTGCGCCCCGCGGTGTTACCCGCGGTTTATGAGATACACTAAAACGTGTATTATTTAACCGGTGAGAAAAGTATTCACAAAAAAATTGCTCATCCCACGGGAACACTACATTTTTTCAGGATGTAAAGAAGCCTATGTGTGCTATGTGAATACAGGATGTCTGCTACTTCCACACCAAATTTTATCAAAATCGGTCGAGCCGTTTGAGTTTGAAGGAGTAACAAATATATTTGAATGCCTTGCTCATCCCACGGGACCACTACATTTTTTCGGGATAAAAAGTAGCCTATGTGTTAATCCAGGGTATAAGCTGTCTACATACCGAATTTCATCCAAATCGGTCCAGCCGTTTGAGCGTGAAGAAGTAACAAACATACACACACACACACACACATATACTCACAAACTTTCGCCTTTATAATATTAGTGTGATGTGATAGTGTGATTTTTTATTTTTGTTTTTTTGTTTTCAAACTTTTATTATTGTGTTTTTTGTTTAGTTGGTGATCTTCCTGTGCTAGTCACAATAAATACTTTTTCTTTCTTTCTCTATTTTTCGGGATAAAAAGTAGCCTATGTGTTTATCCAGAGTGTCAGCTACTTCTACACCAAATTTCATCAAAATCGGTGGAAGCGTTTGAGTTTGAAAGAGTAGCAAATATATTTGAATTTCTTGCTCATCCCACGGGAGCACTACATTTTTCCGGGATAAAAAGTAGCCTATGTGTTAATCCAGGTTATAAGCTGTCTACATACCGAATTTCATCCAAATCGGTCCAGCCGTTTGAGCGTGAAGAAGTAACAAACATACACACACACACACACACACTCACAAACTTTCGCCTTTATAATATTAGTGTGAAGTGTGATGTGATTTTTAAATGTGTCCCTTTCATTTTATACCCAACACGGCATCCTTATAAAAACATTTTTTTTTAGTTCATGACTTTATGTCCTCTAGAGGGCGCCGTATTCAATCAAATGTGACGTCACATAGCCTAACCAGCAGACAATTACGACAAAGACGCTTCCAACGATACCTCAATTGTCAAATTATGATAAGCGGTTTGGAAGTTATCGGGGAACAGATGAATATACATTCATACATTCGTATTTAAATACATACATACCGGTCAAAATCATAACCCTTCTTTTTGCTTTGCCGTGTCAGGTAAAAACTTAAGAATCACCAATGAGTAACCAAACTATCACAGCACTAGTATTTCAAAGGTGGTCCGTTTACACGACGCAACAAATGACAAACTAGTTTATAGAGGTATGAGGAACAGGGTGTAAAGTGCACTCATCCTCCATAGAAAAGGAAGGATCTTCCGACCAGACGGTTGTTGTGCCTGGTGGGCCACTGATTGATGTCGGGACGTTGTAAAATGCTAGTCGCGCGGTAAACTCTGCTTGCACAATGCAGGATTTTGCGTGACGTCAGTATGATGCGTAATTCGCATGTAGCGATGTAGATGCCACAAGTTAATAACGCGTTATAATAATAAATTTCTTTATTTGTATAGAATGCAGGTGTTACAATAATGGTGTTAGTTTCAGATATATTCCTATATACATATAGATGAATTAGAAACTAGGTACTTAAATTCAAAATTATATTAGGTCTTTACCTATGAAATTGCTGTTCTGTAGTACTGGCCATTTCAAATCAAAATAATTTTTGTTTGGCTAAGAATTCTAATTTCAAATTAATTTTATTTTAAAAACATGGATTTTTTTTTTCCAAAAGTAATCATTTGTTTATTGATTAGTGTTACATTTTCATCACATTTCAATCTTTTTCGTCATCATGGATACGTTAAAAATTCGAGTAATTATGGAATATGAGTACCGTCGTGGCAGCAACGCGGCACAAGCGGCACGCAACATCAACGACGTTTACGGAGCTAACACTACAAACCAACGCACCACTTGTTATTGGTTTGCTCGCTTCCGTTCTGGAAATTTCCACCTGAAAAATGAACCTCGCGGTCGTCCGAAGACTTTGGTCGACAATGACGAATTAAAGGCGATTGTGGAAGCTGATGATACACAATCTACTGCTGAATTAGCAGCAGCTTTCGACGTTAGCGTCAAAACAATATTGGTCCATTTGCGTCAAATTGGCAAGGTAAAAAAGCTTGACAAATGGGTGCCCCACGAACTCAATGATCGCCAGCGCGAAGTACGCGTCAAGACGTGCCTTGCACTGCTCAACAGACACACAAATGAAGGAATTTTTAATCGCATTGTTACCTGCGATGAAAAATGGATTCTGTTTGATAACCGCAAGCGCTCAGCAAGTTGGTTGGATCCTGGTTCAGCACCTAAACAATGCCCTAAACAAAAACTTACCCCTAGAAAAGTGATGGTCACTGTTTGGTGGTCTAGCGCCGGTGTGATTCATCACAGCTTCTTACCAAACGGGGTGAGCATTACTTCAGATGTGTACTGTGAAGAACTGAACACAATGATGGAGAAGCTGGCACATCTCCAACCAGCATTGGTCAATCGCTTGTCTCCGCTGCTCCTGCACGACAACGCGCGACCTCATACTGCACAGCAGACGGTCTCCAAGTTGCAAGAACTGGGGTTGGAAGCTCTCCGTCATCCGCCCTACTCACCAGACCTTGCGCCTACAGACTACTACTTTTTCCAGAATTTGGATAACTTCTTGGCGGGAAAAAAATTCAATACAAAATGCCTTTGAAGAATTTGTTGCCTCCCGTCCAGCTGATTTCTTTAAGAAGGGCATCAATAAACTGCCACTGCGTTGGCAAAGATGCATTGATTGCATGGGTGATTACTTCGATTAATACAAATAAAAAATGCATGAAAAAAATTCGTTTAAATTTTTTCATACAAAACGGCAATTTCATAGGTAAAGACCTATTATCATGGATCGTTAGTAAGTCACGTATGGACCACCATTGAAATACTAGTGCTGTGACATTTTGCCTACATATTAATGATTTGAGTTTGTTACACGTTACTTTTCAGTGGTACGTGGACGTCAGGCCTAAGAGTTGCTGCTTACTATTCACTTCAGCATACGATAAGTTTTATTAAGCGAAGCAGAAATAAACTAGGATGAAGAAGTTACTGACTCGCAAGTTGGTGGAAAGAAGATCTTGAAATCTTTCATATATTACTAAAAGCGTTACTCTTCAACCTTTCAAACTTTTCAGGAACGTCATAATTAGTTTGTAACTTGCGAGTCATGATTTACCTTAAATTCTTTTTTTTTTTTGTTAGAACGTTTGAGAAAAGCTATTTTTCAAATTATTCCTTAACTTTTGGAATTATCATCATTTGCTAAGGCTTTGATGTGAGACACTATGCAAAGAATTTTAGATTTAATTCGATTTATTTATTTGTATAAACATGGTATATACGAGTACATACAAGAGCATGCAAGATGATAATAAATTACATTATAGTCCAATCATGTTTAGCCTTATAATACATTGGCGTACAAATATAAATTAAACTAAATATAATATAAATTAAATTAAATTAAACTAGGGGAGCTCGTGGCTAAGTAATAACAACTGCATGGGTTGATCAACCAGGTTAAGCTACGTTTGCTGGAGTCGGTCCGTGGATAGGTGAAAATCTTTACAAACCGTGACTCCTCCGTGCCTCTTAAAGCACGTTAAGCCGTTGGTCCCGGCTGTCATTCGTGGATCTTTGACAGTCGTTACGGGTCGTCATAAGCCCGAAAATCTGACAACCAGTCTTACCAAGGGTATCGTATTACCCAGTTAATGGGTTGTGGAGGTCAGATAGGCAGTCGCTCCATGTAAAATACTTGTATTCAGCTGCATCCGGTTCGACTGGAAGCCGACCCCAACATAGTTGGGAAAAGGCTAGGCAGATTGATGTAATATAAATTAAACTACAATTATCTGCATATGCACATCAAACAAAACTATGAATAAAGAAATAAAAATAAATTAACCAAACTGCTATGTCAAACTTACAACTATATTAAAATAAAATTAATGTCAGACAAGTTTTTCGACTAAAAATTCAGATACATTATAATATGCTTTGAAGAAGATTGGGAATATCCTCCTGGTGGTATGAGGACGAAATCAAACTCGTATAACTTTCGACAATGGTGGACTGTATTATTGATATTCTTTAGGGAAAACAAGTACAAACGGACAATAGATTGGCTATGCGAGTGATTTATGTATATGAGTACGTGGCCGCTCAGTAGCACGCACAGAGTACTTTTTTTTATATAGGTAGTAGCACGGACGATGACGCAGTGGCGAGCCGGCCGGTGCGCGCCCGCTGCTCGAGGGCCCCTCCGCGACCGCAGCCTCCGCCCGCAGTCGCCCGGCGCGGCGTGATGTTCTCGACAGCTTTTTCTTTTTTGTAGATACATTATTACAAACAAAGCTAAAAGCAAAAGAAAACTACACTTTATTCTTACAATTTATCTTAAAGCGAGCGCATAAAATAATGAACTGCCAAGAAATATCGGGGGAAGTGCGTGCTCAGAGCAAATAGATTTTAATGAAACGTTTGAAACGTGTGGAAGATTAATGGCCCCAGAGATGATAATACAACAATTTCTCCGTGTTTAATAGCAGCGCTTTAGGTTGGCAGAGCACTGAAAAACAACTGCGATAATTTAAAGCTGGCTAATTTTGAAAGAAAGAAGAATATACAGGGTGTTTGGTGCATCGTTTGCCAAATTGAATTGGCCGAAAGAAGAGGTCATTTGCTATCGCTTCAGGCTCAAGTACTCATTTTTGGCCACACCGGTTTTTTTATTACAACTTTCTAATTTTTATTTTGAAAAAATCCAAAACTCAGCATTAAAGCTTAAATTAAAAAAAAGTTTTAAGTGTAGTCGTCAAATTTCATTTTTATTTACATATGTACTGTTGTATGGCTCTATCAAATTTAAAATTACTTGCCAGTTACATCTAGTTTTTTTTTAATAAATCACAAAGTTTTTGGAAAAATAAAAAATGAACTTAAAACTCAACTTTAAATAGCTATAAAAAAAAAACTAAAAGCGATCGGGATCTTCGAATTATTTTAAAAAGTTCTCTAGTCTATCCCCTTTCCAACGGTATGTAATGTGTTAAAAAACTCTTTTAATATCTTTAATAATTAGCTAAATGTGTAGTCGAGACACATCAGGCTGATATTGGATATTACGTATAAAACACTAGTTTTCGCATAAATTACATGCTATTAGTAGATAGATACTGTTATCTCACGTCTTACGTAGTCTCTTATCTCGTTCTTACATAGGGAACTTTCCTCGAAATTGAAAAAAAAATACATTATTACAAAAATAATCATTTATTAATAAGTAATTTAATTACATACTAATCTTATAAGAATTAGAATTTCTGCAAACAGAGTTGCCCTTATTATTAGCTGATTTGCCAATTTTCAGTGAAGACAGGTCTTTTGTTTTCCAACATGACGGTTGTCCCGCTCATTGGAGAATAACCGTCAGGGAGTACTTGAATGATGCATTCCCGGACTCATGGATTGGGAGGGATGGCCCTATTCCTTGGCCTCCACGTTCTCCAGACTTAACTCCGTTGGATTTTTACGTCTGGGGACGGGCCAAAGAACTCGTCTACGCCACGGAAGTTGAGACAAGAGATGATTTAGTCCAACGCATTGAGGCGGCTTTCATGACGATCAAAGCAGAAATGCGTTTACGCACCACTACAGTTGAGATAAGACGAAGATGTCGCGCGTGCATACGCAATAGTGGTAGACAGTTTGAACAAGACTTGTAAGATTAGTATGTAATTAAATTACTTATTAATAAATGATTATTTTTGTAATAATGTATTTTTTTTTTCAATTTCGAGGAAAGTTCCCTATGTAAGAACGAGATAAGAGACTACGTAAGACGTGAGATAACAGTATCTATCTACTAATAGCATGTAATTTATGCGAAAACTAGTGTTTTAAACGTAATATCCAATATCAGCCTGATGTGTCTCGACTACACATTTAGCTAATTATTAAAGATATTAAAAGAGTTTTTTAACACATTGCATACCGTTGGAAAGGGGATAGACTAGAGAACTTTTTAAAATAATTCGAAGATCCCGATCGCTTTTAGTTTTTTTTTTATAGCTATTTAAAGTTGAGTTTTAAGTTCATTTTTTATTTTTCCAAAAACTTTGTGATTTATTAAAAAAAAACTAGATGTAACTGGCAAGTAATTTTAAATTTGATAGAGCCATACAACAGTACATATGTAAATAAAAATGAAATTTGACGACTACACTTAAAACTTTTTTTTAATTTAAGCTTTAATGCTGAGTTTTGGATTTTTTCAAAATAAAAATTAGAAAGTTGTAATAAAAAAACCGGTGTGGCCAAAAATGAGTACTTGAGCCTGAAGCGATAGCAAATGACCTCTTCTTTCGGCCAATTCAATTTGGCAAACGATGCACCAAACACCCTGTATATTTAATATATTTAATAGGGATGAGCCTAAAAAACTTTTTTTTTGTCCATTTAGATTAAAAAAAAATATTGTAAACGTATTTTTTCTTTTTTTACGTAATCAAATGATTATGGCACTATATTGAGTTAAAATATGGCATGACGTCACGTTTAGATAAATTTTATACGTAGAAGTGACGTAGCGAGCCCCCATTGCTCAACTTTAATGCGTGTTTTCTGAGTAATTTTTTTTACCTAGGCATCATCCCTATTGGCACATAGGTACACACAACTGGATGCCCCGTTGGTCTCGTGGTCACAAGCGCAACTGCTGAGGGTGAGGTCCTTGGTTCGATTTCCAGGTCAGGGAAAGTATTATTGGGTTTTTCTGTTAGGAATTTCTTAGTAACAGCCCGGGGTTTAGAAGTTGGCGGTGTGATACCCCTGTGCCTCGGAAAGCTGGCATCTGATCTCCCTCCGGTCGTGTCGGATTGCCGTCCCATCAGACTATGAGAGTGCGGGAAGGGAGAGTGCACCTGTGTCTGCGTACACACTTGTGCACTATAATATCTCCCGCGCCGAAGGCTGGTCTTCGCCTAGGGCCGAAATTCGGTCTAGAGGACTATACACACAATATTGGCTTGTCTGACATGAGAAGATGGTGATCAGGTGATTAGACAACTAACTTTTACAAGCTATATCATTTTTGTACGCAGACCAAAATGAGGTAGTCAAGACGAGACTGAAGACAAAACAGTCTGCAGACAGACTATCACCTTTTTTTTTGCTCAGAGGTAGAAAATCCTCATAGATATCCAACGCCCTGGGGTGGGCGGAAAGGTCTGTCAGACGCTTACTGACTAAAAACCACCCCGGTGTTCCCTTCCCACACCTGGACCGGGGATCATGGGAACTTGTGCGCCTTCCACAATCCCTGGCTAGTGTCCCGCAAACACACACACCATACACACCCCCACACCTACCACACAGACATACCCCCCCCCCCCCCCTCCCAGCCCAAACATAAGGCCCAGACAGACCCCACAGACACACACAGACACACACACACACACCCACCCACCACCACACCCCCACACCCCCCCCCCACACCCCGCCACACACACACACACACACACACACACACAGAGGGACAGAGAGAGGCCTAGACAGACCATTGCCTATTTAACTTTCATGGCATGTATCAACAAATCTTTTGTTTCACCAAGTTAAAACTATTCTGTTTTCAACTCTACAGCTTTGCGCACAGTATCACACTAATAATACAGGCGAAAGTTTGTGAGTGTATGTATGTTTGTTACTTCTTCACACTCAAACGGCTAGACCAATTTAGTAGGTATGTAGATATCTGATACCCTGGATTAACACATAGGTTATTTTTTATCCCGGTCTAGGCGGATGAAACCACGGGGCATAGCTAGTGACAGTATAAAGATCGAACTACTTAGAGGATGTTTAAAATTCTTTCACCTGAAAAGGCTTTTTATAATATTCTGAGTTATTATTTGTCTTCTCTATAATATTTATAGCAGTATCGTCGCTACTGATACACACAAACCCAGTGCTGTAGTAATTAGAAGACACGGGGCGTGGGGAGAATTTTTAATGATTTAGGTGAAATTTATAATGAAATAATTAATTATGAAGCGGTGACATCACATCTCTGGAGGCGGATCCCGTACCTACAATTATATTTGGTGCGTGCATATTTTAGCCCCAACAAAGGATTTCTGGCTGTTTTATTTTCCGCAGTTGTTTTTGGCTAGGAACTCGGTAGGACATTCTTTAATCTCAATCTGCCTAGCCTTTTCCCAACTATGTTGGAGTCGGCTTCCAGTCCAGCTGAATACCAGTATTTTACATGGAGCGACTGCCTATCTGACCTCCACAACTCAGTAACTGGGTAAGAATGTAAGACCAACCCCCCCCCCCCCCTGGTAAGACTGGTTGTCAGACTTTCGGGCTTCTGACGACCCATAACCACTGTCAAAGATCCACAAATGACAGCCGGGACCAACGGTTTTACGTGCTTTCCGAAGCACGGAGGAGTCTCGATATGTAAAGATGGTCACCCATCCACGGACCAACCCGGGCAAGCATAGCTTAACCTGATGAATCGAACCGTGCGGCTGTTATTACTTAGCCACGATCTCCTCTTTCTTTACTCTCTATATTTTAATTTTAGCTAGCAACAACGAATTTGCCTCTAGGGGTTTTTGTGTCTTTGTCATGTTAAGTGGGAAGTGGCTATCTTAATTTGAGTTTTTATTTGAGTAGAAAAACTTTTTTGAGACTCTTGGAACTCGTGAAATAAACAGGGGTCTGCTCCCTAAGCACGAAGTCCATAGTTTCTTCCGAAGTTACGGGCGTTCCCTACTCCGTATCACTTACGGACATTCGATTACTTCGGAGCCTGAATTAAGAATTAATGACAACACGATTTGACAGTTGTCTCTAATACCGATGTGTTTTGCCCGTCCGATTTAATTTGACACTTGTTTTGACGGATCTAGTTGATACGTAAAAACAAGTGTTGAATTCAATCTTTCGGACGGAGAGTATCTTCGTTGACGGAGTTAGAGAGTAGACTCCCAGTATTTCGACATTATTCTGGCTATTCATTGGTGATTTAAGTTTCTAACACGTTACTTGTGAGTAGCGTCGTGGACGATCAGCCTAATTCAACTTGTCGACAATGATTATATAGGATTTCTATGACCCAGCCTTTTTGTTGAAGAAATCATGAGATGGAATTAAGTAGGTTATTTTCAGCATTAACACGATAAGATTGACCCATCACTTTCCCGTCAGTCCCAAATCTTCACGGAAACCAATTATTCTTCTCACCCATCAAATCCTCACTCACTTTTGTCATATCATTCCATAACCGTGGAATAAATTTGAAGTTTTTTTAAGACATTTGCAAATAACATGTCGACCCTACTCAGTATAAGTTTTTGTGACTCTTCCAGTGATTCTTATATAAGTTGGCACCTTTTACAATCATATATTATATAAATAATATTTATTACTAGATTCTACCCGCGTTTCTGTTTCCGTGGACTTCAAAATTGGGTACAGAAATTAAAAAAGTGTGTGTGTGTGTGTGTCAGTTCCGACACACGACTGGAGTTTACTATTTAAGTACATGTACATTATATCCTCCTTGTCTTTGAATATAATGAATAGATTGAAAACGTGACACAAAAACGTGTTTTTTATTTCACTCCTAATATTTTTTTCATACCAGGCGCCTGAAATAAAAATCTATGCTTAAGGAGTGAACTCCAAAAATCCAGAAACTAGTTTTAGCATACATTGACAACAGTCGTTAAGTCATGTCATTTACCGAGATAAAAAATCCTACGTGTCGCACGTAATAATTTCGCGGCGATTTTTTTTCGTGCACTGGATTTTCAACGCTCTGCTTAGCGCCGAGAGTTTAAAATCCAACAGCGCATTTTATCGACGCGCTGGGATGCACTCTCTTGTTGTTAGGTTGGATTCTCGAAGTTTGACTCATCACCGAGAGTTGAAAATCCAATGCGCGATAAAATCCCGCTGCGATATTTTTACGTCCGTGCAGAAGTCGGCTAAGTCCAGGTTATAAATTATCTGTGTGCCAAATTCCATTCAAATATTATTAAGACGCAGATAAGTCGAGTGGTTAGCTTGCGTGTTCAGTGCTGAGCTCACGCATCGCGTCGCACGTCCAGCCAGTAATAGGACTCGCCCATCAAGGAGCGCTGTCCGAAATTAGATGCATTATTAATTTATTACACATAAAACAAAAGGTAATAAACAAAAACACGTAAAATAAAAGATGAATAATTAAATTATCTTTATAATGGTGAAGGAGGAGCTCGTGGCTAAATAATAACAGCCGCACGGGTCGATCCATCAGGTTAAGCTACACTTGCCGGGGTTGGTCCGTGGATGGGTGACCATCTTTACATACCGAGACTCCTCCGTGCCTCGGAAAGCACGTTAAGCCGTTGGTCCCGGCTGTCATTCGTAGATCATTGACAGTCGTTACGGGTCGTCAGAAGCCCGAAAGTCTGACAATCAGTCTTACCAAGGGGTATCGTATTACCCAATAATTCAAAAAAAAAAAAAACATTTATTTGGACCAAACACTTACAAACATTTTAAAACCTGCCAAACGGGTTGTGGAGGTCAGATAGGCAATCGCTCCATGTAAAATAATGGTATTCAGCTGCATCCGGTTAGACTGGAAGCCGACCCCAACATAGTTAAAAAGGCAAGGCAGATTGATTTATTAGGTCTTTACCTATGAAATTGCCGTTCTGCAGTACTGGCCATTTCAAATCAAAATAATTTTTGTTTGGCTAAGAATTCTAATTTCAAATTAATTTTATTTTAAAAACATGGTTTTTTTTTCCAAAAGTAGTCATTTGTTTATTGATTAGTGTTACATTTTCATCGCATTTCAATCTTTTTCGTCATCATGGATACGTTAAAAATTCGAGTAATTATGGAATATGAGTACCGTCGTGGCAGCAACACGGCACAAGCGGCACGCAACATCAACGACGTTTACGGAGCTAACACTACAAACCAACGCACCACTTGTTATTGGTTTGCTCGCTTCCGTTCTGGAAATTTCGACCTGAAAAATGAACCTCGCGGTCGTCCGAAGACTTTGGTCGACAATGACGAATTAAAGGCGATTGTGGAAGCTGATGATACACAATCTACGGCTGAATTAGCAGCAGCTTTCGACGTTAACGTCAAAACAATATTGGTCCATTTGCGTCAAATTGGCAAGGTAAAAAAGCTTGACAAATGGGTGCCCCACGAACTCAATGATCGCCAGCGCGAAGTACGCGTCGAGACGTGCCTTGCACTGCTCAACAGACACACAAATGAAGGAATTTTGAACCGCATTGTTACCTGCGATGAAAAATGGATTCTGTTTGATAACCGCAAGCGCTCAGCAAGTTGGTTGGATCCTGGTTCAGCACCTAAACAATGCCCTAAACGAAAACTTACCCCTAGAAAAGTGATGGTCACTGTTTGGTGGTCTAGCGCCGGTGTGATTCATCACAGCTTCTTACCAAACGGGGTGAGCATTACTTCAGATGTGTACTGTGAAGAACTGAACACAATGATGTAGAAGCTGGCACATCTCCAACCAGCATTGGTCAATCGCTCGTCTCCGCTGCTCCTGCACGACAACGCGCGACCTCATACTGCACAGCAGACGGTCTCCAAGTTGCAAGAACTGGGGTTGGAAGCTCTCCGTCATCCGCCCTACTCACCAGACCTTGCGCCTACAGACTACTACTTTTTCCAGAATTTGGATAACTTCTTGGCGGGAAAAAAATTCAATACCCGAGAGGCAGTACAAAATGCCTTTGAAGAGAATTTGTTGCCTCCCGTCCAGCTGATTTCTTTAAGAAGGGCATCAATAAACTGCCACTGCGTTGGCAAAGATGCATTGATTGCATGGGTGATTACTTCGATTAATACAAATAAAAAATGCATGAAAAAAATTTGTTTCAATTTTTTCGTACAAAACGGCAATTTCATAGCTTAAGACCTATTATAATGGTGAAGGTTTAATAAAAAAATACGCTTGATAGTTTTTGCGTGATTCTCAGTTTTTTATCCGCGTTAAACATAACTTTACAAATTAATTACACTATGTAAAAGACATCTACATTTAAATTTTATCAGGGACAATTCCCATAATTATGGCAATTATGGAGATAAGCTCCTCAAACTTTTGTTGCAGTACCCCTTTGTGGGATTATCTATGCTCAACACAGGCAGTTTGCAAACTGTAAATAATTAAATCATACACCACATTATTTACATGCAATATCACACTAATATTATAAAGGCGAAGGGGGGGGGGGGGGGGTGCTTGTATGTTTGTTACTTCTTCAGACTCAAACGGCTGTACCGATTTGGATGTGAAATTTGATATGTAGATAGCTTATACCCTGGATTAAAACATAGGCTACTTTTGTCCCGGCCTACGTGGATGAAACCGCAGGGCGCAGCTAGTACTTATATACAAATTACATTATCTAAAAAACAGCTTTATCTTCAGTTTTATTTAGACCTTATTTTCCAGTCGATGATTTCACAAGGCTTTAGGCATTACCTTCAATAAATAGTATTATGTAAATATCGCTTAAAACCCAGCCAACCCTAAAAGGCAAAAACCTTTACAATACAAAACACACTATTAACCTTTCTTGCGTCCAATATTGTAATGTATATAATATGAGGGTTAAGCCCTGTATTCACAAGGCGACTAATGTTGGACGAAATATGAAAATGTTGGACTATGTTGACTGTAACAACTGGGCTGATAGACATTTTGAAATTCATTAATTTAAGAGGCCGTACACGAAATTTTGCCGATTTCGCTGATTTACGTGATTTTACAGTTATAATACTGTATTTCTAAAAGTTTTAAATCACAACATGAAAGATCATTTCAATTATTATCTAATGTATGAGCTACTTTTTATTTTTATTTCTTAATTATGATTAATCGACCTGAACCGACGACTGTTTTGTGATTTTTTTTTAGAATATCACATATTTACGAATCGTTTTGACGTCTAATGGAAAAGTTACAATGTATTGTTGTGAAAGTTGTATGATATACAATGTATGAGTATGAATCACTTTTTACCACTTTGATATAATTTTTTGAGTAAATGAAGTCGGTTAAAAAGCATTTAATTTAGTCAAATTTTAGAGAAAATTGGCAAAGAATTGCTTTTGATTTCAACTACTTAGAGCTCTCGTTCATAAAATAAAAAAAAAACGGAAATCTTCAATCCAAAATCAATCCATTTCCAGAAAAAAAAAATACAAAAAAAATAAAAAACATTGGCTTTAAAAAACCTTTTAATACAACCTAATTCTCGCATTATAAACTCTACGCACAATAAAAAAGTACCTCATTAATTAGATCATAATTGAAATGATCTTTCATATTGTGCATTAAAACTTATAGAAATACAGTATTTTAACTGTAAGAATGTGTCTGTAAAATCATGCAAATCAGCGAAATCGGCAAAATTTCTTATGCGGCCTCTTAAGTTACTCGCCGACCGTTCTAAACCATCAAGCAGCAAAATAAAATGTTAACTAACAGAAGACTAGGCATAGGCCACAGCCTGTATCTTGGTGACCCAAACAGAAATTGTTCGGAATTAAAACTTTCAGTGATAAAATTAACCAGGTACTGCATAACCATAAACGTTATTATATGACTCATGAGTTATTTTGAAATAAATATTAATTATGGCGAAAGTGCCATTATCGTACTACTTGACACTGACCTGCAGACTGCAAAAACCGGCCAAGTGCGTGTCGGACCACGCACAATGAAGGGTTCCGTAGTTGGGATGAATTTATCTTAAGAACAAACTTAACATTGTAGTTGAAAACATGTTATCCCATACATTCCAACTGTAAATGTAAGTTTGTACTCACAATATCGATAGATTTACCATGTTATTTTAAGACCACAGACCACTTATAGGTTTTTCTGTAATCTACAGGTAAAGATCTATTTACGGTATTTTTTTTTTAATTTTAGACTTAGTAGTTTCGGAGATAAGGGGGGGAATGGTCAATTTTCGTCTATTTTCTTAAACAACTTTAAAACAATTTATTTTAAAATTATAAAAAAAATATAAATGAGACCCTCATAGTAAGTTCTTTCATTTGATATGCCACATGGTGTAGTTTGCAAAACTTTTTTTTTTTAATTTTCTTATTTGCCCCCCAAAAGTGACCTCTATATTCAAATTTAATTTATTTACTTTACCCGTCCGTGTTTGGGTCACAGAAATTCATATGTGTACCAAATTTCAACTTAATCGGTCCATTAGATTCGGAGCAAACTGGCTGTGACAGACGGACAGACAGACAGACAGACAGGCGGACAGACAGAAGGGTTCCGTTTTTTCCTTTTGAGGTACAGAACCCTAAAAAACGGATAAAATTTGACTTTCGCGAACTTTATGCGATAATGCGATACGATGTGCAAGTTTAAGGGCAAATAAGAGTCGAATTTCTTCGTCCAAGTAACATACAATAAAAATAATCGTATAAAACGTTATGACGGGCTTATCTGCGATATCCATTATTGATCATAACTATGCTGCTTATAAAATACCGGTATTCAGCTGCTTTCGGTTAGACTGGAAACCAAGCCGACCCCAATTTAGTTGGGAAAAGGCAATGTAGATAATTTAGGCCACCAGGCTGTTAAACATTTTCAGACCTAGTGTATACGTAGGCTTACTTAACTTCTATAAACACGAAAGCCAAATAGAAATGTTAGTTTACGCGCCATTCGTGTAAGCGTTACATTTTATGACGATCGAATCGTTCCCATTGATTGTATATTTTGCATTTTATTTACGGGACCGTTTAAATAGTTCTTTTGTGAGAGTTTTCTTTTACTTTGAATGTAATTTACACTACACTGTGTATAAAGTACTGTTGAAATTGTGAGCTGAACATTTTATTTAAACCTTGTAGGTCCGTTTCTTCGAACTTTGTAAAGCGCCTCACGATAAATAATTGCTAGAAAACAGGCAACTTATATGTATATTTTTTATTTATTCATACGTGAATAAGTTTTACAAAAGGATACTTTAATATTGACTGGATTGATTACCAAAAGTGAACAATGTTTGTTTATCTACTGTTTTAGAATAATGTATGCATAAATGCATAAAATCTACCTTCATCCCATGGCAGTTGGCAGAAATTACAGAACGCCACCTGCTACGATCCATATTAAACTCCTTTTGCTTTACGTTCATACATCTGGTTCACGCACGCCGCTTTCGAGTACTACGCACCTGACTTTTCTGAAGAACATCACCAATGTCTTTTTAATATGACCTTCTATGGCGTCCCGTCCCGGTGTTGCCATTCCACTCACATCTGCCTTGTTAATACCTTAAAAAACCCGGCCAAGTGCGTGTCGGACCACGCACAATGAAGGGTTCCGTAGTTGGGATGAATTTATCTTAAGAACAAACTTAACATTGTAGTTGAAAAACATGTTCTCCCATACATTCCAACTGTAAATGTAAGTTTGTACTCACAATAATGATAGATTTACCATGTTATTTTAAGACCACAGACTTCTTATAGGTTTTCCTGTAATCTACGGGTAAAGATCTATTTTCTGTATTTTTTTCAAAATTTTAGGCTCAGTAGTTTCGGAGATAAGGGGGGGGGGGGATGGTCAATTTTCGTCTATTTTGTTAAATAACTTTAAAACAATTTATTTTAAAATTATAAAAAAATATATTTGAGACTCTCATAGTAACCCCTTTCATTTGACATGCCACATGGTGTAGTTTGAAAAACTTTTTTTTTTTAATTTTCTTATTTGCCCCGCAAAAGTGACTTCTATATTCAAAATTCATTTATTTACTTTACCCGTCCGTGTTTGGGTCACAGAAATTCATA
Organism: Cosmia pyralina; assembly: GCA_946251885.1. NCBI lineage: Eukaryota > Metazoa > Arthropoda > Insecta > Lepidoptera > Noctuidae > Cosmia > Cosmia pyralina. The sequence continues at coordinate 2,439,249 of OX276345.1, forward strand.
TGTGTACCAAATTTCAACATAATCGGTCCATTAGATTCGGAGCAAATTGGGTGTGAAAGACGGACAGACAGACAGACAGACACACAAGTGTTCCTAAAAACGGAACCCTTATGGGTTCCGTTTTATCCTTTCGAGGTACGGAACTCTAAAAATTGTTAAAAAATCTTAAAAGAACGAAGATATTTTTATTTTTTTTTTTATTCTCAAGAGATCTACAACGGCTAAACAGCATTGCAAGATTTTGTACAAAAGCAAGCTAGTGCAATACTGAAGAGCAAAATAATATATTATACTCCGAACAGACTGGAACAGTGTTCCTTAATTAATTACAAAACTTCCTGAATAAGGAACACGTAAGATTATTGCTTTATGATTATGTAGCACTAAATATTATTAAGCTTTAGATGGTTGTGGAAGTAGGTGTAAGTTTTGATACAGTAAATGTGCCAGTCATTTTATGAGCAACATCTGTTGTGTCGTGAAAACGGAACGGTAATCATTTAAAAACAAAACATATTTTTTAAATCGATGGTTGCAGTTCAAAATCTCTCTCTTAGATATTATTATTTTATACTAGCCGTTGCCCGCGGTTTCACTCGCGTGGATGTCGGAAATTATCTTATACCATTATACTATAACCTACTACCAGGATAAAAAGTAACCTATGTATTTATCCAGGTTATAAACTATCTGTGTGCCAAATTTCATCTAAATCTATTCAGCCGTTTTTGCGTGACTGAGTAACAAACATCCAAATATCTTCACAAACTTTCACATTTATATTATAGGTCTTTACCTATGACATTGCCGTTCTGCAGTACTGGCCATTTCAAATCAAAATAATTTTTTTTGGCTAAGAATTCTAATTTCAAATTAATTTTATTTTAAAAACATGGATTTTTTTTTCCAAAAGTAGTCATTTGTTTATTGATTAGTGTTACATTTTCATCGCATTTCAATCTTTTTCGTCATCATGGATACGTTAAAAATTCGAGTAATTATGGAATATGAGTACCGTCGTGGCAGCAACGCGGCACAAGCGGCACGCAACATCAACGACGTTTACGGAGCTAACACTACAAACCAACGCACCACTTGTTATTGGTTTGCTCGCTTCCGTTCTGGAAATTTCGACCTGAAAAATGAACCTCGCGGTCGTCCGAAGACTTTGCTCGACAATGACGAATTAAAGGCGATTGTGGAAGCTGATGATACACAATCTACGGCTGAATTAGCAGCAGCTTTTGACGTTAGCGTCAAAACAATATTGGTCCATTTGCGTCAAATTGGCAAGGTAAAAAAGCTTGACAAATGGGTGCCCCACGAACTCAATGATCACCAGCGCGAAGTACGCGTCGAGACGTGCCTTGCACTGCTCAACAGACACACAAATGAAGGAATTTTGAACCGCATTTTTACCTGCGATGAAAAATGGATTCTGTTTGTTAACCGCAAGCGCTCAGCAAGTTGGTTGGATCCTGGTTCAGCACCTAAACAATGCCCTAAACGAAAACTTACCCCTAGAAAAGTGATGGTCACTGTTTGGTGGTCTAGCGCCCGTGTGATTCATCACAGCTTCTTACCAAACGGGGTGAGCATTACTTCAGATGTGTACTGTGAAGAACTGAACACAATGATGGAGAAGCTGGCACATCTCCAACCAGCATTGGTCAATCGCTCGTCTCCGCTGCTCCTGCATGACAACGCGCGACCTCATACTGCACAGCAGACGGTCTCCAAGTTGCAAGAACTGGGGTTGGAAGCTTTCCGTCATTCGCCCTACTCACCAGACCTTGCGCCTACAGACTACTACTTTTCCAGAATTTGGATAACTTCTTGGCGGGAAAAAAATTCAATACCCGAGAGGCAGTACAAAATGCCTTTGAAGAATTTGTTGCCTCCCGTCCAGCTGATTTCTTTAAGAAGGGCATCAATAAACTGCCACTGCGTTGGCAAAGATGCATTGATTGCATGGGTGATTACTTCGATAAATACAAATAAAAAATGCATGAAAAAAATTCGTTTAAATTTTTTCATACAAAACGGCAATTTCATAGGTAAAGACCTATTATTATTAGTAGGATTTAAAAGAGTGTCCGTAAAGTTACTTGCCTGTTCTACTCAAAGGAACCCACTAGTTAACTCAAAAGTGCCCGCAATTGGTTTAATTGAAATAAATTAAAATTTTATTAGTAGGATTACTAACTTATTTGTTAATAGATTTCAGAATCAGTTTATTGAAATTTCTGCTGGTCATAGGATTCTCTAACAGATCACCATTTAAATCGATTCAAGGCCACTCTCATCCACCTGCTACCAGCTAACCCTGCAAAGGTATAACTACATTAAAATTTCATTTCGCCCTTCAAATAAATATAAATATTATACAAACCAAGCAAATCTTGTCTATATTCTAACGAATTTATCGAAAGCAAAAAACAGAGTCCTTTCCCTTCCAATAATATATATCAGAAAGATAACTGCGTTATCTTCAGATTCCCGCGTAAAATGGGCCGGGCGACATTTTAAATCTATTTCGTTCCGCAATATGGCTGCCAGTTGATTATCGACGGTGATAGTAACGGTAAAGAGATTTTTTTGTCTTCGTTTCTTGAAATGTTTTTTGTGGTGTCTGGTTTGGTGTAAAAAGACCCAGGTTACATTTAACGAGGATGATGATTTTCCTCGTGGCTAAGTAATAACAGCCGCACGGGTCGATCCATCAGGTTAAGCTACGCTTGCCGGGGTCGGTCCGTGGATGGGTGACCGTATTAACATACCGAGGCACGGAGGAGGAGGACCAACGTCCCAGCTGTCATTCGTGGATCTTTGACAGTCGTTACGGGTCGTCAGAAGCCCGAAAGTCTGACAACAAGTCTTACCAAGGGGTATCGTACCCAGTTAATGGGATGTAGAAGTCAGATAGGCAGTCGTTCCATGTAAAATACTGGTATTCAGCTGCATCCGGTTAGACTGGAAGCCGACCCAACATAGTTGGGAAAAGGCTAGGCAGATTGATTGATGATTTTCTGTGTTCGAAGATGGTAGATGACGAGCGAAAAGTATCACCTGATAGTTTTGCAATGACATGCCCAGCTCCTAAAAGTTAACTCGACACTACTTCTGCTAAGGATAAAGTGAAAATGGTTTATTTATTTACAAATTATTTGGACAAGAACCATAAAACCTTAAGCCTGTGACATGGCTTAGCATGGTATACTAACCGTGTCGTTGAATTTGCCTTAGTTAGTTTATAATTCATGTGAAATAAAAGTATTCATGTCTTCTAATTTATAATAGACGCATGAAACCTCTAATCTTACAAAGATTCAACAACTTTCATGATTATGGCTTGTTCAATTATTTTACACAAAAAACCTTGAGTAATTCCCAACCAACCAGAGAAAGTTCTAACCCCGCTTACCATCACTGAATAAATTATCAAACAAGCGACCAAAGATAAGGCGATGCAGAAACTTTATGCCATTTTAAACAGACATTATTACCATAAAAAGGATCCACTTACAAACTCTGTGAATTGCCTGAATTGGTTCCCCTCTCTATTTGACCACAGCATAAAAAGATTCTTTACATTTTCTGTGATAAGTATTCAGTGCAACCGATCCTTGTAACAAATTATTTTAGACTGTGGCGCAAACAGTATTGAAGGTCTAATATTAATTTGATACTATGATAACAATAGCAATAATTGTTAAAATTTCCCTAACAAGATTATGTGGCTTTTGTTTTTATTCAAGGGATGGTTACAGACGTTACATTTAATGGTTTTAGCGTAGAGTTCGAAGATTCGAGGTTATATTCATCTGGGAATAATTATGTGAGGATGAATTATAATGATAGGAAAGTTTCGAAGAAAATTGTTTCTTGTTGGAATTATTTGATTTTGATTTTTTTTTTTTTGATTTTTATTTTTATGTGATTTATAATTGTTTTTTGTTGGGTTGGTTGGTTTTTATTTGAACTAGATTAATATTTAGAGAGGTTAGCAAGTAATTTTTTTAAACTATACTTGGATCGGTTAAAAGTAATGCAAGCTTCTGCGGCGTGCATGTTGCTTTTACTAATTTGTTGCTAGCTTTTGTTCCTAGTTAAAAATTAATTACTAAAATGAAAAAAAAAAGTTCTACCAGTCTAGTTCTTTCTTTCACCTCCACCGCAGGAGCACGTATGTGTGTAATTTAGCATAAACTCAGATACAAACTAATGTTTGAGGTAAACACTAGCCGTGTTATACAGGTCATTATTAATTTCTATTCACTTGTTTTAGAATACGTCACAACAGACTATTAAATTAGAACTGTATAATTCCCTCACTACTGAAAGCGTACGTGTATTTGGGTACTAAAGCTAGAATTTTTTTCGCTTGGTACCCACTCTTCGTCATTGATTGCAAGGTATTCTGCAAAGAAATGAAGCATTGACCACCCACACCAAACATAAGCACAGAACTAATATAATCTCCCCTGTGACATAAGAAACCGGTCATTTCTAACATCCACACTAATATTACTAAGGGAAAACCATTCGAACAAAAAGCAAGGACACAGGTACTTAGATTAAATTACTTTTATACTGAAATAACTGAAATACAGCAAGCGGAGACATATACAAAAACTAGTTCATGATATTCCCTAAATGTGGCAATGTGCACCATGAGATACATAACATGGAACAAGTAATTCTGTAACAACTTGGCAGTGTGCACCTTGAGATACATGCACAAACACGATGAGTTTCTTACAAAATACTAAACATTTGGTTTGATTACCACACTTGAAACTATTGTTTACTTTCTTAGGTGTCTAAAAACAAGCAACACACCCAGAGAAATTAGTAAAAAAAAATAAAAAATAAAATATTCTTACCTCTTTGCGTGGATCGTGTCGTATCAACTAAACTTTTCTAATTTAAAAAAACAGCGATACCAACAAGATTATCATGATAAACAAAAATTCATTCTGAAATATGCATAAAATAAATTGACGAGTGATGTTTCGTTTCACTCACAATATTTTCAAAACTATTAATTTTTAAAGTTGACTGTATCTCACGAGATACATTGTCAAGAAAAGGGTTAATACAGTTGCGAAAAAATGAAGCAATTTAATAAAATAATAAAAACACAATAAGCTCAACTAACTAATCATTTAGTTCTTATAAAAGTTATAATTCACATATTTGACATTGGTACAGCTTTTTATACTAACTGGGGAAGTTTTAGGTTGCATATTTACTGTTTGAGACAAACTATTATTAATGTCGTATGATTGTTCATGTATATTTGTCATACAATGGTGTTTGCTAGTTGATGGAATTGGATCTGATGAATTATCATTGTCAACGAAGGTAGATGGACGAACGTTCTCTTCAAGATATGAGAAAGACGGACTGGACCTTAAATTAATGGATTGTGTGATTTTTTTCCCAGTTTCTACTTTGTTGTTTAATGAATCACCAATATAGCTTTCTGAAACTTGTCTGATTTCCAACCTCCTAGTCGTTTTAAGGACGTCAAATTGGCTCCTGAATCTGCCAATAATGTAGCAGAGGTCCTCCTGAAGCTGTGCCCAGTATAATACTCAGCATCCGGCAGACCGAGAAACGTAGCTATTTCTTTTGGCATATTACCAAATTTTTTTATCCCGATTGTTTGAGCTGTACACTTCCCTTTTTGGTAATTTTGAAAAAAAACGGTCGGTTTTTCCTTTTTGGGACCGCTGATTCATATATTTTAGCACTATACTAAGAAAATCTCCTTCAACAACAAAGCTTCTCGGTATCTTATTTTTTGTGTTCGGAATCTTGATTAGTAGCATTTTTCCATGGGCTTCAATATCTTTTAAAGTAATATTGGCTAACTCCTCTCTGCGGCAAGCTCCAACAACGCCAAAAATCAGAGCAACCTACAAAAAAAGGTATTTGATTAATATTTGTTTTAAACAATGTATTGACTGTATTTTGCGATTTCGTAAACTGAATACTAAAGAAAAATATAAGTACCTACTTATTAATAAATTACCTTTGTGGCTAAATAACGATCATCGGGAGCTTCGTTCAAAAACCTTTCCACTTCATTCGATGTTAATATTTTTACTTTTTACTTGTAAAACCGTCTGATTATCGTTTTAAGAAAGCATTTAATTTTGGGTATTCACTTATATCCACGTTGTTCCTTATTTTCAGCATACTTTTTATCATCGAAAACCTCGACCATAACGTAGAAGGTTTTAATTTTGCTGAGAGTTCGGAGAAGTATGCCAACATAACATTTTCTGAAAAACTATTTGCTTTTTTCTTTTCTCTCCACGCAATAAATTCGTTATATGTACCTAGATATGTAGCGACTTTTTGACTTTTCCGGTAAAATGTTCTCCGAAGCATTTTGTGCAATTATACTGAGTTCCGGTGGTGTTAATTCAAAAAAATTAAGGTCGAAATTACTCATTTTGTGCAACAAACAACTAAACTCGCAAAGAAAATTTCTAGAAAATGGCGCCAACCGTAGAATATAAGAAGAGATTTTTTTTTCTTCACCTATTCTGGTAGGCAAAGGGAACTATGCCCATACAGCCAAGTCTTCAGTAGAATTTTTTTATTGATATGAAATGAACATGAAATTTAATGAGATGAAATGAAATGAAACCTAACCTAACTCATTCAATCAAATCATTAAATCTGATATAGAAACAAATTACACACATCAAAAGTGTCTAGGGATCAACATATATTTTTGCAATAACTTTTCTCCTGATTGATATTAATTAAAATTTTCTTTAAGGATTCATCAAATAAAGTGTTTTCGTTTGTCACAGTAACGATAAACCAAGTCACCTTTGCATTAATAAAGAAATTTGCCATTTTCCTAATAAAGGGATTTTTGACATTTGAACCACTAACATTAAAGTTCGAAAAAAAGACTGAAATAACAGTTTTCTTTAAAATTTTATTGGGTAACTTAAACAATTAATAATCCTTGTTTCTACTGCGAACACTAACAACACAAGAACATCGGTTTGGCATACTCAAAATGAGTTCATCCAAATCACGCTGTGGAATGGCCGCCCATGTTCGTTGCAACAACAAAAAAAGGTCTTCTTGCGACTGGATACCCTCCATATTCGGCAGAGCTCTTCTCTGTAGCATATCCCATGCATGCTCAATCGGGTTCAAGTCTGGCGACTGAGCAGGCCAGGGCAGGACATTGATGTTAGCTGCGGCGAGAGTCTGTCTTACAACTCTTGCGGTGTGCGGTCGTGCATTATCATGCATTAACTGAAATAAGGGACCGATTTGCACTTGTAGAGGAACGATGACGTCTGATACAATCGTCTCAGCATAAATTTGAGCGTTGAGGTTGCCTCTGATCCAAATCAACTCAGTTCTTCCGCCGATCCAAATACCCGCCCATACCATGATGGTTCCACCACTATAAGGATGGACTTCCTGGCAGGATTTTAATCGCTGTTGGCATCCAGGGGTTCTCCAGTGTCGTATACGTCTTGTATCCGGTCTCATACCAAAACGAGACTCATCAGAAAAGCACACGAAACGCCATTGTTCTTCTGCCCAATTTCTGTGTTCAAGAGCCCATTGATATCGAATCCTACGATTGTGCATTGCTATAGGTGGTACCCGTAGCGGTCTTCGGGAATGAAGGTTCACTTCATGCAAGCGGTTTCTGACTGTTTGGTCGCTAATTAAGTTCCCTGAAGAGTGATGAAGCCTCACGGCTAACATCATGGCGGTTATAGTTGGAGCTCTTCGAGTTAAGATTTGAATGTATCGGTCTTGTCTCCGTGTGGTGCAGCGATACCGTCCTCCATGGCGCTCAGCCACGGTACCAGTGCTTCGGTAACGTGTCCAAAGTCGACTGATAACACTCTGACTTGTATTCAGAGCTAAAGCCACAGTACGTTGCCGGGAACCAGCTTCTATCATTCCCACGGCTCTGAGCATTTCTTCCCTGCTTAAATGACGTCGCCGCTCCATAATAACGTTGGTTTTAATCAGTAGTAGGGAAACAGTAGCACTAATAATGTCTTCAATGCGTTGTATGTTTTTATAGGGAAAATATTGACAGCTGATTTTCATCTTTTACTCGAATTTGATTCACAGTTCCTGATTCAAATTATGAAATGCACCAAAAAGGATCCATATAAATTTATAAAATCATAAATTTATTACAAAGCCACATCTCAATCTCAAGAAATCCGCATAAAAATGCTTGATCCCTAGACACTTTTGATGTGTGTAGTAGCTTCTTTTTAGAAATATACGTATTTGCATGAATCATAAAAACTTCTATAATTTTTTTTAAGTAAAAACTTCATGGTTGGTTTTTCTTTTTAATAGACATTATTTTGACAGTTGGGAAAGAGAACGCACGAGTTCGGAAAAGGTAAAAAAAAAGCACGAGTATGTAATAGCCCACATCCCGAACGCTATACGTCCCTGCAATACGCCACTTTTTGAGCAACTGTATTAAAAAAATATTATTTAAAGTACTGTAGAGGTTTCATGCTTTGGTCGAACCTTAGTATGATGCTGGCTGACATTCTATTATTCAAACATCGAATTACTCTTGAAGAAAAACGAAGCTCGTTATTCTTCAAGGGTGTGAGTGAGTTTTTTTAGGGCTTCGCCTAGGAACTGTGTTTTTTTCCTAAGGTTGTAACTGAGCACTAAATAGAAGCCTACGGCCCTTAGCCCATCGGCTTAGACCTTTCATTCAGTAGCTAGCCTCCCACTGTGAGGTTCGAGCCCTCACAGTACACACATGCAATGTAGGCAAAGCCTCTTTTCAAGTCTGTTGTCAATTTTGTCCATTGCTTGATGTCATGGCAAGTACCAAAGACAATTTACAATTACATTGCCTCTGTGTTGTGACACTCTGGCAAATGACAAGAAACAATCAAAACAAAAACAAATCCGAATTGCAGAGTGGAAAAATATTACTTTTATAACAAAAAAAAAATTACAAGAAAAAAAATTTTTTTTTGTTCTTGTACAGATGTCATCTGTGCAAGAACAGGTCGTTGCTCAGCAAAATGCCGTGACGTCGGACGAGCCTGTCGTCAACGGTGCTGATTTTCAGCAAGATTGCTTTAAGGAGGATGCGCTAAAGTAGCCAGCGAAATTCAAATTTTCTTACGCTTTTTGCAATTTGCAGGTCAGTGTCAGGTTGTATCTTGATTAAAATATGAGACGCGGCCGTAACTTATATGGTTTTACAGAATTATAATCATTAGAATCAGCAATACAACTCCATAACTTAGAATTGACCTCAAATCTAAGCGATTTCATGAAATCATGAAGTTTGTGGTCAATTCTAACTTATGGAGTTGTATTGCTGTATGCCGTATAATATATTATGTGAGTGCGTTTTCCTCGTTGTAGGTGTACTCTATAAAACGAGTGGAAATTGCGAATTCAACTAATAGGAATGCGTAACTCAAACTCCATCCCGCCCATTTAGCTCGGCGCGAGTTTTTAAAAATTCATAATTTGAGCGAACAACATAAGGTCAAATCCCCATAGAAATTAAGAAGATGCGGAGCTTTTAAAATCAAAAGATGAGGATGCGGATGTTTTGCGGATATCAAAATTTATACGGATGCTCTGCAGTTGCGGATGGGGATGCGGTTATCCTTTACATCCCTGGTATAGAGACAACCTTCTGTATCTAGGTATCTATTTTGCGAACTAGTTTCAATGGTCATTACCATCATTATGGAAATTGCAATTGTGTATTTTACAATTATCGGGATGAACTAAATAATATTATAGTAGTTAGTATTGGTATGTACCAGGGACCGAAAACCTTTATGGATTACGGTACAGGTATCGAAGAATTTTGGTTACCTCTACGGTTAAGGTAACCGCTATCTGGGTAACCCAAGAAGAAGAAACATGTTACCTTTATTTAAGTTACCGTTTTAATACCGGTTACCTAAAAATGACCTTGATTACGAGAAAGAAACACAATATCGCAATGCCGGCAATTTGTTGGCAATAGAAAATACATTAGCAGGGAGACCGTCATGCGTGCTGTACCTACCAGTACTGTTTACGTGTTTTTAGTGCGCCTTTTTGCAGAGTAGGTATTTGAGTTGAAGCTTAAAGTAAAAAAAAGGAAATGAACAATGGTAAGTAAGATAATATTAAGTACGTACATTGTAAATTGGTAAAATACCATTTGTTTATCTTTTTCCCTCATCATAGAAATTAACTCGGTATGCCGACGGCACGTGTACCTAAGATAGAGGTAATTTTTATTTCGGTAACCGGTATTAATGCAAGTTGTATTCAGTATTTAAGAATTAAGGTAACCTTTGAAAATACCTGTAAAAAAAATAAAGGTTGTAACCGAAAAATACCGGTAATGATCGTACCGGTTTCGGTCCCTGGATGTACCAATAATTATTGCTAATCTATTTCAAATTGTATAGACCGGTAATGTTGTTTTGATAATGTTTTAGGTTGAAGAATAGTATCAGCATAATATTGATGATGAAAGAACAAAACCATGATTTATGTAAACAAACACTAAGATCAATCCAGTATTTATGAAAATTTTTCTTCCCCTATAAAATGTGTAAGATACTTCATACTTTATTTTACTAAGGTGATATCTAGAACTTTGACCGATCCTATCTAACATCTCAAGTCAAAGCAATCTCAAGTTAATGAAGGTAACGCTGTCAATAAATTAGGAAAGTTACTTTCTTCTCCTAATCCCATTAGTGTCTGCCAGATAAGGTCAATAAAAGTTTTCCAAATGCCGGAAGAGGCTAAAGTGGGATCTTCGTTGAAAGCTGAAATTTTGTCGCAACTAGGGTTCACAGGATTCGGAAAATGGAATAACGGGTCAGGGTAAAATTTTCGGGAAGTTTTTTGATGATACAAAGGTTTTGCGTTGTTAGTTTTGTGGCTTGATTTCAACGATTGTCCCTTGTTTTCTTTTTTGTTTGAAGGCTTGTGGCTAGTAATAACAGCCGCATGGGTTGATCGATCAGGTTAAGCTACACTTGCCGCGGTTGGTCCGTAGATGGGTGACCATCTTTACATACCAAGACCCCTCCGTGCCTTGGAAAGCACGCTAAGTCGTTGGTCCCGGCTGTCGCTCCATGTAAAATACTGGTATCCGGCTGCATCTAGTTAGATTGGAAGCCAACCCCAAAATATTTGGGAAAAGGCTAGGCAGATTATGATGACTTGTTTTATTGTAAAATGACGGCGATAAAAATGGTATGTTTCATAAGCAGCTAAAAAAATTTTTTTTTCTATTGCTAGTGACGAATTTAGCCTAAACATACACCCACAAAAAGCAAGCTTAAGATTTTGATTCAGACAATTTGTATCGGGTAACCCTATTATGGGTTACCCATTGTCCTGAATCAGTCTATATTTTGAACGCATTCTTTCTCGAATGATCAACATCAAACTACAAGATTTTATCTCTGTTTCCAGATTATTATGTATTTAATTACCTATTTAGTATTAAGATAAAAAGTTGGGTTCTTTATATATTAATAAGGTCTTTGTATTAATAAGGTTTTCATCAAAATAAAGTTTCACGTGTTCTACTAGGGGCGGGCAATAAAGATACTCAACAGCGTCTCTCTGCGATTGGATATCTTTACTTGGTCTTTGGCGGAATTCCAGAAGGTGACACTTAACTTATTGTCTTTTGTATGACTTGTGCCAATACTCAGAGTCGTTATTTGGGACTTGTGAATAAATAGCATTCACGCTAATCGACAGCTATAAATTTGGACCCTGTCAGTCAAAATAGGGCAGTTTAAATGCTTAAAATTTTTGTTGGTGTTGGTGTCTAAATTGTGACCACATTGTTGTATTGGATTCCTACCTGTAAAAACAAATGTAAGTGGAAATAGTGAATAAATAAATAAATAAATATTTAACCGCCGACGCAAGAAAGAGGTGTGTTATTAGGATACTACTTTGTTGTGTTCACAGTATTATAAAAGCAAACGCCATTGCTAATGTTCATAGTTTTATATTAAGAATATTTTTTTAATAAATATGCTATGAGTTTTATAAATCGTCATTCTGAAATCAGTTGTCTTTGTACTAAATTATCAATTTTGTATCCTTTAATTCCTAGCATTCTTCAACCTAAGTCATTCATTCATTACTTTCCAAACGTAAATTCTGTTAAAGCCAACGTATTTCAACTTGATGCATTGCCAGCTCTTCATTTTGGCACCCCTTGACTCCCAACTCTCAGTAAGCACAAAAACACTACCCTGTATTTCAACAAAGGCGTTTTTGACGCGATTACGTGAAGTAGGACATCAAAACACGCTTTAAATTTAACAAAATACGTTCACTTGAAAATTCACCCTCTTGAAGAAATATATCAAAAGATCCGTGAATTCGTGACAGAACATCGATCATGCTTAGAAGGCGGAACGGGGACGTCCTCATTTTTGATGTTGATTACTCGAAATTGAGACGTCGAATGTGAATGGATTCTTGGGTTTTCCTTTAGAGCTGACAGTACATGCTTGATTGCATTTTATTTAATTTTAGATTTCTTATGTCTGTGTAAGTATTTTGAAATCTTCGACTCCTCTACTGAAATTTAATCGCTGCAACTTCATAATGTCAACTTCAGTAGATAATATCATAATTTAAAAGAATAACTCTAGAGATTTAACGAAAGTCAACTCCAGAATTAGCAACTATGTAGCAAAGATAATTACATTATATTCTAGACACAGGACTCACTAAAAGACTGAGACCATATTATTTTAAACTCGTAACCTACAAACAACGTATCCTTTACAAAAGAGACCAATTCATTTTTAACTCGGCCGTTCCTTCAAATCAACCTGACGAATCGTTCCGAAATCAAACAAGTTCCATTCAATCTGATAACGTTTGTACGCCAATCTTAAAAAAAAATGCTAATAATGTTAGGCTCGCCTTCCACTTTGCTACACAAAAGTAACCCGTTACAAACTCAAACCACTAATCACTAGCCAGAATGTCGCAGCACTATTAAAAGAGGTTGTTGAGGAATGTTGTAGAAATAAATAATCCTAACTGTTTGCGCCTGAACTCTTGCTGACTTTATAAAGTCAGCAAGAGTTCAGTTCAGTGTCCGTGTCAAGTTGTTGCTGTTTCATTTTCATAAGGCGCACATAAGTGGCGGTAGTTCGCGAACAAAATAATTCAGCTAAGGAAAAATTTCTACCTGACTTTATAAAAAGTTGATTGCAAAAACATTCTCAAGAAGGTGACATCGGTCCGTACAAGTCTGCACAAAAAACCATTTATTTTATACCTAAATATATCTAAATCATAATAGAACGAAGTGTAATGTTTTCTACAGTTATTTCAATTAAATTCACTGTTTAAAGTAAAACTCCTACGTTTTATTGAGCACCAAGCTCCAGTGTCTCGTAGTAGACACTAACTAATATTATAAATTCGAAACGGAGTTTGTTTGTTTGTTTGATAAAACGGCTGAACTCATTTGGATGTAATTTTGCACATGGGTAGATCATGACTTGGGTCAGGACATAGGATACTTTTTATCTCGGTAGTACGTTCCCGTACCCGGACCCAATACTGCATTTGTTTCACCGGTGCGGCAGAAATAACGCAACGCATTTCACCGCACCGTAGTATGCGCATGGCCTTACTACGCAGCGACTCGCCTCATATTTCAAATTCAAATTCAAAATTCTTTTATTAGGGACAACATAGGAACCATTTTTGTTAGTAAACATCATACTTATACACTAGGATTAGTAACAAACTTATAAATAAAAAACCAAGTTAGTGAGTCATGTACCTTGGAGGCACTTCATGCGGACAGTGAATCCGCATGAGATGCCTCAGCACAGGAGCTCTCGGGTCCTCAGCCACGACTTTCAGGATGCTATTGCTACTACCTCGAATCCTCCCCACAAGCGATGCCACCTTTTTCCTGATGATAGCATGGAAACCATCTGTACTCGATTGGGCAAACATCCCCGAGGCACTACAGAAACGAGGGAGTTTCAACATCATCCTGAAAACATTATTATATTGGACGCGCAGTGTATTTAGCGTCCCACGAGAACAGCTGAACCACAGACTTCCCGTGTACAGGCCTTGACAGTACGCTTTAAACAAGGTTATTTTGACCTGATCAGTACAACGAGAAAATCTGCGCGCCAACATGTTCCCGCGGACCGCCAACGCCCTGCGCTCCCTCTCCACGTCATCATCATCTTTAAGGTCGTCGACAAGTATATGGCCCAGATATTTCGTTCCGCCATAAAAATTTTTTTTTTCGGGAGTGTTGGAAATCCAGTGCACTCGTCTCTGGAAAAAATCACCCATGGGAACGGGGGCTAATATGTTACTTTTTGAGTAGCGTCGTGGACGATGGGCCTGAGTCTCAGAATTACCTATTGTGTACAACTTTGACTGGTCTATCGTAAGCGATGGTACATCGACAACTTTCTTGCTCTTTGTTTCATATAAAGAGGCTTTCATTATAAAGTTTCCAACGAACGAGACTTGTAAAAGTTAGGGCTTAAGTATTTTTTATGAGAATTTCTATTTTGATGGAAAACTTACTGACTTGCGCTATGGAGTTAAGAAGCCTGGCGTTGTAGGTAATGAACAGGAAATTAAAGAGGTATTTATAAAATGTGTTTTTTCGTTGAAGTTTGAAAGATTGTTTGAGACAGGTGCTTCTTTTAGGCCATCTACCTTAAAATTTTATGTTTTTTATTTAATTAAGCATACCTGCACTTACACATACTCCCCTCTCACACATGCACACCCACTCAACACGCACGCACACGCATTCACGCGCATACATACACACACACCTACCCCCACACACACATACATACTCACCCCACACACATATACACACTCACCCCACACTCATATAAAATTGTAAATGAGAATAATTTATGTATTTTATTATATCTAAGGGTTTTATGGTTGTTTTTTTATTTTATATATTTTTTTAATTTTGATTTAAGTTTTATTTTTTTTTAATTTAATTTAATTTTTTTTTCTATTTTTCTCTTCATTCAACTATTTATAGAAATGCTTTGTACCAATAAGTTATAATATTGGCTTGTGACTTTGCGGCGGAGGGACACTGAACTCTAAGATACAGGGATACCCCTAGTTTGGAGATCAGGGTTTCAATGTTTTGTGCATAGCATAGCCACCTAGTTATAAATATAACATTGTTTTAGTTAGTACCTACTTTGGCTTTTTCTTCAATAAACATTTTTTTTTTTTTTAATAATACAATAAATTTTTATTAACAAATGTGGATACAACTCATCTATCCTAAACAAAAACAAAATGTACAAAGTTTTGGGTATTTAAAAGATAGAGTAAACGACGATGTCTGTGCTAGTATTAACTGTGTGACAGACACGCCTTCCTCCTACAACCTTAAGTAACAAAGTAGTTACAAATAGTTCTGGTACAATTTCAGTTACGTTCATGTAAGTTTAATTAAAATAATAAAAAAAATATTTAATTGAATATAATTACTAATTTACTTTAAACCGGTTGCTGTGGATACAAAGATGTAGCTACAGTCTACGCTCTGGTTGGTGGTAACATTTTGAATTTGAGCTGGCCTAGGCCTAGCGTAATACGGAGTTTCAATGGAATAAGAGGCCAGCCTATACTGGTTTTGTTACATCTGACATGCAGACTACACAAAGGTTTTTTTTTGAATTTTTTTTTTTAATATGAATACCTCAGAAGCCAAGAAGTGCCTTTTGGCTAAGTAATTAAGTAAGTTAAATAAGTTAAGCTATGCTTGCCGCAGTTGGTCCGTGGATGAGTGAACATCTTTACATACCAAGACCCCTCCGTGCCTCAGAAAGCATGTTAAGCCGTTGGTCCCGGCTGTCATTCTTGGATCTTTGACAGTCGTTACGGGTCGTCAGAAGCCCGAAAGTCTGACAACCAGTCTTTCCAAGGGGTATCGTATTACCCAGTAACTGGGTTGTGGAGGTCAGATAGGCAGTCGCTTCATGTAAAATACTGGTATTCAGCTGCATCCGGTTAGACTGGAAGCCGACCCCAAGATAGTTGGGAAAAGGCTAATCAGATGGTGACCTCAGAGCCCAAGAAAAATCGATACCATTATACCATTCCTTTGATATTTTCCCGACTCACAACTTTTTACTCAACTTCCATTTTCAAATCTCATTTCCATAGTCCAGTGTTCCATATTTACAGTCACTTTAATATGTATCACACGGCGCCGGCGTACGGAAGTAATCTCACTACAAAAACTTAATTGAAAAATATTTACATCCCGCTTCCAAGGTACTACGTTAGTGCTTTTGGAGCTTTGCCAACTATAAGTGGCATATAAACGTGTCCTGCATTATTTTGGTATACAAAGGTTCTGTTGTGTGGCTAATATAATATCTTGGCGGTTTATAGTAGCGCTGCAAGTAATGGTAAAATGTCAGCAATGCGTCATTTAAATTACTGATAACTCGTTGGTGCGAGTAATCGTCCAATAGAGACGATTACTGAGCATCCTGAGTGATCCTATGGTTTTTGGATTAGGCCAAAAGTGTATTTGATATTTCTTCCATTGTATGTAAATGGCAAATTATACAATACATCTTTCAGAGAATTCTGGCATACTCGTAATAAGATGTTATGAAAGAAATAGTTTCCATTTTCGCTGACTGTCAAAACATGTCGGTGTTTGTAAGACCCTTGAGTCCGCTCCAATAAAACTCACTTGTATTTATATCAAATACTTTAATTATTTCACTTGCTTGCAACACAGTTAGTAACAGATTGACCCAAGAGCTAACACGCTACGCCGGCAAGCAACAAGAGTGGGGACTGGATGTAGCGCACCACCTCCTTTGGTAAAACAAGTAGGTACCATTAATTGACATTTTAAATACAAACCGAAACAATTATTTTAATATTCGATTTAACGTTACTTAGATTATAGGAATTAATTAATGCATAACTTTAAATATACCTAAAATCAATGTTTAAGGAGGATGCGCTGTCTTCGACTCTAACAGCACCGAACGTACGTGGGACGAAAAAATGTTTATTTTGTTTTTAACTCTATCCTAATAAAGTTGTCTATAGATCTAAGTATTGCTTTAGACCCAGTTTAAAATTGCTTTTTGTGACAATTTGTTTTCTCTTTCTTTTCTTTAAATCCAATCTCTTACTTAATATTAAGGTTTTTCAATATGTATTTTGTTCCTAACAGCTGAAATCAACTCAAACTCAAAGCATTTATTTAAAATAAACCAAATTACAGGCACTTTTGAATTGTCAAGGGGTCGGTCAGTCAGAAAGATGAACCTAGTTGCCCATTCCAAAGGGTAGTAGAAAGGGCAAGTAACCCCACGGACACTTTTAAATAATTAAAAGTAAGTTGAAAAACTAAAACTCGACTACTGAAAAATCACGCTCGCCGCGGTCGGTCTGTGTTAATATTATTTACCTCCACTTTTACTAATTTTTCTCAATTTAAACATATTTATTTACAACAATATGACATAAATATACATATTTGTAATGTGCTCGTCAAGACCTTTATTTTGATAGCAAACATGTCATTATTATCTCAATTTGATTTTTTTCGAGGTCAGAAATTAACGTGTAAAGTCCACCATATTAAAATTATGGAGAATTTATATAGCCTACGTCACCCGGACTAATATTACGAATCAATTGATACCTCATTCACTAAAATCGGTTCAGTAATTTAGGCGCCACGGTGGAACACACATAAATAAATACTTATATACATACTTACATACATATATATATATATTTTTTTTTTTTATTAGCCTACATTGTGTCCCACTGCTGGGCAAAGGCCTCCCCTTTTTCCTTCCACACCTCCCTGTCTTGTGCGATCTCTGGCCATGTTGGCCCTGCAAACCTTATCAGATCGTCACACCACCTTCGCCGTGGCCTGCCTCGACATACATATATAGACTGTTAAAAACATAACCCTTCCTTTTGGCTTTGCCGTAGTCGGGCAAAAATAGTTTTGCTACAAAATGTTGACTACATCATACATGGTGAAATTATACATGTGAGAACAATGAAGAGAGACCTGCACGTTAAAAGTGTTAATTAAAAGATTAAAAAAAAACCATTTCACAAATTTTATTAATCCGTGGCAGCGGGATGAGCAGTCCCTACTGACGGCGCCCATTTACGAACATGACTTATATTATGGATCAGCACCTATGTGTAGATAGCTTATACCCTGTATAAAAATATAGGCTACTCTTTATCCCGGTCTACGTGAGTGAAACTGCGGGGCGCAGCTAGTCACCCATAAATCACATTCCTATTTATTATCAACAGTTTGTTTTTGCTATCAAAAAAGCATTTTCAATGCTGAAAGTAACGCTAAATCCAGTAATATTTTCGACGTTATTCATCTGCTCTTTAAACATGAACAAAAAACTTTGGCCCATGTTTCTTGTAAGTGTCAAAGTTTGATCGCGTTTCGCTCGATGTGAAAGAATTCTGCAAATTCTAACATATTTCAGATTTATATTATTTATTATCAAATGCACGAAGTTTAGCTCGGTTTACTTACAAAGTTCAAGAGTTTTGAGTTAGAAGTTTTAGGATAAACTTTATATTTGTGTTAGCTCTTGAGTAGTATTACTTTGTTAATGTTTTTTTCTGTGTTCTTAAAATATTTCAAGCCTATTATTTGAATAAAAATTTTATTCCCTGAGGTGATGTTCTAAAAATATGATTTGAAAGGTGCCTTTAATTATAAAAGTAAAGTTAATATATTTTATGATGCTGTTAAGAACTTTGTAAATTATTTAGCGAATGCATTTAATATTACCGGAGGCAAGCAAGATGAGAAATATTATTATCACAAAATCCGTAAATTATTATCGCTTTAAGATGAAAGTTTAGATAAAATAAAGAACACTACCTCCATTTTTTAACACTAAGCGTCCACTATTCATAGATCCAACCGCAGACCGCCATTTTCGCTCTCAATAGAAAATAATCCGAATATAGAAAATTACCGCCATAAATCCAACCTAAGGAGATTAAACATACGACCACGAAGATATGTATAACAGCATTGAGAATCGTCAGATATAGACATAAATCTGAAATGCACGAGTGGGCACAGCCGAAGGGATCCAGTTTGTACCTGATATATGGTTCCTGGTTAGGAGAAAGTTGAAGTAACATGTGTCATTTTTATGGTCACGAACCGTTGAATTTGTTATAGGAAAAGAACCGTGGGTAATGGCACAGACGGGCATATTTTTGCGAAATTGAACGTTAGAATTGGTTTGGGGGCATAAAGCGAGAACGTTTGGAAAATGAAATAAAAGACCGCAATCATAAATCAAAATAGTGGTACTGCAAAATTTATGCACAATCTTGAGGGTGTTAAATTACGAAATGCAATAAAACGCTTCTTTTTATTTGCAATCCCCACAAAGATTGTAACTTAAAATTTAACGCTCAAACTTAATCAGAAGTTCAAATAGGAGCCCACCGCTGGAAAAACCCGCGGTTGCGGCATCCCATTTGCAATGCACCGCGTTACACGTACGTCTCACAATGCATTCCGGACATAAATCCCCTTTAATACCCACGAACTTGTCACCACCACTGTGCCACAGAATAGACAAGTAACAGAAGTTCGGCGCGATTACTGCAAAAACATGCGCTCGCACACACAGAAGCGTATACTGCGATAAAACTAACAATAAAATTACGAATGACCTTGCACCATTTTGTGACGTTTTAGCAAAACAGCACTTCATTTACAAATTTAACTAAAACGGATAACAACTAATTTTCTTTGCAAGGCGTACCTATATTTCAAGTTTCAGTTGACAGAATGAGGTAATTTACTAACAATAAGAATTCATAGTTGGAATGCATTCTAAAAGTAAGAGGATTTCAAACGAATGCCAGTCATGAGTTCGCTTGCTCGCTGTACGTATCACGCGTGTCTGTGTGTGCGCGTACGTTTTCGCTCGTTCTATAGAGCTGACCTTCTGTACCCATTTATTGTGTGACTGTTTTCTGCTGCTTTGTAACGCAAATGTCTCATATTTTTCCACAACTGATGACGTATTTCGCTTTTAAGCTTGTTTCGGGGTGAAAAATAATATAGGTGGGTTGCACCATCTTACTTTGATCACAACAAACATCGCTCCCTCAGTTAAAATACTTGTTCGAAAACTGCGGGGGAGCGGGTTGTTATGGTTAGGTGGTTAGGCTAGGGAGCCGTTGCGGGGGGAGTCCTGCACCTCACTCCCCTCGCAGGCCTGAGGAGGCCCTCAAATGCGGGCCGGCACTAGCCGGGGATCGTGGAAGGCGCCCAAGTTCCCATGATCCCCGGTCCAGGTGTGGGAAGGGAACTCCGGGGTGGTTTTTAGTCAGTAAGAGTCTGACAGACCCCTCCGCTCACCCCAGGGCGGGGGACATCCATGAGGATTTTCCACCTCGGCAACAAAAAAAAAAAGGGAGCCAGTTTCCCATCACGGCGATGTGAGCACACCGCTGAGTTTTAGTGGGTATACTGTCATTCCAATAGGAGTCCCACATACCCCGTCTCGTCCCCCACGAGCAAGAATGCGTAAACTGCATTTCTCAGCGACAAAAAAAAAAAGGTTAGGTTATCTGAACAACACTATTCACGATTGTGTGATAAGCACATGTATTACATTACTAAATGTAGTACATTACTAAGCTCCAGATTCCATCGAGTTGAAGCAAATCGGGCAGGCCCAAAATAAATACCCGAGGTAAAACCATCAACATTAGACGATCTCATGACTTCACCCGAAAATAACACGATTATAACAGCCATTTCTTTTTACGGGTCGTAGGAAAAATTACCTGTGTGTCCCCCCCCCCCCCCACACCCTCGCCCTGGATATACCCAGTTCGTTTAACAGCCTAAATGACGGACGTAAATCGTACGACAAATACATGTGTGGTTAGTATTTGCATGTATATTGCGTACTGTGACCTGGAGTCGTTGGGAATGGATAGGCTGTTTTGTAAATGGATAATACTCGTATTATGTAGGTTACTGTATAGTGCTGTATGTATAGTATGCTCACAATAGGCCTCATTAAAAGGATGAATGTCACAAATCGGAAATTAAGAGAAGAACCAAAGTAACCGACATAGCCCGAAGAATTGCCAAACTTAAGTGGCAGTGGGCAGGGCACATTGCTCGTAGAACAGATGGCCGATGGGGCCGAAAAGTTCTGGAGTGGCGTGTACCGGAAGACCTACCGTTGGAGGAATTTACTGAATACGACAAGCACAGAACCGGCGGAACTAGTGGTGCTTGGGGGAGGCCTATGTCCAGCAGTGGACGTCTTTCGGCTGAAATGATGAACTATAAGTATTATATGATTGTACAAAGTAAACATATCTTTATAAATAAAAAGAAAAGTCCTGACTGACTGACTCATCAACGCCCAGCCTAAACCCTTGAACCTAAAAACTGAAATTTTGCACGGAAGTTCCCTTTACAATGTAGAAAAAGAATAAGGAAGGATTTCTTGGTAGTACATTCCCGTGGGATATTTTCTGATATCCACGCGGGCGAAGCTGCGAGAAAAAGCTAGTCTTTTATATGATGAAATCATGATTGTATCCTCCTTAATAGGTTCCTCAATAACAACATTTTTGATGAATATTTGGTGGATTTTCATTTGGCATAATACAATGCTCCTGATGTTATTTGTCTTGACAATATGAAATGTCATGATGGCCTGAAAAATAAAAACCATTTTTCAATTTGTCAAGCACAAGACTTCAGATTTAAACCTAGCAAGTAAAACTTTTTTTACAAAAAAATACAACCGACTTCCAAAAACGACACTACAAAGTGAAAAATACCTTTAATTTCGGAAGTCGGTGTCTGATTAAATGTATTTTTGTCTTTGCCACCGACTTCCGAAATTAAAGTTATTTTTCACTTTGTAGTGTTGTTTTTGGAAGTCGGTTGAATTTTTTTGTAAAAAAAGTTTTTATTTTTCACTTTTTAGTGGGTCTGTTTATAATTTGTATAAGTTACAATAGTCTAATGTCAATTGCTCATCACATATTACAAAATATTGCTTTTCCCGATGCTGGGACGTTAATTGTTGAGTTCTGCTGGTAAGAACCAGGAGAACTCCTCAACAACCACTCACCACACGCATTGTGTGACGAGCGGAAATTGCTTAGCAACCATATTAAAGTAATCGAATCGCAACCCGTGAAATATTTATCATTGAGTAGTTCCGGTAGCCATCTGTGGTCTTCATCATCAGTTCCACTTCACCAAGTGGTGCTTTCCGAGAGCAAATGCACGAGCTACTATAAAAAATACCCAAATCGCTATAGGTGTGCCTATAATATTTGAAGAGTTCCTTCGATTTCTCCAGGATCCCATCATCAGAACTGAATTTTGACAAAAATGGGACCATTTGGGAAGTATACCTTTCCAACACAAAAATATTTTTTCAAATCAGTTGGCAAGCGACGGAGTTATGCGCGAACAAACATAAAAAAAAAAAAAAAAATACAAACATCCGAATTGAGAACTTCCTCCTTTTTTAGAAGTCGGTTAAAAATTACATATCTACTTATGAAAACAAAGGTGCTGACTGGACCTATCTCTAAATATATAAAAGAAGAAACTGACTAACTGACTGACTGACATATCAACGCACAGCCCAAACCGCTGGGTCTAGAGATTCCAAATTTGGCACGTAGGTTCCTTATGAGGTCTAGGGGTGCACTAAGAAAGGATTTTTTCAAAATTCACCTCTATGGGGGTGAAACGGGTGCGCGGAGCACCGCCGTGTTCTCGCGGAGGCGATTGGCGGCGGCGATCTCTCGCGTCCAAACCTGGTCCAGGCCATGGTACGGAGTGAGAGTGCATGGGAGGCCGTCACCTCCTTCTGCGAAGTAGTAATGATCGCGAAGGAGCAGCGGAACGCGTGAGGGAGAGGCAACAGCCGCGCCTTCGCGCCCCTAGCCGCCGCAGGGGACGCCCTGGGCGGCTGGAATCCATCGCCGATTCCCGGCCACCATAGGCGCGGGCTTGCGGACGACGAGTAATGGGCAGCTTGCCGTCCGGTAAGGACCAGGCCCGGGTCAATGGCACGTTGTGTTCCACGCGCGCCTCAAAGAGATGTCAGCAGTGACGGGGTCCAATACGGCCGATGCCGCCGGGGTCGCGGGTTGTTCGAAAGAGATACCGTGGCCCTGGCACAGGCAACTGAAGAAACACGGATGGGTTTTAGTCAGTAAAAGTCTGGCATGCCCTCCCGCTCCGCCCAGAATGGGAGAAGTCATTTGATGACGGGGGTCCAAAGTTTGTATGAAAAATCTTATTCTTAGAGTTAATACACTTGAAACTTAGCACGAACGTTTATCTAAGTAAATTATAAAGTTTTTCATTTTTATTTTTCCTAAATTACCCCCTAAAGAGGGATTGGGGGTGTTAAAGTTTGTATGGAGTAATTTTAACGCGCAGTCCGATTAACTCGAAATTCAGTATTTATACACTAAACCCAAAAAAAAGAATAACGTGTATCAGGGTTTTTTGAAAATCAACCCTGGGGGTGAAGAGGGGTAGTCAATTTTACAGGGCAGGTTTTACTGCGGGGTTTGATTAACTCGAAAATTGGTGTAAATAATCTTTCAGCCTAGTTACGAAAATATCCCAATCAGGTTTTTTAAATTCCACTTCTGGTGGAGGAGAAAAAGGGAATATATTTTATATGAAAAATCTTATTCGTTTGGTTAATTAACTTGAAACTTGGCACAAATACTTGCCTAAGCAAGTAATAAAGTTTATCATTAATAGTTTTTCCTCCACAGAGAAGGATAGAGGTGAGGGGGAAGGGGAGGGGTGGTGAAGAGGGAAAGGAGGAAGGGGTGGGGGTATTGAGGAGGGAAAAGGGAAGGGGAGGGTGTGGTGAGGGAAGAGGGAGGGAAGGGGTGGTGAGGTGGGAGAAGGGGAGGATGATGGAGGGAGGGGGAGAGAGAAAGGCGTGTGTAATGAGAGGGATGGAGGTGAAGAGTGAGGGACGGGAGGAGTTGGTGAGGGTAGAGAGGCAAGGGAAACTGCTGAAGGGGGTGTGAGAGGGGGAGGGGAAGGTTAGCGGGAAGGGGATGTGGTGAGGGGGGAAAGAAGGACAGGGGATGGGGAGGATGAGAGGGGTGAGTGGGGGTTAGAGAGAGAGGAGGAGGGGTGAAACGGGGGTTACAGGGAGAGAGGAGGGCTGAGAAGGGGTTGATAGGGGGGGGGGGGGACGAGTGCCGTTACACCTTAAAGTTGCATTTGGTATAGCACTGATTCATTGAAGAGAATCTGTCTTCAACAAGCTAGTGATTTCATAAGTAACCTATGCAATGTTCCTGCACCTCACCATTTTCTTCTAATACTTTTGATAAACGTCTAGTTTAGTTTAGTAAGATAATTATAGTGCAAAAAAATGCCTGAAAAAAGATATTTCTATTCCACATTCAACCAATCTACGAACATGAGAAGATGTATTTTAAAATTTTCGATACCGCTCTTTGTACTGTATTCGTTGTAACGAGAGCACCCCGTATCGAATTCTGTTTACCGTTGCATATTTTACGTCGCCTGGCTTACACAGGTACACCCGTTGTGTGTTAATTTCATTTTAAGGGTTCCGTACCAAAATGGTAAAAAGGAACCCTTATGGTGCGACTCAGTCTGTCTGTCCGTCTGTCATAGCTGGATATCTCAAGAACTACTAATGATATCAACTTGAAATTTGGAACAGTTTTAGATGACATTTGCCCAACTATTTTGCAAATAAGAAAGAAATAAAAACTTTTAGTTTATTTTCTGCAACAGGGACTGAACCTGAAATAACCTAGTAGCCTCACTATGAATTTTTAAGACTTTCTGTCTGTTCCTGTGTCAATTCATAGTGGGGCTACTAGATTATATGGGATATGAAAGAGCGCTGTTTACACATTCTCAAACATTTTTTTCTTTCTTCTGATGAAAAATGTAAAAAAAATAACGTGAGGAACGTTATTTTTTTTTTTTACATTTTCGTACCCTTATCTCCGAAGTTTGCATCGAGAAAAATCTGAAATTATTCTATGTGATAGATGTTTATGTAAAGATTACAAAAAAAAATAAAACGATGGCCTTTAATAGCACACTTTTTCAGAAATCGGAACGGAACCCTCGGTGTGCGAGTCTGACTCGCTATTGACCGGTTTTTTTTTTTTTGTATGGAATTGACGTACCTAACTCAACACTGCTCTTTTAAATCATCATCCTCATCATCGTTTATGACGAAAGACGTCCATTGCTGGACATACCCAAGCACTGCCACTTCAACTGGTTCTGTGCTTCTTACATACCCAGCGGATTCCTGCAGTCTTTACAAAGTCTGCCGCTATAACAACAAAAACTAAAAAAAAGAATAAAATAAATATTTAAGGGGGCTCGTGAACAAACGTGATTTTTTTGCTCGTTTTTGCTTGATTTTGATAACGGCAACACATGAAATATTCACAGAATATTTAGTTATACAGGGTGTCCCGTAAATAATGGATCAAACGTAACGGGTAGGTAGCTTACCTAATTTCCAACAACTAATTTGAATATTAAAAAAAAAACCGTTACAGTAACCAGGATATTAATTTTTTTTCGAATTTTACGATTTTGTCTTCCAGAATTAAGCTTTTTTAATGCTGTCGCTGCAAATGATGACATTTTTAGGTATGATTTTTATTTAACATTTCTGAATAGCTTACTAATGTTATAAGATACCATTTTTTTGAATACCGTTTTATTTGCCTTAGAAAAAAAATCTTGAGTTGAAAAGTTTTTTCTTTACGATGTTAGGACCAAAATTGAAAAAATTCTCCTGTAAAAAAAATGTATGACACCGAAAACCACCATTATTTTAAAAACTTATACATTTAATAAGGTTTGCAAATTGGTGTAAAACTTACGTCTAGTCTTTATCGTTACAAAGATATTGCTATGAATGTGATGAAGACAGAAAATAAATTAAATTGGTACTATTCCATTTTTTCATTTTCGTAATGGCTTATGCTTGAATGCTTGTAATCGAAGCAGGTAGTTAAGCGGCTAGCATATTCCGACCCGATGACGTCATCTGTCCGGAATTTGGGACCGCTACCTGTGGCGGAGTTGCACCTCAGTCAGCGTGAAGGGGATAGATAGCGCCGCTTTTGTATTTTTGGTAAATTGGTATGAAGTTGTACATTCTAGTCCTTGTCGTTACAAAGATAATTGCTATGAATCTGAGAGGTGCTCCAAATCAACGTTAATAAAAAAAATAAAAAAGTGTGTACATTTAAACTTTTTCTTTAAAATGTGTAACTGTAGTATTTCAGAGGCAATGTTCATTGAATTATTGAGGCGTATGAAAAGAATTAGGAGGCCGTACTAAAAAAAACAGTTAGTTCAAATAAATCGTTTTATTTGGTTTTTACAATAAATGTTCGAATTGCCTTCCCTCTACAAGAATGCAAAGTCTGCATCTCCTAATAAAGGAAGCTCTTATCCGACGGACAAAACGGCTTTGGTTTATTTCTGATGCAGCAGATTGGATGCGCTGTCGTAATTCTTCTTCCGACGTTATTGGATTCTTGTAGACCCTGTCTTTTAAACATCCCCAGTAAAAAAAATCTAGGGGATTTAAATCCGGAGATCGCGGAGGCCACAAAATTGGTCCTAATCGGCCGATCCATCTGTCCGGATAACTTTCATCAAGGTGCGCCCTTACTGCCGTCGCATAGTGAGCGGGGCACCCATCATTTTGCAACCACATTGCTTGCCGTACGTCTTCTGGAACGTTTTCTAATAACCTTGGCAACTCATTCCTTAAAAAATGGAGATAATATTCGGCGTTTAGAGTAGCTGGTAGTTCAAAGGGCCCTATTATTTGCCCATTGATTATTCCCACCCATAAATTTATTTTAAATTGATGTTGGCTCCTGTCCTCTCGCATCAAATATGGGTTTATCAGCTGCCAACTGTGCAAATTATGCAAATTTAAATATCCATCTCGGCGGCATGAAGACTCGTCACTCCATAAAATCTTGTTAAAAAACTGCGGGTCCGCCCGAATCATTCTAAGCATCCTTTGGCAAAATTCTATTCTTGGCTGGTAATCACGCGACGTCAGCGTTTGAACACGTTGCACGTGATATGGGTGCAATCGGCACCGTTGTAGCACTCGATGCACCGTCGATCTAGAAATTCCTACGCGTCGCGCTATGACGCGAACGGAGACTGACGGATCTTCCTCGATTTCTCGAAGAATGACTTCGTCATTAACTTGTCGCGGTCGTCCTTCACGGGTACCACCAACTCCGGTGCCAAGAATTCTTCCCTCAAGAAGCGCGTTATGCACTCTAATAAAGACGCGATAATCGGGATAACGAACCAGGTTCGGGTATCTTTCACGGTACAATCTTGCAGCCGCCCTGGCATTACCTCTTGCTTCTCCGTAGATAAAATGCATTTCGGCGTACTGCCGTGGCGTGTACTCATAACGAGGCATTGGGCTGAATAAGGTTTCAGCGCTACTGCACACACGTACAAGCACACACAAACGAATGTTTTCGGAGTCCGTAGGATCGCCAAGTCGTTTGTCCAATACGCAAAGAGTTCCAAATCGATAGGCAAAGCAAAGTCCAAAAACACAGCACAAGTCAAATTTTACAGAAGAAAACACCGAGCCACTGACCGGGAGCGAAAGTTGTCTGACGTAGCAACTCGAAGAGAGACTAGTTACAACTAAACTAATAAAATCAAGCAACAATGAAGCCTGTACGAGTGAAGGGCGCAGGAAAGAACAAAAGAACCTGCGCAACTTCATACCGATTTAACCGATTTACCAAAAAGCGGCGCTATCTATCCCTTTCACACTGACTGAGGTGCAACTCCGCCACAGGTCAATTCCCAAATTCCGGACAGATGACGTCATCGGGTCGGAATTATGCTATCCGCTTAACTACCTGCTTCGATTACAAGCAATCAAGCATAAGCCATTACGAAAAGGAAAAAATGGAATAGTACCAATTTAATTTATTTTCTGTCTTCTTCATCACATTCATAGCAATATCTTTGTAACGATAAGGACTAGACGTAAGTTTTATACCAATTTGCAAACCTTATTAAATGTACAAGTTTTTAAAATAATGGTGGTCTTCGGTGTCATACATTTTTTTTTACAGGAGAATTTTTTCAATTTTGGTCCTAACATCGTAAAGAAAAAACTTTTCAACTCAAGATTTTTTTTCTAAGGCAAATAAAACGGTATTCAAAAAAAATGGTATCTTATAACATTAGTAAGCTATTCAGAAATGTTAAATAAAAATCATACCTAAAAATGTCATCATTTGCAGCGACAGCATTAAAAAAGCTTAATTCTGGAAGACAAAATCGTAAAATTCGAAAAAAAATTAATATCCTGGTTACTGTAACGGTTTTTTTTTTAATATTCAAATTAGTTGTTGGAAATTAGGTAAGCTACCTACCCGTTACGTTTGATCCATTATTTACGGGACACCCTGTATATTCACTCTAAAAATCCATCAATCAATCTGCCTAGCTTTTTCCCAACTATGTTGGGGTCGGCTTCCAGTCTAACCAGATGCAGTTGAATACCAGTATTTTCCCACTTTAAAAAATAAATAATTAAATTAAAATAAAACCAATATTTAATTTCCATAAAACAAACTCGTTTTTTTTTTCGTTTTTATAGATAACGGTACGGAACCCTTCATGAGAGTCCGACTCACACTTGGCCGGTTTTTGTTCATCTATCACCAACCCGCACTGGGCCTTCGTGGTGGATAATGATCACCTCCCTCTCTCTGAGAAGAGGCCTGTGTCCCAGCAGTGGGAATGTTATGGGCTAAATGTGCTATACTGTACTCTAAACAAATATACACCAATTTAAAACACAGTTGCTTCATTAATGTGTACCATCAGCAAACTTTCCGGTGAACCACTTTTCGACCTTATTATTTACGCAATAAGTTTGAACAGTGGTTCACCGGAAAGTTTGCCGATGGTACACTGTTATTCAAGTAACTATTATTACGTCTACCTACAAACATAATAGTAGATTCCTATTAACATTCAGCAACCCGAACGACTGTTGTTACGGCCAAACAAACATCCATTGAACGCTCACACATGTAACCTTCCGCTATACAGAACAGAATTAGGATGTTAACCCTGCAATAACTCTGTGTTTCACGAATCGTTAGGCAGTGGCCTGTTAGACCCCCGAGTTTTTCGAGGAACTAAACCGAATTTCTTTGGTAAAATTATAGTTGAAGTTTAATTTAGCGAAATAATAATGGCTTATTGGAGCGTTTAGATCGGTTGGTTTTGAATTTAATATATTTGTTGATGTAGCTTTAATCATATTTTGACAGCGTGATTACGGGTTGTCGAGTTTTAAGTGAATCTAAACTAATATTATAAAGAGAAAAGATTATATTTTTTGTATGTTTGTTTGTTATAAATGCTTTCACGGCTAAACAGTTGAACCGATTTTGATGAAATTTGGTATGGGGATACTTTGAACCATGTGAAAGAATATAAGCTACTTTTTAACGACGAAGCGGAATTATGTAAATGCATATTTGTTTCGGTCGCGAATCATAATTAAAACAACATACAACTTAGAAATGACTGGCAAATTGCAAAAAAAACGTAAGAAAATTTGAATTTTGCGGTTTACTCTAGCGCTTCCACCTTAAGCATAACTGGCCAAACGTGGGTGTGCTATAGCTGCACCTCTGCCTAACCCTTCGAGAATTACAAGCGTGATGTTTTATATAATTTTTAAAATATAGTATGTATTTTAGTTTTATCATTTCACATGAAAGGTAGCCACTGTACCGAAATTCTGTCTGTAGTGTTCCAATTTGATTAATTAATTACAGCTTACATCATCTGCCTAGCCTTTTCCCAACTATGTTGGGGTCGGCTTCCAGTCTAACCGGATGTAGCTGAATACCTGTATTTTACATGGAGCGACTGCCTATCTGACCTCCACATACGATACCCCTTGGTAAGACTACCCGTAACAACTGTCAAAGATCCACGAATGACAGCCGGGACCAACGGCTTCACGTGCTTTCCGAGGCACGGAAGAGTCTCGGTATGTAAAGATGGTCACCCATCCACGGACCAACCCCGGCAAGCGTAGCTTAACCTGATGGATCGACCCGTGCGGCTGTTATTACTTAGCCACGAGCTGCTCATAATAAATAATTACAGCTTGCATACTTACAAAAAAAAAAAAAAAAATATCTACAAAAATATTTTCCCTCATAAAAAAACATAATTATTATTAAGCAGCACTATACTATTATTATAGTGTTTTGTATGAAAATTATTAAACAAACATATTTAATATAAGTACAAGCTTCTGCCCGCGACTTCATCCGCGTGAATTATTATCGTCCCCGACCCACCGCGTCACTGAGCATCGCCCACTCGCCCGCACTTCGTTTTTGCTTAGCGTCCTTTCTGCCAGGCTCCTAACGGTCATAGCGTAATGTTAAATAGCCCATAATCTTCTCGAAGAATTGGACTATCAAATTAATGCAAAACGAATTTTTTAAATCCAACTTGTACTTTCAGAGATTAGCACGTTCAAACAAACAAACTCAGCTTTATTTTTTTTGTAGGTTTAGATTAATAACATTCCGCTTCTAATAAACCACACCCCAATATTGGTTATGGCCATCGAAAATTAAATTTTCCACCCAAAATAACCTAAAAAGGTAATTGAAAACGCCATACCGTTAAACATCGGCTTGTGAATAATGCATGTAAAGCAATTTCAGTTGGTTGGAGGCATCTCAGCGGGTCAGATGAATTGCATGCAAAATGTATACAGTGCTGAATTACACCGCACTTGGTTGGCGATGCCGATATTGTTAATATTGGACCGCTTTGGGAGTAATTTGGTGCGTTGGTAGAGAACTGCAGTAGTGTAGTGGAGGATCACAGTCGCACGGGTCGATCCATCAGGTTAAGCTACGCTTGCCGGGGTCGGTCTGTGGATGGGTCACCATCTTTACATACCGAGACTCCTCCGTGCTTCGGAAAACACGTTAAGCCGTTGGTCCCGGCTGTCATTCGTGGATCTTTGGCAGTCGTTACGGGTAGTCAGAAGCCCGAAAGTCTGACAACCAGTCTTACCAAGGGGTATTACCCAGTTAATGGGTTGTGGAGGTCAGATAGGCAGTCGCTCCATGTAAAATACAGGTATTTAGCTGCATCCGGTTAGACTGGAAGTCGACCCCAACATAGTTGGGAAAAGGCTAGGCAGATTAAATGGTTTGAGAACTGCATCTAGATATGAGAAACTCAGGCACGATATACGTGTAACAAGCATCACTACAGTATTATTAAATTAGAATTAGCTACTAAATCAGATTTCAGCGAGGATTAAATACAATTACCGCTTGGACTTTAACAACGTCATTCTGCGGCCGCTAACTAATCCGCCTGTCAAGCGTGATTGGTATGGCATTTTAGTACTAGATTAATTCCAGGGTTAATTTTGACAGTCGTGGTTGTTCCATTCTAATTATTTATTATTGATGGAACTAGGTATTGTTGATAACATATTCCCATTGCCACACAAGTCTTCTCTCTGTTACAGGGAGCGGGCCCAGTGCTGGTTGGTGGATGTCACATGTCTTCAAATTTTCGGTTCTAGGATATGACGGTTTCCTCACGATTTTT
Source organism: Cosmia pyralina (assembly GCA_946251885.1). Lineage (NCBI taxonomy): Eukaryota > Metazoa > Arthropoda > Insecta > Lepidoptera > Noctuidae > Cosmia > Cosmia pyralina. Next base: position 2,471,086 of record OX276345.1, read on the forward strand.
TTCTTCACTGTTTTAAGAACAGTGATTATGCAATAAATTACACAAAGCAAAGTGCCTGCCGAGGTTTGAACCCGCGACTTTCAACTCGTAAGTCGGAGTCATTACCACTGGGGACACCATAACATGGTATTGTTGATTGCAGATTAAAAAACCTACAGTAATTTATCTAGGCAGTGACGAAAGTCAAATAATTACTTACGGCCGCTTGTTTGATAAATACGCGTATATCCGTGCGTAACTGCCGCGCACTCGAACTGTTGCGTACTGGAATATACTGCGATTTCGAAGCGCGTCGTTTCGGCCGTTTTCTATGAAGATGTAATACTGCTTACTTTGTTATACTGTGTTATCTACAAGATTATATAGAAAATTTGAGGGTTAACATCGAGTTAATCTTTCTTTCTTCTTTCTTTCTTTTTTTATAAAATAGGTAATTAAATTGAATAATGTAGCCTAGCAATTTTTGTGCGTTATCTGAGAAAAGAACCGGAACATTTAATTAAAACTTACCTACCAACAATAAGCAGATGAAAATAAAAACGACTATTAAAGTCATTACTCATTGTAATAAACATAAAATATTGTTTTATAACGACAATTCAGTACACGCGGCATTACTCAGAAGGTACCTCTACTGTTATTTAAAGCTAGTAATAAATAATTATAAAAAAAATTGTTATTTAAGTTTTTACGTAAGATAATTTAGGCTGGTTATCATTTAGTAAGATCAGTCAAGCTTGCTCGTGTTGAAATTTCGTTTCTATAAAAGTTTGTGAGCAACCACGCAAAAACGGCTGAACGGATTTGGATGTTTGGCACACAGATAGTTTATAACCCGCACCCTAATTATTGTGAAATACACTATCGATCGGAATCTGAATCATTTTAAATCAAATTGCTAATTCATTGCTACATATGTTCGGAAAATTTGTCTTCTCAACACCATAAATAATGCAATGAATGTTGTTGAACTGTCAAATAGTGTTACGCAATTAGGGTGCTGGATTAACAGGGATACTTTTTATCCCGGTAAATGACATCCACACTAGCAAAGCCGCTGAAAAAAGCTAGTAGAATCAGACGTTCTCATCCACAGAACAGATAAACCTCTTTATCTGTTCTGTGTTCTTATAATAAAATAGACACTTTTAGAAGTAAAAAATCATGCCAAAATCTTAGTTTATTTTACCACAACAACAATAGTAAATATCACAATAATTCAGTGAGACCAGGGCACGTTACATAGTGTAGGTATCATGTTATATTATTCGCAGAAATCTTTTTCTTTTCATATTTACGGGCCGAATTTTATGAGGAAGCCTATTCTTTGCGTCCTGACTATTTCGCGAGGGATGTAAAATAAAAACTTACAGCGATTTTAAAACTACACTTTTAGTGTTTGACGACACGGTTGGCGCAGTGGTTGAGCGATTGACTGCTGCGCAGCATGTCGCGGGTTCGATTCCCGCACGGAACAAATATTTGTACGACCTACAAGTATTTGTTCCGAGTCTGGGTGTTTTTCCATCTATAATATGTATGTATTTACAAAAAAAAAAAAATGTATATAAGTAGTTTATCAGCCATCTCGTTACCATAACACAAGCATTAGGTTGCTTAGCTTGGGGCTAGATGGCGTTGTGTGATATGTCCAAACATATTTATTATATTTATTTATTATTTATTTAGTGTTAAATTTTTTTTGGCGTTTATTATCTATGGGAATCTGATGAACTGGTAACTATTACCTCCTTTATATTGGAAAATCAGTAGGCAGGCCTCATAAGTAATCACCACCGTCAACATATGGATATCAGCGGTACTGCTGAACTACATTCCTGAGTTTGATTCCCAGGTCAGGAAAAGTGTTATTGGGTTTTTCTATTTCTCAGTAGCAGCTTGGAGTTTGGAAGTTGGTGGCGTCAAACTCAAAGCATTTATTTCAAATAAACCAATTACAGGCATTTTTGAATTGTCAGTCAGAAAGATGAAGCTAGTTGCCCATTCGAAAGCGTAGTAGGTAACTATGGAGAAGAACAGACAAGAAACTCCACGGACACTCTTCTACATCAAAATATGGTTAAAAAATATTGGTTACACCCCCATGTTGGTGTGACACTCCCATGCCTCGAAAAGCACTACTTACGAGTAAAAGCCGTTGGTCCTATCTCTCCCCAAACGTGTCGGATTGCTGTCCCAACGGACTATAGTCGATATAGGATATACAAGGTTAAATTTAAGTCGTTCTGGACCTCTTAAGGGGTCATTTTACTCATCATTATGAACAACTTTTACTATGGGAACAAACCTGAAATCGCGAAAAAAAAAAACCGTTGCCTACATTTATGTTCGCATAACTCGTCAAAATATAGGGCGCAGCTGATTTTTTTTGGCGATTTCAGGTTTGGTCCCATAGTAAAAGTTGTTCATAATGATGAGTACAACGACCCCTTAAGAGGTCCAGAACGACTTTTTAACCTTGTATAATAAAGGAACAGATATAGTGCACCTGTGTTTGTGTTTCATCTTGTGCACTAGTATCTCGTGCTAGTCTCCTCTGCATTAGTATTGTTACGAGCTGGGGTTCGGGATAAATTAATATATGCCAGTTTACACCAAAAACACACTATATGTAAATAATCACAAATACAGTAATCAGAAACATAAGCAGAATCACTTGTAATCACTTGTAGCTCACTGTTTGTTCACTGTTGGTTTACTGTATCGCATTCCTAGCTAAACTGCCATACACAGCTGGCAGCCCTCCATTTATATCACGAGTGTAAGCTTCTCGAAAGTTCGAGGCCATAATTCGAGATCATTCTAGTACTTACAGGAATGATCTATGCAAAACGACACTTAACCATCTAGAACATTCTGGAAGTGTTTAGAATGTTCTAAAAAAATCTCTCACGTATCGACGTGTCGTGTAGTTCTGCTATTCGATAACAGATGGCGTTGGCGTCTACGTAACAGTATTACCAGTGTTTTCATATAATTTATCGTCACCGTATTGTAGAACTCTTCAGCTTTTAACTTGTACCACAACATTACGTCACGTAAGTCATAAGGAGCGGGGGTCCCGCATAAAATGTGCATTAGTCTGAACAAATAAACGCTTTTATCCCCACTTTCAGAGGATTTGTGGTCGCCACGATGTGCTTGCAATAAACTGTATTGTTGGGTTGGGTTGCAATACCAATCCGTTTAGCAATTGGATCGAGGAATATATACGCAGTATCGCCTTCGATTTTGTCTTTATAAAGATTTGGTTTAGGTATCTCTCGTTTACTAGTCCTTGCGGTTTTACGCTTGTCTTTGTAGGTAGGTATTGAGTTTGCCCGACCATTTTCAAATTCTAACAAAGTTTGTACGGTCCTTTCTCCGTTATTTTGCTTTTGACAGCAACTCAAGCAGCAATACCCACTAATAACCTTGTAGCAACAAGAATAAATGATCATTCTGATTTTGAATGGTGTAATTTTAATGATAAAAAAAAAACCGTCCAAGAGCGAGTCGGACTCACGCACCGACGACGGTTCCGTACCATCATATAGGTATGTCATGTTTGCTGATGATTTCTGAAAAAGTGTGTTATTTAGTGACATCGTTTTATTTTTCCTGTAATCTTTACATAAATTTCCATCACATAGAATAATTTCAGATTTTTCTCTAAGCAAACTTTGGAGATAACAGTAACGGTTCCCCCGTTATTTTTTTTTTTAATTTTTCATCAAAAGTCGAAAACTATGCGACCTAAAAATAAGAAAAAAATGTTTAAGAATGTGCAAACAGCGTTCTTTCAAATGATACCCCACATGCTCTTGTAGCCCCACTTAAAATTTTTAAGACCCCCTTTCAGTTCCTGTTTTAAAAAAAAATATTTATATTTTTTTTTATTTAAACTGTTCTAAATTTCAGGTTGATACCATTAGTTGTTTTCGAGATATCCAGCTATGACAGACGGACATACAGACTGAGTCGCACCATAAGGGTTCCTTTTTACCATTTTGGTACGGAACCTTAATTGGACTGTGAAAGGACTTTAGTCATGAGTAACATCACTTAAAAGTAGATACCAAACTGACTGTAAACGAAAGACGCTTAATAAAATCAACTCATAGCTGTCATCTCCCCATAGTGCATAGCTACACTAAACAAAACAAACTACACACACATTCACACACAAATACAAAGCTTACAGTATCGTTATAAAATGAGAGACCATGATCCATTTAAAATTTTCAGCTTCGGTAGCACTAAACTAAACATATTTTGCACTTTCATAAAAAAGTTCTTACAAAAGTTAGTTTCATCAAGTAAATATAAAAACTATGCGAACAACAAGTTTCTACTAGACGGCTTCATAACTATCCTAGTAAGTGTCATGGCGCCTAGCCAGAAATAAAAAAATGAACATAAAGAAGAAAGTTAGCTAGCACTTTGGTTGAAAGTTTGCCGTATATAAATAAATTGTAAATGAAATCGCAAAAAAGTTGTAATGATTTAGTTGCTTTTCTATACATTCACTATTTTGTTTGAGGACGATCCTCAATATGGTGCGCTCCTTTAAATGAATCACTTACTATCAAACAGCGAAACTGTTTTTTCTATAAAAAAAAGTGTTTCTTTAACACAAAAAAATATGCCTGTTTTACTTAAAAGGCGAGGCAGAGGTTATTAATAATTATGGTGTACAAACTCTTCATTTTCATTTTCACCCAGAAATGATACATCAAAAACTTTTTGCTTTAAAAACAAACTGTCCCAACATTATTTAACTCGAACTTTAAGAACGGCCAATAAAACACTGGCCAGACAGAAAATAAGTACTCTTCAGTATTATTCTTTTAGAGCACTTTGTACAGCACGATTTCTTACAGACTCGATTAGAACTTGCGTCACGTGCTTCGAAGTAATTTTATATTGAGGCAATATCCGATAGGGTGATGGTACTATAGTTTCTTTTGTTGCACGTGGTGGACGGCAGTAACAAGCTTTGTTTTTGCTAGGTTCTTTGAACTGTAGTTAATAGTACTGCAGTTTTTTCACTCCAGTTGCCAACGTTATTAACTTTTAAAAAAATAGTAAACTTAAAACGGGACGGTGCCTTTCACCATATTTCCCTCCAGTTATTTTTTCTTCTTCCTTTTTTTTCATCATGCCGTGATAAAAAGTTAACCAGTCAGTAATTTGGTATCCCGAGATAGACTACGCACCCAGGATGAGCCAGATGTCATTTTTAATTAATTCTCACTCACTGGCTTGGATCCAAACTAATAACATTTTACCAGTCTGCTTTACAAAAAAAAAAAAAAAAAATGCAGTGTTCTTTTTTCTTGGATAGGCAAAGCACTTGTGAAAACACCATCATTAGGTTAGCTGCCTGCTTTTTAGACCCTCAGTAAAATTTTATTACACACTTCAATCGAAAGAAAAGTTTATTTATTTATTTATTTATTTATTCAATTGGTCTTACGAGCTAACAGACATACTATCCAAAACGCTCATAAGATTAACTAACAATTCAATTTAATTCTAATAGGCACATAAAAAGCACTATTGAACGTCATTCACACGATACCTCCAAAATGATGTAAGAATGAACGTTCATCTACTCTTATCATTTAATTTTTCGATCGTTCGGTATGCCTGGTGCCGAAATCCAACATTATTGGATCGGTTCACTGGTGAATTTATTTATCACTTTTGATTCATTTTGTGTTCAGACGTTGCACTTCGAGTAAGAGATGCCGAATGAAAGGTAAAAATTACCAAATAGTGAGGAGTATGATCCTACTTGCTTCTTCGTCGTGTTGATGGCATGACAGTGTATTAAATTTTGTGGGCCCAAAAGTTCGCCAACTCCACGTCATCGTCGGTGGTACCTTCGACTAAGAGATGCCGAATGAAAGGCAAAAATTAACAAAACGTGAGGAGTCTGATATCGGATTAACATAATTACGTACCTGCTTCTTCGTCGTAATGATGGAATGACAGTGTATAAAATTTTGTGGGCCCAAAAGTTCGCCAACTCCACGTCATCATCGGTGGTACCTTCGACTAAGAGATCAAAAAAAAGGCATAAATTAACAAAAAGTGAGGAGTCTGATATCGGCTTTACATACGTACAGCTGCTTCTTCGTCGTATTGATGGAATGACAGTGTATAAAATTTTGTGGGCCCAAAAGTTTGCCAACTCCACGTCATCGTCGGTGGTGCCATTGTTTATACACGTGCGGACTATTCTTTACCAAGTCCTTTATCGAGCCAATATCGAGTAGCGAGTCTCGTCATGGTTTATTTTGTATCCACGTGGCGAGGCGCGGTTCACAGGGTGTTTTGTTATTTGTGCCAGGTGATTGTAACGAGAACCTTTGATAAAAGAGTGCTGTGTTTTTGTTAGAATGTTTTTGTAATGTTTTTAAGTTGTTTTTTGTGCTGTAGGTTTGTTTAAGAAGATGACGTTTTTGGAGTTGATATTTATTGATATTGTGGTCGTGGATGGTTAAATTGAAAATAGCAAGTGCTCGTTGCCAACAGAAGCCCTGTTGGCAACGAGCAACAGACATGACAAGACAGACAGACAAAGAATAAAATTTTAAACTATATCAACATTTAATAACAATACACTAAATAAATTTACTTCAAAAAAAGTGAAAACCGACTTCAAAACCTTAAACGAATAACTAACTACTAACTAACTTTAAAAAAAAACTTAACAGCTTCTGAAGTTGGTGTCAAGCTAAGGTGCATTGAAGAATGGAAGACACCAACTTCAGAAGCTGTTAAGTTTTTTTGAAAGTTATTTTATTCGTTTTAGGTTTTGAAGTCGGTTTTTACTTTTTTTTAAGTAAATTTATTTTTCTATTTTTAGTTAAATATACAATTAGGACAATTACGTGAGCCCAAGGCGAACGAAAAGAAGAATCATCACAAAATCCGCTTAGAAATGTCGGAGATATAGTATATTTATGCCTATAACTTCGTACATAAGAATAAATACCTAATGTATTAAATATTAAAACCTTTCTGAAAGTATGTAGATTACGGTAATGAAAGAATCATTAAAATTGGTTCATTAGTTTTTGAGAAAATCGCGGACAAACAAACGTACATACATACGGGTCGAATGCAGAACCTCCTTTTTTGAAGTCGGTTAAAATTAAACCAGCAGGTGTACAACAGTGGGAACCCTAATAAAGATCAACAAACCAAAACCAAAAAAACAATTTGCTCAATCATAATCCCGTAACTAAAATACTGAAATACTCCAAAACTATTCGCTACCTATACATTAAAAGCAAACAAAAAAGACGAGCAAGCAGCAAGGTTCATTATAATAGCAACAGCACGCTTCTACCATCAATCTTAAAACTCTGCAACCGTAAAGAAAAATTAAAATTCCATAAAAAACTTGTATTTAGTACTGCGGTTCCGTATACTTACACGGGATTCATAAAAACATTACCAGTAGTGCTATTCTGTAAACATCTCACCGTGATAACTCAGGTGAAGTGAGCGTGAAGTGAGCCGTCATTCGACCTAGAGGGCTAGGGGTTGACACTATTGACAGCTCACTTTAAGATCACTTCACTCATGTTTTCACGGTGAGATATTGACAGAATACCACTACAGTTCATAGTTAGACATTATATTCGTTGTTTTTAATACTGCCATACCAATCATAGTATTAAACCATGGTTGATAAATAGATAGAATAGAATAGTGTGCCCTTTTTCTCAAATATTCCTTGGTTATGTGTATTCTCACTGAGGCTTCCTCAGTTCATCATCTAACAAGAATTTTCTCAAAGCAAGCTAGAGGAAATTAGGAACGCAGAATATTGTCTCTTTAGTGCTGTTTTAAGTTTTTGTTTACGTTTTATTTTATTATTTTTCAGTTGATATTAAGGGCCTAAGGTGAAGCTCGTGGCTAAGTAATAACAGCCGCACAGATCAATCCATCAGGTTAAGCTACGCTTGCCGGGGTTGGTCAGTGGATGGGTAACCATCTTTACATACCGAGACTCTTCCATGCCTCGGAAAGGACGTTAAGCCGTTGGTCCCGGCTGTCATTCGTGGATCTTTGACAGTCGTTACGGATTGTCAGAAGCCTGAAAGTCTGACAACCAGTCTTACCAAATATTACCCAGTTACTGGGTTGTAGAGGTCAAATAGGCAGTGGCCCCATGTAAAATATTGGTATTCAATTCAGCTGCATCCGGTTAGACTGAAAGCCGACCCCGACATAGTTGGGAAAAGGCTAGGCATATTGATTAAGGGCCTATCATAAAATTGCGTTCTGACAGATCAGTTATATTGAAGCACGGCGAATTTGGCAGTTGTAATTACGTTTATTTTGAGTTTAATATAAATATTTTTTTTTAAATATGAAATTTTAATTTCTTATAATTATATGAACAAACGTATCTTCTGGTATAAATTTTACGTAATAATAATTATGTAGTATATTTAGAGTTAATTCTGAGAGTTTTTAGTAGTTTCATGATATTGAGTGAGATTTTTTTATAGATATTCCATCCATATTTCAAAATTCTGAGGTCGCTATGAACTAAACCACTTAGATATATTTTTCATTTCTTTTGCTGTACAGTAATAAAAAGTACAATCCACGAGCTCGAAAAAATGCAGTCGCGCATTTTATGCAAAACTTGCTTTGGAGTTCAGGCTTTATATAAATAGAATAGCTTTTGCCAGCGGCTTCGCCCGCGTGAATGTCGAAATATATCCAACGGGAACATATTCCTTGTCTACGTTATAAAGGGAACCTTAGTGCAAAAGTTAAGCTTTCTAGGTCCAAGGGTTTGGGCTGGGCGTTGATGAGTCAGTTAATCAGTCAGTCAATTTACAAAAAAACCGAGATTTTTATCAAATCATTTCGAAAAACGAGGCCACTATAAACTAAACCAATAACTGACTCCACCACTAATGCCTGGTTTCTGAGGATTTTTAACGGAGTTTATCCATTCGATAGTGATTATTGGTCCGATATCGTGTTTCTTAACACTTCGTTAAGGAAAGTCGAGTAAATTACTATCGAGGACTTATCCGCTTGCGCAAGCGAAGCGCTCGGCCGCGACAAAATAAAACCCGTCCACTGAACAGGCCGCTGACGTCATCTGGCTGCGCGCGCGTCATATGTTTTATACAAACCAATAACCAACCAAGTGTTTCTCGGAAGGCCTTAGACCTTATGATTTAAAGTACCAGTAATCAGAGCTATATTTTGGAGTGCATTTCGTTTGAATATAATGATCGTATAAAATTCACAAAAATAGGTATATAAAGAGCAAACACAGTTAGTTTCAGATAATTTTGTCGAATCAATAGCTATTGAGAGTTTAAATTCAGTAAGTCAAAGTTGTCGAAGTCTTTCAGAATCTCAGAATATGAACGCCAAAGTTGGCCATTTAACGCAAAAATTGCGTTTGAAATGTAATAGGCCTCTTAAAATACAACACACACTTCTAAACTCCAAACTAGTATCTGTGTGACCCTGTTTTGGGTATATAATAGCATCACATACTCTCTCGCCCTCACGCCCAAGCTTATACATAGTTTTTGCGTCCAACCCGCCTGTTGCTCAGCTAGTGTTTTTTTTTCCATGTCACTCACTACGAATGCTCAGCGTTGTTTCAGTAGTAAATTATGAGCTAAGAGGATTTTTTACTTCATTTTCACTGGATTTAAAATTTGACGAGCTTTAAAAAAATGCGGTTTTAATTGTTGATGCGTATCTTTTTACATGGGCTTAAAGTTTTGGCAACAGGAATACTTAATTTTAAAATAACGTTGAATTTTTAAAATGAATATTGTGCATTTTCTCTATATTCTCATAATAGATAAAGATTTAAAAATCACAGAAGTATTAACGACCTTATTGCATCTTTCGATCCTTAAAACTAAGCACTACGATAGGACTTAAAAGAGACTCATAGAAAAATACTCTAACGTATTAAGCCCAAAAACGCAGCCAATCATATTATATAAACCAATCAATCTGCCTAGCCTTTTCCCAACTATGTTGGAGTCGGCTTCCAGTCTAACCGGATGCAGCTGAATACCAATATTTTACATGGAGCGACTGCCTATCTGACCTCCACAACCCAATAACTGGGTAATACGATACCACTGGTTGTCAGACTTTCGGGCTTCTGACGACCCGTAACGACTGTCAATGATGCACGAATGACAGCCCGGACCAACTTAACGTGTTTTTTTTTTAGCCATTATTTCAAATAAACCAATTACAGGCACTTTTGAATTTTTAATGGGTCAGTCAGTCAGAAAGATGAAGCTAGTTGCCCATTCCAAAGTGTAGTAGATCCCTATGGAGAAGAACGGGCAAGAAACTCCACGGACACTCTTTTAAATCAAAATATTTTTACAAAATATTGGTTACATGTTCATGTTGAAAATATACCTGTGAGAACAATGTAGAAAGACGTGCACGTTAAAAAGCGTCCGTAATAAAAAGATAAAAACTAAAACAACTAAATTAAATATTAAAATTAAAAAACTTTTTTACAAAAAAATACAACCGACTTCCAAAACCAACACTACAAAGTGAAAAATAACTTTAATTTCGGAAGTCGGTGTCTGATTAAATGTATTTTTGTTTTTGCCACCGACTTCCGAAGTTAATGTTATTTTTCACTTTGTAGTGTTGGTTTTGGAAGTCGGTTGTATTTTTTTGTAAAAAAGTTTTATTTTTCACTTTTTAGTGGGTCTATTTATAATTTGTATAAGTTACAACAGTCTAATGTCAATTGCTCATCACATGTTACAAAATATTGCTTTTCCCGATGCTGGGACGTTAATTGTTGAGGAGTTCTGCTGGTAAGAACAAGGAGAACTCCTCAACAACCACTCACCACACGCATTGTGTGACGAGCGGAAATTGCTTTGCAACCATATTAAAGTAATCGAATCGCAACCCGTGAAATATTTATCATTGAGTAGTTCCGGTAGCCATCTGTGGTCTTCATCATCAGTTCCACTTCACCAAGTGGTGCTTTCCAAGAGCAAATGCACGAGCTACTATAAAAAATACCCAAATCACTATAGGTGTGCCTATAATATTTGAAGAGTTCCTTCGATTTCTCCAGGATCCCATCATCAGAACTGGATTTTGACAAAAATGGGACCATTTGGGAAGTATACCCTTTCCAACAAAAAAATAATTTTTCAAATCGGTTGGCAAGCGACGGAGTTATGCGCGAACAAACATAAAAAAAAAAAAAAAAATAGAAACATCCGAATTGAGAACCTCCTCCTTTTTTAGAAGTCGGTTAAAAATAAGCCATGGCAGCTAAGAGACGACCAGTCCCAATTGACGGCGCCCGTTCACGAACATGACGCATGGATCAGCACCAATTAGCTCAACCATTTTGGAGGGAACTTAATGATCCAACACAAACGCCACCACCAGCGAGATATTTGAGTGAGCATGACATCATACTCTCAACCGCCAGGTTTCCGAGGTACAGAGGAGTCTCTGTATGTAAAGATGGTCACCCATCCACAGACCAACCCCGGCAAGCGTAGCTTAACCTGATGGATCGACCCGTACGGCTATTATTACTTAGCCACGAGCTCCTCTCTATCTAAACCACCAAACAAAATTGAAGCTTCAACAAGGGAACCCAAAAAGCAAATAGTTCCGGATCCGTTCTCAGGCTCGTAAAGTTTAATTGCAACAGTTCGTTTATTTTCGTTTCTCGTGGCTTCGCTCTATAGAAGTTTCCAAAACTGTTTCGGCCATTCTATCGTGATGGTTTCCGCTACTGCCATTTCAACTTCACCATGTCGGAAAATAATTGAGATCTATTAGGGCTATAGCAGACAATATACTTTTTACATCGGCGATTAGCGATTTAAAGTCATTTTTCGGAAGCTCGATACAGCAACTGAACACACATAATGTCATATTTGGATGCCAAACACGCAATTTAATGTTCGATGCTCAATTTTTTTACCATGACTAAATGCAAGCGGTCCTTTAGAGTGCAAGGTTTTTTTTTAGACACAAGCCGAGTGGTCAATAGAATTTAGAAAAACAGGAAGCTCATTTACCATCGACCACGCGAGGGGCGGACCGAGACACGAGACGAAGCACGAGGCGAGGTACGAGGCGAGAGTGTAAATGTAGTATTAAATTTTCACCGAGCCAGTTTTTACCCGACTACAGCAAAGCCAAAAGGAAGGGTTATGATTTTAGCAGACTATGTATGTATGCAAGTATGTATTTACGTGTGTTCCACCGTAGCGCCTAAATTACTGAACCGATTTTAATGAATGAGGTATCAATAGATTCGTAATAATGGTCTAGGTGACATAGGCTATATAAATTTTCCCTAAATTGGATATAGTGGACTTTACACGTAAATTTCTGACCACGAAAAAAATTTAATTGAGATAATAATGACATGTTTGGTATCAAAAGAATGGTCTTGACAAGCACATTACAAATATGTATATATGTCATATTGCTTAAGGAAATAAATATGTTTAAATTGTTAAAAATAAGTAAAAGTGGAGATTGGTTACAGACCGACCGCGGCGAGCGTGATTTTTCAGTAGTCGGGTTTTAGTTTTTGAACTTATTTTTTATTCAAAATAACAAGGTACCTAACGAAAATCGAAATCCAGTTCCTTTTACAAAACTGACAACGTCACTTTTGTATTTAGAACTTAAATACAATAGCTGACAACAGATCGTAGGTTTAGGCTGGGGCTAAAGTTAAATCTTGTTTTGTAACGCTGTTTACACACTGACGCTGCGGTAAGTGAAAACCTGGTGATAACTGATCAAATTGTATGAAAAACTACCGTTAGTGTATTAACGGCGTAATAAGACAGATTAAATCGCCAAAAGGCGATGCAACATTGATGCAGTCGCAAAATCGCCGATCGCCGATGCTAAAAGTATCGTGTCTGTTATAGCCCTTAGAAGAGAGTCGTTATTTCGTTGTTTCGCGCTTAAAATTTTAAGGCTCGTCTTAATTTTGAGTGCGGTGTTGCCTGATTGTTGTTGAGTTTCAGAGCTATTATTTAGCTGTCAAAATGTTGCGGAGCTGTGCTTGCAATGTTTGAAAGTCTGGTATTGATGTTTAATTTGTTGAGTCGTTTGTGATTATTTGGTTCTATTTTATAGCAAGGTTCTGTAAAAGTACTTACACTTCGGAATTATTTGCTTTTAAACTGTAGGCAGTTAATGATTCCAAAAATATTGTTTAAAATTACTGTGGCCGATTAGAACCTTTTTTATATTGTTTGTTTTTTATATTTTTACTTTATGTTCATGTTTTTGTTTTGTCTATTTTTGATAGGTTTTTATTATTACTTGTCAAATAAAATGCTTGACTGAATGGCGGTTTTTTTCTTGGAAAAATTAGAAAAATCTTGAAAATCTTTTAGCAGGCACTAACAATTACAATATTACTTCATTCGATATTTTCAACCAAAACTGTTTGGAAAATCGCGTTTTTGCACTTTTACAGTTCTGGGTTTCACAGTTATAGGCGTTTTCTTTTTTTTCACCTCTTTGCTAAATATTTATATGCATCGCAAAACCGTACGCATCAACACCATATTCATAGTCAGGCCCCAAAAATACATCACCTACATCTAAAACTGTATAGGCCAGAGACGTATTGGTAGTTGTGACACTTACTCACGACCTTCTTCCCCTCAATCAAGTTTTACGACGTGCGGTGAACGAGGCAGCTGACACCAGTAGTGTGTCGTCCATAAAATATATGGACACAGAAGGCCAGCTTCATACAACGAGCGAAAACTCACGCACACCTAGAAACGCTATGTACAGCGAATGCAACAGCACTCGCGACTAGCATTTTTTGAGATCGCTGTACGTCGTGTCTATGTGTTCGTGCGTTAAGGAGCTGGTCTTCTGTCCGTATCTATTTTGTGACTGTTGTGTCACGGAAAACTCTCCATTCATTCTGAACAGGTGATGCTGTGTTTAGTTCTATTAGGAGAGTAGAACTACTGTAGTGTGTCGTTTATTGGGTCGTTATTGAGGTAGTTAAAGATTGTAATGATGTCAAATAGGATTGGAATAGTGTTCTGAATCTTTTGGGGTAAGTATCTGTCCTTATAGTTTGAATTCCGTGTAGGTAGGTGACGTTAATCTAGAAATGTAATTATCAAAATATGAACCAACAGAGTCAGAAAAGACACAAACAAAGAGTAGAATTAACACAGCATAAAACGAATAAAATTAAAATAGGACTAGAACATCTCTAAAACTGAATTCATATTTCGAATTTCGACTAATTCTATTGCTACCAATTCGATATTATAATTGCAAATGAGACCCAAAACCATTTGTTTTCTAAAATGTATCAAAACTGAGATACTCACGTGTCACGTATAGCGTGGCTCGCACAAATTGGACTACAGAACCCTAATTGCGTAACACAGTTTCAATCACAAACGGAGAGTTTCGAAGGATATCCGTTTTTTTTTTTTGTGGATGGGAAATCATCAAATGACCTCTCCCGCTCTAGGCAGAGCCGGAGGGCGTGTCAGACTTTTACTGACTAAAACCCACCCGTGTTCCTTCAGTTGCCCATGCTAGGGCCACGGTATCTCTTTAGAACTACCCGTGACCCCGGCGGCATCGGCCCTGTTGGACCCCGTCACTGCTGACATCTCTTTGAGGCGCGCGTGGAACACAACGCGCCGTCGACCCGGGCCTGGTCTTTACCGGACGGCGAGCTGCCCATAACTCGTCGTCCGCAAGCCTGCGCCTACGGTGATCGGGAATCGGCGACAGATTCCCGCCGCCCAGGGCGTCTCCTGCGGCGGCTAGGGGCGCGAGGGCGTAGCTGTTGCCTATCCCTCACGCGTTCCGCCTCCTCCTTCGCGAGCATTACTGCTTCGCAGAAGGAGGTGACGGCCTCGCATGCACTCTCGCTCCGCACCATGGCCTGGACCAGGTTTTGACGCGAGAGATCACCGCCGCCGATCGCCTCCGCGAGAACACGGCGGTGCTCCGCCCGAGCGGGGCAGACCTCCACTGTATGCTCCACCGTGTCCTCCGGGCGATCCACACAATGGTGACACCCGGGCGTTTTCTCCCACCTTATCCGAAACAGGAACCTCCCGAAACAACCGTGTCCGGTGAGGACCTGCGTCAGGCGGAAGGTGAGGACGCCGTGGCGCCTCTCCAAGCACTCCTCAAAGACGGGACTTATCGCCGCAATTCGCAATTGTGGCGTGCCCAGCGCTGGGTTGCGACAATCGCACTCTCCATGTCGCCATGAGATCCCGCCGGAGCTCTGTCCGCTGTACCGAGATTTCTCGCGGCAGCGGAGTTACGCCCCGGCGTTTCGCCTCCTCGCGCCACTCCCACACGTGCGCGAGGACTTTTGCCTCCAGATCCCATGGCGGTAATCCGACAGAGGCTCGCCGCCTCACAGGAGATCGAAGGATATCCCTAAGGCTGGATTTAGTGTTACTCTGACGTCATTAGCATACGTTAGCATCAGCGTCGGTCACGCGTACCAAGATGCTGACGATAAATAGATAGAGTCAGCGAGCACCAGTCCATGTAAATCGGTACGCGACTGAAGTCAGCGCTGACCGTCAGTCGAGCACTAAATCCAAACTCATCCATTGCTTCATACGTTTAATAAATTCATCTGCTCAATCACGTAAATAACGCAATAAACGTTGCTGAACTGTCAAATTGTCACCGTACGAATATGTGTGTTAGCAATTACGCCACTGGTCACGAAAGGGAACATTGTGTTAGAAGAAGCGAATTTAGACGCTCTTTAGGACCAAATTTTGGAAAGCAAGCACTGATATTATGTCTCCTGACAACCGTAGAATATACCATACAATTAAAATTTTAGTATATTTTTTTTATTTTACAATTAAATAAGTAAATAAATTAAATACTTAACACGTGCGTTTGCACAGAACACCTACGGTTTGTGTACGTTTATAGGGTTAGGTAAGGGCAGTGGTTTTACCGACCTTTCCTGATGCTATTTGTCCCTTCGCCCTTAATAGTCGATGGCTAAAATATAAGCGACAGCGATTTCACTTTGTAAATTTTTTGAAGTAATATTTTTACTACAGCTACAAAGGACAATCCTTTGTTTTAACTAAGACTAAATACAATGGAGGCCAAATCTAAAGCTGAAATTCCTGAATGAATTTTCGCAGAATAAATCATTTCTTTTCATGATTACTTAAGCATCGATTTTCATATAAGGTCCTCGGTATGGTATTAGAAGTGAAATTAATACAAGCGTTAACTCAAAAGCGTTACGTTTTTATGCGCAACGTACTTTGCGCTCCTTTCATTTTGAAATCATGTATGTGTATACTTGTTTTGTTTATTTTCATCCAGTCTTCATTGAAGCGGTCATTCTATCCATTATATTAAAAAACAAGGAGGATTTAATGTTCATATACTTAAGAAGTAAACTCCCATCGTGTGCCGAAGCTGACATACACACACTTTTTTTTTTGAATTATAAGACAACAATTTATTATTACCATCAGATTTAAATGAAGTACAGAAAACATTTTTCTTATAGTAGAAAAATTCACCATAGGCAACTTAAAAATATTGTTTGTAAAAAAATACTGCAAAAACTACGTAGAAGTTCGGTAGTGATAGGCTTGACTGGCCTAATATGGGTGTATTACAGTAACACCTCTGCTTAACCCTCCGGGGATTACAGGCGTCACATTATGTTGTTATAAGTTCGTATTCGTTTTAAAGATTGACACTTGATTCCCGCTTTAGCTTTCACCTTAAGCCTGTCAATATTCCGATTAGTCCGTTCCACATTGTCCATTTTAAGGTCAATTCACCGAACCCATTTCGTTGGGTGAATTTGCACAATGAGCTGTGCTCAAATTGATGTATTTTTGAGCCGCCTGGATTTTATTGTATCCTCTTATGTATTCTGGCTGAGTGGTTACATTAAATGGTTTTTGGTAAGGGAAGTTTCGGTTCCATTATCATAAGTTACAATTATATTATAAGGCCTTTACTGCGACTCATAGAGAGCAGTCGTGGCCGTGGTAACGGCCCCGACTTACGAGTTGTAGGTCATGAGTTCGAACCCAGGTAGGCGCTTTGCTTTGTGTAAATATTATCATCACCACTGCACTCAAAACGGTAAAGGAAACATTGTGAGGAAACCGGCATGTCCTAGAACCAAAAATTCAAAGACATGTGATATCTACCAACCCGCATTTGGCCCTCGTAGTGGATCACGGCCCACTCTCTCTCAAAGAGAGGAGGCCTGTGTCCCAGCAGTGGGAACATTACACGCTGATTATGTACTGGGACTATTAACCCCTCTATACTAACACATTTATGGAATCAGTAGGAACATCTCATGGCTAAGTAATAACAGCCGCATGGGTTGATCGATAGTTTGCCGAGGCCAGTCCGTTAATGGGTGATCATCCATTACGTACCGAGACTCCTCCGTACCTCGGAAAGCATGATAAGCTGTTGGTCCCGGCTGTCATGCACAGATCTTTGACTGTCGTTACGGGTTGTCAGAAGGCTGAAAATCTGACAACCAGGCTTACCAATGACTATCCCAGTTACTGGGTTGTGGAGATCAGATAGGCAGTGGTTCCATGTAAAGTACTGGTAATCAGCTGAATTCGGTTAGGCTGGGAGATGACCCCGACATAGTTAGGAAAAGGCTAGGCATATGATTAGTTATGGAGTCAGTAAGAAAACTTTTGAAATAACCCGTCCTCGATGAGATACAAGTGTCACGTAAAGCAGTGGTTCGCAGTAAACCGTTTCCCATATTATTCTTGTCCTTCAACCATGAACGTATCCTCAATTTTATTTCAACCAAAAAAAAAAAAATATTTCCAAACAACAAAAAACGTTTAAAAAAAGCACTTAACTATATACAGTAAAAACATCTATTATTAAGTTACTTAATGCACCATCGGGCGCAAACAACAAACATGTTTTGAAAAGTTTTGTGAAGAAACCGAATCTAATTTACGGACGAAAAATAATTTTGAGGACTTTTGTCGCTAAAAAGCTTCGCAGTTTTGTAAAAACAAGGCTCAAGAATTAATTGCTTTGAGATCTTGAAACGTTTTACTTCGTTAGTGAATTAAATGGCGAATCTTATTTTAGGCTTTTCTAAAAACTCTTGCTTATAACCTAAAATTAAGTCTGGAGTTTTTCTTAAAAGCTTAGAATATGTTTCGAAATTAAAACCGAGGACACTGTCGTGGTTGATTCAAAAAACTCGACAAAGTTGCTTTTATTAAATTATTTGAGAAAAAATGCTTAATAAATTATGAAAGTATAACAGTATGAAAGGTGAATTTCACCATTACAAGAGCTGTCAGTGTCAATACTCCACAACAATGATGACGCTGACAGCTCTTAAACGCGGTTTAGATGCTGCTCACGATCAATTTCTTTCTTGGAATTCACCTATAAGGGGTTAATTCACACAAATATAATGAAAGAGCTCTTTATAATTTCTGGTGCTTCATACAGTATAATCAGCCTAATTAAAATACCAATATGATTGTGGTAAGAGATGGCTATAGTATCTACCCAGAGAGGTTAAAAACTTTGCAAATCAAGCCGGAGGGACAAGTTGTAAGGATCTACTAAGGCCGATCCAAAATTTCTGTCGTTACCAGTCGAGAGAAGGAAGAACTTTGAAATATAAAAACAAAAAGATAAACTTATATAAGTATATTTACAGTTCTTAAAATCAAAATCAAAACCGAAAGGAATCAACGTAGCATAATGTCGTCAAAAAATATTTTAAAAATATCCCGAAGCGCTTCTTTTAAATAGTATCACAGCAATATTCTCGGGACTTGAATACAGCTGGAATTGCGCCAACTTACTCGTAAAATAGACAGGAATTCTGTACAGGAAAAAAATACAAACAAAAACGAGTTAAGTATCCCTTTTAAGACATAAATTGAGTTTAACGACGGGCGTTTTAGCGAAGACACTGTGGTGCTAATTCTATTTTTAGGCTGTAATTTCGCGACGTTTTTAGCAAGATTTTTAGGAAAAGGTTGTTTGATTATGTTTTTATTTTAAGTAAAATCTGTGGATAACCCTTTCACAAGGTAACTAAAAATAGGTAAGTATAATGTTAATTGCTGTAAATAAATTGTCATGGTATGTGCATGTGATGCGGAGGAGTGAGAAAAATGTCGTGAGGAAACTTTTAAGTATGAATGTCGATGGCTATAAGAGTAGAGGAAGACCAAAGACACGGTGGATGGATTATGTGAAAGATGACATGGCTAAAAGAAAGATAGGGGCAGGAGAATGATGATGATGATCATTTTAATTGCTCTGAAGTCCAAATTCAAGGTTTGCCAAAGAGCCATGGAGCGTAGCATCTTAAAAATCAAACTCACCGACCAAATTCGCAACACCACAATACGCTCCAAGACGACGCTGCGATAAGTCTGCGAGGCTGAAATGGGGCTGGACGGATCACTCCTGTAGGATGCAGCCATATCGATGGGCCAGGATCGTCACATAATGGGTGCCTGAAGTCGCGCGTCGTCAACAAGGCAGACCTAAAAACGCTGGCGTGATGATTTGGACTCGTTCTAGCCGGTTGGACGAAGAAAAAACAGCATAAAGAAAATTGGAAAAATATGGGGGAGACCTTTGCCCAGCAATGGGGCAACATAGGTTAAACTAAAAAAAAGAAAAGAATAATGTTACTTGATTATACATAATAGTTGTGATTTTTAATTGATTTACATATTGTTCCAATTTAAACATCAATATTGGATAACATAATAGGATTCACTTACCTACCAAGGATTTTTTAAAGTTGCACTTCAAAAGAAAATGTTAAAGAAACTTTATTTTTCTTATACAGCATTTATAAGTCTACCGTAGCATTAAAGGTAATGGTTGAACTCAATGGTGTTTATAAACGACTTCGGACTGTAAATTCAATACACACATGCCTTTAAAAGGAAACAAGTGGCGCTTCATACATACAAATTGGTGGCAATGGGTGCAATTCTGGGCATAACTGTACTTATCTACGAGGCTACCATATTTGGAATGAAATCTACGTAAGTAGAATGAAGTGTAACGGTACGTTGTGTTAATAAGATGCTGTGTTTACTTCTGGAATACGATTACCTAACTTCGTTATATGATAAAAGATCATAATTACAAGCCCGAATATTATATTCATTGCTGTATACAGATACTTGTTATTATGTACCTTTTTTTTTGTGGATTAGAAATCATCAAATGACTTCTCCCGCTCTGGGCGGAGTGGGAGGGCATGTCAGACTTTTACTGACTAAAACCCACCCGTGTTCCTTCAGTTGCCTGTGCCAGGGCCACAGTCTTTCGAACAACCCGCGACCCCGGCGGCTTATTATGTACCCTATATTTAGCTTAGCGAAAATGAACACTATGGACATTATTGCAACATTGTGTAGACTAATAGTTCAGTCTGTGGGGACATATGAAAAGCCTTTGCTCTACAAAAGGTAGAGTAGAAACGGTTTTGACGTAAGTATGTTGATTAGGTTTCGACTCTTTTATCATAAAGTCAACTGTTGAGGCTTTATTAAAAAAAAAAAAAAAACAATTGTTGCCACCAAACAAATGCCACCTTTAATTCAAGATGGCGGTTCGCGCCTCAAAGATCGAAAACTTGGATTTTTTATTAGGCATCCATAACTAAGCAACATACATGTCAAAATCGTTACTACTCCACATTTTGTAGAGCAAAAATACGAACACACTGTATTATATAAATGATTTAATTCTTAATCGTTGCCATAAATATAATCGGTGGTTTCTTATTAGGTCTTACGACCGAGTATGTTTCGTTTTAAAGAGTCGATATAGTCTTGTCCGTTGACTTTATATTCTGGAAGGAGTCAAGAGACATTTGCCTAACTTTTGTAATTCTTTCTTACCGTATTTCATTCTAGATTTTCTTTTTAACATCACGCCTGTTTCCCCAAAAGGATAAGCAGAGGTGACATAGAGGTAGTACACTCACAGTTCGCCAGTTATGTGTAAGTCCTATGTAATGGGGGCCAGTCTATTGCCATCAACCGGGCCAGACTCCGTACTGCTACTGAGAATTTTCTGATGGAAAAAACCCAGTAACACTTTGCTCAACCTGGGAATTGACTTTCTATACTAATAGCATCCCCTAACTACGTGGTGCCTTCTAAAAATGAATGGTAGTAGTTGTGTCTATTTTGGGCTTACAAAAGAAAATACTTAGATTGTTATCACATGGCCAATGAAAATGTCCTGCGTCAGACTGGCACAATCACAGACAAATGAAATTGGTTCTATTTTTGTTCTGAGTTTTCGCAGAAATTGTACATTTTTACAACTGTCGCTAAGGTTCACTATTCACTGCAGCGTAATAAATGTTTAAAGGTGCTTAGTTTAGTTTAGTGTATAACTTAGCTTTTTGCTGGATGTTCTGCTCTAATTGAATTTTCTGCTGAATTGTCTTTGCTAGAAATATACCACTGCAATACAGATGAAGTAGAGACTGATACAATTATTACGTTTCTCTGTAAAGTAAAATGGCAATGAGACTCATTTATTACCGTGAAGATACTCAGCGTCTGTTAAGCTGTCTTAAATAAATAAATAAATAAAAGGTTTACTGATCCAAAAATATACATAGACACAAGTTGTATACTAGTTACATGCTAAAACTTAATCAACTAACAATGGAGACAAGGGGCGAAAAGGAGTTGTCTATGGGTATTAACAAAAATTAAATGCTAAACTTGGGATGGCCTGTATCTTCGATATACAGGGAGTTTCTTTTAAGGTGTCAAGCCAGTGCGAGCTGATAGCAGAGTACCATACTTATCGATTTAACTTAGTATTATATAATTGCATAGCACATATGTGAGCACTATGTAGCTACTATTAAGCTACCTATTACTGGGTACTTCTTTCACTGACTTGAATGTGCCCTGGCGGTTGAGAGTATGTCATGCTCACTCAAATGTCTCGCTGGTGGTGGCGTGTGTGTTGGATCATTAAGATCCCTTCAAAATGGTTGAGCTAATTGGTGCTGATCCATGCGTCATGTTCGTGAACGGGCGCCGTCAGTTGGGACTGGTCGTCTCTTAGCTGCCATGGCTTATTTTTAATTTTAATATTTAATTTAGTTGTCTTAGTTTTTATCTTTTTATTACGCTTTTAAACGTGCACGTCTTTCTACATTGTTCTCACATGTATATTTTCAACATGAACGATGTAACCAATATTTTGTAAAAATATTACGATTTAAAAGAGTGTCCGTGGAGTTTCTTGCCCGTTCTACTCCATAGGGATCTACTACGCTTTGGAATGGGCAACTAGCTTCATCTTTCTGACTGACCGACCCATTGACAATTCAAAAGTGCCTGTAATTGGTTTATTTGAAATAAATGCTTTGAGTTTGAGTTTGAGTTTAACCCCCATGTATGTTCTACGATTTTTTGTAGTTTTCGAGTTATATTTTGTTTTTTTATTTTCCTGATTCAACGAGATGATGGCTTTAAAAAATATTTTTTTTTTTTTGTGTCAACTTTGAACAAAATATACTTAATAGGGCATTATTTGCTGAAATCGGTCGTTGAAAGTGGTGTATCTGAAATCTTGTGGAAAAAAATATTTTATAATTCATTATTATCTATATTTTTGTCAATCCTGATATTTACTATTCCTCTTGGTATGAAATAGGTATCCAAAATAACACAAAAACTACAAAAAATCATAGAACATACATGGGGGATGAATCGATAGGTATGGTACTCCCTATCAGCTTGCACTGGCTTGACAGCTTAAAAGAAACACACTGTATATCTTTCTTATAAAAATCAATTCTAGGTAGGTATAAAATGGAACTGGTTCCCTAGTTATAGTGATAAAATTACCATAGGGGACTATTAGGAAAACCACAATAAAAAGGTCAAAGGATGACAGAAATTCATGAAGTACCTAGAAAAAGTTTACAAAAATATAATGTGGAAAACAATATATTTTCAAATAACAAACATTTAATTCTATTACACTTCCATGCACAAAAACCCTAACCAGCTGCCAAAGGTACACGGCTACGTACGACAAACACACGTGACAAAAAACAGTTCAAGCGAACGCCTAGCCGAATATGAGCATGAAACTCAATTACGACAACACGTGGCCTCCTAAGAGATATGTCAGCGTTTTTATTTAACTTCACCCGTGTCTTACATAAATATAGGGAGCTTAGGACGGTCTCAGGACCGTGTGTACGAATTTTACTGCACAATTTGTGGAAAGGATATTTTTTTGTTGTTTTATTTTTAGGTGAAAGTGATTTTCTGAGTACGATGGTCAGTATGTGTTTATGAGTGTCATGAATTGTATCTAAGAGATATTAATTATTTTGGGCTGCAGTATCTTTCTTTGTATCAATCTTTGTCTCTTAATATCAGCAGGAACTAGTATATCACCATCATTCTCTTGCCCTTATCTCAATTTATTTGGGGACGGCGTAACATACCTTATTCTTTCATACTTTTCTATTAGTCGTCTTCTCGATAAGCACCGCCTTTATAGCCATACTGCCATGTCAACTTTCACACAGTCCATCCATTGTTTCATTGGTCTTCCTCTACTCATTCAAAACTTTCCTCACGAAATTTTCCTCATATGGTACGGTATAGTACATTTTGATACAAGTGGAGAATGTTTGTTATTGCATTCGAGGCGGAATTAACACCCGAGCCGTAGGCGAGGTTGATTTTGAGCCGAGAACTGCAATAACAAATGTCCACGTGTATCAAACAACGTTTTTCAATACACTTTTGAAGAAATAAAACAAAATAACGAAAAATATTTTTGTCATCAATTATTAGGAAAGTAATGTAGCTGCATCAACATTTATGCATACCTATACAGAGGAAAGCGCACCGCGCGCGCCGGCCGAGTGACCGTCCTTCGAGCCTTAGCACTCTGCTGGCGCATGGCTATCGCCACCGCGATGGTGGCGCTCCCGTTCGTGCATAGTGTGAATTAAAGACGTGCAGTGCCGTGGTTGGTTTACTTAATTTGCAATGTTTTAAATACACCCGCAACAATATTTTTCATTTTTGTAAAAGAGTATAAATAGCTAAGCATACCTAAAATAAACTCAGTGCTATTCAGTGTCTTCTCTTCTAATCATCTCCAATACCTAACAGTAAGATTAAAATTTTCTTTTTTTTCCGTGTGGTTTTTTTACCTGGCGAAAGCAAAGCGCGGAAAAAGCGGAGAAGCAAAGGTATAAAGCCTGAAAACAGCCAAATATGAAAAATAGAAAATTCAAATATTTTTGAGTTTGGAACACAAATAAATGTTAATTTGTTCATAAACGTTTTTTTTTATTGTAATGATAATGGTTTTTGATGATATTCCATTTATAAACATTATTTAAATATTCAAAAAATATTAACGCTGTAAAGACGCATATCTCTTGGCTGAGATTAAAAAAAAACATTCACCTCCGAATAGAGAGGAACGTCTCGCGCCAGTTTGAACTGGCGCGAGACGGTGTGAATAGAGGCATTGAACTAATTTGGACTAAGTATAGGTATAAGTTATCTGTGGCAATTTTTATTCCGGCACACGTGTTGGAAAATAAAAAATCGCACGCGTGTGAAATCCATTGCATTGTGAACCTAATCGTAGTGCAATATGAACCAGTTTTCGAGGAAGTGTATTGAAAAAATATTTAAAATAGTGGCGGGGCTGGTAGTCCCAGAACTAAATTATTTTAATACTAAATTCTGCAGAATATTGTGTAATAACCATTTTATGACTAAGTTTACCTCTCTAAGTTTGCATCTCAATGGTATTTTACTATATTCCTATACTTAGTTTATGCAGGAGTTTTTTTTTTTTAACTTCGATCAATTCGATGCCTTTTTAATGTCCATTTCGGTCCATGTGAACTTAGTAAGATCTTGTATAATACATGTGATAATTATTATAGAATTGAATTGAATTGATCACATGTTTAATACTGCTAGTATGATTTTGTAATATACATCTACGATTTTAAAAACCATTATTTCAACCATGCAAAAGTAACTTTAAAACTAGGTCAACTGTTCCAACACATTATTGCAATGCTTCGTCCGTGTAGATGTGCCTAAACACTCAGTCCCGAACAAACAGAGTCGGTTCCAACCCGGTTTTATTTGGCACTCCAAGGTCGTGATCTGCATAATACATGAAACTCAATCTCGGCAGGTTTTGCGTTTTACAGTCTAATGAAATATTGATTCAAATTGAGAAGATTTTACTGTGCAGCCTCGTGAGATTTGGTCTTTACCTTTTTATGGGAGGTAGGATAGAAATTAGGAGTTTAATACTGTGAATGACTATAAAAGTGCTACTGGTTTGAGTATTTCAAACATTCTTGATTAAAACTAAACAATTAAACATGAGAAAACGGGGAGTTAAGGTGCAACTCAAGAGAAAAATATGTCGGATCCGGTCATAAGTATGAACACGACACGAATCGCAAGCGCGCCACTGGCTACATCACGTGATCTACCCACACCTACAGCGCGCTTCTACAGAGTCGTGATGTTTTAACCTGATGGCGAGGAGGACATTCTAGTGTCTGATCACATCGGAGTTACTACGTCGCGGAACTGTACTCGATTCGTTGTGCTCAGTGATTGTGTTAATTTTTATTTGGAGTAATTGTGTTTGATTGTGATTTTAAACACCGTGTATCGCACCCAGTGTGTTTTCATTGCACGAAACCCATCTTCTGCCCACATGCTGTCTGAATCTATCTGAGTAAATCCTGACTATCCGCCATATATAATACATAAGTCAAGATCTGAACAGAGAAAATTAATTACCATTAATATTATTACTCTCTCTCGTTGGAAAGCCTCCCGCAAGGTGGACCGATGACCTGGTAAAGCCCGCTGGAATCCGCTGGATGCGATAAGTACAGAACTGGTTCTGGTTCTGGTTCTGGTCGAAGTGCCGGTGCTTGGTGGAAGCGTGTGTCCATTAGTGGACGTTTTTCGGCTGAAAGGATGATAATGATGATGATATTCTGAATGCCAAATGTAAGAAAAACCTATTATAATATGTCATCAAATTTTCTTTCTGTACTAACTACCATTGCAGTCTTCACTTCATTTCCTCTCATCATTATGACAGTTGATCTATTCTGTAGTCATCGTAAAATAAAGTGAGCTGTCAATAGTGTCATCCCTGGCATTAGGGTAGACAACTCACTTCACCTCAGTCTCGTGGTGAGATTTTTACAGAGTAGACCTGCTGCTGTGTGCTGTGTGACTGTTGCACTGTGTCAATACTTCAAACATTTCAAGCAATTAATATTACCGATACTGTATGGCAACATAGTTACCTCTCCATAATTCAAACTCGTGCTACTTTTACATTAAAAGAAAACGCTTTAAAACGCAAACATTTATAAGACGTGTTTTTCCATAAATTGATAGTGAAAAAAGGTTACAAAGTAGATTCTCGTAGGAATCATTAGCTGGGAAAAAAGTGCAGTGAGAGAGCGGTCGGGTCGAGTGGCATGGTGACTGTGATTTTTCAAATGTAGGGACAAATTTAAACGTAATGTTTATTTTTTTATTTTTTTGTAAGATATTTTTGAATTCGTAATATTTGTTATTTGGATGTTCAACTAAGGTTTTTTAGTTGCTTATACAGGGTTATTTTAAATTGGCTAGCTAAACTTCACAGACGCGATGGGTATCGTATCGATATCTAAACATGATAGAACAAAAAAACATTTAAGCAGATGATATTTTTATGGGGTCAACAACCGTAGTTATTGCAGTCACTTGAAATATCGGTTTAATAAATCTGTTTTTATTTTTTCGTGTAAACTTCACAGACGTGATGAATATCGATATCTAGACAAGATAAAACATAAGAAAACAGTTTTTCTCAACTCATGCTGTAAGTAACAACACTAACAGCGGTTGTTGACCTAAAAAAAAAAAACATCAAACAAAATTATTTTTTGTTTTATCATGTTGAGATATTGATACACATTGCGTCTGCGGAGTTTAGCTAGCCAATTTAATTAAAATAACCCTGTATCAGGAAACATTGTTAAAGTTTAAACATTGGCTATTTATGCGGTCAAAAATAAACAGCTCCGTATGACAGTCAAACGGACAGTCAGACGGACGGTATAGGCTTTAAAATAGGGTCGCGTTTGCAGCCTTTGGGTAGGTATGTAACAAGTGTGATTTTGTTATCAACCGCTTTAGAAAAAAGCGGCCAAGTGCGAGTTGGACTCGCCCATGAAGGGTTCCGTAGCAGCAAGTAACATATTATAAAAGTTCTTGTAGTTCGTTGTAGCTTTGAGCGATGTTTTAATAATATAGAATAGAATAGAATAGAATACTCTTTATTATGCACACCATTTAAATTACTGGTTACAATTTTACAATGTTGAAATTTTACATACGAGTGACACAATAATAATAATAATATAACCAACCAACCGGTATATATAATATACCGATTTATGACGTATTAAAAAAAAACTACTTATTAGATCTCGTTCAAACCAATTTTCGGTGAAAGTTTACATGGTGTAAATCGGGGAGACACACACATTTTACCGTTTTGAGAGTGTCTCTTGCGCAAACTATTCTGTTTAGAAAAAAAAATATATTAAAAACCTCAATATCGTTTTTGAAGACCTATCCATAGATACCCTACACGTATGGTTTTGATAAAAAAAAAAAAATTGAGTTTCAGTACTAAGTATGGGGAACCCCCAAAATGCATTGTTTTTTTTTTTCTATTTTTGTGTGAAAATCTTAATGCGGTTCACAGAATACATCTACTTACCAAGTTTCAATAGTATATAAGCATACTGGCTTTTACACTTCATATCTTCTAGTAGAAGCATTCTCAAAACAGTCACACAAAGTTTTCTTTCTACGTTCACGAAGAAGTCATGTATAAAGAAAACTTTACAAACTCGAAAAATGTCCTACATAAATAAAAAAACATGGCGTCACCAACGCGAAACTCGTTCACGTCGTTAGGACAAGTTAGCGACACGACGCGATACGTGACGCGTCTCAGATTTAAACAGGACTACTATCACGCTTGTAACTTTTATGGTACAAAACTTTTTGTAGCCCTTAGTGCATTTACTAATCGTTACCTGTAAAGTATTTCGACCGTCGCGTATGATTACTGAAAAACCGGTCAAGTGCGTGTCCGACCACGCAAACATGTTCTCCCATACATTCCATCTACAAATGTAAGTTTGTACGCACAATATTAAGAGATTTACCATGTTAATTTAAGACCATAGATTTCTTATAGGTTTTCTGGTATCTACGGGCATAGAACTATAATATTTTCTGTATTTTTTTTCCAAAATTTTAGGCTTTTGGAGATAAGGAATAGATATGGAATACCCAATTTTCGTCTATTTTCTTAAATAACTAGAAAACAATTAATTTTAAAATTATAAAAAAAAATCTACTTGATTATATTATTTTACTAACAAATACCAATCAATTGATAAATCAGATTTGGCACATACGAAAAAATGTACGAAGTCAGACACGGACTTGGCCAGTTTTTTTTTTTTACCGCAAAGAAACATTTATTTTCTTTCTTCATTCTAACCTCGCGCGAGTCAAGCGAGCATAGCAAGCGGTACCGCGGCAGCGGCCGCCGAGCGCCAAATGCAAGTTGGTCGCAGTAACTAGGCTAGAGCAGATCACAAAAAGACGATGAGTAAATATTAGCGTATCATTTAGTATTATTATACATCAATCAATGAATCAACTCAGCCCATCGTAGTCCACTGCGTTTATTGCATATTAAAATAACGTACACGGAAAGGAACTCTTGACTTCCAAACTAAGTAGGACTTGTATTATGGAAGTCAAGGCGCTCTTCCAGGCTGCGCCACAACACCTGTCTTCCGTCTTCTGCATCCAGTCTGTACGTGGGACAGACTAGCTGGACTTTTTACGCTAATCGGTCCATCTAGCTGGCGAGCGTTTAAGTGCATGCCGAATAAAAAACTATTGTGCTCAAAACAAAATGATACGACAAGGAACTTTTGTAAACAAAGTAAGTTCCTGCAGTGTATTATCAACGTCTACAGTTACTACAGAGCTAAGCGAGCGATAACGGCTACTCCAGCAGGAAGCAATAACGCGCGCTCGGGATACAGAACCGCGCTTTTTTTATTTTTACATTACATTTAGTGGCTAAATTAGTGACCCGGTAATGTTATTTTTCTATTTTCATAAAATTACAAAAGTGATGAAAAGGACTTTCCGTTTAGGCCGTGATCGGGGGTCGGGGTGAAGGTTTTTTTTTTCTTTTATAATAAAGGATATTTATCCACACGGATACGTCAACCCCATTGTGCCTTATACTCTATTTACACACAACTATTCACCACCACTACTATGAAAATAGAAGAGAGAATCACAGCCTAAACTTCTGCATCAAACCATAAATATGCGTTTAGTTCTTTCTGATTTAAGATATGCCAAAATGTTTTGGATAAGTCCAACATCCCACGTGTTCAGTTTAAACTCCCTTGGGGGTTTTATCCTTGTTCTTAGTACATTCCATTAGCAAATATTGCACATCTTCAATTTTATTACGTCTTACAATTAGGCGATGTAGCCTTTCGTATTAATAAAGCAAACTTTGCCAATGGAAACTGGTCAGAACGAAGCCTTATTAGCCTTAACATAACATAACTCCTAGTTAAATATTTATCATCAAACCAGGGCTCACGAGGTGGTTCGTTTTGAATGACTTTATACCAAATGCCTTTTTCTTTGGATATTTCATTAAAATATTCTTTCCAATTGTCGAAACACAAGACTCTTAAACGTCGAGAAATATTCCCAGTAATCAGACATAAATGAGGTAACATTGCCCGTCTCCAGTGCCAGTTTTGACAGTCTGACAGCCTTCTCGTTGCCCCGTAACCCTATGTGCGCTGGAACCCATTGCAAATTAATCCTAATGTCATCTTTTTTGTAGCAATGAATTAGTTTAAAAATGTCACAGGTTATCGATGCACCTCTGCAACCAGAGGCGCATCGATCCACATGTTGTAAAGCGCTCTTGCTATCTGTAAATTAGATTTTGACTAAGTGAATATGACGCCAATTGGTATATTGCAATGAGTTCCAGAGACATTATACATATATTATCATTAATTTTATACATAGCCTTACAACCTGTACTTTGAAGGTAAAAAGTAGCCATATCCATCTTTACTTTATGATCCATCTGTGTAAATTGTACACACTCACTAGCTCACTCATTTGGAAGCTAATTCAGATACCACTTCGTCTACCAAAGCATTGTGATAATACCATTTTTTGGGTGCGTTACACATTCTTAATCACTTTTAATAATATCTTTAAATAATATAATATAATAATATAATATTTGTAAAGCTGATACCCGAATGTCTAAAGGGAACATTTTAAGACTATCCGAGGTATTAATTTGCAATTATTTAAAACAAGTAGCCAGTAGGGGTTTTCTTTTATTTGCCCAATAACTACTATTAGTTAGGGAGTCTAATTCTGAAATTGTGTGTATTTATATTATTAGACCATGACAATGATTTTAGGGTTGGAGGTGAAGGTTGAGGAGCCATCTTTTTATGTGAACAGCTAACGTAGCGTTTTAGTAGAGATAAGAACAATCATAGGACGAACTATAGTTAAAGTATTATAATAGGTATAGCTCTAAAAAGTACCTATGAGATAGTACAAAAATAATGTTACCAAAATCCTAATCATAGACCGTAAAAAAATTTGTATCACTTTATGACATCCCATGACCGTATAATATCATCTCATTAAAAAATAATTAGGCCTGTACGAAGAATTTATAACTTTACAAAATCGTGTTTCCCCTTTTAATAAGCCTTGAACATGAACAAGAAACCAAAGGCAAGAAAATAATTCTCATTTTGCGTGTACCAGTGAAATTGGCCCACAGTGTACGGGTTTTGTCTTACAATTTTGTGCTTTCGGTTGCCAGCCTTTTGTTCAGTAGGATGAGAGGAGCAATTAAGCCATCTCATATGAATTAAAATAATCTCACCATTTTTTATAGACGCTTAGTCGAGAATATTTATGAGAAAATATATTTGGAATAACAATGAAAATAAAATTGCAGTGGTTTTGAATAGTGTGTATTTAGAAAAATTATTTTCCTTTTTTTGAAAATAATTCTTGTTACATTTACTCGTGGCTTTTTCTAGATCCCACAAGCATCCTTTTGTTTACTTTTTAAATAATTTAAAAAAATTATAACATTTCAGCATATCGCAGTCCACTGCTGGACTCAAGCCTCTCCCAGGCTGCGCCACAACACTCTGTCCTCCGCCTTCCGCATCCAGTCTGTCCCAGCCACTGGAAGTCGGTTGTATTTTTTTGTAAAAAAGTTTTTATTTTTCACTTTTTAGTGGTTCACATGTGCTTACCCCTTCACAGCGTACTGGCGTGATGTTATGTTATGAACTGGTGTAAACAACAAACAGACATGAGATTTCAGCAATCCCAGTCCATTTGCTATAATTTATTGAGGAGTTCCGTTGCCTATCCTCAGAAGTTCTTCATCAGATCTTCACCAAATTGAAATGGGACCACTCCGAGAAAGTACTCTTCCAAAAACGATCCAAATCGCTTCAAGTATGTCTATAAAATTGGAAGAGTTCTCTCTATTTCTCCAGGATCCCATCACCAGATCCTGACTTGCTGATCATGGGACCACTTGGGAAGTATACCCTTTCAAACGAAAAAAAAAATAATCCAAATCGGTCTAGCCATCTTCGAGTAATCGGGGAACATACATAAAAAAAAAAGGTTCCGACGAATTGAGAACCTCCTCCTTTTTGAAGTCGGTTAAAAAGACGACCAACCTTGAAATTCTAATTATCAATGAAATTGGTACTCTGCCTTTGATTTTTCATAAGGCTTTTTTCTGCTAATTTGAAAGGCTTTATCAGTAATGCGATTACGTTGCCCATTTTTTTTTTTACAATTATAAGTATCTATAATCAACGCAATCTAAGAAGTCCCTTTGGGCAGCTGTCAAAATACTTTGTGTAGTGATGAGAAAAAAAATCGGTTGCTTTAAAAAAAGATTCTCGAGACATTTCGATTTATCATTCCTAGAGTTTGTAATCGACAATTTATCTTGAGGCATATCGTTTTGCACGTACGAGTTTGTAATATTCAACAGTTATTACATTAATCCCAACTAAGTTTAGGGCATGTTTCAAAGCCAAACCAAAACATAAACTAAAACCAGATAATAATATACTGATTTCTTCCTGAAGGTTTATGTTCAATAATCATTGTTTACCTTAACTAAACAACAGCTGCGTACAGTTACAGCTGCTTTAACTGGTCATGGGTCATTCAACAAACACCTAGGACGATGAAACTATCAAATAAAACTAAAAATATATGTGATCAGATTTTGTTTTATATGTTTAAACATTTAATAATACAGCAATTATACGTTTCTCTCTTTTCTAAATTAACGTTTATAAAAGTACCGATTTTATTTGGTCAAAAAACGGCTTAGATCGGTCACAACACTGCTGCAACGAACCCAAAGAGAGGACATTGTAATAACGTCCTGTCGGAATATTAATCAACAATTAATTCGTGTTTTTGAGTGCATTTTTTCCAATATAAAGTGAAACTTGGTGCTTACTAATGATACTCATTGTTATAATGTACGGATAACACAGTAATTAATTAGGATTAATTAGGAAAACGAATTTGATTTTTCGTTTTCTTACGTAGACGTTCATACAAAGTTATCGCGGCATGTATAATAAGAAACTTCCAAACGAATTTATTAGATTGCGTTATTAGATAGCCTTCAATAATAATTTAAAGCCCAAGAAAAGTTTTAAATCATAAAAATAAATAAAGTTGGAATGCGTTTTCAAGCACCTGAGACTTTAAAGAGTCACAGGTGCTTGAAAAACGTATTTCACATAACTTACCTCGATCAAATTAATCTCGAACTCGTACTATAAATGTAGACAACAAAACTTTTTACAAAAAAAATACAACCGACTTCCAAAAACAACACTACAAAGTGAAAAATAATTTTAATTTCGGAAGTCGGTGTCTAGTTAAATGTATTTTCGTTTTTTGCCACCGACTTCCGAAATTAAAGTTATTTTTCACTTTGTAGTGTTGTTTTTGGAAGTCGGTTGTATTTTTTCGTAAAAAAGTTTTTATTTTTCACTTTTTAGTCGTGCTACCTACCCCAAACAAACTCTAATACCACTACCTGCAAAACAAACTAGAACATCATCCATATAAAAGTGAGGAATAAATACGTATTATTGAAGCTAACTCAAAAACTACCCAAGCAAAGTTAATTAATTTTATATGGGACCAACTGTGATGTACCCTCTCGAATAAAATAAAAAAAATCCAAATCGGTTTAGCCATCTTCGAGTAATCGGGGAACATACATAAAAAAAAAAGAAAAAAAAAAAGGTTCCGACGAATTGAGAACCTCCTCCTTTTTGAAGTAGGTTAAAAATAGTAAACCATAGCATGGTTTTACGTTCAGAAATAAACGGATTATTCTTACACAAGATACTTCCGTACACAATCTATCATACAGGAGATAGTGTCAAATGTATTTCCTCTACTAATAAAATACATGACGTCGGTTTGTCTGTGTGTTGTTTGATTAACAGAAAAGGCTTGTGACATCAGGGTATTGATGTTATTATATTTAATTTGGTTATGTTCACGTAGACATAACAACAAAAGTGCCGTACGCTTTTGTTCTGTGAAGAGTTGAAGACAATAGTAGGAGAACATAGTAGAAGACAGTTAAAGTAACAATTTAGACAGAGAAATTGTTTATAGTATTCTACCACAATATATTTTTAGGTAGTTAAAATGAGGTCAGCACTAAAAAATCGTAAAAAAAAGTGTGCGGTCGAGGGAAGGAACGAACGAACTTTCGAATATGGAACGACGTTCCCCGTCAGGAATGAAGTTCCTTCTCACGTATCATTTAAAACAAACTTTCGCGTAAAATTTTCGCAGCCCCCATCTTGGATTTACATTTTGACCTCACTATCGGATTTAAAACCATTGAAAACCATGGAAACGACACCCATGATGAAAATTTTGTCAATTTTCGCAGCTGCCACCTTGGATTTTCCTTTTGAACCAATTCACATATTCTTTCTTTTTTTTTTCAGAGAAAGACGCATGGAGACGGCTTAACGCTTTTTTGTTACGTGACGATTTCTACCAGTTCACTCCTACCGCAAGCTGTATTAAAGAACTTCGTTCCATAGAATGGAAAATAAGAACAGCGTCAAATATTTTACTCCAAAATAACAACGAAACCCAGGGGCTATGGCAGTTTACGCATAATTCTCACATAAAACACCCTTTCACTTCTTATCTCATGCATTTGAGCACCATACCATGCCACCGCCCCTTTCCTTCAGTTGGGAAACAGTTTCTTGAGATGGGGTCCATGATGCCGCACACAAAGACGTCATTTAATAATAATTGAGAGCATTTCAATTTTGTTGTTATAATTATGCTAAAATATGATAATCGATCAAAGATTATTTATTATTCCGGGTTCTGTACCTCAAGAGGAAAAAAAAACGGAACGCTTATAGCACTCGTGTGTTTTTATGTCTGTCTGTCACAACTAATTTGCTCTGAATCTAACAGATCGATTTAGTTAAAATTTGGTACACATATGAATTTCTGTGACCCAAACAAGGACGTGTAACGGAAATAAATAAATTTTGAATATGGGGGTCACTTTTGAGGGGCAAATAAGAAAATTAAAAATATAAAGTTTTGCGAACTGTGCCGTGTGATTATATCAAATTAATTGGCTGGCGGTCTTAAATATCAAATATATATTTTTTTTTATAATTTTTAAATAAATAGTGTTAAAGTTATTTAAGAAAATGGACCATTCCCCCCTTATCTCCGAAACTACTGAAACTTAAATTTTGAAAAAAAAAATAAAGAACATAGCTTTATACTTATTTATAAATTACAGCAAAATTTATAAGAAGCCTGTGGTCTTAAAATAACATGGTAAATAAAGGTGTACATTTATATACATTTTTTTTTAAAAACATTTAAATATAAAAAATAGTAGCCCATCGACATGAGGAACAGGGTCGAAGCTGCCGGGGTCAGGGCTCTAAAGAATCTCCTCACTACCTATGCAAGCCGTGTCCAGGAGTAGTGCTTTCTGAATCAATCTAGCCGCGCACTGAGTACCTCCTGAAGTCGAGATCGAGGCTCTCCGCTATTAGGCCATTAACCGTAACGATTATCGTCAACCTCGTGTGCCGTCGTCGTCAACATTTTTTTTTTTCTTTCTAGCTTTCACGAAATTCTCGTCATGAGAAACATTATTTTTTATCATTGTCAAATTAATCCAGCGCAAATTATTATTCCTTTTATGTTATTGTAACAATTAAGCCTAAATTGCTGCTTTGTGTAGAATTTAACAACTGTTTAGTTAATGTATTGCTGTTAGATTAAACGTTATTTTGTGGCTTTCTCATGCCATTGATGATCACCCATTTGTAATTAGCTTCAGTAGGCAATATTGTATAAACCAATTAACAGCCACTAAAGCGTAACACGTAATTGGTTTATTGAAATCCTACTGAAATAGCAATTATTTATTTGAAACCAATTCATCTGGGTAGAATGTGTTCCGCGTATCGGCAAGCGTAGTGTGGGACGCCCCCAGCTAGATGGACCGACGACCTTAAAAAGTTGGCTGGGACAGACTAGATTGATTTTAATTGATTGAGAACGTGTTTTTGGATTTTTCCATAAGGATTTTTTTTAATAACAATAGACTCAGAGTCAGAATTTATTTATTTGTAATAATGTAGTTTTACATTTATGATAATAATTATTTTATTAGTTCTATACATACTACCATAGAATAATGGTTTACAAATATTATACAAATGTCATTCATAACTAAATACAATCAACATTATGATTTTATTTTTACCCGAATCGATCTCTGTTATATGGTAACTTAATCGCAACTGGCGATATGTGTATAGTCTCTACCCCTCTGCCTATATCCGATCAGCGAAAAAAGGCGTGATTTTATGCAAATTTTATAACAAAATGCACGAACCGTCTCGTCGTCACGATCCATCTTCAAAACTTATTACAAAAAATTTTACCTCCAAATATTCAAACCACATACACTATAAAAGTTAGTAAGACCAATGTTACTGAAGACACCGCAAGTTGGCCGGGTAACGGGCTGTTGCATTGTTGCTAACTAGTTTCTAACTCATGTACTAACTACTTTAGGTAAACATACGAGAGAGGATTCTGTAAAGCAAGTTGGTTGTACAAGATGGATCAGGTAATAATTATCATCATCTTTGTAGCAGCGAAAAACGTCTACAGATGGCTAGAGGTCTTCCTAAAGTATCATGACAACGACAGGTCCTGCACTGCCGCATCTATCACATATTGCGTTACTAGTAACACACGTCATACAGCAGAACTGCTAACTCTTCGAACACATTAAATTTTCTGGTTGTGCTAATTGTTGTACAACCATTTTGAATCTGATGACATTTCAGGCGTCTTTGATTCTGTCTGTTGTCTCATTTAGTAGCTCTATCGATGACTGGTAAATCAGTAAAATAAAACTCAAAAACTGGCGTTGCATAGGTAGCAAACCTCTTGGAGTTGCCGATGTCAACGGGTGGTAGGTACCATTGATCAAGTGGGACAGTAGGAAATTTTATCAAAGTTATTACAGAAAAATAATATTCAAGCATATCAACTATATGCTCGCCATATTTCGCCATCGTAAAAACTAATCAAAGCGATTTATTCAGTATAGCGCAAAGCTGTAAGTCGCACGCATCACTCAACTTTGTATACGCTGAGGAGGTACCAACTTATGAAGACTATACCGTAATAATTTTACATGTGAAGTAAGACGTTATATTAGTTTCCAAGCTAACGTGGGTGTATTATACGTGGGTGTACGAGAATACTGTAGGTAATTTGGAGCCTTTGAGAAGGACTTCAATTGTTTTCCTTCATTTGTTTTCTAAAGCTTCGAAAGCTGGAAAATAGAAAC
This sequence comes from Cosmia pyralina, assembly GCA_946251885.1. Lineage (NCBI taxonomy): Eukaryota > Metazoa > Arthropoda > Insecta > Lepidoptera > Noctuidae > Cosmia > Cosmia pyralina. The sequence goes on from OX276345.1 coordinate 2,508,334, forward strand.
AAATGAAACTCAACTTACGAGAATTTTCAAATGAGGAATGTGGACTTTGCTGTCATTGTACTTATTTTGAAGCTTGGATACAGTTCCCACTGGTCATATTACCACCGGGGTTGCGGGTTGTTCGAAAGAGATACCGTGGCCCTGGCACAGGCAAGTGAAGGAACAGGGATGGGTGTTATTTAGTCAGTAAAAGTCGGACACGCCCTCCCGCTCCGCTCAGAGCGGGAAAAGTCATTTGATGATTACCCATCCACAAAAAAAAAAAAAAAAACAGCCGGTCATATTAATAAATTGTAGAAAAAAAACTACAGTCTACATAGATAGGTGTTCCTTGCATGCCAAATATAAAAACATAATGAGGTTGTTAAAATTGTAATGAAATTATTTGCATTAAATCAATTACTGGTGGAACACTGGAGGCCCCGTGGTAACAGCCGCGACTTACGAGTTGTGGTCGTAGGTTCAAACCCAGAAAGGCGCTTTACTTTGCGTAAATTATTTCATCACCACTGCTCTCAAAACTATGAAGAAAAACATCGTGAGGAAACCGGCATGTCCTAGAACCAAAAAATTGAAGACATGTGACATCTACTAACCCGCACTGGGCTCGCGTGGTGGATTACGGCCCACTTCCTCTCAGCGAGAGGAGGCCTATGTCCCAGCAGTGGGAACATTATAGGCTGATATGATGAAATCAATTACTAAGAACAGCATTTCCACCGAACTTAATAAAAATGTAACCGACGCAACCTTCTTCCAAAATTTTGAACAAAAATGCATCCAAGTTATTTTCAGTTAGGCAAAGTTTTCCAAACAGTTGATACAGCAGAAGAGCGCAAGAGCGGTGTCTAAGGCATTTTGCTTCCTTTATGAAATCCTACGTGGGAATTTCGGGAAACTGTTATTGCAAGTTATGGCGGGGTCCCAGTGAGCGACTTTAACACCTCTTCTTTTTCGACGAATCGTCTTAACGACACACGTCTGTTTTCCTCGATGGCGTAGGCAGACGTATGTACCAATCTGTTAACTCCTTAAATGTCAGACGCACCCCATGTGTGCGTAAGGAAAACTTTAAAGAACCCTTTATAATAATAGGTATATATTATAAGGGTAGGTATAACGTATATCATATATATAAAGTGACTGGTAATTCGTGACCAATACTTAGACACATTATTGTGCTCATGATAACAAACAACTTTTACTATGGGACCAAACCTGAACTCGCGAAAAAAAAATCAGCTGTCCCTTACATTCATGTTCGCATAACTCGTCAAAATGTAGGGAGCTGCTGATTTTGTTTTCGCGATTTCAGGTTTGGTCCCATAGTAAAAGTTGTTTGTTATCATGAGTGTAATCATCCTATTATATAAACGTAAAATACCATCATCCGATGGCGACCGCGAGCTAACAGTAGTTGTGAACCTATGGGATTCATATGGTTATACATTGCTACATGTGACGGGTCACTGACACCTGTACTTCGCACTCTCAACCTCATAGCTTCTCCAAGTGACACGGACCTATTCTGTTAATCTCTAAGTGAATTCACAAAGAATGGATTGTTAGTAATATAGTTTTTTGATATGAGTTAAGTAAGTGACACACTTATTTAACTCTCAAACAAACTCTTTAGCTTTATTATTAAATAAAGCTAAAGAGTTTGTTTTTTGTTTGTATGTTTGAACGCGCTAATCTTTGGAACTACCAAACGGATTTGAAAAATTATTTATGCAATTGATAGCCCATATTCTTGAGGAATGTCAGAGGCTATTAAAGTCTGAAATAACGCTAAGAAAAAACTAAATTAGTAATAGCGCGGGCAGGCGATGTGATGCGACGGAGGAACAAGAAATTTAATGCGGACGAAGTCGCGGGCAGAAGCTAGTTATAGATTTTAGAGGAAAAATGGATAAATAAATGTAGTAAAAACATTTTGTCCGCTATGTTACAAGCCTCATATAATGGGCGAGAAATATATGCTTTCGAAATCTGACGTATGTTAAATTCCCAAAAATTCTTCTGAGTGTTCTTAGCGCCCATTGTAACTTTAAAATTAAGAGTCTTCCTGAAAATAGTCCACGTTTATAGTGTTGTGTGTGTGCAAATCTAGGTAAATACCAGTCTTAGTACTCCTTTAGTGCAAAACTTTATCATTATACTTGTATGAAAAATGTTCTCCCTGCAAGTGGGAACACACCCCGCCACTATAGGAATGTGTGAACAATATTAAAAGTTTGTACGTTTAACAAAACGTAGCTCCGCAAAGATACTTTGTTTCCTTGCGAACATTTTGTATGTTATTGTAAGTTTTATCTTCGGATGATGTGTGGGTTAAGAACTTTATTCTAAGGTCGTAAATGTAATTTGTGAGACTGTGGTATTTTGAAGATACTGAGCCAGTCTATTATTTGTCTTATTATAAGGCAATTAAAGCTGTTCTCATACGGAGAAGAAACGGCCATAAATCACCGTTAGACATAAGCAAACAAAATGTGAAATAATAAAAAAAAACATTTATTTAGCTTTTGTGTATAGATGAGATGTCACTTTTTTAGAAGAAAAGATAACAAAAGACGATGTAAAATATTTAAAATTAATAATTATAATTTTAAAAATATATATATACAACGTGTAGTTTTGCATCCTCGTCAAATTTCAGAGTGTGATACAGAACATCAAAGCGAACAACCTTCTCCATGGGACCAACATCGTATTCGCGAAAAAAAATTCAACTGTTCCATAGAAAACTTCGATACCTACTCGACGCAAATGTATGGGACGGATGATTTTTTTTTCGCAATTACGATGTTGGTGCCATGGAAAAAGTTGTTCGGTTTGAAGGTCTATACTACACCCTTAAATTTGACGAGGATGCAAAACGACACGTTGTATAGACAGAGGTTTCACACCTTCTTGTTGGCTCTAACAATCACCACATTAGATCATGGCTATAAAAGTCCCACTGCAATGTAAACATCTCTTCTCAAACAGCAATTCGAGCATTAATTATTAATAACCACTCTTGTTCTGTTCAGGTTGGAGTTCAGATCATTATAAGTCGAGTTTTCGTCACAATATTTTCAATCGCCCTAAATTGGTGATGTCTACGATAAACTTAAATCGCACATTTTCTTACTTTTACCCGCTGCCTAAGAGAAAAAGTCTTGGATTACTAAGTACATATAATAGATGTATAGGATGGCTGGTAGTGACCGATACTTAAACACTTAATTGTACTCATGTTAACAAACAACTTTTACTATGGGCCCAAACCTGAAACCGCGAAAAAAAAATTTGCTGTTCCCTACATTTTGTGTGGTTTATTATCATGAGTACAATCATGTGTTTAAGTATCGGTCACACACAGCCACCCTATATAATATGAGCCTCGAAGCAAATGAAAAGAAAATGGATATTGCCGTAAATCATTCCTCGCTACCCTAAAATGCAAAACACTACCACACAACAGCGTCTTCCACTACAAAAGGACAAAAAACTATTCCGTCAAAATCAACACACGCTCCTACCAAAAGCAAACAATAACAATAACAAATATTTGCATCAAAACAAAAACGTTTCTCGTACTACAATATTTGCCATCCCTATGAGGTAAACATTCTCAAAAGAAAAGAATTCAGTTTAGCGTGAAATAGGGAAATTCCTTATAGAATGTTCGCGGGCGGGTCGACGTTGATACATCGTGAAGAAGATGTGCATGCAATCTTGAGAGTGTATTTACTTATAGGGGTGTTCAAGGGTCTATGGAGGAATTACAATAGGCCTAAATAAGAATAGAAATGGGCTTTGAACGGGACGGGACGGCACACTTATTTATTCATTTCGCACTTACATCAAAGTACCTTTAAGGGTGACATGACATAACGCAGACAAATTTTATTTTATTTATTTATTTTATTGAAGAGGCAGGCCACGGCGGAGGTGGTGTGACGATCTGATAAGGTTTGCAGGGCCAACATGGCCAGAGATCGCACAAGACAGGGAGATTTGGAAGGAAAAAGGGGAGGCCTTTGCCCAGCAGTGGGACACAATGTAACCTAATAAAAAATAAAAAAAATATATAATTTTAGGAAAGCTTACAGCTAATATATTATTTCCATATTAAGTATAATGTGTTGTAGATGGCTACTTACAAGCTTCCACCAACAATTAAAGTGAGTAACATTAACAAATACGCGAAAACAGCGAGGTAAGAAATAACTAAAAGTTCACGCTCAAAAAATACAATAAAAAAGTTGAAAAAAAAAAAATGGTTATTTATTTATTTTCTCTTTTTGTCGACTGGTCACCACGCAGTCTTTACAACATTAGCCCACTAGCGGGACATCTTCAAGAGACGCAGATTCATTCTACTGCACTCCACATATTTCCACAACAGCTTTCGACCATAGCGTATTGCTTCAACTATATACGTTATACATCGAAATAACAATTATTCAAAGATTTTTTTATTTCCTTAATGCTACTATTAAATAAATCTAACTCAACATCCTGACACATCATATAATATTAAAAGTACGACAAGCTCTTATCACGTACGAGTTCTGTCTGTATATAGTTCTAACCCGAGGCACATGGAGAAGACGTGGTCTCCTAAGAAATGCACTCGGTACACGAAGTCCGATCTTGCCCAACTCAACTCAGGGACGTCAGTAGATCCGTTCATAACACTAAACAAGTAAGTAATATCTGCAATTTTCCTTCGCTCGTGTAGAGGCAGAATATGAAATCTTTTATACCGACTTTATATAATTCGGGAGATAGATATTTGAGCGATATTGAGTGTACCTCAAAAATCGCCTTTGTATACCTTCAAGCCGATTAATTTGGATTCCAAACCTGAGAAACATATTCAAGGATTTTTTTTTTTAAGGATATACTAGTTTTTTTTTAAATCCCATTACTTTTTTTGTACGGGTTGACATTCGCAAATCCCGCAAACCTAATCAATTCATAAACCTTTAACTAATAGACAATTCAAATATTTTCGACATGCAGTAATGGAACTAACATCCTATAGTACAAAAAATTATTTTGTAGCCACTGTTCCAAACATGCCAAACTAATTTATAAATTTTTTATAGGTTACGAAAAACATAGGTGTTAAACTAAATTATTTTAAAAATTAACACAAAAAACTAACTCCTATTCTAATGCAGTACTGTTGGTTCAAAATTTCAATAAGAGGCCGTAGCTATCGCCTGTACGAATCTCTTTACACTTAATTTACTGGCCAAGTTTACCTTATGTAAAGTTACGAAGTCAGCGGATAAGGGTTTGTTTTGTAGAGGACTGAAAGCGGGTAATGTAAATAAACTTTGATTGTAGTTATAGCATTATTGGGTGGATTGCAAGCAGTGCGGTGAAAGCTTCTTTAATAGAGAAGTTAGTCAAATGTTACCTAAAGCACAGATGAATATCATATGGGACTCTCCGCAAAATCATTTAAATAAAAAGCGACTCTTGCTACAATACAATGAAGTGCAATTCAGGTCGCACAGCGCTTCATTACCTACAGTTATATTCACCTATAAGTTGCCTCTCTTTCTATCACGTAACTCTTATACCTTCTGACTCGTTACGGTTGTCTTCTGTTACGACGCGGCGCGTGGGTGAGTATTGAACTAACGTGCGAGCCGGCCGGTGCGCGGCAGCCCTCACTGAATTGACCTTCTTACCTAAACTGCGGAGTGTCCCATCTGTATTAATCTGTGCCTATAGTGTGTTTGGAATATATAGGCAAGTTACTTCAGGATGTTTTTTTTTTACCAATTGTGTCTACTTAACTATAATAACTAGGGACCAAATAAAAAAAAAATATAGAGGAATCTCAACATCAATAAGGCCACTAAGATCAGGCTCGTCTGTACACTTGTATTCCCCATATTTCTGTATACAGCTGAGACGTGAACATACGAGAACTGAAAAAAAAGGAGACGCTTAAGAAATGTGGTGCTGGAGAAGAATGCTTGGGATCTCATGGACAGAATTCCGCACAAACATCTCCGTACTCCAAGAACTCGGCATCAAGCAGCGTCTATCAACACTAGTACAGTCTCGAATACTCAAGTTCTTTGGTCATCTCTCGGGACGTAAAAATGACTCCATAGCGTCTACTGGTGCAGGGTAGAGTAGAGGGTAATAGGCCACGCGGGTGGTCACCGATGAGGTGGACCGCTCAAGTAAAATCCGTGGTTAGAGGCCCTGTTAATGAATGCACCAGACTGTCAACTAACAGAACCAGATGGAGAGAGGTCGTGAGGCGGGCAATTACTACACCTGCGATTAGACGCTCTTCATCGTGACCACGATTGCTCTGTCAAGAGCGAAGTGAAGAAGAATAATAACATCAATATTCGAATGTTATTAACAGCTGCACAGGTTGATCCATCAGGTTAAGTTACGCTTGCCGGGGTTGATCCGTGGATGGGTGATCATGTTTACATACCGAGACTCCTACGTGCTTCGAAAAGCACGTTAAGCCGTTGGTCCCGGCTGTCATTCGTGGATCTTTGACAGTCGTTACGGGTCGTCAGAAGCCCGAAAGTATGACAACCAGTCTTATCAAGGGGTATCGTATTACCCAGTAACTGGGTTGCGGAGGTCAGATAGGCAGTTGATCCGTGTAAAATACTGGAATTCAGCTGCAACCGGTTAGACTGGAAGCCGACCGCAATATAGTTGGGAAAAGTCTAGGCAGATGATGATTCGAATGTTATTTGTAAAAAAATCAGGTTTCAGCCGATAATCTGTACGCCATTGTTGCACTGTTGGTTTGACATTACAGACAGCTGTGCTTCTGGGGAGTTTGATGCGCCACTTCTTCTTCCCAGCTAAAGCACTGGGAAGTGGTGAAGGGCGGGCGTTTTGGGGGACTGACTTATGTAATTTAGACGTTTAAAAAGTGCTGTTTCTCAGCCTAGTTTGAATAAATGACGTTTGAGTTTGATTATCTTGTCAACCAAAGTACGACTAAGTAGACAAAATAATGTCGATCCAAGATCGAACAAGAATTTCAATTGACACCAAAATAATCGTAAAATTTTTATAACAATTATTTACTTCGATTAAGTACTCGTATATTGTTGTTTTCAATATTGTGTACCTACTTCTAAACCGAACACTGTTTTTCCACCGCACCGAGAACGGGACGGCAACGAGAAAACAGACGACGGCGCCATAGCAAATAATACAGGGTGTCCCGTAAATAATGGATCAAACGTAACGGGTAGGTAGCTTACCTAATTTCCAACAACTAATTTGAATATTAAAAAAAAAAACCGTTACAGTAACCAGGATATTAATTTTTTTTCGAATTTTACGATTTTGTCTTCCAGAATTAAGCTTTTTTAATGCTGTCGCTGCAAATGATGACATTTTTAGGTATGATTTTTATTTAACATTTCTGAATAGCTTACTAATGTTATAAGATACCATTTTTTTGAATACCGTTTTATTTGCCTTAGAAAAAAAATCTTGAGTTGAAAAGTTTTTTCTTTACGATGTTAGGACCAAAATTGAAAAAATTCTCCTGTAAAAAAAATGTATGACACCGAAAACCACCATTATTTTAAAAACTTGTACATTTAATAAGGTTTGCAAATTGGTGTAAAACTTACGTCTAGTCTTTATCGTTACAAAGATATTGCTATGAATGTGATGAAGACAGAAAATAAATTAAATTGGTACTATTCCATTTTTTCATTTTCGTAATGGCTTATGCTTGAATGCTTGTAATCGAAGCAGGTAGTTAAGCGGCTAGCATATTCCGACCCGATGACGTCATCTGTCCGGAATTTGGGACCGCTACCTGTGGCGGAGTTGCACCTCAGTCAGCGTGAAGGGGATAGATAGCGCCGCTTTTGTATTTTTGGTAAATTGGTATGAAGTTGTACATTCTAGTCCTTGTCGTTACAAAGATAATTGCTATGAATCTGAGAGGTGCTCCAAATCAACGTTAATAAAAAAAATAAAAAAGTGTGTACATTTAAACTTTTTCTTTAAAATGTGTAACTGTAGTATTTCAGAGGCAATGTTCATTGAATTATTGAGGCGTATGAAAAGAATTAGGAGGCCGTACTAAAAAAAACAGTTAGTTCAAATAAATCGTTTTATTTGGTTTTTACAATAAATGTTCGAATTGCCTTCCCTCTACAAGAATGCAAAGTCTGCATCTCCTAATAAAGGAAGCTCTTATCCGACGGACAAAACGGCTTTGGTTTATTTCTGATACAGCAGATTGGATGCGCTGTCGTAATTCTTCTTCCGACGTTATTGGATTCTTGTAGACCCTGTCTTTTAAACATCCCCAGTAAAAAAAATCTAGGGGATTTAAATCCGGAGATCGCGGAAGCCATAAAATTGGTCCTAATCGGCCGATCCATCTGTCCGGATAACTTTCATCAAGGTGCGCCCTTACTGCCGTCGCATAGTGAGCGGGGCACCCATCATTTTGCAACCACATTGCTTGCCGTACGTCTTCTGGAACGTTTTCTAATAACCTTGGCAACTCATTCCTTAAAAAATGGAGATAATATTCGGCGTTTAGAGTAGCTGGTAGTTCAAAGGGCCCTATTATTTGCCCATTGATTATTCCCGCCCATAAATTTATTTTAAATTGATGTTGGCTCCTGTCCTCTCGCATCAAATATGGGTTTATCAGCTGCCAACTGTGCAAATTTAAATATCCATCTCGGCGGCATGAAGACTCGTCACTCCATAAAATCTTGTTAAAAAACTGCGGGTCCGCCCGAATCATTCTAAGCATCCTTTGGCAAAATTCTATTCTTGGCTGGTAATCACGCGACGTCAGCGTTTGAACACGTTGCACGTGATATGGGTGCAATCGGCACCGTTGTAGCACTCGATGCACCGTCGATCTAGAAATTCCTACGCGTCGCGCTATGACGCGAACGGAGACTGACGGATCTTCCTCGATTTCTCGAAGAATGACTTCGTCATTAACTTGTCGCGGTCGTCCTTCACGGGTACCACCAACTCCGGTGCCAAGAATTCTTCCCTCAAGAAGCGCGTTATGCACTCTAATAAAGACGCGATAATCGGGATAACGAACCAGGTTCGGGTATCTTTCACGGTACAATCTTGCAGCCGCCCTGGCATTACCTCTTGCTTCTCCGTAGATAAAATGCATTTCGGCGTACTGCCGTGGCGTGTACTCATAACGAGGCATTGGGCTGAATAAGGTTTCAGCGCTACTGCACACACGTACAAGCACACACAAACGAATGTTTTCGGAGTCCGTAGGATCGCCAAGTCGTTTGTCCAATACGCAAAGAGTTCCAAATCGATAGGCAAAGCAAAGTCCAAAAACACAGCACAAGTCAAATTTTACAGAAGAAAACACCGAGCCACTGACCGGGAGCGAAAGTTGTCTGACGTAGCAACTCGAAGAGAGACTAGTTACAACTAAACTAATAAAATCAAGCAACAATGAAGCCTGTACGAGTGAAGGGCGCAGGAAAGAACAAAAGAACCTGCGCAACTTCATACCGATTTAACCGATTTACCAAAAAGCGGCGCTATCTATCCCTTTCACACTGACTGAGGTGCAACTCCGCCACAGGTAGCGGTCCCAAATTCCGGACAGATGACGTCATCGGGTCGGAATTATGCTATCCGCTTAACTACCTGCTTCGATTACAAGCATTCAAGCATAAGCCATTACGAAAAGGAAAAAATGGAATAGTACCAATTTAATTTATTTTCTGTCTTCTTCATCACATTCATAGCAATATCTTTGTAACGATAAGGACTAGACGTAAGTTTTATACCAATTTGCAAACCTTATTAAATGTACAAGTTTTTAAAATAATGGTGGTCTTCGGTGTCATACATTTTTTTTACAGGAGAATTTTTTCAATTTTGGTCCTAACATCGTAAAGAAAAAACTTTTCAACTCAAGATTTTTTTTCTAAGGCAAATAAAACGGTATTCAAAAAAATGGTATCTTATAACATTAGTAAGCTATTCAGAAATGTTAAATAAAAATCATACCTAAAAATGTCATCATTTGCAGCGACAGCATTAAAAAAGCTTAATTCTGGAAGACAAAATCGTAAAATTCGAAAAAAAAATAATATCCTGGTTACTGTAACGGTTTTTTTTTTAATATTCAAATTAGTTGTTGGAAATTAGGTAAGCTACCTACCCGTTACGTTTGATCCATTATTTACGGGACACCCTGTATAAGTATGAGATTAATATAAATATTTTATTTTATCCAAGGGTTTTCCTGTTGATTTTTATTTTTTTCTATTTTTCTCTTTACATAACTATTTAAAGAAATACTTTGTACCAATGAGTTACAAATATTGGCTTGTGACTTTGCTGCGGAGCGACACTGATCTCTAAGATACAGGGATACCCCTAGTTTGGAGATCAGGGTTTCAATGTATTGTGCACTAGCTTTTGCCCGCGGCTTCGCCCGCGTGGATGTCGGGGAACTATCCCACAGGAACGTACTACCGGGAATTCCTTCCTTATTCCTTGTCTACTTGTTAAAATTTCAGCTTTCTAGGTCCAAGGCTGGGCGTTGATGAGTCAGTCAATCAGTCAGTCAGTCAGGACTTCTCTTTTTATTTATATAGATAGATAGCTTGGGGGAGAGATAGAAAACGAAATAATAGCCCACGCTATTATTTCGTTTTCACTTAGCGTTCTTTCCTTTTATCTTTTTGCTCGAGTCCTAGAGTGATGTTAAATATACCTATAGCAAAGAATTAGGCTATAAAATGCAAAAATAATTATTAAAGTCCGCCTGGTAGTCCAGAGGTTAGCGCGTTCAAACAAACAAAAAAAGTGTGTGTGTCAGCACCGACGCAGACTGGAGTTTACTCCTGTTTTTTGTGCCGACTTTCTATTTCTCTGTCATTTCTGTCGGGCAGGGTTTCTTCAATGCATCAATGCTATAAAAAAAGCAACTTCGAGGTATAAAGGCACAAGTCATCCCTCCCCGTCTCCCTCTAAGCCCCCTCTCACCCATCCTCCTCTCCCTGTAAACCTCCTCTCAACCCCTTCCCTTTCTTTCCCTTCTCACCCTCTTCTATCATCCCCCTCACCGCCCCCTCTTACTCCTCACCCACCCCATTCCCTCTCTCTCTCACCCCCTCACCACATCACTTCCCGCTAACCTCCCCCTCGCCCTTTTACCCCCTCTCACACCCTTCCTCCTCTACCTCTAACCCCCTCTCACCCATCTCTCTTTCCCAAATCTCATCATCCCGTCTCACCCCTTTCAACCCCCTCACCCACCCCACCCCCCTCCCCATCCCCACTTTCCTCTCCCTCTTACCCCCCTCAACACATCTCCTTCCCACTAACCTCCTCCTTGACCAGTTTCTCCTCTTCCTCTACCCTCAACAACTCCTCTTCTCCCCCTCTTCCCCTCTCCACCTCCTTCCCCCTCACACCCTCCTGTCCCTCTCCCCCTCCCTTGATCCCCTTCTCTCTCCTCGCCACACCTCCCCTTCCTCCTTACCCTCTTCAGTACCCCTCCCCTTCCCCCTTTCCCTCCTCACCAGCCCCTCCCCTGCTCCCCTCACCCTCTACCCTTCCCTCTGGAGGAAAAACTATAAATGACAAATTTTATTACTTGCTTAGGCAAGTATTTGTGCCAAGTTTCAACTTAATTTACAACATGAATAAGTTATTTCATATAAACCATATTCCCTGTTATCACCCCCACAAGAGTGGAATTTTATAAACCGCTTGGGATATTCCGTAACTTGACTAAAAGATTATTACCACCAATTTTCGAGTTAATCAAGCCCCACAGTAAAACTTGCCCTGTAAAATTTACTACCCCTCTTCACCCCATTAGGGGTAGATTTTCGAATAATATCAGGGTTATTCAAAAATCTCACGTTATTCTTAATTTTTGATCTCAACTATAAATACTGAATTTCGAGTTAATCGGACCGCGCGTTAAAATTGCTCCATACAAACTTTGGCACCCCCTAATCTCTTTTTAGGGGGTATTTTAGGAAAACTAAAAATGACAAACTTTATAATTTACGTAGATAAATATTCATGCCAAGTATCAAGTCTATTAAATCAAGGAGTAAGATTTTTCGTACAAACTTTGGACCCCCGTTTCACCCCCTTAGAGGGTGAATTTTGAAAAATCCTTTCTTAGTGCACCCCTAGACTTCATAGGCCACCCACAGTTATTAAGGAGCTGTTCCCGGAATGTAAATAGGTCATGGAATGCTGAGAAAGCAATCTTACCAGTTTCTGTCGCTCCCTATGAAATGGAGCTTGAAATATGTATATACATTAAAGGGAAAAAAATGTAATAAATAATTAAAAATATATTCATAAATATATACGGTATAATACATAAGAATACGATACCCACATTTAAAAAATATTGGTTTTTTAATTACTTTTTAATTTTGCCAGAACTTTTACTTTTTACCCGACTGCCGCAGAAGAGAGTAATGTTTTGAAGATATACAAGTACCATTTTAAGGTGAATCCATAGTTTTTCTTCAAAAAGTAATTCGCTACCTCTCTTCCACTTAATCTCACTATTCTCGTTACTTGTACCATCGGCGATGGAAAATTTTCAGAGCCCTTACAATGTTTGAACGTAGATAATAATATTTTGATCAAAGTTAAGCCTTGTATCATCATTTTAATAATGCCTATTAATACGTTGGCATTTCAACTAAATTTTCCATGGAATTGTATAATTATTAATCTAATATTTGATGTAGAATGATGCTTTGATGAGTTCAAACTATCTATACTGTTCATTATAAGTCTACTTGAAATTATTACATAAACTCAGACGTTATTTAATTTTTATACAAGGTAAAATTTAAATAGCTTGCGAAATTTCGCAGACGTGATGTGATAGCAGCATCAGCTGTGATAATAACTTAAATTCCAGTAAAATCGCGCCGTAAATCATTTTTGAATTGTATTTTTCGTAAAAAGAAACTAAAAATCTAACTAACTCAACAAACTATTGAATTTCGGTAGAATATTTGGTGGCTTAATTTGTTGCATTTTAACCCTACTATGTCGTCCTGCAAGAAACATGTCGAATTACCAGTAACCCTGTATGTAGCTTCTTTTCATCATTTTCAAACATACACACGATTATATATTTCTTTACTTCCTAGAACATTACGAGCTCCCCTACATGTTCTCCTCCATAACGGTATTCTAACTACGGTATATCTAGCAAAGTCAAAATGTTAGTCTCAAGTATGTCTTCAGGCAATGTTGTGTTATCCTTAGAAACTTGGTGACGTCATGCAACAAGCAAAACAGAACGTCTTTAAGTTAGCCAACGTCATTCCTGTGAGGAGGAACTGTCTTGTTTGAAATATCAACGTACATTATAATAAGGCGTACACACCACAACGCAAGTGCTATTGCGGGGAGCAGTGGTGGCCCAATGATAACGGACGCGATTTACGAGTTGTAGGTCGTAGGTTCGAACCTAAACAGGCGCTTTACTTTGTGTAAATTATTTCATCACCACTTCACTCAAAACGGTGAAGGATATTATTGAATATTATTGAAATCCGTAATTGTACATATAATTTTATTGTTACTTTTTATGTTGTGCCAAACGTGTATTTTTTCAAAGTTTGATTACTTTAAATAATTTCAGGTTCAGAATTAGTTTTTCTAAACTGTTGGTATAGAGATTGTTTATATAAATAAGCACCTTACCTACCATTAATATTTGCAGGCCGAAATATGGTGAAATGGGTCATCGGTCATCGCACAAGAATATTTATTTCCTACCACCTTTGTATTACCGCATTTACAGCAAATAAATGACTTTGACTTTGAAGGATAACATCGTAAGGAAACCGGCATGTCCTAAAACCAAAAATTCGAAAGACATGTGACATCTACCAACCCGCATAGGGCCTGCGTGGTAGATTACATCCCACTAATCCTGCCCTCTCACAGAGAGGAAGCCTGTGTCCCAGCAGCGGTAACATTATAGGCTGATCATGTACACACGGCTACACATCAAGCTATACATTTCCAGTTTACACTGCCCTCTCGTTATAAGAAAATCCTATACAATGCGAGATCAGCTATCCCCTGTATAACCTCTTTAGGGGATAAATTAAAAAATCGTTCCTTATTGCTCAGTGTTCTACATTCGTTACATAAGAAACTCATGCAAAATTCATGCTTCCAGAACCAGCGGTTTAAGTTGTGTAGAGTTAATGTTGAGTTGAGTAATCGTAATTTACTGTTTTGCAACAGTGCCGTTTACGGGTATATTGAAAATGGAATAGTAGCTTGAACTATGGCGAAACCGAAATAAATTAGGGTCTATTTCGTTACCATTGGATTTCATTATTGGATATATTTTGTTTATTAACTATTTCATTACTATTCCAACTAAAGGAATTGGGTTAAACGATAGATTTTAATCCCGAAAAGACCTCTATTTTATTTATTTTTTTCATTAAACGTGTTATTTTATTACTCCAGATTTAAATTTTGATTAAAAAAATAATTATAAATATTCTTTAAATATGTATGGCTGAAAATCTGCTAAAAATGTCGAGTTCAAGTGACGAATCAATTAATTTAACCACAGAAAATGTTATTTAAGAAACACAAAATGCGAACAACAGCCTTCTATCGGCTAAGTCACAAGAAAAATACTTTTTCAATATATTTTTTTATTTTCCCTCACAATGCATAGTAAAACGTTGAATGATACATGTGCGTAAGATATTTTCAACTCTTGTCACTCGTGTCAAAATGCCACTCATTGGAAATCACCTATTTTCCTCACTTGTGGCATAAATAATAATTATTTGGTTTAGAGCTTTTATTTTGGTTCCAGCGCATTGCTCTCTTTTTTTACATGTGGAAGTAATTGATTCTGTCACTTTCTTATGTCTGCCCAATAATTATCACCTTAACATTACGTACGTAGATCCAATGTGTGCGTCAAAAAGCACGATAAACTGTTGGTCCCGGCTGTCATTTGTAGATCTTTGGCGGCCATTAGGGGTAGTCAGAAGCCCGAAAATCTGACAACCAGTCTTACCAAGGGGTATCGTATTACCCAGTCACTGGGTTGTGGAGGTCAGATAGGCAGTCGCTCCATGTAAAATACTAGTATTCAACTGCATCCGGTTAGACTAGAAGCCGACCCAAATATAGTTGGGAAAAAGCTAGGCAGATGATAAAATAGATTCTTAGATAACAGATTTTGGAATCTAACATTTTACTTCGTAATTTCTACAAAGGAGCCTATAAAACGTTCAATGCTTGTGTTGTGAAGATACACGCCAAAGTTGCGCTAGTATAATTTCTAATACTACTTTGGAATTTATAGTCGTGCGTGGCAAAGCATTTGAAACTCAACATTATGCTCCATCGCTACACAGACTTACCATACATTACCCAAAATATGAATATGACATGAAGACCTAACATAATGTTTTACGATAACCATACAGTCCCATAGATCGCTTTAAATTTAAATGATAATAGCTCAATGACTATAAATACAAACAGAGTATAGAAAGTAGGGGTAACGGGGTCAGCTCAGCCATAACCCGAGGAAATAATACTCAATTTTGATTGCTTATGGCTACTTGCATCTGTCCCCGCACTATCAAAATAGCCTCTAGTGATGTGTCGTTCGATGGAATGGACATCGTTGGGTTGATATTAAAAGGGATGGCTATAGATATTGTTTTAATGTACAGTGGACTGCATCAATTGGGTACCCCAGTTGTATTAGAATTTTAATACAACTGGGGTACCTAACTGATGCAGCGCACTGTACTTGTGCGATGCAAGTTTGGGAAATTTGGAATGTGTCCAATATGATTCAAGTAGAAATAACTTAGTAAGATCCCTGAATTTGAACAGAACTGATGTAGGCATTTTCATTACAATTCTATCCCAACCAAATGGCGACGATGCAACGGGTTTGTTTAAATTCATATCCTATACGTCTTGTGAAAGTATTATAGTTTAGGATACGATGGGACTGAAATACGCTATGCGTAAAAGCCCCAATAAAGAAATTAAAAAAAAAGTTTGGGAAAGTTTATTTCAAAATTTTAAAATACCTTTGGTAATATATAATTTATTGTAAATTTTTAGAACTTGATAATTACCTGGATACGTTCTCTTTATTATTCTCAATCGGAATGTAAAGCCATTTTAATTAATGAATTAATTATTTTTATTAATTTTGATAATGTCCATGTCAAGTTATATAAAACACATAGTTTTTTTTTTTATTATTATTATTTGTAAACTGCTGTGCCCTTACAACTGAGTTCACGTCTGGTGCTCGACCCCTTGGATGTAACATGTACGTAACTCTTAAAATGTCGCCTGCGCACCATGTGTGCAGATAACAATAAAATTTCTATTGTGTCTGCTAATTAGCGCGCGACAACAACACAACAACAAATTTTTGTGTTTGGCAAACGGTGGAAAGAAAAATATTGAGTACTTATCTTATTGTTCCTAAGGTAGTTGATCTGGCATCAGTTCAAAATGTTGTCAATCTGATCGAGATTGATGCCGCAAATTAATTTGCATATTTTGCTTACTCAATCAATCTGGCAAAACTCGTACTTAGGTTTCTACTATTACTATCTGGCAAATTAGTAATAAAAGGGAAAATATTAAATCAGTTTTAACAGATACATTTAAAAGCATGTATGGTATGTTTTGACAAGTTCAGCGCTGGGATAAGACCACACAAATAAAATTCTGTGCCATTTTATCAGAATCAAATACCACAGAATGTTATCAGCATTAAAAATATTTCCAAATTAGCCGGGAATTTATTGGTACGGTCTTATCCCGGCGCCAAATTTACTCCAACATACTGTATATTTTCTTTTTCAACTACTGGGCACACTCGCTCCATCATAGACCCCATCCATCGCTTTCCATCAAGCGTGATTGAGGTCAAGAGCAGGCTCAGTGAGCATTAAAAAAAAAATAACTAGACAAACTTTCGTTTTAATTTCAAACAAATGACCTTATCTTATATATTATCAATTTTCTTGCACCAAAAGCTACAGTGTATCTATAAAATAGAACAGTTTTGTCTCGTGTGTGCCTACCAGGAATTGAACCAATAAACGTTCGGTTCGATGTCTAACTGTCAAGTTCTCGGAAGTAGTGAAATAACTTTAAGGCATCCCAAGTCACGGATGAAACTTGTGGCAATAGAAATTCTGTTTCAGAGCATTGGTAAGTGACACAGGGGTGCCGTTTGGACTTTGTTTTTGTCCGTGTGACAAAGAAAAATAAGAACGAAAATAAATTTATTTGGTCCAGACAATAAGAAATTATCGATTTTAGTAGTGCTTTTAGACTTACCTTGATTTGGAAAACAAACAAATGCATTTTCAAATTTCAAATTTTACCTCATTCACAGTTCAATTTTGAGTGGGGGTTTGACTTTACCGGGTTTTTATATTTAACTACACATTATGAACACAAAAAATAATAACATAAAAACTTAGCTAATGTGTGCCTCACGGTTGCGCCAAATACACCCAGTTCAGCACAAATGCCAGCCAACTAGTGTTCCGACGACGTTCCGACGCTGACGTGAGAGCTGACTTTTAGTAGACATGGTTTATTTTATCAGTTTACTTTAGAAATCCATATCAGAGGAGCTCGTGGCTAAGTAATAACAGCCGCACGGGTCGAACCGTCAGGTTAAGCTATGCTTTCCGGGGTCGGTCCGTGGATGGGTGACCATCTTTACATACCGAGACTCTTCCGTGCCTCGGAAAGCACGTTAAGCCGTTGGTCCCGGCTGTCATTCGTGGATCTTTGACAGTCGTTACGGGTCGTCAGAAGCCCGAAAGTCTGACGACCAGCCTTACCAAGGGGTATCGTATTTCCCAGTTAATAGGTTGTGTAGGTCAGATAGGCAGTAGTTCCATGTATAATACTGGTATTCAGCTGCATCTGGTTAGACTGGACGCCAACCCCAACATAATTGGAAAATGGCTAGGCAGATTGATTGATTTTGACTTTAGAAATCAATATTAAACGACGGTATGTAGTGTCAATGTTTCATCCTCATTTTTAATAATAATAATAATAATAATAACCCCACCGCCGTATCTCTACGTTGACGTCGTGGTGGGGCTTGCGCGCTCCGAACTCTGGGTCTGTGCCGATGGAGTTTACTTTGCCGAAACAGGTCTAGGGTGAGGAGCCAGACCAAGAGAGATACGTGAACCCGCAGGGCAGTATGTGGCGAGCTGTTGGGCAGTAGCGACCCCACGGACCCTATTTCCCGGGAGAAGTCTTGTTCTTCACCTCTGGCTTGCCTTTATTGGCCGGCTGGAGTGAACACTGACGGGAACAGAGCTCCCACCTCATTCTTGCCTTTATTGGCCGGCTTGAGTGGAGATTCGCAAGAGCAAACGTGCTCGGAGGAAGGAAGTATTCCAGTAAGTGCTTGTAGGGATCTTGACCATCTTCCGGGCTCTGGGATTGTTCTGAGAGCCGTGGAATACCTCTCCACTCCTCAAGCACCTCAGGACATGTTGCCCCTTGTCGCTACGTCACTATGTGCTAGCGACCGTTTCCGGGGGCCCATTATTGTGTGTGCAAGTCACCCCCTGCCAATTTATCTGTGTATATTATATAACATTGGTCAGGCAGGGGACATAGTTCTTCCATAGTTCAAGGTACCCAATCCATGTAGCCACCCAAACCCATAGGCCCAATGTGTTTTGTTTCCATGTTCTGCAATAGTCCTGCACCAACCGGGGGTTGTCCTTGTGTGCACTTGCATAGTGCATACAGGGATAATCGTCGGCTGGTGCCTCCTCGTCATTTGAAATTGTCTAAGGGGCCTCTGCGAGTTGGCTTCGGCCCCTCGTACGCCTTCCAAAGGTCCGGGACCCCAGGGTCCCGAGATAAGCCTAAGACAAGAAATAAAATAATAATAATAATAATAATAACTTTATTGACACTAAAAACCTTCGTTACAATAAGTAGTACATGTAGGTAACAAAAACAATTGCTTGTAAAAAGGTGCCTGGAATGGTGGAAACCCTGCCTCCTAAACTAGGGGAAACCTGTGCCTTAGGAGAACAGTTACAGTTTTGGACAGTTACTCGTAATAGCAGCGGCCTTAGTGCTAGTTTTTATCCTCACTCGATCATGTTAACGTTAACTTACGTCAATTTGCTGGAATAGTTGTGTTTCCCAGTATAGTCACCAGACGGCGCTTATTCAGTTTGAGTACAAATTGAAGTTAACGTTAACGTATAAAAGCTCGTGAAGCTCGTGGCTAAGTAATAACAGCCGCACGGGTCGATCCATCAGGTTAAGCTACGATTGCCGGGGTTGGTCCGTGGATGGGTGACCATATTTACATACCGAGACTCCTCCGTGCCTCGGAAAGCATGTTAAGCCGTTGGTCTTGGCTGTCATTCGTGGATCTTTGACAGTCGTTACGGGACGTCAGAAGCCCGAAAGTCTGACAACCAGCCTTCCCAAGGGGTATCTTATTACCCAGTTACCGGGTTGTGGAGGTCAAATAGGCAGTCACTGCTTATAAAATACTGGTATTCAGCTGCATCTGGTTGGATTGGAAGCCGACTCCAACATAGTTGGGTAAAGGCTAGGCAGATTGTTAACGTATTACGTATAACGTACGTACTCGCACTACCACAGTATTTTGTAATATTAAAGTAAATTTATGCAATGCAGGCTACAAAACACAATCAATTAGCTATGAAACTAATTGCAATTATTGAAAAACCAACCAGCTTTAAACAACGCAACAAAAGCAAGCCACATTTTAAAATTGATTAAAATTAGGTTGATTTACATTTTAAAACGCAATTACATGACAATAAATGATTAACTACATCATTTGGAACTAAATTAAAGTACAATCATGAATTACACACACGAGTTAATTGCCGCTGATAATTTACACTTATTAGTACCCTCATTAACATCGTGTCAAAATGAATTACTGTCCTAATTAATCAATTGATGAATTTTGAAGATTATGAGTTGGCCGCAAATTAGTTTCAAATTTTAATAAACATAAAATCATTATTTTCAGTCGGCATAAAGACAGGACAGTCATCAAGGTTATTAGGGAGAATACGTACCACTTACCTATTATGTATTCAATGGCGTATTGAAACTCGTGGTGAATTATTTCTTGCTGGTACAAAGAATATCATCATCATTCTCCTGCCCTTATCCCAATCTATTTTGGGTAATAATAAAATAATAATAATAATATTTATTTATTTACTCAAAAACAGTAGGTAACAACAACAACAACAACAACATGCCCAACAACAACAACAACAACAACAACATCAACAATCCTTTTTTTCCATACTTCTCTATTATTCGTCATCTCAATAGTCACCTCTTTTCTGGCTAGAAAAGGGGTGACTACCGAGATAACGAATGATGGGAAAGATGACATGGCTATGTCATCTTTCACACAATCCATCCATCGTTTCTTTGGTCTTCCCCTACTCTTATAGCCATCAACATTCATACTCAAATCTTTCCTCACGACGTTTTCCTCACTGGCTGGTACAAAGAATATATTAGAAAAAATAAAATTGGTGGGTCCAGCTTTCTTGGACTATTACTCTGTTTATTTATTTCATAATCAAGAGGTACAGTCTGCTACAAAGTAGGTTGATAACTTAGGATTAGTATACATCAGAGATACGTAGGTAACAATATAAGTTTACGAACTGATGTCCTAGCTAGGTTACTTAGTAGCCTGTATTAATGTGTATGGCTGTGTGTAATGGCTTTATAGAATTATAATCATTAGTATTAGCAAAACAACTCCATAAGTTAGAATTGACCTCAAATCTAGCGATTTCATGAAATCATGAGGTTTGAGGTCAATTCTAACTTATGGAGTTGTATTGCTGATTCTAATGATTATAATTCTGTAAAGCCATATTAGGTACGGCCGCGTCTCATATTTTAATCAACATACAACCTGACACCGACCTGCAAATTGGAAAAAACGTAAGAAAATTTGAATTTTGCAGGCGTCCTTAGCGCATCCCCCTTAAGGACAATCAGCGCTCATTTCCCGAAAATAAGACAAAGTATTGATTAAACTGTTACATATTTATTATATTAACTGAGATACTCTTGCCTCAGGATGAGTTAATTGACCTCGCAGGCCATCTGTCTCCCGGCACGCAAAGCTGTGGCGTGGCTAATGGAAAAGTGTGTTCATTAATGGGAAAGTTAATGAGTTTGTACGTATTTCTACTTAGTGTCGATGGGGGTACTAAATTGAGTCCCTAACTATCAATCACAATCTGAATTATTTTGATACCTTTTGCTAATCCATTACTTCATATGTTCGAAAAATTTGTCTGCTCAACAACGTAAATAACGCAATGAATGTTGTTGTGCTGTCCCATTCCTAACTGTGAGTGTATTACGCAATTACCCCGCTGAATCTGACTACGAGTTTGGCATCTTCAGTAGCGTCTATCACTTGCAGCATCACATTTACACTCCGATTTTCCTTGCTTCGGCCAACCTGGGCCTGGAGTCGTGCTTCAAAACTTCCAGTGTAGCCAAGGCAATCGATGTCCAGGTATGAGATTTTCAGCAGGTGGAACGAATGGATGTTTGTACTAAACACATAAATGTGCCATTTCTGTAGGTTCTGCCTATCCCCATGGGAAAAAGTCGTGAGTTTATGTATGTATGTATAAGTATGTAGAAAATACTTCTACGGTTATATAGAAGTGGATTGCACAACAAACAACAGAATTAGGGCAACCATAATATTCTTCAAGCTCATATTTCAGCCAGTTTAAAGTAAGCACTCCACAGTCGAACCCTTTAAAGCCATACATCATAGTGACGGCGACAGACCTGGCACTGTGCCAGCTGATAGCAATGCTGATTGACTTATTGCCCGAACGTAATAGAGCAACGGATTAGTTTTGTGTGAACCCCGCGTTAGATGTCGTTCGGCTTTCTGCGTTGTTCAGACAAAGGCACCTTTCGGTGGCAGACAGTTATAATGCAATATCTTATATGGATCTATTCTTAATATAAAGCAGTAGTGGTCTATTTGAAACAGGCGCTACTAGGTCGTAGCTTCAAACCCAGACAGGCACTTTACTTTGTGTAAATTATTTCGTCACCTTTGCTCTTAAAACGGCGAAAGAAATCATCAAAAAAAAACCGAATTTTTGTCCTAGAACCAAAAAAAATCGAAGAAACGTGACATCCACCAACCGCACTGGGCCCGCGTTGTGGATTTTTGCCCACTGCCTCTCACAGAGGGGAGGCCAGTGCCCCAGCAGTGGGATCATTAAAGGCTGATTATGCTATAGAGAGCCATTCAAACTAACGCGGTTTATATTGGTCTTGCTCTTTGACCGTCCTGCGGCTGCTTTTTTCTTTTTTTTATCTTTGTATTTGCAAGGCACAACTGAGTTAGCACTGATGTCGTAAATTTAAGGTTGTATTGTTAATTAATGCTAAAAGCCTAGCCGTTATGAATTACTGAAAAACAACGTTGTTTTGTTCACCCGTCGGAGTTGAAATTTGGTTGGTATAACAAATACTGGAAAACGTTGTTTCGAAAGATAAAATTGGCAGAATTGAATTCTAGTGAATTGCTTCAGTATTGAACACATTTATAAATCTGGGATATCACGAGCTTTGCTATATCCGTGTCAATCTAATTCAATGAATATACAACCATCATCAACATACTGCAGAATTATTGGATTAAAAATTACTTAATATAGCGAACAGTAGGACAATCGATTGTGCCGTTTTCATTAAACAAAAAACTGATACTGAACTGACAGTTTGGAATTTTCCAACCAACCAAACCAATATAGTCTTTCTGTTTTTCTAACAGAAAGACTATATTGGTTTATTTAATGTAAATGTTTGTTCCGGGTCACGTAGTACATTGTTTTTTGTTTTCTACGATGCCACAGCCAAAAAATAACCTACAGTCCACCCATAGCTGTTCACAGTCCCACAATAATGCCAGCACATTATTTTTTAGCTTCTACACTGCTGTCCGTAATCTGGACACGGTCAGCAAACCAGGCTGGCAGTACGCCAAACTTGCACATCATTTTATCAAGATCTGTTCAGGACGTGTTTTTGGGAGTTTTGGAACCGAATAATAAACAGGCAGGCCATTGCAGGTGGGTATTTATGGATTTGTTATTGACAATTTATTGCTTACAGTTAAACCATAAAAGGTATGCGCTTCGGTAATCTTCGTGTCTCCGAAAAAACCCGAACGTCGTGCCACAGAGTTTAAGCGCTTTGTATATACTCGTAGCACTTATCATCGCGCGTTTGTATGAAGATTTCTCTTTGTCGGGTTACCTAAAACGTGTCGTTTTGCATTCTCGTTAAATTTCAGGGTGCGGTACAAAACTTCAAACCGAACAACTTTCTCCATGCGACCAACATCGTATTCGCGAAAAAAATTTCAGCTGTCCTATGGAAAACTTCAATACCTTTTTTCGAAATTACAATGTGCCATGGAAAAAGTTGTTCGGTTTGATGGTCTAAGCCACAACCTTAAGTTTGACAAGGATGCAAAACGACACGTAGTACTTCGGTCGTACTTCGTCACCTGTCACTCAAAAGTTTTCCGAAAATAGACTATGATTGTCGAAGTAGGTACATACTTTTCCTGGGAGTACTGTACACTCCTACCAACTTATCTGTGAAATGGCGAAAATTGGAACTACGGCCGTCATGTTGAAATGTCTTCGATTGTGCCGACGCATGTCATTCGATTGTGTCGATGCATCGACGGTGGCGTCCTCTTTCAGTTCACAGATAAGTTGGTAGGACTGTAGGTAGGTATTTTAAGATTCTGACACGGGACTCCATTATTTCAATTGCATAAATTAGTTTCTTCATTTGGCTGTTTTTGATTGCTGTAATTTGACAAATGTCCTAAATTTTGTTGAACAGATAAATGACCAAAAATTACTTTATTAATTCACCTTTTCGAAGTTAGCCCCGACTTCCAATAAGAAATAAGGGTGATAGTTGAAAAATATGGAAAATTATCATAATTATTATTGTGATCTTCGTTTTCTGGTTGTTATGTGACGTACGCTTATTTCTGTTTAATAAATTGATAAAGTTGAAGCAAAACAACAGGTTTATACAGACAAAACGACTTTTAATATTTTACCATTTCAACGCTCTATTAACAATTGAATACTTGATAGTATAATACTTTTTTATCAATATATAGCCAACAGTGTTGCTAACTAAAAAGTACTTATTACATTGACCTATTCTAACATAAATACGTCGCTACTCTGCATAGATCACAGAGGCAGAGGCAGGACACAACAAACAACAATACTCAAACACAATAGCAACCCACACACACTCCCTAAATACACACACGCTACCAAAAAAAAATCAATCTGCCTAGCCTTTTCCCAACTATGTTGGGGTCGGCTTCCAGTCTAACCGGATGCAGCTGAATACCAGTATTTTACATGGAGCGACTGCCTATCGGACCTCCACAACCCATTAACTGGGTAATACGATACCCCTTGGTAAGACTGATTGTCAGACTTTCGGGCTTCTGACTACCCGTAACGACTGTTAAAGATCCACGAATGACAGCCGGGACCAACGGTTTAACGTGCTTTCCGAGGCACGGAGGAGTCTCGGTATGTAAAGATGGTCACCCATCCACGGACCAACCCCGGAAAGCGTAGCTTAACCTGATGGATCGACCCGTGCGGCTGTTATTACTTAGCCACGAGCTCCTCCCACACACACACACGCAACACTAACTACTATAAAATAGGTAAGTACTAATAGTTCGTCTTACTATGTCTAAGATAAAGGTTCACTGCGTAAGTGGCTTACCTTTGTGCAACTTTGTTCTGAAAGCCAAGGAAGATTCAAGCTTAAATGAAATCATGTGAATAGTTCAAGACTGGGGGAAGTCGTAAGCCAAAGTGGGGCCCACCTCCAAGGCGGATGTAAGCCCTTAGAAACTAAGAGCCAACATTCATCTTCGTTTTAATCTGCAAAATATAGGTCAACTTATGTGCAGAACTGCAGACAGCTCAACGTCAAGATAGGAATGATGAATAGTTGGTAAGTTAATTCTGCAATGTGTGTAGGTTTTTTTGGGTTCCGTAGTCAACAAGGAACCCTTATAGTTTCGAAAAGCCCTCTTCTTAGTCCGCATTATTATGCAACTACGGAACCCTATTACTGCGCGTGGCCCGACACGCACTTGACCGCTTTTAATTTAAAGTAGATTTTTAATCTCGTTGGATCTTTGACAGTTTTCCAGTTTCAAGAAGCAACTGGAATACACAGTATAAACATGTGACACACTAATTATCACGACGCTACTCAAAAGTAACCAGTTACAAACTCAAACTACCAATGAGTAGCCAGAATGTCGTTTTTTACTAGCACTAGTTCATAGTAGTCCGCACGACGCTACCAATCACAAACTAATTAGATTTTTAGAGTAGCGTTATGGATGGTGGGCCTTAGTCTACTAATAATACAAAGAGGTATTTGTGGGTTTGTATGGAAGGGGTAATCTTTGGAACTACTGATCCCATTCCAAAAACTATTTCACTAATGAGAAGCTACAGTATTGTCGAATGTCCTATGGATATATTTTATGAATTTCACGCGAACGAAGTCGCGGGCAGAAGCTAGTGTTCGTAAAGCGTATATCCCGGTCAGTCAGCAAACGAACACACCTAAACAATATTGCCAAAACAAGGATCCAAATATGAAGGTATACTCAAAGTCAAACTTTTAGTTGCTAAGCCCGAAACACAAACGTTTGCAAACAGAGAGGAACTTCGCTATGTTTGGCACGGTTGTGGCTACCGCGGTTGCCGGAAAACCCGATAGGTAGTCGCAAAGTTTGGAATTTACACAGATTTGAAAATAGAAGTGATGGGTTTGGTTGATACCGGATCGAGAACACGAATTAAGTGCTCGATGCATAACTGCCGTTAGCTGTTTTTGCATTCCACAAGTTCCATTGGCGATTTCGCACGCATGCAATTTATTGTTATAACATAAAATATATCCTATGATACTCGGCAATCTGTAGCTTCTGTAAACAAATCGGAATCGGATCAGTAGTTCCAAAGATTATCCCCTACATGACGTACAAACTCACTCTTTATAATATTAAGTAAAAAAAAAAAAAATCAAAATTAAGTGACTCTTCAATAGTGTATGTCTTTTGAAACTTATTCTTATGAAATATAAGTTTGAGGTCATTTAGAATACCTACAACTGATACGTTTTTTAGGGCTGACAGCATCTCATGATCCTCAGCACGTATTCTGCAAAATATGACATGTTTATCTATTTCTTATTTCCTTCGATGACTGTTTAATAATGACAATAGTGCGCTTTATAATTTCTAACTTAACGATAAACTCAAACTCAAAG
Organism: Cosmia pyralina; assembly: GCA_946251885.1. NCBI lineage: Eukaryota > Metazoa > Arthropoda > Insecta > Lepidoptera > Noctuidae > Cosmia > Cosmia pyralina. The sequence continues at coordinate 2,534,839 of OX276345.1, forward strand.
CATTTATTTCAAATAAACCAATTACAGGCAGTTTTGAATTGTCAATGGGTCGGTCAATCAGAAAGATGAAGCTAGGCGCCCATTCCAAAGCGTAGTAGATCCCTATGGAGAAGAACGGGCAAGAAACTCCACTCCACTCCAACTCTCTTTTAAATCAAAAAATATTTTTACAAAATATTGGTTACATCGTTAATGTTGAAAATATACATGTGAGAACAATGTAGAAAGACGTGCCGTTAAAAAGCGTACGTAATAAAAAGATAAAAACTAAAAAAACTAAATTAAAAATAAGCCATGGCAGCTAAGAGACGACCAGTCCCAACTGACGCCGCCGATATTATTGTGGACAACGTTACCGTCAACGGAGTTTTAAAATCGTCTTATATTTCTATATACACTCAGGGGCATAATTAACCGTCCACTCATATCGAATTCCATATCGTTTGTTTATGATAACTTAAGCTTTGACTACTAGGCATAACTTCATAAGTGGGTATGTCTGGAATAAACAAAACAATCATACCCGCGTTTTGTTTACTTTTGTGGTTTTTATTCAATAATAATGAGTTAAGTCGAAATTTATCAGTCTCGCCCCTGGTTTTGTGTGAAGGATACATTTGTTTTAAATCGTTTTGTTACCATTTTTTCGAATAAAGCCGAGGTGTTGGAGTGCCGTGACCTCATTTATACCAGAAAAATGCCATTGGACGCAGCTGGAGCAGCCAGGGCTGTGGCACTCGCAGACGCTGGGTTCAGCCAGCGTCGGATTGAACGAATGCTTAGATACCCACGAACCACTATTCAAGATGCTATCCGGCGTTACATAGAGACTGGTTCGTACACGAGGAGGCCAGGGCAAGGTCGTAGAAGGTGTACATCAGAGAGAGAGAGATGATCGTTACATCGTCTCGAACGTTCTTCGAAATCGTTTCACAACCGCTTCTGAGGCTCGTAACCGTTTGTTTGAGGTACGAAATGTAAGTGTGAGCCTAAGAACAATAAGAAGAAGGTTAGCAGAGAGGGATCTGGGATCATTTCGACCAGCTCGAGTCCCAGAACTGACCGCAACTCACAGAAGAGCAAGACTTGCATTTGCTCGAGAACATTTAAATTGGACTTCGGAACAATGGAAGGCAGTTCTCTTCTCTGATGAATCAAGAATCGCTTTACGAGGTCCAGATGGACGTCAGCGCGTGTGTAGACGCCGTGGTGAAAGGTTTGCTGCATGTGCTGTGGTTGAAATAGTGGGCTACGAGGGAGGCTCGATAATGGTGTGGGGTGGCATTTGTTACGACGCCCGTACAGCGTTGGTCGTCTTCGATAGAGGCAGCGTTAATGCTCACAGGTACGTGACAGAAGTCTTAGAACCACATGTGATGCCGTTTGCGCCATTCATTGGCGATCATTTTGTTTTAATGCACGACAACGCACGTGCACACACCGCGAGAATTGTTACGGATTACCTGGACGCCGTCAATATTCAGCGATTACCATGGCCAGCTCGGAGTCCACCCCTAAACCCGATAGAGCATGTATGGGATAACCTAAAAAGACGGATTCGGAGTCGTACACCAGCTCCTACGACCATCACTGAGCTAAAAACTGCAGCTGTTGAGGAGTGGGAGAACATTCCACAGAGCGACATTCAAGACATAATGGACGGGCTTTCAAATCGGTTACAAGAGGTCATTTGGGCCAGAGGAGGAAATACACATTATTAATGCGATCATACATCATTAGAGTATACTTTTTTTTTATTAAAATTTTTCTAACTTTTGTTTTGTAAGAATACTGCAAATTCTCATTTTTTATTTTTTTTGTTTCAAATAAAACATTTCACAACTTACGCATATTTCATTTGTCTTCGTAAAGAATCACCCAATGTATCATTATAACAAAATTAATTAAATAACGATAGAATTTTGAAGAAATTGACAAAATATAGGTGGACGGTTAAATGTGTCACTGAGTGTATTTTACTTCCCTATGCTATCGTGATGCTAGATGTCTGCCATGATATCTTCACGTCAGAAATTATAAAAGCGCACAATAGTTGATGGTATTAGTGATACCAGTTTTTAGTCTTTTTCCAACCCCCAAGTTTAGCTTGCATAAATTTTCGAATTGTTAAACTTTTCCGGTAAATACAATGATAATGCTAAAAAACAATAAATTATATTAATGTCTCAACTAGCTTTTATGTTTTCCATAACAATATTCCCATTCAGTGACCCAACTCGTGCAATATAAAAGGTCTCTTTGTAGTGGAAACTAAAAAAAATAAACAATAACTGCGACAAGGACTAACTTTGTGTGGGAAAATGCTTTTAGAAGAAAATAATATATTACCTCGTGTTTCTAGGGTTGCTTACGATACGATATTATTATTATTTTTTTTTTTTTGTAGAAATAAAATACAGAGTAAGTAGTTATTTTCAGTATTTCTAGGTTTCTGAGTAAAATAAAACTCATATAAAAGACACTTTTGCGGATGAAAGGAAGAATTTTGTCAGAGGGTCTCATGATTGTTTTGAACTGTGTATATTTATCACAAGCTAGTAAAATTAACCCATTACATGTTTCAGTGTATATTTTGTGAACGACATAGGTGCATGTCAATGTGAGATCGAATGTCAACCAAATCCCAGGGGTTCACAAATACTGTATGCCCGCGGTAGCTGTCGGATGATGGTATTTCACGTTTATAATATATATACGCACCCCATGTGTGCGTAAGGACATTTAACGGGTACAAGTATCAAAATTTTACTGACCATACTCAGACTATGAGATTATAAGAGCAGCACCCTTATTGCGTAACACACTTTCAATCATTTTGATGGAAATTACTAATCTATTGCTTTCATGCATTAGTTTCTATGGAAAAAAGTGCGTGTGTGTGTGTCAGCTCGATGCACGACTGGAGTTTACCCATGTCTTTTCTGCCATTCCGACTTTCTAGTGTTGGGTGAAAATAAAGGACCATATGGGCAGGGTTTCATCAATGAATCAGTGCTATACAAAAATTAACTTTTAGGTGTAAAGGCGTTCGTTTTGTTTTACGTTGCGCAGAAAACGTAACAACGCTTTTGAGTTAACGCTTGTATTTCACTCCTCATAACATTTTCATACCGAGGGCCTTCTATTAAAATCGACTCTAAAGGAGTATAAGCTCCAAAAAAATCGTACGCTCAACAACGTAAATAATACAATAAATATTGTAGAGCTGTTAAAATTAAAGGCATTGCCACTATAATAATAATAAATAATAAAATTTATTTATTTCAACTAACTTTACAGACGAAAAGATAAAATTAGGTAAAAATGGATTACAACTGTTTGGTACACGAGTACCGACAGGTATTACATATTTTTGCTGTAACCGCAAAGTCTGTACATGAATTGGTTGAGCCCTGCCTCTTAAACTAGGGTGACCCTGTATCTTAAGAGACAGTGATCAGCTATAAGGTAACTTATAAAGTAAAACAAAAACTTGTGAAGTGTGTCCGTTTGCCATGTATGTGTCTATATAATATGTAAATTTTGTATGTGTCTTGCATAGTATGTATTTTCCTAAAAACATTTACAGTAAAAAAGGAGGAGAAGGGAGGGCAACTCAAGAATGTGAATGGAGAGTGTGTGTGAATGTATGTATGTAACTGCACACCCATTTGTAAATATGAGTGAGCAGCGAAAAATAGTTATTGTTATTAAGCAATGTATGAAAGTAAGGACTCGGTTTGTAAATAATCTTGTTGAAGAAGCCATTCAGTTACTATAAACTTTACTTCATATCTATTGAGGTCGCGGATTTTGAGATCTTTGTGAGCTTTTTTGTAAATATATGCGCTAAGTGTATGAAATTGGTGTCTGGCGAACGATGTTTTATGCTGTGCGCCCGGGGGAATGTTGGTACGTTTTTTAGGATCAGAGGGAGGGATGCAAGCGTGTCTTTTAAGTACCGCATTGTAAGTGTGTTACGCAATTACTCCTTGTGACTTGCAGTAACATTAAGAAATTGCTAAAACCAAGGTACTTTTGTCTAACTACGTGTGTTTGATTAATCCCTTTGAGAAAATCAAATCCTGCCGGTCTTTGAAAACAAGAAATAAAAATAGTAGCCCTAAGTAAAAGACGCTGTTTAGAAAGCAGAGTAGAAAAGTCTCTTTGAAATTCCTTAGGTCAAACAAAGTAATCTTGTAGGGAGGTACACAAGGCACACAATTTACTCTAGTTTGTACAAAAGAACTATCTTTGTTTCCTGGCACTTACAGAGATTTTAATAAGAATATGACTATAGTAAATGATATATAACCAACATTAAGAAAAGCCAAAACGACTAGGTAGGGATTTCTGCAGCACCTGGGACCACCTCTAGGACATTCTCATCACAAAACTAGCGAATTCTGAAAATAATCATCATGTTAGTTTTACAATAAGATCACTAGATGGCGCCATTGTGCACCGCTACAACGCACTGTGTTGCAAAAGAGTTTGTGCTCGCGCGGTCTACTGTTCGCAGATCTACTATGCTTCAACACTTCTTATCTGTCATTTCGTTAAAAAATGTTCCCATTTTATAACGAAATGACAGTAGAAGTGTCATTTTACTGCAGCTGTATAAAAGTCCGATCGTAGTATTCTGGGTGTCAGAAGTACCTAAAAACAAAGTTAAAGTTTATTATTATTTACATACGGGATTTAGATTTAATCTCGGTGAGAATAACCACTCGAATGTCCGGCTACTATAGTAGCCTCGCTAACTTTATAAAAAAACCTATTATGATTGATGAATCAATATAAAAAAAAAAAAAAAACTTTCTGACAGCAGACATTCAAGTTATTCATTCATTTTTTTTTTACATTTTAACAAGATTATAGACCTAGCATGTAATAACTAGATTGTTATTTACAAGCCTCTACAAATAGAAACCAAATCGAACAAGCGGTTGCACAGTTTTACTTAACTCAAGCATTAATTCTATACAATTATATTTACAATTATTTTTTTAATAGCCATTATATTGTGCCACTGCCCGGGAAAGGCCTCGCTCTCCCTACTAACTAATATTCTAAGATGAAATTGTTTGTAAGAGGTAATCTCAGGAAGTAATATTAGCAGCCTTACGGGTCGGTCCATCAGGTTAAGCTAAGCTTGCCCCGGTTGGTCCGTAGCAATCATCCACATGACCATATTTACATACCGAGACTCCTCCGTGCCTCGGAAAGCACGCTAAGCCGTTGGACCCGGCTGTCATTCGTGGATCTTTGACAGTCGTTACGGGTCGTCATAAGCCCGAAAGTCTGACAACCAGTCTTGCCAAGGGGTATTGTATTCGTACACAGTTACTGGGTTATGGAGGTCAGATAGGCAGTCACTCCTTGTGAAATACTGGTATTCAGCTGCATCTGGTTAGACTGGAAGGCGACCCCAGGAAGGAAGAACAAAAAATCTTTCACTGATAGCTAGGTAGCTATATTATTGCCAAATCGCCGAGTGCTATAGGATATAATTATCTAAATTTTTTATGGTAAAGTTGACTTCCAACGCTGATAAAGTCGCGAGCAGAAGCTACAGTATCCAATATATTTGAGAATTTCTATACAATCTATCGTCATTTTCAGCAATTTCCATTACTGGCTCGACTGGGTGTGTAGACATTGAACGTGAAAATACTATATAAACTTCAATTACAGTACTATCAGTTATTTAATTAAAATGCGATGTCAGGATCAAGTGGCTCAGAACGCGTAACGTTGACACTCGTCGTACAGTCAAACGCACATCTGAGTGCCAGTTTTTATTTTTTACATTAATCTAAACTTCAAATTCAAATTCAAATTCTTTATTGCGAACTAAGTGTATAACTTTGAAGATGTTAACAATAGTAGGTTCTTAGTGTTCACAAGTGAACCATAGTACCACGGAACCCTAATCCAAACATTGCAATGCAGCTAATTTCATCTTAATCGTTAAAACAACGGATTACAACATTTATTGTCCGGGGAGTCCGTTTCTACGCAGTAAAGTAGTAACCGGGGTGGATCTGCACTAAGTCCACCCACATTCAACTCAACCTAGCTGGGGGGTTTGAGTACGCACGTCGACATGACGCATTCGGATACAGGTCATCGAATATGCCTGTTATCTCAAACAATTAGATTTCACAGTAAATACTCAGAATGTTGCTAACAACTTAGTGAATCTAACTAGGGAGGAAGTAATGGCTGATTCAACAGATAGTTTTCAACATTTAATAAATAAAGAGAATGCATTACAAACCAGTTTAGATAATACTGTATGGACTCAGATCAGCTCTCACACATATTTAACCAGTTTCGTATCATCAATAGTAATATTAGCAATTATATTGTTTATAGCTTGTTATGGTCGACGTATAGTAAGTTGGCTAGCAAACATCGTGCACACACCAAAAGGAGGAGAGTCAGCAAAACCAACCGGTCACCCAGCCAGAGGACAAGGACAGGTTGCAGCAACCCAAAGGCCACCAAACAAACCACCCAGGCAGCTGCAGTCAGCAGTTTCCATGGAACCGACATACAGTCAACCAATACCGAAGGAAGAAAGAAGACCAAAACCAGATTCACGCCGTAACCAAACGGCTAATTTGAGCGAAATCGTTGAATTACAACAGATGTAAGTCATTCTTTGAGAGGGGCCAGAATGTTCACAAGTGAACCATAGTACCACGGAACCCTAATCCAAACATTGCAATGCAGCTAATTTCATCTTAATCGTTAAAACAACGGATTACAACATTTATTGTACAAAGTTCGGATCAGCATCAGCACTTTGTCTGGCCGAGTTACGAGAGATAGCTGCATCAACAACATCACACATGGATGACGGAAGGCACACACACTAAACAAGCATCTATGTGTATTTAGTTTATAATTAGTATATAAGATGTAAACTTTGTAAATAAAATTAGTCATCAAGCTGGAGTCGTGTTTGATTCCTCTCCGTCGAGTTACCCCTCACTGTGGCCAAGACACCTTTAGCCATCAGTACGATCGATCCTGTGAGTCTGTGGGATCGGCAGTGAGATATCCACCTCCTGTGTACATTGCACCTGGTACACTTACCTTGCCTTCCTACCCGCTCCGGTCTGTTGCCTTAGGTCGCTGGTAACAGGCTTCCTGCCCACACAACAGTACTAGTACGTTGTGTTATGGTTTGTATGTTAGGGCTAGGGCGTTAGGGCTGATAGGGTACTAGGGCTAGTCAGACAGGTAGGCATTGAATTGTAAGAGCTAGGTTGTAGGCGTTAGGGACTTAGGGGTAGGAACTTAGGTCGTTATTGCCTCTATCTAGCCACTCTGTGTGCATGGGGAGCGGCAGTTGTAGCACACTCAATAAACAACTAGCAGCTGTCTGTGTGCACACTTAGAACTTAGTTGCCTGTTAAGGCATTGCAATTTAAATTGTTATAAATATTTAAAAACATAGGTATACGTAGGTACTCAGTATTATAGTTATACAACTTACATTATATTATATTAATTATCATTATTCAATTTTTTTTTTTATTTTAACAGACTATTCTTACAATTTACATTACATTATTCAACAATCTTTTAATATTTAATAATTATTTTCTTCAAGGAATTCTTTTACAGAGTAATATGCCTTTTTAATCAGGAAGTCTTTTAGCTTCCTTTTAAAAATACCAATTGAATGTAGGTTCTTAATGTCTATGGGTAACTTATTATATATCTTTATGCCCATACAAAAAATGCTATTGCTATATACTGCAGTGTGGGATGTTTTATTGCGTAATGTATTTTTGAGTCTACTGCTTGTTAATGTGTCATAGCTACTACAATTTGTACAGAAACTGAAGAAGCGCCATCTGGTGACTTTATAGTCACCAGATGGCGCTTCTTCAGTTTTGGTAATGAGAAACACAATTATTCCATACAAATTGACATAAGTTAACGTTAACGTAAACGCGATCGAGTAAGTATAAATACTCGCCCTAAGGCCACAGTTGTAACAATGCACTGCGAAAATCACCCTTACTGCTACGACAAAGGCGCTGTCAATATCAAATTGTTACTACTGATGTGCGGTTTACTGAACTTACCTATACTTCTGTCATATATTTCTCAGTACATCCATTTCAAAATTGGTTATTCTGTCAGGTCTTTCACCATTTTGTTACATAAATGTTACAGCTTTTGAAATATCCATTGATGTCATTATGATCTTTTACGTAGACCAATAAACTGGACAAATGCACTTCACTATTTAATACCCGACTGCGGCGGAGGTCAAAAAGATGGTAATGTTCAAAAAAGTCTGTTTGAAAAAAAAATCCATGGAGGAGACATTTATACAGGCTGTAAGTGTAAACAGTGGCAATATTTTAAGGGGTCATTGTACTCATCATTATAAACAACTTTTACTATGGGACCAAAACTGAAATCACGAAAAAAAATCTGCTGTTCCCTACATTTTGACGAATTATGCGAACATAAATGTACTCAACAGCTGATTTTTTTCGCGATTTTAGGTTTGGTCCCATAGTAAAAGTTGTTCATAATGATGAGTACAATGACCCCTTAAAATTTTTCCATTGTTTACACTGACACCCTGTAAAGGAAGGACAATCATGTACCTTCCACACTAGGCGCTCGCTGTGTTGATACCACATTATCTTACGAGATTGCAAATTATACCTAGTATTCTCAAGTCTTAAAACTTAAGACTATTAGCATTTTTGTACACCTAACCTACTACTAGCTACTAGCTACTAGCTTTTGCCCGCAGCTACGCCCGCGTGGAGGTCTGAATTTATCCGACGGGAACGAACTACCGGGAAATAAGTTATAGTTTAAAAAACTAAAAAACACGCTTTAATACCATTAAACTGAACTAAAAAGTAAAAAAAAAAAAACTTTTCAATGTACTCGTAAGAATAAAGTGATTAACGAGAAAATAAATATCATTGTAAAAAGGCGTGGGGTGCTTTGTACGACATTCTTACATTAACTCTGTAATTCGAAAGTACCCCACGCTTTGTTTACAATGACATTTATTTTCTCGTTAATCACTTTATTCTTACATTGAAAAGTTTATTTTTTACTTTTTAGTTCAGTTTAATTGTATTAAAGCGTGTTTTTTAAACTATAATTTATTTTTCAATTTTTTAGAGATAAATCGTTAATCCTGTTGATACTGATCAGGATAATGGGACAAAATTTTTAAATTATTGTATTGTCATCAGGCCCTGTTATGCGTGCAAAATTTCGAATTAATCTGACCGTTTAACGTGAGTAAAAATTGAGCCAAAGATTCCGTTACATACAAACATAGGAAGCTAATAAAAGCGTGTTAATAAAAAGTATCCTATTTCCTTATCCAGGTCATGGTGTACCCATGTGCCAAACATCCAAATCCGTGTAGCCATTTTAACGTGAAAGCATAACAAACAAACAAACAAACTCACTTTCGCGTTTATAATATTATATTATTAATTAGGATAGAACCAAAAACACCCCAATCACACTATTCCTGACCACCAAACAATTAAAACAGATCCCCGACCAATTTCAACTTCTCCCTAATATTTTGTTACGCTTCCCGCGTTTCGGAATCAGCTACGTTTCTATTGCGTTATCAGTTTGTGTAGGTACTAATAATACCGACTATTAAAGTCCATCCGCTTAAATAGTGCAGCTCTTTGAAAATTATCGCGAGCCTCGTACCGCCGAACTTGCCGCCAACCGCACACATACACAAATAATTTACTGGCATCTCTTATCGTCGCATCAAAGCAAAAGATTCATTATAATTTGTTACATTATATATTTCTTTGACATTAAATTCCTGCACGCCGTGTGCTACACCGCCACTATTAAAGCGGATAGACTTTACTAACAAAATCTGCCTAGCCTTTTCCCAACTATGTTGGGGTCGGCTTCCAGTCTCACCGGATGCAGCTGAATATCATTATTTTACATGGAGCGACTGCCTATCTGATCTCCACAACCCATTAACTGGGTAATACAATACCCCTTGGTAAGACTGGTTGTCAGACTTTCGGGCTTCTGACGACCGGTAACGACTGTCAAAGATCCATGAATGACAGCCAGGAGCAACGGCTTAACGTGCTTTCCGGGGCATGGAAGAGTCTCGGTATGTAAAGATGGTCACCCATCTACGGACAGACCCCGTCAAACGTAGCTTAACCTGATGGATCGACCGTGCGGCTGTAATTACTTAGCCACGAGCAGGAGCTCGTGGCTAAGTAATTACAGCCGCAATTATAGTCCGTATTGTTAGTAAACTCTATAAAGGAGGACCTTTATAGAGTTTACTAACAATACGGACTATTAATAATTAATCATGGTCAATTAACAGCCAGTAACAAAGATAACTGCTTCCTCCAAATAGAACCGTACAGTAATGATAGATGCCATGTGGTTGAAGGTGTGAAAGATTAGCGGAATCTAGAAACTGTATATACCTAACTATCCACTGCACGTCTCGGTTCACGAGCAGTGACGTGGGACTTACGTCGCAGCATTGATGTATAAATTAGGAAGATAAGGTTCGCGCTCCTCGACGTGGACCGCTTAAATTGTGTTAACGCACACAATTGACCTTAGTCACAATCGAACTGAAACGCCAGTTCAGTGTAGCACATGTGTAGCATGTTAAAATTACCGTAATCGTCTAAATAAGCAGCAACAATGCCTTCATTTGTTTTCAAAATGTGCACAAATAGTTCAAAAACCAAAAACAAGTTCCACGGGATTACTTTTCACTCGTAAGTATAGCCAAAGATGTTAATTTGTTGAAAATTATAATAATAATTAATGTTTGCGTCGCCATGTTTGTGAGAGCGAGATAGACATGCAATGTCATACATAATCGTAAACATTTGGTGGCTAACGCGATTTCGCTTGCACGACAGCGCCGGCTCCTACCTCTGTCCTTGTCTATCGGTAACTGTAGGTTTGCGATTCCGATTACAGATGTGCTAGTTTCGGTGCATGTAGTCATGCACCAAGTCCATTTTAGTGATTGCAATATTAGCGCGTAACATATTTTCCTCTAAATCAGTTGGATTTCCTGCGGATTGGTCTGATTTCGGAAATTAGACAAATACGCAGGAAATCTAACTTAGAAAGATGTATTGATGATTTTTGCGGTTAAAATTATGTAAATACATATTTGTTATAGCCGCGTATCATATTTTTATCAACATACAACCTGACACTGACCTGCAAATTGCAAAAAACGTAAGAAAATTTGAATTTCGCGGGCTACGACTGCGCAATCACCTTAAATAAAAATATATGCTGCATGTAGGTACATGTCCATACTTAGAAGAAATGTTAAACTTAAGGTGATTGCGCAGTAGTAGCCCGCGAAATTCAAAATTTTCTTATGTTTTTTGCAATTTGCAGGTCAGTGTCGGGTTTTATCTTGAACAAAATTTGATGCACGCCTATAACAAATATGTATTTACATAATTTTAACGATAAAAATCAACATTAAATCTCTATAAGTTAGATTTCGTGCCGATTCGTCTGATTTCGGAAATCTAGATAGAACTTTATACCTAAATAAAAGCCTCCAAGCATAAAGGGCGTGCCCGCTTACATATAGATATAGCTGTAACTCGAAGTCACAAATCATAAAATAGGACCATCGAAGTAAAATAAATAAACAGTTAATTTCAAGTCTCAAGTAAATACTTCGAGGCAAGTATGTACCATCGGCGACCGTATCATTGTTTACTGTCCAAGGAGATGGTGATCAAACGTGAACCTATATTTGATTGTTGCAACTAACTTTATTTAGAACAAAATTTGATCTTACGTCATGATTGGTTCAGTGGCTAAGGGATCGACTGCAGCGAAACATGTTGCAAGTTCGATTTGCCAGACTAAACAATTATTGCTATAGTTTTTGGGACTACAGGACCTAAAGCGCGGTCACTCTCGTACAACATAGAAAAGAAAAAGAAGCGCGATGACCCAACGCTAGTAATTTTGTGTAATTATCTATTTACACAAAATGTGCTGATTGGACTAAAAAATTAAAACATTATTACGTTACTATGTTGCTTGTAGAATAATCTTACAAAAAATTTGAATGATTGCGTGTGTTTAGTAAGGTCTTTATTCGTTAAAATATTTTTTTAGATGTGTCTTCGTGATTTTTTTCTATCGTATAAAATTTGTTGTATTCAACACACTATCTAACTAGCATATATACTGAAGAATATCATATATTTTTGATTTTGTTTACTGCAATGGATCATAAAAACTTGCGTTTAGGTCCTTCCCCTTAATATTTGTAAAAAAAACTAATAATGCAGTTTCTCCTTGAGCGCAAAAAACATCGTAACTTTTATTTGACTTTTGAACCCTAAACTTAAAATAATATTAAGCTTAAATTCAAATATTAATACTCTTTATTATTCTAAAAGCTAAAGTAATAATGTCGTTAGTGTAGAACACTCATAGGAATTAGACAGAACGGAACAAAAACTTTGATAGATTGCAGTCATCATCGTTAAGCACTTTTATTTGTGGAGCACAAGGAATTTTATTCGAAACGGTATGGATATTAAATGTATTGGGACTGTGCTATGGAGAAAAATAGAATTCAAGCACAAGTTAATGTTCTCAATAAAAATGTAAATTTTTGCTTTAAATTTAAAGCTCACTATCTTATTTATTATTTACTTAATTTTACTTACACTTATAAGTTACATTTTTAAATACTAATATAAAAACATATAAAAATAGTGACCCACCGAACAGCACAGGGTACAGGGTTCAAGCTACCGGGCTCTACAGAGAGGAACCTCCTAACAATGTGATCTGTGTCCAGAAGTAACGCTTTCTGAATCAATTCAGCTGCCTAACGAGAGCCTCCTCAGGTGCTGGTCGAGGCATTCGGCTATTAAAAGAAGAAGAAGGCGAAGGGTAGGAAGGAAAAGAAGGAAGGAGAAGTTGGAGGCGCGCCATAACACCAATTTCAAGTCGTTCGTGGTGCGCGTTCCGACTCACCATTTGCTAACCTTCCTAAAGGATGAGTTTTGGCCGAAAGGTGTGCTGTATCGGCGTTTCCGCGGCCAGCTACGCGACACCTCGCAGCGTAACACGACGCCGTCACTTCGTGTGTTTTTAAGTTTGTTAAATGTGTTTATATGTATTAGTTTATAATTTTGTATCAATCATTTGTGTATTTTATCTATGGGCCCTAGTAGCCTGAAAATAAAGGAATTATTATTATTTATTTTTATTTATTAAGCCACTGGCTGTTACGACTTCCAGCAGAATGATCGCTCCACATCCCACATGTCGACAACCTCGCGAGTCAAGTCAAGATACTTGATTTGTTTATCTTTCTCGGCTTTTACGAGGTTCCCGTCATGCGGGACCATTATGTCAAAAAATTATTATCATAAGTTATTTAAGGCATCCACTGCTGGACATAGGGCTCCCCCAAGCAACGCCACTTCGACCGGTTCTGTGCTTCCTGCATCTAGATGATTCCTGCGGCCTTTATTATTATAAGCTTTTAAGTTTTTTGTATTAACCTGTGAATCGAATGTATTGTTGTCTGAATCTATTTCGATGAATGCAGTTATCAAAACTTTTACTTAGTCCGTCACATTTTGGAAAACGCAATGTCTTCCTTCTGAAGTTTATAATTCCCTGGTAAGATTTCAATAGCCATCCTTCTTCACAACTTTAAAGATAGATAGATACTCTTCATCAAAATTATAGAACCAACTCATCTCTTCTGAACTTCATAATTCCCTGGTAAGTTTTCAATTGCTTTAGATATCCCACTTCCACTTATGCTTTTAAACACCAACCAAAATTATTCGACCAACTTATTACCAGGTTCTACCGCTTAGACCATACCAAAACTCCAAATATATTTAGAACTTAGACTTAAACCGTGGTTGGACTTAGATAACGGTATCCAGACACCCCGCCACCGTTGGTGTCCGGATCCTTAGCTCCAAACGCATGGAAGTTATCTTAGTTCCAGACATCTGGACCGGATCCCTTGAAATGCATTCATTCAGGAAGTAATTGAAGATTAGTTTTGTCAGTGCAATAGAATTCTTGGAGTTGGAATTGTTAGTTTTCACTTAAACTTGATATCCTCGTGTTCTTTTTAAATAGCACATGGCAGTAACGTTTCTATTCTCTGTTCATTTGTAACTTTGTATTCATTGAATAGGAAAATAGCATGTGAATCCTGTGTTGTGAAGTAAGTGTGTAGTTTATATCCGCTATCGGCGGTGAACAACGTAAAAAGAGATACGTGATGTTCTATAATTTCTGCATTAGGTAGACTATCCCTTGGGAGTGGACTGTCTACAGCCGACAATGAAAGCAATGAGAGTAGACACACTCTAAAACAAAACAGTTTCATCAAAGTCATACAAATGTAAAACTAGAAAACCTGTTTCACAAGTCAAAACAATTCTTTCTATGAAAGACAAAACTGTTTTGTGTTAAGTGTACGCCAATACAAATCTCAAGAGAAAGAATGTTTGATTTTATGTATGTATGGATTTTATTGTGTTACAGCAGCATTCAATCATATACAACAGTCTTCCTCAATCATATCAGTGACGTCATCTTCGCTTAGATTTATCATTTGTATACTTACGACCCCTATCTTCCGTTGCGGATACGCATTACCTTATCGTTAATGAGCGCACGCTGTATGTGATGTTCCTACATACGTAGAATGGAAAGATAATCAAGCAAGTTTATGGTTTCACTTCTGATTTTGCTTTCGCTGGATTTGTAACTGTCAGGCGTTGATAGAATTCTTCAAAAAGAATATTATAGGTACATATTTCCTCATCTATTGACTCAATTTGTAGCCGCGACTCTTCCGAAAGACAAGAGACCTGACATTAGGAAACATTAATTTATGTAAACCTATATCATGTTTTAATTAATCTTCATTTTCATAGTTTTCGTAATTGGCGATTTGCCAGCAAAGAGTTGAGCTTATGAAAAGGGACAATTTTTATTTTTGGTGTAACGGTATTAACATTTGAGAGTTTTTAATGATCTTTCTTTCTTTCTTTAATTCCATACTAATTAAAGTTTTCAAGTTTTCGCGATTTTTAGGGTTCCGTATCTCAAAAGGAAAAAACGGAACCCTTATAGGATCACTCGTGTGCCTGTCTGTCCGTCTGTCTGTCTGTCTGTCTGTCTCTGTCTGTCTCTGTCTGTCTGTCTGTCCGTCTGTCACAGCCAATTTGCTCCGAATCTAATGGACCGATTAAGTTGAAATTTGGTACACATACGAGTATGAATTTCTACTACACCATGCGGCATGTCAAATGAAAAGGCTTACTATGAGGGTCTCAAATATATTTTTTTTTATAATTTTAAAACATTTGTTTTAAAAGTTATTTAAGAAAATAGACGAAAATTGACCATTCCCCCCCCCCCCCTTATCTCCGAAACTACTAAGCCTAAAATTTTGAAAAAAAATACAGAAAATAGATCCCGTAGATTATAGAAAAACCTATAAGAAGTCTGTGGTCTTAAATTAACATGGTAAATCTATCAACATTGTGAGTACAAGCTTACATTTACAGTTGGAATGTATGGGAGAACATGTTTTTCAACTACAATGTTAAGTTTGTTCTTAAGATAAATTCATCTCAACTACGGAACCCTTCATTATGCGTGGTCCGACACGCACGTGGCCGGGTTTTTTCTTTAGCGATTTCAGGTTTGGTCCCATAGTAAAAGTTGTTCACAATGATGAGTACATTGACCCCTTAAAATATTGCCACTGTTTACACTTACACCCTGCTACAAGGTAATTTCATTATTGTTGCTCAAACGGTTTGTTCTCTTCAAGGGCTCAAAACGAAATAGTCACAAAAATCCTACCAAATACAAGAAAACAGCATACCTGAATAAAAGCTACGACAATTGACTAATAACAAGGTGACAGAAACTAATGGAAAAGTAACATTCAGGACCGATAGTAATTATAGCAATAAGTCAACGTCGTCGTGAGATTAACGACCAGGAATTATGATTGATTATAATGAGGATTGAATCTCCCAGAAAAGAAACTATTTCATTTGCTGCTATGCCGTTTATGTTTTATGTACTTCTATACAGATGGGACACTCCGTAAAATCATTTAAATAAAAAAGTGACTCTTGCTACGACGCAAAAAAGTGCAATTCAGGTCGCACAACGCTTCATTACCTACTGATACCTATAAAATGCCTCCCTTTCTATCACGTAAGCCGACGTTCGCACGGAAGTAAAAATATCGCGGCGATTTTTTTTCGCGCAATGGATTTTCAACGTTCTGCTTAGCGCCGAGAGTTGAAAATATAACAGAGTTTTCGACCCGCTAGAATGCACTCTGTTGTTGTTAAGTTGGATTCTCAATGCTCGGCTCAACACCGAGAGTTGAAAATCCAGTGCGCGATAAAATCCCGCCGCGATATTTTTACGTCCGTGCGAACGTCGGCTTATACCTTCTGACTCGTTAGGGTTGTCTTCTTTTATGACGCGGCGCGTGAGTGAGTATCGAACTAACGTGCAAGCCGGCCGGTGCGCGGCAGCTCACACTGAATTGACCCAGTGAGATGAGCCCGCCGCGTAGCTTCATACGAGTTCATAAACTGCGGAGAGTCCCATTTGTACTTCTATCTATCTATCTCGCTGTAATTATGGGAATCCAAGAAAAGCTTGCCACAATATTTTGTCAAAGAGTTTTAAGAACGTGTGGTTTTCTTCATTAACGCAATTTTCTTCTTTTTTTTTTGGTACTGACTTGCTGGTGGTCAAAGGCCATGCCCATATTCTGTGGCTTCATGTTCTTCCAGCTACTTTTCCTGGGTGACTTAGAACAGCGCCGTCTCTAAGCTCATGCAGACCGCGCAAGGTGCGCGCAGTCTACATGAGTTTAGACGGCGCTGTCCATCTTCAGGCTTTTAAGTTGTGGTGACTCTTTCCTATAACAAGACTGTCAAATCATATAATAAGCCTGTAAAAGGATTTACAGGCTCATTATACGACATGTAATACGGGTTGGTATCCGCAACTCCACGACAGTGCGCATATTTTGCATACCTATGGCTCATTATAGGATATGCAAATATTGAATATCAATCTGCCTAGCCTTTTCCCAACTATATTTAATTAATTTCTTATTTATTTCAGGCAGCTGTGGCCCATACAAAATACAATATACAAATACAAAAAAAATACAAAACATAACAAAAATTATATACTAATACATATATAACTTATAAAATAAACTAAACTAATAAACTTTTCCCAACTATGTTGGGGTCGGCTTCCAGTCTAACCGGATGCAGCTGAATACCAGTATTTTACATGGAGCGACTGCCTATCTGACCTCCACAACCCAGCAACTGGGTAATATGATACCCCTTGGTAAGACTGGATGTCAGACTTTCGGGCTTCTGACGAACCGTAACGACTGTCAAAGATCCACGAATGACAGTGGGGACCAACGGGTTTGATGGATCGACCCGTGCGGCTGTTGTTACTTAATGTACAAGGTTAAATTTACCAATATACAGGTTAAAATTAAACACTACCAACGGCTGTTGACCCCATAATCAGCTGTAGGACAAAATATCTATTTTTTGTCGTTTTATCATCATTAGATGTGGATACCTATCACGTTTGCGGAGTTTCGCTGACTAATTTAATTTGACCCTGTATTGTTTTTGCAAGTTGCTTTACTTCCGAAATATTCCGGTATCATTTTACCTCTAAGGCTCCTGGGATCCTAAATGTAATTACTTTTAATTTTCCTTCCACATCCTATTATAATTGATTTGACAGGAAGCCATTTTGTACAACATTATGTCAATATCAATTTATGCAAATTCTTTTTAATAAGGAAGCTCCATTACAATACATATATTATACACAGGAGACCCATGCCTTCGATTAATTTAAAAGGAAAATGGCTACAATTATACCGTAAAGAGCGATAGGAATTTACTGGTATTAATTACCTACCTTTCAATTAAAACAATTCAATTAAACCAATTACAGGCAGTTTTGAATTGGTAAGGGGTCAGTCAGTCAGAAAGATGAAGCGAGTTGCCCATTCCAAAGCTTAGTAGATTCCTATTTAGAAGAATGGACAAGAAACAACCATTGTTAAAACAACCAATAAAAACATTTTTTTAGGGTTACGTACCAAAATGATAAAAAGGAACCCTTATGGTGCGACGCAGTCTGTCTTTCCGTCTGTCATAGCTGATTAGCTAAAGAACTACCAATGCTATCAACTTGAAATTTGGAACAGTTGTAAATGACGTTTACCCAACTATTTTGCAAATAAGAAAGAAAAAAAATTATGCAACAAGGACTGAAAAGGGGTCTTAAAAATTCGAAGTGGGGCTACTAGGGCATGTGGGGTATCATATGAAAGAACGCTGTTCGCACATTCTCAAACGTTTTTTTTTCTTTTTTTTTAGGCTGCATAGTTTTCAACTTTTTATGAAAAGTGTAAAAAAAAAACCGTTAAGGGGGGGGGGGGGGGGGGGGGTCAACTTACCTTCAACGTTTGCATAGAGAAAAATCAGAAATCCAGAAAATGGCGTAGAGTTACTACATTTTAAGAACGTTTACATTCTCTAATTCAAAGTTTATGTTGATACTGACAAAGTGCACTTTTAGTTGGCAAAATAAGATCAGATGCTACAGGAAGACGTAACTTTGGTTTGCATTAACTGCAAAAGTATTGTTAGGTTACAAAAAGGACAATGGGTTCTAATGTTACGTATGAGGAAATAGCTTTTGGTTGCATTCGTTATGTTTTTAATCGTTATCATATTTGTATCAATTAGTGGACAAGTATGCAATAGAATTTCAAGAAGTCTTTGCCACATAGGTAGTGGGAAAATAATGACCACTAAGGAGTTAGTAGAGCAGTGGTGGCCCAGTGGTAACGGCTCCGACTTACGAGTAACAACTCGTAAGTCGGTCAAAGGTTCAGACCCTGACAGGAGCTTTATTTTGTGTAAATTATTTCACACCACTGCTCTCAAAACCGCGAAGAAAAACATCGTGAGGAAACCTGACCTAGAACCAAAAATTCGAAGAAATATGACATCTACTAACCCGCACTGGGCTCGCGGGGTGGATTACGGCCCACTCTCTCTACCGAGAGAAGGCTTGTGTCCCATCAGTGGGAACATTATAAGCTGACTATGTTAAGGAGTGTCACAATAAAGCCCATCCCTGCCCCCCAGAAATATACTTCCAGAGCACAGTCAGGCTTGCTACCACGTAATATTTTGATCACGGCCTGAACTATCTTCATATACATACATACTTAACAACAACATCACGTCTGTACTCTTTGATGGGTAAGGCAGAGGCCCACATTTTGTTTTAAGTCCCATGTAATAGGGGGCGAACCCATTGCCATTCAACGATCACAAATCCAGACTCCGGGCTGACTAAGAAATTCCAGATCTAAAAACTCATTATCACTGTGCCCAACCCGGGAATCACGCCCAGGACCTCAGCTCAGCAGAAGCTCCTGCGACCACTAGACCAACAAAAAATGTTTCATTCATTTCGTGTCAATCCAAAAAAGGAGAATGCCAGTATAATACAGGCGGGATATCGACGCGCCGCCTATTACCATATACCATATGATTCTGGACCCCCCTTTTTTTTGTGGATGGGAAACATTCAAATGACTTCTCCCGCTCTGGGCAGAGCGGGAGGGTGTGGCAGACTTTTACTGACTAAAACCCACCCGTGTTCCTTCAGTTGCCTGTGCCAGGGCCACGGTATCTCTTTCGAACAACCCGCAACCCCGGCAGCATCAGCCCTATCGGACCCCGTCACTGCTGACATCTCTTTGAGGCGCGCGTGGAACACGACGCACCATCGACGCGGGCCTGGTCCTTACCAGACGGCGAGCTACCCATTGCTCGCTGTCCGCAAGCCCGCGCCTACGGTGGCCGGGAATCGGCTACTGATTCCCGCCGCCCAGGGCGTCTCCTGCCGCGACTAGGGGCGCGAGGGCGCGGCTGTTGCCTCTCCCTCACACGTTCCGCCTCCTCCTTCGCGAGCATTAGTGCTTCGCAGAAGGAGGTGACGGCCTCCCATGCACTCTCGCTCCGCACCATGGCCTGGACCAGGTTTGGACGCGAGAGATCGCCGCCGCCGATCGCCTCCGTGAGAACACGGCGGTGCTCAGCTCAAGCCGGGTGGACCTCCACTGTATGCTCCACCGTGTCCTCCGGGCGATCCACACAATGGTGACACGCGGGCGTTTCCTCCCATCTTATCCGAAACAGGAATCTCCCAAAACAACCGTGTCCGGTGAGGACCTGCGTCAGGCGGAAGGTGAGGACGCCGTGGCGCCTCTCCAACCACTCCTCAAAGCGGGGACTTATTGCCGCAATTGTGGCGTGCTCAGCGCTGGAAATTTCCGCCGGTTATTATAAAAAAAATATATATTTTCCATACATTTTAACCGCGTAGGCAGGTATAGCACTTTTGTAGGAAACAGCAGATTTTTTTTAATAGCAATGTGGTCCAGGTTCATGTACTGAATCCATGGTAATAAGTTGTGCGGCGATGTCCCTGCCGCTCTGCAGGTATACCTATTATCAATTCACTGAATAGTCCAGTATCAATAACTTCACAAACACCAAACAGTATCCCCTTTCGAGCAATAATAGACAAAGTTAACTATACACTATTATTTGGCGGTAGTCACTCAATTTGGTTAGGCGAACTATTTCATCAGTATCGGTTTCCTTAACTTTAGTTTACTTTGTAAGTTCGGGTCGCGGCGTTTGGGCTAAGTTCACAGTCTTCGGGATTTATTGACTGGATATACAGCTGTGTTTATTGGTACAATACGTGCACGCAAGATAAGACTTGACCGCGTCTCACGTGCTCTTTCTGCCGCCTCGATGTCGTCCGGTCACTTTCCATGCTTCAGACCTCATACTGTTAAAGATATCTAAAATTGTCTACTGCGCATGTCAAACCACGTGGTGTGTCAAGTCCTATCTATCGTGGCGCGTATTGTACGTGGTCTTCACAATAAGTTTACGTTTATTTCTTCATCGTCGTCGTTGTGGCTGAGTAATAACAGCCGCAGGATCGATCGATCAGTAACCTGATTGATCGATCCTGCAAGCGTAGCTTAACAGCTACGCTTGCCACGGTTGGTCCGTGGATGGGTGAGCATCTTTACATACCGAGTCCCGGCTGTCATTCTTGGATCTTTGTACGAGTCGTCAGAAGCCCGAAAGTCTGAAAACCAGTCTTACGAATGGGTATTGTGATACCCTATAGTAAGTAGGTTATGGAGGTCAGATAGGCAGTCGCTTCATGTAAAATACTGGTATTCAGCTGCATCCGGTTAGACTGGAAGCTGACCCCGACATAGTTGGGAAAAGGCTAGGCAGATTGATTTTCGTCTTTTACAATAACAAAAAATTATGTCACTTAGTGACATAGCATCAAGCATTGAATAAATTAAACTGGCTTTCTAAAGGTATAAAAATAAGCTGTAAGAATAAAAGTAAATTACACTACAAAGTAAAATATAAAAATAATGAATCTCATAAAAACAAGTACAAAAACTATTGTAATTTATTGAAAAAATGCATTTTAACGTCTCGGAAAAATAATAATACCAAATACATAAATAAAGCTCAAAATAAATGTAAGGCAGCGTGGAACGTAATAAAAAAGCATACCGACACAGATTTGAAACGCTCCTGTATTTCAAAAATTACTATGGACAACAGTGACTGTTTATGTCCTGATTCTATTGCAAATCATTTCAATAATTTTTTCATTGACACGGTTACCAATAATAGCCTTGATAATAAAGAAGATTCAAGATTTAAACAAATGGATCATATTGAATCAATCAGTAATTCAATATTTTTGTACCCACTAGATGGTAGTGACCTTAAAAAAATTGTGATGTCTCTAAATGATTCCAAAGCGAGTGGTTATGATAATATTCGCACTGACATCATAAAACTGTCAGTCAATATAATTCTAGAGCCACTTCTACATGTTGTTAACCTCTCTCTAGAACAAGGAATATTTCCCGATTTATTAAAGACATCAGTAGTGAAACCAATATATAAAAAAGGGGATAGCACTCAAATGGACAATTACAGACCCGTGACTTTGATACCTATATTTTCTAAAATTTTTGAAAAGGCATTTCATAACAGATTAGCAAACTTCATTGAAAAGCACAAGATTATTAAGGACGAACAACATGGGTTTCGTAAAAATAGAAGTACATCTTTGGCAGCCTTTCAACTAATAAAAGAAATAACAGACTGTATTGACAAGAAAATACCTGTTACAGTTTTATTCATGGATATGAGTAAAGCATTTGATCACGTCTCTCATGACCGATTATTAGAAAAGGTTTCCAGATATGGAATCAGAGGAACGGCATATAACTGGCTGAAATCTTATTTGTCCGGCAGAATGCAAACAGTGGAAGTAACGAATTATAATGACCAAAATAAAACGTTAGAATCATTCCAATCTTCGTTTATGTATAATAGATATGGCGTGCCACAGGGCAGTATTTTAGGGCCGCCAATGTTTTTGCTATACATAAATGATTTCCCAGAAGTTATAAATCACAAATGTGTACTGTTTGCCGACGATACTACAATTATAATCAAAGGGCAAGATAAAAGTTCGTACGAACAAGAAATAAACATTGCTCTTCAAAGAACTATCGAGTGGCTAGAGGCTAATAATTTAAAAGTTAATATTAATAAAACAAAATTTATGCAATTTCATACCTATCGATCAAAACCACAGGCCCTAAATATATCTTATAAAGGGGTCGCCCTGGCAGAAGCTGACTCTGTTAAGTTTCTTGGCATAAATTTAGATAAATTTTGCTCATGGAAAAATCATATAAATGACATTTGTATTAAAATAAATAATTTCATATACCCTTTGAGGCGTATTAGCTGCGAGGTATCCAGACATGCCGCAATAATGGCTTTCCATGGCTATGTAACCTCCACTCTAAGGTATGGTATTATCCTGTGGGGTCGTTGTGTGGAGATTGAGCAAGTATTCGTTATGCAAAAAAAGTGTCTAAGAGCTATATTTGGGTTGAAGCAAATAGAATCATGTCGTCCATTCTTTAGAAAATATAAAATACTAACTCTACCATGTATTTATATATTAGAATCCTGTATATTTGTTTTTAAACATAAGAGACTTTTCCTGCAAGCGACAAGCTATTATGCCCCACGATCTATGTATACTAATAAGTTATTTCAACCGAGGACGAATCTCACATGTACGGGTAATAACAGCTATATTATGTGCATAAAATTGTATAACAAAATACCAAATTCCATAAAAACTCTACCATTTGCTAGATTTAAAAATAATTTGACGAGGTTTTTAATTGAAAAATGCTTTTATAGTGTACATGAGTTTTTAGATTATAAATTATAAGTTTTGTAAATTGCATGGTCATTCTATATTATTATTGTTATTTTTTTTTATTGTGTGGCAAATCTCTTCCATTATTGACATGATTATTATTGACATTTATGACTATTAATTTGATTAATTTTACACTATTTTATTAATATTTATTTAATTCAATAATACAATTTTAATGGGATTATCTGTTTAATGACTGCATGTTTATGATCCATAATTAATTTAAATAAAATATTAATATGATTTTATATTTGCACGCCGAAATCAAAGGCAGGATAAGAGGACAATTTTATAAATATTACCAACCTTCTGTACCTTATTTATGCAAATAAATGATTTTCATTTTCATTTTCATTTTTCATTTTTCATAATTTCTAACCGGATGCAGCTGAATACCAGTATTTTACATGGAGCGACTGCCTATCTGACCTCCACATCCTACTTACTATAGGGTATCACGATACCCTATAGTAAGACTGGTTGTCAGACTTTCGGGTTTCTGACGACTCATAACGACTGTCAACTCTCGTTACATAGCGAGAGTTGATCGATTAGAACTAGTCGGTAAAAAACTGAATCCGGGCATGATAACTTATTGATGTAATTATGTTGTTAAGGTTAGTAATAATATAAAAAATAAAAACTAAGTTTAAAAACTAAAACCCGACTACTGAAAAATCACGCTCTAAAAAGTATGAAACAAATAAAATATATTCTCATCTGCAATTAGAAAAAGACAGACAAATTAAAAATCCGGAGTCACGCGTAATCAGTTCGATTTATGCTAACATATCCTCCGGACTCCGGATTTTTAAACTTATTTTTTATTTAAATTATTTTGGGGTTCTTTATAATTCCGTGTTAAAGTATTTGCATATAGTACGGAACAAAAAAGGGAAAACTGACAGAAAAACATCTGGTGGATGAAAAAAACCAAACCAGTGCGACTGAAGCCGCGCGACAACGCCAGTCGGTACGGTGCACAAGCACTTGGCTAGCCACAGCACACCGTAGTTTATTTAGTTTGAGATTGATTAGACACCCTAAGGGAACAATTAGATATACCATACTCTGTTCAATTGATTTAAGCTGATTTGCTGCAATCATAAGTTTAATAAAAATAATGGTGAAGAAATCCTTACCTACCACTGAGACGAATTAAAACAAAAAAAATTATTGGTGTAGCCAACTGATTTACCGCACAATTGCTTTGTATAATTATGCAAACTCGGCCTATTTAATAATCATTCATCTAATGCTCAAGAACGGAAAAAGAATGTTTAAATTACTCATTGTGTTGGTTTTCATGGTACTCGTGAGTGTAATCAAATGTCAGTACACTGATGACGAGGAGGTTATACGTCGCGCCTAGTTGAACTACAACTACTGACGCTTCGGTGAACCTCTACTCGAGCAATTAAGAGCCACGGCTATGAAGATAGGCTAATCAAAAGCAAGATAAATAAGATGTGGAATATATTGTATGTAAGAAACTTTATTCGTAAAATATACTCCTTGTAATGTGTATTTTTTACTCAGACCTCATAACCCAAAAATATTTTCCAGCAAAAACATATGTAAAAATTTACTTTAAAAAAAGTAAAAACCGACTTCAAAACCAAAAACTAACAAAATAACTTTCATAACACACTTAACAGCTTCTGAAGTCGGTGTCATGTTAAAGTGCATTGAAGAATTGAAGACACCGACTTCAGAAACAATTACATAAGTAAGCCCAAGTTGAACGAAAAGAAGAATCGTCAAAATCCGCTTAGAAATGCCGGAGATACAGTGCATTTATGCATGTATCTTCGTACATAAGAATAATTACATAATGTATTATATACTAAAACCTTCCTGAAAATGTGTAGATCACGATAGTGAAAGAATCATCAAAATAAGTTCATTCGTTTTTGAGGAAATCGCGGACACACAAAACACATACATACATATATACATACATACATTCATACATACGGGTCGAATACAGAACCTCCTTTTTTGAAGTCGGTAAAAAAGTCAGTGTCTTTGGGACTGTACTTTCGTTTTTTGCCACCGTCTTCCGAAATTAAAGTAGGTCATTTTATTACTTTGTAGTGTTTTTAGAGTCAGTTGTTTTTTTTTTGTAAAAAAGTTTTTTACTATTTGATTTTCAGCTATGCCTACCATATATCAATTCTAGTATACCACTACTTGCTATGTAAACAACAGTCACACAAAGTTTTATAACAACATCAACATACAAAAAGTGGATTCATCAAAAAACACACGAGCAAAATAAATTAAATGTATCTGGGACCACGGCGCAAGTATCTTCTATCAAATGAAAAAAATATTGACAAAATCGGTCCACAATTTATGAAAATATCGATGAAAATACATACAGACGAACATAGAACCTCCTCCTTTTTTGAAGTTGGTTAAAAATATTGAAATAAATGAATGCGCAGTGGTTGCGTCTTTGCCAATTTGCAGATTGCCCCGGATCGGTCTGATTTCGGAAATTAGACCAATCCGGGGAAAATCTGGAAAATGACAACAAACAAACCAAAAGCCGATTCCACAGTAGAAACGATCTACTTTTACGCTTTACTCTTTATTACAACGTAGTTGGCCAACTGGGGTTCGATATTGCCATGAGATCTTTATTATAAATAAAAAGAGTACTCCTGACTGACTGTCTGACTGATTCATCAACGTCCAACCCAAACCCTTGAACCTAGAAAGCTGAAATTTTGCCCATTTTATTGTAGACAAGGAATAAGGAAGGATTTCCCAGTAGTACGTTCCCGTGCGATATTTTCAAACATCCACGCGGGCAAAAGCTAATTTAATACAAATTAAATAATTATAGTTTATACTACTATGTAGCTAGCATTAACAAAATATAGATTCAAAGCGATAATAGTGCAAAGCTAATTACCAAAAAAAAAAAAACAGTGACGTCAGAAAACTAGCCAGGATGAAAAAAAAAAACACAAAAAAGCACCCTTCATCCTTTATGAAGAAAAAAATACTAAAGAATTCTTTTAACACCATTCGAGAACATTGTAGGTACGCACGACATGTTCGCCTCAAGGGAAATTAATAGATGTATCAGGGACTCCCAACATGCGTTAAAGCCAATAAAAAATTCTTCCTCGTCTTGACTATGAAAAATGAATGGGGATACAGCGGATTTGTTTTGACAAGCCCTGGATGATTTACTTACAAGGTTTTAAAAGTATTATAAATGGGTGATTTATGCGTCTCGTTTGAGTTTATAAAACCAGATAATTTAGATTTTTAGGCCTCTTTCGAGAAGTGAAATAGAGAATAGTAATTAATACGTCTAGGTTTCGCTTATAATTTTCAAACCTTTAACAATAAGAAGTTTCAAATGTTAACATCTAACTTCTCAAACGTCAGACGTACACCAAGTGTACATAAGGAGAAAACTTTATATAATATGTATACCTATATAAACGTATATCATAAATATTTAAACGTAAAATACCATCATTTAATGGCGACCGCGGGCTTACAGTAGTTGTGAAGTTATGAAGTTTGGTTGACATTCGAGCACACATTGACATGAACCTATGGGGTTCTGTACATAAAACTTTTTTACAAAAAAATACAACCGACTTCCGAAAACAACTACAAAGTGAAAAATAACTTTAATTTCGGAAGTCGGTGTCTAGTTAAATGTATTTTAGTTTTTTGCCACCGACTTCCGAAATTATTGTTTTTGGAAGTCGGTTGTATTTTTTTGTAAAAAAGTTTTTATTTTTCACTTTTTAGTTGTGGAACCTACCCCACACAAATTCTAATACCACTACCTGCAAAACATATAAAAGTGGGGAAAAAATACGTATTATTGAAGCTAACTCAAAAACTACCCAAGCAAAGTTAATCAATTTTATATGGGACCAACTGTGATGTATACCCTCTCGAATAAAACAAAAAAAATCCAAGTCGGTTCAGCCATCTTCGAGTAATCGGGGAACATACATAAAAACAAAAAAAAAATAAAAAAAAACTTCCGACGAATTGATAACCTCCTCCTTTTTGAAGTCGGTTAAAAATGGCGTTTGACGGATTTCATCAGCGTAATAAAAAAAGAAAGGAAGAAAATACGTTTATTAATACCACAGTTTATACATCATACAGTTGTCCGACGAAGCTCGAGTTCCATACAGAGTTCGACGAACTTCGTATGCGGCTCGGGCTCTTGTCGGACGACTGTATGATGTATAGGCTGTGGTAATACTATAAGCTCAGAAATGTTAATTGCAGAACATAAGCCTCGAAGTAACCGATAGCATTAGCTTTCAAAGAGGATATTATAGCTACATTCACGTCAATTTCAAGACTAAACTTGTCAGTCTATTGTTACTTTCAGGGGCCGTACGGTTGAGAAAAAGGATGGTGCTATAGGTCGTTTATCCGTCTCTCTCTTTCTCTCACTGGAATCATGAAGGATCCATGATCTTTTTTCATTTCATAGTACGGCTCGAGATACAAGGAGTTTTGGCGCGTCCCCGAAATCGAAAAAAAAAACACCATCTTATTTTCAGGGTTCCTTACCCGAAGGGTGCCAAACGGAACCCTATTACTAAGCCTCCATTGTCCGTCCGTCCGTCCGTCTTACGTAACTTTGGTACATACCTGACACCTGAAAATTGTTCGTCGGCCCAAGCTAGCAGGTATGCGTACGTTCAAAGTACAAACTAACACTACTCTATCTCATACATTTTGTTAATCAGAAAATAAGTAAGGTCTAGCGGCTCTGGGATCTTGGACTTAAGGTATGTCAGCTAAGTCTGCTTAAACGTATCTGTGAATTCATGTCTTGACATCTTTGTAATAATCATTAAATAGTAGGTATGCACCAGAAGCCATTTTCTGCCATGTACACATACACAATGGGCCATCGTCCTAAGATAGCAAGTAAAATTCTATTCAGGAAGTACAATCTCGAGACACTTCGCTGGCTTCCTTCATTCACTCTATTTTCTTTTCAAAACACTGCAAGCTGAGAACATCTTTGGTATCTTACTTTGCACAGTCTATGTACCTACTTATTTTTTTCAGAATTATATATTTCTATTTGTTTTAAAAGTAGAAGGAATTAATCTATAATGAGGAGACGCCAACAAGTCTATAATTAAAACACAGGCAATACTAATGAATAAGATTACTTAGGAACTGTCAAATAAATCCTAGCATCAAAATTAAAAAAACGGCCAAGTGCGAGTCCGACTCGCACACGAAGGGTTCCGTATCATATACGTTTAACAATCGCAAAGATAACTTTGTGTTTCATATGATACTGTGAATTACAATGTAATTTTTTGTAGTTACAGAAAATCGCCCATATTTATACACAATACCTTATGAACCGGGTTTTTAGTATTTGTTGATTAAATACAGTTTATGGTACATGATATACAGAAGTTTCAAATTCCTAACTTGTTTAATTGTTGCGATAGAGCTCGTTAAAAATGTTCTAAAATTGACAACTTTTATGTAACTTGATCAGTTCCATTGAAACATCCTATACTATTAAATGAGCAATATTTATATGTACTTAATTATTCTTTAATGATATATTTGTAATCACGTTATCGAAAACGGCTCTAACAATTTCGATAGAAGTAGTAATATAGAGGTTTACGGAGGTGAAAGATCGATCTGGCTAGTTCTCATTTTTTGGAAAATTCGTTCTCTATTTTCACCCGAGCAGAGTTCGGTCGCTTACTATGAAACTAATTGACACAGGATATGCAACACAGCAATTTCTATATACACGAACCGAAACATACAAAAACTGTTTGTCCTAACTTTTGCTGAAGCATTGATACTTTGCGTATTGTACAACAACAGTTGGAAAACCATATGTTCAGGCAATCAATTATCAACTTAAACAGTCAAGTTATAGAGTTCTAAATTGCTTATATACAATGATTTATGATACCATCAGAGGGGAAGCTATCGAGGGCCTTATACTATAAAGGCTTGTGGGAAACTTTACAGAATCACGTGACAAAATAAGGTAAAACAGGGTGTGGAATATTTCAAATGTTTTTGATATTTTTAGCATACTTCGTGGTGTATTTGCCGTGTTTGTGTATATTTTATTGTTGCATAACACAAATAAAGCAAATTGACGTAGGATGTCATTTTGCTTAGTAATTATTTCCCTGGCTGTACACTAAGCTATTTTCTAGGTTTATTTATTTATCATAAAACGCTACATTTACACCTCTGAAAATTAATAAATTGCTATGAAAATGTTTTAATTAACGTACAACACAAAATTTTAATATTAATTCGGCATCAATAATCTGAAATTCATTGTCGATCAGTTTTTCAGAGTCAAATGAACCAAAAGTTATTTTAAAGTATTTTAATTAATTCCAGTGTAATCATTACCTACACATTAACGTGTATTGAATTTTATTCCGATACCCAAGACCACAAAGCCGTCACCATTTTAAAGGTTTATTAATTAATAGAAACTCCCCTATCATAGCACGAATAATTTTTAATAGGTAGTAGGTATTTGGTTTTTGCCGCATTATTAAAATACTAGCTGCACTCTGCGCTGTGCTGCTGTGAGGGAGAGGCAACAGCCGCGCCCTCGCGCCCCTAGCTGCCGCAGGAGACGCCCTGCGCGGCGGGAATCTATCGCCGATTCCCGGCCACCGTAGGCGCGGGTTTGCGGACGACGAGTAATGGGCAGCTCGCCGTCCGGTAAGGACCAGGCCCGGGTCGACGGCGCGTTGTGTTCCACGCGCGCCTCACAGAGATGTCAGCAGTGGCGGGGTCCAATAGGGCCGATGCCGTCGGGGTCGCGGGTAGTTCGAAAGAGATACCGTGGCCCTGGCACGGTATCTCAACTGAAGGAACACGGGTGGGTTTTAGTCAGTAAAAGTCTGACACGCCCGGAGAAGTCATTTGATGATTTCCCATCCACAAAAAAAAAACCCTGCGGTTCCACCCGCGTAGACCGGGATAAAAAGTAGCCTATGTACTATCTACGTACCAAATTTCATCTAAATCAGTCCAGCCGTTTGAGCGTGAAGACGTAAGAAACACAAACACACACACACTCACAAAATTTCTCCTTTATAATATTAGTGTGATTTACGGTGGTATATTGGTCGATTGATAATTGAATGGTAGGCATGAATGCTTGTTGGAAAAAAAATTTTTTTTTGGGTAGTCAAAAATTATTACCATTTGACAGTATAGCGGGATTAAGGGACCTTAACTACACTTATTCAGCTCAATTTAGCTTTTTAGCAAAAAAACAGTTTTATATGGAACGAGGCGGAAAACTGAACGGATGTGTACGCATTCCCATACAAAACTATTTTTTTTTTTCTATTGACAAAAAGCTGAATTGAGCTGAATAAGTGTAGTACTTTAGGCACCTCCAAATGCATGCTATTTAATTAGCTATTCGGCTACTCTGATGAAAGTTAAAAGTAATTTATTCAAATTAGGCTGAGCATCGTTGCTCTAACAGTCTGAAGCCAAATCAAAGCAAATAGAAAAAACCGGCCAAGTGCGTGCCGGAACACGCTAGAATTCCTTAGTTAAAAAGAATTTATCTTTTATTGCAAACTTTTCATATTTCTTTTTAATAACACAGATGCTTGGACGTTGTTTTATTAGATTAGGGACGGTCAGCAACAGAAGTCGGTTAACACGGCTACATTTTGACATGATTCGATAAACTGTTTTTTTTTTTTCGTTTATCTGTTAAGAGTTTTTACTTCTCTTCCGATTTGGACTAAATATTTCGCTTAATATTAGGTCTTTACCTATGAAATTGCCGTTCTGCAGTACTGGCCATTTCAAATCAAAATAATTTTTGTTTGGCTAAGAACTCTAATTTCAAATTAATTTTCTTTTAAAAACATGGATTTTTTTTTCCAAAAGTAGTCATTTGTTTATTGATTAGTGTTACATTTTCATCGCATTTCAATCTTTTTCGTCATCATGGATACGTTAAAAATTCGAGTAATTATGGAATATGACTACCATCGTGGCAGCAACGCGGCACAAGCGGCACGCAACATCAACGACGTTTACGGAGCTAACACTACAAACCAACGCACCACTTGTTATTGGTTTGCTCGCTTTCGTTCTGGAAATTTCGACCTTAAAAATGAACCTCGCGGTCGTCCGAAGACTTTGGTCGACAATGACGAATTAAAGGCGATTGTGGAAGCTGATGATACACAATCTACGGCCGAATTAGCAGCAGCTTTCGACGTTAGCGTCAAAACAATATTGGTCCATTTGCGTCAAATTGGCAAGGTAAAAAAGCTTGACAAATGGGTGCCCCACGAACTCAATGATCGCCAGCGCGAAGTACGCGTCGAGACGTGCCTTGCACTGCTCAACAGACACACAAATGAAGGAATTTTGAACCGCATTGTTACCTGCGATGAAAAATGGATTCTGTTTGATAACCGCAAGCGCTCAGCAAGTTGGTTGGATCCTGGTTCAGCACCTAAACAATGCCCTAAACGAAAACTTACCCCTAGAAAAGTTATGGTCACTGTTTGGTGGTCTAGCGCCGGTGTGATTCATCACAGCTTCTTACCAAACGGGGTGAGCATTAGGTACTTCAGATGTGTACTGTAAAGAATTGAACACAATGATGGAGAAGCTGGCACATCTCCAACCAGCATTGGTCAATCGCTCGTCTCCGCTGCTCCTGCACGACAACGCGCGACCTCATACTGCACAGCAGACGGTCTCCAAGTTGCAAGAACTGGGGTAGGAAGCTCTCCGTCATCCGCCCTACTCACCAGAACTTGCGCCTACAGACTACTACTTTTTCCAGAATTTGGATAACTTCTTGGCGGGAAAAAAATTCAATACCCGAGAGGCAGTACAAAATGCCTTTGAAGAATTTGTTGCCTTCCGTCTAGCTGATTTCTTTAAGAAGGGCATCAATAAACTGCCACTGCGTTGGCAAAGATGCATTGATTGCATGGGTGATTACTTCGATTAATACAAATAAAAAATGCATGACAAAAATTCGTTTAAATTTTTTCATACAAAACGGCAATTTCATAGGTAAAGACCTATTAATTAAGATTATAAAACTGTAAGTGTTAATCGAGTTTTGTTGCTGACTGTACACATCAGTCAAACCGCAAAAAAAATAACATAAGTACCAATCTTTAACTGAAGCAATTAACTGTCAAAAATAGGGTTATATAAAAAAAAAAAAATAATAACAGAACTTAAAAATAAACAAACCTACTTCGTCTAAGATTATGTAAAGCTCAAAATGCTTAAAATGGTGTCAACTAAAGCTTCCAAACAGCCTGCATAACGTTAGTTCTGAAAATAATATTCTATTATTTTTTCTTATACATTAAAATATTTATATACTAGATAAAATTTAAAAAACAACTAACAATTTACATTAGTTACTAAATTAATTAACTAACTAAGTAACTAACTATACAAAGAAATACAAAGTCAAAAGGACGCTTAAGCGTCGATATACTCGTCCGCATCGCTGTTATCAGGAAACGTGCCCAGAAGATAGTATTGCCACGTTGAATGGCAATGCTAATTCTTTGACCACAAACCGAGCCAGCCAAGTGACGACTAGTCGGCGAGAAATTTCCATTAAAAGGAAACGCGCACTCGGGTCTCATAACGACACACGCACACACACACGCTTAGTCGACACATACAATACGCATTTTGGTGCAATAGACATATTATTCCTAAGCAGATATAAATTTAAAACTGATATTGTTAAGATTCTCAAGGATCGGCTGTAGGCTCCATAAGCACACAATCATTATTAATAGGCTAGGGACCTGTATTGTATACTCGTATCACGCATGAATTTATTTGTTTGTTACATCTTTTAGAACTTCTTTTTCACTAAGGTAGCCCTGCTACAGTTCACGTTTGCTAATAGCTTGTTTTTATTATATAATGTAGTAATCTGTGGAAAATGTTGTGGGTAGTATATTTGTTAAGTTCTAATTTTAAGACAACACTGTTTATGATTAGTATACTACTGTTTGTTTTCCCAAATGAAATAAATAAATAAATAACCTAAAGCATTTAAACCACAAACGGTACGGTTATTATTAAGGCAATAGCGCGCCAGGGTAGCCCACGAAATTCAAAATTTCTTACGTTTTTTTTGCAATTTGCAAGTCGGTATTAGGTTATATGTTGTTCTAAATATGATTCGCCGCCGTATCAAATATTTATTTATTATAATTATAAAAATCATCAATACAACTCTCTAAGTTCATAATTATTACCCTATTGAATGACTATTTCATGAAATCATGAGATTTCAGGCCAATTCTAACGATGTTATATTTATAATTCTGTAAAGTCATTTTAGTTGCGGCCGCGAATATATTATTATATTCAATATACAACCTGACACTGACCTGCAAATTGCAAAAAACGTAAGAAAATTTTAATTTCGCGGGATACCTTAGCGCATCCACCTTAAATCAAATAACTTAAGCCGACGACCCACATACTCCATAAACATAATTATGCACATTTAAGTACATACAAAAATTTATGTACACTGACAATCCCAAAGTAATGGACTCTCTAAAAGCACTCTTACACTCTTTATGCACTTACCGCGCGTATAATTCGGCAACATACCGATACTAAGTTAATGTATGTACTGCGTAAACGGAAAATGTCTCATTAACACACCTCAGTATGGTTTAATTATCAACCCCTTTGTTTGGCAAACAAAAGCCTCGAAATAAGTGTGGGGACCGAAATGTTTGAGGCGATTGCGTCGTGTGTGACGGCAATTTGAGTCTGTGTGCAGTATCCTTAAGACGCAGATAACCGCCAATATCCTTGAGTAGTTAGCTTTCGTGTTCTATGCTGAGCTCACGCAACGCGTCACACGTCCACCCAGTAATAGGACTCGCCCTGCATTACTAATTTATTATACACAAAACTCTAAGTCAACAGTTATATACTAATTTATAAACCCAAAACCCCCAGGTTTTGGGCTAGTTGCGAACCCCGTAGGTTCACAACTACGTAGGATGATTTTTTTACGTTTATATATATAATATATAAGCTTATATACCTATTATGTACAGGGTTTTTCCTTATGCACACATGGGGTGCAGAAAGCCTTTGAGGGGTTAAGTTATTCGTGGTGCGAGTTCCAACCCACCATCTGCAAACCTGCTTGAAAGAGGACTTTTGGCAGACAGGAGTCGTATTTCGACGTTTTTGAGGATGGTTACGCGACTCCGTGCAGCGAAACACGATGCTGACAACATTACGTGTATAGTTACAGTTATATAGTAATATGTATTAGTTTACATTTGTTGTTTATATTATTTTATGTATTTTTGATAGGGGCTTTCAGTAGCCTGAAAATAAAATTATTGATTGATTGAAAACAAAAGGTATCAAACACGTATATTTAAAGATAAATAATTACAATATTTTTAAAATAGTAAAGGTTTCTTCGTTTGATAGTTTTTTTTAGATCATAGTAAGCAGTGCCATTACCATTAGGTTTCTTATCCTAAAAACATTGTTACGAGTATATTGGATGCTATGCGTGGATGTGGACTTTAATCAATGGCCTGTTTATTAACCGACTTCAAAAAGGAGGAGGTTCTCAATTCGTTACTCGAAGATGGCTGGACCGATTTGGATTTTTTTTGTTTCATTCGAGAGAGTATACATCACAGTTGGTCCCATATAAAATTGATTAACTTTGCTTTGGTAGTTTTTGAGTTAGCTTCAATAATACGTATTTTTTCCCCACTTTTATATGGATGATGTTCTAGTTTGTTTTGCAGATAGTGGTATTAGAATTTGTGTGGGGTAGGTAAACAACTAAAAAGTGAAAAATAAAAAGTTTTTTACAAAAAAATACAACCGACTTCCAAAAACAATACTACAAAGTGAAAAATAACTTTAATTTCGGAAGTCGGTGGCAAAAAACGAAAATACATTTAACTAGACACCGACTTCCGAAATTAAAGTTATTTTTCCCTTTGTAGTGTTGTTTTTGGAAGTCGGTTGTATTTTTTTGTAAAAAAATTTTTTAATAAACTGTTCCGAGTGTTAATTTCGCATCAATTAGACTGAAATGTGACGGAGTTGTTGTAATTGTTTGAGAATATGAGCTTAAGGGCTGCATTGTTACTCACATTGTTCATTGCATGCATAAATTTACGCCTTCTTCTTCTTCTTCTTTACATACTCCTTTGTTTACTTTCAATCATTTGCACACGTAGCATGACCACCATATAAACGGGTTTTTTCGTCAGAAGAATAGACAATATGACAGATTGTAGAAATATTTCAGAATCAGAATCAGAACTTTATTTGCTATGAATGTAGGTGTAGGTACAAGATGTTGTACATAAATTAAAGAGATCGGCTACAATCTACCTTGCGGCGTGCAAAGTATTACTTACTTATTTCAAAATATTAATACATAAAAACAAAAGAACGTCAACAAAACAAAACAGAAACAATACTGAAGTCAATGTCTTACAGGGTCAAATTTGCAATTAATTATAATAATCATAATCCAGATAAATTCATATCATTTAGAAAGTCACGAAGTTAGAAAAAAGTTACGTAGAAAAAGTTGAAGTAAGTTAGTAGTTAAAGAAGAAGTAGAAGTAAAGTGAAAGATTAAAAAGAAGGAAGAGAGAGAGACAGGAGGGAGAGGGGGAAATTTAGTAGTATTTCTAAGCATTCTACTCGTCTCAGCATGGCAATGTGACATTTTGTCTATTCTTCCGTCGACAAAACGTCATCATGCTATGCGTGCTGGTCATACATGCACGCCGGTTGCAAGTATGACGTACCTGACCTTTCTAAAGAACATCACCACTAAGGTCACTAATCATGTCTAGCAGTGAAATACGACGGCAATATAAAAATGTTTTACAAGTAAAAAAAACCGGCCAAGTGCGTGTCGAACCACGCACAGTGAAGGGTTCCGTAGTTGCGATGAATTTATCCCAAGATCAAACTTAACATTGTAGTTGAAAAACATGTTCTCCCATATATTCCAACTGTAAATGTAAGTTTGTACTCACAATATTGAGAGATTTACCATGTTATTTTAAAACCACAGACTTCTTATAGGTTTTTCTGTAATTTGCAGGTAAAGAACTATTTTGAATGGTCACTTTTCGTCTATTTTCTTAAAGAACTTTAAAACAATTTATTTTAAAATTATAAAAGATATACATTTAAGTCCTTAGCCCTTTCATTTGATATATCACACAGTATAGTGTGTAAAACTTTTTTTTTTTAATTTCTCATTTGCCCTCCAACAGTGACCCCCATATTCAAAATTTATTTATTTATTTCACCCGTCCGTGTTCATATAGAAGTTCATAATGTATACCAAATTTCAACTTAATCGGTCTGTTTGATTCGGAGCAAATTGGCTGTGACAGACGGACGGACAGACACACAGACAGACAAACGAGTGATCCTATAAGGGTTCAGTTTTTTCCTTTTGAGGTACGGAACCCTAAAAACATTCCATACCTATTTATGTATTTTTTTAAAGAAGAATAAATAATGAACATTTTCACCGTGTCCGCATAGTAGTTGCTAAGATCCCTCTTACCAAAGACTTAAACCAAGAAACAAACACGCAATCTCAACCCTGGAAAATCCTTTCCTAAAAACGCCTACATCACTTAGTATCATGACTTACATACCCCGAATTACTCCCAAGAGAAGTACCACCATTCCACGATATTTTCCTAAGTCGTAAACCAACAGATAAATGTATATATCGGAACATAGAAACCGATTCAAATCCCAAAGGACGGGAGGGTTTACAAAATGTTGGCCACCGCTTTGAGTGATTTTGTTCGCAATGAAACGAATACGTTTGCTTCCATTTTAATTTGACTTTTATTTGGACTGTTCCGAGTTAATATTTGGTGTTTCGAATGATCTTTTATTGGAGATTTTACCGATGTTGTTATTGAAGATTATCCGGGATTTGTGCGAGTATAAAAATTGATGCGAGAACAGAATTTTTGGCATTTCGTGGAAGAAAGGCAGATACGTAATAATAAAGAGCTTTCTATCACTAATTAATTCATGTACCTAATCCAAAATGTATAATATAAATTGTAATATAAACATAAGACTTAATATTAGGTCTTTACCTATGAAATTGCCGTTCTGCAGTACTGGCCATTTCAAATCAAAATAATTTTTGTTTGGCTAAGAATTCTAATTTCAAATTAATTTTATTTAAAAAACATGGATTTTTTTTTCCAAAAGTAGTCATTTGTTTATTGATTAGTGTTACATTATCATCGCATTTCAATCTTTTTCGTCATCATGGATACGTTAAAAATTCCAGTAATTATGGAATATGAGTACCGTCGTGGCAGCAACGCGGCACAAGCGGCACGCAACATCAACGACGTTTACGGAGCTAACACTACAAACCAACGCACCACTTGTTATTGGTTTGCTCGCTTCCGTTCTGGAAATTTCGACCTGAAAAATGAACCTCGCGGTCGTCCGAAGAGTTTGGTCGACCTTGACGAATTAAAGGCGATTGTGGAAGCTGATGATACACAATCTACGGCTGAATTAGCAGCAGCTTTCGACGTTAGCGTCAAAACAATATTGGTCCATTTGCGTCAAATTGGCAAGGTAAAAAAGCTTGACAAATGGGTGCCCCACGAACTCAATGATCGCCAGCGCGAAGTACGCGTCGAGACGTGCCTTGCACTGCTCAACAGACACACAAATGAAGGAATTTTGAACCGCATTGTTACCTGCGATGAAAAATGGATTCTGTTTAATAACCGCAAGCGCTCAGCAAGTTGGTTGGATCCTGGTTCAGCACCTAAATAATGCCCTAAACGAAAACTTACCCCTAGAAAAGTGATGGTTACTGTTTGGTGGTCTAGCGCCGGTGTGATTCATCACAGCTTCTTACCAAACGGGGTGAGCATTACTTCAGATGTGTACTGTGAAGAACTGAACACAATGATGGAGAAGCTGGCACATCTCCAACCAGCATTGGTCAATCGCTCATCTCCGCTGCTCCTGCACGACAACGCGCGACCTCATACTGCACAGCAGACGGTCTCCAAGTTGCAAGAACTGGGGTTGGAAGCTCTCCGTCATCCGCCCTACTCACCAGACCTTGCGCCTACAGACTACTACTTTTTCCAGAATTTGGATAACTTCTTGGCGGGAAAAAAAATAAATACCCGAGAAGCAGTACAAAATGCCTTTGAAGAATTTGTTGCCTCCCGTCCAGCTGATTTCTTTAAGAAGGGCATCAATAAACTGCCACTGCGTTGGCAAAGATGCATTGATTGCATGGGTGATTACTTCGATTAATACAAATAAAAAATGCATGACAAAAATTCGTTTAAATTTTTTCATACAAAACGGCAATTTCATAGGTAAAGACCTATTATTTCACTCACGCACTTTGGTTTTAATGTTCTTTGAACGCTCTCGAAATTGGCTTACTGACCTCTAGCCTGAAGTCAAAATCCGCAATGTTAGCAGTCTAGTAAACCAGACAAGAGCGAGTAGGACTCGCGCACCGAGGGTTCCGTTCCAACTTCTGAAAAAGTGTGCTATTCAGAGACATCATTTTATTTTCCTGTAACCTTTATATAAACTTTTATCACATAGAATAATTTCAGATTTTTCTCTATGCAAACTTTGGAGATAAGGGGAGGAACGTTATTTTTTTACATTTTTCATCAAAACTCGAAAACTGTATGGCCTGAAAAAAGAAAACAAGAGTTTGAGGATGTGCAAACTAGCGCTCTTTCATATAATACCCCACATGCCCAAGTAGCCCCACTTCGAATTTTTAAGACAGGGGGTCTTAAAAATTCGAAGTGAAATTCAGTCCCTGTTGCAAAAAAAAAATATATTTTTTTTTATTTCTTTCTTATTTGAAAAATAGTTGCACAAACGTCATTTAAAACTGTTCCAAATTTTAAGTTGAAAGCATTAGTAGTTCTTGAGATATTCAGCTGTGACAGACGGCCAGACAGTCAGACAGATAGACTGAATCGCACCTTATGGGTTCCTTTTTATCATTTTGGTACGGAACCCTAATACTTGTATTCAGCTGCATGCGGTTAGACTGGATGCTGACCGATAGGTACTTAGTTAAAACATACAAAGGCAACATCGTAATAAAAAAAGTCAGGTCTGAGTCTTCATACAACAATACAATGACTATTTTTGTATGAAGACTGACAACTGAACAACAACAGCTAACCAAACCAAACATAGGTTTATTATAGCTTTGCATACAAATTAATTCGGTACCTAAGTCGGATAACGGCGTACTTCTGTTGGTAAATTTTACGCAACAACCCTCTAGGGCGATCAAATTGGACACGGGCTTAATTTTCCTACACGACAGACATTTGATTAGAAAAATGTGGTCGGATTAAATTAATTGGGAGCTTTTCAACTCCTGTTTTTACGGGAAATGGGGTTCGAACATGTATAGCTACGCTATTACCTTTATCGGTTAGGTAGGGTAGTGATATACGTTTTTACGCTTGATTTCTCACACGGTGTAGGGGGAAACTTAAAGATATTGTAAGTAACTTTGGAACTGTATTTTGTTCTGACGTCAGAGTTAACTTTGGCGGTAGTAAAATGACATTCGAAAGTTTGTAAATCGTTTATCAGGCAGAGTGACTTTATTATTATTATTATTTTTTGTCTTTGGCTTATCTCGGGACCCTGGGGCCCCGGACTTTTGGAAGGCGTACGAGGGGCCGAAGCCAACTCGCAGAGGCCCCTTAGACAATTTTAAATGACGAGGAGGCACCAGCCGACGATTATCCCTGTATGCACTATGCAAGTGCACCCAAGGACAACCCCCGGTTGGTGCAGGACTATTGCAGAACATGGAAACAACACACATTGGGCCTATGGGTTTGGGTGGCTACATGGATTGGGTACCTTGAACTATGGAAGAACTATGTCCCCTGCCTGACCAATCTTATATAATATACACAGATAAATTGGCAGGGGGTGACTTGCACACTCAACAATGGGCCCCCGGAAACGGTCGCTAGCACAAAGTGACGTAACGACAAGGGGCAACATGTCCTGAGGTGCTTGAGGAGTGGAGAGGTATTCCACGGCTCTCAGAACAATCCCAGAGCCAGGAAGATGGTCAAGATCCCTACAAGCACTTACTGGAATACTTCCTTCCTCCGAGCACGTTTGCTCTTGCGAATCTCCACTCAAGCCGGCCAATAAAGGCAAGAATGAGGTGGGAGCTCTGTTCCCGTCAGTGTTCACTCTAGCCGGCCAATAAAGGCAAGCCAGAGGTGAAGAACAAGACTTCTCCCGGGAAATAGGGTCCGTGGGGTCGCTACTGCCCAACAGCTCGCCACATACTGCCCTGCGGGTATTTATTATTATTATTATTACATTTATTTATTTCAGGCTATGCCCATAGTGTTAGTAACAATGGTCTTAAATACTAGTGTTAGTAGAACTTACAAATTATTGAGTGTGGAGTTTCATCCAATGACGCAGCATTGGAGACTCCCATCTATCTGCGAATAAACTCAAGATAGTGTTGGTACTGCCACGAAGACGAGCAAGCAGAGAAGCGCTTCTTTTGCGTATGATGGCCGCAAAACCATCTATATGCCTTTCTGCAAACATCTTTGACGCGCTACATCGCCATGGCAGCCCCAACAGTATTCTGAGTGCGTTATTATACTGGACACGTAGGTCACTATATGCACGCAAACTATAACTAGTCCACAGGCTGCACGTGTAAAATGACGAGCAAAATGATTTAAACAAAGTAATCTTGACCGCCACTGTACATCGCGCAAACCTGCGGGCCAGCATGTTGCTGCGTACCGACAGCGACCTACGTTCCCTATCAATGTCCTTGTTATCTTTCAAGTCATCGGTAACCCAATGACCCAAGTATTTAACGTTGGTCACCCTATTTAAGGGTGCTCCGCAGAGCGATATCTCTGGTATAGTTGGGTAACCTATAGCACCTGCTTTAAATGATGTATTTATGACTTAAAAATCATATGGACGTTGGCCATACCTACAACAAAAACGTGTACAGCTAAACTGTACTGAGCGGATAAAATGGCTAATAATAGGGCAGATCATTCTGGCAATATTTAAAGGGGTCATTAAACTCATCATTATGAACAACTTTTACTATGGGACCAAAAAATCAGCTGTTCCCTACACTTTGACGAAATAAGCGAACATAAATGTACTGAACAGCAGATTTTTTTTTCGCGATTTCAGGTTTGGTCCCATAATAAAAGTTGTTCATAATGATGAGTACAATGACCCCTTAAAATATTGCCACTGTTTATACTTACACCCTGTTCAATAAAATTGATAAAAGATTGTGAGAATGTTTTCATATTGTCACGGTCTATATCTACGGGTAAAATACCCCAAGTTTTCTAACATAAGCCTTTTATTTAACTTTGGTACCAAACAGCGAGAGGATAAAATAGTCGTAAAAGTGGCCGCAAATAAGTATTCCAATGACGCTAATAGGAATGACGGGTTGCCTTTATAGTAACTGTCAAAAACTTATTATCCTTTTTCACTTAAGCAAAATTACAAAAGTTAAAAAGAGAAGGCAGTATTTTTATAATTTTGGCGTCGATATATGCCTCATATTTTTTGTATAACTTTTTTTTCTATAGTCAAACATTTCAAGTCCATATGATTTATATGTCAGTAAGGAGCTCATCGCTAAGTAATAACAGCCGCACGGGTCGATCCGTCACGTTAAGCTACGTTTGCCGGGGTCGGTCCGTGGATGGGTGACCATCTTTAAATACCGAGACTCTTCCGTGCCTCGGAAGAGCACGTTAAGCCGTTGGTCCCGCCTGTCATTCGTGGATCTTTGACAGTCGTAACGGGTCGTCAGAAGCCAGAAAGTCCGACAACAGTCTTACATACAGCCTGTATAACCGGTCAACCTCAACGTATACTCTTTGTTTTTTTTCAACAATTATAGGACTAGAAATAGGGACCAATTAGTTCAACCAGGTTTCAGACTGGCTAAAGTAGACTCATCCTTCATGGGGTACTGTTTAAAATGTTATAATAAAATACCTCCCCACATACTCCACCTGAATGAAAGGAAATTTAAATCTTGTATAAAATGCACACTATGCAGCCAGGCATATTATAAGTTGGGGGATTACATCGCTGACAAAAATGCTTGGCTGAATGCTTGTCCTGCTTCACAAGGACGCATTAATTAATTGATTAGCATTCGGATATATTGTTGGACCTGCTGAAGATTAAGATGAGAGAAAACTTTCTTTGCATTGTTTAGATTCAATCTCTTAGTATTATATAATTGCATAGCACGTGTGAGCACTATGTAGCTACTATTAAGCTACCTTTTACTGGGTACGTCTTTCACTGACTTGAGTGTGCCCTGGCGGTTGAGAGCATGTCATGCTCACTCAAATGTCTCGCTGATGGTGGCGTGTGTGTTGGATCATTAAGTTCCCTTCAAAATGGTTGAGCTAAATGGTGCTGATCCATGCGTCATGTTCGTGAACGGGCGCCGTCAGTTGGGACTGGTCGTCTCTTAGCTGCCATGGCTTATTTTTAATTTTAATATTTAATTTAGTTGTTTTAGTTATTATCTTTTTATTAGGGACGCTTTTTAACGTGCACGTCTTTCTACATTGTTCTCACATGTATATTTTCAACTTGAACGATGTAACCAATATTTTGTAAAAATATTATGATTTAAAAGAGTGTCCGTGGAGTTTCTTGCCCGTTCTTCTCCATAGGGATCTACTACGCTTTGGAATGGGCAACTAGCTTCATCTTTCTGACTGACCGACCCATTGACAATTCAAAAGTGCCTGTAATTGGTTTATTTGAAATAAATGCTTTGAGTTGAGTTTGAGTTCAACCTTGACATTGGCAGAATCATCGATAAAACGATGGGGCAACTACT
Organism: Cosmia pyralina; assembly: GCA_946251885.1. Lineage (NCBI taxonomy): Eukaryota > Metazoa > Arthropoda > Insecta > Lepidoptera > Noctuidae > Cosmia > Cosmia pyralina. The sequence continues at coordinate 2,578,379 of OX276345.1, forward strand.
ATAAATTGGAATTGGTATCGTATTACCCAGTTAATGGGTTGTGGAGGTCAGACAGGCAGTCGCTCCATGTAAAAATATACTGGTATTCACCTGCATTCGGTTAGACTGGAAGCCGACCCCAACATAGTTTGGAAAAGGCTAGGCAGATTGATTGCCATTTGAAATAAGATTAGACATTTAAACAAATCTTTTTTACTATTCGTTCAACCGATTTTGACTTCTATTTCGTTGGTGGCATGACAAATGGCAGCTGCAGTAAACAGTTGGTATTGTAACCACGGTTTTACTTTTAATGCCATCCTTATGCCTAAGGAATAGCAGTCAAAATCGGTTGAATGGACTTTAAAATGGTTTATTTAAATGTCTAATTTTATTTCAAATGGATATATAAATTATATTTTACTTTAAAACCACGGCATAAAAGGCTATTTTCATGTCACGTCAAGAGAGAAAAAGAAGATACATGTTGATAAAGGTATAATAGAAAATAGGCATTGATTTATTTTACACAAGCTTTTGCTTGAGGCTTCACCCGCGTTGAGGTCGACATTTTATTCCACGGGAAAGTACTACCGGTATAAAAAGTATCCTATGTCCTAAGCCTAACCCTGGTCATAGTTTACCTGTGTGCCAAATTTGGCGTGAAAACGTGACGTACAGACAGGAATACTTTTGCATTTATAATATTAGTAGGTAAGTAGGTATTTGTAGTATGGATTTTGACAAGAAAGAACATAAATACCATTAGACCTGTTTACTTGAAGGTGTGTGAAAGATACCCATATTTTTCGAGAATTTTGTACGCCCTGTTTGTTGGCGAATCTACATAAGTTAGTATCAACCAGGCACATAACCAGACTCCAGAGATGCTACTGCCAACTGTCATGACGTGTGAACGCAGTGATTTGGGAACTACCTCTTTCCAGTCGAACTCTTGTGTCAACGCATATTTATCATTACTGTAGCCATAAAGTATACCTTTTTCTACGCGATAGTTAGGGAAATTATTTGGACATGACGAACAACCGGCAAATATTTTATCATACTATTTATCACCAGCCGGTGTTGTCGTGTTTGGTGTATTTGCCGCCTCATCTTTGAGTAACCTAGGTAAGGCGTCTGGTACTACATTGTTCTTACCTTTACTATTACTAGACTTAAAATATTGATGAGATAATTAGTATGGTATTAGTCTTGTATGGATCAGAATGTTGGGCCACAAAAGGGATGAATGAAAAGCAGTTCCATGCAGCTGAGATGAGAATGCTAAGAGGGATGTGTGGTGTTACACGAATGGATAGAATAAGAAATGAGTACATAAGAGGAAGTCTAAAAGTGGCACCGGTGACTGAAAACTTGTGCGGAAATCGGCTGTCATGGTATGGGCATGTGATGCGGAGGAGTGAGGAAAATGTCGTGAGGAAAGTTTTGTATGAATATGAATGTCGATGGCTATAAGAGTAGGGGAAGACCAAAGAAACGATGGATGGATTGTGTGAAAGGTGACATGGCTAGAAAGGGGGTGACTACCGAGATGACGAATAATAGAGAAGTATGGAAAAAAAGGACATGTTGCGCCGACCCCAAATAGATTGGGATAAGGGCAGGAGAATGATGAATTAGTATGGAAGACTCAATGTTATCTTCGTTTAGAAGACCTATTATCCGTCTTTAATAAATTTGAACAAATTTGCTAAGATCAGGAAGCAAATAAAGCATTTTCCATTTCTTCAAAATCTGTGAAATAATTAAACGAAGTTAATTGTCCTGCTGAAATGTCTGACAGAATTAATTGCGAACTTTTTAACTTTCTTTTTTTTTGCTTGAATTCGGTAATTGTTTTTAATCGCGTTCCGTTTTAGGTTTTCATTCGGCTGTCAGTTTATCCCTTAACGATGAATTTAAAGTCTGACATTGTTTTGATGAATAAGTCATTGTTATAATCCAGTTATTTGAACACACGCAGAATATACAAATCTACGAAATTTTTCTAAATATAAGCTCTACCTACCTACCTCGTAGCTCTTACTTTGTATATAATAATTTACTTATTATTTTTCTTATTATTTACTTTTTATTTTTATATCTTTTTTTATTTTTTGTGTAATTAAGGTAGTGTTAAGATCGTTATTATCTTAACTTGTTGAAGAACATATCTCCGAGTTTGTCATTTTCACTCATGCTTTTTACACCTTCTAACAGAAAACATCACAAATATAAAACAACGACTCTAAACAATTAATTCATTAATTACTGAAAATTCATTGCGTAAAGCGCAGGCTACACTGGGAAAGAAGCGAAACGAAGCTAAGTTAGTTTCACTTCGTTCCGCGTCTTTTCATGTTTCTGTTCGCTTCGCGTACTAATTGAAACGAAAACGGAAGTATGAAAAGACCTGGAGGAAAGCTAAATAAACTTAGCTTCGTTTGGCTTCGTTGCCAGTGTGGCCTGCGCTTTATTTTCGTAACACTGACGAGTTATGTAATCAATTTATTTTGTTTGATAAATATCAAATACAAAAAGTTCGATCTCTGAGACCACTGTGCGAACAGAATGATAACACAACTGTTCAACCGACTTGAAAATAGGAGGGTCTATTTTCATCTATATTTTCCTCAATTGTATACAGATTTTGAAAATCTTTGACCGATAATTGTTTGAAATATACTCCTGAAGTGGTGCCGCTTAAATTTACTGTAGATCTGATACATACCTTTGGAGATAGACAATGGAACTCCTGTAAAATGAACAGTGCACGTAGTGTGATAGACAGAGTGGGCCGTAATCCACCACGCGGGCCCGTGAGAATTGGCAGATGTCACAATGTCTTCAGATTTTTGGTTCTGGGACATGTCGGTTTCCTCATAATGTTTAACTTTTACTTCACCGTTTTGAAAGCAGTAGTGGTGAAATTAATTACTCAAAGTAGCGTGCCTGACGACTGGGTTCAAACCCACGACGTCCAACTCGTAAGTTTGGGCCGTTACCACTGCTCAGCTGCTTTTTTTTCTTCTATTTTCTTAGGTACTCTGTATAGTTAGCAACACACCACTCCACCACAAATGAAATGAAATAAAATTGTTTATTCTGCAAATAGGATATTGGAATCACTTTTACACGTTATATTAAAAAAATATAATAAAAAATAAGCTAGATGAAGTCAACATTTCCTATCAGACTAACCTGAGATGAAATGGCGAAACAAACTAAGGGGTCAATGTCCCTTTTAAAGTCCAGAAATAATCTTGGTCAGAACATGTGAGGCAAAGACAAAGACAAAGATATTTATTCGTTGGATATGCTAGCAACAAAGTTGGTATTTATAATAAATGTGTTCAGGACACATCCGCCGCTAAAAGCGGCATACGAATATTTACAATAATTTGTATATGCCCATGCATAAAACCTAACTTATAACTATACTCTACAAAACATTACAAAACACTTAAAACTATAGACTTATAGACACATTAATTATTATTCTCTGGTTTAAACCTACAATAAAAAATAAACAATAAAAACACAACGATAACCTAAACAAACAACCTAACAATGACTTAATTATAAATCTAAATAAATCTAATTGAACCCTTAAAATAAAAAGAATCTTTTAATGTACGAGTATAAAAGTTATTTTGAATAAGCCATGTCTTAGTTATTTTTTGTAAAAATTAAATGGCAGTTCTCTTATTAATTTTGGAATGTGGTTGTACATTTTTTAACCGACTTCAAAAAGGAGGAGGTTCTCAATTCGTCGGAACCTTTTTTTTAATTTTTTTTATGTATGTTCCCCAATTACTCGAAGATGGCTGGACTGATTTAGATTTTTTTTTTTTGTTTGAAAGGGTATACTTCCCAGGTGGTCCCATGATCATCAAGTCAGGATCTGATGATGGGATCCTGGAGAAATAGAGAGAACTCTTCCAATTTTATAGGCACACTTGAAGCGATTTGGATAGTTTTTGGAAGAGTACTTTCTCGGAGTGGTCCCATTTCAATTTGGTGAAGATCTGATGAAGAACTTCTGAGATAGGCAACGGAACTCCTCAATAAATGATAGCAAATGGACTGGGATTGCTGAAATCTCATGTCTGTTTATTATTTACACCAGTTCATAACATAACATCACGCCGGTACGCTGTGAAGAGGTAAGCTTTTTTACAAAAAAATACAACCGACTTCCAAAATCAACACTACAAAGTGAAAAATAACTTTAATTTCGGAAGTCGGTGGTAAAAACGAAAAAACATTTAATCAGACACCGAGTTGTTTTTGGAAGTCGGTTGTATTTTTTGTAAAAAAGTTTTTATGGACATAAGGTAGCAGTTTCTGTAGTGGAGAGTGCTGTTACAAAATTGTTTTTTTAACTTGGTGGGGTCCCTTTTGTTAATCTATTGAGGACCAAGATTATGTACGTAAGGACCTTTGGGTAGGTCGCATAAAGTATTCAAAATGCCAGACCATCAATAAAACTAAAATAGGCAAAAAAATTATCCACATAGTACTCACATTCACAATAATTAAAGTAATAAATATAACACATTTTAAAGCAAATGTTTGTCATTTTGCACAATGTCAGTTATGTAATATACCTCACTTCCACAAAAGAGATAATCTGTTCTGTGTTCAGGTACTTCAAAGCTCAGAATCGTTACTCTAAGTCATACTCATCTGACGCAGGTCCTCACCGGACACGGTTGTTTCGGGAGGTTCCTGTTTCGGATAAGGCGGGAGGAAACGCCCGGGTGTCACCATTGTGTGGATCGCCCGGAGGACACGGTGGAGCATACAGTGGAGGTCTGTCCGGCTTGGGCGGAGCACCGCCGTGTTCTCACGGAGGCGATCGGCGGCGGCGATCTCTCGCGTCCAAACCTGGTCCAGGCCATGGTGCGGAGCGAGAGTGCATGGGAAGCCGTCACCTCCTTCTGCGAAGCAGTAATGCTCGCGAAGGAGGAAGCGGAACGCGTGAGGGAGAGGCAACAGCCGCGCCCTCGCGCCCCTAGCCGCCGTAGGAGACGCCCTGGGCGGCGGGAATCGATTGCCGATTCCCGGCCACCGTAGGCGCGGGCTTGCGGACGACGAGTAATGGGCAGCTCGCCGTCCGGTAAGGACCAGGCCCGGGTCGACGGCGCGTTGTGTTCCACGCGCGCCTCAAAGAGATGTCAGCAGTGACTGGGTCAATTGGGCCGATGCCGCCGGGGTCGCGGGTAGTTCGAAAGAGATACCGTGGCCCTGGCACGGGCAGCTGAAGGAACATGGGTGGGTTTTAGTCAGTAAAAGTCTGACACGCCCTCCCGCCTCTGCCCAGAGCGGGAGAAGTCATTTGATGATTTCCCATCCACAAAAAAAAAAAAAAAAAAAAAAAAAAAAAAAAAAAAAAAAAAAAGTCATACTCATAACAGATCTTATTCATTACTATTACAATATTTACGTATGGTAATCCTGTACGTGTTGGATAATGCGGATTTTATTCCGTGCAATTTATTCTGCGTACAGTCTCGGGAGCGCATTATGTACGTGACGGGTGCGTGACTTACTCGTAGGTGTATGTGCGTGTTCTTGAATATGACTGTGTGTTTGTTTGATTGATGTAAGTATTTTTATATTTATTTGTAGATTTGTTTGTGTCATTTGTTTACTTTTTATATTTATTTGTTTGATTTAAATTTTTCTTTATTTTGTTTTTTTGTTTGTATGATGATTCTAAGACTAAAATTAAACTTTGTAGAACTGGTAAATGTTTAAAAAAAAATCCAACAAATCCAGTTAGTCTACCAAACAAAATATTGTCCAAAATATCAGCAGCGTAATCCACTCTCTCCCATAAATAATTTACTGCCCAAAAATTTTAAGTCTATTTTCCAGACAACGTCGCGCGTCCTTACTAGACCAACAAAATAAGCCGTGGCAATATTTCGTCATTAACCATGAAGAATGGCCGTTGGTCTCCTGTTCCTTTGCAGCTAAATTCTCATTACAAAGGAGGCGAGTAAATAAACTGAACTGTCGCCGTCGCATTATTAAGATTTTTTATTATAAAGTTGCTAGCATAAAGGGTGAGTGAGAGTAGTTTTTTAAGTCTGTGAAACCTTTGACACTTTTATATCATGCAATTTCAGGAATCTAATTTATGTTGTCTTATTTCTTGCTTATAGGGACATAGTTAGGGTTCCGTACCAAAATGGTAAAAAGGAACCCTTATGGTGCGACTCAGTCTGTCTGTCTGTCACAGCTAGATATCACAAGAACTACTAATGCTATCAACTTAAAATTTGGAACAGCTTTAGATGACGTTTGCCAAACTATTTTGCAAATTAGAAAGAAATAAAAATATATATGGTTTTTTTGTAACAGGGACTGAAGACCCCCGTCTTAAAAAAATCGAAGTCGAGCTACTAGGGCATGTGGGGTATCATATGAAAGAGCGCTGTTTGCACCTTCTCAAACATTTTTTTTTAGGCGTATAGTTTTCGACTTTTGATGAAAAATGTAAAAGAAATGCCGTTTCCCCCCCTTATCTCCGAAGTTTGCATAGAGAAAAATCTCAAAATACTCTATGTGATAGAAGTTTATGTAAAGATTACAGGAAAAATAAAACGATGTCTCTAAATAGCACACTTTTTCATAAAATCGGAACGGAACCCTCGGTGCGTGAGTCCGACTCGCTCTTGACCGGTTTTTTTAATTGGGGAGCATTAGCAGACAGCAGTATCTGGGTACGTCTTTCTTTGACTTGAATGTGCCCTGCCGGCTGAGAGTATGTCATGCTCACTCTAACTAATGTCTCGCTGATGGTGGCGCGTGTGTTGGGTCATTTAGCCAGCTTCGTGAACGTTCGCTTTAGTAGACTGTTCATCTCTTAGCTGTTACGGCTTATTTAATTTAATTTAATTTTAGAATTGTTTTTTTTTTCGCATATAACGTTCTGCATCAGTCTCACAATATGTATAGTTTCAACATGAATGATGTGACCAATATTATGTAACCATATTTTGATTTAAAAGAGTTTCCGTGTCGTTTCTTACCGCTTAGAATGGGCGGCTAGCTTTAATTTTCTGACTGACCGACCCCTTGACAATTCAAAAGTGCCTGTAATTGATTTATTTGAAATAAATGCTTTGAGTTTGAGTTTGAAATTATACATTTATCATTACCGTTGAAATTTGGACATAAATTACTTGTGATTTTGACTGTTCAGTACACAGCTTAACGATGGTAATTTAAATTAATTTATTTAACTCAGACACGGAGATCCATAATATTGTTAGTAGGTATATTTAAAAAACTATGTTAGAAACCAAAGATAATATTACTAAAATACAATAACACAAAACACTTACTTTCACAATCAAACAAACAACAATAAAAAGACTGAAATAGGTCCTGGACATAAAATCAAATTCAAATAAAAAATGAATAGGTAAAATTTATTAAATTTATCGTGAAATAAAATGTAAAATAAAATATTGGTTAATAATTAAATAAACAAAAATTGCAAAATGGAAATTAAATTTAAATTACCAGCCTAACAAAGGACCTCCAGAGCGGGGATGAGATCCTATCAGCTAAGGTCTTCAAGATTTCGTTGCGGCTGCCACGCATCCTGCAAATCAGGGACACCGTCTTCTTGCACATGATGGCATGAAAGCCATCAGTGCGAAACGGCGCGAACATCCCCGATGCACTACAGAAACACTTTTAATAATAATACTTTTACCTCAAGGTTAGCTCAAGCTGGTCTATCATGGTACGGAGTTTCAATAGAATAAATATAATACAAGGCCAGGTTATACTGTTTCTGTTACTATTGACGTGCGGCTACTGTACTGTAGAGGTGTGTTGCATTGGTCAACCTTATTATGTTACGGGCTGATATTCTATCATTCAAACATCGAATTACTTATAAAGAAAAGCGAAACTAGCTTTTGATCAAGGGTGGAGACACATTCTAGCTAGGGCAATGATTAAGTGTGATATACAACATCTTTTTTGCAGATATTTACACCTTTGTTTAAAGAGTTGGGGTCAATCATAGACCTTCATATCACCTACCTAGATCAGTCTATGTCCTTTATTTAAGTCCCAGACCGAACACAAACACGTGAACAAAAGCAATCACTTAGCTGAAAACTGGACGAGTATGTGAATAAAATATTTTAAAATCCAATTTTCGGTCTCAGACCACAATTTCAGATACTCACAAAGAAAATTCAAGAGTGTTCTTTTATAGAAAGCGTACTTTTTGTTCTGTTTTTATTCTATATCGTTCGGTTGATTCTTTCTTCGTTGGTTGGTAAAGATAGAAGTTTTTTGTGGATAAAATCTTTGTTTGAATGATAAAAGATCATTCGAACTTTTAGTTTTCGCTAGCGTGGTAGTAATATTGATTGTTTTTTCTTTGTTAAAATGATATTTTTGATCTGCCGATTACTTAAAAAAAAAAACCTTTGAAAAATATAAAGCTGCATTTTATTTTCGATTCTACTGTAATTCACAAAATAATATAATAATTATTAAAATTATAGACTATTCTTTATCTTCTGTTGTACCGTATTCCTACGGAGCGTGTTATATTTTGTTTTTAGAATATTCTCTCCGTTTATCTAAAACTTTAATTTATTCAACATTCAAAAATAACACCGTGTAGTATTTCCCATCACGCCCTTTAAAACCAAACCACTAAGCTTCACTAGCGTCTGATGAATCATAGATATTTTGGTCCACCACAATATGGCCGTCGCTACCAGTCGATGGAAATTGGATTCAAGTTCTATATGAACCACAAACGTCAGTTGCATTCGAGCAATTGCTGAGGCAGCTTCGTACTTATGGCTGACACTGAAAGTGTGGTCTCGTAGAGGTGATTAAGGGTCTTTCTGGTGAGTATTGATCGAGTTTATAAGTATTAGGGAACTCACTTTATGGAGGGAGCGGTGGTTGAGGTCTTAATGTAGAAGCTGAATCGAAGCAATACTCTGTTAATTATAATTAATTAATTATGATACATTTTATTAGGTCTTTACATTATAAAATTGGCGTTTTACATAGAAAAAAATCAAACATATTTTTTAAAGAAACATTGTCGTTGCACTTTTAATGAAAGTTCGTTGATGCCTCTGCAAAAGAAATCCTGGGAATAGGAATCGATGGGAATTCTTTAAAAGCATTTTTCACCTTCTCGTTGGATTTGAAATTTTTCCCCGGGGCTCATTGATCTCAAATCATAATTTCCAGAACTGAAGCGATCAAGCGAAAAACGCACCGTACGTTCACTTGCGGTAACTTTTCCATACACGTCGTTAATATTGCGTGCTATCTGTGCTGCGTTGGTGCCACGACGTATTCGAAAATATCGTGCTATTTCGATTTTTCCATGGTTACAGAAACATCGATATCAAAGAAAAACCGAACGGCAGGAAAACAAATGAACAACAGATTTTTTTTATTATCATACTATATTATAAAATTAATTTGAATTTGGAATTCTAAATAGAATGAAAGATAAGGTAGGTGGTAGGTAGGTAGGTTATCTTGACAAGATAATTTGAAAGTTGAATAAGTGTTCGGTTATTGATTATTTACAAAAGCTTTTGAGAATTCCTTCGCCGGAGCAAGAATTAACCAACCTTATGCGTTTCTTTAATATTAGATCGAACACCCCATGGTGAAAAATCGTGAAAGATTTTTATATTTAAAGTTCCATAAATCCATTATGGTGTTGTTGGTGTTAATTCTATACGCAAGATGCCTTTTCAATTTATTTACACGAAAATGAGACCACTCGCATCTTAATATTTCATTTTATCCTTCAATATAAAGGAGAATATTCGTATTTTTAATTTACGTTTACAAAAAGCGAGCATTCACGTCTAAATTCATTCCAAATTGAATTCTCACACGAAGAAAACGTTTCATCCAATATTTTTAAAAATATTATTGTTGTACTAAATTTTTTGCTTACTCGTATTCTTTCGTGTTATTGTATTAGATAATAATTGCAATAACCCAGTTCGAATAGCGACGCGTCTTCGCCATTTGAAGCCCATCGGAGTGGATCGAAGCGCTTCGGAGCGACACACAAACCGCTGCTTAACTTACATTCGCATTCATAATGCGAGAAATGTGTTTACGTATTATATTATATATTAATTGTCATAATAAATTCCGAAGGAATTTGATGTGTGCACAAGAGATTTGAAATCGAGTACGTCTGTCGCAGTAAGTACAGTGTATTGGGTTAAACGAGGGTCGGCGTACTTTTAAGTGAGTGTAGTGAACGTGAACAACTTTTAATACGAAAAAAACCTGCCATTCCATATAAAAGTGCAATACGATCAAAATGTATGGAACAGCTGATTTATTTCCATATTTCAGAATTGGTCCCATATTCGTTTTACCTGTATAAGGGTATCTACTTGTTAAAATTCTGCGCGGTAGGTATCAAAAGTCAGTTTTGTTACTTTACTGTTGAAGTCGAGTGAGTGAAGAGTCTGGGGATTGGACGAAGTTTTAAGTACAACGGTACGTTTCTGAGACTTTTCATAAAGTCCTGACGTGAGGTTATCATCATAAATGGGTGAGTACCTACATAATAATATATATATAATAAATTACAATTATAAACTTTAGGTAATTAAATAAAGGTAAACAAAAAAAACCACGTGTCTGGTTAACCGACTAAACGTAACAGAACGTAACAGTTGTACTCTTCAATTTAGCAACGATAGACATCGAAACTCCTTACGTGTCGACTGCACACACGGGTGTGCATAAGGAAAAATCCTTTATATAATAGGTATATAAACTTATATCATATATATATAAACGTAAAAAAACATCATGCGATGGAAAATAATCATCATCAGTAGTTGTGAACTTATGGGGTTCGCACTCCCCCCCCTCCTCGCCCTGGGGTTTTGGGTTCATAAATTAGTACATAATTTACATCTAAAGGGTTATAGAGTGTGTTTTTCACGTGTTTTCTTTTTGTTTATTTTTATGTAATTATTATATACATTTTTATTTTAGTTGGCCGAACGTCCTGATGTTCCAGGAACTAAAATTCATTTTACTTTTAACCGGTGGCATTACGAGTAAAAGTAAAGCAATGGTTCTTTGTCACCAAATCGTCACTAAATCTTTATTCAGTAACAGTTTCTCTAAGGTCCTCAGTTATGGAGATTCAGGTTGGCCGAACATCTGATCAAGTCGTTCGGGCATAAACAAATGCTTCTAACTTTCGAACGTTCTGTCACAAATTCTTTGGCTGGCATCTTTATGCGTCACATAATCGTCACTAAAAACTGGAATAGCAGCCAGCTCCCTACTCCTACTTCGACTGGCCGAACGTTCTGATGTACATCAAAATTCGAACCCCCAGGATACTATGTTCCATGGCTCGCTAGCAAACCTCAAGCTTGGACCTCTACCGAAGTATCAAAGACCAGGTTTGAGCACCATATGTGAGAATTCAATTAATTTCAATTTCAAGACTTATAATTTTAAACTCAGATGACTGAAACTGTTTGCGTAGCACCCTATGCCAACATTAAACGTCGTCGTTTTCTTCTCAGAGTAAATACTTAGTTACAGCAGATTGTAAGCCTCAGTTACTTGTTGGTTCTAGCGAGTAGAACCAACATTCTGACGTGGCTTCTGACGATTCGAAAGTCCTTCAGTAGGAAGAATTGTATAAAAAGTAAATAGGTAAAGTTGTGCTGTAATCCTGGACTTGACTAGTCGGAGCGTAACTTGAACAAGTTATGAGGAGGTACTTGGAGTTGTAATTTGATTTGCCTCAGTATTTTTGTTATGGTGAAGTTGAACTAGGAACTCATTAGTAACGTAGGTAGATAGCTCACAGAGCTTGTTCAAAACTCTCGTACCTACTCATTTTTGAAGTTATTTTGATAGTTCAAAAATAATCAATGCTTTGTTTTGAGGAGTTTTGAAACATATGGAACGAGGGATAGGTTATGAACTTCCAAATTAAAAACGCTTGCCGCAGTGAGTGTGCAATTAGCTAAGCGGTTATCGTTGTACGTGTATACTAGCTGTTGGTCATATGTATTTGAGAAACCCACAACTAACTTCTTTTATTTATTATCATGAAATTTATGAATACCTAACCTCTAGTTCCGTCCATCAGTTAGAATACTGTTAGAAGTTACCTGCGAACCCTGCGAGCTAGAACATTTCGCAAAGTGTCTCATTTATATCTGTTTTCCGGGTGGACGCGCTAAATAACGCAGGTAAAGTAGAAAAAGCGCCCATTAGCTCTCGAAAGCGCTTTCGACGGCCGATAGGGTTCCACGATATACGGAAACAGAGAAGGTTCAAACAAAATGAACTACTAAGACTTACTATCTTTCGGTTGTGGTAGCCAGATCGCTGATGAAGATTCTTATCACTGTCACGGCATCGTTGACTGTTTATACATGGTATTACTTAAATAACGGACAACCTCTTAAAGAGTGACATTATGCTCATTATTATGACCAAACCTGAAATCGCGAAAAATAAATCAGAACAGCTGATTTTTAATCGCGATTTCAGGTTTGTTCCCATAATAAAAGTTGTTCATAATGATGTTTACAATGACCCCTTAAAACATTGTGCGTTATTTAAGTCACACCTTGTATATGAATATAAAACTCACCATCTGTCCATATCACTATGGAAAAATGCATGGTTTTTGAATTATATTGGTTGAAAAAGTAATGGCCACGGGTCAAGTGTGGTAAAAACCTCAACAACCTCAACAACTCTATAAACTTTTAATGCTCTGCAGTACTGTAGAGGATTATGATATAGTGATAGTGGCTGACATTTCGATCTTTCAAACATCGAATTACTCTTGAAGAAAAGTAAAGCTCGTTTTTTTCAAGAGTGACAAGTAGATCGTAGCTAGGGCTCCGCGTAGAACCATTTAGTTAAGGAGTGTGAATTATTAATTACTTACCCGAAGCTTATAAATATACACGGCATAAACCTTTCGTCACCCGGCCTGGCTCTATTCTGGCTATTTAATTGTTACCCCCCTGTAAAACCGAAGCTTTACAGATCCATACTTTGGCGGATCACTTACCGGCCTCATTGTCATCAGTTCACTTATGCAATCATTGGTGCCGATTCTCTTGTGAACGCATTAAACTTAAATTAGAGAATCGCTATCTTTTACTAACAGGCAGCGCGAGAAAAGGACGGCTATAGCTATGAACTAAGTTGGAGATGTCAAACTAGTTCACGCCTTGCGCTTCACCGTGTTTTTAGTCGACATGTTTTTACGTGTCGTCTAAATGTCTATGAAAAAATTAGTTCTAACTAATTTGACAGCTCTAATTTACTTCCGTCCCTTTCTTGTCATAATAGAGAGAAAAAGTTAGCAATAGCCTAAATTAAGTTTAATTTGTGCACAACAGAATCGGCACCATTATATCTTCGCGTCATATTTTACTTCATCCACAGAAAGAGATAAGGTGATCGTATTCTTTGCACAGGGATACACTTAAGTGTTAGAACTGAGTAGACCTTCTGTATTGTTCCTGGTAATACGTTCCATCGATTTTGTGTTGCGGTTTTGGAATGTAGAGGCTTTTTGGTGCTGTTATGGTGTCCTAAAATGTAACAACGTAAATTATGGTTCTCTATCCATGCTTGTTTATAATATAATAGAATAGAATAGAATAGAATACTCTTTATTATGCACACCATTTAAATTACTGGTTACAATGTTGAAATTTTACATACGAGTGACACAATGGGCGGTCTTATCGCTAAAAGCGATCTTTTACAGACAACCTTTGGATGGAGTATGGGGACAAGGAGAGACAATTCTGTAGGTAGTCCGTGGTGTACCATATACATATACAACATATACATACATTAGTAAATTTATATATATATATATATATACTTATACAATAATAAACATGAAACAAGAGCAAGGAACTATATATGTAATAATGACGTTTAAAGAGAGAGGAAGTGTTTTTTTACCAGAATTTTAAAAGTGGCCAAAGTTTGAGCTCGCCTTATCAACACTGCCAAGGCATTCCATAAACGTACTGCTTGAACTGTAAAAGACTTGTCATAAAAGCTGGTGGAATGCATCGGCATCTCAAGTCTCAAGTTTTCCGATGACCTCAGATATCTATTATGTGTGTCATGAAGGAACTTGAAACGCTCTTTAAGATAAGATGGATGATAATCAGCCTACAATGTACTACTGGGACACAGGCCTCCCCTCCTCGAGAGGGAGTGGACTGTAATCTACAATGCGGGCCCAGTGCGGGTTGATAAATGACAATTATCTTTAAATTTTTTGGTCCTAGGACATGCTGGTTTCCTCACGATATTTTCCTTCACCCTTTTGAGAGCAGTGGTGATGAAATTGTTTACACAAAGTAAAGCGCCTCCCTGGGTTTGTACCCACGATCTAAGTCACTCTTAAGTTGGGGTCGTTAACATTGGACCACCACTGCTCTCACGTTTGTTTTGGTTTTCGATAAGTTTAGGATTTTTAGATGCATTTTCAGTCCAATGAAATGCGTATAAATTGCATTTATTCAAAAGTAATTATAAAATTCATTGAAAAAATTCATCAACATCATCTTTTCAGCCAAAAGACGTCCACTGTTGGACATAGGCCTCCCGCACAAAGTTGACCGCTAGCGTAGCCAAGGGTAGGCGGGGCGCCGGGCACTAGGGGCCATTTTTTCTTGGTGCTTATCATTTTTGGGGGAGGGGGTTTGCCTTAATCACCACGCTTGGCAGGCGGGTTGGCGATCGCAGTGTGGTTTTTAAAAATACATAGAGAACGCTGCTGCCCATTCTCTAGTAAGTCTCTTAGTCACCTTTTACGACACCCACGAGAAAAATAGGAGGGCGGGTCGGTGCTATCCTTTAACCTAACCCATGGAAAAAATTCACGATATTATTTTATTTCCAAAGATCTTCATCGATAAAAGTAAAAACATTAATAGCGACAGAGCAAGTTTCAAAACAAGTGTTGTGCATTAAATTGAATGTGGAATGGGTACCTACCTAATGCTTCTCTAAAAATGTTTCCGGCCCCTTTTCCTTAAGGTGTCTTAAACCTTTTATCTTTAATTTATGACACTTTTTGCCTTGCCAAAATCGAATTATCTGTCGCTGAAAGTAAATACGTAACGTAGGCTTATGGGGTGAAACCTAAGTACCTTAAAGTTAGGCTGTCGTACCTTTGAATGAAATACAATAGGTACTCATAGCTAACTACTGTAAAATTTGATTCTGCTACACATAGAAATGAATATAGACTAGGAACCCAGGGCCGGCAAAACTTACTTATTTTCTTATTAACAAAATATATGGGATAGTGTAGTGTTAGTTCGTACTTTGAACGTATGCATAATTGCATACCTAATAGATTGGACCGACGGCCAATTTTCAGGTATCAGGTACTAAAGGTATGTACATAAAACTATTACTCAGGTTTTTTAAAGCCTGCCTAATGCTTTTTATGTATTTTAAAAAAATTAATATTCAGTATCTACTGCCAAACACTTCCCGTCGACGGTTTTTTCCGCCAGATGCTTTAAAGCTCGCAAAAAAATGACGTCATCTTACTTTTAGTCTGAGTCTTAATTTGTATATAATATGATATTCGGGGAACTATTTCAATACTATTTGTAAGTAGCCAGACCAATCGTAGTGGTCAAACATCCCCCAGACACAATAACCATCTATTTATCACGCTTGCGCCCATAATAACAGCGGCCTTTTAATTGTGTCTCGGGGATGTTTGGCAGCTAAGATTGGCCTCGCTGCTTACAAATAGTATTGAAATAGTTCCCCGAGTATCATATTTTGATATTTGGGTAACTATTTCAGTACTATTTGGCCCAAGCTAGCAGGTATGCGTACGTTCAAAGTACATACTGACATTACTATATCCCACACAATTTATTAATCAGAAAATAAGTAAGGTCTAGCGGCCCTGGGATCATGGACTAATGATTTTCACGTCGTAGCTTACTGCACATGTTCATGTTGTGTCCCCCCCCCCTCCCCTATCGCCCCCCCCTCCCCCTATCGCCCCCCCTCCCCCTATCTCCTCCCTATCCCTATCCCTATCAAAATACCAGCGTTGCGGTATTTATTTTTTAAATATCGCAGCTTTATGCTGAGATAGGATAATTTTTGGCCTCGCTCAGGTCTTTTTTTAGTTTGAATTTTTATTTAATTTTAATTTTTGTTTTTGTTTTTAAATGTTTATTTTGTTCCTTTTTAACTGTATTGCCTGTGCATGTCCCAAATAAAATATTTTTCTTTCTTTCTTTTCTTTATAAGAACTTCGAATCGTACCTGCTTACTTTATAAAGTTGCGCGTCCATCGGGTCGGAATCGGAGTGTCAGCACGATACGGATCGGCAATCTGCGGCAGAGACCGGTATTTCTTTCTGCAAACGACGTTATCTGCAGTGAACGCGCCCAGTGTTACCAGATACACGGTTTAAGGGTCCCCGAAACGATCAATTGCAATTGTCAATTTTCACGTGATTGATCCAAATGTATACGCAAATTGAAGTGAATAACAAGCAAACACATTTTTATTTAAAGTTACTTTAAAACAAATAACTAAAGGGCCGCTTTCTTGCTCCGTAGTTAAGTCAACTAATGGTTTTTGGTTCACACTTTGCTAAAATTTAACCATTAGTTACTATTTTTAACCGACGATAAACAAGGAGGAGGTTCTCAATTCGACACATATTTATATTTTTTTTATGTATGACCACGTATAATTTTTAACAGAGTCGTCCGATTAAAAAAAATTTTTTTGTTCGAGAGGGTATACCTCAAAGTTGGTCCCATATAAAATTTAACTTTGCTTGGATAGTTTTTGAGTTAGCTTCAATAATACGTTTTTTCCCCCACTTTTTATGTGGATGATGTTCTAGTTTCTTTTGTAGGTATGTATTAGAATTTGTGTGGGGTAGGTACCACAGTTGAAAAGTGAAAAATAAAAACCTTTTTTACAAAAAAATACAACCGACTTCTAAAAACAACACTACAAAGTGAAAAATAACTTTAATTTCGGAAGTCGGTGGCAAAAAATGAATTACATTTAACCAGACACCGACTTCCGACATTAAAGTTATTTTTCACTTTGTAGTGTTGTTTTTGGAAGTCGGTTGTATTTTATTGTAAAAACGTTTTTTTATTAACTACTAGCTAATCCAACAAACGTCCTGTCAAAATTTCCATAGGAAATGCACAGTTCAGTTTTCCCAAATTTCACCAACTTTTCCGACAACTTTTCAAACATTTTCTTTGATATCGACCTTGTCCTGACAATTACAAACAACAATAAAATAATTAACCAAATAGGTGCAACCATTCTGAAGTGATGCGCATACATACACATTCGGGAATTGATTTTTATTTGTATAGATTGGTTGAGTTAACTACGGATCAAGAAACCGGCCGTAATAGAACACTTCAAAATGTTTTATCGCTATTGTTCCGCGACCTGCCGCAGTCGCAATGCAGAAAACTATACGTACAGTCAGCAACAAAGTCGATGAACACTTGAGTTTTCTAAATCTTAATTATTGAGAAAAATACTTCGTTAAAATAGGAACAAATATAAATTATAAAGAAAAATAACTCTTATCTAATAAATGAAATGCTAAAAAGCAGGTTATCGTACCATTTTGTGTTAATTTAGAAGATGTCAAAAAGTGTTAACCGACTTCTGTTGCTGACCGTACATATAAATCCCTGTCATAATAAAATAGCCCTAAGCCATGCATAATATTGGTAATTTTATCCTGAAAAAGGGAGAAATTCCTAAATGTGGAAACACTGGTTGATATTGCCGATGCAAAATCCGGATGCAGTGGACGCAGCCTATCGGCATTTTGTAAATCCGGGCGCTCCGTGCGATGCGGACGGACCGATTCCGACCCGGTGGACGCGCAACTTTATACTGTTTTTAAACCAATTTGGCAATTTCTTTCTTCCACACAATTT
This sequence comes from Cosmia pyralina, assembly GCA_946251885.1. Lineage (NCBI taxonomy): Eukaryota > Metazoa > Arthropoda > Insecta > Lepidoptera > Noctuidae > Cosmia > Cosmia pyralina. Next base: position 2,596,394 of record OX276345.1, read on the forward strand.
AAAATGTAGCATTAGTCCGTATATTTAAATTACAATTGCCATTATTTGACAGTTAAATGAAATGACTATAACAGATATTGTATAATTTTTTACACCATTTATTATATATATCCATATTTTCACCATCATTAGTGAATCACTTACAGAATTTATCCTGGAAGGTGTATACAAACATTAATATGTAACTTAGAAATAATAAAGAATTCTTCATGTTTTGTCAAATCTTAAACATCGAGCGAAGCAGGGGAGGACAGTTAATTTCCCTGAACATACCCAACTATCAATCAACAAACTCTAAAACAAAGCTCCTTGTCAACAAAAACAAAATATCGTTGAACGTAATCAATACAGCAGACGCTGCAAAAAATATGAATCTACAAAGACCAAACAAAAGAATCGGAACCAATCCAATCGACAGCGAAATAAAATCCAAAAAAATATATCCTGAAATCTATACGGAGCAAAAACAATACGTTCTTCTTCAGCGTGATAGGTATCTAGCTTGGTGTCGAGCGCGGCAGGTGATGCCGAGACATAAACAGGGCTAGGAAAACAGCGGTTTTAAACGTCGATAGCGAAAATATAGACTTTTTGAAACGAAGTTCAAAGGTGCGGCAGGAGTAAACTGGTAGAAATCGTCACAAAACAAAAAAGCGTTAAGCCCGAAAAAGGCAGTTTCAAGTGTCAAAAGTTTTTGTTTTTGTCTTGTAACATCGAGCCATCAAGTATAAAAAAAACCGTCCAAGTGCGTGTCGGACCACGCACAATGAAGGGTTCCGAAGTTGGAATGAATTTATCCCAAGAACAAACTTAACATTGTAGTTGAAAAATATGTTCTCCCATACATTCGCCACCACACACCACAGATGTAAGTTTGTACTCACAATATTGAGAGATTTACTATGTCATTTTAAGCCCAGAGACTGCTTATAGGTTTTCCTGTAATCTACAGGTAAAGATGTATTTTCTGTATTTTTTTCAAAATTTTAGGCTCTGCAGTTTCGGAGATAAAAGGGGAATGGTCAATTTTAAACTTTTTTTTTATTTGTTATTTCCCCAACAAAAGTGACCCCATATTCAAAATTAATTTTACTCGTCCGTGTTTGTGTCACAGAAATTCATGTGTGTACCAAATTTTAATTTAATCGATCCATTAGATTCGGAGCAAATTGTCTGTGACAGACGGAGACACAGAAGTGATCCTATAAGGGTTCCGTTTTTTTCTTTTTGAGGTACGGAACCCTAAAATGGTTTGTTTAAATGTCTAATCTTATTGTAAATGGAGTATAGAATACACAACACCACTGGTATTAAAAGCTAGTCCAATATGCGCATTTACAAATATGTTAGTACGAGTATTAGTACCCATTTATATTTCTTTATAGATACTTTTATCTAGAATAGTATTGTCTTCTTTATTGAAGTTTGAGAATGTAATCTCAATATTCAAGAATATATTTTTATTACATGTTAAAAGTCATTTTTGTGTTATTTGTACTTGTTTTATTTATGAATGTTATTGCTTTTTTACCCACGCAAGTAGGATATTATTGGGCATTCTAACCCACGCTTTCGTTCCTACGGCTCACTCCGTTCGCCTTCGTCACTCTCGGTGTGTTAGATTGCCCAAAAACATCCTACTATAACTAGCTCTACATATCAACCACTTATCCGTTCGCCTCGTCACTCTCGATGGATTAGAATACTCAATAATATCAATTAAATGTTACATAGTGCAGTAAAATACTGGTTCGGTGCCTATTCCACCCGATGGATTGGACGGAACTTATCAACATATTCTTTTCCTTTCACAACGAATTTGATGTTTGTTATAAATTTCATATCGAGGACTGTAATTTTTTGGATTCATTTTAAATAGCTGTTAATACGTGTAAGTCTGAAAGTTTAATAAAGGGAACTATTTGTTTGTAGTGACTAATGAATATATAAGTTAAAGGGCTGAGCATTAGTATTATTACCGATGGCTTACCTCGATCAACTAGGTACCGCAGATTCTTGGATTGAGCACTAAATCACTACTTTAGTTCACAATTTTTGTATCAACCACTTTCACACATACTTCGTTTAATAATCGAACTATACGATCATAGTAAGCTAAAATTCAGGACAGATTGTCTCATATCACTTCACAGAGCAAGAAATAGTATGCATCTACAGACACACACATTCTATTTCTATGGCTCAGATTGAGCACCAAGGACATCTGAACTTTACCATACTATAACATTAAACTAAAATTTGGGACAGCTTGTCTCATGTCACCTTCACAGAGCAAGAAATAGCATGCACCATGCATGAAATGCAGACACACACACATTCTATTTCTATGGCTCAGATTGAGCACCAAGGACATCCAAATTTTAATGTAATTAACTCATACAGCCGACACTAGCTTACATGTTAACAAATAAGGGCGCTCGCTGCTTGAACCACTAGCCTAAATTCAGGACAGATTGTCTCATGTCGCTCCACAAAGCAAGAAATAGCATGCGTCTACAGACACACACACATTCTATTTCTATGACCCCAGATTGGGACACCAAGGACATCTGAACTTAGGTTTTCATAACATTAAACTAAAATTTGGGACAGATTGACTCATGTCACTTCACAGAGCAAGAAATAGTATGCATCTACAGACACACACATTCTATTTCTATGGCTCAGATTGAGCACCAAGGACATCCATATTTTAATTTAATTAATTCAAACAGACGACACTGCCTTACACGTTAACGTACAAGTTATGTATTGAGTTTTCTTCTGGTTTCGCATGCTTATACACTTACCATCCTTCCGTCTAGTGTGCCCCGTATAATCAACGTCAAAACGGAGCATGCGCCGTTCAACGGTTAGTCGCTGCGCCGTACTCATACGTGAAACGCCTGACAATAAACGTATCAGGCAGCCGTCGTGTGTGTACATAGTCATTTACAAATGTCAAAGTCAGCAACATTGTATCATGCATCAATTTGCTTATTCGAACTTTATTGTATTGTAAGACGATCGCTGTACATGTTGTAGTCCGTAATTAAAATTCGAGTTTAAGCGATCTTCCTATACCTAATCATCTTCATCAAACTGGGGGGTGATCCTTAAATAAGAACTATGTGTATATCAATTCCGTTAACTGATTATAAAAGAATGATTCTTTCCTGAACATAATAACTACTAATTTTTTGTAATAACTTTTTTGTAAGTCTAGGAATTGTTTGAAAGGCGATCCTTTAATGTCATTGCTGAATTTAGAAATCGACTTTCTTTGCATGAAATGTTTTATAAAGTTTGTTAGATTTAGTAGTTTCATGATTTTACACTTTGAGTTTAACTGCAACATAAAATTAACTAAGTTTTTATCGTGAATTTGTTCACGTGGTTTGTTCTGCACACAAAAAGTTTTGTAAGGATTTTGCATCTTTAGATACATTCTGATTTCTGACTCTCAAAAATCATCATCTGCCTAGCCTTTCCCAACTATGTTGAGGTCGGCTTCCAGTCTAACCGGATGCAGCTGAATACCAGTATTTTACATGGAGCGACTGCCTACTCTACTGTTCTGTGGCCTATCTGACCTCCACAACCCAGTAACTAGGTAATACGATACCCCTTGGTAAGACTGGTTGTCACACTTTCGGGCTTCTGACGACCCGTAACGACTGTCAAAACACGAAAATGAATGACAGCCGGGACCAACGGCTTAACGTGCTTTCCGTAGCTTAACCTGATGGATCGACCCGTGCGACTATTATTACATAGCCACGAGCTCCAAAAATGCAATTTTATTTATTTCACGAGTGTGATGTCATTGAACGTTTTATATCAAGACGTATTAAACAAACATGCTTACATACTTTATTATAATATCTATTGTGTTAATTCTAAGTAACTGTCTGCGGCTTTACCTTTGTCGGCGAGGGTAAGAAGCTGGTTTTGTATTTCATTTCTCACGACAAAATTGCAATTTGACAGAAAGGGTTTTCAATCACTAGGGTTTAATTAGACGTAAGTAACATAAATTAGTCATACACCTGTGAGGATATGTAGTTAAGGTTTAATTTTGTTATGAGGTAAATATTGCTGAAATGGTATTTTTTATGAATATAAACCAATAATTTAGGTGAAAAAATTAAATTCGCTCCAGTGCTTCCCAGTGCCAGTGCCGCTGTTGACATTATATTATTATTATATTCCTAATAATATAATATTATACCGACTTCTAAAAATGTAAGTAAGTATTATATTAAGTTAATTTTAGTGACCTTGTTTCTATTGTTCATTGTTGTAACCTTCTTTAGAAAATTATGGTTTTAGCATAAAGTTCAATAATTTTAATGTGTTCGATTTTAGGTCTGACTCCGAAGTTGAATACGAGTCCCAAAGGCTCGATCACGCTGTCGAGATTAAGAAGGCGGCTCAGTCTGCTAAGAAGAAGGCGACGACGAAGCGCAAATCTGAAAGGTGCACCACGCCTTCGAAACCAAAATCAAGGTAATTTACTATTACTGATTTTTCTTTAAGTATGTTTTTGTGCACATCGGTCGTTGAAGTGAAGTGAAGTTTCTAATGCATATCGGTCTCAAACTTAGACCTGTAACGTAGAGAGCAATGAAATTCATTTTACATACATTACCTTTTTTCGTACAGTGTGGTCAGTGAGATAATATTTACGTATATTACCGAATTGCAGTTCCGAATATCTATTTTACCCTAGTATCGTTAATAATTACTATAAATAATATGTTATTATTGTTTTACAGTAAGACACGCCCGAACACAGACCTCTTCGGGTTAGAGGACGCCGCAGTCGCAGATCGTCCAACGACATCCAGCGGGGACCTGGTATCTTCCCTTCTGAGCCGCGTCGCAAACGGCAAGGTGCGGCGAACAGCACACTTGAACGGTGACTTTTATGTGGAGGTAAAGGTTTACCATAAGCCCGACATTATCTCCACTGTAAGGGAGGATCGGTGGAAGAAGGCGGCCGTTGCACTAAAAGTGCAATTAAGTAAAGAAAGTCCTCAGTGGGACACTTTGCAGTCATTCATGAGGCGGGCTCACGAATTGTTCGACGATTCAGAGCCTGTCTTCTACAGTGACCAATTTAGTTTTAAGTAATAATTAATGTATTTTTAAGATTTTAACTTGGAGCACCCACAGAATATTTTAATTTTATGTCTTGTAATCTTAATTATTTCAGTTGCATTTCACTATAAACCTTGTGTGCAAGATAATAATTAACGTAATCGTAATCTAAAATGCCTTTTTGTACTGTTTGTAACGCGACTATTGAGCGCAGTCATTGGACTGGTCACCTACGCAGTACCACCCATAAAAACAGGAATATTTCACATTTTTGCGAAGGTGTTGAAGTAATTCATTCTGCCTTTCGCAATCGTATAGCTTCTTATAGAATTGTTGATCTATATGAGAACTATTCTCTAGAATTGTTTTTAAATAGTATCCGAGACAAAATCAAAACATTAATAGATAAGTCTCTTAAAGAACATATAAGTTTAAAAATTAATTTTGAATATTTTGCACTGTTTTTAATGGTTAAAAATGATTCTCAGGAGATAAAATCATTTGGTACTAAAAATTATACACTTCACCAGAATTATGAATATGATTCATTAATTACTCAGGTTAAAAATGCGTTAGTAAAAAAATTAGAGGAGTTTCAAGACCGTGACAGTGGTTGGACTTTCTTGAGTAGCTCGCATTTAGAAGTCAATATTAACAAATACCAACCATTGCGCGGTTCAGGCTTTATCGAATTACCGGCTGCAATTAAAGCGAAAAAAGCATGTGTCAATATTCGTAACAATGATGAGTATTGTTTCTTATGGTCCGTTGTTGCTGCTTTATATCCCGCTAAAAGTCATCCTGATAGGGTTTCGTCTTACCCAGATTTTCGGACTGTGTTGAACTTAGAAGACTTAACATTTCCATTAAGTTTCTCGGATATTGCACGGTTTGAAGTAAATAACCCAGGAGTTTGTATTTATATTTATGGCATAAAAAAGAATACTATAATTGGTCCGCTTTACAAACCAAAAACTGTGACTGGGAAAGTGATTCATTTACTTTATTTGGAGAAGGATGACTTGTCACATTATTGTCTTATTAAAGATTTACCACGACTTGTTAAGAATCAAATAACGAAACACCACAGTAAATTGTACTTTTGTAACGTTTGCTTAATGTTTTTCAATTCACGCGATGATCTTAGTTCACATAGTTGTGGGGGAGTTGCAACTGAACTACCTCCAAAAGGTTCGTTCATACAGTTTGAGAATTATAATAGAAAACAAATACTACCATTTGTTATATACGCAGACTTTGAAACAATGCTAGAACGGTACGACTTTTGTGACCCTGACCCAACTAAGGCCAGCACTGTTACACGTCAGCGCCATGTACCTGTAGCATTTGCCTATCATATTACGTGTGCGCTGGATGATAGCTATAATCGTTACGTTTCGTATCGTGGTCCTGATTGTGTTTCCAAATTTGTGAAGACTCTCTTTAAAGATGCACGAAAAATTTACAAAATTTTAAAAAATAATGTTCCCATGATTTACACAGAGGATAATGCTCGAGATTTTGAGAACGCTATGACCTGTCATATTTGTGAAAACTTCTTATTCGGAGATAGAGTCCGCGATCATTGCCACTTAACTGGTAGATATCGGGGTGCAGCTCATAGTTATTGTAACCTACAATACAAAGTACCAACATTTTTGCCTGTATTTTTTCATAATTTATCTGGTTATGATTGTCATCTTTTTATTAAGGAATTGGGCGAAGCCCCTGGATCTATTAAACTTATACCTAAAACAAAAGAAAATTACATTTCATTTACAAAATTTATTCCGATTTCCTCTGAGGAAAGTATGCAGGTTAGATTTGTAGATTCTTTCAAGTTTTTAGGAACTAGTTTAGAAAAATTGGTTAGTACAATGAAAAAACAAGAATTTAAACAGTTGAAAGCTTATTTTCCTAACAAAACAGAATTTGAGCTCCTCACCCGTAAGGGAGTGTATCCTTATGACTATATGTCTACATGGGAACATTATGAACATACGTGTTTGCCTACTAAAAATAACTTTTATAACTCATTGACTAACGAGTCAATTACCGATGAAGACTATGAACACGCGCAATCCGTTTGGTCAGCGTTTAATATTAGAAATATGGGTATGTACACGGATTTATATCTCAAGACAGATGTTCTGTTGTTAACAGATGTATTTGAAAGTTTTCGAAAAACTTGCAAACGACATTATAATCTCGACCCTGCCTTTTATCTCACGGCTCCAAGTCTTTCGTTTGATGCTATGCTTTTAAAAACCAGAGTTCGGTTAGAATTGATAAGCGATGTTGAAATTTATAGGATGATACAAAATGGTATTCGAGGAGGTGTTTGTATGTGTTCTAAAAGACATGTCAAAGCCAATCATAAATATTTAGATACATACGACCCATCCCATCCCAGTTCATTCATCATTTATTTAGACTGTAACAACTTATACGGTTTTAGCATGTGTCAGTCCTTACCTTATTCCGATTTTAGATTTATGGATAGACAAGAAATTGATTTTTTGCGAAATAACTTGACAGATATCAGTGATTCCGCGGAAAACGGTTACATTCTTGAAGTTGATTTATTATATCCTGAGAATTTACACATGGATCACAATGACTTTCCATTTTGTCCCGAAAAATGCTTGCCACCCGGTGGTAAAAATAAAAAACTAATACCAAATTTGTATGATAAATATCACTATGTTATTCATTACGTTCATTTAAAAAAATGCTTACAGCATGGTTTAGTATTGCATAGGATCCATCGCGGTGTTATATTCAAGCAAAGTGCTTTTTTAAAACAATATATCGATATTAACACACAGTTACGTCAAAAGGCAGAGTCGACGTTTGAACAAGATTTTTTTAAATTACTGAACAATAGTATTTTTGGTAAGACCTTGGAAAATAATGAACATCGGGCAGATGTTAAGCTAATAAACAACTGGTGTGACTTGAAAAATAAAACAAAAAAAACCAATTGTGCTGAAAAATTGATAGCCAGCCCATATTTTCATAGTGCTTCTATATTTTCTGAAAATCTAGTAGCAATTCAAATGAAACCTTCGCGCGTACTTCTTAATAAACCAATATACATAGGTTTTGCTGTATTAGAATTATCTAAGGGTCACATGTACGATTTCCATTATTCCATCATAAAACCTTTTTACGGTAACCGAATTGAATTGTGTTATACTGACACAGACAGCCTAGTTTATAATGTACAGACTAGTGACGTATATAAAGATTTTAAACTCCACTTTCTAAAATATTTTGATACAAGCAACTACGATTGTACAAATGAATTTAACTTGCCAATTATTAATAAGAAGGTTCCAGGACTCTTTAAGGACGAAATGGGTGGTAAAATTATCAAAGAATTTGTAGGATTGCGCTCAAAACTTTATTGTATTAAAACATTAAATAAAACCATAAAGAAAGCAAAAGGCACAAAAAAATGTGTAATGAAAGATTTAAAAATGTTAGATTATAAAAATATTTTGTATAATAATTGCAATATCATTCGCAAAAAAAATGTACTGTTTAGGTCCATAAAACACAACATTTTTACACAAAGTGTAAATAAAATAGCATTATCAAGCAATGATGATAAACGGTTGCTGTTACCTGACAAGGTATCTACTTTGGCCTGGGGAAATGCAACTATTTTTATGTAATCGGGTGCTCCACATTTATGTAATATTAGTTTATAATTGAAAATAAATAAATAGGTACCTAGTTAAAGATTACCTAAGCAGGGACTGAAACTGTAACCGCTATAAGTGTTTTAACACAGTTTTTGAAATTGTTTTATATAAAGAAACAAATACAATAAGTTTACTGAATCAAAGTGTAACCTTATTATCTTATTACTTGTAGCAAATAACGTAAAATCTTATTTAGTCTTAATTAGTTTTAAGACCGTTTACGCGACACGGCATTTCATAAAAAATACTAAAATATTCTCTACTAACTTTTTATGTCATATTATTCATTTCCAAAACTTCGGACTTTAAAATGAAATGCTGTGCCGCATAAACCTGATTCCTAAGTTTTCTTTTAAGTAAGTACCTATTTGTATGAAATAAATAAATAAATAATAAATACTATTTTATAATCATAATTGTATCTGTTTCATTTTCATTCCTGATTTATGACAAAGCACACGACGATACAGACTCCAACTTGATAAAACATGTTGTCAATTTTTGATTACAAAGCACTCATAGCTCGAAGTTCGCACGCGCGGTGTAGAATTTGACACCGAGCAGGTGTTCGTGCAAGAGCTCGAACACGTTAAAACATGAAAATTAATCACGGCGCAATGCTTATAGAGTCTAATTACATACGTTCCACAGTAATATTATTGAGTAGAACATTCATTATTAGACAGTCAGCCGGTGCGACCATATCACTTCAAATAAAACAAAACGAATTGTAAGTATTGTACAAGTACCTATCTACTTATAACATTATTTCATCATGTTGTTTATGTAATTATAATTAAATATTATTCCGTTTGTTTCAGATTATTGATAATGGATGATTCTCCAGATATTATCGACTTCTCACAATACGCTCAAGGTTTTCCGACACCGAGTTTAAGCTGGCATATCCCGGAATTCTCAGAACAACAAAGACCTGACAACAAGGAGTTTAGAGCAAGACAAAACTGCGGACCTGCCAGCAAGAAGCCTAGAACAAGACGGGAGTGTCTAAAACAGAAGTCATCTCCACCTACATGTCAATCATTCGTTATAAACAATGAGAAGAAAAAAGGTTTACGACTGGTCATGGTGCAAGTGCTGGATATCAGTGAACAACAAGAACCTGCAAGTGACAATCAAGACGTGGTAATATTAAGTGCACAGTATGTAGTGACTGAATCGGTGGACCATATTATGGAGGAGACACAATCGTTAATTAATAAAATATCAAAAAAACTTTGTGGGGACAATTGTTACTATTAACAGATATAATTATTTTGTAAGTACCTACTTCATAAGTTATTGTGTAAGATTTGTAGTAATATCATTAGGTATGTATAACATTTATTTGCTTTCTTATTCTTTACTCTCTATACATCTTAGGTTTTTATGTAGTGTAAGTTTTGAATGTATAAATTATTAAAATATCAACTATGTAAGTTTTATTGTCATTAACTTTTGTGTTTTATCCTGTACATAGTCTAGAAACTAAAACTTTAAAATATTATAATGTAGATAATATTAATTTCTTTGTTTAATGTAGTTAGGGTAATGTTCATACATCACAAGTTTGTAAGTTAAGTGTGTAGGTACGTATAGAAAACATTAAATAAACTATATATAACTTTTGTATTTTATCCTGTACATAGTTTAAAAAAAACAAAAAAGAAATATATATTATTAAGTAGGTATGTAGATTTTCTTTGTCTAATCTAGTTGGGAAAATGTACATACATCACACGTTTGTAAGTTAAGTATGTAGGTATGTATAGAAAACATTAAATAAACTATAACTTTTGTAATTTATCCTGTACCTACATAGTCCTAAAAAACAAAAACAAAAAAAAAAAATACATATACTATTAAGTAGGTATGTAGATTTTCTTTGTCTAATCTAGTTGGAACAATGTACATACATCACAAGTATGTAGGTCCGTATAGAAAACATTAAATAAACTATGTGATGACATCTATTATTGGGTAGGTAGTTATAATTAGTTTGTAATAATTGTAAATAATGTAAAAAAGTAAATAAAACTGTATTCTTTAATGATTTAAATTATGTTTTATTTTCTATTACTTAGTTATACTCGAACTCTAAATTAGCTCTAGTTTAAAGATATAATTATAGTGTTTATTTGCTAACAGTATTTTTTATTAGAATAATTCGTTGAAAATCATGGATGAAATTTTATAAGAAATATCATTTTGCTGCAGCTAATTTAAAGTTTCGTAAGTAGGTTACCCTGATTATATTAAATAAAACACTCATAAGTAGATATACATTTTTTATTAACTGATCAACACAATAATAATTAAAATAAATTAAATACAGACATATTATTATCAATGTACCATTTTCTAATACACACAGCATTATTTAATGCACAGTTCAATTTGTGATCCACACAGTTATAATCAGTTTTATTTTTACAAAACTTTTTTTTTAAGGTCGCAAAATTAGGGCATCCCTTCTCACCTATGTCAATCACTTCACAGTTTGCACATAACTCTTTTATCCACTTAATCTTTTCTAAACCCTTTGTCATAATTTTTCTATTTTCTAAATACGGCATGATGACGTGTTGAAACTCTCTGTAGTCTATAAAGCCCTCACTCCAGAAAATTCCACGATTTCTTTCCAACCATCGCACCTGCTTCTTTTCTTCTTGAGTTAAATAGTAAAACGAATGTGGTGGTTTAACTAAGAACGTCTGTGTGTGCTCATTACTTACGATAGCCACTTCTTTGACAATAAAATTATTGTCTAAATATTTAAATCCTTGGAGTTCGACAATGATAATATCTGCGTTCATGATAACTTCTTCACTGTGTTGCTTAATGGTTTGTATTCAACAATGCAATCGTTAAGAATGAGGCAGTACGCTGAAGTTTGATCTGGTATTTCTGAATCACTCTCGATTTCTACCCTTACATCTACAACAGGACCAGTCTTCAGATTATCGGTCTGTCTAGAGCAATCAACAACAAACAACGGTGCTAAGTCTTTAAATTGTTTCTCGCTTAATAAAGACTCCGGACAACGTCCATAATACGACTGCTGAAATCTGATGTATTGCTCATATAATAAAGCAATTCTGTTATTAGCGAAGTTCACATTGAGGCTTTCATACGGGAAATATGTTGAATTAAGGTACACTCGAACATCACGAACATAGCAGTGATCAAACTGCGACATGTCAGAACTTGCATTATTTTTTCTACTTGTTTGTAGTCCAATTATAACATATCTTGGTTTTTCTATTTGAGATGAAGTTTTGATGGACCAGGTATGCTTTGTAGTTTTAGGTAAAGTAGGGTATTCATATAGATCCCAGTTTCTAAATATCATCTGAAGTGGTCGATCTTTTTCCAACAGTTTTAATAAACTTATTTTTTCTTTGTCTGATACTTTAACATGGGGTACGCGCCATATAATTTTATTGATTTGAATGTCTTCCACTATTTCACCGGTGTTCAATTTTACAGCATTCAAATTAGTGTTGCTTCGTAACAATATTAGTTCATGTCTACTATTTATCACAACTTTTTTAAAATCTTCTGCGAAACCAAGGATATTCCGAAGTGGTATAGACGCAGAAAAACTTCCTCCATTAATATTTTTTACACCATCGATACTCCAACCCCAAGCTCTAGCAATTTTTGATTCATTCTCATTCATTGATATTAATGATTTCATGGTTGTAGTTATACCTGCGTTTTTTATTTTATCAATCTCCACTCCATTTAGTTCGTACCTAATATCTTGGAACAAGAAGAGTAGTCCATTGTTCGTAAAATTGACACTAGTAGCTCTCTCTTTTGAATCTTTTTTGCTAACGATAACGGTTCCTTCCAAATACAGAGTGCTGGCTGAAGGTAATATGTATAGATCCTGTTGGTTGATAGGTATGCGAATTTCATCGTTCCTGTTGAAACTCGTTACATAAGGTTTGTACGAATGAAATTCAATTCCTTCTATACTGTTGTCGTAAGTCGGAGTGGATAAAACGTCTAAGATATTCATTTTAACAATCCGATCGCTTTGAGAAATATCTTATTGTCTTTAGTTAATTTTATTTTGCTCTTAGAACGACGTCTTATTTGGTAGGTAGCTTGAGTGGAACTGGTATTTTTAATTTGTTGAGGCACATATTTATTGTAGTCAATCATTTTTTCTTCTAAGATGTAAATACAGCTGCACTTCTTCACCACGCAAATTAATTAAGCGATTGTTTATATCTAGTAGTCGAATATGTATGCAGCTTATGTTATTTTGATTGATTGGAAAATATATTGCGTTCTTCGGGATTTCTATGATTCTGTAACCTGGTGGTACGTTGAGTGCGAATTCGTGAATTATGTGACTTGGTTCACCGTTTATATACGAGCCGCTCACAATGTCACATTCGATCCTTACCACTGTCGTCGGTAAAATGTTGACTGGATACTGTGACACATGCCATTTATTTGCTTTCAAGACCTGCTTATCAAAGCCTAACAGTTTATTGAAAGAGTATTCTTTCTTAAAATTAACGTCTTTTGAGCAGTATATGCTAGTTTTTAAAGTATTGTTATTGCACTGTAATTTGATTGAGGCGTCTTTTATTTCAGATTTTAAATAATCATAAATATCTTGCAATTCATAGGTGCCTTCCGGTATTTCAATAATTTCATTTGAACCATAGTAGAACTTGTTATTACTTATATCAATATTTGGTATAGAATTAAATGTTGAAAAATGTAACAAAGCACACTCATATTCTCCATTTAGTTGCAGCGTATTAGGATAGTACGTAGATAAAATTGAAGAGTTTCCAGTTATCGACAAAGTGAGTGACATCTTGCAAATGATTGAAATAAAGTAAAAGCATTTATTTTATACATTTTTATTCCAAAAAGTCCTCAGATATTTTAAACATAAATGACCACAGTTTACAGTGTTAAATTTTTGATATCTTGTGTAGTTATATAAAACTTTACAATTCTTAAAATATCGTAGCAGTTCTAATGGAGGTTTTAAATTTCCATAGCTATCAAAATATTCACAATAGTCATATACTTTTACATAAGCTACCCAATGCGTTCCTTCGTTTTTAGAATCGTCTAAGTTAACGATACCACATTCCATACGTTTCGGCGTCCTTGGTAGTTGATCTTTCATATATACTCCTCGGAAATATGGAATATCTCTTGCATAGTTTTGGATGTCTACATTAGTTAGTGGGCGATTGGGTAGCTTCTTGTTCAGTTTTTTGATGATTTTATGAACAATCCTTTGCCGTTTTTATAAGGCTTTAGGTATAAACCTTTGCCCACTGCTAAACCCTCCATAGTTCTATTATGTCGTTCAGTCTCTCGCAAGTTTTGCTGAGCTGATTTGTAATCATTCACCGTTTTTGCAATTCCAGCCGCACCACCAGCTAAAGCTCCTAAAGCTGATAAGCCAGCAAAAATTGGAATTAAAGGTAGAACCCCACCAGTTTTCGGTATGGGTATCACTCTCGGCACTCGAATTTGATGTAATTTGGGACATAACTTTTTTGCAGCTAAATAAGCAAAGTTTATTAAAGACTTACTATCATTGGGTTTTAGTTTTTTTATTTTCGATTTTATTTTTGATACTAAACTTTTAAATGTTTTGGCACCAGAACCAGATTTCAATTTGGCTTTCATAACTTTGCTTACTAACCATGAGCTTAATTTTTCACCTTTTCCTGCATCTTTTGATTTAAGTCTGCGTTTAGCCATGTTTAATAGCTGTAAGTCGGCTTCGTGACGATTAGGTAAATCTGTATGTTTTGCATATGCTATATCGTGGTGCATACAAGCTTCGTCTAGTTTATTCACACCTCGATCACCTCGCAACAAACGTTTATGAAGTTTAGTTCCTGGTCCGCAATAATTGTATCCAGGCAAATGAGCTTCGAACGGTAGGTTATTAATTATACTGTTAACTAGTCCACCACCTTGCATTACTTAAAGTATAATGATACAAATATTACAAAATACTTCTTTTATATCTCAATTTATTAATGCAGATTTATCAATCCAACTGTTTTCTTCATTACTGAGACCTAACCATTTGACGAATAGTTTCTTTCCTTTCTTTTTAAGTATTTTTTCTACTAAATAAACATCAGGATAGTCAGATTTTTGAAGTTCTTGCTCGTAAAAAGTTCCTAATATATCTTGCTTTCTTTGATCTTCTATGTGATATGTTACTGGCACAGTTTTATTAATCTTTTTTATAGTGAAGAGTTCAGTTGACCAGTTAGGAGTATAACCTTTCTCGAAATTGTGTTTGTATTTACTGATACGAACACAGTCACCATTTTTAAACTTAGGCTTCCGCTGGATGGATACATGTTTACATATTTTTTTAATATTTTCTTTTATGACTGCTTCATTATATTTATTCACAT
The DNA here is from genome assembly GCA_946251885.1 of Cosmia pyralina. Taxonomy (NCBI): domain Eukaryota; kingdom Metazoa; phylum Arthropoda; class Insecta; order Lepidoptera; family Noctuidae; genus Cosmia; species Cosmia pyralina. The sequence continues at coordinate 2,611,632 of OX276345.1, forward strand.
CAATCGGGTTAATTTTAATAGTACGATGTTTTGTGTTGTTATAAGTCTTAAATAAATCTTCTAATGGTGATCCTAACCACTTATAGTTTCCAATGAGACTAAAATATTTATATAAATTATTTTTAACAGTTTTAATTAGTCGCTCTACAATTGAAGCTTTTTTAATTGAGAAAGATGAGTAATGGTTAATGTTGTACTTCTTCATGAGCGTTTGGAATGTGTTGTTATAAAACTCTGTACCCATGTCAGTTTGTAAGTTAACAGGATTTTTATTGCTGCTTGTTAGTATACGTTCAAATGCTCGAGTGACTTCCGATTTATTTTTTGATTTTAACGGTTCTGCCCAGGCATACTTTGAAAAGCAGTCAATCACCACTAAGATGAAATTGTAACCTTTGTTATACTTTTTCAGGTTTTGCATGTCCATCAAGTCTGCTTGCCATAAGTCGTGGATTCCTTTTAGAATAACAGAACGTCGAAGGAAATTTCTTCGTGCCGCTTTATGTATTTCATTTACAATTTGCTGTTTCACCATTACGGAGTTTTTTGAAGTAATTTATCCACCTCTGCTTTAGTATAAAACTTATCGTACAAATGAGTTGAAACCTCAGGTATTCTTGCTTTTAAAGTAGCTTGAACTGTACTCTTTGCATCTTTCATGATTTGAGAACGCAATGCACCAATCAGATTATTAAATTCTTTAAACATATTAGCATTCAATCGATCTACATAGTCCTTGTTTACAGCATCATCTGCTTCTACTGGAGATCTGATTCCTCTCAGTCTTGATGTTTTTAAATCAAAATCGCCGTTTTCTGATTTTAACAATGCATTCTCATTAAACTCAAATAACTCTGATAAACGCATTCTTTTGTGAATGTAGTGTCCGAATTTGTCTACGTTCATGTTTAAGGTGTATTGTATCGAGAGGCTGATAATAAAATAAACACAATCTCAAATATTTATTTATTTATAACTTTACTTTCACGCAATTCTTCAATGATAGATATAATTTCATTATCTAACCCTGTGTTGCCAGCATCTCTAGACGCAATTAATAATTTTAACCTTTCCACTAACTCATTAGGATTATCCCAATACACTAAATCTACGTTTTTTTTCCACTTTTTCATTAAAGGTAGACCCTTTCCCTGAACTGCATTCTTCAGTTTAAAAAGAGGTTTAATAACTTGCAAATATTTTTGTCCTTTATTACTTTTTATTGGCTTACTTGGCTCATAGTCTCGACGATGTGCATTTGTAACAAGTAGCATCGACTTATAATTTTGCAGATCACTTTCTGTAACAAAGCTTAAGTCTACATCTTTCTTAAACAACAACTGTTTTAATCCAGGTGTATATCGGTATGTACGTCCAGCCACGATGATGTTTTGATCATTGATCGTTATGCAAGCCGAACCTAACATCAATTTCCCGCGTTCTACTCTAACCCCAAATGGAACATCTACCAACGCCTCTGAAGATACTGACCAGGATGACGTATCACAATCTTGATTCCTTTCATCAGTTTCAACTACTGATGCATATGAAGAATCACTGTTGATATCGGATTCATATTTGTCTTCATCGTCATTATTATCATTACTTTCTGCGCTACCAGTTTCTTCTTTCTGATAAGTTTCTTTAGTAAACGGAACATCAGCAAAATCATCATTAGCACGCAGGAGAGGAGTTTGCTTACTTGCATTAGCAATTAGGTTGAGAGGTTCTGTTACAGGTTTGAAAACAGATTCCAGTGCTTGTTTATTGTTAATCTCAGCATCTCTCATTTTTCGTACTTTTATCTTTACAGCTTCTGCCGCATCAACAATTTGTCGTTTCAATAATTTTTCCATATTGTTGGTAAAATAGGTCGGAATTGATTTAGCGTCGTAAGGCGAATAATAATGTCAGGCAGGTAATGGCCTTATATATGTATTCGTGTTCTTAGTCAAAGACTACAAACGTGTCAAATTTATTTCTATAGCATCCTTTGTTTTTGGAACAATCTTTATTAATTACAATATAATTGAAAGGTGTACTCCATATTTTTGAACACATTTCACGAAATTCAATCCATGTCATGTCAGTGTTAACGTGTTCTTCATAAACATGTCTCATATTTCTTTCATCTTGTTTAAAAAGTACGATTAGGTTTGCGTTGTCTCTTACTAACTGCTTTGGGATTTTACTATACGTCTGATTTAGATAAAAACAATCGATGAACTTGTGTCTCCCCATAGCAAAATAATCGCGCATACTACTTTGATTTTCACAAGCAACATCATCAAATACAATTACAGAATTCGGTTTTGCGGTCTGAACACTCAGTACTTGCTCGTTTTCATGATATTTCTGAAATGAAATGCCTGGTACTCGTTGCAAGACTTTTTCTAAAAAAACGTACTTGGGTTGTTGCAAGGTTTTCGAATAAACATAAACATTTTGAAATCGTAAACCATTCTCGTGTATAAGAAGACCAATTAACAAATTCGTCTTTCCACAATTTGACGGTCCGCAAATGATGCATCGTATCGATTTAGGTAATAATTCTCCATGGCGAAAACCAGTCTCCTGAGAATTAATACAAAGTTTGTTTACATGTAACGATTGTGGTTGTTTTACAAATTTCATGACGACTGTTTGAAACGGTTATATTAATAATGAGTCAATTAATGTATTACACTGACATTTATAGCTCATTGTCGCTAACTCGAACAACTGTACGAACAACCACACCATGGCTGTCCTTCAAGAACCTGTATTTTACTGCACTATGTAACATTTAATTGATATTATTGAGTATTCTAATCCATCGAGAGTGACGAGGCGAACGGATAAGTGGTTGATATGTAGAGCTAGTTATAGTAGGATGTTTTTGGGCAATCTAACACACCGAGAGTGACGAAGGCGAACGGAGTGAGCCGTAGGAACGAAAGCGTGGGTTAGAATGCCCAATAATATCCTACTCACGCATATGAACAACTTTCACTATGAGACCAACTTTTATATCACGAAAAAAAATTGCTATTTCATTAAAAGTTCAATACCTACTTGACCAAAATGTATGAAACAGCAGATTTGTTTTTCGTGATTTTAAAATTGGTCCCATTGTGAAAGTTGTTCGTATTCATGGGTAAAAAAAACTTTATGAAAATTTGGTTGGTCATTGAAAACTAAACCTGTACGTAAATGGTACACCACAGAATATCCGCAGCTTATTGTTTCTCTTTTCTCCCTTAACTCTTCAAGTGCAGTTATATACTAATTTATAAACCCAAAACCCCCAAGGGGAGGGGGGAGGGGGGTTAGTTGCGAACCCCATAGGTTCACAACTACGTAGGATGATTTTTTTTTCCAGAAAATGGTGTTTTTTTTTACGTTTATATATATAATAAGCTTTTCTATACCTATTATGTAAAGGGGTTTTTCCTTATGCACACGTGGGGTGCAGAAAGCCTTTGAGGGCCTAATCCATCCAAAGATTGGCTTTATAAGATCGCTTTTAGAGATAACACCGCCCATTGTTTCATCCCTTGTAAAATATCTACATTTATATATTATCTGTAATATTTAAGGTGTACATAATAAAGAGTATTTTATTTATCTCCGTTTACAATAAGATGAGACAGTTAAACAAAGCTTTTGTACAGTCCGTTCAACCGATTTTGACTTCTATTGCGTTGGTGGCATGACAAATGGCAGCTGCAGTAAATAGTTGGTATTATAACCACTTTTTTGCCTCTACTGCTATCCTTAAACCTACGGAATAGAAGTCAAAATCGGTTGAACGGACTGTAAAAAAGATTTGCTTAAATGTCTTAACTTATTGTCAATGCAGTATAATGTAATCGGAATTGTCTTTCTATAATTCATCATCGAACTTATTGACTCCAGCAGTTTAATCTTTTTCATCTTCTTTGCTTTAATTGGATTTATACCGTTATCTTCTTCAAGTCTTAAATAATTTTATTCCACTAGCGACCCGTCCCTGCTTCGCACGGTTTTCACGATCTGACAAAACATCAATATTTTTTATTAAAATACTAGCTTTTGCCTGCAGCTTCGCCCGCGTGGATGTCGGAAATTATCCCACGGGATCCTACTACCGGGATAAAACGTATCCCATATGTTAATCCAGGTTATAAACTATCTGTGTGCCAAATTTCAAGGTTTTGCGTGATTGAGTAACAAACATCCAAACATACAAACTTTCACATCTATTTAACTATAAAGAGAAGTTCCTGACTGACTCATCAATGCCCAGCCTAAACCCTTGAACCTAAAAAGTTGAAATTTTGCACAGAGGGTCCCTTTATTATGTCGACAAGGAATAAGGAAGGATTTCTGGGTACGTTTACGTTCCCGTGGGATATTTACCGATATCCACGTTGGCGAAGCCGCGGGGAAAAGCTAGTTTATAATATTAGTAGAATGTAAGTTTAATAATAATATGTTCTACACACAACTCTTCCGGAATAAATTCTGTAAATGAAAGTAAACTGACTGCTGCTCTTGGAGCTCCACACTGTAGTTCGTTTGTTCCCGAAAAATTCCGGGATTTGATTCCGTGAAACTGGCACCTATGGATTGGCGCGGCGGCGATGGCACTTCTCCGGCACGTTATACCGATCACTCGCGGCGCTCTTTTCAGTACACGCTTGTATTTTCAAGTATGCATGAATTTATATCTTTGGATCAAAAATGTTTCACACCGGCTGCGTGTTCCTAGTTTGGCTTTTTGTTTCGAAAAGTATGGGTAAAATTAAGAGGTGTAGAATTTTAAATGTACATATTTACAAAATGCACAATCTCCACCCTTGCGTGGAATAAGGAAAGATTTTTTGGTGATATATGTAAGTATGGTGACATTTTATTAGAAATTTATCATAAAATCACCAGCACGCGCACAGTAACGAGACAGCGCAGCGCAGCGCAGCGCGCTTGTGTGAGGAAGACAGATATACCTACGTCACTCGTTTCGTAAGTTCTAATGCAACTTTTTGTTGATGTCACTAACTTATCTATATCATCGATAAACCTTTCCTTACTCTATCTAAAAATTTAATCAATTCCAATGTTTAGTAACGCATAACAAGATAATTGGCTAAGTAAGGTTATATTTCGCTAGTAATTTCAGAATATATTTACCGACAAGAAAAATCTAATACAAAACCTACTTCATATAAAATTCCCAGAACTCGCCTGCTTATATTTTTCTTTTACAACGTAGGTATCTTCGTACAACAATAATTCAAGTTACAATATTATCTCAATATCACGAACTATCTCCGGAATTTAATAAGCATACAAACAATGTCAGTAGTTCAGCTGATGGGACCGATAGGATTGCGTTGTGGAAATATTTTGGCCGCCATCTTTATTGAGTTTCTTCAGGATATTGGCAATTAAGGGGGCGGGAGTGGGGTGTAGTTTTGTGATACGTAGGAGTATGGAATGAGAAATACTTACAACACCAATATACCACCACCCACCACTATCTATCTTTGCATCACGCAAAGGTTGACTGGTAAGAAAATGTATAGGGTATTTTTTTTTTCTTTTGTGAATAGGAAATCATAAAATGACTTCTCCCGCTCTGGGCAGATTGATTGGATATAACCGTAGTGTGCGAGCGAGAACTCCCTAGAAAACGCACCCACACATTTATATTATTATCAATATAAAATGACTTTGTGCGTTTAAATGCTTCTATACATATGAGAAACTGATGTGATCATCATCATCTGCCTAGCCTTTTCCCAACTATGTTGGGGTCGGCTTCCAGTGTAACCGGATGCAGCTGAATACCAGTATTTTACATGGAGCGAATGCCTATCTGACCTCCACAATCCAGTGACTGGGTAATACGATACCCCTTGGTAAGACTGGTTTGTCAGACTTTCGGGCTTCTGACGACCCGTAACGACTGTCAAAAATCCACGAATGACAGCCGGGACCAACGGCTTAACGTGCTTTCCGAGGCACGGAGGAGTCTCGGTATGTAAAGATGGTCACCCATCCACGGACCAACCCCGGCAAGCGTAGCTTAACCTGGTCGATCGACCCATGCGGCTGTTATTACTTAGCCACGAGCTCCTGAGAAACTGATGTGATACGACACTAAAAACTATTTTCATTGTTCCTCTATACGAATTTTTACCGTACTGCCCGTACCTATACAGTAAAACAGCGGTTGATAATAGCCGGATATTTATCCAAAGTAGCCGATAATAACCTATACACAACAGGTGACTCCCGGTCGTTTATCCGACTGCAATCTAAAAAGGTTTGTAACGCGGCAAACACACAACCACGCCAGAAACACTCGCGCGCACGTGAACACGGCGTGCGTCATCACTACTCCGCACCGCACGGCCCTCCGCAGCGCTCCTGGCCGCCTTTATAAGCGCTGCTCGGGCTATGGAACATTAGTGGATTAGCCCGTGGCCGAACAGTACTGGTCGTAGTACACGCCCAGTACCATCTCGCGCGGACCGCAACAACTCAACGTTTCTCTCTGTGTTTGCGCAGGTAACGTAACCGGCACTTGTGTGGACACAGAGGGAAGCCACCGTGCTGCCCGGTGAGCTAGCTCACCGTCGCGGTCGCGGGGGCCACGCCCAGTCATCATGCCGAAACCCGGCAAGCGCGACTCGCTGGGTCGCGTTGCCGGGTCACCTGAAGCCCGTCCGGCGTTGGACCGGGCGACGTCGATGCCGAACATCGGCGACGCGTCGTCCGGTCCGCCGACGGCCGGACCATCTCTGCACGTCGGGACGAGGAAGAGGGAGGAAGAGGGTGTTACGACGGGTGGCCAGATATTATAAATAAATAAGACGACCAGACTATTTTATGTATCGTGTATTCAGCCATTGCATGACGAGCGATCCGAGTCGGTGACAAGACAACAGGATCCGGAAATACCACAGATAATATATATTTTATAAAGACTGATACACATACGTAACATCTCCCTTATTAAGAAAAGAAAATGAATCATTACGTGGAACATGGTACGTAAGTATACTCTTTTTTTTTTTTTTTTTACATTAACAAAATTCTTATATACTAGTAGACTAAGTGGAACGGAACATCTCTAAGAAGTGACAAGTTGACTTGACTGACATTTACATTGCGACAGTTCTGACAGTGACGTCTATCAAATTGACTTAACTAAGTTTTGACAGCTACTAACAAAACAAAATTAGGTTTGACAATGCTTGTACAACAAACAATACATTTAGTATATTAAATTAAAACTAAGTACAAATTAAGAACTTAATCTAGACCAATTTTCAAAATCTTCGGGGCTTTATTATTGCTCTACCGAATGAAGAATAAGTTGTGTGTTGAGTTTGTTTATTTGGTGTATGTGATGTGTTTGTTTTTGTTTCAGATTCTTGGACAGGATTACTTGTACAAGGAGATTGATAATTAGATGGAGATGACGACGGCAGTATATTGGAAGGCGACGGTGGATCAGTGTCAAGTGGAACTGATGGGGATTGAAGTGAACTTCTTCTACTAGGAGCGGACTCAGTTGGTGAATGTTTTGGCTGTAGGATATGTTGGCGATTACGGCGAAAAGTACCTTCCGGGGAGACAATAGTATATGATCTAGGCTGTGGACCTATGTCTGACACAGTACCAGGTGTCCAAATACTGTCTGGCTGTTTCTGGAAGTAAATTTTATCACCAATGTTTAGGGAAGACAACGGTTTAGTATGTTTATTATAATAAATCTGTGATTTGTTCACTTTTATTTGAGTTTTATTTGTTAGAGACCTGTAGTTAGGTATTTTAGGTTTCAGAGTTTGTTCTAAGACTGGAAGTTTAGTTCTGAGTGTCCTGGACATTAGTAATTGGGCAGGCGAATACATATTTTCTTTAGGTGTATTCCTATACTGTAATAATCCTAGATGAGGGTCTGTATTATCAGTAAGACATTTCTTTAATATGTTTTTAACCGTGGCTATGGTTCTTTCTACAAGACCATTAGACCGTGGATAATAGGGACTTGATGTAATATGTTGTATTTGCCAATCTAAAGCAAAATGATTAAACTCTTTTGAGTTAAATGGGGGACCATTGTCTGTAATTAGAATGTTGGGTATTCCATGTCTGGAAAATATAGACTTTAGGTGACTAATGACAATTTTACTAGTAGAACCACCTGCTAGCTTTACAAGCTCGACATATTGGGAAAAATAATCTACGACTATGACATACTTGTTTGAATTGAAATCAAATAGATCAACTCCGACTTTATTCCAAGGGATTGGTTTTACCTCATGGGGCTGTAGTGACTCTTTGGAATTGCTGCGTCTGTTAGTGAGACAGTTATGACAATTATTAACATATTTTTCTATATCAGAGTACATATTGGGCCAGTATACTAGATTTCTTGCCAATCTTTGGCAACTATGAATACCTTGGTGACCTTCATGTATCTGTTTCAAAATGTCTTTTCTCATGGCTACTGGTATAATGACACTGTTGTTTTTGAAGACAATACCATTAATTATATGTATATCGGTTTTTAAAGGAAAATAAGGCCTAAGTATGTCTGGAAGCAATTTTTTATGTTCAGGCCAACCTGTTATGCAATATTTACTTAAGAGTGACAATTCATTGTCTTGGGAAGTCTGTTCTTGAATAGATTTAAGTTTATTTGGACTAACTGACAGTGATCTAATGACTAAATTGACATGTAAATCTAGATCAGAATCTAGATCATGTAATGACTGTTCTGGTAAAGCTGCTCTAGACAGAGTATCAGCTACATAAAGATATTTACCTGGTTTGTAAGTTACGTTCAGGTCATATGGTTGTAATCTTAGCATTATTCTTTGAAGACGGGGTGGAATGTTATAAATTGGTTTTTTATACAGCGATACTATTGGTTTGTGATCTGTTTCAACTAAAGTGTGGCGACCATAGACATATTGGTGAAACTTTGTACAACCAAATAGGATTGCTAACAGCTCTTTCTCAATCTGAGAGTATGACTGTTGACATGAGCTTAATGAAGCTGAAGCATATGCTATGGGGTGTTTATCATGGCAAATCACTGCACCCATGGCATCTTTAGACGAATCAACTGACAGTGTAATTGGTTTATTTTGATCATAATATGTCAAGACAGGGGCTTTTGTTATACATTCCTTTAATTCATTAAATTCTACATTATGTCTCTCTTGCCAAGACCATTCATTATCTTTAGACAGAAGTGTTCTTAAATTAGAAGTTTTATCTGACAAATTCTCTATGTATGAGCCTAAGTATGTAACCATACCTAAAAACCTTTGTAATTCTGTGACATTTGTTGGTGGTGGCATACTGCAAATGGCTTTCACTTTGTTTTCATCAACTCTCACACCATCTTTAGAAAAGATGTGTCCTAGGTACTTGACTTCACTTTTACATATATTAGACTTGTCTTTATTAAATTTTATTCCTATTTCTCTAGCTCTATCTAAGACTTGTTTTAACCTAAAATCATGTTCTTGTTTAGTTTGACCGTAAATTAGGAAATCATCCATCATGATTTTGACTCCTGGAATATCACTGAATCTATTTGTCATGATGGAATGAAACAGTTCTGGGGCTGCATTTATCCCGAAGGGAAGTCTTAGGAATCTATATCTACCTTGAGGTGTGATGAATGTACATAGTTTTGAGGAAGCTTCATCTAACTTTAGCATATAAAAACCTTTGTTTGCATCTAGGGTAGTGAAATATTGTGAACCAGAGAGGCTGGATTTAATTTCATCAATAATTGGAAATTGATAATGAGGACGCATAATGGCTTTATTAAGTTTTCTTGGATCAATGCACAGGCGTAGTTTACCATTTTTCTTTGATGCAATTACAATTGAGCTTACCCATTCAGTAGGTTCCTCGACTTTGACTATAATTTGATTTTTTTTTTAACATGGCTAATTCTTCTTTTAATTGTTCTAAGAGACTGAATGGAATTCTACGACAGGCATCTATAGACGGTACAGCATCAGGCTTCATTGACAAATGACATTCATAATCTTTAAGACAACCTATTCCTGAGAAGAGATCTTTATATTTGTCAAGCTGTGATACATTGAGTGACTCATGAAATTGGACATTATGGACTCTTTTAACTAATTTTAAATTCTCACAACTGTTGCGACCAATAATATTCCTACAGGGTATATCTATAATGTGGAAATTAACATTGTATAGTTTGTTGTTATGTGTGACAGACAGAATGCATTGACCTACAGTCGGTAATACTTCACCGCTAAAGGTTGATAGTTTGTGACTACTTTTCTTTAAACTACTCAATGGCAAATTAAGTTTTTTATAAGAGTTAAATGATAAAATGTTAGTGTCAGCACCTGTATCAAGTAAAAAGTCTACATTCTTACTATTTATGGACAAAGTTGTATGATAAGGGTTTTTTATGCTGACAGAAATCTCATTAGTGAAAAGACTATTTAGAAAATAAGTATCAGTACCCGTACTTTCTTCTTCTTCTTCTATGGATCTCACATGTTTGCTGCGGCAACACTTGGCAAAGTGATTGGGCTTGTGGCAGTTGTTACAGATGACTCCTATGGCTGGACATTTTGTTCGGTGAACTTGACCACATCTGGAACAATTCTTGGTTGACTGTTTGGATTGAGGTTCTTGACTGGACGATGCTTTACTTGATTGACGACTTTGACTTGTTTGAGACTGATGACTTTGACTTTCTTGACGGCTATGACTTCTTTGACGACTGTGACTTCTTTGACTGTGACTTTTTTGATTGCGACTCTCTTGACTACGATGTGTTTGGCGACTGTGATGCGATTGACGACTGGCAACGACACTTACTTCTTGGCTTGATAAAGCTTTAGCCTGTAACCTAGTATTTCTTAGTGTTTTAGCGAGACTGACGGCGGCATCAAATGTTGATGGTTTCTCGATCAGGATACGTTCTCTGATGTACGAGCAAGATGAATTTAAGTTCCATGAGAATATGTCCTTTACTATATCATCGGCAAGACCTTCAAAATTGCATTGGATACTTAGATTCTTGAGATCCGTGGCATATGTCTCAATTTCTTCATCTGGACCTTGTTTTCTGTTGAACAGCTTATGTCTTTCGACGGAAATATTGACACGTGGTGTGAAGTAGTCTTCAAATTTGGCGAGTAAATCCTTATAGGTGATCTTGTCAATTTGTATGTTAAACGAGTAAAATATCTGAAGAGCGTCTGGGCCTATGATTTGTAGTAAAATGGCTACCTTTCGTTTGTCTGGTTGTTCTTCTAAATTGTTGGCTATCATGTAAATCTCTAGACTTGTGTTGAAATTTCTCCAAGCCAATGGCATGTTCGAGTTGTTGATATCTAAGCTGAAATTACTCGGCGGCAGGGGATAACTTGTATTATTTGCGTTTTTATTTTCCGGCATTTTAGGGCTGGACCACGCGGCGACGTTTTACTCGAAATTTTTTTTTTTTTTTTTTTTTTGACTGTTTGCGGCACTTACTTTTGTGGTTTTTTGTGACTTCTTTTTCTTCTGTATCTTCTGACACCATGTTACGACGGGTGGCCAGATATTATAAATAAATAAGACGACCAGACTATTTTATGTATCGTGTATTCAGCCATTGCATGACGAGCGATCCGAGTCGGTGACAAGACAACAGGATCCGGAAATACCACAGATAATATATATTTTATAAAGACTGATACACATACGTAACAGAGGGGAGAAAGGGGAGTGGTGTTGGCTCCGCTGCAGCTGCCGGCCCGCCGACGTCATCGGCGCCTGCGCGCGTTGCGCCGACGCCGTCGTCAAGCCGTCAACAGGCGGTGCCAATCCGCCCCGCCGCGTTCCGCCCGGTGCCTATCGCACCCTCGGGACCCGCGGCGAACTCAAGCCGCGCGCCACCTGCGCGCGCCACCGTGCCGACAGTGCGCGGGGCTGCGCCCGTGCGCGCCCCGGCGCCCGCGTCGTCCGCTACGCGTGCCGCCGCGCCTCGCGCACCATCACCCGGCTCATCCGTGCGCGCGCGTGCACCCCCCGCGCGCTCTGCCGCGCCGCCGCCGCGCTTCGCGTCGCCGCCCGCTCCAGTCACTGTGCGCACCGGCGCACCCGATCCCCGCCTCTCGTTGGCGGGTTCGGCGCTGGCTGAGCGAGAGCGGCCGGTGCAAAGTGTAGACTGTTACGACGGGTGGCCAGATATTATAAATAAATAAGACGACCAGACTATTTTATGTATCGTGTATTCAGCCATTGCATGACGAGCGATCGGAGTCGGTGACAAGACAACAGGATCCGGAAATACCACAGATAATATATATTTTATAAAGACTGATACACATACGTAACATCTCCCTTATTAAGAAAAGAAAATGGAATCATTACGTGGAACATGGTACGTAAGTATACTCTTTTTTTTTTTTTTTTTAACATTAACAAAATTCTTATATACTAGTAGACTAAGTGGAACGGAACATCTCTAAGAAGTGACAAGTTGACTTGACTGACATTTACATTGCGACAGTTCTGACAGTGACGTCTATCAAATTGACTTAACTAAGTTTTGACAGCTACTAACAAAACAAAATTAGGTTTGACAATGCTTGTACAACAAACAATACATTTAGTATATTAAATTAAAACTAAGTACAAATTAAGAACTTAATCTAGACCAATTTTCAAAATCTTCGGGGCTTTATTATTGCTCTACCGAATGAAGAATAAGTTGTGTGTTGAGTTTGTTTATTTGGTGTATGTGATGTGTTTGTTTTTGTTTCAGATTCTTGGACAGGATTACTTGTACAAGGAGATTGATAATTAGATGGAGATGACGACGGCAGTATATTGGAAGGCGACGGTGGATCAGTGTCAAGTGGAACTGATGGGGATTGAAGTGAACTTCTTCTACTAGGAGCGGACTCAGTTGGTGAATGTTTTGGCTGTAGGATATGTTGGCGATTACGGCGAAAAGTACCTTCCGGGGAGACAATAGTATATGATCTAGGCTGTGGACCTATGTCTGACACAGTACCAGGTGTCCAAATACTGTCTGGCTGTTTCTGGAAGTAAATTTTATCACCAATGTTTAGGGAAGACAACGGTTTAGTATGTTTATTATAATAAATCTGTGATTTGTTCACTTTTATTTGAGTTTTATTTGTTAGAGACCTGTAGTTAGGTATTTTAGGTTTCAGAGTTTGTTCTAAGACTGGAAGTTTAGTTCTGAGTGTCCTGGACATTAGTAATTGGGCAGGCGAATACATATTTTCTTTAGGTGTATTCCTATACTGTAATAATCCTAGATGAGGGTCTGTATTATCAGTAAGACATTTCTTTAATATGTTTTTAACCGTGGCTATGGTTCTTTCTACAAGACCATTAGACCGTGGATAATAGGGACTTGATGTAATATGTTGTATTTGCCAATCTAAAGCAAAATGATTAAACTCTTTTGAGTTAAATGGGGGACCATTGTCTGAAATTAGAATGTTGGGTATTCCATGTCTGGAAAATATAGACTTTAGGTGACTAATGACAATTTTACTAGTAGAACCACCTGCTAGCTTTACAAGCTCGACATATTGGGAAAAATAATCTACGACTATGACATACTTGTTTGAATTGAAATCAAATAGATCAACTCCGACTTTATTCCAAGGGATTGGTTTTACCTCATGGGGCTGTAGTGACTCTTTGGAATTGCTGCGTCTGTTAGTGAGACAGTTATGACAATTATTAACATATTTTTCTATATCAGAGTACATATTGGGCCAGTATACTAGATTTCTTGCCAATCTTTGGCAACTATGAATACCTTGGTGACCTTCATGTATCTGTTTCAAAATGTCTTTTCTCATGGCTACTGGTATAATGACACTGTTGTTTTTGAAGACAATACCATTAATTATATGTATATCGGTTTTTAAAGGAAAATAAGGCCTAAGTATGTCTGGAAGCAATTTTTTATGTTCAGGCCAACCTGTTATGCAATATTTACTTAAGAGTGACAATTCATTGTCTTGGGAAGTCTGTTCTTGAATAGATTTAAGTTTATTTGGACTAACTGACAGTGATCTAATGACTAAATTGACATGTAAATCTAGATCAGAATCTAGATCATGTAATGACTGTTCTGGTAAAGCTGCTCTAGACAGAGTATCAGCTACATAAAGATATTTACCTGGTTTGTAAGTTACGTTCAGGTCATATGGTTGTAATCTTAGCATTATTCTTTGAAGACGGGGTGGAATGTTATAAATTGGTTTTTTATACAGCGATACTATTGGTTTGTGATCTGTTTCAACTAAAGTGTGGCGACCATAGACATATTGGTGAAACTTTGTACAACCAAATAGGATTGCTAACAGCTCTTTCTCAATCTGAGAGTATGACTGTTGACATGAGCTTAATGAAGCTGAAGCATATGCTATGGGGTGTTTATCATGGCAAATCACTGCACCCATGGCATCTTTAGACGAATCAACTGACAGTGTAATTGGTTTATTTTGATCATAATATGTCAAGACAGGGGCTTTTGTTATACATTCCTTTAATTCATTAAATTCTACATTATGTCTCTCTTGCCAAGACCATTCATTATCTTTAGACAGAAGTGTTCTTAAATTAGAAGTTTTATCTGACAAATTCTCTATGTATGAGCCTAAGTATGTAACCATACCTAAAAACCTTTGTAATTCTGTGACATTTGTTGGTGGTGGCATACTGCAAATGGCTTTCACTTTGTTTTCATCAACTCTCACACCATCTTTAGAAAAGATGTGTCCTAGGTACTTGACTTCACTTTTACATATATTAGACTTGTCTTTATTAAATTTTATTCCTATTTCTCTAGCTCTATCTAAGACTTGTTTTAACCTAAAATCATGTTCTTGTTTAGTTTGACCGTAAATTAGGAAATCATCCATCATGATTTTGACTCCTGGAATATCACTGAATCTATTTGTCATGATGGAATGAAACAGTTCTGGGGCTGCATTTATCCCGAAGGGAAGTCTTAGGAATCTATATCTACCTTGAGGTGTGATGAATGTACATAGTTTTGAGGAAGCTTCATCCAACTTTAGCATATAAAAACCTTTGTTTGCATCTAGGGTAGTGAAATATTGTGAACCAGAGAGGCTGGATTTAATTTCATCAATAATTGGAAATTGATAATGAGGACGCATAATGGCTTTATTAAGTTTTCTTGGATCAATGCACAGGCGTAGTTTACCATTTTTCTTTGATGCAATTACAATTGAGCTTACCCATTCAGTAGGTTCCTCGACTTTGACTATAATTTGATTTTTTTTTAACATGGCTAATTCTTCTTTTAATTGTTCCAAGAGACTGAATGGAATTCTACGACAGGCATCTATAGACGGTACAGCATCAGGCTTCATTGACAAATGACATTCATAATCTTTAAGACAACCTATTCCTGAGAAGAGATCTTTATATTTGTCAAGCTGTGATACATTGAGTGACTCATGAAATTGGACATTATGGACTCTTTTAACTAATTTTAAATTCTCACAACTGTTGCGACCAATAATATTCCTACAGGGTATATCTATAATGTGGAAATTAACATTGTATAGTTTGTTGTTATGTGTGACAGACAGAATGCATTGACCTACAGTCGGTAATACTTCACCGCTAAAGGTTGATAGTTTGTGACTACTTTTCTTTAAACTACTCAATGGCAAATTAAGTTTTTTATAAGAGTTAAATGATAAAATGTTAGTGTCAGCACCTGTATCAAGTAAAAAGTCTACATTCTTACTATTTATGGACAAAGTTGTATGATAAGGGTTTTTTTTGCTGACAGAAATCTCATTAGTGAAAAGACTATTTAGAAAATAAGTATCAGTACCCGTACTTTCTTCTTCTTCTTCTATGGATCTCACATGTTTGCTGCGGCAACACTTGGCAAAGTGATTGGGCTTGTGGCAGTTGTTACAGATGACTCCTATGGCTGGACATTTTGTTCGGTGAACTTGACCACATCTGGAACAATTCTTGGTTGACTGTTTGGATTGAGGTTCTTGACTGGACGATGCTTTACTTGATTGACGACTTTGACTTGTTTGAGACTGATGACTTTGACTTTCTTGACGGCTATGACTTCTTTGACGACTGTGACTTCTTTGACTGTGACTTTTTTGATTGCGACTCTCTTGACTACGATGTGTTTGGCGACTGTGATGCGATTGACGACTGTGTAACGAAAGTGAAACTCAAAGTGAAAGTGCCAGTGATACCTGTGTCGACAGGGGCGCCTGACTCGCCGGCGCCCCCCCGCACCTCGGCCTACGACTCACCCGCCGTGCTATCGGCATGCTCATCACGCGCGGGATCGAGTATGTCGCTGGCATCGGTGGGCTCGGCCGGGTCCGGTCGCGGCGACGTGTCCGCGGATACGACGCCGCGATCCGGGCCGCGGCCCATCGTGGGAGAGGGAGAGGTACCGCTGGGGTTCGACTACGAGTTCGAACTCGCTGAACCGAAGCCCCAGCGGAAGCGACGTGGGCGTGATTCCACCGAAGCGACGCAGGAGGCGAAGCGGCTGGACCTGGGAGAACCGGAGTCGCCTACCTTCGCCGAAATGGTGCGTACGCCGCCGGCAACAGCGACGGCAACAGCAGCTGCAGGGGTAAGTACTTCTTCTTTACCCCCTGCTCTCTCTGAAAGTGCTGCTCCCCCCCCTTCTACGGCCACCCCCGGCACTGCGACGACAGCGACGGCGGCGACGGCAGCGAAGCAGCCGGGGAAGAAGGCGAGATATCCGCCGCTGGTAGTGGAGAGGCTGCCCAACTGGGCCTCCCATTTCAGGGCCATTACCAGGAAGTTGGGCCGGCCCCCGAGCGCCAGGCCTTTTGGGACGGGGGTGAAGTTTACCCCCGATACCGAGGAGGAATACAGGCTGGTACAGAGGTACCTTACCAGCCTGGAAAAAGAGGAAGGCGTCTCGTGGTTCGCATACTCCCTACCAGCGGAGCGGAGCATGAAGGTCGCCATTAAGGGGTTGCCGGCGGACACGCCCCCCCAGGAGATCGAGGAGGAACTCCGGGCGTTGGGTTACCAGCCGGAGTACGTGCGCCATATCAAAGGCGCACAAGGACGTCCCGGCTGTGTGTTTCACGCCATTATTAAGAAGACCCCCGACGTCCGGGCGATATTTGACACCACCGTGTTTCTATATATGCGGGGTGTCAAAATCGAGGCTTGGCGAGGAAAACGTGGGCCCGCTCAGTGCCACCGGTGCCAACGTTTCAGGCACAGCTCGCACCAGTGCCACCGCCCCCTCGCTTGTGTGCGATGCGGGGAGGGGCACGCAGCCAGAGACTGCCCGCGCCCGCGGGAGGAGCCAGCCACCTGCGCGAATTGCGGTGGCGCGCACCCCGCGTGCAACATCAAGTGCCCCGTCTTCCAGACGGAGATAAGGAACAAGCGAGCGGGGACTGTCGCCATCACGGCCGCCGCGCGCCGGCCACGTGAGGCCACCGAGAGGCCGACAGGAGTTGAGTCTCAAGAGGCTCAAGGCGCGTCGCTGATGGCGGCAGCCAACGGGCCCACAGACAGATCAGAAGCCACCTCCTCGAGGCGGAGGAAGAAGAGGCGCGGGGGGAAAGGAAGAGGGAAGAAGCCCGAAACCCCCGCGGCGACACAGGGAGTACTTCCCGAGGCCGCCGTCCCTGCCTCAGCGCGGGCTGTGAAACAACAGCCGCAGACCGAAGACGAACCTACCACTAGCGCCACCGAGGCGCAGCGGAGGAAAACGAAGGCCGCCACACACAAAGATGGCGGCGCAATCGACGCCAGCGCCACCTCGGTGCAGCGGCAACAGGGGGAACTAGAAAAGTTCCCCAAACCGACGGGTGGCGCTACTGGTAGGCAGCCACAGAAAAAGGACTTCACAGCCTGCGCCATACAACTGTTGATGGACCTCATTAAGGCCATCAGGCAGGGACAGGATGTGGAAACGGTCATCCTTGATGGCCTGGCCACGTTGCTTACTTTGTACCATGGCTAGTTCATTGAGGGTGATCCACTGGAACGCCCGCGGCCTTCGGGGAAAGGTCGCACTCCTCCGTCATCTCCTGAGGGAACAGAACATCGACGTGGCGCTCATAAGCGAGACGTTCCTGGGACCTGAGGACAGGATCAGGTTCCCGGGATATCTCGCTTATCGTAAAGATGAGCAGTCGGCAACGCACAGGAGGTACCGTGGTCTGGCGGTACTCGTGAAGCGAAGAGTCGTACACCAGGAGCTCCCCCCGCCGTCACTCACCACCTTTGGCGCGCTGGGTGTCCAGCTGCACTTAGCCGGCGAGGATATAAACTTGTACGCCTGCTACAAGCCGCCCGTGACTCCTCTGGACCTGTCAGAGTTGCGGGCCTTGCTGAACCACACTTCACGTGCCACCATCCTCGCCGGGGACCTTAACTGTAAACACCCAGCGTGGAACAGCAGCGCCATGAATACCGGGGGTAGGCGGCTCTTCGCGGACGCGGAGGCCTTCGGGTACACGGTGTCCGGCCCGGACACGCCCACCCACTATCCGGACAACATTGCCTCGATGCCAGACGTGCTGGATGTCGTAGTCTACCGAGGGCTACACCGCCAGATCACGCAGCAAGTCATTGACGACGAGTTGCAGTCGGACCACCATCCTGTACTCGTCGTCATATCGGGGTTGCCGACCCGATTGAAGCCTCTGGCGCCACGTCGATCCACGGATTGGAAGGCTTTTACAGACAAAGTAGAGACCACTACGCCGACTCGGCCTATTGCCACCGCCGCGGACGTAGATCAACTGACGGACGAAGTCACTGCTTGCATACAGGGCGCCTTAGAAGCGGCGACGACCACTATGCAATCGCAGGGGAGAGGGCTATTGCCGCCCCTGCCATCACACCTCACAGCTATGATCGCCGCGAAGAGGCGCATACGCAAGCAGTGGCAACAACTGAGATGTCCGACGCTCAAGACGCAGCTCAACCGTCTCGCGGAGAAGGTGAAGGCCGAGCTAAAGGCGTACACCGCCGCGGGTTGGGAGGAACGTATCGACGCCGCTACGGATAGTTGGCCGTCGGTACACAAACTCTGCAGCCAGTTAACGAATACCCCAACCCCGGTGCGCCCGCTACGGAACAGCGACGGGGCGCTCAAATACGTATCGGAGGACCGGGCGGAGGTCTTCGCCGAACACCTGGAGCGTCAGTTCCGACCGAATCCGACCAACGACCACGAGCATGTCGCGGCAGTTGAGAAATACCTTGGAGACTACTTCGCTACGCCGATAGCTCCCGAAGAGGACCCCGTCTTCTTCTCGCCGGGCGCAGTGAGACGCGCCATCCTAAGGACGAAGCCTAGGAAGGCCCCCGGGGCGGACGGTATCTCCAACACAGCGCTGCGCCACCTGCCGTTCCGTATGGTAGCGGCGCTGGCGCGCCTGTTTACGGGGATACTGCGCACAGGGGCCTTTCCCGCCTCGTGGAAGGAGGGGCGCGTCGTTATGCTGCCCAAGGCGGGGAAGAACATTTTGAAGCCGGAGAGCTATCGGCCGATCACGTTGCTGTCGACCGTCTCCAAGGTGTTCGAGGCGCTCCTGCTGCGACACCTCCTACCACATGTTGCGCCACGACCCGAGCAGTTCGGTTTTCGGTCGGAGCATAGTACGACGCTTCAGCTGTCGAGGGTACTGCACCACCTCGCAGCCGCGCTAAACAAGAAGGAATACTCGGTGGCAGTATTCCTCGACATGGAGAAGGCCTTCGACCGTGTGTGGCACGAGGGCCTAACTTACAAACTGGCCACGTCAGGCGCACCCCGTCGCGTCGTAAAAGTGGTCTCTGCTTTTCTGTCCCACAGGACTTTCAGGGTGGTGGTCGACGGAGCGCTCTCCGGCGCTCGGCCGGTGCGCGCCGGTGTGCCGCAGGGAAGCTGCGTTTCGCCGG
The DNA here is from genome assembly GCA_946251885.1 of Cosmia pyralina. Taxonomy (NCBI): domain Eukaryota; kingdom Metazoa; phylum Arthropoda; class Insecta; order Lepidoptera; family Noctuidae; genus Cosmia; species Cosmia pyralina. Next base: position 2,631,609 of record OX276345.1, read on the forward strand.
CGTGTTACTCACGCTACACCGACGACATCCCCACAACCGCTGAAGCCATGCTCGCGCTGTACGCCGACGACGCCGCGTACATTACCACCTCGCTTAATGCGAAGTACGCGGCGGTGAAGATGCAGCGCGCGCTGAACCTCCTCCCCGACTGGCTGTCTAAGTGGCGGCTGTCCGTCAACGTGGGTAAGACGCAGGCGATGGTCACCGGCGCCGCGCCTCTCCCACCACCCTTGAAGCTGCAGGGAGCCGACATCGCGTGGTCGCCCCGGGTCAAGTACCTGGGGGTCACCATAGATCGTCGGCTCTCAATGGAGGCACATGTCCGCGCGGTCGCCGCGCGTGGTAGGGTCGCCCGCAACCTCCTGCGACCAGTGCTCTCATCCAGCATCCCGGCGCGCGTCAAGCTGGGCGTGTACAAGCTGTACGTACGCCCGCTTCTGACGTACGCCGCCCCTGCATGGTTCGCCCTCACGAGCGAGACCAACCGTAGGCTCCTGCGCACGCAGCAAAGTGCCGCGTTGCGCACTATCGTCGCTGCCCCTCGCTTCGTGAGGAACGATGTCATCCAGCGGGACCTCGGGATTGAGGGCCTGGATGAGTTTGTGCGGCGCCTCGCGAAGGGGATGTTCGCGCGTGCCGGCGCGTCTGCTTTGCCACACATTAAGCAGATTGCGCCCTGGCATACGCGCCCCCCTGACGCGAGGAGACCCTTGCCCCGCGACCTGCTCGCGGACGTGTGACTCCACACCGGACTGGACTTCCGAGTGAGTCGCTCTCAGCTTACACGCGGCTCACTTGTGACAATAGACTCCACACATAACATACATCTGTTGCGTGATGCGTGCTAGGATAATTTAGGCGTGTCGCGCAGCAAACAGTAGACATTCACCTCTATACAGGCGCATAAATACACGCGTGAAGACGCAGCGCGGGCGCGCGATTCACGTAGACACCGGGTGACGTCACACAACACAATGTCACCCACACACCCATTACACGGTCTCCCTAACCCGTGCCAGGCTCGGCTAGCTCTGAAAGTGGGGCGGGCGGGAGCCACTCACCCCTTCTGTAGGAACGTCGAGTCCGTATCTCTGTCGCAGGTCGCCTTCTGCTGGGCTTCCCCCATGTAGGTGGGGGTTCCACCTGGTAGGGGTTGACCGCCGGGATACGGTGAAGAAAGCGGCGCTGATTAGCAGCGTCGTGGCGTGCCTACAGACACAGAAATAGCAACCATTCACAGGGACGCGCATATCCGCGTCCCATCATCTTTTAGGCCGCAGTAGGCCAACACAACGAGGGGCCCGTAGTGACGGGCCAACGTATAGCAACCGCGGAGAGGGGGCCACGCCCCGACACCGCCAGTCGCACCCCCTGACAGGGTGTAGCGATGACCAACTAGTGGAACATTAGTCTGAGTTCGGCACGACTTGGGGTGTACACACCGCATCGACTTAGGTCGGTCACGTTTGCTCCCGCTTCCTGCTGAGTTCAGATTAGCGCCTGCACTGTGCGAAGGTGGTGTTGGTGATCCACATTACTGACGTACAGGGCACGGTGCGCTTAGGGTTTTTGGTAGGGTTTAGTTAGATTACTTCATTACTATCATTCATTTGTTATATTAGTTAGCCCTTTGTGTTACCATTGTTGTACTTAATTATTAGTTTAAATAAACTATTTATGGTCAACTTTGCTAAGTGGGTTTAGATTTATCTCCTCACACTGAACCTTGCCACAGGTTGGTTATGTTTTTGAGCCTAAATTGTTTTATTTGTAACTTTAAATTGGGTTTTCACGATAATGAAAATTTTATTTGTTGCCAACAAGGACTTTTTTTAAATTTTTTTACTGAATTTAACTTAATAATTTTTATTTAGCTTGCTAGTAATAAACTACATTAATTCAACCTTGAAAATCCGTTTAAAGTTTTGTTTCAATTCACCCGTGGGTCTCTATTTACCCTGTTTTACCCCGTAAGTATAGGCTTCCATACGTTAATAATGCGAAACTGGTAAATAATTAGGTACAAACTATTTCGCGCGGGTCGTCGCGTGACCGTGAGCGACGTTGCCGTGTCCTGCATCGTGCTTCCGATGCCATTTCAATTTATCCATTTCAAGCCGTCGAAAATGGTATACAACGGTTGTTATCGAAAAAAAACGTTTTCAACCGCGCGGTTGTTTTCGTTGTCAATCAGCATCGTGTCATTTTCAAACATCGAAAAATCTACTGCTAATACAGTGCGTCCCGCAACTTGTTAAATAAGTAAACTTTTTATTAAACTTATTATTCCTTTATTTCATTTACTTACACATATCATTTACATTTTTAAATATATTTATAAAAACGTAAAATAAAAAAAAAAATATTTAAAAATATTTAAAAAAATTAAAAAAAAATTAGCCCACCGATATCGGAACAGGGTCCAAGTTACCGATGTTCAGGGCTCTAGAGAGAAGAACCTCCTCACTATGCGTGCCGAGTCCAGGAGTACTGCTTTCTGAATCAAGCCCTCGACTCAGCCGCGCAATGACAGCCTCCTGAGGTGTTGGTTGAGGCTCTCCGCTATTAGGCCATTAACCATTATCAGTGCAATAATTGCAGAGTGCACGTCCCACATGTCGACAACCTCGTGTGATACGACTTATTATTTATCAGTATTAATTATTTATTATTAGAATACAGAGAAGAGACGACCATTAAAAGTACACCACGCTTGCTTACCTACTGCATGTTGGCGTATCCAGATCACTATTATTAAGTCCATATTTACATAATGTTTTCTTTTACTGGTACATGTACTAGTAATGGTATCTGGTTTTTGAGGTCCTCGATAAACTCTCAAATTATTATTAATTCCGTAAAGGCTCACAAAGCTATCAATTTTATTTTCATCCTGAGTGTTCAGAAACCAGATTGAATCAATAGAGTAATTACAATAAAATATTAAATATCGGAATAATATTATATTATTATTAAATATTTTTAATATTTAATATTATTATACTAACCGGAGTTTATCTCCAGTTAGAAACCGGAGAAACTGGAGGTTAGAAAGAACAGTAATAAGAAAATTCTAAAAGTGCTTTTTTTTTTAAGAAACAACGAGAACGGACGAACGGTTAAATAAAGAAAGAAAGAGAAAGCTGTCTCTCTTTCTGTTATCCGTAAGTCCGTTTTCATTGTTGTTTATGTTGCCGTTTCCATTTCTGTCAATACTCCTAAGATCGTTAAGTTAATTCACAACACAATTATCTTCACTGTAGTTACATTTTATTTAACTTATCCCTTTAACAGATCACTGCTCACCACTAATTGAGTAACAGAGCGTGAATATAATTGACTCGTAACACGTTCAATAAGCCACTTACATATTGATGGTTTGGGTAACGTTAGTGATCCCAGGAGAATCTGTTAATGGCATTTGCCAATGACATAATTTAAAGTTGATCAATATTCTGTTTTAGATGTATCCCTAATGTGTTACATCGTGTCGTGTTTACCAGTTTTACTTTGGATCAATGTTCATTATAATTATCGTCTCAATTATAACGGGGTGATCCTTTTACTTGAACCGGAGTTCCGGATGAAAAACTTTACAAATTATCCCGGTAGTGTCTATGTTAACTGTAATGTGATGTGATGTGATGTGTGTGTGGTGTGATGTGTGTAAGTGTGATAGTACCTATAAATATATTTAAGAAAAAACTCAAGAAACATGTATATACCCTATAATGTCACCAACACCCCAGAGGCAAATATGATAATTTATTTTACGTAGATGTAAGCACTTTGTATCTCATTTTAAGTGAACTGTTATTTAAGTTCTTATGAGAATAAAATTCTTTAAACCTATGTGTGAGTAGATTACTCATACTCATTTGAACGAAATACAATAATAATGTAGATTTTTATGCCAGTTCTACAATTATCCCAGATATTTGGAGGAGGCCTGGGTCCCAGCAGTGGGAAATTTACATGCTGATTATGTACAATTAATTAAATTAAATATGTGACATCGCTCTTATATTAAACTAGGGATTCAACCCTGCTTCGAACAGTTTTTATGACTTAACAAAACATTGACTAGCCTTTATTTTATTTTAATTAATTATTAATGTACGGGTAGTATTTAAATGCAGATCAAAAATACAGCCCTACAACAAAAACGTACACGTACATCAAAAATACTGTTTGTACAACAAAATTTGCATGTCTAAATAAATTAAACTTAATGTCACGTCGACGGAGGCCCGCTGCGCGGGGCTCCTATTTCTGTCTGTAGGGTTTAAAGGAACCTAACCAAACCGAACTTCCTCAGAGTGCCCAATAATTATTATTTGTACAAGTTTTGATATTCAATTAGTGAATTAGTAGTGCAATCATTGATTTGTGTATAAGTAGATTATGAGATGTAAAGTATTTGATGTAAGAATATTTTTCTGGTGAGCGATTAATAGTTTCCCTTAATAATATTAAGTATTCACATAAATCTTCTGGAATAAATACTCTGAATGTTACTGAAAACTGTATTAAAATTCGTTGCGTTGTTCAAAAGAACAACGTGGTCACGAAGTCAGACACAAAAAGCATAGTATGTTTTTAGATCAGTTGTGACATATTCTTTATGGCCTTATGTATATAGTAGGTAGGAATCAATTTTCACTACAACATCAATAAGCTTTAAGATCCCGACATCAGTACAAGTGACGTCATTACAGGAACGAGGTCAAAATGTGGATTAGTGAGCAATATATCATCTTGTAAGGGCGCTAATGGCGGCATGGGGTAAGGTGGGTATAATGTGGACAGTTAAGGTAAGGTAGATATGTCTATAGGTATGTATCGCCAATTTAAATTACGTTAACGCATTGGTTGATCTAAATGCTGCCGATACTCGTCGACACCAAAATGACACATGTGGACTCCAGCACCCTAATTGCGTAACACATTATCAATCGGAGTTGGTTTCATTTCGATAGTTCAACAACATTCATTGCGTTATTTACGTTGTCGAGCAGGCAAATTTTTCGAACATATGAAGCAATGGATTAGCAATTTGTTTCAAAATGAAACCAACTCCGATCAATAATGTGTTACGCAATTAGGGTGCAGAATGACACTTGTAAGACTTCAGTATAACACTCGGTTAGTGTTGGCTTGTCCCCTAATTCATGAGTCCTAAGCATTACCTCCCGGAAAAACGTGGGATTCTCTTACACTTACCTATGCGGCCTTATTACACAACAAGGTTTATCTTTGAAGACAGGTTGAAAGCATCTAATCATTTTTGAATTTCGAACTTTAGTCCGACAATGTCAAAATTCTATTCACAAAAACTGACGTTAGACATGACTCTAAGTTGTTAATTTTGTATTAAGAACTTTACGATTAACAGAATTAAGTTTAAAATAAAATTATTGGCTCCAAGGTTTGGGCTTGGATTAAAGTTAGAACTCGTTTTGTAATGAGACGGATTATGTTTATTTAGCACCAGAGGCAGATACAAAAATAGATATAACCAGTCTTTTAAATCTAAAACCATACTTTTATTTACTCAGCCACAATTTACTCAAAGTTATTTCTGAACACTTCTGCTTTCTAATCACAGTAAAATGGAACACAAACAAACATAACTATTAGGATAAATAGTTCATTACATAAATAACGATATCATTTAAATTAAAACAATACTTTCATTGGAGTTGGGCGTAAATAACTTTACATGACAGCTCCTGTTCGTTTTAAATAACAGAGCTTAGGGCAAATGGAATGTCTGGTCCTGCTTTCCGAGGATCAAAAGGTTATGGATACGAAAACATGATTATGTTCTAAAAAATACCTTTAGCGATTTCTAGGGTTCCGTACCTCAAAAGGAAAAAAAGGCAACCCTTATAGGATCACTTCACTGTCCGTCTGTCTGTCTGTCAGTCTGTCAAGATCCATTTTCTCAGGAACGCGTGGAGGTATCAAGTTAAAATTAATACCAAATACGTAATTCTATGGTCCCTTGGAGCTCTAAAAAATCAAGCTTCTAAATCAACGCAGTAAAAAAATACGGCCATTTATGCGACATATTTTGATACTCGCAAGTAAATCAAAACCTATAGGATACTTCCCGTAAACCTAGAATCATGAAATTTGGCATGAAGCAAGGTCTCACACCGCAAATAAAGCTAAAACTCTGAAAATTGTTAATTCGGTACTTTAACGCGTAATTCTTTTTTTTTTGGGATTTCTAGTTTTTCAACTAGAATATTGAGTTTGTTTTTGGGATAAATTATTTTCAACTACGGAACCCTTCATTGTGCGTGGGCCGACACGCACTTGGCCGGTTTTTAAATTAATAACTTCTAACAAAAAAGCCACAACAAAATTGCTATATTATTCTTGTTGCAATTACAGCATTTCATTTGAGGTTACTGCCCCTTTTTAATCTTTGGTTGAGTATTTTACGAGATTAGTCCCCAAGGCTTCATGTAAGCTATCCAGAAAATAAATAGCCATAATCATGACACTAGAAAATAGCTCTCTAAAATTTATGTCCCCACAGAATTTTTTTATACATGATTAATAATGATAATTGATAACTCTCAACATAATGTCAAATAATATTTTATAAATTATTTTCAGTGATATTAATTTTTCACATCAAAAGACCTTGTCCACATTTAAAACATCCCAACTCATAACTTATTACAAAGGCAGAACTGAATGGGTGGGGACAAATTAAAGTTTGGTTAGGACAAACGCAAACGTTTGCGTTATCGTCCAACATTTATTAAAGTATACATTTTAACTTTACTCTTTTTTCCCAAAGCGATATTAATTTACATGGCTGATGGTGTTTTTGATGTTGGAGATGAAAGGAAACAACGGTTTATAGCCGATTTTGGGTAATAATGAGATGGGGCTCGTGGCTAAGTGATAACAGTCACATTAGTCGATCGAAGATTAAGCTACCTACGCTTCCAGCCACGGTCAGTTCATAGAAGGGTGATCATCCATTAGATACACCCTCCGTGCCTCGGAAATCACGCTAAGCTGTTGGTCCCGGCTGTCATTCGTAGATCTTTGTCTGACAACCAGTCTAACCAGAGTCAGTCTACTCTAGGGTATCGTGTAACCCAGTAACTGGGTTGTGGAGGTTAGATAGACAGTAGCTCCTTGTAAATTACTGGTACCCAAACTGGTACCACAACATAGTTGGGAAAAGGCTAGGCAGATTGTTTAATTGAATGAGTTGGGAACCTTGATACTTCAATTATAATGTTGGTCCTGGCTTTGATGCCCAGGTCAACCAGAGTTATATTGAACTAGCGTCTCGCGGATTCACCCGCCTAGACCGGGATAAAAAGTAGCCTATGTGTTAATCCAGGGTGTAAGCTATCTACATACCAAATTTCATTCAAATCGGTTATGACGTTTGAGCGTGAAGATGTAACAAACATACAAACAAAGTGTTAGAAGTATGTGCCCGATTATCTTCAACAAAATACCCGATGGAATAAGGAATCCATTCCACTATTTAAAAAGAAGTTGACATTCTTATTAATTGATAAATGTTTTTACTCTATTGGTGAATTTCTAAATGATTTAACTTTATAATTACCTAGTTAATCCTGACATCTTTAATTCTTTATTTTTTTTTAACTGACCATTTATAATAATTTTTATATTGATAGTATTTTAGCCTATTAATCATTTGTATTAAATGTTTGCATATCTAATAAGTATAAGGTAGACTGTATATGTAAAGAATATAGAATGTAATGTATAGTAGAATGTAATGTATATAATTTTGTCATAATTACATAACACATTTTATAATAATACTCCAATTTAATAATAATGTTTGCGTGCCTACTTTAAGGTAGATTGTACAAGGATCACCCATTTTGCTGTTACATCTTATTTTATGTACCTACAATCTGTGCAAATAAATTTTTACTTACTTACTTAAACACACCATATATATATATGTTATATTAGTGGGATTTTTCCACAGTGCAGTATTTATCTTTTAATTAATAATTAAACTTCTTGCTCCCTTCATCCATACTAATAATAAAAATGCGAAAGTAACTGTCTGTTTGTATGTCTGCTTGTTTGTCACCTTTTCATGCCTAAACCACTGAACGCAACGTTTGAGAGATAGGTAGCCTGGGGCCTGGAGAAGGAGATATGAAGGATGTAGGCTAATTTTCACTCGGGGCGCAGAAGAAGTCGCAAGCAAACGCTAGTTTTCTATATTTCACACTAGCTGTTGCCCGCAGCTTTGCCCGCGTGGATGTCGGAAATTATCCCACGGGAACCTACTACCTGGATAAAAAGTATCCTGTGTGTTATTATCCAGGTTATAAACTGGGTGCCAAATTTCATCCAAATCCGTTCAGCCATTTTTGCGTGATTGAGTAACAAACATGCAAACATCCTCACGAACTTTCACATTTATTATTAGTAGGATTATTTCAGTACACATCTACCTCAAGGTCTTATTATCAAAAACCGGCCAAGTGTGTGTCGGACCACGCGCAATGAAGGGTCCGTAGTTGGGATGAATTTATACCAAGAACGAACTTAACATTGAAGTTGAAAATCATGTTCTCCCATACATTCCAACTGTAAATGTAAGTTTGTACTCACAATATTGAGAGATTTACCATGTTATTTTAAGACCACAGACTTCTTATAGGTTTTCCTGTAATCTACAGGTTAAGATATATTTTCTGTATTTTTTTCAAAATTTTAGGTTCAGGTGTTTTGGAGATAAGGGGGGGAGGGATGATCAATTTTCGTCTTTTTTCTTAAATAACTTTAAAACAATTTAATTTAATACTATAAAAAAAAATATATTTGAGACCCTTATAGTAAACCCCTTTTATTTAATATGCCACACGGTATAGTTTGCAAAACTTTTTTTTTTTTGTTTTTCTTATTTGCCCCCCAAAAGTGACCCCCATATTCAAAATTCATTTATTTACTTTACCCGTCCGTGTTTGGGTCACAGAAATTCATATGTGTACCTGTTAATATAATCGGTCCATTAGATTCGGAGCAAATTGGCTGTGACAGACGAACAGACAGACAGACAGACACACGAGTGATCCTATAAGGGTTCCGTCTTTTTTGAGTGACTTAGGAGGTACGAAACCCTAAAAAATCACCGTCTATGTTCTTACAAATACAAAACAAGCAAATAAATTGGAAAACCAGACACAGCCAGCTATTCCCCTGGCCCCATCCTTTTCAGCATTCACCCTTTGGGATATTATGTGTACCTGTAAGGACTTAATGTTGTATTATTACGGCTTTTAGGCATTTTGCTCAAGGTTTGGTCCCGAGACGCAATACATTTTGGACCACTAAGTACCTCACCTGATTACGGCCCAGGTGTATTGGTGAAATTACTTCGTCTGATGAAGGTAGGTGAATTAGTTTGTAATTATTTGTTTGTAGGAAATTAAACAGAGGGGCGATTAATTGAAACTACGTATTCAGTACATGATTTTGGACCCTCATTTTTTTTTTTTTTTTGTGGATGGATTCTTTTAGCGGGAAAAGTCATTTGATGAGAAATCATCAAATGACTTTTCCCGCTAAAAGCGCTCTGGGCGGAGCGGGAGGGCGTGTCATACTTTTACTGACCCACCAGTGTTCCTTCAGTTGCCCGTGCTAGGGCCACGGTATCTCTTTCGAACAACCCGCGACCCTGGCGGCATCGGCCCTGTTGGACCCCATCACTGCTGACACTCTTTGAAGACCCTCCTGCGTTGAGATTTTTCTTCGGTTAAAAAAAAAAAATCCTACAAAAATGCAATAATAATAATTATTCCTTCATTGTCAGGCAACTAAGGCTCATAAATAAAATACACAAATTATTGTTACAAAATAATAAAATAATACATATTAACAATACCAACGTGGTCAAAATGCATGGAACAGCAGTTGTATTTTTAACTAGCACTTCCCGCGCGGCTTCGCCCGCGTGAATTTCAGAAAATATCCCACGGGAACGTGCTGCCGAGAAATCCTTCCTTATTCCTTGTTTACATTATAAAGGGAACCTTTGTGCAAAATCAGTTCAGTTCAGTTTTCTAGGTTCGAGGGTTTGGGCTGGGCGTTGATGAGTCAGTCAGTCAGTCAAGACTTTTTTTTTTTATTTATAAATAATTGAAGAAAAATGTCTACGCAGGGTTTCCAGACTCATGTACTGAATAAGTGGTTTCAATTAGTGTAATAACATAATCCCCACTCAGTAGAGAGTTCCTATAATTATCTTGTCATGTATAGGCTTAAAATTAATATGCGTGTCGCAAAATAGATATATTCCACTCGAATCTTAAAATAGGAGAGGCTCATGGCTATGTATAACAACAGCCACAAGGGTCGATCAATCAGGTTAAGCTACGGCTGCCGCGGTTGGTCCATGGATGGGTGACCATCTTTACATACCGAGACCCCTCCGTGCCTCGGAAAGCACGTTAAGCCGTTGGTCCCAGCTGTCATTCGTGGATCTTTGACAGTCGTTACGGATCGTCAGAAGCCCGAAAGTTTGACAACCAGTCTTACCAAGGGGTATTGTATTACCCAGTAAATGGGTTGTAAAGGTCAGATAGGCAGTCGCTTCATGTAAAATACTGGTATTCAGTTGCATCCGGTTAGACTGGAAGCCGACCCCAAAATTGTTGGGAAAAGACCTAAGCAGATGATCTTTATGGATTTGGCAGGTTTCCGACATAGGTACGGGTGTATCGATCTCTACGATTTTACGTCACCTCTTAATGTCAAACAGTAAAGATATACATGCCAAAGGATTTCTGTTCTGCCAGGCTCAATATCTATTTTGTAGCCTTTAGCAAGCATTTATTTTTCACACCTAGCTTATAAGTTATGTTCAGTGATAAGTTATTACTTACTAATTTATTAAAACATTTGTATTGCTGAAATATATCAAAGAGAATATTATAAAAGTCATGGTCAAGTCCAATGTCTCTTTTCTCATTCCAAAAGCGATAAAAAAAAGAATAACTGAAGCCATTAACACTTTAAGTGCAACATTCCAACAGCAATATAATTTACCATCTCAGCTAATCAGAATAAAAAATCTTAAAACGTTCATAAACAATTTATGAATAAAAACTCCGTATTAAGCCGAGAGCAAACAGGCGCGACGCAACTCTGGTGGCACCATTTCTATTAAAACTTCATGGAAATTGTTTCGCGTCGCGCCGGTCTGCGCCGGGAGCCTTTAAACAATTTTTTACTTCAAAATCAAAAATCTAAATATTTTATTTCACACAAACCTACATGGGCACTTATGAAACGTCAGAAGCTAAGTGCACGTTTACAAATTGATTGTTTTCCATGGAGAAGAGCCGGCAAGAAAGTCCTTACTCTTTTAAAAATAATTGGATTTTACAATATTTTCAAATAACAGTGTTAATAGGTTTGGGAGGACAACGTAGGCCTTTCAACAACTACCAGGTACTTAACAAAATCAAAAATAGTCAACAAATGTACAGTCTACTAGGCCTGCAACGTTCTCACATCTACAAAATAGAAAATAATCTATTGAGAAGATTAATAAAAGAATAAAAATCATTGATATGACACAGGCGCGACGCAACTCTGGTGGCACGATTTCTATTTAAACTTCATGGAAATTATTTCGCGTCGCGCTGGTCTGCGGGAGCCTTTAAAGAATTTTTTACTTCACGAAGCAAACGAAACATGGCGACGCCGGCGATAAGTCACTTACCGCCAATTTTATAGCGAGTGACATTAAACTGTGTTTTTTACAATTCTGCGTCAAATATAAATAAAAACGTGGCATTAAATGTGCTCTTCCTGATGGAAATATGTTATTACTTATTACTAGACCTGTGAAATCTCTTATTACTAGAGCTTCATAGCAACAACAGACAGAGAGACAACAGACAAACAACACAGAACAACACAACACAACATAACTAACAACAGACAGACAACTAACAGATTTCATAACTCTAGAAATAACAGATTTCATAATCTGTTATTTGTTATTTGTTATTTAATCTGTTTCTAGAGTTATGAAATCTGTTAGTTCTAGAGTTATTAAATTCATTTATTTCAGACTAAATTAATGTCCATATGTTATGTTAGTTAAAGGTCCTAAAAGGTAGTATTGCATAAACGTGGTGAAATAAAATAAAAAATAAATAATTCAAACTACAAACAATAAATGTCAAAAATAATTATCACTAATTCACAATGTCATCTCGTCACATGAAGCTGAAGGAATCTCCCCAGCACTGCAGACTCTGGCCTCACAGCAATCATCCTTATGATTCCGTTGGCACTCCCCCGAATCCGGCGCATCAGAGAAGCTGTTTTCTTACGCATAATGGCATAAAAGTCATCGACTCCTGCGTCAGCAAACATGCCCAACGCGCTGCAGAATCGAGGGAGCCTCACCAGAACTCTAAAGGCGTTATTGTACTGTATGCGAAGTTATGAAATCTGGCTACACATAAAATATTAACGAACGTACATTTAATATTTTCGAAAAAAAAAAGTAATTGCTACGAGGTGGGAGAAAGAGTCTCATGATAAACGAAAAATATAGTTTATAGAACTTTTGTTCATTTGTCTGGATGTATGGTCTGGACTGGCGCAAAAACGGCTGAACGGATTTGGATGCAGATATTTATAGCCTGGATTAACATATAGGGTACATATATTCCCGGTAGTATGTTCCCGTGGGATATTATCCAACACCCACGCGGGCGAAGCCGCGGGCTAAAGTAAGTTTAGAAAACAAATAAAAGTCTTGGATCCGTTGCTCACCAACTTATGTACATTTCACTGAGATAAAAAACAAATTCTGTCTGGCATTCTGTAGTTTCTGCCAAGCCCCATGGGAAGAAGATGTGAGTTTATATATCAATCAATCTGCCTAGCCTTTTCCCAACTATGTTGGTGTCGGCTTCTTGTTTAACCGGATGCAGCTGAATACCACTGTTTTACATGGAGCGACTGCCTATCTGACCTCCACAACCCAGAAACTGCGTAATACGATACCCCTTGGCAAGACGGTTGTCAGACTTTCGGGCTTTTGACGACCCGTAACGACTGTCAAAGATCCAGGAATGACAGCCGGGACCAACGGCTTTACGTGCTTTCCGAGGCACGGAGGAGTCTCGGTATGTAAAGATGGTCACCCATCCACTGACCAACCCCGGCAAGCGCAGCTTAACCTGATGGATCGACCCGTGCGGCTGTTATTACTTAGCCACAAGCTCAAAAAATTGATGAAATCCTAATAAAACATGTTACTACCAAACGTTTGTCAAACAAGCTTCATACATAGCAAACATTACTGATACAGCTATGACTGATCTAGCTAGTCACAGTTCCACACGAGCATCTGCATTTAAATACATTTTAAAAAGCGACAAGTCACATCTAGGACATGCTTGACATGTAACAAGATTAAGTGTCCCAGCTCCCGTTGCCATGGTAACGGAGTGCCTCTGAATATTCAGCGTCTGAGCGTTTGCAGAGAATTAACTGAGCATCAGTCCCGTTTGTTAACCCTTGGAACAGCTCTCGTTTTACTTCTAAGTGGATTGTATTATTTTAAAGAAGTTCACATAAAGGGTTAACTTTTTGGGCTTCGGTAGGTATTTTTAGCTGATGCACATAAGATTTTTGCAATTGCATTTATGATTACTCTTGAATAATAGTACATTGTGATACAAGGGTGAAAAGTAGGTTATTGCAAACGAGCTGTCATTAACAAGGCCGAGCCGAAGGCGAGGGTTTTTAATGACACGAGTTTGCAATAACCTTCACACCCGTGTATCACACGACGTTTTTCAATACAGTTGTAGGAAATAGTAAGAAACAAATCAAAGAATTAATTATGTTTGAGAGTACTTTTTAACATCGAATAAATTGACCACAATGTAGATGGTTTATATTTGCCACTCAATTCATGAAAATAAGCTAATAAAACAAGTTCTGAAAATTACTTAGTTTTCTTTTGTTTTTTTAATAAAATAAAATTATCGTAAGTCGCCATACCCACCTATATCTTTCTCGAGATTTTGGGGACAAAATTTCATCTTGGGCAGTTTTCGCCTGAAATAAAATATCGGGTGCAGTTAATATCTACGAATATTTACATAATTTAAAATCTAACAATTATAAAAACAAAAAATATGTACAAGTATATAATAAAGGAGGGGAAATAATCATAGGGCATCAAAAAATTCGTCCGCATCGCTGTCGACAGGAAAAGTGCCCAAAAGGCTGGCAGCATTGCCACGTTGTATGGCAATACTAATTCTTTGGCCAACAAAAAAGGTCAGCCCTTTGGTCACGTGTAGAGTCGACCAACCGCTTGGCGATGTCCCAAAAAACTAAAAGGGCACTCGGACCCCATGGCCCTAGTGTTTCAACCCCAAACGGCTCAAACATATAAGTCCCAAATTAATCAATTAACGTGCAGTTAATTGATTAATTCCATTTCATCAGTTGTACTTGAACTCATATTAACCCGTCGCGCGTTAATTCAACAAAAAAAAAAAAAAAAATCGATTTATCACACAATAAATTAAAATTTTCAGAAAATGGCGCGTTTTTGCAACTGAACATATTTTTTTTTACAACGAAAACTGCCTATACAGCCTATACGATTTTTGAAAAATATTGATGTGTAAATAATTAAATTAAAACTGGTAATTAGATATTTTAAACAACCATTTAAAAGACTTTTGAAAATTCAATGATATGACGTAAAGACTCATTAATTTTTCCTCGAAACTCAACTGCAAAACTAATGATCGAGCTCGTAAAAAAAGTCACGAGCGCGTAACAGAAAGATGCCTATGCAAAAGATTTAACTTTCGAATCATAACTATAGCCTCTGAAAGTACGCCATGTTTAACAACTGCATTGAAAAATAATAAATAATAATACCTATAGCGGAGAGCCTCGACCAATACCTCAGGAGGCTCTCATTGAGCGGCTGGGTCAAGGGCTTCGTTCAGAAAGCATTACGCCTGGACACGGCACGCATAGTCAGCAGGTTCCTCTCTCTAGAGCAAAAATAAAAAAAATAATATTCTACCTCTTAAGCTAGGTTATACCTGTATTTTAAATACTCATATCTCCTAGTTTATTGATTTTATGTTCTATCTCCAGTTTTGTATGTACATTAAAAATTTATAGTGTCATCTGTTCTTGAAAAAGTTCATGTGCGTAAGCGCCTACTCCCAACCGACGCGCGTGAATGTTCAAACGTGCAAAAGAACTAAAGGAATTAGGACTGCAGAATGTGGGGTTTTGTAATATCTACCAAATCCAAGCACGATTTATACAAAATATAGTCAATATTTTGTATTAGTCGTATCAGACATTAAATAAATGTGTTTTGACGTTAATAACATAGTCAACCTTTATTGTTCCCACTGCGGGGCACAGGCCTCCTCTCTACGAGAGGGAGTGGGCTGTAATCTACCAAGTGGACCCTACAGTGCGGGTTTGTAGAAGTTACTATCATCATTCTCTTGCCCTTATCCCAATTTATTTGGGGTCAGCGATACTTGTCTTTTTCTTCCATACTTCTCCATTAGTCGTCATCTCGGTTGTCACTCCCTTTCTATCCATTTCATCTTTCACACAGTCTATCCATAATTTATTTGGTCTTTCAAACTTTCCTGACATTTTCTTCATTCTTCCGCATCACATGACAACCGATTTCCACACAACTTTTCAATCACCGGTGTCGCTTTCTGACTTCTCTTTATATACTTATTTCTTATTCTATCCTTTCATGTAACACCACACATCTCTCTTAGCATTCTCATCTCAGCTATAAGATTGCCTTTCATTCATTCCTTTTGTGGCCCAACATTCTGATCCATACAAGACAGCAGGTCTAACCATTGTTTAATAAATCTTCCCTTTAAGGGAATGCGAGAGTCGCAGATTGTTCCCGTGACCTGCCGCCATTTCATCCATTCAGTGTTAATTCTGTGCTTAACAGTTCGATCTACTTCGCCATCGCTTTGCACCAGTGAACCGAGATGCCAAAAGTCGGAGCAGACTGGGAGAGTCACATGGCTTCGAATTTTTGGTTCTAGGACAATCCAGTTTTCTCGCGATGTTTCCTTCACCGATTTGAGAGCAGTGGTGATGAAATAATTTACACAAAGTAGAACGCCTGTCTGTGTTCGACCTACAACTTAGAAGTTGGGGCTATTACCACTGCGCTACCACTGCTCTTTGACGTTAATGCGTAATTCAAATCAAAATATAAATCCCATAAAAATGAATGGAACGTTTAAAAAAAATGACGGTGACATATTTCGCAGGCCGGTACGACTGCCGGAAAACAAATGACGTGCGAATTCATGGACGCAGAAGTGCGATAAGTGGGCCATATATTGGTTTATGTCGTTTCATTTGCCGCACCGTTAGCTCTCCCATCGGGCTGTCACCGTAATAGGGACCGTGCCATTAGACTTACAATTCTGAACCATTTTGAGTGTTGAAACTGCGTAGGTTTCTTGTTACGTTATTGGTAAAGTTTGAAGGTGTGTTTCGAAGTTATGTTGTAGACGTAAGATGTTTTTATCCTCACTAACTTTTGCCAGCGGCTTCGCCCGCGTGGATGTCGGAGAATATCCCACGGGAACGTACTACCGCCAATTCCTTCCTTATTCCTTGTCTACATTGTAAAAGGAATCTCTGTGCAAAATTTCAGCTTTCCAGGTCCAAAGGTTTGGGCTGGGCGTTGATGAGTCAGTCAGGACTTCTCTTTTTTAACCGACTTCAAAAAGGAGGAGGTTCTCAATTCTCGGACCATTCTTTTATTTTATTTTATTTTTTTTTATTTTTTTTTTATGTATGTTATGAATTTTTTTTGTTTTATTCGAGAGGGTATACATCACAGTTTGTCCCATATAAAATTGATTAACTTTGCTTTGGTAGTTTTTGAGTTAGCTTCAATAATACGTATTTTTTCGTATATGGATGATATTCTGTTTGTTTTGCAGGTAGTGGTATTAGAATTTGTGTGGGGTAGGTACCACAACTAAAAAGTGAAAAATAAAAACTTTTTTATTAAAAATACATTTAACTAGACAAGTTAAATGTATTTTCGTTTTTTGCCACCGACTTCCGAAATTAAAGTTATTTTTCACTTTGTGGTGTTGTTTTTGGAAGTCGGTTGTATTTTTTTGTAAAAAAGTTTTTTATTTATATAGATTACTAGCTGCACCCCACGGATTCACCCGCGTAGACCGGGATAAAAAGCCTATGTGTTAATCCAGGGTATAAGTATACACCAAATTTCATCCAAATCGGTTTAGCTGTTTGAGCGTGAAGAAGTAAAGTAACAAACATACAAACACACACTCACAAACTTTCGCCTTTATAATATTAGTGTGATTATTTATTGCACTTTCAAATTAAGTCAATAATATAGAATTTATCGATAATTGTAACACTTTTCAGATTAATATTAAAAGATCAAAAAATATGTGTATGTGTATATTTATTCTTAGCAAGTATTTCAAGATTATTACGCTATCGTTTTTCTAATGACTGCCATTTTCAAGTACAATATCGCATTAGGTTTAAAAAACCCCTGATAGATGTTAAATGATGAAATAAATAATTATTGCTCTGAATAGACAGTGAAATAATTAAAATCGTTCGTGAATTTCACGTGTAGGTACCACAAAGCTCAAACTTAACCTGTTCCTAAGAAATATAATCCTAGCATTCTAACACTGTGACTTATGCTTGTTTGGTAACCTCACACTATCCCCAACACAGTGTATGCGCCTTAAGAATGATTAATAGCCCAATTAGTCTTGTTCGGCGCCTGAAATCGGCGCAACGTGCATACAAGTGCCATTCATAATCTTAAGTGACCATTAATTCAATGTGTATGCTCATTTTGTTAAGGAATATAATTTATTATCGTGTTATTAATGATGGTATTAAGGACACACCCTGGACAATCGACTCAGCCCCTTTAAACCTTGCTGACTAAAGGCTGCCGCAGACAGGCACGACACAATTCTGGTAGAACAATTTCCATAAAGGTTTCATAGAAATGGTTTTACTAGAGTCTCGTCACGTGCGCCAGTTTGCGGGAGCCTTGTCTAATGTTTTTGCTACCCTATAATGAATCTCGTACCGATACGAGGGAAGAAGTGGTAAGGGTTGTTTTGGTTAAATTAACCACTCTTTTTTGTCTCCCGATCGAAAAAGATTACAATTTTTTTTCTGCAAATTATGTTTTGCATCATTGGATGATACAATATCAGTAGTGACCCAGTGGTAACGGCCCCGACTTACGAGTTGTACGTCCTGGGTTCGAAGTTCGAACCCAGGCAAGCGCTTTACTTTGTGTAAATCATTTCATTACCACTGATCTCGAAACGGTGAAGGAAAACAGCGTGAGGAAACCGGCATGTCCTATAGAATCAAAAATTCTGGCCCCGCGTGCTAGATTACAGTCCACTCCCTCTCGAAAAGAGGAGGCCTTTGTCGCAGCAATGGGAACATTATAGGCTGATTATGTTGTGTTGTAACCGCTTTTTTGTCCCCCGATCGAAAAAGATCACAAAGTTTTTTCTTCAAAGCTTACTTTGCATCATTGGATGATACATTTTTAAATTGTGACGGTACAAAGTGGTTTCATCTAGAAGGTCAAACAAAATACAAATGTTTTCCCACCAAAAACTTTGAATTATGTTTTTATTATCTTTCAAAGTTTAATTTTCTTTCCTTATTTACAATACCTACATTTTAAAATGAACTTACAGTACGATAACTTTCAAATGATCCCTCGTTAACCTATTTTCGGAAAAACTGAACTGACTGGTCTATTAGGGGAGGAGCTCGTGGCTAAGTAATAACAGCCGCACGGGTCGAGCCGTCAGGTTAAGCTACGCTTGCCGGGGTTGGTCCGTGGATGGGTGACCATCTTTACATACCGAGGCTCCTCCGTGCCTCGGAAAGTACGTTAAGCCGCTGGTCCCGGCTGTCACCCGTGGATCTTTGACAGTCGTTACGAGTCGTCAGAAGCCCGAAAGTCTGACAACCAGTCTTACCAAGGGGTATCGTATTACCCGCAGTTACTGGGTTGTGGAGGTCAGATAGGCAGTCACTCCATGTAAAATACTGGTATTCAGCTGCATCTGGTTAGACTGGAGGCTGATTAGTCGATTAGGGGAGTTACGGAATTAGTGCGTCAATCTATAATAATTTAGGTGGGAATATACTCGTAAATGTATTGGTCGTCACATTTTATTCGCTATATTTCGGTTTTTCCGAAGGTAAACGAAGAAGACTTTGAACATGGATACCTTACTATCTATCTATTAGTCATAAGAACAACAAGTGTTCACAATATACACAAAATTGAGAACGGGTCTTCTCGCGATATTCCTTTTTACGAGGTAAACAGGTACCTACTTGTTTCCCGACGTTTCGACCGCCTTGCAGCGATCGTGGTCACGGGAGGACTGATGACAGCTCAGCGACGTCTTCGTAAAGTGCGGGTATTGGCATCTACCCTCACTTGGTCTTCACAATTTTTATTATTGTCACTGTCGGTACTTCTACACACAACACTAATGACGTCTACACACTGGTGGACCTCGTCGGACGACCGGCGTTGCTTGCATTTGCTTGGTTTTTGATTTGTTTTTGCATTTTGTGTATTATGTGTACAAATCGCGAAAGTTTAAGTGTTCACAAGCGTCTATTCAAATTGCTCATAGCATAACATAGCATAATCGGCCTATATAATATTCCCACTGCTGGGACACAGGCCTCCTCGCTTTGAGGAGTGTTCTAGTTATTCTACCACGCGGGCCCAGTGCGGGTTGGTAGATATCACATGCCTCACGATGTTTTCATACACCGTTTTGAGAGCAGTGCTTATGAAATTATTTACACAAAGTAAAGCGCCTACTGCCTGGGTTTAAACTTCGAACCCAGGGCATACAACTCGTAAGTCGGGGCCGTTACCGTTCAACCACCACTGTTCATAATTAAAATGGCCAGCTCATACAAAAATAACGAAATATTTCCTTTTAAATTATATTTTATATTTTCTTCGTACAATCTAAGAAAGTCCGAGTGCGCAGTTGATGGGAAATAAATATGATTCCATTTCGTTTAGTTTGTGCTACTCGTACTCCAGGAGCGTCGGAATGAAGCTAGAGGAAACGGAAATTCTGAAAGTGTTCATTGATGAGATTTTATGTTTTGATACAACTTAATTATAATTAAATTATTGTCGATACAATTGTTTTCATTATTTTTTATTAACCGACGAAAAAAAATGGAGGAGGTTCTTAATTCTACGCGTATGTTTTTTTTTTATGTATAACGACGCATAACTTTTTACGGAGTCGTCCGATTTGAAAAAAAAAATTATCTTCGAGAGGCTATACCTCAAAGTTGGTCCCATATAAAATTGATTAACTTTGCTTGGGTAGTTGTTGGGTTAACTTCAATAATACGTATTTTTTCCCCACTTTTATATGGATGATGTTCTAGGTTCTTTTGCAGCTCGTAGAATTTGTGTAGGGTAGGTACCACAACTAAAAAGTGAAAAATAAAAACTTTTAAAAAAATACAACCAACTTCCAAAAGCAACACTATAAAGTGAAAAATATCTTTAATTTCGGAAGTCGGTGGCAAAAGACGAAAATACATTTAACCAGACACCGACTTCCGAAATTAAAGTTATTTTTCACTTTATAGTGTTGTTTTTGGCAGTCGGTTGTATTTTTTTGTAAAAAAAAAAATATTGAATAAAAATGGGTGTCTATAAATGATTGACACCCAAAACCAAAGCCCGATAGGTTTTGCTTTCATGTTCTGCAATAGTCCTGCACCAACCGGGGGTAGTCCTTGGGTGCAATTGCATAGTGCATACAGGGATAATCGTCGGCTGGTGCCTTCTCTTCATAAAATTGTCTAAGGGGCCTCTGCGGGTTGGCTTTGGCTACTCGTACACCTTCCAAAGGTCCGGGACCTCAGGGTCCCGAGACATGTAAATGTTTATACAACTGATTATTTATTTTACCTATATTAAATGAAAAACTAACTAACCTATACAAATATACAAAAACAAAAGGAAACTTCGGCGTCAAAGTAATCCTCCACATCGCAGTCATTAGTCATTACAGCATTGCCACGTTGAATGGCAACAACTACACAACTTACTTAATTATTGTTTATTACTTCATCATCTTCCTGCCCGTTTTCTTCTTCCATTCTCCCCTGTCAACCGTCACGCTGTCATTCACTCCCTTCTCTTTCATATCATTCCTCACACAATCCATCCATCTTTTCTTTGGTTTTCCTCTGCCTCTCCATCCATCAACATGTATATTCATAACGCTTTTAGTCACATGCGTTTCGTATTTATATTATATTTACATTATTTTATATTATTCGATGCCAGCAAAATAAGCAAATGGTAAAACATGTAGTTAGGAACGGAATCTTCTTAGAAAAAACTTTGTTTTTTTTTTAAGATTTCACTATTCACTATTTTTACACACTCTTCTGATAGAAGTACCACAGGTAGGTACAGTAAATACGTTACAGCTTTTACGATAAAGTATAAAAACGACGTTAAACCCAACACATGCTGTTACTCTTTATACTGCACGTAAATGTTTCACTGTGACTATTGACATTGTGTGAAGGACTATTGACATGAAAAATAATGTTAAGTTTACCCTTCCCGGATAACCTACGCAGTTCGACAAAATTTCTCGTCGCATTATCTCGTGCTTAAGCGAGATGTGAATATGTTTACTTATAGTCATGTCTCGTTTTGGCGCGAGATAACGCGATGGCAAAATTTTGACATGTTAAAGCCGCGTGTCGCTTTACCTTACACCTTTACGGTATGACGCACTTGATACTTTTGCGTAACTTTTTTTCGAGAACATTTTTGAAGCATCGTCGAATTGGGAAAAAATTGTTCGTCGTGTTGAAAAATTTGAAACATGCAAACTTCGTTTTTTTTAATTTGTTTCAAGCGTTGTTACTGGTTGGAAGTTTTCTTTTTTTGTTAATTACATGGAACTCGGATTGTGGTTTTCTTCTATCACACGAAGTTTTTCAAAGTAAATCGCCTGAAAGAATAGTTAGTAGACCGCTGTATAACGAAATTAATTACAGCCTTTTTCACGTTTCTAATTGAATCACGTATTTTTATTAATGAATTTGTCTATGTAGCTAGTGAAGCGTGGTCCTTTGGTGGGTGATGGAGAAGTGAGTTTTCCGAGTCGAACAAAAAGCTATTAGGTTTTTTCACTAACCAATTCTCAGCAGCCCCAGTCTGGATTTCTACCTAGGCACATTTGCTATAACACAGGAGTAATCTAGACCTCTTAGAGAAGAGTGGGAATATCCTCCTTATGAGGACTAAAACAACTCGTATAACTTTTAACAATGGTGGACTCTATTACGATATTCTACATGGAATTCAAGAACAAACGGTAAATAGATTGACAATGGCGAGAGATTAACGTAAGTATGTACCATCGAAAGACGTTGTGCCTCACGTTTTTCAAGACTTTTTCGGTTGAACGTTAAAATAGTAGTTTGCAACGCCCTTTTTTAGTTTGACCAATGAATGAAGGATGTCTTTTTTTTAAAGTTAATTGTTTTTGTTTGACCAATGAACGAAGAATGTCGCCTAAGAAGGATGACCCTAAAATAAACAATGCCCCTTTTCTTAAACGTTAATGGCTGTTTTTTCTGAACTTGGCAAAAAAAAGGGTTCTAACCCTTTTTTTTATAATGTGCGTCGAAGCGCTATTGGTGTTCGAAAACAATGCAGCCACTGGCCCGTGCATGCGAAAAGCGCCTTTACGGGGGTGACGGACAAAAATCGTTGATAGTACGTGGTCGCTCAGTAAGTAACACGGACGATGACGCAGTAGCGAGCCGGCCGGTGCGCGCCCGCTGCTCAAGGGCCCCTCCGCGACCGCAGCCTCCGCCCGCACCCCGCAGTCGCCCGGCGCGGCGTGATATTCTCGACACCTCTTCCTATTACTTCGGGGATTGGCCCGATGTCACCTACCTATGTATTAGATCATTGACCTGAAATCTCGGTGACCAGTACAGCACGCCTGGAATGCGGACACAGATCTATTAAAGCTATACGTAATGTTAATCTGACACCGTTCGAGGCTTACATTGTATTAGGGATGTATTGCACCTGCAAACTGTGACATGTTGCTGGGACTATAGAGGTTAAAGTTTAATTAATTAATTTCTGTTGATGAGCAGTATTGATGTGTTTTGGTTTAAAGGTGGAATGGTGCAGTATAGCACATGAGCCGAAGAGCCTAGAGATTAAATTTCGTTTTCAACGCCAGCGTTGCATGTTGTATTGAAAATAATGAAACCAGGCTAAAGGATGACAAAACAAGATCAACACCAATAATATCAGTGAAAAAAACAAGTTTAAGAAGTTTTATATTCACTCAAATCTGCATAGCTATTACCCCGAAATGGTCATCATCTTCCTGCCCTTATCCCATATTACTTGGGGTCGGCGCAACACGTTTTCTTCTTCCATTCTCCCCTGTCAACCGTCACGCTATCATTCACTCCCTTCTCTTTCATATCATTCCTCACACAATCCATCCATCTTTTCTTTGGCCTTCCTCTGCCTCTCCATCCATCAACATGTATATTCATCACTCTTTTAGTCACATGCGTTTCGTCTCTCCTCATTACATGCCCATACCAAGACAAACGATTTCCTTTCAACTTTTCTGTCACTGGCGCCACTTTCAAACTTCCTCTTATATACTACTCATTTCTCACTTTATCCATTCTCGTCACTCCACACATCCATCTCAACATTCTCATCTCCGCTGTATGCAATTTTTTTTCATCCGTCTTCTTCACTGCCCAGCATTCCGATCCATAAAGTACGACAGGCCTTATCACGGACTTGTAAATTTTCCCCTTCAACTTGAGGGGCATCCGTGGGTCGCAAGTTGTTCCTGTAACCTGTCGCCATTTCATCCATCCTGAGTTGATCCGGTGCGTTATGTCTCGGTCTACTTCGCCATCCCCTTGGACAAGTGACCCGAGGTACCGAAAGTCGGAGCAGATCGGTAAGGGCGTTCCGGCAAGAGATATGGGCACAGGACCGGAGAGACCGCCAAAATCACAAAACAAATACTCTGTTTTGGTCCGACTTACTCTCAGGCCAACGGTCTCCAGTCTGAACCCCGAAATGGTAATAAACTTTTTTTTATACTTATAAAAATGGTCCATTAAATCATAAACCTAAAATATTTTACCTAAGAAAAAACTAAAAAGTAAAGTTTGTCGTACTAAAAATGTAAACACAAATAATAAACCATAACTTTGTTAGGGTTTCGTATGAAAATTGTAAAAAGGAACCCTTATGGTGTTTTTAAACCCGCTGTTACTTTAAACTAACTTTAGTACGACTAAAAACAGCTTCAAGTGGCTCCTCAAATTTTAAGCTCACGTTTAACTACCCTATAAAGGAGTAAAGTGCAACTTGGGTATAATATAACTTGATACTTGAATACGATACTGTAACTACCCTAAGTATAGATATAAATGTCACTGGGATATTGTTAAAAGAGGAGTGTTATTTTTTTTTTAATAACATAAAAATCAATCAATCCGCCTAGCCTTTTCCCAACTATGTTGGGGTCAGCTTCCAGTCTAACCGGATGCAGCTGAATACCAGTATTTCACATGGAGCGACCGTCTATCTGACCTCCACAATGCAGTAACTGGGTAATACGATATCCCTTGGTAAGACTGGTTGTCAGACTTTCGGGCTTCTGACGACCCGTAACGACTGTCAAAGATCCACGAATGACAGTCGGGAACAACGGCTTAACGTGCTTTCCGAGGCGCGGAAGACCCATCCACGGACCAACACCGGCAAGCGTAGCTTAACTTCATGGATCGACGCGTGCGGCTGTTATTACTTAGCCACGAACTCCTCTGGGTGGCGATTTCAGACTTATATTACTTTAAGTCCAGGTTTCCTCACGATGTTTTCCTTCACCGATGTCAGTAACGTCCAAGACGAACTCAAACTCAAACTCAAAGCATTTATTTCAATTAAACCAATTACAGGCACTTTTGAATTGTCAAGGGGTCGGTCAGTCAGAAAGATGAAGCTAGGCGCCCATTCCAAAGCATAGTAGGTACCTATGGAGAAGAACGGGCAAGAAACTCCACGGACACTCTTTTAAATCAAGATATGGTTACAAAATAATGGTTACATCATTCATGTTGAAATTTTACATGTGAGAACGATGCAGAACGTTAAAAGCGTCCTTAAAAAAAAAAACAATTCAAATATTTAAATTAAATTAAAATAAGCCGTGGCCGCTAAGGTATGCCCAGCCTTCACTGACAGCGCTTGTTCACGAACCTGACGCATGGATTAGCTAAATGATCCAACACGCGCCATCATCAGCGAGACATTAGAAAGTACTTTCAATTCATTTTATAGTTATCATCGACAAACTTTCCGGTGAACCACTTTTCAACCTTATTGCGTTAGTACCGGAAAGTTTGTCGATGGTACATGTGTGCAAAGAGTTCCATTCATTATAGTAAAACGTGGATAGACTAGATACTCTCACAGTTTGCTATAATGCCTGCAACATAAACGAAGAAATTGCAACAGACACTAATTAGCTGTAATGTCATAATGAGGCCTCATTCCGACTCATAATCTTTAGGCTTGAGTAATAAGAGATGGAAAATGGCTAGTAAAATTTGATGCTATTGTTATTTCTGCGTGCGATACCTAGTAACAGTATATCCATAATCACTTAGCAGTAATCTTCTTTTTGAAGGGGTAAATATTAAAAACTAGCTTTTGCCAGCGGCTTCACCCGCGTGGATGTCGGAAAATATCCCACAGGAACGTACTACCGGGAATTCCTTCCTTATTGCTTTCTACGTTGTAAAGGGAACCTCTGTGCAAAATTTCAGCTTTCTAGTTCCAAGGGTTAGGGCTGGGCGTTGATGAGTCAGTCAATCAGTCAGTCAGTCAGGTGTTCTCCTTTTAAATAAACTTCTTACTTCTTCTTCTTCTTTAACTTCTTCTAACTTATTCTTTTGACTTCTTTGTGCTTCCAAATTAATATATATCACAAACAGCACAAAGAGGTCAATAACACTTCAACTACGAAAACAAGTGCAAATAAATAAAAGTGCTGTCATTATGTGCGGCTCTGGTTCGGCTCCCGCAGTGAATCATGTTTACTAACGCCAGCGTAGATGACTTCTACGCAATTAAGCATAAAAAAGTTGCGTCGCTGGTGCGACGAGTACGGGAGAGCCCGAATAGCGTCCTGAGGATGATTGGCGAGAAAACCTATACTGTTCTGCTCAGTAGGTTCACTGAACTCAATGTGTTGCGAGACCGGTGAGCCTGCTGTGCAGGAGTAGACGGTGTGTGTCGTTTAGTTTAGTTTGTTCTTTTTATTTTTTTTACTAACTTACTTATAAGCAAAACTCTTGATGCTAACAACCTTGCCTTGCCTATGGTCTTTTTTGTCTGAAATAAATGATTTTTATTTTATTTATTTATTTTTTATAACACCATCCTGCGCTCCATAACTCAACTAGCAGATGTTGGAGAAAAAACAGCCAGGCTGAAGTGGGAGTGGGCCGGACACGTCGCGCGAATACACCCGGAGAGATGGGCAAAGATCGTCACCCACTGGACGCCTGAGGGAGGACATCGCCGTCGAGGCAGGCCACGGCGAAGGTGGTGTGACGATCTGATAAGGTTTACAGGGCCAACATGGCCAGAGATCGCACAAGACAGGGAGGTGTGGAAGGAAAAAGGAGAGGCCTTTGCCCAGCAGTGGGACACAATGTAGGCTAATATAAAAAATAAAAATATATATTATTTTTAGCCTGTGTTGTCCCACCGCAAGGCAAAGGCCTCCCTTTCTCCTTTTCACTCTTCTCTGTCTTGATCTAGTGTGGACCGATTCTGTCTGTAGGAGTCAAGCTCGTCTTGCCATCTTCTCCTGGGTCTACTCCGATGTCGACAGACGTTTTCTGGGACCCACATGGTGGTAGATCTGGCAAACGGTAAATGTGTCCGGCCCACTCCTACGCACTTAAGCGTAGCTGTTTTCTGGGTGACGTCGATGATTTGTGTTTTGGAGTGCAGCACTGTGTTCCTAACAAAATCAGCCTATAACGTTCGCACTGATGGGACACAGGCCTCCTCTCGTTAAGAGGGAATGGGCCGTATCCACCACGCTGGCCCAGTGCGGGTTGGTAGATGTCACTGGTCTTCCAATTTTTGGTGCTAGAACATGCCGGTTTCCTCACGATGTTTTTCTTCACCGTTTTGAGAGCAGTGGTGATGAAATTATTTATACAATGTAAAGCGCCTGCCTGGATTCGAACCCACGACCTACAACTCGGTAAGTTGGGGCCAGTA
This sequence comes from Cosmia pyralina, assembly GCA_946251885.1. Lineage (NCBI taxonomy): Eukaryota > Metazoa > Arthropoda > Insecta > Lepidoptera > Noctuidae > Cosmia > Cosmia pyralina. Next base: position 2,659,123 of record OX276345.1, read on the forward strand.
CCACTCGGCCACCACTGCTGTCCCAAATGCTACTGCTTTTAAAACTGTGAAGGATAACATCGTGAGGAAACCGGTAAGTCCTACCCGCACTAGGACCTGCGTGTTGGAATACGGCCCTCTTCCTGTCAAAGAAAGAAACCTATGTCCCAGCAGTGGGAATATTATAGGCTGTTTATGCCTCGCGGCAAAATTAAATATATTATGTATATATAATATAAACATGGTACATGGTATGTTCGGGAAAAATCCGCTCGACTTAGCTCGAATTGTGCCAAGCCGATTTGAACATTACATCGATGGAAGATGTAGAACGGGGTTTACCGATCGGCTCAAGCCAAATGAAAATCAAATATCTGTAGTAGGTAAATATAATTCGGGTCGGTTTTGTTGTCCAACAAATACTGCCGACCCGAACAAGACAAGTGTATAGCAAGTCTTATCCCTTCCCGTGTGGTCAGCCATTTTGACGAATCTACGCGTCTGTGTCGGTACTTCGAATGGTCTCGCGCGATCTGATAGCGTTGTTGATGTGTTTTAAAGACTTGACATATGACGGTATGCCATCCTTGTTCTTTTGCCTACACTTTGTGCAAGTTAGAGCAGTAAAGATACAGATTATTAACACTATAATGGCCGCGGACTGGAAAAGGTTATTCAACAGTTGACTGGATGCTGATTAAAACATTTCTTTAATTCTACAATATCTGGATTTGTTTCTCCAGCAAGAAAGATACTCTGGCCTACAATATTCATCCCAATGGTACATTTAAGCAAGAGAATAAACAATTAAAGAGTCCAAACAGGCCATCCATATAATTTACTGTTGCTTTAGCTGAATTAAAATAGGTTAATTAGATATTATAAATTTCTTATAACGACTATGCTTTACAATTTGCCCAGTGAATTTCTCCGGTTTGCCACACCCTTAAAACTTTAACGGCCCATCGACAATTTCATTAAATGTTACGATTGCTGTCTGTGAATAATAATTATTATGTTTTGTTTACGGTTTTAATCATGTTTTTGCTGCGGAATGGAACGGCTAGTTTCAAACTTGGAATGGTCTTTTTAGTCACGATCTCATCCCGCGACGAGGACATAAATATCTTGTATTCTACCTTACTGTGCAATAATTTACGGCAAAAGAATGTTGTAGAATTCTCTCATATAAAAATATACACTACAAAAGTAATTAAAATTGTTTCAAAAGAACTTACTGGTCTGTAAAAACGGTGCACATAAATAAAAAAAAAAACAAGAAATAACCTTAACGACGTATTGAGAACCAACTCCTTTTTTTGAAGTTGGTAATAAATAACTGCACAAATAGACATACCAACAAAAAATCCGATCGCGAAATTACAAAAAGCTTTAAAGCTACCACAGTACCCAAAGCTGACCAGTGCTGAAAAGAAAAAAAAAACAAAGCGTTTCACAAATATTGTCGCCAGCATATTTTAAACATCAAATTAAAATACATACGTCGCTTTGCATTTTTATGCAGCGTTCTGCGATATCGTAAAAAATCTCATATTTTTTGGTGTAACGTTTGTACTGGAGGAGTATGTGATAAAAGAGTTATATATAGGGTGTTTTATGAACGTCAAGGAATACTTAAAGAGGTGCGAGGTGACGAATTAAAAACTATAACTTCCTGGATTAGGTATACAAATCCCAGGGTGATTGGTAATAGAGTTTGTTGCCTGTTCTTCTCCATAGGGACCTACTACGCTTTGGAATGGACAACTAGCTTCATCTTTCTGACTTACCGACCCATTGACAATTCAAAAGTGCCTGTAATTGGTTTATTTGAAATAAATGCTTTGAGTTTGAGTTTGAGTTTACGGTCAAGAGTGGCTAAGCGCCAAAGTTATTGCCGTGCATTTGGAGAGCCCTGTGTTTACGAGTGGTCAGCGGTTGGCTGTTGATGAAACTAAAAGATATTAAAATTCAGGTCAAAGGTTTCCATCGCTTAATCTACGGTTTCCTACAAGAACGGTAGCCGCAACTTAACGGCCGCAGTGGGGCTGTCATGAAAATGATGGCAGCGGGGTTTGACTTTATGGTGTCAAAAAACGCTCTCTAGGGAAACACGCCAACTTACTTTCATAAATAACGTTATAGTAACGTCATTTGACGCTATGTTACGGCCACCGTTTTTTCAGGAAACTTCAGCTTAAGCGATGGAAACATTTGACCTGAATTTTATTATGTTATAAGTGAATTCTTTAACCGACCGATATATTTATTACATTCCATCTCAGAATTTCACTCATGATACTCAAAAGCTCATTTTCCAAGCGATTTTACGAAAAACAGGAAAATATAAGGTGCAGTTGCCATTTCAGTCTGCTCATTTCTGCTTTGTTGACCCAATTGTAAAATTTTCCAGGTGAAAATGAAAGTGGAATAAAGCATAAAACCAAAGGGAGTTCGTCAGAACTTGATTGACGTCATTTTGATTCCAGCGTATCAGCGTTCAGCGTACCTAACTACTTTTATTAGTTTTTAGCCCTATTCACTACTTTATTCCATCGTTTTTCCAGTTTTAGGGATCCGCTCCCATAGGTAAACCCATAAATATGTATGATAGTCTGTAAGGTATTTATGTTATGGGTCATTGTTACCCGAAATAAATGATATATTATTATTATTTCGTTTATTGATTTTTGTTCTTATAAAATACATTTTTAAATATTTCTTAAAAAATATATAAAAAACATTTAAAAATATAAAAAATAGTAGCCCACCGGTATCGGGAACAGGGTCCAAGCTACCGGCGGTCAGGGCTCCAGAGAGAGGAACTTCCTAACAATGCGGGCCGTGTCCAGAAGTACTGCTTTCTGAATCAAGCCCTTGATCCAGCTTCCCAACGAGAGCCTCCTTAGGTGTTGGTTGAGGCTCTTGGCAATTAAGGCATTGGCTGATACGACTATTGGCACAATGATTGCCGAGTCCACATCCCACATGTCGACAACCTCGCGAGCCAAGTCAAGATACTTGATTTGTTTATATTTCTCGGCTTTCACGAGGTTCCCGTCATGCGGGACTGTTATGTCAATAATCATTGCGCGCCGCTCTATTCGATCCACCACCACTATATCAGGCTTATTGGCAACAATAGTCCTGTCAGTGATGATGGATCGATCCCAGTACAATGTGATATTTCCATTTTCAAGAACTGGGTCGGGCACATACACATACCCACATAGGCTACGCTCTCCATCCGTCCCCCCGTCTGTCACAAGGTTGTATCTTTTGAACCGTAATAGGTAGACACTAAAAATTTTCACAGAATGTGTATTATTGTGGCCGCTATAACAAAAATACAAAAAAAAAGCAATACACAAAAAAAAAATAACAAAAACAAAAAAAAAAACATAATAAATATATGTATAATATTGTTCGGTGGTACGGAACCTTTCGTGTGCGAGTCCGATTCGCACTTGACTGCTTTTTTATGATATACACATATACTAAACATGTTTCACTTTACCAAACCCTTAACATCGAAAAATAAAAATTTGAAAAATTTACGTTAAAAAAGTAAAAACAGCTTCTGAAGTCGGTGTCTTCAATTCTTCAATGCACCTTAGCTTGGCACCGACTTCAGAAGCTGTTAAGTTTTTTTATGAAAGTTATTTTATTCGTTTTTGGTTTTCGAAGTCGGTTTTTACTTTCTTTAAAGTAAATTTAATTTTCCATTTTTAGGTGAATAAACAATTACATAAGTAAGCCGAACGAAAAGATGAATCATCAAAATCGGCTTAGAAATGCCGAAGATACAGTACATCTATGCATATAACTTCGTACATAAGAATAATTGCATAATTTATTATATACTAAAAACTTCCTGAAATATTAGATTACGTTAGTGAAAAAATCATCAAAATTGGTTCATTAGTTTTTGAGAAAATCGCGAACAAACAAACATACATACATACGGGTCGAATACAGAACCTCCTTTTTTGACGTCGGTTAAAAAGGCACCATTACAAGATTTGCAAGTAAGTTAGGAACTGTGATTGACTTAACATTCCTAAACACACTTTTCACTGTACATTCCTTGTCAGAGTAAAATATTTCTCGAACCACTTTAGCTGATGCACTTGTGTCGGAAACACTAATGTATTACTCCACTGCGTTTGATTTATTGCATACAGATATGTTAGGTCACGAATGTAGGAACGGGGATGGCTTGAATAATGCAGGAAGAATTATGGAGCCACCTTAGTGGATTCAGAACGGGAAACAGAGAAAGAAAGAAGAAAATCTTATTTAGAATATAGTACAATAGTTCGATACATTGAAAAGGCTAAAACAAATACAAACGAAGGACCAATGTCCAAAGCTTGATGTGGATTGTGGATGATGTCACACACAGCAGTGACAAACGGGCAAAGGTACACAAATCTAAATAATAAGGATAAAAAACTGTATTCGTACACTAACAAAATAAATCTTTTTTTAAAGGGATAAAGTGTCAAATTTTATGAGATTGTAAAAATATAACCTAAAAATAATAAAAATTTATATCCTAACATAAAACTAGAACTATTCGCAAACTAAAACAAGGTGTCGAAAAATTCATCCGCATCGCTGTCGACTGGTAAAGTACCCAAGAGACTGGCGGCATTGCCACGTTGTATGGCAATGCTTAGCCTCTGGCCAAGGTAAAAGCCAGCCCTTGGGTCACGGGAAGTGTCAACCAGACGTTTCAAAACGTGTGTCGGTACTCTTGCGTCATCTCATCTTCCTGGCTCGGCGTGTTGTGCTGGCTCCGCTGCTGCGGCTGCGGAAAACCTCAAGCGGCGAAAATATAATAACCTTATTGGTAACTATATTTTCCAGCCGTTTGGGGTTGAAACCCTCGGGCCGTGGGGTCCGAGTGCCCATAGTCTCTTTAAAGATATATAGAAATAGAAATAAATCTTAAATACAATATAAAATCGAACACTAAAATATATACCTAATATATATTATGTACATGTATCATCGTCATCATCATTTCAGCCGAAGGATATCCACTGCTGGACATAGGCCTCCACCAAGCACCGCCACATAAGTACAAGTATACATAAATAAAGAAAAAAAGAGGAGAGCTCATTAGGCATCAAAAAATTCTTCCGCATCGCTTTCAGTGGGAAAAGTGCTCAAAAGGCTGGTAGCGCTGCCACGTTGGATAGCAATGCTGATTACCTAACAATTGGCTAGCCCTCTCGTCACGTGAAGAGTCGACCAACCGCTTGGCGAAGTCCCGAAATATTCGATGAGCACTCGGACCCCACGGCCCTATTTTTACAACCCCAAACGGCTCAAACATATTATAGCTCCCAATAAGGTTGCCGATATTTGTGCCATTACTAAACCAGATTACAGAAAGGCGATGAAAATTAGTTTTCAAGATCAATGTAACTGTGTTGATGAGAACAGGATACAAATAATTTTTCATTCGTGATGCATCCTTTACGGCTCAACGCTTATGACAAATTACGTCATTTTAAATTTCCGCAGTTTACGTAGTAGAAATACAACATTCACAAACTCCTCATAAAGTTCATGAAATTAAAATTCCTTTCTGACACTGCACATTCCATGTCAGTGCATCATTTATTACGTTTCTCATTTAGCGCATAAAATTTACGCTCAGATGTAATGAAAATAACAATAAACGCTGTCTTTTAGGAAACGAAAACGTGCATCAAAAGGAAAAAACGGAACCCTTCTAAGATAACTTCGTTGTCCGTATGTCGGTCTGTCAGTCTTACAAGACTCTTTTCTCAGGAACGCGTAGAGATATTAACTTGAAATTAATATCGAATAAGTAAGTCTACGGTCGCTTCGAGCTCTAAAAAAATCAAGCTTCTAAGTCAACGTAATAAAAAATACGGCTACTTATGCGACATATTTTGATACTTGCAAAAAAATCAAAACTTATAGGATACTTCTCGTTGACCTAGAATCATGAAATTTGACAAACTTGTCAAATTTCATGATTGTAGCAAGGTCTCGCAACACAACTAAAGGAAAAAGTCCGAACCCCATCATTGTATGTGGTCCGACATGCACTTGGCTGGTTTTATTTTTCTTCTATGATAAAGCACTCAAAAGTTTTACCTTAAAAAGCCGTCTATCTATCTCTATATCTTGACCCATATCTCACTTCCCACGATAGAGGAAAATATTGTTTACAGGTGGGAAATCACTAAATAAGATTTTCCTCCAAAAAAGCAATTTGTTACACAATCACAGACTGTGCGGGTCGTCCACTTAACCTCGTCGTGGACCAAGTAGTCCAGGTACTCATTGCACGCTCTTCACCAGGCACAAACTTGTTAACTAGTGAACGTGAGATATGTCGACCCTTAGTGGAGAATTAAATGTGGCGTGAGGATGTTTTTATTTTGAACATAAGAGAGAAATTTGTTTAAAAAAAAGCTTGAAAAGTTACGTCTTTTCTTCTCTCCGCATAACTTCACTTGAAATATTTTTTTGTATTCCAAGTAAACTGTCTAGTCACGCAAATTTTTAAGCAATTTTGAGCCCTTTGCTATGTAACTATTAATGTCAACTTGACCTGCCCTGCAAAAGAATACGGGACTTACTTTTATAATTATAAGAAATAACTTTTTCGATTAACTTTTAGAAAGGTCCATAAGATGACAATGATAAAAATGAAAGTAAAGAAACAGAAAAAAGATGATCATTCAAACCTCCTTCAATACCTTCTCAGTAAAACTACTGTGAAATTATAAAATCAACTTTAATTGCTTAGATTTAAATAGCAAAATACTCCTCAGAACTCCTAAATAATGCGCGATGCAAATTTTCAATACCTCCACAAATGGAGGTTGGCTGTCGGTCTAAACTTTTGAACTACGGAACTGCTGAACTTCGTCTGACGAGATCTGTGTCAGCCTGCGTTTTGTACTTCATCTCTCTTGCAGTATTGTTTAGAGTTTCTTACTACTTGTTAAAGGTCTGGAAGTTCAGTGGTGTGGAATTGTTGAATGTTCTCATTATATATCTACCGTTATCATAATATTGGTAATATTGCTATTAAACTAAAGAGGAACTCGTGGCTAAGTAATAACAGCCGAACGGGTCGATCCATCAGGTTAAGCTATGCTTGCCGGGGTTGATCCGTAGATGGGTGACCATCTTTACATACCAAGACTCCTCCGTACCTCGGAAAGCACGTTAAGCCGTTGGTCCCGGCTGTCATTCGTGGATCTTTGACAGTCGTTACGCGTCGTCAGAAGCCTGAAATTCTGACAACCAGTCTTACCAAGGGGTATCGTATTACCCAGTTAATGGGTTGTGGAGGTCAGATAGGCAGTCGGTCCATGTAAAATACTGGTATTCAGCTGCATCCGGTTAGACTGGAAGCCGACCCCAACATAGGTACCTATTTGGGATAAGGCTTGGCAGATTGATTAATTGCTATTAAACTTCGAGGTCCATACCCCACAGGCTGCCCTAGGTTGATTTGCGAATTGATTTGAAATTAAAAAAATATACAACAAAATAAAAATAAATTCAGAATGCAGGCTGCTACGGTAAATTCCGCTGTGGAAAACTTTACAGAACTCCTCCTCCACAGACGCGCCTCAACCACTAGCTAGACTAATAAAGAAGTCTAAGACTGTTTGTCCACCGCACTGGGAACGGGACGTCAATGAGAAACGAGATTATTCGGCCATAGTAAAGATGAACGCCCACTTGTCCGCGCCGAACGAAACAAAGTTCCTAGTAATTCATCGGGTGATTCGTCCAATTCGGCGCGGATAAGTCTGCGAGGTTTCATAGGATTTCATACAAGTAATACTAAAATTTGATTCATTCGGCTCGTTCGGCTCATTCCGCTCTGATAAGTGTGCGTTCACCTTTAATGTATCGTCGCTACTTCGGCGCCGTCATCTGTTTTCTCGTTGACGTCCCGTTCCCGGTGCGGTGGACAAACATTATCAATGTACTGTCGTTACTTCGGCGCCGTTATCTGTTTTCTCGTTGACGTCCCGATCCCGGTGCGTTGGACAAACATTATCAATGTACTGTCGCTAATTCGGCGTCGTTATCGGTTTTCTCGTTGACGTCCCGATCCTGGTGCGGTGGAAAACAGTGTTACGGTAGTAGATAGTATAGTGTATCACACTTTTCTGTGGGCCGCGGAGTAAATAACATAAATTCGAATAATTTTAAAATTGAAAATACTCGTTTCGCAGATAAGTTAACTAAGTTCTAAAACTTAATTCGTATCCCTGGGTGGCACTAATTGTACTTGAACGTACCAAAACGCTATAAGACAATTGTATTTTTGATTAAGAAATCATTCGATTTTACGGTACGTTTACGTCACGCGTGCTAGGACCTCTAATTTGAAATACGTCAGGAGAATTTTTGACGAAAGCGTCTTCAAATTACCTTTTCGGCCTTGCACAGCTTCCTAATTGCGAAACACATTATCGATCGGAATCGGTTTCATTTTGACAGATCAACTACATTCAATGCGTTATTTACGTTGTCGAGCAGACAAATTTTTCGAACATATGAAGCAATTCATTAGCAATTTGCTTCAAAATGATTCAGATAGATAGACAGATTACCTACTTTTTATTATGCACACCATAAAAATTATAGATATATAAATGTTGCACATGGGGTGACACAATGGGCGGTCTTATCGCTAAAAGGGATCTTTTACAAACACCTTTAGATGGATTAAGGGGAGAAGGAGAGACATTAAGGGGAGATGGAGAGACAGATTCAGATTACAATCGATAGTGTATTACGCAATTAGGGTCAATCTGCCTAGCCTTTTCCCAATTATGCTGGGGTTGGCTTACAGTCTAACCGGATGTAGCTGAATAGTAGTATTTTACATGGAGCAACTGCCTATCTGACCTCCACAACCCAGTAACTGGGTAATACGATGCCCCTTGGTAAGACTGGTTGTCAGACTTTCGGGGTTCTGACGACCCGTAATGACTGTCAAAGATCCACGAATGGCAGCCGGGACCAACGGCTTAACGTGCTTTCCGAGGCACAGAGGAGTCTCGGTATGTAAAGATGGTCACCCATCCACGGACCAACCCCGGCAAGCGTAGCTTAACCTGATGGATCGACCCGTGCGGCTGTTATTACTTAGCCACGAGCTCCTATTACGCAATTAGGGTGCGGGTCTTTTTTTTGTATTTTGGTTTTAATGTCAATTTTGTTAGTTTTGTATGCTCCTTTTTTACTGCTTCCTGTGCGTGACTCAGATAAAATATTTTTCTTTTTTATTGAAATTATTATCAGTAATACGTCTGCAAGCGCATAAACTATTTGTATTTGTATTTGTAGTGATTTGATTTGACAGTCATTTGGGTGCCCATATTCAACTATAGACTAACTGGCTGATGACGCTAACCTGTTCAAAACAGCCTGCTTAAAGCAATTTCAAAACCGAAAGAGAGAACCGTATCCATTTCAATATGACAGAGAGAGACTACACAAGTTCGCTGTTCGAACATCAAGCGGATATCAGCCTAGCAATTTTGTAGGTCAGGTAATGAAGCGAAAATCCCTAGTTAGTATCTAGTCTACAGGATAGCTAACTACGCAACTAATACGGCATAGTTCTAGATAATGAGCTAAATTACTTGTGAGAGTATCGAAACTATGCGTCATGTGTATTGGGGATTATACTACCTAGAGCTTAGTTGGAGAATTGGTTGGTTATCAAACAGCCAGTAAATTCATATTGGTTTGAATAAGAATGATTTTAGATGGTTTATTATACGTTGTATAGTAGTTATTACAATGCTTGTTGGTAGGAAGTTCGGGGTGAGTTTTGAACAAAGCAACCCACGGGCCTCGCGATCCGATGGTCAGTAGATTTTTCGGTATTATAAATCCTGCTTAAACTTCACAACTCATACAACCAACGCCTGTGGAATGCGTTCATGTTATATCTGGTATCTTGCGGGGATTGTAGCACGAAATCACTGAAGGACCATCTCTTTATAAAAAAGTTTATATCGCGCGGAGCGCATACGCGGACACGGCTTGACTTTAGTACAGTTAAAAAACACACGCTGAGCGCGGCGCTAGTGTGCTCATCCGCAACAGAACGGATATGCTTGACGAATGGGAGATGAGTAAGCTAGAAGCTTATTCAAATCAACACCCTCACCAGTTACACATTAAAGCTTGATTACCAGTAGTGGGGTGAACAAAACACTATCCCAAAAATCCCTTGGATTTAATACAGTAAGTACATAATACCAACTTCAAATTTAACGGTACGCAATAGCTTGTATTGTTTTTTTAGTCTTTGACCTGATTGATCTATAAAAGCACATTTTCTTGTGTTAATTCTCATGGTTTTCAATAGTATAATTTTCGTTTTATTTAATAACACACACTTCTAATAATGAAACAAAATATGAACGCTCACATTGTGGACATGATGATGCATTGGCATTTTAGTAGTCAGTAGTCTACTAATTATGCTACGGCGTAGCAAATGATTTAACGTAGCGGCTACGTCATTTACGCTACGCTTTCGTAGCAGGTATTTGAACTTGCCGTCTATACATTTATAGAGTCGCTTTTCGTGTCTGCCTGTGTGACCGCGTTGTTCTTCTAAACTACTCAAAGGATTTTGTTGCGGGTTTCACCACCATTTAGAGAATTTATATTGGTAAGTTTATGTCTATTATACATTAAGTTTAAACTTACTTACTTAAGTATCGATGTTTTGTCAACTCGTAAAATCCGTTCAAAGCGGGGCGAGTTGCTAGTTTTGATAAAAAATCAGCGATGATTTGTACCAAAATCAGTGATGATTTGTTTTTGTGTTTGTTTGTTTTGTTTTTGTTTGTTTGTAACATACAATTTTATTTATTCACTTTTAAAATGTGTGGGGATAGAAGATTACATACAGAATTTTATTACGTTTGAAACTTATTACGCGAATTATGGGCAGATAATTCAATTGTTTTTCAATGAGTAGGTCCGAGAAAATATTTCAATGTTTACCTAGCTGTATGCAGGTAAAAACGAATCCTTACATACTAAAATCCCTTCAAACATAACAGCGTGTTTTATTACTCCTGCAATGGGCTGCCGGTATTAGTAGATGATTTATGTCCTAGGCTTAACCCTTGAAAAATTGCTTACACCCCTGGTTTACGGGCGTGATAAAACGTTAATGTTGGCCCCATTTATACTGCCAAAGGTACGTTGATATCAATTAAATGTCGTACGGAGCAATAAATCAAATAAAAAAATATACGATTATCGTGTTATAATTCATGTGAAATAATCAAATTTTTGGGTTTGATAGATAATTCATTTTTTTTCTAAATTTTTTAATCTGCAACAAAATATTTTTATAAAATTACACATACTGACGTTAGTACATAGAAGCTTATATGACTAGGATAAACACACACACAAAAATACTTACACACACCCCCACATACACACACATACACACTTACACAAAGGTCAATCTCAGGAGACTTTAGCTCAACAGATAAGTCTATGGACTGGCGACCGTAATGTTGTAAATTCGAAATTCACCACGGACTCAGTTATATATCACAGCGTTAACAATGTCCTACAAAAATATACGTAAATACTGTTCAACGAACCCTTTTTGTTTTTCAATCAAAATAGTTTATTTTATGCACAATCATTCAATGTCGGCTATATCTTTCATTTCCGCACTTTTCAATCAAAATAAATCCATTTGCATGAACCGTGTAATACTTATTTGGCTTTTCGAAAAGCAATAGCCTGAAGTATAAATAAGAACAAATAAATATAAAAGAAAATTAATGTAACAACCACCTGTATAGTATTTTTGACTCACGATGCGACGCGCTCATTAGCTGTGGTAACCAAGTGTACAGACACACTGTGAATGTGTGCGTGAAGACGAGTAGCGACAGCACATAACACCCACACGCACACCCTCACACACACGTCCGATTCGCCATTGGTTCGGACGATACCACAGATTAATACAGATGGGACACTCTGCAGTTTAGGTATGAAGCTACAAGTACGCGGTGGGCTCATCTCACTGGGTCAATTCAGTGTGGGCTGCCGCGCAACGGCCGGCTCGCATGTTAGTTCGATACTCACTCACGCGCCGCATCGTAAAAGAAGACAACCCTAACCAGTCAAAAGGTAGAAGAGTTACGCAATAGAAAGAGAGGAAATTTATAGGTGAATATAACTGTAGGTAATGAAGGGTTGTGCGACCTGAATTGCACTTTATTGTGTCGTAGCAAGAGTCGCTTTTTATTTAAATGATTTTGCGGAGTGTCCCATCTGTATTAATCTGTGACGATACCGAGAGCTCCAGTGCCTACACACATTCACAGCGTATTTGTTCATTTGGTAAGCACAAGTAAAGCGCGTGTCGCTTCGTAAGACAAAAATACTGTACTGAATTAACTAAACCCCAAAACCGACAGACACATCAAATTAATGAAAATTAACACCAAAAGTAAACGGTCCGAAACCGCGTAAGTACCAACGTAATTGCATAACCTAATAACTAAAACGTTGCGAGAGTTCTGTTGTAATGTAATTAAAATATTCAACAGAGTGCAAGAAGCTCTATCTTCTAATATAAAATAGAAAAGTACAGAAGGTCAGCTCCACACAACGTGCGAAAACGCACGCACATATACAATATTATTTTTAAAAGAAAGAGAAGAAAGAAAGATAAATATTTTATTTGGGACACGCACAGGAAATACAGTTAAAAAGGAGCATATAAAAGTAACAAAATAAACATTAAAAAACAAAAAAAAAAAGAAATCAGACTAAAAAAAAAAAGAGACCTGTGCGAGGCCAAAAAGGTTCCCATCTCAGCATAAAGCTGCGATATTTAAAAAATAAATACCGCAACGCTGGTATTCTGATAGGGCCTGTGTGATGCCATGGGGTATGTCCATGCCACGGATATCAAGTAAAAATAGCAAGGGGAATAAAATCAAATAAAATAAAATACAAACACTAGAATACTTGAAAAGAAAAAAACAAAAACCGTCAATAAGGTGTAAGGTGTTTTTAGTATATGCGAAACCTGAATATAGATTGTTTATAATAAATAACTGAATCGATTCCAATAATTTTTATACCGTGTTATATTTTGTCCCAAAAATCTTTAAAAAAGGTTACAATATGGACACCGCGCGACGAACACAAGTCATTGCAGGTCATAGCGGCACTAGGCACAGCGGGCGCTGCGTGGTGATTATGTTTTTGTACGGGCAACCAGGTAACATAACAAGCTTATAACTTTGTGATTTTTCATGATACAGTTTTGAAATTTTATACATAGATTTTTTACATAAAAATACTAGACACGTGTTTCGGGTTTCCCATATACTAAAACTGATGTTGTATACTCGGTTCACGTACAGCGAGTGCAAGCGCACTTGCGACCGACAATTGTTTTAGTTTGGTATTGTCATAAGCTCGCGAGTCTTCTCCAACAGTACCTGACGAAAGTAAATAAACTTTTTCTGGTAAAAATCTTACGCAATAACTCACTAAAGGGATTTAGTTAAAAGTAACACATTAATCTGTATTTAGAAGGTTTCGAATTTATATCTCACTACGTTTTCCAATAGTTAGTCGACGTTCGCACGGACGTAAAAATATCGCGGCGATTATATTTCGCGCACTGGATTTTAAAAATCCAACAATGTGTTTTTTAGACATGCTAGAATGCACTCTGTTGTTGCTAATTTGGATTCTCAACGCTCGGTTCAACAACGAGAGTTGAAAATCCAGTGCGCGAAAAAATCCCGCCGCGATATGTTTACGTCCGTACGAACGTCGGCTTATAGTTTGAATAACATTATAAAATTATAATTGACAAACTATCGACGAAAATTGAGGTTATAAAATTAACCTCGAAAAATATCTTTAAGGTACCTTCTTAATTTAAATCTAGAATTTTGGGTTTAAGTATTCTAATAATAAATTCAAAGCATTCAATTTGTAAATGGCATCCACAGATAGGATTTTGATCCAATTGTTTACATTTTCATCAGATACTTTTGGGACAGACTATACACATGTACGTGCACCTATTTTAAAACGTTATATGAAGCCAGCCTTCTGTACCTATGTATTTTGAGTTAGCTAGGAAAACAGCGGCGAAACTCCAGAGAGAAATGACCTCAAAGTTGTGGCAACTCCGTTGAAAAGTTCCACTACAGGTTTACAAGGGTAGTGACGACTATAGTATAGTTAAAATCTCGCTGCAGACTTGGTCATAAATCATAATCGGAGTAGGGATGTGCACTAGTTGCGCGCGCTCAAGGCCATTATCGATAACAGAATCATTAAGGTTATCACGTAAACATACTGCATTCATTAAGTATGCAGGGTAACTAATGAGTACTAATGTGTTTTTACGAGACTTCCTTCTCGTAAGAACACATTAGTATCAATTAGTTAATTCTATAAACAGAAGGTAATTATATAAAAACTAATATGTTTTTACGTTCTTAATTACACAAAAAGAGGGTAATTAACAAACATGTTTTTGTCTCCTTTCTTTTTGCTAATTGCGCCGTGCTATTAATTAAGTATATATAAATCGCTACAAAAATAAGAATTTTAATTTTCTATTTTTTGTTTTATATATACGTTCTTTTGTTTATATATTTAATATGCTTTGTAGTAAATTTGGTAATAAAATAAAAAAAAATGTGTATTTATTTCTATCACCCATTTATAAATACATAAAACTATCGATATCACTCATCGACTGCAGTAATGCACAGGACTACGTGTGGGCGTGGCCTGCCCATAAGGCCCGTGAGTGGGAAAGAGAGCGAAACACTCGAATAATTTATGACCGAGTCTGCAGCGAGATTTTAACTATACTATAGTACGTTGTGAATAATGAATGCTACAGCCAAGCACCTTTGGATTTTTAAATAATATATATTGAACGCAGTGTTCCTGTAATGTGTTTCGTTTGAAAGGTATTGGTGGAATCTCTGGCGCGTGAGACGTTTAGCTGTGTACCTCTGATTTTTAGAGCGTCAAATTAAGTCAAAGAAATAAGGAAAGACGGATACAAATTTACTATACGTCCTTTTCCCACTGTCCGCAAAGACACAATCTCCCAGATAAAACTTGACACAGTGCAATTTTTTTTCTGAAATCTTTTGCTGGCAATTTTTTGGTAAATAGACGGTAAAATTAAAAGTTATTTTTTAAATTATAGAATTTTAATTGTATTCATCTTTTCTGACGTGTCTCTCATATCTCTAAAGTTAGTTATATTATGTACTTATAATACCTGCTGCGCCCTAACCAGGTCACGTACTCTAAAGTTATACCCTAGCCTGGTTACTGTGTGAACATTGTGCAAATAAATAAAGTATAGAATTCTATAAAAAATCTCTCAAATTCATGACTTAGCTATAAAATTAACTCCATTTTGCTTGAATACGTCTCGGAAAATAGGAAAAATATTTCGGCATTTTGGAATTCCTTCAAGTAAAGATCCTTTAAACGTTTATGAATGCTTGACAGAATATTTGAAAGCTTGTACTTGTGAAAGCCATGACGACAGAATGCGGAGCTGAAGCCATGAAGTGAATGCTGGTATGCCTAAATATTTTATTGAATAAACTGGAAATCATGGTCTAATAAGGTCCCATTAAATTAGATAGACAGTAACACAGCGTTCAGTACATCTAACCAAAGCTATCCAAACAAAAAAAAACACTGATTAAAGTGATTTTATTTTGACCTAAAACAATAAAAAACGCGGTGGGTGCGGGCGGTGACATGGTCACGTGGGTCAGCACATTTGTAGTATCTATGAATCAATCAATCTGCCTAGCCTTTTCCCAACTATGTTGGGGTCGGCTTCCAGTCTAACCGGATGCAGCCGAATACCAGTATTTTATATGGAGCGACTGCCTATCTGACCTCCACAACCCAATTACTGGGTAATACGATACCCCTTGGTAAGACTGGTTGTCAGACTTTCAGGCTTCTGACGACCCGTAACGACTGTCAAAGATCCACGAATGACAGCCGGGACCAACGGCTTAACGTGCTTTCCGAGGCACGGAGGAGTCTCGGTATGTAAAGATGGTCACCCATCTACGGACCAACCCCGTCAAGCGTAGTGTCGTGTGTAGTATCTACGAGTATAGGTACTATAAGAATTATGAGATAACTAAGTCATGGATGTGCATTTCTGTAATATTAGTGAAAAGTTTCGTCCGGGGAAGTACCTATAGACTTTATTTGTATTATGCCGCTAAGCGTATTGACATGTTGACCAAACTCCAGTTTGACGTATAATATACTAGCTTTTGCCGGCGGTTTCGCCCGCGTGGAGTTAGGTAATTAACCCAAGGAAACGTACTACCGGGATAAAAAGTAACCTATATACTATTCCAGTCTATAATCTATCTCTGCGCGAAATTTCATCCAGATCCGTTCAGCCATTCTGGCGTGATTGAGTAACAAATATCCATCCATCTAAACTTTTGCTTTTATAATATTACTAGCTGCGCTCCGCGGTTTCACCCGCATAGACCGGGATAAAAAGTAGCATATGATTGTGTTAATTCAGGGTATAAGCTATCTCTATACCAAAGAACATCGGCCAAATTTCTATAGAAGCTGGACCTGAGTTTTATTTTCAGTGTACAGAAACAAATTATAGTGAGATTTTTTTTTTTATGTAGTAAACACCATCCCGTTTGAAAATAATATCTAAATAACCAAGATATTTTAATAATGAAAAAAAAAAACACTTTTGAGGTTAGAATAAATAAGTAAGTCGATTTAATGCTAGGCAGACGACACGCAGTTTTTATCCGAAAGCGGCGAAGCTAAGCGGTAGTTATCAGTCCGTAAAACAGTCAATGCAAGGTCAAACAACAGAAGGAAATCCAAAACAGTAGTAACATAAATAGTAGTAGTAGCAATAAACAGTAGTCACAATAGTCACACTAACAACAACAACAATGCGAAATTGCGAATGATCGCCGCCGGGTGTCAAATTGACACCCGTGTGATTGACACTGTCAATCAATGGCGCGCGTCGATGACATATTATGACGTTCCGTTGTAAGTAATTGAATAAAATGCTGATACTTACTATGAACCAACATAATTATTTTTATGACAAGAATCCAATACATAATAAAAACAGCACTAGTTGATTTGATACAAAAGTATATAGAATTGAATTATATATAATAACTATTAAAAAAACGTGAATAATTATAATCTTTGAGTACTAAATCATTTCCTAAGCAAAATGAATCGTCAATAGGTGCGTTCTGAACATGTTATTCTAAATAATTTCCAAATTATGCTATAAACAAAAAAATGTGCATATCTTTTTTTTCTGGCGACTTAAATATGTATTTCTTATATTTTTTAAGACCTTAAAAATAATGGATTTTTTCATTTACATATATGGCATATCTGTACACCACCGCCTCGTCGTCAGGTACGATTTGACCGTCCTTCTTTCATCCTAATCGGTCCAACCGTTTGAGCGTGAAGAAGTAACAAACAAACAAACACACCCTCACAAACATTCGCTTTTATAATATAAGTATGATAGTAGGATTATTAGGATAATTTATTGATATTACAACTCGAAATCATAAGCTATATTTCATAAAATAAATAAACACCCGCCCAGAACCCGGAATCTAGATTTGTGCCTGATTTATTACGTGGAACTTAAACATAACTAACTATGTGAGTGTAGCCCAACTCTTCGGGGAAACAAGGCATACCATTATTACCATTATTAAAAAAAAAAAAAAATATTTCGGACCATGTTATGTTATGTTAAATAACATTAAATTTTTAACGCCGTGAAAAACCTATGTTACGTTTATAGAAATATAAAAGCAAATATTTTCATCTTGCTCGCACTTTCTCTATTCCTCGTTCGTGGCCATAGTGACACAGTTACAGCCCTCTATAATTTGTTTCTCACTAAAGTCTTAAGCAGAAGAAGCAATTTTAGTCGGAACACTGAACTGAGTGAAATTGTAAATAATTTTTATTATTACAACCTTAAGTGACTTGTGCCCGAATTTTGGGATTGTTAGGAAACTTTGAAAGTGTATTCTAAAGCTTAAGACTAAGCCTGATTGATAATAATTAGGCAGTTGATAAAAGTTAAATTTGGGACTGTTTGGATAATAACTAAGTTTGTTTGTAAGGTTGTGTGGAGACTGAGTTAAGACAAGACTGCCAAATTAGACAGACTATATTGAAAACAATGGTAGCACGCTCATTCTTAACAAAACTAAAATAGTCTAAGACCCCAGGGCTGCCAGCCTTACTTATTTTCTGATTAACAAAATGTATGGTATAGAGTAGTGTTAGTATGTACTTTGAACGTACGCATACCCGTTAGCATGGGCCGACACCGACGGCCATTTTTCAGGTATTAGATAGGTACTAAAGTTACGTTAAAATGTTACCCAGTTTTCTTAAAGTCTGACTGCTGATTTTATTTATGTTTTACAGAATATTGTTATTAATTAATAATCAATACTGTCAGACACTTCCCGTCGGCGGTTTATTCCGCCAGACGCTATAGAGCTCGCAAAAAATTACGTCAACTTACATAAAGTTTGAGTCTTAATTTTTATCTTAATTTTTTTTATAATGATACTTGGGGAACTATTCCAATACTATTTGTAAGCAGCTAGATCAATTGTAGCAGTCAAAAATCCCCCAGACACACTTAATTGTGTCTGGGGGATGTTTGACAGTAACAATTACTATTTTACAGCAGCACAAAGGCAAATTATTACGTAATGCTAATAACATTTTAAATTGCGTAATACCAATACCAACCAACCCAACGAATTTACCAATACCAATACCAATTACATTACCATTATTATTATTTTATAACAATTTGTTTATAATGCGTAATACCATTTTAATTCACGCGCTGGCGAAGCCACATATATTACATAAGCTCGTATGACATAAATTTAATCTGTTTGACACCTTTCTAATACACCCTGTTTACTCACGACCTATGTTCATGGCAAACACCATGTTTTTATAATTATCATCATCAGCTGGACTTCACCAACTGCTGAGCATAAACCTCTCTTTTCAGGCATGTTTTAAATTCAAACAAAGATTAGATTCAAGTTTGCAGTAGGCTTGATAATCTAACTCTACAATTTTTCAAATAAACAAGACTAGATACGTTAATTTTCCGATGAATTTTCCGATATCACGAACATTAATTATTCAACTTATTCAAGTCTTTTGCTAGTTGCTTATTCATAAATAGTTCATGCAAAGCTCATCTTGGTAGCCCGAGGCTGTGAAGGAAAAAGCACAACCAGCGCATAATAACCTAAAGATTTTCAAGCAATAACAACACCCCTACTCATACAATTTTCAACTCTCTCTTAATAGTGCTAAGGTTCAATATTCGTCAGTAGCATAGTAGTGTCTAATTAAAATGTAATTTTGATCAACGTGTGTTGAAGGCGAATGTAGAGAAATTTTATTCATTACAGCTAACAGAAGCGTTATCTGAAATATTTAAGAAAGTAGAAGTCTTGGGGAATTATAAATTATATTTTGATATCAATATTGAATAGAATAAATTAACGTTAAACTATACTAAACTTAGGATGATTTTATATCTTGAAATTGTGACAAAACATTCGCTGAAATATTAAAATACTTCTAAATCTAAACTGCTTCATGGATTTTGAAAAGCCAATCACAAAAAGTGTTTATCTGATTCAAGTGTATACCAATAAAATAATAGTGTCTATTGTCAAAAGTTTATACATATTTATAATTATTTCATGTTGTATGTCCAGTATAACAACGCGTTCAGGGGTTTGTTGGGGCTCCCATGGCGGTGCATTGCCTCGGGCATGTTCGCCGGCCACAGCACGGACGGGGTCCAGGCGGTGCTTCGTAAAAGAACGGCCTCCCTGTGATCTCAGGTAAAGGGTAGCACCAACACGCTTCTGAGCGTGGTGTCGGACAGAGTGGACAGCCAAATTTATCTACCTACTAACATAATATGGACTTTGTATGAACGACTGTGTGTGTACGAGCACGCTCGACAATTTTATGCTGACGCCCGCAATCACATGTAGGTACTTACGTTTGTACATTGTGACATGCACAGTATTGTAATTATTTCAGTTCAATAAATCTGCTTGGTGAACACACATGTCGGTGTTTTCTTCCACATTACACATAAGAATTCCCGGCGCACATCGCTTCGCAGCGGTAGGACTCCACAGTGTGCTTGGTCTGAATAAAATATTTTCAATTTCAGTCATGCCAAAGCCCAAAATTACGAAGCTAAGTCAAAAACAAATCCCGATTTTCAACATTGAGTAATTTTTATTCCGGGAAACTAAGCTATTAAAACGGAGGCAAAACTCCGGTTATTTATAATTAACTTCAATTCACTTCGGGCTAAGTAAAATTTAAGGCAACCAAGACTACTCAGCTAATATGTACTTTGAAAGTAAACATGCTTAAAGAAAGTAATAAGTTAGTTAAACAATTACTTGAAAATCTGTTCCGTTTTAGAACTCGGTGAATAAGAAAGAAGTCGATGATTTGGATGAACTAACTTAGGCTGCTAAAGTAATTCTGCTTGTCTGTCACTCTTTCACGCCTTAATGGTTGTACGGATTTAGATGATATTTGGTATGCGGATAGATCATGACCTGTGTTCTTATGTCAAAGGATACTTTTTTATACTGGTAGTATGATCCCGTGGGATAATTTCCAACCTCAACGTAGGCGAAGCCGTGAGTGAAAGTGAGGAAACTATACGGCTCCTTAATTAGCAGTTCACGGAACAGATGGCTGGATGGGGTCAAAAAGTCGAGAACACAAAGTAAGGGTGGACCGAAGACTTGGTGAATTTGCAGTAATTGGCTGGACGTGGGCAGAGGATCCAGTCATTGTGGCTATCTTTTCAAAAGGCCTACATAATAATAATGTCCAGCAGTGGTCTGCTTCGGCTTAAACCATGAAGATGACAATAATTAAATGCTAAATAAAGAAATAAAGAAACAAATAAAAAGTATTTATTGTTGTTTTAGTTTAGCCACTTGCGCGACCGCGGGAAGTTTGTTCTCCAACAGTAGATTGTCCGTGGGAACAAAGTTCCCAAGACAATCTTTTTTTACTTTTAATCTTGTTCCACCTCTATTAAGTAGTAATATCCAATTCCATGCGTTTACTCTGATAGATTATCTGTGTCCGAACCTTTTGAGATACGACAACACTCACTGAACTAGTCTGACATTAAAAAAATATTATTTTCGCTGTCATAAAATCTAAAGTAAGTAAGTAGTAAGTTTTTGTTTCAACTTCGGAAGCTTGTAAATAATGAATATTGTACTGTGGTAAGTGGTTTTATTTATGTTTCACGTTAAGAGTTAACACAGCATGCATTTTAAACCATAAAAAATATAGGTCATCCCTTGTTTTTTCCTTGTAGAAAATCTAGAAGTCTAGAATCTAGAAATCTGAAACTAACTGTGTTTGCTCTTTATATACTTATTTTTGTGAAATTTATACGATCATACATTCAAACGAAACATACATTACAATAGAGTCCAGTTCTCTGGCATCCATAAACATATTCGAGCGTTACAAGTTTCCAAGAATCTTCGTCGCATCGGCATTGTTTGTAAACACGTGCGGAGTGCCGGCTGACTTCACGGTGCGCGTACGCATGACTGTATGATGGACTGTTTTTTGTGTAGAGCCGCTTTCGTACTAGTGGTTAGTTGGTAATCTTCCTGTGCGAGTGCACAGGAAGATCACCAACTAAACTAAAAACACAATGATACAACAAAAAAAATAAAAAAAAACAGAAAGGCCAATTATCTCAGCATGTAAAAAAAAAAAAAATACTAGCTGTGTAGCCCATGTAGCTTAGTCAAAAGGAAAGCGTGAGTAAAATCTTGAATATATACTTGACACGAGTCTCGGTACCTCAATATTTCCTCATGAAAATAAATTTCGCATCACTTGCCTTACAAGAAAGCTTCAATAACTCCCACAAATTTATGTTCGTATAACCATAAAGATACCAGAGAATATGATTAAAACACAGCGTTGAACAGAGCAAGTTTACACGCGCAGGAACATAGCGCGCTATAATTCCGTTTCGTTACGTTACGTTACGTAATAAATTTACGCAAATCAGTCAACTGACGTGCATTTACGCGACGAAACGTTAACAACGATGCCATTGAGAATAAATGTTTTTAAATTAATTGTACAGTCAACAAAAGGGATATCTCGGCAGGATAAACCAACAATAAATGTATGTCAATTGCTTCATGTTCACAACGGGCCACAAAAGGGATGAATGAAAAGCAGTTGCATGCAGATGAGATGAGAATGCTAAGAGGGATGTGTGGTGTTACACGAATGGATAGAATAAGAAATGAGTACATAAGAGGAAGTCTGAAAGTGGCACCGGTGACTGAAAAGTTGTGCGGGAATCGGCTGTCATGGTATGGGCATGTGATGCGGAGTAGTGAGGAAAATGTCGTGAGGAAAGTTTTGAGTATGAGTGTGGATGGCTATAAGAGTAGGGGAAGACCAAAGAAAAGATGGATGGATTTTGTGAAAGATGACATGGCTAGAAAGGGGGAGACTACCGAGATGACAAATAATAGAGAAGTATGGAAAAAAAAAACATGTTGCGCCGACCCCAAATAGATTGGGATAAGGGCAGGAGAATGATGATGAATTGCTTCATGTTCAATTTCGTGAAAATATACATGTTGGTGTGTTACAATATAGGAGTATTGCAAAAAACAGTAACATATATAAAATTGAACATGAATCAATTCACATATAAATATGGTAGTATACCTTGCCTAGATACCTCTTTTGTTGACTGTACATTTCGCACGCATACGACAAATTTGTTGTCAAGTTGTTTTTCAGCAATGAATTGATTAATGAGAAATGTATCGAATTCCGTTTCGAGTGTGTTTGTAATTAAAAACAATATTGTGTCGTGACTAGTGAACATACACGTGAGTTACGTTATCTTTACTTACACGTGTCACTTGTACTCCAAACATTTTTGGTTCATTTTATGATAATGATATGAGCAAAGCTTTTACGCAAAATCAACAGTGTTGGCTTTTAATCCTAACTAATATTATGAATACGAACGTCAGTATATTTGTTTTTTTTTTACGCTTTCACGCTAAAACGGCTGAATGGATTTGGATGAAATTTAGCACATGGTTAGACCATGACCTGGATTAAGACATAGAATACTTTTTATCCCGGTTGTACTTTCACGTGGGATACTTTCCGACCTGCACGCGGGCAAAACCGCGGGCAAAAGCCAGTAAATAGGAATATTGAGGAACCAGCTTTCAATGTTCTGATTCATGGTGACCAATTTGAAGGTATACAATTTTAAACTAAGATATTTTTTTTTATTAAAAACGAAAATTACCAGATATTTTCCAATAATTACATAATACAGGATTAGAAATTTTGTATGAAGGTAACATCCGTCAAATCTCTACCTTTTTGCTGGTTTAAAGTGCCATCGCCTTTCATCTTGTTTTTTGTTTCGTATATTAAAAACCCATTTACATTTTTGTTTTAAAATGATCATTTAGCATGATTGAGTGACTATCGAACATCGTCATTTAAACAGAGTATAGTAATTGATAATTAGTTTAAAAGAAATGGTTCCTTTTTCTCGTTTACGAGTTGCGTGGCTAAGAAAAGGTATATTCAATCCAAAATTAATAATAACACCAGCCTATTACTGTGCCAGTGCTGGGCCTACTCAAACAGAAATTGCATAGATCACCACGTATGCTGAAGATGAATTGGCGATTTCAGACTTACATTAATTTCCAGGTTTTTCCACGATGTTTTCCTTCACCTATGTTGTAATGTCTAAGATAAACTCAGAAAATACAATGCGAATTGAAAAAGTGACATTGGTTGTGGGTTAACGACAACCTCGTAAATGAGAGGCGAGGTCTATTCCTAACTAATACTACTTTATTTAAACAAACAATCTTGCTACTATTATCTTATTATTATTAAACTACATCCTTAATTGCGACACCTCAATCAATCTGCATAAACTTTTCCGAACTAAGTTGGGGTCAGCTTGCAGCCTAACCGGATGCTGCTGAATACCGGTATTTTACATGGAGCAACTGCCTATCTAACCCCCACAACCTAGTAACTAGGTAATATGACACCCCTTGGTAAGACTGGTTGTTAGAATTTCGACAATAATAATTATGACACCTAACACAAGCTTAATATCAAACAGCACTAACAAACAACATAACAATAATAATATAATAGATGATAAAATAATAATATACATACAGTCCACTATTCTTCACATTAGTTGCAACTCGCGAGCAAAAATGCAAAATCATCGAATCGATTACATGAACGTTGCTATCATAAAAAAACTTTTTTACAAAAAACTACAACCGACTTCCAAAAACAATACTACAAAGTGAAAAATAACTTTAATTTCGGAAGTCGGTGTCTAGTTAAATGTATTTTCGTTTTTTGCCACCGACTTCCGAAATTACAGTTATCTTTCACTTTGTAGTGTTGTTTTTGGAAGTCGGTTGTAGTTTTTTGTAAAAAAAGTTTTTATTTTTCACTTTTTAGTTGTGTACCTACCCCACACAAATTCTAATACCACTATCTGCAAAACAAACTAGAACATCATCCATATAAAAGTGGGGAAAAAATACGTATTATTGAAGCTAACTCAAAAACTACCGAAGCAAAGTTAATGAATCTTATATGGGACCAACTGTGATATATACACTCTCGAACAAAACAAAAAAAATCCAAGTCGGTCCAGCCATCTTCGAGTAATCGGGGAACATACATGACGAATTGAGAACCTCCTCCTTTTTGAAGTCGGTTAAAAACTCCATTTAATATTTCTAATACCAAACTCAAACATAACGAAATGAAATTAAATTGCTTCTTAAATGAAATTGTCACTAATTATAAAAAAAAATTGTATTGGCCGCCTCACGAAACAGGTTCTCCGACTAACTAAACAACAACTTTGTACAGTTACAGCTGCTATAACTGGCCATGGGTCATTTAATAAACACCTCTTTGTCATAGGAGTCACAGACAGTCCGCTGTGCAGGGCCTGCATGGAGGACGACGAGACAGCAGCTCATGTGCTTCTAAACTGCGCAGTGGTCGCCGCATACAGGGCAAAGTACTTCGGTAACCTAGGTACCCTCCGTGAGATTGTCAGTAATATCAAGGCGCTGCTGGCCTTCTTTGAGGAGCTGGTGTGGATCGAATAATCGATTTTCCCACCCGTACGCAAAATACGCGCATTGACGTGGAGTTGCAGATACGAGTACCAGCCCGTATTATCTATTACCTATTGTCAGTAATATGATATCGGAATCACTTTTAAACGTCATATATAAAAAAAAAATACCTAGATAGAGTCGACGTTTCCTATCTGACTACTCCTGAGAAGAAATGACGAAATAAACTCAGGGATCAAAGTCCCAACTGAAGGACGGGTTTTAGTCAGTAAAAGTGTGACACGCTCCGCCCAGAGCGGGAGAAGTCATTTGATGATTTCCCACCCACAAAAAAAAGGGGTCCAAGTCCAGACATAATTTTGGTCATATCATGTGAGGAACATGTAGATTAGTGTCTAAAATGATCTTTCGAGCAAAAAGCCACACAGATTCGAGTTGACTTGTCCAGTAACAAACAGCACTCACAAACAAAATACCTATACAATAATAGGTACTACACATCTACCCAAAATTACCGTTCACTGTTGTTTGGTGGTTTGCGTATTCCGACTCACATACCTACATTTGTCGCGAGCAAAAATGCAAAATCATCAATTCGATTACGTAAATGCGAGCGAAACGTTAGATTGTAATCGAAGCTGCGTGACGTGGAAGTATGATGTTGAGAACATGTTTGTTATATTCAAAGGTGTAGCCGAAGCCTTTGATACACGTGCCAAATTTTTTTGATACATATTTAGAGGCATGAGGAACAGGGTGTAAAGTTCACTCATCCTCCATAGAAAAGGAAGGATCCTCCGACCAGACGGGTGTTGGGTATGGTGGGCTACTGCCCGACGGTTGATGTCGGGACGTTGTATACATGCTAGTCGCGCGGTAAACTGATTGCGCGATGCGATTGCATGACGTCAGTGTGACGCGTAGTTCGTATGTGGCGATGTAGATTCCGCCACACATTTGTGCACAACAGTCAGGAAAACCTACTTAAATCGTCCGTATGTTCAAGTAACAATTTGTATTGTCTTAAAGATTATCTTTGCCGTGATAAAGAAATTTCAAAATGAAAGTTAACACACTAGTGTGTCTGGCACGTTTCTCTGACTGTAGTCTACATTATTACATAGACTCGCGCCATTTTCCAATGAGGAACACCACGTGCTACAATCCTTACAATCTCCTTTAGTTTTGTTCACTTTGCTTCGTCCACGTTCATACAATAGTAGCATAATTGCGTACACTTCTTATTTAATTTTTTCCATTTTGACAGGTCAGTAATATCCACTACCTTGAGTTGGTTCTCGTGAACACGGATTTTGAAACGTACGGCGCAACAGATACTAAAAAAAAAAAATAAAAAAATTAAAAATATAAAAGTTATGTAAAATTATGATGAAGCGTGTAAATAGCCTCATCAATGGCGTAGTTTTAAGACTAAGAAAATTACTGGCGGAACAACAAAAAAAAAAACAATATGGCGGAACCTCAAGAACAAAAGTAATTTCTGAATGTTGAATCGACCACATTAAACCGACATCATATGGGATGAAATATGCAGCAATTTAAGCCCACATACCTTCTCAATCCAGAGACCCCACTCAGGTCCAGGAAGACGAGCTCGATGACCATCGATGCACACGTGTCTCTTCCAATAGCTGCCGGCCGGCAAACTCAATCTCTGAATATCCCTTGATATATTCGTCGAAACTTCAGATCCAACACAGCACTTTATGTTCTTGTCGAAGCACAGAGTCACACCTATATATTTCGTGAGAAACTCTAAAATTTCACCATAAAAAGTATTTTTCTTCAAAAGCGGAGCGAGGGACACATATATTTCACATTTGACCGAGGCGGAAGTACCAGAAATCAGGACCCAATCACACAGATAATACACTATTATACTCGAGTCCTTTATTTTCGTTAGCTCCATCTATGGGCCATGTTGCGAGTTACTCGAGAAAGTGTCAGTAATGCGGGCCGCTGCTTCCATAGAAGGCAGTGAGGATTCAACAAATTAGAAATTACAAAAACTATATTAGTATATAGTACACTTCTGGACACATCTATTGGCCCACCTTAGAGTTTAGGTTTCGATGGCCCCTACCGAAATATGATTGCTAGATTGAACAAAAACTGTTGATGCAGTTTTAAACCTGATACATTTTACCATCTTTTTCGATCGTATTGTTTTAAATTTGAATTCAGAATACCATACGACATGGAGCTACGCCTAACAAGTCGGATATACGCCTTGTTAAAGGCAATTGATTTTTGAATAAAAAACATGTTTTATCAAATAAAGGTTTAATTTAATAACGCGTGTTGCCTCCATGGGCATCTACCACAGCTCTCATACGATTAGGCATAGTGTTTATCAACCGCTCTATGAAATTTTGAGGGATCATCTCCCATTCCTATTCTATGGCAGTTTTCAACTCCTGCATCGTCTGGGCAACTGGCTGACGAGCCCTAACACGTCTTTTTAGCTCGTCCCACATGTGCTCAATGGGGTTCATGTCTGGGCTTCTGGCTGGCCAGTCCATAACTGTGATGTTCACATCCCGAAGATATTCCCTGACGATGCCGGCCGCATGGGCTCTTGCATTATCATGCATAAAAAGGAAATTTGGGCCCATATAGTCCGCGTATGGTATCACGTGAGGTTCTAAGCACTCATGAATGTACCTTTCAGCATTTAATGTTGGCAGCCGTGGTCCTGTAACAACCTCAAGTTGAGTTTTGCCGCTCGCGGATATACCGCCCCAGACAGTCCATGAGCCACCGCCATAAGCAACCCTCTCTTCAAAGCAGCATTGTGCGAAACGCTCTCCCTTACGTCGGTAGACCTTCTTCCTTCCATCATTGCCGTGTAACACAATTTTAGACTCATCAGAAAAGAGTACACGGCTCTAATCTTGCTGTGTCCAATTTAAATGACTGCGTGCGAAATGAAGGCGCACTGTTCGGTGGGCTCGCGTTAGTTTGGGGCCATTAGCTGGCTTGTGTGGTACCATATCGCGTTCTTTTAACCTTCTCCGAACAGTTCGAGCGCTCACAGATACTCCGTGGAAGTCGCGAAGTTGGTTTTGTATCTCAATGGAGGTAAGGTGACGATTTCTCAAGCTGGTCGTCACGATGAATCGATCCTGCCTTTCAGTTGTGACCCGAGATCGTGGCCTTCCTTGGCGACGAACAAAGCCGCCAGTCTCTAGGTACCTCCGATAAACATTTCGGACCGCAGATCGACTTAAATTAAGTTGAGCACTCACGTTTCTTTGGCTGTGTCCGGCCTGAATAAGTGCCACAGCTTGGGCGGCGACTTCAGGTGAAGTATCCATAGATTATTGATAGAACCTCACCTTAATGTTAAGAATAAGTAATGTTTGTTGCAAAACCAAAGATATCAATCACTTTTTCAAGAATTAAATCCAAGTAAACCAATAAAACCAAGTTTTCTTAGTATTCGATTGTTTGATATCAACAAACAGGCTCCAAATTGTCTTTTGTTTCTTTAAATTCTGTGTTCGAAATTCAAA
The DNA here is from genome assembly GCA_946251885.1 of Cosmia pyralina. Lineage (NCBI taxonomy): Eukaryota > Metazoa > Arthropoda > Insecta > Lepidoptera > Noctuidae > Cosmia > Cosmia pyralina. The sequence continues at coordinate 2,688,017 of OX276345.1, forward strand.
AAAAGACTATTGAATGAAATTGTGAATGTGCCAGGTTCAAAACTGCATAAAAACTTTTTGCTCGACCTAATATAAAATTTTAGCTAGGACCAAACGAAACTGAAAATACAAGGTGGGCCAAAAGATGTGTCCAGAAGTGTATATTAAAAAACGTACACGGAAATGAGCTCTTGACTTCCAAACTAAGTAGGACTTGTATTATGGAAGTCAAGGCACTCTCTCATTATAATATGCTTAATGAATACAATAAAAGTAAGGGATGCTTGCAGCAAACAAAAAAAATATTAAAATACCAAAAGAAAAATAACCAAACAATAAAAAAGTAGGTAGGTATAACAAAAATTAAGTTCTACAACTACCTGTGGAGTGTAGTATTGTCAAAATGTGAGTCAGTGTGATGAATGATAAGTGAGATAAGTGTTATGTGGTGTTACGAGTGGTGTGTTCGTGTGCTGTGTGATATGTAGTTAATAAGTGTTAAGTATGTTCTGTACGCGGCGAGTTTCGTGGGGTGTGTCATAATATGAGGCGTTTTGTACAGATGAGTATGCGTGAGAGTCTGTGGTTTGGAATGTGTATGTGTATGTATACTGTTCTAATATCAAAATGTTTCATATAGATAATATGATTGTATGTCATGAAGAGTTTGTTGCGTAATAGATTGCTTGGCCTACACGCGTAAAGTTTCCAATTACTAAACACCTGACCTTTAGAACATCGACAACTTCTCGGTGTAATATTACGTTAAACTCAAAATAGAATTTTCATCAAAATTGTGATACTATAAGTAATTTCGACTGATAGCAGAAATATAATACTAGTTATAGTGACGTTTTAGTGCGATGGGAACGCAAGCTGGACAAATCTGATTAGTAGCAGGGAGATCACGTGGTGCTGCGAATGTAAGGGCGCTAATATGGCGCTTGAAGACGAAAATTAAATTTCGTTATTTTAACCACTTACAAAATTCTACGGTTATTAAGTATTTCTAGATTTCGGCTGAGTATTAATATTTTACACAGAGCAAAGACCATCTGGCGGGATGGGGTCATTCCCGTCGATCATACTATAAACGACTGGGAATGTTTTGTTCCACTAGTTAATAGTGTTGAAGAAAGAGACATTTTTATTTTTTCAAATCATTCACCCGTCGTTCAGTTCGCGTCAGCGTAACACCATCTACATTTCTATTGTTAATCCGTTCTGTTGCATCAGCCGTCGCATCAGTAGCAGTACAGTCTGCAGATAAGTAGGTAGGTACATTTTGAAACTGATTGGAATGCCGGAGCCCGGTTATAATGGGATTTTGTGTTACCCGATATTGGAATGGCGGAAATCATTTTGCTAACGGTACCGTGTGTAATTATGATCTTGCTTTCTATTGAACGGGTAAGCAGAAGTAGAGTATCAATAGATGAATGCAGTGAATCAAAGCGTTTTACGGATTTCATTCTGATGAATTGCCAAAGGATTTCCCAGTGGCAGGGGTATAGATAATAGTTTCTTGCGATCAGCCAATAATCTATGCACCAACCCTTTTTTTTTTGGGTGGGAAATCATCAAATGACTTCTCCCGCTCTGGCTGGAGCGGGAGGTGGCAGACTTTTAATGTCTAAAATCCAACCGTGTTCCTTCAGTTGCCTGTGCTAGGGCCACAGTAACTCTTTCGAACAACCCGCGACCCGGGCAGGATAACTTGCGACCCTGGCAGGAAGCACCAACCCTACCTGATTAATTCGAGAGATTGAAGAGTCTCTCGAATTAATCAGGTAGAGTTGGTGCATCAAAAGTCTTATAATTTATTATTGAGTAGTTTCGATGGGCATCTGTGATCTTCCTCATCAGTTCCACTTCACCAAATGGTGCTTTCCGGGAGCAAATGCACGAGTTACTATAAAAAATACCCAAATCGCTGTAGGTGTGCCTATAAAAATTTAAGGTTTCCCTCGATTTCGCTGGGATGCCATCATCAGATCCTAGTTTCCTTATCATGGTACCACCCTTGGGATAACTGCTTTCCAACAAAAAAGAATGATCAAAATCGGTTAATAAACGACAAAGTAATCCGCGAACACACATAAAAAAAATAATTTTTAACGTATCCATGATGACGAAAAAGATTGAAATGCGATGAAAATGTAACACTAATCAATAAACAAATGACTACTTTTGGAAAAAAAAATCCATGTTTTTAAAATAAAATTAATTTGAAATTAGAATTCTTAGCCAAACAAAAAATATTTTGATTTGAAATGGCCAGTACTGCAGAACGGCAATTTCATAGGTAAAGACCTAATATATATAGGTCGAATTGTGAATCCTCCTTTTTCTGAAGTCGGTTAAAAATAGAAAAATATTTGACAATGTGCAAACAGCGCTCTTTCATATGATGCCCCACTTCGAATTTTTAAGACCGCCTTTCAGTCCCTATTGCAAAAAAAATATATGTATTATTATTTCTTTCTTATTTGCAAAATAGTTGGGCAAACGTCATCTTAAACTGTTCCAAATTTCAAGTAGATAGCATTATTTGTTCTTGAGATATCCAGTTTTGACAGACGGACTGAAAGACAGACAGAATGAGTGGCACCATAAGGGTTCCTTTTTACCATTTTAGTACGGAACCCTAAAAACAATCAAAGCAGGGTTAATTCTGCGTTTAGTTTAAATCATATCTTCTGAATATTTGCCTTTTAAAACGGTTTACAAATAATAATACCTCATTCTTAGCGAAGGTTCAAACTAAACCAAAACTTTAACAGCATCAACAAGTTTAATGTTGGGAACCTTAACTATGATCATAGTTATTATAACTATGGGCGCAAGAACTTAGAACTAACTAACGGAATCAGGCTTGAATATACTTCGTTGTATGAAATACTGGCAGAGCTTTCACACGTTCTAATAGAAAAGAAAAATCAAGGCAAAAAGCAGAGGTCTCAAATGTTGTTGCATGTATTATTAATGCACGTGCTTAAGACAATATTAGTCCATCATCATCATTGTTAGCCTTGACCCCTCTCTTTTTAGGGTTCTGTACCTCATTAGAAATAAACGGAACCCTTATAGGACCACTTCGCAGTCTGTCTGTCTGTCAAGACCCTTTTTCTCAGGAACGCGTAAAGGTTTCAAGCTGAAAATGATATCAAATACGTAAGTCTATGCTCCCTTGATGCACTAAAAAAATCAAGCTTCTAAGTTACCGCAATAAAAAAACACAGCCATTTATGTGACATATTTTGATACTGGTAAGTAAATCAAAACCTATATGGTACTACTCTTCCCGTTGACCTTGAATCATAGTTTTGGCTAAAATCAAGTTCTTACAGCACAAGTAAAGGAAAAAGTCCGAAAAACGTTCATTTGTAATTTTTTTGGGATAAACTCTTTTCAACTATGGAACCCTTCATTGTGCGTTGTCCGACAGATTTTTTTTTTTGGTCATGCTGCTGCTTTTCAAGTCATTCACCCACTTGGCTGTTAGTCTACCAGCACTTCTTCGAGTCTCCAAGCAATAATTCAAGACTGCTCCTGCTTCTGCCACCAGCTTCTACCAGATATGGCTGTTAATCTGCCAACAATTTTTCATGAGCTTATTGGCAACCATTCCCCTCTGTTCTACCTGCTGCTCGTATAAGAACTATTTCGTTACGTCGCATTATTGTTTTTATTCCCCACCTCACCGCACTGCAGTGCTCACATCCCGATAAAGTGGCGGGCTCCTAAGCTAAGCCCTCCAAGTAATATGTATGTAAATCACTTAAACACACGTACCAGTAGCACATAAGTGGACAATGGACTGCCGGTTTAATAATCTCTTTGATGTCTTACTCAAAGTTGCGCCCACCCACGTACGGAGAGAATGTGGGCAAGAAATTATATTCTACTTACTTTGGTTCTGACTTTGTTGAAGATTGCTTTGAGTAATTTCTGTAAGGTTCCATTATGAATGTTTCAAAGTGTTTGGTCGTTAAAACCTTACTTTAGTGAAGAGACTGAATTATTTACCTACAAATTATATTATTATATATCATAGCGAGGTTTTTCTTCATCTAATTCGACTTATTAATGTTATGTTAATAAAGCAATTCCTGAAATTTTCTTCCTAATGAAATGTAATTATTTAAACAGCTAAATAAATATGATCATAGAATAAGTTCTAAATAAAGTTAATTTACATATTTTTTTCTATCACGACCAAATCAAAGTATTCGAAGACGACTTCCAGGAAAATTGCTTTAGTAACTCAATAAACGAGCTCACGGTTTCAACGACGGGTGTCGAATCAATCACTCGTCATAATCAGCGATGTACTATTAGTTCTCGTTCATCATTCATCACCAGTAATTGAAATGTCAAAGACAACGACACTGTTTTCTTTAGGGTATCTTCGTAGGACCTATATAAAACACTGTGTCGATGCGACAGATAGTCGTCTTGTTCAAAATATCGTGGCTATTAGGTGGAGCTGTTTACATTTACCAAGATAACAGCTGACGTTCGCGATAATTGTGATGCATGTGGAGAAGTACGTACCAATGACACCAACCCAATTTTAGGCATCGCTAAAATAAAAGGAAACTCCAACTTCTTCATCTTAGTCGAAAGACGTAAACAAGTGGACATTGATCCCCCCCCCCCCCCGAAACGTCACTTCAAAGATCAGGGGTTAGTTGCGTAACACATCACAATCGGAATCGGTTTCATTTTAACAGTTCAATAACATTTAATCAAACTGCCTAGCCTTTTCCCAACTATGTTGGGGTCGGCTTCCAGTCTAACCGGATGCGGCTAAATACCAGTATTTTACATGGAGCGACTGCATATCTGACCTCCACAACCCAGTAACTGGGTAATACGATACCCCTTGGTAAGACTGGTTGTCAGACTTTCGGGTTTCTGACGACCCGTAACGACTGTCAAAGATCCACGAACGATACCCAAGACCAACGGTTTAATGTGCTTTCCGAGACACGGAGGAATCTCGGTATTGGAAAGATGATCTACTGACCAACCCCGCCAAGCATAGCTTAACCTGATGGATCGACCCGTGCGACTGTTATTAGATTACCTAGCCACGTGCTCCTCCGTGCCGAGTTCAATAACATTCATGGCGTTATTTACGTTGTTGAGCCGACAAGTTTTTCGAACATATGAAGTAATTAAAAATTAAAAATTAAAATTCATTTATTTCAGGTCATTGACCCATAATTAACACGAAAACACAATTCAAAATAAAAACTGATTAAATATGTAATAATTAATGTCTAATAAATAATGTCAGTAATAAATAAATAATGTCAAAGTTAATAATAATTAATTAAATATTACAATGGATTAAATAATTAATTTAAGTTATGTCAAAAGCAAATATTAAGCAAATCATTATACATTATTAGATATTTTACATACAAGCACCAGCAATATGCCTGCCACAACAATGCCCAACGTAGGGACAATCCAGTCGCTGAGCAATCATCGCCAGGACAGTATTGGAGCTGGCCCGCACCCTGCGCACCAAGGACGCGCACCGCTTGCGCATGGTGGTGTGGAAACAGTCGGTGCGCGCTTCCGCAAACATGCCCGAGGCGCTGCAGAAACGGGGCTGCCCCAACACCGCCCTGAACGCGTTGTTGAATTGGACACGAAGGGCACTGTAAGCAGCTTGTGAGTAAGATGCCCATAGGCTGCACGTGTAAAGGTAGGTGGAGGAGAGGGAGGAAGCAATGGATTAGCAATTTGCCTCAAAATGGTTCAAATTCCGATCGGTAGTGTGTTTCAATTAAGGTGCTGATCTACGCTCCCCTCATCCTATGAACTTTCTCAGGTCGTTGGCCAACCTTGTGAATACGCTACGCTGCGTCTTATTCGGGGACTTATTGGTCTAAAATAACCAACCCGCACTGAGTAAACTTGCTGATAATTGCTCGTAGCTTATCTGTATGGAAAGAGGCATTTGCCCTGCGTAATTCCCGGCCTGGATCAGTAAAGGCTACCAATAATGTATGCTCCCATTGTACACTTATCCCAAACAATTAATCACACCATATTTGTCTACTAGATAAGTTTTACAGCACGATTTATCTACACAGTAAATCACTGGAATGTTTTGTAATAATTTCAAACGGGCGCCACCAAGATATGTGGGTACAGTCGCGTTCAATATGATAACGTAAAACAAATTGGTGTTTGTTTTTGAACCTCAGTGTTTTTTGTAAATGGAATTCCGATTCAGAAGGTTTTATTTATACCGTTTCAATTTATGTTGGCTTGTATAAATTATTTAGTTTTTTTTTTAAGAACATCTGTTTTTTTTTTGTGACTTATTAATTTGGGTTGTTAGCAGAAATTATTTCGTTGTTTTAATTTAAGTTATTTGCTCACAACAATAAAAAGTAACGAGTTTAGTCATTCAAAATTTTGTTTGAAGTAAACTTTACATAATATAACTATAGACAGGTATCATGCATGATACATCTACTTAACAATGCACCTGTCAAGTAGGTAGGTACCTACCAATCCTACAGGGTTGGTTTGAAGTTCAATCGTCACACGTAATTCAAGTGAATATTGCCGGGTATCGCGTTAGAGTATACGGGCGTGTACACATTTAGGCAAAAGCGTTAATGTGTATTCACCCTGTAACGTGTATGGTGTGCATCAAAAGAGAGATGAATGATGATAATTACGTACATCCAACAAGCCTTGGGTAGTCCCGCTAGCTATGTACAGTGGGTACATTGCTGAGCGTCTTTTTTGTCACTACGACGGGGATAGCTTTTTAGTAGGTAAAGTTTGTGCTGTACTGGTTTAGTAAATTGGCTTCAGAACTGCGTATCGCGTGGTCAAAACCTGCATGGAATTAAAAAAAATCTACCTACAGGTTATTTTAGGTTTTTCTGAATAGTACTTATGAATAAACACAAAAGTTATAATAAAATAATAATTGAATTTGAAATAATTATCTAGCCTGACGAACAGATCTTCTTCTTCTTCGCTTCGCTCTTGACAAAGCGGTCGTGGTCACGATGAAGAGTGTCCAATCGCAGGTGTAGCCGTAGCTCACCTCACGACTTCTCTCGATCTGGTTCTGTTAGTTGACAGTCTGGTACATTCATTAACAGGACCTCCAACCACGGACTAAATTTGCGATTCCTCCATTTTATTTTAGCTTGTCCATTGCCTCTCTAGCTTAGATAATTTAATTAGCACTATTCTAACTGACTGTACTTGTAACATACTCATATATTATTCACTTCAATTATGCCTCCACTATGATCATTACGCAGAATAAACTCATTATCATTATGTACAATAGTAATAGAGAGGTAATGTTCTCCGCAAGTACTTAATTTTCTAATTAAACTCGGTTAATAGCTCGTGTACTTGGTGTATTTATAATTCACATAATAGTGAAGTAGGTACCTACCTACTTATAATACGTGCTTCAAACTGACGTCTATTATAGACCTGTAGGCATTCTGTCACTACACAATTTTATGGTACGCTCACCAAAAGAAGTCGGTTAATACTACTACTTTTTCACATACTCTAAATTAACACAAAATGATATGATAATCTGCTTCTTTGCATTTCATTTATTAGATAAGAGTTAATTTTCTTTAAAATTTACATCTGTTCCGATTTTAACAATAATTAAGATTTAGAAAACTCAACTGTTAATCGACTTTTTTTGCTGACTGTACTAGCAACTAGCTTCTGCCCGCGACTTCTTTATTTTAACATAAAACAACCGGCCAAGTGCGTGTCGGACCACGCAAAATTAAGGGTTCCGTAGTTGGGTCTCCCATACATTCTAATGCTAATGTAAGGTTGTCGCACAATATTGAGAAATTTACCATGTTATTTTAAGACAGTAGGATTTTTATAGGCTTTCCTGTAATCTATAGGTATAGAACTATTTTCTGTATTTTTTTTAAATTTTAGGCTCATTAGTTTCGGAGATAAGGGGAGAGAATGGTTAATTTTCGTCTATTTTCCTAAATAACTATAAAACAATTTATTTTAAAATTATAAAAAAAATATACATTTAAAACTCTTAAAGCCCTTTCATTTGATATATCACACGCTTCAGTTTGCAAAACTTTTTTTTTATTTTCTTATTTGCCCCCCAAAAATTACCCCTTATTCAAAATTCATTAATTCACGTTACACATCCGTGTTTGGGCCTCAGAAATTCATATATGCACCATATTTCAACTTAATCGGTCTATTAGATTCGGAGCAAATTGGCTGTGACAGACGGACAGACAGACACACGAGTGATTCTATAAGGGTTCCATTTTTTCCTTTTGAGAAACGGAACCCTAAAAATATGCTTATCTTTAGACCCTCGGCTTTATATCAGTGAGAGAATTGTTGTGTTCAGATCAGTACACTCAGAAATTACATTTCAAACATACGAGTATAAACAAACAGTTTTACCTATTTATAATATTAGTCTGTCCTGTCCCGCCTGCTTCCTACATTTATTTAATTTAAAATGGGCTTGTTTTTAGGCATTTGCTTTTCAGTTTTTTTTAACTCGAGTTTTTTACCGCAGTCGGGTTTTTTATTTTTTTTAATTATTTTTTTTATTTTTTAGTATTATTATTTAATGAGTTTGTATACTAACCTATATACACATGACACACAAATACATTAAGATTACGCAGATTATTAACTTATAATATTCTCGTAAACGTTGAAGCTCTATTAAAGAATTCTGATCGTGTGGCCGATTAAAAAGTTTTTAGGATCATACGTACTGATGGCCAATCCAGCTAATGTTTGTATATTTTTTTTTGTAATAACCTTTTAAAACCCTTTATTTTGATACCCCACTCGATAGGTTTTGAGAAAAAAAAATTTTTGAGACATAATTTGGCGCCAAAAATCCGTCATTTTGTTTTTCATTTTGATATAACCAGAGTCACTCTCATAGTTAATACGAATTATAGTAAATTCTGGCGCAGTCTGGTAATAAAAAGTCCGAAAATTGTTAATTTGTAATTTTATCACAATAAAAATTGTTTGGGATTACAATGTTAAGTTTGCTTTTGGGATAAATTCTTTTCAACTACGGAACCCTTGATTGTGTGTGATCCGACATGCACTTGGCCGGTTTTTTTTTATTTTTTACTAGCTTTTGCCCACGGCTTTGCTCGCGTTAATTTAGAATTTCAAAAAATCAATTCCGGTTGTACTCTGCTTGTAATAGTATAATTCAATCATGATTCGAAAGACACGTGGCACCATCTACTCGTATTATTATCATCATCAAATGACTTCTCCCGCTCTGGGCAGAGCGGGAGGGCGTGTCAGACTTTTGCCGACTAAAACCCACCCATGTTCCTTCAGTTGCCCGTGCCAGGGTCACGGTATCTCTTTCGAACTACCCGCGACCTCGGCGGCATCGGCCCTATTGGACCCCGTCACTGCTGACATCTCTTTGAGGCGCGCGTGGAACACAACGCGCCGCCGACCCGGGCCTGGTCCTTACCGGACGGCGAGCTGCCCATTGCTCGTCGTCCGCAAGCCCGCACCTACGGTGGCCGGGAATCGGCGGTCGATTCCCGCCGCCCAGGGCGTCTCCTACGGCGGCTAGGGGCGCGAGGGCGCGGCTGTTGCCTCTCCCTCACGCGTTCTGACAACGTATACGCAAAATTTCAGGATGTTTGTTACATTTTCACGCCTAAACCGAACCAATCAGTGGTTTAGGTGTGAAAAGGTAACAAACAAGCTTACTTTTGCATTTATTTGTTAGGATCATTCTAAACGAATGTGCCAGTGCGAAAATAATTAACAATTCCGTGTTTGGTACCTACACAACAAAATTGCGAACGTGTTCTATCAAATACATTCAGTAACACAGCTACATCTACAGTTTGAAATAGTGACAAATTGTTTTCATGCACGCCCATTTAAAACTAACGGACATATTTTATTGGGACTACGTGAGGCGTACTGGCAGGTTTCAATTTAAGCTAAAAATGAAACTGACTCGTTATTTATCTGGTGTTGTTTTGATGAGATTTATTGTTTTTTTTTTTTTTGTTTATAATTATTTTACTAGATAGGTGGTTTTACCCGGATTCTAGAGTAAGTTCTTGAAATCTTTACCTTATTAGCGTTTACTTCATCGAAATCGTTACAGCAGTCTGGGTTTCTATAAGTAACTGGTGAGAATATGTACGTTTCTTCATTTTTAAGGTTCCGTACTCGAAGAGTGCCAAACGGAACCCTGCCTCCGCTGTCCGTCCATCTGTTTGTCAGCAGGCTGTATCTCATGAACCGTAATAGGTAGACAGTTGAAATTTTCTCAGATTATGTATGCCGCTTTATCAACAAATAATAAAAATAAATTATAGTTAGGTTCCAACACAAAAAACGTGTTTTTTTACTAAAGTAAAAAACTTACTGTTAAATATTGTATGGTGGTATAATATTCGTGTACAAGTCCAACTCGCACTTGGCCAATTTTTTTTAAAGCAAAGCGTTACTTGCCTACCCATATTTTTCCAAAGGATTTTCCGGTATTTCGCAGGGAAGTCAGAGGTCTAACTTTGCCTACCCCTCCGGGAAATGTAAGCGCGATGAACTTTTTAAAACTTTTTCCATAAAACTTTTCAATCATGAAAACGAGCCAACCGAATAATATGTTGGTAAGAGATAATTGTCTTTGTAAACGCAATCCAATGTACTCCGTGTTAGCGTACTTTGTAAACATGTATGATGTAACGACAGCTGTCATCTGTCATTGTTCTTCCCTTTTGTCAGCTATGCTAATTGTGGTCGTGTGCTTTGATTGATTTCCAATAAATATCCAACTCAATCTTATTAGTATTTTTTCTTTTATGCCCATAATCCATCAGGTTATGGGCCCAGTCAACGCAGCAAATAAAGTTTCGCGTTTATTTTGACTAAACTCTGCATTTAAGAAAAATTACGTACGTGCGCACTCGACCACACCGACATCATGGCAACCGGCTCTTCATCGCTCATCATGGATAAACTGAAAGGTATTGAAAACTACCATTCTTGGAAATTTATGATGAAAATGGTCTTAATACATGAAGACCTATGGGAATTCGTCGAAAAAGAGACTATAGCTGAAGGAGACGCGAAAAAGGGCCAGAAGGCACTCGCCCGGATAGCGTTGTCAGTGCAGCCGTCGGCGTTTGCACACATTCGAACCGCCAGCACGGCTCATGATGCGTGGAACAATCTTCAAAAGGCATATGAAGACAGGGGCCTTTGTCGGAGGCTTGGTTTATTGAGAACCTTGTTCAGCACCAAACTAGGTGAGTGTGATAGTATGGAGAGCTACCTGAATAAAATTACAGACGTATCTCAGCAGCTAAGTGACATTGGGTCGCCGCTGGACGATGATTTTGTGGCAGTCATTATGCTAAGCGGTCTAACAGAAGACTATGACCCGTTGATAATGGCTATCGAGAACTCTAACATAAAATTGTCCAGTGAAGTCGTCAAAGGCAAGTTACTGCAGGAGAATATTCGTCGTGATGACAAGAATGACAGCGTGACTGCACTGGCAGCCATGCGGAAGCAGCCGAAATGCTTTGGTTGCAAGAAAACCGGTCATTTCATCAAGGACTGTCCTAAGTCTAAACGGAAGTTGTCAACTGACAAGACCGAAAAAGATGATACATCTAAGGTTCTGCTGACGGCTCTATCGGTTAACATAGAAAGTGATTCATGGTACATCGATAGTGGTGCGACTAGTCATATGTGTCGGGATAGGAACTTATTCAGTGATTTCGTGAGTGAAAAGGCATTACCAGTGAAAGTAGCTAGTGGAGAATTGCTTTTCACAGCGGGACGAGGAACTGTTCAAGTCAAACTCGGGAACGGTATCATTAGAGACATTAGTGATGTTCATTTTGTACCAAAACTAACAACTAATTTATTATCTGTTAGTGCCATGACAAAGAAAGGTTACAAGGTTGTATTCAGCTTCCAGAAGTGCCAAGTACATGACAATCAGTCAGTTATCGCGAGTGCTACTTTGAAAGATGGCGTTTATAAGCTTAACACTGAAACAACAATGACTCCGTGTACTAATGTTGAAGTTTCAGCTCTGCAGGATAATTTAGTAGCGAATGCGGCCGATGTTCAGTGTAAGGCAGCTACCAAGTCCTCGGAAAAGGTATGGCATCAGCGGCTTGGGCATCTCAACCGGAAGAGCATGGAGCTACTTAAGAAAGGTATGGCTACTGGAATTAATTATGATAGTTCTGATTTCGAACCTTGTATTGCATGTGTAGAAGGGAAGAAAAGTAGGCTACCCTTCCCTAAGAAATCATATAGTAGGGCCACTGAAACATTAGGATTGGTACACACAGATCTATGTGGACCAATGCCGTGTTCATCATTTAGTGGATCCAGATATTTTTTGCTTTTCATCGATGATTTTACTAGAAAAACATTTGTATATTTTCTGAAAAATAAAAGTGAAGTATTCGAGAAATTTAAGCACTTCAAAGCTTTAACAGAGAACCAAACAGATAAGCGGATTAAAATAATGAGGAGTGATAATGGTGGTGAATATATAAATTCTGCATTTCAGAGCTTCTTGAAGGAGAATGGAATTAGACATCAGACGACCGTACCCCACACACCACAACAGAACGGAGTGGCAGAACGGGCCAATAGGACCATTATGGAGACAGCGCGATGCATGCTCCAAGATGCACACCTGCCGAACCAGTACTGGGCAGAAGCTGTCAATACAGCTGTTTACATCAAAAATCGCTGTCCTACCAAGGCTGTGCTGGGCAGTACTCCGGAGGAGAAATGGACTAACAAAAAGGTATCTGTTGATCACTTGCGTATTTTTGGTTCTGTGGCCTATGCACTGAATCCTAAAAGAACTAAATTGGATCCAAAGTGCAAACGTTATGTATTTGTTGGTTATTGTGATGAAACAAAAGGTTACAGACTAGTAGATCCTACATGCCCAATAAATTGTATTACATCAAGAGTTGTGAGTTTTTTAGAAAACGAAATTGTTAATAAAATGTCACATGATGATAATAATAAAGAGTCGGAACAGCATTGTATAATCAAAGAAAATTTAAATGTTGTGAATAATGAGACTCAATCTGACCAATGTTCTGTACATACAGAGACATCTATTGTGGATCCTAATATATCTGATGACATTATTTTATTAGAAAACAATCAGAGAGACAGTACGATCACAATAGACGTTTCTGAGAGTTCCTCGGAGACCAGTGATTCTGCGGATGAAACATATATTCCAGATGACGAGAATGAGACATCCACTCAGTCATCTGACTTTGAAGACACAGTGGATTCGATGTCAGCTCTTCTGATGGGGGTGACTTGTGATGCAGACACTCCTGAAACTGTACAAGAAGCACTGAGAGGGCCAGACGCTAAACATTGGAAAGAAGCAATGAAGAGTGAGTACAATTCTTTTGTTATCAACAAATGTTGGACTCTAACTGACAAGAATAATTCTCGAAAACCAGTCAAATGTAAATGGGTGTTTAAAATCAAACGAGGGTTGAATAACGAAATATTGAGATATAAGGCACGCCTGGTGGCCAAGGGCTATACTCAACAGTATGGCATAGATTACGAGGAAACTTTCTCACCAGTTGTTAGATACTCAACTATTCGTACTTTGTTAGCCGTAGCAGCTGAATACAGTATGGAGATCGAGCACTTGGATGTAAAAACAGCATTCCTCAATGGCGATCTCAAAGAAGACGTATACATGGAACAGCCAGAAGGTTTTGTTCTCGAGGGTCAAGAAAATAAAGTGTTTAAATTGAACAAAGCCATATATGGTTTAAAGCAGGCCTCAAAGGCCTGGTATGATAAAGTTGATCTAGTGTTATGTGAAAAAATGAAATTTCATAAATCATCATCAGAGCCTTGTGTATATTTCAAGTCACATGAAAATTCACTTATCATAATTGCACTGTATGTTGACGATATCATTTTATTTTCCTCGTGTGATCCTCATGAAAAACTGGCAATAAAAGAGAAATTTATGAAAGAATTTGATATCACAGATTTGGGGTTGGCTCATCAAATATTAGGTATGAGACTGTGTAAAGAGAATAATAAACTTACTTTAGATCAATCTGGCTATATCAAAAGGCTGTTGCAGAAATATAAAATGGAGGATTGTAAGCCTGCACACACACCAATGGAGACTGGGTTGAAACTGCCAAAAGGTGCTCAGAAGGATGTCTCCTATGACTATAGAAGTCTAGTGGGTTCACTTATGTACATCGCAGTTTGTAGTCGACCAGATATTGCTCATGCTATCAGCTATCTCAGTCAATTTAATGAATCCTTTACAGAAATACACTGGAAAGCAGCTAAGAGGGTTCTACGTTACTTAAAAGGTACTTCTAATCTATGTTTAACCTTTCAGAAGAGTGGCTTAGATGTCACTGCATATGCAGATGCAGATTGGGCCAACGATGACGTAGACCGCAGATCATACACCGGCTATGTGTTCAAATTGGGTAAGTCTGTTGTTTCATGGGAAAGCCGCAAACAAAAAACCGTAGCTTTGTCCAGCACTGAAGCTGAATACATGTCCTTGTCCGACGCATGTAAAGAAGGGCTGTTTATTCGTAAATTATTGAAAGAAATACTTGGCAGAAAGGTTATAATTACTGTTTTTAATGATAATCAGTCTGCACAAAAATTGTGTAAAAATTCTATGTATCATGCCCGAACTAAACACATTGATGTTAGGCATCATTTTATAAGACAATTTGTGAATGATGGAACAATTTTTATAAAATACTTATGTACAGAAGATATGTTAGCAGATATATTAACGAAACCATTGTGTAGAGAAAAATATAAAAAGTTTACTTGTCAATTAATGTTATTGTAATAATTAAACTCAAACTATAAAACTATGGTGATAGTTGAACACTGTTTTCTTTGTGTTGTTACTATTTTTATTTTATTTTTTTTTGATAGTTATTGCATATTGTCATATAGCTATAAGAGCATTGTTGTAGTAATTGTATTGGTTTAAGGGCCAGTGTTGGTAAGAGATAATTGTCTTTGTAAACGCAATCCAATGTACTCCGTGTTAGCGTACTTTGTAAACATGTATGATGTAACGACAGCTGTCATCTGTCATTGTTCTTCCCTTTTGTCAGCTATGCTAATTGTGGTCGTGTGCTTTGATTGATTTCCAAAAATATCCAACTCAATCTTATTAGTATTTTTTCTTTTATGCCCATAATCCATCATAATAAACAAAAGTAAGTACACAAAATGTTTTCCCAATTTTACTAAAAGCTAAAATTACAATACTTTTGGTACTTTGTCGTACATACCCAATGAGCTTAAACAAATCAATCAAAAACTCTAGAACATTTGCTTCTGTTTAAAAAGTTTTGTAAAGCCTGTGGCGATTTAAATTGTTATTTTTATAATGAAATGTGATAGGAATAAACAAAAAACAAGGTGGGGCAAAAGAAATATCATAATGTGAATTGGCAGCCATTTCGTTGAAAATGAAAAACATTGGACTCTGTTTTCACGGAATAAGGTGTAAAATTGATAATACTAAGTCGAAAAAATTGTTTCGGTCAAAAGACTACCTACCTTCTTAGTTGATGTACATTTGTTCTCGTTTTACAGCATTTTGAATTTTGGCTCCAATTTGGTGATTTCTTGTAAGAAGTCTGGCACCGTCAGATCTAGCGATCTGGCCGGCCTGTTCAAATCGCCAAAACGGGAGATTACACGGCTCAGAAATTGGTGATTGAAAATCTCCGACATTACCTGAGCGGTGTATATCGCTCCATTGGATTGTCAACTAATACTCTATCTGTGTACAACTGCGACAAATCACAATGACATCATGACGCCATTTGTAAAAATTATGGCACATTCACATTATGACATTACTTTTGCCGCACCTGTTATTTTAAGCCGATTTTGTATTTAATGTAATATTTAACAGAACTTATATGCATTTAATAGAATAATAAAATAATTTAATTTATTTATGTTTTTTACTTGTCTGTGTAGACAAGTTATACAACATAAGAAATAGCCGTGGGCCCCAAATTAGGCCTGTTCTTGGTGGCCCAATAATAAGTAAAAACGGATTGAGATTGATTGATTAATTAATTGATTGATTTATTTATTTATTAAACACTTTATTGAATACATTGACATTGACTGCCGCGTTGGTCTAGTGGATGCAAGCGCTACTTTTGAGCATGAGGTGAGGTTCGATTCCCAGGTCGGGCAAAGTGTTATTGGGTTTTTATCTAGAATTTCTCAGTAGTAGCCCGGAGTCTGGATTTGTGCGGTTGATGGCAATAGGCTCGCCCCTATTACATGAACATAACTGGCAAAATGTGGGTGAACCACCCATAAGTGGGAGGTAGGTGGGTATGTGTGTGGGTGGTACATCTCTGCCAGGCCTTCGGGGAAACAAGGCGTGATGTTTTCTTATGTGTATATTTAATTTAAATTTTCAGCTTAGTAGTTCTTAACATATTTAAATACCTTCGATTAAAGCAAATTTTACTGCATAATAAGGAACTATTTAAGTATAATCGTATAAAACAAAAAATAGACGGCGCTACTTTGGATTGTTTTTCAATCGAAAAAATATGTTTTGGTTAGACACATGGAAAATCCAAATGGTCTAAACATACACATTTGGTTGTAAAGGAATTTTAAAAACACAAAATTATTATCCTTGTATCCCCTTAAGTTTTGACTTGAAAGACAGACACTTAAGGCTTGCCAGTCAAGCAAACACCAAATACACTAAATAAAAGTACCATACATTATCCATAATCTCTTCACACATGGGAATGATAGCTACAGGACACAAAAAAGAAAAAAAAGCCTGTAATCATTTTTCATTCTAATAAGTGGTACTCGTTTCCAACCGCTTGCCCCCATGGTGAATTGAAATGATTCCACGCGATACCATCACATCGCCAGACAAATGGTCTGCCATAGAAAAAGCTGTATATTTTTAACCCCTGAAGGTATTTTTCTCTTCTTTTGTTTGAATATCAAATTGATTTGCTTGAACGTGACCGGTGTGATAAAGAAGTGCTTATAATATCCATAAAATGTTAGGGGATGGAGTGGAAGTTATTGAAGAAAACGATATGGGGAGTTCAAGTGTTTTTTTATCTACTTCGAAAAAATTACTGAAATAGTTGAGTCAGTGCCAAAAAAAAAATAAAATCAAACCCACAGAAAGGCTTCTTAAGAAAACAGAGAACTTAATTTTATTCAGAACCGAAGTTGTGAACAAAATAAATAATCTGAAACATCTGTTTCAATAACATTTTTTTTAATTAAAACGTCCCGAAGGTCATCCAATAAGCAATTAATTAAATGAAAATATTAATTCGTTTGACAAATTCTTTCGTAGTTTCCCTCGAAAAAGTTCGTTCATTTTAATTTGAAGGTTCGTTCATTCAATTAGCGTCCAAGAATCATTGCTCGGGACAAAGTATTGTTGAACTATTTTGTTGAAGTGATTAATTAATTTTAATAACATTATGCTGGTAATTAAAACACTGTAATCATGGTAATTTGTTCAGATTTTTGTTTTTAGACGGTGGGTTTTGAATGTATTGTTTGCTACGATATCTTCTGGTTGGTCTGGTGATACTGCAGAGCATGAGGTCAATTTACAGGTCGGGAAAAATGTGATTGGGTTTTTCCATCCGGGATTTCGCAGTAGCAGCCTGAAGTCTGAATTCGTGCCTGGTTGATAGCATTATGCTCGCCCCCTATTACATGGGCCTTAAACATAACTGGAGAAATGTGTTTGGATTTATTAGTACATACCCATCTCCTTACCCTTCGAGGAACACAAGCGTGATCTACCCTTTAAGGCTTATCCTTCCGCAAAATCGCGGTCACTGTCGGACTGCATAGAAAAGAAAGAGAAGCGCGATGACACAACATCGCGCTTCTCTTTCTTTTCTATGCAGTCCTGGTATGCTAATAATTTATTGCAAAATATGAAGCAGTTATATTATTTACAAAAAATCTATTCATTGGACTAAAAATGTAATGACAGAAATAATTGCTTATTATTTTGAAAAGTATTTTATGAACACTTATTGAAAATTGTTGAAGTAATATGGTAAAAACTAGAAAAAAATAGACCTCTTTTTGCTTTCTATAAACTAAATAAAACAGATTTCAGGACAAATTCAATCACTTTTAATAATGTACTATAGACTACTGTGTATTTTTAGGGTTCCGTACCAAAATGGTAAAATGGAACCCTTAAGGTGCGACTTAGTCTGTCTGTCACAGCTGGATACCCCAAGAACTACTAATGCTATCAACTTGAAATTTGGAATAGTGTTAGATGCCATTTGCTCAACTATTTTACAAATAAGAAAGTAATAAAAATATATTTTGCAACAGGGACTGAAAGGGGATCTTAAAATTTCGAAGTGGGGCAACTAGGGCATGGGGCGTATCATATGAAAGCGCTGTTTGCACATTCTCAAACACTTTTTTCTTTTTTTTAGGCCGCATGGTTTTTGACTTTTTCTGAAAAATGTAAAACAAAATACCGTTCGCCGCCTTATCTCCAAAGTTTGCATAGAAAAAAAACGGAAATTATCTATTTAAGGAAAAATTAAACAATGTCTCTAAATAGCACACTTTTCAGGAATCGGAACGGAACCCTCGGTGAGCGAGTCCGACTCACTCATGACCGGTTTTTTTTCCTATCAAAAAGATGCTATAGTTGCTGTAAAAGATGGACACAAAGTTACTTAGTTTCGCCGTATTTTGGGGGGACAAGCCTTAAATGGGAGCACACGCTGCTTAGTTCAATGTTCAAATTCAGAATTTAAATGAAAACTTAACCAGACTAGACATGTTCCGTCTTATTACAAAAAAGGTTCATCTTCAAACCCAGGTTTAAACCTGGACCGTTTTTTGAATTTCGATCTTTATTCCGACACATTAAGTAGTCAGTTTTACAAAACTGACAACTTAGTACCGGACTAAGTTGTCAGTTTTGTATAAAGAACTGTATTTCTATCACAGCTAGGTTCTTATTACAAAAACTGGCTCGATGGTTTAAACCATGACAGATGAAAAACTTCGTTTTGTTATATGACCGGTTATGTTTAAACTTTTAGTACTAAATGGCTCGACAGGACGTACGTTTAAATGTAACGTATTGTAGGGTATTCAATTAGTTTTTAAGTTCTAAACTCTAACATGAGTTAACAGCCTGTGTTGTCGTAAAATACTGGTAAATATAATCGTAGGTATTTTTATATTGCCATTAATGGCTGGGATTGAAAAGACCTAGAGTTCCAACCAGTTGCAGGAAAGCACAGCACGAGAGAATTTCTTAAGGTGGACTGATAACCTGGTGAATGTAGTGGGAATCCGCTGGTTGCGGGAAACGTAGAACCGGTCGCTGGTCCGTACTATGACGTGAAAAAAGATCATGGATCCATCATGGTTCCAGTGTGAGAGAAACACGGAGCTATATACGACCTAAAGCACCATCCTTTGTTCACAACGGAACCATGATGGATCCATGATCTTTTCACGTCATAGTACGGCCCCAGCACGGGGTAATTGCGGAACACACTTACAATTAGAATCGATTTCATTGTTATAGTTCAACAATATTCATTGCGTTATTTACATTATTGAGCTAATTTTTCGAACATATGAAGCAAAGGATTAGCAATAGGTTTTAAAATTATTTTGAATCAGATTGATAGTGTTTTAAGCAATTATATAGGATGCTGGAGTGGACGTCTTTTAACTAAGATGATGATGATGATTTCATAATAACATTAAATATTTATTGAAAAGGTTCAACAGATTTTCGTGCTAAGCCGTGTGCCCGATGCCTCTTTATACAAACTTTCATCCTTTTTTAGTGCTCCCTTTCGCCATCTATGGCACTCTTGTGTAAAATGTCATAATATAAGACGGATAGGATCAAGTAAGATGAGCTAATCATTTATTTGCTCAAACATGAGTACAATACAGTGATTAGTTTCCTATCGGTTCAAAGGAATATTTTGTGTACATGCCGTGTATAAGTAAGTGGCTAGGCGCCCCGTTGTGTACGCACAAAAAATGTTCAGGGGCGTGCGAGGGGGCGTCGCGCGCGTGTGTGGGTAAGTACAGTACAAATAATATTCTCAGCATGCAAGAGATTCATGCTTCTAGACCCAGTGGTTTAGGCTGTTGTCTGTCAGTGAATGAATGAAAGAATTTAAGATTTTTATTAAGAAGAAGTTCTACCAAAAATGATTGCCCTGAATAGAAGAAAGAAAGAAATACTTATTCACATGAAAGTGACGCACATTACATAGTTATGTTATATATAGGCTTAAAAACTAAAACAAAACGGAAATTTGCGTCACTTTCGCGAGAAACGGCTAACGCTCAGCATAATGCCGTGGCCCGTACACGAAGGCACGAATCACGGCGCTGGTTTTCAGCGGAAGCCGGCGTGTCACTGTCTCAGAACATGTATAAAATCACACAAGTTCTGTCTACAGCAACAGACACAACACGACGCTGTATCGGCGCGCAATGATTGTTATAATTTGGTATTTATAATCAAATAGATAGTATTAAAAAAATAAAAGAAAAGGGCATAATTTATAAAAACCATGGACCTAATAATATAATATAAACAGGATCGGGTAATGATATTCTGAGTGCTATTAGTCCTTAACTAGGCTAATCCAGCATCTTCAGATCCAATACGGAGATTTGCATTAATTTCCATTGAGTATCTTACGCTACTAAACATGAGTGCCTATAACTTCGCGTAATCCAAGGATAGTTTGAGAATATGTTACGTGTCAATCAGAAAATACAGGACATAAATGTCGCTAGAAAATCCGCTTGTAAACACGAGTTTGTGGTTTTGGAATGAACATGTGCATGAGCACATAACTTTTTGTTTAAATTAACTTTTTGAAATCTGCGACATGGAAAACTTCGCAGGGCTCAACACGGTGCAATTAATATACCTAACTGAAAAAAACAATATCAACGCATCGATAATGACATATTGTAAAGTATAATCACTCCACAACGTTTGCAAGAAAAAAATGCCGACTTGCTCAGCTTTAATTAACTTGACAAAATGTATACATACAATACGCACCACGAAAGATGAGACTTGACCACGTGGTTTGACTTGCGCTGTAGAGGATTTTAGGCTTGAAACACATTGGGAGCGGCGCAGGTAGCGGATTCCGCAAGCGGGTGTCGTAAACACATAATTGCTTTTGTCTATGAACAAAGTGTCAGAGCGTAATCCGCCGCGGGAATCCTTCCCACATCCGCTACCGCTACCCGCGCCGCTCCTACTGTATTTCAAGCTTTAGGTCTCTTTAGCGGTATGAGGTCTGAGGCGCGGGAAGGGACCGGGTGTCATCGGGGCGCGAAAAGAGCGCGGGAGACGCGATCAAGTCTCATCTTTCGTGGAGCGTATTGTACACCAGTTAAATTTTTTTCGCGATTTTAGAGATCAAATCGAAATCGTTTATTTACATAAAATGTGGTGAGTACAAAATACACACATCAAAAGTGTCTAGGGATCAACATATATTTTTGCAATAACTTTTCTCCTGATTGATATTAATTAAAATTTTCTTTAAGGATTCATCAAATAAAGTGTTTTCGTTTGTCACAGTAACGATAAACCAAGTCACCTTTGCATTAATAAAGAAATTTGCCATTTTCCTAATAAAGGGATTTTTGACATTTGAACCACTAACATTAAAGTTCGAAAAAAAGACTGAAATAACAGATTTCTTTAAAATTTTATTGGGTAACTTAAACAATTAATAATCCGTGTTTCTACCGCGAACACTAACAACACAAGAACATCGGTTTGGCATACTCAAAATGAGTTCATCCAAATCACGCTGTGGAATGGCCGCCCATGTTCGTTGCAACAACAAAAAAAGGTCTTCTTGCGACTGGATACCCTCCATATTCGGCAGAGCTCTTCTCTGTAGCATATCCCATGCATGCTCAATCGGGTTCAAGTCTGGCGACTGAGCAGGCCAGGGCAGGACATTGATGTTAGCTGCGGCGAGAGTCTGTCTTACAACTCTTGCGGTGTGCGGTCGTGCATTATCATGCATTAACTGAAATAAGGGACCGATTTGCACTTGTAGAGGAACGATGACGTCTGATACAATCGTCTCAGCATAAATTTGAGCGTTGAGGTTGCCTCTGATCCAAATCAACTCAGTTCTTCCGCCGATCCAAATACCCGCCCATACCATGATGGTTCCACCACTATAAGGATGGACTTCCTGGCAGGATTTTAATCGCTGTTGGCGTCCAGGGGTTCTCCAGTGTCGTATACGTCTTGTATCCGGTCTCATACCAAAACGAGACTCATCAGAAAAGCACACGAAACGCCATTGTTCTTCTGCCCAATTTCTGTGTTCAAGAGCCCATTGATATCGAATCCTACGATTGTGCATTGCTATAGGTGGTACCCGTAGCGGTCTTCGGGAATGAAGGTTCACTTCATGCAAGCGGTTTCTGACTGTTTGGTCGCTAATTAAGTTCCCTGAAGAGTGATGAAGCCTCACGGCTAACATCATGGCGGTTATAGTTGGAGCTCTTCGAGTTAAGATTTGAATGTATCGGTCTTGTCTCCGTGTGGTGCAGCGATACCGTCCTCCATGGCGCTCAGCCACGGTACCAGTGCTTCGGTAACGTGTCCAAAGTCGACTGATAACACTCTGACTTGTATTCAGAGCTAAAGCCACAGTACGTTGCCGGGAACCAGCTTCTATCATTCCCACGGCTCTGAGCATTTCTTCCCTGCTTAAATGACGTCGCCGCTCCATAATAACGTTGGTTTTAATCAGTAGTAGGGAAACAGTAGCACTAATAATGTCTTCAATGCGTTGTATGTTTTTATAGGGAAAATATTGACAGCTGATTTTCATCTTTTACTCGAATTTGATTCACAGTTCCTGATTCAAATTATGAAATGCACCAAAAAGGATCCATATAAATTTATAAAATCATAAATTTATTACAAAGCCACATCTCAATCTCAAGAAATCCGCATAAAAATGCTTGATCCCTAGACACTTTTGATGTGTGTATGTCAAGAACATATAAAATTCAGTGCAAGATACATTCCGCCATGCAGTGATGGCATGCAAATATTTAATGTATGGTATTCAGTTAAACAGTAAAATACATTAGACAAAATAATAACAATGTTTAGGTAATAAATTCGAGTTTTAGCGTTAAGAATTGTATTAAAGAAAATAACAATTTATTCAAGGCAATACCAATTTGAATTAAACTTTTAAACACACTTACGTATTCAAATAGCATTAGGTGAGTAGCTAGCGATAAGGTAACTAACTTACCAAAGCTACTTAAATAACTAAGTGACTATTGAGTGACTATTGAATTCCTGAACTGGTAGGACTGACATGATTTTGTGTTGAGAAATTCGAAAATTGAATAAAAAATATGCGATATCTATAATTTTTTTCAAAACCACGCAGATTTTTTTGTAAGGGATGGTATCATAGTAAACGTTGTTTTTAATTGACCTCTTTTCGGGTCTCCAGTTACCAGTATGAGAAAATTCCTGTGCCCTAAATTGGGACAGTTATGCACAATCCAGTCGAATGTTGATCATAATTCTAATCACGTATCACGAAGCCTGTGTGACCCACATTCTATTTATACGTTGTCGCCAAAATAAATGGTATTTTTCCGGACCGCTGTATGTTTTTCCAATAAATTAAAAGGGGAAAATATTTGCCGTGTTAATGGCTGACTATCGAGCGGAAACGCGTGTTTGATGGGTCTCTATATTGAGTGTAAGTTGTAAGTGATGAGCGAGCGGTTTGGTTGGATAATCTTTAGGAAGGATTTTTTTTTATTTTCGGTCACCGCGAAGGAAATTAAAAATAAATAATTTAAAAAAAGTCATAACCGACTTCAAAAACCTAAAGCGAATGAAATAAATTTCATGAAAAACTTAACTGTTCGATGTTATTCGAACACCCTTTTGCTGATCTAGCGAATCAATAAGGCCGCGTTGAGCGCGCGCCGACAACAGTGCATATTCGGACAGCAACCGGGTGCATTCGCCTCATTGTCATTAGCCATCATTTTAGCGTAGCCTTTTAATCGTTACAAAATAAATTGTTTTTATTTTATTTTATTTATTCGGAAGAACAAACAATTACACATTATATATTACAAATAAATAGAAAATAAGGAGTTATACAAATGTGCAACCAACAACGTTCTCCACAGATACACAAAAAGACAAAGACAATATTGATAAAGTAAAAGTCGGACAGAATAGAAAAGATAGATGTGGCGTTCACTAATGCCACTAAGAAGATTATAATAAGCGTCAGGCACTGATTAAAACACCAGAAATCTACTCTTAATGATACGGAGTAAGTTCCGTTCGCTGCCCGCGACCACAGAGTAACGAGTAGCAGTGTTGCCCACTTCGCACCATTATATTTATTAGAATTCCACATCATTTTCCTTTCAACAATTTGAAAAATAAAAACATTTGTAATACTAGTCAGACTCAAACTTCTCATGAACAGTCATAACAAATTAATGTACTAAATGTACTAAACAAAACAATATAAATTCTTCTTGCAAACATATCGATTAATTAACTTGACCTTATGAACAATCTTGTGATCAATTATTGTTCTAAACCAATGATACAAAGTCTTCTAACCAACTTATTGACTAATCAACTAAACCTTCTGTATCGTTATTATCATCCTGATCAGTATCATCTGTAATAGAGTTTTTACATATGTTCCATTTGCCTTCAGTTCTTTTGAGATGTATAACATTACGCCTATATTCCTTCCCTGTAGAATCATTCCTCACATCTGCTTCATTATCTTTAGTCCTGATGACTGTGTGTGGGGTTGGATCAAATGTAGGTGTCAATTTATTCTCTTTCACAAAGTTCTTTACATAAACTTTCTCTCCTATTACAATATCAGATTCCTGAGCTCTCCTTTTCCTATCTTCATTCATTTTTCCTTTTTCTTTCCTCTCTTTGTCTTTATCTCTTGTTTCAGAAATTTCTTGCTCATTTCCTAAATGTATTAATGATGGCAATTTGTCTTTGAAGACTCTGTTGAAGAATAGTTCTGAAGGGGGTTTACCAGTAGTACTGTGTGGTGTACTATTGTACATTGTTAAATATTGTAGAAGATCGTCTTTCCAATCAGTTCTCTGAATTTGGCTTATCTTTAATCTTTTGAGAATACTTCTATTTTGTCTTTCTACTTCTCCGTTTTGTTGAGGCCAGTGAGGAATTGTGTGAAGCAGTCTGATACCTTGTTCTAGGCAAAAGGATTTAAATTCTTCAGAGACAAATTGCCTGCCGTTATCACATGTTATGGTGGCAGGGGTACCTACTCGTGAAAATATTTCTTTAAGAATGGCAATGGTGTCTTTTGCTGTTATTGATTTCATAGCACGTATGTCTGTATACCGACTAAAATAATCAACAATAACAAACAAATGGTGGCCACTTGGAAGAGGACCTAAATAATCAATAGCCACGTCTAGCCATGCTTGTGTGGGAAATTCCCGTCGCTTCATAGGGACCGGTGGATTAGGGCCTGAAACCAAGAGACATCCTCTACAGTTCCTTACAAAACGTTCCGCATCTGTGTCTATTTTTGGCCACCAAACTTTTGTTCGTATCCTGGACTTCATGGCCACAATGCCAGGATGACCCTCGTGAGCAGCTTCTAAAACGCGCTTCCGCAGTTTTTCCGGTATTACGATTTTATTTCCTCTCAGTACAATGTTGTCATGCAGCCACAATTCAGTTTCAAATACTTTATATCTTAGAATGCGAGCATCCCATTTGTTATTTATTAAACCGTCTTTAAGTAACCGTAATTCTCCGTCCTCTAGTGATGCCTCTGTCAGTTCCTTTAAAGACACAGCTATGGGTCGCGCACATTCAGCGATTTGATTAACATGGTACTCGTCATCGAAAGGTTCCGGTCTTTGGCTTGGGCACAAACGAGAAAATGGATCTGCAATGTTATTTTTGCCCGAGCGGTATATGACATTGTAATCATAAGCCTGTAACCGCAACACCCATCGCTCAATTCTAGCGCAAGGTCTTGATTTTGGCCCAAATATGACTTCAAGAGGTTTGTGGTCGGTTACAAGCTCGAATTTTTTCCCATAAAGATACATTTTAAAATGTTCAATTGCCCAAACCAAAGCCAGAGCCTCCTTTTCCGTTTGGCAGTACCTTTTCTCTACTTCGGTAAGACTTTTGTTAGCAAAAGCGATTATGCGCGGTCCATGTGCATCGGTTTGAACTAATACTGCGCCAAGTCCTACCGGGCTTGCATCAGCATACAATTGGGTCCTGTCACTGGGGTCATAAAATCCAAGAGTACGGATATTTTTTAGACACTGTTTTAATTTTTTAAAAGCAGTTTTTTGTTGGTCTTTCCAATGCGGGGTTATATCAGCAGATTTGTGAAGTTTTTTCCTAAGAATTCCTCTGATAGGTTCGGTAAGAGTGGCGAGATTCGGAATCCATTTATTTACAAAGTTTACCAGCCCGAGAAAGCTTTGGATTTCATCAATGGTTTTTGGCTCTCGGAATGATTCAATAACCTGTATATATTTATTTAATGGCCTCACACCGTCGGAAGACAACTCGTGACCCAAAAATTGAATGGTTCTGGCATTGAAAATGCATTTATCATGGTTGAGAAGCACATTATTTTGCTTGAGAATGTCCAAAACTTGTTTCAGTCTCAAATTATGTTCCGCTTCATCAGAACCGAACACCAGGATGTCATCAATGAAATTGGCGACCCCATCACACTTTAAGAGCAAATTCTCTAATATCTTTTGGAAATGTTCAGGCGCATTTGAAATACCGAACATGAGTCGTTTGTACCGAAACAACCCTTTGTTGGTTATAAAAGTGGTGATATGTCGACAATCCTTCCTGATTTCGATCTGATAAAACGCATTTTTGATATCTAATTTGGAAAATACTTTCGCTTTACGGAATTTTGGTATCAGTTGCTCCATCGTAGGCAAAGGATGTTGTTCTCTTTTAATTGCTTTGTTAGCACACCGCATATCAACACATATGCGAATGTCTCCGTCACTTTTCAATATTGGAACCATTGGTGAAACCCAGGGTGAAGGTTCATTAACGGGCTCTATAATATCTAATTTAACTAACTCCTCAATTTTTTTGTTGACTTTAGTTTCTAGGGGAATGGGAATCCTACGGTACGGTTGACTTACCGGCTTGACCGAATTATCGATGGCTATTTCTAACTCCACGTCCTTGAATTTCGGAAAAGGCGTTTCTTCGACCGCATTTATTCCTAGGCCCATTTTAAGAACTTTCAGGGATTTTGCGGTGTATTTGCCTAATAAATTGATAGAGCCATCTTTTATTACATAAAATGTAGCTGTTTGAGTATTAGTGCCTAAAGTTATATCTGCATCAAAAGCTCCCAATACGGTTAGAGGTTTTTTGGAGGCATAGCCCTTGAAATTATTTCCAGGAGACTTCTGCTGGTTGGTAATTACAACTTTATTTTCTTTTAGGTATGTCCATGTTTGATCGGTAATAATGTTATGCAAACTCCCAGAATCAATAAGAACTTCCGTAGTTACACCACCGATTTGACATTTTACAATGGAATCTTCATCCATATTATCCATGTGGAAGATGTAATCGATTTCAGAATTATTGTCACTTTGTTTAGATTCAGGTTTTTTTTTTTCGTATGTTTTCATTCTCTTAGCCGGGACGCGAGAGTTCTCTTTATTTTTGCGCTTACTCGCTCTTGTTCTGCATTGTGCCAAAAAATGACCGACATAGCCGCATTTTTTGCATGTTTTGTCTTTTGCAGGGCAGTTCAAGCTATCGGCCTTATGATTTGGTTTACCACACCTGGTGCATGCAGGCGGTATTGGCATCGAGCCCTTGGTGTCGATTTTGTTTATAGTCAGATTTGGTTTAAATTCATTGAGCTGTCTTTCGACACTCTCGAAAGCATTTGCTTCTGAAATTATTCTATCCAGGGTAATTGAATCGCCTAACGTTAATAATTTCTTTCTCAGTTCGCTAGAAGAGCATTTTTCAATTGTTTGGTCAATTATTTGATCGTCCTCTGAAGAAAATTTGCATTTAGCACTTTGTTGTCGAAGTCGTACTAAAAATCTTTCAAAGCTTTCATTTGACTCTTGTTTAATCGACCTAAATAGGTGTCGCTCGTAGAATCGGTTTTGTTTTGGGGTGAAAAAATCATCAAGCTTCCCAATTGCAATTTTGTATACATTATTTGAACCGTCTTCATCTACAGACGCACCGGGAATATTATAGAATATGTCTTGCAACGCTAAACCACCAACATGTAAAAGGGTAGCCCTCTGCTTTACTGGCTTATCTATATTACTGGCTTGCAAGTAAATTTCTAGTCCTCTTTTCCACTTCTCCCAGCGTAAACCGACAGAAGCAGAATCACCCTCGCAATCGAAAGCTTCCAATGGAACTAATTGAGACATTTTGAGGCAGTCTGAAATGACAGAAGACAACCTTGTCAAGTTTTATTCTATCTAAATTAAAATTTATATAGGTAGACAAATTTATTTATTGCGACACGGCATAGATTGTCTATCAACTGAGAAAGCAAATTACAACGTTACTTGTTAGCACCGGCCGATAATTATCTATTTGTGCACACCAACAATTATCGCGCCCCTGCTACTGAGTGGTTATCAGTTGAAACTATATTACACAATTCGTGTGCAAAGGATCAACTGCCAGTTTTCGGGTAGTAATCGTCCTAAATGTAAGTCTATTTTTAAACTAACAAACACACAGTCATTACTCATTATATGTGTGTCCTCTTACATTTATACGTATGACAAGGTAAGGTAGGCGTAGATAGGCAAGAATGTCATGTTTTTCTTGAAGTACTTTCTATTAAACTAGCTAGGTATCGTTGACATTCAATTACTTGTAATGACACATACATACTTTAGACTTAGTTAAATTCCTTTATAAATAAATAAATAATATTTCTGAAATACCGAAGACCTGGCTGCATGGCTCGTACCAATTGCCTATACTTTAGGGATATAAAAATTCTAGGCTGTGGCTGTATGGCATAGTGGCACTATGCCTATCCGATAAGGGGAGAAGAGAATTTAAAAACATAATACGATATGACGTCACAAGTTTTTCCCATGCGTTTTATAACCTTGTCGTATGTCTATGTTCTTTATTTTATCTTGTAAGTAATGTTACATACACATTTAGACCTCTAATACAAATTTATGTCAACAATACCTCAAATAACTTGGACATTCACTAGATATTTACAATCTTTTCTACGCCCACCAACCTGTCTTCTTCCGAATGTTTTTTGTATTTTGGTTATATTTGAGCAAGTAACTTACGTCCACGTCGTCGCCAATTTGTGGCGTTCACTAATGCCACTAAGAAGATTATAATAAGCGTCAGGCACTGATTAAAACACCAGAAATCTACTCTTAATGATACGGAGTAAGTTCCGTTCGCTGCCCGCGACCACAGAGTAACGAGTAGCAGTGTTGCCCACTTCGCACCATTATATTTATTAGAATTCCACAATAGACATAAATTACAGCAGCATGGAACACTAGAGAAATTTACAATACATTTTTGATTGTGTCAAGCAAGATCTTTTTAAATTTTCCAACGGATAAAGCAAATAGATCCAAGTTAGAGAAAAACTTATAAAAATTGCCTGTAAGGCGACATAGAGGTGCCCGCAAGCCTGCATTTGTACGACTAGGAGTGACGGCGAAAACCGGTCGTGTACCCCACGTCCCTGAATGGTTCTAGGGACAACATAGCATAGCTTGTTACAAATATCCATACAATCATATGAATTGTTACACAGATCGTATAGAAACATAGTTTCTAGAAAGGTACGTCTAGACTTCAAAGAGAGCAAATTTTATTTTTTCAGTAAATCGCTATAGGGAAAGTAAATACGACTTCTAGAACAGCGGTAATGCATCGTTTTTAAGAACAGCTTCTGAAGTCGGTGCCAAGCTAAGGTGCTTTGAAGACTGAAAGACACTGACTTCAGAAGCAGTTAAGTTTTTATGGAAGTTATTTTATTCGATTTAGGTTTTTGAAGTCCGTTTTTACTTTTTTTAAAGTAAATTTATTTTTCCATTTTTAGTTGAACATTCAATTAGCTACTAAGCCCAAGACGAACGAAACGTAGAATCATCAAAATCCGCCTAGAAATTGCGGAGATACAGTACATTTATGCGTATCACTTTGTACATAAGAATAATTGCTGAATGTATTATTATACTAAAACCTTCCTGAAAGTATATACATACATATGTACGTACATACTTTCAGGAAGGTTTTAGTATAATAATGCATCACGTTAATGAAAGAATTATCAAAATTGGTTCATTCGTTTTTGAGAAAATCGCGAACATACATACATACGGGTCGAATATAGAACCTCATTTTTTGAAGTCGGTTAAAAATAGATGTACCCAAAACGTGGGATGTAGCGGTTTAGGGTTTTTTCGGAAGCCGGTTTCTTTGGATCTGTATTATAGTTTTTTACCACCGACTTCCAAAATTAAAGTTATTTTTGACTTTGTAGTCTTTTTGTTTTGTATAAAAGTTTTATTTTTTAATTTTTAGTGGGTCAGTTTGTAATTTTTCAAAGTTACAATAGCCTAATGTCAACTGCTCATCACCTTTTACAAAATATTGCTTTTCCAGATACTTACAGGGACGTTAATTGTTGAGGAGTTCTCAGATATATGCATTGTGACTAGCATAAATTGCTTAGCAACCAATATTAAAGTAATCGAGTCGCAATCTGTGAAATAAATAAATAAAAATAAAAAAATAAATAAAAAAGTTTATTGCATATTAAAATACGTACACGGAAATGAACTCTTGACTTCCAAACTAAGTAGGACTTGTATTATGGAAGTCAAGGCACTCTCTCATTATATATGAAATACTTAGGTATAATTGAGTAGTTCCGATGGCCATCTGTGGTCTTCATCAAATAGTGCTTTCCGAGAGCAAATGCACGAGTTACTTTAAAAAATATTCAAATCACTATAGGTGTGCCTATAAAATTTTAGGTCTTGAGGTGGTCCCTCAAGAGCATACCCTTCCAAACGAGTAAAAATTATTCAAAATCGGTCCAAAATTGACAGAAAAATCGCGTAACAAACGCACAAAAAAAAAACATACAATCGAATTGAGAACCTTCTTCGCCGAAGTCGCTTAAAAAGACGCGGAACGAACGTTGCCAGTGTGTCCTGCGCTTTATTTGCGTAACACTGTGACATCTACCAGCCCGCACTGGGCCCGCGTGGTGGCTTATGTACCAGCAGTGGGAACATGATAGGTTGATTATGCTATGATATTAAGTAACAGAAGCTAAAAATTTTCATAATATTCAAAGATCATAGCTTCAAGGTCGTTGCTATATTAAATGAACGATGTGGCCTTGCAAGAAAAACAAGATGGATTATGTATGATTATGATTGAAGAGTTTCACCTTGTTACCAAGAGTAAGAACATGTTTTGATAAAATAATGAGAGGATTCCCGTTGTACATATAATATTTCAGAAGCTAAGAAAATGTTACAAATTTTGATTTACGTATTTTCTTGAAACAGAATTTTAAGAAGAGTGAGCTCTTTTTGGTTGTTTTATTTCATAAACAAAATAAATAACTATGGCGAAATAAAATAAAGTTTAAAAAAAAATGTAAGTACGTGTTTTAAATGGTTCATACAAAGCATGCATTGATGTTGTACATAGCATACGTGCTTCGTACAATGATGTTATAAAGTATGACAAAAATTTTTTTACAAAAAAATACAACCGACTTTCAAAAACAATACTACAAAGTGAAAAATAACTTTAATTTCTGAAGTCGGTGTCTGGTTTAAACGTATTTTCGTTGTTTTGCCACCTAAATCCGAAATTAAAGTTATTTTTAATTTGTAGGGTTGTTTTTGGAAATCGGTTGTATTTTTCTGTACAAATATTTTTATTTTTCTCTTTTTAGTTGTGGTACCTATCCCTGTACTACCTGCAAAAGAAATTAGAACATCATTAACATAAAAAGTGTGGAAAAAATACGCATTACTATAAGCGTCTAGCTGACATATTCCCACGCAATAGACGTGACAATGGTCAACTTTGTCGCCAATCCGCTAAGACGTACCTAATGCGCAAAAGTGTATATATGCTGTATAGCTCCAGTCATTTATAACAAAGTACCCAAAAGTTGGAGAGAACTACCTCAATCTATGTTTAAAAATAAACTTCGTACTTTTTTGACCGCCAGAGCATAATATTATAGCGTTACTGAGTTTCTTAATCAAAAGGTATTTGTCTCGACATAAGTAATTAGATTCATTTGGAGCTATTTATATAAAAATTTTGATTTACTCTATAATTTTAATAACCCATTAATAATTAATTATGATAACTTGTAATGTTTTGTTTTTTTTTTTTTTTAATTTTATAAGTCCATTTTTTTGCAGTTCACGTAGTGGCAAACATGTTTGCACTAAATTTACTTTTTCATCTTGTATGCACTTAACGTCACATGTTTAAGCAAATAAATAAAAACTTATCTTATCTTGAAGCTAACTCAAAAACTACCCAAGCAATGTTTATAAATTTTATATGGGACCAACTTTCAGTTATACCCTTTCAAATAAAACGACAAATTTTTCAAATCGACCATACCATGTAAAAAGTTATGCGTGGTCATAAAAAAAAATTAAAAAAAATACGTATCGATTTGAGGACCTCCTCCTTTTTAGCCGTCAGTTGAAAAGTAGTTTGTTTACAAAATATGACACGTCACGAAAAATAGACTACCTATAGAATACTTGCTTTGATTTCAACATGTTAAACATATAAATACCTAAAAAATAATTATGTTTACTTACATCAATCGAAATAAACATACCTATTTAAGTATAAACACACAACATACAAGTTATATTTCCTTGAATTTGCTTCGTTCACTTTGTTTGAAGTTAGTTAGAATATTGGTCCATGTCCAATTATGTCCATGAAAACATAACGTTTTAATCACCATACTTAGTCGACGTTCGCACGGACGTAAAAATATCGCGGCAATTTTTTGTCGCGTACTGGAATTTCAACGCTATGCTTAGCGCCGAGTGTTGAAAATCCAAACAATGTGTTTTTTGACGCGCTAGAATGCACTCTGTTATTGTTAAGTTGGATTTTCAACGCTCGGCTCAACAACAAGAGTTGAAAATCCAGTGCGCGATAAAATCCCGCCGCGATATTTTTACGTTCGTGCGAACGTCGGCTTATGCTATATTTTTATGGTTTTGGTGGATTCGTTTATTCTCACTCTAATACTACAGGGAACGGGTTTTATTTAAAAAAAAACCTGAGGGTGCATCAGAAACGTGTGATGATACTTGAATGGATCCAGCAGGATCTCTCAAAATATTCAATAGCTAAACAATTATAATCCGCAAAGTTTTAGCTGAGAGAGTTGTGTCTTCCTAATTGACCAGATTGATCAATAATTACATAGGAAACACAAAGAAAACATTACATTTTTCACCGAACGATAAGTTGCCTACCCCTGCCCCCTAAATCACGGAACCTTCCCAAAACCAAGATAAATAGACATTTATCTCTTATAATTTAGGGCTGCGCATATCAAAAGCGGTCTCAATTTCTCTCATTGATTGATTACGTCTACCGAGGGACAGCCCTAGCTGGATTCGCACATTTTTCAAACTGTGACGCCCCTGACAATGGCTTTATTGAATGACGTCGCTATCTAAGATTGATAGTTTTGTTAATTTCGTGCTTGAAGTTAGAATGTTTTTGAGTTGATGTAAGGCTGTGCACAGACTTAGTCAAATCAGTTTTATGCCACATAGGCGCCTACACCGTACATGTACGCACACACTATAAACATGAATAATTATGTCACTATCTGTATTTCATAATTTTCGGCGTACTTCTTAATATTGGCGTAATGTTTCGAATAATACGAATGTTAGAATCTTATTAAAATAAATAAATCTATCGCTGTCATAACTCAGATTTTTTTTTTTTCAGTACGCATTTTGATTATAAGAGAGCATTGTCTACTAACTAGGTCTATGACCTAAGACCGTGCAAACACTGTAAACAAAACAGTTATTTCCATAATGACAGAAAAATTTTGCCTTACGTCAAAACGATTTTTCAGTACATTTTGACAACTTTACTAGGTTTTGTTGCGAGTTTCGTTTTCAAAGACCGATAGTCTTGACTCAGTCTAAGAACACCTAAATGTTTGGAGCTCCTGGAGAAACTAGGCCCGAGGGAGCGTGAGAACATTTTATTTACTCTTTAAATAATATTTCTCTAGGGTATGACTAGATATTCTAGTTGAAACGCTCGTGTAGTATTACCTAGTTGTGAATTTGGTTCGTCTATAAGTTTGCTGAAGTAATTGAGCTTGCTTTGCATAAATTAACTTTGCATGCGCTAATTAGTACGTCTGTCTACTTTATAGAGCTGTTCTATACATATGTATCGTGCATTTGTCGTCCCATTATTTGATTGTGATAAATCTTATTTTTACCGTAAACATGACTTCACATTTTAGTAACGCCCGCGTGAATATTTTTATTTTAGAGAAAGTTTAAATTCTTCAAAGTAGTTGGCTGACTACTAATCTCGGAAATGAAATTCGAGATCAAAAATGTAAACAATAGTCATTCTAATTATTTGATTTTGAAAACGTAAAATACAACAAAGAAAAGTTAACAACAAATAAAAACTCCGAGGGACAGATTGAATCACGACAAACTTCAGAAATCGAAAGAAAGCATTACTTATTTACTTTCCTCTATGCCGAATGATCAAAATAAAATGACGACGAGCAGGGACGCCTAATTTGAATCGATTATTAGGATAACGCAATATTATTTACAATTTTTTTAGCGATTCTCTTGTTTAGAAGGAAAAACATTTTCATCTTATTGCCAGTATCATAAAAATAATTTGCAAATAGTTATATTTTATTCTTGGATTGTAGTTTACGTCACTTCAAAGGTAAAAACTGTTTGTAAAATTATATTTTACCTGTATAAGATATGCCTTCAATTTTAACGTTATAGTATGGCACTTTTCGACAAACTATACTGTTAAGGTTATTATTTTAAATTGGCAACACTTTCATTTTCATTTCCGAGTTTAGAAACCTTGAAAAAACCTTACAAAAAAGTAAAAATTAAATAACAAAAACCATACAAGAAACATCCTAACACAACTCCTGACATAACCCATAAAACGTACACAATTCACCCTTCTATAACTGCTTTCTGTTAACAATTTTTACGACCCTCGACTCGATGTACTGGAAAAATCTTCACGTTAATAACCATTCAAGCTTTTTATTGTTCCTATTAGTAAAAAAACTGTGTCTTTTCCTCTTCGATTCCACGATTGCGACACTACAGAATAATTGCTTCGTATAAAGAGTTCAGTTCGGGTGAAAGCGAAGTCGATAGAAAGTCGGAAACGTTTTGTTGCAGTCCTGTTTTACTTGAAAAGTGATTTGTTTGATTTTGGAGTCAGTGTAAATGGAAAGGTTTATGGGAATATTAAAAATGTACTAATTAAAAAAGTATTTATTTATTAAAAAAGTATTTATTATATTTATAGATTGTTTTACAAATATTTACCAATTAAATATAGGCTAGTATTGAGTACAAATGAGTTAAGCATCTGGGCATCAATTCCGGGCTCGAGCTAGATATCACGACCATGGAGATAAATCTCTGTTTCAAATCTCCGCATCAATGTCCGGTTTAAATCTCAATACTATCAAAAAACCGTATTCTGGTAGACCATGGAGAAAGATTTACATCGGAGAAAATAATCTCTTCTAAGAGACATTCCATTTTTACCGATTCACTTTGTTTATAATCGATTTCGCCACGTTTTTATTTTTTTAGTAATTATAATGACGTATGTTTAATTTATCAAATCAAAGCAAACACATTATAAAAGATTATTTTAGTATAATATTGTGTTTCTATAACTGTGTTTTTTTTATAATTACTGAAAATAGTAATTGCAAAGTAGCGTGATCCGAAACGCATTTCGCATGATTTGTGTTTGTGTCCTTTTTCTGACGTATAGCGCTACTTTGTGTTGCTGTTGTTCAAACCAAGTTCAAACAAGTACGACTTTTATAACAGCGCTGTCGCACGTATCTTGCGTGACTGTCTGACTGACTGGCTGTCACTCACTGTCGTGATAATTAGCTTATAGAAAGTGCCGGAGATTTTACAAAAGTTTCCCCAAACTTTTGCATTTGTGAATATGGAACCGCGCTCAGAAAAGCAGAGATTCCTTTGAGAGGCGAAAATTCTTTTTGAATTTTGCATTACTCGTCTCAAACGGTTCGACTCGCCATAGAGCTCGAGTTCGAGGTGCAGCAACAGCAGCTTCAGCTTCATCCACATGCTCTGGGATAAAATTAGCGATGAATTCATCCATAATAACAGTTTAACAAATCGTTGTTATATGTATACATTTTACGTAAATTTGTTTGATAATGTCAATTTTGACTGTTGTTCCAACGGAGACTTCATATCTCCATACCTTACAACCAGCCGTAATATCTCGCTGGTTTGCGATCGAAAAATTAATGAATGGAGATCGTTCGAATAGCAATTGTTCGTTTTCGACCGAGATAAGCGGTTTCTCGACTGATATTTCGACCATGGAGATAATTTCCATGCCACCGAAATTGATGCCCTGTAGCCGAACTAGGCAAAACCTGTATTTCGGCTATCAGCGCCAATCCCCTCGGAAAATCTTACTTTTATCATAGCCATTGACATTAACTTTTACAAGATATTTACCAATAGTGTTATTTTACACATCATATATTATTATAATATGTAGAGTAGGAGTGCGTGACCTCTCATTGAAACAATCAATTAATCAATTAATGCATTTATTTCGGAAAATAAAATCCATAAATGGGCTAGTAAGTACGTAAGAATTATGTTAGTGGCAAGGAACTTATGCTTCTGCTAGAAAGAACTTCTTTTTGGGTAACACGACTAGTATTATTATATTTTTACCTGCATCATAGAGCACAATGAGGAGTAGGATCCCGTGGCTAAGTAATAACAGCCGTACGGGTCGATCTATCAGGTTAAGCTACGCTTGCCAGGGTCGGTCTGTGGATGGGTGACCATCTTAACATACCAAGACTCCTCCGTGCCTCGGAAAGCACGTTAAGCCGTTGGTCTCAGCTGTCATTCGTGGATCTTTGACAGTCGTTACGGGTCGTCAGAAGCCCGAAAGTCTGACAACCAGTCTTACCAAGGGGTATCGTATTACCCAGTTAATGGGTTGTGGAGGTCAGATAGGCAGTCGCTCCATGTAAAATACTGGTATTCAGCTGCATCTGGTTAGACTGGAAGCTGACCCCAACATAGTTGGGAAAAGGCTAGGCAGATTAATTGATCTTAGAGCACTATGAACTGTGTTAATTATATGCAATAAAGCATTATTTGTATCCCTATAACTTTTCCTTGGCCAATTTTGAATGTCAAACGCATTTAAGCAGAAAGCTGTTCCATAATTATATCCAAAAATCTCATTAAATCTTTATTACTGGAAAACAAACTGATGATGGCGACTGCCACATAAAGTCTGTCGCAACATCAAAACCTCACCTTAACATTATAGGGTTCCGCAGCGAACAGGAAAACGGTCGTCCGTCAGTTTTGAAGTGTGTCAGTCACACGGTACCAAATTGAGTCAAGATTTATTGGAATTGGGATGTCATTGTCTGAAAGACTATGAGCGTAATCTGTTTTTATGGTCTATTTGCTTGCAATTTGGATTGTTTGCAAAACAAAATGTGCTGTCTTTTTTTTTTGTTTACTTTCAAAGATATTCATTTTGTTTTGAAATTCAGAATTGTTTCAAAGAATTACAGACAGACTGCTTTAAAGCGGATGTTTAAAAAAAAAAATAATAATGATGAAAAAATCGATAAACATACGTAAAAAAATATATGTGCGTGCGTAAAAAAAAATATATCTGAGTGCTTGCGGTTATCAAACAGAATCCATTTTTTATCGCAGGTAACAATGCGGTTCAAAACTCCTTCATTTGTGTGTCTGTTGAGCAGTGCAAGGCACGTCTCGACGCGTACTTCGCGCTGGCGATCATTGAGTTCGTGGGGCACCCATTTGTCAAGCTTTTTTACCTTGCCAATTTGACGCAAATGGACCAATATTGTTTTGACGCTAACGTCGAAAGCTGCTGCTAATTCAGCCGTAGGTTGTGTATCATCAGCTTCCACAATCGCCTTTAATTTGTCATTGTCGACCAAAGTCTTCGGACGACCGCGAGGTTCATTTTTCAGGTCGAAATTTCCAGAACGGAAGCGAGCAAACCAATAACAAGTGGTGCGTTGGTTTGTAGTGTTAGCTCCGTAAACGTCGTTGATGTTGCGTGCCACTTGTGCCGCGTTGCTGCCACGACGGTACTCATATTCCATAATTACTCGAATTTTTAACGTATCCATGATGACGAAAAAGATTGAAATGCGATGAAAATGTAACACTAATTAATAAACAAATGACTACTTTTGGAAAAAAAATCCATGTTTTTAAAATAAAATTAATTTGAAATTAGAATTCTTAGCCAAACAAAAATTATTTTGATTTGAAATGGCCAGTACTGCAGAACGGCAATTTCATAGGTAAAGACCTAATACTTTTGTAACACGGACTAGCTGCAAGCAAAAATTAACATTTTAAAGTATTTTACGCGACTAATAACATTTATCGCCGCCATCTTCGCCAAACGTCATGTCGTATCGAAAAAGATTAGGGATGCCCAATCGAATGCAATCGATCGAATTTTTAATGAATTGTTGCATGTTTTTGAATCTGAATAACATTTTAAATTTATTTTGAATATGTCAATAAAAAAAATTCAGTCACCATTCCATATTCCATATGTCGGAACGTCAGGATTTACTCAGTTAGATTTAGACAGACATGTGGGCAGAAGATGGGTTTCGTGCAATGAAAACACACTGGGTGCGATACACGGTGTTTACAATCACAATCTAACACAATCACTAAGCACAATGAATCGAATACAGTTCCGTGGCGTACCAACCCCGATGTTGCCCCGATGCCATCCGACACTAGACTGTCTTCCTTCTCGCCATGAGGTTAAAACATCACGACTGTAGAAGCGCGCTGTAGGCATGGGAACCTCACGTGATGTCGCCTGTGGCGCGCTTGCGATTCGTTACGCGTCCGTACTATTGACCGGATCCGACACATATATTATTGCCCCTAAAAGCATAATTTAAAGAACTTACTAAGTATAGGAACTTTATGAATGAGGTCATACTCGATTTTACATAGGTAGTTAGAATAATGCTGAAGTGAACAAAACCTACATATTTGATCATGATTATTATTCAGGGTTTTCTAATGATCGTTTAGAAAAGTGTGTGGTTTACTTCTAACTAAACCACTATTTACGACAGTTAATTTAAACAACCCTAAGCAATACGTATCGTTACAGAATACATTATAAATATTTTTTTTTTTTTTTTTTTTTTTTTTTTTATGTATTAATACTCACACTCTTCTATACTAGTTATTACAAGTATAGAAGAGTATTATTATAAGTATAGTAGGACATTTACTTAGTTGAAATAGTATTAATATTATCCTATGACAAAAGTTGATGTAGTTTAGTTTGTTACGTATTGCCATAGTAAATCTTAGAAAATATCGATAAATCGTATCGAGTTTGCCACCCCTATTTTTGACGTGACTAAATGGCGGTTGTCAGTTTCTCACCTAACCTATGCTCTCACTGCGTCACTTGCTCTTTGTAATGGCAGGATAATTTGACACGAAAAGTATTTGACAGGTCTACATATACAACAGCACTCCCAAGCGGGATAAATTGCGAGAATTGATGCCATTGTATCGGTGTGTTTTGATGACTTTCGGGCCTATATTGAATACATACGACTTGGCTATTTTAACGGACTCTGATTGCTTTCAAAAACGACTTACCTGGCTGTGATTTTCGGAACTGTGTTCCGCTCAAACGATGACCTGGCACTCATAAACGGACTTACACATCACTCGGAGCTATGAAAAACTATACCTAATTAATATTCGTTGTTATGGTTCGATTATAACCTCAAAATCTAATACTTTTTTTGAAATATATCTATTCTGCTGCTAGTCCGCTATAAAATAAGATCTTATAGTATATAAGAGTTTACTAATGATCAACAACACATAATTTTCAGATGCTCTTGGTTCCAAGGCGAACAATGTATGGGCGCAGAGCAGTCCTTTGCAGTCATATTGAAAATTTATATAAATATATATATATATTTGACACTAGGAAATACATGTTGCAATCAAGTTATAATAATAGCACACTAATGTATTGTAACAAATCAGATCCTAACCCCCAAACTAGGCCTGAACCTGTATTTTGGGGGTCATCGTTCAGCCATGGGTTCTATTTCCAATCTAACAGCATTTAAGAGGAGTGTCAGTAGAAGTTATGGAATGCCTCTGAAAATTACACGCGCTTTACGTGGCAAGATGAGGTCTAATACCCATATTCTAAGTCAAAACCTCATGATTTCCTTGACTCGACTCAACCTCAGTTAGGTAGTTTGATATTCATAGTTACAATTTTACTCCTCATCTCAAACAGTTTCCTTAGTTGAGGTGAGTTTGAGTTGAGGAACCAACTGTCTAATATTATAAGGTACGTCCGGCATCTACCTTGAGGAAAATAATATTAACTGCGTATATTATTCGAGGTGAGTTTGAGTTAAGGAACGAACTGTCAAAAAATATAAAGGTCGGCATCTACCTTAAGAAATATAAACGGAATATTTCTCCAAACAATGTTTGCTTGACGTATCACCTCGACTCACACTCATTCGAGGAACCTCATAATATCCTTAATCTTAGGACTGTGAATACCGATTTTGAGGATCTTTTGAGGCACGCCTTGAGGTCGCCTCGACCGTGTTGTGAGTCGAGGAGCTTACTAGGCTACGACTTAGAATATGGATGTAAGGGTGTGCCGACTAAGGAACTTCGCACTTTGATTATTCTGACCTACTGGTACGTAACCACGAGAAAAACGAAGAAAAAAGAAACACAAAAAATAACTTTTTAAAAACTTTTTTTACAAAAAAATACAACCTTCTTCCAAAAACAACACTACAAAGTGAAAAATAACTTTAATTTCGGAAGTCGGTGTCTAGTTAAATGTATTTTCGTTTTTTGCCACCGACTTCCGAAGTTAAAGTTATTTTTCACTTTTTAGTGTTGTTTTTAGAAGTCGGTTGTATTTTTTTGT
Source organism: Cosmia pyralina (assembly GCA_946251885.1). Taxonomy (NCBI): domain Eukaryota; kingdom Metazoa; phylum Arthropoda; class Insecta; order Lepidoptera; family Noctuidae; genus Cosmia; species Cosmia pyralina. Next base: position 2,729,583 of record OX276345.1, read on the forward strand.
AAAAAAGTTTTTATTTTTCACTTTTTAGTTGTGTACCTACCCCACACAAATTCTAATACCACTACCTGCAAAACAAACTAGAACATCATCCACATAAAAGTGGGGAAAAAATACGTATTATTGAAGCTAACTCAAAAACTACCGAAGCAAAGTTAATCAATTTTATATGGGACCAACTATGATCTCAAAAAAAAAAAGGTTCCGACGAATTGAGAACCTCATTCTTTTTGAACTCGGTTAAAAATGAGAACCAACTTTAGTTCAACACCACAAAAAGCTTGAATATGCATGAGACAAGTATTACGCCATGTGAATAGAGGACACAACTGACCGCCTGCCTCCCTACGGGTTAATATTTTTGCATTCAACTTCATGTAGTGTCGGCTATATTAAAAGACATTTGGTAGAACGGCTTCTTATTAATAACTTGATACTTGGTAACTACAGCTAGGGGTAGGAAAATCGAATCAAAAGTAGGTATTAGATGTTTGGTGTTTATTGCTATATTCACAAGAAACGAAGGTAAATTTCGAGTATTTTACAATTTTTTAGGGTTCCGTACCTGAAAGGGAAATAACGGAACCCTTATATTATCACTTCGTTGTCCGTCTATCTGTCTGTCATTCTGCAGACTCTTTTTCTCAGGATTGCATGGAGGTATCAAGTTGAAATTAATATCAAATAAAGTCTATGGTCCCTTGGAGCTATAAAAAAATCAAGCTTCTAAGTCAACGCAGTAAAAAAATACGACCATTTATGCGACATATTTTGTTACTCGCAATTAAATCAAAACCTATAAATACTTCCCGTTGACCTAAAACCATGAAATTTAGCATGAAGCAAGGTCTCACAGACAAGTTAAGGAAAAAGTCCGAAAATCGTTCATTTGTAATTTTATCGCATAAAAAATTATTTTTTTGGGATTTCTGGTTTTTTAACTACAATGTTAAGTTTGTTTTTGGGATGTTTATTTTCATCTACGGAACCATTCATTGTGCGTGGTTCCGACATGCACATAACCGGTTTTTTAAACATAACGGGACTTGCTCGTACCAGGGAAGCATGGCACAAAAGAGAAGAGGCCGAAACTCAGCAGTGGGAGGAACAGGGTTGCCAATAATGCTGATGAAGAAGATTTTTACAAGTGACGATTGGTAGCCAGCCATGTGAGGTGTAGGTAATGTCATGCACCTCACACATTTCATCCCAATACATCAAAAAACCTGTAGAGGAGGAGGAGGAGCTCATGGCTAAGTAATAACAGCCGCACGGGTCGATCCATCAGGTTAAGCTACGCTTGCCGGGGTTGGACCGTGGATAGGTGACCATCTTTACATACCGAGACTCCTCCGTGCCACGGAAAGCAAGTTAAGCCGTTGGTCCCGGCTGTCATTCGTAGATCTTCGACAGTCGTTACGGGTCGTCAGAAGCCAGAAAATCTGATAACCAGTCTTACCAAAGGGGTATCTTATTACCCAGTAACTGGGTTGTGGAGGTCAAATAGGCAAACGGTCCATGTAAAATTGCAGTATTCAGCTGCATCCGGTTAGACTGGAAGCCGACCCCAACATAGTTGGGAAAAAGCTAGGCAGATTGATATCAAAAAACCTGTATACCTACCTGCCTGTATTCCTGAAAGTACTCGTACACCCATATTTCGCTAGTTATGTTTAAGTCACATAATAATAATAATAAGGGGCAAGCCTATTACCATCACCGGGCACAAATCTAGACTCCGAGATGTTGCTTAGAAATTCTATTTAAGAAACCCAATAACACTTTGCCCGACCTAGCACGCTTAGCATGACTGCCATAGAAAAGAATTTTGTCGACGGAAGAATAGACAAAATGATAGATTGTAGAAATATTTCTACGCATTCTACGCGTCTAAGCATGGCAATGTGACATTTTGTCTATTCTTCCGTCGACAAAACGTCATCATGCTACGCGTGCAGGAATCGGGCCCAGGACCTCTTGCTCAGTAGTCTAAACAAAGAGGCAGTCCCAATATATGGCCGTTAACAGATCGACAGAGCACCATAGATATATCCAATTCAAGAGCCATGAGTGTGAAACGTTTATTTATTTCAATGAACATCGTAGTGCACATAAACATTTCTCACTGTTAATGTATCTCCCGACCTGCGATGTACATCTCCGGGCAGACATACTGCATGACGTCACATTTGGAAAGGAGAAGGCTTAGTCGTTACAAAGTGCACAAAATGGAAACTCACTTGAAAATTAAAAATTAAAAAACTACTGATTGGATTTTTACCCGACTACGGCAAAGCTAAAAAGAAGGGTTATGATTTAGCAGTCTATGTATGTATGTAAGTATGTATTTATGTGTGTTCCGTAGCCCCTAAATTACTGAACCGATTTTAATGAATGAGGTATCAATAGATTCGTAATAATAGTCCGGGTGACATAGGCTATATAAATTCTCCCTAAATTTAATATTTTTTCTGACCACGAAAAAAATTTAATTGAGATAATAATGACATGTTTGGTATCAAAAGAAAGGTCTTGACGAGCACATTATGAATATATATTTATGTTATATTGTCTAAGTAAATAAATATGTTTAAATTGTTAAAAATAAGTAAAAGTGGAGTTAAATAATATTAATTTAATTGGTTACAGTAGGTTTCAGTAGTCGGGTTTTAGTTTTTGAACTTACTTTTTTTATCATAATTATTGCCATTATTTACTAGTTTATGATCTAATAATTTCAGGAGATTGTGAAAAATTTATGTAATATACATGTCGTCGATTCTCAACGGAACGTCAAGTTGAACAGACTTAGGTGTGTTCGGAAATGGAGGTTGGCATCGCTGTGCGAGCTGTCAATGTTTGCATCCAGTTAGACTGGAAGCCGACCCCAACTTAGTTGGGAAAAGGCTGGGCAGATTTATTTAAACTCTTTTTATTTCGTCTTTTTGACAGTTTGGTTATTCGTGAATTCATCACACTTTTTAATATTTTCTACCATTACTAGATGTAATAAAAACCATTGGATCTTCTGCAACTAATTTTTATAGCAACTTCATTGTTTGGCGTCCGGCCACCGCGCACCGTCTCAAGTGGTGGGCTAACTTCTAGATATGCGACTAGGTGTACTGTACGGGGAACGAGTGCGCCAGTCATTAACGAAGCAATCTCTGGACTATTGTAAATACTGCACTAGCACACTTAGCATGACCGCCATAGAAACGGGTTTTGTCTACGGAAAAATAGAGAAAATGTCAGCTATTAGAAAAATATGTACGCATTCAACGCGTCTAGCATGGCAATGTGTAGTTTTGTCTACTACGCGTGCAGATAATAATAGAATGGAGATTGTTACCGTTTTTCTACTCGGTAAACCTAGGGATAGAACTACTCTGGATGTTGAATCGGTACTTTACAAAAAAAATGTTTCAATATTACGACTTTTTGTTATTTGAAGTGAACTCTGGACATCTAGCGTTGAGTAGTCTATGTTACTGTTTTTATTCTAATTAATTTAATGCGATATCCAACAAAAAGTTTGTCAATCCTGGTGGTATATTCAAACGAGCAGAGCCGTTAGTGATGAGTAAATCTAGGACTAACTCCATAAATACTCTAAAAGAAACAAAAAAAAAACGAAAAATATTTTATTTGTGATACGCATTGGAAATACAGATAAGAAGTAGCATAGATAAAAGTAACAAAATAAACATTAAAATACAAAAAAAAAAAAAAAAAAAAATTAATAAACAAGACCTGTGCGAGGTCAAAAAGGCTCCTATCTCAGGATAAAGCGGCGATATTTAAAAAATAAATACCGCAACGCTGCTATTCTGATAGGGCCTGTGTGATGCCACGGACACATCCACGGATAACTATAATTCCCTAGGGTAATAAAATAAAATAAAAACTTTGCTTATATTTTAACGAGTTAAACAATAATTTTTTTTATAGATACTGATACCGAATTCAAATCCGTAATTCAAAGAGCTTTTACGAGTGACGAATATATGTCAATTAAACAATAAGCCGGTATGTCCAGTGCAGTCAGTCCCCGATTCGAAATACAATTAGCGTATAGCAAAATTGGGCTATTGTGTGGTTCTGAGGGGCCAGCTCCACTATCAATTTACTGACCAACAAGTATTTTCATCATTGCATGCAGCTAACCTCGCCGTGTAGACAAATTGTAAGAAGAGGCTTTGCATCTCATCCGATAGCAGTGGTGGCCCATTGCAGCGGTAACGGCCCCGACTTACATGTCGTAGGTCATGGGTTTGAACCCAGGGAGGCGCTGCATTCTGTGTAATTTATTTTATCACCACTGCTCTCAAAATGGTCAAGAAAACATCGTGAGGAAACCGGCATGTCCTAGAACCAAAAATTCGAAGACATGTGATATCTACCAACCCGCACTGGGCCCGCGTGGTGGATTACAGCCCGCTCCCTCTCACTGAGAGGAGGCCTGTGTCCCAGCAGTGGGAACGTTATAGGCTGATTATGTATAATATTAATCTCATCTACGCAAATCCATACATTGTAGACAAAATGTTCTTATAAGTGTGCGTGTACAGTATAATAATCAATTCAGAACGCTCGGGCCGCCGCGCCACTGCAGCGCTTCAGCAACGTTTGCAGTGAAAAGTGTGGATGGTTTTCATTCAATCATGCGGAAGCGTTGTGCGTCTCTTATGAAGCCCATGCGGGCCAGCTCGAACAGCCTTTTGAGCGTGTTCGTGGGCCGCTGGAACTCGCCGATGTGGCAGCACTGGATGCGACTACACACTGCGGGTGGTCGCGTCCAGCGCTTGCCATGAACTGGCACTCCTGTGCGGTGCCACTTTGTGATTTTTATTTCTTTCCGTGGCTTTGGTTTTTGTATGTACTAACAATAGGATTATAAGCTTTTTTGTGTTACTAACAGTATATAGACTACGTCTGAAATAAACGTCTTATTATTATTTCCTTTATTTCATTTTACACATATAAGTTACAGTTTTAAATATTAGAATAAAAAGAATATAAAAACATTTAAAAATATAAAATAGTAGCACATCGGTATCGGGAACAGGGACCAAGTTACCGGCGGTCGGGACTGCTGAGAGAGGAAACTCCTAACAATGCAATTATTATTTATTCCTTTATTTCATTTATGTACAGTCAACAAAAGAGATATCTATGCAGGGTAGAGTAATATATTTGTATGTGAATTGCTTCATGTTCAATTTTATATACTTTGTTTTTGCAATACTCCTACGTTGTAACACACCAACATAAAATTGTATATTGTCACGAAATTGAACATGAAGCAATTCACATACAAATATATTAGTATACCCTGCCTAGATATCTCTTTTGTTGACTGTACATATCATTTACATTTTTAAATATTTTTTATAAAAAAAAAAAAAAAATATAAAACATAGTAGCCCACCGGTATCGGGAACAGGGTCCAAGGTACCAGTGGTCAGGGCTCCAGAGAGAGGAACCTCCTAACAATGCGCGCCGTGTCCAGAAGTACCACTTTCTGAATCAGGCCCTTAATCCAACGAGAGCCTCCTTAGATGTTGGTCGAGGCTCTTGGCAATTTAATTATTATTATTACAAGTTATAGGATATAGTTAAGGTGAATACCCTAAAGGTCAGTACCCTTATATCGTGGAATGGTGCATTGAAAACGTATTATATGAATAAAAAACGTCTAACGTTTCTGTGCATCGAGTATAAAGGAGATAAAATTGCTCTTTCAAGTGAAAAATTCTAAATGGTAGAATCCATTAAAGCGCTGGTACATTTTCATCCGTAGATAATCTTTTTCAAACTAAAAATCAATCTGCCCTAGCCTTTTCTCAACTATGTTGGGGTCAGCTTCCAGTCTGACCGGATGCAGCTGAATACCAGTATTTTACATGGAGCGACTGCCTATCTGACCTCCACAACCTTGTCACTGGGTAACACGATATCCCTTGGTAAGATTGGTTGCCAGATTTTCGAGCTTCTGATGACCTGTAACGACTGTGCTTTTCGAGGCACGGAGGGGTCTCGGTATGTAAAGATGGTCACCCATCCACGGATCGACTGCGGCAAGCGTAGCTTAACCTATTACTTAGCCACGAGCCCCTCCTCTTTTTCAAACTATAATTACTATTACAGCCATCACACCAGAATCTCGGTAATATTCCGAATATTAACAATTTATATGTATAAGTATGTAGCGAACGCTAAGAAGATTACGTGCTAGGCTAAGTGCCTCGGTGTTTAGTACAATGGCGTGCAAAATAAATGACCCACTTTAAGAGCAGCTGAATTTCCTGTACTAATAAAAATATTTCATTGAGAAGATAATTATCTACGGTTTTAGTAAGCGGTACAATAATAATTAAGAAGGTAATAAAGTTGTGCCACATTGTTATGGTGTAAGAACTCTAGAATTTCACGTGTGTTCAAACCATCTCAAGGATTCTACTATTCTATTCTAGGATGATTTTGCTTTTTTCCAGTTTCTATATTAATGAGGCTAAAAAGACTCGATAAGTTGGAACAAGGCCGCAAAAATACGCTTCTCCAACATTTAAGGCTTTTGAATTTAAGTACTCAATATAAAAAATAATACTTTGCTGAAATCACACATTATACCAACCCATTCAGAACTCCAGATGATCCCTCGCAATACTATATTAAGTCTGCGAGATTCTGCATTAAACATTTCTAGACTGTTATCGACTTGGATAAATCATAATTAGTTAAAAGATGTGCCCATTAATTATGTCCGCCACAGTCTAATGTCGTCGTAAGTACCTAAAAAGATTAAGTGAACACAGTCAAAGACAGACATAATATTATGATCTGTAAGAGTCATTAGATTAACTCAAGCCTCTTGTGGGCAAGTCTTAGAGAGTCCTTACCTAATGTGTTCATGTTAGGGATTTCACTGACTGAGCGGATTTGAGTGCATTTGAGTGTATAACTAACATTTGCAAAGCTAGAGTGAATTTTCTAACGTCGAAATTTCAAGACTTACTTACGTATTATGGAACTTAAATGAAGTTGGGCAGAACACCTGGCAAGGAACAGTGATGACAGGTGGAGTAAGGCTGTGACAGAGGCGTCCAAGGACTGGAAGACGGGATGTAGGTCGGCCAGAGGAGAGTTAGGCGCCATCGCGGGTAACCTGGATGAGGCTAGCACAGGAGGGATTGGCAAAAGAAGAGAGAGGCCTATGCTCAGCAGTGGGTGAAGTTGGGCTTTGGATGATAATGATGATGGTGTCGATATCAAGGAGTTCTTCTAGTGCGATATACGTAAAACGTTGGCAAAAACATCCCGGCGCTGATTTGTTGGATACGTTTTCTTCTTTAATGATCGTTATTTCTCCTGAAAAGGTTATTGTTTATATGTATATATGAATATATTAATATCTATGTATATATTCTTGTATTTTATAGTTATCTTCGTGTTATCTATCACTTATGTTGCACCTGCCATGGTTTCTCTCTGCATCACACTAAAATGTCAATGGTTGAGTTATTTGCAGAAATTGCATGGGGATATGAATTGTTAGAATTCAAAGAAATATCAAGTTCATAAATTAAAGATTCACTAATAAGGGCATCTTTAATTCATGAACTTAATATTTCTTTTGGCGAACATACAACCTCCCCCTTTTTGAAGTCGGTTAAAAATAATGGCGATTCTCCATAATCTAGCTCACAAAATACGCGTCCATGTTCAACGCACATAAATAAACGCTAAGTCAGTAAGTACCCTTACTGTTCTCTCATGTGGTAAATACTTTGCAATGAAATTGCTTTACTTACTGTTTTTAGTGCTGTTAAAAGATGGGCGCAGAATACTAATGGCCGTGTGGGAGTTAAGCGTTGAGGTATTAGAGTTAAGTTTGGGCTTTGAGCGATGCGCGTATGTGGGATTTGTTAAAAGACTTACACACATCAAAAGAAGTTTGTGATCACTAGCAAAAGCTGATATATTTTTATTTAAAACTTAACTTTATCAAGAAAAGGTGTTTACGTTTCTATTTTTTGTTTTATTTTGTTTTGTATTTTTAAGTAAATAATCAAAAAATAAGAAGGAATTATAATACAGGATGAAATTGAAAACATGCACCAAATCGAAATGGGAGATTGTACTCATCATAATGAACAACTTGAAATCGTGAAAAAAAAAAAACAGCTGCTCCCTACATTTTGACGAGTTTGATGTAGTTTTTTTCGCGATTTCAGGTTTAATCCCATAGTTAAAGTTGTTCATAATGATGAGTACAATCTCCCATTTTGATTTGGTGCATGATTTATATTTCATCCTATAATATATCTAATCTACCGTAACAAAAAAGATTTTGATTTTTCAAACTGATCGCAAACTTTTTTTGATGGGTGTATGTAGTTACCGTGTTGAAATTTTAAAGGATTTCTAGGTTATGTAATTTGTGGTAACTGATGTTTGACAAAAGATGAATGTAGAACTGGTAGAGTTTACTGTGAAAGTCGATTCCTAATTAAAACCAAGCAGCGTTGCTGTACTAAGCCATTTGTTATGTAATTTGTGGTAACTGATGTTTGACCAAAGATGAATGTAGAACTGATAGAGTTTACTGTGAAAGTCGATTCCTAATTAAAACCAAGCAGCGTTGCTGTACTAAGCCATTTGTTATGTAATTTGTGGTAACTGATGTTTGACAAAAGATGAATGTAGAACTGGTAGAATTTACTGTGAAAGTCGTAACCTAATTCAAAGCAAGCAACGTTGCTGTACTAAGCCATTGTACTGTACATACCATACAATGGGCTGGTTTCCGCAACTCCAAGCCTAAGCGCGTATTTTGCATATGGTATAAAGACACGTTTTCAACTCTGTTAGATATGGCTGATGACCATCTATCAATAGTGCCAGCATGCCAACACAGTATAAACGAAAACGTCCGGTGAGCATTTGAGCAGGTGCATCAATGACTTACGAAAAAAACCAGCCAAGTGCGTGTCGGGCCACGCACAATGAAGGGTTCCGTATTTGAAAAGATTTTATCCCATAAACAAACTTAATATTGTAGTTAAAAAACATGTTCTCCTATACATTGATATACGTCCCGGTTAATTCTCAAACTGCATATTTATGATAACTATTAATTAAAATATTAATTTAACTGCATGTGATAAAATAACAAATTAACAATTTTCGAACTTTTTCCTTTACTTACGCTAGGAGACCTTGCTTCTTGCCAAATTTCATTATTCTAGGTCAACGGGAAGTATCCTACAGGTTTTGATTTACTTGCGAATATCAAAATATGTCGCCTAAATAGCTGTATTTTTTTTATTGCATTGACTTAGAAGATTTAATTTTTTAAAGATTCAAGAAACTATACAGAGTGGATACGACAATACAACAATTAATTAAACTTCGTATACCTAATCACGTACACAATCTGCGTACAAAAATTCAGTTCATTTTAACTAATAGTTTAGTCACAGGACAATATTTTTAATTTCCAAGATTTTCAACATGTCTGATAATACAGATATTAGACCAGCCTCGCCTAGAAAAATAAAGGTTAAAGACATTGCAATATTCTTCACACACATGTTGCCAGCTACTTCATTAAGGGAATTAATGCATGTTGTACGTTATACCAGAGGCATAAGAGCCATAAAGCGTGTCATCAGAATTAGACAAGAAAATAATGCATACGGAAGTTACATCTACTCACTCTTGTCAATCGAAATTTTGAATGTGCGAAAGAGATAGGTACGTATGTAGACGATAGTTCCTTTATTTCTACGTCGCTTTCTCGCCGACACAATAACAACCCAAACTTGCAAAAAATCGTCACAAACAATGGTGTGTTGGGTCGGTCAGTGCCCCAGTCGCCAGCTGTGTTAAAATATTTAAAAATGGTGTTCTATTTTGTTTACATTTTTAAGCTATTTAGTTTGTTAGAAAAAGTCACTTTTTAATTTCAATATTAGGATTTATTTGATAATTCCTATAAACTGCTATAGGTACATTAGTTCTGCTCGTATTTTCATTTATTGTCGTATTGTCGTATCCACTCTGTATACTTACGTGTTTGATATTAATTTCAACTTGATACCTCCACGCGTTCCTGGTGTCCTGACAGACAGACAGACGAACGGAAAACGAAGTGATAGTATAAGGGTTCCTTTTTTCCTTTTTAGGTACGGAACCCTAAAAATTACGTAACAATGGTGGAAGCGCCAAGAGAAAAGCAATATACATTTGTACACAAGAAATGAGTACTCCAAACTTAAATTATAGGAGAAATTAATTTTAACTCCAACACCAAAGCTCGTGACTCGACCAAAAACACAGTAGGTACATAAAAATATACACCACCCCATACTTCTTTAAAACGCCATTCTAAATCGACTTTCTACCCAAATTAAATTTACATTAGCACGAACACCCAAAAACTCGTGGCCACAAAAGACAAGAGTCAACCCTCTCCTCAGCGTATAATGGAACATCTGTGTCGTATGTACCCTCCACCACTTTTTACAGAAGTGACCCCCGTCAACTCTGTCAACCGCAATGTTTTAGAAAAACAGTGCGAAAGTGTAAGTCATAGGTGCCTACATAAGTACAGGGAGTCGGTAAGGCAAGCATCAGAGAGAAAGCGGTATTTTTAGAAGGGTTACATATTGTATTTTTAGGAGGTAAACAAGCAAGTGGTTACTGAATATTTTGGGTTCACCTAAAATGGGACTTTTTAGATGATTGCACTTATTTTCGTTTCGCGATCTTTTTACGAGTATGTACCTACATACAAAATATAATCAGGAATTCAAAAATTTTCTTTATTAAGTTTTTTTCTTTGTTTATACTGTGTCATTGTGTGTACTTATTTATGACTTGTGCCAAATAAACATGTTGTCATTCTTTTTGTCTTACGTTATAATAATAACAAAACTCAACATTGTAAATATCGTTTTTGATTTAATACAACCATTCATTTGTTCAAAGCAAACATTTTTTTTACTGTTTTCAAAAAAATTGGTTTGCAGTAAAGTGAACAAAATGTTACAGCAGGTTCGTCGTTAGCAATTTTGCTGCCAAACACGACCTGAGGTAATCGTTGATAGAGTGATGAATTAAGAAATCCTTTTGATAACATGTGGTAGCTAGGGGTGGAATGAAAGTGGAATGTATTTTAGGGGCAATGATTTAATGCCGTTCTTACTCTCAGATATAAAACCTTTCCGGACAAACAATTAATAAATTGAGTTTAAGAGAGGAATATCGTCTGTCACGGTGCCATCGGTGGAAGCGAGTGGTCATCGTGCCGAGCCGTGTCGCCGGCGCGCCGCGCCTCAGCGTGCAGATAACGCGTTGATCACCAAGTTTTACCAGTTAGGCCAGCAAGTTGGTCCTGGCTGATGGTACAACCAGCAGTGGCGGGAGCCGTCGCCTCCACACAACGGTCCGGTACATACCAGTGCTCTATGCCTCGGAGCAGTTTCACTATATACGACACCAGAGCAAATATAATTTTGCTTATAGCTCCGCTTGCTGTATAACCCGTCTCATGTAGGGGTTTGGTCAAAGTTTTTGTAGTTAAAGTTACACTTAGCGAAATTTCATTGTGACTGCTATAGCATAGGTTTCTGAATGTGGCTATTATAGTATGTAAATGTCACTTTTATAAGGTCAAAGTAGTCTTGAACTTATGTAAAAAACACTTTAAGGTACAAATGTACCTTAAAGTGGTTTTTAACATTTTTAGAGGTTGCTTAGCTTAGTGGCGACGTGAAATTGCGTGCTGAACTGGAATGTTTCTTTGCGTTTAAATCTTAATTGTTGATATTAACAATACCCGGGGTAAGAATGTATCAAAGGGAAAATTTCACCAATTAAACTGAATGCGATCAGCCCCTCTCACCGTGTTCAAGAGCTGTCAGAACCATCATTGTTATGGAATATTGTCACTGACAGATCTTAAGCGCGGTTTGGCTAATGTGCTGCTCACGTTCACAGTTTCGGTTGTGAAATTCGCCCTGAATAAGCTAGCTACGTGTAAGTGTTTTGTAAGGTACGATAGTAAAATATTTCCCTATTTACTTACTAGAAGAACTCGTGGCTAAGTAATAACAGTTGCACGGGTTGATCCATCAGGTAAAGCTACGCTTGCCAGGGTCGGTCAGTGGATGGGTAACCATCTATACATACCGAGACTCCACCGTGCCTCGGAAAGCACGTTAAGCCGTTGGCCCCGGCTGTTATTCGTGGGTCTTTGAAAGTCTTTACGGGTCGTCAGAAGCCCGAAAGTCTGACAACCAGTCTTACCAAGGGTCGTTGCCCAGTTAATAGGTTGTGGAGGTCAGATAGGCAGTCGCTCCATGTAAAATACTGGTATTCAGCTGCATGCGGTTAGACTGGAAGCCGACCCCAACATAGTTGGGAAAAGGCTAGGCAGATTGATTGAGTAAAATGTTTCCCGTGTGTCAAATTCGGTAAGTCAATAACTCAAGCATAATCCTTTAGTAATCGAATTTAACAAGTTTCTGTACGAATCTTGAACAAAACGAAATTCAAACATAAATTCTTGTTGCTACTTATCTTTCAGACAAAATCCTTAATAAGCTTACGACACCAACGAAAACAGATGGGGTAGCCTTTGAAGCCCACAAGGCAACTCTTCAAAAACAAACGACGGTAATTAAATAAGTTAGAACATTAATTAACATTGGGTTTTAATTGAAACGTCCGTAATAGGTACCTACCTACATGAGCCATGACGTAACGTTTTCATATTTAACACTTTGTTTTGAATTTGTGCACTGATATTCATAATTTATTTTGCTGTATATAAGGTGCTATAAAAATATCTGCCACGGCTGCAATGGGAGACAGTATTGTGTATATAGATTACAATAGTGAAAATAAATTATTGATTGATGTCATAAATTTTTTCACAAAAAAAAAGTGTGTATAAATTGATTTGTTTGTATGAAATCGTCCCGTAGTAATAAGTGTTCATTCACAGAACAGTTAGAAAGAGGTAGCAATCGTTTTCATTGAGGAAGCGACACGTCGCGCTTAGTTTGTGAACTACGTTATGCAGAATAAAGTAAATGTTTATTTAATTACTTATTTTTATTTAATTTTTTTTTTCACATATTAAGTTATTTAATCCTATCTAAATCCTTATCTTTTTAATTATCTTAGTTTATTCTTTTGTAAAAATTTCGTTTTTGGTTGCAATTACGTAATTATCTGAAAAATGGTTGATCTATTTTATCTTTATTTCTAGTATTAAAAATATGTCTATCACTTATTTATTGAAAAAATGTAGATTTTTCTTACATACATAATATTATATTTTTAATTACTTTATTTTCTCAAATTGGTTTAACTATTCTGGGGTACGAAATTTCTTCACTATTGTAATTTATATACACAATACCATCTTCCATTGAAGCCGTGGCAGATATTTTTATAGTACCTTATATATCTTGCGTTTTATAATAATCAGCAAATAATTATGAATTCCTAAGTATTATACCTACGGATGACAAAATTAGGAAATGACGGAAAAAATGTGATGGAATTTGTAGGAAAAACCGTTTCAATTTATGTAAATAAAATAAGTAAGTAAAGGATAATGGTGCACACACTTTAATAACTAGACGGCTAGGAGTATGTGTTTATGTTGTGTGTAGACAACAATCCCATGACAATAAATAAACATGGCGAATACCGCACCTTGCTAGAATTTCTTCCTGAATGCTGGCTCTTTACAAACGCTTGAGACCCTCTGCCATTGTAAGTTTTGTCAGTTCTATAAATAACCCGAGGAACTTCACAATATTGCATACGTACGAATTGTAAACAATGTTTATGATAGATTCTCTTTGTAATTTTGGTGCTACGACAAAATTTACCAATTTTTCTTTCAAAACGTACCTATAATTTGTATTCGGTTGGTGTAAATATTTATCAAGCGGATTTAGAATTTCACGAAGTGACTTTAATTTATCATTTAGGTATGTACAGATCTCACCACTTTAGATCTCAGACATATACTTATATTTAAAAAAAACTTTTTTACAAAAAAATACAACCGACTTCCAAAAACAACACTACAAAGTGAAAAATAACTTTTATTTCGGAAGTCGGTGTCTAGTTAAATGTATTTTCGTTTTTTGCCACCGACTTCCGAAATTAAAGTTATTTTTCACTTTGTAGCGTTGTTTTTGGAAGTCGGTTGTATTTTTTTGTAAAAAAGTTTTTATTTTTCACTTTTTAGTTGTGTACCTACCCCAAACAAATTCAAATACCACTACCTGCAAAACAAAGTAGAACATAATCCATATAAAAGTGGGGAAAAAATACGTATTATTGAAGCTAACTCAAAAACTACCAAAGCAAAGTTAATCAATTTTATATGGGACCAACTATAATGTATATACACTCTCGAACAAAACAAAAAAAAAAACCAAATCGGTCAAGCCATCTTCGAGTAATCGGGGAACATACATAAAAAAATAAAAAAAGTTCCGACGAATTGAGAACCTCCTCCTTTTTGAAGTCGGTTAATTAAAGTCGCTTTTCGTGTCTGTCCGTGTGACCGCGTTGTTCTTCTAAGCTCCACAACAGATTTTGATGCGATGTTCACCGTCATTTGGAAAACCTATTCCAGAAGGTATATGTGAATAAATACATTAATATTCAATATAGATAATAATAAAGAAATCTTGGTTTTTCAAGTCGTAATAAACCATGCGAAGCAGTGACGGGTCGTTATAGTCTTTATAAAATAAACACTTTTAACAATTCTCTCTTGTATTGTTGTGTTAAACTATATACTCGTATTTTTCTATAAAACAAATGAATTGTCAAATAATATTTCCACAGAATTGAATTTTTAAATTGAAGTCTCCAAACGATTTGTCTTGACTATATCTGCAGTTTTCCCAGAGCGAGTTAAAGCGCACAGACACAGACACCACACAGAGCTCCGGCGGGATCTCATGGCGACATGGAGAGTGCGATTGTCGCAACCCAGAGCTGGGCACGCCACAATTGCGGCGATAAGTCCCCTCTTTGAGGAGTGGTTGGAGAGGCGCCACGGCGTCCTCACCTTCCGCCTGACGCAGGTCCTCACCGGACACGGTTGTTTCGGGAGGTTCCTGTTTCGGATAAGGCGGGAGGAAACGCCCGGGTGTCACCATTGTGTAGATCGCCCGGAGGACACGGTGGAGCATACAGTGGAGGTCTGCCCGGCTTGGGCGGAGCACCGCCGTGTTCTCATGGAGGCGATCGGCGGCGGCGATCTCTCGCGTCCAAACTTGGTCCAGGCCATGGTGCGGAGCGAGAGTGCATGGGAGGCCGTCACCTCCTTCTGTGAAGCAGTAATGCTCGCAAAGGAGGAGGCGGGACGCGAGAGGGAGAGGCAACAGCCGCGCCCTCGCGCCCCTAGCCGCCGCAGGAGACGCCCTGGGCGGCGGGAATCTATCGCCGATTCCCGGCCACCGTAGGCGCGGGCTTGCGGACGACGAGTAATGGGCAGCTCGCCGTCCGGTAAGGACCAGGCCCGGGTCGACGGCGCGTTGTGTTCCACGCGCGCCTCAAAGAGATGTCAGCAGTGACGGGGTCCAATAGGGCCGAAGCCGCCGGGGTCGCGGGTAGTTCGAAAGAGATACCGTGGCCCTGGCACGGGCAACTGAAGGAACACGGGTGGGTTTTAGTCAGTAAAAGTCTGACACACCCTCCCGCTCTGCCCGGAGCGGGAGAAGTCATTTGATGATTTCCCATCCACAAAAAAAAAAAAAAAAAAAGCGACGGAGCAAAATATGTAAATCTAGATAAAAATACAAAAATACAAATGCACAGAGGAGCACAACATTGCAAATTATATATACAAAAGCAGAAGTGATTTCTTTAGACAGACGACAATTTTGAAAATGAAAAAACATTATGTGGTCTGGGGCGAACACTACTTGGGGATATTATTCTATGCAGGCTCTAACACGTTCGAAGCTAGGTAAGTAGCAACAATTTCGAGCTGCTGAATTTCTCGCATACAAATTCCGAATTGCTGTATTAGCTTAGCTTGGTAAATTCAGACATTCCTTCGAGTGTGCAAATATTGTTTAATCAAACGTTAGTCAAGATGTCTCTAATAAAATTGTTTCTATTTTACTGTAGGTATTAGATGGATATTATGTAAAATAAATAACGATTATACCATTCCCCCTCTAAAAAGCTTATTTTAGTCACTGAAAACAGTCAATGAAAAGCACTTTTAATCACTGTTATGGTGTTTAAATTTAGAACACACCAATATATTCGACCTATATTGGTGTGTTCTAAATTCAATTTGATTGGTCGACGATTTTTAGAATAAAAACTGTTTTGTGCTCCTTACTGTCATTAGTAAATTGGCGCTATTTAGAATACAAACACAAAGTTTAGTGTTACCTACATAATAATTAATCGATTAAAATGCATTCAAGTGATGAAGAAGATAAGTTTGTGAAAGAAACCTGAGTTTCTGAAAGAGAGGGCGGCCGATATAGTATTTACTCTTAATTTTAGTAATTGTTCTAATTTTAATGTGCATATGTTTTAATTAATTTAACCTTTTTCTTCATTAAATGTATATTTTCGCTTAAATCTATATTTTTCTCGTAGTCATGGTATAAAGTATAGTATGCAACTCATGAATAAAACTGATTTATATCGAGGGCCATGAATCACTCGCGTCCCTTAGGATTCTAACACTTGTTAAACAATCATCATGAATCACTCCCTACGGTGGTCGTGATACAGTCGCGACTTAGAATTCTTCACTAGCTCGTGATTCATCTATGGCCCTTGCTTTAAATCCGTCCTTTATTGACTAATTGCATAATATACTATATTACCAAAAAGTTGAAAACAAAAACACATCTTTAATACAGTCACCATCATAATAATGTGAAGCTGTAAAATTAGCTGTTCAATTTAGTCCATTGTTCCAACTCAACCAAAGTATTTCCGAAAGGACTGGCCCGCACTAGCAAAAAATAGAATTGTATGGAAAAGGGAGTGGGAGGCCTTTGCCCTGCTGTAGGACAATACAGGCTGATTAGATTAGAATCAAGAAATATTGCATTCAATCAGCCTAGCCTTTTTCCAACTATGTTGGGGTCGGCTTCTAGTCTAGTCACCCATCCACGGACAACCCCAGCAAGCGTAGCTTAACCTGATGGATCGACCCGTGCGACTGATAATACTTAGCCACAAGCTCCTCCTTCAATCAATCCAATAAAGAAATATTGCATTATCTAATAATAAAAAAAAAACCTATGATTTTGTTTAGAGATGCCTCTTTAAACAAAATCATTCTTACGTTTATTTCTTATGCCGAGCAACAACCCAAAGACAGCTCAGCTCAAAGCTCAGATTAAATAAAAAACCCAGACAAAGCGCTGCGAACAATAATATGAAGCATGCGTGAAACTACACCTCACTCTGTGCATACATTGTCACACGCACACAGCTACACCAAACCACAATTAAACTATACCTCGTTACGTCGCACACATGGTTACGTAACCCAAACCGTGCGGCTTTTTATTTAGTCTCAGAGGTAATAAAGTAACAAGCATTCACAAATACGAGTATACCCAAAGCCGAGCGCAGCAGAAGTGAAGGTTTAGCATTTTCTTGCGTCTGGACCATCGACTGCAGCCTCTGAGGGGCCCTGTCTGCTACCAATGCATTATCCAGATAGGTAATTTTAAATTTTATCGGATTTTGTATGGAGTTTCGAAAAAGTTTCATTTTTTAAAGGTTTGTAAAGGTGTGTAAGGAGCTCGTGGCTAAATAATAACAGCCGCACGGGTCGATCCATCAGGTTAAGCTACACTTGCCGGGGTTGGTCCGTGGATGGGTGACCATCTTTACATATACCGGCCGGCAAATAACTTGGCAAGAATCGTTAGATAAGAATTTGGATTCTTTAACTTTCTTCTTAACAGACATGTTTAAAAATAAATTATATCAATAACCATAGAATAAAGGCAAGCAACAAAAGTAAAAAAAAACTTGTAGCACTAAGTGTACATCCGCAAACTTACTCCCACTACGCCAAAACCTTGCCAAGTTACGTGCCGGCGACTATACCGAGACTCCACCGTGCCTCGGAAAGCAAGTTAAGCCGTTGGTCCCGGCTGTCATTCGTGGATCTTTGACAGTCGTTACGGGTCGTAAGAAGCCCGAAAGTCTGACAACCAGTCTTACCAAGGGGTATCGTATTACCCAGTTACTGGGTTGTGGAGGTCAGATAGGCAGTAGCTCCATGTAAAATACTGGTATTCAACTGCATCCGGTTAGACTAGAAACCGACCCCAACATAGTTGGGAAAATGCTAGGCAGATTGTTGTAAAGGTGAGTATTAATTAATTTAACCTAAAATTTTAGGTTAAATTAATTTAAAAGATTATTTATTAAGGCAAATGTGGCATCGTGTGTTTTTTAAAGCATACTGCACATCCCTGTACCCGAGCACTCTATGGATCAGCTGTACTAAGCGTGTTGCCAATACGTTGCGTATTCAATACAACTACGCTTTTAGGGCGCTGTTGCGACTGCCACGCTATTGGAGTGCATCTGCAAAGTTTGCCCGAGCCAGGGTAGATAGCTTCTCAGTCGTAGTGCGGAAAAAGAATGCATTGCGGGACTGTAGCAACAGCCTCCTAAAAGCTATTGCTGATGTGCCTGACTAAATCCCCATAATGAGATATTACAAAAACCACCCTGTCGGTAATAATAATAGTAGTAAAAGCAAATAATTGTTTACTAACTTCTAAAATTGTAAGTATTTATGTGATTGGATCCAGTTGTCTGTTTAATAAATAAATAATTATTTTTAAAAGAAAAGAATATAAAATTATAATAGGTCTTTACCTATGAAATTGCCGTTTTGTACGAAAAAATTTAAACGAATTTTTTTCATGTATTTTTTATTTGTATTAATCGAAGTAATCACCCATGCAATCAATGCATCTTTGCCAACGCAGTGGCAGTTTATTGATGCCCTTCTTAAAGAAATCAGCTGGACGGGAGGCAACAAATTCTTCAAAGGCATTTTGTACTGCCTCTCGGGTATTGATTTTTTTTCCCGCCAAGAAGTTATCCAAATTCTGGAAAAAGTAGTCTGTAGGCGCAAGGTCTGGTGAGTAGGGCGGATGACGGAGAGCTTCCAACCCCAGTTCTTGCAACTTGGAGACCGTCTGCTGTGCAGTATGAGGTCGCGCGTTGTCGTGCAGGAGCAGCGGAGACGAGCGATTGACCAATGCTGGTTGGAGATGTGCCAGCTTCTCCATCATTGTGTTCAGTTCTTCACAGTACACATCTGAAGTAATGCTCACCCCGTTTGGTAAGAAGTTGTGATGAATCACACCGGCGCTAGACCACCAAACAGTGACCATCACTTTTCTAGGGGTAAGTTTTCGTTTAGGGCATTGTTTAGGTGCTGAACCAGGATCCAACTAACTTGCTGAGCGCTTGTGGTTATCAAACAGAAACCATTTTTCATCGCAGGTAACAATGCGGTTCAAAATTCCTTCATTTGTGTATCTGTTGAGCAGTGCAAGGCACGTCTCGACGCGTACTTCGCGCTGGCGATCATTGAGTTCGTGGGGCACCCATTTGTCAAGCTTTTTTACCTTGCCAATTTGACGCAAATGGACCAATATTGTTTTGACGCTAACGTCGAAAGCTGCTGCTAATTCAGCCGTAGATTGTGTATCAGCAGCTTCCACAATCGCCTTTAATTCGTCATTGTCGACCAAAGTCTTCGGACGACCGCGAGGTTCATTTTTCAGGTCGAAATTTCCAGAACGGAAGCGAGCAAACCAATAACAAGTGGTGCGTTGGTTTGTAGTGTTAGCTCCGTAAACGTCGTTGATGTTGCGTGCCGCTTGTGCCGCGTTGCTGCCACGACGGTACTCATATTCCATAATTACTCGAATTTTTAACGTATCCATCATGACGAAAAAGATTGAAATGCGATGAAAATGTAACACTAGTCAATAAACAAATGACTACTTTTGGAAAAAAAATCCATGTTTTTAAAATAAAATTAATTTGAAATTAGAATTCTTAGCCAAACAAAAATTATTTTGATTTGAAATGGCCAGTACTGCAGAACGGCAATTTCATAGGTAAAGACCTAATATTAATTATCTAAAGGACAATGGAGATGATGACAGATAAAAATATTCAGCGACGTACCCAACTTATTGGGATGAGAGGAGGATGATTGTATTTTGAAACTACTAATTAATAATACCAATTTATCTTAATTATTACCTATTACCTATTTACCTATTATTATTTTATCCTATTTATTTATTTTATTATTATTTCCTTTATTCCATTTATGTACATATATTTCACATTTTTAAATATTTTTTTATAAAAACATGAAATAAAAAAAAAACATTTAAAAATAATAATAATAATAATAAAGTTTATTTAACCAAAAATAGTTACAGAAATGTACACAAGTAGATATAACTAGTGGGTAGACTTATGCTAGGCATTACAGTGTGTTGCAAAAATTTCTGAACATAATTATAGTAACCCTGCCTCTTAAACTAGGCTAACCTGTATTTTAAGAGACAGTGACTGGCTTATAAATTCACCATTTTTAAACAACAGTGGACGGTGTCGATCTACCACTTAAACTTGACAGCAGTAATAGTTGTGCGTGTACGAGTAAAATGTGGAGGGGATGTGTAGTGGTGTGATGTGGTATGTGCTTGTTGTGGGTATGTGTGTGTGTGAATATAGGGCTGAGTGTGTGTGGATGAATGTGTGAGTATGTTTGTAAGTGTGCGTCATTTTAGTGTTTAGGAGATGTAAGTAAGTAAAGACTCCGTGTATGTGTAGTCTTTCTGTAGTAGCCACTCTGTTACTGTTTGTTTTAATGTGTGTGAATTTAAATCTATAATTTTTAGATGTTTGTGAACTTTTTTGTAAATGTGCCCACTTAGGGTATAAAACTGGCGTTTAGCGAAAGATGTTCTGTGCTGAGTACCCGGGATAACACATGTTCGCTTGTTTGGGTCGGACTTAGGAAGGCTGGTGTGTTTTCTAAGAATCGATTTAAGCACAAAGAGTTGACGAACCGAAAGGACTTTGCAATCAGAGTAGAGTTTAGTAGTTGGGTATCTATAGGGCTTTTTCGTCATGACTTTTAGAATCGCTCTCTGTGCTCTCTCAACTCTCAGAAGGATAGTCTTTGCTGCACCGCCCCAGACAGCGATACAATAGCCAATGACCGATTGACACAGAGCGTAGTACACGATTTACAGGGTGTCAGCATTAGCCGACTGTCTGAGAGCCTTGAAAATGTGTATCAGGCGCATCGTTCTGGTAGTGAGGGCATCAATTTGTTTGTCCCATCGCAAACCGTCATCTATCTGCACTCCCAAATACTTTACACTGTCAGTTCTAGTGAGTGTTGGGCATGTACAGGGTCCTAAGGTGCTAGAGCATGTGTGAGCAGTTAAATTAAAGGTATCTGTCGGTGCGGTGTTACGACGTATTGCAAAAGGAATGTAGGTGGTTTTTTGTAGGTTAAGTGTAAGTAGATTTGAGTTGAGCCATTCCATTACTACAGCCAGAACCATTTCTGCTTTTGTTTTGACTATATCCCACGTAAGTCCCTGCACGAGAATAGCAGTATCATCTGCATACGCATATATATTACAGTCTGGGAGACTCATTCTGCACAGATCATTAGCGTAAATAAGGAATAATGTTGGACCCAGGATACTGCCTTGGGGTACGCCATATGACACCGATTCCTCGTCGCTAAGGTACGCTTCAATTTTGACACATTGAGTACGATTCCTGAGGTAATCTTTAAAAATATCTAGTAACATGCCACGTACACCGAGAAGCTCCAACTTAGAGGTAAGTAGGGGAATAGAAACTGTGTCAAATGCCTTGGAAAGGTCTAGGAAAATACCTAGGCATTTTATCTTTTGATCCAAACATTTCGCAACCGTTTGCGTGAAATCCAGTACAGCATCTTCCGTTGACAGCCCAGGTCGGAATCCATACTGATTGTCAGCAATGATCTGGTTTTTGTTAAGGAAGCTGCGTAAACACTTATTGAGAATCTTCTCAAGAATTTTCGATAGTGCTGGCAGAACAGATATTGGCCTGTAATTATTGACACAATTTCTACTCCCCCCCTTGTAAATAGGGTGAACAATTGCCTTTTTCAGGGCATCGGGAAAAACTCCAGTCTGTAGGCAACGGTTGCAGAGGTAGGTTAGTGGTTGAAGCAATACATGTCGGCAGCTTTTTAGGATAGAAGAAGGTATTCCATCCCAGCCCACTGCACAGTCATTCCGTAATTGGAGGATAATTGATTCCACCTCAGCTTCATCGACGTCCAGAATGGCAGGAGAATTTAATGTGGAGTTTTGAGGGGTTTTCCCGATAAAGAGGGCCTTATTACTAGCTGGGGATGACGGACCTAGGTTCTGTGTTATAATGTCTGCTGCCAGGTTTCTCCCCATTGTACTAAAAAAGTGACATACTTCGTTAACGGAGGATTTCGGATTATCTCGTATTTTCAACAGCTCTGAAGGACTGACATGCGTTTTACATGTGTTGGTTATTTGTTTTATTGTTTTCCACAATTTTTTCGGGTTCTTACTAGCTTTTTCTAGTTCGCTCTGCTCATACGAAATTTTTAGTTTTTTAAGTAAATCATTGCAAAAATTTCGGTACCGAGCGTAGGTAGTTTTAAGAATCAGGTTGTCTGGTGACTTTTTTGAATTCATGTGCATTTTGTCTCGATTTTGTATGCATTTTAGCAAACCAGGTGTTATCCATGGTTTAATAATCCTTTTTTTCCTTGGAATTTTTATTATCTGCGAATGTTTTGATATGGCTGATTTTATTATATTTATGAATTCATTCATGCATGCATTAACATCAACTATTTGGTATATACTTGCAAAATCGACCTCTTCTAGCTCCAACATAACAGCTTCGTGATTTATGCGAGTGTTGTAGTAACAGGTTTTCCGTTGTGGGTTGGCTTTTGCAATATTAAGCAGGACGGCTTTATGATCTGTTATAAACGAATCTAAAACAATTGTAGTTGATGAAAGGTTTGACTTTAGCAGTATGTGGTCTAAACAATGTTCTAACCTAGTTGGAAAAAGATGGGTTGGCATGAGCCCGTGAGAAGCGTTTAGAGTTAAGTAGTCAAAACTACGGACATCCCTGTTTCCTGGTCTAATATCAATATTTAAATCACCTACAATGGCGATATTAGGGCATGAAGATAGGCCGTCATAGACATTATTCAGGCTAGTTATGAAATTGTCGAAATTGTCCTTTGAATTGAATGATGGAGAACGATACACAGCAACCACGGCAAGGTTTTTGTCTATTTGACATACGAGACAATTTCCACCCTGGAATTCCGGTTCCCATACGTGACTATGTAGACTCACTTTCGTGTAGATCATGACGCCATCGTTTTGATTTGCATTGATACCTGTTGAGTGCGACACAAAACCATCCAATGCTGGTAGATAAGTAGCTTTACTAAGCCAACATTCGGTTAAAACGACAATGTCAAAGTCAATTTTAGTTGAACTTAGTAGTACTTGGAGCTGGCTAAAGTTTTTGTTCACACTACGTATATTTATATGTAACAGGGAAATATTGCCATTAGAAATATTGAAATATTTCAAACATTCCTCTGGACTACAGACAAAAGAATTAAAATTTATTTGATCAAGCTCGTCATTTATATTATTAATGATAGCCATTTGGACTTAGCAGCACAACCAAAAAGTGGAATAAATATATGTATGTAAATAGTTGGGATATGTTTGGAGCCTAAGTGAATGGTGCATCGCTTTATGGAGATTAGATATGTTGTTGTGAGTGTGTCATAGTGAAGAGGTTTATTGTGTTTTGGGTTTCGTGTATTTTTGTGGAGTATATCTGAAGGAATGTGAGGTGAAAATTGGTGATATCTTATATGCTTAGAGTAAAGAAAGATAAACATTTTAAATCTATACATTAATGAAAAATACAATAAAAATAGTCAAATGTTTATGCTTCCAAGATCTTGAAGACATTTGTCCGAATGGATTATAATTTGTTTGTCTCCTTCTTGTTTGCGCAGGAAGATTACCAGGAGATTGCGTTGATTGCAGGGAGATTGCGTTGGATATCCAGCAGTATTTGTAGGCTTTACTTTTAGCAAACTCTCGAGCTTGATAAAACAGCTTTTTAGTAGTAGCAGGGAGTTGTTCGGCGATGTAAAACGGCTGGGGCTTACCTGGTATACCGACGAGTGCGGTGTTTAATTTTTCTTCCTTCCCCTTAACTTTATTAAACGATCGAGTAGCAGATATAATTGCCTGTTTTGTTTGCACCTTTGTGAACTCCGCAATAATCGGGCGCGGAACGGTAGGACTGGTAGATTTACCAGGAAGCCGATAAATATCACGAATATCTGATTCCGGGATAGACAGCCCAACCACGTTTCCAATCTTGCCCACCGTTTTTATCAGGCTGGTAAAGGTTTCGGAATTGTCCTGCGGGATATTTCGGATTTCAATCGCAGACGAGCGTGACTTATGTTGAAGGTCAAGTATCTTCTTTTCCAGATTCTCAATGTAATTTTGTTGTATCCGGCGATCTTTCCTTAATTCCTCGATCTCTTTTTTCATATCTTCGAATTGTGAATTCATAAAGGACATTGATTTCATGATCTCATCATTAGTCACTTGAATTTGAGCATTGGACGCCTTAATTTGATTATTTTGGCTCTTAATTTCTGCGATATCTTTCGATAATGTAGCCATAAGGGTAGTCTGTTGAGCCAAGGTGCACGATATATCTTGATTATTATTGTCTGCATCTAGCAAGCTAAACTCAATCCCACCTTGTGGGGAATTCCTTTGGCGTGGCCGCTTGTTTCTGTTAACATTTACATAATCGCTAATCTTGACGGCTGAGTTAATGTCAGGTACGGATTGGGTCTGAGTCAGGCCCAGAGTATTGACTTGTGATTTAGGCGTATTAGGAGGTGAACGCTGTACTGTGGCCATAATAGGTGGTTCCAAATAAAATTTATGAAACTTCAATCACTCGGCCCACAAGCGCAACCGGTAAACAATCCGTCCCACAATCCACTTCAATCTTGTAGCACGCACAGGTCAAGTGTCGTAGAATTCGTAGCCGATGCAGTATTCGTAGGCAATCTCGTAGGCTCGTAGCACCAGTAACCGTCGTAGGCGAGCGTGACGTCAGTAGCGCGTAGCGCACCGGTATTTGGGAGCCGGTCTCAACTTGCTCGGTGGCGCGTTGGTTACGCGCTAGTCTTGGTCGTCACTGCGCTGGGGCGTCGCCGGTTCAAATCCAGCCAATTCACAATCACTTTTGGGATTCTATTTCGAGCAGCAATTACAAAAAATAGTTGCGTCCCCTTCTAGGACCGCCCAGTGGGAGTAGCCGTCAGGTAAAAACATGCAAAGAGTGACAAGGAATTGGATTTAACCAACTTCAACCAATCACAGAATTTAGACGGTAAATTTCTTAAGATGATCGACACACGTCCACTCCGTACAAGGTTCACCGGACGAAATCATAAAACATAGTAGCCCACCGGTATCGGGAACAGGGTCCAAGCTACCGGCGGTCAGGGCTCCAGAGAGAGGAACCTCCTAACAATGCGCGCCGTGTCCAGAAGTACCGCTCTCTGAATCAGGCCCTTAATCCAGCTGCCCAACGAGAGCCTCCTTAGATGTTGGTCGAGGCTCTTGGCGATTAAGCCATTGGCTGATACGACTATCGGCACAATGATCGCTGAGTCCACATCCCACATGTCGACAACCTCGCGAGCCAAGTCAAGATACTTGATTTGTTTATCTTTCTCGGCTTTCACGAGGTTCCCGTCATGCGGGACTGTTATGTCAATAATCATTGTGCGCCGCTCTGTTCGATCCACCACCACTATATCAGGCTTATTGGCAACAATAGTCCTGTCAGTGATGATGGATCGATCCCAGTACAATGTGATATTTCCATTTTCGAGAACTGGGTCGGGCACATACCTATAGTACGGCACTTCCGATTCCGCAAGGTTGTATTTCAGTGCAAGTTGCTGATGGATAATCCTGGCTACAAGGTTGTGTCTATGCAAGTACTCTTCGTTAGCAAGACGAGAACACCCGGAGATAATGTGTCGGATTGATTCTCCCGGACGGTGGCATGCCCGACAGATGTCAACCGTGCCGTCTTTCACAATATATTTCCGGTAGTTGTTCGTCATCATAACTTCGTCCATAATTGTACAGACAAAACCTTAGGTTTCCCCAAAGAGGTCACCGGAACGCAGCCAGGCTACGGACGCTAACAAATCTACGTCGGGTCCATGCAGGGCCCGGAAAAAGCGTCCGTGAAGCTCCTTACTCTGCCACACCTCCCTGAGATCGTTAGTGTCAAGCACTACAGGTTTGCGCCAGTTCTCTTTAGCCAAGGAGAGCGGAGTGAGGCCCTTGTCCACCGCGACCACATCTCGATGCATCCCCACATCGGCTTCTAGGAAATATTCCCTGAGACTGCATATCTCGCGGTTGTGCAGAGTCTTAGCGTTTAAAAAGCCTCGGCCTCCACACTTTCGCGGGATATACAGTCTCATTACCGATGACCGTGGGTGATGCATTCGATATGCAGTCAACAGCGTACGGACCCTCCGATCCAGGGCGTCGAGTTCGGTCTGAGTCCATTTGAGTACGCCGAAAGAGTACATCAAAACCGGCATGACCCAACCGTTGAAGGCACGCACCTTGTTTCCGCCTGATAGAAGACTATTAAATACTTTCTTCAGGCGGCCAAAGAAGCGCTCCTTCAACGATTGCTTCATGTCAGTAACATTGATGCCCAACGCTTCCGACATACCCAAATACTTATAGGTTTCGGGTGCGGAGAGGGCTCTAAGGTTTATGGAATCCGAGAGTTGGGTTCCCACGGATTCCACAATCTCTCCTCGCTTTACATGCATGACCGCACATTTGTCCACACCAAATTCCATCCTGATGGCGCTACTGAATGTTTCAGTTACTTTCAGTAGCTCCATCAGTTGCAAATTGTTGGGGGCAAAGAGTTTTAGGTCATCCATGTAGAGGAGGTGGGATATAACCTGACCACCTCTCCGCAGCCGATATCCTAGACCTGAATCCTCCAGCAGTGTGCTTAGAGGATTCAAGGCTAAGCAAAACCAAAGCGGACTCAAACTATCGCCCTGAAATATGCCTCGCTCGATCCTTATCGGCTCGCTGTTCCTCTGGATATTTCGACATCCTGGATAGCGAAGGACCGTCCTCCATTGCCCCATACACGACATCAGGAAGGTGCGCAGAGTTGCATCTACTTTATACAACTCCAGCACCCTCATGAGCCATGTATGTGGCACCGAGTCATAGGCCTTCTTATAGTCAATCCAACATGTCGACAGATCCTTTCGGGAACGCCGAACCTGTTGGCTAATGGCCATATCAATGAGGAGTAGCTCCTTAGTACCACGGGACCCATTCCTACATCCATTTTGAGAGGCAGACATGATGGAGTTGGTGTCTATATGTTCGTTAATTTTAGCTCTCAAAATGGATGTAAGAACTTTATAGACCGTCGGTAAACACGTGATCGGTCCATAATTTTTAGGTTCCGCGGTGCTACCGGATTTATGGAGCAGGTGGGTAACTCCTGTCGTTAGGAACTGGGGTAGCGAACCAGACTCTAAAGCAGACTGGTACTGAGCCGCCAAGCGAGCGTGCGATCCAAGAAACCATTTGATCCAGAAGTTGTGCAGTCCGTCCGGCCCTGGAGACTTCCAGTTAGGCAACGGACGGACTGCACGAGCTACATCTTGGGGACAGATGGTAATAGCCTCCATTTCTCGTATTGGATCACAGGCTCGCTCGACTTCCCGAGCCCAATCACCTTCGGTGTGACTGACAGGCACCGCCCAGATACTGCGCCAGAAAGAACACATGGCATCATCATCCGGCAGGTGCGTGTCAGTCACACCTTGGTCCGGTCGCTCCCAACTCCTATAAACCCACCTTTCATCTCTCTGGAAGGTGCGATTCTGAGTGTATCGGTCCACTCGCCGCTTAATTAATTATTATTATTATTATTACCTAATTTTCAATGCGTGCCACGAAAGATGAGATTAGACGAGCGCAGTATCACGTCTGCCGCGCTCTTTCCGCCACCCCGATGACGCCCGGTCCCTTCTCGGCTCACACCTCATACCGCTAAAGAGACCTATAAATCAGAATAACCAGAATCAGAGAATTATAATCTACTGCGCAAGTCAAACCACATGGTGTGTCAAGTCACATACTTCGACTATTATCATTATAAAAGAAAATACCAAATTATTTGCTTGATATGAACGTTATCATACCTACTAGCAATAGAAGCGTGTTTGTAACGTAGTCTGAACTTACCCAGCGAACGTCCGGTCTTTTCACTGCTTATTTTTTGTTTGCCAATATTTTGAGCTGCTTTCAAGCTAGAACTATTGAGAATGGGAAGAAGATAAAATAATCGGATAAACTAGATTTATTAAAAATCAGTTTGATGTAAACTGCGCAGCGATAATTTAAATAAATAAAAAAGAAAAATAAAGTTTTGAGAAAACAAAAAGTTTTAGAACATCGTTTCAACTTAACGAAAATCGTCCGAACTTAGCCGAACGCACCTTAACGAACTTATATCATCGTATTTGAACAATACAGTGATGAAACAGATAAACATTACAGATTTTTAGTACTTCCCCAGTTTGAGAAACAGGTGTTTTATGTGTAAGCAACAGTGTATCTTGTTTTACTACTTCCATTCTGTTACCACATCTGTAGTTTGGATTTTACTGTTGAAATACTCACAACATGTTTATATAAAATGTAAAGTTATATATACCTAGATTTTGATTTTCCATTGTGGGTACTAAATATTTAAAACTCGTATCATTTGATTGTCAGTACAAAATTATTATTTTCCGTCAAAGCAAATTTGTGTAAACTTAATTACCAATTTAATCATTTAAATATTTTTTTTTTATATTTCAGTTAAAATATAGGTAAAAATAATGGGATTTCTTTCTAATAAAAATATTAATGTTGTTCTCTTGTGTACCGATTATTTTCTTAAATATGTAATACGAAATCACTTAGGCAAGTTATTCAAAATAATATCCATGGCTAGAGTACTCTAAACCACGCTTCTTGGAGTTTAGCACTCGTGGTATTTCTCATAGATGCTCCAGCGACTTTCATTCTTCAAAATGACTTCTCTGCGTGACCGTCGGCGTCGAGTAATAATTTCATTTTTGCACAAAATTAATAAAAAATTGTGGAACGGAAAGATTGATTGTAGTCACCTCCTAGCAGAGGTTCCCATCACAGTCAAAGTCAAAGTCAAATCGTTTATGGCGAACTACGTGTTTAATATTGGTGTTATTTATGTTAGTAGGTACTTATGACTTAGTAGCCTTTACAAGCATTGCAATTATCATTCACCTGCCCTTTGCAGTGCCGCGTAAGAGACTCCGCGCTGACCTAACTAACACATTTTGTCCTCCATTCTGTCGTACTAATACCGGTGTCCATGGTCCGCTAATAAAAACTACGAGTATTAACCATTACAATATGCTCTACAAATACTTAAATTCAAACCTGGACATATTTCATGACTCCTTGAAATATTTGACAAAACAATCGGTCTAGCCTTTTGCCAACTATGTTGGGGTCGACTTCCAGTCTAACCGGATGCAGCTGAATACCAGTATTTTATATGGAGCGACTGCCTATCTGAGCTCCACAACCCAGTAACTAGGTAATACGATATCTCTTGGTAAGACTGGTTGTCAGACTTTCGGACTTCTGTCTACCCGTCACGACTGTCAAAGATCCACGAATGACAGCCGGGACCAACGGCTTAAAGTGTTTTCCGAGGCACGGAAGAGTCTCGGTATGTAATAATGGTCACCCATCCACGGACCAACCCCGGCAAGCGTAGCTTAACCTGATGGATCGACCCGTGTGACTGTTCTTACTTAGCCACGAGCTCCTTGAAATATTTGACAATAATTGTTAAATATTTTTTTCGAATACCACCCAAGGAGTCATGAAATGATAATTACTATCTTTAGTTAGTCACATAACTTCTGTTATAGTACTCGTAGACTTATGTTGAACAATTATAATGTGTTACGTTCATGCCCTTCATTAATTAATTGTATTTTATTTTATTGAACTTATACAACTTTGTTTAAATTTTACTTTTAGTTTAAAAGCAGCTTCTGTCCAATGTCTTTTTTTTACTTTAAATGTTATGTACACCTATAATTTATGTATGCATAAGCAGTAATACCTTTCCTTAATACTCTTATGATATATGCTGTTGGTGTTCTTTATTAAATAAAATTTAATTAAACTGACTTGTTTTCCAATATTATTAACGAGCGTTATTCAACTTAAATCAAAGAGCCCGCTCCGCCCTTCACCATGGATGTTACTTCATAATGTGCTTGTTACCGATTTAATTAAGGCCCTTTTAATGGTGACATCGTTTGCTTTGATTGAGGACTTCACAATATTTTGGTTGATGAAGCACCAAAGGACGAGGGCTGAGCTAATTGTATTGGCAGCTGGAAAATACGTTTTTGTTATTAACGTTGCGTTTTGTTCAACTTTCTCAATTTAACTTACTCGTAGACATTATGTTTATAGGTATTCTAGACTATATTATTATGAGTCGTTGTATTTTTTTTTCTCATTTATTTTTAGGGTTCCGTACCCAAAGGGTGCAAATGGACATCTGTTACTAAGGCTCCGCAGTCCGTCCGTCAGTCCATCTGTCACAGGGCTGTATCTTTTGGACCGTGATAGGTAGACACTTGAAATTTTCACAGAGTGTGCTATGGCAGCTATACTGACAAACAATAAGAATACATTAAAATCAAAAATTAAAAGGGCCGGCAGTATTAATAACTTTTTGTCTGCACTGTTTTCGACTTTTGGTTTTCGTGTATTCACGTGAAAACACATAAGTACTAGTTTATATTAACGTTTAAGAAAACAAACCTTAAATGGTTCTGCTATACAGCCGAAACTTACCACTCCAGCAGACTTCAAGCAAACATACAGTATTTGTGCTTCGCCACAATGCACAATGCACATACGCATGCGCATGTGTGCTCGCAATGTTACAAGATTATAATTCTACAAATACAAATACAAATATGGATATTCTTTATTGTGGTACATAGGTAAGCAATAAGTTGTTACATGTTTCCGAAATTGTAGAATAGAATAGAATAGAATACTCTTTATTATGCAGACCATTTAAATTACAGGTTACAATGTTGAAATTTTACATAGAGTGACACAATGGGCGGTCTACACAGCTACACAGCTATGACCCGCCATAATGGCATACAATAATTTTAAAGTAGGTAACATTTTAACAGCACAATCAAATAGAAAATTAAAATAATAACAATTTAAATATGCAGCATTTTAGAAGTAACGAATATTTTTTACATATCAAGGCAACAATTAAAATAACGAGACATAAATTCTAAATTCAGTTAGAATTAAATAATACAAATTAAGAAATATACACATTTTAATACATAAGACTTATACTTATATTCAGTATGGCTAACCAATTAACCTAACAGGGTAAGCCAACCAGCAAACTGCATGTACTTACGTATGTATCTGCAATATATAGATCCAGAATAGGAATAGATTAAATATTGTACGTTGATACGAGACTCGCCGTGTGCGAGTCCGACTCGCACTTTGCCGCTTTGCAATTGCGCATTGCGTTAATTTAGAGAAATATGTATAGATGTCGTGTGTGTTAAGCATTATTAAATTAAAATAATTTACATTCTCGTTCAACTTTTTAATATGATTGATTTGTGTTTATCACATATTTTAAAGGCGAAAGTTTGTGATTGTGTGTGTGTGTTTGTATGTTCGTTATTTATTCACGCTCAAACGGCTGAACCGATTTGGATAGAATTTGGGATGTAGATAGCTTATACCCTGGATTAACACATAGGTTAGTTATTAACCCGGTCTACGCGGGTGAAACAGCGGGACGTAGCTAGTTCATTTATAAAGGATTATACTATTCACACAATGACATCTTTCTTATTTTCATGATAAATTAACCATTGCTCTTACAAATTATTTAACCAACTTTTATTTCCAAGTCCAGATGGAATTAATTTTCTTTTAACTGATATAATTGACTCATTTTAAAGACATCATCATGGACCTCAAAGTAATTGGAGTGATTTAATTTAATAACCGACTTCAAACAAAAAATGGCTAACATTATATTCATTTGTTTTGGACAGTTCCTGGGTGAAAGGTTAATTTCCATAATGAGTTTATTTTCGCTGTTGTCGATTACTTGGAGAGAGAATTTTAAGACAGATAGTTAATTAGGACTGTTTTAAGAAAATTAAGTAGATAGGTTAAAATTCAAAATTGCTTTTATTTTTTTTGGTGCTAATGATGATTTTTTTTTCGTAAATCTATCTATATAAATAAAAAGAGAAGTCCTGACAGACTGACTCATCATCAACGCCCAGCTCAAATCCTTGAACCTAGAAAGCTAAAATTTTGCACAGAGGTTCTCTTTATAATGTAGACAAAGAAAAAAGAAGGAATTCCCGGTAGTACGTTCCCGCGGGATATTTCCCGACATCCACGTGGGCGAAGCCGCGCGGGAAGTGCTAGTGTTACATAATATCACAAATAATGACCAATCCAAATGGAATGTAATCTGTGCAAGCATCGCCATCATTTAAAATTCCAAAATACTTACAATATTTCTTGAATATTTGGTAAATAATTTCACCAATTCTTCGCTCCACTCACCATAAATAATTGCCATTGCGATATACCTTCATCTCTTAAAAATCCTCCCAATGGATATGGGTAAAATATTCCAAATCTATAACACAGTATGCGAAAGGTTTCGGTGGGTATAAAAACATTATCTTTTTGAACAAACCTTTCTTTATCTTTGACGGGCGAGGCATAACTTTTCGACTCTATTTCGTTTACATTTTTCTCTATTGAATTGGTAACGTCTTTTGAAGAAAAAATTGAAAGAATAGGTAGCTGTTTTGGGAGTTCCGTAATATTTTTGTGTGATCTTCTTTATTTTACTGTGTGACATATTTGAAAGCAATTTTTACTGTGGTCTGTGGAGTGTGTTTGATGTCGGTGTGTGTGTGTGGATAAAATTATACTTTAAATTATAGGGTCCATTCCATGGATAAAAATCAACTATAAGCGTTAAAAGCATAATATGTAATATGTAAGCTATCGTATTATTGTACAGTCATGATTTCCAAAAAATATAATAAGTTTAGTTGAAAGTATGTGATTTATCTCATTTGACAGTTACCGCAAAAAGTACTGGTTTTGTTTTTTTTTTTTTAGGGCAAGGGAATAAAAATATGATGTTTGGAGCATCAGCTAGTTTTTTTTCTAAATCAGTTATCTTCGAGTCTCGGAACCTAAAGATTATTTTTAGAAATCTAAAGTCTATACTGATAGTTCAATAGTGTTAAATATTGCTATCCTACACCAAGTTTGTATGTGTATATGAATATAATGAATGATGAATGAATGAATTGCACCGATCCCAGCGTGGTTTAACCAGACTCGATCACTCGAATGAACCCAAAGATTCACACTAGCCCCTGTTGCTTCATGTTACATGGTGCAACAGAGACCATTGCATATCAAGGAGTAGACCGGGGGGCGCGGTAATGGTAGGGAAGACATGCCCTTAGGATATGGAGGGGATAAAGAGCCTATCCAGTATGCACCGTAAAATAAGCATTGGAACAGTGGAGAGACGGGTGATATAATATGGATGGGCTTTTTTACGATGTTGTTGCCATGTTGCTTCTAGTCCAGCTTCCCCGGTGAATCTTTTGGCGGTTAAACTGCATTTTCGACTCTTTTCATGTCGCTGCTATGCTGTATTACAGGTAATATAGAATTATTCGTACTGAAAACGTTTTTTTTTTTTTTTTTTTTTTTTTTTTTTTTTTTTTTTAAATAAAATAAATAAATAAATATGTTTGGACATATCACACAACGCCATCTAGCCCCAAGCTAAGCAACCTAATGCTTGTGTTATGGTAACGAGATGGCTGATAAACTACTTATATACATTTTTTTTTTTTTTGTAAATACATACATATTATAGATAGAAAAACACCCAGACTCGGAACAAATACTTGTAGGTCGTACAAATATTTGTTCCGTGCGGGAATCGAACCCGCGACATGCTGCGCAGCAGTCAATCGCTCAACCACTGCGCCAACCGTGTCGTCAATTGTCATTTGTCGTTTATCATTACAGTACTAGATTGTTAAATGATAATGCTGTCTATAATTAGTGCACCTTTATCTCTTGTCTTGCCTTGTTGAGAAGTAGCCTACCAAATAAACATGACAGAATTTTGACCACAAAAATCGACATAATATCTACGAGTAAATCCCAAACAAAAAACGAACAATCAGAATACCAAACTTGCACTTTACAAAGAACACTTTAAAAAACAGAATGCAAAAGCAAAATGTCACTTTATTTTCTCTGCGAACTACAATTTTAAAGGGATCCTTATATTTTGCATACGGCTCCCCTTGCCCGGTCTTTGGGATTATGCAAAATTGTTTCGCTTCCATCTGGTACCAGAGAGGACCTCTTTTCCGGCCACGGATGTTGTTGCAGGTGACTGAGGGATTAAACCGGGTTTAGAGCACATCTTTGGTATGGGTGATATTGAATCCTTATCGATATTGAAATTGGTTTCTAATTATCTGTCTATTATAATTTACTAGCTTTTGCCAGCGGCTGCGCCCGCGTGGATGTCGGAAAATATTCCACAGGAACATACTACCGGGAATTCCTTCTTTATTCCTTGAAGCTCTGTGCAAAATTTCAACTGTTTAGGTCCAAGGGTTTGGACTGAGCGTTGATGAGTCAGTCAATCAGTCAGTCTGTCAGGACTTCTCTTTTTATTTATATGGATAGATAGATGGTGGAGGTAAGAAGGAGCTCGTGGCTAAGTAATAACAGCCACTCGGATCAATCCATCAGACTAAGCTACGTTTGCCGGGGATGGTCCGTGGATGAGTGACCATCTTTACATACCGAGACTCCTCCGTGCCTCGGAAAGCACGGTAAGCCGTTGGTCCCGCCAGTCATTCGTGGATTCTTGACAGTCGTAACGGGTCGTCATAAGCCCGAAAGTGTGACAACCAGTCTTACCAAGGGGTATCGTATTACCGTTACTGGCTTGTGGAGGTCAGATAGGCAGTAGCTCCAGACTCCAACATAGTTGGGAAAAGGCTAGGCAGATTGAGATTGGTGGAGGTAAGAAGGAAGTATGCAAGGAAGTATAAGTTATTTTAAAACATATTTTGTAGCTTTGGGTACTTTTTACTCACAGACTGCTTTTAAAATTAAACAGATAGAAAATATCATGTCACTGTTCAAGTAAATATCCATACTCAAAACATTAGTTGTGTAAGACGTTTAACAATAACTCCTAGTTATAATTATTTTCATAGCATTTCGTTGAGAACCCTTCAGTAGATATTTTGCATTTCACTTTAAACTCAAGGACCCCAAAAGCCGACATTCAGTTAGAATAAAATTCTATGAGAACTGTCGTAAGCCGTTTTTTGTTTGCTTGATAAAGTGCTCTAGTTCGATTACGTATCGTCGGCGACGGCATAGACTAATAAAACCATGTAAAAGCGACACTTTAGCACATGGAATAGTAACCTTGTTGTTCTTACCCATATTTATATCACGATCAATTGTTGCATCATGCTGAGATTATGAGCCTTTTAGCCTCGTAAAGGACTTTATGTTTTTTTTTACTATTGTTTTTATTTATTTTTATTTTTATCGTACTAAGGCGAAGCAAAAAGGAGGGTTAAGATTTTGACCGGTGTATGTGTATGTATGTATGTTCATCTGTTCCCTTATTACTTCATAACTAGTGCATGCTTCATACTAGTGCAGGAGTCAGAGAATTCCATATCCGATGTAACATCTGTTTTATGACAATAAATATTTTTTTATTTTTATTACTTCATAACTAAAAAAAAAATTATGATGCCGTGTTGGGTATCAAACGAAATGACTTAATTAGCAAATTTCAAAAATATACATATTGTTAACTATTTCTCGCGGCTTTTCTTGACGATAATTGGAATAATTTCTAAAGTCACGCCTCAGATGTGAGCCAATCATATTTTCCCTTCAAACCTACCCAAAATACATATATTATAATAATTATTTCTCTTTATAAACGTAAATCGGCTCTAACATAAACGAAATTATAAACCCAAAATAATATAAATAAAATGTAAGTTTAAAAACTAAAACCCGACTACTGAAAAATCACGCTCTAAAAAGTATGAAACAAGAAAATATTCTCATCTAAAATTAGAAAAAGACAGACAAATTAAAAATCCGGAGTCATCGAACAGATTACGTGTGTCTCCGGATTTTTAATTTTTGTGTCTTTTTCTAATTTCAGATGAGAATATTTTCTTGTTTCATTCTTTTTAGAGCGTGATTTTTCAGTAGTCGGGTTTTAGTTTTTGAACTTACTTATTATTCCATTAGCAACCCGCCCTGGCTTCGTACGGGTAGCAGAGCATTATGCCAACATTTTTTTTTCTGTAATAGTGTCGTATCAGCCTGTTGCGTCAAGCATGTGAGTTAGATTAAAATTTAACTGATGTTCCTCCTACTTGGGGGTATTTTGTACCGTCATAATTATTTCAGCTAATTTACACAAAACTTTAATGAATTGTCGAAGGACCGATGGCCGGTGGAGCAGACGAGTTCTGGAGTGGAGACCGCCAATCGGTAAGCGTAGTATGGGACGCTCCCCTGCTAGATGGACCGACGACCTGAAGAAAGTGGCTGGGACAGACTGGATGCGGAAGGCGGAGGACAGGGTGTTGTGGCGCAGTTTGGGAGATACCTATGTCTAGCAGTGGACTGCGATAGACTGAGTTGATTTATAGTATGAAAATCGGTAGTTTTTTTGAGTTTATCACGGTGAGACAGACGCGGCGGGGGGCCTGTCTATAATACTTTTCCTTGTTTCTTTCTAATTGTAATATTTAACTAGTCCTATGATACATTATAAGTGACATGGCTAATTTACGTAGGGTGTCAATCTACTAAATAATATATTTCCGTGCTTGTACGTTCCTTTAAACGTCACCTGCCATCACATAATGCGCCCTACCACCTACTGTTACATTAACGTCCTTGTCTAGTTCTATACTGACTGCGTTGGCCGGTCCTGGTATTGGCACGAAAATGTAAGCATAAAATTTAGCATACGTTTGGTTCGATAGTTTTGCTTCTATAAATTTTATGTTCTTTGCGACGACGGCGACGGCTTCACTTTTACGTGTGAATTTTATCAAAGTGCTTTTACATTATTTCTTTGGTGATTGTCGTTTATTTTTATTGGTAGATGCTAGCGTGCTGCGTAGTTTTCCGAAGGTGTAGGGAGGTTAATGTAAGCACGTATGGAAAGTGATTCAAAGAAACCCATTTGTATGGTTTTCTTTTAGATTTTGTTTATGTTTTACGTCAAATCGTTTCTTGTTATCTGCTAACTAGACCTGAGCCAGTGTGAAAGTATAGTTTACGTATTATGAGACAATTTTTTTTTGCTAATATTCTCAGCTATGAATAACATTATTATTGTTTTTCGTTTTATAAGGTGCGATAATCTGCTAGCCTGTCCCTTTCTACTGCTTGACAAGCATTTTTTGTTTTGAATCAATCAACTTCAACTAAGGATTATTAGTGATGTTCTTAAGAAAGGCCAGGTGCGTAGTAATTGCAACCGGCTTGCGTATATGACCAAAAAAGCGAAAAAGAAGGAGTATGTCCTTAAATATTCCTTCTGCTTCAGTACGCCACCTGCTATGATCCTTATCGTAAGCAAGTGGCGTTCTGTAGTTATAGAATAGAAAAGAATAGAATGCATTTATTTGTCAGAATATTGTACAAAGCTGTTAAATGGAGTATTATGATCATAAATATTCTGCCGTTTCCAGCGTACAAATATATTTATAAAATTATGGGTCATCATTACATTAAAATAAAATTAGTAATCATTACAATTATAATTACAAATAATTTAAATAAATTGGAAAATTAAAGTAAAGTAAAACAGATTAATTATATAAGTCAAAATTCAATGAAGTCAAGTAGACAAAATATGATTTGTAGGCAATAAATAATGTTCCAATTTTAGTTAAATTTTTCAGTCATAAAATCTTCAGTCGAATAAGTAAGAAAGTTAAATAATTTGCATTTAAATGTTTTGAGACTGAGTGTTTTGAATCCATCAGGTAATTTGTTATAAATAGTAATGGACATGCAGTATACTTTATTAGAAAACAATTTAATTCTACGCCTAGGAACATTAACCATATGCACTTTGCGGCTGGGTCTGGACCCAACATCATAGTTTCTGCTTAACTCCGTAGGAAAAAGGCGTGAGTTTATATACCTATAGTCTCTCGGGGACTACGACAAAATAATCTTCATTTTTAACATTATACAAATATCATCAAAATTCGCTGAAGATGAAACCTTCCAAAATCACGGGGGAATATAATATTGTCTCAACATTACAATATCATAAATTTTACAGGCGTCCGCGGTTTCTTGTAATTGATCATGAATAATGTATACACCCTCATTCATTCTCCTGTGCAAGATAAATTGATTCTGATTGTATTAATATTCCTTTGGAATTCAGGTAAGTGGGAATGCCTGTGGCTGTTTTTGAGAATTACTGGTCTTAATGTGGGCTTTTTGCAAAACGATGATTTGGTATGAAGCTCTTTATGTGGGGTGTAGAAAGGCGGAGGCTGACTTGTAACTTTTGTGTGTAATGTATTGAGTTATTGTTTTGTAAGTTTTTATTATTCACTTTTTAGTTGTGGTACCTATATTTTTTTTTTTGTGGATGGGATATCATCAAATGACTTCTCCCGCTCTGGGCGGAGCGGGAGGGCGTGTCAGACTTTTACTGACTAAACCTACCCGTATTCCTTCAGTTGCCCCTGCTAGGGCCACGCTATCTCTTTCGAACAACCCGCGACCCCGGCGGCCCTATCTCACACAAATTCGAATACCACTACTTGTAAATTAAATTAGAACATCATCCACATAGACTAAGTGGAAAAAACCGGCCAAATGCGTGTTGGACCACGCACAATGAAGGGTTCCGTAGTTGGGATGAATTTATCCCAAGAACAAACTTAACATTATAGTTGAAAAACATGTTCTCCCATACATTCCAACTGTAAATGTAAGATTGTACTCACAATATTGAGAGATTTACCATGTTATTTTGGAACCACAGCCTTCTTATAGGTTTTGCTGTAATCTACAGGTGAAGAACTATTTTCTTTATTTTTTTCAAAATTTTAGGCTCAGTAGTTTCGGAGATAAGGGGGGAATGGTAAATGTTCGTCTATTTTCTTAAATAACTTTAAAACAATTTATTTTAAAACTATAAAAAAAATATTTAAGACCCTCATAGTAAGTTCTTTCATTTAATATGTCACACGGTACAGTTTGCAAAACTTTTTTTTTATTTTCTTATTTGTCCCCTAAAAGTGACCCCCATATTCAAAATTCATTTATTTAATTTACCCATCCATATTTGGGTCACAAAAGTTCATAAATATTTGTACCAAATTTCAACTTAATCGGTCTATTAGATTCGGAGGAAATTGGCTGTGACAGACGGACAAACAGACAGTCACACTAGTGATCCTATAAGGGTTCCGTTTTTTTCCTTTTGAGGTACGGAACCCTAAAAATACGTTTTATTGAAGCTAACTCAAAAACTACCCAAGCAAAGTTAATTTTAACATGGAGCTAACTTCGAGGTATACCCTCCTGAATAAAATAAGAATTCTTCAAATCGGACTACACCGTCAAAAGTTATGCGTGGTCATACATAAAAAAAAATGTACGCGTCGATTTGAGAACCACATCCTTTTTTCCTTCGGTTAAAAAATACTCGAATGGTCAATATTTTGGTATCTATATTTTTATTCCGATGCTATAACATTGTCAATCCTACCCTTCCTGACCCTCGATCACTCAAATCATTCATACAATGGAGGTCGCTAGCACTCCACAAAATTGTCACCATTCGCGCCATTATTTAGCGTGGACAGTGCTATCCCGTCAGTCTGCTCTCAAATTAGCGGACATTACCATTATTTGGCTAACAGCTAATGCTGCAAATGTCACGGATATAGCTTGCAGTTAGCTGTTGTTATTTACCCAACACATAGTAAGATGTATTTTATAAGGCTGGGATAGTGGACAATGAACCATTTGCGAATACTATGCTTCAAAAATGTCGAAGTCATTATCCTTAACACCACGCCTTTTGGGGCTAATCACCACTTCGGGGACGCATAAAGGACATAGAGGTAAACAAGGATATACTTGCATTTGTCGACCTGTGTTTGAAACAGTTCTAACAGAAGGCGAGCCTATAGCTCATAAATCCAGAGTCCGTGCTACGAGTGAGACATGTCTAATATATTATCATACTCAATACTTTTATTGCATTTCACATTCTTAGGTGGTAATGTTATAATTAGATCATGTGGATTGTCGGGCACAGCAAAATAAGTTAGGAGAAAAGAAGCATTTGTTAATTATCCAACACTACTTAGCAAACTATTAAATTATAATAATGATGTGGGTGTGTACTCGTACTGAGATAAAGTAATGGCTTTAATATAAAATATAAACAGGTATCTTTTGAGAGATATAATAATAATTAAAAAATTGTCAATTATATCACATAAAATTAAAAGTGTTATTTCTAGAGTGCTTAAGTTATTAGATATTCGTTTACCTAGTAGTAGCTCTTATTTAGCAAAAATTGAATAAGTTTTTAAAAATGTTAATTTTCTCTTCTTTTTATTGATGCGGGTCAGTTTATTATATAATTTAATGGCCATTACATAGGAAGTCTGAGAGTGCATTTTTAATCGAGAAATCATCTGCCTAGCCTTTTCCCAACTATGTTGGGGTCGGCTTCCAGTCTAACCAGATGTAGCTGAATACCAGTATTTTTGTTACTGGGTAACATGTTACCCCACAACACACAACTACACAACCCAACACTATCTGACAACTAGTCTTACCAAGGTATATCATGATATACCTTAGTAAGACTAGTTGTCAGACGTTCGGGCTTCTGACGACCCGTAATGAGTGTCACAAATGACAGCCGGGATCAACGTTCCGAGGCACGGAGGCATCTCGGTATGTAAAAACTTTTTTACAATAAAATACAACCGACTTCCAAAAACAACACTACAAAGTGAAAAATAACTTTAATTTCGGAAGTCGGTGTCTAGTTAAATGTAGGTATTTTCGTTTTTTGCCACCGACTTCCGAAATTAAAGTTATTTTTCACTTTGTAGTGTTGTTTTTGAAAGTCGGTTGTATTTTTTTGTAAAAAAGTTTTTATATTTCACTTTTTAGTTTTGTAACTACCCCACACAAATTCAAATACCACTACCTGCAAAATAAACTAGAACATCATCCATATGTATGGAAAAAATACGTATTATTGAAGCTAACTCAAAAACTACCCAAGCAAAGTTAATCAATTTTATATGGGACCAACTGTGATGTATATACTCTCGAACAAAACAAAAAAAAATCCAAATCGGTCCAGCCATCTTCGAGTAATCGGGGAACATACATAAAAAAAAAATTAAAAGGTTCCGACAAATTGAGAACCTCCTCCTTTTTGAAGTCGGTTAAAGATGGTTACTTATCCACGGAACAATCGCGGAAAGAGTGGCTTAACCTGATCGATCGACCCGTGCATCTGTTATTACTTAGCCACGAGCCCCTCTGTTAATCTAAATAACACTTTGGTGATAAAGCTCCAAAGGACACGCTCAGCTTTCACTCTAGCTACTATTAGGCCAGGCTCTCAAAACGGTGAAGAAAAACATCGTGAGAAAACCGGTATGTCCTAGAACCAAAAACTCGAAGACATGTGATTACGGCCTACTCCCTCTTGAAGAGTGAAGGCCTGTGTCCCAGCAGTGGGAACATTATAGACTGATTATAACTACGATTGGGCCGACGGGGCAGTGATTTAAACATTGTTTATAACTATTTTGTCTATACTTTACGAAGTCACCACTTAATTATTTTCCTACGGCATCTCCAGTAGTCAGAACTCCGTAATTTATTTTGACGCAAAAAGGATCTCTATTCCGTCATCCGTTACCCCAGCTTTTTTCTGAAAAATAGTTTTCACGTTACCGAAGTAGGTACTAA
Organism: Cosmia pyralina; assembly: GCA_946251885.1. NCBI lineage: Eukaryota > Metazoa > Arthropoda > Insecta > Lepidoptera > Noctuidae > Cosmia > Cosmia pyralina. Next base: position 2,772,089 of record OX276345.1, read on the forward strand.
CTTTTGGCCGCAACTTCGTTCGCGTTAATGATTTTAGTTGACTTATCTCATGTAAGCCCGCTTAGTTAAGTTTAAGCCGGATTTTTACTGACGAGCTTTGAAACATTGGAAATGGTTTGAAATCCCATTTTTAGTTTCTACCTCCGGAAAAGGAGTGATGGAAGGTTTAAATTAATTTAGTTTAGAGTATTGTTAAACATTTTGTTTCTAAAATTATACGGCAGTAAATTGGTATCGTTATTTTATTTTAATTTGACATTTAATTTTTTATTGATTTTTTTTTGACATTTAATTTTGTATTGATTTCTTTATTTAATTTTGATACTTTAATATTACTATAATAATTTCATAACAGTGACTGTCAATTTTTATCCTGTACCTATTTTCATTATTTGCATACCCATGTGATGGTTAAACATGGAGAACTTTATTATTCATTTAAAAACAAAACATCAATGTATATTTTTACCCATGTTTGCAAATTAATAAAATGAAGATTTCATTTGGAAATATTGGCCTATGTTAGAGACCATAGGATCTGGACATAGGTGTCACCTAAATTGTGACAGCTTAGGTCTAAATCCTTCAAACTGAACTGAAACTACTCAAATCAAATCAAATATTTTTGTGGAAAAATATGTTAAAGGTGTTAACTATGTCGATGTTCAGCATGAAATTGAACTCATCCGCATTCTTTTAAGAGGTCATTGTACTCTTCATTACGAACAACTATTACTATGGGACCAAACCTGAAATCACGAAAAAAGATCTGCTGTTCCCTACATTTTGACGGGGTTATGCGAACATAAATGTAGGGAACAGCTGTTTTTTTTCGCGATTTTGGGTTAATCCCATTGTAAAAGTTGTTCTTAATAATGAGTAAAATGATTCCTTAAAAGAATGCCCATTAATTCAATTTCATCCTGTAGAAACGTTTTAATATTTTGTGATGTAGCAATATTAAATACCTCTTAAGTTTGGAGATGCAGGCAGCCTGACCTTTTATTGATACATTAAACCCTATATTAAAAATATCCATTCAACCCTTTTCTATCAAACGTACGAGCATCTCGTGACATAAAAAAATTGTAAAGTTCAACGGCCTCTAAATAAATTTCATACCATTTCAGCGTCTTAAGAAAAAACCGGCCAAGTGCGTGTCGGACCACGCACAATGAAGGGTTCCGTAGATTATAGTTGAAAAAACATGTTCTCCCATACATTCCAACTGTAAATGTAAGTTTGTACTCACAATATTGAGAGATTTACCGCATGGTAAATCTCTAAGACTACAAACTTCTTATAAGTTTTTCTGTAATCTCTGTAGATTACAGAAAAACTTATAAGATCTATTTTCTGTATTTTTTTCAAAATTTTAGGCTAAGTAGTTTCGGAGCTAAGGGGTGGTAAATTTTAGTCTATTTTTATTATATAACTTTGAAACAATTTATTTTACAATTATAAAAAAAATATATTTGAGACCCTCATTTGATATGACATACGATATAGTATGCAAAACTTTTTTTTTAATTTTCTTATTTGCCCCCAAAAGTGACCCCATATTCAGAATTAATTTATTTACTTTACCCGTCCGTGTTTGGGTCACAGAAATTCATATGTGTACCAAATTTCAAGTTAATCGATTACTTAGATTCGGAGCAAATTGGCTGTGACAGACGGACGGACAGACAGACACACGAGTGATCCTATAAGGGTTCCGTTTTTTCCTTTTGAGGTACGGAACCATTTTTTCTTGAAATATCAATTTATCATATTTCTCCCGTGTTATATACAAATTGGGGTGAATACAGTAAATGTGGCCAGAATCTGAACCTCAACTGTTAAACGATTTCAAAAACCCATTTTTCATCAAATTACTTTTGAACAGCTTCACAAAAATTTTATGTGGGCAACCGCTATTTCCTAAAACCTACGCTACGCAGTCTTAATAAACCCCTTATCCAAACAAACTCAAACATCGAACGACAAAATTAAACTCGCATTGCACACAAATAATAACCTAAAAAGTATGTTGAATTGCAAAACTCATTTTTCATTTCCCGTCTAAAGGCATTGTGTAAGAAACTGAGTAAGTAAATAAGAAGGATTCATAACGAGACACCCACATTGAAAAGTGGCCAAACACCGATATTTCAATTATTCAGTTGACATTACGTTTGAGCAATAAAAATGAGTATTTTTTTTTATTAGCCTACATTGTGTCCCACTGCTGGGCAAAGGCCTCCCGTTTTTCTTCCCAAAACTTCCTGTCTTGTGCGATCTCTGGCCATGTTGGCCCTGCAAACCTTATCAGATCGTCACACCACCTTCACCGTAGCCTGCCTACACAGCGATGTCCTCCCTCAGGCGTGCAGTGAGTGACGATCTTTGCCCATCTCTCCGGGTGTATTCGTGCGACGTGTCCGGCCCACTCCCACTTCAGCCTGGCTTTTTTTCTCTGAGCGTTTTGCCTTATTTTTGGCAGTGAAAAATGAGTATATTGCCTTATTTTTGGAAGCAATGGGAACGACAGCGGCAACGAGTTGTAGGTCGTAGGTCCAAACTAAGGTAAGCACTTTACTTTTAAATTATTTCCTCATCACTGCTCTCAAAACGGTGAAGGAGAACATCGTGAGAAAATATCCTAGAACCAAAAATTCGAACTTATGTGAAGTAAATCAATCCGCACTGGGCCCGCGTGGTGGATTATGGCCCAGTCCCTGTCACAGAGAGGAGGCAGGTGTCCCAGCAGTGGGAACATTATAGGCTGATTATGTTATATAATATTGTGCTATCCTTAAGCAATAAATATGAGTATGTAACTTCTTATGTTCACATGAAAAATATTTATGGTTTCCGTGTCTTGTAATTGGTTTCTGCTGGGGTGAATTTTTAAGATGGTGTAATATCTTTAATGGCTTCCGTTGGTTGGCTTATTCTTTGGCAAAATAATAAGCACTGGTGTTCAACGTAGAGTAACTGGCGATCTTCTGGATGACTTACGCGATGATAGGTATGTGAATTTCTTAGGCTTACGATACTAAGAAAGTGGGTAGACCGATTTTTTGATGCATATTTTTTTATCAGCCACACGCATTTGTAACAGCGTCGAATTGCTAGGACTCATTTCCAAAAACCCACACTGGGCCGACGTGGTGGATTACAGTCTACTCGCTCTCACAGAGAGGAGACCTGTATCCTAGCAGTGGGAAAATTACCTACTTATTATAGGTTGATTTTTAATAAATGTTACTTAATATTATATTACCAATGCTAATGTAAGTACAGTAGGCGCGCGATCTGGGTGCAGTTCTGAGGAATGCGCTAGTGATATGATCTAATCAGCGACAATGAACGGAGTTCGATATTTTTCTTTGACACCTTAAAAGTGGACGTTCAAACTGCTTGTATCTGTTAGTATTTTAACACATTTTATTTATTATATTTGCGCTAGATATTTTTATTACAAGCTATGGTATAAAAAAAAAGAAAATATCATGCATATATTCCCTACTTTAAGAAAACTGTGGGAAAGCCGGAAATCTTAATCAAACAAGTTTATTATTGTAAACTATCATCACTGTCATCGCCGACCTCAATGACAAATCGGTCTACGGTATCTTCCATTAATCCATCCCTTTGAGTAAAACGCTATCGATAAGCGCGCGAGCGAGAGACATCAAGGTCAGCACAGCACTAAACTACAGGCGGCCGCGGCGAGGTGTCGGCGGGCGGGGGCAGTTGCACCCGCCCCGCTCCTCAGACCCCGACTGCACTCAGATCTCGCGCCTACTGCAAGTGTACTAAGTATTTAGTTCTTGTTTGTCATTGATGTATTAGAGGAAGATATGTTACGCGCTAATATTTCAATCATTAAGCCTGGACTCGGTGCACCACTACATGCACCGAAACTCGCACATGTGTGATAACAGTTGCAAACCTACAGTTACCGATAGACAAAGACTAGGAGCCGGCACTGTCGTGCAAGCGAAATTTCGCTAGCGGCCGAATGCTTACGATTATGAATGACATTGCATGTCTATCTCGATCTCACAAACATGGCGAAGCAAACATTAAATATTATTATAACTTTCAACAAATTAACATTTTTTGGTGTACTTACGGGTGAAAAGTAATCCCGTGGAACTTGTTTTTGGTTTGAACTATTTGTGCACATTTTGAAAACATAATGAAGGCATTGTTGCTGCTTATTAAGACGATTACAGTAATTTTACTTAACGTGCTACACAAAAACCTGTTCGATTGTGCCTTAGGTCAATTTTATGGGTTAACACAATTTATGCGGTCCACGTCGAGGAGCGCGAACCTTATCTTCCTAATTATACATCAATGCTGTTAGTCCATTGACCACCATGGTTTTCAAGAGAGAACTAATGGAACTATTATAGAAGTTTTACAGTCAGCCCTTGCTACGTATGGTTTTTATGACTTGACAAAACATGAAAATTTCTTTTTTTAGGGTTCTGGACCTCAAAACTTTTATCTTATAGTACCTATCACTTCGCTGTCCGCCTACCTGTCTATCTGTCTGTCAAGATCTCAGAACGCGTGGAGGTATCAAGTTGAAATTTATATCAAATACGTAGGTCTATAGTTCCTTGGAGTTGTAAAAAAATCTAGCTTCTATTCAACGCAATAACAAAATACGGCCATATGTGAATATTTTGATACTCACAAGTAAATCAAAACCTATAGGATACTTCCCGTTGCTCTAGAATCATGAAATTTCGCAATAGGCAAGGTTCTATAGCACAAGTAAAGTAAAAAGTCCGTAAATTGTTAACTTGTAATTTAAACAAATAAATGTTAGGTTTATTTATGGGATAAATTCTTTTCATCTACAGAACCCTTCAAAGGGCGTGGTGCGACACGCACTTGGCCGGTTTTTTTTCAAAGTTAAATATTAATTTAGAATACACAGAAATCATCCGGAATAAATCCTCTTAATTATGTTGAAAATCGCACTAAAATCCGTTGCGTATTTAAGAAAAAACAACGTTGTGACACAGATAGACACGAATGCGACTTCAATTTGTAATTTGTCAATCAATCTGCCAAGCCTTATCCCAACTATGTTGGGGTCAGCTTCCAGTCTAACTGGATGCAACTGAACACCAGTATTTTATATGGAGTGACTGCTTATCTGACCTCCACAAACCAATTACTGGGTAATACGAAACCCCTTAGTAACACTGGTTGTCAGACTTTCGGGTTTCTGACGACCCGTAACGACTGTCAAAAATCCACGAATGACAGCCGAGACCAAAGGCTTAACGTGCTTTCATCCACGGGCCAACCCCGCACTCCAGTAGCGGAACAACAGCGGCGGAGGTGTGCTGGAAGTGTGCCCTCAATATTTTCTGTTTACGACTTTACGGTTTGTTCTTCAGTGATAAAATTTCAAGTGAGCTAAATCACTCTATAACAAAGTCTTAACGTCGACACCCTCGGTTATTGAAAACATTTTATAGAAAAACCACACTTTATATACCACTTAATTTTCCATTATGCTAGAAATAGGTTACTGATTTAATATCCCACTTTATTTTCCCACTAAGAGACGTTGTAGATAAAGCCAGGTATTCGTACGCACGGCGTCACATCATACTGTACTTTCCAGTATACACAGACCTCTCATTATACGGAGAGTCTAGAGATTACGTAGTCAGCTTATGCTGGAAAGAACAGCTTGATGTCTCGTCGTGTGTAGGTACTACACAATATCTGTGTTCAACTGCACAGTTCGGTTTGTCACGTTCGAAGTAATCTCGATTCGCGTGAACACGCCGCCATTGTGGGCTCTTACGAGTACCTATGTAGCTCGTACCTCGTATCTCTTCTTTTATCTATTTCCTTACAGGTGCAACTCGGGTTTCGTAGTAGCGTTCTTAGTTGCATTTTTGTTAAGGAAGTTTTAAAAATGGACTAGAAATCCTCGTGAAGTGTGTCTAGAGAACTTCTATCATCAATCTATCATCATCATCAGCGTCTAGGGTCTTATACTCAATGGTGGTGGAGGATAACATAAAAATTAAGCAAGCAACCTACACTGCACCATGTGGTGGATTGCGTTCCACTCCTTCTCATCAAGAGAGGTCTCAGTACTCAGCAGTCGGATCTACTCATATATAGGCTGATTATGTAAGGAAAGAACATTTGAACCTAAAAAAAAACCACCCAAGTGCGTGTCGGACCACGCACAATGAAGGGTTCCGTAGTTGAGATAAATTATACCAAGAACAAACTTAACATTGTGGTTGAAAAACATGTTGCATGTTGCAAATGTAAGTTTGTACGCAGAATATTGAGAGGTTTACCATTAGTTTAAGACCACAGACTTCTTATAAATTTTCCTGTAATCTATAAGTATAGAAATATTTTCTTTATTTTTTTCAAAATTTTAGGCTCAGTAGTTTCGGAGATAAGGGGGAACGGTAAATTTGCGTCTATTTTCTTAAATAACTTTAAAACAATTTATTTTAAAATTATAAAAAAAATCTATTGGAGACCCTCACAGCAAGCCTCTTCATTTGATATGTCACACTGTACAGTTTACAAAACATATTTTTTTATTTTCTTTTGTGCTCCCAAAAGTGACCCCCATATTCAAAATTCGTTTATTTACGTTACACGTCCATATTTGGGTCACAGAAATTCATATGTGCACCATATTTCAATTTAGTCGTCCATTAGATTCTGAGCGAAGTGGCTGTGACAGACACACGAGTGATCCTATAAGGGTTTTTTTCTTTTTGAGGTACGGAACCCTAATTATAAGATAATCAGTAGGTACCTAGTCTGTTATTATTGAAAGAATGGGAATCAAACTCCATACTTGGTTACTTTTTTATTCATTCATCATAATTATATTATCTTTTCACCCGAAAGACGTCCATTGTTGGACGTAGGCTGCCCCCAAGCTTCACCATATCGGCCGGTCTTGTGCTTCATTTTCATTCGTTCATTTAAGGGAGCCCGCTAAGGAAGGAGCGCTCAGGAAGCCCGCGAAATTCAAATTTTCTTACGTTTTTTGCAATTTGCAGGCCAGTGTCAGGTTGTATATTGATTAAAATATGAATCGCGGCCGTAACTAATAGGGCTTTACAGAATTATAATCAATGCAACTCCATAAGTTGGAATTGACCTAAAACCTCATGATTTCATGAAATAGTGAATCAATAGAGTAGTATTAACACTTAGAGAGTTGATTTAATGATTTTTTTATTATAATTTTATTAATAAATATTTGATACGGCCGCGAAGCATATTTAGATCAACATACAACCTAATACTGACTTGCAAATTGCAAAAAACATAAGACATTTTCAATATCGCGGGCTACCCTGGTGCTTTCGCCATAAACCCAAATCATCACTGTTCGAAACTACGTTCAATCCTATACGTACAAAGCTGAGTTTCGTTAAAAACGTGAAGACAGGTATAAAATTCCGTATACGATGGCACGGCCCCGGTATGTCACGTGCCTAGTAATCTCGATTCGTGTGAACACGCTGCTTCGTGGCGGGCTATCTGGTATGTACGAGTATGTGTGTAGTGTATGTAGTTCAATCCGCCTAGCCTTTTCCCAACTATGTTGGGGTCGGTTTCCAGTCTAACCGGATGCAGCTGAATACCAGTATATTACATGGAGCGTGTATGTAGTTACTGTTCGAAAAGTATGTGAGTGTGAATTGTTGTAGATGCTTTTTTTGTATGTGCAGAGGTGTGAATGTTTGTTTTTAGTATGTAACGGTTGTAGGCAAAATGGTTCCGCGTGTGAGTGTTGTGAAAGAGCTGTACGTTGATTCTGTAAAATTTAAACAACAACTCACTCTCACTCATAAAATAGATGCTTTTTGTTTAGTCTACGGTTCAGTCCGAATGTCTTATTGTAACTGTAGAAGTCTTTTTTTATAAATAAAATATTATAGGTAAAGAAAAGACTTCTACAGTTATACTGTCATGATAACTTTTCCAATGGGGTCACAGACTTAATGGAGTTGTTTCCCGGAAGCCTTGCCGCAAGTGAGCGCTGTGTGTTTTGTCACTCTTGTCAGTCATCTTGAAGACAAAGCGACCAATCGGCGTCAACAAAAAATACTAAACACTGTCTTGCGGCAAAGTTTTCAGCAAGGAACTCCATTAACCACTGAATGAAAGTAATAAACAAATTCATGACACATTTGACTAAAGGTGACGGAAAACATCGTGATCAAATCTGGACTTAGAAGGCTCAGGAACTAAGTAAAAGTGTTGGGTAAGGCAACGTTGTAGTAATTTTTAAGTTTTTTTGAACCTGTTTATTTCTAACTAAATATAAATATAGCGTAAAATAAAAATCACTTTAACAAAATTTAACATACCGTCAAGCGCTTTGAATCGGGTTTGAGTGCGAAGTGAGCGTCGAAGTGACCTTACTGAATACCACTTCTTACGTCACCTCATACTTTCTCTGTCAAAATCTAACGGTCAATTTAGTTCAACTCGCTAACACGCCCGCAAGGGTAGCGCTAGTGTAAATTCGAATGATCAACCGAGTTTTTAATCCAATCAAGAAACTCACAGTGGATTCAGATTCGAAGTTTAAAATGAGGTCTTACAGAATCACACGGCTGTTTTTTTGCCGGAACTTGCTAAAACTTTCATTCGTTTGGCGTATGGTCATGACTCTTGATTAGATATTGTCAGTGGCTTTGTATGCATACTTATTTCGTACAGTACAACTATTTCCTTAATGTCCCTCAGTAAACTTCGTGTTTCGTCAGTCGTCGGATTTCTATCAGTTGCCCTTTGCACTTGGTGCAGACCGGACGCTCTCAATCGACTTGGGATTATATATTATATAGTTGTTAATACTCTTTTAACTTAATGTACTTTATTTTAAAAATGGGAGGAAAGCTGCTAAACACGAAGTTTGCCGAGGGAAATTAAGAAAATATTTGTACTGTACATATGTAATTATACCCGGTTGGTTATTTATTTTCGTAAGACCCTTGTTTAGTGAACTGTCAACTAGTTACAGTATTTTCATGATTTTTGCTATGCCTGCGCATTATATGCCAGTCAGTCGGAAACTAAACTGCTTAATATATGTATCTATAAATAAAAAACTTTTTTACAAAAAAATACAACCGACTTCCAAAAACAACACTACAAAGTGAAAAATAACTTTAATTTCGGAAGTCGGTGTCTAGATAGATGTATTTTCGTTTTTGCCACCGACTTCCGAAATTAAAGTTATTTTTCACTTTGTAGTGTTGTTTTTGGAAGTCGGTTGTATTTTTTTGTAAAAAAGTTTTTATTTCTCGCTTTTTAGTGGGTCTGTTTATAATTTGTATAAGTTACAATAGTCTAATGTCAATTGCTCATCACGTTACAAAATATTGCTTTTCCCGATGCTGGGTCGTTAACTGTTGAGGAGTTCTGCTGGTAAGAACCAGGAGAACTCCTCAACAACCTCTCACCACACGCATTGTGTTACGAGCGGAAATTGCTTAGCAACCATATTAAAGTAATCGAATCGCAACCCGTGAAATATTTATCATTGAGTAGTTCCGGTAGCCATCTGTGGTCTTCATCATCAGTTCCACTTCACCAAGTGGTGCTTTCCGAGAGCAAATGCACGAGCTACTATAAAAAATACCCAAATCGCTATAGGTGTGCCTATAATATTTGAAGAGTTCCTTCGATTTCTCCAGGATCCCATCATCAGAACTGGATTTTGACAAAAATGGGACCATTTGGGAAGTATACCCTTTCCAACAAAAAAATATTTTTTTAAATCGGTTGGCAAGCGACGGAGTTATGCGCGAACAAACATAAAACAAAAAAATAAAATACAAACATCCGAATTGAGAACCTCCTCCTTTTTTAGAAGTCCGTTGAAAATACTGGTATTCATCTGCATCCGGTTAGACTGGAAGCCGACCCCAACATAGTTGAAATAAGGCTAGACAGATGATAATGATGAGATGAGATGATAATGATGATGATAAATATCTACTTCTAAATATTCCTATAGAAGCTGGATATCTGTCCTTTTAATATATTCAGGAACCAGAATTACTTTTTAACCGTCTTCAAAAAAGGAGGTTCTGTATTCGAATCGAATGCATGTATGTATATATGTTTGTATGTCCGCGATTTTCTCAAAAACTAATAAACCAATTTTAATGATTCTTACACTAACGTGATCTACATACTTTCAGGAAGGTTTTAGTATAATACATTAGGTAATTATTCTTATGTACAAAGTTATATGCATTAATGTACTGTATCTCCGCCATTTCTGAGCGGATTTCCATCATTCTTCTTTTCGTTCGTCTTGGGCTTAGATATGTACCTAATTGTATATTCAACTAAAAAGGAAAAAATAAATTTACTTTAAAAAAAGTAAAAACCGACTTCAAAAACCAAAAACGAAGACTTCAGAAGATGTTAAGTTTTTTTTATGAAAGTTATTATATTCGTTTTAGATTTTTGAAGTCGGTTTTTACTTTTTTTAAAGTAAATTTTAATAAATCAGATTCGATAAGGTAACACGCTCCACTCTTGTAGAACAATCTACCATCAAGAATTATCCCAATCAATACAGCTAGAGAACGTAGTGATAATGGACATGTTCTGCACAGAATCTCAATTCAATGTATTTCTAATAGTCTAATGATTCCATTAACACTTGAGGAATCAAAGTGCTCCTTGGTGCGAATATCTTGTATGCAACCGGTGCGCGGTGTGGATTGAATTCACGACCTTTTGATTCGTCCAACACCTTATGTAGGGGCCAAGTTGATATAGATATAATTGAATGTGTTATGATCCTGGTAAGGTTGGATTTCTTAAAAGTTTATTATTTAAGAAATAAAATAACTTTCATTTGGTGCGTGCAAAAAAACACTGTAAAAACGACCTTCTAAATAAAATTTATTTAAATATTTGTATCTTTACTTACTTCAAATAGAAAAATCACAGCAATTACTTATAGAGATTTGGTCATTCTATTAACATAATAAAAAGTACAATTTTTACAAAATTTGTAGGGTTCCGTACCTCAAAAGAAAAAACGGAACCCTTATAGGATTACTCGTGTGTCTGTCTGTCCGTCTGTCACAGCCAATTTGCTCCGAATATAATCGACCGATTAAGTTGAAATTTGGTACACATATGAACTTCTGTGACCCAAACACGGACAGGTAAAGTAAATAAATTCATTTTTAATATCCCCATATTTTTTCACTTTTGGGGGCAAATAAGAAAATTAAAAAAAAAAGTTTTGCATACCATACCGTATGTCATATCAAATGAGGGTCTCAAATATATATTTTTTATAATTGTAAAATAAATTTTTTCAAAGTTATTTAATAAAAATAGACGAAAATTTACCACCCCTCAGCACCGAAACTACTGAGCCTAAACTTTTGAAAAAATTACAGAAAATAGTAATCTTTACCTAAAAATACAGAAAAACCTATTAGAAGTCTGTGGTCTTAAAATAACATTGTAAAACTCTCAATATTGTGAGTACAAACTTACATTTACAGTTGAAATGTATGGGAGAACATGTTTTTGAACTACAATGTTAAGTTTGTTCTTGGGATAAATTCATCCCAACTACGGAACCCTTCATTGTGCCTGGCCCGACACGCACTTGGCGGGTTTTATTTTTTTCATGTCCCGAACGGGATTTTGATAGTGCACTTTTCGCCCAATTCAAACAGTCATCAGCATGTCATGTTCGGTGAACGAATTTGACAAGTGACACTGAAGTCTATACGCTATTCACTTCCTATTGCGAACAACTACGGAAACAACAGTTTACATGTCAGTTCGAAAATTTGGGAAAACGTGGACTATGACTGACCGTTCATGGTAAAGAATATGTTGACGTAGCAATAAGTTTATGTGTGTTGCTGACAGCATGTTGACATGTTGCAATCAGCAAAGTTCAGCAATTGCTGCACAACATCATTTGTGCGAGGAAACTGGGAGGGAGAGATTGTAATTGAGAGAATATAATCACCACGTCAGAATTACAATGACCAGATGTATGAACGTATAGCGCATGTTTAGAACTAAAAAAATCGAAGATATGTGACGTCACTAACCCACACTTTTCTCGCGTGGTGGATTACGGCCCACTCTCTCTCACACAGAAAGAAGGCCTGTGTCCCAGCAGTGGGAACGTTTAGAGTGTTGGCTCCGTACGGCATTTCATACAAACTTTCATGTCCTTTTTTATCGAAATGAATGAACCGATTTCAATGAAACTTCATACGCTTAAGCAGGATACATAGGTCTAAAAAGTTAGTTAAGTACATTTTCGAAATATGTTATTTAAAAAAAAGATAATTGTAAATCTCTGTTTCTATGGAATATTTAAAATCGGTCGAATTTAGCTGCAACACTATTTTTCGAAAATGTTCTTAACTAACTTTTTAGACCTATGTATCCTACTTATGAGTATGAAATTTCATTAAAATCGGTTCATTCATTTCGATAGTAAAAACTTTTTTTACAAAAAAATACAACCGACTTCCAAAAACAACACTACAAAGTGAAAAATAACTTTAATTTCGGAAGTCGGTGTCTAGTTATATGTATTTTCGTTTTTTGTCACCGACTTCCGAAATTAAAGTTTTTTTTCACTTTGTAGTGTTGTTTTTGGAAGTCGGTTGTATTTTTTTGTAAAAAAGTTTTTATTTTTCACTTTTTAGTTGTGGTACCTACCCCACACAAATTCTAATACCACTACCTGCAAAACAAACTAGAACAACATCCTTAAAAAAGTGGGGAAAAAATACGTATTATTGAAGCCAACTCAAAAACTACCGAAGCAAAGTTAATCAATTTTATATGGGACCAACTGTGATGACCCTCTCGAATAAAACAAAAAAAATCCAAATCCGTCTAGCCATCTTCGAGTAATCGGGGAAGGTTCCGACGAATTGAGAACCTCCTCCTTTTTGAAGTCTGAAAAAAAAGGATTTGAAAGTTTGTATGAAATGTCGTACGGAGCAAACGCTCTCAAAGGCTAATTATGTATGTTATGTATGTAAACGAAGCAAAAGGTTTGAAACAGGTGGCGTTCTGTAGTTTCTGCCTTCTCCATGGGAACAAAGCGTATGTTTATGTATGCATGTAGAATATAATCAGCAAAGGTGATAAAAATGCTCGTACCTTCTCCGTATAAGTTTTCTTTTACATTGGAAAAATAATAGTCTGGTTTTGTAATACAGTATCTAATTTACATTATTTTAACTGAAAATTCGACCCGTACTTCCGTGAAAGAAATCGAAGACAATTTTCAACAAACCTACACAGTTTTCCCTAACAAAATCTTAAAATATTAGCATATCCCGGACGAATAAGCAAACGTGTGACCATTTGAGAATCAGACTTTCAAATCTCTTCCCGTCCCACCTGAAGCCGCAAGAATAAATTTATTCGCATACATAATCTTTTTAAATTCGAAAGGAAACGTAACTGAAAATTTAAGAGTTTTGATAGCTGATGCTGATTTTTTTTTTTCAGTTGAATTTTAGGACTTTTTTCGTGTTAATTGTTACTTAAATAATATAATTGTTACAATAGGGCCAAATATTATAAAATAGGTTGCTCTATTATATTGTAAAAATGTGATGGAGATTTCACAAATTTCACATCATAAATTTTGGCTGCTTGATTGTTTGTCACTAGTAGACATAAATAATTATGTTGTTATTTTACTTTTCCTAAGCATACTCTGTCCCAATGCTGGGCAAAAGCCTTCCCCAATGTTGTAATAAATATAAAAAACTTTTTAAATTTATTCATTAATTATAATTACTTAAAACAGCTTATAAACTACGCCCCACAAAACCATGGCAATAGTTTGACTGTGGGGTCAGGCGAGTCTTTATACACAATTTACAACTTTATACTTTTAAGACTTAGTAGTTAACATGTTTCTAAATAATATGCTTTTAATTTATTTCTAAATCTGTTATCATTGACATCGCTCCTTGTGTCTGCCGGCAGACTATTCAATAGACATGGTATTCGTTTTTTTAGAGTTCTGTCACCAAAGTAATTGGTAACTCTGGGTACTTTGAGTTTTCCGGCAGCCATAGATCGCGTGTTGTAATCGTTGAGTACATGAGCTATGGTATGCTCTTGGGTACCATGGTGGTTTACTGCTAGAAGCTATTTATGTTTGTAACTGATCGGTAGGATTTTACAAATTTGAAATAGTTTCACAGTGCGGAATCTGAATTCGTACGCGGTCAATAGCATGGGACTTGTACGAGTATAACTCTCAAAATATGGGCGTGCTTACTACACAACACATTCTAACTACCCCTTTCGGGAATTCAGGCATAGTATTTCCACGTATTACCTTATTCGTATTTAAATATAGAAGCATTAACATTACCTACAGAATAAAAGTAAAGTTAAATTTAACATGAAATCTCACATACCATTCAAAAAAACCTTTTTCAAAGGCATCCAAGGTGAAACTTGAAACTCATGTAACGTAGTAAGCTCGTTTTATGAAATATTCTCTCCAGTTCCGGGCTTACATTGTCACGTACTAAGCACAAACGTAGCGTAAAATATTATCTTGCTGACTAGGATGCTGTCGCTACTAAGCTTTGGTAAAGTTTCGAAATGCTCTCGTTGATGCAATTTTAAAGTTAAGTACTTATAAGCTAGGTTTTGCTTTTGGCATTGTGCTTGAAAGTCAGGCTACTCAGGAGGATATGCAGTGTTTAAAAAGTTAATTTAAATATATGTCGGGGAACCCGTGTTCTCACGCGACTCAGACATGATAACCGTAACCCCTATTGATTGTTTGGAGGTAGGTTATTATTTAAACAGTCAAGTATTAACTAAATAAACGTTTAATCGAAACACTATACTTTCTGAACCAAAACAACAGTGAACACCGCTATAAAACTTTCTAATTAAATAAGGAGGCAAACGATCCGTCCGAGTGACTTATCTGCGCCGCGCGCATGCCGGTTTCTGACTGCCAGCCCACGGCGCTTGCTCAACTCGACGTTTCGTTAGCGCGCCACGTCTGCCGCGCCACCTTGCGGACGACCCGCGCACTTTGCCTCACAGATAATCATTTGCGCCGACACGGCCTTCCTGACGAACGCACGTCCCCGTGCGTTAATCATCCGAAACCAACAACACTTAATGTGGAACTCTCAGTCAGCATTTTAACTAAGAGACTTTACTAGCTCAAACGCAAAAACCATCATCTCATTTGGGACGCGTGTAACACTCGCTACAGATCTGCGCCACACGCTGGGGACCATCACACATGTAGCGTAAGGCAGGCCAGCGGCTTGCAGTCAGACAACGAGATGCTACGTAACGTACCTTCACCATCATGACATACGCCGGCTGGACTCACTTCCACCGCGTCTCTCTCATCCTCCATCTCACAGTGTACTTGTACCTCTGTGGTACCCTCAACTCTACCATCAACTTCATCTCCACTGCTGTTCAACTCTGTTGTAACCTCAACTCTACCACCGGTACTGCTATCTATTACTTTTGGGCACCCGACTTTCCCATCGCCCTCTTCATCACTACTACCCGCCGACACGGACCCCTCTTGCTTTAAGGCCTGGTTACATAGAGCTTCAGCCATTTCTGTAAGCCCTTCGCGACCTTCCGGAACTCTGCGTAAACTTTCATGGGGGTATTTGTACAATCTCTTTGAGCCGTCAACATGTTGTAATACGTAGCGGTCATTCTCTAATACTCCGGTAATTTTAAAAGGACCTCTAAACTTTCTATCCAATTTGGTCTGGTTACGCTCACAACATTTCAGAAAAACAAAATCACCTACGCTATATGGCTTTACTTGTGCTTTATTTTTATTAAAACGCTCTGTATCTAGACTAGCTACCAGTTCAATATTGTTAGTAGCGTTCTGACGCATTTCACTTAAGTTAGCTCTACAGTCAAGAGTCTCATTGTCACAAGCTATTCTCGATATACCTAACGGTTGTGCTTTGATTCCAAACATAAGTTCAGTTGGGGTGTAACCAGTAACTCTACATTTCGTGGAATTCAGAACTAACTGAATTTCACCAAGTTCATCCCGCCAAACAGTATCGGAACTGTTCTCAGTAATAGTAAGAAGATTTTTAAGAGTTTGCATAACCCTCTCTACCTGCCCGTTAGCTCTACTAGCTCCTACTGCAATGACATGGCACTCTATGTTATTTTCAGAACAGAATGATTTAAAACCACTACTTATAAAGCAACGCCCTTGGTCCGCGATAACTCGTTTTGGCGTACCGAAAAGATTAATGGCTTCTTTGAGAGACTCTATAGCACAATTAGCATCCAAGCTTGCCGTCACTCGTAACAAAACATACTAAGTGAAAGCATCAATTATAACACAGACATACTCCTTTTTCGAGCTTTTCCCGCTTAGCTTCCCACTTAAATCGATGTGGATTGTGTTCCATGGAATTGGTGCTTTTGGTATAGAATGCATTTGAATTTGTTGAGCACCAGAAGTTCCTTTACAAGCTTTACAAACTAAACAAGCATCTACAAACTTTTTTACAGCTTTTGCCATTCCCGGGAACCAATACAAATCGTACAGTTTATCAAGCGTTTTATCATAGCCAAGATGTTTTACTTCCGCGTGAACGTGACTTATAAGGGACCATACTAATGACCGGGGAACTAAAGGCAGCCATATATTCCGTTTATTACGCTGCACTTTACGATACAGAATACCTTTTCTAACATCATACGATTTTGCAACATCTTTTGATAGATCTCCGGCTCTCCATTTGCCCATAATATCCACTATCTCATTATCCCGTTGTTGTTCTACTGCTAGCCATTCTCGTTGCAACTCAAGAGCCTGAACTTCCTTTTTAAACGGATCTGAGACCACTTCAATACTATCAGGTTTGGGTTCAGGTAGTGGATTCCTAGACAAAAAGTCTACATGGAGCATATGGCGCCCTTCCCTGTACTCTACGTTAAAATCATAGCTTTGCAATATTGCCCACCACCTATGAACGCGGGGCGTGAGATCCTTTTTTGTACTGGATGATTTTAATGCATTACAATCTGTTCGAACTGTGAAATGACGACCGTACAAATAGTGCCTGAAGTGTTCTACAGCGCGTACAACAGCCAGCGTCTCTAGTTCGTAGGAGTGGTAGCGCGACTCAGCGTCCGAAGTGCGCCGGCTGAAGTACGCTACTACATGCGGCATGCGCCCAATCCGTTGTATCAACATTGCGCCATAACCTAGCGAGCTCGCATCCGTATGGAGCTCTATTTCTTTATCTGGATCGTAAATTGTTAACACCGGCTCCGAGGTTAAAATCTCTATCACGCGCTTATGGATTTCATTGTGCTGTTGCGTCCATTTAATATTACCATTGTGTTGTGTTAGAGGGTACAAAGGAGCCATTAGAATAGAAAATCCTGGTATAAATTGTCTAAAGTAAGACGCGAGCCCGATGAATTGACGCACCTGAGTGGCAGTACTAGGTACAGGAATATCTGCTAGCGCTTTTATTTTATTAGGATTTGGCCTAATCTCCCCCGATCTGATCTCATAACCCAAGTAAGATATTTGACGCTTCAAAAATTTACACTTTTTCATGTTCAACGAGAACCCAGCGTTCGTGAGCACTGCGAGAACTAACTCTAGTCTCTCTAAACCCTGCTCTACCGTATCTGACGGGATTAAAACAATTTACAGTCTTTTAGAGCGTTCTGAATGCATCTTTGAAAGACAGAGGGTGCATTTTTGAGTCCAAAGGGCATGGCGACATATTCAAATTGCCCGTCGGGGGTAACGAAGGCAGTTCGCTCTACTGACGTCGACTCTACACTAATGCAATGAAAGCCAGAAGTCATATCAAGGGAACTGAAGTAGTTGGTACCATGTAATCTATCAATATGATCACTAATGCGCGGAAGAGGATAATTATCGCTTCGAGTATTAGAGTTAAGCTCTCTATAGTCTACTACCATACGGTCGCTACCATCCTTTTTTTTGACCAGCAGGATGGGACTGGCAAAAGGAGAATTACTTTCTCGGATAACGCCAGCCTCTAAAAGTTCTGCTACCTTATCCTTTACTATTAATCGCTCACTAGCCGATAGCCGATACGGTCGTCTTTGTACCGTCTTATTAGGATCAATAAGATCTATTTTCATTTCTCCTGTAGTAACACGTCTTGTTGGAGTGCCCTCGACAAAATTATCAGAGTAAGAAGCGAGTATGTTTAGCAAATGATTTTTAGAGTCACCCTCTACATCAGTGTCAACTTGAGATTCAAATGGTGTTGATACTTTACACGATATTAACTGTGAAAATTTTGACTTAAATAAACTGACACCATTACTGTTCATTTCTACATGTACCCCCATATCTATAAGATAACGACCCAGAAGGACAAGCTCAATCAAACAGGAATCATCGACAATGTAAAATAAAATTTGCAAGGTCAAATCTTGAACATTAATTGTGCATCTCATTTGCTTTGTACACTTTACGTCGGAGTTGCCTATGCCAACCAATACGACATTGTCATAAAGATACACTCCATTTATTTTATTAGCAAGGCTACTTTTAATAAGAGAACACTCTGATCCGGAGTCAAATAGAAAACGACAACCCATACCTGCAACATGTAGCTCACCAGTGACCGCCCGTTTGCTGCACAGTTTTACCTCCTTCTTAGAGGCTTGCAAGGTTTCGCGGAGGGCGGCAGCGGCTGCACAAGCGCTGGCGATGTGGCCCGTCTTGCCGCACGCATAACATGTTGTAGGTCGTCTCTCTTCAGGGCGCTGGGGCACCGGCCGGCGATAGTTTGTTAATCTGTGAACTTTCACCACGACCTTGAGGGCAGTTGAAAAATCTGTGACCTATTTCACCACAGCGATGGCAAGCACCATTGAAGGTAGATATCGGTCGTTGGTTATTAAAACGTGGTCGTTTATTTTCAATGTGAATATTCGTATCATCGTTATGTCGCTTCATAGATACACCTCGTAATATCCGGCATAGCTGCGTCCTTGAAGTTATGTTGTTGGAATTAAATTCCCGTCTTAAATTATTATCACAGTTTGATAAAATTGAAACAGCAAAGCCAGTAATCACTTCCTCATTCAATTCAGTTTTAGGTATTGTTTCAATGAAATTCCAAAGACGCAAGTCGGCGTCTGCGGCAGTTTCTTTATCGATAATTCTAAACTTAATGATTCGATCAAAGTAATCTTGTATTAACATTGGCTTCGCAAACTTCGCAATCAGAATATCTTTCACATTTTCCCACGTAATACAATCGGGCTGTATCTTAGTTAGGCATATAGTAGCACGACCACGAAGGGCCTGCATAAGTGATAATAATAAATCGGTACCTTTTAAATCCTTGTGTTTTATTATCACCTCGTTTATCTTACACCAACCCTCGATATCGGCGTCCGGGTCATCGGGGTCGAATCTGATCAGCGCAGTTGGAGAAGGAGGTTGTAATCCACCTGTCAGCACACGTAGCATCTTCAACAGCGCAGCAGCTTCGCCGTTATCACTAGTACCGGAACAATCGGTATTAGTCGAATTACCCTCACTGGAGTAATTATTCGCACAAACCGCACCAGTCGTCGCGTGATTTTGTGTATTTACGCTCGATTTATTTACTGAATTGCCTCCGTTATGCTCGTGGGTCCCGGATCCCACTTCTGATGTCGGGGAACCCGTGTTCTCACGCGACTCAGACATGATAACCGTAACCCCTATTGATTGTTTGGAGGTAGGTTATTATTTAAACAGTCAAGTATTAACTAAATAAACGTTTAATCGAAACACTATACTTTCTGAACCAAAACAACAGTGAACACCGCTATAAAACTTTCTAATTAAATAAGGAGGCAAACGATCCGTCCGAGTGACTTATCTGCGCCGCGCGCGTGCCGGTTTCTGACTGCCAGCCCACGGCGCTTGCTCAACTCGACGTTTCGTTAGCGCGCCACGTCTGCCGCGCCACCTTGCGGACGACCCGCGCACTTTGCCTCACAGATAATCATTTGCGCCGACATATATTTAAGCCCATGATTTTAGAAAGTCTTCTTATAACATAAACTGACTGCTGATATTTATTTTGTCATCCCAGAAATATTTCATTTATAATTTCGTTCTGCTGCTCCCACATAATAAGACTTTTTGACGGGTCAATTTCGTTTTCTGTGTCGGCAAACAACTAGTACGTCAAGTTTAGTGCTACGAGGCGTAGCCACGCAGCTACGTCGTAGACGCTGCTACGCAAGCAGCTACGCGTGTAGGTGGTTCTTCATCTTTAAAGTATAAAGTATAAAAGTATTTATTTCTCAGTATATGGTACATTTAGATCTTAAATTATACATTGTTTCACATATACTACCATTACTGGTGTAGAAATGTTAAATAATAAGGTAGGCATGCAAATCTGAACAAATCAAAATATTAATAGTTAAATCTAAAATATAAATCATAATGTCGAAAATATTAATAATAATGTCAAAGAATAAATCATAATGTCAAAATACAAAGTCAAAGTACAAATTACAATGTCCAAGAATTATTATTATTTATTATATTTATTCTTTGCGATAAAATGATAATTTTAATCGAAATAAATGTTGTATTGATGTTATCAAAACTTAAGTCCTATGAACCAAGGCATGCGTCAGTTATTTTAAGTTTTCAAACAACATTTAAAAAAATTCGAAGTAGGCCAACGTTTGTACTTCATAGCTATACTGAATCAATCTATTAATATTTCCAATACCATAATATTGGTTAACCACAGTGTGCTTTGGTTTATTTGGTTAATGCTTGTAATTAATACATTTGATAAACGGAACGGGTTTGTTATTAAACGGAATTCGGTGGTTTAGTCATGGTTAATATTCAATTATGATATTGTTTAAGAATTACGTATTTTCTGATATTATTTTGACAAACTATCCTTGTTTGTGACTGATGGTAGGTACCTACTTTATTACAAATGAATGATTTGATAGCTATTAAATTAATTAAAAACTGTTAAAATACTTACAAGGCAATTTTTGATCATGGTAGAGCGCAGGCCGCATAGCACGGCACGCCAGCATCAATGATCATCATCCGTTGTTCTCTTGTCACGGGGTTTCAGCTGCCTTAGAACACAATCGCTTAGCACGCGTCGCGTCGGTGAGAAGAGACCAGAGGAATGACCATAATGCCTTGGATGGTAGGTAGGCCTTTGAGTGGGATACAACGTATGTCGACACCCTTGCGCCATCCGATCTTTCTAGCACGGTGGGCTGTGCTGGGGTGGCTGCTGCGGGTGCGGAAAACGTCAAACGGCGCAAATATTCGAATCTTATTGGGACTTATATGTTTGAGCCGTTTGGGGTTGAAACACTCTAGGGCCGTGGGGTCCGAGTGCCCTCTTAGTTTTTCGAGACATCGCCAAGCCGACCAACCAGTCGACTCTACACGTGACCAGAGGGCTGGCCTATTTTTTGGCTAAATAATTAGCATTGCCATATAACGTGGCATTACTGCCAGTTTTTTGGGCACTTTTCCTCTTGACAGCGATGCGGACGAATTTTTTAATGCCCTATTGTAAGGGGGTAATGTGTGAAGAGATAAGGTAAACGCGTAACACAAACAGTAACAATGGTTTATTTATGAATGTAATTCGCTTAGGAGCTTTGCATTGTAAATTATACAATGCAAAGATCCTAAGCAAAATCTCTAATAGCGTCGTATATTATAAGTTGATGGTGGAGTTCCCTGGCTCTATTGCACTACTACTGTTTTTATCGTTCACCTCCAGGCCCCTAAAATGCCCCCAGCAACAAACACTACTGTCGCACTAGGCCACTTCGAACGACATCTGACACGCGATCCCCGTTTATCCTCCTATAACTTACGTTACTAGAACTGACAGCCACATCCCCACAAGCCCTAAAAACACCACCAAATTCCCCTTTAAACCGGGTACTATGTGCACATACGACCATATTTCACGAACATCAGACAGCAGTTTATCAAGCAGTGGATCGTCGCATAAATCAGTGGGTGAATGCTCTACGATGCCATGTGGCCTGTGGCCTGAAAAATTTAAGCAATTTGGTCGGATGTCCTATTAATTGGGTGGTTAAGTGGTTCAGCTGGATCAGTCTGTTTGTGTACGGTATGTACTTGGCTGATAATTATTTTGTGGAAGTTTGGCTTGTAAATTGGGCAGTATATTGGTATGTTAAGTGTGTTATGGTTGGGTGTTGGTTGTATGATTCTGCATGTATACTTTTTCGAAAATTATGTTGAAATTATACTTTTCTTAAAGCCAGCCTTAAGGAAATGTTAATTCCAATATGATTTTCTGGAAAATTAATCATTGTTTTTAACTAAACATCATGTATTGCAATCCATTATGATTTAAATTCTGTGAAAAGTGTTATAGGAAAAAAAAAATACGATAGGTTTGTTGGAAAATCTAAGCATTGATTTTATTAGAGTCTTCCTGAAGATGATCGTATTCTCTGACGCATCTTAAATTATGTTTTAACTGTAATGCCATATTTTTACTATCCAACGATAATAATTAATCTGATATTTATATAAGGACGCTAGTCATAAATTCTCTATCAAAACATATCGAACAAAACCATCATTTTTGTGAGTAAAAATATCTGTTTCATATTGAAACAGATATTTCTTCTTCCGAAAGCTGTCAAGTAGCTCGATCCTCCCAGCATGCCCTTTTTACCCAATTTCAAACCCTTATTGGGCGCTATTATTCAATTCGAACTGGAAGCATTTTTTTCGTACATGTATACATTTATTTCTTAAACGACAGTGGCCCATCTTTTACCCCTGTTGTGACAGACAATCGAGAGGTTGTGAGTTTAAATTATGGTTCAAATATCGAACACATCGCCTTTCCGAGTTAAAAAATGGCCATGGCTTTACCTAATATAGAAAACACTGAATAGCAACCTAATTAATCATTTATCTACAAGACAAGTTGTCAAAGTTTCAGAATTCTTATTACACATTATATCAAGAAGTTTCACATCAAATTCAATTATTTATCAATTAGTATTGGATTTAGGTTTTTAGTTTAATGTTTTTTCTCTCTCGGCACGTTTTTAATCGACTTCAGGAAGGAGGAGGTTCTCAATTCGTCGGAACCTTTTTTTTTATGTATGTTCCCCGATTACTCGAAGATGGCTATACCGATTTGGATTTTTTTTATTTTATTCGAGAGGGTATACATCACAGTTGGTCCCATATAAAATTGATTAACTTTGCTTTGGTAGTTTTTGAGTTAGCTTCAATAATACGTATTTTTTCCCCACTTTTATATGGATGATGTTCTAGTTTGTTTTGCAGATAGTGGTATTAGAATTTGTGTGGGGTAGGTACACAACTAAAAAGTGAAAAATAAAAACTTTTTTACAAAAAAATACAACCGACTTCCAAAAACAACACTACAAAGTGAAAAATAACTTTAATTTAGGAAGTCGGTGGCAAAAAACGAAAATACATTTAACACCGACACCGACACCGACTTCCGAAATTAAAGTTATTTTTCACTTTGTAGTGTTGTTTTTGGAAGTCGGTTGTAGTTTTTTGTAAAAAAGTTTTTCTCACATCACATCTGACATTGGCAGAATTGTCGACATCGGCACCATTGCCATAGAGAAAAATAGAATATAATACACATTACGATTATTTTATGTATTCATACTCGCAACTGGATCTACCTCATATCCCTTTGACCCAACATTCATTTGTAATCAACTAATTGATTGTTTTTACAAAGCAGACAACTAAAAATTCAAACATCGAATCCTTTTACTAAACAAAGTAAAACAATCTAAAATGATTACACAACCCGTTCAATAATATTAAAAGCATAATACATTACAGGGATAGAAAAAAAACCTACGTTTTTCCGCAAAGTACCCTTCCGCAGCAAATTAAATTAAGTAACAAAACAAACTGAGCGTCCATCTAACAATAGATGTCCAACAATAATGGACTGGCTGATAAACTATCCTTTCATCTCGGTCTTTCTTCCGGCCTATTGTGGCCTCAATTTGGCAATAAATCGCCTATTTGAGGCCCCGAGTGCGCGCCGTTGATTGGTTTTCTTTACTTCTGTTTGATTGGAGCTTTGGAATGCTCAGCCGGTAGTCTTTTGTTTCTTTATATCAAGGGGTAGCCTTCTGGAAACTTGAAGAAGTTTTGATCTGCCAATCTCGGCAAGCAATAATTTCAATTAACATAGTAATTAGAAAACAAATGACGGCTACAAGATATTCATTCTAATAAGAATAAATTGGGATTAGGACGGGCGAGAGGATGAGGATGCAATTAGGAAGCAAATGCTTCAGAAATTGGAATGAGCACCACTTGATATTATCTACACATACAGAATCTAGCATAAAGTCGCGTTTCATGTCTATCTGTGTGACTACCGCTTGGATCTTATAAATTACACAAAACATTTGATGCTGTAAGTGACTGCTGACAACTAAGTGACAGCATCAATTTAAAGTCTCTATTAAACTAATATTGCTTTGTTGTTGTTGCTGGTGCTGTTTACCTCGTAAAAAGGAATATCGCGAGACGACCCGTTCTCAATGTTGTTTTATAATGTTGCTTTGTGCAACTCACCGTTATTCTGAAAGGTTAATATGCATAATACAAAAAAATTACAATTAGATAATAATAATAAGCATGTGACGAGATGTTGGGCAATAGCGACCCCACGGACCCCATCCCCCGGGAGAAGTCTTGTTCCTCACCTCTCGGTTGTCTTTATCCACTGAAACGACCATTGCACGGAAGTGAGCCCGAACGAAAACCCAGAATTGTCCGAGTGCACGAAAGTGAGCCTGAACGAACAATGACAGCGCGCGCGTTACTTTTTTATTTTTCGTAATTTTGTGTGTGGACCCACCCTTTGCGTTCTAGGTTCTTTAGAAAGGTGGTTAGATACGGTATATTTTTGACACAAGCCGTGAGGTTGTATCGGCATTACGAACAAAGTTGTCTGTGGTTGAAAATCAGTTTGCGGAACGAGAGGCGCGCGCGAGGGGCGTTAGTTTACCGACATTATTGTTCGTATTTCAAAACTTTGGAAGAACAAAGGTAAATATTATGGTATCATTTGATTATTCGACACCATAGGCAATATTTTAGGCAAACAAAAATTGGGTTATCGCTTTCGATTTAGAAATAATATTTGAATTGTTTTTTATTGGCGGTAATATAAACAAACTGTATTTTTTTTTTATTTAAAAAAAACTAAGTCATCTATTGTTCTAAATCAAAATTCGTAATCTAGCCTCGTCTATCCACTTTAGGAAACAGTTATTCGTTGAATGTCCATTGATATAAATTTCTTGTGTACAAGCCGTGTATAAGTGGCTAGGCGACCCGTCGCGTGCTGACAAAAAGTCTCATATTAATTCGTATTTTGTCTCTATGATACAGGACTACCTAGTTTAGGAGACAGGGTTACATAATCTGTGTAGATTTATGTAGACATCTGTGTTTTGTTGTTTTGTACATCTGCTTTTGTGTACCTATCATGAATCTTGTGTGTGTAATAAATATTATTCTTTATTCTTTATATTTCTCCAGGACAATCCTAATGACGTCGCGCGGGGAGCGGGACGCGTAAGTGGCTATTGGTCGGCTGGAGTGAACACTGACGAGGAACAGAGCTCCCACCTCTTTCTTGCCTTTATTGGCCGGTTTGAGATTTGCAAGAGCAAACGTGCTCAAAGGAAGGAAGTATTACAGTAAGATGCTGGTAGGAATCTTAAACGTACTTCCGGGATTGTCCTGATAGCCGTGGAATACCTCTCTACTCCTCACACAAGCATCTCAGGACATGTTGCCCCCTTGCCGCTATGACACTAAGTGCTAGCGACCGTTTTCGGAGGCCCATTATTGAGTGTGCAAGTCATCCCCTGCCATTTTATCTGTGTATTGTATACAAAACATTAGTCCGGCAGGGGCTATAGTGTTTCTATAGTTCTAGGTAACCAGTCCACAGCCACCCAAATCCATTGCCCAATATGTTTTGTTTCCATTTTTTGCAATAGTCCTGCACCAACCGGGGGTTGTCTTTGGGTGCACTTGCATGGTGCATTCAGGGATAATCGTCGGTTGGTGCCTCCTCATAATTTAAATTTGTCTAAGGGGCCTCTGCGAGTTGGTTTTTGGCCCCTCGTACGCCTTCCAAAGGTCTGGGACCCCAGGGTCCCGAGATATGTCAAAGACATTTAAAATAATAACAATATACTTCACTGATACAAATCCTTACTTAATATATAGCTAAATTCACAATAATTAAAGGCGTACAAAAGTTGAAACCCTGACATCTAACCCGAGAATACCTGTGACTTAGAAGTCAGTATTCTACTGCCACTTAGACGCTATAAACCTAGAAACCCGGATACAGAGCAGAACCCTCGATGTTGCACGCTTGGGAAGCAAAGACAGTTTGGAATAAATTAAACTTAAAACAGATTACCACCACTTACAACAACTGCCAGATCTTTAGATAAACGAAGCGAGAAAAACTTTTAATATATTTCCCTTAAGGACACGCATTTTTAATCTAAAAAATGTTAGGGCACTAAAGTGGTGACCCTTTTAACAAAATTGCTATCCCCGAACAAGGGTCAGCATGCAAAACCTTTTTGAAATGGTTTTGCAACAAACTATAACTGTGTGAAATATTTACTTAACCGATGCTTTTTTAACCGACTTCAAAAAAAGAAGGTTTCTCATTTCGACCGTACATATATACACATTTATGAACACATCGTCGTTTATGAACCGATTTTGATGATTCTTTTTTTGTTGCAAAGGAAATATTCCAAGGGTGATACCATGATAAGGAAACCAGGATTTGACATCATCAAATCAATCTCAAATCATCATCAATCTGGGATTCCATCAGAATCCCAGAGAAATTAAGGGGAATCTTCAAATTTTATAGGCACACCTATAGGGATTTGGGTATTTTTTATAGTAACTCGTGCATTTGCTCCCAGAAAGCACCATTTCGTGAAGTGGAACTGATGAGGAAGACCACAGATGGCCATCAGAACTACTCAATGATACGCATTTCACGGGTTGCGATTTGATTATTGCTAAGCAATTTATGTTCGTCGTAATACATATGTTGAAGTGGAGCTGATGCTGACGTCACCATCATTTCCAGTTCTCCTATTTCCTTACTGGGAGAACTCCTCAACAACTAACGTCCATCTATCGGGAAAAGCAATATTTTGTAAAAGATGATCAGCAGTTGACATTAGGCTATTGTAACTTTGACAAATTGCAGTGACCCACTAAAAAGTGAAAAATATTTTTTTTTTTTTACAAAAAAACCACTGACTTCCAAATAGTTACTGCAAAGTGAAAAATAACTTTAATTTCGAAAGTCGGTGGCAAAAAACTAAAATACACATCCAAAGACACCGACTTCCGAAATTAAAGTTATTTTTCACTTTGCAGTAACTTTTTGGAAGTCAGTGGTTTTTTTTTTGTTAAAAAAAAAATATTTTTCACTTTTTAGTGGGTCACTGCAATTAAAAACTTAAAAACTTAAGCTTTTTATGAAGTTTTTTATGAAAGTTATTTTATTCGTTTTAGGTTTTTGAAGTCAGTTTTTACTTTTTTTTGAGTAATTTTTCCAGCATCATCATCATTGACAACCTTGTTCCACCCACTGCTGAGTCTGGCAGTCTTCCCTGGTCTGTGCGATATTCTGAATGTCATCCATCCACCTGGCTGTTGTTGGTCTGCCAACACTCCTTCTGCTGTCTCTCTGCAGCCATTCAGTAAGGGCTATACTCCACCTGCTACCACCACGTCTAGCCAAGTGTCCTGCCCACCGCACTTGCCACCAAATCCTACTAGTAGGGATTTGAATTTTTTTTTTCTACATTTGATAGCCCAATTCTTGAAACAGGTTAAAAGCTATGTAACATCACGCTACGATTCTTAAGAACCGAGCTAAAATAAAAAAAAAACAAAAAGAATGCTGAGCGAAAACGAAGATAGAGCGCGGTAGGTTTTATAAAAATTTGGCTGAGTATATTGTGTATTTTACGACTTCCACGCAAACAAAATCGCGGGCAGAAGCTAGTATTATTATATACAAGCTTGATTCCGTTAGTTTACTATTGAACAATAATACTACCGGCCAGCATAGTACAGTGATTGAGAATCAGTAATGTAATCTTTTCCCCATTATATTGACCATCAAACATCTACAGTGCAATTACGCATACGTCACAACATAATATCTGCTTTCTCATTATTTGGTCCCAATCTCATCATTTGACGTGACGTCATTGCTGACAAACAATGGCTACCGACGACGGACGGACCGAGTGAGTTCTACTAGCCCCTTTGTTGTTGCGGTCAATCTGAACGTTTCAGCTTAATTGAACGTCGTTTAGGCTGTTATACTATAATTAATTTTGTTTTTGATTGATGGCTGGTTGTTGTATTAATTTTCAGTTTGATTAAATTGTGATCGTTAGATTAAGTTTGTTAGGACTAATCTGGATTGTGGCGTATTTATTTATTTACTACCTTCTGCTTGCGGCTTTGCCCGCGTGGATGTTGGATAATATGCCACGGGAATTTATAATATTAGTATTTTTCATATCCTTAACTTAAAAAAGCTCCCATACTAACTTTCATCACCTATATCACCCCCTGTAGCATTATTTTTGAAAAGAAAAAGATAAAGATAAAGATCATTTTATTTGTCAAAAACATGCGTATACATGCAAAGTATGCATGCAGGATGTCACAATATTAATTTATGTTTTGTACGTACATGTTTCACCCGTAAGGCGTACAAATTTATAAAATTTACAAAAAATCAAAAACTAAATTACAAAATAAAAACCAAATTATTAAAGACAATCTAAGAGGGTAGGTACATAATAGTCAGTAATAAACATTGATACGTCAGTAAAATAAATTAATCATTAAAATGTCACAAAGTTTAAGGATTAATAAAATAAAATTAAAAAAAAATAATGTCAAATAGTGTCATTCAAAAAGTCACTTATATTATAATAACACTTGTCTGTTAATAAATCTCGAATCTTGAGACAAAAGGTAGCCCATGTCCTACCCCAGGATACAGTCTACCGCCTTGCCAAATTTTATCAAAATCCGTTCAGTGGTTTAGGGGTGAAAAGGTAACAAACAGACAGATTTACTTTCGAGTTTATAATCTTAAGTATGGAAGTATGGATTTATTGGTATAATGTATCTACAATTGTTACACTGTTCAACCAATTAATAAACATACAATCCAAGTGCACAAAATTAAGCGCTATCGCTTACGCGGCATGCAAAAACATTATTACACTCAAGAAAACAAAAAAGAAGAAAACAATTTTACAGAAATGGTACGTAACATGCCAAGTTTTACACAATTTTAACAAGAAAGTAATTTAAAATTGTTGGGACACAATCAGCGCCAAAGTTTTTTAAACTAATTTTATTTTATTTTTTATTTTTATTTGTTCAGGATAAACAACTGCGCAATAATGCTTAATATTTAGGTACAGATATTTTATAAAAAAACAATTGAGTAATCACGCAACCAGCATCGTTATCCACAAATAAATCCAATGGTGAAAATAGGTTGAGCTAGGTTGAAGCAAACTTAGATAACAATTGTCTATCATAAATTAGCTATTGTGTCTTGTGAAATAACGTGTGATAAACTAGATATGTGAATATAACTACTAAAAACTGTGAGGTACAGTAAGTGCGGGTTACTTTGACTCTAGGGCATAACTTTGGCCCAAATAGAGACAGATGTTTACTGTCATTAAATCCACACAAGGTTCCGCAAGTACGCGTCTATATCACCATCTAATAGTTACCGAAGGACATACGACGTTCGGTTGTGTGGTCGTGAAACTTCGGGCAGTTTATACAGTTGTCTCGATTTGAGCCAAAGTTATGCCCTAGAGTCAAAGTAACCCGCCCTTACGGTATTTAAAAGGATATAATTATTACAGTTATTATATAATAACTGTGCGAGTGACAATGCAAATATGTCAATATCAGCAAAATTATCGTTGTAAATTTTCATCAGTCGACGTAAATGAGCTCGTACTCCTGCGTTGGTTCTGGACCGCTTCGGTGCAAATAGACATGATTGTACCACAAATACGTTGGGAACTACTAGGTTGGCGAAGGTATATTTGGTACCTATAGTAAGTTAATACAATAAAATTACTGTGATAAATCTTGCATAGGAACGATTGATCATGATACAATCTCCTGACTTTAACCGTCTTATTACAAAACGCGATCTAAATTTAGTACTAGGATTATTACTAGGTTTAAACCATGACTAAATAAAACGGTATTATAAAATCAAGTTTATCACTAGTTCATGAAGTATCCATGGTACTAAAGTTAAACCACAGAGACCCCTAGTTTATCTATTGGACTAACGGCGGTACTAATTTATTTGAGGTTAGCGTTGTTGTCAGTTGTCGTTGTTGTGTGTCTTTTTATTTACAAATTATTAAAAATGGACATAAATATGATTGACTTGATGAATTTGGAATATTTGGATATGATGGAGACGCCTCAGCGATCTTACAGACAACGTTATCGTGTGAATCCTTTTGAATTGAGTGACGAAGATTTTAGATAGGTACAAGTATAGGTTCACAAATCCGTATATTCTTCCACTCTTTTGTTTTCTGCATGTTTACAGATGTTTTCGTGGACTTATTTTCTATAATATGTGCTGATTGAGCAATAAGTTGACGTAATATATCCTATAATAATAAGACCATCGCGTTAAGTAGTCGAAATAAGATGATACATAGCATTGCTTACCTAATAATAATTTAAAATCCATGTTTTACTAACTTTTTCTTCAGAACTCCAGATTTCACCCCGTTTTTTCTTTTGTTGTTCCAATTTAAATTAGGTACTAGCTCACAATTTAACCAGATACAACAACTCACGAACAAACCACATAACAGTAACAGTAGTACTAAAAACAATTAATGAAAATAAGAAGTGCATTCAGGTATTTATTATTAGGTATAGGACGCAACAAAAACATTCGTCTCAACTCTCAAATTACGCGCGCCCCCCGCAGTATTTAAATCACGCTATAGGTGTTAAAAAATATGACAACTTGTTTATAAAAAGCGCGACAAAAGTACAAGTTGTGCTTGTTCAATATAGTGTAACTTATACAATTGATGACCTATTTTTGTATTGATAAATAATTATTTAAGCATTTCATGTGATACTATTATATCAATATTTAGAGAAACAGAACGTTGCTTCAAATAAATACTGTACGAACGAATGAAAGAATGCCATTTTTGTTTCTTATATGTGGATATTTTAAAAGCATGGACCTTCATTGGTACTAACTGATCCTCGGATGGTCTTCGTTTTGTAATCGGAACACATTTTGGTTCTGGTACTAACTTTAATACCGTAACAATCCTAGACCTTTTAGTCTTGGTTTAAACCATTACTTAAGCATTTTTTTTGTAATAAGACGGCAAGAGTTGACAGAGTTTTATGTAGAAGAGCTATAAGAACTATAAACTATTTAAGAGGTGGTATCATCATATCACATTATGATGATACTACCTCAGAAACCCAAGATATTTACGTTGCACTGATTCCAATTTATTGTAGAAGGGTTTCCTTACAGAAGTGGCAAATTCCAGTTAAGATCTAATAAGTGTTTTGTACAGAAATAATAATGTAGATGGTTTCTCAAATGGGTTGCAGGTCCGCCTTACAAAGCCATACAGTTAAAAAAAGGTAATTAAAAAAACTAAAAAATCCGACTGCGGTAAAAAACTGAAAAGCTAAAAACAAGCCCATTTTAAATTAAATAAAAGTTGGAAGCAGGCGGGACCCATTTGAGTTAGAAAATATAAAAATGGAATGGGTCCCGCCTGCTTCCAACTTTTATTTAATTTAAAATGGGCTTGTTTTTAGCTTTTCAGTTTTTTACCGCAGTCGGGTTTTTTAGTTTTTTTAATTACCTTTTTTTATTTACAGCTTTTTAGTTTACAAATATGAAAGATTTCGCAGACGATTTAATTCTTGCAAGGAGTTTTGGTCGTGAGAGTAAGTTTTTTGGATCAAGTGCACAAAAACGTGTTTTTTACGATTTGTCACTTTTAATTACTTTTAACTATATAAGTTGCATATATTTTCGTAATCACCTTTTAAAACCCTTCATCCCACTCGATGGTATTAAAAGAAAAAAAATTTAATCTCCACAATATGGCACCCCAAATCCGCCATTTTACTTTGTTTTTATTTTAATGTAGCCAGTGACACTCGCGCTACCAAGACAAATCTAAAGACGTATAATTTATCCAAATCCGTTCATCCGTTTAGGAGTTATGAGAGAACAAAGAAACGGACATACATACATACAGGTCAAACACATAACCCTCCTTTTGGGTTTCGCCGCAGTCGGGTAAAAACCCTTAGCTGTGATGTGATCAACGTGTCCATCAAAGTGTAATTTTGAGTCAGTGTACACCTAAATCTTTAAATAGGGAAACATTTTTCAGAGCAGTGTTCCAGAGAGAGTAAGTGAATTTAATGATATTAATTTTTTTGGGAAAAGAAATTAATTTTGTTTATTTCAGTCTTGGTGTGTGTATCCTAAACATGGACTACAACAAAAAAAAAAAAAAAAAAAACTCGCCTTGTTCAGTATATAGGCAGAATTGCTATTATTATCAACCGCAGTCACCTAGTAACCTCTTTAACTAAGCTCAGACCTCTCATTTACATCATAATAAAGTACTCAGTGCTACAAAGGGAATGACAAACAGAGTTTAGCTGTGCTTATACGCACATAACAGCCTAGAAACTTCTATTATAATAGTTATAACGTTTAAATTTGTTTGTTTTAGTGAGTGGATGTGTAGGCCGAGTTATAAACGGAGCGTTATACGAGGAACATCTATATACAAATACATTAAATTGGAAGTGTCTGTTTGTATTATTAAAATAACAGCTTTTTACTAAATGCATATGAAAGTATATACGGAACTCCTAACAACAAAAACAGTTTTTTTTATTTTTTGGTCTCTCTGTCTGTCTGTTTGTTCCGGCTAATCTCCGAAACTGCTGGACCGCTTTTAACGGGACTTTCATTGGCAGGTAGCCGATGTTATAAGGAGTAACTAAGGTTACTTCTTTTATTTTGGAAAAGAATTAGGGTTCCGCGCATAAAAAATAAAACCCATGAAATTGTGAACAAAAAGTCGGATATGAAAAATTCTTTTTGCACTTGATAGTTCAATTCTTGAGGATGTTATAGGCTATTTAACATCACGCTATAACCGTTAGGAGCCAACAAATAAAAAATAACTCTGAAAAAACGCTAAGAGAAAACGAAGAAACAGAGCGGGCGGACGAGGCAGTTTTATTAAAATGTGGTTGTTATTTTAGTATAATAGGTACCTATGAAATTGCCGTTTTGTATGAAAAAATTTAAACGAATTTTTTTCATGCATTTTTTATTTGTATTAATCGAAGTAATCACCCATGCAATCAATGCATCTTTGCCAACGCAGTGGCAGTTTATTGATGCCCTTCTTAAAGAAATCAGCTGGACGGGAGGCAACAAATTCTTCAAAGGCATTTTGTACTGCCTCTCGGGTATTGAATTTTTTTCCCGCCAAGAAGTTATCCAAATTCTGGAAAAAGTAGTAGTCTGTAGGCGCAAGGTCTGGTGAGTAGGGCGGATGACGGAGAGCTTCCAACCCCAGTTCTTGCAACTTGGAGACCGTCTGCTGTGCAGTATGAGGTCGCGCGTTGTCGTGCAGGAGCAGCGGAGACGAGCGATTGACCAATGCTGGTTGGAGATGTGCCAGCTTCTCCATCATTGTGTTCAGTTCTTCACAGTACACATCTGAAGTAATGCTCACGCCGTTTGGTAAGAAGCTGTGATGAATCGCACCGGCGCTAGACCACCAAACAGTGACCATCACTTTTCTAGGGGTAAGTTTTCGTTTAGGGCATTGTTTAGGTGCTGAACCAGGATCCAACCAACTTGCTGAGCGCTTACGGTTATCAAACAGAATCCATTTTTCATTGCAGGTAACAATGCGGTTCAAAATTCCTTCATTTGTTTGTCTGTTGAGCAGTGCAAGGCACGTCTTGACGCGTACTTCGCGCTGGCGATCATTGAGTTCGTGGGGCACCCATTTGTCAAGCTTTTTTACCTTGCCAATTTGACGCAAATGGACCAATATTGTTTTGACGTTAACGTCGAAAGCTGCTGCTAATTCAGCCGTAGATTGTGTATCATCAGCTTCCACAATCGCCTTTAATTCGTCATTCTCGACCAAAGTCTTCGGACGACCGCGAGGTTCATTTTTCAGGTCGAAATTTCCAGAACGGAAGCGAGCAAACCAATAACAAGTGGTGCGTTGGTTTGTAGTGTTAGCTCCGTAAACGTCGTTGATGTTGCGTGCCGCTTGTGCCGCGTTGCTGCCACGACGGTACTCATATTCCATAATTACTCGAATTTTTAACGTATCCATGATGACGAAAAAGATTGAAATGCGATTAAAATGTAACACTAATCAATAAACAAATGACTACTTTTGGAAAAAAAAAATCCATGTTTATAAAATAAAATTAATTTGAAATTAGAATTCTTAGCCAAACAAAAATTATTTTGATTTGAAATGGCCAGTACTGCAGAACGGCAATTTCATAGGTAAAGACCTAATATTATGTATCTTACGACCTCCACGCGAACGAAATCGGTGGGCACAGCTAGTGTAACATAATTAATAACACTAAGAATAATCTAAATTACAAAAAAAGCGATTTGTTTTCCTTGAATGATATATTTACATAAAAACAGATATTGATAGGTATACTTGTTTAAGTTTTTTCATTTGTTTTCTCTCGCTACTTTCTAGTTTTGATTAAGCTTTATCAATGCCGTGAAACTCCATTATTGGCTAAGTGATAATTGTCATCATCTCGCTATCACTGAACAGTGTATACAGACTGTAGGATGCTGTAACTTTGACGCAACTGCTTTGAGCTATCCGTTGATAGTGTGGTGAACATTCATAACTCATGTAATTTGTTATAAGCTGTTGAGATTCCTAATAAATAAATAAATAAATAAAACAAATCTCACTCATACACTCTTAGATATCAGTATTTTATTCTAGAACTCATAATAGAACAAATTAAATGGAAAATAAACCTCGAAATATGTTTTTAAATTGCTGAGCCGGGGCTGTTCTTCATCATCATCTGCCTAGCCTTTTCCCAACTGTATTGGGGTTGGCTTCAAGTCTATCGGGACACAGCTAAATACAACTATCGTACATGGAACAACTACCTATCTGACCTCCACAACCCAGTTACTGAGTAACACGATACCCCTTTGGTAAGACTGGTTGTCAGACTTTCGGGCATCTGAAGACCCGCAAAAACTATCAAAACTCTACAAATGACAGCAGGGATCAACGGCTTAACATGCTTTTTGAGATACGGCTGCCTGAGCCAGGCTAAGTCGTAACGTAAGGTTACTTTGAGTCATTTGAGAAATTCGATTCAAATTCAGCACCGTACCTATCATTTGTGTTTTACTTTGAACCTACATTAGTGACAATGATACGGATTATTATAATAAAACGTAACAATTACAAGTCATTGGCAGGGTAAAATAAAAGTTCGTTCGTTCGTGGCTAAGTAATAACAGCCGCACGGGTCGATCCATCAGGTTTAGCTACGCTTGCCGGGATCGGTCCGTGGATGGGTGACCATCTTCACATACCGATACTCCTCCGTGCCTCAGAAAGCACGTCAAGCCGTTGGACCCGGCTGTCATTCGTGGATCTTTGACAGTCGTTTCGGGTCGTCAGAAGCCCGAAAGACTGACAACCAGTCTTACCAAGGGGTATCGTATACCCAGTTAATGGGATGTGGAGGTCAGATAATTACTCGCTCCATGTAAAATATTGGTATTCAGCATCATCCGGTTAGACTGGAAGCCGACCCCAACATAGTTGGGCTTGGCAGATTGAACTAGAAAAATAAAGCAGAAATACACTCAGACCAGTAACATGCACATT
Organism: Cosmia pyralina; assembly: GCA_946251885.1. Lineage (NCBI taxonomy): Eukaryota > Metazoa > Arthropoda > Insecta > Lepidoptera > Noctuidae > Cosmia > Cosmia pyralina. The sequence continues at coordinate 2,808,302 of OX276345.1, forward strand.
GATATGCAAGTCGCTTGCACGCCCATTTGTCATAAAAATTTGTGATTGGTGGAAGTGACAAGGATATGCACCCTACTTGCATGACATTGTGCAAACATTGCACCCCTGGGTATTCGTATATGATTCAGTTCAGAACCGAACAAAATTCGAGATGGAAAAACCCAATAAAACTTTGGCCAACCTGGGAATCGAGGACCTCATACCACAAGCTCATACCTCATGCTTTTAAGTAAAGCTTGCGAGCATTAGAATAACGAGGCAGTCCAGGGATCGTACTATGACGTGAAAAAAGATCATGGATATGGCCCCAGAAATCCCATTAAATAAATTTAAATTCTCAAACCCCGCTCCTCATTCATGTCTTGAACCACACTTACTCAAACACGACAGTCGAGTGACAGCACAATATATTCAGAGTGAATGTGTTGCCATCCTCGTAACCGTTGATAGGTATGTTACACTTTCCTTATGCAGAACACTGAGTAATTAAGATTAACGGGGATATAGTTGAGTAATTACATGAAAATGTGCGAGTAAGTTCGTAGTTCTATTTACTAATGTTTGAAAACAATATTGATGTGTGGGTGTAGGTATTATAATTTGGTAATTTACTCAAGTTAATACGTTTGTCGAGTTCATGGCTAAGTAATAACAGCCGCACGGGTTGATCCATCAGGTTAAGCTATCTTTACATACCGAGACTCGTCCATGCCTCGGAAAGCACGTTAAGCCGTTGGACCCGGCTGTCATTCGTGGATCTTTGACGGTCGTTACGGGTCGTCAGAAGCTGAAAAGTCTGACAACCAGTCTTACCAAGTGGTATCGTTTTACCCAGTTACTAGGTTGTGGACGTCAGATAGGCAGTCGCTCCATGTAAAATACTAGTATTAAGCTGCATCCGGTTAGACTGGAAGCCAACCCCAACATAGTTGGGAAAAGGCTAGGCAGATTGATTGGGTGTAGGTAAATTTGGTAATTTACTCAAATAAATATGTTTGGGGAATTGCTAGTTTAATTTCAAGTTTTCATGCCCTGGTAGATCATGGTTTAGAAATATAAGGAAAATGTCATATATACGTAAATAAATATGTGTTTAAAATAACTTTAAAATCACTTATAATGTTCAGATCGCGCTACAGCTTTGAAAAAAAGTAAATTTAACAAATCTAAAACCTGACTGCGTAAAAAGTGAACTTTAAAAAAGATGGAAGCAAGATTACTTAATCTCATGCAGTCGGAGGCATTTTCCAACAGGTTTTTATGTTAAATTTAAGAAAATGCCTCCGACTGCATGGGATTAGCCTCCCCTACGTATACATCATCATCTTCCTGCCCTTATCCCATATTACTTGGGGTCGGCGCAACACGTTTTCTTCTTCCATTCTCCCCTGTCACCCGTCACGCTATCATTCACTCCCTTCTCTTTCATATCATTCCTCACACAATCCATCCATCCTTTCTTTGGCCTTCCTCTACCTCTCCATCCATCAACATGTATATTCATCACTCTTTTTAACCGACTTCAAAAAGGAGGAGGTTCTCAATTCGTCGGAAACTTTTTTATTTTTTTTTATTTATGTATGTTCCCCGATTACTCGAAGATGGCTAGACTGATTTAGATTTTTTTTCTTTTGTTCGAGAGGGTATACATCACAGTTGGTCCCATATAAAATTGATTAACTCTGCTTGGGTAGTTTTTGAGTTAGCTTCAATAATACTTATTTTTTCACTACTAACACTCTATGGACCAAAAGTCTGAATTAAATGTTTTGAATTTGAATTTGAATTTTTCCCCACTTTTATATGGATGATATTCTAGTTTGTTTTGCAGGTAGTGGTATTTGAATTTGTGTGGGGTAGGTACACAACTAAAAAGTGAAAAATAAAAACTTTTTTACAAAAAAATACAACCGACTTCCAAAAACAACACTTCAAAGTGAAAAATAACTTAAATTTCGGAAGTCGGTGGCAAAAAACGAAAATACATTTAACTAGACACCGACTTCCGAAATTTAAGTTATTTTTCACTTTGTAGTGTTGTTTTTGGAAGTCGGTTGTATTTTTATGTAAAAAAGTTTTTAGTCACATGCGTTTCGTTCCGTTTCATTACGTTTCCTCCCCCACCTATACATACCTACTTGTTCATCGCCATATAATTATAATGTGTGAACATATCAATACATATTTACGGTGCCATAAAATAAGTCGTAAATAAGTAATAAAGCGGTCATTCGGCTCATATTGGGACTGACAGATAGGTTATGGCAAGTCATGTGTAAAGTTATAAATTTTCGTCTTCGGCTTGATAATATACCCTTGTTTTTGGTGACGTGGTGAGTTTGGGATATTCGGAGTACTTAGCTACAAAAGGTTATAGTTACATAAAAATTTGGCGTTTATAGCTATGATAGATTGACTAACAGGAAGAACAAAATCTTGATAGAATGTGTTTACCGCTGTCTATTATAAAAAGTGTAACAAAAGTAGAGTCGGACCTGAGAAACACTCCTCACACACTGTACTCTTCATTATCAATAACCTATATTATTTTGCCGAGTTGTGCGAAAATTAAAGTACGTATGGCGCTGCTTGATTTTTTTTCAATGAGTTCTTTGGAGACTTCCACGCGTGACGATACTTAACTACGTCTGGCACAGTCCTAATATAATTTATTTATGAGTATAATATGGTACATTAAAATCTTATTTATTTAATAAACAGCTTTTTATATACTTCCGTTGCCACTGTAGAAATATTAAAATTAAAGTCCAATTAATATTCCCATTAAGATACTCATAAATTAGTTTAAAATAAAAAAACATGCAATTTTTTTCTATATTGTCGAATTTTATAAACCTACCTACATTTTTTTTTAATGAATGAAATGTCAATATGTACTAATTATATAATGTAATGTCAATCTAGGCAATCAACTTTGCTACCAACTTTGCTGACTGTCTAATGTTGAAAACATTAGCTATTAGCACTATTAGCATTCATAGTTCAGGAATGAGGAGGGATGAATGAAAAGCAATTGCATGCAGCTGAGATGAGAATGCTAAGAGGGATTTGTGGTCTTACACGAATGGGTAAAATAAGAAATGAGTACATAAGAGGAAGACTGAAAGTGGCATCGGTGACTGAAAAGTTGTGCGGGAATCGGTTGTCATGGTATGGGCATGTGATGCGGAGGAGTGAGGAAAATGTCGGAAAGTTTTGAATATGAATGTGGATGGCTGTAAGAGTAGGGGAAGACCAAAGAAACGATGGATGGAATGTGTGAAAGATGACATGGCTAGAAAGGGGGTGACTACCGTGATGACGAATAATAGAGAAGTATGGAAAATAGGACATGTTGCGCCGACCCCAAATGGATTGGGATAAGGGCAGGAAAACGATGAGATCGTGAGGATACAAGTACATAATATTAAAAAAAAAAAAACAAATACAAGGAAACATTGATCATCTGCCTGCCTTTTCCCAACTTTGTTGGGGTAAGCTTCCAGTCTAACCGGATGCAGCTGAATACCAGTATTTTACATGGTACAACTGCCTATATGACTGTAAGACTGGTTGTCAGACTTTCGAGCCTCTGACGACCCGTAACGACTGTTAAAGGTCCACGAATGCCAGCTGGGACCAACGGCTTAGCGTGCTTTCCGAGGCACGGAGGGATCTCGGTATGTAAATATGGTCACCTACACGCACAATGGTCCACATGAAGGACTAAGTGCGGAAACCAAATCCTTAACATAGAACATAGAACATATGGTCACCTATCCACGGAGCAACCGTGGCAAGCGTTGCATAACCTGATATATACAGGGAAACATTATTCTATTCATTAATTTCTTAAAGAATTAACAAGATAAAACTCAAAAAAGTTAAAAAGTTTTCATTAAGTGTGGAGCACGTAATTGAAATTAATTATTATGAAAAAAAAAACATAAGAGAATTACTAACAACAGCAAACTAGAAGGAAAATGATTAATATATTTTCATGTGGTTTGTTTTATGGAAAAATATTATGTATTTACTATTGGATTCATGTTTTCTAAATACTAAAAGTTAAAAAGCAGTAGTTTTCTGACAACCATACAGTGAAGGTCAATGTTGAAATAAACTATTTGATATCATCATGAAAGTATAGTTTAAAGATTGACTTTCTAAGACATTTATGCCTTTTACAATAATAATGTGTTTAGTAGGTAGCGTCTTGCAGAAATACACTATGCGTACTGAGTAGTAAGTACTCTTTAAAAGATTTTACATAATTATTGCCCTTTGTAATCCCGTATTATCATCATCTTCCCGCCCTTATCCCATGTTACATGGGGGCGGCGCAACACGTTTTCTTTTTCCATTCTCCCCTGTCAACCGTCACGCTATCATTCACTCCTTTCTCTTTCATGTCATTAAAATAAAAAAAAATAAAAATAAATAAATTGTTTATTTATCCAAAATAAATACACACAGACACAGTTCAAAACAAATGAATACAATAGAATAAGCATAAAAACATAGCTTGTGAACAGGAGATTTAGGATTGCAAAAAAGGTCTATGCATACAAAAATAGTGAACCTTGTCTCTTAAACTAGGAAGAAACCTGCATCTTAAGAGACAGTGATCGGCCAATATTTAAATTGAGTAAAAACTAAAAACTTACAAGAGTGAATGAAAGTGTGTCGATTACCATTACTAATGCATATTAATATTAATATTAGTGTTAGTGTTATTCAAGTATGTGTGAGTGTTGAGGTGTATGTGTGTGTATGTGTGAGGGTGTGTATGTGTGTGTGAGTATGAGACCCAATCAATCAATCATTCCTCACTTAATACATCTATCTTTTCTTTGGCTTTCCTCTCCCTCTCCATCCATCAACACCATTCATCACTGTTTTAGTCACATGCGTTTCGTAATCCCGTATTATATAATTTTTCATATCCCACCTAAAACTACAGCTTCCAAGCGATAATCTTCTACATATCTGCCAAGAAAATGGTGTTAATACTATTCTCTTTCCGAAGTCTGAGTACTTACAATCCTGAGGCATTGCAATTCGCCTGCCGTGCCATGCGGACCGACGTTCATGCTATTAAAGTTACGTCCAGTTTCTGTAGAGATGTTATTTCTCTTTTGTTTTATTTTCGGTGCGATGCTGTTTTGTTTTTGGTGTTATAGGTTTGTGGAAAAGCGCCGCAAAATTTGTCTGTTACCTGTTCACGCTTTAACGGCTGTACGGGTTTGGATGAGGTACACGGATAGACCATGACGTGAATCCGCGGGTATGTAAGTATGTATTATAATTTCTGTGGGAAAAGTTTTTATCTATTATTTGTCTTTTATTGAATAGATGCCTGAAAGGTGAAGGTCAATTCTTCTTTACTAAATAACAAAGATGCACGTGGAGGATTAAAGGATGACTAACATACCTAAGTACACAATAAATTTAGAACTATAATAAGCAACGGGTTTTCTTTACTGTTCCTCTTTTTGTTTTTAGAATTTTATATAGGTGTAAACCCTTTGAAGACCTGCTTTTGATCAATGAAAACTAGAAAAGTTCGATAGCAAGAAAAAACGTGTGCGTGTGGTAGTCAGGAACGAAGTTCCTTCTCACGTATGATTTAAAACAAAAAAAATATTTTCGCAGCCGCCATCTTGGATTTACATTTTACACGAAAACCATGAAAACGATATCCATGATGAAAAATTAGAAAACTTTTGCAGCCGCCATCTTGGATCATTATTTTGACTTCACTACCGGCTTTAGCATCCTCAAAAACCATGAAAACGATACCTATAATGAAAAATTTGAAAATTTTCGCAGCCACCATCTTGGATTTACATTTTGACTTCCCTATTGGCTTTAACAACCTCGAAAACCATGAATACGACTTTTGCAGCCGCCACCTTGGATTTTTATTTTGATGAAATTCACACTTTCTCTCTCTCTCTCTGTCTCCTTCTATTTATCACACTAATATTATAAAGGCGAAATTTTGTGAGTGTGTGTGTGTGTATGTTTGTTACTTCTTCACGCTCAAACGGCTGGACCAATTTGAATGAAATTTGGTATGTAGATAGCTTATACCCTGGACTAACACATAAGCTACTTTTTATCCCGGTCTACGCGGGTGAAACCGCGGGCCGCAGCTAGTATATAATATAAAGAGATAGAGAGAGAGAGAGAGAAAAAGAGAAAGTCGCATGGAGGACATAATGCTTTTTCCTTACGTCACAATTTGTGCTAGTTTACTCCAACCACAAGCCGCGTAAAGAACTTCGTTCCAAAAACAAAAGAATAATATTGCATTATCTCATTCCCGTTCTTCTCCATGTACAGTCAGCAACAAAAGTTGATTAACAGTTGAGTTTTCTAAATCTTAATTATTGAGAAAAATACTTCATTAAAATCGGAACAGATTAAATTTTAAAGAAAATTAACTCTTATCTAATAAATGAAATGCTAAAAAGCAAGGTATCATATAATTTTGTGTTAAATTAGATTATGTCAAAAAGTAGCAGTGTTAACCGACTTCTGTTGCTGACTGTACCATCGCGGACATTTGCGGTGAACCACTTTTGAACCTTTTTAGCATAGTAATAAGGTCGAAAAGTGGTTCACCTCTTTGGAATGGGCAACTAGCTTCATCGGTCTGACTGACCAATCCTCGAAAATTCAAAAGTGTACCTATAATTAGTTTATTTTAAATAAATTAAAGCTTTGAATTTTGAGTTTTTTAGTGTTGAGTAGATCAAAATACTGCCTTTTTATTATACTACAATATTCTTAATGTGAAAGCTTGGATGTTTGCTACTCAATCAGCAAAAACGGCTGAACAGTTTTGGATGAAATTTGACACACAGACAGTTTATAATCTGGAATAACACGTAGGATACTTTCTATCCCGTTTCGACAAACCACGGGCAAATGCTAGTAAAAAAATACAGATGTATCCAATATGATAATATGATGTGTGTTCAATATTACACACTTTAGGGACTAACTACACTTATTCGGCTCGATTCTGCTTTTGTTCATAGAAAACAACAGTTTTATATGGACAAAAGCTGACTAACTACACTTATTCGGCTCAATTCTGCTTTTGTCCATAGAAAACAACAGTTTTATATGGACAAAAGCTGAATTGAGCTGAATAATAGTGTAGTTAGCGCTATTTCATTTAGTGTAGAATCAGCACAACAATTTAACCATTGGGATGCTGTCCACCAACGAATTTAACTAACATTGATGTTTGAACTACATTGTTGTAGCTCATTAGCATAAATACCTAATTCTGATTTTCATTTGTTTCGATACAAATCCCAACAGAATTACCGTCACAGGAATGTGATAATCAGTAATTCGAACACAGCACTTGTGTTTGAATTGACATTTTCGTGGTCAAATTAACAAAATGGTCACATTAGCTCCGATGGCCCAGTGAGGAGCAGTGGTGGCCAGTGGTAACGGTCGCGACTTACGAGTTGTAGGTCGTAGGTTCGAACCCAGGCAGGCGCTTTACTTTGTGTAAATTATTTCATCACCACTGCTCTCAAAACGGTGAAGGAAAACATCGTGAGGAAACCGGCATGTCCTAGAATCAAAAATTCGAAGACTTGTGACATCTGCCAACCCGCACTGGGCCCGCGTGGTGGATTACGGCCCACTCCCTCTCACAGAGAGGAGGCCTGTATCCCAGCAGTGGGAACGTTATAGGCTGATTATGTGGCTCCGATGACAATGATTTGTTAGCTAAGTTCTACATGGCGAAACATGCGTAGTACATGCAACGCGTGTGTATGACTAGATATGGATCGTAACACGTGCACACATATTCTGTAGTTTCTACCTAGCTTAATTCCATGGGAAGGCGCGAGTTTACGTATGTACGAGTATGCCTGATGACTTTTTTACCGTCTTGAAAAAAATAGGATATAATAGGTGAACGAAGCCGAACATACCTAGTTTTGTTTTTAATAGCTTAGACAGTAATTTGATATAAGAATCAATAAATGCTACAAAATCGAAGTAAACTTTTCATACTAAAACAATAAAAACAGAATTATAAAAAATAAAAAAAATCGTAAAAAATATCGAAATTCAAATCTTAAGCACTTACGATTTGAATGTCGTTTTTTTTTTAATTTTTTAAAAAAAAAAAACTAGGTATGCCATAGGCTTCTACTCCGTTCACATATCATACAAGTTGAAATTAATATCAAATACGTAGGTCTAATGGTCCCTTGGAGCTCTAAAAAAATCAAGCTCCTAAGTCAACGCAGTAAAAAAATACGGCCATTTACGCGACTTATTTTGATACTCGCAAGTAAATCAAAATATATAGAGTAATACTTCCCGTTGCCCTAGAATCATGAAATTTGGCATGAAGCAAGATCTTACAGCACAAGTAAAGGGAAAAGTCCAGAAATCGTTAACATATTTTTTTTTTTTTTTAGGAAATCTAGTTTTTCAACTATAATGTTATAGTTTGTTTTTGGGATTAATTATTTTCAACTACAACCTTTCATTGAGCGTGGTCCGGCACGCACTTGGCCGTTTTATTTAAAGACAGTAAAAATAGTCGTCCAGTATATGCGAAGGCGCAGCAAGTAGCGCCGTCTAGTTTTGTTACGGGGTTACAGGAAGTACCGAAGAGATCGGATAAGAGTTTCACTGGCTGATTTGTCACTCTAGCAGAACGTCGCATGGATGGTTGCGTGACAGCTGTCTTGTCTTCTGATGACAGAGATGATGTCAGGGGAGCCGCTGCCGTACCACCTCCATGACGAATTGCTGTATTCTGGAACAATCCTGATGATATTGAAGCTGCCAAACTTGGTAAAGGCTATCTTGTGCCGTTATTATGTTTAATATGTAGCGGCGCAGCCGCCACATCGATTCGCGACGGCGGGCTCGCGCATCTTCGGGTGTCTTCGGGTGTCTTCGCTGCGGTCGGGCGCCGTTCGGTTTTACCACGCGTCCGCACGCGAGTCCTTTGTTCGCCGCTGCGCAAGGCACTCCCGCGCTTGCTTTTTTCACCCGCTTTTAAATAACCGCCATCAGCCATTATTATCGTGTGTGTAAATGTAATTTCGCGCTTTCAAATCTTTCTACATAACTTTCTTTGAACTTCTATTCGGTGCTTCCGGCTTCATAACTTGTATCTATTGTGTTTTCGTGCTTCCTATCCTTCTGTGACTTTTGTAAATTCAAATATAAAATATACCGTTATTTAGTGAACTTTTGGACTTTTATTTGTGGACTAACTTCTACATAATTGGTGACCCCGACGTATATTTGTTGAAACAATTAAACTCACTGCTGGCAAAATATTGTCACTTTTGACAGCCCATATCGTTTCATATGCCAAAGAGAGACAAACATAGCGGGACAAAGAGGGACACCCTTATGTCAAATTGGACTTCTTAGATTGACTAGTGATTTTTTCACTAGCCTCTTACTACACACATCAAAAGTGTCTAGGGATCAACATATATTTTTGCAATAACTTTTCTCCTGATTGATATTAATTAAAATTTTCTTTAAGGATTCATCAAATAAAGTGTTTTCGTTTGTCACAGTAACGATAAACCAAGTCACCTTTGCATTAATAAAGAAATTTGCCATTTTCCTAATAAAGGGATTTTTGACATTTGAACCACTAACATTAAAGTTCGAAAAAAAGACTGAAATAACAGTTTTCTTTAAAATTTTATTGGGTAACTTAAACAATTAATAATCCGTGTTTCTACCGCGAACACTAACAACACAAGAACATCGGTTTGGCATACTCAAAATGAGTTCATCCAAATCACGCTGTGGAATGGCCGCCCATGTTCGTTGCAACAACAAAAAAAGGTCTTCTTGCGACTGGATACCCTCCATATTCGGCAGAGCTCTTCTCTGTAGCATATCCCATGCATGCTCAATCGGGTTCAAGTCTGGCGACTGAGCAGGCCAGGGCAGGACATTGATGTTAGCTGCGGCGAGAGTCTGTCTTACAACTCTTGCGGTGTGCGGTCGTGCATTATCATGCATTAACTGAAATAAGGGACCGATTTGCACTTGTAGAGGAACGATGACGTCTGATACAATCGTCTCAGCATAAATTTGAGCGTTGAGGTTGCCTCTGATCCAAATCAACTCAGTTCTTCCGCCGATCCAAATACCCGCCCATACCATGATGGTTCCACCACTATAAGGATGGACTTCCTGGCAGGATTTTAATCGCTGTTGGCGTCCAGGGGTTCTCCAGTGTCGTATACGTCTTGTATCCGGTCTCATACCAAAACGAGACTCATCAGAAAAGCACACGAAACGCCATTGTTCTTCTGCCCAATTTCTGTGTTCAAGAGCCCATTGATATCGAATCCTACGATTGTGCATTGCTATAGGTGGTACCCGTAGCGGTCTTCGGGAATGAAGGTTCACTTCATGCAAGCGGTTTCTGACTGTTTGGTCGCTAATTAAGTTCCCTGAAGAGTGATGAAGCCTCACGGCTAACATCATGGCGGTTATAGTTGGAGCTCTTCGAGTTAAGATTTGAATGTATCGGTCTTGTCTCCGTGTGGTGCAGCGATACCGTCCTCCATGGCGCTCAGCCACGGTACCAGTGCTTCGGTAACGTGTCCAAAGTCGACTGATAACACTCTGACTTGTATTCAGAGCTAAAGCCACAGTACGTTGCCGGGAACCAGCTTCTATCATTCCCACGGCTCTGAGCATTTCTTCCCTGCTTAAATGACGTCGCCGCTCCATAATAACGTTGGTTTTAATCAGTAGTAGGGAAACAGTAGCACTAATAATGTCTTCAATGCGTTGTATGTTTTTATAGGGAAAATATTGACAGCTGATTTTCATCTTTTACTCGAATTTGATTCACAGTTCCTGATTCAAATTATGAAATGCACCAAAAAGGATCCATATAAATTTATAAAATCATAAATTTATTACAAAGCCACATCTCAATCTCAAGAAATCCGCATAAAAATGCTTGATCCCTAGACACTTTTGATGTGTGTAGTTTCAGCAATAGACAAAAGATAGCAATACTTTTCTTCACAAAGTGTAACAGTATTGGAAGAACATAGTTTGTATAACGCAACATTGTAACCTGTACATATTAAAAAGTACAATTTAACAAGGTTTTTATTACAAACACTTTTTATGCTTCTCTCGTTATGAAAACTTTATTAGCTTTAAATCGACACAAAGTTATAGCTACCATCTGAGCTATAAATAAGCACTAAGTAAAAATACGGCTAAGCAATTATGGGTGCTTACAATGTTGCTTACCTTAACTCCCAAGATATAGCGTAGGAAATGAGTACTATCGCAGAAACGAACATCTATACTATCATTGAGGTAATATGTACTGTACGTTAGTACATATTACCTCAATGTATACTATAGTATCTCCGTACTACAGACATTTTACATCATACTTACACTGTACAGTCATTAATACATGTATATATCATACTTCTATGATTTTGCATTAATAATTTGCGAATCGGTCTAAAACGATTTTTCTTTAATTTTCATTGTTATGACACTTATGTCAGGCTGTCAAACTATCATTACTTTTTCTTCCAAATTTTCTCTCAGAGTTTATTACTAGCTTAGTCTATGAAGGTTACTTTTGATTTATATAATTTAAATTATTTTTATCAAAATGTTAGCTCATTGTATTTTATAGATAATTTTAATTGTTTACTGAATAACTGTGTCCTAAATTAGATTTATAAAAATAATTGACACCCTCTCAGAATTCAGCGAAGAGGTTCTTGAATGAATACTGATATTTATGGCCGATTCGATTACAGACAAGTGGCATTTTTTGAAAGAAAGACTTCAAAACTGGAAAATCTCTAAAAAAGAACGTGGTGAAAAATTTTGATACGAGACGAGGCTTTATAAGCAAGGACCACCACATTCCGAGGCTTTTCAATCCCGAATTCCGCGAGGGAGACATCTCCGTGACAAGAAGTCAAAACTATTATACCCTACTGCTTGACTCGGGGTCTCCGTGCTGAAGATACCAACCCGTGCGTGCTACTTTGGATTTATCAGGTCTCAGCACTGACGAGGCCTAATATCTGACCTGCCCTGGTGGTCGTACTTCACCTTTCCAACCGACTGCAGCGAAGCCCAAAAGGAGGGTTTATTATTTTAAAAAATCTGAGAGCGTGTGTTAGGTAGGTAAGTGTTTTTTACTATAATTTGTATTTTTATCTTTCTCTAAATTATATTTTGTTTACGTGTCTATACCCCTTTTATTTCAATAGATTCGTTACAATACACCGTAAGAACTATTCTTATTTGTAGCGCTCAGCCGCTATAGTAACGCTTGCTAACAGATTTGGTCCTCATGTGCACGAGATTTTGTTTTTAAATTGGTCATAATTATGTAAGTTTCCCCGATAATGGTGCCGATTCTGTTGTACACCGAACTAAACTAACTAAACTATCACTAAAATTCCTTACTGTAATGACCTAACTCGGTCTTTAAATAAAAATCAGTGGACTGTAAAATTAACTTTGTATTTAACCTCAAAAAATGTAAAAATCACAAGCAAGTGGTTCGCGTGTGTCGTCGGTCGCGCTTAGTCGTGAATGTTGTAGCCCTTCCCGCGCGCTCGCGCAGCCGCCCGACGCCAGACACGAAGATAGCCGACGGCGCCCGAACATCCTCCCCGGGTTGAAGCATTCAAGTGAGTGGAAGTGGGCAGATATTGTTGTAGGCCCGCAGCATTGTCCCCCTCTTCGTCTTCAGCTCGACCACTCGTGTTGTCCCGTCAGTGCCGGGGAAGACCTTCGTGACTCGTCCCAGTGGCCACACGAGTGGCGGTTGGCCTCGTTCTTTGATAAGAACAAGGGTTCCCACAGCCAGCTGCCCTGTTGAGAATGTCCACTTCGTTTTTTGCTGGAGCAGAGAAACATATTCTATATGAAATCGTTGCCAAAAGTGTTGTTTAATGTGTTCCATTCTGTGGTAACGCTCCAGTCGTCCGATGTTGATATCAGCCACCTGTGGATGCGGAACAGACATGAGTGGTCGTCCAATTAAAAAATGTGAAGGAGTTAGGACAGTAAAGTCTACAGGATCAGAGGACAGTGGGGTAAGAGGACGGGAATTTAAGATTGCCTCTATTTGACTCAAACATGTGGCCATCTCCTCATATGTGAAATGCGATAGGCCGAGAAGCCTTTTTAAATGGTGTTTGGTCGATTTGACAGCGGCTTCAGCAATGCCGTTGAAGTGGGGAGAGTAAGGTGGCGCGAAAGTAAATTCGATACCTTGCTGACAGACCTCGAATTCCAGATTTGAATCTTGAAGAAATTTACCCAATTCGTTACATGCCCCGACGAAATTTGTACCATTATCTGACAAGATACTTTGGGGCTTGCCACGGCGAGACACAAAGCGGTTTAAGGCAGCCATGAATGCTTCCTTAGTCAAATCAGTAGCGAGCTCGATATGAACAGCTTTAACTGCAAGGCAAACAAAAATACATAAATATGCCTTGACAAGTCTACACCCTCGCCCTTTGCGATCCGCTATCATTACTGGCCCGGCATAGTCAACACTGCACTTTAAAAATGGAAACTCTAATTGTGTCCTTGAAGAAGGCAATTGGCCCATTATAGGTTGCACTACTTGACACTTGTATTTAAAACATTTAATGCATCTCTTAACTGTTGATTTGGAAAGATTTCTGCCACCCAGAGGCCAGTACATTTGCCGTATATTTGCTAATAATAGCTGAGGACCAGCGTGTAATAAATCTGTATGATATTTATTAAATATAATTTTAGTAATATGGTGTTTACCACATAACAAAATTGGATGCTTTACATTATACTCGTAGGGAGAGTTATCAAGTCTCCCGCCTACACGAATGAGGCCATCCGCATCAATGAAGGGACTCAAAGATATAATTCTATTTTTACGAGGCAATGATTTACCTGATTGCAATAAGGCATACTCTTCAGGAAACATTTCAGTCTGAGCATGTCGTAAAATAAAATTTAAGGATTTTTTAAGTTCTGGATTAGATAGGGAGCCTAGAAGTTTATCATGTTTTCTTTGTAAATTATGAATATATCTTAATAGATAGGAAACTACTCTCTGTAAACGGTTTAAATTGGAATATTTATGAATCAAAACATTTATGAATGCTTGATTGTTTTGTAACTGATGATGTGAAATGTAACTATTACTAGAGTATGACTGTTGATGAATTGGATGATCAGCGAAGCGAGATGTCACAACTTCAGGTAAATCCTGTCTGACGTTTTCATTGGGCATTCTTGGCCAGTATTTTTCATGTTTGGACAAGAAATTAGGACCTGACCACCACAAAGGACACTCTCTGATAAGGTCAGCCTTCAGCCCGCGAGAGACAAGATCTGCCGGATTATCCTTAGACGGCACGTAGCTCCACGTACACCCAGTAGTGCTCTCTTGTATTTCATCAACGCGATTACGTACAAATGGCTTCAATAAATTTGGTGCCATTGTCAGCCAACTCAACACTATTGTCGAATCGCACCAAAACTTACATCTACTGAATGACAAATTAAGAGAGTTCAGTACGTTAGTACACAGTCTTGTTCCTAACAACGCTCCACATAGTTCTAATCGGGGAATAGTCGTTGGCTTGATCGGCGCCACCCGATTTTTAGAGACTAACAATTGTACTTTAACAGACCCATTTTCGTCCACCGATCGCACATACACACAAGCACCATATGCCCTTTCTGATGCATCGGTAAAAACATGAAGTTCGTGTGCGGTCGAATTGGCACATAATACCCACCGTGGTATCTTTAATTCATTTAGATGTGGAAGCGTAGTTCTAAAGGAAACCCAACGATTATTTATGTCGTCTGATACTCGTTCATCCCAGTCACACTTAGCCATCCATAACATCTGCATTATTAGTTTTGCCTCGACAACACAAGGACCCACTAGACCCAGTGGATCAAAAATCTGACTGATCACTGACAAAATATGACGTTTTGTTACATGTTTGTTGGTGTCGATTCCAATCGAGAATGTTAGCACATCTGACTCACAAAGCCAATGTAAACCAAGTGTTTTTGAAGACACATTTCTATCTACAGACAAATCTAAACTTTTCGAACCACATGCAACACCTGTTATTTGAGCTAAAATTTCTTCACTGTTAGACTGCCATTTTCGCAGATGAAATTTTGCAGAAGCAAGAACAGAACTGACCTCCTTGCCCATTGCTACTACCTCTGGAATGGAGTTACCACCACTTAGATAATCGTCAACGTAATAATCACGTTCGATCGATAACCTTGCCTTTTCACTAGTGGCAGCTGCCGCCAGACTAACTAAGCATTTCGTAGCTAAATAGGGAGCGGAAGCCGTACCGTAAGTAACGGTATTAAGACTATACGTCTTTAATGGTAGCTTAGGATCAGTCCGAAAAATTATTTTAAGCAAGGAACGTTGCCCAGGTGTCACTAAGATTGCCCTATACATCTTTTCGATGTCTCCAGAAATTACATATTTATGTTCGCGAAAACGTAACAGTATTGAAAATAGGTCATCCTGAACAGTAGGTCCCACCATTTGGATATCGTTGAGCGACGACCCAGATGTGGTTGCAGCTGATGCATCGAACACTACCCGAAGTTTGGTGGTAACTCTTGACTCCTTGACAACCCCATGATGTGGCAAAAAATATTCCAAGTTACCATCTGAATGAGGTTTCCTCAGCATGCGATCCTCTGTCATGTGGCCCAAACTCTCGTACTCCTGCATGAAAGCGATGTATCTCTCTTTGAAGACAGGATCACGCTGGAACCGACGCTCTAACGATAAAAAACGGCATTTAGCCCTTTCATAAGACTTGCCTAATATAGTAGGATCCTCCTTCAGTGGCATGGTTACCACAAATCGACCATTATCATCGCGGACTGTATGCAAACGGAAACTTTCTTCACAAGCCCGTTCTTCCTGAGATAATGAATCCTTTGAAGACACGGAATCGAGCTCCCAAAACTTATCTAAATTATTATTGAGTTCATTCAATGAAACGTTACACAAATATGACTTACTTTGTGTAGATGGATGTAATGGTTGAGCGACTGAGCCTGATACTATCCATCCGAACTTAGTGTCACGTAATGTGGGTTGTTTTTTACCTAGGTTAATAGATGTGGAACCTAGGACGTTCCAAAATACTTCGGCACCTACAAGAATGTCAATTACTGACGGAACGTGAAACGTAGGGTCAGCGAGTTGTATATGTGATGGTATAGGAATACTGCATTTGTCTATCAATGCAGACGGCAATATTTTTGTAATTTCGGGCAATACAAAACAATTTATGTTTGTTTTATAACCACCGCTGCGAGATTGGACAGTTATATTACAAGACTGTGTACTAGTTGTAGTCTGACTGTTTATACCTGTGATTGTGGAGCTCGCGCTGCGCCTAGGCAATCCCAGTTTATCAAAAAGCGTCTGAGTTATAAAATTGGCCGTGCTACCGTTATCGAGCAGGATCCGGGCGTCGACCTTGTGGCCTTGGTTATCCATCACCGTCACCAACGCTGTGGAAAGTAAAATATGCGAAGCGGTATGAACTTGTAATGAAACATCACTAGATATACTGACATTTTCTGGGGGGCAAGAACTCGAAGAAGCACCTCCAGAAGTGTCAGTGGATAAGGCTATACTACTTGGCATGGGATCCTGAAAGTTTGATGAATTGGAATCGTCAACATGTAAGAGCGTATTATGTTTTCCTTTACAATATTTGCATCCTGCCAATCTACATCTCTTAGTTAAATGTCCCGTACGTAAACAATTATAACAAACCTTAAAATCTTTCGCTTTCACTATACGAGTTTCAACCGGTAAGGCACGGAATTCTTCACAAATATATAAAAGATGATTTTTTGTACATAAGGGACATTTTATTTTGTTAACTGAATTTTGATTGTAAGTTTGACTGGTATTGTTACTCTGGTTAGTTGCTATAATCAAAGATTCTGATTTACTTTGTATTGTATTATTACTATTGTGTATGTTTGCCTTTGTGTTGTACTCTAGGGTTTCTAATAAATCTGCTTTTTTACTAATAAATGAACAAAATTGTGACAATGTAGGTGATCCTGATAAAGTGTTCCGATGTTCTTCCCAATCTCTACTGGTGACTGAATCTAATTTAATGGCCATCATATACACAACCAACGTATCCCAGTACTCTGTGGGCTCATTCAATGTTTTCAGTGCTCGTATGTTTTTATTTATGACGTCAACTAAACGTCGCAAGATAATACAGGACTCCTTTGGAATGTACTCAACTGTTCGCGACGACGCATCATCAAAAACATGAAAAGTTAGGCGTTTCCATAGTGTCAGCTGCGAGACCCTATCTGGCGCACGCTAGCGCAAGTAGCGGAGGGACCGCCGTCGTATAACGTACCGAGTCGCGAATGAGCTACGTTTTTGTTCGCTACGATGCGTCACCAAACAGTTGTTTATAGTTTAATTTATTAAGAATAACAGTAAAATCAGTTTAAATAGTGTTTTATAGTTAGAAAACAGTGAAAAATAGTGTTTCCTAAGGAAAACGTGAGTACCACCCCTATAAACTCCAATTAAGTGGGCTACATAGCCGAAATTATAGTGTAATTGGTGCGTCCAGGTACCCTAGACCGAGACCTAGCCCTGGACGTACCATTATAGTCCTGAAAAGCCTACTTGATTGGATTTATAGGGGTCGGAAACTTTAATTTGCTGTTTTTTGGTGACTCGTTTTAGCAATTTAGGTTTTCAGGGCCTGTCACGCCCTGAAAAATATAGATGTAATAATGAATTTTTCATAGTTTTTTAGGTCATTAGACCAGCTTGAGATACCTGCTTACCCCGTTGAAATATCTTCTTTGGTTATCGAATAAAATAGTTTGAAAAATAATTTAAAATCAAAACAATTAACATTTTTGTATTTACACGCTGAAATCTTTTCAGCGAATATAGTTACAGGAAATGCAGGTGTCTCAATCGCTGGACAATCTAATGACGATTGTAACGGTGTATAATATGATGTTATTATAGCCATTTTTCAGCTGCTAATAAGCACTTTTGTAAAATTTTTGAAATAAAAATAAACTCTAAACCAGGAGACGGTTCGCGGTTCTCGTTAAGGTAAAGTTTCGAGGTACCTTAGCGCGCAAGCGAAAACATAGAATCGTAGCCATCGGCATGGTACCTATTCATCGTTCTGTTCCTGAAGAGTTACGCAAATCGTCTCCTGAAATCTCCTGAAGACTTATCAAAATCGCTGTTATTATTTCATCTTCAAGAAACCCTTCCCCGTCAAGACTTCACACATAGCTACTGGTCGCCAGTCTGCAGTTATCCTGAGCCTATAGGTACAGGACGTCAGCGCCGTTTTGGACTAGGAGGCCTAACCTCAAGCAGGGATACACCTGGATAGGCATTACACACTCCTTCAACACACCGCGTCCGACGATCACGCCCGTCCAGTACATTTTCTGGTCCTTGCGAGCCGTATAGCTGCGGCTGGGATCATCTGTTCCTGTGAAGAATGAAGATAGATCTCTGAAGATTCCTGAAGATTTATTATAGAAGATTCAAGACTGAAGATATGCTCTGAAGATTTATTATAGAAGATTCAAGATTGAAGAGTCAAGCTCGAAGACTGAAGATTTATCACTGAAACCTTATCACACAATTCAAGTTTGAAGATTCGTTGCGAAGACTGAAGATACATAATGAGGTTTACAAGATCACAAGGCAGAGCACCAGAATCCTCGACGATGGAGGTGGGCAGAGAACGCAGTACTACGGGCATCCGTCATGAGCAACCACCGCGATCACCGTCCACCGTCGAAGGAACCGAGCAGCGCCCCGCCCCCCGGGAGGGAGAAGATCTGCCTGTACGAGCACAGTCTGAAAAGCAGCCGTACATTTCTGGAGAGGGAACCCAGTCGGAGGGAACTTCAGACGAAACAATAAACAGAACAGTACAGCCAAGAATAGAAAAAGATTCAGAACAGGAACACCGCCGAACCATGCCGATGACTACCCGGGGTGACGCCCGTACCGAACAGAACAAGCCGCCGTCGACTACGAATAGAACGACGCGGTCAAACAGAAAAATTTCAAAAGCACGTGAAGACTTATTGAAGATTAAGTTGGAACTTGCTCAAATAGCACTTCAAAAAGCCGAGGAAGAAGACTCCGACGGCGAATATATGGATGATAGAAGCTCAAACAATGAGTACGTGCGTTCCTGGCTTGAAGAGGCACCAGAACCAGCGCCGCCGAAAGGGGACAACGCCGCCGAGGGGGACTACAGAAATAGAAGCCGTGAGCAACAGCCCCCCCCTGTGGTCGCCGATGCTATAGCGGGCCTCCAGACGCAATCGAATCCTACAGTAAATGAAGTGAGAAACAACACAGCGCCCTCCAAAGAAGCAATAGAAGACACCAAGGGGAAAGACTCACTCCGTCCTTTCATAACGGAGTTGACGTCCGCTATAGCGTCGCTCGCCGACAGGAAAACAGAACAGTGGACATCGAACCAGCCCTCGGCGTCAAAGGCCATCATGACCTTACCGAACTTCAGCGGAGCACATACAGAATGGCTTTCATTTCGTGCCATCTATGAAACAACAAGAACATACTTCAATGATGTTGAGAACACAGCAAGACTCCGAAGAAGCCTGCGTGGACGTGCGTTGGAAACAGTGAGCTCAGAACTCATTGGAAATGCCAGACCTGATGACATCATGAGGGAACTCGAGCTGCAATTCGGCCGTCCAGACTCAATCGCTCAAGCTGAAACAGACAGGCTACGTGGGTTGCCGCGCTGCAGCGAATCACCAAAAGATATCTGCAACTTCGCAAGTCGAGTCAGAAGCGGCGTAGTCACTCTGCGCGCACTGAAGAAAGAACATTACTTGATCAATGCTGAGCTGATGCGATTACTGACAGAGAAGATGCCGAACTCCCTGCGTGTACAGTGGTACCGAACATATACCGAGAAGTACCAGTCGCTTCCAGATCTCTCACTCTTCAGCGACTTCATCACCGAGCAAGCTCGTTTCTGCAGCGCCTTCGCCCCGCCAGAGAACATCAGCCCTGTTGAAGCGACATCCTCCAAGCGTGTCATACAGAGAACTCACGCAGCTACAGACAACACAGCCAATAAATGCCGTATCTGCGATAAGGACGGACACTATGCTTCTGATTGCAAGAAGTTCAAAGAGGGATCCAGTGACGAGAGATGGGAACTCGCGAAGAAACTCAATCTCTGTTTCCGATGCCTGCGAAGCCGTCGCAATGGTCACACATGCAAAGCGAAGAAGTGTGACGTCAAGGGATGTATAGCCACGCATCATCGGCTTCTTCACTACAACAAGAAGCTAGCAGCGACGGATGTCGAGAAGCCCGACGCTTCGGAACAGAAGAAGGAGGCTCAGGAAACGGTAGCCAGCTCAAGAACAACATCAAGTCACGCCTACCTCAAAATAGTACCGGTTCGAGTCATAGGACCGGCGGGAGAAGCTTCTACTTTCGCACTTCTCGATGATGGATCTACCGTTTCCTTGATCGACGAAGAAATATCGAAGCAAGTCGGAGCGGAGGGCCATATCGACCCTCTGAAGATAGGTGCGATCGGAAACACCACAATCGACACTCCTTGTTCTCGAAGAATCACAGTAACTCTCGCAAGCCAGCTGAAGAATAGGGTGCCATTCAGAGCGCGCACCATACCGAAGCTCAACCTCGCACCGCAGACAGTCAGCGAAGAGGACGTTGCACATTGCAAACATCTAGATGACCTCAGGCAACAGCTGATTTACGACTTAGGCGCACCGAAGATACTCATCGGTCAAGATAACTGGCACCTATTATTGGCCAGTGAGATTCGAAGAGGACCGAAACACCAGCCTGTTGCGTCGCTAACCACACTGGGCTGGACACTTCACGGCGCGCACACTAGAATACTGGGTCAGCAGGTGCATTACGTCAACCGACTTACAGCTAGCGATGAAGATCTAAACGAACAGCTTCGTGAATTCTTCGCTATAGAATCGCTGGTTATCAATCCGAGACGACCAGACTCCGATCCCGAGAAGAAAGCAGAAGATATCTTGACTCGTCACACTCAGCAACTAGAAGATGGACACATAGAAACAGCCATGCTGTGGAAAAATGAAAACATAGAAATGCCAGATAGTTACGGGACAGCACTCAAAAGGCTCGTCTCAATAGAAAAGAAGCTCGATAGCAAACCGGCTCTTCGAGACAGATACACAGAACAGATGGACTCACTCATCCGAAAGGGATACGCTGAGAAGGCGCCCAAAACCACCACACCGGGTAGAACTTGGTACCTGCCTCACTTCGACGTGTTCAATCCAATGAAGCCTGAAAAACTCCGCATAGTACATGACGCTGCCGCCAAGTCAGGAGGGCTGTCACTCAATGACTTCCTTCTTACTGGACCGGACTTGCTGCAGTCGCTACCCGGCGTCATGATGAGATTTCGACGTCACCGTATAGCCATTTCCGGTGACATAGCGGAGATGTTTATGCAGGTGAAGGTGCGACCACAGGACAGAGACGCCCTTCGATACCTGTGGAGAGGCAATAGAAGAGAAGGGTCGCCCGAAGAATACCGCATGACGTCCATCATATTCGGCGCGGCAAGCTCGCCGTGCACAGCCATC
Organism: Cosmia pyralina; assembly: GCA_946251885.1. Lineage (NCBI taxonomy): Eukaryota > Metazoa > Arthropoda > Insecta > Lepidoptera > Noctuidae > Cosmia > Cosmia pyralina. The sequence continues at coordinate 2,830,061 of OX276345.1, forward strand.
TTCGCGAAGAATTGGAACGCGAGAAGGCATACAGAAGAGCATCCAGAAGCAGTGGAAGCCATCATACAGAATCATTATATGGATGATTACCTCGATAGCTACGCGACAGTAGAAGAAGCGACACGTATCGCAACAGCGGTGAAGAAAATTCACCAACAGGCGAAGTTTGAACTAAGAAAATGGGTTTCAAACAGCACGCAACTCATAGAAAATATAGACGCCACACAGATCCGAACTGAAGTCGTCAGCATCGGAAATATAGATACAGAGAAGATACTCGGCCTGATATGGCGACCGAGAGAAGACACGTTAGGCTTCAACCTGACACTCGCCCGCCTACCGAAAGGCGTCATAGAAAAGGAGGTGCCAACCAAGAGAGAGGCATTGAGAATCGTCATGTCACTATACGATCCGCTCGGACTCGCTTCACCAGTAACAATTCGAGCCAAGCAAATACTGCAAGAGGCATGGAGGCGAGGAATCGACTGGGACCAGTCGCTAGACGAAGACCTAGCGACCCAGTGGAAGAGCTGGATACAGCACCTGCAACAGCTCAAGAATGTCAGCATACCAAGATGCTATCCAGGTTACAGCGAAGCCAGAGAGACACAGGTCCACGTGTTCACCGACGCAAGCGAAACGGCATACGCAACAGCAGTATACTGGCGAGCCACGACAGAAGACGGCCAGCATCACGTCAGCCTCGTCATGGCCAAGGCAAAGGTGGCACCATTGAAGCTGCAATCGATACCGCGCCTCGAACTACAGGCCGCGGTAATGGGAACCCGTGTAGCAGCAGCTGTCATACGCGAGCACCACATCAAGCCCGCATCGGTGACATACTGGTCAGACAGCAAAACCGTTCTGACATGGATAAGGAGAGGGGCACGAGTATACAAGCCGTTCGTCGCCCATAGAATAGCTGCCATAGAAGAGAATAGCAAAGTCGAAGACTGGCGATGGGTACCTACAAAGATGAATATCGCTGACATCGCTACCCGTGACGTGCCACATCACTTTGACTCACATCATGAGTGGTATTGTGGCCCCAAGTTCCTGTACGAAGAGCCGTCTATGTGGCCAACAGAGAGACCTCCCATAACAGGGGAGACAGGGGAAGAAAGGACTCTAACCGCCGTCGAAGAAACCGACGTCAGTAAATTAATAGTAGCCATACCAGATCCTACAAAGTTCTCAAAGTGGGAACGACTGCTCCGAGCTACAGCAAGCGTACTACGCTTTATATCTCTTTGCCGAGGACAGAAGGAGAGAACGTTCTACAAAAGAACAAGACAGAACACAGAGAAGGATCCTGACTGGCGAAAACAGAAAAAAACAGCACCTCTCCCACCGAAACGAACGTCGAAGCCATCAGAAACGGCTAAGAAACAAATTATAGAAGCTGAATTTCTCCATCAAGCAGAGAAGATACTCGTACAAGTCGCGCAGCAACAGTCATTTGCAGCAGAAATAGCCAGACTCCGAGAACAGAAGACACTAGGAAAAGATAGTCGACTGCGGCCGCTGCAAATAGAAATCATAGACAACGTTATACGACTAAGAAGCCGTATAGCAGCGACCAACGAGATCACCGATGATGTGAAACGTCCACCTATATTACACGGTGACCATCACATCACACAGATGTACATAGACTGGACACATCGCAGTCTACAGCATAGTGGGACAGAACTCACAATTAACGAAGTACGGCAGCATTACTGGGTCGTCAAGATGCGACCAACAGTGAAGAAGGTGGTAGCACAGTGCCTACAGTGTCGAATTCGCAAGGCCCAAGCACCCGTTCCGGCGACCGGCGATCATCCGAAGACGCGCCTCGCGCATCATCAGAGGCCGTTCACATACACCGGGCTAGATTATTTCGGCCCGCTATCAGTCACCGTCGGTCGTCAACATCAGAAGAGATACGTAGCTCTGTTCACGTGTCTCACCACCAGAGCCGTCCACCTCGAGATCGCCGCTAGCCTCAGCGCAGACTCCGCTATACAGGCGCTGCGCCGATTCGCTGCTCGTCGAGGCTGCCCAACCGAAATACACTCCGACAACGGCACCAACATGCACGGGGCCGACAAGGAGCTCCGAGACGCCTTCCGAGAGGAGGCCAGTCGTCGAGGCATCGTGTGGCGCTTTATAACGCCATCGGCGCCATTCATGGGAGGCGCCTGGGAGCGTCTAGTGCGCTGTGTGAAGTCCGCACTATATACTGTGCTCACAGAAAAGCACCCACACGAAGAGGTGCTGTCCACACTGTTGTGTGAGGCAGAGTACACAGTAAACAGCCGACCGCTGACGCACGTATCCGTGGACAGCGAAGACGACGAGTCAATCACACCGAACCACTTTCTACTTGGTGGGTCGGCGCGATTACCATCACCCGGCGTGTTCTCCGAGGAAGACGTAAACAATAAGAGGCTATGGCGTCGAACACAGATACTCGCCGACATGTTCTGGCGTCGCTGGGTCAGAGAATACCTGCCGGAGCTTCAAAACCGGCGGGAGCCGCATAGCCGCGGACCCGGACTACAGGTGGGCGACCCCGTGCTCATCGCAGACGGCCAGCTGCCTCGTAACACGTGGCCGCGAGGCCGCATAGTCACCATATTCCCCGGGGCCGACGGAGAAGTCCGGATCGCTGAGGTGCGCACTGCCGGCGGCACCTTGAAGCGTCCGGTGAAGAAACTCGTCCCATTACCGAAGTAGCAGCATAGCGTCGCGACGGCATAGCGCCGCGACGGCGAGCGTCGCGACGGCAGAGCGTCGTGGCGGCGAGCGTCGTGGCGGCGAGCGTCGCGACGGCAGAGCGTCGTGGCGGCGGGCGTCGCAACAGCGAGCGCCGTGGCTACAGTCGTCGCTCACCGGAGAAGATGCAGCGCCGCGCCGACGCCGCTACGAGTCGTCACAGCGCTGCACGGCGGGAGAGATGTTCGCGACGACGCATCATCAAAAACATGAAAAGTTAGGCGTTTCCATAGTGTCAGCTGCGAGACCCTATCTGGCGCACGCTAGCGCAAGTAGCGGAGGGACCGCCGTCGTATAACGTACCGAGTCGCGAATGAGCTACGTTTTTGTTCGCTACGATGCGTCACCAAACAGTTGTTTATAGTTTAATTTATTAAGAATAACAGTAAAATCAGTTTAAATAGTGTTTTATAGTTAGAAAACAGTGAAAAATAGTGTTTCCTAAGGAAAACGTGAGTACCACCCCTATAAACTCCAATTAAGTGGGCTACATAGCCGAAATTATAGTTTAATTGGTGCGTCCAGGTACCCTAGACCGAGACCTAGCCCTGGACGTACCATTATAGTCCTGAAAAGCCTACTTGATTGGATTTATAGGGGTCGGAAACTTTAATTTGCTGTTTTTTGGTGACTCGTTTTAGCAATTTAGGTTTTCAGGGCCTGTCACGCCCTGAAAAATATAGATGTAATAATGAATTTTTCATAGTTTTTTAGGTCATTAGACCAGCTTGAGATACCTGCTTACCCCGTTGAAATATCTTCTTTGGTTATCGAATAAAATAGTTTGAAAAATAATTTAAAATCAAAACAATTAACATTTTTGTATTTACACGCTGAAATCTTTTCAGCGAATATAGTTACAGGAAATGCAGGTGTCTCAATCGCTGGACAATCTAATGACGATTGTAACGGTGTATAATATGATGTTATTATAGCCATTTTTCAGCTGCTAATAAGCACTTTTGTAAAATTTTTGAAATAAAAATAAACTCTAAACCAGGAGACGGTTCGCGGTTCTCGTTAAGGTAAAGTTTCGAGGTACCTTAGCGCGCAAGCGAAAACATAGAATCGTAGCCATCGGCATGGTACCTATTCATCGTTCTGTTCCTGAAGAGTTACGCAAATCGTCTCCTGAAATCTCCTGAAGACTTATCAAAATCGCTGTTATTATTTCATCTTCAAGAAACCCTTCCCCGTCAAGACTTCACACATAGCTACTGGTCGCCAGTCTGCAGTTATCCTGAGCCTATAGGTACAGGACGTCAGCGCCGTTTTGGACTAGGAGGCCTAACCTCAAGCAGGGATACACCTGGATAGGCATTACACACTCCTTCAACACACCGCGTCCGACGATCACGCCCGTCCAGTACATCAACATTGAATAATGCCTGCACGTGGTTATTAATAAGAAGTCTACTATTGTCAAAGCGGTTACATAGCAACTTCCACGCCATTTCATAATGCTCACTTTTAAAGTCAATATTTTTAATGACTTCCACTGCATCACCTTTAAGCGATGCACGAAGGTAGTGGAACTTGCTAATATCGTCTATGCAACTACTGTTATGTATTAGTGACAAAAATGTATCTCTATACTCAAGCCAGTACTGATAACCACCATCAAAACTAGGCAAATTAATTTTGGGTAAGCGTATAAAGTTACGTTGGAACGCTTCACCTGTTTGTTTGCCTGCCGAGCCCGCTACTGACCCCTTTTCACCGGCGCCGTCGGCGGCGCCAGCCAACAGACTGCGTGCCTGCGCTGCTAGTGCATGGTACCGCTCCTCAAACTTGGTTCGCTCCGCATACGCCTCGTCTGGCGTGTCCGAAAGCACCTCGATTTGCAACTGTAATTCATCAAAATCATCGTATATGGCATCAAATTTACTTAGGCGTCCCTCCAACTCGATGCGCTGCAAGTCGGAAATAACCTCACAATTATGCAGCATACTGATATAATTGCCAAAGTTCGTAAGCTTAGCTTTCATAGCACTGCGTTTCCTAATTAGCAAATCTTCATTGGCCATATTGAGAAAGATATAACAATATCTATATATTAAAAATTGCGAAGCGATAAACAATGAGCAACGAACAATATTTGCATAAAGAAAGAATACGTTAAAGTATGAATAGACGCGTGACCTTGAAACACTGTGTCATCGCACGTCGACAATCAGCTGATGCGTCCGTTATAAACTATAACGGTAAATTATAGATAAGCAATGCGGCTGATGAACAATGCGAGAATGCAATAGAATATTGAGATATAAAAATTATTTTATGCTTACATTACCTAATGTTTGAATCAAGTATTAACAACAAGAAAATTGACAAAACTGTATGAATTTAACACGGTAATCGTTAGAAATGTTTGGAAAGGAAATATAAGGGATATAATTGGAACAAACTCACAAAACGTCCTTATCTTTATCGACGGCGCCCGAACACTTACTTTTTGCTATGAGAATCTTAGAGCTATTCTGACAAAAAAAAAACCTCTAAAAATAACAATTTTGACACAACTAAAATCGAGTTTGACAATCGTGACTCCGCGTGGTATAGTGCCTGTAGTATATTTGACTCGGTGGCTTTAATTGGAACTAACGAAATCACTATGAAGTGACAGGCTTGTCATATTTTGTTCACCGACATCGCTGTCGTTACCGGGTCAAATATCTTTTAGAGCTGGAGGGGCGCAGGGAGGGGGCAGCTTCAACGTGTTTTATATGGAATGTAGGTACCTTTTTTTTGGTACCTTTTTTTTGTGGTGCCTTTTTTTTTTGGTACTTTTTTATGGTGCCTACATGTTGTGAGTCATAGGGGTTCATGGGTGTTATAAAGGGGGGCCAAATTTTCATTATTTTTGTGATAGGACTCACCGTTTTCGAGATATATGCAAAAGAAAAGAAAAAAATACACTACTGTTTTTGCATCCGAAGTCAAGGTCTCGGTGTGAATTTTAGTTCATATCAACTAATTTTATTCCACACCTTTTTAATCGCGATTAAACATAGTCAGATTTAGTTTGACAATTAAAATTTTAGGTGAAAACCATGTGAAAACAGTCAAATTCAGAATAGCAAAATTGCCATTTTCACTAAACTAATAACTCCGTACAATCTTAGTCCTGTCAAACTAAAATATAGTTAAGTTGTGTCACTTTAGTCAATTTCAGAATGGGAAATCGTCGTTTGACAGGAATAAACTAAATTTTAGTGTTTTGTAGTCTAGTTTAGTGGCATTTGTGACAAGAGAATCGGCACCAATACCTATGTTACAAACTAAAAGTAAATTGCAGACGTATTTTGAGGATTTCTGTAAAAAGGACTTATAAGGTAAGAAATCTACTTTATTTACCGACAAATAAAAGGAGGAGGTTCTCAATTCGACACGTGTGTTTTTTTTTAATTTTTTTTTTTATGTATGACCATGCATAACTTTTTACAGAGTCGTCCGATTTGAAAAAAAATTGTTTAATTCGAGAGTCTATACCACAAAATTGGTCCCCTATAAAATTGATTAACTTTGCTTGGGTAGTTTTTGAGTTAACTTCAATAATACGTATTTTTTCCCCACTTTTATATGGTTGATGTTCTAGTTTCTTTTGCAGCTAGTGATATGAGAATTTGTGTGGGGTGGGTACCACAGCTAAAAAGTGAAAAATAAAAACTTTTTTTACAAAAAAAATACAACCAACTTCCAAAAACAACACTGTAAAGTGAAAAATAACTTTAATTTCGGAAGTAGGTGGCAAAAAACGAAAATACATGTAACCAGACATCGAAGAAGTCGGAGTTTTGGAAGTCGGTTGTATTTTTTTATAAAAAAAGTTTTTTTATTTCTCAATAATCGTTCAAAAGTGATTTCGGTATCCTGTTCACAGAATAAACTTCAATAAAAATCCATACTAACATTTTAAATTTGAAAGTATATCTGTCTGTCTGTACCTTTTTACGCATAAACCACTGAGTGGATTTTGATGTAATTTGGCAATCTTTGTTTGGCAAAGAGATAAATGGCATCCTAGGAAAGGACATAGGCTTCTTTTTGTATTAAAAGTAATCCTAAAGGAGGTGATATAGGGGATGAAAGTGTATATGGGAAACCTAGCATTTTAGAGGTTAGGGATATGAAAATTAAAATTTAATAAGCTTTTAGTTAGAAATAAAGAATTACGTATTTCAGCGTTTTTTCAAGGGGGTAAAATATGGGATAGTTTTAAAATTCACATGCAATAATGATATAATTTTTTTTGTGTAGATACATAATTTTAGTAGACTTAAAGGATTGGAAATATGGTCAAAGTCCGAGATAACGTCTCTATTTCATTAGAATCGGTCCACTCGGTCAAAAGTACACATTCACTTACGGGCGACGGGGTTAGTGGTGGTAACTCACAAAAATGAATGGTGATCATGTTAAAATTAATAATTATTACTTTTAAGTTAGACATTTAGGCCCACTAGCACCACAAATCACTAAATACGTTGAGCGCTTAACGAATTTAAAACTTTATTTTATTTCTGTCAACTTTGAAGTTATCAGGGATGGAATAATATTTTATGTAAACATGTGCAGCGCTAACTGTATTTATGATTTTTGGTGCAAGTAAGCAAAGGGCCTTGGAATCATAAAAACCTGTTTTATGTACTTAGAAGAAAGATTATTTGAATTTATTATTTGTCTGTCTATCCTGGCCGATCTGTGTTCGAACATAAGATAATATTTATTGCGATAGTATACGTTCCCTTGGGATAATTTCCAACTTACACGCGAACGAAGCCGCGGGCAAAATCTAGTAGTTATATATAACACCATAGAAATCATCTTTCTTATATCTATGTATAACACAGATGTCTGTACCACGAAACGTAGTTTAATGAAAATCATAGATGAAACCCCTCACCCCCCCGTCCCCCTCCTCCTCCCTCTCTTAGGTGTTAAAGCAACACTTAAGTAACTTAAACAAACACTACCATTAAACAACGTTTTGTAATAAGGAGGAGAACTATACCTGAACCGTTTTCTAAACACCTTTGCAGTTCTAATGCTGGGACTACATTAGCGGATGAAGATTCGTATCGCGTTGGCTTGCTAAAAAAACATCGTTTATGTGTATACGCGATATTCTTGGTTACATTAGATCCATGTCGCGTTGGCGCGCACATCGTGCGAAGTCTGGAGTTCTGGACTGCACTGAAGTGACGCAAATGTAGCCACGCAAACGAATATTCTAGCATCGATAAACATTCGTCATCGCCCGTTTACTACCCAATGCTACAATTTACCCGGCCACACTTATAGTGATAACGCGAATATTCGCCATAGCCCGCTAATTTAGCCCCAGCATACGACTTCTGCCTGTTACATTATTCGCCGCGTCGTGGTCGCGGTCGCCTAGGTTCATAGAATCACAAGCCAGATAGCTACAAGTATGTAAACAGCTGTACCTAGGACACTAGGGCTGTACCTGGGTACAGCACTTAGTTTAGTGCACTGGTGCACTAAAGGGAAACAATTGCATTCACTCTTACATGTCAAACGAGAGAGCTTTTTGACAGTAGTCTATGATACATAACATAATTTTATTGTTATGTATCATTTTGTGTTTAGAAAAGAGGACAAAGCATGACAGTGTTTGTATTTTGGGGATGCCGAGAGTTATAATATGAATGAAGAAAGTAAGTATTGTCAAAAATCGTAATTTAAACGAGTACTGTACGTCGATTCTGTAAAATTCGATCAACAACTCGCATCTCACATCGCTATTCACTCTCACTCGTAAAATAGATGCTTTTTATTTGACATTTTGAATCGGGTTCGAGTGCGAAGTGAGCGTCGAAGTGACCTTACTGAATGCCACTTCTTACGTCACTTTATTTTGTCAAAATCTTACGGTCAATTTAGTTCAACTCGCTGACACGCTCGCAAGGGTAGCGCTAGTGTAAATTCGAATTATCAAACGAGTTTTTAGAATGCCAATCAAGAAACTCACAGCGGATTCAGATTCACAGTTTAGAATGAGATCTTACAGAATCACACGGCTGCTTATGAACTGCGTAGCTTTTCAAAATCATAACATAAGCAGTCATCCTTAATACTAACTTTGCTGACAATTTTTCTCATCATAGCATTTAGCTACCTAGCTTTTTTCATAAAACTAGTGCCAAGACGGAAAAAAAAAACAAGCTTATAAAAATATCCATTGCAAAGAAAGTGTAAACCATCTCAAAGGACACAGTAAAATGAAAATATTAGCTTCACACAGCACATACATAATCAGCCTATAATGTTCCCACTGCTGGGATACAGGTCTCTTCTCTTCGAGGGAGTGGGCTGTAATCTACCACGCGGGGCCAGTGCGGGTTAGTAGATGTAACGTGTCTTCGAATTTTTGGTTCTAGGACATGCCGGTTCTTCACAATGTTATCCTTCACCATGTTGGAGCAGTGGTGATGAAAGTATTTACACAAAGTTAAGCGCGGCTGCCTGGGTTCAAACTCACGACCTACAACTCCTAAATTGGGACCGTTCCCACTGGGCCACTACTGCTGTAATACACACACAGCACTTAATAATATAATATACTAGTTGTCCGTCCGGCTTTGCACGGGGGTAGGTACTAATGAAGAAAATGAGACCAAATCATTCCTTGACAGTAACACCATGGAATGCAATAAAATGACAACTAATGTCACAACGATAAGATACTGAGTTCTATGAAAGAAAGAAAACTTGTTTATTCTGCACAAATAAAACGCACATTAAAAATATCACTATCAACTACCATTGCTGGTGTTTTATAAATTAGCAAGTATACCTACCTACCTTTATAGTCTGGCGTCTGCAACTTTTTTATTATCTTTGTTCATAAAACAACCAAATCAAGAAATTAATTTTGTTTTATCGGATGTAACAGATAACATAGTAAGAAACTGAACAACTGTACGTCAATCTGTCAATATTTTTGAAGATAAGGTCTGGCCGTTGCAATAAGCACCACACTTTGATACTTATTACCCTTCTACACAGACTTAGGTGAATACTTGTAGACAGTTGTGGACTCGTTGAGAACTGTACGCCGAGTCGCCGACTGAAGACGATCCACTCGTGGTCGTGAAATGCCTTTTCTAAATTCCCGACCGTCCGCCGCGCGGCAAGCCGCCACAGACGGGCGTGACGTCACGCAGCCCACTCCAAACACTGCAGCAACAGACGTCGATAACAGTTTAAACTTGCGTTGCGTCTGAACTAAGAGCTCTTTCAATTTAGACGTTTCGTGTCGGACCGCTGCGCTGCCGAAGCGGTGCGTTTGTCGAGTTGCGCACGGACGGTCGTTTATTTTCATACACGTGGAGTTTGCGACGTTGCCGCCCTGTTGTCGAGTGTCCGCGATATCGACGCCGCACTGAAGCCGCACCGCGCCCTTTGTGTGAAAACAAACAACTGTCCGTGCGCAATACGACAAAAACATTGCTTCGGCACCGCAGCGGTCCGACACGAAACGTCTAAATTGAAAGCGCCCTAAGAATGGCGCCAGACCAGCGTAATTTATGTCACTCAAAGTATTCATCATCTGCCTAGCCTTTTCCTATGTTGGGTTCAGCATCCAGTCTAACCGGATTTAGCTGAATACCAGTATTTTACATGGAGCGACTGCCTATATGAACACCACAACCCTGTTACTGGTTATCAGACTTTCGGGCTTCTGACTACCCGTAACGACTGTTTCGCTCGAAGTGACTCACCAAAATTATGTTACGCAAAGTCAGTCCAGCAGTTAATTGAACGTCAATTCGTAGACTCAGAGGTTCCTAGAATAATTATCAAGTACGCTAGAGGACGCTCGTCTGGCCCACTCTAATTTGTTTGAAACAAGCGTACATGTTGAATGTACCAAAAGGTGAAACTTTATTTTAATTAATTGCCGTTTCCCGGAACTCGTATGAAACGCGACCATAATAGCTCACGTGGATGCAATGCTGGAAGCACTTTGGAACTTTCTGGAATTAATTGCTTACTTATTACATGAGTAATTATTGTAATATGTATCTCATTATAAGAAAAACAGAGTATATTATGTAATTGTGGATAACGTACTCATTACATGGTATGACTTTAGTTCATTTTCCTAAAAGTTTTTGCATTTTTAAGTTCGAGTATTTTCTTGTTTGGTTCGCGCTGTTTACGTACATTTTTCTATTTTATACATATGTATGTCTTATACAGGGTATACCAGAAAGGTGCGGTCAAATTTCAGGATGCGGTGCAGACCACCAAACTGAACAACTTTCTCTATGGGACCAACATCGTAATCACGAAAAAATAATCAGCCGTCCCATACATTTGCGTCGAGTTTTGCATGGGACAGTTGATATTCTGATGACCCATAACGACTAGCAAAGATCCATGAATGACAGCTGCGACCAACAGCTTAACGTGCTTTCCGATGCACCGGGTAGTCTCGGTATGTAAAAATCCAACCACAGTAAGCGTAGTTTAACCTGATGGATCTACCGGTACAGCTGTTATTACTTAGCCACGAGCTCCTCATTCTTAATAAGTAGGTTAATTAGTAATTTTACTAATTACTTCAATTCACAAAACAAACATTGTCAAAATTTTAACACAATTATTGTCGCGAACCAAAACGTTCACAAAACGTCTGAGTGTAAAACATTAGTCAAAACATTTCACTCTCGAGTTCTGCAACACGACAGTGTAATTCACTCTGCATAGATAGTTCTCTCAACGTAACTTACGTTATAATAGAGTTCGACTCTAAAGCATTTAGAGTCACTGTTTTAACCGACTTCAAAAAGGAGGAGGTTATCAATTCGTCGGAACCTTTTTTTTTTTTTTTTTTTATGTATGTTCCCCGATTACTCGAAGATGGCTGGACCGATTTGGATTTTTTTTTTTTTTTGTTTGAAAGGGTATACTTCCCAGGTGGTCCCATGATCATCAAGTCAGGATCTGATGATGGGATCCTGGAGAAATAGAGAAAACTCTTCCAATTTTACACACTTGAAGCGATTTGGATAGTTTTTGGAAGAGTACTTTCTTGGAGTGGTCCCATTTCAATTTGGTGAAGATCTGATGAAGAACTTCTGAGATAGGCAACGGAACTCCTCAATAAATGATAGCAAATGGACTGGGATTGCTGAAATCTCATGTCTGTTTGTTGTTCACACCAGTTCATAACATAACATCACGCCAGTACGCTGTGAAGGGGTAAGCACATGTGAACCACTAAAAAGTGAAAAATAAAAACTTTTTTACAAAAAAATTTAATACAACCGACTTCCAGAAACAACACTACAAAGTGAAAAATAACTTTAATTTCGGAAGTCGGTGGCAAAAACGAAAATACATTTAATCAGACACCGACTTCCGAAATTAAAGTTATTTTTCACTTTGTAGTGTTGTTTTTGGAAGTCGGTTGTATTTTTTTGTAAAAAAGTTTTTTAGTTAAACTTTTTAAACTTTCGCGATTTGTACATATTATGAAACAACATTGAGAACGGGTCTTCTCGCCGACGAGTCCGCCAGTGTGTAGACGTTCTTAGTGTTGTGTGTAGAAGTACCGACAGTGACAATAATAAAAAATGTGAAGACCAAGTGAGGGTAGATACTTGCGCTTTACGAAGACGTCGCTGAGCTGTCATCAGTCTTCCCATGACCACGATTGCTGCAAGGCGGTCGAAACGTCGGGAAACAAGTAGGTACAGTCCTACCAACTTATCTGTGAACTGAAAGAGGGCGGCACCGTCGATGCGTCGACACAATCGAATGACATGCGTCGGCACAATCGAAGACAAATTCAACATGACGGCCGTAGTTCCAATTTTCGCCATTTCACAGATAAGTTGGTAGGAGTGTACCTACTCATACTTTTTTAGTTGTTCACGTGAAAGGGAACATTTTTTTTTGTTGGTTTTAAAATAAGGCTGAAATATTATGTTTATTAGATGAATGGCCAGTCGTTGTGGCAATGCTTGGGGCAGGCATTTTCCAGGAGTGGACGTTTTTAAATAAAATGTAAAGCATGTTATCATCAGAAAAGCTATCTCATTGTGGTAGTTTACAAATTGCAATCGTCTTCGCAAATGAACGTAAATTTTATTTTCCAAAAAATTAAACACAGACTGTGCTTCAATAAATAAAAGAACCCATAAAATACCAACCCATAAAATTGTCTTCACAAGCAAAACAACTGTAATTGCGCTACAACCCAAACAACTATAGTTTCAATAAATGTCGTATCGGTGTTCGGAAGCGCTAACACAGTTAATTACCACTTTTAAAAAGATACTCATTTCCACACAACTGAAATCCAACTCTATCATGACGGGGATAAGGTTAATTCACCATGAAGAAACACGTTATATTGTCTGTTAAAGAGAAAATATATGAACAACCATTAAAAAGTTCTATTTCTGCAATACAGGAACGGGTGTTCAGAATTTATAACATAGTAGCTGGTGCCTCGGAGGTCGTTCTGGTTAATTTATTCCATGCTCAGTGCCAACCTGAGGGCGTTATGAATGTAACCAAACCTATATCCTATCCTATACTATTTTTGTAATCACTTTCTCGAAAACGGCTATAACTAAACGGATACAAATGATTTATTTATTTATTTTATTTGTAATGATTTCTATGAAAGTTGCAATATAAGGGTTTACGGGGGTGAAAAATCGATCTAGCTAGGTCTCATGTCTAGGAAATTTCTTTTTTTTTCTCTATTTTCACCCGAGCAGAGTTCAGTCTACTAGCACCCAAATTACGTAACGCATTATCAATCGGAATTTTAATCATTTTGAAGCAAATTGCTAATCCATTGCTTCATATGTTCGAAAAATTTGTTTGATCGACAACGTAAATATCGCAATGAATGTTGTTGAACTATCAAAATTAAACCAATTTCGATTGAAAGTGTGTTACGCAATTGGAGTACAGGTACTCGTTGTTAACTAACGTTGTAACTCTAATAAGCATTTAATTAACAAAGTCATGGATAAATTTATAACAATAACCACCAATCTTTTATGTTGTTATTAAGTAACTGGGTTGCGGAGGTCAGATAGGCAGTCACTCGCAGTGATTTTTATTAATTTAATTTGAGATGGTGATGATATATTTTGTTTTTTCTATTTTTCATTAATCGAGTTATGTTGTTATTTTTTTGTTTATTTAACGATTTTTTTTTGTAACACATTCAGACACAATTATTGAATAAACGAAATGAAACTCCATTGCAAAATACTAGTATTCAGGAGCACCATGTTAGACTGTAAGCTAATCCCTGTATAGTTGGGAAAAGACTATGATGATGATAGATGTCTATATTGACAATGCAAATTATTATTGTTGAAAAGTAATTTCTTGTACACACGGTTACATATCAAGCTATAAATTTCCAGTATAAGATGAACTTTCGTTGTACAGAAATCCTATATAATGCGAGATCAGCAGAAGATTTCTGTACAACGACAGTTCTTCTTATACTGGTGTGGCGGCATCTACATGGCCAAATACGAACTACAAATCACAATGATATGACGTCACGCAATCCTGCATCGCGCAATTAGAGCTTACCGCGCGACTAGCGACAACGCCCCGACATCAACCGTCGGGCAGTTGCCCACCAGACACAACACCCGTCTGGTCGGAGGATCCTCCCTTTTCTATGGAGGATGAGTGAACTTTACATCCTGTTGCTCATGCCTCTAAACTGGAATTTAATAGGTGTGTGTACACTTGTATGAATTTTGAACATTGTATGAATAAACAAATACAATCCTAATACAGTTTCACATCATTGTTTGTATTGGATTACGTAAGATTCTTGTGGGAGTCAATTTTATGTTTTTGTTTTGTTCAATATTGTATTGTTTGAATTTATTTTAATGTATTCCTATTTATTTTTTGAGATCTGCGATGTTTGAGGAGATTTTAGATTGTCAAGGACATTTTAGATAGTTTTCTGCTTTCATGTACCTATTGTCGCTACCGTATGTATATTTTAATGTATTCCATTGCTTCCAGTATAGACAGTTAGAATACTCATTATTAAGCACACCATAAAAAATTACAAATATAAATGTCGTCATTTTACATAGGGAGATATAATGAGCGGTCTTATAGCTAAAAGAACCGGCCAAGTGCGTGTCGGACCACGCACAATGAAGGGTTCCGTAGTTAGGATGAATTTATCTTAAGAAAAAACTTAACATTGTAGTTGAAAAACATGTTCTCCCATACATTCCAACTGTAAATGTAAGTTTGTACTCACAATATTGACAGATTTACCATGTTATTTTAAGACCAAGACTTCTTCTAGGTTTTCCTGTAATCTACAGGTGTTATTTTGTGTATATTTTTCAAAATTTTACGCTCAGTAGTTTCGGAGATAAGGGGGTGGGGGTGGTTAATTTTAGTCTATTTTCTTATATAACTTCAAAACAATTTATTTTACAATTATAAAAAAAATATATTTGAGTACCCTCATAGTAAGCCCTTACATTTGATATGCCACATGGTGTAGTTTGCAAAACTTTTTTTTTTAATTTTCTTATTTGCCCCCCAAAAGTGACCTCTATATTCAAAATTCATTTATTTACTTTACTTGTCCGTGTTTGGGTCACAGAAATTCATATGTGTAACAAATTTCAACTTAATCGGTCTATTAGATTCGGAGCAAATTGGCTGTGACAGACGGACAGACAGACCGACAGACACACGAGTGATCCTAAAAGGGTTCCGTTTTTTCCTTTTGGTACGGAACCCTAAAAACGATCTTTTACAGACAACCTTTGGATGAATTAAGGGGAGAAGAAGAAACAATACTGTAGGTAGTCAGTGTTGTACCATATACATATACAATATGTTGGTTGGCGCAGTGGTTGAGCGATTGACTGCTGCGCAGCATGTCGCGGGTTCGATTCCCGCACGGAACAAATATTTGTACGACCTACAAGTATTTGTTCCGAGTCTGGGTGTTTTTCTATCTATAATATGTATGTATTTACAAAAAAAAAAAAAAAAAAAATGTATATAAGTAGTTTATCAGCCATCTCGTTACCATAACACAAGCATTAGGTTGCTTAGCTTGGGGCTAGATGGCGTTGTGTGATATGTCCAAACATATTTATTATTATTATTTTTGTTGACTGTTTTTTCTTCTCAGCTCTATGGCTGGTTTTTGCAACATTTACGGACCGAAGCCAAGTAAATGCAGCGTGTGGTGTTTTAAGTTGAGGATGTGTTATGATGAGGACCTATTTCATTTTCATCTATTTGCATAAACTTTCTGACAATTCGACATGTATTTAAAATTGCAGCTTTTTGTAGGGTGATATAGAGGGTTTCTTTTAGGTTTAGTAGTTTAAGGCTATGGAGAAGATGATTTGGGATGACGCCTGTTGTGGAGAGGACTATAGGGACTACATAAACATTTTAACATAAACATTTATTATTATTATTATTATTTCGTTTATTTATTTAATTTCTTATCTATTTACATTTTTAAATATTTCTTAAAAAATGGATATAAAAAAACATTTAAAAATATAAAAAAATAGAGGTCCGCCGGTGTCGGGAGCAGGGTCCAAGCTACCGGTGGTTAGGGCTGCAGAGACAGGAACCTTCTCACAATGCGAGCCGTATCAAGGAGTACTGCCTTCTGAATCAGGCCCTTGATCCAACCGCCTAATGATAGCCTCGAGAGATGTTGTTCGAGGCTTTCGGCCATCAGGCCATTGGCCGTTACGACAATCGGCACAATGACAGCCGAGCTCACATTCCACATATCAACAACCTCGCGAGCTAAGTCGAGATATTTTATTTGTTTCTCTTTCTCAGCTTTCACGAGGTTCTCGTCATGTGGAATGGTAACATCGACTATCATTGCTTGGCGCACTAACCGATCTATCACTACTATATCAGGCTTATTGGCGACAATAGTCCTGTCAGTAATGATAGACCGATCCCAGTACAAAGTGACATGGTCATTTTCGAGAACTGGGTCGGGCACATACTTGTAGTATGGTACCTCAGAATCGACTAGTTTATATTTCAAAGCAAGTTGCTGGTGGATAATCCTAGCTACTTGGTTATGCCTGTGCAAGTACTCGCCGTTAGCCAGACGAGAACAACCGGAGATAATATGTCTGATGGACTCACCCGGACGGTGGCATGCCCGACACACGTCAACCGTCTCATCCTTCATAATATGTTTCCGATAGTTATTCGTCAAGATAACTTCGTCCATAATTGCACAGACGAAACCTTCAGTTTCCCCGAAAAGGTCACCGAAACGTAGCCAGGATACGGACGCTAAGAAATCTACACCGGGCTCATGAAGAGCCCGATAGAAGCGCCCGTGGAGCTCCTTGCTTTGCCATACCTTCTTGCGGTCATCGGTAGTAAGTACTACAGGTTTGCGCCAGTTCTCTTTAGCCATGGACAGCGGGGTGAGCCCCTTGTCCACTGCAACCACATCACGGTGCATACCCACTTCGACTTTTAAAAAATATTCTCTGAGGCTGCACACCTCGCGGTTGTGGAGGGTCTTTGCATTTAAAAAGCCTCGACCCCCGCACTTCCGCGGGATGTACAGTCTCATCACCGATGATCGTGGGTGATGCATCCGGTTTGCAGTCAGCAGTGTACGGACCCTTCTATCCAGGGCGTCGAGTTCAGTCTGAGTCCATCTGAGTATGCCGAAAGAGTACATCAAAACCGGCATGACCCAACCGTTGAAAGCGCGCACCTTGTTTCCGCCTGAAAGAAGACTGGTTAATACCTTCTTCAGGCGACCAAAGAAGCGCTCCTTCAACGATTGCTTCATGTCAGCAACGTTGATGCCTAACGCTTCCGACATACCCAAATACTTATAGCTTTCGGATGAGGAGAGGGACCTAAGATGTATGGAATCCGAAAGTTGAATTCCATCGGATTCCATAACCTCACCTCGTTTTACATGCATGATTGCACATTTGTCCACACCAAATTCCATCCTGATGGCGCTACTGAAAGTTTCAGTAACCTTAAGTAGCTCCATCAGCCGCAATTTGTTGTGGGCAAAGAGTTTCAAATCATCCATGTAGAGGAGGTGAGATATCACCTGACCACCTCTCTTCAACCGATAGCCTAGACCTGAATCCTCCAACAGTGTGCTTAGAGGATTCAGGGCTAAGCAGAACCAAAGTGGACTCAAACTGTCGCCCTGAAATATTCCCCGTTTAATCCATACAGGATCATCATTCCCTTGGATCTGTCGACATCCAGGATAGCGAAGGACCGTCCTCCATTGCCCCATACACGACTCAAGGAAGGTGCGTAGAGTCGCATCAATCTTGTACAACTCCAACACCTTTATGAGCCATGTATGTGGCACCGAGTCATAGGCCTTCTTATAATCTATCCAGCATGTCGACAGATCCTTGCGGGATCGACGAACCTGTTGGCTAATGGCCATGTCGATGAGGAGTAGCTCCTTAGTACCGCGAGACCCGTTCCTACATCCATTTTGAGAGGTAGACATAATCGTGTTACTGTCAATGTGCGTATTAATTTTCGCTCTCAAAATGGATGTAAGAAGTTTATAGACCGTCGACAAACACGTGATCGGTCTATAATTCTTGGGTTCCACGGGACTACCTGACTTATGGAGCAGGTGGGTAACGCCTGTTGTTAGAAACGGCGGTAGCGACCCAGACTCTAAGGATGATTGGAACTGAGATGCCAGGCAAGTGTGTGAACTACTTAGCCATTTCAACCAAAAATTGTGCAGTCCGTCCGGTCCCGGTGATTTCCAATTCGGTAACGGACGGACTGCTCTGGCTACGTCTAATGGTGTAATTGCGACTTTTCCCATTTCTGGTATAGTTTCACACACTCGCTCGACATCCTGCATCCAGTCAGCCTCAGAGTGACAGACGGGTACCGACCATATGCTGCGCCAAAATTCACTCGTAGCGGCATCATCCGGGCGGCATACGTCTGTCACATTTTGTTCAGGTCGCTCCCAAGTTCTATATACCCACCTCTCATCGCTCTGGAACATGCGATTCTGCGTGTAACGATCAACCCGCCGCTTATACCGCCGAATACGGCTCGCCCATGCACAAACTTTCTGCTTCAGGAAGTCAATGCGCTCTGTGACACTGGACATGTATTCTCGAGGGCTGATTCCAGTCCCCGAGAATGCCTGCCTCACAAAGCGCATCACTCGTGGTCGTGTATTGCCCTCCCTGAAGCAGTATAGTTTGCCAATGAGTACCCTGGCCCCATCGATACGACGCTCGATCCTGCATTGCCAGGCTGGTACAGCTGGTTTTGGTCGAGTAGCTCCGTCACAGCTAGGAAAATTGACGTTAGCTAAACGACATGCCGCAACAGCCGCGCAATACAGAATCGAGTGTGTATCAACGAGGTCCTCGCTGCTTTCGAAAAAATTCTTAAGCTGCGAGTCCAAGGCACTCACCAGCGCCCTATTTTTTTTGTGCATAGGTAGGCGTGGTAAACGGGGTCTAAGTTCGGTCGGAGTGGACCTATACTCGCGAAACGCATCCTCCAGTGCGCTCCTCAACCGGGTATTGCACTGGCTACTTACTGTGTCAACCCTATCATCCTCCTCTTCAACATGATTGAACCGCGGTGAGATTGCATCTATAGTTGACGCTTGTACCGCGGTTTGTGCTGGGGTCGAGACGATACGGCTGCTCAGTACCTCTGAGCGCAGCCTATCAAGTGCGGTATCGTCCAACCTGTGATTGCGTTGGATGACCCGCACCTGATCCGACAGTCGTTGGGCCGAGGTGTTGACGGTTGGTTCTAGTTCCTGGAACAGAGTCAGCATCCTAACACGGTACGCAGTGAGATTAGTTCCTCCCTCTGTAGACCCGTAATATGCGCGCATGACGTTCTCGTTCATTGATTGAGTCCATCTCATGCGCTGCACACAACCACCGGCAGCGGGGACCCGGCTCGGGGCCGGATGGCCCCTGAGTCCCAAGCTCCTCGATGGCCGGCCTCTCCCCTGCCGACGTTCAGGTGTTGGCGACGTCGGCGGGGAAAAATACTCGTCGCTCGAGCTCGACGCAACTGCCGCGGCCGGTGTCGTCACAGCGCTCATAGTGGGGCTGGATACCGGCGGCGGCGGGGCGGAGCTGAACGGCGAGTCCGGAGATGGTGGGCGTGCTCGTCTTGCAGCTGATCTTGTCAACATTTTAATTTAATTTTCATGTTTGTTTTGTCGGAGATGACAGATGTCACCTCCGATTCGGTAGTTTTTGATGAAAATCTTTATGATTTTGGTTCATTTTGCTATTTTAATTTTGTCTTGTAGGTTTGGGTTTCAGGATGGTTTCAGGTTGATTTTCATAAAATAAAAATAAACTACGATTATTATTAAAATTGAAAATGTGCAGATATGAAAACAAATGTGACTTGTTGACTTTAGTGTTGTCAGCTTATTATTATTATTATTTTTTTTTTGTCTTTGGTTTATCTCGGGACCCTGGGCTCCCGGACCTTTGGAAGGCGTACGAGGGGCCGAAGCCAACTCGCAGAGGCCCCTTAGGCCCCCCTTATTATTATTATTATTAATATATACTCGTACATACATATATACAAATATATATAAACTTATACAATAATAAACATAAAACAAGAGCAAGGAACTATACATATAATGATGATTTTTAAAGAGAAAGGAAGTGTTTTTTTACCATAATTTTAAAAGTGGACAAAGATCACGTTCTGTATCCTCTTTTCCAGTATAATTATGTTATCTCATAAAAGACTTCAGACGTAATTGTCAAAGTAAGGTCACGCATCTCTACAATGATTTTTTATTTATTTTGCCTGTTTAATCCTTGTAGCTGTAACCACCATATTTTGCTTATCTTTAATGAGAAGCGATAACATAATATTTATTTATTTTATCACCCATGAAACATAACCACCAATAAAAAGCTTCCTCCACTTCAAACAATAACACACTTTTAACAATATCTCTAACTATATTTCCATTTCCATCTGTTCATACACAAGCCACTCACTCAGACAATTGCCATTCATCCAAGAGGGGCTCATGTCGAATGTTTCAGTATCAAGCCTCGTCCAGGGTGAGAAGTTTGCGCGGGTGCTGAAGCGGCCGCGAAATATCATATATATTAAACTGCTCTACGTGTAGACATGACTTTGGCGAGCGCTGAAAACTATAAGCGAGCGATCGTCTTTTGTTTTACCCCGTGAAATGGCTAGTTTACACAATGCAAGCTAGCGTGCGAGTCGGCCTACCGAGTAGCTGCAGTGCAGCAACTCGCACTGTGTGGACGTATCATACGAGTTACTCGCACTTGCAAATTAGACAGTAGCTCGCAGCGGAGTAACATTAACATTTTTTGTTTTTACTTGCCTGCTCGCCTCGCTCGCCATGCAAGTGATGGGAGACCATCATTCGCATGGCGAGCAGCTCGCACTGTGTAAGCCAGCCATAACACATCTAGCTTCTACTGCCTGCTACAACAACTCGCGATGCACACTGGTCACCTAGTCGCGCCCGCCAGCGCGCTCATTACCGCCATAGCTGCCGCGCGTTCACTCCGGACGAGCAGTGCTATTCTGTACAAATCTCACCGTGAAAACCTAGGTGAAGTGAGTTGTCATTCCACCTGATGTTAAGGATTAACACTATTGACAGCTCACTCCACGCTCACTTCACCTAAGTTTTCACGGTGAGATTTGTACAGAATAGCATTGCTGGTTCCAGTGTCAGTCTGACGCGGAATTGTGCTCTGCACCCTTTATCAATTGCCCTACGTGACTCGCCTTTTACATGCGACGATGCGAATTAACTGAATTGAGATTTATTTTGGAGTTCGTGCTACGTTTGGGTTTTTATTAGTGACTGTTGTCTCGGGTAAGTAATGTTTTAAGATGGACTTTTTATTTACTTGAGGTAAGATTTATTGTTGAAGAGCGTGTTTTAATTGTCGTGCTTGTGTTACATTCTACGTCACTAGATACCTGAGAAGAGTAGTAGCTACTTAATATTTTTAATATTTTCTTCTTTTATTTTTAAGAAAATAACACGTATTCGTAACTGAATTTTCCTTTCAAGGGGCCTAGACAAAATCCCTTTTCTTTAAGCGTTAACGCCAACGGAAAGATCAAATTGTATGGAGTTGACATTAGCTTCAGAGATGTTACGTGACTGCTGCTGTCAACTCCATGCAATTTGATCTTTCTGTTGTCGTTAACGCTTACAGAAAAGGGATTTTGTCTAATCCCCAGATAATGAAATAATGTTTCAAGAACAAGAACATTACATGATAATAATGTTATCAACCCGGAAACGTCTGCCGCTGAAAGCTATTGTAGATATCAACTTCCTCTTTCCTCAATAACCTAAACGAGCCATCGAAAAGGACACCCAAGTAACAATTATAAAATATAATAGATCTGTCTTTAGCATAAGAAACCATTAACTAAAACCAAACCCAATCAACTCGACTTCCCCAATAATATCGAGGTAAATTTGTTGGAGCGAATAATTCAGTATTACACAGAGAATATTGACGAACATTCACAAACAGTGGCGGTGTAATCAGATAAGCTAAGCTGACGCGACTAAGTCACAATCTAACTAGCTACTACATCTTGCTGTAATTAGCTGCTTAGTTGGAAACTTGCTGCTGCTGGTAAGTTATTTCATGTCTGGATGGTAATTTTGATTCTCGTGGAAAGGAAAGGAAAGGAGCTCGTGGCTAAGTAATAACAGCCGCACGAGTCGATCTATCAGATTAAGCTACGCTTGTCGGGGTTGGTCCGTGGATGGGTGACCATCTTTACATACCGAGACTCTTCCGTGCCTCGGAAAGCACGTTAAGCCGTTGGTCCCAGCTGTCGTTCGTGGATCTTTGACAGTCGCTACGGGTCGTCAGAAGCCTGAAAGTCTGACAACCAGTCTTACCAAGGGGTATCGTATTACCCAGTCACTGGGTTGTGGAGGTCAGATAGGCAGTCGCTCCATGTAAATTACAGGTATTCAGATGCATCCGGTTAGACTGGAAGCCGACCCCAACATAGTTGGGAAAAGGCTAGGCAGATTGATGGTAATTTTGATTAAGTAAGAAAGTACAGTACAACTATTTTCCTAAAGCCTTATGATCGCGGCGCTCGAGCCGCGTACTGAACTGAAGTAGGCTTGCGAGTGGTTGCCTCGCGCTTTTGATAGGTATTTAAACATTGTAATTATTTTAATCATTTTATCACGACGAACTTAGAGAATTGTGTTATAAGGGATGGGAATGTCTATTAGAAATGAGTAAGACCCCTGCCATTCAAACTAGGAAGGACAGTACAGTACAGTAGTAGTCAGGGTATCTTGAAGGACAGTATTCTTTAGAGAGAATGACTGACACGTTTTAGAAAATATTTTTATAATTGCGTAATAATTTTATTATTTATTGAGTGGGTTTAGTGGTTATTTCATAATACTAATCATAATAATTTATTTGCATTGAAAGTTTACATAAAATAAAGCAGTTTACAAAGTCGTGATCCCTGGACAATCTACCATATTGGCATACAAACATTGAAAATTAAATTTATATAAAAAAAAATAAAAACACGTTAGTAAATTAATAATTATTTGTGCGGAGTGTTTATGTGAGTGTGTTTCTGTGGGGTTAAACTGGTCTATTGGGGTTTGTGTATGTGTGGTATATATACTTAGTAATAAAAATCAGTCATGATTATTATAAGATTTTATGATTATTTTGTTAATCGTATGCATCGTGTTTCTGTTAAGTTTGTTTTTTGAAAAGTAGAGGTCCTAATTGTAACTAACAAGTTTCAATTTATGTTTTATATGATATTGATTTAATGCTTGACTTTACAACAACGATAAAATGATATTAACGTTTGATACTTAACTTTTGAAAATTACATTTCTTGGTAAGTGTATTGGTGTGTGTAGTGTATCCAAAGTATAATTTAAGCTTATTCAATCAATGACCATATATAATAAACTCATCCACTGTCACACGGGCTGAGTCGCAATTAGCAACATATCTATGAAATATTTTCCAGCCACCCCTTCCATCCCCTTTACCGTCACAAACGAGTTTACAATAATAAAGTCTGACTTCTAATAATTTACTTCTTTTTATGTTTTTATTTCAACTGGAAGAATATCATCTAAAAAAAAAACTTAACAATAAAAAAGGAAACAATAGTCAACAGAAACCCAATTACTAGTCTTCGCGTTTAGACTTACAATATTCTTTTCTATATCCAATATTCAGAATAACGAAAAATATACTCAACCTACATCTTTCCCGAGATAATCGTCCTTTATGTATCTTTACGATGTCTATATTTTATGTGTTTATACGACCCAACTTATTGACTGGAAAACTTCTGGTGCGATCAGAAGTAAACAATTAGGCAACCCACTGGCTGGTGTCGTCGAAAAAACTTTACGTTTCACTTCTCTTTATTGCCGAGTGGGATGTGCCTAAACGGCAACGTATCAATTATAGGATCGCGACGCGAGAATACCCAGTATTACGACAGCATAAATTTTATAGGGGTTTCACCCATAAAAATGGGAAATTATCAAACTGTGACGAAATTACCTCAATAAATTATTGCATTTAGAGGGAACGTTGGAAGTAATGCTGTTGATACACCAGATTGGATTAGCTCGCTTAATTTATTTAGAGTAGTGCGCGAGCGGAATAGTGATTTTGAATTCGGGGAGGAACGCAAGCCAATTGATGTTGTTTCTTTGTTAGTCTTAGCACAGAATACATAATACTACAATTACAGAAGATTCACTCTACAAAATCATTTAAATAAATAGCGGCTCTTGCTACGACACAATAAAGTGCAATTCAAGTCGCACAGCGTTAATTACCTACAGTTATATTCATCTAGAAGTTGCCTCTCTATCTATCGCATAACTCTTATACCTTCTGACTCGTTAGGGTTGTCTTCTTTTATGGCACAGCGCGTGAGTGAGTATCGAACTAACGTGTGAGCCGACTGGCGCGTGGCAGCCCACACTGAATTAACCCGGCAAGTCGAGCTCACCGCGTACTTGTACACTCCTACCAACTTATCTGTGAAATGGCGAAAATTGGAACTACGGCCGTCATGTTGAAATGTCTTCGATTGTGCCGACGCATGTCATTCGATTGTGTCGACGCATGTCATTCGATTGTGTCGACGCATCGACGGTGGCGTCCTCTTTCAGTTCATAGATAAGTTGGTACTCGTAAGACTGTAGCTCCATACTTAAAATGCGGAGAACGCCTGGCCTGGTCTTAAAGCATGTTATTTGATGGTACTTTTTGTCTTTGCCCCTCAGTCACGATTCTAGTTTTGTAAATGGAGCTAGAATAATAAACATGCCAAATAAAGCTACGTACACAATAATGTTCAAAATGCCATCCTTAAATTGTACTAGTCTTTACCGTTATTTTTGAGACGAAAGTTCCAAAGCTTGTTCGATAAAGTTATGAATAGCAAAGGGAATTTTGAAGTAAATTATACTTCAGCATTCTCTTTGCTAGAATATCGCGTAAATTGCGCCACATCGTAAATACTGGTATTTACCCTGGTCCTGGACCATACCAATAACCAGAATTAATCAGAGATTTGCGCTTACGTCAAATGGAATTTGCAATGACCGGTCAAAGGCGAACGGAGATTGCGATGGTCGATCGAAACTGAAAAGAGAACCAATAGCCGATTTACGGTTACCATGCGGTCCGATACAAGACCCAATTCCCATGTCGTTAACCCTTTAGATGTAAATTATGTACTAATTTATGAACCCAAAACCCCAGGGGGGAGGGGGGGGTTTAGTTGCGAACCCCATAGCTTCACAACTACTGATGATGACTGTTTTTCCATCGGATGCTGTTTTTTACGTTTATATATATATGATATAAGCTTATATACCTATTACGAGTATATTAAAGGATTTCTCCTTATGCACACATGGGGTGCAGTCGACACGTAAGAAGTATAGCCAACTACTCGTAAAAAATTGCAAAAAAAAAAAAATGCAAAATGTATAATTTTCTTAAACAATGATTTTAAATGACATTCCATTTTATTATGATGAAGCATCAAATAATAATCAAAAAAAGACAAAAAAATATAACGCCCCTTTAACCCGAAAGAGTAAATAACAGTCAGTACCAACAATGTGTCTTCCAAACAGTTGACTTCAAAATCGACTGTACTCATACTAACCCTTTCATTATATTAACGACGAAAGACTAATGTTAGGGCCCCTCAATTAGTCAGTGTTACCGCAAGACCATTGTATACCCAACTTAACGATGAACTGCTCTAGTAAAATTCACTTCTTCGACTCTTGTAAGGGTGTCTGTACTAGCAATATTGATTGCTTAGTCATTGGGGTGGATTTTGACAGGTTCCTACCCTAATTATGTAACGTTAACATTACACAGAATTTTGCATTCAACCTCTCTATTATTTGATTCTCCACTCACACATTGATATCCGTACGGGATATCTGGATATTTGTGAAAGTTTCTCTGTGTGCGTAATTTACTTTACTATCAATTCAGTAACTCATTTCAGAGAATTCCCCCGACCTCATTTTCCCCATTACTATGTCCATTACACGGTTAAGTCATCAATTGTACTTTCCAGCTTCGTCCATCAGAATTTCTGAATGAGTTGTTCAACTTCGATTTTATTTATTGATTTCGAGGTAATTTGCTCCGACCTTGGGCCTGCTTTCATGTCGTTTACGGTAACTTAAGATTACTTTCGGAATAGCGTTTTGTTCTATTGATGAGTTTTCAAGTTTTCTTCCTTCTTATGAGATGTATTGAATTCTGTTTGATTAAGAGTATTGTTTTGTGGGTTTAAGGCAAAGTTCTGATATTGTATTTCTTACCTCTGGCTTTTATCTTTAGTCATATGAAACTTGGAAACATTTATTTGTTTACCATGTAATTATTGCTTTAGTTAAAAAGTATAATGTTTGTATCCATTCATTTTCCTTAACCATCTTATTTATCTCTGTGAATCTGCCTAGCCTTTTCCCAACTATGTTGGGGTCGACTTCCAGTCTAACCGGATGCAGCTGAATACCAGTATTTTACATGGAGCGACTGCCTATTTGACCTCCACAGCCCAGTGACTGGGTAGTACGATACCCCCTGGTAAGACTGGTTGTCAGACTTTTGGGCTTCTGACGACCCGTAGCGACTGTCAAAGATCCACGAATGACAGCCGGGACCAACGGCTTAACGTGCTTTCCGAGGCACGGAGGAGTCTCGATATGTAAAGATGGTCACCCATCCACGGGCCGACCCCGGCAAGCATAGCTTAACCTGATGGATCGACCCGTGTGGCTGATATTACTTAGCCACGAGCTCCTCTGTATTATCACTGCATCATAGATAATTGATAGGCATTTGCTATGAACTATCGGAATTGACTGCCTCGTTAGTCTAGTGCTCGCAAGCGCTACAACTGAATATGAGGTCCTCGGTTCGATTCCCCGGTCGAGCAAAGTGTTATTGGATTTTTTATCTGGAATTTCTCAGTAACAGACTGGAGCCTGGATTTGTGGGCGCCGGTATATAGCAATAGGCTAAGGAGCTCGCGGCTGAGTAATAACAGCCGCTCGGGTCGATCCATCAGGTTAAGCCACGCTTGCCGGGGTTGGTCAGTAGATGGGTGACCATCTTTACATACCGAGACTCATCCGTGCCTCGGAAAGCACGTTAAGCCGTTGGTCCCGGCTGTCATTCGTGGATCTTTGACAGTCATTACGGGTCGTCAGAAGCCCCAAAGTCTGACAACCAGTCTTACCATGGGGTATCGTATTACCCAGTTACTCGGTCGTGGACGTCAGATAGGCAGTCACTCCATGTAAAATAATGGTATTCAGCTGCATCCGGTTAGACTGGAAGCCGACCCCAACATAGTTGGGAAAAGGCTAGGCAGGTTGATTGATGGTCATAGGCTCGCCTCCTATTACAGGGGACGGCGAAATGTGAGTTTACTAATAGGTACACCTTTGCCTAACCATTCGGGGATTATGTTGTTTTATCGCAATTATGTGATTCTATTACATGTAACTGTGGGCAAAGCACTATAATAGACCACCGAGTTTAATTATCCTTCAAAGCCATATAGGTATTCTGCTCAGAAATTCTTGCAACAATATCTTAATTATTGAAGGCGACCGATAGTCACGCCTTTGCAGACAGGTAGAATTGGTTTAATTGTGCAACCGATGGCTATTTGCTAAATAAGTTAACAGTTTCTGGTCACGTAAAGCATTGCTCGCAGAATACTGCCACAATTGTTGAAGCTTCTGCTAACAGTTGAAATTATATTGTATTTAGGGATTTCGAAGTTGTGCTGTGTGATTTTGATGTTGGGATATTGAAGTAATTTATAGCCGTGATTACAGTGTCACGTTTACTGTAAAATGGAGGAACTCGTGGCTTAGTAATAACAGCCGCACGGGTCGATCCATCAGGTTAAGCTGCGCTTGCCGGGGTCGCTCCGTGGATGGGTGACCATCTTTACATACCGATACTCCTCCATGTCTCGGCAAGCACGTTAAGCCGTTGGTCCCGGCTGTCATTCGTGGATCTTTGACAGTCGTTACGGGTCGTCAGTAGCCCGAAAGTCTGACAACCAGTCTTACCAAGGGGTATTGTATTACCCAGTTAATGGGTTGTGGAGGTCAGATAGGCAGTCGCTCCATGTAAAATACTGACATTCAGCTGCATCCGGTTAGACTAAAAGGCGAACCCAACATAGTTGGGAAAAGGCTAGGCAGATTGTTTACTGTAAAAGGGTTTGCGGCTTTCGCAAAGGAGAAAAAGTACTTAAAGCTAGTAATTACGTAAGCGAACTTTCTTACCACAAAACATTACTTAAAGTTGAAAAGTCTGCAATCAGACCAAATGGAGCCGTAAAGACGAGAAATTCCATTAGCATAAAAGAAGTAAAGCGTTGCCGCAAACTCCAAACGTTAAAAATATAATTCCAAAAAATCTGAAATAAAATGTAACACCCAAATAGAAATAAATTAAAATCCAATAATCTTAAAACCTATCTACGAAGGCCACAAAAACTCATTTGAAAATCGATTACCCAAGATCAAAGCGTTAACACCCAAATAGTAATGAGATTTCTCTTTGAAATGCGATATTTCGAATTATTGATCGAGAATTATTGCGTATCTTAGCAGAAATTTCGAGAACCATATAGGTTGAGTGAACACGAGATCTGATGACTGACTTTGAGTAACTTTAAGTGCCCCTTGATTATAGGTATGTATTGGTCCATCCTTTTACTAAGGGTAGCTAATTAGGTTGATCCATCAATGTCAAGATTTTGAATTTTGAATTATATTGGAAGGTCTTGCGAGTTTCGTTAATGTAAAGTTGACACATCGTCAATATTTTTGACTAAAATGGTGTTTTCTGTTTTGTTGATTAAAAATTTTAAGATTAAAAATTTTATCTAAGCTCATTTTGTATTTGGCTTTAAAATTGCTGTCAGACTATCCAAGTGACTGCATTCCGTAATGTTTATACATTTAGGAAACTACCATTTTTTTTTGTGATGGGAAATCATCAAATGACTTCTCCCGCTCTGGGCGGAGCAGGAGGGCGTGTCAAACTTTTATTGACTAAAACCCACCCGTGTTCCCTCAGTTGCCTTTGCTAGGGCCCCGGTATCTCTTTCGAACAACCCGCGACCACGGCGGCTAGGAAATTTTCTTTCAGAACTCAATACTCAATTCTTTATTGCATTCCATATGTATTGATTAGGTGGCATAATAAAACAAGACATCAATATGGACCCTGTCGGGTACAGCAACATTAGAATTCTTAAATTAATAAGAATAATAATAAAAATTAGAATTTTTGCAGAAAATAACTACGGGATCCAGTACCTAAAAAATAGATTAAAAATTAAACCGGCCTAGTGCATGTCGGACCACACACAATGAAGGGTTCCGTAGTTGAAAAGAATTTG
This sequence comes from Cosmia pyralina, assembly GCA_946251885.1. Classification (NCBI taxonomy): domain Eukaryota; kingdom Metazoa; phylum Arthropoda; class Insecta; order Lepidoptera; family Noctuidae; genus Cosmia; species Cosmia pyralina. The sequence goes on from OX276345.1 coordinate 2,859,893, forward strand.
TCCCAAAAACAAACTTCGCAAGTCACGGTCAATTCTTCAGATACTAATTTAAGTATGTAATCGCAAAAAAAAAATCTTATAAGTGATAAAACTACAAATTCACAATTTTCGAACATTTTTCTTTACATGTGCTGTGAGCCTTGCTTCTTGCCAAATTTCATGATACCAGATCAACGGGAAGTACCCATTAATTTAGATTTATTTACGAGTATCAAAATATGTCGCATAATAATTGGCTGTATTATTTTAATGCGTTGATCTAAAAGCTTGATTTTTTCAGAGCTCCAAGGGATCATAAACCTATGTATTAGATAATAATTCCAACTTGATAGCTCTACGCGTTTCTGAGAAAAAGCGTATTGACAGACTGTACTGACTGTAGTGACCTAACTCGGTCTATAAATAAAAATGACTGGACTGTAAACTAACTTATTATATTTGACTTTTAAAATGAAAAAAAAAACAAGTAACAAACATACAAACATAACATACACACACTCACAAGTGCAAACTAATCACACTTCACACTAATAATATAAAGGAGAAAGTTATGAGTGTGTGATATGTTTGTATGGTTTTTACTCCTTCACGCACAAACTGCTGGACCGATTTGGATGAAATTTGGTATATAGATAGCTTATACCCTGGATTAACACATATGCTACTTTTTATCCCGGTTTACGCAGGTAAAACTGCGGGGCGTAGCTAGTATGCTGTAATAATAACTTATATCATGACATTCACGCTTGACCCGATCTTCGTGTAATGCTTCACGTTTGAAGACTGACTCCCCAAATAATATCCTGGCTTAATTTAGGAGTCACTGTCTTTAAAAAAAAGTTGGCAGGCCATTTTAATAAACAAAATTACATTTTGATAAAGGATGGCAAGGAATTAACATAATAGAAGGAAAGCGGAAAAAAAAATATGTCTACCTCTCTCTATCAGCCTATAGTAGACAAATCAATCAGTTCGACAAAATTAAAGTCTTCAAGTCCTCGAAATCTGTGCCGAAATGGAAAAATGCCATTCATGTATGCGCGCTGACGTAGTGTCTATAGCGGTAAATTCTGCTTGCGTGATGCAGGATTTATGTGACGACAGGTCTTTGATGCGTAGTTCGCCCGTGGCGTTGTAGATGCCGCCACATGTCGAACAGTCACCTGTCCATACATTGTTGCCTTGCCGGAACATTCCACTAGCGTTTTGATTTTCAATCGAGGCTTGTGACTTGTTTTGTGCTGTGCTCCTGAACAGACTATGTCCTATCTGCTAGCACTAAAGTGTCCCAAAATAAAATATGATATTAATAGTTATTCAAAAATAGCCGTCAATGGGGTTAAAGGGGTGTTAATATTTGTATGGAAGAGTCTAAATGTGCGGTTCAAATAACTTGATACTTGGTGTGAACAAATGCCTTGGATTTACAATAAAAAAATACCCAATTCGTTATAGGTGTGCCTATAAAATTTGAGGGTTACCCTCGATTTCCATGGGATCCCCTGATCAGATTCCGACTTGGTTACAATTGAACCACCTCGAGAGCACACCCTTTCAAACAAAAAAAATTCAAAATCGGCCCATAATTGACAGAGAAATCGGTAATTAAAAATAAAACCTAAAGTCGAAACCACCTTTTTGGAAATCAGTTAAAAAAAATAGAGAGATTTAGGCTTTTACGAAAATCGACCCCTAACAGTTCTAACCTTAATTTAAGTCAAATAAATAATGGAAACATACTAAAAGAATTTTCATACCCCATTTACTTACTTACAGCCATTTTTTTTTTGGTGGTTTTTTCCATCCTTGGGGGGTGAAAATTGGATGTACAGTTTATATGAAAAATCTTATTCCTTTGCTAACATAAGCTTAAAAATTGGCCCAAATGATTATTTAAATACATGTTATGATCGTAGGTACTTAATAATTAATTTTAAACAAGTACCTACCTTTAAAGGGCGTTGGAGGGAGTTTACAAAAATTTTAGGGTAAATACGAAATCCATGCGCACGAAGTCGCGGGCGAAGTGCTAGTTTTTAAATAATTTTTCTTTCATGCACACTTGTTTTTCCAACTCGCTTTTCACATTGGTGGAGTAGTTGACATCGGCTTTGCTTGCTATTTAACAAGAATAGAATCTACTATTTTAATATTTTAACAATAATTTCAGTGAACGGTCTACCGTTCACACTTATTTTGTATCATTGTCAAAATCACAATGATCTTTATTTTCATTGTAATAAAGTTGCTATTGGGTTGGTGCTGTCAAAGCTGTTGGAGGTAAAATAACTGTGAACGGTCTCTAAGTTTCCCCAAATGTCTTACGTCAGTCTTACGTGCATAAACACGAGTTTGTGAAAGAGAAAGAGAAGAATTCGTCAACATTGTCTCATTGCGGTTACACACAATGTCGCCTCAACCCGCAATTATTTCCTGCTTTCCAGGAAATACTCGTACCTACTCATTATCTAAAAATAACACACATTTCCGTGTACCACAAATGGGACAAACCAGAATATCAAGAGTAAGGATATCAAGGTAATCAAAACGTACAATTGTACTTTATTTAACCATCCAACTCAATTCCATATTGTATTTGCGAAGCACGAAATTACACCAATCCGGTATTGGATTATGCAAATGTGGATACAAATATGCAGATGCCCCGAATTTTAAAGATTTTTTGAGTCTACAAAAATATTACAATTTTTCATTTTGTGAAAACATCGACGACGTGGATTACGTTCTTTTCTTTTTATTTACACCATTGATTAATGTTATGTTAATTTAGCCGAATTGTATAATTGACATAGCGCTGTCAACAGTGACGTGAGGCCGGTTTCGTAAACATGTGTACACTTAGTGAGGTGTAGTTTGATATAAATGTGTGCGTGTGAGCGTGTATGCACAGAGCAAGGTGTTTGCGCGTGCTCCACTGTATTGTTCGTAGCGCTATGTCTTGCTTTTTATTAGAGTTCTGTGTACGAATGACTGTCAGATACAACGCATAGCTAAAACCATTGCAGATACAAAACAATTCGGGAAATAATTTTCTTTCTTATAATGCTCACAGTATATTTTTTTTATTTATTCTTAAAGTAATATAATGATTATTTCCTAATCGATTACATGCCATTATAACGTTTATACAAGCCTACACTTACACCTGAGACTAACTTCGACGTCACTTTAACTTTCACCTCGAAAGGCTCGAAGCGAGAAAACTTCTATCCATAAAAGGGAGTGAAAAGTTTCTAATGAACAAACTTCCGTATACGTATGCCCCATGGAAATTAGACATTGTTTCCGCATACTATTTGTATCTTGTCGATTGTTTCCGCGTTGAAGGTAAGAGGGTTGCACTTAGTGTGATTCGAAACAAGTTAAAGGCCTGTTTCACCACCTACGATTAAGTTCATATTAACTCACTTGGCAAATAATTTCATATAAATTTTGTTCCATTTTTGAATTTATTCAGTGAGCAGTGGTTATTCGGATATCGTAAAATAGACCCTAAGACAAAGGTTTTTCAGTGGCTGTTTAAGCGCTTCAACGTTTTTCATTACTTATGAATCTGAATTTCTGAAATGACAGTACCCATTTTAAGTTATAAGAAGCTTTTACTCTATAAGTGTATAGTGATGGCCCACAGGGAAAAGATTTCGCTCTTCAACATTAAGTTTTAGGTTCGAACATGGTAAGTGACAATGTGACTTTATCAATATTTTATTTTAAGTTAATCATTAATAGACTTTTTTTTTAATAAATGGAGCATCCAATAAATAAATTACCTTAGGGATAATAACAAGTATTAATTACGTAATAAAAAAAATAATAAAAAAAATGGTTTTTACAATCAATCTGCCTAGCCTTTTCCCAACTATGTTGGGGTCGGCTTCCAGTCTAATTAGATGCAGCTGAATACCATTATTTTACATGGAGCGACTGCCTATCTGACCTCCACAACCCAGTAACTGGGTAATACGATACCCCTTGGTAAGACTGACTGTCAGACTTTCGGGCTTCTGACGACCCGTAACGACTGTCAAAGATCCACGAATGACATTCGGGACCAACGGCTTAACGTGCTTTCCGAGGCACGGAGGAGTCTCGGCATGTAAAGATGGTCACCCATCCACGGACCAACCCCGGCAAGCGTTGCTTAACCTGATGGATCGACCCGTGCGGCTGTTATTACTTAGCCACGAGTTCCTCCAGAGGTTTTTACAATGTTATTAAATAAATAAATATAACTAACTAAAAAACAGTCATATTATAATTATTAAATTCAATTCTGTATTAATAAAACAGTATTTTTATCGCTAACTACATAACTAATAATTCAATTTATCACATTAAGCACCTAGTTTTCTTCCTCCTCTCTCCTACATTGATCTATGCTGTGCCCGACGGGGTCCATAATTGTTACTTATAAGAATTTCCCTACCAACTTCATATATTATGGTACGCAATAAAGAATTGAGAATAAAAGGAAAACACTGTGGATCCTGAGCTTAGTAACCGCTATCGTATTGAGCAAACTTAATGAAGTATGCTCACTCTATCTATTTATAATAATAATAATAATACATTTATTTTCATCCTACAATGGCCTATAGACACATACCTTACAAACTAAGTTAAATAAATTATGGAACATAACTTGTGTTAATAAATAGCTTAAAACTATGTTAGTAGCACTTCTCTTCACTAGCTTATCCTTGTGCTGTTCTGTGGTACTAGTCCACGAAAGCGACGGAACACAACGTCCTGCGGCGATCAAAAGTTTTCTTCCTTGACGACGGACAGACCTCGCACCACGAACGCCTTGAAGTTGACGTTGCGGTGCAACTTCAGTAACTGCACCCTCGGCATCTAGTCTTCTGGCGCACGTACTCCACAATGTCCTCTGCCTTAGTGGCGTAGTGTAGGCAAAAGAGACTTCTTCCCAGGGGGTAGTCAGAAACTACAGAACTCCAATTACTTAATAAAAATCCTAAATTCACTCACATACAACACCCAGCGTAAACAGCTGGGTCTAGGAGCATCAAATTTTGCACAAGAGTGCCATATATAGCGAAGGTAAGATTTTTGGAAGTTTCCTCCCTAGAGGGATTAAATAGGGGATAAAAATTTGAATGGAAGCTAGTCATTTATGCCAATAGGAAAGCCCATCGGGCTTACGGCTTCTTTTTTATTTATAAAATTCACAGAATACATAACTAATCCTCTTCCACAAATACCATTCTTATCTGAGTTTATTGGTACCTACATGAGCTACAACACGCAATACGTTTCCCTCACAATTTCACCTCTCATTTACTACATTCTTATGTCGGCAATTACATTTATAGGCTTGTCTCTGGTGTGTTATCATGTAACTCGGGAGGCGGTTGCTGCTGTAATTGTATCAGTCTATTTTCCTTACTGTGGTGAATATTTTGGGCAGCTGGTTTTATCTGAAAAATTATTAGTCAGTTCCATATTATTTTGTTTGGCTTAAAAATGGGGATCCAAATGTTGTAATTATTATAAATGGTAAGGAAAGTTTTGAGTATGAATGTGGATAGTTATACCAGAAGAGGAAGACCAAAGAAACGATGGATGGACTGCGTGAAAGATGATATGGCTAGAAAGGGAGTGACTACCGAGATGACGACTTTGGAAGAAAAAGACATGTTGCGACGACCCCAAATAAATTGGGAGGGCAAGAGAACGATGATGATGAATAATGGTAAGGAAATCAATCATGAATCTCTTAGTTACATCATCTATTGAAAAAGAGAAGGGGTCTTTTTTCGCGGAACCGAAATAATTGAAGTATTTAAATCGGCTAATTCAGCAGATACTAAACATCGGTTCATAAGAAAATGCACTTTATTTTTTCATGAAATAAAACCAAATGAAATTGTTTGTGTACGTTACATTTAAAAAAAAAAACTTCTAACGTAATCTAAAATAAATGACTATCGAATAAACGTAACTAATGTATTCGATTGAAATCCATTTAAGTTTAAATCATAACGGTTATCTTCCAACACGTTTGGTAAAAAATAACATTAATCATACCATATTTATGTAAAACTAGCACTTCCCGCGCGGCTTCGCCCGCGTGGACGTCGGAAAATATCCACGGGGACAAAAATCCTTTCTTATTCCTTGTCTAAAGGGAACCTAAAATTTCAACTTTCTAGGTCCAAGGGTTTGGGCTGGGCGTTGATGAGTCAGTCAATCAGGACTTTTCTTTTTATTTAAATAGATACAGATTGAAAAAACCGAACTATGACCATTTGCCCGTCTCCCTACCCCATTAGGACTTAGAGATCGATTTCCGTCTAAACTGATCGCTACGAATATCGAGACTGCAGGCCCTGTATCTCTTCTACAGCTCAATCCTAACTTCCTAACTAAAAAAAAAATAATGCGAAAGTGAGTTAGTTTGTTTGTTGGTTACGCTTTCGGGCTAATATGGCTGAACAGATTTGGATGAAATTTGGTGCACGGTTAGACCATGGAATGGATTAGTACAAAGATATCCTGGTAGTACGTTTGAAATTATGAGAACAAGCAGATTCCTTGTTAAGCAGCGTTTTCACTTAGTGTTCTGGGCAAGCAAACATTAGTTTGCAAGGTAATGAAAACGGTTAGAGCAAGCAAAACGTTGCGTTCGCAGACTGTTGTAGAGTGTTCTGATAACTAGCTGAGATGTTCGTTCAGAACAGTCAGTGCAAACATAGCTTAGTTTAGTACTAAAATAACAGAAGCAGGCAACAATACACCTTTACGTTATATTATAGTCTGACTATCATCGAATCACAAACGATATCTACTATCTATGAAAGACTTAAATTATAGTCTTTCATGTTTATTTCGTGATTTTATAAAGCCCGTATGTACCGGATGACCTTTTTTACCGCGTTGAAAATAATAGGCTATATTAGGTGAATGGAGTAGAAGCGTGTGGCATACCTAGTTTTTTTTTTTTTTTTTTAAATAGCTTAGTCAGAAAAAAATATCTAAGTATCAATAAATACTACAAATTCGATGTGAACTTTTCATTTTAGAACAAAAAAACATTAATTTTGAAAAAAAATAATAAATCCTTTAAAAATATCGAAATTCAAATCATATGCAACCTGCATAATGATTTGAATTTTGATTTTTTTTTAATAATAAAAAAAAAGAAAAAAAACTAGATATGCCATAGGCTTCTACTCCGTGCACCGAATATACCCTATTTTTTTCAAGACGGTAGTATAATACTTGCTTCAAAATGTGTAATCACACGGCGAGGCATTTCCACCGCCACGTCAACAGCGTCGCCACGCGCTTGTAACTCGGCGACTCTCGCAGAGTTACGAAATTAATTTTGGAAGGTATTAAATTAATAATTATATATTTTTTAAATAAAGGAAGTTTTTTTTTCTTTTAAAAAAATCTTAACATTTTGTTTTTGACTATGCCACATTTATTTCCCATATTAAATAAACTAGGTATACGAAATAATTTGTTTCACATCTACCAGGCGTCCCGCGACAACTCAATTATTATTTTTTTTTAAATAATAACTATGATTTGGCAAAACCTTAATACAGCTGTAAACATTTTTTTCTATGTTCAGATATAACAGACCTCCTAGTGTCCCTATGCTATAAATTAATGGAACAAAATTTCAAACAACCAGTAGCAGTCATACTCAACAGAATAGGCCTCCCAAAAACTGTTCGTCCATTCTGAATGCGAATCCGTTAGTCAGGTGTTTGGAGATGTATACCCCTCATTAATACCAACAACTATGTGGTTCCTACTTTCTTTAGTTTTTCCTTCTTGCCAACTACCGTTATCTGGGTTGTTTGGGTTACAGTAGTCTTATTTCAGACTACATTATTTGAGGGTAGATGGCAACTTCAATTTCATTGTACAGAGGTAAAGTCGAGGAATAGAAAGTTTAAGCCAATAAGGTCGGTCAATTTTGACATGCGTCATTTAGAATATGCTCAAGTAACATAGGTACCTTCTAAAATTCTGCAATAATTAGAAGAACAATCCACACATTTGGCTGGCTTCCCAGCAGTGCAGCCTATGATGCTGCACTGCTGGGAAGCAGGCCTCTCAAACAGACACAGACATATCAGCATAGCATTATCAGCCTATAATGTTCCCACTGCTGGGACAGCCTCCTCTCGGTGAGAGGGAGCGGGTCGTAATCCTCCACTCGGGCCCAGTGTGGGTTGGTAGATCACACATCTCTTCGAATTTTTGGTTCTGAGACATGCCGGTTTCCTCACGATGTTTTCCTTCACCGTTTTGAGAGTAGTGGTGATGAAATTATTTACCCAAAGTAAAGCGCCTGCCTGGGTTCGAACTCACGACCCGACTCGTAAGTCAGGGTCGTTCCCACTGGGTCACCATTGCTCTCATTAACTTACTTAGGCTCACTAACTTATGCATATTTAAAGCTACCCTTTCGGGAAAAACATCACAATAAAATCAACCTTTTCCCAACTATGTTGGGGTCGGCTTCCAGTCTAACCAGATGCAGCTGAATACCAGTATTTTATATGGAGCGACTGCCTATCTGACCTCCACAACCCATTAACTGGGTAATACGATACCCCTTGGTAAGATTGGTTGTCAGTTTTTCGGGCTTCTGACGACCCGTAACGACTGTCAAAGATCCACGAATCCACGAACCGCCAGGACCAATGGTTTAACGTGCTTTCCGAGGCACGGAGGCGTCTCGATATGTAAAGATGGTCTCCCATCCATGGATCGACCCCGGCAAGCGTAGCTTAACTCCTTAGCTCCTCGAGGACAAACATCACAATAGTGATGTATTTATTCGCAAAATGTGTCCACCTTTCCGCCCTTGACCTTCTAAATAAAAAATGGCGAACCTTCATAGGTAATGAGCTCCTGAACCTTGAATATAAAGTGGGCATTTGGCACAAACACTCAACATCACTCACTGATTGCCAAGTTTGCGGTACAACTTTTGTTTAGGGACACATTAGATATGGATATGTAGGTACATAAGCACTTTATGACAATGGAGTAAGGTTGAAAGTTGGTTAATATGTTTTTAGGAGGTTTGGCGTGTATGGTAAATGCAAAGACATTAGTATCTACTTATTTTGCCGCCTCCAAGTCAGAATTTATTAGTGATGCGCACAAAAATGACTTATGTTTGCCATATTTCTGGCTTTACATATTGGAACAAGTAATATGTAGAAGTTATAATAATACTTTACATTGTTTTAATACATGTAAATAAAAAGGTACAACTCCCAGGGCTAGTCTAAAACATTTTAGACAGTTCTACTTTTGCAAAGGCACGAAAGTGTTTTTACCTGTGACTTTTACATTACAAAAAGGTTTTATAAATAACGTAAAACATACTCACCTAAAAGAATAAAAAGAGCCTTCAATACACACGTCTAGACATCTTAGCACAAATTGAAAAAGGTCTAAGGTAGTGCTATAAATTTATCCGTTACCGGAGGGCAGTTATAAATAAAAAATTGGAACAATAACGTTACGTGTGGGGCATTTAATACGCCGAGGCTAATATTATGAGGTCGCTGGGTTTGGCAGGAGGCCAGGCAGACAGCTAGTCCGTGGTACACTGAGAGATGACATGGGCCCGTATTGCTATACAAACTAGTACAAGGCGCTCAAAACCAAAATTCTAAAAGAACTGTTACAGTTTTTAACGTTACATTTGACAGTGTGAATATTGAGCCCAAGATTAATAGGGATATTAGAAATAACTAGTATTTTCTCATTGTCAATCACGGATGAGACTACAATTTACATAAACTGATTCAATTCGCAAGTTACACGGGTAAGAATATATTAGAAGCAAGTCTATTAACATTAGCAGACCTAATTTAAGTAAAAACTTTGCACGAATGAATAGATTTCATCAGCATAAAATTAAGAATCCCTCAAAGGCTGCCTGTATGCTAATTGTTTAAGGTTTTCATACAACTAAGTCTGTAATTTCAATTCTAGAGAATTCCTAGAAAAGGCTGTGTCAACACCGTAAACATATAGGCCGCAAATATTGTGTTAATTATAAATGTTGGCATAGCTCATTTCGCCAACATTGCTCTTCAGGTGTGTATAATATATTTTTGAGTTATCTTAACGAGTTTCGAGTCAAAGGGGTTCGATGAACGCTTCCTCTTTAGCCTCTTCAACGTTTATTAAATTAATCGTGTGTATACAGAGCGAAGGGGAACGAATTAATAATATGTTATGAATGTGCAAATTGACTCATCTTGACATTGTTTTGACAACGTTGGCGTTGGCGTCAATATACGACCAAGGCGCAGAAGCAACATTTAATTTATTTCTAAGAAAATTCAAGTCATTCCTCCAAATTGAGTGTTGTTATCTAACCTTTTCACTTTTTGCTCTGAGCAAAAAAATGGCGGTATTTATATTTTTTCTCCGCGGGGTATTAAACCCAATTGTGTCTGAAAATTGAGATGGACAGTTAGTTGTTTTAGGATATTTAGATTGGTTTTGCAACGGAAGCAGTATTTTTTGTGGTAATGGGATTTTTTTAAATAATGTAACATAATAAGAAATGTAATAAAAAGCCTTGCACTATACAAGTAACTGAACATGTAAGAATTCAGTAACACTCTATCTCAATATATAAAAAGAGAAGACCTGACTGACTCATCAATGCCCAGCCCAAACCATTGGACCTAGAAAGCTGAAATTTTGCAGAGAGGTTCCCTTCATGATCTAGACAAGGAATAAGGAAGAATTTTTGTTCCCGTGGGATATATTCCAAAATCCACGCGGGCGAAGCCGCGGGCAAAGCTAGTAACTAATATTATAAAGGCATATGTTAGTGAGTTTGCGTGTGTTTGTATGTTTGTTACTTCTACACTCTCAAACGGCTAGACGGATTTAGATGAAATTTGGTACGTAGATAGCTTATTACCTAGATTAACACATAGGCTACATTTTATCCGGGTCTGCGTGGGTGAAACCGCGGGGCGCATCTAGTTTAGTATAATATTGTGCAATGTTTTGTCGAACAAGTCAACAATTTTAAAAAATTTACGCCAGCTGAAATTCTCTGAATTTCACTTTATGTGATGATATGAATATTAATAACGTTGATGGAAATATTTTGAACATTTAATATTAAATGTTCAAAATACACCTACAACTTGAGTTGGTAGCGACTAAAAGCGTGTTCTGTATTTCACAGCTAATATTGGTGCGCCGCATCTCAATGATTCATGCCATTTGTAAATTGTGTAAGTACTAAAGTAAAACACATTTCAAAGATTAAGGAATTGGGGGACACCGTCTCTAATTTGCAAGTTAAGTTAAAGTGGTACCTGATAAGAGGGCTGTCGCATTTTGTCACCTCCCTCACTTACACGGGACCCAATTTTCAAGAATGTTAAATGGAAAGCGTTTTTAAAAAATGTACAGGTAATTATTAAAAACACATTTTTATTGTGGCATTTATTTAATTCATCTCAAAAGCAGCTATAATACTTTTTGAGCTGAATTTATTAGATAACACAATTGAAATGTGTTTTTAAAATTAGGTACCTAATAAATTAATATTATTTACTAGTTCATTAATTGATTATATTTTTCAAAAAAGCATTTTTTCATTTAACAATCTTAAATATTTGTTCCCGTGTCGGCGATAGGGATGATAAAATTCGACAGTAACCGCGAATTGTGTTTATAGGGACACGTGTAGATTTCGGTACAAAGTCTGTAGTGCAAAGTACCAAAAAGTATCAAGGCTGAGAAATAGTACATTTTTTTTTTTTTTTACTGACTACTAGCTTACGCCCGCGGCTTCGCCCTCATGGAGGTCGATTCTAATGTCCTAATCCAGGTCATGGTCTTTGTGCCAAATTTTAGCCGTTTTAGCGTAAAAGCATAACAAAGAAACAAAAGAACTCACTTTTGCGTTTTAATATTAGTTAGGATTAGGATGTTACAGTCAAGTAATGAAAATACTTAGTACCTTAAAGTTTATTTTTACTTGCACCTCATTGTTTTTCCGATTACTACGTATTGCAAGTATTTTGAATAAAATTGACAGTTCGAAAAGTTGACATAATAATAATAAAAATAACTGTGTATTATATACAAAAAATTAGTCAGGCAGGGGCCATTTCCATAGTTCTAGGTAACCAGTCCACAGCCATCCAAACCCATAGCCCAATATGTTTTGTTTCCATGTTCTGCAATAGTCCTGCACCAACCGGGGGTTGTCCTTGGGTGCACTTGCATAGTGCATACAGGGATAATCATGGGTTGGTGCCTCCTCATAAGTTAAAATTGTCTAAGGGGCCTCTGCGAGTTGGCTTCGGCCCCTCGTACGCCTTCCACAGGTCCGGGACCCCAGGGTCCCGAGATATGTCAAAGACATTATAAAAATATTTTTTTATTTTTATTTTTATAAAAATATTTAAAATTGTAAATTATATGTAATAATATATGAATGAAATTAAGGAAATAACAATAATAATAAGTTTATTAGTACATAAAAAAAAACAACAACACAATGCATAGCATAACGAAAAAGTGGGTTGTACTACCAAGTTTAAAATTATAGTCAGCTTTCCGGTCTCCTAAACTAGGTACAGTCAGCAACAGACGTCGATTAACACTTGCAGTTTTTTAATCTTAACTATTAAGCGAAATATTTAATTCAAACAGGAACAGAAGTACTTAAAAGCTTAAGAACATTAACTCTTAACAGTTAAACGAAAAACAAGTAGTATAACGAATCATTTTGGGTTAATTTAGATGATGTCAAAAAGTAGCAGTTTTAACCGACTTCTGTTGCTGACCGTACGCAGACCTGTATCTTAGGAGGCGGAGCATGTTGACATGACACATTGCGGGAAAGAAATTACATTATTGTACCTTATCAGTTTGTACATACAAAGTTATAAATATAGCTATGGGCAGCATACTTATGTGTTTGTGACGCACTCCAATGCGCATAATTTATATTGTTTCTACCATATGCACCACTTCCCACGTCCTATTTTGAGACAATTAACCAAATAAGGCACACAAACATGGAAAACGTTTGAAATTGAACAGATAATGATAATGTTCTTTGCGATGCTTGCGGACATGAACAGTATCAGCACTGATGAGCTCTATGCCATTTCCATGCAGATAATACTACGAATGAACTAATGCACTGTAGGTAATTAGCCTGTTGAATAGAGATCAGCTCATTTGAAATTACGGATTCGGATTTTGAAATGGCGCTTTTGAGTTGTATCTTGTTATGGCTGCAATCTGCCAAGTGTACGTAAGGAGAGAACGTCTGTCTGCCTGTTAGTCTGTCAAGACCATTTTCTCAGGAAAGCGTGGAGGTATCAAGTTGAAATTAAAATCAAATATGTAGGTCTATAGTCCCATAGAGTTCTAAAAAAATCAAGCTTCTAAGTCAACGCAATAAAAAAATACGGCCATTTTGCGACACATTTTGATAAGTAAATCGAAACCTATAGGGTACTTCCCGTTGATCTAATATAATGTGATTTGGCATGAAGCAAGGTCTCACAGCATAAATAAAAGAAACAGTCCAAAAATTGTTAATTTGTAAATTTTATCACATAAAAAAATTTTTTTTTTGGGATACAATGTTAATTTTGTTTTTGGGATAAATTCTTTTCAACTACGGAACCCTTCATTTTGCGTGGTCCGACACGCACTTGGCCGGTTTTTTTATCTTATAACACCATCGTTATTGATAAATGAGAGTTGTTATAATATATTGTATGAGTATATATATATATATATTATATATACTTACAGCCATGACCAAGCTAAGTTTTATGTTATACAATGCATTTATTTATTGCATCAAGTATAGTAGGTATGTACATAAAGTTCTTATTTAAAATATTTTTAGTAACAGACATTTGACCAATATTTAGCATACAATACTACAAGTTTTTACACTTAAGATATTATTAAATTACTAGGTAACCACATTTTATAAATTGATGCATAGATCTACTTAACAATTAACTCTCGAGGAGCTCGTGACTAAGTAATAACAGCCGCACGGGATGATCCATCAGGTTAAGCTACACTTGCCAGGGTCGGTTCGTGGATGGATGACCATCTTTACATACCGAGTCTCATCCATGCCTCGGAAAACACGTTAAGCCGTTGGTCCCGGCTGTCATTCGTGGATCTTTGACAGTTGTTACGGGTCGTCAGAAGCCCGAAACTCTGACAACCAGCCTTACCCAGGGGTATCGTATTACCCAGTTAATGGGTTGTGGAGGTCAGATTGGCAGCCGCTCCATAATACTGGTATTCAGCTGCATCTAGTTAGACTGGAAAATATTATTTTAATTCTGAACAAAGCACAGAAAACATATTTACATTGATATACGTCACAGGCAACTTTTTGTGTCGCATAAATGGCGGTTTTTTATTGCGTTGGCTTAGAACCTCGATTTTTTTTACAGCTTCAAGGGACCATACAGTTACGTACCGACGACCCCAACATAATTGGGAAAAAGTTAGGCAGATTGATTGATCTGCTGAACAATTAACATTATTACATTAACAACTATGATGTCATGAATGTTACTGTACAATTTTCCGCAGTCTTACCCAAGTTTAAGTAATATGCCAAACTTCCAATCAAGAACCCGGTTTACAAGCATCTCCATAAACATCAATTCCTCCCACAGCTTTTATCAACAGCTTCAAGCTAGTAACTAGCTATCCGTTCAATCAAGTTGAATAAACTAGGCAAGGATCTGTGTATCCTAACTTCATATTAGGATACTATCGGCTACCAGTAAAGTTTAGGATTAGCTAGTAAACTTCGGCGGACCTGGAGAGTGCTATTGAATATTCATTGATGTGTTTAGGAAGCGATTAATGCAGTGATTACCTCTGTATTCTTAAACAGGGTGAATGGTTAAACGAGGGTCACATTGAAGGAGGTTATTCAATATAACTTTAATTCCGGAAGTCGGTGTCTTGGGATCTTTATTTTAGACTTTTGCTAGCGACTTCCGAAATTAAAATTATTTCTTATTTCATAATTTCTTTTTGAAGTCGATATAATATTTTTTAAATTACTTTTTTAGTTAAGTATATAATCATTTTCAGTTTTAAGTAAAAACTGGAATATTTGTTTGTAATGTAGTTAATAGCTTTTGACCAAGGTTTTGAGATGTTTTCCCTTTGACGCCACACCCGTACTTAGCTCGTATCAATAAGCCAGGCCGTCACACTTACACGTATTAGTCCATATCTTGAAAAGTACTGAACCAATTTTGATGAAACTTGCACTGTTCTCTAAGTTGAAGTAAATGTAAGCCAATAAAAAAATGGTTGCCTACCGATTAAAAGTTTCGGAGAAATGCATGCCTATAAAATTTTGTATATTTATTTGGAAGCCCTAATAGATTATCATTATGTGAATATATTGCAGTTCCAATAATAATAGGTCTTTACCTATGAAATTGCCGTTTTATATGAAAAAATTTAATCGAATTTTTTTCATGCATTTTTTATTTGTATTAATCGGAGTAATCACCCATGCAATCAATGCATCTTTGCCAACGCAGTGGCAGTTTATTGATGCCCTTCTTAAAGAAATCAGCTGGACGGGAGGCAACAAATTCTTCAAAGGCATTTTGTACTGCCTCTCGGGTATTGAATTTTTTTCCCGCCAAGAAGTTATCCAAATTCCGGAAAAAGTAGTAGTCTGTAGGCGCAAGGTCTGGTGAGTAGGGTGGATGACGGAGAGCTTCCAATCCCAGTTCTTGCAACTTGGAGACCGTCTGCTGTGCAGTATGAGGTCGCGCGTTGTCGTGCAGGAGCAGCGGAGACGAGCGATTGACCAATGCTGGTTGGAGATGTGCCAGCTTCTCCATCATTGTGTTCAGTTCTTCACAGTACACATCTGAAGTAATGCTCACCCCGTTTGGTAAGAAGCTGTGATGAATCACACCGGCGCTAGACCACCAAACAGTGACCATCACTTTTCTAGGGGTAAGTTTTCGTTTAGGGCATTGTTTAGGTGCTGAACCAGGATCCAACCAACTTGCTGAGCGCTTGCGGTTATCAAACAGAATCCATTTTTCATCGCAGGTAACAATGCGGTTCAAAGTTCCTTCATTTGTGTGTCTGTTGAGCAGTGCAAGGCACGTCTCGACGCGTACTTCGTGCTGGCGATCATTGAGTTCATGGGGCACCCATTTGTCAAGCTTTTTTACCTTGCCAATTTGACGCAAATGGACCAATATTGTTTTGACGCTAACGTCGAAAGCTGCTGCTAATTCAGCCGTAGATTGTGTATCATCAGCTTCCACAATCGCCTTTAATTCGTCATTGTCGACCAAAGTCTTCGGACGACCGCGAGGTTCATTTTTCAGGTCGAAATTTCCAGAACGGAAGCGAGCAAACCAATAACAAGTGGTGCGTTGGTTTATAGTTTTAGCTCCGTAGACGTCGTTGATGTTGCGTGCCGCTTGTGCCGCGTTGCTGCCACGACGGTACTCATATTCCATAATTACTCGAATTTTTAACGTATCCATGATGACGAAAAAGATTGAAATGCGATGAAAATGTAACACTAATCAATAAACAAATGACTACTTTTGGAAAAAGAAATCCATGCTTTTAAAATAAAATTAATTTGAAATTAGAATTCTTAGCCAAACAAAAATTATTTTGATTTGAAATGGCCAGTACTGCAGAACGGCAATTTCATAGGTAACGACCTAATATTACATACATGTATGTATACGTGTGGAATTGCTAACGTCCTTTTTTTTAAAGTCGGTTAAAAACAGGAATATTTGGCCTTATTTATGGTCTAATATAAATTACCTCAATTCCGGATAATGGTATTTTTCTTTTGCTAGTTTTACGTCATTTCATCATCATCACCATTTCAGCCCGGAATCAGCCAATGCTGGGCATAGGCCTTCCTTTTTTCCGCCATACTTCTCGGTTCCGTGCGTTCCTCATCCAGGTATTTTTCCAGATGCTCGTGTTTAATCATAACAGCTAAAACCGAGTCATCCAGGATGCCTAAAATCACCTTCGTCTTGGACATGTTCATTCTCAAGCCAACTTGTAATGGTTCATCATAAAGTTCTTTCACCATGCATTGGAGGTCTTCCAGGGACTCGGCGAATTTGTTGGTACCATTCCAGTGTTTTTATCACGTCTCGTCTTCCAAAATAGCAGTGAAAATTTTAGGCGAAATGGTGTCTCCTTCGCTCACTACTTTTCTATCGGTATTGGGGCCATAAATTCATGCAATCTGACCTGCATTATTGCCATATCGTACAGCTCCTTGAAAACATCTACATACCGAGCAGCATATCTGGCAGCGATGGAGAGAGTTGAACACGGCCCAGTGCTCGACACTGTCGAATGCCTTCTCATAGTTGGCGAAAGCTAAACACAAAGGCCAAATTGTACTCTGAACTCCAATTCTAATGTAATCTAATTTTACGTAAGAAAAGAAAACAGATCAGTATGCCTCTGTGTCCTATCAAGTATACCCCACCCACCACCACTCTGGGCTAATCTTAAGATTTTTTGTTGTGTAATGTTTCGTAATGTGAGCTTAAATTATGATAGATTGATATATTCTTTTGTGCATTGTGTTTTACTATATACATTTTTTTTAATATTTACAATTTTCACAAAATAAAAAGCAAGTTTTCAACGCTTTCAGCCACTAATAAAAACAAAAATGGCCGCATGCAGTCTTCAGTTTATTTCCTAGCTGCGGGGTGTTTTTTCGCAACGCGGCAAAACTGTTAATTGACCTATTGACCCGACGATAAGGTCAAAGGGGTCATAATGTTTCGCTGTTATTAGCCGTTTCATAAACGCGGCTATAGCGTACTAGAGGCCATCAGCTTGTGTGTTATCTGACTTAATGATATACGGGATAGTTGTTTAATTATATTATGATGGTACAAATATTTAGTAAATCTAGGGTAATGTGTTAGGTTCAAAAGAGGTGGCAGGTTTTAAAAAAAATGCTTGATTCAGGTGTAAAAAATGTAATATTAAGGTGATGTAACAAATCAATAGAATCTTGAAATGCTATGTCACTTACTTGATGGTAGGTAGGAAAAGTCTATAAGCATACGCATTATGTAAATAAGCCGTCTAACACATTATTATTATTATCTTTTGCATCCATTATATACACGTCATATAACATAACATGACGAATGTGTTTCCCCGAAGGATTAGGCAGTGTTGTACTTATAATAGAAATGTTTTGCATTAAAACAAAACAGTTATTATGTTATGAAAAACACAATAATACTCTTTGAAGAAAGCATCTCAATTATTGCCTTATATACTATAAATAGTTAAGATATACGTACTTACATTCCCTTTTAGTTACCTGTGTTCTTTCAACATGTAAGAAATCTTGCGGTGACTATGGTCTTAGCGAGCTAGAGTTGTCACTGTCAAGTGTCATTCATAGAAGTCTTCAAAATTCAACAGCAAGCGCCTTACTCGAGTATTATTGTGTTTTTCATAACATAATAACTGTTTTGTTTTAATGCAAAACATTTCTATTATGTTTCTTTCAAAACACAATAATACTCTTTGAAGACCTGTTTGATATCTGCTGGTGAAAGAATACCTGAAGGATGTAGACGCTATGTGAATTATAATATTATAATGGAATGATCGAATATTTCGGTCTGTAGGTATTCATTAAATATTCAAATAAATAATTAAGAGTTTTCCATCTATTTATCCTAGAAACTGCAAAAATGAACAAATCCCATGAAATGTTATAGAAACGTTCAACTGACATGCTATGAGACACAATTTAATCACTATATTGTTGTTACCAACCTCTATGAGGTTGGTCGACAGTTGAATCAAATCTATTTAAGTACCTTATTTAAGGTGAACATGAATTATCAAGCTTTAATGATAATCCAAAATCAATAAGATCTAAAACTGAATTAAAATCATAATCTCATTACTAAAGGATAATTGGATCACTCATATACTTAATTAACACAAGTTAGGTAATGTTGGATATGAGTACTTGGAAGTTATGAGATCAATCAACAAATATTTCTGAATCTCATAATTTTATAAAGATGTGGAAAAACAAAATCAATGTCATTCATGACACAGTTAAAATTCCATTGAAACTAAAATATATTTAGGACCCTTCTTTACACTAAGTACTTTGGTCAACAGATTAGTCTAAGTAGTAGACACATGTAAATGATCTAAGAAGGAATTCTAGTATAAGTCTCTTCATTTATCAATTAAAATGTCTTGAAATGTGAATCATGTACCTCTACACAAATATATTTAATAAATATTATAAATATTTTCATAGGGAATTAATAATTATCATAATGATAAACCCTATTCTCTCACAGAGAGGTGACCTTTGTCCCAAAAGTGGGAATCTTATAGGCTGGGCATTCTAAATTATCTTGAGAGGTAACCATCTCCTTTACTACTTTACAAAAGTAATAATTCTGTAAGCCTAGTGGCTCTTCCAGTTTGATTTCATTTGATGAACTATTCTCCAGTCAGCCTCCCGAAGGCTACCACAGACTACTTTATGTACCTCCAGAAGGCTTTTCGTAACTTAGTCTGTTTAAAAATATTTCAAGCAAGCTTAGCCACACACGTTATTGTAAATCAAAATCAACAACGATTATGGTAGATTTTAAGTAAACTTCTTGATTGAACCACACCTTGGTTGCACTGTTATTCAACATTTAAAAGCTGTGACTTACAATATTAGAGTATGTAAAACTCTTCTGGCAGCCTCATCATTCTGGAATTAATTTCATTTCATGACTTTCTGGGTAGTGGTTTAGCTAAGGATAATGCTTTTGAAACAATGGACACAAAACTGTTTAGATCTAACATCTGTTGGTTGGTACCATAATTATGTGCTTTATGCGTAAATATAAATAAATTGGGATCAGATTATTTAGGACTAATGCCATGCACTATGACATTCACCTCTGAATAGGAGCTTTATAAGTAATTACTGTAGATTATCTCCAATTACACTTTAGCAAGGTTCTTGTCTACCAAGCCTTGCAACCTGATTGCCCCCCTCCCCCCAACTTTCCAGGGTAGGAGTTGCAGCTTATCAGGTCTAAGACGATCTTACATAGATCTTATACTGGTACTGACTCTCCGAGGCCTCGTCTCCAAATACGGGAGCCAGTCACATTGGGTTCAGTATGGGGCGATTTCTACATAGTACGTCCCCGTCCCATTTCCGAGTTCACATGACTGAGCACTCTCTCTTAAGTCGGGCGAAGAAAAACCCATGCTAGTTGATGCTGTCACCTCTGACTGAAAGCATCGCAGAAGCTTGCCAAGCCATCATTTGAGTCCCATATGACGTACTGTCGCACAAACGGCCGACTTATCTGACGTGAAAACGTCGACGCCGGGGACGCCCCACTTTGTAACATGGCCTCCGAGGCCTGGGGCCTGGAGCAACAGGAGCCACTTCTGCTGGTCTGTTCCTAGATAAGCGGTCGGCTAACCCGTTGTTACACTTTTAACCTCCCCGGGAGGTAAACCGCTAACAGAGTGTTCAGCTAATCTGCTAACTTCCATCTTGCAAATTAGGTTCAGAAACGCTAGGGGACGTATCCCTCGCTCATCTTAAATGTGCGACAAATGGTCTGTTGTCGGATTGAACTCTGAATCTAATATGTGCACTCTGAAAACTGGCTTTTTGGCAATACTGCATATATGGCAAACATCTCTCGCAAGTTCAAGTACAATTTTTTCTGGTTTGGTCAAGTTCCTGACTAGAGTAGGATATAATAGAATATTCTTTATTATGTACACCCTACCACTAGGGTGACACAATGGGCAGTCTTATCACTAAAAGCGATATTTTAAAGACATCCTTTGGACTCCCTTTGCATGAATATATTAGCCCGTTCATGTAGGCTCCTTACCCTTCCTCCACGGAAAGTGTGGACAGGAAGTGGGTTACTCTACCCCTGTGTAAGTGAACTGAGCTGTGGTCTATCAGTAGCCTCTGGCCACCACATTAACTCTATGCAAACCAGCGGGGCAACCTTTTTCCATTTGTCCTGGTCTGCCCTTCTCAAATATTTGTCTGGCAACAAGCATTCCCATACAGGGATAACAACATTTTTGTGTTAATGAACTATGAACTTGTTTCAGGGAACAAAGTGTTGATATTATTATCTTCCTTTCAACCTTGCCTGCAGGCCGGGCCTTGTGATTGGTAGCAGTGCTCAAAAGAAGGCCTACATATTGTAGCTCCTGATTGAGGTTTAGAATTGACTTAGGAAATTCACTCGTCACCCAAGCTTTGTTAGGACCCAGAGTCTCCGGGACAGAAATCAAAAATGCATCTTTTCCTAGTGGACCAGTAGGAAATTATCTAAACTAAATAAACAAGAATGCAGATACCACAGGCTCTCAAATTCTCTGTCATTCAGTTGCCCACCGCTTCACATAACCAGGGCACTGAAGAAATGTCAAAAGGGTGTTCTGTCAACTCGTGTGAACAATTTCCCTTCATTAACATATCATTGCTTCCGTCTTACTTTTTAGTAATAACAGAGTGTAAACAATAGGCTATTTGATTATGATCATAATCTTAGATTTCTGCATAGACTATTATAGATTTAATTTGTATTAATTATTTTAACTAGTAGCTTTATTACTTAATATATATAGCTC
This sequence comes from Cosmia pyralina, assembly GCA_946251885.1. Classification (NCBI taxonomy): domain Eukaryota; kingdom Metazoa; phylum Arthropoda; class Insecta; order Lepidoptera; family Noctuidae; genus Cosmia; species Cosmia pyralina. Next base: position 2,881,646 of record OX276345.1, read on the forward strand.
AAAGTAGAATTGTATTGAATGTTAATATTTTCAGTATTTCATTTCCTGTTATGATCTTCAGGAACAGAAACAGGTTTGCAGTCTTTCATTCCCAAGCTTTTACATGGTTCCTTAGGCAGCCTGAATCTTGTCAAAATTATGAATCTTGGCCTAGTTATTGTTGCTATGATCCAATTTATCATATTTTTAAAATAATCAAAGAACTATTCCTGCTCTAAATAATATCTTGTCAGTTTTAAATTGTTTGGTGGCTGTATTTGTTCCATTTCTAATTTTGATAGAGCACTTATGATCCTGCTCATAATTATAAGATTTCCATAATTATTACAAAATATAGAAAAAATATACAGTATACCATTTTAAATTATATTTTTTTTTATTTAGTACTGCTTATTAGTTAAGTACCTATAAAACTTGATGTAAACTTTATTTAGTAGTATTTTAATGTTCTAATTGCAGATTAGAGTTCATAAGAGGTGCTGAACCTCTTTAATTAATTTATTTATTTATATATAGGTACTCCAACAACTTATGCATTAATAACATATTACAAAAGAACTTTATTTTATTAGTGTGGTGAGTTTGTCACTTAAAAAGTACACAGCTTAACCAGAAATAGTAAATATATACAAATAATTATTTTAAAGTGATTTAAAAAAACTAACTTATCTTTTGTTACAATGAAAGTAACAATTGCATACCACCTGCGAGCATAACAATAAAATTGTAATTTAAATACACTTCTCGATGGGAGTGTTTGGACTTCCGAAAGGGAAAGTAGGATACAATTGTAGTGGGTAGGTTGCTGCCCAAATAACAAGTCCCTGTAGACCTTACTTTAGCAGCTAGCTCTGCCTGCTCTAGACCTACATTAGAAATCCCAGCCAAAACTCCCTCCGCGGGGGCTAAATAGTAGGATTTAGTTTTGTTGAGTGGCATAAGTACTCATTTACTTCTAATGCACTGTGTGAAACACATGGGGTGAGTGAGCATAAATGTAAGGTTTTCTTATAACGGATTATAACTTTTCATGGTTGAATGTCAAAAACTGCTTGAATAGCTTTAGCTCCTCTAGACATTCTGCATTTGCTTTAGGAATTACTACCTAATTATCATAATTTGCACTGAAATCTTTAAGTTGTAATATTTCTGTCTATTTAGTTAGACACAACCGGGTTGTTTAGAAAACAACAATGCGCTTCTAATGTAAATAATAGCAAGAAGCAGGTTAGAAGTTTATTGATAATGTGTCTGAGTAAGGTCAGTGGGTCGTCTTAGTAAGGTTTGGTGATATAATGTGGAAATTGTGTCATGTTAGCAGAAACTTAACACTTACTTGGCTACTCTTAGTACTCATTCGGTTGTAGGTAAGTGCATAGAGTAGGTCGGTCTTACAGGAAATCATTTCGATCTCATTACCCTGGTTTTAGCCGGTGGGAAGAGCGTTCTTCCCCATTGCAGCACTTAGGAGAATCGAAATACAAACGGTTGCTCTCCAAAGGCACTGGCGACCATGTATATCTTTTGAGGTATCGATCTCCACTTCGGCACTTCGCTGACTCACGATCAGCGTAACACTATATATCACTTACCACAAGCACTATTCTTATTCACTTTTAATAAAGTTTTAACTGAAACTTTACTCATTTTCAATTAAAATTATCGAGCGAAAATATTTTACGTATACATTGGCGGCAAAAATTTAGACACACTTGACAGTGACAACTCTAGCTCGCTAAGACCATAGTCACCGCAAGATTTCTTACATGTTGAAAGAACACAGGTAACTAAAAGGGAATGTAAGTACGTATATCTTAACTATTTATAGTATATAAGGCAATAATTGAGATGCTTTCTTCAAAGAGTATTATTGTGTTTTGAAAGAAACATAATGTTATGTTATGTGTGTATTATAATGTTAGATTATAATACATTATAATTCCAACATTAAAGTTTTTGCAAGACTAAAATTCCTCTTGATACCGTAAAGTAATATAGTATTAGGTATGATGTTTGGTTGCATCAAAATGTAATACCCCGTCTGAAACATGAAAACATCCATGGCTCGTCGCTGGAAGGTACTTACTTACCTGACCGGTATTGCTTGCAAGAAGTTTGAGATATTGTGGTCCAAGTGACGAGAGGCAGGGTAGTGTCTGCTCTATATGAAACTACCTTTTGGAAGGGGCGACTAGAATCTATTCTATTTTCTTGTTAAAGGTGTACGTCCACTGATCTGCCAGCCGCAATGCACGCACGGCACGCAACGGATTTCGGTTTGCTTTATATGAATTCATATAGCACTGCGTCCACTACCCGCATTTTCACTTCTTCAAACAAACAAACCAAAATTCGTTGCGTGCCGTGCGTTTTTGCGGCCCAGTGGATGCTCACCTTAACTTTGACGTTCAGAAGTGGCTTTTATGTGCGGTATGTTCAGTAGTGCCTTATTAAAATAAATTATTTGACTATGACTATTTCGCTGGCTGTCACTGAAAGCTGGTGAGCTGGATTTCCACACAAAAAAAAAGAAAATCGTCAATCTTACAGTGTACTGTAAGATTGACTGCTTTCCTGTAGTTTTGTCCAAAAAAAATACAAAAGATTGTTCTCTAAGATTGTAATCTTAGAGAACAATCTTTCCTTTTTTTCTTTTTTTGAGGAAATATTCAAGTATTTCCTTCGATCTAGAGAAGGTGGCAGGGTCAGTTAGATTCGTGGCTAAGTAATAACAACCGCACGGGTCGATCGATTAGATTAAGTTACGCTAGCCGCTAGTCTGACAACCAGTTTTACCAAGGGTTGTCATGATACTCGTAGAATTCCTAGTAATAATAGTACTGAGTTTGACCATGAAGAACAATCTCAGTGGAGACACAGGAGACATCGACGCCGGAGATATATTATAGTCCACACACGCACAACACACCACACTACACTACACTACATTACACCACACACGCCACACTACACTACCCCAGACACACCACACTCCACTACATTACACTACACAACATTACCCTACACTACACTACACCACACTACACTACACTACACCACACACACCACACTACACTACCCCACACACACCACACTACGCTACCACACACACCACGCTTAGCTACACCACACACAACACTCTACACTACCCCACATTCACCACACTGCACTACCCCATACACACCACACTACGCTACACCACACACAACAAACTACGCTACACCACACACAACACATTACGCTACACCACACAACACACACTTCACTACCCCACACACACCACACTACGCTACACCACACACAACACGCTATGCTACACCACACACACCACACTACACTACCCCACACACAACACACTACACTACCCCACACACACCACACTATACTACCCCCCACACAAACACCACACTACGCTACACTACACACACCACACTACACTAAACTACACCACACACACCACACTACGCTACCCCATACACCACACTACACTACCCCACACACAACACACTACGTTACACCACTAACAACACACTACGCTACACCACACGCAACACACTACGCTACACTACACTACCCCACACACTACGCTACACTACACTACCCCACACACACCACACTACACTACCCCACACACACCACACTATGCTACACCACACAAAACACACTTCACTACCTCACACACACCACACTACGCTACACCATACACTACACACTACGCTACACCACTCACAACACACTACGGTACACCACACGCAACACACTACGCTACACTACACTACCCCACACACTACGCTACACTACACTACCCCACATACACCACACTACACTACCCCACACACACCACACTACGCTACACCACACAAAACACACTTCACTACCTCACACACACCACACTACGCTACACCATACACAACACACTACGCTACACCACTCACAACACACTACGGTACACCACACGCAACACACTACGCTACACTACACTACCCCACACACACCACACTACACTACCCCACATACACCACACTATGCTACACCACACACAACACACTACGCTACACCACACACAACAATCTACACTACCCCACACACACCACACTGCGCTACACCACACACAACACACCACAGTACCCCACACACACCACACTACGCTACACTACACACACCACACTACACTAAACTACACCACACACACCACACTACGCTACCCCATACACCACACTATACTACCCCCCACACAAACACCACACTACGCTTCACTACACACACCACACTACACTAAACTACACCACACACACCACATTACACTACCCCACACACACCACACTGCACTACACTACACTACACTATACTACACTACACCAAATATACCACGCTACACTTCACTACACATACCACACTACACTACCCCACACACACCACACTAAGCTACACCACACACAACACACTACGCTACACCACACATACCACACTACACTACCCCACACACACCACACTACGCTACACCACACACACCATACTACACTACCCCATACACACCACACTGCGCTACACCAAACACAACACACCACAGTACCCCACACACATCACACTACACTACCCCACACACACCACACTACACTACCCCACACACACCACACTACACTACCCACACACACCACACTACACTACCCCACACACACCACACTACACTACCCCACACACACACCACACTACACTTCCCCACACACACCACACTACGCTACACCACACACACCATACTACACTACCCCATACACACCACACTGCGCTACACCACACACAACACACCACAGTACCCCACACACACCACACTACACTACCCCACACACACCACACTACACTACCCCACACACACCACCCCACACACACACCACACTACACTACCCCACACACACCACACTACGCTACACCACACACGACACACTACACAACACACAACACACTACACAACACTATTACACACCACACATACAACAACAAGAAATTGTGTTATTTATAGTTAGTAACTAATTTCATTTATCAATTTAGCCCACAGTTAGTATATAATATGTATAATACTGCAATGTTATGGAAGAGCGGAGTCTCCTAATACAGGCATTTTTGCTTAAATGGAGGCTCCAAACACGTCTTAATTTATAAAATGCTAATTGTGCCAGTAAACGATTTGATTTGAAAATTTGATTTGATTTGAAAGTTATTATATTAGGTACGCCTAAAAATATTTGGTATTCAAAATATTAATATTATCGAAATATAATCGAACTTTTTGGATTATCATTCTAAGTACCTACCCAAAGTAATTAGATTTATTTATATTGTTCCTTTCAAGTACATATCTTGTGATAAGAACATAATTGGTATCAATGCTTTAACAAAATTAAATGAAGGTTTTCTGCGGATTACAAAAATGAAAACCATTAAGTTTTTTCTGACTACTCCATAGGGACTCGTTAAAAAGAGATTACGTGCTTACTGGACAATGAACTAGTAACTTTGTAACGTACGACACAGATTAATACAGATGGGACACTCCGCAGTTTAGCTATGAAGCTACAAATACGCGGCGGGCTCATCTCACTGGGTCAATTCAGTGTGGGCTGCCGCGCACCGGCCGGCTCGCACGTTAGTTTGAGACTCACGCGCCGCGTCGTAAAAGAAGACAACCCTAACGGGTCAGAAGGTATAAGAGTTACGCGATAGAAAGAGAGGCAACGTATAGGTGAATATAACTGTAGGTAATGAAGCGTTGTGCGACCTGAATTGCACTTTATTGTGTCGTAGCAAGAGTCGCTTTTTATTTAAATGATTTTGCGGAGCGTCCCATCTGTATTAATCTGTGTCGTAGGCTAATGAATCTGGGAGCTCAGTATATCCGATAGGTTCCCTATCTTTGATATTACATATGCGTATGTATAGTCAAGACACGTTTAATTTCACCAAACCATCAATTGTACAGTAATCGTCATTTGTTTTGTTTAGATTTTTGAAGTTTATAAACACGTGTTTAAATCAAGTTATAAAGAGTAGTTGTTTAAAAACCTTGTCAAAAATGTCAATAAGGTAAATAAAATAGCTAATAATACATACATGTCTGATACAACGTCAAAACAGGTAGTATGACACATATTTCATACACATGTTTTTGATAAGTATTTTACAAAACTAAACTTGTTGAACACAAGTACGAGTAGGTATCGCTACTTGGAAACACGGGTTTGCTAAGTACTTTCCTTTTGCCTATTTACTAAGCAGTCCCGTACAGCTAAAAAAAAAAAAAAATCTAAATGAATCGACTTTGATTACAATCACTAGATTGTAATCAAAGTCGATTCATTTAGATTAACATATTTGGGAAAGGCAAGATTTGACCTATTTAAGTACATTATTATTAACATAAAAGTTTCACCTTAACCCGTGAAATGCGCTCTATGTACTTATTTATGAACCCAAAACCCTAGGGGGAGGGGGGGGGAGGGGTTAGTTGCGAACCCCATAAGTTCACAACTACTGATGATGATTTTTTTTCCATCGGATAATATTTTTTTACGTTTATGTATATATAATAATATATAAGCTTATATACCTATTATATAAAGGATTTTCCTTAAGCACACATGGGGTGCAGTCGGCGCGTCAGAGATATGCGAGCCTTTTTTATTTTAGACGTAATTTCTCTTGTCTTCAAAAAAAGTATTTAGTTTTCCAAGGAAAAGCTCCTACAACATTTTTTTAGATTGTACGCACGGCTACAGAAAAAGCTATACATTTCCAGTATAAGCTGATCTCGCATTGTATAGGATTTCCTTACAATGAGAGGTCAGTGTAAAATGGAAATGCATAGCTTGATGTGTAGCCGTGTGTACGTATTTCTCAAGAAACTCGATCAAAACTCACTCCGACCGTTCTCTTGATCGCTCCCTCCACCACTTGTCTCCGTTGACAGTTCCTATTGTTTGCACAACCATCCCCAAGGTCTGCTTACTACCAAACTACAAACTTGGATGAGGATTAGATCGTCCCCTTTATAACAATGCATTATTACACCGCAGAGGCGATAATGAAACTTTTTGTTGAGAAACTAAGTTGGTGTGCAGATTCTGTAAGTTTTTGGTTTTATGATTGCGTTGTGTGTCTTTAGGAGAATATATATCTGCCTAGCCTTTTCCCAACTATGTTGGGGTCGGCTTCCAGTCTAGCCGGATGCAGCTGAATACCAGTATTTTACATGGAGCGACTACCTATGTCTTTTGGAGAATAAAGAGAATAAAATAAGTGAATTTGGTATTTTTTAGTGTTATTATTGTAAATTATAGTAGTTTATGATAGAGCTGCAGAACAGCGGTTTTTAATAATATAACACGAGTGTTTTAGTACCTAATTCTGTGCAGTTTCATGCACTACTTTATATATGAGTGTCAGACGGGAGTGTCACCGGTGTCTGTCGAAACTGTCACGATTGCCGGACGAGACTGTCACGATGACAAAATAGAAGCCACTGGCAACCAGACTCAAGTCCTAAGATTTAATTAATGATGAACTTTCCGGCACCAAACGTCATGCCTGTATTTCTTATAGGGGTTGGTAGAGGTGCGACTTCTTTATACTCGTTTTTTAACGAAGTTCGATAAATTACATTTATTTTTGTAACTAGGTTTATACAAAAAATGAACGAACTTTCAGCTTTTAAACCCTCCACCGAAATAGCCACTTTAAAGAAAAACTGGCCAAGTACATGTCAGACCACGCACAATGAAGAGTTCCGTAGTTGGAATGAATTTATCCCAAGACAAAACTTAACATTGTAGTTGAAAAACATGCTCTCCCATACTCCCATAAAATATTGAAAGGTTTACCATGTTATTTTAAAACCATGGCCTCCATAAAGGTTTTACTGTAATTTATAGGTATAGAACTATTTTCTGCATTTTTTTTTTAAATTTTAGGCTCAGTAGATTCGGAGTTAGGGGAGCTTACGTCTATTTTCTTAAAAGACTAAAATAATTTATTTTAAAACTATAAAAAAAATATATATTTGAGACCCTCATAGAAAGTCCTTTTATTTTATGCGTCACACGATTCAGTTTGCATTGTTTTTTCTTATTTGCCCCCAATATTGAAAATTAATTTATTTACGTTAGACGTCCGTGTTTGGGTCACAGAAATTCATTATGTGTACCAAATTTCAACATTCGGTCCATTCGATTCGGAGCAAACTGTCTGTAACAGACAGTGATCCTTTAAGGGTTCCGTTTTTTCCTTTTGAGGTACGGAACCCTAAAAGGCGCCAGACCTTTACAATTTCACATAACAGAATGTACGAACTTCTTTTATCAGTAGACGAAACCGCCAATAATTCTCTTATACGACTCTTAAAATCGCGGCCACAAACCGCTTTCCCGGGATATTCCATTACAATATTTTCCCATTGAAATACGGTCGTGAAATCGACCTTTCAATCGAATGGCGCTGGTTAGATGGGTTTGGGTATGCAGTGTTTAAAGTTAAGTTTTATCAATTTAAACAGCTGGAGTTTATTAAGATATGCTACTTTCAATCGTAAAGGTAGTTTTTGTGTACTATAATTTAACAGACACACATCCCCTCCCACTCTCGCTCAGCGTTTCTTTTTACGTGACGCCAAGTGCCTACGTAATTATTAATTAAATAATAATATTAATTATATAGTGGCACCGAGTTGTCGTGTCTGGCCATACCGCTGTTAAACCCGCGATGGTTTGTGTGGTATGTTTAAAGTAATCTAATGTGTGTAAACTGTTTTTGGAATAGGTAATAATTAAAAAAAAAATGTTCTAATTAAAAAGATTTATGGTATCACCGAATGGTTAGCTGTTTTCATTTGAACTGAGAAATAAAAAAGTGAAATGTCCAAGTTTCAAGCACTATAAAGTAAACCGTTGCATTCTCAAAATTATTTTTTTTCTTTTTTTTTTAGGCCGCATAGTTTCCGACTTTTAATGAAAAATGAAAAAAAAAAATACCGTTCCTCCCCTTATCTCCGAAGTTTGCATAGAAAAAAATCCGAAATGAAGAAGAAGATGATGATGATGATGTGATAGAAATTTATGTAAAGATTGCAGGAAAAATAAAACGATGTCTCTAAATAGCACACGTTTTCAGAAATCGGAACGGAACCCTCGGTTTTTTCATTTCATAGTTTGATATTTTCCTGTCATATTAGTCTTCGAGATTAAAAAAATAGACTTTATATGGTTACTACATCAACACTTTAAAACTTATTCTTCTTCCTTGAAAAATATAAAAATTGCTCAAATCGTAATTAAAATACCTGCAACCGATAGCAACTCACAATTCCACTGCCATTCATTTTGAAATTTTAAAAATTTTCATTGTGTTATTGATGGTATCGAGCAGACGAATTTTTTAAACAAATGAAGCAATGGATAACAAATATTTTTCAAAATCCTTAGGATTGTGATAGACCGTGTGTTACGCAATTATTAGGGTGCTAATTGATGTCTTGGAGGCGCTGTCGTTTCCCAGAATCTTTTAGTAGGTATCAATGTACAGTTAACGACTTTTGTCCCTCACCCCCATAAGGGCGCTTTTCGTATGCACGGGCCAGTGGCTAGCCCCGCCTGCATTGCTTGCATTGTTTTCATCCACCAATAGCGCTTCGGCGCTCATTATAAAAAAAAAACGATAGAACCTTTTTTTACCAAGTTAACAACAAACAGCAATTAACGTATAAGAAAAGGGACATTGTACATTTTAGGGTCAACCTTCTTATGCGACATTCTTTGTTCATAGGTCAAACTAAAACAATTAACTTTAAAAAAAGGCTTATCCTTCTTTAATTGGTCAAACAAAAAAAGGACGTTGCAAACTACGATTTCAACGTGCAACCAAAAAAGTTTTGGAAAGGTTTAGGCACAAAGACTTTCGACTGTACCTATATTTAAGGTAATCTTTTCTATCTATGTATACAAGGTGTAACTTAAATAGCGCACAACCTCTTAAAGGGTCATCGTACTCATTATTATGAACAACTTTTACTATTGAACCAAACTTGAAATCGCGACAAAAAATTCAGCGGTTCCTTACAATTTGACGAGTTCTGCGAACATAAATGTAGAGAACAGCTGATTTCTTTTTCGCGATTTCTGGTTTGGTCTCATAAAGTTGAATAATGAGTACAATGACCCCTTAAGAGGTTGTTTGTTATTTAAAGTTTACTTATATTTGACGTCACAATATTTTTTACTTATTGTGTCGTGAATTAGACGAGAATAATAATATACAAGCCGTGTTTTTCACAAGCCGGACTGACCACTGGGCCTAACTTTGAATATCTAATCATTGTTATTGATGAACGTCTTTTGAATTATCTACCTCAGAGGATTTATTAGTTAAGTAACTTACAAGGCTTAATTTGTAGCAGAAGATTTCTCCATTATAACCAGTCTCAGTAAGATAAATATTTACGTGAAACCTTAGAATTCTAAGCCTAAATAACAACCTTCAAACAGAATACAAAGTAGTTCAGTACTAGAGCTAAGTTTGGGCTTCAACAATTTGATTCAGTCGTCTTGTTAGTAAGTTTCGATAGTTCATCAATATGTCTGGAACCTTGTTTATTGTTGACTACGATACTATTGTACTAAGTGATGTTCAAATCATGTATGTAAATGCACTAAGGAATTGAAATAACCACTTGAATATCCGCTGTCAGACAGTTTTTAATTTTTTTTCGTTAATTCATTCAAATCAATCTGCATAGCCTTTTCCCAACTATATTGGGGTCGGCTTCCAGTCTAACCGGATGCAGCTGAATACCAGTGTTTCATATGGAGCGACTGCTATTTGACCTCCACAACCCAATTACTGGGTAATACGATACCCCTACTATACGTACACCTCTGTCTAACCCTTTGGGGATTGAAAACGTGATGTTATTTATATTAAAAAAAAAAAAAATGTTTATCCGCTTGCGTATCCTGACGACTGTGGTTGCTCCACTGATTTTATAAAAACAACGTTAAAAAAAAATATTACCTATTATGATTGATTAATGAATTAACGTGGAGCTCGTGGCTAAATAATAACAGCCGTATAGGTCGATCCATCAGGTTAAGCTGCGCTTGTCCGTGGATGGGTGACCATCTTTACATACCGAGACTCCTCCGTGCCTCGGAAAGCACGTTAAGCCTTTGGTCCCGGCTGTCATTCATGGATTTTTGACAGTCGTTACGGGTTGTCAGAAGCCCGAAAGTCTGACAACCAGTCTTATCAAGGGGTATCGTATTACCCAGTGACTAGGTTGTAAAGGTCAGATAGGCAGTCGTTCCATGTAAAATACTGGTATTCAGCTACATCCGGTCAGACTGGAAGCCGACCCCAACATAGTAGGGAAAAGGCTAGTCAGATTGATTTTATTGTGTGCCTTTTAGTTTATGTGATACTTAAATAAATGTATTTTGTTTATTTTCCTTCCTTATAATAATAATAATTTTATAATTAATAAAAAATAAGTTCAATAAATAAAACCCGACCACTTAACAATCACGCACTAAAAAGTATGAAAGAAGAAAATATTCTCATTTGAAATTTTATAAAGACAGACAAATTAAAAATCCGGAGTCACACGTCATGCATAAATCGAACAGATTAAGTACATGTGACTCCGGATTTTTAATTTGTCTGTCATTTCAGAAGAGAATATTTTCTTGCTACATACTTTTTAGAGCGTGAGTTTTCAGTAATCGGGTTTTAGTTTTTGAACTTACTTTTTATTTAAATTATTTTGGGGTTATAATTTCGTCATATAGTAATTTCAGAGCCGGTCACATCTGAGGCGTGATTTAAGAAATTATTCCCAATTATCGGGTGCATTCAAGCAACAACTGCTAAAAAAATATATTTCGTAAAAAAAGAAATATTTCGTGACTTTACGTTCTCTTTAGGGTGCCATATTTAATTTAATGTGACGTCACACATAGCCTTTATCCAGCGAACGATCAAGACGCTTCCAACGATACCTCATTTGTTAAATTATGATAAGAAATTTACAAGTTATGAGAGAACAGATGAACATACGTTAATACATACCGGTTAAAATCATAACCCTTCTTTTGCTTCGCCGTAGTCGGGTAAAAAATATTAGACATGTATCATCCTACTAATATTATAAATGTGAAAGTTTGTGAAGATGTGTGGATGTTTGTTACTAAATCACGCAAAAACGACTGAACGAATTTGGATGAAATTTGGCACGCAGATAGTTTATAACCTGAATTAACACATAGAATACTTTTTATCCCGGTAGTAGGCTCCCGTGGGATAATTTCCGACATCCACGCGGGCGAAGCCGCGGGCAACGTCTAGTTTTAATAATAAATTACTGATAAAACGCATAAAAGTTGGGAAGCCCCCTCGCTACGTCACAACTATAACAAAATATAGCAAGGAGTGACGTCATGCCACATTATATCACAATGTATCGCCGTTGTCATTAGATTGCATAAAAAAAGAAAAAATACGTGTTGAATATTTTTAATAAACTACATGACGGACTAAAAAATTATTAGTCATCATTTGTATTGCAACGGCTTGAAAGAAATACAGACGGTGGTCAAATGTGAAAGCAGAATGATATACCATACAGCTTCCAAAATTACCCACGACACAATCATGTGAAATTTTCGCAAGTCATGCCCCATACAATTTACAGCAACCAAATTCATATCTGTATCTTGCTCCCTAATCCCCAAAAGAGCATGACGAGCATATATGTCAGGAAAACCGCAAAAATCTTGTTTAGACAAGTTGAAATCTTTGCATGCGAGAATGGCGACGGATTAAGCCGTAATAACATGCAAATTAGTCCCTCATTCCTTATTTTAGGGCTTAAGATGGCAGATGAAGCGGTGACAGACGAGGGAAGGGTGCTGGTGTGTTTGATGTTCAGGAAATGTAGGTTACGTAAGACGAAACGTAGATAAGGTTTGGGCTTGTGGTTCGATAAGAGACGATAGGCAGATATGACCCTCCTTTTGGCCACTGTTATCAATTTGTCCAGTATGATAATGTAAATCATTTTATTTTGTAGTAAAACCAGTAACCGATTTGACCTTACAGTAGGTTTACGAACAAGTGGTGTAGGATTCAAATAAATACGTACGGGGCAACAGTTTCTAGTAAACAGACGAAATTCTAAGAAACTCTATTACAGGACGACAACGTTCAATTAAGGTTCCATCGTTGATCTTCGGAAAAACCGAACTTTGCCGAATTCAATGTGACTGGTCCAATAAGGGAGTGATGGAATTAGTGCGTCAATATACAATCATTTAGGTGGGACTAATTTTAACAAAACACACTTTCAGGATTTTTACGCAGCTTTGACGATAGCAACAACCTGATTATGAGTAAAGAAGATTTTTTTTACAGAGAACAGAAGTATCCAGGTCCAATCAATCACAACCTGCCTCAGTCTTCACAAACCCGCCGTCCCTCACTACTTACACTACCTGGCCATTCATAAATAATTCATGGACTTATAAGTTTTAGTTTCCCAGGTACACATACACCGAACAACCTGTGGGTTTCCTGTTGTTAACCATTTAATATGAACGCTCACTGGCACAGTTTGATGTGGTAATCCTTGCTGAGGGGCAATTAAGCGCTTTGTCTTGAGGAGTTGCTTGTAAACAATTTGGCTTTATTATCGTAACTATTAAAGTGGGGCGAGCCTTGGATTAAGGGGTTATCAATGGTTAGTGGAAGTAGGTTAAGAAGAGATGTTTATAGCTGTCCGTAGTGTCTGATCTGTTGTCAACAAGAGTTATAAGTTATTAATTCATACAATAGCAAGAAGATTAGCCGGTCAATAAGGTCGAATTATTACTTACAGATGTAAACATTTGTTTACATCTGTAAGTAGATCTTTTAAGACACTTCAATGTTTTAAAACTAGATAGCGCCAGCATTTCCTAGCTGACTGATCCCTGAGAAGAAATGCTGAAACCAACTGAGAGGTCATGGTCTCTTTTGAAGTTAGGATTATATGTGAGTCTAACAATGCAGGGTCATGTCGGGAAGGGCCTTTTGAAGAAAGAGTCATTGTAGCTTTAAGTTGACCTGTTCCAACAGACAGCATGCATGCATCAGTCATCGTCATTTCAGAGTCAGTCGCTCATCCCTATTTTAGGGAGCTCAACGACCCCTCACACGACGCTACCAGATTTGCAGGACATTTGCCTAATTCCGCCAAAACCGCCAGACAGTTAGTCATGTATTCAATCTTGCCTATCTAGCCAATCTAACTATGCTGGGGCGACTGCCTATCTGACCTCCACAACCCAGTAACTGGGTAATACTATCGTATCGTAAGACTTGTTGTCAGACTTTCGGCCTTCTGACGAAACGTAACGACTGTCAAAGACCCACGAATGACAACCGGGACCAACGGCTTAACGTGCTTTCCGAGGCACGGAGGGGTTTTGGTAAAGATAGTCACCCATCCACAGACCAACCGCGGCTAGTGTAGCTTAACCTGATCGATCCACCCGTGCGGCTGTTATTACTTAGCCATAAACCCCAATATAGTTCAGAAACAATAAGCATAAAATAGTTTGTTGCTAGGTTGGTTGTGGAGCTGCTACTACCATGGATGCACCTGGTTTCTAAAATAGGGCAGGGCTGCTTTGGCATCTGTGTAATTGAAATAAATGGAAACCTACACAGGTAGTTGTAGTCATCATTCTAAACCACTTTTACAGTGGGACCCACCCTGAAATCCCAAAAAAAAAAAAACTACTGCTCCTTACATTTATTTATCCTCGCAAAACTCGACAAAATGTAGGAAACTGCTGGTTTTTTTGCGATCCCAGGGTTAAATCTATAAAAAATAATCCGCAAAAAATGTTCATAATGATGCGTATGAGTACAATAACCGCTTTGCAGGTTTTTAGTTATTTCAATTCCACATTTTACGAGTATACGATAAAATGAAATGCATTAAAAATTATGAACAACTAGCTGCGCCCCGCGGTTTCACTCGCGTAGGCCGGGATAAAAAGTAACATATGTGCTAATCCAGGGTATAAACTACCTACATACCAAATTTCATCCAAATCGGCTAGCCGTTTGAGCGTGAAGAAGTAATAAATATACATACACACACTCACAAACTTTCGCCTTTATGATATTAGTGTGATTAGTGTGATAAAACCAACCTCGTGGCTAAGTAATAACAGCCGCACGGGTCGATCCACCAGGTTAAGCTATGCTTGCCGCGGTTGGTCCGTGGATGGGTGACCATCTTTATATACCGAGACTCCTCCGTGCCTCGGAAAGCACGTTAAGCCGTTGGTCCCGACTGTCAATCGTGGATCTTTGACAGTCGTTACGGGTCATCAGAAGCCCGAAATTCTGACAGCCAGTCTTACCAAGGGGTATCGTACCCAGTTACTGGGTTGTGGAGGTCAGATAGCCAGTCGCTTCATGTAAAATACTGGTATTCAGCTGCATCCGATTACACTGGAAGCCGACCCCAACATAGTAGGGAAAAGGCTAGGCAGATTGTGTGTGATAAAACCAAAAAGTCTAAGGGCGAAAGTACACATACCTGTAGCAAGTAGCTGGCATGCCGCATGCATAACTTTTGATTGGTCAATTTCACAATGGCATGCCAGCCTCTTGCATAGTTTTGTACCAGCTACAGGCATGGGTATTTTCGCCCCAGCAATAATATAAATTTCTTAAAAATAAAAATATTTCACATCGTATCGAAACAAAAAGCATCGACTTCCATTAATAAATTAAAACGCACAATGTCAACTTCAGCTACCTTTTATAAAGCTAGTGATTAATGAATACACAAAAACAACAAATGTAAACATTTTTTATTAAAACTGCAATCTCTTTGCTGCAGTCACGAGACCAGAGTGATATTGATTTGTAAAGTCTGCAACGAATATTTAAAAACGGATGGCGAAAATTTCAACATACAGCTGTAAAATCAAACGTAGAAACGTTGATATTTGTGAGAAATTATAGCTGTGTCCGCGGCTCTGCTTGCATGAAAGGTTATTCAAGAATCGAGTAACCTCTTACTAATTTAAACTGAATTCGTTCAGTGGCTTAAACATTAACCGTCTTATTACAAAAAAATGCTTAAGTACTGGTTTAAACCAAGACTAAAAGGTCTAGGATTGTTACGGTATTAAAGTTAGTACCAGGATCAAAATGTGTTCCGATTACAAAACGAAGACCATCCGAGGATCAGTTAGTACCATGGTTATAGCAATGAAGGTCCATGCTTTTAAAATAACCACAGATAAGAAACAAAAATAACATGCTTTCATTCGTTCGTACCAAGATCGTACAGTATTTAATTGAAGCAACGTTCCGTTTCTCTAAATATTGATATAATAGTATCACTTGAAATGCTTAAATAATTATTTATCAATACAAAAATAGGTCAAACATTGTTCTTTGTATAAGTTACAATATATTGAACAAGCACAACTTATACCTTTGACGCGCATTTTGTAAACAAGTTGTCATATTTTTTAACACCTCTAGCGTGAAGTGGAGTGATTTAAATACTGCGGGCTGCGCGCGTAATTTGAGAGTTGAGACGAATGTTTTTGTTGCGTCCTATACTTACCTACTAATAAATACCTGAATGCACTTCTTATTAATTGTTTTTAGTAGTACTGTTACTGTTATGAAGTTGGTACTTAAAACATGGATTTTAAATTATTATTAGGTAAGCAATGCTATGTATCATCTTATTTCGACTACTTAACGTGATGTTCTTATTATAATAGGATATATTACGTCAACTTATTGCTCAATCAGCACATATTATAGAAGATAAGTCCACGAAAACATCAGTAAACATGTAGAAAACTAAAGAGTGGAAGAATATACGGATTTGTGAACCTATACTTGTATCTAAAATCTTCGTCACTCAATTCAAAAGGATTCACGCGATAACGTTGTCTGTAAGATCGCCGAGACGTCTCCAGCATATCCAAATCTTCCAAATCCATCAAATCAATCCTATTAATATCCATTTTTAACAATTTGTAAGTAAAACGACACACAACAACGACAACTGACAACGACGCTAACCTCAAATAAATTAGTACCGCAGTTAGTCCAATACATAAACTAGGGGTCTCTGTAGTTTAACTTTAGTACCATGGATAGTTCATGAACTAGTGATAAACTTCATTTTATAATAACGTTTTATTTAGTCATGGTTTAAACCTAGTAAGAATCCTAGTACTAAATTTAGATCGCGTTTTGTAATAAGACGGTAAAGGTTGCACCTGACTTATACGACACCGCTCCCACACGGCATAATAATGTTCATTGTAATGTGAGCTTCAGGGCGTCCTCTGTAGACATACTTTACATTGACAAGTTAGCAGACAGCTTGCTGTAAGCGAGCTAACCGCCACCGTAGCACTCGATTTACGATTTCACTCGATTTCACTCAGCGGTGCTGTGCGGGAGCAGTGTTGGAGTGGGGTCGTGTAAGTGAGCTATGATCTTAATCCCCATGATAAAAGTGTTTTTCAATACACTTCCTCAAAAACTGGTTCATACCGCACTACGATTAGGTTCACAATGCAATATATTTCACACGCGTGCGATTTTTCATTTTACAACCCGTGTCCGGGAATAAAAATTGCCACAGATAACTTATACCTATACTTAGTCCAAATAGGTTCAATGCCTCTATTCACACCGTCTGTATTCGGAGGTGAATGTTTTTTTTTTTTAATCTCGGCAAAGAGTTAAGCGTCTTTACGGCGCGGCGTTAATATTTTTTGAATATTTAAATAATGTTTTAATCATCAAAAACTTTGATTACTACAATAAAAAAAAACGCTTATGAACAATTTAACATTTATTTGTGTTCGAAACTCAAAAATATTAGAATTTTCAATTTTTCGTATTAGGCTGTTTATCGGCTTTATACTTTTGCTTCTCTTTCAACCTGGCGAAAGCAAAGCGCGGAAAAAAAGAAAATTTAAATCATAGTTTCCTAATAATTCATGACAAACATATTTTTCGTTATTTTATTTGATTTCTTCAAAAGTGTATTGAAAAACGTCATTTAATACACGTGAACATTTGTTATTGTAGTTCTCGGCTCAAAAACAACCTCGCCTACGGCTCGGGTGTTAATTCCGCCTCGAATGTCATTGTCATCATCATCATTTGCCTAGCCTTTTCCTTATTATGTTGAGGTCGGCTTCCAGTCTAACCAGACGCAATTGAATACCGGTATTTTTACATGGAGCCACTGCCTATCTGATCTCCATAACCCATTTACTAGGTAATACGATACCCCTTGGTTAAACAAGTTGTCAGACTTTCAGGCTTCTGACTACCCGTAACGAATGTCACAGAATTACAAATGACAGCTGGGTACAACCAATTAACGAGCTTTCCGAGGCACCCTGGCTTTGTACGAATATGTCATTAAAATTTTGAACAGATAAAAGTGAATTGTGCACGTTTGAAATATTTAACTCTGGATATCGTTTATTGCTTACTGATGTCGCTCTATATTAATTTGATTATTTGACCTAGTATTTTGATAACTTTTGCATTAAAAAAAAAATTAACATATTGCGTTTTAAAATTATGCTGTGTACAGTACAACTGTTTGGCAAACTTCGTGTTTCGTTAGTTGTCGGATTTCTATCAGTTGCCCTTTATTTATGGTGCAGCCGAAGTTTGCCGAGGGACTTCCAAGTTGATTGAGAGCGTCCAGTTTTCACCAAGTGTAAAGGGCAATTAACTGATAGTAAACCGACGACTGACGAAACACGAAGTTTGCCGAGGGACATTAAGAAAACATTGTTCTGTTGGTAATTGATGGGCTAGAATGTTTAACCTGTACATTATTGATTTATTGAATTTTAATATCCCACAAGTTCTGCAGTAAAGAGTGACGCCACCCTTATATCCCACCAGTCATCATCATCTGCCTAGTTTATTCCCAATTTGTTGGCATCAGCTTCTAGTCCAAGAGGATGTAGCTAAATACCAGTATTTTCTAAGGAGCGACTGCCTATCTGATCTTTACAACACAGTTATTGGGTAATAATGATACCCCTTGGTAAGACTGGTTGTCAGATTTTCGGGCTTCTGACGACCCGTCAAAGATCCACATAATATGACAATCGGGACCAACGTCTTAACTTCTTAAAGGCCATCTACACCCCATGTGTGCATAAGGAAAAACCCTTTACTTAATAGGTTATAAGCTTATATAATATATATATATATATATATATATATATATATATATATATATATATAAACGTAAAAAAACATCATCCGATGGAAAAAAAAATCATCCTAAGTAGTTGTGAACCTATGGGGTTCGCAACTAACCCCAACCAGGGGGTTTTTGGTTGATAAATTATTAGTATATGATATTGCCTGAAGTTTCCGAGGCACGGAAGGGTCTCGGTAGGTATGTAAATTGTCACTCATCCCCAGACCGACCGTGGCAAATCGACTCGTGCTGCTGTTATTTTTTAGCCACGAACCTTTGACTAACATTGAAATATATTATAATATAATATAATATAATAATATAATAAAATTTATTTGACATTGTTACAATTATTTCTTAAAATTAGTTTTAACATAATTAATTATATCTGTAACTGTTGGTGACATTCATTTTTTATATGCGGTGGTCCCCAAACTAGGCGGGGCCTGTATCTTGGGGACCTGAGTTGCGATACATAGTTCTATTTTTAGCGGGTGTGGACATGGTAATGAGTAACTGTAAACAATGGTCAAGGCTTAAAACTAAAGAATAACAAACAATCAAAGTAAGGTGTGGGTGTATGTGCGTGTGGAGTGTAGTGTGTAGGTATGTGGGTGTGTCTGTGATGTTAGTGAGATTCCGAGTGTGAGTTATGTTATGAGAAAATTTTCGGATTCGTCGTATGAAAGACCTAAGAGCCATTTTTTTACCACTATTTTATATGCAGAGAGGGAGAGATCTTTTGAGTCACAAGGCAAAATAATGGTGACCTTATTATATACAAAAGTGTGTAGGTAGGTGGGACATCGTCTGGCTAGGAGAGAGGTGGTTCTTTGTAGTGGAATGTGGAAGACGCGTTTGGAAGTTATTGAGTGGTAGTCTGGTCTCATTTTTACTTTTTTGTGAGTGTGTAGGCATGCGTTGAGGATAAACAGTTGGCGGACACGGAGAACTTGGAACTCTTTGTACAGAGAGTCAGTGGGGTAGAAGAATGGCTTTTTTAAGAGTACTTTTATAACAGCTCGCTGGGCTCTTTCGAGCTCAATCATTGTTGTTTTTCCAGCTCCGCCCCAAATTGATATGCCATATTGTATGATGGACTGACATATTGCAAAATAAACCGTTCGCAAGATGTCTTTTGGAGTACGGTCTCTTAATTTCTTAACTATATGTATTAGTTTCCTTACTCGGGCAGAAAGAAATTGAATGTGTGCTTTAAAAGATAGGTTTTCATCAATGAGTAGGCCTAAGTAACGAATTGAAGATGTCCGGTTAATACATTCGCATGAGCAGTCTTCCCGTGAGGTTTTTAGATGTTTCTGACATGTGTGGAATTTCAGTGTTAGGTTGCGAGGAGGGCTGGATGATTGTGTTTTGCAAAATGTGATTAGTTTGGTCTTCTTTAAATTGAGAGTAAGTAGGTTGTAGTTGAGTGTATGCGCTACTGTTGCTAAACCCTCTTCTGCGAGACTGTAGACCTGTTCCCAGGTGCGGGCATGAAACGTGATGACAGTGTCGTCTGCATAGGAAATTAGTTCAGCTTTTGGGAGAGTGAGGTCCAATATGTCGTTCATATATATTATAAATAGTGTTGGGCCTAGTAAGCTGCCCTGCGGAACTCCAAAATTGATAGGAAGTTGACCACTTGAGTGTTCGCCTGATTTCACGTATTGTCGACGATTGGTGAGATAGCTGTGAAACCACTCAAACGGTTTTCCCTTTATCCCTATTGCATCTAGTTTTTTAAGAAGAAGATCTGTTGAGATTGTGTCGAAGGCTTTGGCTAAATCTAGGAACACCGCCAAGCATCGTTCGCCCTTTTCTATATTTGCTGATATTGAGTTTGTAAGCAGTGAATCTGCATCTTCGGTGGATTTGCCTTTTCTAAAACCAAATTGTCTCTCGGAAATGAGATTATGTTTTTCTAGAAAATTTACAAGTCGGGTGTTTACTACTTTTTCCATGATTTTTGATAAGATACTGAGAAGTGCTATTGGTCTGTAATTTTCAGGTTCATCTTTGGGACCACTTTTATGTATCGGGCTTACTGCTGCCGCCTTCCACTGTTCGGGAAATACACCTGTTTCCAGGCTGAGGTTAATCAAGTGTGTTAAAGGTGTTATAATCAAGTTTTGTGTTTTTTTGATAAGTCTTACACTGATTTTGTCAGGACCTGGGGAACTGTCGTTTTTTAATTGATTGATGAAGTTTGAGATTTCTATTTCGTCAGTGGGGTGTAGAAAAAAGGAGAAGGGTGAAGTTTTTGGTGGTGAGTACTTGCTAGAGAGGGATGACTGAGTTTCTGAAAGTCTTGTCAGTATATTAGCAGCCAGGTTTTTACCAACAGATGTGAAGTAGGAGTTGCACTTGTTGAGAGACTCAACAGGATCGGGAGAACTTGTGACTAAGTTGGATCTATTGGATGTATTGTACCTTTGGCCGCTGGGATCGTATATTGATTTTAGAACTTTCCATAGTTTCTGGGAGTTCTTGTGATTTTTCTGGATTTGTTGACTATCGTGCTCAATTCTGGGTTTCCGTAATAGATTATTGCAGAAGTTTTTATAACGGTGATAGATTAGTTTTTTTGTTTCGTTTTCGGGGTCGGATCGTAATGATAGATGTAACCTGTCGCGGTGGAGTATGCATCTCATAAGACCAGGTGTGATCCATGGCTGAATGTTGCGTTTGCTACGGGGAATTTTAATTAGGTGTGTGTGTGTTTCTATTAATTTTGCAAGGATTCCAGTAAAAGATGCAGCGGCAGAGGCCAAACAATGCTGATTGAAGGTGTCAGTCCAATCTACCTTAGCTAAGTCAGTGACGAGATCGTCCTCGTTTATTTTAAGTACCCAGCGATTTTTGTTGAGTCTAGTGTAACTGTGTTTGAGAGGGATGTGAGCCATAACTATGTCGTGATCTGTGATAGAGCTTTTGCATACTATGCCTTTGGGTTTGGTATTGCTTTTGACAAATATATGGTCAAGACAAGATTTTTGTCTAGTGGGTTTGGTAATAACGGGCGACCATGCGACGCCATAAGGCACATATAATCGTGGTGTTTATTATTTGTGGTGCAACATATGTCTATGTTTATGTCTCCAGTGATAATTAGAGTTGGAAACGTATTTACGGTTTTAAGGAAAGAGTCTAATACAGCAATAAAGTTTGTGGGATTGGTAAAAGATGGTGATCGATATAGCCCCAGTATAGCTACTTTATTATTTAAAATTACGAGGAGGCTATCTGTATCCTGTATTGTAGGTTCGATTAAAGTTACGTCACAGTTAATTTTGGTGTATATGACTATACCACCATTTTTATTACTTTGCGAATTTGTTCGGCTTACTTTATACCCTGGTAGGTTTTCAAGTATCGAGCCTTCGCTTAGCCAGCATTCTGTAAGTACGATAGCGTCTATGTCTACATCAAGTCGGTTTAATGCTACTGAGAAGTCGTCAAAATTACGTTGATAACTTCTGATATTAAAAGTAAGCAGTTTAAAACTAGACTCGGAATCGTTTATGTGTTTCCTGCATTCGTCTAAGTTTTCAAAGTCGTGACAATCTAATGTGGTTATTTCCTCTATATTTTGGATAATATCAAATATCGCCATAGGTATGGTGATTGAGAAAAGCTGAAATAGGACTGGGCATAGGAGGTTTAGTCACATTATGTAGTGCGAATGTATGCAGGCAGACACATTTGTGTGAGATTTTGGGAGTGTGCGTGTGATGTGTTTTGTTATAATATATGATAGCAAATATGGGTAGTAAATTATGTGGGTGAGTTTGTCGAGTTGTTGTGAGGAAACTTGAGATAGATCGTGTATTGTTTTGTGTTTCGGTTGAAATATAAAGCAAATTAATAAAAATTAAATTATGGCTAAGGGATTGCGTCTCACACGACATTTCTTTGCCATTCTGATCACACATCTCTTGAGATATTCCAAAATTCCACAATAGATACACGTACACAATTAGGTTCACGATTTCTCAAAACATTCTGTAAATAAATATTTTATTCTTGTTCACTATCTTGCAGAAAAATCAATGGAGCGAGTGAGGGCAGGTATCCGGTATACCGGTGTACTGGTGTATTTACTTTGTCAAATGCAGTTACAAACGAACCTTTGTGAACTAATGTTAGAACTGTACTCGTATTTCGTTTCTGAAAAGTCTGTTCTGTTGTGAGTAATTTAGAATGTCTGACTAGAGAACGTGAATGTGATTTACGTTAGTTGTGTGTTTCATCGGATTTTGTAGGGATTTTGAGTTTTTACTATTATAATTGGTGAAAAAGATTAAATTAGATTTTTGTTGTAAATACTGTTCTATGGTATCTGTAGCTACTTAAGTAAGTTTATTATTTATTAATGATTTGGTAATAATTTCAACTGATAGATAGATGCATAGTTTTGCTTTTATTTTTTTCGAATACTTAAAAAAAAATCAAGCAAAATATTTTTTTTAATGAATTATGCAAAACGCATAATATATTTTGAAAAAAATCCCTTTCTACCTTTCACAAAACATTTAAACACAACTTTTAATCTAGCCTCTTCTTCATGCATCTTGCATTTAAAAATGTTAATTGTATTTTAAAAAAGGAATATTCAACTGACATGGAATTTGTAAAAAATATGCAAACGTTTTATTCAATCAATTTTCAACTCTAAAATATTTAGGTCCTCGAATGCTTAAGCTATTTTACGTATTAATAACCCTAAAAAAGATCGCCCTTCATAACTCGCATTTGCAAAATTCAGAACAATGTTGAAAACCAATAAACACATTACTTAACCTGTATTTCTCCAAAGGGTTAGGCAGGGGCGAGCTCGTTGCCATCAACCGAGTACAAAACCGAGAGCCTCTAAAAGCCAAGAAGGTATGAAATCGGTTGTAACATTTTTGTTCAGTACCTACAGAACCTAAAAATTAAGGTACTAAAATTAAAGATAAATAGGTAATTCACACTCGTAAGAATTGACATGGTGTCCCGTAATTAATGGATAACCTCTAAAGAGGTCATTGTACTCATCATTATGAACAACTTTTACTGTAGCACCATACCTAAAATCTCGAACAAAATCTGCTGTTCCCTACATTTACGTTCGCATATCTCGTCAAAATGTAGGAAATAGTAAATTTTTATTTCGCGATTCTAGGTTAATCAAAAAAAAATTTAAAAAAAAAAAAAAAAATGATGAAAATTATTCATAATGATGAGTATAATCACCCAATGTATGTTTAAAATCTCAGTTTGCCTTTCTATAATGTCAATCTGCCTAGCCTTTTCCCAACTATGTTGGGGTCGGCTTCCAGTCTAACCGGATGCAGCTGAATACCAGTATTTTACATAGAGCGACTGCCTATCTGACCTCCACAACCCAGTTACTGGGTAATACGATACCCCCTTGGTTAGACTGGTTGTCAGACTTTCGGGCTTCTGACGAACCGTAACGACTGTCAAAGATCCACGAATGGCAGCCGGGCCGGGACCAACGGCTTAACGTGCTTTCCGAAGCACGGAGGAGTCTCGGTATGTAAAGATGGTCACCCATCCACGGACCAACCCCGGCGAGCGAAGCTTAACCTGATGGATCGACCCATGCGGCTGTTATTACTTAGCCACGAGCTCCTCCTCCTCCTCCACGAGCCTTTCTATATGTATTCGATGATAATGACGAGAAAGTCGAAAAAATACCACATGGGTCGATCTATCAGGTTAAGCTACGCTTTCCGCGGTTGGTCCGTGGATGGGTCTTTTCATACCAAGACCCCTCCGTGCCTCGAAAAGCACATTAAGCCGTTGGTCCCGGCTGTCATTCTTGGATCTTTAACAGTCGTTACGGGTCATCAGAAGCCCGAAAGTCTGGAAACCAGTCATCCAAGAGGTATCGTAAGATAACAGTAACTGGGTTGTGGAGGTCAGATAGGCAATCGCTCCATCTAAAATACTGGTATTCAGCTGTATCCGGTTAGACTGGAAGCCGACCCCAACCTTCTTGGGAAAAAGCTAGGCAGATTGGTAGATTGATTGGTTCGTGACCATTTTTAACCGACGAAAAAAAGGAGGAGGTTCTCAATTCGACACGTATATATATATTTTTTTATTTTTTTTTATATTTATGACCACGCATATCTTTTTACAGAGTCGTCCGATTTGAAAAATTTTTGTTTTATTCGAGAGGGTATACATCAAAGTTGGTTCCATATAAAATTGAATAACTTTGCTTGGGTAGTTTTTGAGTTTGCTTCAATAATACGTATTTGTTCCCCACTTTTATATGGATGATGTTCTAGTTTGTTTTGCAGGTAGTGGTATTAGAATTTCTGTGGGGTAGGTACTTCAACTAAAAAGTGAAAAATAAAAACTACTTACAAAAAAATACAACCGACTTCAAAGAACTTCACTACAAAGTGAAAAATAACTTTAATTTCGGAAGTCGGTGGCAAAAAACGAAAATACATTTAACCAGACACCGACTTCCGAAATTAAAGTTATTTTTCACTTTGTAGTGTTGTTTTTGGAAGTCGGTTGTATTTTTTTGTCAAAAAGTTTTTATACAAAATAGATCTGGATTTTCAAATTACGGATCTATTTCATTCGTAACTGGGAGGGAGCCTCCATTACTAAATTCCTAGATTAAAAAGGTTACAGCGTGGTATTGTGACAGTCTGTTGCTTACCCCAACTTAACAACAAAATATTATGGTATTGTTTTAAAGCCAGAGCATCTGTCGAATCACTTGTGAGACATAAATTAAGAGCGAAAGTCCTTAGGCCTCTGCCTCGAATTTTGCGGGCAGCGGGGCGGCAGCGGCGGCGGAGCGGGAGCGGCAGGATTTTATGCGTAAAAACAAATGGACCGGACCTCAAAAACAGCGGCGCGGTAGCGGGGCGGGACAATGCGAGACGCGCCACCGCCGCCGCCACCCCGCTGCCCGCGAAATTCGAGGCAGAGGCCTAAGAGTGGCGGCTGACGGGTCGGATGCAATAATTCAACTAATTTCTAAAGTATTTGTAGAACTATTCTATTTCTAATTTTAATAACAATACAACGTCGCATCTGTTGACTATAAAGTTGGTCCAAGCGGTCCTTGGAAACAATTGACGAATGAGAAAAATGAACGTTTGGGATATGGTATGGCGAGGAGGCTGGCGAAGGGTTCGCGGAGTCAAATGTGGTGATTTTAGGATAATTAAAAGAAATGTTAGGCAGTTGGTTTTAGACCTCTTTTAGAGACGGGCATCCGATCTAGGCTAGTTAAGTTAGGAGACATAGTGAATACCAAGATGCTATGTCAGAGTGGGCTGTCGCAAGACAGCGAGTATTAGTTATTTAGTTAAATATTGTTGGGTTAAAGCCCAGATTAGACTAATTTAGTACTTAATGTAGTATATGTGTGTGTGTGTGTGTATGTTGGAGCCACTGGTTGATGCAGGAGTACAGGCTAGTTAACTGAGAAGTGAGTGAGGGCCAAGGCGTGGAAGAATACAGGTGGAAGCCGTAGGCGTAATTGGTTTTTCTACAGTATTTAGTAAATGAGTTGCAATCTAATTCCCTTCAAGGAGTTATTCGGTAAATGTCATCTTTACTTAACCTAACTTAATCTTTATTAATAGTGTATACATAATAGTTACGGACTATCCTATTATTATAATCCCTGCAGGTTGATTTGTGTTGAGACTTGATTGATAATGGTTAGGTGATATCGCTGACGAGCGATTAATGATCATTTATTCCAGCATGCAGCAGCAGCATTTATTGCAGCATGGCGAAATTACTCTTACTTAATATCGTAATTTATAATTAATGCTATGTTCTCTCGTATTATGTGTCCATCTCCTAATCCATACCTCAGTAGATTTCTGTCACTTGCAGTTGGTTATAGGGAATCGGGGAAGGGTTTTCTCCGACATTAGACTTATGACAACTGATGACGATTACTGATCTCTAACTGACGCGCCATTTATCAAATCAAATCATGGAAGCTAGAACCGAAAATACTCTGTTCATTTAAAACAAACTAGGCTATAAAGCCGATCTGTGATTGGTTACAACTACAGCGCAACCAAACGTTAGTGAATTATCACTAACGTTTGGCTCTGTAGCGAGGCTTTTTTGGAAGTAAGTATTAACTTACGAGTACTCGTACTTCCAAAAAAGCCTCGCTACAGAGCGTGTTGCGTGACGCCTGGTAACGCTCATTCCCAGGGAGAGGGGTTAGGCATCACCAAGTACCTCAAACTGAATTGGTAGCCGTTTTAACAACGCTAGGGAGCCTGTCTCGATAAACCCGTCCGTTCTGTAGGACTTTACCTAATTCGTCATTATTTATCGAGACACGTATTGGACGCAGCACGGTTCACGCCCGGACTGCATCCTCTAAATGGGGAAGATTAAGGAAATGTGAAGTGACGATATACCACTTCGGCGTACCCTGATTCGATCGTAATGGGTTCTGCTAGGGACTGAGTCTACGAAGCGCTTGTGCATTGTGTTATTTTAGTAGAAAGGGGTTAGGCCGCCGTAAGGGTGTCAATCATATTAGTACGCGTTTAGAATTACTCAACACTTGTCTTCCTCAATGGCTGTAGGACTTCGTAGTACTCTGTCTTAGGATTGAGTAAGACATTTATTTAGTGCTTAGGAGACGTGTTCTATTAGAATCGTATTAGTGTCCTCAGAGGTTCTACGCGTTAGGTCTAACAGAACACGTACTTGAGACAAATTGACGTTGTAAAACGGTTCCTGGTCTCTCTGAATTGGGTACATTGCAATCAGACAAATTAACGTAGTTATAAATAATGGATTTAAGTGCAAGCGTAACGATCCGTTTCCTCCTTCACATCTTCAGGACTGAATTGCAGATATCAGCTGGAATCTGCGAGAGGGGAGACGTTGGCGTTACAACATTAATAATACTAAAACATAAATATATATTATACACCTTTGCATACCCTCTAGTCTTCTTAGCTTCATATAATATTATAACGTTAACTAACTGTGAGTTCCCAATATTAACATCAGTTTGTACCCCCCTTCCTTGTTCTCTAGCTTTCTAAGTTAGGGCAAGGAAGTTTAGTTTATGGGAATTCATTCCTGATAGTCGGTGGGAAGGTGGCCAGTCTGGGACGGGCCTTACAGAACCGTGCGGAAAAGAGGGGCATGTTTCTTCCCCTTACGGGGAACCGACCCAAACACTAATATTAATATAATTTAGGAAAAACGAAATTTTTATCAGGTAGGGTGATCGAGGTACAGTCACAGTATTTTCAAAACCGGAAGATAGATTGTAATGAATATTTTTTCGTATTTTCCTGTACGGTGTGGTCGCTAAGCGGCAAAGACCTTTAATTAATAAAATAAAAAAAAGGTTTGAATATCTAAGATTCAACATTACTAATGCTCCTTCAAACAGGCGCGACACGCGCCTTTTTTTGTAGGAGCCTGTTCAAAGCTGTTTTGTTATTGTAGTCATAACAGTATAATCAATACAGTTTCCTCGTACAATCAATTTTGGACTTAATAAAGGATTGTTAATTGAATCGTGTGTTGCCACGTTCGGTAAATAAGATAAGTACTTTCCTGTTTCAAATAAGGAAAAAAACAGATTTAATAATGTTGGGTAAAGCTGAGCGTCCACTGACCCGCGCTGGCCGCAACGCATGCACGGCACGCAACAGATTCTCGTTTGTTTGTACGAAGAAATGAAAATGCGGGCCGTACCGCAGTGCTATAGGAATTCATACAAAGCAAACCAAAATACGGTGCGTGCGGTGCGGCCGGCGCGGACCAGTGGACGTTCACCTTAATACATCTATCAAACTCCAACAGTTAGTTCCTCACCTAATTATGTCGAACAATAAAGGTTAAATACCATTACAAGATATTTTATTATTATATTTTGGCTTTGCTGAGTGATTCGACTGCGTTGCTGAGTGATTTGAATGTCTAATAAGGTATATTAGACATTGATGCAACAGACTCAAATTCATACTCAATGCATTCATTTTTATTAAACCATTAAAATGTAAAATAAAAGAAAATAAAATAAAACTTTTACAGGCACTTTTCAATTACAAGACGCCGCGCGCCGGCCAGTCAGAAAATAAATATGAACAGACATCTACGAAAAGACTCTGCAACTACTCGTATCCCCTTGCCTACACAAGATTATGACGTTTTTAAGTGTATTATTATTGTTTTATTGATTTGATTTTAATTTGATTTTATTTTAGATTTTTTGATTCACGACTATAAAAATTAATAGTAACTATAAATCACTATTATTATTATTATTAATTAAGTACTATTTGTTTGAAATTCATAATTTATTATTTTTAGCTGTAACAAATTAATTAATGTACTATAATTCCAACACAATGCGAATTGTAATACGAATGAATAAATAATAAAAATAAATAACCATAAAAAAAACCGGCCAAGTGCGTGTCGGACCACGCACAATGAAGGGTTCCGTAGTTGGGATGAATTTATCTTAAGAACAAACTTAACATTGTAGTTGAAAAACATGTTCTCCCATACATTCCAACTGTAAATGTAAGTTTGTACTCACAATATTGATAGATTTACCATGTTATTTTAAGACCACAGACTTCTTATAGGTTTTCCTGTAATCTACAGGTAAAGATCTATTTTCTGTATTTTTTTTTTAAATTTTAGGCTCAGTAGCTTCGGAGATAAGGGGGGGGGGGGGGGGGGGAATGGTCACTTTTCGTCTATTTTCTTAAATAACTTTAAAACAATTTATTTTAAAATTATAAAAAAAAATATATTTGAGACCCTCATAGTAAGCTTTTTCATTTGACATACCACATGCTGAAACCAGCAAAACCTTTTTTTTAATTTTCTTATTTGCCCCCCAAAAGTGACCTCTATATTCAAAATTCATTTATTTACTTTACCCATCCGTGTTTGGGTCACAGAAATTCATATGTGTACCAAATTTCAACTTAATCGGTCCATTAGATTCGGAGCAAATTGGCTGTGACAGACGGACAGACAGACAGACAGACAGACAGACAGACAGACAGACAGACAGACAGACAGACAGACGGACAGACAGACAGACACACGAGTGATCCTATAAGGGATCCGTTTTTTTCCTTTTGAGGTACGGAACCCTTAAAATCATCAATACGTCTCTCTAAATTTTTTCTCTTTTAATCATATTAGGTCTTTACCTATGAAATTGCCGTTCTGCAGTACTGACCATTTCAAATCAAAATAATTTTTGTTTGGTTAAGAATTCTAATTTCAAATTAATTTTATTTTAATAACATGGATTTTTTTTTCCAAAAGTAGTCATTTGTTTATTGATTAGTGTTACATTTTCATCGCATTCCAATCTTTTTCGTCATCATGGATACGTTAAAAATTCGAGTAATTATGGAATATGAGTACCGTCGTGGCAGCAACGCGGCACAAGCGGCACGCAACATCAACGACGTTTACGGAGCTAACACTACAAACCAACGCACCACTTGTTATTGGTTTGCTCGCTTCCGTTCTGGAAATTTCAACCTGAAAAATGAACCACGCGGTCGTCCGAAGACTTTGGTCGACAATGACGAATTAAAGGCGATTGTGGAAGCTGATGATACCAATCTACGGCTGAATAGCAGCAGCTTTCGACGTTAGCGTCAAATAATATTGGTCCATTTGCGTCAAATTGGCAAGGTAAAAAAGCTTGACAAATGGGTGCCCCACGAACTCAATGATCGCCAGCGCGAAGTACGCGTCGAGACGTGCCTTGCACTGCTCAACAGACACACAAATGAAGGAATTTTGAACCGCATTGTTACCTGCGATGAAAAATGGATTCTGTTTGATAACCGCAAGCGCTCAGCAAGTTGGTTGGATCCTGGTTCAGCACCTAAACAATGCCCTAAACGAAAACTTACCCCTAGAAAAGTGATGGTCACTGTTTGGTGGTCTAGCGCCGGTGTGATTCATCACAGCTTCTTACCAATCGGGGTGAGCATTACTTCAGATGTGTACTGTGAAGAACTGAACACAATGATGGAGAAGCTGGCACATCTCCAACCAGCATTGGTCAATCGCTCGTCTCCGCTGCTCCTGCACGACAACGCGCGACCTCATACTGCACAGCAGACGGTCTCCAAGTTGCAAGAACTGGGGTTGGACCTTGCGCCTACAGACTACTACTTTTTCCAGAATTTGGATAACTTCTTGGCGGGAAAAAAATTCAATACCCGAGAGGCAGTACAAAATGCTTTTGAAGAATTTGTTGCCTCCCGTCCAGCTAAGAAGGGCATCAATAAACTGCCACTGCATTGGCAAAGATGCATTGATTGCATGGGTGATTACTTCGATTAATACAAATAAAAAATGCATGAAAAAAATTCGTTTAAATTTTTTCACACAAAACGGCAATTTCATAGGTAAAGACCTATTATTAAAAGAGAACAAATCTAATTTAAATAGATGTATTGATAATCCATATGGTTACATATTTTTACAGTAGCGAATCAAATTTTGATCAAGATACCAGCTGACACTGACCTGCAAATTGCAAAAATTTTGCGTTAGATTTGAATTTCACGCCGGCTATCGCTGAAAACCAGCGCTGGGGCTCCGTTTCGCATGGGGTCGCGGCATTATGCTGAGCGGTAGCCGTTTTGCGTAGATGTGACGCATATTTACCCCAAAACTTGTTTATTACATTGTTTATTTTATTTTGTTGTCCTTTGCGTCATGCTTACCGCAAATAAACGTATTTTCTTTCTTTTCTTTCTTTCTTTCTATGACTGCGATCGCGACTACTGTGGATCTACCTTATAAGAAAACAATGTAGGTATAGATGAACTAATACAACAACCATTATATATATATTATTATCGCTAACGCTTAGCATGTACTGTGGTGTCACTTATATTAATTGAGGAAATAACTGAAAGGAAAGGATTATAAAAGCGACAACGAAACAATTTTGTTATCATTTGCAGTTTGTTACCTACTTACAGTTGGACGTATAATTAATAATTTTGAATTAAGTGTACTTAATTCATAGTATTACAAAATGTTAATATTATATTGTATTAAATTATTCAGTGGTTTATATTAATTCAAAATGCAAACAATATTTGCCTTTGTAAAATTATTTTCTGTACGTACTATCGGTTTGGCTAGGGACGTGACCGTTCATCATAGTTCTGATTACTGTAAGTATTACCAATACCATAATATTTTAATATATTTCTGAAGCATTGACTAAATATATTGATAAAATAAACAAAACATAAATATACCAAATATTTGTATGTCTGGCTGTTTGTGAGATTGGTATTTGAAAACACGCACCTTCGATATAGGCGACTGCTTTGTTGGTCTCGTGGTCACAAGCGCGACTGATTGAGCAAGAGGTCCTGGGTTCGATTCCAGGTTGGCAAGGTGTTTCTGAGTTTTTTCTTATCGGACTGCGGAGTATGTATTTGTGGCGAAATGTAGCTGTAGAACTTACATCCATACCAACTGCTCTATTTGGCGCAGCCGTGAGTCACAATACTATAATAATAAGTTTCCTGTTTTTGTGTGAAAATCGTGCTTTATCCTGGGTTAAATTAATTTCTTTCCAACTTTTTATCTGTGCCTTACACCTTCGTAAATACAAGCGTGATAATATTGGAGTCATATTTAGACTAGCTTTTGCCCGCTCTCCCTCGTGAGGTCGGATATTGTCCAAAAGGAACGTACTATCGGAATAAAAAAGTATCCTAGGTCCTTACCCAGGTCATGGTCTATTTGCATGCCAAATTTCATCGAAATTCGTTTAGCCGTTAAGGCACACGTATCAACTCGGAAAAGGATCGTCTCCGTATCGCCGCAGTTTGTGAGCTTGTCGCAAGGCGAGGCGATTACGTAAAGGTGTGTCCAAACATAAAGCGGCAATCGTGCGAGGCCTGCCGCGCTGTGTTTGGACGATTGCCGCGCGCAAACGCTTCTGTCTACCTGCCGCGCACAAACATTTGTAGTGAACATTCGTCAGTAATGTGCCACGCAGTACTGCCGCGCAAACATTCGTTGATTTAGTCCTAACTAGAGCGCGGCAGTAATGTGTCCTGCGAATGCCGCGTATTGCTGCTGCGTTCTTGCCGCTCAGTGTTTGGACACACCTTTAGCCGACGTTCGCACGGACGTAAAAATATCGCAGCGATTTTTTTTTCGCGCACAGGATTTTCAACGGTCTGTTTAGCGCCGAGAGTTGAAAATCCAAAAGTGTGTTTTTTCGTCGCGCTACAATGCATTCTATTTTTGTTAGGTTGGATTCTCAATGCTCGGCTCAATAACTATAATGGACACTAATGTGTTCTTACGAGAAGGAAGTCTCGTAAAAATATATTAGTACTCATTAGTTACCCTGCATACTTAATGAATGCAGTATGTTTACGTGATAACCTTAATGATTCTGTTATCGATAATGGCCTTGAGCGCGCGCAACTAGCGCACATCCCTACTCCGATTATGATTTATGACCAAGTCTGCAGCGAGATTTTAACTATACTATAGAGTTGATAATCCAGTGCGCGATTAAATCCCGCTGCGATATTTTTACGTCCGTGTGGACGTCGGCTTATGATTCCAATTAGTGTGCGTTGCAGTAGACAGTTTTATACAAAGAATACTGCACGGCTCGAGTTGATACGGTGACGATCCCTTTCCGAGTTGATATGACTGTGTGCAATGACCAAGGCGTGAAAAGGTAACGCAGACATACAGAGTTACTTTCTCATTTATATTATTAATAAAATATATTGTAGTATAATATATTAATATAATATAATACCCATTTTATAAAACAACATCGAGAACGGGTCTTCTCGCGATATTCCTTTTTACAAGGTAAACAGGTACCTACTTGTTTCCCGACGTTTCGACCGCCTTGCAGCGATCGTGGTCACGGGAGGACTGATGACAGCTCAGCGACGTCTTCGTAAAAATATTTATACATTGTTTTAAAAATAATTTATATCAAAAAAACCTTTTAACAAATTAACAACCGTCGCATAACTAAGGTTCTATTTGTTTTTTAGATTTCGGGAAACCACCGACAGAACCAGAGCCGGTGATCAGTGATCTTAGTCTTCTTGAAAGGTCAAGTACGACTTGGATAATTGATTAATTATTCCTATACATTGGAAAAACAAATCACCGGCTGTGAATGCGATCAATGTTACATGGAGGTAATATTATAGGTAAGCTTGACGTTTCTAAATTCTTAAGATCAGAGGAAACCTTCATTAAAAATAAACATTTCATTTGACACGCTAAAACTAGCATGTAAAATTATTGAATCAATCTGCCTAGCCCTTTCCCAACTATGCATGTTGGAGTCGGCTGCCAGTCTAACCGGATGCCGCTGAATACCAGTTTTTTACATGGAGCGACTGCCTATCTGACGTCCACCACTCAGTTACTGGGTAACACGATACCCCTTGGTAAGACGGGTTGTCAGACTTTTGGGCTTCTGGCTACCCATAACGACTATCGAAGATCTACAAATGACAGCCAGGATCAACGGCTTAACGTGCTTTCCGAGGCACGAAAGGGTCTCGCAACCGCGGCAAGCGTAGCTTTAAACCTTCGATCGATCCGTGCGGCTGTTATTATTAAGCCACGAGCCCCTCACATTAGTTAAATAAGTGAAGCTAATGGTACTTATATTATTAAAAGAACGTCAAGCATTTATTAAATTATAATAGTAAAATGTCAGTCAGAATCTTTACAGTTTAGATATTTCACAGAAGTAAATGATTTCTCCATAAGCCATTTGAATAAAGCTGTTTTAAAACGATGCATTTATAGTTCCTTAAATGTTTTTGGTAGTTTATTATAATATCATTATAACCATTGGAAAGCAAATTCAATGGAGGTATAATCAGTCTATCAGGATTTATCTTGTGTTAAATGTAACAATACCTCCAATACGTTGAAATAGAAAAGGGAGTACGTTTTAACAAAGTCAAAGTATTTATTTGTGTTTTTTGGTGATACATTGGTGCCGATTCTCTTGTCACAAATGCTGCTAAACTAGACTAAAAATCACTAAAATTTAGTTTATTCCTGTTTAACGACGATTTCCCATTCTGAAATTGACTAAAGTGACACAACTTAACTATATTTTAGTTTGACAGGACTAAGATTGTACGGAGTTATTAGTTTAGTGAAAATGGCAAATTTGCTATTCTGAATTTGACTGTTTTCACTCTAAAATTTTAATGACAATTAAAATCGCGATTAAACATAGTCTGATTTAGTTTGACAAAACAAAATCAGACTATGTTTAATCGCGATTAAAAAGGTGTGGAACAAAATTAGTTGGCATGAACTAAAATTCACACCGAGACCTTGACTTCGGATGCAAAAACAGTAGTTTATTTTTTTCTTTTCTTTTGCATATATCTCGAAAACGGTGAGTCCTATCGCAAAAATAATGAAAATTTGATCCCCCTTTATAAAACGCATAAACCCCTATGACTCAACATGTAGGTACCAAAAAAAAAGGTACCTATATTCCATATAAAACACGTTGAAGCTGCCCCCTCCCTGCGCCCCTCCAGCTTTAAAAGATATCTGACCCGGTAACGGCGGCGATGTCGGTGAATAAAATATGACAAGCCTCATACCTTAATACTGATTTCGTTAGTTCCAATTAAAGCCACCGGGGCAAATACACTACAGGCACTATACCACGCGGAGTCACAATTGTCAAACTCGCTTTCAGTTGTGACAAAATTGTTATTAAATTTAGAGGTTTTTTTTGCAGAATAGCTCTAAGATTCTCATAGCAAAAAGTAAGAAATTTTAGTGATAGTTTAGTTAGTTTAGTTCTGTGTACAACAGAATCGGCACCATTAAGTGTTACACTTAGGTTATGGTGACTCAAAAAACTACACTATTTATCAATATAAGAATTTAAAATCAATATTACATGCAAACAAATTAACAAACATTTCAATATTTCAAATACTGAATTACTTACAATAAATATTTATAATAAACAAATTTACAGCATTAAAATTATCTACAAACCGGGAACAGTTATTATTTTCAAATCTATAAAAAGAGGTTTCCATAAAGGCAATGGTGGGCAGATCACAAAATGAAATCATAGAATTGAGTTACATGAACTGAAGTTGATTCATACTCTATGAACACAGACTTCTGCACAATTTATTTCGGGATGTATACGTTTCAGATGACGGAACTTTCGAGGTGGAGAAGGATACATTTTGTTCGTAGAAAAGGTGAAGAACATGATATGGTCACAGGAGTTTAAAATTCCTTTAAATTAAAAATAAAACTACACTTACATACATCAAAGGTCTTGTGTTCATCATTACAAGTAGATGAAGGGGGGTAGGGGAGGGGGTAGGGGGGCAAGGGATGAAGGGGGAAGGGGATGAGGGGGGGGGCAAGGGATGGAGGGGAAGGGGATGAAAGGGGGTGGGGGGAGGGGGAGGGGGGCGAAGGGGGGTGTGAAGGGGCTACGACCGTCTTTTGTTTCAACACTTTCATGAGGAAGGAATTTCAATTTAAGAGAATGTTGTATTATATTGATAGAATAATGAGTCAGTTTCTGCGACGGTTTTAAGTAAATTGTTTAAAGAAAGAATAGAATAGAATAGAATAGTCATCAGTCAACTGATTATTATAACTGTCATTAGGACTATACATGTTGATAGTCAATCAAATGAAGGGAGGAGCTCGTGGCTAAGTAATAACAGACGTACAGGTCGATCTATCAGGTTAAGCTACGCTTGCCGGGGTTGGTCCGTGGATGGGTGACCATTTTTACATATCGAGACTCCTCCATGCCTCGGAAAGCACGTTAAGCTGTTGGTCCCGGCTGTCATTCGTGGATCTTTGACAGTCGTTACGGGTCGTCAAAAGCCCGAAAGTCTGACAACCAGTCTTACCAAGGGGTATCGTATTACCCAGTAATTGGGTTGTGGAGGTCAGATAGGCAGTCGCTTCATATAAAATACTGGTATTTAGCTGCATCCGGTTTGACTGGACGCCGACCCCAACATAGTTGGGAAAAGGATAGGCAGATTTTTAGTCAGTGAAATGAAGGGTCTGACTTACTTAAGCGGTACCCCGCGCCGCGACGTTATAGCGTCATTTCAATGAGCAAACCTTATCGTGCCATCCATCAGTTTCTGAATTTAAAATATAAATAGGTATTACTCAATCGAATTTGATGGTTCAACGATAGGTATTATTTTTGACTATTTAAATGTTCGCTATTCTTTTTTGCGTTGGGGGTTTTTTAATTATTAATTAAATTTTTTGTATTCATAAAAAGAACTTTTACGATATGAGTGTAGATAAATATTTAAATTTAATACATGTGCATTTAAAATACATACAACAGTGGTGTTGCTGTCTTGTGTTGTTTATTTTATAAAAAAAAAACCGTATTCCTTGTATTTCTTGAAAGAACAAAGTAATTTTTGCGGCTGTTACCGAAAATATACATGCATCCGTCGGTTACATGTACAGTTGGCTGCATCAATTGGGTACCCCACGCAATTGATGCAGCCCACTGTACATAGGTGGTATGGGGAGAGCCACCTTTATTTTTTTTTTGTAATTTCACTAAATGCACCAATTGTTTATTAGCGTTGAACCAAATAGACCTTCTTTCCAATTTGTTATCTTTAACCCTTAACCACTGACGTACGAATGACATTCGTCGCGGAAACCGACAATCGTTCATAATTTTGTTTTGCGCGGGTATTCGTGCTCGTCGTTTCTAGTAGTTTCCTAGCCGACAGTGACGCGCACGCAGCGGGGCAGAGCGGACGTGTGGCGCACTTCTAAACAGGTGAGTTCGACTGGCATTCGTATGGTCAGTGTTAGTGTAACTTTTTTGAGTTGTTTTTTTTTTCTAGACGATGGCCACTAGTCATATTCTACAGAATTTTAGATGTCGCCGGTGTCAATTCTTTCATAATATCTAATTATGATTCGTCGAAACGCATAGAATTCATCAAAGACCTTGGAAGACGTTTACTAATGCCACACCTAGAGCGTAGATATGCAATACAACAAATTTCTCACGAGCTCAAGAGTCTTATGGGGCGTATCTTGGGGAAAGATAAGCCCACAGGATCAAACCAACAAAGCACTGAAATTGTAAAGTTTGAGACTTTGAAAAGTTTCAAGCAGAATCGACGTAGAACCCGTTACGGGTGTACCATGTGCGGTAGACCGGTCTGTTTGCAGTGTTCACAGCCGACCTGTAATAACTGTCGTTAAAAAGTGCATAAATAATTGATTAGCTGCTAAAATGATTTTGATCTCATAAAACCATTCTTATTTAAGTATAAAAATGAAAAGAAAAAGTTCCTGTAGAAAATAGTTTTTTTTTTTCGATTTTTTAATATTTGTTGTTATTAGTTCAATACCACTAAGAATGTTGGTTAATAAATATTTTTTCTATAAGTATTTTTAATGTTTTATTTATTTTTGCATCTTAGGTCTGAAATGTTCTATCACTTAAAAGTGAATAAAAACTCAAATTACGATTAATGGCAGCCTGAGGGGTCTTTAAACAAATTGACGAATCTCATTCGTACGTCAGTGGTAGTGTAATGAAAAGTGTCAGTGGTTAAGGGTTAAAGTGCAAATAGTCTCCGAGTAAAATGCCTGCGTAACATCCGGACGGACGGACAGATGGACAATACATAACGAAATTATAAGAGTTCCGTTTTTACCATTTGGCTACGGAACCCAAAAAAAAGGGTTCAAGAAGAGAAAACAATCTTTCACTCGTTGTTTGGTACCGGTCGAACTTTTTTGTATGATGATAAATCATCAAACAGTTTTAGTGACTTACAAATAATTATATTGTGTATTGCAGGTCGCCCTTCAGTTACTGAAACACAGATAAATACTACAACAGCAGGCTTCACTGCTGATGTAGAAAAGGTAATTATTAATACTTTTACGAATTATTTTCTTACATCGCTACAATATGAAAAAAAAAAATGACTAGAAAAATCAAAAAACCCATCGACTTTTTGGAAGTAAATTTTTTACGCAGTCGGGTTTTTTGATTTTTTAAATTTACTTTTTTTATTTTACACTTTTTAATTAGCATTACATTTTTGTAACTGTATTAAGTAACGGTCGTTAACATTACCTTTCAAAGCAGTAAAATTCTTGGTTTGTCGAATTAACGAAGTGCTTTTGCACTTCGTTAATTCACACTGACACACACACACACTGACTTCCGAAATTACAGTTATTTTAACTTTAATTTCGGAAGTCAGTGTCTTTGGTTTTGTATTTTCGTTTTTTGCCACCGACTTCCGAAATTAAAGTTATTTTTCACTTTGTAGTGTTTTATTTGGAAGTCGGTTGCATTTTTTTTTTTTTTTTTTTTTGTAAAAATATGGTTTAATGTGCATTAGTTTGACACAATCAATTAAAAGTCCCGGGAAATAAAATTTAAGAACATCGACATCGGCATTTTTTTGCCAAATGTGGAGTCACTGCGAACTTTTGAAGCTATAACGATAAAAATACATGTCACATACAAAGACGGTATGACTATGATGAATTAATGATCCAGTTTAGAATAACCGTGTAAATGTTACAGATGCAGAAACTACAAAAAACACTAAATCGTTATAATTTCCTCAACATTTGGAACGGCGTGGATCAGTTACTATATTGCGATTCGGAAAGTTTATGGATCAAACGGAATCCATCAGAGTCTACAAACGAAGTAAGTTGATCTCATATTTTTACTTAATGTTACGACGAAAAAGATATATCGCCGAGTGGACAGGCGGCTTTGAAATTCCGTAATATCCACAACGCTACAAGCGTGTTATAATTATATTTTGACCGATACCGCTGTATCGCTGGGGGCGGGACGCCATGAGTGTTGACGTATGAGCGGCTTGACTGCCCCCCCCCTCCCCCCCTCCCACTCCGTCTCGCCGCGTACATACCTAAGGCGCGCTACAGCGATATCGGTCTAAATATAAAGAAAATAATTATTAGTACGTAGGTATTCATACTAACCTATATTACTTTTCTGCTCATGTTTGATATCAAAAAGAAATTTTGGTCAACTCAGCAAGTACCACGACCTAAACTGATACACCTAATTAACTTTGCTCTCTGGAGAAGTCAGAACGTTTTGTGATAGGTTTTTTCGCCCAATGTGTATTTTGGTTTTAAACCTTAATTAAAATATCACTTGCGTTTTTCAGCCAAGTGAGATTCAACATGAACATGCTCTTCCGAAGAGAGTTATTCAGGAGATTGCAGAACTAGAACAACGTCACTGCACTAGACGATCATTCCCCGAGTTCCTGAAGGTAGCTGAATGTACAGTGAAATCAAAATAAATATGAGCAAATGTCTAAAATGGGATGAGCGGGGAACGCAACTCTTAGGATCGCCTCTACCGAAACGAAATAAAAACTTGGGGATATCCATTTTACAGGCTGTAAGTGTAAACAGTGGTAATATTTTAAGGGGCTATTGTATTCATTATTATGAACAACTTTTACTATGGGACCAAACCTGAAATCGTGAAGAAAAAATCAGCTGTTCAGTACATTTACGTTCGCATAATTCGTCAAAATGTAGAAAACAGCAGATTTTTTTTTTTTCGCAATTTCAAGTTTAGTCCCATAGTAAAACTTGTTCATAATGATGAGTATAATGACCCCTTAAAATATTGCCTCTGTTTACACTTACACCCTGTATAGACTAGCATGGAACAATCATTGCAGGATCCTTTTTTCAGTCACTTAACTAAGCAGTATAATATTGTCAGGCAGAAACAAGGTGAGTCCCTTCAACGGTTGAGTCATGCTGGCCATACTCCTTCGAAATAATCAAGTGGACGCAGACAGAGCTCGCACCTGCACGTAGAATTAAGTTTTATAATGTATTATATTAATTATATCTAATCTGTTTATGATAAGTAGTAATTAAGTATCAAAAAATTAAAAATGTATTTTGTTTCCTCGTGCTTTTGTTTTCTTTAAATTAGTAATTATTGTTGTTATTAAATCTTTAATTTTATATTATTGTATTTGCTTTTACGCTAAACTCTTTTGACATACACATCTTTTAAAACTGTTCTCACATACTGAACGTTAAGTTTAGATTCGAAATTAATAATATATCCAAAGTATTGTACTAAAAAGTTGATTTTAAAGAGTTTCCATGGAGTTTCTTGTCTGTTCTTCTCGATAGGATTCAAAAGTTGAAAGACACGTCGGCACTACGGCACGGTGTCTCTGCCGTATGCGCCGTCTCTGTCAATAAACTTCCATAGTGATCCATACAACACTGGTGACCGTGCTTACACACGGCGAATCAGCTGTAGTTTCACAAGGCAAAAAACTTGTGTGTATGTACAACCGGCCTAAATAGTTTATCACACTAATAATAGGTCTTTACCTATGAAATTGCCGTTTTGTATGAAAAAATTTAAACGAATTTTTTTCATGCATTTTTTATTTGTATTAATCGAAGTAATCACCCATGCAATCAATGCATCTTTGCCAACGCAGTGGCAGTATATTGATGCCCTTCTTAAATAAATCAGCTGGACGGGAGGCAACAAATTCTTCAAAGGCATTTTGTACTGCCTCTCGGGTATTGAATTTTTTTCCCGCCAAGAAGTTATCCAAATTCTGGAAAAAGTAGTAGTCTGTAGGCGCTAGTTCTGGTGAGTAGGGCGGATGATGGAGAGCTTCCAACCCCAGTTCTTGCAACTTGGAGACCGTCTGCTGTGCAGTATGAGGTCGCGCGTTGTCGTGCAGGAGCAGCGGAGACGAGCGATTGACCAATGCTGGTTGGAGATGTGCCAGCTTCTCCATCATTGTGTTCAGTTCTTCACAGTACACATCTGAAGTAATGCTCACCCCGTTTGGTAAGAAGCTGTGATGAATCACACCGGCGCTAGACCACCAAACAGTGACCATCACTTTTCTAGGGGTAAGTTTTCGTTTAGGGCATTGTTTAGGTGCTGAACCAGGATCCAACCAACTTGCTGAGCGCTTGCGGTTATCAAACAGAATCCATTTTTCATCGCAGGTAACAATGCGGTTCAAAATTCCTTCATTTGTGTGTCTGTTGAGCAGTGCAAGGCACGTCTCGACGCGTACTTCGCGCTGGCGATCATTAAGTTCGTGGGGCACCCATTTGTCAAGCTTTTTTACCTTGCCAATTTGACGCAAATGGACCAATATTGTTTTGACGCTAACGTCGAAAGCTGCTGCTAATTCAGCCGTAGATTGTGTATCATCAGCTTCCACAATCGCCTTTAATTCGTCATTGTCGACCAAAGTCTTCGGACGACCGCGAGGTTCATTTTTCAGGTCGAAATTTCCAGAACGGAAGCGAGCAAACCAATAACAAGTTGTGCGTTGGTTTGTAGTGTTAGCTCCGTAAACGTCCTTGATGTTGCGTGCCGCTTGTGCCGCGTTGCTGCCACGACGGTACTCATATTCCATAATTTTTCGAATTTTTAACGTATCCATGATGACGAAAAAGAATGAAATGCGATGAAAATGTAACACTCATCAATAAACAAATGACTACTTTTGGAAAAAAAAATCCATGTTTTTAAAATAAAATTAATTTGAAATTAGAATTCTTAGCCAAACAAAAATTATATTGATTTGAAATGGCCAGTACTGCAGAACGGCAATTTCATAGGTAAAGACCTAATATTATAAAGGCGAAAGTTTGCGAGTGTGTGTGTCTGTATGTTTGTTACTTCTTCACGATCAAACGGCTCGACCAATTTGGATGAAATTTGGTATGTAGATAGCTTATACCCTAAATTAACACATAGGTTACTTTTTATCCCGGTCTGCGCAGGTGAAACCGCGGGGTGCAGCTAGTTTGAAATAAATGCTTTGAGTTTGAGTTTAGTTTTGTTTTGGGTAATGTCAAGAAAACCTACATACCACAAATACTAGCTTCCTGTTATTCGAAAATATTAAATTCAATTGCTGGCCTATTTTTAGCTCAAAGAATTAGCATTGCCATCCAACGTGGCAATGCTGCCAGCCTTTTCGGCACTTTTCCCATTGACAGCGATGCAGACGAATTTTTTAATGCCCTAGCTTTTTAGCTTTTCCCCTTTTTTATTATTATATACTTGTTATTTGTTTTGTTATGTAAATTATTTACGGTTTAAGAGATACACTGCTTTAAAAAACCACATTTTTGACAGTTTTCAAGAAATCTCCACCTTAAGGGGAAGATACTTGATTCACGTGTTACAGGAGCTCGTGGCTAAGTAATAACAGCCACACGGGTCGATCCATCAGGTTAAGCTACGTGTGCCGCGGTTGGTTCGTGGATGGGTTACTATCTTTACGTACCGAGACTCCTCCGTGCCTCGGAAAGCACGTTAATCCGTTGGTCCCAGCTGTCATTCGTGGATCTTCGAAGTCTGACCAGTCTTACCAAGGGGTATCGTATTACGCAGTAATTGGGTTGTGGAGGTCAGATATGCAGACGCTCCATATTAAAATATGGTATTCAGCTGCGCCAGGTTAGACTGGAAAATATTATTTTAATTCTGAATAAAGCACAGAAAACATGTTTACTATGATATACGTCACAGTAAATTTTTTGTGTCGCATAAATGGCGGTTTTTTTTATTGCGTTGACTTAGAACCTCGATTTTTTTACAGCTTCAAGGGACCATATACTTACGTACCTATTTGACATTAATTTCAACTTGATACCTCCACGCGTTTTTGAGAAAAAGGGTCTTAACAGACTGACAGATAGACAAACGGACAACGAAGTGATCCTATAAGGGTTCCTTTTGTGGTACGGAACCCTAAAAACGTCACCCTTAAAAACTTAGTTCGAAAACTTCAGCACAATATTAGAAACCAATAGACTCTTATTAAAAACCAAGGAGGCATGAATCGGTTGTGACATTCTTACGAGTATAACTGACGCCTCGATAAAAGCGATAAATTGAATCATTTCTATCTAAGAGGCATAATAATAATTATGCTATATCAGAATGGTATATTTCGGTATACACATTCATACATACAATCCTTATTCCTAAAAGATAGTAGCAATCTAATAGATTAAGGGTTCCGTACCTCAAAAATAAAAAACAGAACCTTTATAGGATCACTTCGTTGTCCGTTTGTCAGTCTGTTAAGACCCTTTTCTCAAGAACGCGTGCAGGTGTCAAGTTGAAATTAATATCGCATGTGTTTGTCTATTGCCCCTTAGAGTTGTTAAAAAATCAAGCTTCTATGTCGGCGCAATGAAAAAATACAGGCATTTATATGACATATTTTAATTACTCACAAGGAAATCAATACCTTTTTGGCAAATTTCGCAAAAACCAAGCTCTCACAGCACAAGTAAAGTAAAAAGTCCGAAAATAGTTAATTTGTAATTTTATGTCATAATTTTTTTTATGGGATTACTATGCTAAGTTTGGTTTGTTTTTTGGGATAAATTCTTTTTAAC
Organism: Cosmia pyralina; assembly: GCA_946251885.1. Classification (NCBI taxonomy): domain Eukaryota; kingdom Metazoa; phylum Arthropoda; class Insecta; order Lepidoptera; family Noctuidae; genus Cosmia; species Cosmia pyralina. Next base: position 2,926,497 of record OX276345.1, read on the forward strand.
TAACCTTTATTTTGCATGGAACGGAACCCTTTATTTTGCGTGGTTTAACACGTACTGGGCCAGCTTTGTTTCTAATAATAAAAAAATAATTGTCAGATTAGCTACATTTTAATAAGCTGAACGAAGCCGTGAACCGCAAAAACTGTGGTGAAAAGACAAGCCAGTCATCCAAATTAGCTAGCAGTGGAATTGACTGCTTTTAGGTGTGAAGGACATACTCAAATATTGTCATTCATTGAGATATCATTTGAGCTACCTAAGGCGAGCAGTGCTGCCAAGTAGCGCCACCATTGAGAAAAACATCATAAGTCTGGAGATATGGAACATTTTGAAATTTCCTATGCTCACATTTTTAGTCAGATGAGGTAGGTCAGGTGAGGTCAAAAAAATCCACTCTAAACCATTTGAAGGTAAGGTTCAAAACCTTAGCAGTTAACGGCAAGGCTTTTTTGATCTCACCTGACCAAGTTTTCATGGATACCCTCCATCTGGGAACAACGGAGGGTTATGTCGGACTTCTACCGACTAAAACACCACTGTTCCTTCTAGCACCATGAGTCGGGGGCCCGGGAGACACTTGTACATTCACCGCACCCCCGACTGATATCAGCCCGCCCTGCTTAGCGGGCCCCATCACCAAGTACGGCTGATCCCACGACCGCACGTCCTCCTATTAAGGCGCGCATGTTATGCGTGCCACCTCTACCTCATCTGACTAAAAATGTGAGCATAGGAAATTTCAAAATGTTCCATATCTCCAGACTTATGAATTTGTTCTAAATGTTGGCGCTATTTGGCAGTACTTAGTCGCCTGATATCGGTACAACAGAAAGACAAATCCTCGCCTCACAATATTATTTATTATCACCTCATACTCCTAATAATAATAATGATGATTTATTGACTGAAAATCACTGATTTCGAAGCCCCAAGTGATGCTATTATCGCAACCACACCCGAAAAATACTTTGTGAGCTATCAATGAAATGTTTTCCAACGCCGTCCAATGTTTGTACCATTTGCGCTTTTGTTACCAAACTTGTGTTGATTTTTGGCGAAATAAATTATTATTCTTGTGTGTAACGCAAGAGTAATTTCAAATAGGCCTTTGTGTTACGTATTTGTTTTTTTGCTAACAAACACTGTCGATTGGGAATAAAGTCGTTTGTGTCTAGGCTTAGTATAGAGTTTCCGGTTCGTTTGTGTTGAGAAAAATAACAGTAAGCAGCACAACCAGAATATATTATTTTTGCTTGTAGATAGTAGCTATTATAAGATATCCCTTGGTTCCTTGATTTCATTCCCGGGACTTTGTCAAATTCAGGTTCGTGAACGGGCGCTGTCAGTAGGGACTGGTCATAGTCTCTGGCTTAATTGAATTTAATATAATTTTTGAATTTTTTTTTACAATAATTTTACTAAGGACGCTTTTAACGTTCTGCGTCGTTCTCACATGTATAACTTCAACATCAATGATGTAACTAATGTTTTGTACTTAACCATATTTTGATTTATAAGAGTGTCCGTGGAGTTTCTTGCCCGTTCTTCTCCATAGGGACCTACTACGCTTTGGAATAAGCAACTGGCTTCATCTTTTTGACTGACCAACCACTTGATAATTCAAAAGTGCCAGTAATGTTGCTGCTTTTTGAAATAAATGCTTTGAGTATTTGATTCGGGACCTAACCTTTAATTTTTTAGTAGTTATCTCTTTTATTTATTTAAATGTCTTAAAACTATCATTACAGGTCTTAAACTAATGCGATAGCCAAGTCACACACCCAAAATTAAAGCACTAAATACATCATAAGATCATATAGATCACTGTTTGTAACATAGTGTAAGCAATAGTACCTACTTTTGTGAATTCACCCCAGTGACATGTAAATATCCTAGCTATCATAAGAGAAGAGACTGAATTGCGTGACTAGTTATTTTTTCTATTTGTACTGATGATTGATACCAAACATTGAGTTGCTAGAATAATTAATGGTAATTTTCTTGTCTATATGGGGAGATACCGACTGATAGCCAAAACTCCGGAAAAGGGTCTCGCTAAAGCAATACGAATAATAAATGTGAGACCCGCCATGACCCAAAGGTCATTGACCAAACAGAATTGCCCCTTATACTGCCCACAAAGTAAGAAAACTCTCTATTCTTAGACCAGACATCTAAGAACACTTTGTTGTATTACTACAATGCAATGCAAAGAAAACAGTTGTATACAAATACAATACAAAGGCTTGCCCTCCGTTGTTTAGTTTCTCTTATTGTTCGAGCAAACGGTATCTGAATAGCGTAAATAATTGTATTTTACTTTGTTTATGCAATTACTTGAGGATTGATGTATTATATGTAGATGTAGAAGTATCCATAAAACTATACAATGTAGAATGATATTATTAACTCTCATATCGCATTATGATTTTCTAACCGCTCCCGCCTCAATCCGCACGCTTCTGGTGGGTACGCCTCTCGTACCTGCTCCGCCAATAAGGGCGAGTCGAAGCTTCTAGAACAGCTATACTCTAAGTGTGTTCCGCGGAACCCTAGGGTTCCGCGATACCTCTGTAGGGGTTCCTCAAGAATTTAGAAAAAAAATCAAAACACCTTTCTCTGGTCAAACGTTTTGACTCCGCGGCCACGCGTAGGTATATTTATTTATTTATTTGTATTTGCATAAACATATGTTACAATAGCTGGAATAATATCTCATAAGTTTGGTATCAACATGTATACTTGTATACTTGTGAGCGCAAAGGTACTGCTTTGATAAAAGTGTGAAATCATTATTGTGTGAAGATTATGGCAGCAAACATAAAATACTGCTGCTCCATACAGAAGTGCGATGGCTGTCTCGGGGTAAAACTTTAACAAGGCTATTTGAACTTAGAGCCGAGTTACAAATGTTTCTTTCAGCAGATACTTCTTTTAATTTGAAGGACCGTTTGTATGATAAACCTTGGTTGTTCCGATTGTCTTTTATGGCGGATATCTTTCAAAAACTGAACGAATTGAATTTATCATCGCAAGGTAAACAGACAACAGTGTTTCAGGCCTATAACAAAATAACTGCCTTCAAAAGATAATTAGATTTTTGGATTATTTGCTTTGGTAAGAAAGAAATAGAAAGCTTTACGTCACTCAGTGAGTTTGTTAGCGATAACGACTCAGAAATGTTTCAAGATGATGTGTTCGAAGAATTGGCCCAATATCTCAGTTCGATGCGCGCATCTTTTGAAAAGAATTTTCAAAACAGAACAGAACAGAACACAAAAATGAAACTGAATTCATGGATTCATAATCCTTTATTATCCAACTTGGAAAAGCCCGAAAGTATGTCAAACGAGATATATGAATCTCTTTTAGAAATGTCATCAGACACAAGTATGGAGTCACTGTTCAAAACGACGCCTCTCAACGATTTTTGGTGCAGAATCCGTGACGAATATCCAATGCTTGGCAAAATGGCTCTGAATATTCTTCTCCCGTTCCCAACAACATATTTGTGCGAAACAGGATTCTCAACCTATGCAGCCACGAAAACAAAATATCGCAATAGACTGGACGCCGAACCTGATATGAGACTTCAACTGTCTTCTATCAAACCTGATATCAACCAATTGATGAAAAATAAAAAACAGTTTCATACCTCCCATTAGTTAGATTTTTTCTTATTTAATATCTTCTATTGTTGTACTTGCCATGTGGTAAAGTATGTAATAATTAGTACTGTTACATTGTACTTTTATTATGCTTCTTAATAAAGAATACACTTTTAAAAACTATTTTCTGTTTTATTGTAGGGTTCCATCAAGTATTTTGCTTCCCAAAAGGGTTCCGTCACCAAAAAAGTTTGAGAACCACTGTTCTAGAAGATTCTAGAAGCTTCCCTAAAAACAAATGACGCACAGTCTTGTCGTTGACATTTAGGAGCTGTTTGTCAACCGTCAACTGGACTGTGCACTTTTTAGATATATATTTTTACAACATTTTATCTTCGCCCCGAATCCTGTTATTGTTTATTAAAGCACTTACCTACGATAATGGGTTTATATTAAACTCTTAACTAAAGGAGGACAGGGTTTTGTGGCGCAGCCTGGATGAGGTCTAAGTCCAGCAATGGACTGCTAAGATGATAGAATTAAAATTCTGATCTTATAAAGCGTCTACACCGCGAGCTAAACGAACATGGCTAAGTTTTTGAAGTGAACTTCTTTAGGCGCTTTACCCGATTTTTGGTAAGGGGAAATCTTAGTTAAGAGATTAATATAAACACTTATCGTAGGTCCTACGATAATGTGTTTATATTAAACTCTTAACTAAAGGAGGACATGGTTTTGTGGCGCAGCCCGGGTGAGGGCTAAGTTCAGCAATGGACTGCGTTAGGCTGAGATGATAGAATAAAAAAAAAAAACAATTAAACTAGGCTTAAATTTTCCCAACTATGTTAAGGTCGGCTTCCAGTCTAACTGGATTCAGCTAAATACTTGTATTTTACAAGGAGCGACTGCCTATCAGGCCCCCACAACCCAGTTACTGGGTAACAAGATACGCCTTGGCAAGACTGGTTGCCAGACAAAAACAACATAATTATTATCGATCGTCACGCATCACCCAAAAGACAGTCAAATGTGACTGAGCTGGACACATTTTTCCGCATGTCGAATGCATTGTGAGCTAAGGCCATCATAACGTGATGGCATTGCGGTAGACCCAGGCGTCGATGACGATCTTGACGGCTATAGGCGGGATTGAGTATAAAAAGGTAAGGTAGGTCTTTGCCCAGCAGTGGGACGACTCAGGCTGAACTAATATTATTATATTATGTAATTTAAAAAAAAAATTGGCAGTCATGCGAATGACAGAAGTGAAAACTTAAACGTAAAACTATGCATAGCATGTCGCGGTGACGCGGTGACGCGAACCGTAAGATTTCCCCCTACCAAAAATCGGGCAACGCGCCTAAAGAAGTTCACTTCAAAAACTTAGCCATGTTCGTTTAGCTCGCGGTGTGGACGCTTTATAAGATCAGAATTTTAAAATCACCTAGTATATTCTGCTGTACTTTCACCTTAACTTGTGGAGCTTTGATCCCAATTACTAGTTTCATAATTATCAAAACACACCACCAGTACCATTTTTTTATAATAAAAAAAAATACAGAGCTTAACTTTTATAAAAATCACAGTATTGGTAGGAACTGTTTTTGCTCATTAGCAAGCTTGTTCATAAATCCATGATACACAGCGGATTCTTGTTTTCATACAGAGCTTTAATATTTAACAAAATGGAGCTCTATTTATAAATATTTTTCATTTTTTACATTCACTGCCCGCTGTGGCTACGGTGATCATAATCACAATATTTTTTTTTATAATTTATAGGTAGGTACTGACGTTTGTTCTAATCATCTAAAAAATAAATATGGCGGTTTGACAGTTTTTGTATGGAAAATATGTCAAAATGTCACATTCAAACTTCAGATAAAAGTTATCTGCTTAGTGAAAAATCAGCCCTAAGAGATATTTTTTTCACTTAACTACTGGGAGTGATTAAGAATTCTGCACATTAAAGTTGTTTTCAACTTTAAAAAAGTTGTTCCTTCAAATCATAGTGCATGTGCAGATCAGACCTTGACTGAAGCTAATGTCACGTCTTATCGAATAACTTATGATAACGTTCAAAGGTTCCATCGATTATTTTAAAAAAAAAAACGAATTTTCCCGAATTAAACGTGACTTGTCCAATAACGGAGTGACGGAATTAGTGCGTCAATCTATAATAATTTAGGTGGGAATATAAATCAGTTTCTATTGGTCGATAGTCACATTTTATTCCCTATGTTTCGGTTTCTCCGAAGATAAACGAAGAAGACTTTGAACTTTATCGTGCTGTATTAAGAAGTAACTTTGACAGCTTAGGGTGGGTGCACCAAGAGCTAGGTTATAATTTCCGTTAAAGTTAAAATGACCATAGAATGACTACCTGCTGTTGCACCGTCATGTCAAATGTAAAAGATTAGAAACATGACATTAGACGCGTCTGACAGAAGTGACAGATATTTAACAATAACTTTAACAAGCAAAGCGTGGGCGGTTAAGATTACAGTTAAAGTTATGACGTCAGCTAACAAATTGTCAAATGGAACAACCCATTTTTTGTCTAATAGGAACTTTAACAAGGGTGGTTGCACCATCTTACTTTAACTACAAACATCAAACTGATGGTGCGGTGTTTGTTATAGGTAAAGTAAGATGGTGCAACCCACTCTTAAATTAAAATGTAACAGCTTACTATGGCCAAAAGTGTATAGAAAAGAAACTATCGGGAGAAACAAAAACAAATATGCAGATGAATACTGCAATATAGCAGGAAATACCGAAAAGACTGCTTATAGGACTGATAAAAGAACACACTGAACCGACCCCAAATAAATTGGCCTGACAACCGAAGAATGATGAAGATAAAAATAAATAAACAAGAGGCAGGAATAATTGTACCGTTAGTAATGTTCATCTACCACTATCCACAGAGCAGAGGTAATCTAATGGATTGCAATCAGGTATATTGATACTACGTAATTTGCTTATATAAATAAGCTAGCTGTAAATCAGTAAACAGGTTGATTGTTAAGTGATCCGTTTCAATATGCCTTTAGAGATTCGCGCGGAATAGGTAGTGTCATTGGAGTTTGACTAATGTCTAATGTCATGTTTGACACATTATATTTAGTGCAATTATAATTAGTGCAAGTGCAGGTTATAGTTGGTAAGAATACTTTATGACAGGGTTCATGTACAAAACTAACAATTTTAAAATGTGTGACGGGCTTAGGTACTAGTAGTATAGATACATGTGACCGTACAAATACGCCTGAACATAAATAGTACTTAAAACAATATTGTATAGACAGGGTAATAATGAAATTTGACTGTAACTGGGTGTGTAGAAACTTAATGGAGCGGTGTATGGCCGTTTTAATTGAGTAAGGGCTTACCCAGACTGCGTGCAGTCAATTAAATGTGATTGTGTGAGGGCTTTAAGTGATAAGGCATGTTCAGGTCAGTTGGTAGTGATTTTAGGTGGAAATAGTAACTGTATTTGGTTATGAATAGATTGAATGAAATATCAGCGGAGATGACTTTAGGCCATCTTATGACACGCAGGACTTTATTTCCAGGGATCGAAGTTCCGGCTTACCTACAAGGGCTTCCGGCTTATCTAATAAATGAAAAAGTAGTACTTAATTAAATAAATGTACAATTAAGTACCAGAATAAATAAATAATAATAAACACAAAAGAAGCGCTCTTCCTCCTCTCTCCTACTATGCTGTGCCCGACAGGGTACATAATTGTGTCATTAATTTTAAGCTTACCAACTGTTTTACATTATGGAATGCAATAAAGAATTGAGAATTGAAGGGTAATCTTCAAGTACCGGTGGCATACAATCGTTGGGTTCAGGAAATCAGGACCACCACCTTCTCGCAAGTCCGGCAAGCAACCAGCTCCGTGTCGGTTACCTACTTTATCTGCGTGTCCACGACGCCGACGAGCTCTCCACGGGTCCAGCGAGATTATCTGCCGACTGTCACCTTCTCTGGCGTCTGCATTTGGAAGGCTAAAAATAGTGTTGAATGAATTGGATTAAAGGACTACAAAAGTATTACGCCTTAATATCTGCCCAACCCTTCGATAAGGCGTGTTATGTGTGTACTTAGTTTATATCAACTACTGCTAAAGATTTATTTATAAGTCTTGGAATCACAATTGAACAATTGCATCAATTCGACTTCATGTAACTTCAAAGGATGAAAATCAATAATATAAAGATTTCACAAAAACAGATTGTTATCCTTTAGATATTACGTCACCATCACTGAAAAGGTATTTTATATTAGAACTATAATCAACGCAATCTAATAAGTCCGTTTGGACAGCTGTCAAAATTTTGTGTAGTTATGGGAAAAAAATCGATGTGACCATCTTTACATACCGAGACTCCTCCGTGCCTCGGAAAGCACGTTAAGCCGTTGGTCCCGCCTGTCATTCGTGGATCTTTGACAGTCGTTACGGGTAGTCAGAAGCCCGAAAGTCTGACAATCAGTCTTACCAAGGGGTATCGTATTACCCAGTTAATGGGTTGTGGAGGTCAGATAGGCAGTCGCTCCATGTAAAATAATGGTATTCAGCTGCATCCGGTTAGACTGGAAGCCGACCCCAACATAGTTGGGAAAAGACTAGGCAGGCAGATTGATGGGAAAAAAATCGGTTGCTTTAAAAACCTATTCTCGAGACATATAGATTTATCATACTTAGAGTTTGTAATCGACAATTTATCTACATTGCTTAAAACTGGTTATACATTTCTCTCTTTTCTAAATTGACGTTTGTTAAACTATCGATTTTATAGAACATCGATTTTATTTAGTCAAAAAACGGCTTAGAACGGTCACAACACTGCAGGAACGAACCCAGAACCCAGAACCCAGACATTGTAATAACGTCCTGTCCTGTCCTGTCCTGTGATATAATATTTCCAAATAAGATTTCAACGATAGTTTTTCTATCGTTATTAATATTATAAATGAAACTTGTCAGCAGAGAAATGCAATAGACATCATAAATATGTATCTCCACTCGATAATATCAGGAATCCAGTACTTATTTATAAACAGATTCTCGGAAAACTAAGCGAGAGCAATGATGCTGAACGGCGCCCTGACTGCTCTGTACTATTTCATTTCCAACTAGCTTGCCAGTACTTTTACCGGAAACAAGTCAACTGGAACGATCTGAGTGAGTTATTGCCTCGTTGCTGTTTGAGGATTTGTTCAGATTGTATTAGTTGTCTAGGAAAGATTATGATTTAGTAGGTTTTCTGGAACTTCCGTATATCCACCCTAAACATGCACATACCTACATAAAGTCACGCCGTCTTCCCATGGGATAGGCAGAAACTACAGAACGCCACCCGCTACGATCCTTAAATACTCCTTGCTTCGTTTACGTTCATAGATCTGGTTATACTCGCTCGCTGGGTTGCCATTATTATGTACCTGATCTTTCTGAAGAACATCGACTTACACGAAGGACACTATATTCATAGAATAACAAAGCCACAGTAGTACGTCTGGGCAGTGACCTTGAATTAATTACCTACGGCCGCTCGTCAGATAAATGTGTGTCCTTCCGTGCGTAACTGCTGCGCAGTCGAACTGTTTCGTACCTACTAGTATCAATCAATCAATCGTTTATTTTGTAAAACATAGGTATGATTACAGATAGTATGTTGTTTAAAAATACGTGCGCGCTATGTTTTGCCAATATATGGCGTACAAAATTAACACAAATAAGCAAATAGTACAATAAAATATAAAAACAATAACAATTCAATTTAGTGTCAAAATATGTCAATTAGATAAACAATAATTACAATTAAAAAAAAAACACATTCATAAATAAATAAATAAATAAAATCATAAGCGTTTAATTAGCAAGTCGGTATCGTCGTAAGCGTTTAAGTAGCAAGGCGGGATCCGTCGTATATACTGAGATTTCGAAGCGCGTCGTTTCACCAGTTTTATATTTTCTGTGAAGATAAACTACTGTATCATTATTATACTGTGCTATAATTTCCTTCTAGGGCGTCCCCTCCCAGCCGCTGTATATAAAATAAAATAAAAATAAATAAATCATTTAATTGGACCAAAAACACTTACAAATTTTTCAAACCTGCAAAACAGTTTGTCGGCAGGATTAGAGCTCCTTTTACAACGTAAAAGATGACAACGTATATGATGCAGCTAAAGTCAATAATTTTATATGATTAGCTGACAACCGTTACGGTTTGGAATGATACTTATTCCACACCTTGAGGGCCTATCAAAGTGGCATTCTATCAGCGATAACGATGTTCAAAAATCAAAAATGTATGGAACTGACGTCATCACCTGCCTAGCCTTTTCCCAACTATGTTGGTTCCGGCTTCAAGCCTAACCGGATGCAGTTGAATACCAGTATTTTACGTGAAACGACTGCCTATCTTACCTACAGAACCCAGTTACTGGGTAACATGACACCCCGTAAGACTGGTTGTCAGACTTTTCGGCTTCTAACTACCCGTAACAATTGTCAAAGATTTATGAATGACAGCCGGAACTAACGGCTTAACGTGTTTTTCGAGGCATGAAGGGGCCTCGATAATATAATGGATGGTCACCCATCCAGCCGACCGCGCCTTAACCTTCGACTGACCCATGCGGCTGTTATCACTTAGCCATGAGCCCCTTATGGGACCAACATATTGGAAATAAGATTAGACATTTAAACAAACCTTTTTTACAGTCTGTTCAACCGATTTTGACTTCTATTGCGTTGGTGGCATGACAAATGGCAGCTGCAATAAACAGTTGGTATTTTAACCACTTTTTTGCCTTCAATGCCATCCTCAAGCCTACGGAATAGAAGTTAAAATCGGTTGAACGGACTGTAAAAAAGTTTGTTTAAATGTCTAATCTTATTTCCAATATCTTGTTCACAGTTCTAATGTAAAAGTGAGGAATCACCTCTCAGTATTACCACACAACTGGGATAAAAGGGTTGCAGTCACACATAAAACTAAGCTTGGTCACTGAAGCGAACAGACGTGTTCGTTATGGCCACTCGCACTTTGAACTCGAAAGATTCTTTAAAATACCACTCTGCAGTACTTTGCCGCAAGTGGACGGCAATGGCCGACAATGGCCAGCAATGTCCTTGAGGATTCTATGAATTGAATTAGCAATCGAAGAGAAGGGAGTTTAGACAGATTTTAAAAGTGGAAAAATTGTCAGCCATTTTTGTTTTTGTGACGTTTCTCATTCAAAATTGATTCAAAGGCAGCTTTGCGTTTTTATTCAAGCAAGAATGTATTGTGAATGGAGAGGTATTTGTAACATTGGGTGTTGGTATGTCCAATGAAAAACTGTTTTTTTTTTTATTATTTTTGAGCTTGCATTCATTTTCATTCCAGTTTTATATTTTTTTCAGCAAAAACAACCCAATTGAATAAAACAATTTCATGAACAAGTATTTGCTTTATTGATAGATACGTGTAATTTTGTTTACAATGTAAAAATATTCGAAATAAACTTTGGCTTGGTTATGTATAAATCATTTTTGTTGTGGCTTTTAACAATAGCTATAGGATGCAGCAAATAAAGGAGTCTACAGGGTCAAATTAAATTAGCTAGGAAACTCCGCTCACGTATAAGGTATCGATATCTTAACACGACAAAATAAATACTTATAAAAGAGATTTGATGTTTTTTGTTGGGGTCAATGACCTCTGGTAGTTTTATCATTTGAAGTGTGAGTTGATATAATCTGACTTATCGTGTAGAGATATCGTCAGCCATCACGTCAGTAAAGTTTACACACAAAAAACTGATTTCTGAACTGATATTTTAAGTGACTACACTACCAGCGATTGATGACCCAAAAAAAAAACATCATCAAATTAATTTCTAGTTTGTTTTATCATGTTTAGATATCGATACCCATCACATCAATTGCGGAGTTTCGCTAGCTAATTTTATTTGACCCTTTATAAGTGGAAGTATTCGCACGATAGCTTTGTATTTCTGTATTTTTTTTTTTTTGTGGATGGGAAATCATCAAATGACTTCTCCCGCTCTGGGCGGAGCGGGAGGGAGTGTCGGACTTTTACTGACTAAAACCCACCCGTATTCCTTCAGTTACCTGTGCCAGGGACACGGTATCTCTTTCGAACAACCCGCAACCCCGGCGGCATCGGCCCTATTGGATCCCGTCACTGCTGACATCTCTTAGAGGCGCGCGTGGAATACAACGCGCCGGCGACCCGGGCCTGGTTCTTACCGGACGGCGAGCTACCCGTTGCTCGTCGTCCACAAGCCCGTGCCTACGGTGGCCGGGAATCGGCAATAGATTCCCGCCGCCCAGGGCGTCTCCTGCGGCGGCTAGGGCCGCGAGGGCGTGACTGTTGCCTCTCCCTCACGCGTTCCGCCTCCTCCTTCGCGTGATTTCTGTCATCATGTGGCTTAGTTCTGGTGAAATAAAAATACTTGGAAAATAGTAATACTCGCAGCAGCATTAATCTTCACAGACACCAACCAATCTTTTCATCAACAACCTGTTTGTCCAAAGAATTGTTCTTTTGTTTATCTATAAAACTACAGGTCATAATATAAAATAAAGTCAGTTTTCGTGTCTGTCTATGTAACCGCACAGATCTTTGAAACGACTCAATGGATTTTGATACGGTTTTATTATATGTTAGCTGAGCCCCGCGGTATTACCCGCGTAAGTCTCAAACCCGTAAGAATATCGAGATAAAAAGTGTTCTATTTGTTAATCCAGGTTATAAAATATATGTCTGCCAAATTCCAAATTCAAAACCCAATAACACTTTCTCCGACCCGGGAATCGAACTCAGGACCTAGTGCACGTCTGTATCACATACGACCCATTTCGAGAGATAACCAGCGAGCGAGTTTATGTTATCATTAAACTTTTTTTTTTTTTTTTTCGTTCAATGAACTGAACGAATGAACTTATTCCAATTAAAAAATAACAATGCAAAATGTTACAAAACTCAAAAATTCAAATATCTACAGATTTAATTTCAGTTATGTTTTGTTAGTGTTGCCAACAATTTGGACTTGATCCTTATCGTAGTATCAGCAAACAGGTCATTTTGTTTTTAAATACAATGTTACTTTTTATTTACCCCCTCAAAGGCCAACTGCACCCCGTGTGTGCATAAGGAAAACCCTTTACATAATAGGTATATAAGCTTATATGTTATACACTTCTGGACACATCTTTTGGCCCACCTTGTATTTTCAGTTTCGTTTGGTCCTAGCTAAAATTTTATATTAGGTCGAGCAAAAAGTTTTTATGCAGTTTTGAACCTGGCACATTCACAATTTCATTCAATAGTCTTTTTTTGAATTTCGAACACAGAATTTAAAGAAACAAAAGACAATTTGGAGCCTGTTTGTTGATATCAAACAATCGAATACTAAGAAAACTTGGTTTTATTGGTTTACTTGGATTTAATTCTTGAAAAAGTGATTGATATCTTTGGTTTTGCAACAAACATTACTTATTCTTAACATTAAGGTGAGGTTCTATCAATTATCTATGGATACTTCACCTGAAGTCGCCGCCCAAGCTGTGGCACTTATTCAGGCCGGACACAGCCAAAGAAACGTGAGTGCTCAACTTAATTTAAGTCGATCTGCGGTCCGAAATGTTTATCGGAGGTACCTAGAGACTGGCGGCTTTGTTCGTCGCCAAGGAAGGCCACGATCTCGGGTCACAACTGAAAGGCAGGATCGATTCATCGTGACGACCAGCTTGAGAAATCGTCACCTTACCTCCATTGAGATACAAAACCAACTTCGCGACTTCCACGGAGTATCTGTGAGCGCTCGAACTGTTCGAAGAAGGTTAAAAGAACGCGATATGGTACCACACAAGCCAGCTAATGGCCCCAAACTAACGCGAGCCCACCGAACAGCGCGCCTTCATTTCGCACGCAGTCATTTAAATTGGACACAGCAAGATTGGAGTCGTGTACTCTTTTCTGATGAGTCTAAAATTGTGTTACATGGCAATGATGGAAGGAAGAAGGTCTACCGACGTAAGGGAGAGCGTTTCGCACAATGCTGCTTTGAAGAGAGGGTTGCTTATGGCGGTGGCTCATGGACTGTCTGGGGCGGTATATCCGCGAGCGGCAAAACTCAACTTGAGGTTGTTACAGGACCACGGCTGCCAACATTAAATGCTGAAAGGTACATTCGTGAGTGCTTAGAACCTCACGTGATACCATACGCGGACTATGTGGGCCCAAATTTCCTTTTTATGCATGATAATGCAAGAGCCCATGCGGCCGGCATCGTCAGGGAATATCTTCGGGATGTGAACATCACAGTTATGGACTGGCCAGCCAGAAGCCCAGACATGAACCCCATTGAGCACATGTGGGACGAGCTAAAAAGACGTGTTAGGGCTCGTCAGCCAGTTGCCCAGACGATGCAGGAGTTGAAAACTGCCATAGAAGAGGAATGGGAGATGATCCCTCAAAATTTCATAGAGCGGTTGATAAACTCTATGCCTAATCGTATGAGAGCTGTGGTAGATGCCCATGGAGGCAACACGCGTTATTAAATTAAACCTTTATTTGTTAAAACATGTTTTTTATTCAAAAATCAATTGCCTTTAACAAGGCGCATATCCGACTTGTTAGGCGTAGCTCCATGTCGTATGGTATTCTGAATTCAAATTTAAAACAATACGGTCGAAAAAGATGGTAAAATATATCAGGTTTAAAACTGCATCAACAGTTTTTGTTCAATCTAGCAATGATATTTCGGTAGGGGCCATCGAAACCTAAACTCTAAGGTGGGCCAATAGATGTGTCCAGAAGTGTATATATAAACATAAAAAGACATCGTCCGATGGAAAAAAAATCATCCTAAGTGGTTGTGAACCTATGGGGTTCGCAACTAACCCCCCTCCCCCCTCCACCTGGGGGTTTTGGGTTTAAAAATTAGTCAATAATTTGCGTTTGAGAGGTTACATTGCATTTACATAGATTTCAAGTTTGTAACAAATTGGGTACTGTCACATTAAGATAGGCGGGGTGATTGCGTGACACACAAAGAGTAACAAACGATCGCAATGTCTTTCATTTTAACAGTTCAGCCACGTTCATTACGTTGGAGTGCCAAGTCAGATGGTCTCGAGTTCGAACCCAAGCCACGCTCCTCTGATTTTTCGGATTCTTGTGCGTAGTTTATAATATTATCTAATATCACTTGCTTAAAAAGGGGGGTTTGTGGCTAAGAAATAACAGCAGCACGGGTCGATCGATCAGGTTAAGCTGCGCTTGCCGCGGTTGGTTCGTGGATGGGTGACCATCTTTACATACCAAGACCCCTAATTATTACCACAGATTACTAATATGTAGCAAGCTAATTATGGCGCGTCTCGCAACCTCTCCTGTCTCTGATTTTTGAGTTTGGCTATTTGGGACGCATTGAAATGTTGTCACATAATTAATTGTTATGTCTCTTTGTTATTAGTTTTTATAATATGCTCATTTCTTTTATTTTGTTTTTAATACTATCTTTTTGATTGTAAATACCAAATGTATACAGAACTTGTGTGATTTTATACATGTCCTGAGACAGTGACACGCCGGCCTACGCTGAAAACCAGCGCCGTGATTCGTGCCTTCGTGCACGGGCCTGCGTCTGGGTGGGAAAATCGATTATTCGATCCACACCAGCTCCTCAAAGAAGGCCAGCAGCGCCTTGATATTACTGACAACCTCACGGAGGGTAGCTGGGTTACCGAAGTACTTTGCCCTGTATGCGGCGACCACCGGGCAGTTTAGAAGCACATGAGCTGCTGTCTCGTCGTCCTCCATGCAGGCCCTGCACAGCGGACTGTCTGAGAATCCTATGACAAAGAGGTCACAGGGAAAGGAGGAGGAGAATATTTACATACAAAAAAAACAAAAAACATGTACAAGTATATAAAAAAGGAGGTGTTTATTAAATGACCCATGGCCAGTTTTAGCAGCTGTAACTGTACGCAGCTGTTGTTGGCATGACGATTTAGACTCGTTCCTAACTGATTGGCCGGAGAACACACACAGCATAAGAAAAACTTCTTAAAGAAAATAGAAAAACTTAAAACTTTCCAGTTTTCCTTATGTTGTGCCTTCTCCATCTCCTGAGCCCACCCAGCAGTGGGACAACATAGGTTTATTTAAAAAAAAAACCGTCCAAGTGCGTCTCTGGCCACGCACAATGAAGGGTTCCGTAGTTGAAAATAATTTATCCCATAAACAAATTTAACATTGTAGTTACAAAACTAGAAACCACGAAAAATATTTTTTTTTTGAGATAAAATTACAAATTAACGATTTTCGGAGCTTTTCCTTTACTTGTGCTATGAGACCTTGCTTTTTCCCAAATTTCATTATTCTAGGTCAACGGTAAGTATCATACAGGTTTTAATTTACTTGCGAGTAAAAAATATGTCGCCATAAATGGCCGTATTTCATTACAGCGTTGACTTAGAAGTTTGATTTTTTTAAAACTAGAAGGGATCATAGACCTTCGTATTTTATATTCATTTCAATTATAATAATAATAATACTGAGAAAAAGAACACACTCGAAAATAATAATAATAATATAATATAATAACTTTATTGATACTAAAAACCTTCGTTACAATAAGTAGTACATGTAGGTAACAAAAACAATTGATTGTAAAAAGGTATCTGGATTTCATCATCAGATCATTTTTCTCAGGAACACGTGGAGATATCCTCCACGCGTTCCTGAGAAAAATGATCTTGACAGACTGACAGAGAGACAGGCAGACCGTCAGACAGACGGACTACGAAATGATCCTTTATGGGTTCCGTTTTTTCCTTTTGAGGTACGGAACCCTAAAAACGAAGCAATGGGTGTAGAATTTCCTTCAGAACCCTTGGATTGTGATTGACAGTGTGTTACGTAATTGGGCTGATGGTTTTTCTTTTGACACATTTTAATCAATAAATTAACTTACGTATCAAAAACGGCCCGTACTAACATTAAGGCCAGCAGTCTGGTTTACGGACACTAGTTACACTACGGATGTCAATGGTCATGAAGTCCTCAATGCATTAATTGACACAAAACAAAAATTAATAACACAAAAAACATTCAAGACACGTGCTACTAAGCTTTTACACGTTTACCCATCCATTACTAGTCCATTCGTAGTTCAAAATCCCTCGTATCCGTATTCCTTGAGGAATTATTCCGGTTTGACGCTTCACCAATCTCCTAGTCTCTGTCCTTTGGAAATAATTTATGACAGCCCCTACGTACTACGTAAGACATTCTGTGAACCCTTATTTCGGCAAACGAATGGATTAAGTGATACGAATTTTACAGAATATGACGTCGTATGTTTCTCTTTGTTTGTGTTGGGTTATTTAACAAGTTTGGTAAGATGGTAAGACTTGCTTAACATTATTGTTACAAGGCAACTTACAAGGTGAATTTCCATGTGCGCGTGGGTGGCCAAATCTGAATTTATAAGAAACTAACTGCGCTTTACCCGCGTAAACCGGAATAAAAAGTGACCTATGTGTTAATCCAGGGTATAAGCTATCTACGTATTAAATTTCATCCAAATCGGTCAAACCGTTTGAGTGTGAAGAAGTAACAAACATATAAACATACACACACTCACCCACAAACTTTCACCTTTATAGTGTTAGTGCGATAGCGAAAAATACTCAAAGCAGTCGTGGTCGATTTAGATGAAAACTAAACAGGTTTCATTAAATTTTTGATGTTTTATAAATCGCATAACTTGGACCATTCAAGTCATAAATAAATATATTCAACGTAAGGTTGGCCTCTAAGAAAATTTGTACTTATCCGAAATAAAAAGGGAGGCAAACATAAAAAGTTATCAAAAGGAAAAGAGATAGCAAATTTAAAAAGGTATATCCATAATTTGCGGTTTGAAAACGAAGCGATGGCGACGTTCCACATAAAATAATCCAAGGGTGGCAACACCTCATTGAAATTGTTATTGGAAAATAATTGGATTTCTGGAGGAACGATAGAAAATCTGGTATCGGATAAAATCGGTTAGCACCTGGTAATATTCCATAGAAACGCTTCCTTAACGCGAAGCAATTGTGAAAATTAATCTGTGAATCTAATTTCCAGATTATATTTTTAGACGTCCGAATGTGGGTGTTATTGAATTTAAGAAATAAGATAATGTTGAGAAAACAGACTAGAATACTGCAAGAAAAATGGAATCCTAATCACCAACATCACTACAACAAAATCTGAATTATTACGAATTATGAGGTTTGGCATTATTTTTTGGGGGCAATCTACTGACAGAGAGACTGTTTTTAAATACATTTGGTCCATGTATGGCTTAAAAAGTACCGAAACATGTAAACCTTATTTTAAATCATTAAAATTACTGACTATGCTAGCTATGTACATTTACGAGACTGCTTTGTTTGTTAAAATCAATTTACACCTGTTTCAAAAACTATCCGATGTAAAAAAAGAATCCAATGCGTTCTCAATATATGAATAAACTGTGCGACAGAAAATGCAGAACCGCTTTAATGAAAAAGAGCATTTTTGGCATGGCTCCGAAAATTTATAATAAAATACCCGATAGCATAAAAAAATTACCCCCATTAAAGTTTAAGAAAAGTCTCTACTCGCTATTAATTGAAAAATGTTATTATACTGTAGAAGATTTAAATAAATGATAATTTTTAATATTTTATGTGCAATAAACATTTGATGTAATTTTTAAAATATTTTTTAAGAAATCTGTTAGTTTTGTTTTGTTTTATTGCTTGCTTTTATTTTTTTTATATTTTTACGCCTTCACGGCTTTTGCCGTGAAGGCGTAAAAATATAGCGCCCATATTATTAACCTAAGACCTTTGTGTAAATACCTATGTTTCACAAATAAATATTCTGATTTTGATTCTGAACATGTGGAAATCCCGTTTCAAACATTTGTTTTCAAGAAGACATATTCTATATGTTCAGTAACCACGTTTCCTCAAGTCAGCCAATTACATACATTTTCTTTTACTGCTTCATAAGTACCGAAAAACCTTGGTAGCGTCTTATTATGCACAACACTTGAATCTGCTTCCATTCCTAAGATTTCCTCATCCATTATTTCAAAATTTCACTTATTCTGGCCGAGAAAATTTTGACTTGCGAATTTATGACGCCCTAGAGTCTGGCTTTTATTGTGAATCTAACCTAGATTTACCGTGCTCCAAAATTTATGTTAAACATTTGTGGTGTTTACTCAGTGGGTTTAGTAAAATCCGTTTGAAGCGGTGACAGTTTTATAGATGGAGTACCGGGTAATGTGGGCACATTTGCTGGTTAATCGTGCGCGACGAATTAGATCGCAGATCATTCTATTCTAGAATGTTCCCGTCTAGTTTAGTTGTTTGTGTCATCGTGTTTAGTTGCTGGTCTGACTTATTGTCTTTGACGGAGCTATAAAGTTCTGTTTTGTTTTACTCCTATACTGACATACTTTTTAGGGTTCCCTACCAAAATGGTAAAAAGGAACCCTTATGGTGCGACTCAGTCTGTCTGTCTGTTTGTCTGTCACAGCTAGATATCTCAAGAACTACTAATGCTATCAATTTGAAATTTGGAAAAGTTTTATATGACGTTTGCCCAACTAATTTGCAAATAAGTTTTGTTTTATGCAATAGTGACTGAAAGTGGGTCTTAAAAATTCGAAGTGGGGCTACTGGAGCATGTGGAGCATGTGGGGTATCACATAAAAGAGCGCTGTTAGCATATTCTCAATTTTTTTTTCTTTTTCTTAGTCCTCATAGTTTTGGACTTTTGAAGAAAAATGTAAAAAAAAAAATACCGTTCCTTATCTCCGCATTTTGCATGGAAAAAAATCTGAAATTATTTTGTGTTAAAAGTTTCTGTAAAGATTACAGGAAAAATATAACGATGTCTCTAAATAGCACACTTTTTCAGGAATCGGAACGGAACCCTTGGTGCGCGATTCCGACTCGCTCTTGACCGGTTTTTTATTTTACTTTGATGGAGGTGGAAACCCACAACATGTCAATAAGATTGCAACAACTTTTAATGAAACGTGAAAAATTAAGATATTTACCTCTTCATAGTGCAATACTTGGACGGACTTTCTTGCACTGCTTTTATTCCCCTAGCAAAAAATAGAAATTCGCGTTTTTTTTTCGGAGTCTTTCGTAATTTTAACCTCCAAAAAGTGTTGATTCTGAATCTAATTTAAATTTTGGGCTATGTAAACTTTGGCAAAGTTGTTGAATTATGAAACACAGTTAATTTTCAAACTATAATCAAATTAATATTCTAATTTAGATAAAATTAAATTAAAACCATTAATTAACCAAACATAATAAACTGCCACTAGACCCAAAAGTAGCTCACTAAAATCTAAATTAGAAGATAGGTTGCAATGATAAATTAAAATTTATTATAAACAGAGCTCGTAATTATATGGATAGGTACAAATTGAAAATGTGCTATACTCCATTTACAATAAGATAGACATTTATACAAACGTTTTTTACACAACCCTTCAACCGATTTTGACTTCTATTGCGTTGGTGGCATGACAAATGGCAGATGCAGTAAACAGCCAACTGTTTACTGCAGCCAATATTGTAACCACTTTTTTGCCTTCAATGCCATCCTTAAGCCTACGGAATAGAAGTCAAAATCGGTTGAACGGACTGTAAAAAAGGTTTGTTTAAATGTCTAATCTTATTATAAATGGAGTATAGGTAATAATAAAATGTAACTACAAAATTAAATGACTGAATTCTGTATGCATCAATGAACTGTATACCAACGATTTTGTTTTCAGGGAGTATAATTTTAATCAGAACCAAAATTGCCTGATTTTACCAAGCTGAGCGCAGTTCAAACAGGGAACGTTCGGGAATTTAATGTATTTGTAGTTAATCCTTAATCCGAACCACACGGACCCCGGAAAAGAAAACCCCCTCTTCAAACTGTGCGTGTCATTTAATGCGAAACGGGGATTACAGGCCAGGGAATGCCGGTATTCTATCGAGGAATGTGGATCAGCATCGTTGCTGTCAACAATAACAAACGACGATTACCAATAAATCTGCCAAGCCTGGTGTAAACGTTATTGAGAAGCTTATATAATATTAAGCAGTGTACTTACACTGTTTTGTCCACCGCACAGCGTCAACGGCACGTCAATGAGAAACGATATTATTTCCACTGGACGTGATGTCCCGGTGGTGGTGTACGGTGGACACGCAGCCATAATAAATAGATCAAATCAAATCAAATCGTTTATTGGCACAATTAGCATTTTATAAATTAAGACGTGTTTGGAGCCTCCCTTTAAGCAAAAAATGCCTTCGCTCCTCCATAACATAAATTAAATTGATAAATGAAATTAGTTACTAACAATAAATAACACAATTTCTTGTTGTTGTATGTGTGGTGTGGTGTAGTGTAGTGTAGTGTGTTGTGTGTTGTATGTGGTGTAGTGTAGTGTGGTGTGTGTGGGGTAGGGTAGAGTATTGTGTGTGTGGTGTAGTGTAGTGTAGTGTGGTATGTGTGGTGTTGTGTAGTGTAGTGAAGTGTAGTGTAGTGTGGTATGCGTGTGTGATGTATTGAGTGTGGTGTAATAGATTATGGTATATTATATGTGAAATATGTATCGTTGACGTCCTGTCGACGTGGCGGTAGACAAACGGCCACCACACGATACGGCACACACCAACACAACACGAACACAGTTGGACGGTTGCTTCGCACGGACTTAACAAAATACCAAGATTTCTTAATTGTAAATAAGTTAGTATAATTTTAAAGTATTATACATTATAAAAAAATCCTGGACTTTCTATAAATAATGGTAAAAACCACATCGAAATCCATTGCGTAGTTCCAAAGTAAAATGCTGTCACATAAACAGACATTGAAAAGTGACTTTAATTTATAATATGTATAGAGGCATATAGAATATATAGATCTAGCTGACCTTGCTGACCCTTGATCGATTGCATCCAATAATCATGTCATGTCATGTTTAATAGGGTTAGTGCTCTGCATTACCTGACCCCTCTTACAAAGAAGAAGAGGGGAAGAAGGGTCAGGTAATGTAGAGCACTGACACTGACTGTACATTGCAACCGTTATTATGAAAAGGCTAAAAAAATACCCTTAGCGCACCTAACATAAACTTTAAATTTCATCATCTGCCTTGCCTTTTCCTATGTTGGGGTCGGCTTCCAGTATGACCAGATGCAGCTGAATACAAGTATTTTAGATGGAGCGACTACCTATTTGACCTCCACAGCCCAGTTACTGGGTACTACGGTACCCCTTGCTAAGACTGCAGGTTGCCAGACTTTCGGGTTTCTGACTACATAAAACGACTGTCAAAAATCCACGAATGACAGCCGGGACCAACGGCTTAACGTGCTTCCCGCGGCACGGAGGAGTCTTGGTTTGTAAAGATGGTCACCCATCCACGGACCAACCATGGCAAGCGTAGCTTAAGGCGCGGCTAGCTCAATATTCACAAAAATTGGTTTCTTGGATTTTCGAGTATGACATAACGCAATGAAACTGTCCGACGCAAAAAATACAATGGATAGAGAAGGGTTTTAACCGAATAGATAAAAATAGTTTGATATTCCCCATAAAAATTTTGAAGTTGCTCCACAAAAATAAACTTTGGCGTCGAACATCTCTGTATTTTCAGCGATAACGACATTCTTTTTTTTTAAGAATTTAATAGAATTAGCATTTTTTTAAAACTTTAACCGGACAATTATTTAATTTATTTTGTATATTCTGAATAATCTAAAGAATAACGGGAAAATAAATGCACATTCGCAGCTTTCACATCTCGGCAACACAAATATTATTTTCAATTTTCAACCTTATTTCATGCCAGCTAATGGTGATAATAGATTACGCGGCTGTGTGCCGTTTAAAATCATTGTCAGTCCGCGCCTTAATCTGATCGATTGACCTGTGTGTTATTACTAAGCCACAAGCCTCCCTAGAAACTTCAATGTTATTCCTTTGAATTTATTCAACGAACAGAAAAAGCCTTTATAGAAAAACTTCCCTTTCATTTCCAGTTAAAAAGTTACTAAACATAAAATAAAATATCCAAAAAAATATATTACCTTCATCCAATATTTCTGCACTTACCCAATAAAATATGAAACATTATTATAGAACGTTTTGCCGTTCAAGTAACTCGTAAGTTTTCTTTGCTTCGCCGAACTTTTAGAGTTACTCCTGAGGGTGTTTGAATAGCCCAATAAAGCTGAAGAATTCTGCAAAAAAGGGATTCTTTGCTAGGTATATGAACGTAATAGCTTACGGAAACTTAATTTTTGGCGCGTTGGATTAAACGTGTTCAAGTATTTTGCGAAGAAGTTTTGGATTTAAGGGACTATAAGGAACTTGTAAAGTAAAAAAAGATGGATTTTCGTGTTGGTTACAAGTACCTTTTATTAGGATGTAGGTCTATTTATATGTGTTTGGCTCACACTGCTCAGTATTTTATGGTTTTCATTATTTCATGTGGTTTGGGTTCCATACCAAAATGGTAAAAAGAAACCCTTATGGTGCGACTCTGTCTGTCTGTCTGTCTATCCGTCTGTCACAGCTGGATATCTCAAGAACTACTAATGTTGTCAACTTGAAATTTGGAACAGTCTTGGATGACGTTTGCCCAACTATTTTACAAAAATAAGAAAGAAATATTTTTTTTTATTTGCAACAGGGACTGAAAGGAGTCTTAAAAATTCAAAGTGGGGCTTGATGTGGATTGAGAGCATGATTGTGGGGTATCATATGAAAGAGCGCTGTTTGCATATTCTCAAAAAAATTGTTTTTCTTTTTTTTAGGCCTCATAGTTTTCGACTTTTGATGAAAAATTAAAAAAAGAACTACCGTTCCCCCCTTATCTCTAAATTTTGCATGGAGAAAAATCTGAAATTATTCTGTGTGATAGACGTTTATGTACAGATTATAGGAAAAATAAAACGATGT
The DNA here is from genome assembly GCA_946251885.1 of Cosmia pyralina. Taxonomy (NCBI): domain Eukaryota; kingdom Metazoa; phylum Arthropoda; class Insecta; order Lepidoptera; family Noctuidae; genus Cosmia; species Cosmia pyralina. The sequence goes on from OX276345.1 coordinate 2,950,178, forward strand.
CTCTAAATGGCACACTTTTTCCGACTCGCTCTTACCCAGTTTTTTAATGTTCATTAGACTTATCACTGGAATCTATGCACTAACAATTTGACTAGCCAATAATACGCAAAATACGCGCATTGTCGTGGAGTTGCGGATACCAGCCCGTATTACTTATTACTAGCCAATAGGTAGGTAATTATTTTTTCTCGGGGGGTCTACCCTCTATATAAAAATAACACTATCCATTGCTTTTTTCAGGTATTTAATGTACGCTAGAAGAGCGCTAGCAGTACTGGCAATATTATGTTAGGGCGCGGGCGTAGAATAATATATGATAAATTTATTTTATATATAGATTATATTAATTTATCAGTTTATCTCAGAGAAACGTGCACACTTCTACGTACCTATTTTACCACTGCCGATTTTGAAAGAAAGAAAAATGCGTTTAATTGGCATTACAGCAAAAAAAAAAAATAAATACACCATAAAATTATAAAAACATAAAACAAAGATTGTAATGCCAAAAGGGCCTCAGCTCAGCATATTGTCATGACAACACAAGGTGTACCACCTGACGCTGATTTTCAGCTGCAACCCACGAGTGCCATACGCTAGAATCTAAGGCTAGAATAATCTGAATAATTAACACAAGGAGAGAATAGATTTAAGAGAATTAATTAAAATGAAATGATGTGACATGCATGCGTGTGTGTGTTGTATTGTGATTAATTAAAAACTAAAATAAATACCCACTGGTGCCGATTCTCTTGCCACAAATTCCTCTAAACCACACTAAAAATCACTAAAATTTAGTTTATAAAATTTTGCAAAACGAAATCCCAATAATTTTGACTTTGAATGATCGATATGCAACCAGAGCTATTTTTTTATCAGCCTGTACGACATAACGTTGCCTTTTGCATGAAACCTTTACAGTACCTTTTTTTTATGGATGGGAAAGTCATCAAATGACTTTTCTCGCTCTGGGTGGAGCGAGAGGGCGTGTCAAACTTTTACTGACTAAAACCCACCTGTGTTCCTTCAGTTGCCTGTGCCAGGGCCACGGTATCTCTTTCGAACAACTCGCGACCCCGGTACCTACTACAGTAATATGCTCAATTTGTGAAGTTATGAGGAAGCGAGTTTCTTTACGTTGTTTTCCTGTACTGTCTGAAGATAGTTGATAGATTGGGTATACAGTGTAGGTACACAACTGTCATATGTTTGATAAATGCGGTCCACATTCGAACAGTACATTATTTTGATATCATGTTTCAGGATGAAACAATTAAGAATTGAGACAGTTCAATTTTGATATCAAAACTTTTTATTAATTTTATTAACTGTACTCAAACCTCCCATACAAACCATACTTTTATAATAAATGCAAAAAGAACTCTGTGTGACTGCCTGTCATCTTTTCACGCCTTAAAGGCTGACCGGTTTTGGATCAAAGGAAATGTAAGATAGATTTCGATCTCTAAGGTATTTATGACCATATTCTCAAATAATGTGCGCAATCACTAGATGTTATAAAATAAAGTCCCCCCCCGCCACGACTATCTGTTTACCTGAGCGCAATAAACTCAAAAAATACCAAACGAATTTTCATATGGTTTTCATCAATGAACGGAGTGATTGATGAGAAAGGTTTAGGTGTATATAGTGTAAATTAGCTGAAATGCGACGATGATTTAAGAAGATGTCGAAGAAGATGCCGACTGGGAGCCTCAGTGGCGTACGCGTTACGTTAGTACGTTTCCGTGGAATAATTGCCAATCTCCATGCGGGCGAAGCCACGGGCAAAAACTTATACCTACTAAAAGAAAAGCAGCAGATGAAGTAATTTTTTACTCGTGCGGTTTAATTGTTGTATGGCGTTCCAGAGTAAATAAATCACCATAACCGACTATAAGAGCGTCCAAAATCATCAATTTATTTACGTCCTTCAAATAGAACGAAAGCATAAATCCTAGGCCGAAGCGGAATGGTTTTTTTTATTAGCCACGGATATCAGTCACAACATTGATTAGTACAGAAGTATAGCTCCATATAACGAACGGAACCAGGCGCACGCACACATACACGCATAAGGACGGCGATCTCAAACAAATGCCGGTCCTGAGTGCACCACTCGCTGCACGTAAACCGTGTCTGTGTGTGCGTGCGTTTACTCTCGATGTGTAATGCTGATCTTCTGTACTTAACTATTTGGTTTATCCATTGGCATCCGATACGTGGAATTATTTTTATCTGATCTGCTAAGCTGTTACGTTCTTTTAGTATTGATTACCTATCTTGCTTATTTTTGATAGTGGTACTATATCAGCAGGTTTTTAAAGTTAGCATCGTCTTCTTGAAGCACTTTTACACCAGCTATACGAACTAGCAAGCTACTAACTTGAATACGACTGCAGATTTTTATTATTTTTCTTTATCCTGGCGATTTGAATCGTCTCATACTATGGCGTAGCTTTTCATTAAACCTCCTATACTTTGCCCTATCTTGCAAGTCTCCAATAAATTTATTCATGTCATCCTTCACGACATAAAATCATCATCTTTCCTTCAATTATTTGCATGCATCACTAATTTGTGACATACCAGTTGATTGTGTAATCTAAACTACCACCAACGAATATTAATTTGCCAGCAAACAATACCTCCGTATGCAATTAAGTCCCTTAGCAATATTTGCGCAAGTTCCTCGTATTTTGATAAAGCATAAAATACGTTTCCCTCTATGTATTAGATCAGTGGCTCTCAAAGGTTTCTCATTGCGTATAAAGGTGCTTCCTCACCAGGAGCATTCACGTGTAATGTAACATTACAGATTCGATTTTAAAATTTACAATACTACCTCCCTGACTGACGAGCATTCGCGTGTAATGTAACATTTAATTCCAAGTGGAGCGCATTGATGTTACAAGTTGTATCAAGGTATTACACATTTTATAATTACAAGGTGCGCATTGTAATGCTCGATTTTCCTCCCTCACTGATGTAATGCTCGAATCTGTAACGTTACATTACACGCGAATGCTCCTGGTGAGGGAGCACCTTTACAGATGACTTTTGGTGTAAATACAGATAACTTTGATGACTCGTGTACCATCATAGTGTTTATGCAAGGGTCCTGTCCCACCGCTCGACTAGGAAGCGACATCATCATCATCAGCCCACAGCAGTATAGTTCACTAATAGCCATAGGCCTTTGCAATCGTACGCCATTCAGCACGATTCTCGGCAACTCTCATCCAGCTGCTACCAGCCACCTTACGAAGATTGTCGCTCCACCTAGCCTGAGGGTGATCACTATTAATAAACAGGGTATTTGGTAGAAGGACGCACACAGTTTTTTGAGACGTTTTGAGTTCATTGGCTAGTTATTACCCCTTTGACTTCTGTTCCAAGTGTCACGGTTTTGTGATTATTATTTTTTTGTTGATAATAATCCAAAACCTCGCCTTTAAGTCGTCGTTTTTTGTTTTGTTTGTGGGTGCGTGTAATAACTTTTGTTTTATTCTGAAATGTATTTTTACCTCAATAAATTATTATTAGATATATTTGGTTTCATGAAAAATACTTATGCGTTTCCAAAGTACTATGTAAAATATGTCAGATTCGTTAGAAAAAGAAGCTTTATTATAATAAAAAGTTTTCCAGTTTACCTTTCCAAAGGTAAAATGCTAGATGCTAATGTAAATGCTAAATGTCATAAGTTGGGGTTAAGAAAATACATTTGTGTCAATCTTACTTAAATTGGCTTCTTCCATTCCGTATGCATTCATGACACCTTTTTTTTATTTCAATTGTTGTTGTATGTAGTCGCATTTCTGCTCTCATAGTTTCAAACACAGAAAAGATAAAGAGGTTTTGCCACATTTTATTATCAACTTTTCCTTAACCGGTGTTATATGAAAACCAATAACACGTCGCGGTGGAAACTTTCATAAGATTATGTGGAAAATATTATATTGTCGCTTACCTACTCATTTATTAAGAGTTATGTATAGAAATAAACGTAAGTAACGTGTTACTTTTTGATGTCAGTATACAAAGTAATACAATCGCTATGTAAACCATAAGCATAAGGATCAGCCTATAATGTTCCCACTGCTGAGACACAGGCCTCCTCTCTGTGAGAAGGAGTGGGCCGTAATCCACCACGCCGGCCCAGTGCGGGTTGGTGGATGTCACATGTCTTCGAATTTTTGGTTCTACGACATGCCGGTTTCCTCTCGATATTTTTGTTCACCATTTTTGAGAGCAATGATGATGAAATTATTTACACAAAGTAAAGTACCTGCCTGGGTTCGAACATAGACTAGTAAGTCGCGGCCGTTACCATTGGGCCGCCACTGGCATCTTGCCACTAATTAATGCAGATAATTTTTTTTTTCATTTAAAATAATCAAATCTCTTTGTCTGTTCTGTGGTTTCAAATGCGCGGTTAATTCATTCTATTATGCTGCGGCCACATTAACGTCAACGTCAATGCCCATCATCGCCATAAACATCGCGGTAGTCAAATTCGCGGTAAGTGGTGGCTACACCTACGGCTAATGCCTTTCAACGCGATAATCAACGGCATATCCCGTAAATGTGGCCGCGACATTATCTCTCTTTGTTACGTAAACTAATTTATTTGCACGTTCCGACGTAAAAATCCTGGAGTGACAGGTCTGAGGATCGTGCAGGTCATGGAATAGGGCTGTTTAATCCAATCCACGAGTTCATAAATATTTTATTTAAATATTCTCGGACATTTAGTTAGAAATTGGCCGGACAGCTGTCAGTTTGGGAGACAATCGTAATAAAAGATTTTAGGTTCCGATGAGATATTTACGAGGTTTAGGTTTCACACAGCCTGTAAATATTATATAACAGAAAATGGACAACCTTCCATGCGTGCCATACTATCATGTACCATTTCTGCCATTCAGGTGCAGGCAGCCTGCAGCCGTAGCGACCTTTGCGCTACCATGAACAAAACCATGGAAGTGGCGAAGTTTTGGGCTAGCAAGATTTAACGGGGCATCGAGCTTTCTATACACACAGACACGTTTTTATAACCGTTGTTTGAAGTAGTAAACAATTAAATTAAAATGTAGGGAAATATATTTGGCATTATTGGCGGCATACTAGACAGTATACACGATGGAAACATGATTTGATAAAGTTGGCTCGATGGAATAAATTCACAAAGTTACCTCTTTTCGAGTAATTTATTCCTCTATTTCTATGATTAATTTATCAAAGTTCATAGAAGACTGGAGCGTGTAAACACGATAGTATTTTATTTTGATGAAAATAACAACGAAAAACATTGAAGAAGTGCAAAAGTATGGTGATATTCTTTACTCTTTACACGAAAAGAAAACACAGAGACAAAGGCAAAAGCTCGGTGCTCCCTTAATACATTATCGTGCAATCGACATGACGACGAAGAATGTGTAGGTTTTGTGGTGTGTGCGTTGTGTGCGTATTAAACTTTGAGAGCCACCGTGTTAGATAAATAAAGGATATGAACTATGATATCAGGCTTGCTGTAGTGTGTTTATTAATATTCGCGGATGGGTGGGTTCGTGGTGTTAAGGGGTGGAAGAAAATTATAATAGTCACGTGTTCATACAATATAAACGTACCTACATGATGTTATATATGAAAATGTTTTAGGAAGCAGCTGTGGTTTATAAAATCGACATTTCATATTTCGTTTGAGATTTAGAACTCATCCTTTGTGCTCAATTGCTAGTGTTTCTAAAATTATTATAAAAACAAAAAAAAATAAAATAATAAGTAAATATTATAATAGCTTTTGTTTAATAGAAATAGTTTTAATTTATAAATAAAAATATTTTAATTAAATAAATAAATGTATTTATAATTTATGAACATGTGATATACCTACTCTTGGTAGTGTTAGTGTTAAAAATTCAGACAGACATTCCAACAGTCTATGCAATATGGGTGGATGGGTATACGAAAGAGCGAAGGAGCAACAATAAAATAAAAAAATAACACATAATCAGCTTATAATTTTCCCACTGCTGGGACACAGGCCTCCTCTTGGTGAGAGGGAGTGGGATATAATCCACCATGCAGGCCCAGTGCGTGCTGGTAGATGTCACATGTCGTCGAATTTGTGGTTTTAGGACATGCCCGGCGGTCCTCACGATGTTTTGCTTCACCGTTTTGAGAGCAGTGGTGATCAAATTATTTACACAAAATAAAGCTCCTGTCTGGGTTCGAACCCACGACCTACAACTTGTAAGTCGGGGCCTTTATCACTAGGCCACCACTGTTCACTGCAACTTATATAGTTGAAACATACAAACTTCAGAAAAAAAAAACACGATACAATATTAAAATAAAAAAAAAACTATTATTAGATTACATAGGAGCCCTAGGTGGTAGATTTTTACAAATGCCCGGGACCCCACACTAGGACCCCACACTAGGATCCATTTATTGCATCCAAAGATAATATTGTAGAGATGAATAACAGCACATACAATCGCATACCATCACGCAAGCCATCAATCAATTCTAAAACTATAGGTATCAAATGTAAAAGAAAACTTGAATTGATTGAATAGAATATCAGCAACCTAACCAATACCCATTACTATTAAGCCCAATCACACAACGATAGACGATAAATGTTCTTTATTCTTCTCAATCCATTTATTTGATTAGACATAGCACAAATCAGCCAGCTCGTATGTTCTACAGCAGTTATACACACACTAAACACATTACAGACTTTCTCCAGCCTACACTCACAAATTATGTGTAATAGGTACAGAAGGCCGGCTTCAAACAACGAGCGAAAACGTACGCACATAAAACGAGTATATTCCATATTCAAATCATTGTTTCTAATTTGACGTTAATTAAATATAAACTTTATATTAGCTTAAGTTAAGTTATGGAGCTCGTGGCTAAGTGTGGAGCTTGTGGCTAAGTTGTGGAGCTCGTGGCTAAATGTGGAGCTCGTGGCAAGAGTCGACTCATCAGGTTAAGCTACACTTGCTGGGATTGGTCCGTAGATGGGTGACCATATTTACATACCGAGATTCCTCCGTGCCTCGGAAAGCACGTTAAGCTGTTGGTCCTGGCTGTCATTTGTAGATCTTTGACAGTCGTTACGGGTTGTCAGAAGCCTGAAAGTCTGACAAACAGTCTTACCAAGGTGTATCATATTACCCAGTTACTGGGTTGTGGAGGTCAGATAGGCAGTCGGTCCATGTAAAATACTGGCATTCAGCTGCATCCGGTTAGACTGGAAGCCGACCCCAACATAATTGGGAAAAAGCTGGGCAGATTGATTTACACACACTATAAAACTGATTTGCATCCGTAAGACGTCCTCGTAGCTTAAGGTCCGCCGCGGTTAAGCCGTTGGTCCTGGCTGTCATTTGTAGATCTTTGACAGTCGTTACGGGTTGTCAGAAGCCTGAAAGTCTGACAACCAGTCTTACCAAAGGGATATCGTATTACCCAGTAATTTACGTTATTTACGTTACCGGGTTGTAGAGGTCAGATAGGCTGTCAGTCCATGTAAAATGTTGGTATTCAGCTGCATCTGGTTAGACTGGAAGCCGACCCCAACATAGTTGGGAGAAGGCTAGGCAGATTGATTAGCTTAAACTAAGTTGATTTCAGAATGAGTAGTAATATTGAAAAATTCATATAGTTGAAGTTGTAGCGCAAACTCAACTTTAAGTGTGAGTTTTAAAACTATTTTTCAAAACGCATATATTTGTTAACATGCTTTATGCATTTGAATTGCGAACGCAGATAGGCAGAGAAGCATTCTACTCGTGAATACCATTCGACCGAGAATAATCTGTTTGAAGCGTGTATTTGTACGTGTGCCTTTTCGCTCGCTCGTATGAAGCCAACCTTCTGTACTATTCTTTAGTACGTATTTACCGAACTATTTTATTAATCTTTGTAAATCGCCAATAAAGTCACCGACAGCGAACATTTTTACGGCTTGAGGGATAGAAGTACGCCTTGGAACGATATAATATCGATATTTATTATACATATTTCTTGTTCAGATCTTGTGGTGTACTTGTTCTTATCTTTTTTGTGGGTTTTAATGCTAGTGTATTGTTGTTTGTGACACGTAAGACGATCTTTATCGACAAGTTTATTGTCACTTCGACATATAATTATTAACTTAGTTTATTGATATGTAGTTAATCTTTGAAAATTAAATTCTTATCAATCTGCCTAGCCTTTTCCCAACTATATTGGGGTCGGCTTCCAATCTAACCAGATGCAGCTGAATACTAGTATTTTACATGAAGCGACTGCCTATCTGACCTCCACAATCCTGTAACTGGGCAATACGATACCCCATGGTAAGAATGGTTGTCAGACTTTTGGGCTTCTGACGACCCGTAATGACTGTCAAAAATCCACGAATGACAGCTGGGACCAACGGCTTAACGTGGTTTTCGAGGCAAGGAGGAGTCTCGGTTTGTGAAGATGATCCCTCATCCACGGATCAACCACGCCAATCATAGCTTGGCCTGGTTGATCGACTCGTGCGGCTGTTACTACCGTACCCAATCTTTTAGGCCCTTTTGGGAAAATATTTCTATTGATAAGACCAATCAATCCAGTTATCCTGCTTATAAAAATCAATTGACGTGCATTAGTCTCGCAAGAACTCGAAAATGACTCGACCGATTAGATATTTTTTTTTCGCTTTCATACTGGGGTCATCATCATTCTCCTGCCCTTATCCTAATCTATTTGGGGTCGGCGCAACATGTCCTTTTTTTCCATACTTCTCTATTATTCGTCATCTCGGTAGTCACCCCCTTTCTAGCCATGTCATCTTTCACACAATCCATCCATCGTTTCTTTGGTCTTCCCCTACGCTTTCATACTGGGGTAGTTTATGAAAAAAGAAAATCAGGAAAAACGCAAAAGACACAGCTCAAAAATTGAAATCGCAATTTTGACTGGACAACGTCTGACGGGTCAGCTTATTTTTATATAGTTTTCAAAAATTATAAGTACCAAGAAGTTTACGATACTTTTGTGCTCCTACTTTCTCCTTGTATTTCATTTTCATTTCATTTCATTTTCATTTTTTTTTTCTTTTTTTTTTAAACTAAAATTAATATTGTAGTTTCTGTTGTCTTTAAGATATGTATATCATCTAGATAAGTAGAATATTTTTTGTAACTGCATTTTTTTACTCCTATATTTTATGCTTGCCGTGGCAGCATAAAAAAAAAAAAAGCATAAAAAAAGGCTATACTATGATAAGTGAACTGATTATTATTAGTTAAAAAAAAAATCATGATAAAATAGCCATGTTATTACATGGCTATTTTTTATGTATTTTTTTTAGTGTATGCTTTGTTGGTTGTCCAATAAATAAATAAATGAATATTGTGGAACTCCCTCACATTTCAATTTTCCCTACCCAGGTTATTTAATAAATTATGTAAAAAGAATGTTAGTTGTATCAATAACCAGTAATATTTCAATGATAGAAGAACTTTTCTGAATAATTTTTGGCACTGTTATATTTTTATCAAATAACCCAAAATAATAACCTACCTATATCTATAGTGACAGCTCAAGAGTCCTTTTCTTATCTACGAATATTACAGTGACCTTTCCTTTCAGTCGACTTAACAATTAACTCGCCCACAGTCAATTGCGACCAAAAACAGTTCGTTGAGAGACTGAGAAAATAGAATATAATAAAACTGTTTCATTTTATTACTAGTTGTATAAGAGATGTTTTTAAAGGAACTCGTCTTGGGGCTGCAATCTTAACATAGATAGTGATCAATTTTGACTATCCAGGGACCCCATTAGGACTTTGCGACCGAATTTGGTCGAAAACCGATCGTTAACGATCGATTCGATGTCAAAACTGCAGTCCCTGAGATGAAATACAATACAACTGTACAAATATTTACCACCCGGCAACGCTGCTCTGTTTTGAGTGCCGATGTATATGCAGGCATTTCAGCCTTGTCTCTGTCATGGCAAAGGACTTGAGATGCCTTTGTATGTAAACTAACCATAAAACAATATACCTAAAGTCGAGATAAAAAATCTCCCATTTTACAACAAGGGATTTTCGCCACGTGAGCTAGGTTTCTCAAACATAACTATGGACACAATAAGAGATGTTTTTTAACCGACTTCACAAAGGAGGAGGTTCTCAATTTTTTTTTTATATATGTTCCCCCATTACTCGAAGATGGCTGGACTGATTTGGATTTTTTTGTTGTTTTATTCGAGAGGGTATATACATCACAGTTGGTCCCATATAAAATTGATTAACTTTGTTTGGGTACTTTTTCAGTTAGCTTCAATAATACGTATTTTTTCCCCACTTTTATATGGATTATGTTCTAGTTTGTTTTACAGATAGTGGTATTAGAATTTGTGTGGGGTAGGTACACAACTAAAAAGTGATAAATAAAAACTTTTTTACAAAAAAATACAACCGACTTCCAAAAGCAACACTACAAAGTGAAAAATAATTTTAATTTCGGAAGTCGGTGGCAAAAAACGAAAATACATTTAACTAGACACCGACTTCCGAAATTAAAGTTATTTTTCACTTTGTAGTGTTGTTTTTGGAAGTCGGTTGTATTTTTTTGTAAAAAAGTTTTTGTAGAAATCTTTTAAGAGCCTATACCTCAAATGGCTTAGCATGATCCTTCGTTATGTCGAAAATACTACAACATTAATTTTGAAATACATCTATAGTAAAGTTGAGGATTAAAACACGATTCCATAATATTTTCTCGATAGAAAAAAATTCCAAAGTTACCCCTAGAAAAAAATTCCAAAGTTTTCCTTCAAATTTGGAGGGACCCAAACCGAACAATAAAACCGTTGGTATTCAAAATACTTTAAATTAGATCATGATACTTTGCATAATAACTGAACTCACTATAAAGCAGGTGTTAGGTTTTTATTTTTTTCAAATTACCATTATTTTCACAGTAAAAAGTAATTACCTAAACTATCGCTCCCCAGCACCGCACTCAGTCTGCGAGCAGTATCGTGCAAGCGAGATAAAAAGCTGAGGTATTATGGGCTCTTAAGACTTGACATCATGCGATATCAGTTTTGGGAGTACCTAGTTCATTCACTAACGTTGGTACACACGGCAACACATAAAGCTATATTTTTCAGTTTACACTGACCTCTCATTGTAAGGAAATCTTATACAATGCGAGATCAGCTTATACTGGAAATTATAGCTTGATCTGTAGCCGTGCGGACTATACGTACCTTCTTGTGCGCTTGCTAAAGTAGTTTGATACTATTAATTTATTTCTTTGCAAAATTAGCATTCTTTTGTAAACCTTTGACTAGCTACCGTAGAAATCTATACACAATAATTCTGTAATTTTGTCTTTCGTTTCTACGATGTTCATGTTACACATGAGGACGTGTGGGCTGCATTCTTGATTGCCACCCAATAACATGAAATAAAAATACGAAGATTTAAGTGTAAAATTGTCAGTTTACAATTCCTCCTGCCGGAACCCAAAGGGCCACCTCTATGTAAGAGGGAGTGGGTTGTAATCCACCACATGGGCCCCGTGAGATTTAAAGTTATGAGTATGCAGGCAAACAATTATTATTATGAATGTACCATGCTAGTAGTAGGAGCTCGTGGCTAAGTAATAACAGCCGCACGGGTCGATCCATCAGGTTATGCTACGCTTGCCGGGGTCGGTCCGTGGATGGGTGACCATCTTTACTTATTACCGAGACTCCTCCATGCCTCGGAAAGTACGTTAAGCCGTTGGTCCCGGCTGTCATTCGTGGAACTTTGACAGTCGTTACGGGTCGTCAGAAGCCCGAAAGTCTGACAACCAGTCTTACCAAGGTGTATCGTATTACCCAGTTAATGTAAAATAGTGGGATTCAGCTGCATCCGGTTAGACTGGAAGCCGACCCCAACATGGTTGGGAAAAGGTAGGCAGATTGATTGATACCATTCTAGTAACTGGCATTTTTATTGTGTGCTTTTTAGATTTCGGAGATTTGAGGAATTCTTTGCCTGTTAGCACATACAAGTCTGTTAAAAAGGCTGATGTAGTGATTTACTTGTACACTTTCCTCCTTAAAAATTACGTTCCTACTTCATACCAACCTCCCTTCTTCGCACTTACCTTTCTTCTTTACAATTACCTTTCTGCTCGTTGATCTGGTAGATGTCGTAAGCACGGCTGCTAAGTTATAGGTGGGTCCGATCCTTATGTCTGGCGATGTCATTAGGGTCAATTTATATTAGAAAATACTTACCAGCAGTCTGGATTTGCAATAAGCCTAGCTATACATGCGACTTAACATGTGTAACTCTAGACCACTGCCTTCTCCTTTTGGAGTATCAAGCATAAAGCCTACCATTACCAGTTTCAAGATTTACTATCCAATTTTACGATCATTTCAGTTTAAAGCCCCAAGCTTGAAATATTTTACATAAGTTACAATGCTATCAAACATACTCCGATGTCGACTCCGTATATCATGTCTCATCGTGACGCAACCGGAATATATGTTTACGTATGACCCAGAGCGACGCAAAGATCTTTATTGCCCTGTTTATCGTCGACCCAACCCGGAGAAATGTTTAAGTAAAACTTCCAAGTCCATGATTAGTTGTCTCATTAGTTAGTTATTGTGTAGTAGTGAATTTTATAGAATGGGATAGTTTAGTTAAAGGCATTTTAGTATGGACCAATAATCAAGCAAAGATCTTATTGTATAATCGGTAACGTAGTGCTGTCAACAGTGACGTGAGGCCGGTTTCGTAAACATGTGTGCACTTATTGAAGTGTGAGGATTACTTGTAGTTTGGTGTAAATGGGAGCGTTTATGCACAGAGCGAGGTGTAGGTTTGCGCGTCTTGGTTTTTTATTTAGTCTGAGATTGTATATTGTTTGGTATATGCTCGGCCCCTGTTACACTGGACTTAAACATAGCTGGCGAAATGTGGGTGTACTATAGGTGCACCTCTGCCTAACCCTTTGGGGAAAAGGCGTGATGTTATGTTGTTGTGTGGTAACAGATATTCATGATGAAAGAACATTTCCTAACATTCATTGTTTTTAGATTTACTTTCCTGCACGCGTTGCATGACCGCCATAGAAACGGGTTTTGCCGACGGAAGAATAGACAAAATGACAGATTGTAGAAATATTTCTACGCATTCTACGCGCCTAAGCATGGCAATGTGACATTTTATCTATTCTTCCGTCGATAAAACGTCGTCATGCTACGCGTCAAAACAAATAATCAAAACTGGATCTCTAAAAGAGGCAAATAGACCTTTTAGTTTTAGTATTTACGGAGCAAAATTGTTCGGCCTTAATATGATAAGTTCCATTATCAAAATGTCTAAAAGTCTGAGCCACGCTCAATTAATTTTAGAGATTACTTCTACGTAAAGCTAGCTAGCTTTTCTTGGCCGCTATTTAGCTAATTAATCAGTGTCCAGTAACAGACTAATTTCGCTTTTGAAGAATAATTTATCATGACCATACATTAATCTAATCTGAAAATGTGACTTGTGAATATTATCCTGTAATAATTTTGCTTATCCCAAGCAAAATAAATTAAAGGATATAAATAGATAATTTACGTTTGCATGCCTATATGACGGCAGAACATGGACAACAATGAATGTGTAAAACATGAAAAAAATTGTATCTTCTTCCAGACGATTGCGTATGTAACAGAATCTTGTTACAGACGCAATCGACTTTGTAAAAGCAGAATTATATGTATTAAGCTTACCAAAAAAAATACACAATAAGAAGCCTTTAACTTTGCTTCCACGAACGTAAACAGTCGAATGAATAGAGTATGTACTTCAAACGCATTCAACAAACCAGTTGAATGAACTACGCGTCGATAAAAATAATATGGTCAATTGGAGTTTCAATTGCATTCATCAGTTCTCAAAACTATTGTATGAAGGTGAGTTTTTGTGAAGGAGACATCTCTAGGAATTTTTTTACTGAGTCGTTCGTTAGGAATTCAGTAAAGAAAGGACTATTAAAATGCAGCAGTGTATACAGTTTACAGGTGAAAATTTATCTTTGGTTCTCTACTTTGTTAGAGTACTATAATTATTTAGATTATTACTCGGTAGTTATTAAATCAGTCAATTTGTTGTATTCAAGTTCAAATCTATAAAACAAGTTGCATTTGTATTCAGGGATAAAACTCAAACAAACCAAAGCTATGATACAATTGATTTTATTCGATAATCATATTCCAATTCAGGAGAAAATCGATAACATTCCTAAAAAAAATCACGACGCCCTCATAGTACAATAGTATTTACAACCATACAATTACACACACACTTTTAATCCTGTAATGCAGAGTCAGATGGGATTAACTGTCACACTCTCATTTCGTCAATGGCGGCTTGCGGGAGGTTTGAGTGAAGGGAGGCTTTCCCTCTCCGCAGGGTTGCGTGCGCCCCCCGCGCCTCCGCCTCCCTCCCCGGGGAAGTCTGAGCCGTCGATCCGTTCGGAGGCTGGAATTTCTGTTGCCGTAACTCTTGCAAAGGCGGTGAGTTATTAAACTGGCTCAAATTCTTTGGCATAGTCGCGTAACCCATTTGCGGGTAACTCACGTTAGGTATTCTGAAACTGTTGCTCCTGCTCCCGAGTTTGCTTGGAAGCATCATGTTATCCATACTTAAGGTTGGACTCGGCGGAGACTTCGGAACATCCAAAGGTCCCTTGAAGTTTAAACTTGCCAGATGATCTGCACTCATCATGTGCTTCTTCCTATTTTGTCTCTCAACGTCCACAACCAAGCTCGGCGCATGAGTTGGATCCATATGATAATGTGAATGCTTCCCGGAAATTGTCTCAAAATGTTTTTCATTAAAGCGCTGCTGCTTCCCCCGTGACCTTGACTTATCTCTTTGATAATAAACTCCAGCAAAAATTAGGACATTTAAAATCAGTAGAGAGCACCCTATCGCTATTGTTACACTTAAGGCCGTTGAATAAGCAGCATAGCCAGCCGCTTCTAAATTAGCCAGAGTGTTGTCAGTAGCGTTCAATGTTTGCAGATCTCTTCCTGGCAGTATTGTGGCGCACGTCGCCAGTATCGTATCAACGGTCGTTAGGGCTGTGTCGGTGTACACTGAACCGTTTGTACGTCTGATTGCGTCATTATCGTTGATGTTTCTCGCCAATGGATCCGGCCTGACGATGCCTTCGTAGAGATCCTGCTCGTTGTGGTTTTTGAATAGGTTGTGGCGCGCTGCCACATCCTCCATACCTGCTCGATGGAGTTCGGGAACTAAGCGCAGCCAAACGGAAAGTTGGTGCGCTCGGTAGTGGTTCTTGAGACGAGGTTTCATTCCTGTACAAAAATATAAAGGTATCATACCATTACGAAAACATATAACATGTAGACAAAGGGGGTTATAATTGTATCAAATGTATAATTACGTACGTTGTATTATTGCCTCGCTACCCGTGAGGTCAGAATGTCATTCATTAAATATTCGGGTTCGGGTAACCTGTGATAGTACTGACTGTAATGCGAGTACGAGGTACCTACGTTAGTGCTTCATGCTTGTATTGTACCCAACTCGAATGTTCTATCTTTATTTATCTTTCTTTGTTTTATCTTTTTTTTTTTCTTTGTTTTTTTTTTATTTTATTTTATGAATAAATATTCTATTCTATTCTATTCTATTTATATTCAGGGTGTCTATTGAACATAAATCTGACTTAGAGAATATTAATGTCTACAGCATTTAATTCTTTTGACAAATTAAATGGTTATAAAGTTTGTTTTTATTACAAATCTCAGAAATCATTAAATTAATAGTTTTATATCGATTTAGAGCACAACAATTTCATACTCATTCCTTTGAATGTTACTTTTCACAATATGCCTAAATAGTTTTAGTTTTAAACGTCTATCTTTCACATTATATTATTTAGAGTTCATCGTTCGAAAGCGAAAGTTTTAGGTGTTGTTTTAGGCGAAATAACTTTTTTATTTTGTCGCTTTCGCCTACATATTAAGTGCTGCTTTTATAATCATAATTTTAGTGCAAAATTAATCATGCTTGTATGTTCTTACTCGCTTACGAAATTATAAATCACGAAAACGCTATAATCAGATATGCAAATAAAGAATACCTATCATTAGAGACAGAAATATTTTTTACTTCTTCAACTTTTATCAATTTTACTGGCTTTCAATTACAACTATTTTAAACATATAAAACGTTTAACAACGTTTTTAACATGTTTAAAATAATCTGTTGCCTTCTATGCCATGTCGTCTATAACATTATAACTAACAAAACCATAATAGAACTTACCTATTTCCAAATACTTTTGGTGTGTGGAGTCGTATTCTTCCCAATTTATACCACGGAATTTATTTCTCTCCCTCGACGCGGGAAGCAGTGACTCTTGTCGCGCGTTGTCGTTCGGGTTTCTGTAATGACAATATTCTATAATCTTCCTTAAGAATTGGTGAGAGCTCCTACATATTTTATGATATTTTTGTGACGTTCCTACATTTTGCTGTTTAGATTTTTCAGAATAGCTTCTTCTTGTTTTTATTTTGCATCGTGTGGATATTAGAAATATTCCAGTTAAAACCAATGGCAATTTTGAAGACATCAGAAAATTATATTAAATTACTAAACAGTGTTTAAAACGATGATGATTTGGTAGACCCAACCGAAATAAATGTATTAAATGTAGTTTTACTAATATAATATATATCACGCGTTTTTGCACTGGTACAACAATAGTACAAAAGAATTTTTAGTTTCAGAAACTGCAGTGAAACCTAAATTTTATTTTTGCAAAAATCTACTCTACGTACTGTTTCCTATGCAAAGCTTTAGTTAGATCCAGTTAAAGCTCGTTAATGCTAAAAGCGTCACACAGTTTAAATGCCACCAAAATAACAAAATAGTTTTAGAATAAAACAGGTAAAATTTTAAAGGCGTACCCGGTGTTCTCTTAAATCAAGGACTCCTAAAATTCACTGCTACAGTTAGTGCCTCCATAATGATTATAACCCTCACTAAATAGCAGTAATTATTAAACACTCCCAAAAATTAAAGGAATATAAAACAC
Organism: Cosmia pyralina; assembly: GCA_946251885.1. Classification (NCBI taxonomy): domain Eukaryota; kingdom Metazoa; phylum Arthropoda; class Insecta; order Lepidoptera; family Noctuidae; genus Cosmia; species Cosmia pyralina. The sequence goes on from OX276345.1 coordinate 2,967,316, forward strand.
ATAATTAAAGGGAGAGATTATCGTAAAACGACGTACAAAGCACAGGCAAAGACGAAGATCAAAGTAATTTAAACCTTAATATCTAAAGCGCAAAGTTAATACTTCTTTGTAAGTTTCTAAAACTTTGAGGAGCTATTAAATAGAAGTTCAAAACAAGACATTTAGGCATCAAGTGGTCCTTATTCCCTTATTTATAAGGCTCACGTTACAGAAGCAATTAGTGATACTTTGTGCAAACTTATGTTTCGCAAATTGTTAGATGTTATTAAAGGTGACGTGGATTTGTGCACCTTTGCCTCCGTGTGAAGATATTGCGAAGTTGGACTTAGCGAGAAAACTTGACTTGACTTATTTTCTAAATTGCATTTTAGAGTTATGATTATATTAAAATTCATGGTTTGCTACGAGCTTAAGAAGAATGGGAATTTTGTTGGAATGAGGTCCCTTTGTCTACAAGAAGCAATTTTGAGAATATCAAAGGTTCCTGTTCAGAACTTGGTATTGTAACCAAAACTAACCGACGCCATTTGATCTTTATGATAAAATCTTTGGCACGTGTTGATCATTACAAACGTAGCTTGGCATAAACACACTGCCATTTATCACAGGATCTTGAATAAAAACTCTTCGACTGGTCCAAATAACAACTAAGTCGTTATTGGTATACTCTCAAAGTAATGTGATTGTATACTCTCGCTCAGCAAATGAATCAGTGTTATAAACACTTGCTTGCTTTTCAAATACTATTATAATCATAATTGCCTTTTACAAAACCCACTTTGCAGGAGTAGATTTCCAATGTATCAATAGCCAAGATTTTGTTTTAAAACTCACCCAGTCTTCACAAAGTTAGCGAGAAATAGCATGATGGACTCTGACAAAGCGACTTCAGACTTAGTATAGTTCTGAGGAAAGTGGCCGAAGCCATCCACCAGTGGCGCTCCAAGGACGTATGGTAACTCTTCACCATGAACTGCTCCCATTCTCTGAAAAAAAAATTGTATTTTAGTATTAGCTGGAAAGGGAATTCCTGGAATTCCTTTAGTTTTTTCTGTTGGGAATTCTGAATTAATCTCATCGACTAGGACAAGGTCTATTTGGACTACATAATTTCGTCGTTCTTAACATTATATCCTTACTAGCTGCGCCCCGCGGTTACACCAGCGTAGACCGGTATAAAAAGTAGCCCATGTGTAATCCAGAGTATAAGCTGTCTACATACCAAATTTCATCCAAATCGGTCCAGACGTTTGAGCTTGAAGAAGCGACAAACATACACACACACTCACAAACTTTTTCCTTTATAATATTAGTGTGTCCATATCTCTTATTCATGTTCTAATTGGACGGTGAAAAGCAAAATCATTTTTAAAATTCACAAAGACAGAATTATTTAGAAACTACCTGATCTAATATAAAATCAACCTTCTTAGACATTCATCTCGATGTGATTAAATCCATGACGCCTTTTTCAAGACTTAACCGAACCTAATCTTCTTCGCCTACTCCATCAATAATTATCCCCACATCATTCATTATAGTAAATCCATTACCTTCTAGTACACCTATCTATGAATGCTATAAATGTGAAAGTAACTCTTTATACGTCTGTTCCCTTTTCACGCCTTAATGGCTGAATGGATTTGGAGCAGACGGATGAACTATGATCTGGATTAGGACATTTTTTTATCCCTGTAGTAATACGTTCTCATGGGATAATTAAAGACTACGAGCTAGATAAACAATCAACCATCTTAGACATTAGTTTTAACCGACTACGGCGGAAAAAAAAGAAGGGTTATGATTCCGACCGGTATGTATGTATGTATGTTCATCTATTCCCTCATAACTTCTAAACTTCTTATTATAATTTGACAAATGAGGTATCGTTGGAAGCGCCTTGGTTGTATTTTGGTTATAGGCCATGTGACGTCACATTCAATTTAATATGGCGCCCTCTAGAGGAGATTAAGTAATAACTAAAAAAAAATTTAATGATGCTGTGTTGGGTATCAAATGAAAGGGCATATTGCTCACATTTCAAAAATATATATATTGTTAGTTATTGCTCGCAGCTTTGCTTGCATGCACCCGATAATTGGGAATAATTTCTAAAACCACGCACCTCAGATGTGAGCAAAACATAATTATTTTCTCTCCAAGCCTACCCAAAAACAAAAGACATAATAATTATTCTTCTTGAAAAATGTAAATTGGCTCTAACCTAAGCGAAATTATAACCCCAAAATAATTTAAATAAAATGTACTTAAGTTTAAAAACTAAAACCCTGACTATTGAAAAATCACGCTCTAAAAAAAATAAAATATTCTCATCTGAAATTAGAAAAAGAGATAAATTAAAAGTCCGGAGCCACACGTCATGTTACATAAATCGAACAAGTGACTTTATGTCAAAGTAATAAAATCCATCTCGCCTTATTCCAGACATGACCGAACCTAATCCCATTCACATGCTTCATCAATACTTGTTCCCACAATATTAATTACTTATAATTCCAGTACCTACAAATACACCTGTAATATAATTATTAGCTGTATTACGAGTATATCGCATTGCCTGCAGCACCGACAAGCCGTGTATTGCCTTCGACATAAACGCGATTGTGTTTAATTGTGTGTTTATGATATAATGAGGTAACAGTATTATCGTCTGTTTTGAGTTAATTAGATGAGTTTGTATTAATTTGCATATGAGTAATTAATTGCTCGTGGCTAAGTAATAACAGCCGCACGGGTCGATCCATCAGGTTAAGCTACGCTTGCCGGGGTTGATCAGTGAATGGGTGACAATCTTTACATAACGAGACTCCTCCGTGCCTCGGAAAGCACGTTAAGCCGTTGGTTCCGGCTGTCATTCGTGGATCTTTGACAGTCGTTACGAGTCGTCAGAAGCCCAAAAGTCTGACAACCAGTCTTACCAAGAGGTATCGTATTACCAAGTTACTGGATTGTGGAGGTTAGATAGGCAGCCGCTCCATGTAAAATACTGGTATTCAGCTGCATCCGGTTAGACTGGAAGCCGACCCCAACATAGTTGGGAAAAGGCGAGGCAGATTGATTGATGAGTAATTAATTGGTAATTTAATTAATGGTAATTTCTTCATTCATATCTGTAATTTGTAGTAAGTAGTTTATTACATTACATTCTATTTAATGCGTATTTTAGAGAAATATTGAAGATTGCTTAAAATTAAGCAGAGTTGATACTAGTGACACCATTTTCGAATGTGATTATTAGGAGAGTTTTTTTACCAATATCTGTGTACAATAAATTATTGTTATAGAAATAATATTTTTAACTTACGACACGATAATTTTCTCTTTTGATATTCAAACAATAATCTCCAAAAAATTAAACCAACCGAAGTAAGCTTCACCTATTTTTCAGACAAAAATATTTTCACACGAGTTCACAACGCGTTAAACTTATAAAATCTCGTAGAATCTTCCCAAAGATTTTCACTAAGGTTTCAGCTAATAAGAATAAACGAGGGTTTATTTTCGTAACAAGCTTTCGGCCTCTCCTAAGAAAGATAATACGTATAACATTAGATATTATCAGACATGTTACATGCGAGAATTACGTAGGGATTGTTCCGAGTCGCGTTACATAAGTAGTGACAAGATAATCTATCGGTTGCGAACACCGTTTTCCTCAATAGACCTTAAAAAGTTTCGTAGGAGGATAATCAGGAGATACAATCAACACGCGTGTATACGATAGGGCTTTTGAGATAGGTGGGATGTAATATTACCTGTAATATTATTTATCTTTGGGTTCATTTCTAGAAGTGGTTTGAGGGTTCTGTTTCTTCAGCACCAGGTTTAGGCTGTCTGCCTTACACCTGGCTTTACAGATTTAAAACTTAGCATGAGTTTTAATGTTTTTAGGGTTCCATACCTCAAATGGAAAAAAAACGGAACCCTTATAGGATCACTTCGTTGTCTTTCTGTCTATCTATCTGTCAAGACCCTTTTGCTCAAGAACGCGTGGAGTTATCAAGTTGAAATTAATATCAAATACGTAAGTCTACGGCCCCTTGGAGTTCTAAAAAAATTAAGCTTCTAAGTCAACGCAATAAAAAATACGGCCATTTATGCGACATATTTTGATATTCGCAAATAAATCAAAACCTATATGGTACTTCCCAGTGACCTAGAATCATGAAATTTAGCATGGAGTAATAGAAGTAAAGTCTTACAGTAGGAGTAAAGGTAATTATCAGAAAACTATTAATTTGTAATTTTATCACTTAAAAAATATTTTTTGGGGTTACGTCTGTTTTTGGGATAAATTGCCTTCCCTTCATGCATAGTCCGAAACGCACTTAGCCGGTTTTTTTATTAGCTACTTATGTTAAATTGTTCCTTTCAGTTAATCTAAGATATGACCTGAAGACGCGGATGAGATACATGTGAAATTATAATTTAATATCTCTCATTTTATTTTTTCTTTTGTTATAAGGTCTTTATCACACGTTGAAACAGTTACAAACTGACATTATTACACTGTCATATAGGTTGTTTTACACCTGCGTTACCGATGATGTATTAGTGCCTACGTAAGCCGGTGAGCCGATGTAGGTCACAATTCCCATCCACACGTAGTCAATCAAACCCATATGTCAAGTTTGCCTCGTTTATGTAATTATTTGTATCTCTAATCATATATAAACACATGAATTATAGTCGGATTCCTAGAAATGTTTTGAATGAATTAGTACCATCCAGCTAATATAATTACGCGCTAAAATAAACAGCCTTAATAAATTCTTCTATTACAGTCACATTTCAAAGGAGTAATCCTGATTTTACGGCTTAATTTTAGGCCCAGGCTGAGTAGAATGTAACCTTAATTACCTTCAAAGTCTCTTAGGTACGTCACTCTATTTTCGTCTTATTTAATTGTGGAATGAGAAAATCTAATTATTTCGCAAAACCTAGCCAGGAGTAAATTTCGCTGTAAGTCTTTGGCGTAATGGCTGTTTGACTGATCAGAAGAACTACATTAACTGGAAAATAAATTAATAAACATAAACACAAATGTCGAAAACTTAAACATAACAACAGAATAATAAGCGTGTTCGCGGAGGTGGGACTCTCCACTGCTGCGCCACTGGATACGTTTGCATACTGCACTGTGAGCGGTGGACAGTTCCTCCCGGTCCTAAGGTGTGTAACTGTGTCCTTGTATTTGTAACTGCTTTTATTTTGTGTGTGTTGTTTTGTTTATTTTATTTTGATGTGAGTTAGTTGTTTTTAAAATGTGTGTTTTGAAATATGGATGGTTTCTGAAATAAATGTTTTTGTTATGTTATGTATGTTATAACTGGCTAACCTTTTTTTTTATCGTGGAGAAATGCTAATGCATTCTGAAGTACCACGGGGAGATAGTGCAGTTATGTAGGACTCTAACCCACTAACACTCCACGGTGTCCTCCTCTGCCGCTTACGGCGGGAACACGCGTGTGCACGTGTTAGCACTCATCCGTGAACCCGCCGCGGCTGTCCATTACCGGACCCTGCTCTGGGGTGATAACTGGCTAACCTAACCTAACCATTCTTTGATGTTTTAAGTTATGTGTAAATTAATAGATTAATAAAGATGCTCCAAGATAAAAATACATTGATACTGTCTCGAACTGTTTATGTCAAAATAGTTACAGTATGACACAACATAGATGTAGCATAGATTTCAAAATTTGCATTCATTCATTTCAATTTTAAGAATGTATTTGGGTATATGACTTATGAGTTATTGCGTATGCGTAAAGATCATGTTCGTCTAAAGCAGTAATAAAGATTGGTGATGTTGAAGGCGCACTCAGTTCAGATCGTGATCGGTTTTACGAATTTTGCCGATGCTACATCTAAGTTATGTACCAACATACATGCCTTCAGATGAGAGAATGCATTTCTGAAACCTATCAGATAAACAGAGTTGCAGGGATGTCACCGCGCAAAATGCTACCACGGATTCCGTTCATGATTCATGATATAGTCAACATGGTCAATTCCTTAATTACAACTGTAAGTTTGTAATCGCAAAAAAAAGCGGCCAAGTGCGTGTCGGGTCACGCGCAATAATGGTTCCGTAGTTGCACAATAATCCGGACTAAGAGGGCTTTTTGTTGTTTCATGAATATTTGACTTTTACTCGTAAACTTGAAAGCTTGAAGCTGTGATAGTTTTCCTTTTAACATCGTTATTATATACTACTACCGTGAATTTTTTCACTTATCCAATATTAACCGATAAGGGGGGGGGGGGGGGGGGGACTTGACTCTAACTAAACTAAATTAGTAATATTTCAGAAACGAATCCCTAAATCGAAAAACCCGCAATATTTTGAAAGACCCATTCTACAACATCATGAGGTATGGGATATCCACTTCATGTACAGAAGGTACCTAATATTTTTTTTTTCATGATTTTATTTTACCACTTTGTCGGCGTTATGAATATGTATATCCATGCCAAATTATAGCTTTCTAGTACTAAGAATCTCTGAGCTAAGCTACGGACGGATAGACGGATGGACATAGCGAAACTATAAGGGTTCCATGTTGACTAAGGAACCCTAAAAAATGTGATAAATCTACAAAACGCGATTTTCAGACTTTTTTCTCTAATTGTGCTGTGAGACCGTGCTACTTGCCAAACATTATTCTAGGTCAACGGCGCGGAAGTACCTTAGAGATTTTGATTTATTTGCGAGGGTCAAAATATTATGTATAGTGCTTATTATGGCCATATTTATTTATTACGTTGATTTAGAAGCTTGATTTTTTTATAGTTGCCAAGGACCGCAGACTTACGTATTTGATATTAATTTTAACTTGAAACTTTTACGCGTTCCTGAGAGAAAAAAGGCCTTGACAGACTGACAGACAGACGGACAACGAAAAGATTTTATAAGGGTTCCGTTTTTTCTTTTGAGGTACGGAACCCTAAAAAGAGAGTATAATTAAGACAGGCAAGGGAAAAGGCGAAAAATATATAACTAAACTCTTTGAAAGTAAAAGATTAGGTATCATGATTTGTGTTTGCTAAATATCGGCGCAGAACGCCGAGAGTCAATCTGTCTATAGCCTTTTCCCAACAATGTTGGGTTCAGCTTCTAGTCTAACCGGATGCAGCTGAATACCAGTATTTAACCTGGAGCAACTTCCTATCTGACCTCCACAACTCAGTAAATGGGTAATACGATACCCCTTGGTAAGACTGGTTGTCAGACTTTCGGGCTTCTGAATGTCAAAGATCCACGAATGACAGCCGGGTACAACGGCTTAACGTGCTTTCCGAGGTACAGAGGAGTCTCGGTATGTACCTAAACATTGTCACCCATCCACTGACCAACCCCGGCAAGCATAGCTTAACCTGATGGATCGACCCGAGCTCCACGCAGAACGCCGAGAGTGATATTAAGTATATCAGGTTCGACCCCTCACAATACACAGGGATCATTAATTTCCATTAATGATTCGACAAAAATCGTCGGTCAATAAGTCCTTGGAATTACTTCAAGTGTGAGTGTCTATAAATGTACGAATATAAATGTAATGGAGTTTATACGAGTATTTCAAGAATTCCGAGAACAGAGCCAATAAATGTTACTTTTATTGAAGCTTCTAGAAATAACAAGTAAGTATCTTAATTGATTCTCTGACATAAGTGGTAGCTTAGACACGCTCGTGCAAATAGCAATTGTGTCGCAATTTTTGTCTTAGTTTGTGTTAAAATGTCGGCTACAATAATTAATCAATCTGCCTAGCCTTTTCCCAACTATGTTGGGGTCAACTTCCAGTCTAACCGGATGCAGCTGAATACCATTATTTTACATGGAGCGACTGCCTATCTAACCTCCACAACCCAGTAACTGGGTAATATGATACTCCTTGGTAAGACTGGTTGTCAGATTTTCGGGCTTCTGACGACCCGTAACGACTGTCAAATATCCACGAATGACAGCTGGGAGCAATGGCTTAATGTGCTTTCCGAGGCACGGAGGAGTCTCGGTTTGTAAAGATGGTCACCCATCCACTGACCAACCCCGGCAAGCGTAGCTTAACCTGATGGATCGACCCGTGCGGCTGTTATTACTTAGCCACGAGCTCCTCTAGGCTAGAATAGTATGATATTATATAATTATCTTTAGAACAAAAAATACGACGTACATATTTTTTTACTTTGAACAGGAAATTACATCTCACCGAAAAATTCATAGGTACTTAATTATATTCGACTGCTTTTTATAGACAACAACAATCATTGTAATGATTATCAACGGAAGCTTTTAGGGACATCTCCTTCCTCAAATGATAATGACTTAAGGTTACTTACCTGTGGGTAAAATCCATCCTTAGTCTGGTAATCGAATACATAGAAGAAAGTCTTCGTAGGTCTTCGCGGTCCGTCTTCATCATTTGGAGCTGGTCTCGGTCCTCCACTAAGAAGATCCCCACTTTGTACTAGTGGTGCAACGTATTGCGCATCAGACAACGCTGCTACCGTTGCATCTCTTGTGTTGATAGGGTTCTGTTGAATATTTAGTTGTTTAAAAAATTTGCATTTATAACTTTTAAAAGTATCACTTTCTGACTAAGTCTAAATATTGTGTGTGAAGAAATGAAAAAAAAACATCCGTCAGTAAATAAGAATCACGCTGCTTCAAAACACGTCAGGGGATTATGATGAATCCATGAATATGACCTTGATCTCAAATACACACAATTGTGGTCCATATTCCATGTATTATACGATTCAAAATAGCAAAGTAATCTCCTCAGGAATTGTTACCTCATTTAATTTCGCAAGCCTCGTCGAATATTTGAAGAAGTAATCCGAAATCAAATCTTAGTGAGATTTGAGTTCAACCGTTCGAGATTTAGCTTTAATATTCGTTTTGGATTGTTATTTGAAATCTACAAAGTGTAATTCATATTTCTGACAACTAATATCGTTAACTGAGATATGATTGAGCTCTTTGGCGTGAGTTTTGAGAAAACGTCTTTGCGTTTTCGTCTTAAAATTTACGAGTTCCGTTAAAGTTTCAATGGTGACATACTGTTTACTTGGCAGCTAATTTAGATTTCTTTCGTGGCTATCGCTGTTAATTTTTTGTGATATAAATGTGGAGGATATTTCATTTAAGACTCGAAAATATTTACCCCACTATAAAATATTAAGATCTATCTTTGGAGAACAGTTCAAAATAAATTGAAATAATTAAACATTTAGAAGATTGATTTATCACTGTGAAGAAAATTAATGACGTTACAAATGAAAGTAAAATTTTACAGATCAGTTCAAAGACTTCCTTAGGTACAAGAATTCAAAGGCTAAGTAATTACTTGAGAATTGTCAAGAGAAATATCAAAGCAGTACTGAATTTCAAAGTTACTGTTGAAGATGTTGAATATGAACTTAGAGATTTGAAATAAATGTTTCAAGAAATCTAGGGGACAGGTCTGAAGATGTCACATGAGGGTCTCAAGAAGTGTGACAACAATATCGCTACGTTTATAGACAAACAAACCTCTACCGTTCTTTCCCAGTCCGTGTATTCGTTCACGATGGTATAGAAGATCTCGCTCAGGTGATAAGTGTAGGAGTTTCTCACGTACGTTCTGCAAAGTAAATACAGATTTAGAATTGGATATGAATATAAGAATTTAGTACATATAAGATACACTTACATATAATATGTACAGTCAACAAAAGAGATATCTAGGCAGGGTAGAGTAACATATTTGTGTGTGAATTGCTTCATGTTCAATTTTATATAATATTACTTTGTTTTTGCAATACTCCTACATTGTAACACACCAACACAAAATTGTGTATTGTCTCGAAATTGAACATGAAGCAATTCACATGAAAATATGTTAGTATGGGTATTTATCTAGGCAGGGTTGCCTAGATATCTCTTTTGTTGACTGTACATATAACCTTAACTTAACTTTTGAAATTCATGACATTTGTGAAGTTCTCTTAGGTAATTTGTTAGAAAGAGGTTTATGAATAAAATGTGAGCAGGTGCAGTCAGCTTCAGCAATATCGGGACAAACAGATTGTTCAAAGTGATCTAAACAACTATGAGAATGAAATATTAACTCAATGACACAACGAAAGTTTCAGAATGAAGGCAGTACACGGCAACTGTCACTCTGACAAGAACTTTATCCAACTGAGATAAAGTTTATAATTTTGAGCAATCTGTCCATCCCGATATTTTTGACGATGACTGTACACCATATAATTATTTCAGCAATTCATCAGGGATTTTAGATAATAAATAATGTTACAATGGGAACCGATTTTTATTGAAAATTAATTACTACATTTCTTTAAGACGTATTAATTTTGGGCGTATTTTATTGAAATCAAACATTACAAATCAAACATGTGAAATGTAATCCAAGATTATTTATCAAGGCGTAACGTTCAAAAAGCGTTAAATAAACAATATTAATTACAAACCAATGAGCTGACATAGTCATGACGTACCCCTTGGATTTTAAGGTACGTACCGATTATGTCTTATGTGCGTACTGCATGGCGATCGCGCAATGCGGTACCATTTTGCCGCGCGAGTGAATTTGAACGTTGCCGTGCACGAGCATGCGGCGTGGTCAACCGATTTCAGTCTGTTTGGCTAAATCGCATCAGGGTTTGGTATGTGTGAATTTGTAACAGAACGGTTTACGTGGCGATTAGTGTCACAATATTCTTGATATTACCAAGTTTTCCCTCGTCTATAATATTTTAGTTGGAGAAAATAATTACATTACTTTGTTCCCGAATTTTCTTACGTGAAAATTACTTTGTGGAGAGAATACGCACGCCGGTGGCGTTTTGATATGTTCTTGATATGACAATTTTAGCTGTATGCCAAATCACAGAGATTGCTATATTGTAACTTTGAAATTACTTTAGAGAATAACGGAAAATCGGAGTGTGTGAAATTCTGTAGAAGATTCTTGTGTAACTTCGGCAATCTAGTAGAAGTAGCTGCGTCCCGCGGTTTTACCTGGATTTAGATTCCGACAAGAAACGTTAAATCTGACGTAAATTAATGTATCTTATGTCAAGTTGTGTCATTTGGGAATAGTATACAGTCCGCTAGCCCTAAGCTGAGCTTTGCATTTGTGTGAGTGCACAACTCCGATTCTTTGGTGATTACTCAAACAAATGCAAAGCTCAGCTTAGGCCTCGCGGACTGTAGCTTACAAAGAAGAAAGAAAGAAAGAAAAAAAATACATTTATTTAGCACAGACTAACTAAAAGGCAAACAAAATAATAACAGCAGATCAAAATAACAATAATAAAAAATAATGAAAAAAAAATCAATATTTGCGATAACAGCAACAATAAAATTATGATGCAGGAATGTGTACCTCACGGCTGTGCCAACAAGGCCCAGTTCAGCAAAAATACCAGACAGCTAGTGCCTGACGGATAGATATAGATGAAATATCCCAATAAAAATGTTACCTGACAATTTTTTGTATTTCTTTTATTACCAGAAAAAGCTCAGGAGGTACAGTCAACAAAAGAGATATCTAGGCAGGGTAGAGTAACATATTTGTATGTGAATTGCTTCATGTTCAATTTTATATATATTACTTTGTTTTTGCAATACTTCTACATTGTAACACACCAACACAAAATTGTATATTGTCACGAAATTGAACATGAAGAACACACAAAATTCACATACAAATATGTTAGTATACCCTGCCTAGATATCTCTTTTGCTGACTGTACATTGAGTGCTATAGCAAACAGGATTAAGGAACTAATATCTACCAATACAATAGTCATAAAAGAACCCACCTTAACATTCGATCCCTTTTATCTGGCTCAATCCCATTTTGCACATCATGTGCCGAGAATTTCCACAACGCCTCACTTGTTACAACTCCGAACAACAAATCGTATTTATTTTGAAACAATCTTCTGCCACTATCGCTTCTCTTCTTATGAACATTCAAGTTTATATTCATGTTATTTAGAGGACCAAAACTTGGAAAATCTCCAGTAGAATACATCGTCAGAAAGTCTTTTGCAAAATCCGTCTTTATGACTACTCCGTCAACTGATGGACCAAATGCAGTCAAAAAATTAGGAGGAGATATGTCTGCAGATAGTAACTCTTCTATCGATGCTTCTCTTAGGCAGTCCACTATGATCTCGTGGTCTTTCGAGAGGTCATCCGGTATACTACAATTCATATGCTTGGCTAGCTTCAGTGAATAGTACACAGGGTCATCTACAATAGCCCACGAGCTAAGTGCCGACCCAGATAAAAGGATAGCCCTGTGGAATAAACCTGAAAATGAAATTCCGTTTAGAAGGTTTACAAAAGGTATTATTTCGAAAGGTTTTGATAATACTATATTTTTCTTTCATGATTTGCGCCTAGAATGTATTGTTCGTTTTTTCGACTCTTCAGAATATGGCGTTTTTTTAACTCTTGGATCCCTTTCAGTGTGCCTATGAGAAAGGATCAAACCGTCTATAGAAACTATTGTTACTTGATCGGATTTATTTCGAAGCAAATGTTCTTATAATACTTATCCGATGTGGTTTGTACTGGGATTAAGCTTCAGTGTAGATAATTGCGAATAAAGAATCTCTATGTTGTAAAGAGTTGAAAGTACATACTTCAGTGATAGAGAAATATGAAATTTGACAGCTCAAACATTGGGAAAATCAATTATAGAAATAATGAATTGAGCAAAAAAACTTGTTCTCGCTAATCGAAGCCAAAGGAAAACATATCACACAAATTGATAATGTAATTGAAAAAGTTCCCGATCTGGATGTTTTATGATTATGTTCAGAAACCTTTTTTTCATAAGAACCAAGAACCGATTCAGTTAATATCACAGTTTCCTCTAGAAAAATACGGTTAGTTCCAATATGATTTTTTATAGACTTTACTGCCAGTGAAGTTTCTAGACTGATAGGAAATTCTGAATATTCATAGCTTCATTACAGTTTCCAGATTCATAGTAGCGTCTTGAAAATTATATGATCTTATAAAATGTTTCATTTATGAGCTCATTGCTCGGATTTTATTTGACCTAGTTGCTTAATAATATCGTGTATCAAAATGTATTTGGACACTAGCGATTTCTGTTCTATAGATACACTATTATAAACTAAGGGCTGAATTTTTCAATTTGAGATATTTTCAATTTTATTTTATTCCACGGTAAAAGATATAACTATGACGTTGAAAAATCAGCCCTAATTTGAAATTCTGTAAATAAAATAAAATACTTTCAACTATAGATTAAAACATTAAAAAAGTTATCTTCAAACTTCGAAAACTCTAAACAAAAACAAAAGACAATCTCACCGGGCATAACAGTAGGCGATATCATAAGGAAATTGATGCAAGCGGCCCCAGAGCCGTGGCCCATTAGCGTTATGTTGGTTGGATCACCTCCAAACAGGGCTATGTTCTGTTGCACCCAATGTAAGGCCGCTATCTGATCCATCAGGCCGTAGTTTGCTACCCGGGCTTTTAGATGCGGTGCCGGATTTGCGTTGAGGAAGCCTGCAAAAATAGGTACAGTCAAGTCTTTTATACCTTCATCAGTTAACAAATTCTTTTCTTTTCAAGACAGGACACATAACACCTTTTGATGCTACAACACTGAGTAGACCATTGCTTAGAATACTAAATTTAATTATTTGATAACAAAGATCAAAATGGCATAAAGCTTTGGTGCCAATGTCGAGTTGACATCAACCTAAAACCTTATAACGATTGGCCATTTAATAAAAGACAAATCTTTTTTAATTTTATTTAATTGCCAGAGTCTGTCAGTGTCACATTTTTAATTCAATGCAAATAATAATAATAAAAAAAAAAAAATTCATTGGACCAAACACTTTACAAATTTTATAAACCTGCCAAACTGCAAGACAGTTTGACAGATTTGTTTGTTTGTTTTTTTGTTTCTTTGAGTTTTTTATTCTGACATAACTAAACAAAATGGCTAAATGTTATTCTGCGGTATTAACATTGCAACGCAATATGTAATACTGTGTCGTTATAGCAGATTCTATTGTGCAATGAGCAGACAAAATAGCTCTTATGGTGACGAACGTATTTTGTACCCAACTGTACATATAAAGCAGTGTGTTTTTGGGCATTGCGTTCGTGGAAGTCTAATGGAACTGTAATTACAGTCTGCTTAAAGTTTTAAGCTGTATGTGCCAGTGTTACTCTAAAGTTGAATGTAGGTTAATGTTGGTGGTAGTTCATTGTCCGTTGAAATATCTTAATCAGTACTAGCTTTTGTCAGCGGCTTCACCCACGTGGATGTCGGAAAATATCCCACGGCAACGTACTATCGGGAATTCCTTCCTTATTTCTTGTCTATATTCTAAAGGGAACCTCTGTGCAAAATTTCAGCTTTCTAGGTCTAAGGGTTTGGGCTGGACGTTGATGAGTCAATCAATCAGTCAGTAAGTCAGGACTTCTCTTTTTATTTATATAGACAGATATCCGTACCTACACGGGTTTTATTGTAAGTAAACGTTTAACGAGAACTTTTGAAAAACGTAGCCATATCAAGATCCACAGTTATGAGAAATTTTCCGTTTTATCGTCTATTTTGGATAAGTTTTTTTTGTTCATAGTTAAAAACTGCACGTATTTCATAACCGTATAGAAGGCACGTGCATCCAATTAATAAAAAACAAAAATTGATAGCATTTTTAATAAACAAAGCGTACAAAACGATGATTACAGTTGTACGATTTTACGAAGCTATTGCACGCCAAATACCTACAAATAAAATTTGTTCGCGATATATTTTATGTTGAAACTATCCTCAAGGGGCGGGTTTAATTCAAACAGCGGATAGCAATGAAATGAATTGAATTGAAACGAAACACGTCTGTATCTACACAGCTCTCAGAATAAGCAACAAAATAAAATCACGTTCATTACGCACGAATGTGTTTTGAAAAACTTTGCTTGGAATATTTTGTGGACATACCTATTATGCTCACAAAATATTCCAAGCAAAGTTTCAACATCGGTTACATTTTTGTTTCGGTCTTATTCCTCGTTTAAAAAATAAATGTTTAACAAAAATAAAAACTCGTGATATTTGTTGTTTTGAAGTAAGTTTGTTTGGTTTTCAATTTGCTTCATTGATTTGATTTAGGAGTGAACGGAAAATGTGCAATGTATCAGCTGGATTCAGCACAATTTGTTAGTCAAGTGAGATGAAATGGATTACGAAGCGGTGTCTGAAGGCAACAGCCTGGCCGTGTTTTCTATTTATGAAAGTTTGTGATTCAACTTTCAACAACTCTATGATTGCTTCGCTTTTGTAGCTCTTAAAAATAAACAAATGGAACGGAAGAAATCGTCTACGAAAGAAACAGCGGGCCGTGATAAAAACTAATTTCTTTTTCTTTAGGGTTAAAAATTTTACAGGTTGAACTAGATAGTTCCTGTCTCTAATAATAAGTCTTAGAATAGTCTACCAAAATTAATAAGAATTAGATTGTTCCTGTCTTTCTTAATATTCTACCAAAATCATCTATACATTCAATTATTACAAAATAGTACGTAGCAAAGGATTTTTGTCCGTTTGTCTGTTTGTCTGAATGTATGTTTCAGATTAGCGCAAAAATAACTGAACGGATTTGGATGTTTGCACAAAGATGGTTTATGTTACCATGGGATATTTTACAACATCCACGCTAGCGAAGCCGCAGGCAAATACAATAAACCAAACATACCACAATTGGTAGAAATAGTATTTAACCCTATTCAATAAAGCTAAAATCTTTCAAACAACACGAATCTCAAAACGTAACTTATGCATCAGACTTCTCATGTAAAATCAATGAAGAAACACCGCAATATAACAGCAAATATACAGTATCAACCACGTACTGCAATATTCATCTTTGTTTCCATACAATCGGAAGTTGATTGCCAGTTGACACAGCAGTAACTGTATCACTGTAACTGTAAATCAGAGCATTTAAAATTGCAAATTGAATTTGTACGACAATTTCAGATATACTTTTCAAGTTGATTACGACCAGAGAATGAATGGAAATTGGACTGCATCAATTAATTATTTTTTCAGAATCAGTAATGAAGTCAATTAAATAAATTTGCACAATAACTCTTAAAAAATAAGTAACCTTTCCTAGGCTTTTGAAACACCTAATTATCAATTCTAATTCACCAAAATCCTATATTTAACTAAGATTTAGATCATCCATAATTAATTGACGATAGTTAACTTAAGCCCGAAGACTAGATGCATAACATGACATGTTTACCAAGAATTAGGTGAATATTCATTGACATAATTGCTCACTAACGTGTTACTAATTAATGGGATACCTACAGGAACCATCTTGGGACCATTGCAGCTATTGAGATATCCTACTATCCTACTAATATTATAAATGTGAAAGTATGTATGTTTGGATGTTTGTTACTCAATCACGCAAAAACGGCTGAACAGATTTGGATGAAATTTGTATACAGATAGTTGATAACCTGAATTAAGACATAGGATACTTTTCATCCCGGTAGAAGGTTCCCGTGGGATAATTTCCGACACACGCGGACGAAGCCGCTAGCAATAGTTAGTTTCATATAAATAAATCAGTCCGATTTGTTTAATGATTAAGTGTCTATATGCGTAAAATAGGAGCCGTAAGGAACACCACCAAAACAAAAAAAAAAAGAATCAGTTACGCCATATTTCCCGGTGTATTCTTACTTCGAATACTATTAGGTTTATTATTATCACCGAAAAAAAAACACAAAACTGTAATTCTCTAAACTTTATAACTGTTAAAAGATCCCGGTAAATTCCTTGCGTTCACAAATTTTTACTTTGCAATACAACCACCAACAACAACCAATTTACAATAATATACACAAAATCATTTGCAAATAAATATTGCATGACTTAAACCTACATGTATTACATTCAAATAATACGAGGGTATGTAACTAGTTGTTTGCGCAGTGTAATATTTTGCGAAAGTGTTTTACTCAAAGTCATCAACTTGCTATAAAATTGTGATGTTTCGGACGCGCGGGTGTTAAAGTACAGTAGAGCCCAGGCCGATCATCGACGTCAACATCACGCTCATTATGTGGCATCTCAGCTAGCTGCTGAGATGCCGGAACAATCGCACGTACGGCTCCAGGAACAAGCTCAGCGGCAGGCCAGTTTGAGAGCTGCCGAAACGCTGGAGCAGGGTAACCATCGACGGCAGCAATTGTATGTTCGGATGCCTGTTACTCAGTCACGCAAAAATGGCAGAACGGATTTGGATGAAATTTGGCACACAGACAATTTATAACCAAGACTAACACAGGATACTTTATATCCAGGTAGTAGGTTCCCGTGGGATAATTACCGACATTCACGCGGGCGAAGCCGCGGGCAACAGCTAGTTTGTAATAATAAATGTTTGAACAAGTAAATATAAAAAAAAAAAACTCCCAAAAAATATCTCAATAATTACCAATTATTATCATCAATAATTAGCCTCACAAACAGTGCGGTATCAAAACAGCTAATAGACTGAACTTTATGCAAAGATGAGTATGGAAATAAAACTTGATTATATTTCAAGAATTCTTCCAACTTCGGCCGTTGAACTTTCAAGTATTTTGTGAAATAAGACGTCGACTTTATGACGTTCACTTAATTCACTTATTCAAATGAAGATGAATCTAAACTTTGTGTTGGACTCTTGAATTGTGTAGAGTTGATTCGTTTAAGTGGTTTAAAATTTGATTGTTTTGTTTGATATTGTTTACGGAGGAGCAAAAGTGTCGCTTGGGCTTTTACGTGGGTCTTAATTTTCATGGTTTTTGGAACGCAAAATGAGTAATCGATCTTCATAATTAATTACGAGTTTACAGTTTTATGGCTCAGCCTTTAAACATTTAAGTTACCAAAAGATGATTTGCCGTTTTATTTTTCAACTTCTAAAAAGATTTGAGTAGGTACAGCTACACTATTCTCTATAACTTGGAATAATTTAATAATAATTAGTTGACTACAAACGAGCTAAGCAGTAACTACTGGTAAACCACTTGAGCTGTCTTCACTCATAAGTCAGGATGAAATACCACAAAAATTAATTAGAAATGTCTTTAATTTGAACTGTGGTTATGTCAACTATGGAAGACATCTTTAAATCTAATTAATAACTACCAAGCCTTCTTAAGTAAAATCTCCTAAAAGGTTTGAAACTGCAGATTTCAGAGTATTATAAATTCCCCTACGCAGCCTCTTACACCCTAATTTTCGGGGTGCAATACCCTAAAAGGGCACTATTGTGTTACTGAAGCACCAGTTTGGTCATTTAAGGAACAACTTACAATGTAAGCAAAACTTTAGCAAATTTACGTTTGTTTTGGACGTCTAAAGTATATTACGATGGAATTATTGTGTAGGAATGATGTTCCTTAAAAATGCAACTAGATACAATCGATTGGGGTCTAACAGTTGATATTGATCGTCCTAAAATAGGTCATAATTTTAATAATTAAACGACTGCTGTTTATTGCGCCCAAGTGACCGCATGCGCAGCGGAACCACGACCGAGGCCATGATCACTTCAACTACAGTTTTACCAATGAATTTTATATTTAATTTGAATTTTATGTTTTTATGTTCAAAATTACAACCTACCTACAGCTTACAAACTGATATTATTTTATGTATCAGTCAAATTACGTATCAGACAATATAATTTGCAATTTTTCCCAGTTCCATAATTTATAAACAAACACAATTATCATATTTCTTTTAATTTTGTAGGTTCTTCTTTTACCTAATTGCGATTTTAGACCTATGTTATATCTTGACTAACCATTTTGTAAATTAACATGTACTATTTAAAGAGCCGGGTGATCTGTAACTCAGGGCCCTCCTACCTCAGACACCTTTCTCTGTTTCAGATTATGCATTTAATAACTACCGACCTATTCTAAAAAAATCTCACCGTGAAAACTTAGGTGGTTAGCCTGAAGTGAGCTGTCAATACTGTCAACCCCTAGCGTCAGGTGCAATGACAGCTCACTTCGAAGCTCCCTTTACCTAAGTTATCACAGTGGAATTTTAATAGTAGTTACTGCAACTATAGTCGTGGTCGCTCTGAGCCCGTAATGAAAGATAAAAATTGTAATCCTAAAAACGTTTCAAAATAGAAGGTACTAACCTAGAACGCCAAGTCTGAAGTTCAGGGTGACGACGATGAGATCCGTGTAGCTAGCAAGTACTGCGCCATCGTATGGGTGACTGGAACTTGAAGAGTAGCTCTCGCCATGGATATATACCATCACTGGTAACGCGAGCTTCGTTTCGTCCACTAGAACAAATAAAAGCGATTAATATAATTTGGTGATGTTCGCCGACGCCTGTGTCGACTGTTTATACGACGATGTAAAAACGGTGCACACCTCCAGATCACAGACTCCGGACCACCTCCAACACCATCCTGAGCGTATTTGCGAACAAGTTTAATTGTCAATACATTAACCATTGCTAAATGAATAATGTAATGATAAACAATAAATGACTCAGATGCAGGCGTATTATTAATTGAATAATTTTAATTTTCTGGACCTCTTAAGGGGTCATTGTTCTCATCATTATGAACAACTTTTACTATGGGACCAAACCTGAAATAACGAAAAAAAATCAGCTGCTCCCTACATTTTGACGAGTTTAATGTAGTTTTTTTTCACGATTTCAGGTTTAAACCCATAGTAAAAGTTGTTCATAATGATGAGTACAATGACCCCTTAAGAGGTCCAGGACGACTTAAATTTAACCTTGTGTTTATTGTGATTACATTTTTAACGTATGATCTTAAAAGGATTAAATTAAATGATTTTTGATTTTGAGTTTGAAAAACCCGGCTGCCTTCAAAGCAAGAGTCAACAGGCATCTTCTCAGCACGCTCGTTCCATCATAGACCTCATTCATCGCTTTCCATTAGGCCTGATGAAGAGCAGGCCCAGACAGCAATAAAAAAAAATACGGGTTCATGGGTAAGTTATAACAGCCGCACGATTCGATCGATCAGGTTAAGCTACGCTTGCCGCAGTCGGTCCTTGGATGGGTGACCATCTTTACATACCAATACCTCCGTGCCTGTCATTCTTGGATCTTTGACAGTCGTTATGGGTCGTCAGAAGCTCAAAAGTCTGACAATCAGTCTTACCAAGGGATATCGTGTTACCCAGTAACTGGGTTGTTGAGGCAGTCACTCCATGTAAAATACTGGTATTCAACTATATCCGGTTGGACTGGAAACCGACCCCAACATAGTTGAGACAAGACTAGGCAGATAAATTGACAGATTTTTATTACATTAATGAAAATAGGAGGAAACTTAATCCCTGCAGGATAATTACGTAACGCATTCACAATCCCAATGCTGTTCATTTTGACAATAATTCAACAATATTCATTCCGTTATTGACGTTGTCGGGCAGACGAGCAATGGATTATGAATTTCCTTCAGAATACCTACTACGGTTCTGATAGAAAGTTTGTTACGCAGTTGTGGTGCTAGTTTACAGTGCTGAAGAAGTCAGGAAAAAACTAAGTACAGTACAACTATTTTCTTAATGTCACTCGGTAAACTTCGTCTTTCGTCAGTCGTCGGATTTCTATCAGTTGCCCTTTGCACTTGGTGCAGACCGGACGCTCTCAATACACTTGGAAGTATATAGAGTTGTTAATACTCTTTTAACTTAATGTAATTTATATTAAAAATGGGAGGAAATCTGCTAAATGATTGCCGAGGGACATTAAGAAAATAGTTGTACTATAATTGAATTGATAAATTAACTCCTAAAATGTCGATTGCACACCATGTGTACAGATAACAATAGAATTTCTATTGTGTCTGCTAATTAGCGCGCGACGAGTTAAACAAACATAATTCAAAGACAGTGAAACGGCCATATATATTGTCTGAAATTATACGCTGCATATATAATCTATATATATATATAAATATATATATAAATATATATCTGCATATATATATATATATATATATATATATATATAAATAAAGGCCAATCTGTTCAATATCCACACGGGCAAAGCCGCGGGCAAAAGCTAGTTTTAAATAACAACAATTTTAGTCAATGGGCATTGTTCATATTTTTTAATATGTTGTAATTGAAAAACCATTTCGAGGAATAGCGTTACTGATCATTACGGACTAATTAATCTTGAAAAATATTTATATTTTATTGTTTTTTTTTGATAAAATACGATTGACCGTGTTTGCCCTTCAAATTACGCCAGCTTTGGCCGTACAGTTTTGTATCGTTGCCTCAAAAAAAAAAAGTAAATGGCAAGTATTGTCTACAATCTGTCAAGTGTCAAATTATAATATAAACATAACCTCATAAGTATAAAGTTTTTACAATTATTATTCCAGCGACTTGCCTCATAATCTCATATACTCGTACATATACTCATTCCATTATGTCAACACTCGACAACATTTACATATTGGAAGAGTTATGGAATACAGGAAGCGCTTTGTTCCAACTTGCAGCAATAATAGTAATAATAATCCAAACGAAATTTTTGTTCGTATTAGAGAAGATTTATAAGTACATACAGGAAGCTTTAAATATAATAAATGACAAAAAATACGTTGTAGGTTTACTGTTAGATATGACCAAAGCTTACGACAAAGTACAATACGACATTCTGCTAAATAAATTGCAAGGTATAGGGATCCGCGGAAAGGCTCACGACTGGTTTAAATCCTATTTATCAAATAGAGAACACCAGGTCGAAATAGAATTTTGTAATGAAAACACCAAAGAAATTCAAAATATTCGATCAGACAGCAAAATAATTAACGCCTCTATTCCCCAAGGAAGTGTAATTGGATGCCTCCTCTTCCTCATTTACATAAATGACCTTCCAAAAACCATAGAAGGGCCATGCGTCTTGTTTGCTGACGATATTTCACTTCTAACGTCATGCGTGAACAACGTTGGCTTGAGCGAGGACCTAACCAATACATTAAATAAATCAATAACTTGGATGAATGACCATAACCTCGAAATTAATTTCTCTAAATCTAAAATAATGCCCTTCCACACCCGTCAAAAAACCCCACTAGATATAAACTTCACTTACAATGGCACAACAATTGAAGTCGTTCATGAATTTACTCTACTTGGCCTATCTATAGATACAAACATTAATTGGAAGTCACACATCAAAAAGATAAAATCAAAACTATCAAAATTTGCATACGCCCTTTGTGAAGTCAAAAAAACCACTAACCTAAAAACAGCACTTGTCACCTATTATGCCTACGCATACGCGTGGCTCAGTTACGGCGTGATATTATGGGGAAACAGTACACATGCACCTACACTTTTCACACTACAAAAACGACTGATCAGAATCCTGGTTAACATAGAAGACACAGACAGCTGCAAACCACATTTCCAAGAACATAAACTTTTAACACTTCCCTGTATATATATATTAGAAATATGTAAATTTGTTAGAAACAATCAACAATTATTCACTACACGAGAAAACATACAAGCAAATTATACACTACGACACAAAAATAGACTAAACCTACCTGGCGGCTCTAAGCTGAAAATGCACTCAACAAGCACTTTAGTAATGGCAGTTAAAATATATAATAAATTACCCGAAGCAATCAAAGATGAACAAAAATTGAATCTATTTATAAATAAATTAAAACAATACTTAATCCATAAATGCTACTATAATGTTAATGAATATTTTAATGATAAATTAAATTAATACTTAATTAAAAATGAATAAGTACCAAAACTAATAATAAATAAAAGTGGAAGAGAGTACTTATTAGAATTTTTTTTTTTTTTTATATTTTACTTTTTCAAATAATAATGTAATAATAGCCCTCTTCCTACAGCCTATTTTGCTGTGCCCGACAGGGTCCACAATGATCTATGTAAACTGATATATATTTTATAATGTACCTACCACCTATGCTAACATTGTGGAATGCAAATAAATATATTGAGTATTGAGTATTGAGTTAAGATTTGCGAGAAAAGTGGTGTCATGATGTAGGCGTGGAAGCAAGGTTTATACAATGTATTGTTGCGAAGATCACTTTGATGTAAGTATTTCAGAAACTTGCGCGAGTCGGCTTTAACAAAAGTATCGCTCATTGTGGTTCAGAGAAATTAACAATAATGTCGTCGCCTCGATTATTAACGTAGTCTTGCACCTTAAAAACCACTTTGCGTATAAAAGCTACCGTTTCGGTCAAAATTTCGAAAAATAAGTTGTAAATAGGTTAGGATAGGATTCGATTACGTATGACATCTATTGGCACTTTGACAGATTTGAGATGGATGACGTTGTGTTGACAGATTTAAATTTTTAATTATGTACTAGTGGGGCAACGGCACAATCTTTTGTGCCACTGATGACGTCACCTACCTTGAAAATTCAAAATATTTTAAAATTCAATAAAAAAAATAACTATTGAGCCAATCAACAAAATATTCAAATTAGTTTCTCAAAATGCTCTAAATTTTCAAAAAATTAAATAAAATCTAATGGTTAAAAATTTTAAACAATCCCCATTGGGTATTGTTAGATCAATTTAAGCTTAATAATTTAAACTAGGACCACGAGAGTTCATTCAATTATGAGATTAAAACAATGCTCAATAAAAACAAACCCCGCTCCTAAACTTCTCGGATAACAATGCAGTATTATCGCACCACACAGAGAATTTGTAAAGTCGAATAAAAATGTATGCTAGAACATGCCTCTTTGTAATTATTAATTGATTGCCTTAAATAAATAGTGGTTTTATAAACAAAGGGTGAGTGGTAACAGATGTTTCAGAAGGTTCTAATGAAGTCTGTTGTGACGTAGTCACCTTTTGTGTGGCGATTATGAAAGGGATATTGTAAAACTTTTATGATGATAAAAGGGAATGTTTGCCCTAGTTTGAATTTTTGCTGGTTGGGTTAGTTTGACACCTAGTTTATTAATATTAATGAGTGGGAGGTAAGGGTTTGTTACGCTGTCTATTTTTGTGTTTCTTTTGCTTGGATTTTTTGCATGTTTGAAAGAAAGAAATAGAGATATAATAGACACGGTATTGTTTGCAAAACTTTTATTTTTATTTTCTTATTTGACCCCCAAAAGTGAACCCCATATACAAAATTCAGTTATGTACTTTACTTGTCCTTGTTTGGGTCACAGAAGTTCATATGTGTACCAAATTTAAACTTAATCGATCCATTAGATTCGGAGCAAATTGGCTGTGAAAAACGGACAGACAGACGCACGAGTGATCTTAGGAGGGTTCCGTTTTTTCCTTTTTAGGTACGGAATTCTAAAAACAGTATTAGGGTGCGTTTCCACTGACGCGGAGCTGAGCGGTGTGGAGAGGAGCGGACCATGAATTAACCAATCGCAGTGCTCGAAATCTGCACACCGCGTTAGTGGAAACAGTGTAAGTGGAGCGGAGCGGACTTTGAAATAAAATATATAATCACGCGGCCCCGAGCCGTACAGAACGGAGTCGAGCACAGCAGTCCAACCAATCACAGTGCTCGAAATTTCCACTCCGCTTCAGTGCAAAGGCACCCTTAATGAACAAAATTTTATCTCAAAGATTATTTATCTTAAACACCATGTGACATTTGTGTATAATTATAATACAGTGCAACTATTATCTTAATATCCCTCGACAAACTTCGTGTTTCGTCAGTCGTCGGATTTGTATCAGTTGCCAAGCTATTTTATGCATAATTAGTTTGCCTACATTTGTAGAATGTAGGCAGGCAAACTATTTCATTCATAATTTCAATGACATCTGAACTACTACTAATTATTACTCTTAAGTATTATTATTTGTTTATGACTATTGCTTATCTCGGGACCATGAGGTCCCGGAACTTTGGAAGGCATACGAAGAGCCGAAGCCAAATCGGGAGGCTGGTTAGGCACATTAAATTAAATTATTACTATTACTTACTTTGCAATGGAGCGAAAATGTTTAAATATAGACAATCTTCACTTTGATTCTTAAGATAGGGAATCAGTCTTTTCAAATATTCTAGTCTGCCTTTAGGCATTTTCTCTAAAATGGTCCTTTCATCATCCATGTCTGGTAGTTTCTGCGGGCAGGCAGGACCTGGTCTATCAGATACACGTACTCCATCCCATGGCGAGGGGGTACGCGTTGGGCTGAACCTAGAAAAATAACAAGCATATAGATAATATTATAATAATTACAGTAGGCTTAATGTTCCCTCAGCTGGATCACAGGCCTCTGTGTGAGGGAGAGGGGATGTAATCCACCACGTGGGCCCAGCTCAGGTTGGTAGGTGTCACATGTCTTCGAATTTGTTTGGTTCTAGGACGGTTTCTTTACCGTTTTGAGTGTAGTGGTAATGAAATAATTTACAAAAGTGCCAGGTATGGGTTCGTACCTTCGACCTACAACTCCTAAGGTCGTGGCCGTTTTCACTTTGTCACCACTGCAATATAATTACAATGCCTTTGGTTTATTGAATTGATGCCAAGAGAAAGTAGAAGTAGTTTTGAATTCAACAATTACACTTGCGTGCAAAATAATTGGCCCACCTCATGCTCTTTAATTGAGAGACGACAACACAAAGATGATATTGTTATGATGTTAATGTATATTTTAATCACACTAATAATATTATAAAGGCGAAAGTTTTTGAGTGTGTGTGTACGTGTGAGTGTATGTTTGTTACTTCTTCACGCTCAAACGGCGAGACTGATTTGGATGAAATTTGGTATGTAGATAGCCTTATACCCTGGATTAACACATAGGCTACTTTTTATCCCGGTCTACGCGGGTGAAACCGCGGGGCGCAGCTAGTTGTTTTATATTGTGCGAAGGTAGGTAAGACAAAATTTATTTACATATACCCTATAATTTGGTAAAAGCAATATTCTTGACATGATCGACTCGATTCTTCAGATGTTTTTATCACTCACTTTTGTTTATAAAAACTGCGCGACTTTTTTTGTCAGTGAAGTTGACATGAGCTTAATTTTGTTTATTACTGTTTGTTTATTGATTTTTAACAGACTTGAAAAAAAAAATGGAGGTTTTTATTCGATTTGTATGTTTTTAAGTTCGCGCTTTTCTCAAAAAGTTATTAATCAGTTTTGATCATTTTTTCACTAACGTAATCTACATGCATTCAGGAAGGTTTTAGTAGTACAAAACATATAAGGTTATTGTTAGTTGAACTTGTTGAATTATCTTGTTGCAAATCGGGGAGAATGGGGTGGATCGATTTTATTGCACACAAGTGTGAATGATGAAACGCATGAACAATGAATGACAGTGATTATGATGATAGTCTTATAACTCAACTCAACATTTTGGCGGTAGGAAATGTATGAAATCTAACAAACTGTGTATATTAGAATTGCTATTTTCATATCGGTACGATAGAAACTTGCGTAGGCTTTTGTTTTCTTATAAAAAACATCAAAGTAAGTAAGATACAATGAACTCCCCAACTTTTGCTATTAACAAGCTTCCATATACAAATATCTACGCACTTACCAAAAGTTAACAAAACAGTTTGTACCTATCACAAAAGTTAACAAGAAACTTCTTTAACGTTTTATATAGGAACGTTAAGAAGTTAATGTAGGTACTACCTCTGATCGCTTTTATTTTCTTCGAGGTTAAGTTGATATTTCATACGTCATTCTTTAAAAGTTAACGCAAATTGAACGTAAGTATACAAAAATAGTAGTAGTCAGAAGCCTAACAGTCTGACAACCAGTCTTACCAAGGGACCATGTTACCCAGTGACTGAGTTGTGGAGGTCACATAGGCAGTTACTCCAATGATATTATAAATTAAAGATACGCTACGTTCATACTGAGTGGCGTTCGGATATTGTTGTGTTGTTTTCAACTACGACTGCGATAGTTAATACGGAACGTATGATACAGAAAGAGATAGCTTGGCATTTCAGATATATTGTCACGCCACGGACATGCTTTGTTTCGCTCGCTGCTATTAGCCGACTAAATTAAATTACAACAATTGTCTGAATTCGTCTGCAACAATTTGCGCGCGCTAGTGCCATATCTACCTCTTCATTTATACAATATCATTGCAGTCACTCCATATAAAATATTGGTATTCAGCTGCATCCGGTAAGACTGGAAATCCACCTCAACATAGTTGGGAAAAGGCTATAAGCAGACTGATTGATTGATTGATACAAAACTGTAGTACATAATTTGCTTTCCCATTTAAGCACGTATATCTATGTACATTATTTAATCCAGATAGTGCTAATATATACAATAGTATACAAAAGTCGTGTCACAGTTTAAAATCCAACTTTAATCTAAATATTTTTTTTATTGAATATTTTGGTTATTCGGGTTTATCATTTATCTTAAATTTTTTTTTCGCGATTTGCACACATTATAAACAAAACCAAAAACGGGCCTTCTCCCGACCCGTTTTTGGTTTTGTTTATCATTTATCTTGTTTGTACCAAAAGCCAAACATATTCAGAAACAAAACGTTGAATAAAACAACAAATTGTTTCCATTGAATCTTCAGTGGTTAAATTTAGTATCTTAGAACTCTATTCATTAAAGAGTACCCAGGGCATTCCTTACTCAATAAAGCACTCCTCTCGCAAAGCGAGCATAAAATTAAAAACTTAAAAGGTTAAATGGTCTAAAAATATCTCACCTGTTGGATCCAACCGGCGGTGTAGCGTACGGTACGCCCAAAAAAACCTCAAGCGGACTCAAATATCTGTGCTCGTCCATAGCCAAAACTATGCCCTGTAATTTTCCATACTTAGTCTGCACTATTCTGCTACTTATCTTAAATTTAACATTAGATTTAGGGACTGGATTAGAAGGATTCAGATAGAACTTTTTATAGTCTTCGTAATTGCTGTAAGCGTTATTCTCATTATTGTAAAATTTAGTATTCAAATGTAGAAAATTTTCGCTATTGTAATAGGGGTTCGTATCGAAATTGACATCTGCATGTGAGGGGTCGTGATCTTCATAATTGTCATCGGGAGCATCATTCTGTTTTGTGTTGAAGTATTTGACACCTTTTTCGTTGAAATGCCTGTTCATGTTTGTGGTGTTGGAGTTAACTGTTTCTACGGAGAGGCATGTCACGGCGAGAATGAAGTAGATGTTGAAGAAGACTACTTGCTGGGGGTTTCTGATGTGTGCACATAACGGGACATGGCAGTACATGCTCGAACCACAGTGTCTAGTCCGCGCGCTATTGCGTTTGTTTAACATATTTCGTCATGTTATCATTGTGACGCGGTTGAAGTCACGATCAACTGGTTTTCGCTCTCCAACTGTTGTAATGACATCTGAAACAAAAAGAAAGGGACTATTATTTATTCATTGTATTATTTATATATGCACAGTAAAATAAATACAGATTAATGTGATGTTCAAGTGGAAAATTAAGTTGTTACAGTCCGCGAGGCCTAAGCTGAGCTTTGCATTTATGTGAGTGACCACCAAAGAAGCGAAGCGGTAGACGCACCGCGTCTCAGGCCGATAGCCAAAAAGCAGTATAAACCGGTTTTAAACCAAGCAAAGGACGCGTCGCGCTCTAGGCCGGACGTCACACCTACACTATTTATGTGCACTCACACAAATGCAAAGCTCAGCATAGGCCTCGTGGTCTATAATATTGATAATTCACCATATTCCAGAATATTTGTTTTATACTCACGAAATTAACATGAATGATCTAAGCTCAGTTAAAAGAGTAAATGCAAACGACCATTAAGTAGAAGAACATTATTATTTTATACTTCAATTCTAAAATGATAAATATAATATTTAAAGTTCCACAAACGACTGTAGCGTTTTATGTACGTAGTAAAGTTTTATTTTATTGCAACGAGTTTTTGGGCAGAATTTATTTGATGGAGTTCTCTCATTGCCCCTTTTCGCGTAAAGGAAATAGCTAAAAACAATTTACTGGACTTTTTGTGGTAAGACGCTGTCTTGGAACGCGATCTGTTACGTCAAATGACCCAAATTATCAAGGAGGCGAATGAAACGTAAGAAAAGTTCAACATTTTTTGTAAAAAGTTTACCTCATGTTAATTTTCAGGATTAATATTTCCATGACTGCAATAATAAAACCTGTGGGTTTTTGATTTTATTGTTTTATCAAACGTACGCCTCCTCTCGGTAAGAGGGAGTAGGCTGTAATCCACCACGCGGGCCCAGTGCGGGTTGGCAGATGTCACATGTCTTCGAATTTTTGGTTCTAGGACATGGCGGTTTCCTCACGATGTTTTCCTTCACCGTTTTGAAAGCAGTGGTGATGAAATAATTTACACAAAGTAAAGCGCCTGCCTGGGTTCGAACCTACGACCCACAACTCGTAAGTCGCGACCGTTACCACTGGGCCACCACTGCTCCCAAATCCTTTAAATTCTAAAAACCGAATACCTACTGTTAATTGGAACTCATTTGCCGGAAACAAAAAACCCCAACATCCATAAGTTAAATATTGCATAATTAATGAAAATTTTCATATGCATAAATGTAACATTTTCATTATGAATATTTTGTTAAAAATAAACGGTCCCTCAGCAGGACAAATGCCTCTTCTCATATATATAGAGAAGGCACGAGCATTGATCACCATACGCTTGCTCAATACGGTTTGGCATAGTGAGGAAACCTGCTAACTTTTGCTGGCAGCTTTGCCCGCGTGGATGTCGGGAAATAACCCACGGTCCTACCAAAAAATCCTTCCTTATTTCTTATCTATATTATAAAGGGAACCTCTGTGGAAAATTTCAGCTTTCTAGGTTCAAGAGTTTGGGCTGGGTGTTGATGAGTCAGTCAGGCAGTCAGTCAGGACTTCTCTTTTTATTTATTTAAATAGAGAGAAAGATAGAAGTCTGATTATTTTGTTGCTCACAACTTAATATCGATAGCTATAAAATATAGCCGTGGTTTTGTCCAATTTAATTCAAATTCGATACCGAAATCAATTTATTTGAGATCCGAAATTGAGACCGGGTATTTTCAACAGATACGCCCGTCCAATGATAGCCCCGCGGTTAGAGCGATCACCGGCCCATTGTAAGCCCACAATGTACATGACCGAATTGCCTCGCCATTCATTAAATTGGGCTTTGCCTTCTAACAAGGAAATTTTTTACTATATTTTCTTCAGTTAGTGTTATTGTATGTACGTGTCTGCCGTGTGATTCTGTAAGACCTCATTCTAAACTTCGAATCTGAATCCGCTGTGAGTTTCTTGATTGGCATTCTCGGTTGATAATTCGAATTTACACTAGCGCTACCCTTTCGAGCGTGTCAGCGAGTTGAACTAAATTAACCGTAAGTTTTTGACAAGATAAAGTATGAGATGACGTAAGAAGTGGCATTCAGTAAGGTCACTTCGACGCTCACTTTGCACTCAAACCCGATTCAAAGTGTCAAATAAAAAGCATCTATTTTACGAGTGAGAGTAAATAGCGATGTGAGATGGGAGTTGTTGTTTTAATTTGACAGAATCGACGTACAGTACTTTGTGTGAACAATGACAGTTAGATAATATTCAATTAAAGCATTGCTGATGGTAGCCATCATAATTGACCTACTTACATCTCAATAGACTGGAACACGACTTCAAATGTTTCATGATGATATTATGCTTTGGCCTACAGGCCAATGGATGAGGTAAACTGTACTTAGATAGTATAGGTGCACTTATCCTATCTTAGTACAGTTTAGATGGCTCACAGTCGGACATTGGGTAGATCTAATTTTTTCCGACTTCAAAAATCTACTTAACCTCAAATTGCAAAAGTTAATCGTGTGTTTATATGTGGTTTACATGTTTCGAAAAACTTTTTCACCAAAACAATTATACAGTAATGAAGCTGACTAAAAGTTATTTACACGGCAGACGTGAGTGGAATCGCCGGGAGGACGCCCTTTTTTTTTTTTTTTTTTTTGTGGATGGGAAATCATCAAATGACTTCTCCCGCTCTGGGCAGAGGCGGGAGGGCGTGTCAGACTTTTACTGACTAAAACCCACCCATGTTCCTTCAGCTGCCCGTGCCAGGGCCACGGTATCTCTTTCGAACTACCCGCGACCCCGGCGGCATCGGCCCAATTGACCCCGTCACTGCTGACATCTCTTTGAGGCGCGCGTGGAACACAACGCGCCGTCGACCCGGGCCTGGTCCTTACCGGACGGCGAGCTGCCCATTACTCGTCTTCCGCAAGCCCGCGCCTACGGTGGCCGGGAATCGGCAATCGATTCCCGCCGCCCAGGGCGTCTCCTACGGCGGCTAGGGGCGCGAGGGCGCGGCTGTTGCCTCTCCCTCACGCGTTCCGCTTCCTCCTTCGCGAGCATTACTGCTTCGCAGAAGGAGGTGACGGCTTCCCATGCACTCTCGCTCCGCACCATGGCCTGGACCAGGTTTGGACGCGAGAGATCGCCGCCGCCGATCGCCTCCGTGAGAACACGGCGGTGCTCCGCCCAAGCCGGGCAGACCTCCACTGTATGCTCCACCGTGTCCTCCGGGCGATCCACACAATGGTGACACCCGGGCGTTTCCTCCCGCCTTATCCGAAACAGGAACCTCCCGAAACAACCGTGTCCGGTGAGGACCTGCGTCAGGCGGAAGGTGAGGACGCCATGGCGCCTCTCCAACCACTCCTCAAAGAGGGGACTTATCGCCGCAATTGTGGCGTGCCCAGCGCTGGGTTGCGACAATCGCACTCTCCATGTCGCCATGAGATCCCGCCGGAGCTCTGTCCGCTGTACCGTTATTTCTCGCGGCAGCGGAGTTACGCCCCGGCGTTTCACCTCCTCGCGCCACTCCCACACGTGCGCGAGGACTTTTGCCTCCAGATCCCATGGCGGTAATCCGGCAAGGAGGCACGCCGCCTCACAGGAGACCGTGCGGTATCCCCGGACTAGCCGGATGGCCATGACCCTCTGGGACGCGTTCAACCGGCGGGCTGGTCGCAGCCTCAGGGAACGCGCCCACACCGGTGCCCCGTAAAGGGCCATGGACCGCACGACCCCCGCGTAAAGCCTCCGGCAGGAGGCGTTTGGACCCCCCAGATTGGGCAGGAGCCGCTTCAAGGCAGCCCCGGCCCGCTCCAGTCTGGGAGCCAAACGTCGGAAGTGCTCCACGAAGTTCCACCGGCTGTTGAGGACGAGTCCCAGGTACTTCATCGTCGACTCAACCCCGATGTGAACCCCTCCTACCGTCATTTGGGAACCCGACGGTGGCGCGTTCCGAGGACCATGAAAACACATGACCTCGGACTTGTGCAGGGCCACCTCGAGTCCCAACTGCCGGATCCTCTCTACGATTGTCGCAACCCCGCGTGTCGCTAGTTCAGCCGCCGCCTGGTGCGACCTCCCCTGCGCCAGGACCAGCGTGTCGTCAGCGTAACATACAACGCTGACGCCGCTAGGGAGGTCGGCGCGCAGCACCCAGTCGTACCCGATGTCCCACAGATGTGGCCCCAGGACCGATCTCTGTAGGACACCGCATGACATCTCTCGCCGGTTCCACTCTCCCTGATGACCGGGGTAGATGACGGCCCTGTCCGTCAAATAGGCCTCGACCACTCGACGGAGGTGGGTTGGCACCCGGTGATACCGGAGTGCCTCCCTGATGCAACTCCAGGGCAGGGTATTGAAGGCGTTGGCGATGTCTAGAGACACCGCCAAGACGACCCCACCCCGGGCCACAGCATCCCCCGTCGTGAGGGCTCGCACGCGCATGATGGCGTCCACCGTAGAGCGCCCCCTGCGGAAACCAAACTGGCTCTCCGCCAAATCCGGCCCCTCCTGCACCAGCCACCCGACGAAGCGGTCTGCAATGACTCTTTCAAAGAGCTTGCCCACCTCGTCGAGCAGCACGATGGGCCGGTAAGCGGACGGAGAGTCCGCAGGGCGCCCCGGCTTCTTAATGAGGACCAGTTTCCCTGTCTTCCAACGAAGTGGGAACTGGCCCCTCTCCAAGCATGCGCTTAGGAGCCCCCCTAGTCGAGGCCCGAGAGCCCCAAAGGCCAGAACACAAGCTCTTCCTGGCAAGCCGTCGGGTCCTGGGGCGGTATTTTTGGCACTCAGCCTACGTACCGCCGCTCTCAGCTCTACCTCGGTCACTTCCGGAGCATCGTCGTCGTCGTCGGTGATGTGGTCCGCATCGGGCACCGCAGGAGGCGGAGCCATGGGCGGGGGAGTATGTTCCCCTCGCGAAGGGAACAGAGCGCTCACCACGTCCTCCACGAGCTGCGGCCGGAGACTCTGCGTCAGCGGGGGAGCCCATGGGCGGAGTTTATCCCGCACCATTTTATAGGGGCGTCCCCACGGGTCTCTGTTCAGAGTCCCCAGCGACTCCTCGCCAGCCAGACCCCTGGCCCGCGAGATCTCCGCTCGGAGGGGCCGGGAGGACGCCCTAGAAAGATATTATGGTGATGTTCTTCAGAAAGGTCAGGTGCGTAGTACTTGCAAACGGTGTGCGTGTAAACGAGGCAAACGAAGTATGAAAGGATCGCAGCAAGTCACAGATGAGTATACTATTCATTTGTTAGAAACACAGGTACATGTTATCAAAATACATAAATAATCATATTCAGAACCTAATAATAACCTAAGAAGAAGAAACCTAAGGAGACCTAACCTAAGGAGGAGGAGGAGGGGGGGGAGGAAGAGGAGGGGGGGGAGGAAGAGGAGGGGGGAGGAAGAGGAGGAGTAGGAGTAGGGGAGATAACCTAAGGAGAAGAGAATAATTTACTCCCTAAATTAGTTTGATTGTGGCAGCTAAGTTAGCTGCCACAATCAAACTAATTTGGGGAGTGAGTGAGAGAGAAAGTAATTGAGGGAGTGGGATGTAATCTACCACGCGGGCCCAGTGCGGGTTGGTAGATGTCACATGTCTTCTAATTTTTGGTTCTAGGACATGCCAGTTTCCTTAAGATGTTTTCCTTTACCGTTTTGAGAGCAGTGGTGATGAAATAATTTACACAAAGTAAAGCGCCTGTCGGGGTTCGAACTCACGACCCATAAGTCGTAGTGACTCGTAAGTCGGCCGTGACCACTGGGCCACCACAGCTATCAGCTGTGGACTTGTTGAGAACTGCACACAGACTGGGGCAATCAACTCGTGAAATGCTTTTTTTTCTAAACGCTCGATTACGGAGCGTATCGTAAATAAACTGCTGTCGATAACAGGTGCTATTCTGTAGTTTCTGCCTACCGCATGGGAAGAAGGTGTGAGTTTTTGTAAGTATAAAATACAGTAATGAACATCCATAGAGAAATTTAATTATTAACTTTAGTAATTGCATATTAAATTCCATTACAACGGATAATTTTAATCTGAAATAATGACGCATACGGTTTTACAGAATCTGATAAATTTCGTTCTGCCTTCATTAGTGATGTATTAATAATTCTGATTATTGGCCTCGCGATTTAAATATGCACTTAAAAGTTATGAAATCCGATAAAATATTGTGGTAATAATATTTGAGGTACTCAATTTGGTCACATAATATTATTTTATTTAAGTATTAACGGTGGGATATTGTAGTTGTTAGTGATATAAATGCAAAAAGTGATTAATTTTAACGTCCTGAATGCGTAGTTATTATTTTGTTCGTGATTTGACATGATGCTTGTTATTATTTTGAGTGCTTTCAGTGAAAGTTTTTATTGAGTTTTGATGTTACGAGTGTTTTAATGAGTTGTTACTTATTTTATGTTGGTATCCTACATTTTGATTAGCATAAAGCAATATGTCTGAATATGAAACATGGCTAAAACTATAGTGAAAGCTTCAAATAATTTTTGGTTATAAATAAAGAGACCAAGACTAGAAGGTGAAACTAATAACGTATGCATGTGGTTCAAACTGAATCTCTTTTTGAGTGAATGAATGAATGAATGAAATGCATCGACCCTAGCAAGACAAGACCAGACCAAACTCGATTACTCGAATGAACCCAAAGATTCACACTAGTCCCTGTAACCTCATGCTTGATGGTGCAACAAAGACCATTGCATATTAAACAGTAGACCGAGTGGTGCGATAGTGGTAAGAAAGACGTGCCCTTAGCTTAAAGGAGGATTATTAGAGCCGTACCGGAGGAGCCGTACCGTTAGGAGCTCGTGGCTAAGTAATGACAGCTGCACGCGTCGATCCATCAAGTTAAGCTCCGCTTGCCGGGGTTGGTCAGTGGATGGATCTTTACATACCGAGACTGCTCCGTGCCTCGGAAAGCACGTTAAGCCGTTGTTCCCGGCTGTCATTCGTGGATCTTTGACAGACGTTACGGGTCATCAGAAGCCCGAAAGTCTGACAACCAGTCTTAGCAAGGGGTATCGTATTACCCAGTTAATGGGTTGTGGAGGTCAGATAGGCAGTCGCTCCATGTAAAATACTGGTATTCAGCTGCATCCGGTTAGACTGGAAGCCGACCCCGACATATTGGGAAAAGGCTAGGCAGATTGATTGATTAGAGCCGTACCCGATATGCATCTTAAACTAGGCAATGAAATTGTAAAGAGACGTTTGACATTTTTATCTATCACCTTAGTTATCATTTTTGATACAATATCAAAAATGTGACAGTAGTAAAAGTTTTAGAAAACGCTTATCAATTGAAATTAATTATTTATTATAGTTATCAGGGCAGATGATAACAGAAACTGCGACTGCAAACTGTTCGAAATAAGAATTTGGTGACAGTATTCGCAATACCTGCCAGATCTACCTACTGATCATCATTACCAAGTAACCCTGCATTTGCTGTTTATCTGGTTAAATAGACTCAGAGGCACTTTTAAAATAATGTTGTGTAAAAACAACAGTTTAGATGAGCTCGTGGCTAAGTAATAACAGCCGCACGGGTCGATCCACAGGTTAAGCTACACTTGCGGGGTCGGTCCGTGGATAGGTGACCATCTTTACTTACCGAGACTCCTCCGTGCCTCGGAAAGCACGTTAAGCCGTTGGTCCCGGCTGTCATTTGTGGATCTTTGACAGTCGTTACGGGTCGTCAGAAGCCCGAATGTTTGACAACCAGTCTTATCGGGTATCGTATTACCCAGTTAATGGATTGTGGAGGTCAGATAGGCAGTCGCTCCATGTAAAATACTAGTATTCAGCTGCATCTGGTTAGACTGGAAGCCGACCCAAATATAGTTGGGAAAAGGCTAGGCAGATTGATTGAAAAACGGCAGCTCTTAAAAATCACCCTTCACCACGTCCTATTGCTTAAGCCACGCCTACCAACAAAGCCAAGTTTTGTGATAAGTTTATAACTTTTCCGTTATTGACGCATTGTGGCTTACCTTTACATGCCCTTATTGTTTTGATGTTGCAACCACAAAGTTCCTAAACATTCTATAGAACAGTTTTGGAACTATTAACCAAATGGATCAAGTAAATAGAACTCTGTGACTTTGTGTGTGTGGTTCTCTCTCTCTCTGTGTTCTCTATGTGTGTCTCGGGGTGTGTGTATGTGAACTGTGTGTGTGTCTCTCTGTGTGAGTGTCTCTCTCTCTCTCTATGTGTGTGGCTAACTCAAACACATAGTTATGATTTTCATTATGCGTAGCTCAAGTTCACCTGTGATAGATATTGAAGTATTATTATCATTCAATGCGACAATAGAACTTTGAAAGAGACGTAGACACTTCAATTTAATTTATTTTTATAGATTAAAGTAAATGATTGGTTAATTTTACGTGTCGCCCTATTTTATAAATCATCTAGCTTTTACCCGCAGCTTCGCTCGCGTTAATTTACAATTTCACAATCAATTTGGGTTGTACTCTGCTTGTAATAATATAATTCAATCATGATTCGAAAGACACGTGGCGCCATCTATTATCATAAAAACGTTAGTGTTGTTTTCCTCGGGAACAGTACTTTTTTCGGGATGAAAGATACTCTATGTCCGTTTGTGTACACCTGACACCGTATATGCAAAAGTTAAGGATGATCGGATGAAGGGGTTTAGGCGTGAAAAGGAACAAACAAACTTACTTTCACATTTTTATAATATTAGTAAGGATGGTAGCACCTGTGTCAACCCTTTGGTCAGACTATTAGTCAGGCTTTGTTAAATAAGAGGTAGGTTTAAAGCTTGATTAGTCATCCAGTGTAGGAGAAATCTAGTTTTACAATTCAGAAACAATTAGTTAAGGCGCGGACTGACTACGATTTTAAACGGCACACAACCGCGTAATCTATTATCACCATTAGCTGGCTTGAAATAAGGTTGAAAATTCAAAATTATATTTGTGTTGCCAAGATGTGACTAAGCTTTTTTTTTTTTTTTTTTTTTTTTTTTTTTGTGGATGGGAAATCATCAAATGACTTCTCCCGCTCTAGGCAGAGCGGGAGGGCGTGTCAGACTTTTACTGACTAAAACCCACCCATGTTCCTTCAGCTGCCCGTGCCAGGGCCACGGTATCTCTTTCGAACTACCCGCGACCCCGGCGGCATCGGCCCAATTGACCTCGTCACTGCTGACATCTCTTTGAGGCGCGCGTGGAACACAACGCGCCGTCGACCCGGGCCTGGTCCTTACCGAACGGCGAGCTGCCCATTACTCGTCGTCCGCAAGCCCGCGCCTACGGTGGCCGGGAATCGGCTATCGATTCCCGCCGCCCAGGGCGTCTCCTACGGAAGATGTGACTAAGCTGCGAATGTGCATTTATTTTCCGGGTTTTCTTTAGATTATTCAGATTATACACAATAAATTAAATAATTCTCCAGTTAAAGTTAAAAAAAAATGCTAATTCTATTAAATTCTTTAAAAAAAAAGAATGTCGTTATCGCTGAAAATACAGAGATGTTCAACGCCAAAGTTTATTTTTGTAGAGCAACTTCCAAATTTTTTATTGGGAATATTAATCTATTTTTGAGTACTCGTATTCTATTCGATTATTTTTTTTTTAAACCCTTCTCTGTTTACTGTATTTTTTACGTCGGATATTTTCATTGCGTTACGTCATACTCGACAATCCAAGAAACCAATTTTTGTGAATATTGAGCTAGCCGCGCCTTAAACAACAACAGGGACATCACTTTAGGAATAGCTGCCATTCGAAAATAAGTTACCTATCATTTTATACAGAACAAAGAAGTCCATCCGTGTACAGTATTTTTAACTTGTGCATAAAGTTTTAATAAATCAATCAATCTGCCTAGCCTTTTCCCAACTATGTTGGGGTCGGCTTCCAGTCTAACCGGATACAGCTGAATGCCATTATTTTACATGGAGCGACTGCCTATCTGACCTCCACAACCCATTAACTGGGTAATACGATACCCCTTGGTAAGACTGATTGTTGACTTGACTTTCGGGCTTCTGACGACCCGTAACGACTGTCAAAGATCCACGAATGACAGCCGGGATCAACGGCTTAACGTGCTTTCCGAGGCACGGAGGAGTCTCGGTATGTAAAGATGGTCACCCATCCACTGACCAACCCCGGCAAGCGTAGCTTAACCTGATGGATCGACCGTGCGGCTGTTATTACTTAGCCACGAGCTCCTCATAAAGTTTTAATAAATAAATAAACTAAAAAATGAATCCGTACTGTAGGTATTATTCTATACGGAAAAGCAGTATGTTGTTTCAAACTTAAGTGCCTTCAAAACCCTTACTTGTTATCGTAGGACACTCCTTGGAAAATGGGAATTGTTCCCTTGTGAATTTTCTCATCTTGAAACCACAAGATACAAAAATCTTTGGGCATTATAATTACAAAAAACTCCAGCATAAATCGTATCTTCTTTCTGAAAAAGTTTTTATAAAAGCAACAAACGGCCACCCTTCTATTAGCATTTATAAAACAACCCTCAAACAACCCCTTTTAATGCTGCCAGAGAAAAAATTCAAAACATGTTTATTACGTGAAGCAACCGGTCATTTCCCGTTTCGCCCCGCAAAAATGGTAACTTAGAATAGGGCGCAATAACTCAAAGTAATATATACGCTGACGCGAAAAAAGAATCGACGAAAATCCTTCCCTACCATTTACCCTCACCATTGAACGATACAAAACAAAACAAAGAATCTATTCCCAAAACAGGCTATTACAATGCTGCTTTTGTTTACAGAAGACGTATCAAGGGAAAAAGAAAACATTCGATGGACGTCGTTTATTCGGATTGTGTCCTCTTACTTTCGCAAATGTGATCATTGCAGGGGTCCGACGGTAGGTTCCGAAGTAAGCCATGATTTCGTTGGAAGCGATGCGTTTCACTTGTATACTTTCTAGGAGGTTTTGAATCGACGAACTCTGTTTTATTTGTAGTGTATTACCATATTAAATGCTGCGATCAATCTGGATAACCATTCAGATTGTCAGAGTAACTACTACAGTTTACGTAAATAGCAGCTGCGATACCAGTATTTTGCGCTATTGATATAGTAAAAATTAGAAAATCCGGCCAAGTGCGTGTCGGACCACGCACAATGAAGGGTTCCGTAGTTGAGACGAATTTATCCCAAGAACAAACTTAACATTGTAGTTGAAAAACATGGTCTCCCATACATTCCAACCACAAATGTAAAATACGAAGTAATAGTGTGAGCAGGCGATGTGACGCGATGGGGTGGGTCGGGATAGCAAGAAATTTCACGCAGACGAAGTCGCGGGCAGAAATTTATAATATTTATAATATTGTACAGGACATACAAAAAAAAAAATTAGTCATCATCTCTATTGGCTATGTAGATACCAATGTGGTTAAACTATTGCTCAGTAAGTTTTTGGCAAAGAAAGCAATGACATAGATAACACAATTCAATTACCTACTTGGTCTATGTGATCGATGAACAAGAAGCAAAATATTGTTTGGTTTATATGTTTCTTCACACTACATGGAGTGTGAAGAAACTTAACTAAACTATAACATATTTCTACTGAGCAAAAAACATTGCTAGAAACCCAAATAATCCGAGTAAGAAATACCATTTCCTCTCAAAATAACTATGTTTTCAGTACAGATATTTGTGAAATAAGTAAAAATGTTATGGCCGTACTGCTGGTTTAATTACAAATTGATTATAATATTTTTACAATTAATTCGTAACAACATGGCTAATGTTTTCATTAAATAAAAAAATAAAAAAATATATGTTTATCTATCTCCACAAATTACATTCTTACAGTTCCTAAAATACTATAGACAACAAACAGACAGACAGACAGACACACAGGCACACACAGACAGACTGTCTCGTTGACAGATATTTAGACAATTTGAAATATTGACTATTTCAGGAATCGCTTTACACAAATATGTATCTATCATCTATTAAAGTACGGGACAACATTTTCTGTGTAAACCTACAAAACAAATGTTTGGTCTGGGTTAGATCTAATCTAAGACTGAGCAAACAGCCTCGGGATATACCGACAAATAACATATGAGGTTTACGTGTAATTCTGTTCGGAATTAACCGAGATTAGGTCGGTATTAGGCTATTTGCCCAATAAACTCATTTGCCCAATAAACTCATTTGCCAGACTCAAAAGACCCGTAATAATATTTGGTAAAGCAATTAGGACCGTTTTCCGGATATAGGAAATTATGTATTTTATCGGGGCTTCGTTGTATGTGCACAGTTGGTTTATGTCAAGGACCATAATCTTGGGAAAGTGAAAAGGATATTTTAGGATCATGGATAAAGGTTTAATGGATACTATGTTATAATAAAATGAAGATCCGATCTTTTTTGGAGCACGCCCTTGAAGGTCGTAGTTCAGAAACGATGACAATCTCTTTAACAACCAAAACTACTTATTCTGGGACAATAAATACTCTAAAATATCAAATACTCTAGCATGAATAAAAGTAATTCCTCTTTTTCTATAGAGAATAATCTCAAATAAAAGTCACCACTTAAACTTTAAAATAAAAACTCCTCATAGCGTTTACAAAAGCCTTCCTCTCCTTTGTTGTTCTCTCTTATTAAGTTGCCTGCAGATTGCCACAATTTATGGAAAGGCAGAACTTTATCATCTTCATAAAAACATTCCATTAGTGTCAAGCGGGTAGGAGGGCATAATGTCAAATTAGTGTCTGACCTCTGTCGACGTCTATTTTAGAAGAATTTTGTAGACGTCAAGTTGGGACGGAAATATCACTGGAACTTTTATGATGCTTTGCATGCATACGATGTCATCTAGGTAAATTATTTCAGGCAGATGAACTTTGTAGTTTTATTCTTTGGTGTAGAACTGAGGTTCGGGTAGTCGCTTACGTAGATAAATATAACTAGGAAAATGACCATTCAAGACAACCCTCATTATTAAAAAAAAAAAAATTTCTTTGGGCGGTATGACGAATGTGACGGTACCTACCCGATCGATAGATCTTATTTAGAAAATATCGAATGCTAAATAATAATGTGCTTCTTTGAACAAACATCCTACCCAATAACATCACTGTGCATACACGAAAGCTGAAGTAGCATTTAACATATAAATAGGATAAAAGTATATAGAAGTACTTCACACATCCCAATCAGATGCGATCAAAATGCTAAAGAAAGCATTCTTGTCACGCGAGGCGACCTTTTGCGACGCGGGACGAATTCCATTTCAAAAATGTCGATTCAAATCAAACCCTAACAAACACAAATAGGGTGCAAAATTGAATACTTTTACAGGGTCCAGAAAAGGGAGATGTTAAAACGATGTCAAAGGTACAGAAATTGAAGATGAGCATGTTGGAATGGTCCCCTTGAGGGTTTTTC
This sequence comes from Cosmia pyralina, assembly GCA_946251885.1. NCBI lineage: Eukaryota > Metazoa > Arthropoda > Insecta > Lepidoptera > Noctuidae > Cosmia > Cosmia pyralina. The sequence goes on from OX276345.1 coordinate 3,009,222, forward strand.
ATCAGACTTTACATAATTATGAAACTTGATTTACTAGAGTGAGTGCTTAGGTTGAAATTAGGTTACAGGGAAAGGCAAATGGTACAGATTACAAGTGCTCGGGGTCATTACGAAAAAAAAATTCGAAGCTACAGACGAACCCAATCTTTTCTGTTTGGTCCCCAAATTATCGTGGAAATCAAAACCATTACTTTGGGTGTTCCTTCACCGGATTGTTTTCGTACCGCAGTTTGTTTTTTTTCATCACGTTTTTCCTTAACTGATACTTAATGAAGGTACCTGATAATAATATATTCAGTGTTTTGAATTAATCTCCGCGTATTTACATTTTAAGCATCCCAATAATTTGCGTGTTATAAATCGAAAACATTATGAAGAAGATTACGCAAATTTTTATAACACCTTCCATCTTAATACGGATATTATACACTCCATCAACTTGAGCATACATTCTTACAAATCTTCAGCTTAGCAGAGCAATTTGGCGGGCACTTCGGTCGCGTGTGGCAATCCCGCTGCTGAATAACTAATGTTGACTTCGGCGTTTAGAGACCTAACCTAACCTGTTGGTGGCCTGAAAGTTTTATGCTTAGTTTATAGTTCAACGGGTTTTGAACCTGCAACATTAACTAAAGTATATAACTGTTACGGTCGTGTTTTGCTTTTTAGTAGCCTAAAGTTGTACTCTTTTCACCACATTGAAGAGCAAAATTGAGTCGGAATAGCTTTACGGGATGAATGGTGTCCCCGAGATTTGTTATCCTTTACTACTCGTATTAAATGAGCAATATTTGTACGTATTATCTTTTTAATCACGTTCTCGAAAATGGCTCTAACGATTTCGATGTCTCATTTCTGGCAAAACTCGTTTTCTCTATTTTCACCCGAGCATAGCTCGGTCGACCACAGGAACTGTATTGTTAACTGTATACACCATCAAAAGTCTCAGACAAGAATTAAATCCAAGAAGTCACAAAGACAGTCGCTTACACTTGTGTTTTTGAGTTTCATAATACTTTTTAGAAAAATATTTGCGTAATCCCTCGCACATCTAAAAAAAAGGGCACAAACTTTATTCCTAGAGCAAAACATTCCCAAGAGGAGATGCCTGAATTTCCAGTGAACGAATAAATCTGTTAACTAAAAGAACAATGACTGCGATTATTGACAGTGAAGAAGAATTGAAAAATTATATTATTAATTAATTATTCAACTCCTGTTTAAAGTTGCTCCATATGATAATGTGTTGAAAAATCACGTCACTAAATAATCATTGACACAGTTGATATTCGAGCCTTTTGTAAATACTGTGTAGTTGCAAAATGATAAATATCTGCTGCAGATGTAACCGCTTTCCTTTGATTCGAAAATAAAATATAAAGCCTCGTAATTTTAATTCCTCTTTTGCAAATCGCAACTCAATCGGAAGCTCCCAGTTATTCGTAATTAAGTACAAAATATGATACGAAATTTATTAATTGTGGACGAAGTTTGGTCGATCGCCAAAATTTTATATTGGATTGTAGCCAGCATTTGGAGTTACAATCATTGCTTCCGTCATTATTGTTTCTGTGGCTATTTGTTCAGCATTGTAATTTGGTGTTCCAATCCGTATAAAGTTAGAATTTAGGATTTTCATCCCGAGCTGTATTCAAAGTTCACATTGCTTTAACCATAAAGCCTCCAGTATGAATGTCTGTCAAAAACAAATTCGACCTTTCAAAAATTCAGAGAGTTCGTATTTTCAAATTCAATTCACTGAAATACTTCACTTACCTACCCCACAAAACTGCAGTTCTAAAAGTTCTTTCACATTGACGTTTGACTATACAAATCTGGTAGAACCGGAATCCTCAGATTTCTTTTTCCTCACTCAAAATTTTACCACTTATGGCCGTCTCGATGAGTTGCTCTGAATACTTGAGGGAACATAAATCAATATCGCGCAGAAACATCCAAGTTGGAATAAATAAATGTAATTTCTAGAGGTAGCTGCTGGTGCTTCAAAAGTCTTGCTTTAGGCGAACGTTTTTGATTCGGTTACGTTGCTGAAAGCTGTTTAATAGCAGTGCTTGACTAAAATACTTTTTGTTGATGTTTATTGAAAGTAAGCACTTAAAGCAATGCAATACAGCAAAATTTTCTTCAATAGGGTTTTCAGCAAGACGGTGATGTGCCAACAAGGAATACGTAACAGGTTTTTGTAAAATTTATTAGCCAGGTAAAATGCAACAACTAAAACAGCTTTTAATTAATAAGACTGCGAATGTAATCATTTATTTTTAATGGATGAATAAATACGTATAAGGAAAGATTTCAAACTTAGATACGCTCTGAATCACACCACACTCCACATCCAAACGACTGCACATTAACATAACAGCAAACTTCATAATAACATTACAAATTTAATTATATAATAATACAAAGAAAACAAAGAAAACTGTATAAATAGAATAGTAGAGCACAGTCGCAATTTTGAAAGCCACATTACAGCACCACGTGGCTCCAAATAGTGCTAACGCACTTACTTTAATTAATGTTGGAAGTTTCTAGAAAATTCTAAGAATTTCGTCGAAGGAATGGGGCTTACGGAGTGCCTTATGTAATAGTTTGATTAATGTGAAACTCGCGATACACAATTTGTAAATATCACAGTCCAAGAAGTTTTATACGTCTAATGAATATCACAGTATAGAACATTAAAAATTGCAGGTATAAGCTATCCAAATTATTTTGAATGTACTTGTTACGTTTCCAGCCTAACAAAATTCGTCCGAATTTTGGAATTTTATACAAAGGTCCTGCCAATTAACCTCGATATCCCAATTACTGGAAAATATCGATATCATAGAGGTTATCGAAACCGGTTGTCAGGCTTTGATAAGGCGGGAGGAAACGCTCGGGTGTCACCATTGTGTGGATCGACCGGAGAACACGGTGGAGCATACAGTGGAGGTCTGCCCGGCTTGGGCGGAGCACCGTCGTGTTCTCACGGAGGCGATCGGCGGCGGCGATCTGGTGGAGCGCGTCCAAACCTGGTCCAGGCCATGGTGCGGAGCAAGAGTGCATGGGAGGCCGTCACTATGCAGGCAGGCATATTATAAGTTTGGGGATTACATAACTGATAAAAATGCTTGGCTCAATGCTGGTCCTGCTCCAGAACCACAACTAATTAATTAACATTTGAAGATACTGTTGGAGCTGCTGAAGATTGTAAGACTATCATTGCATTGTATAGACTCAATCTCCATTGTATTATATAATTGCATAGCACATGTGTGAGTACTATGTACATACTCTAAAGCTACCATTTACTGGGTACGTCTTTGTTTGACTTGAATATGCCCTGGCGGCTGAGAGTATGTGACGCTCACTCTAATGTCTCGCTGATGGTGGCGCGTGTTGGATCATTTAGCTAATCCATGCGTCAGGTTCGTGAACAAGCGCTGTCAGTGAAGGCTGGTCATACCTTAGCGGCCACGGCTTATTTTAATTTAATTTAAATATTTGAATTGTTTTTTTTTTAAGGACGTTTTTGACGTTCTGCATCGTTCTCACATGTAAAATTTCAACATGAATGATGTAACCATTATTTTGTAACCATATCTTGATTTAAAAGAGTGTCCGTGGAGTTTCTTGCCCGTTCTTCTCCATAGGTACCTACTATGCTTTGGAATGGGCGCCTAGCTTCATCTTTTTGACTGACTGACCCCTTGACAATTCAAAAGTGCCTGTAATTGGTTTAATTGAAATAAATGCTTTGAGTTTGAGTTTGAGTTTGAGTCACCTCCTTCTGCGAAGCAGTAATGCTCGCGAAGGAGGAAGCGGAACGCGTGAGGGAGAGGCAACAGCCACGCCCTCGCGCCCCTAGCCGCCGTAGGAGACGCCCTGGGCGGCGGGAATCTATCGCCGATTCCCGGCCATCGTAGGCGCGGGCTTGCGGACGACGAGTAATGGGCAGCTCGCCGTCCGGTAAGGACCAGGCCCGGGTCGACGGCGCGTTATGTTCCACGCGCGCCTAAAAGAGATGTCAGCAGTGACGGGGTCAATTGAGCCGATGCCGCCGGGGTCGCGGGTAGTTCGAAAGAGATACCGTGGCCCTGGCACGGGCAACTGAAGGAACATGGGTGGGTTTTAGTCAGTAAAAGTCTGACACGCCCTCCCGCTCTGCCCAGAGCGGGAGAACTCATTTGGTGATTTCCCATCCACAAAAAAAAAAAAAGAAAAAAAGGCTTTGGGCTCCCGACTACACTGACATACGTATTTTTATGGCGACGAAGACCTGCACGATTTAGGATGGTCCTTCGGGATGGATGTGTAAAACATTAGACCCATTTATGTACTGGCTGTGTTGCAAGTGACCTCGATCCGAGCTCGTTTCTCTTTATAAGGCAAAGGTCTCAACTCAAACTAAAAAAACTCAAAAAAACTTATTGATAAGTTGTAGGTACAACAATACCTACTGGGGACGCAATTTTTGATTTTGAGTTTTTCGAGTTTGAGTTGTGTTGATTGTTTGATCAATTATTACTTACCTACCCAATGAAAAAGGAAAAAATCAGCCTTTGACTGTCTGGCATTCTTTCTGAGTGAGTCTTTTAAGGGTTAAGGAAAGTTCCATCTAAAGCTATCTAGTTAAAACTAAACTGTATTTAAAGCAGGTAATTCTAGTCGTAATGTCGCGCTGCAAAGCCGATAATCTCGTTAGAGCCGAACGTACAAGTACTTCTGCAAATATTGTCTTGACCTATGAAATTGCCGTTCTGCAGTACTGGCCATTTCAAATCAAAATAATTTTTGTTTGGCTAAGAATTCTAATTTCAAATTAATTTTATTTTAAAAACATGGATTTTTTTTTCCAAAAGTAGTCATTTGTTTATTGATTAGTGTTACATTTTCATCGCATTTCAATCTTTTTCGTCATCATGGATACGTTAAAAATTCGAGTAATTATGGAATATGAGTACCGTCGTGGCAGCAACGCGGCACAAGCGGCACGCAACATCAACGACGTTTACGGAGCTAACACTACAAACCAACGCACCACTTGTTATTGGTTTGCTCGCTTCCGTTCTGGAAATTTCGACCTGAAAAATGAACCTCGCGGTCGTCCGAAGACTTTGGTCGACAATGACGAATTAAAGGCGATTGTGGAAGCTGATTATACACAATCTACGGCTGAATTAGCAGCAGCTTTCGACGTTAGCGTCAAAACAATATTGGTCCATTTGCGTCAAATTGGCAAGGTAAAAAAGCTTGACAAATGGGTGCCCCACGAACTCAATGATCGCCAGCGCGAAGTACGCGTCGAGACGTGCCTTGCACTGCTCAACAGACACACAAATGAAGGAATTTTGAACCGCATTGTTACCTGCGATGAAAAATGGATTCTGTTTGATAACCGCAAGCGCTCAGCAAGTTGGTTGGATCCTGGTTCAGCACCTAAACAATGCCCTAAACGAAAACTTACCCCTAGAAAAGTGATGGTCACTGTTTGGTGGTCTAGCGCCGGTGTGATTCATCACAGCTTCTTACCAAACGGGGTGAGCATTACTTCAGATGTGTACTGTGAAGAACTGAACACAATGATGGAGAAGCTGGCACATCTCCAACCAGCATTGGTCAATCGCTCGTCTCCGCTGCTCCTGCACGACAACGCGCGACCTCATACTGCACAGCAGACGGTCTCCAAGTTGCAAGAACTGGGGTTGGAAGCTCTCCGTCATCCGCCCTACTCACCAGACCTTGCGCCTACAGACTACTACTTTTTCCAGAATTTGGATAACTTCTTGGCGGGAAAAAAATTCAATACCAGAGAGGCAGTACAAAATGCCTTTGAAAAATTTGTTGCCTCCCGTCCAGCTGATTTCTTTAAGAAGGGCATCAATAAACTGCCACTGCGTCGGCAAAGATGCATTGATTGCATGGGTGATTACTTCGATTAATACAAATAAAAAATGCATTAAAAAAATTCGTTTAAATTTTTTCATACAAAACGGCAATTTCAAACCTATTATTAGCTGGGTTTGCGAGATAAAATGTGAATTGCTTGTTTAAAAACATATGTTTTTTTGTTAATATTGTCAGCAGTAGAGCGTTTTGCTTTTGTTTTAATATTAAAAGGTCAGCGCTAGCAGTTTCAGATTAAAAGTTTGCACAGTTTTGTTACTTGTTATTTTTGGTATTTTGGTACCTACTTACTACAGTTTTTAAGGATAAAGTTTATTTAAAATTAGAAACGCTCTAAAACGCTCTGTGCCAAACAGCTCCACAATAACCGATAAACGCCAATAATGTTGGTTGTTTTTCTACACAAAATTATGAGTAGATACTTAATTATGAATACTCTTCCAAATACGTAACATAAGTACTAGATTCTTATCTATAACTAGCTGCGCCCCGCGGTGTTACCCGCGGTTTATGAGATACACTAAAAAGTGTGTTATTTTATCGGTGAGAAAAGTATTCACAAAAAAATTGCTCATCCCACGGGAACACTACATTTTTTCAGGATGTAAAATAGCCTATGTGTGCTATATGTACACAGGATGTCTGCTATGTCCACACCAAATTATATCAAAATCGGTCGAGCCGTTTGAGTTTGAAAGAGTAACAAAGATATTTGAATTCCTTGCTCATCCCACGGGAGCACTACATTTTTTCAGAATAAAAAGTAGCCTATGTGTTAATTCAGCATGTGTGAATGTATGTGTGTTGTATAAGCTTTCTACATACCGAATTTCATCCAAATCGGTCTAGCCGTTTGAGCGTGAAGAAGTAACAAACATACACACACACACACACACAAACTTACACCTTTATAATATTAGTGTGATAGTGTAATTATTTATTTGTTATTTTTTGTATTCAAACCTATATTATTGTGATTTTAGTTTAGTTCGTGAACTTCCTGTGCTAGTCACAATAAATACTTTTTCTTTCTTTCGTTCTTTCTCTTTTTTTTCTAGATAAAAAGTAGCCTATGTGTTTATCTAGAGGGTCAGCTACTTCCACACCAAATTTCATCAAAATCGGTCAAGGCGTTTGAGTTTGAAAGAGTTGCAAGTATATTTGAATTTCTTGCTCATCCCACGGGAGCACTACATTTTTTCGGGATAAAAAGTAGCCTATGTGTTAATCCAGGGTATAAGCTGTCTACATACCGAATTTCATCCAAATCGGTCCAGCCGTTTGAGCGTGAAGAAGTAACAAACATACACACACACACACACTCACAAACTTTTGCCTTTATAATATTAGTGTGATACTTTAAGATGGTAATATCCACCGACTTACGAAAATAGAAAACAACGAAATTGCACCTGTTCACCACAAATAAAGTCAATTCCAAAGACAATGATACAACGGACGTATTCGCTCAATATGTTCGTAATATATCTGATCACCTTAACTGTGTGTAAATAGTCTTGAATGGCTGGTCCATTTGGTTGTATGTTGTTAGTCTGTTGCTGGCCTCCAATTGGGCGAATACGTGTACGGACGGATGGCCGGCCAATTGTTTTGTGTGCCTCAGGTGTTGGTAAACAATACCTTATTGTTTTCAAAATACTCGTATCTTCGAATTTGATGGTTTCCTTTAGGCACTTTTGTGGTTTTATCTTTATTTTTGTTTTGCATGTATTTTTTTTATTTTTTTTTCTAGAATTAACAAAACATAAAAAAAAATTACCCTAAAACTTACATACCTATTAGTAACCAGAAATAGAGTTTTTAGGTACCGGTATTTTGAATTTATCTCCATTAAAATAATGCAGTACATATTTAGAATGAGTACCTTTATTTATATTACTAAAATTATTAGTTAACATTATTAATTATTGAAGCATCGAAAACGTAAATATTTACAATAACCAAAAGCTTAAATAAACAACGAATTTCATTCTAAAATATAGTAACTATTGAATATTTAATCTGCTTCATACATACTACATGAACCTAATTTATAGATCCAGACATTATTTTGTTCACATAAAAGCTTCAATATCAATAATACTAAGTAACTGACTAATAATAAAAAGTAATTTTAATCTATTTGAATTGATGTATTTAATTTAATTTATTTGAATTACCTAATTTTATTTTGACTAAACCTAAACTTATTTTTATAATAATAATATAATTAGATAACAACAGCGAAATTAAACAATAATAATTACATCTATTCAATTTTATTGATTTGATTTTTGTACATGATTTATGATTACGAGTATGTCACATGATTTGAAATTGTATGTTTATTCATTTTGTTTTGTTTTGCAGTGCCCATAATGCTTGTTTTATACTTTTTTTTTATCTTATTCCAACCTCTGTACAACATGTTTGCAATAAACTGATTTGATTTGATTTGATTTGATACAGTAGCCAGTCACGTCAAATATTTGTACCAATCTCACCAGATTTGCTTTCCCACTAGATTTTCATATATATGTAAGCGTTTGTGTGTCCAAATCCTTTTGTATTTGTTTACAAAACCATAGTTTACAGTCGTCTGCCACTTTAATCTTTGATTCGTTCACGAATCCGCTATATGTTATGTAAGTTGTATGGTTAGTATGATATAGATAGGGGGCTTCCGAAATGGGGGTTTCCGAAGCAGGGGTTTTGTTTGTGATCGACATGTCTGACGTCATGTTTGACGCTGATACAGGATGTATCGACAGAAACTTAGTTGCTGCATGAAACGATAAAATTGTAATGAAAGGGGTGATAGACAGAGGGTTGGGTGAATAACATTTGGGCCTTCCGATTGAGAACTTGATTGACGGTTTGAACAGTGTAAACGATGTTTCGAACATGTTTGAATGGTGGAGACAAGATTGCCTTTTGGTATGGGGACGATATTTGTGCAATTGATAAGTGATTTACAACGGTTTATGATCATCGTAAAATTATATACGTGCCACTGTTTGTTAAATTTAGAGCGCTTTCTTAATTAAAACGAGAAAAGTAGAGAGTGTGATGGCTAAGAGTAGTAATTTATTTTTGTGGTCTATAAACAATATTACACTATTTACACTAAGTACTAAAGTAAATGACTAACTAACTAACTATACAAATAAATACAAAAACAAAAGGACACTTAGGCGTCGAAGTACTCGTCCGCATCGATGTCATCCGGAAACGTGCCCAGAAGACTGGCAGCATTGCCACGTTGAATGGCAATATACTAATTCTTTCGGTCGAAACGCTCGGGTCATGGGGCCCGAGTGCGCGTCAACTTTTTAAGGAAATTTCTCGCCGACTGGTCGAGACTTCACGTGACCAGAGGGCCGAGTCTTTCTTTGGCCAAAGAGTAGTAATTAAATTCAGAATTAAAATAATATGTACATAAATAACAATAACTATATCTTAAAGTAAATATAACTTACTAGCTGCGCCCCGCGGTGTTACCCGCGGTTTACGAGATACAGTAAAACGTGTATCATTTAATCGGTGAGAAAAGTATTCACAAAAAAATTGCTCATCCCACGGGAACACTACATTTTTTCAGGATGTAAAGTAGCCTATGTGTGCTATATGTATACAGGATGTCTGCTACTTCCACACCAAATTTTATCAAAATCGGTCGAGCCGTTTGAGTTTTAAGGAGTAACAAATATATTTGAATTCCTTGCTCATCCCACGGGAGCACTACATTTTTCCGGAATAAAAAGTAGCCTATGTGTTAGTCCAGGTTATAAGCTGTGTACATACCGAATTTCATCCAAATCGGTCCAGCCGTTTGAGCGTGAAGAAGTAACAAACATACACACACACACACACAAACTTTCGCCTTTATAATATTAGTGTGAAGTGTGATGTGATAGTGTGATACATTAGTCAATATGCACAAGTTGACTGCCTCGTTGGTCTAGTGGTCACAAGTGCTACTGCTGAGCATGAGGTCCTGTGTTCGATCCCCAGGTCAGGCAAGTTATTGGGTTTTTCTATCTGGAATTTCTCAGTAGCAGCCCAGAGGATTTATGCTCGATTGATGGCAATAGGAAGACCAAAGAAACGATGGATGGATTGTGTGAAATATGACATGGCTAGAAAGGGGATGACTACCGAGATGACGAATAATAGAGAAGTATGTAAAAAAAGGACATGTTGCGCCGACCCCAAATAGATTGGGTTAAGGGCAGGGGAATGATGATGATGATGGCAATAGGCTCGCTCCCTGTTACATAGGACTTAAATATAACTGGCGAAATGTGGGTAAGTTTACATAGTGATGTATGCTGTATGTACACCTTTGCCTATGATGATGTTATGCTATAGAATAGAATAGAATAGAATAGAATACTCTTTATTATGCACACCATTTAAATTACTGTTACAATTTTACAATGTTGAAATTTTACATACGAGTGACACAATGGGCGGTCTTATCGCTAAAAGCGATCTTTTACAGACAACCTTTGGATGGAGTATGGGGACAAGGAGAGACAATTCTGTAGGTAGTCCGTGGTGTACCATATACATATACATACATTAATAAATTTATATATATATATATACTTATACAATAATAAACATGAAACAAGAGCAAGGAACTATATATGTAATAATGACGTTTAAAGAGAGAGGAAGTGTTTTTTTACCAGAATTTTAAAAGTGGCCAAAGTTTGAGCTCGCCTTATCAACACTGGCAAGGCATTCCATAATCTGCTAAATATGCATAATATGCATAATATAATCTATATAATCTGCATAATATGCTATATTTATTAGTCAATATTATTTATAGTTTTTGTCTTAGTATTCACTTCCTTTCTAGCCATAATATCTTTCATATTATGGCTAGAAAGGAAGTGAATACTAAGACAACTCTAGAAAGAGATAACTAATGTAATGATGATGATGAGATGCTGTGCCAGCCCCAAATAAATCACGATTAGGACAGGAGGTAAATGGTTTATGTTACGGTAGTAATTCCAATTATTTTTTGATGGATTCTATCAAATTTCTTCCCATTGATTGTTCCATAAACGATAACCTAACGAGCTTTTTTCCTATCTCCCAAAAAAGAAGACACTACATGATTGGATGATGACATATTAATAAAGACGGATGGCGCTAGCGCCAAATGGTTACCATGTGAAGGCACATTCAATGAATACCGAACTTATATCCGTGATCGATGAGGAAGATTATTTCGATGGGATGTGATTAATCGAATGTTAAGTGTAGGTAATTGATATTGTTACAAATTTTGAGAGAAGTTTTTGCTAAAACATTTTCTTAAATTTTTTATATTCCAAATTTTTAATTTAAAAAAAAAAAAAAAAAAAACATATAAAATTAATAAAAAAATAAAAAAATATTGAAAAATTGTCACTAGAAATAAAATTACCTACATACAATATTATGTTCACTGTTGCAGGAGAAGATATCTTCAAGGAAATAATAAGTAAGTTATGAATGGGAAAACATAGATAAAGTTGCAACTAATAATATTTTTTAAGGATAGCCTGGAGCTAGGTAATTATTAAAAATAAAATAATGTTATTTTCGAAGCTATCATAAAAGGAATACTTATTTACGAAAACTTTCTTATCAAAATATTAGCATATTTTACAAGAGAAAAAGGTAACGCTACATTTAGTAATCAAAAAATATTCAAGGCTCATTAATATGTACCTTCTAAATTCAAATTTCGGGCCATTAGCACACCTACCAACTTTCTAATTTTCATCTCATCAAATTTAACGAAAGCAATAATGTTACGGAGGCTCATCTTATTCAAAGGCTTAATTAGCAAACTTGTTTCAACCCAACATTTTTTTCCATCGCTTTACTTAATTTCAAATTAAAATTTCGCAACAAAGGCCGAAGAACAAAACCTCCGAAACCGCTAAACACGAAAAAAAAGGAAATACAAGAGAAAGTGAGGAAAATGGAAAATTTATTCATCGTCAGCACTTAGATTGGTGTCGCAAAGAAAATGGCGGATCAAGCCATTGAGCAAAACGTGGAATTAAAACTTAATGGGATGTGTTAAGATGGAGATGGGAAAATAGAGGAAAGTTTAATTAAAGGGAATTAGGCTATTTACTTTTTGGAGGAATTAGATTCTCTGCGAACGCGTCAGTTCAAGGAAATATACCAAGCATATTAATGAGCAGGCCATGGCCGTGGTTTCATATTTGGCTGTAGCCCGAAATCGTTATCAATTAAATCGTGTGGATAGCCAGTAGTTATGTGTTATTCAGAATCTTGTCACAAATATAGTCATACTGAGAAAATCTAATCTGAGTTCTTGTTAAAGTTATTTGCTTTACTGGTTCTCTTAAACTAATATCGTCTCGGAAACAGCTAATACTCACAGAAAGGAAACGCTTCGTAATGAAAATGTTAGTTCCTATGATGTTGGAGTAGTAAAACCGAACGTTGAAGCAAATGCAGTTACAATAGAGAATAATCAAGATCTCTACGGCGAAGGATTAGTAAGTGAAACTGGAGCCTTATCTGAACTGTAAGAACCGCTTGATACGGAAATCTTTGAAGTAGAAAATCTTTTTTAGTCTGAGATGAGGTGTATAGTTCAGTTATATAAGTATAGAGTGTAATAGTAGCTGATGATGATGTGGAAAGATTTTAAGTATCTGTAGTATTGATATCAATTAAAGATTTAATTCAAGTTGGTATTTATCGTGTTATGTCTTGATTGACACAAAATATTCCTATATTTTTTCGGATTGACAATGCTGGATTGATTGTTTAATGGTTACCCACGAGTTAGTAAATGTTGTTTACTTCTTACTTGAAAGTTGGAAGAGATAACTCGAGAAACTTTCCACAGTGTAACTAGTGCTTGGCACTGCAACAGTATTACTTGTTGTACTAGTGAAGTCTTGTACCTTGAACACAATGTTACTTAAAGATTAGAGAAGGGGACACAAGAGAAGTTTGAACACATCAGTTTAGTAACTCAGTTTGACATGGTTGACCAACATTTTACAAAATTGTCCAGCACGACATACAATTTTCTCCTAACAAATATTTAGAGCCGATAAATTATATAATAACATTTATAAACCACTCTAAATGAATTCAAGCGAATACGGATTATGAATAATATGAATAAACTTTGTTTTACTTTTAAACATTCAATAAACAAAACAATTTATTCAGAACCTTCAAAAGAACTAATCGACGTTTTTACATAATCAAATCTATGTTTTTCATCAGAGGTAAAACTGATTATCCATTCAGTTGAATAGTGTACCCTCGAAGCAACTCCGTGAATTCATCGAACCGTTGCATTAGATGGAATGAATGGCATAATGAATATTTATCAGCACGAGTAGCTTTTTTATTCTTAAGCGCTCCAGAGAGTTTCTCATTGCGAACTTCGAATGCAAAAATAATAGAAGGTATCAGCAATTTAGATTAACGGTAAATTTTTGTACAAGTCAAATGAGGGACGCATAGTAATTTACTTATCTTTGTTCTCAGATGCAAATGAGACTAGATTTTTGTATGATTCATGGTAATTATTCATTGGCATTTCATTAGATATATTCTTGAAAAATAAATCTAATACAAGTTTGTCTTATTATGTTGAATGTAACAGAATTGTAACTTTTATGAAAATGAGATACAATTAGAACTTTTTCAACTGTAAAGCGACGTTTTTCTTCTGCGCTCAACAATGCGTATGAAAAATTAGTTCAGTATCTCGTTAAATAGTATCAAAGAAAACTGTTCTCTGAACTGGCAAAGTAATCTAAGCATGTAATTATAACTAACTTCTTTGAATTTATTTCAAGATTTCAGCAGTTTTCTTTCCATGTAGTATTTATAAAAGGTTAAAAAGTATTCCCCAGTTGCGTGGGTATAACAAAAGTGTGAGGGAATCAATGTCTCAGAAAGCTGCCAACATCTGTCTTATCTGCACGACATGACCTTTGCACAGCACTCCACTATTCACACATATTCACTTCTAGCCAAACCTAGCTCTTCAAATGGAAATACGATCCGAATCTCGAGGGTTAGATATACATTTGTATGCTAAGAGGGTAATACAGACAAAACAGTGGTCGTTCAATAGTACGAGTATATGCTGAAATATACAATAGTTTCGTGTTACTCTTTATGCTTTGCAAATGTTAAAGCGTGTGGAATTTTACGTTTTTTATTCAAGAGATTTTTTTTGGTCAAAAAGAAATGAATAAGGTTTTATTGTGAAAGTTTGTGTGAGAGAGAGAGATTTTCATTTCTATAGGTTTTTGTACGCTGATTGGAAAGGAAAGGAATACAATATTGTTGGTTCAAATTCGTCGTTAAAATCAATTGGGAGGAAGTAACTTCTCTCCCAAGTTGTTAAAATGAATAGAAGGGAAAAGATTTCTATGGTAATTTTAAAATTAAGGAAAAACGAAGATTGATTCTGAAGCCTTTATATTAAAAAAAAGTTGTAGTTAGTAACCGATATATGAATAGACAAATAAAGTTAGCTATAAGTATTATAGTGCCACATAATATACCTGTGTTACAACATTCATAAAACTATTTCAATGGTGTCAGACATTGCTCAACGGTCCACCGGTCCAAGTGGCGGTGCTTGGAGGAGACCTATGTTCAGCAGTGGACGTCTTTTGGCTGAAATGATGATGATGATGAGACATTGTTATTTCGTTCTTTGTTTTAATTTTACGAGTATTACTTATTTACATAAATTAATTTAAACTGGTTCGTAAATAAATTATTCCAGTACATATTGCATCCGAGAACAAGCATAAAATAAAATGATTTCAACTTCGTAACGACATGATATAACTGCCTTACCACTTGCGCGATCGCGGGAAGTTTGATCCCCAACAGTAGATTTTCCGTGGGAACAAAGTTCCCAAGACAATCTTTTTTTTTTTACTTATAACCTTGTTCCACCACTATTAAGTAGTAATATCCAATTACATGCATTTAATGTGATAGATTATCTGTGTCCGAACCTTTTGAGATACGACAACACTCACTGAACTAGTCTATGACATTAAAAAAATATTATTTTCGCTGTCATAAAATCTAAAGTAAACAATAACAAGTTTTTGTCTCAACTTCGGAAGCTTGTAAATAATGAATATTGTACTGTGGTAAGTGGTTTTATTTATGTTTCACGTTAAGAGTTAACACAGCATGCATTTTAAACCATAAAAAAATATAGGTCCTCGCTTGTTTTTTCTTTGTAGAAAATCTAGAAATCTAGAATCTAGAAATCTGAAATTAACCGTGTTTGCTCTTTACATACCTATTTTTATGAATTTTATACGATCATACATTCAAATGAAACATACACTACGATAGAGTCCAGTTCTCTAGCATTCATAAAAACATTCGAGCGTTACAAGATTCCAAGAATCTTCGTCGCTTCGGGATTGTTTGTAAACAAGTGCGAAGTGCCGGCTGACGTCACGGTGCGCGTACGCATGACTGTATGATGGACTGTTTTTTGTGTAGAGTCGCTTTCGTACTAGTGGCTAACTAAAAGGTTTATTATGTCAGTGAAACCACTCTCCCGCTATCCATCACAATATTGTAAAATCCTGAGTGTATTTAGAAAAAATTTATTCTATCCACTAAATTAAAACGCTTTTAAGGTAAAATTGTGTAAACATTTTTTCCGCACAATAAAACATCTAACACAAACAATAAAAACCACAACGGTTTTTGTTGGAAGGAAATGTGTTATCTACAGGATGCGATGTGACAAATAGTTTAACACTTCATTCATCAAAAGCTATTCAGAGATAAATCCCGTGCGGAATGAACTAGTGATGGAGATTGAAATATAATATACTGTTTGATGTAATATGTAATGTATGGAATGGAAACATGAATACACTAGGAAATAAACTATTAGGGAATAAACTTTATTCCCTAGTGTATTCATGTTTCCGTTCTATACCTACATTATTACTTAATACATCAAGGTTTTTCATGTCATATGTAGATTCGCAAATAACACACAGTTTTTAATCAGATTCAAGTCATTTCATACTATTGAAGCAAGATTGGAAGAAAATCAGTAAAAAAAAACTAGTAAGATTTTTATTTACATGTTGGCAATTTTTTTGATAATTCAGATATCAAAGTATGCCATTTATTTCACTTAAACGCTCATTCAAGCAAAGAGCTTCAAATAAAATAGGCGATAATAAGCCAAACGACTGACACTTATTATCTGCTATGATGAGCATCATCACGACAAGGAAGATAACACAAATAACCGTAATTGGTATTTTAGCAGAGCTCATCAAAACGAAAATACAAAAACACCACATAGAAATTAATGTAGCGAAAACGAGTGAAAAAATGGCGCTCCATAATAAGAAGTGAAAGGACCAGAAAAAGCGGTAATTAGGGTTCAGTTGGCAATCAAAAGTGAATCCCTTCAGGACGGAAGGCGAGATCGACGGCAATTTGCAACATGGTCCTTGGAGACGCATTAGCCGAAATGTGTTGTTGACCTATTTCGCTACATCTGGGCTTCCTTAATCTGTGTTGTGTTTTCTTTCTTTGTCGTATGGGTAGAGCTGGTGTTGTAACAGTGGGACCGATACTCGTATGTATGATGTAGAAATTTGACGTGTTTCGGTTCTGATTTTATGTTTCGATACACGAAAACGAAGTGACCAAGTGCAGTGGTGTGAGAAACGAATGTGTGACACGCTCGAGTAGGACAACAGACTGTAATAATCAGTTAAGGTACATTATAAGGTACATATCTGCCAGTTTTTAGGGTTCCGTACCTCAAAAGGAAAAAACGGAACTCTTATAGGATCACTCGTGTGTCTGTCTGTCTGTCTGTCTGTCACAGCCAGTTTGCTCCGAATCTAATAGACCGATTGAGTTGAAATTTGGTACACATATGAATTTCTGTGAGCCAAACACGGACGGGTAAAGTAAATAAATTAAATTTAAATATAGAGGTCACTTTTGGGGGGCAAATAAGAAAATTTAAAAAAAAAGTTTTGCAAACTACACCATGTGGCATATCAAATGAAACGACTTACTATGAGGGTCTCAAATATTTTTTTTATAATTTTACAATATATTGTTTTAAAGATATTTAAGAAAATAGACGAAAATTGACCATTCCCCCCCCCCCATTATCTCCGAAACTACTGAGCCTAAAATTTTGAAAAAAAATACAGAAAATAGATCTTTACCTGTAGATTACAGGAAAACCTATAAGAAGTCTGTGGTCTTAAAATGACATGGTAAATCTATCAATATTGTGAGTACAAACTTACATTTACAGTTGGAATGTATGGAAGAACATGTTTTTCAACTACAATGTTTGTTCTTAAGATAAATTCATCCCAACTACGGAACCCTTCATTGTACGTGGTCCGACACGCACTTGGCCGGTTTTTCTTATAGCAATTTGTTCCAAAACTTAAAATCTCAGAGGGCAATTCCCGTATTTTTAACAAACGTTGTTAAAAATACGGGAAAGATACGCAATAAATAAAATAAAAAGTAAGTTGAAAAACTGAAACCCGACTACTGAAAAATCACGCTCGCTACGGTCGGTCTGTAAGTTATTAAATGAATATTATTTACTTTTACTTATTTTTAACAATATAAACATAATTATTTATAACATAATTATATACATATTTGTAATGTGCTTGTCAAGACCTTTCTTTTGATACCAAACATGATTATCTCAATTTAATTTTTTTCGCGGTCAGAAATTTACATGTAAAGTCCACCATATTAAATTTAGGGAGAAATTGTATAGCCTACGTTACCCGGACCATTATTACAAATCTACTGATATCTCATTCATTAAAATCGGTTTAGTAATTTAGGTGCTACGGTGGAACACACGTAAATACATTTTTATATATAATACATACTTACACACATACATAGACTGCTAAAATCGTAACCCTTTTTTGGCTTTGCCATAGTCGGGTAATATATAAACACAGGCCCATAGACCTTAACCTAAACATACATATTTGAATATAAAACTTATGTTACTAAAAAGGCTTCTTCACTCACACTTCACTTCGCAATCTCATCTCAGTCTCGTTTACCTACATTTTTGACATTTGATTGTCACTGGTATGAGACTGCGACTTGAGTTTGAACGTTTTTAGGTACAAGAATTAGCCTTCAGGTGTCGACAGGTAAATTAGGGTTTTTTATTTAAAAAACACATGAAAAAAAGTCAATCAATATGCCTAGCCTTTTCCCAACTTTGTTGGGGTCGGCTTCCAGTCTAACCGGATGCAGCTGAATACCATTATTTTACATGGAGCGACTGCCTATCTGACCTCCACAACCCAGTAACTGGGTAATACGATACCCCTTGGTAAGACTGGTTGTCAGACTTTCGGGCTTCTGACGACCCGTAACGACTGTCAAAGATCCACGAATGACAGCCGGGACCAACGGTTTAACGTGCTTTCCGAGGCATGGAGGAGTCTCGGTATGTAAAGATTGTCACCCATCCACTGACCAGCCCCGGCAAGCGTATCTTAACCTGATGGATCGACCCGTGCGGCTGTTATTACTTAGCCACGAGCTCCTCCTTAGCCACGAGCTCCTCCCACATGAAAAAAAGTACTTACCCTATAATAAATTAGGCACACTAAGCCTTATTAAAGAACGAAAAATTTTAAGAGAAAAAACTAGTAACTAGGGAAAAACCTACCTATTAATAAAATATACGAGTACCTAATAACATTGAAACAGATTTATATTCCAGCCAGCTTAGAAACCATTAACTCAAACGTTAATATTTTTATCAATACTTCTGCCCGTCCTGCTTAGATACGTCAGTCTAGATCCCATCCGTTTCAGTTTCCTCGCTTTGTATCTGTTACCCTCCATTTATCTCGTCACGTTTAAGATATTTTATCTGAATGTTGGCTCCGAGCTGGGAGGATGGTGCCAGGTTGTTGTTTATTAGTTTGTGGAGCGGCAGGTTTGAATTTAATTTATTTGTGTGAAATTGATGCTTTTAATTTGTCAGGAAATTGGTTCTGTTCTCAAAGAAAATTATTGTCAACAGATATTGTACATAATTTGCATTATATACCTGTATTATTAGTGTTCATATGAATATAAATTTCTACGTTTTATTTAAATTACTAAATACAACTTAGATACCTATTTGTTCTTTAAATGTGTGAAGTCATAAACAGAGCTTTTATTTTAGTGTCTCAATCGATCAATCAACTGAACCTATCGCAGTCCACTGCTGGACTCAAGACTCTCCCAGGCTGTGCCACAAGACCCTGTCCACAGCCTTCTGCACTCAGTCTGTCCCAGCCACCTTCTTCAGGTCGTCGATCCTATAGCTATAGCTGGGGAGCGTCCCACACTACGTCTGCCGATACACGCGGTTTCCACTCCAGGACTCGTCTGCTCACCCACTGCCACTTCAGTTTGCTTACTCTGCAAGCTATGTTGGTTACTCCGGTTCTTTTCCGGATAACTTATTTTCTGATGTAATCCTTCAAAAAACTCCGAGCATAGCCCGCTCCGTAGCACGCTGAGCGACCTTGAATTTGTGGACCAGAGAGTTTACACATATTTCGATCGTAGCTTTGTCAAGGCGTCATGATTTATCAAGATGGCAAAATATCTACAACGATTCACGCCAAGTTAATATACTTTTTTTTTTAAAACATTTATTTCACTGTTTCTTTGTTCTGTGCCAAGAAATCTACTTTGTCATCGTTCCTTTTGTTTCGACGAGAAATCTCTTTAAACGATCATTTTACTAGTTACTGACCTTCGGAAGCCAACGAAGCGCCTAATTCAACTCTGTTTCGACCAAATTGGAATTCGTAATTTCACCGATTCCGAAAATATAATTTTGTATCTTTAAACGTTGTTGGGGACAAAGGACCACGATGAGAATAAATGTTTACTTTAAAGTCAAAGCAAAAGGGATATAAGAAAAGAGTTAGAAGAAAGTTTCAAGTTTTTTAACCGGATTTATAACTTTACGAACTGCGTCTCGCGGTTTCACTCGTGTAGACCGGGATAAAAGTAGCCTATGGTGTTAAACCAGGGCATTAACTATCTTCATATCAAATTTCATCCAAATAGGTCCAGCCGTTTGAGCGTGAAAAAGTAAGACACATACGAACACACATACACACACATACTCACAAACTTTCGCCTTGATATTAGTCTGATTCTTATTTAGAAATTTAGACAGGTTTGTCTTATTTCCGATCTAAGCTCATTTGTCTTACTTACATACTATTACAATGCCTTCAAAGTCAAATTATCTCTATTTAAAACTATAACTAGTGAACAGGCACGCTCTTTCCATCATAGACCTCATCCATCGTTTTCCATCAGGCGTGATCGAGGTCAAGAGCAGGCCGACTCAGAAAAAAAAAGATCTTCTTAATAATATGATTGATTTTATAATTTTTTAATTCTGTTTAATTGTACCTATGATCCAAAGTTAATTGAAATAAATAAATAAGAACATAAAAGACGTTAAAGCTTGATACGAGCCTTTATTTCAACAAAATAACTGTCTTTGCGTACCGGAAGACGTAACGTTGAAAGGCCTCCCACAAGGTGAACCGATGACCTTGTGAAGGCCGCAGGAATGCACTGGATGCAGGAAGAACAGAACAGGTCGAAGTGGAGGTGCTTGGGGGAGGCCTATGTCCAGCAGTGGACGTATTTCGGGTTTAAATTATGATGATGATGAACTTTCTTTGCAAACTAAAAAATGATTTGATTTGATTTGATAAGAATACATAAATCGAACAGCCTTGACACCCAACCCCAAATAAAATTGAGTGGAGCAAAGCATAAACGTTAGAACGGATAGCGACAAAAAAATTCATGAGACAAAAAACTTACGAAATATAACAGGAATCGATTGTCTGTCACAAATCCGATATCTATCTTACAAATGATGACGATATCGCTATGAAATTCCTTCTACGTATTATTTTTACGTGTGACTGGTCACAAACGTGAGTAGCAAACAAAACATTGCTGAGATACTGTTGTTTTTTTTTATTATTTTACTAGCTTTTTTGAGGTCGGAAATTATCCCGTGGGAACGCACTACCGGGATAAAAAGTATATTTTGTGTTAATAAGCTATGAGTGTGTCAAGTTTCATCCAAATCCGTTCAGCCGTTTTTGCGTGAGTAATAAACATCTAACCTTTCACATAAATATGATTAAATGAAATGAAAATCTTTATTTCGGTCATACAATATCCATATAGTGTTGGTAACATACAAAGAAATAAATTATTGCCTAGTGTTAGTAAAAATCAACCTCCGCACAAACTGCTGTGCAATCGGAGAGCCAAGGCTCTCGGCTAGTTTTCAGGATGCTGTTTCGACTGCCCCTCACTCTCCTCAGTAGCGACGCCGTTCTTTTGCGTATAATTGCCTAGAAGCCGTCGGTGCGAGCTTGCGCAAACATTTCCGACGCGCGGCGCGCTACAGTAACGAGGCAGCCTCAACAACATCCTGCAAGCATTGTTATATTGGACGCGCAGGACATCCAGCGATCTCTTAGTGCAATTGACCCATAGACTGCCCGTGTACAAAATTTGGCAATAAGCCTTGAAAAGTGTTACTTTTACTAAATTAAAGACAGCTTTGAAAACGGTGATGGGTTTTTTTTTTTTTTTATAAAGATGGCATTGTTTTTTACAGTTCTTTATTATAACTTTTGTGAGGAACTTTATGTTAACGGCAGGTTGTTCGGGCCTGTAGGCCTTTAAAACGCTACCTCCGCCTCCCCCAAATGCAGCGCGACGTGTTTATTTACGACGCGCCGCCGACGATTTCGCAGAAAATCCATGCCACAGTGTAAAATATTTGCAGTTGATTAACTTAATTAGTTTTTCTTAGGTCGATATTTATTCCTTAGGTTTACATTTTATGGTGTCTACGGTGGAGTGAACTAAGATGATTACATAAAATGTCGTGAACTTGTTTTCACATTATCAGATAACGATACCAACACGATTCGATAGCGATAGGTTCAATTATTACCGGCCCCATGATATTGTTGAATATCGATGACCATCGCGACTCGACAAACAAGCACACTACTATGTATCGACGTCTCGAAGCCGGCAGTGCGAAAAATTTTGCTCAAGTGAAAGAATGCCCGCTACTCTCACCCCGCACTGTCTTCGCCGGTGGATATCGTGCCGATATCGGTGTCGGTGTATGTGGAAACCGGTTACAATGTTATGGGCATGTGATGCGGAGAATGAAGAAAATGTCGTCTGGAATGTTTTGATTATGAATCTGGATGGCTATACGAGTAAGAGAAGACCAAAGAAACGATGGATGATCTGTGTGAAAGATGATATGGCTAGAAAGGGAGTGACTACCGTGATAACAACTAAGTAACAGAGAAGTATGGAAGATAAAAACAAGTTGTATCGACCCGAAAAAAAATGGGATAAGGGCAGGAGAATGTAGATGATCGGTGCCTGTCGTTGACTACGACGATATAGGTGACAATAAAACACAATGTAAAAGCGAATTATTCCATTACTTCACTGGGCGGAGCAGGAAACGAATATAGCACATAGTTTCAGATTTAACCTTTAAATGATTATCATCGCGCTAAATCTTTATGGAGTTAAGGCTTAGCGGATGGAAGGATGTCAATCGTGATATAATAATAACATAAGAACGGCTATTTTAGTCAACATTCATACAAGCAAATAGCTTAGTGGTTCGACGACTTCTTTGCACACCGGTGGTTAAAAGTTCAATTCTCAACTGTTGATATTTTTTTCGATTCTTTTTTTACATTTTGTTATACTGTTATTTGATAGTTCGTAGAACGTACACAGAATCCATGAAGTTTATTCCTTTTAAATCATCTACGGTTATAATAAAAATAAATATCATTGGTTAGCTGACAGTATTAATGAGAAATCCCGTGTGTACAATCTACTGTTATATTTTTTAGCGATAGCCGGGTTCGCCAGGAATAATCTGTAAGAATCACTCAGTGTATCACTGTTGTGCCATTATGTATTAAATACAGGTATGGCACGAACAGGCGTTTACGAGTATTTATTCACTAAAAACGAAAAACAAGCAATGGAAAATTGCTACTGAAGGCTGCGGGTTTCGAACTTAGGACGAGCTGCTTCTCAAACGGACGACTCTCTGTATATTTTGGCTGCTGAGACCACAACTACAAACGTACTGTACAGAAAAGTTTTATAAAATATGGCTGTTGTTTTAGTATATTGTGAAGTCGCGGGCGGAAGCTAGTTAGAGATAAACATGATTTTGAGGTAGTAAGGTGAAAGTTTCAAATTGCAATGGTTCTACTGGGTATCAAAAAGTCACGCAAAAGTTAATGTTAATAAAAATTAAATTTTTCTTTAAAAAAAGATCTCTTTTGCAAAATTTCATGCTTCTAGCCCAGCGATTTAGGCTGTGGATTGTCTGTCAGTGAATATAAGAATTTTATCAAGTTGACAAGCCGTGTGCCCGATGGTATTTCCCATCGACATAAATGGTGAATTTTCATCCCCTATTTAACCCCTTTAGTGACTGAATGAAAAAAAACATTAAGATTTTTATTAAGTACGGGCTAAAAATGGTCGTACTGCTTTGCTTCTGCTGTAACCATATTCTTTTGTTTTTGATGTCGACCACTGCTCATAAAGATAAGTAAATATTGACAACTACATATGAAGGAACAATTGCCGTACTTTATTGTCAAGGGACGTACCTACTGCTACAGCTATAATTTATCGAATCTACTATTCTAAGACATCAAAATTAATTTAGTGTATTTTTTAACCGGCCCCGCTCATGTCGGATTGCCATCCCTTAGGACAATAGTCATAGTTTTTAGGCTAATAAGCCTAAAAAAAAATTGCAAGTATCAATATGTTAAAAGTTACAAACCAACAAACATACGATAGGTACGTCATCGACTAACTTGCTTTGGAACATGGACACCGAGTGATAGGTACGGTTACCGCCTAACTAGGCTACGTTCACACGGCGCTATTTTTCAAGTGTATAGAATACGATATTTTATCGTATACAGTGACTTTTTGTACTAAAAACTGAAAGTTTGTTCACACAGCTAAAACGATACAAGAAAATAATCTTTTCGATCGACAATTTTTATCGTGTTCATGCATTAGGTCATGTTAGTATAGCACTTTTGTTTGAAACAGCTCGACGAAATTCTCTGGCAGAAAATCGTCACGTAACGAAAAAACGTTTAAATGCCCCCTACATGCGACTTTATCTCTTTCTATTATATCTTGAAAGAGACAAAGAGAGAGAGGACAAAACGACGACAGACGAGAACGGAGAGGGGGAAAATTTTCGAATTTTACTTTTTTCATGGTTTTCGAGGGAGCCAAGCCGGTAGTGGAATTAAATTGAAAATTCAAGATGGCGGCTGTGAAAATTTTGTGTTTGTGTTTTAAATCATACGTTAGAAGGAACTTCATTCCTGACGGTGGTCCCCGACCGCACATTTTTATTTTTTTCTAATTTTCATTGTTGTTGCCAGAGTGAAAGTTGATTATATTAGTATCCAACCGACAACCGGATACATTGTATTTATACATATTATGTGTAATTAATGTAGGATATGGTAGTAGCGAAGACAGTTCGATGGAGACTGAAATAGTAATATGGATGAATCTGATGAAAAAATCTTAGAAAAATGTGTTTTAAAACTTCTTCATAAAGGACCACGATAAAAAATTATAAACTACTCGCGCTTGACTATAATTTTATCGATAATAATTTGCAATGTGTCTTAACACTATCGTAAGATGACAGTTAAACGTCATCATACCACATATAAATAATCACATTTTCGAAAACGATATTATGAATTAAAACTATAATATAATTACGAGATATTTTTTCTGAGCTGTCGCAATTTCATATCTAATGTGTTCCTCTTTTATTTGAATTTTTTGAACAACTGCAGAGAGAGCGAATTTTTAAAAATTTTGACACAGGTCCAACCTCCATGACGTCCCGCAGGACTCTGATCGCGAGCGGATTTAGCCAAATTGACTAATTTTGAGTTTATTTAAAAAAAATCTATTAAACTCAAAAATCCAACCGTTAAATTCCCTCCGAAATACGATTACCTCATGATACATGCAATTTTCATATAATTTTATGCTGTAATTAGGAAATGAAACGGAAAATGGTTTTGAAATCGACCATGTTTCGGATTTTTTTTTCATCGAGGAAAGTACAACTAATCGTGTTTTGAACCGTTAATTTCCCTCAAGCAAGGATGTATCTATGGCATATATTTTTTTCAGGACCTTAATACACTAATTTGACCATTTAAAATTGATTCTAAAACAGGAAAATTCGGATAACCTCCCGTTAATTCTGTTTCCGCTTTGTTCATAACGATTAGGTTTCGAAAGGAGACTTATTCATGAGCTTATCACGCGGCGAAGTTTTGAGTCGAAATCGTACTTTACGAGTATAGTCGCTATGACACAAATATCTGGATAATAAAATAAACATCACATGGAAACACCGAATAGAAAGTCACAGAATAGGTCCAAAAATAGTACGGAAAATTTTGTGTTTTTTCTTCATATTTTTACAAAAAAAAAAAAACATTTTTTAACCATTAACATAATTTATAGTGTACTAAACATAACGTAAGTATGTTATTCGTGTTAATGATCAGTTTTCGTGCATTCAAGCATGGTTTAGGTATGGCTGGAAGGGTTCGATTGCTGGATAGCACGCGATGTAGGTAATAAGATACACCATAATAATAAAATTCTGGTTACAATAATTTTTTCATATTTTTTTTTATCCTTGACCCGATTTTAAGTTTATTTTACGGTGTAAACTATAAATATGAGTAGTATAATTACTGCGTATTAAATTAGGTATGTCACAGTCATGATTGTGTGGTATTTTTATAAAGGTGTGTCCAGACAGTGTAAGGCAAGCGCCGCAATTTTTTTTTATCAGATGGCTCAGCCTTAGGTATGCGTCACATGCGTAGCTTACCATTCGAAGCACATGCTTTGCACTGTCTACACGCACTTTAACAATGTACAAAAAAACGAGCGTTGGTCAGGGTATTGCTGATGTGCTGCTGACCGTTTACGAATATATTCACACGCTTTTCAAAAGGTCCATGTTGAACGTGTTTAGAAACACCGCTGTTGAGAGCAGAGCTAGTTTCGTGAACTTGCGTAAAGAAAAAAATGCCTGTGTAAATCGTACCGTACCGTAGTTCAAAATAGTTATAATAAGATTACACAGTTAAACAAACTTTTTTACAGTCCGTTCAACCGATTTTGACTTCTATTGCGTTGGTGGCATGACAAATGGCAGCTGCAGTAAACAGTTGGTACTGTAACCACTTTTTTGCCTTTAATGCCACCCTAAAGCCTACAGAATAGAAGTTAAAATCGGTTGAACGGACAGTAAAAAAGGTTTGTTTAAATTTCTAATCTTATTGTAAATGGAGTATAGATAGAGCTTTAAAGAAGCGAGTACGGTGAGTACTTTACAAACGTTTATGTTTTTTGGATTGAAGAAGTTGTTATTGTAATACATTTTCCTTTTATTGGAACGGAAGATTGCAGCTGCAAAAAAAAAAAACATTTTTCGTCATGTGTGTCATTTTCATAGTCTTCGAGGGTGATAAAGTCTATAGTGAAATCAAAATATAAATTCAAGATGGCGCCTGCGAAAATTTTGTTTTTATTTTAAATCATACGTGAGAAGAAACTTCGTTCTTCAGGGACCCCCATCCACACACGTTTTTTTTTTTATGGTAGGTCATTAACATGGCACAGTATTCTAAACAGTAAATTATGGTGATATTCTACATCAAATCCTTCAAACTTTTCTTTTGCTGTGCCGGACAGGGTCCACGATTGTTACAACAATTGTCTACTCACCACAGAATATACATTGTGGAATGCAATAAATGATTGAGTATAGAGTAAATCAAGACTCGTTGAAAAACTCTTCCACCAATTTTAACTAAGTATTTCAAGTAAGTATGTAATTTCTTGGTCCGGAAAAAATGGAATTTTTTCATTCTTTATCCTACAATATTGATCTTATTTGTAAAAAAATCAAGAAGACACTATTATTATTCAGATGTGTATGTAAATACCTACACAAGGTCTTGTTTTGTTTTAAACTTTTGAGTAAGAAACAAATAAAAAAAAACGTTCTCCGCAAAAATTGAGTAGAAAATAGTTCACATCCCCACTCTATTTCAGCGTAAATCTTAAAAAAGTACCAACAAAATAACAATACTCGTACCTATATCGTGTGTAAATTCAATGAAAACTCTGCTGTTGTTGCCATGCGCTCGGTAAACTTTATTTTCTTAGCAGACGCGACTTCAAGTTTGTTATTATGCTGAGCTGAGTTTATTTTGATGTGTTTTCTTAAGTTGAGACATGTTTCGGAAAGTGAATCTAAAATCCAAAGACTTCAGCTTGATTTTTGTTTTCTGAGTTTTTGTAATTGATTTCGTTAGCCAACCCCGCTAACGAACTTTTGAGCCTAGAAAGCTTTTTGGCAGTTCTTTCTCATATGTTTTATTTAAAGCCAATACGTTTGACGTAATATAAGTAGGTACTGGTGTAATAAATAACCCAAACGAAAAGGGTATATTCACATTTAGGAGACTAAATTATTCTCATATTTTGAGAACCGCAGTCATTATATAAACATGAAAATTCGATTTCATTTCGATATTCTTCATTAGAAACAGTTCGTTGAAGACCAAACTACTAACAAGGGGCCGGAGCCAAATAATTATCACACTAGTATTATAAAGGCGAACATTTTTGAGTGTTTGTATGTTTGTTACTTCTTCACGCTCAAACGGCTGGAACGACTTGAATGAAATTTGGTATGCAGATAGCTTATACTCTGGATTACCACATAAGCTACTAATTGTCTCGGTCTACGCGGGTAAAACTGCGGGGCGCAGCTAGTAATATTATAAATGCGAAAGTAAGTTTGTTTGTTTGTCTGTTACCTTTTCACGCCTAAACCACTGAACCGATCATCCTAAAACCTTTGCATTATACGTTGTCAGATGTACAGAAACGGACATAGGGTTCCTTTTATCCCGAAAAAAGTACTGTTCCCGAGGCAAACAACAATAACGTTCTTACGATAATAGATGGCGCCACGTGTCTTTCAAATCGTGATTGAATTATATTATTACAAGCAGAGTAGGTACAACCCGAATTGATTGTCAAACCCTAAATTAACGTGAGCGAAGCTGCGGGCAAAAGCTAGTATTATTATAAAATAATGTTACGAAAAAGTGAAATTCGAAGATGACAATGGCTGTGATATACAGATTATTATTTAATTTTTTGCAACTTTATTCCTTACCTGTATGTATTGACATTTTGTCCTACAGGTTTAAAAAGGATAACTTCAGCAAACATTTTCATCAACAAAATTGGATAAATTGGAACCGGATGAACGATAAATAAGATTGACAGAATTCTACCTTTATTATTTTGATATATAAGCTTTTAACTTAATAAGCAATAAACGTTTTATAAAGAAGTCTTAAAATTGAATAAAACGGGGTTTAGAGATATTTTTTTTTAACAGTAATAGATGGAAAAATTTTCTTCTAAGAATTGTCTAATTGTCATTGTTTTGATTTTATGACTAGCTTTTGCCAGCGGCTTCGCCCGCGTGTATGTCGGAAATTATCCCACGGAAACCTTCTACTGGGATGAAAAGTATCGTATGTCTTAATCCATGTTATAAACTGTCCGTATACCAAATTTCATCAAAATCCGTTCAGCCGTTTTTGCGTGATTGAGTAACAAACATCTAAACATCCAACATACAAACTTTCACATTTATAATATGAGTAGGATCACCACCGCATTACATTTTTGAGATCAGCAGGGCATATAGAATTATTAATCACTTAATTTTGCTTCATAGTGTGATGTGTTGGCAAGCGAAGGAACAGAAAAGGATGTCGACTACAACGGCGTCATAGTTTTTTTCCCGATTATGGATGAAGGTTTTAAATACTACCCCTACTAATATTTAGTAGGGGTAGTATCTCGAAGGGGGGATGATACTCAGTCTAGGATTACCAATTTTGTTAAGAAAAGGTGGATGGATTGTATGAGGAATGATATGAAAGAGAAGGGAGTGAATGATAGTGTGTTAGTTGACAGGGGAGAATGGAAAGAGAAAACGTGTTGCGCCGACCCCAAGTAATAAGGGACAAGGGCAGAAAGATGATGATGATGATTTATTTTTTCCTGTGCGAGTCAAAATAAATACTTTTTCTTTCTTTATTTATTTAAATCAGTTGAAACTAATATATCCGATATATTTTCACTTGCACTTGTTCAGCTGTAGAAGAATTAAAATTAAATAAATTGCAATGTCACTTTATCATCTGAAGTGAATAAGAAAAAAAAAATTAACGTATTATTGGGGTTTTAAGTAGGGTAAAACGATAAAGGATTGATACCAATCAATCCTTAATAAAACAAAAAATAAACAGCTATTAAAATTTTAGATCCACCTCTCAAAAAAGCTGACATCGGAATCGAACACGATATTTTTTAGACATTTTGGCAACTCAATATAATACCTCGTCACTTCACTGGATGTTTTCCATTCAGTGTTCATAAAATATTCGATGACCGGACACAGCACTACAATATTGATTTAGAGAATATATTTTTGAGGATTACGGTATACCGACCATTTTGTTTCCAGGTTATTATTTGATGTTAAACCTATTTGTTTAAGCGTGTACTCCGAATAAATATTGAATATCAAATAAATGAATTTATGTTTCCGGAGGCACAGTTTGTTTTGGATTCTAAAAAAAAAGAAATATTTGAGCTGTCGGTTTCAGAGCGTTAAAATTCAAATCAATATGTCAAGTCATCATTGTCATGTGAACGTGCCCGATAATTATGTTTCTTTTTTTATTATTCGTTACTGGTCTACTGGATTTGGTTACAATATTCTTTTATAATATGAGTTCAACTTCACAAGAGGGGAACTTCCCATTTGAAAACAATAGGGACATTGACTAATTTTTTTTTGTCCGGTTGGTTTTTAGAAAATATTGGACACATAATTTTTTACTTTTTTTATGTACCTAATCAAAAGATTACGGCGATATATTGAGTTAAAATCTGGCATGACGTCACTCCTTGCCAGATTTTATACGTAGTTTGTTATAATTGTGACATAGCGAGCCTCCATTCCCCAACTTTAATGCGTTTTATCCAAGTAATTTTTTACTAATATGATAAAGAAAAAAATATGTGTCTCTTATTTTTTTATTATTTGACTAACAGACTAAATAGAATTTCTTTTTTTTTACAATGGAAACATCCCTATTATTAGCTAGTTAGTAACATCTTTAAAACATCCTAACATACTCCGTAACCTATCAATATCATCATCACCCTTTCCAACCCCCTCACGCCCTCACCACAAAATGTTAATTCCCATTCAGACAAAACTACCAAATTATTCACTTAAGCTTCAATTGAACTGTCAATACTTAATACCGACTTTATTATCATTCGGGACCCTATCGAAAAGGGATCCCTCCGAATCTCCTGCCACGGCTTGTCCCATGCAAATCCCGTTCGCTTTGCTTGCCGGAGGGATAAAAGTCATTCGACTTTGAAGCCTGGGGCATGGGAAGTTAAATATAAAGTATTACGCGAATAGTTGGGGAGGCTTCTTTGAAATTGGGAGCAAACGAAAGGGTATTAACTGCATGGATGTGTGGTCGTATTGGCAATTGAGGAAAACGGCTCAAAGTGATTGATTCTATTGAACAGATTGGATGATTTCAACAGGGATTCATTTGTGTCAATCTGTAAATATTCATCTTCTAATACTCGAAGTATAGCGGATGTTTTTAATAGTACTTACAACAAGAATAAAAATATTATTAAATATTTTTGAAACCAAATAGACAAAACTTATTAAAAATACTGATTATTCATGTGAAATATTATTCCATCATCATTATAATTTTAACCGAAACACATCTATCACTGCTGGACATAGGCCTTCCTCAAGCATCGCCACATCGACAGGTTCTGTACGTCCAGATTCCAGATTCCTGCGGTCTTTAAAAGATCCTCGGTCCACCATGTGGAAGACCATTCAACGCAACGTCTTCCGGTACGCGGTCGCCACACTAAAACCGGCCCCATCGGCCATTTTTGAAATATTATTTAGTAATTTAATATTATGTAAGTAAGTCTTCACTTTGTTTGTTCCATCACAAGATGGTTGTGGTATAATAAAGTAAAAGGTATTAACAGACTTTGTAATGATGCGGCTTTATGATAATTATTTACACGTTCTCTTTAATAGCTATCTTGCATAAATATTGAACGTTAATTGAAAGTATTATCATTCAAAGAAAGTTATTATTATCCTTATTTCAATGTGATATCCAATCCTCTAGTTATTTCATGTAAGCTATTGTATAGCATAATCAACCTATAATGTTCCCACCGCTGGAACACAGGCCTCCTCTCTTTAAGAGGGAGTGAGCCGTAATCCACCACGTAGGCTCAGCGCGGGTTGGATGTCACGTGTCTTCAAATTTTTGGTTCTTAGATCGAAATGCCGGTTTCCTCACGATGGTTTCCTTCACCGTTTTTGAGAGCAGTGGTGATGAAATTAAATGCACAAAGTAAAGTGCCTGCCCGACCTACAACCAATAAATCGGGCCCGATTCCACTGAGCCACCAATGCTAAGTAATTATATGCTTTCTATTTCTAAAGATTGGGAAACCAACATGCAATGCAACCGTAGGTACGGGCCTGCTTTGACCTAACATCTCGTCAAAAATATCTAACCAACTGAGGCATAGTACGAAAGATTTTCCGGGGTCTGACTACCCTCTATCTCCTGATTCAATAATGCAGAAATGATTTGTGGTCCCATGATACGAGCACCAAGAATCTTGCCAATGTGAATATTTCGTCCAATGAAAACGTGTCTTATAGTTATAAGTCATGGGGTTGACGCAAAATATCTTAAATATTTTATGGGAGGCTCTTTATTACTTCCATTCAGGAATTTACTTGAATATCGTTGGAGCAAGCAGTCCCAGTCTGGGCGCCAATATGAGCTCAGCACATTTATGATTTATAATGCTGTTTAGATTTATTCCGTAAATACAAAAGTCAGTTATTTATTATAATTGATTGCTCAATGTTGAAACAACAAAGTAGAATACCCTAACATAACACATTCATTTTCAACATTTTAGCCCCACG
The DNA here is from genome assembly GCA_946251885.1 of Cosmia pyralina. Taxonomy (NCBI): domain Eukaryota; kingdom Metazoa; phylum Arthropoda; class Insecta; order Lepidoptera; family Noctuidae; genus Cosmia; species Cosmia pyralina. Next base: position 3,041,524 of record OX276345.1, read on the forward strand.
TCGGGCGCCAATAAAACTTTGTGAAACTGTTAGGCGTCATTCCATTTGACACTCTATTTACTTTAATTAAAATGTAAAATATTACACCTCGTAAGCCTAGTCAAATAAGTTTCTGATGAAAATGAATTCACTAAGTCCCTAATATTAAATTTCAGTCAGAAACACATTTTTCAATTTAATAAAACTCGTCACGTCAGGCCCATTTTAATAAAACCGTTTTATTATTCTGGCTTATGTGTCAGTCAAAATTAATTATTTATCGTTCCGACTATTTAGATTCCAAAAGGCATACCTGAGCGTGCAATAATCATAAGTATTTTTATTTGCTCCAGCCCCTTTGGTATAAATTCCCAGAATTCACCACGTGACAATCTACCCACAAATCCATCATCCTTAAACCACTCTCGGTAAAATTAAAAAGAAAGTCACGAAAGGGAAGGTGACAGGCGAAAAGTACCGTCAAACGCACCTGTGAAGAAAAAAATATATTAAATGGAGGGTAATCCTTTGGTAAGCCTCTTAAACTGTCACCGTAACGAGTCGCCCAGCGATTATGAGATATGGCACAGATGGTACGCCTGTGTATATTTGAAGAGCTGTTTGCCTGTTTGGTTATGAAATGTTGTATGTTTCAATCCTTTTAGGTTTGGTTCGAGGGCTGAAATGTGCTTACACGTGTGAACTCATGTTGACATTTTATTCTGTGGATGTTTTTTTTTTCGTTCATGCTAATATGGCGTGTTTCTAATGTGTGGCTAGGGAGTTTTTTGGACTCTGACATTAGACAGTGCGGTTTTCGTAATGGTAATTGATGAACAAGCAGTATCAAAAGTAATGGCGTAGGCTTTTATTTGGTTTTTTTTTTGTGCAAGCATTGTGTTTCAGGACATCACCACTGATATTGAAGTTGAATTTCGCGTTGGTAACCAATTCTTCTAGCTGGGGTACGTTCCACACTATGTTTGCCGATACGTGGTCTCCACTCCAGGACTCATCTGTTCCACCGGCCATTCGTTCCTTCGACAAACCAACCGACCGACCGATGATCTTAAAGATGGCGATGTCGAGAGGCCTATGTCAGCAGTAGACTGCGTTGGGCTGAGTTGATTGATTGATTGATTGAACTAATTCTTGTCTTGTATTCTTAATGATTTAAAATAATAAAAATGCCAGGGAAAGTAAATACACAACGTCAGTTTTTATGTTTAGTTAGTAAGTTATTCATAATATTTTTTTATTAAATAGTAATCGTATTAGTAGTAGTAGTAGTAAATGAAAAGAGACTCAATTAATTTCTATAAACACTCTTACAAATTGATACAAATTACATCTGACAGCTAGGCATCCTTCCCACAAATCTTAACATCAGTCCCAAAAACCTAGTAACAGAACTTGTTATTAACGGATATCCTACATCCCGAAAGGCTTTTAAGTCATCCCAAGGTAGGGTTAAACATACCCCAATTAATTTTAAGGGCAAGGTAGAACCTGCGCGGCGGTATGAGGTACCTTGGCATTAATTATTCTTAGTAAGCCCAAGATGTCTGGGCGCAACTATTATGGGCCCATTTCAAAGCTGTCAGATGGCATCAAGGTGATTTATGGTTGAGTATCTGTTAGATAAGTTTGTGTTTGAATAAGTAATTGGTGGGTGATGATGTTTTTGGTCGCTATTGTTGTTCGGGTAGTCTGTCTATAATAGTAGTTTGTGAATCAAAATTGTTGAGCGTTTTTCCTTGATTTTTTTGTTTCACGGTGGTGTATAGCAAGAATAGTCACATTAGTTTTAAAATAGAACCTTGCCTGCATGTTGATATTCTCTCAGACAAATTATTTTATGAAAATATCGAGGTCTACTAAAAATTAATTCTTGACATCAAAATCAGTATTAAATTACAATCTTCCGAGAAAGTAAATGATATCTTTTTTATCAAAGTATAAATCTCCCACCAATTTTAACACAATACATCAAAAATTAACACCTGAATTCGATCCCCAGCCATCTGGTCTGACGAAATCGCTCCAGACGCACACAATTGCTCCCCGGATCTATTCAAACGAAGATTCTAGAAGGCACCTACAATGGAGTCTAAATTTCTATTGAAAATTATACGCTGTCGGTCTGCCTTCGAATAAGTTAATTAAAATTGTAATAAGAAATTATGCTGAAGAATTCTGCTAGATTGATCGTATTTCACTTTTCTTTTGTTATTAGATTTCCTTTGGTGTTGTCTTGGTAACTGGCAGGAGTTTTTTTACGATACTAATTCTATTGGGTGCTGATTGGATACAATAAATTGGTTTTTATTTTGTGTAACGAAATTTTCTTTTTAGGGTTCCGTACCCAAAAAGTGCCAAACGAAACCCTAATACTATTTGTTTATTGATGCTAAGATTTTCTGTTAGGGTTTAACTTTGAACTTTCTAAAGATCACATTGCCATACATTTTATTTTTAACTTGAAATACTTTTGGATTTTATTTTATCATAACTATATTTTTATCTTGTTTGATTTCAATTGCATGCAAATATATTTATTTTTAAACATTTTTCAAAGACTGCCTCGTTGGCCTAATGGTAGCAAGCGCTACTGCTCAGCATGAGGTTCTGGTTTCGATTTTCAGATCGGGCAAAGTGTTATTGGGTTTTACTACAAAGAATTTCTCAGTAGCAGCCCGGAGTCTGTATTCGTGCGTGGTTACTCGCAAATGCTCGCCCCCAATTACTTGGGACTTAAATATTATAACTGGCGGAATGTGGGTGTACATATCTCTGCCTATCCCTTCGGCGAACCACAGGCGTGATGTTATGTAATATTTTAAAGATAATAACGGAAGACAAGAGCGGTGAGGATTAGATTACCTACACCAAGAAACAAAGAGTTTCCAAGCCAATGCTGCTTAAACTGAATCATCTCACAATGTTAGACGTATAGGTAGTTCAAAGAAACACAACAATGTTGTTTCGTATACTCAGTTCTATAAAAACCCATTACAGTTTTATTGACTCCAATTGACTCTCAAAAAATGCGCAAAAAGCATTTTTCGGGTTCCGTACGAAATCTGATTTATCAATTGGTGTTTGTTAGTAAAATATACGTAATAATAAACTTTATCACCAAATTTCAAGTCCATAGGTCAATGGGAAGTTTAAAAAATCTTCGGAACAAAATTTTGTAAAATAAAGCTGACGTTGGTGACTTCTCATTCCTTTCTTTTCCAATTTTTTTTTGCAACAAAACAGTATTTATCTACTCAACGAGTTCTAAACAACGATAACCCACTCGAAGGTGTAGGTCAAACATTTTTTTTCGCGCCGCCTTTAGCGGCAGGCCTAGGTACCTCTTAAAAATATAAAAAAAAGAAAAAATACAATTTATGTGGCTTTGGTAATTTTGAAAAATTTAAGACAAACCAAACGGTTGGAGCTATATCCGTTTGGCTGTAAAACCTGTGTGACAGACGACGGACAGACGGACACGTGAGTGACAGACAGCAATAGGGCTCCGTTTGGAGCCTTAAAAACGGAACCCTTTTTTTCAAGAACGCCTGGAGGTATCAAGTTGAAATTAATATAAAATACGTAATTCTATGGCCCCTGAAGCTCAAAAAAAAAAATGTGTTTATTATCTTAAATCTAGGTACATTTAAGTTGCCGGGGCTTCCCAGAAAGTAATCCGAAGATACTTGTGATGGGATGAACCTCGCTCTTCCTCGATTAGTTCAATTGTTTCGTTGTGCTAATTAGGTTTAAGTTACACATTTTTTTTTTATAAAACAAATAAAAATAAAAACTAATAAAAACAAAACCAATAAGAAGAAAGAAAAACAAAAATGAAAATGAAATCGTGCTTATGACAGAAAGGTGTAAATGTGTGTTTATGAGTGTATGTGAGTGTGTGTGAGTGAGTGAGATGGTGTGTGTGTGTGAGTGTGTGTGCATGCATGACGTTCAACCCTGTGTAACCAAAATGTCTTCCACGGCATCATAATTAAGTGTGAAGAGCCATTCCTTCAATATCTTTTTACACTCGTACAGCTGATTTACTTTATAATAAACGCGTGGGGCTTGAGCAACATTTTGGCGACTAGCAAAAATTGAACGTGCTGAGTATGTAGGGGCTACTATATCACAGCGGCTTTTTTTAAGTTTGACATGGCTAAAGGGTAGAATTTTATGGTATCTGAGTACAATGTGTAGGATGTAGCACAGAACAGATAAAGAGACCTCTTTTTCTTTTCTGTGGGATGTAGAGTTTCCTGACGGAAAGCAGCTTCGAGCTTGAGTATAGAGATTCAGAAGGGAACCTGTAGGGCTAACAGTACATGACTTTAATCAAGGATCTCTGTGCCCTCTCTAGATCTAAAAAATACGTCTTAGCTGCTAATGATTACAGACTGGGCCAGTGCGATATAAATTTTATTCTGTAATTCTGTACTCATAACATGTCTCAGAGATTTAAAAACCCATACGAGTTTTCTTACCCTCCCTATAGTTAGGTCGAGGTATGGGTACCAACTTAATCTTTGGTCTACTACAATACCTAGGCACTTGATTGAAAAAATCAAGCTTTTAGGTCAACGCAATAAAAAATACGGCCATTTATGCGACATATTTTGGATACTTCCCGTTGACATAGAATCATGAAATTTTGCAAGAACAACATAGAATTGAGAATCTAAACTGGCAAGGTAAGGTCTTACAGTACTAGTAAAGAAAAAGGTCCGAAATCGTTAGTTTGTAGTTTTATCACATACAAAATATTGCTTTGCGATTACAAACTTAAATTTTCAGTTGTAGAATTGACCGTGACGTATGAGAGAACATATAAGAAAACAAACTTAACATTGTAGTTGAAAAATATGGGATAAATTATTTTCAACTACGGAACCTTTCATTGTGCGTGGTCCTTGTTGTTCCTCATTTCCTACTCAAGAAATAATATGAAAGTAACATTTTAATAACTGACTTTTTAAAAGACTGTCGCTGCTCAGAAACTATTTCTTTTCATCTTTCTTTTTAATTTTTTGCATTCCCTTCAATCCTCAACAAACTGTTTCTTTTTTCTTCTCAACATCTTTTTCACTTCAATAATAATTTGTAGTGCCACAAAATGTTTAATTCAACTCTTTAGTTTTATAACAAAAATGGTTATTCCGGTACATTTGATTACGCTAATTCACAAAAATCGCAATCGGATCCAGGAAGAAACGTGTCAGATTTGAGGTCCGAAACCAAGGGGATGTTTGTTGAATTTTAATATTCCTAAAAGGAAAATGTTTGGGTATTGTAACCCTTTATTGAATTACAACGAGAACGAGACTGCCTAAACGATAAATATAATTTAAAGGGTTATCGAAATAATTGTACGAGTCGCTGGGGAACCGTTTTATAATAGCATTAAATATTTTAAAGGCTTTATAGCTATTGCTAAGTTTTGGAAATATAATTTAGTACATTATTTTTTTCCAGATTACTTGATTAGAAACGGGAAAACTAATTTGCACAAGTAGTTAGTAGCATTATGTCTTTTGTTTTAAGATCCTGGAGCAAAATCCAAAACATCTGGTGTGTGGTGTGACGTCATTATGTAAGTAATAATTATAATAAAATTGTATTTTTTTTATCAATCATGGTTTTATTTAAATAAATGTAGGGTAAAATTAAATACAAAATTAAAACTAAACCTTAAAAATCTAACAAAAGTGGGTGACCATGAGGCATGGTGCCAAGAACACTGACTACATTTCCGCGTTGAATAGCAATAGCTATCCTCTGTGCGAGAAATGAGCCAGCCCTCCTGTCACTAGCGGCGTCAACTAATCGAGGAAACAATTGCTTGAAATTTTTTTTTGTACTGGGACCCCATGGACCAAAAGTTTCGAAGCCAAGCGATACAAATATGTAGTCGCTAGAAAGCGTCACATATAATATTTGCGTCGCTTTGCCTCTTCTGCGGCTTCCGCCGCGGCTCCGGCCCTTAAAACCGAACCGCTGAGATGGGAAGGGGCTAACGTGTCGACACATGTAGCGTCCAAACAAGAGCCCTTTCTCGCTCCCAGGGGATCAACGACAGGCCGTCCGGACACCTGCCATCATCACGAACCATCCCTAAAGGTTCTAATAGAGAAGGAACATTGATGGTGGCAAGCGTCCGTTTGATGATGTCGTTAATGGAGCCGTGGCGGAAAATCTGCCAGCACTGCGTTGGCAATATAGTCCATGGTGTCCATTCCTGTCGACGTCGCTGCCACATGAACACCGATGATGCTCGACGATGGCAGCACCCAGTCGGAGACCGACGGCGATGCGGAAGCTGCCATTGTCGAACAGCGTTCCGAGGTTGGCAGACGGTAGGGCGTGTAGCCATTGTCCCGATTCAATTGCAGATACAGCTAGAAGTCTTGCGCGGTGTTGGTCACTGGAAGAATTTTGAACCAAATTTTTGTAGACTCTCTGCACCAATGGAACATCCCAAAGTTTTTGACTCGTTGGTTCTTTCGGGAAGTTTTCATTGGGGCAATGAGTTTTCCACGCCTCTATTGCGTCAGATGCACAGTGCAATTCAGGTGTTGGCGTATTCAGGATTTGAGAACACAGGTTTGTTACACTGTGTACCGACGAAAGGAAAGCCGGAATTGTATTCATCATCATCACTGGCAACCTTGTTCCACCCCCTGCTGATTAATAGACCTTCTCCCTTTTATGCTTCCCTGGTCTGTGTGAGTCTTATCTCTCTTCTCAAATTGTATTAATTATCTTTAATTATTTCTCAAACAAACTCCTTTATTCAAAGCGATGATGAATATTGTACCTCAGCAATATACTGACGGATTAATAACTTAACAATTATAAATCAAAACCGGGCGAGCTTCGTTATCGATATTATAAATACGTTATGTAAAATACTCATCGCTTTCTAGCCTTCCTAACAAGGTACGGATCGGCTTCCATTATAACGAGTTGCTGCTGAATACTAATATTAATACATGAGCCGTTTGATCATTGAAAAATACTTTTAAACTAAATTTACCTGATGTAAAGCGGTGGTGCACGCTTATTTAGAAAATAAAAACTTTTTTACAAAAAAATATAACCGACTTCCAAAAACAACACTACAAAGTGAAAAATAACTTTAATTTTGAAAGTTGGCGTCTGTATTTTACGTTTTTTGCAATCGACTTTACGAAAGTTATTTTTCACTTGGTGTAAAACAGTTTTTATTTTTCACTTTTAGTTGTGGTACCTACCCCACACAAATTCTAATACCACTACCTGCAAAAGAAACTAAAACATCATCCATATAAACAGTGGGGAAAAAATACGTATTATTGAAGCTAACTCAAAAACTACCCAAGGAAAGTTAATAAATTTTAGGGACCAACTTTGAGGTATACTCTCTCTAATAAAACAAGAATCTTTAACATTGGACAACTCTGTAAAAAGTTATGCGTGATCATACATAAAAAAAATAAAATCTACGTGTCGACTTGAGAACCTCCTCCTTTTATTTTTGTCAGTTAAAAAACTTGTGAATTTGAAACCTCAGGCTTATACTGGGTTGAAGCAGTTGACAGACTAACAGACTTCTACTTTATACTCATAAAGATTGTCCTCCATCTGCCTAGCCTTTTCCCAAATCTGTTTTGGTCGGTTTCCAGTCTAATCGAATACAGCTGAATACCAATATTTTACATGGAGCGACTGCCTATCTGATCTCTACAACCCAGTTACTGGGTAACACGATTCCCCTTGGTTAGACTGGTTGTCACACTTTTTGGCTTCTGACAGCCGGGACCAACGTCTTAACGAGCTTTCCGAGGCACGGAGAGGCCTCGGTATGTAATGTGAGATCACCCATCCATGAACTGACCTCGGCTAGCGTAGCTTAACCTTCGATACACCCGTGCGGCTGTTATCAAAATGACGAAAATGCACACATCCTGGGTATCATCTCAATGTTTTAAGAATGATCATCTAGCTATGGTTTGATCGAGACAAATGCAGCATTACCTCAAAGATGTTATTTAGCCATGAATCTGTGTATTTCGTCTCTGTTCTAATAATCCTCCTGTCCTCATCATCGCTTTATCACTCATTATTCCAGTTGAAATATCAGTGCATTTCATATTTAAGTTATTAATGACTTGAATGTCAATTAAAAATTGTCATTCTCACTCAAATTTCTCTCTGATGGTGCGTGTATAAACTGAATAGTGCTGATCCATACGTCATGTTCGTGAACGTGGCACGGTTTATTTTTAATTAAATTTATTTTATGATTTTTTAATTTAAAACTTTTAATTACGAACGCTTTTAACGTGCACGTCTTTTTTCATCATTCTCACAAGACAGTATAATTTCAACTTGAATGATGTAACTAATAATTTGTAACAACATTTTGTTTTAAAAGAGTGTCCTTGGAGTTTCTTGCCCGTTCTTCTTCACCGGAACCTACTACGCTTTGCAATGGGCAACTAGCTTGATGTGTCTGACTGACCGACCCCTTGATAATTAAAAAGTGCCTGTAATTGGTTTATCTATCTATCTATATAAATAAAAAGAGAAGCACTGACTGACTGATTGACTGACTCATCAATGTCCAGCCAAACCCTTGGACCTAGAATGCTGAAATTTTGCACAGAGGTTCCCTTTATAATGTAGACAAGGAAAAAGGAAGGAATTCCCGGTAGTACGTTCCCGTGGGATATTTTCCGACATCAGGCGGGCGAAGCCGCTGGCAAAAGCTAGTTTGAAATAAATACTATGAGATTGAATTTCTCGTTAACCTTGACACAGACAACATTGACACAAATACAACATCTGTACATTCATTTGGCTTTAGTAAAGTGATATTAACTCGCGGATAGGTGCCAAAGAGCGCTTTAACACCTCGTTATCAAGTTGGCAAGCTCTTTAGAACATCTCTCAGAAGATTGTACTTGTTTTTGATGGTTGGTTTAATGAGTGTACTATAGTTATACTGGTAGAAGGAAATATTATTAAAGAGATCAATAAAATTCATTTATATCGTACTAAATTGAATTCGTGGGCAATATTTGAAGGGGTCATTGTACTCATCATTATGGACAAAATTTACTATGGGAACAAACCTGAAATGGTGAACAAAAAAATCAACTGTTCCATATACATTATGCTCGCATAACTCGTCAAAATGTAGGGAGCATCTGATTTTTTTTTCGCGATTTCAGGTTTAGTCCCATAGTAAAAAGTTGTTTGTTATCATGAGTATAATCCTACCGTCTTATTACAAAACGCGATCTAAATTTAGTACTGGGATTATTACTAGGTTTAAACCATGACTAAATAAAACGGTATTATAAAATGAAGTTTATCACTAGTTCATGAACTATCCATGGTACTAAAGTTAAACCACAGAGACCCCTAGTTTATCTATTGGACTAACTGCGGTACTAATTTATTTGAGGTTAGCGTTGTTGTCAGTTGTCGTTGTTGTGTGTCTTTTTATTTACAAATTATTAAAAATGGACATAAATATGATTGACTTGATGAATTTGGAATATTTGGATATGATGGAGACGCCTCAGCGATCTTACAGACAACGTTATCGTGTGAATCCTTTTGAATTGAGTGACGAAGATTTTAGATACAAGTATAGGTTCACAAATCCGTATATTCTTCCACTCTTTTGTTTTCTGCATGTTTACAGATGTTTTCGTGGACTTATTTTCTATAATATGTGCTGATTGAGCAATAAGTTGACGTAATATATCCTATAATAATAAGACCATCGCGGTAAGTAGTCGAAATAAGATGATACATAGCATTGCTTACCTAATAATAATTTAAAATCCATGTTTTACTATCTTTTTCTTCAGAACTCCAGATTTCACCCCGTTTTTTTTTTGTTGTTCCATTTTAAATTAGGTACTGTAGCTCAAAATTTAACCAGATACAACAACTCACGAACAAACCACATAACAGTAGTACTAAAAACAATTAATAAAAATAAGAAGTGCATTCAGGTATTTATTATTAGGTATAGGACGCAACAAAAACATTCGTCTCAACTCTCAAATTACGCGCGCCGCCCACAGTATTTAAATCACGCTATAGGTGTTAAAAAATATGACAACTTGCTTATAAAAAGCGCGTCAAAAGTACAAGTTGTGCTTGTTCAATATAGTGTAACTTATACAATTGTTGACCTATTTTTGTATTGATAAATAATTATTTAAGCATTTCAAGTGATACTATTATATCAATATTTAAAGAAACAGAACGTTGCGTCAAATAAATACTGTACGAACGAATGAAAGAATGCCATTTTTGTTTCTTATCTGTGGATATTTTAAAAGCATGGACCTTCATTAGTACTAACTGATCCTCGGATGGTCTTCGTTTTGTAATCGGAACACATTTTGGTCCTGGTACTAACTTTAATACCGTAACAATCCTAGACCTTTTAGTCTTGGTTTAAACCAGTACTTAAGCATTTTTTTGTAATAAGACGGATTGTGTTTAAGTTTCAGTTACTAATTATCGGTCAGCATCGTGACAATTGTGAAACTTTCTGATTTTCAATCTCGCTGAAAACCAGTTACCGCATATTCCCCGAAGGGTTAGGTATAGTTGCACCTACAAGTTTGTCCCCATAATAAAAGTTGTTCATAATGATGAGTACAATGACCCCTTTAAATATTACCCATGAAATCAATTTCACCCTGTATACAAACATATGTATATAGGTACGCGTGGATTGGCACAAGCAAGGAGAGGCTCAGGGTGAAGTCAAGGCGCGGATAATTAAGATGATGAGTCTCATAAATCATAGTGCAGGGCAAAATAAAAATGTTTTCCCCTGCGTATGGTCCACTTGCTATAGAGACGTTTTTAAGACCAAAATCACAAGATATTTTCTTTTACTAAAAGCCAGTGGTGTCCTAGATCAATTGACGGATTGTAAGTAAACACAAGCCATACTTTAATATTTTAGTAATATTAAAAAAAAAAAAAAAAAAAAAAAAATTAAAAATTATTTATTTCGTAACCATAATAAATAAAAAAACACAATTAGTGATTGGAGCCTCCTTGTAAGCAAACAATGCCTGTATTAGGAGACTCCGCTCTTTCACAGCAAGGTACAAAATAAAATACAAAATAAAATAAAAGACTAACTAATTAAATGTGTGTGTGTGTGTGTGTGTGTGTGCGTGTGTGTGTGTGAGTGTGTGTGTGTGTGTGTGTGTGTGTGTGTGTGTGCGTATGTATGTATGTAAATGTTTAAGTGGAAATTCAATAAAAGTAATCATATGTAAATGGGGATGAGGGTGGGTTAGCGTGTGTTTTGTGAGTGAGTGTGTTGATAAACCGAGTGATTTATGTGTTGCAAAGTTTCAATAGTGCCTCAGTATCTTCATAAGAAAATGGTTTAATCCAATATATTAGAATCTTTTTACACGTATGTGCTTGTTTAGTGTATATGTATATATCCTTGTTTACTCTATTATATAGTTGAGCAGATCGTATGCTGTATTGTATAGCAGCAAATTTTGTTTTAGTTTGAGGGATTTGAGCAATCATGCAACAATCAATATTGAGCTTAAGAGGGCTATCGAATTTTGTAACCTCTCTCGCTCACACGGGACCAAATTTTATTAAGATTGTTAAATGAAAAGATGCGTTTTTGAAAAATGTAATCAATTAAAGGACCAGTAAATATACTAGTCTTAATTTAATAGGTACCTAATTATTAAAACACATTTCTATTGTATTAAATTAAATTAAATTTATTTATTTTCAGGTAAATAACACCCATCAATTGCTGTTCGTTTGTCTAGCTAAAACTCGTGAACGGCTGGGCCAATTTGAATATATATTTTTCGTTTTATTCTCCTCTTTACTGAGGTGGTTTAAAAGAAAAAAAAATAGGTAAAAAAAAGAAATTTAAATTTTGACAGGGCAACGTCTGGCGGGTCAGGTAGTAATAATATAAATTAATCAAATCAAATTAAATTAATAAACTCAGTTCAAAAAGTATTATCTGTTTTTCAGACAAGTTAAATAAATGCCACAATAAAAATGTATTTTTAATAGTTACCTATTATCAATCTGCCTAGCCTTTTCCCAACTATGTTGGGGTCAGCTTCCAGTCTAACCGGATGCAGCTGAATACCAGTATTTTACATGAAGCGACTGCCTATCTGACCTCCACAACCCATTAACTGGGTAATACGATACCTCTTGGTAAGACTGGTTGTCAGACTTTCGGGCTTCTGACGACCCGTGACGACTGTCAAAGATCCACGAATGACAGCCGGGACCAACGGCTTAACGTGCTTTCCAAGGCACGGAGGAGTCTCGATATGTAAAGATGGTCACCCATCCACGGACAACCCCGGCAAGCGTAGCTTAACCTGATGGACCGACCTGTGCGGCTGTTATTACTTAGCCACGAGCTCCTCAATGTTAATTTAATAGTTACCTATTAAATTAACATTATTTACTAGTACTTGCAGTGATTACATTTTTCAAAACAGCATCTTCTCATTTAACATTCTTAAAAATTTGGTCTCATGTGAGCGAGAGAGATGACAAAATGCAACAATGCCCTCTTAAGAACCCGATCCATAAACCTTTGAGTTAGTAATACTCTGAAAGGTACCTCCAGATTTTATAACATGGATTTTTTTCTTGTAAGGTAACTAATCTTGTCGCCGGTAAATTGGAAAGTCTAGGAAAGTTACGACACACGAACGTCGGCGCGAGTACGACTTACGATTGGTTACCCAATTGCTTTGCAGACTGGAAATAATATTGGAGCAGACAATGTGTAATACTAGGGCGATATAACTGACAATATTGATAACAGTAGTGAGGAGCTCGTGGCTAAGTAATAACAGCCGCACGGGTCGATCCATCAGGTTAAGCTACGCTTGCTGCGGTTGGTCAGTGTATGTGTGACCATCTTTAGACACCGAGACTCCTCCATGCCTCGGAAAGCACGTGAAGCCGTTGATCCCGGCTGTCATTCGTGGACAGTCGTTACGGGGGTTACGTCAGGAGCCCAAAAGTCTGACAACCAGTCTTACCAAGGGGTGTCGTATTACCTAGTTACTGGGTTGTGGAGGTCAGATAGGCAGTCGCTACATGTAAAGTGTTGGTATTCAGCTGTATCCGGTTAGACTGGAAGCCGTCCCTGACATATTTGAGAAAAGGCTAGGCAGATTAATTGATAACAGTAGTGGGAAGTACAATAGAATCTGGTAGCTGACCAATACAATGATGATGTGAGTATATTTAACGCAAATAAATGGATATAATGTGAGTTGTACACCACAAGAGTGGTAGGTGGTGGTGGTGGTATACTGGTAGGTACAATGACAGTCTTATCACTAACTACTTAGCTTCTGCCCGCGACTTCGTCCGCGTCAAATTTATTTTTCTCTCGACACCACGTCGCGTCGCACCGCCTGCCCTTGCTATTACTTTGTTTACAGCTTTTTTTTCTTTTTGTTCTTCTCCTAAGAGTCTAGCGTGATTTTACATAGCTGATAATCTCTCTCAAGCATTGGGCTATCAAATGCAAAAATATTTTTTTGGTAGTTCCAGAGATTACCCCCTACATACAAACTACCTCTTTAGTAGAAATTTCTGATCTATAATATTAGTGTACCTACTTAGAATTTTCTACCAAGGAAATGAATAGGACAAACCAAATATTTACCAAAAAAAAATTTTAATAAAAATTTAAAGTGTGAATTGCATAAGAAAACGCAATTCACATCAAATTATTTTAAAAAAACTCTGTTTGCAATGTAGTTTATGTTCTCTTAATTCTAAAGCAAAAACTAAGAACAAAATAATCTCATTGAAGTTTCATTAATTAAAAGTTCAGATTCCAACATAAAAGTTAGGTGAATAACTGCGTAGTTCAGCTGTGCATCAGATTGTTCATCGTTTTGTACATCACGCCTTGATTCACCGAAGGGTTGCGCAGACGTGTACCTGTAGTACACCCACTTTTCTCCAGTTATGTGTAAGTCCCATGTAATATGGGGCCTAATGCCATCAACCAGGCACAAATAAAGACTCTGGGCTGCTACTGATAAAATTTAGTTGCAATAAAATACGTCATTTTGGGTGATGGTGACGTCACAGAATAAATAATAGTATTACCTTTACGACTAAAATTTTTAAATCTTGTAAGTTATTGACTTTTTACATCCTTTGAAATAAGATGAAGTCGAATTGATGCGATGCATTTCAATGGCGATTTCCAGACTGAAAAAAAAAATTGCCAGTATTGCCTTAAAATTCTAGATAGAAAAACCCAATAATACTTTGCGTGACCTGGAAATCGAACCCAGGATCTTATGCTCAGCAGTAGCAGTATTTGTGTCAAAATAAGCCTGTTTATAGCCGTCCATAGACATACACATGTTAATTTATAAGTTTTCTTTGCGAAGCAGAAATAGAAAAAAGTTGGTTAGGGAGTATCGACGACTGCAATAAAGTCAATTTGCCATCTTTTCAATAATTATACTATAGTGTGTTTTTTTTTAACAAACGAGTACCGAAAAATTTGACTGCGTTGCTATTGGTCCACGTAATCAACATAAAGTCCATTCCACACAAACCAAACGCTTTAGTTACATGTACATTCAGTTGAGTCATCGACTACCTGTGCGTCGCACGTGTTTTAGTGAGTGAACTAGACGAAATTGTTTGTGCGTGAGTCATGGCGGACATGTTTCCTGTACAGTAAATTTTATAAGTATTCAATATGAACGGGCCTTATCAATTTCAAAACAAAAAAAAGCCTTGGCCCCACTCCGACCAATGACCCATCTCACTTTTCCAATATCGGAAATGTGCGAGAGACATACTCGTAACTCAGTACTCGTTAGTTAAACAAAACAGACTATACTCAATTTTCAAACCAAAAAAGTAGGTCCGATACCTCCGATTTTAAAATCCTATTCGATTTAATCTGGTGTGAAATCAACTTATAACAACAGTGAACAGCAATCTTTAAAATACCTTTTTAGACTAGCCTTTTTTTTTGGTGGATGGGAAATCATCAAGTGACTTCTCCCGCTCTAAACGGAGCGGGAGAGCGTCCCAGACTTTTACCGACTAAATCCCACCCGTGTTCCTTCAGTTGCCTGTGCCAGGGCCACGTTATCTCTTTCGAACAACCCGCGACCCTGGCGGCCTAGCCCTAAATATAGCTTAACAAACCACAAACTGCGTCATGAAATAAAACTCATTCCAAATTAAACGCGAAAACAACAAAATAATAAAACCAAATTTAATAAAACCGCTGTACTTTTGAAACTTTTCGCTCGCCGATACGCGACTGAACCAATCAGTTGAACATAAATGTGTTTCAGAATTGTTTCAAGGATGCTTCAGTCAAACAATAGGAACTTTTCCAGTATTCAACCGCGTATTTATTTCACTGAAACCTCTGAAACCTTGCAGCTGTGTAAATGTTTTAGATATTTTTTTATTTTTTTTGTTTGATCGTATGGGATTCTTATGTGGGTTTATTTGAGGGGTAGTCGGGGATTTGAGGAGCTTTGAATTGGATTTAAGATGAGCGTCCACTGGTCCGCGCCAGCCGCAACGCATCACGCACGACACGCAACGGATTTCGGTTTGCTTTTGTATGAATTCTTAAAGCACTGCGTCCATTGTACTTACCGCCCGATTTTCATATCTTCATATAAATAAACCAAAATCCGTTGCGTGTCGTGCGTGCGTTAGAGTTTCCCAAATTGTTCTCACTAGCAGAGGTAGACAGAAATAATCCCGAAAAGCCCATATTTATCGTAACATGATTGCTGGTTCCCTCCGCAAATGTACTGTGGCATCTGTCATTTTTTATTGACATCTGAAAATTAGACCAGTTTTTTCGCATGTAGGGATGATACTCGTATACCTTTGTTTCGTGATCATCTGGACGTATTTAGAGCAATGATCGATTAAGGTCTAAAAATGCCACATAAACAATTGCACTGAAAAATTTGTTGACTTGTTACCAGTAAAACAGAATGCTACGCCGTAGGACATTGCGTACTACACCATAGCACTATGAGCTGCACTGTAGCACGACACAGTATAGTAATCGCACTCTGCCGTACGGCGATTTACGTCAGTCGTCTTTGACATATAAAATTATTATTATTCTTGTCGAAACATATTACACACATTCTTTTTTTAAATAATTTCTTAAAATTCTTGCAAAAATTTTGAAAGATATTAGACTCGGTTGCAAAACTTAAAGCTGCCACTTTAGCGTGCTCGGCGCCTTAGTAAATGATGAACGGACATGCTTCGGTCTGCTACAATTTATTGCGAGGCAGCGTAAGTACTTAAATGCCTCGTTTCGAGGCAGCCTTCGGAAGAGTGGTCTCGTCTTGAAACCGTTACCGTCTTATTACAAAAAAAATGCTTAAGTACTGGTTTAAACCAATACTAAAAGGTCTAGGATTGTTACGGTATTAAAGTTAGTACCAGGACCAAAATGTATTCCGATTACAAAACGAAGACCATCCGAGGATCAGTTAGTACCAATGAAGGTCCATGCTTTTAAAATATCCACAGATAAGAAACAAAAATGGCATTCTTTCATTCGTTCGTACAGTATTTATTTGAAGCAACGTTCTGTTTCTCTAAATATTGATATAATGGTATCACTTGAAATGCTTAAATAATTATTTATCAATACAAAAATAGGTCATCAATTGTATAAGTTACACTATATTGAACAAGCACAACTTGTACTTTTGACGCGCTTTTTATAAACAAGTTGTCATATTTTTTAACACCTATAGCGTGATTTAAATACTGCGGGCGGCGCGCGTAATTTGAGAGTTGAGACGAATGTTTTTGTTGCGTCCTATACCTAATAATAAATACCTGAATGCACTTCTTATTTTTATTAATTGTTTTAGTACTACTGTTACTGGTATGTGGATTGTTCGTAAGTTGTTGTATCTGGTTAAATTGTGAGCTACAGTACCTAATTTAAAATGGAACAACAAAAGAAAAAACGGGGTGAAATCTGGAGTTCTGAAGAAAAAGTTAGTAAAACATGGATTTTAAATTATTATTAGGTAAGCAATGCTATGTATCATCTTATTTCGACTACTTAACGCGAAGTTCTTATTATTATAGGATATATTACGTCAACTTATTGCTCAATCAGCACATATTATAGAAAATAAGTCCACGAAAACATCTGTAAACATGCAGAAAACAAAAGAGTGGAACGTGGTGGTGTAAGGATTTGTGAACCTATACTTGTATCTAAAATCTTCGTCACTCAATTCAAAAGGATTCACACGATAACGTTGTCTGTAAGATCGCCGAGGCGTCTCCATCATATCCAAGTATTCCAAATTCATCAAGTCAATCATATTTATGTCCATTTTTAATAATTTGTAAATAAAAAGACACACAACAACGACAACTGACAACAACGCTAACCTCAAATAAATTAGTACCGCAGTTAGTCCAATAGATAAACTAGGGGTCTCTGTGGTTTAACTTTAGTACCATGGATAGTTCATGAACTAGTGATAAACTTCATTTTATAATACCGTTTTATTTAGTCATGGTTTAAACCTAGTAATAATCCTAGTACTAAATTTAGATCGCGTTTTGTAATAAGACGGTTAGTATCTAGTTTCAGCGGTGCTGTTATTCATGGCACTTTGTTTTAGTTTGTAAGAATATTTTGCTGTGTAAAGTTTTTATAAGGCTTAAGAAAAGGGATAGTTCAGAGTTCTAAGTGTTGTGAATTGAAATGATACATTATAGCATAAGGCATCAATTTAGGACCAAGTCTAAACTCCAGTCAAAGTTTCGACGTATCGTTTTCAATGACATACTAACTATTACACATTTAAACGAACCTTTTTACCCAACTACGGCAAAGCCAAAAGGAAGGGTTATTTATAGTCCGTTCAATCGATTTTGACTTCTATTCCGTAGGCTTAAGGATGGCATTAAAGATAAAAAAGTGGTTACAATACCAACCGTTTAGGTACTGCAGCTGCCATTTGTCATGCCACCAACGCAATAGAAGTCAAAATCGGTTGAACGGACTGTAAAAAAGGTTTGTTTAAATGTCTAATCTTATTGTAAATGGAGTATAAATGATATTAAAAATACAAAAGATATTAAACGTGCCCCACTGATTGGCGATGAATGAAAATATTGAGAGGAAAACCTGGTTTTAATCGTCTGAATTTGTCAAATGCAGTCAAAGCCTTATTACTTATTTTCCGTATCAGTAAAAATCATCCTGTAGTGAGACGTAAAAGTCCCATTTACACGATGCAAGTTTCTTGCATGTGCCATATGATAATCAAATTGAAGCAGCAAATGACTTGCATCGTTTAAATACTGTTTCGACCATTATATTTGCATGGTCGACGCCGCAACTTTGATTGTTGCTTCGAATTCTTGCATGCCACTGGCAATTAAATTGCACCGCGTAATTCAGGCTTTGAAACTAAACATGTCACAAAGCATTGATTCTGTCAAAAATTTTATTTCTTTACAGTCCGGCCGTCCAGAGAATGCGTTCCCGATACTTGTACACTATTTTCTTAATGTCCCTCGGCAAACTTCGTGTTTCGTCAGTCGTCGGATTTATATCACTTGCCCTTTGCACTTGGTGCAGACCGAACAATCTGGTTGATTGATCTAGTCGATTGAGAGCATCCAGTCTGCACCAAGTGCAAAGAGAAACTGATAGAAATCCGACAACTGACGAAACACGAAGTTTGCCGAGGGACATTAAGAAAATAGTTGTACTGTAGTAATAAGGAGCAAATTCTCAAAACACATATTCATTAGTATGAAATTGACAGATATCAATAACGCACTCTCTCGATGGCAGGACTGTACATCAGTTACACTCACAATGAACCCAGAAATAGTTGTCATTGACCTTACCCTTCTAAGAAAATCCGTATAAACTACACATCACGAAGTTCCCATAAAGAGGCATAACATACGACGTTTTGTCACTGGATTTATTAAAACGTTGAATATATTTCCTTTGCCCTTCTCTGGAACCTTTCACGTTCCAGATGTGACCCGTGCCTTTAAGCCGGTATATTTCACTGGGGGTGAGTTCCACCCTTATATTTTTAGTGAAACCAACCCCTATTAGATCGCCCTTTGCTATAACGCGAAATGGTATTTGACATTTTTGTAAGTATTATTTCTTTTTGGGAGCAAAGTTTTTAGGGGTAGTGATGCGTGATTCTAGTATGGGGTAAAAATGGACGCTTTTACGGTGTCCAGTGAATGGGAGTCGAATATGGTACGGTATACGTTAAATTAACTTATGGCAGTATTATTTTTGTTTGTAAAGTTTTTATGTTCAGTAACCCAAGTAGGAATATCAATAAAATAATACAGTCACCATTTTTAACAAAGTTTAAAAGTGTTACAGCGTGATATTAGCGTATTTAAAACTATACTCCATCGGTTTAGGTAATTAAATAAAGGTAAACAAAAAAACCACGTGTCTGGTTAACCGACTAAATGTAATACCTGTCACTTCAGTTGCCATGCTACGACACAGTTGTACTCTTCAATTTAGCAAATGTATAATTCGTTTTATAACGTTGCTAAATTGAAGAGTACAACTGTGTCGTAGCGACTGAAGTGATAGGTATTGCGTTTAGTCGGTTCACCAGACACGTAGTTTTTTTTTGTTTACCTTTATTTAATTACACGTTTTTCCTCAGCCTTTACAATAATTTTAAGGAATACTCAGCAAGAAACACATGACTACTTTTTTTGGTGATAATAATGGCTTGAACACAGTAAACACAAGATGAAACTAATGCTGCTAACAAAACAAAAAAGAGTTATAAAAAAAAAAAAAAAATTATAATTTATTTCAGACATTTCGTCTATATGATGTTAGCATTGATGTTAGTAATACACACTACTTATAAACTATGTTAGTAAATTAGTGACAAATCTTAGACATTATTATTAATTCATGTATCTGTTGCGCTCACCTGACGCACCAGGCACATGCACATGTACATGTACCCAATGCGCCCTAATGGCGCAACAGGGCTTCTCACAGATGACCTTCAGAATGCCGTTGACGCTCCCACACACTCTGTGCATCATGGATGCAATCCTTTTTCGCAGGATGGTATTAAAACCATCAGTATGAGCTTCAGCAAACATTCCTGATGCACTGCAGTAACGTGGAAGCCCCAACAACATTCTGAAGGCGTTATTATATTAGGCGTTGTTATAGCTACTGCTACAAAATAAAAATAAAAACCGGTCAAGAGCGAGTCGGACTCGGTACCGAGGGTTTCGTTCCGACTTCTGAAAAATGTTATGTGCTGTTTTGAGACATGTTTCATTGTAACTGTAATCTTTACATAAACTTCTATCACAAAGAATAATTTCAGATTTTTCTGTTTGCAAACTTCGGAAATAAGGGGGGTGGAACGGTATTTTTTTTTTTTTTACATTTTTCATCTAAAGTCGAAAAATATGTGGCCTAAAAAAAAGAAAAAAAAATGTTTGACAATGTGCAAACAGCGCTCTATGATATGATACCCCAAATGCCCTAGTAGCCCCTCTTCGAACTTTTAAGACCCCTGTTGCAAAAAAAAAAAAAAATTCTTATTTACAAAATAGTTGGGCAAACGTCATCTAAAACTGTTCCAAATTTCAAGTTGATAGCAATAGTAGTACTTCAGATATCCAGCTGTGATAGACGGACAGATAGACTGAATCGTACCATAACGGTTCCTTTTTACCATCTTGGTACGGAACCCTAATTAACTACCGACATTATCATCAAATTCTTTACACAATAAAAGCACAACAGAGATACAAAAATTTTAGTAGGTGCCTTCGCTTTATACTCTCAAATTCCGTCTAAGTACTTCCGCATCTACGAGTAGCTACGTATAAGTACAAGCTATGCTACTTCGTATCATTAAAGTCCATTAGCAGTCTTCTTACAGCGCCCTCGGGAAGTGTTGCGGTTGTGTATTCATTAGTAACTATGCTAGCAAGACTTAGTGTTATTGTTAATATTTAGATGACGGAAATTAAAGCGCTATTTAGAGGAAATTAATGACTACAGTTAGTGATGTAACGGAGGCCATCTTAGCAGAGGTGGAAAAATAAAAGAAGAAAGATTAATTTAAAAAAAGTCGACCTTTCTTTAATCAAAATTTAGGTGCAAAGTATACAGGGTCAATTTAAATTCACAGACGTGATCCATATCGAAACACGACAAAAAAAAAAACATTTGATGATTTTTTAAATGTAGTAAATATGCAATGAACAAGCATATATCAGATGAAGCTATTGCAGCTTTGATTCATAAATAAATACAACTACATTAATAGTTACTCTATCAAAATCAACTCACAACCAAATACAACATAAACATCAAACATACGATTGGCTTACACAAGGAATAGGGTTCTCAAACTTACCCAAGTTTTAGTAATAAGCTTCTAAACTAATATACCCGACCTTGAGGTTCAGCGAATAGTAAATATGCGTCCCTAGTTCTGCTTAAGTTGATATTTTTATACATCGGAAACGTGCTATCATATTTTCTTGGTATTACAAATTCAGAAGGTACGCCTTCTTTTGTATTGAATACTCATGTTGTGCATAGACTTATAAAAAAGGCAGACAGATTCTCTACTAAAAAACTGTGTCCATCGGAGTCAGCCAGTCGCTGTACCTACGCACACATTTCACAAGACATGGTGTATTTTTACCTTATAGCTTACCATATTACGAATATATCAATCTGGGGTCGGCTTCCAGTCTAACCAGATGCAGCTGGATACCAGTATTTTACATGGAGCGGCTGCCTATCTGACCTCGACAACCCATTAACTAGGTAATACTACTCCTTGCCATATTGCGAATACGTTATATTACGAATGGTTGACTGATGTGTGAATGTGTGCGTGCTTGTAGGTACAGTGAACTGGCTGACTCCGATAGACACAGTTTTTTGGTAGCGAGAATCTGTCCGCCTTTTTTATACGTCTATAATGTTGTGTTGCTGTTATTTATTTGTATTTCTCTATTAATACAGAGTTCACAATAGTATCTCAAAACTATTTCGTGAAAATCGAAACGGATCAAGCAATTTTTTAAAGTAAAGTTTGATAGTACAGTCAAGATATTTTGGTTAGTCAAAAACAGAAAGTTATTTGTTTAATCTGTGTGTATATGTATAAGTCATATGCACCACTAAAAGTATTCATTACAAGACGGTAGGCAGACATGATGCCTAAAACATACTGATCACAAACACAAAAATTTAATTAGCATCTGAAGGGCAATTCTCATATTTTAAGAACTTTTGCATTCTATAACTAATCTATAAATAGCTTTAATTTATTTATGAAAAGTTCCTCGTTTGCACGGACGTAAAAACATCGCGGCAGGATTATATCGCGCACTGAATTTTCAACTCTAGGTGATGAGCCGAGCGTTGAGAATCCATCAGAGTGCATTCCAGCTCGTCGAAAAAACACTATTGGATTTCCAAAGCACTAAGCACAGCGTTCAAAATCCAGTGACCAAAAAAAAAAAATCGCCGCGGGAAAAATAGCTCGTGTGTACCTGGGCTGATTGTCGCTGAGATGAGATTGCGACTAGATTTTGAACGTGTGTAAATGCAAAGGCTATCGATAATAAGGAACTTTTCACAAAATGCTTTTGAATGAATAATCAAGATATGAAGAAGCTGAAAATATCAATACAAATTCGTTCAAAAATAGGACATTAAATTTTAAAGCAACACGTGATCGTAATAATGATTCAATTCAATAAGTTCCATTTATGTATGTGTATTAATTCTAACAATTCAATTATTACGGATTCATTACCTATAAAAAATACATCAAAACAGATTATTAGTAACAATTTCCCATTAAAGCCTTCATACTCCAATTACACCTTCACAACATGTATTCAAGGGATTTTAACAAATATAAGCACCTATTGAAAAACATCAAAGCATATCAAATATCCACGTCGCATGGATGTATGGTAGTAAGTAATAATAGTCCCCATTTAAGTATAATAACAGCTTTTAAAACAGGACAGGACATTAATAAAAAAAAATCTTCGGATCACTTTACATCCACTATAAGCCGCCATCTTGGATTTTATGACGTCACATAAACCGTGGAACAGAATGAAGCTTCCAAAGATACCTCGTTTGTTGAAATTCGACGAGTAGTTTAGGAGTTATGAGCATGAACATATACATACATACATACATAGCCTGTTAAAATCATAACCCTCCTTTGGCTTTGCCGTAGTCGGGTAAAAATGAGAAGGTACGAGCATTGGATCATGCTTGCACACTGCAGGTTGATGATTACAGAGCATTTAGAGCAGCACGCTAATTAAGTAACACACTCGTTATGACAATAGCTTTGAAAATAAAGCTCCATTTACACGATGCAAGTTTCTTGCCTGTGGCATACAATAAAATTGAAGCAAAAAATTACTTGTATTTGTCTAAACTCTGTTGACGGTGCAATTTTTATTGTTGCTTCAACTTATCGTATGCCACAGGCAATTAAATCGCATCGTGTAAATCAGACTTAACATTGAGTTGTCCTAACTCGACAGCTAGAACAACTCAATGTCTTAACATTGAGTTGTTCTAGCTGTCGAGTTAGGACAACTCAATGTTAAGTCGAACAGACCCAGTTTTTCATACAATAGATTTTATTCTATTTTCAAAATGAAAGTTATTCTCATTATGAGAGGGTTACGCAACAATAGGGTAAAAGGTTAAAGGTACAGTAGACATATTAGTATTGTATTACGGCACAGGGTTCCTCGTGATGTTTTCCTTCAACGTAAAACCCGTTTGTCATCTTGAACATGTTTTAGGTAGAAAGATCCTTTGGCAAATTATTCGGCACGTGGATTGATCTTACCAGGAAGTTAAATTGTTTACGTAACAATTTAAATTGTTTTCAGTATCCTTCATTAATTATACTATTCAGAAATCATTTTATTTATCTACGACCGACAAAAATCAATCTGCCTATAGCCTTTTCCTAACTATGTTGGGGTCGGCTTCCAGTATAAACCGTATGCAGCTGAATACCATTATTTTACATAGATCGATTGCCTACCTGATTTCTACAACCCAGTTACTGGGTAATACGATACCCTTTAGGTCATACTACTGGTTGTCAAGTTTTGGTCTTCTGACGACCCGTAACGACTGTCAAAGATCCACGAATGACAGCAAGGGACCAATTCCGAGTCACGGAGGAGTTTCAGTAAAGATGCGGCAAGCGTAGCTTAACCTGGTTGATCGACCCGTGGGGCTGTTATTAATAAGCCACGAGCTCCTCCGAAAAAATTAAATTCACCATTCTGAAACAATTAACAAGAACCTTACCCAATCTTGTAGGCCCTTTTGGGAAAATAACTCAATTGTTTGATAATAATACCAATAAATCCAATTATCCTGTTTAAAAAAATTAATTGATGTGCATTAGTCTCGCAAAAACTCGAAAATGGCTCGACTGATATGATTTTTTTCTTTTTGTTATTGGAATGTAAAGGTGGTCACCGATCCACAGACCAACCCTGGCAAGCGTAGCTTAACCTGATGGATCGACCCGTGCGGCTGTTATTACTTAACCACGAGCTCCTCGATGGACGACCGACAGATGCAATTAATATTAATTGCAACTTTGAGAAAATACCGATTTCATATTAGCATGGTTTCGTTGATACTATATTCGTACCACCATAAAATATATTTTAATACTTCAGGAGAAAAACGCTTTTGTATCCAGCGTAAATATTTAGGATTCCTAAATCGAGCCACAGTGCATTTTTATGTAAGGTCTCAAGTCCTAAAACATCAAAATAATGATAAGTCAAAGAAAGTTTTTTTGAAGCAAACATACTGGCGATCATTTTGTTGTCATCATTGTTCTAAATTTGAATTCATGAACATTTTAATAATTCATAGACTTTTATAGAAAAAATGCACTGTGGCTTGAGTTCGGAGTCCGTGAGTGTATTTATAAATCGGTCGTCATGGTATGGGCATGTGATGCGGAGGAAAGAGGAATATATCGTCAGGAAAGTTTTGAGTATGAATGTCGATGGCTATACGAGTAGGGGAAGACTAAAGAAACGATGGATGGACTGTGTGAAGGATGACATGGCGAGAAAGGGAGTGTCTACCGAGATGACGATCAACAGAGAAGTATGGATGAAAAAGATATGTTGCGCCGACCCCAAATAAATTAGGATAAGGGCAGGATGATGATGACTGTAAACGAGTCATTTTACTTTGTTTTTAAGATGGCACACTTGTGAAGCTTCTGGTATTGCGATTGTCCATATTAATCGGCGAAGACTTGTCACGTTTGCGCAGCAAGTTTGCACCAAAATTTGTAATAACGTAAGGACGTCAAGTTTGAAGTTTATTTGTTCATCGACCAAAGTTGCTTACTTGTTTGTAAGCCAAATAAAATCTGTTTTACAGGGTGTAATTTAGTTGCCTGTGGCATACCATAAATTGAAGCAAAACTAAAAGTTACACCGTCTAAATAGTGTTTAAACTAATTTAAGTATCAATAAATACTACAAATTCGAAGTAAACTTTTCACACTAGAACAATAAAAACAGAAAGTTTGAAAAAAAAATTATAAATCACACTAATATTATAAAGGCGAAAGTTTGTGTGTGTGTGTGTGTATGTTTGTTACTTCTTCACGCTCAAACGGCTAGACCGATTTGGATAAAATTTGGTATGTAGACAGCTTATACCCTGGATTAACACATAGGCTACTTTTTATCCCGAAAAAATGTAGTGCTCTTGTGGGATGAGCAATAAATTCAAATATATTTGCTACTCTTTCAAACTCAAACGCCTCGACCGATTTTGATGAAATTTGGTGTGGAAGTAGCTGACCCTCTGGATAAACACATAGGCTACTGTTTATCTCGAAAAATATAAAAATAACGAAACAAAGAAAAGTATTTATTGTGACTAGCACAGGAAGATCACCAACTAAATTAAAATCTCAATAATAAAACTTTGAAAACTAAAAAAAACAAAAATAAATAATCACACTATCACACTAATATTATAAAGGCGAAAGTTTGTGAGTGTGTGTGTGTGTATGTTTGTTACTTCTTCACGCTCAAACGGTTAGACCGATTTGGATGAAATTTTGTATGTAGAGAGAGAGTATAAGCATACCCTGGATTAGCACATAGGCTACTTTTTATTCCGAAAAAATGTAGTGCTCCTGTGGGATGAGCAAGAAATTCAAATATATTTGCTACTCTTTCAAACTCAAACGCCTCGACCGATTTTGATGAAATTTGGTGTGGAAGTAGCTGACACTCTGGATAAACACATAGCACACATAGGCTACTTTACATCCTGAAAAAATGTGGTGTTCCCGTGGGATGAGCAATTTTTTTGTGAATACTTTTCTCACCGACTAAATAATACACGTTTTAGTGTATCTCATAAACCGCAGGTAACACCGCGGGGCGCAGCTAGTCGTTAATAAATATCGAAATTCAAATCTTATGCACCCTGCAAAATTATAATTTAAATTCGATTTTTTTTTTTAAATCAGCTATGCCATAAGCCTACTCCATTCACCTATAATAGCGTAGTTTTTTTTTTCAAGACGGTAAAAAAAGTCTTCCAGTATATAACGATGCAGCTCTCATAGGTCTAACTAAAGAAAGGGTCTTTAGTGTCGTCAATAAATATTTACGAGAAAGATGCTTCACCGAAGGGTGAATATGAATTCAAATCCATAAAGGTATTAAGTAAGAGCCCCAAGGAACAAATGCCTATAACCTCGCGTTTCTATGCCGTTTGCATTCAAATTATCCTTAAAGTCTTTAATATATACTGGTTTTGGGCCATATATCAGTTGTATGGGATCTATTCATGACCATTATCTATGTTAGTATGGGCAAGTTGCAATACTTTTTTGCCGATATGGAAATAAGGGTGTGATAACATCGGGAATGAGGAAATTCGGGATCAGATGTGTGAGAATCTTAATATTATGTTCTCTGGAATATGAACGAGAATCTAGATAAAATGTCTGTTTGCATTTTGCAATTTCCCTCAAAGTGAGATAGCGATTTTGGATTTGGTTACCTCACGATTAAAATAAAGCTTCATTACAAGTTGCAAGATTCTTGCCTGTGGCATACAATAAAATTGAAGCAGCAAATGACTTGCATCGTCTAAACACTGTTTACACTGTTAATGTTACAGTGGCTTCATCTTTTGGTACGTAATGGCTAATTGAATCGCACCTTGTAAATTGTATCGTTTATTTTCGAAAAAATCGAAATATAGCGAATAAGATGTGACTATTAACTAATAGAAATTGATTTATATTCCCACCTAAATTATTATATATTGACGCACTAATTCCGCACTCCCTTATTGGACCAGTAATATTTAATTCGGCAAAGTTCGGTTTTTCCGAAGACAAACGATGGAATCTTTGTACCTTGTCGTACAGTGGCCTTATTGCGAGTTTTTATACTTACTCGATCGCGCTTACGTTAACGTTAACTTACGTCATTTTGAATGGAATAATTGTGTTTCCCATTATAGTCACCAGACGGCGCTTATTCAGTTTCAGTACAAATTGAAGATTACGTTAACGTAATCGAGTAAGTATAAAAACACACTAAGGACACTGTGCCTAATATGGTTAGAATTTAAGTTTAGCTAATCGTCTTCAACCGATCCCAGCACAGCTTTCTAACTATCTTTGGCTTTTAGCATAGATGTAGATGCAGATAAATACCTAGGTAACTATAGGGCACTATATTTTAATTTCTTCTTTTGTTTCTATTATTTTTATTCGTCGAATACTGCTTGCTACTTAGAATGTGAGTGCTTTATGTATTATTTTGATGTACGAGTACAGTCAATCTGCCTAGCCTTTTCCCAACTATGTTGGGGTCGACTTCCAGTCTAACCGGATGCAGCTAAATACCAGTATTTAACATGGAGCGACTGCCTATCTGACCTCCACAACCCATTAACTGGGTAATACGATACCCTTTGGCAAGACTGGTTGTCAGACTTTCGGGCTTTTGACGACCCGTAACGACTGTCAAAGATCCATGAATGACAGCCGGGACCAACGACTTAACGTGCTTTCCGTGGCACGGAGCAGTCTCGGTATGTAAAGATGGTCACCCATCCAGGGACCGACCCCGGCAAGCGTAGCTTAACCTGATGGATCGACCCGTCCGGCTGTTATTACTTAGCCACGAGCTCCTTTGATGTACGAGTACATTTTATTTAAAAGAAAAAACACTTTTATTTATTTTTATTTTTGCCTTTTCTGTTAGTATTTTACAAAATAAAACGTCTATTCTATGACTAATAAAATTAGATTGCTGTTCTACTTACTTTAAGATTGTTAATTTTCTTTACAATATTAACATTTCAATAACATTTCTGACTAATTGAATAAACATCAAAGTTGAAAAATTAGACAAAGATGATTCAGAGACACTGGAAAATGTTAAGCAGTAATTGGATTAAAGTGATTGTAACTCAAAAACGCTGAAAATTATTTTATGAAAAGTTTTAGAAGTCGGAATTTTGATTTATAGTTCAAAGCGACTGGATTTAGCTTCGTTGTGGATTAAGTAAATTGCTATTTTGTATAAATAATAATGAATTAATGTAGAACAAAGGAGCTCGTGGCTAAGTAATAACAGCCGTACGGGTCGATCCATCAGGTTAAGCTACGCTTGCCGGGGTTGGTCCGTGGATGGGTGACCGTCTTTACACACCGAGACTCCTCCATGCCTCGGAACGCACGTTAAGCCGTTGGTACCGACTGTTAGTCGTGGATATTTGACAGTCGTTACGGGTCGTCAGAAGCCCGAAAGTCTGACAACCAATCTTACCAAGGGGTGATACCCCTTAATGATTGGGTCTACAGTACTAGACGAAACATTCTTCTGGGGTTGTCATATATCGAAATGTGGGGAATTTCATACCGAACTAAATAGATTACATGCCGTGTGTGTATCTGGCATAATATTGAAGCCACAGAATAAAACACCCGACCACCCGACCAAATTGGAGCGTGGGACTTTTCCTTACCAAGAGCACGGTACTGCTTTTTGTCATAGGTTATAAAAAGTCCCCGCAAACAGTGTAGCGGAGTGTTGTTAGTAGTTATGAAGGTGATGACCCAGTGGTTAAAGCCTCGCCTCTTATGCATGAGGTTGTGGGTTCTAATCCGGGTAGGTTATATACATTCTTAGTTTATATTGAAAATTACAGACATTGGTGAAGCCCGCAACCAGTCTTACCTAGTTAATGGGTTGTGGAGGTCAGATAGGCAGTCGCACCATGTAAAATACTGATATTCAGCTGCATCCGTTTAGACTGGAAGCCAACCAACCAACTGGGAAAAGGCTAAGCAGATTGATTAATGTAGAACAAAAGAAGTTTGGTGGAAGACGTGGCATTCATGACGTGCAGATATCAGTCTCGCAAAGGATTTTTAGATGTTTCATATTTTATTCTACATATTTTTAAAGCGTCTTTGTGGACAAGAAATAAAATGTTTATTTATTATTTATTCTACAGTATCTAATTAGCACTAACTGGAGAAAAGCGTAAGTTTACAAGTATATGAATATTAGTTTTGCAAATATATTAATTAGCTGATTTTGTAGTCTCCTAACCACGGCAGAGTATTGTAAAGCCATAACGAAGCAAATACACTTCTGGACACATCTTTTGGCCCACCTTGTATTTTCAGTTTCGTTTGGTCCTAGCTAAAATTTTATATTAGGTCGAGCAAAAAGTTTTTATGCAGTTTTGAACCTGGCACATTCACAATTTCATTCAATAGTCTTTTTTTAAATTTCGAACACAGAATTTAAAGAAACAAAAGACAATTTGGAGCCTGTTTGTTGATATCAAACAATCGAATACTAAGAAAACTTGGTTTTATTGGTTTACTTGGATTTAATTCTTGAAAAAGTGATTGATATCTTTGGTTTTGCAACAAACATTACTTATTCTTAACATTAAGGTGAGGTTCTATCAATAATCTATGGATACTTCACCTGAAGTCGCCGCCCAAGCAGTGGCACTTATTCAGGCCGGACACAGCAAAAGAAACATGAGTGCTCAACTTAATTTAAGTCGATCTGCGGTCCGAAATGTTTATCGGAGGTACCTAGAGACTGGCGGCTTTGTTCGTCGCCAAGGAAGGCCACGATCTCGGGTCACAACTGAAAGGCAGGATCGATTCATCGTGACGACCAGCTTGAGAAATCGTCACCTTACCTCCATTGAGATAGAAAACCAACTTCGCGACTTCCACGGAGTATCTGTGAGCGCTCGAACTGTTCGGAGAAGGTTAAAAGAACGCGATATGGTACCACACAAGCCAGCTAATGGCCCCAAACTAACGCGAGCCCACCGAACAGCGCGCCTTCATTTCGCACGCAGTCATTTAAATTGGACACAGCAAGATTGGAGCCGTGTACTCTTTTCTGATGAGTCTAAAATTGTGTTACATGGCAATCATGGAAGGAAGAAGGTCTACCGACGTAAGGGAGAGCGTTTCGCACAATGCTGCTTTGAAGAGAGGGTTGCTTATGGCGGTGGCTCATGGACTGTCTGGGGCGGTATATCCGCGAGCGGCAAAACTCAACTTGAGGTTGTTACAGGACCACGGCTGCCAACATTAACTCTTAAAATGTCGATTGTACACCATGTGTACAGATAACAATAGAATTTCAATTGTGTCTGCTAATTGGCGCGCGACGGGTTAAATGCTGAAATAATAAATAATAATAAATAATATTTATTCAAATTAAAAAGTAAAACAGTAAATACAATTTTGCTTAAATGTATGTCGAGTTCACTAGTGTTAACTGCCTGAACTAGGACATCCTGTGTTTCAGGCGAGACAAGGTAAAAACATTATGAAATAATCACTGTAATTATATAAAATAAAATAGTCTTTTAATAGGTATGTAAGTAGTGTTAATAGTAAAAAAAGAAAAAATATTACGTCCTAAAATCTTAGTATACTAACTTAGCGAACTAATTAAAAATAAATAGTACACCAAACAATCTCTATTTCATTACAACTAATAACTTCTCTGTATCTTCATAGGACAAACTTTGAAGAGCTACCTTGAGAGCCTTCTTGCAATTTCCATAATTTAGGGAATAGATGTTTGCTTTTGCATTTAGTCTGTTATAGAGTAGTGGTCCAAGAAAAACATGAAATTTGGCTGTGAAAGCATGTCTTGTACTATTTGTGGGGCAAACAATATCTTTTCGTCTCTTTTTAGTAAATTCAGTGCTGTAGCGAAAGGCTGCGTGTTGTTTTAGTACAATGCTCATTATGAATAATTGTCGAACTGTTAGTACTTCACAAGATTTATAGAGCAGGTTAGTGGGAAAGAGGAAAGGACGGCAAGTTGATACCTTGAGAATCGCTCTTTGAGCTCTTTCAATGGGTAACAATAAAGTTTTACATGCTCCACCCCATGAGGTAATGCAGTATGTCAAAATTGACTGACATAGAGCAAAGTAAACTTGCCTGATTAGTATTGGATCAGCAATATATCGTAGCTTTTTGAATACGAATATCAGCTTACGAATTCTACTATTTAGAGCTTCCATATGTTGTTTGAACGTTAGGGTTTCATCAATTATAACTCCCAAGTATTTAATTTTATTAGACCTATTAATTTTGGGACACATGAACGGGCAATCAGCAGGTACTATACAACAATGAGCATATAACGTTGAAGGAATATTAGAAGTTTGTTTGCGCATCGAAAATTTTATATAATTTGTCTTGTCTGCATTTAGAGTTAGTGAGTTAAGCTGAAGCCATTTATTTACAACACTGAAGCCGTCTTGCGCGAGCTTGAAGACTTCATGTTCCGATTCAGCCGAAAAAAGAAGGGCAGTGTCATCAGCGTAAGATATTATTGTTCCATGCTTTAGCTTTAGATTACAAAGGTCATTTATGTATATCAGAAACAAAGTGGGCCCTAAAATACTTCCTTGGGGAACACCAAATGACGTATTTTTTTGGTCTGTACTAAGAACACTGCCAATCTTCACGCACTGAGTACGGTCTTCTAAGTAACTTTTGAAGAGTTTCAGCTGAATGCCTCTTATGCCCACTGTCTCAAGCTTGCGCAAAAGAATAGGAATGGAAACTGTGTCAAAAGCTTTGGCGAGGTCAAGGAAAATTCCTACTGTATGGTTACCCTTGTCAAGTTCTTGAGCCAGATAGTCAGTCAGATGATGAACGGCATCGGCAGTTGAAAGTTTAGGTCTAAATCCAAATTGTCGTTCCGATAAAATTGATTTGTCCTCCAGATATTTGAACAATCTTTTGTTTATTATTTTTTCCAATATTTTAGACATAGACGGCAGTAGAGAAATAGGTCTGTAATTTGTTACTTGCTCTTTACTTCCAGATTTATATATAGGGACAACAACAGCTTTTTTGAGGCACTCCGGAAAAATACCCAAAGATAAACACATGCGAAAAACATGAGCCAGCGGTGGTACTAAAATTTTCCTGAACTGTTTAATAATTTTATTTGATATGTTATCCCAACCAACTGCACAGTCGTCTTTCAAAGTCATGATTATACTTTCTATCTCAGTCTCGTCAGTATCTAGCAGTACAAAGGATGTTAAAGTGGAGCTACCTGTAAAAGGGGTACTCGTTAGATAAGGTGATTGACTCCGATTATTTTCTGCCAGACACTTTCCAACATTAACAAAGAAATTATTTGCTATGTTAGCAGATGTCAGCTGTGACGAGTGCGCTTGTAACAAACCTGAAGATGACTCATTTTGTTTCGACGAATATGTTATATTTTTAATACATTTCCAGATCTTTTTACTACTTGTTCCAGCCTTTCCTAATGCAGTTTTATCGTAGTTGCTTTTAACTTTTTTGAGTAGATCATTACAAAAATTACGATATCTTTTGTATGACAGTTGCAACATAGCATTATCTGGGTGAGATTTAGCTTTCATGTGCAGTTTATCTCTATGCTTCATACAGCGGATAAGACCTGTTGTGATCCAGGGTTTTATGTTGCAATTTTTGTTGCTCAACTGCGATATAACCGTATTTTTCTGAATTGCATGTCGTACATTTTCTATTACATACAACATACAAAACTGCGGGTCAACAGAATTATAGACTGAATCAAAGTTGATGACGCGCAAATCTTCTTCAAGTTTATTTATATTCAATTTCGAAATTGTGCGAGTATTTTGCTTAGGTATGTTACAATCTAGAGTTAGTAGGGCAGCATTGTGATCGGTTATTGTCGAGTTAACAACAAGTGCAAGTGAGGGGTAATTTGATTTTAGCATGACATGATCTAAGCAGGAGCCACTATGATGTGTAGGGAAGCTGTGTGCGGGGAGTAGACCATGATATGCGCATAGGTTGAGGTAGTCCTGAGCAGATGCATCTGTACTTCCTGGAAGAATATTGATGTTAATATCTCCAATTACAATAAAGTTTTTGATGGATGATAGGTTCTGCAAGGCATCATTCAGCGATTCAGTAAAATTGCTAATATTTTTAAAGGAGGGAGGTCGATATAATGCTAATATAGCAAAATTTGATCCAATCTTCACTACCAAACTGTTGCAGTCGTGCATATTAGGTTCCTCAACAGAGACCTTGAGATGATTCCTTATATAAACTATCACCCCATCATTTTGATTGTAATTCCTATTACTTTTGTACATATTATATCCCGGTATTAGTGGTATGTTATATTGCTTAGCAAGCCAGCATTCGGTTAAAACAATAACGTCACAATTGATGTTTAACCGTTGTTGAAAGGTGCAAAAGCTATCAAAATTCTTAAAAATACTGCGAATATTTTGTGTTAGTACGGTCAATGGAGTTTTGTAGTCGGACAGATATTGTTTGCAATTTTCAGCTTCACAAACTTTTGACTCGGATACAAAGAAATTATCTAACTCATTAATTATATTGTTAATCATAACTGTGGTACTATAATACAAATACAGAAAGAAAAAAAAAAAAAAAAAAAAGAAAAACTTAAAAGGTCTAAATAAATTACTTATTAACGGCGCTCTTAGGCGCCTGCATAATCAATAGAATTAATATACCTTTTTTCGGCCATTATTTTCGCCGGACACTCAGCAGCGCCTGTGTTGTGCTTGTCTGGCTTTTTGTAATGAAAGCAAGTAGCGCATTTTGGCTCATCTCCCTTTTTTGGACATTCTTTAATTGAGTGATCTTGATCGCCACAGTGACCGCAGGTATAGGACGTCTGCCGACAAAACTTGGCAGCATGACCATACTGCTGGCACTTATAACATCGTGTGACTAATGTGAAATCTCTCACAGGGCATGATGACCAATTCACAAACACTCGGTCTTTTGACATCAGGGCTTTGCGTATGACTGCAGGAACTTCAACTACGTAGTTACAGTTCTCAGCATCTTTCCTACCGGACTTATGGCTTAACCTAATTGAGGTCAAAAACGTCTCAAGGCTGAAGTCCTGTAGTTTCTCGGCAAGATTTTGGTGATACAAACACGTAAAAACCTCATTTTCTGCCATGGATGTCGGCACTCCTATGATAACAACTCTAGGCTTCCTTTTATAAGGCTCGTCGACTGTTAGGCCTGACTTTGTTAGCTGCTCCGATTGCCTCAGCTTCTCGATGTCGTCTTTCGTCTCGGTGCTGATAATAACACCGCCATTTTTGGTCTTGCGCAGGCCTCTAACATGAAGCTTCATCTGTTCGGGGCAGATAATTTTTTGGACAAGGGATTTTGTCTCATCACTGGTTCTCAATTTATCTTGCGGATAAATGGCCACAGAACTTACGTTTGATGGCTGGATATAGTTGTTGGCACCTTTCTTCACCATGTCCGAAAAGGAAATTCCCTGTGCAGGTTTAATTGACTCACCGACTTTCAACTTGAGTTCTTTTAGTTGCTGCGAAAGGTCGAATTGACTTTCGAGTGCCTTCACAGCATTGTGGGAATGTAAGGCTTTACATTTCATGGACTGGTACTGTACGGCCATCTGCGATGTTCCATGTCCAACCTTCCGGCATAAGGCATTGATGCGCATTTTCTGGTCCGAGTTCAGCTTGCCTTCTGCTGCAATAGAACACACCTCTTGAAGGCTCTGTTCAATGGTCGTCATCCAGTTCTGAATTTCTGGCGTCGGTATTCCTTCGAAATCATCGTGTCTTTGGCTCGGCGCTTGAGGGGCAGGAGCGGGTACGGCTGCGCGCGTGGGTGTAGGCGGCGGGGAGCGAGCACACCTACTTTTCTGGCTGAAGGGACTATCCTCCATTGTGTAACAGGTTATTTACTTGTTAATCACTGATCATCTTCATAAATCCACCTTACATAAACCAAAATTATGACTCAGTTTATTTTACTACCGGCTATTTGTAAAAAGTAGGTCACGATTTCGCAAGTGATTATTTGTTTATATTAATATTGTTCGATACGTCCGTTCACTACGATCGCCGATCAAATGAAAGGTACATTCGTGAGTGTGTTAGATTTGATATAATATATAATTATAAGCATATATATAGCTACTACGCGAATAGCTAGTCTTAAATGTCAGAATGGTTATTGGTTATTCATTGTGTATGAAAGTATTATGAATATGGTGTGTAAGGGAAGGATTTCATAAAGAAAAGCACAGAAAGACAAGACTAGATATTTATTATTTCAATTAGTCTTGTCAATAATTATTCATCTTTAATGAGAAAGCTATTGTCCGTTCGCAAAACTAGGTCTTCATGGAGAAGAAGGACAAGAAACTCCATGGAAACAGTATTATAGTATTCTATCAACATATTTATTATATTTCCATAAATTATAGTTATCTCAAACAGTTAGAATCACTCAGAATAATAGCAACATAATAACAATATTTCAGGTATAATATCAAATTATGTAACTTACATGACACCTGGTAGATATATTTCACATCACAACGACACTAGCACTAGCCACTTGAACAGCCACTGAGCAACTGCCTCGAGAATGTCATTACAATCCTTTTTATATCCTACCACCCCTTCCATTTATCCCTTCCTATCAAACATCAACTGACAGTATTGTATCAATCGTTTCAAACAACCTATTATATTAAAATAGCAATATTAATTCTAAGATATACTACAGTCACTATCAAATATTATTTAATTATTTATAGTAATAACATCTGTACGATTTTGACAAGTTAAGAGTGGTATATTTCGTAAACACAATAACCAATCAAATTAGATACTTCTACATTGGTCTCAAGCTTCGTAAATGTGACAGATGTCGATATCCAACAAACAGTTATTCTAATAATCTAATGGTTGTTTTACAATGATTCGATGATTTTAATCACAACCGAACTAACTTCCGGAATCAAGGTAATCTCAAGTATTTACTTTTAAATATTAGACACATAATAATTACATTTATCTAACACGGCCATACTGACAAGTACTTCGCTCTCGAAGTACATTAGATACCGTTTTTCTACAATTGTAATTTACTTTTCTTTTGTCATTGTCATTGTCATTTGTTTTGTTTTGCCAATTGCCTAGACGTGTCAAGTCCCATCCACCCGCTGCCAGTGGGATAGACTTATGACCGACTAGCGGAAACAGTCATAGTCATAGTCACAGTCAGCTAATTATAATTATCTAATACGTCCAAACTGATAAGTACTTCGCACACGAAGTACATTAGTTACCATCCTTCTACAATTGTAATTTACTCTTTTGCCAATTGCCTAGACGTGTCAAGTCCCCTCCACCCGCTGCTAGTGGGATAGACTTGCACCAAGCAAATGACCGACCAGCGGAAACAAAGTTTTATCGGTTACCTCGTCATGCTGGTCCCATTCACCCGCTGCTGGTGAGATAGACAAGCACCAAGTAAACGATCGCCCAGCGGTCAATAAACATAAGTCAACTACATAGACATGTTAGACAGGAGACGACTCGACACCAAATAGGAGGCTACCAGCGGCATAGTCATAGTTAACTAATGTAATTATCTAATACGGCCATAGTGTGAAACTTAATCACATCTTACTGTATGCGGCCAAACACCCGCCGTCGGTGAAGCTCAATCACCCGCAGTCAGTGAATGCCAGAAAACAGTCAACACAAGCTCTTTTTGTATTAATTAAATACGTAATCAAAACAATATACCGCTCGGTCAACCTGACAATTGCAAATTGTATTGATCATCCTTATTACATTTTCTATTAAATAATTGCAAATATTTAACATGGTCACTCTGTTGGTACCTTACTTTTTAGTAAAAGGTTATAATAATAAGCCAAATCAAAATTATCAAGAAACACAGATCAGTTCCGACAAAACTATAAGTTTATTTTAACAATACTATTAGTAAGCATTTTAAAAGTGAAAAATAATAAAACAAAGCTAATTATTAATAACCTTCAACCTTGTCATATTTGTTTATCAGCAAGTTATGTGATATTCGCTATTTCTATCATAATATAAAAATACAATTATGTTTCATTTACTTTATGACATTACCAACTTCAATTCTGTAAAGTTTCCTCTAAAGCCATTTTTTAAATTAATTTGTGATCAACAGAGTAATAATATTAACAATTTTAAATTAACTATCCGTGAACAATTGCATTTTTTTTTCAACCATACAATTCTCAGCACGTTTTCATCGTTATGATGAGGGTTGAGTCAACGACCCGCCGTTACCAATGGTTTCCAGCAGAACACGATTGCTCCAACGTTGATCATGAAAATAGCAAAATAAAATTCATTAGAAATATGTTATGTGAGACTGAGCACTATCCCACTTCTGATGTTAGATTTGATATAATATATAATTATAAGCATATATATAGCTACTACGCGAATAGCTAGTCTTAAATGTCAGAATGGTTATTGGTTATTCATTGTGTATGAAAGTATTATGAATATGGTGTGTAAGGGAAGGATTTCATAAAGAAAAGCACAGAAAGACAAGACTAGATATTTATTATTTCAATTAGTCTTGTCAATAATTATTCATCTTTAATGAGAAAGCTATTGTCCGTTCGCAAAACTAGGTCTTCATGGAGAAGAAGGACAAGAAACTCCATGGAAACAGTATTATAGTATTCTATCAACATATTTATTATATTTCCATAAATTATAGTTATCTCAAACAGTTAGAATCACTCAGAATAATAGCAACATAATAACAATATTTCAGGTATAATATCAAATTATGTAACTTACATGACACCTGGTAGATATATTTCACATCACAACGACACTAGCACTAGCCACTTGAACAGCCACTGAGCAACTGCCTCGAGAATATAGTTATAGTTATTTATATATGGCATCTCGCAGTTGACCACTAAGGGTCGAGACTGCTCAACCGGGCGTTTCCTGTGGGTTCTTTAAGCGAACTTAAAGCCCCCGGCCAGGCCTAAAACTAAGGTAAATTATTAGTCGACTGAGCGTCGCTAATAATAATATGACAGCCAGACGGGGCAGGCTGGATCATGACGGGGGCTGCCTCGAGAATGTCATTACAATCCTTTTTATATCCTACCACCCCTTCCATTTATCCCTTCCTATCAAACATCAACTGACAGTATTGTATCAATCGTTTCAAACAACCTATTATATTAAAATAGCAATATTAATTCTAAGATATACTACAGTCACTATCAAATATTATTTAATTATTTATAGTAATAACATCTGTACGATTTTGACAAGTTAAGAGTGGTATATTTCGTAAACACAATAACCAATCAAATTAGATACTTCTACATTGGTCTCAAGCTTCGTAAATGTGACAGATGTCGATATCCAACAAACAGTTATTCTAATAATCTAATGGTTGTTTTACAATGATTCGATGATTTTAATCACAACCGAACTAACTTCCGGAATCAAGGTAATCTCAAGTATTTACTTTTAAATATTAGACACATAATAATTACATTTATCTAACAAGTGCTTAGAACCTCACGTGATACCATACGCGGACTATGTGGGCCCAAATTTCCTTTTTATGCATGATAATGCAAGAGCCCATGCGGCCGGCATCGTCAGGGAATATCTTCGGGATGTGAACATCACAGTTATGGACTGGCCAGCCAGAAGCCCAGACATGAACCCCATTGAGCACATGTGGGACGAGCTAAAAAGACGTGTTAGGGCTCGTCAGCCAGTTGCCCAGACGATGCAGGAGTTGAAAACTGCCATAGAAGAGGAATGGGAGATGATCCCTCAAAATTTCATAGAGCGGTTGATAAACTCTATGCCTAATCGTATGAGAGCTGTGGTAGATGCACATGGAGGCAACACGCGTTATTAAATTAAACCTTTATTTGATAAAACATGTTTTTTATTCAAAAATCAACTGCCTTTAACAAGGCGCATATCCGACTTGTTAGGCGTAGCTCCATGTCGTATGGTATTCTGAATTCAAATTTAAAACAATACGATCGAAAAAGATGGTAAAGTGTATCAGGTTTAAAACTGCATCAACAGTTTTTGTTCAATCTAGCAATCATATTTCGGTAGGGGCCATCGAAACCTAAACTCTAAGGTGGGCCAATAGATGTGTCCAGAAGTGTAGCAAAAAAAAAAAGAAATTGATCAAAATGATCACATTATTTTTTCATATTTATACTACTGATAATTATTAAAACCTTTCTCATTATTATTCAGACGTTCTAGATATAAAAGAGATATACGCTGTATCCTGCTTGTATAACTCAAGGAAATAGGTCGTTGCGTTCTCCGTTCACAAGAGGTTAATAACCTGTCTAGGGACTAAAATATATGGAAGGGTTGTTTTTTTTTTAATATTATCTCCATTTTTTATCGGCTTTGCTTGATAGAGGTAATGTTTTGATTAAAATGGTTGGGAATAGAATACTCTTTATTATGTTCACCATTTATGAATGACAGATATAAATGTAGAAGTTTATACAGGGTGACAAAATGGGTGGTCTTATCGCTAAAAGCGGTCTCGTTGGGAAATATTCTTTCAGTAATTACACTTGTTGAATAAAAAGTTAAGTACAGTCCGCAAGGCCTAAGCTGAGCTTTACATTTGTGTGAGTGCACATAGACAGTGTAGGTGTGACGTCCGGCCTAGAGCGCGACGCGTCCTTTGCTTGGTTTAAAACCGGTTTATACTGCTTTTGGCAATCGGCCTGAGGTGCGATGCGTTCCTCGCGCGACGCACTCCGCTTCTTCGGTGACCACTCACACAAATGTAAAGTTCAGCATAGGCCTCGCGGACTGTACTAACTTTAAAATAAAATTTTCTTTGTATTAAACATGGCACTCATAATTGTGCCGACTGAAAATGACGACTCGAAATTGTGGACGAAAAGAATACAGGTATTTTAAAATCTCACCCAATCGTTCCTTACCTAACCTTATCGTTCCAAGAGTTAACGGTAATTGAGTATAATAGTTTAATGCAAAACATCGATCAATTGTCTTACACAAGGAAAGCTTTTAAAATAATATTCATTGCATAGACAAAATATAATGAGTATATAATTCTTGTTCAACATTAGTTTCTAAGACGTTCACTGCACCCGCGTAAGCTAAGATTCTACAAATATATCGTTTGACTTAACCCGATATTGTGTAGCTTTAGCATTGCTCCTACCATACGTTTAATACTGGTCCGATATTTCTTTATACGTATTAAAAGGACTAAAGAAAGAAGAAGAAAGAACTATGACTATAGGCACACCTCCACCTAATTCTTCGAGGATTACAAGCACGATAATGTAATAATAAAACAAATGCCCTCTTTAAAGAGGGCATAGTGTAGTTAAAAACCCAAATAATGGACAAAGACAAAGACGTATTTATTCCATAACTGTGTACAATGAGCTCTTATTACATTTTTAGTTTCAACAGTCTACCCAAGTCGGATATGCAATAGTATTTTATTAGAAACTAGGAGGAGGAAGGAGGACGGAGGAAGGGAGGAGAAAGGAGGGGGAAGGAGGACGGAGGAGGAGGAGGAAGGAGGAGGCCGTAAATGAGAAAAATTAAAATAATATCATAATATTGTAATGCTCTTAATTTAATAGAAAGTGTAAATCGCTGCTTATATGAGCGCAATCCCTAGGAGATAGCGGATAAATAGCGGTCAGTTGGGACTGGTCGTCTCTTAGCTGCCATGGCTTATTTTTAATTTTAATATTTAATTTAGTTGTTTTAGTTATTATCTTTTTATTACGGACGCTTTTTAATGTGCACGTCTTTCTACATTGTTCTCACATGTATATTTTCAACTTGAACGATGTAACCAATATTTTTGTAAAAATATTATGATTTAAAAGAGTGTCCGTGGAGTTTCTTGCCCGTTCTTCTCCATAGGGATCTACTACGCTTTGGAATGGGCAACTAGCTTCATCTTTCTGACTAACCGACCCATTGACAATTCAAAAGTGCCTGTAATTGGTTTATTTGAAATAAATGCTTTGAGTTTGAGTTTGAGTTTGAATAAAAACCGGCCAAGTGCGTTTCGGACGACGCACAATGAAGGGTTCCGTAGTTGAAAAGAATTTATCTCAAGAACAAACTTCTTTGCAAAAATATATTTTTCTATGTGATAAAATTACAGATTTAAATTTTTTTAACATATGTCGTGAGACCTTGCTTCTTCCCGAATTTCATTATTCTAAGTCAACCAGACATACCCTATAGGTTTTGATTTACTTGCGAGTATCAAAATATGTCGCATAAATGGCCGTATTTTTTTACTGCGTTGACTTAGAAGCTTGATTTTTTTGAGCTCCAAGGGATCATAGAATTACGTATTTGATATTAATTTTAACTTGATAACTCCACGCATTCATGAGAAAAAGGGTATTGACAGACTGACAGACAGACAGACGGACAACGAAGTGATCCTATACGGGATCCGTTTTTTCCTTTTAGGTACGGAATCCTAAAAAGCGTGTCAATCATTTTACCTGTAGCCACACAACCAAAGTGCAGAGTGGTAGAAGAAACAGGACACATTTCTTTCTCTGCAAGACCCAAAAGAAACTTAGTCAAAATTTGAAATAACGTGATGGTCCTTTCTGGACGTTGAAAGCAAATTAAAAACTCCACTACATTATTTCTGTACGCGCTGCTGAATGAGTTCTTGGATGTTAGCTTGAAATGATAAGTCACGGATAGCCAAAGAAGATGGGTTCCACGGACGAGAAAAAAAAGAAGGACTCCACGCGTATCGAAAGTGAAGCACAGTACCGATCTACGAGTATGTGTGCTTGATTTGACAAAGACGCCATCGTGTCACGTAATGTCGGCCGGCATACTATGATGTAAATGTATGCGTGAGGCGTGTTTGTACAAACTGTCTTCACTTTCGCGGAGTCCTCCTTTTTTTTCTAGTCCGTGATGGGTTCATTGAACAGTTGTAACAAGCATGTAACTAAAGCTACATGAATGTTGTTTGAATGAGCCGTGCGGTTAACAAACAAAACGGTTGCAACCATTGAATTTAAACCTATCATAATAATTCCTCTAAACAATCTAACGACCATCAAGCAATCAGATCGATTGTTTCCATTCAATCGAACAGCGCCACCGGACCGTTCGAATCGGCCAATTGTTTCCTCATAATTTTATCGGGTCTCAGCGGGATTGGAAATTAGAGAGTTTTACAATTATCGCGATAGATAAATCGTTATTGCTTTTGTAAGTTTCAGCAAATTGATTCTGAGATTTAGGAATGAAGGTATTATAAGTTGAAGCTGGCGTACTCTTATAATAAGGTGGGCTGTC
Source organism: Cosmia pyralina (assembly GCA_946251885.1). Lineage (NCBI taxonomy): Eukaryota > Metazoa > Arthropoda > Insecta > Lepidoptera > Noctuidae > Cosmia > Cosmia pyralina. The sequence continues at coordinate 3,084,458 of OX276345.1, forward strand.
TAGTATTCGCAAGCGCTACTGCAGAGCAAGAGGTCCTGGGTTCAATTCCTAGGTCCAACAAATTGTTATTGGGATTTTCAGTAGCGGAGTCTTGATTAGTGCCCTGTTGATGGCAATAGGCTCGCCCCCTATTACATCGGACTTAAACATAACTGGTGAAATGTAGGTGTTCTATAGGTACACCTCTATAGGTACCCTTCGGGGTATATATAGGCATGATAGTAATACGTTATGTAGGTAATTGGATCTCAGCGAGATTGAAAATCAGAGAGTTTTACAATTGTCACGATATAACACATGATTGTACTCATAAATAACAAACAACCTTTACTATGGCATTAAAACCGAAATCGCGAAAAAAAAAATTAACTGTTCCCTACATTTTGACGAGATAAGCAAACATAAATGTAGGGAACAGCTAACAAAAAAGTTGTTTGTTATACAGAGTTCAATCATGTATTTAAGTATCGTTCACTAATTACCATTTGTCCAATATTCACTAACGACACTACAAAATCTAAAGAACAAATAGTGATTGCTTTTATAAGTTTCATCAATTTGATTGTCAGATTTAGGAACGAAGGTATTTTACGTTGAAGCTGGCGTACTCTCATATTAAGCTAAGTGGACTATCTTTAAGAAAAAACCCTGAGATTGGTATAAGTCGTGAGGTAAGGCTCATACTTTAAATTGAGGATTAATTGAGATAATAATTTTATTGTGGATTCTTGAAAGTGAGTCCTGAGAAAAACTTTTTCACAGCTAAAACTCAGGGAAACTAGACACCCATATAGATAGAAATGATAGAATATTTGGCTTAAATCAAAATTTTGAAAGAAATATTAAGGTAAGGGTAGTCTAACCAAGAAGTATCGTGTTACCCAGTAACTGGTTTGTGGAGGTCAGATAGGCAGTCACTCCCAATGAAAAATACTGGTTGACCGAGCGAGCTAAGCGAACGAAGCGTTTTTGCTTCTAGTCTGGCAAAGTTTGCTTTCGTCTGTCAGTTTGTTGGTACACCTCTACAAGTCGTATTTTACAACCGATCTGTACAAAACTTGGTATACAGGTTTTAAGACTTTTTTTTTGTCAGGAGATTTTTGATTGGGTTCCTCCAAAAACAGGTAAAAAGGGCGGTATTAGATATCTCCGCCTGAGATCCGATTTTGATGATTCTTATTTATTTGAAAGGTAGTAAGTAATTTTAAGTTGGTCTCATAAAAATTTGGTGATGATCTGATGTAAAGAAAAAGTAGGTACATGATAAATATCCCGTTTTAAATCATTTTAGTAGTAAGTATTAATAGTTGCAAAAAAGTTTGTGCTCGCGAATTTTACTGTTCGCAGAACTACTAGTATCATCTGCATGCGGTTGGGCTGGAAGTCGACTATGACATAGTTGGGAAAAGGTTAGGCAGATTGATTGATTTAAGGTAAGGATACGTTGATAAATGACTATAACGAAAGTTTAAATAAATGGTAAAGAGATTGGTATTTGAAACGTCGGATTCTGTTATCTCAAGTTTGATTTATGAGGTCATTTTGGTTAACCTCTCGTTCGTGAAGTCAAAGACATTGAATGATAGTCATGCTTTTATATAAAGAAGATCACATTACAGCAAATGTAAGGCGTCTTTTCTCGGTGTGTGTACAATTTGTACATGGAGCAGTCGCCTATTCAGATAACCGGTCTTACCCAGTAACTGGGATGTGGAGGTCAGCCTCCACATCCCAGTTACTGGGTAAGACTACTGGGTTACTGGGTTGCGGGTTTCACCAATGTCTGTAATTTGCAATATAGACTAAGAATATAATTAATAATACCCGGATTTGAACCCACAACCTCATGCACGAGAGGCGAGGCCTTAACCACTGGGTCATCAACTTATCACCTTCATAACTACTAACAACATTATAGTTTAGTACTGTAGACCCAATCATTAAGAGTGCCCGGAACGATCAATTGCAATTGTATTTTTTTTTTTTTACACATTGATACGTAAATTGATCGTCTATCAAACTCAAACTCAAAGCATGTATTTCAAATGAACCAATTACATGCACTTTTGAATTGTCAAGGGGTTGGTCAGTCAGAAAGATGAAGCTAGTCGCCCATTCCAAAGCCAGTAGGTACCTATGGAGAAGAACGGGCAAGAAACTCCATGGACACTTTTTTAAATTAAATTATGGTTACAAAATATTGGTTACATCATTAATGTTGAAATTTTACATGTGAGAACGATGCAGAACGTTAAAAGCGTCCGTAATAAAAAAACGTTTATACAAAAAAAAAAAAAAACACAACCGACTTCCAAAAAAATACTACGAGTACAAAATGAAAAATAACTTTAATTTAAATAACTTTGGATCTGTATTTTAGGTTTTTCCCACCGACTTCCGAAATTAAAGTTATTTTTCACTTTGTAGTATTTTTTTGGAAGTCGGTCGTTTTTTTTTTTTTTTTTGTAAAAAAGTTTTTTATTTTTCACTTTTTAGTGGGTTACTCTGCAATCTATCTAAGTTACAATAGCCTAATGTCAACTGCTCATCACCTTTTACAAAATATTGCTTTTCCCGATACAAGGACGTTAATTTTTGAGTTCTCCCAGTAAGGAACCAGGAGAACTGGAACTGATGGTGAAGTCACCATCAGCTCCACTTCAACATATGTATTGTGACGAGCATAAATTGCTTAGCAAAATCGCAACCCGTAAAATACGTATTATTAAGTAGTTCTGATGGCCATTTGTGGTCTTTCTCATCAGTTACACTTCACGAAATGGTGCTTTTCGGGAGCAAATGCACGAGTTACTATAAAAAATACCCAGATCGCTACAGGTGTGCCTACAAAATTTGAAAGTTCTCTTCAATTTCTCTGGGATTTCATCATGAGATCCTGGTTTCCTTATCATGGTACTACCCTTGGGATATCTACTTTCCAACAAAAAAGAATAATCAAAATGGGTTCATAAACGACGAAGTTATCCGCGAACACACATCAAAAAAAAATAGGTATATACGGTCGAATTAAGAAACCTTTTTTTTTGAAATCGGTTAAAAATATAAAAAAATAATTCAAAACTTAAATTAAATTTGTAGCGCGAACCATTTCCGAACGTGTCCGCCGCCAACTACCAATCGAAAGCCGCGTCCTGTGCTGCCCGCGCCTCATAGCCCCTGGCTCGCTCCCTAAAAAAACGACGCAACACACGCCCGCACCCCAAGCGCGGGAAATCAGCTAATTAATTATTTCAATGTCTCTGTATCTTCCTTCATGTTAATTATCACAGTGTCCCTGTATCTTCCTACCTGAGTCTCTGAATTAAATATCTGTTCAAGCTACAAATTGAAATAAACCGTGGCAGCTAAGACATGCCCAGCCTCCACTGACAGCGTCAATCACGAGCCTGACGCATGAATTAGCACCATTCAGCTCAACCATTTTAAAGGGACCTAAATGATCCAACACACGCGCCGCACCAAGTGCAATTGAAGCGATTGGAAATAGTACTACAATAGAAATTGATGGCAATTGATCAATTGCGATTGATCGTTTCAGGGAATTGTCCCCTTAGAATAACCTCATCCACACCACTTAACACGAGTTTCCATTCCACCTAATTTCCCAAACAATACATAAGGCGACAAGCTCAAACAAGTTATTATCTATATATACGAGTACCTACCTACATAGCCCGTTTATCAGTCGATCATTAATGTAACTTCGAATGTCTTTTGTCTGTGATTGAAGTCCGTGTAAATTGAAACTTCGGCCTAATGTGAACCTTTGAAATAGTTCGTTGAACTTACGAGAATGGTTGTTCTATTTCTGTATTGTGTGCGAAGTTAGTAGAGACCTGGCGTATTGTTTGACCACTAGAAATATCACGTGAGTTTGACCAAACAAAAATTATTTCCGTTTTTTTTTTTATCTTTATATCTGGCGGCATGTGGGTCATTGTGGGTGTACCATCTATAAGTACACCTCTGCCTTACCCTTTTGGAATTATAGGCATGATGTTGTGTGTTTTTTTTATCTGTGCAGGATTTTTAAATCTTTATTGATTAGCATTTTTGGAACGAAGATCTTTGACGCGGCTTGCGGTAGGACTAAACTGGTAGAAATCTTCACGTAACGAAAAAGCGTTATGTTTCCTCCATACGACTTTCTCTCTCTCTGCTTGTTTCTGTTACGTAGTGTAGACCGAGACAGAGAAACTGAACTGAAGGAACATGGGTGGGTTTTAGACAGGAAAAGTCTGACACGCCCTCCCGCTCTGCCCAGAGCGGGAGAAGACATTTGATGATTTCCCATCCACAAAAAAAAAAAAAAAAGATGGTGGCTGCGAAATTTTTCAAATATGTTCATCTTGGGTGTCGTTTTCATAGTTTTCGAGGGTGCTATTTAGTCAAAATGTATTTTTTTTTTTATACGTGACATCGTTCCTGACGGGAGTCCCTCGACCGCTTATTTTTTTATTATAGCAAAGTGCGCCACCCTGCGCTCCAGAACTCAAGTAGTTGATGTTGGAAAAAAAACAGCCATAACTGAAGTGGGAGTGGGCCAGACACGTCGCACGAACACACCCAGAGAGATGGGCAAAGATCGTCACTCACTGGACGCCTGATCGGGAGGATATCGCTGTCGAGGCAGGCCACGGCGAAGGTGTTGTGACGATCTGATAAGGTTTGCAGGGCCAACATGGCCAGAGATCGCACAAGACTGAGAGGTTTGGAAACAAAAAGGGGAGGCTTCTGCCCAGCAGTGGGACACAACGTAGGCTAATAAAAAATAAAATAAAAAATGGGATCTAATAATGGCTATTTTCACTAGGAAAATATCAGGAAAGACAGGACCTCCCTGTAATCATTAGATCAATAAAAGCATTTTGCAAAACATCTAAATAACCCAATATCAATAACCGGTACCCAACATGAACACAAACAAATATCTTTATTACATTAAAATCATTTTATGAACGGCCATTCCCATTACTTTACCAGTATCCGATGCTAAAATCATTTATTTGTGCAATTAAATGTTGAAATATGCAAACGAGTATCATAAACTTATATCTTCCCTTTTGTATACAAAAACGTACATTAATGACAGTAATTCATTGCTCAGCTATACATTTTCAAAATAAACTGACCTCTCATTCATACTGAAACCCCTTAGAAATGCGAGCTCAGGTTATACTGGAAATTATAGCTGGATATGTTGCCGTGTGTCTTGGTTTAAATAAAAATACACAAATCCAGTCGGATATTCATTATTGCAACAGGATATATTGAATGAGATTAGTTTTCCAATAAAACGGATTATGTGTGGGGTTTCATTTTAAATTTCATTTGATCATCGGCTTGCAGGTTGCTTTGAATGGGTTATTTCGGGTTGGTATTAGTTTAAAATCCGTTTTGTAATTGATGAAACTTTATACTAAATACTCAAAGCACTGGCATATTATTTATATATTAGACTAGGACATCCCGCGTGGCTTTGCCCGCGTGTATGACGGAAAATATTCCACGGGAACGTACTACCGGGAAATCCTAATTATAGGATCCCATCCTATCCTATCCTATTATAAAGGGAAGCTCTGTGCAAAATTTCAATTTTCTATGTGGTTTGGGTTGGGTTTGGGGTTTGGGTTTGGGTTTGGGGTTTGGGGTGGGTTTGGGCGGGGCGTTGATGAGTTAGTCAGTCAGTCAGGACTTCTCTTTTTATTAAGACTAAAATCACATTTTTTACCTGCTCCGTTTGCTTCTCTTCCTGCCTGCATGTGGATCACCTCACCAAACTCTCACAGTAATACGAGTATTGTGTAATCCACCAAAAAAACGACTTTAAGAAGTCGGTGTCTTTAAGGATCTATATTTTAGTATTTTGCGTCCGATATCAGAAATCAAAGTAATTTTTCACTGTGTAGTGTTTTTTTTTTTTGAAAGTCAGTTGTTTTTTTTTGGTGAAAAAGTTTTTTATTTTTCACTTTTTAGTGGGACAGTTTGTAATTTATCTAAGTTACAATAGCCACCAGTTCATCACATTTACAAAAACTATTTTTTTTTTATAATTGTTTTTCCCGATGCAGGGATGTTACTTTTTGAGGAAGAACCACCTAGTAGAGTGGTGGTTCCTGGTAAGAACCACCTCTTGACCATCAGCTCACTTCACTTTACGCATTGTGACGAGCATAAATTGCTTAGCAACGATATTAAAGTAATCGAATCGCAATCCGTGAAATACTTATCATTGAGTCGTTCCGATGGCCATCTGTGGTCTTCATCATTATTGCTTTTCAGAGAGAAAATGGACGAGTTACTCTAGATAATACCCGAATCACCATTGGTGTGCTTATAAAATATGTGGGATCCCTTCATCAGAATCCGACTTGCTGACAATGGGACCTCCTCAAGAGTATACCCTTTCAAACAATTTTAAAAATCAGTCCACAATTGGCGGAGAAATCGGTGAACATACATAAAAAATATTTAAAGTTGAACATAATAACCTCCTTCTATTTGGAAGTCGGTTAAAAATAAAGCACCATGTTTTCATATCTTCTTTAAAAGAAAGCGAGAATGAAAGTGCCTTTCCTCTCCCAGGAGCTATTCAACTGGGGGTACAATTGGATGTCTTAAAGTCATTAATAAATTATTTAACTCATGATTGGAACTGCCAAAACTCTTCAAAAGTAACAACTATGGCATCATAACTGATCATTCAGAGGCCTAGGCTGCCCTACATCTTTTTTTCAACTTTCGTAAAATGGCATTCTAAACACATTTTACATCGGTACATGCTTACAAAAGTATTCAGAAAAATGTGCGAACCATTGGAAGGTCTGACCAATGAGGTGTTAGCACGTGTAACGTACGTGACGGTCGTTGTGGGTATGTGAGGTCGCCAGTCGGGACTTAATGGCGGAATGGTGGCGTCCATGTCAAATTGAGAAGTAGAAGGGTGGACCTTCGATATTCAATTTATTTTGACAGTTAAATCTTGTGTGTCGTTTCTAGGGTTCCGTACCTCAAAAGGAAAAACAGAACCCTTATAAGATCACTTCGCTGTCTGTCTGTCAAGACCCTTTTTCTCTGGAACGCGTCGAGGTATCAAGTTGAAATTAATATCAAATACGAAGGTCTATGGTCCCTTGGAGTTCTAAAAAAGAAAGCTTCTAAGTCAACGCATTGAAAAAATACAGCCATTTATGCGATATATTATATTTTGATACTTGCAAAAATAACAAAACCTATAGGGTACTTCCCGTTGTCCTAGAATCACGAAATCTGGCAAGAAGCAACGTCTCACAGCACAAGTAAAGGAAAAAGTCCGAAAATTGTTAATTTGTAATTTCATCACGTAACATTTTTTTTTGGGATTAGAATGTTCAGCGTTTGTTTTTGGGATAAATTCTTTTCAACTACGGAACCCTTCATTGTGCGTGGTCCGACACGCACTTGGTCAGTTTTTTAGTTCAGCCTTCGCTCGAGCAACACTAGCGTCAAGCAACACGCGCGCACGTCATCTGTTGTTTCCGTCTGTCACTCCGAAATTCGCCTCGCAGTGATTCGTGGCATGCTCTAAAAAATTTCATTCAATTGTTTTCTCCACAGTCGCTGTAGCATGATACGTGTCATTTGAGCGTGTTGCTCGTGACCACGAAGTTTAATAAAGTCACCCTACTGAACGGAAAAATCCTATAACCGCTTGCTACTTTACTGCTGATTTTAACACGCTTCATATTAGAGGACGCCACCGAAACAGCGAAAGACTCAACAAGAAGCTAACTGAAACTACATAATTTAAAGTTTTGATCAGATAGCTTCAAGGTATTTGCGGAGTGTCTATCAAAATAGGTTAAGGAGGATGCGCTAAGGTAGCGCGAAATTCAAATTTTCTTACGTTTTTTGCAATTTGCAGGTCAGTGTCAGGTTGTATGTCGATTTAAAAATGATTTGCGGCCGTAACTAACATGGCTTTACAGAATTATAATCATTAGAATCAGAAATAATATTCCATGCGTTAGAATTGACCTCAAACCTCATGATTTCATGAAATCGCTAGATTTAAGGTCAATTCTAACTTATGGAGTTGTATTGCTGATTCTAATGATTATTTAGTGCATTAAAAATACTTTACTGATGATGGTACGCCGTGTTTAATGGACATGTGGATCTAAATTACTCGTTCATTGGAATGAATTGATATTTTAAGATCTTGACTACGTATTATTATAGTGTACAAGAATACAAGGCAAAAGGAACAATGAAGCGGCCTGCTCCGGAACGATGCCGGAAGAAATGACGGAACCGATGTCAGAAAGTCGAAGGGTCAAGATACTGGACCGCGCTTGTTCTGTGTTTTGTTGGTCGTGTTTTGTTGGCCCAAAGTGCCTTTTCAACGTTTGGTAAGTTCATAAAGCCGATATCAGATGATTCACTCAAGAGAATGGTGAATGTTCAGTTTAGTTTTATTCGACGCTCACACCATACCAACAAAATTACATAGGAATGGACGTTCATGTGCTTCTTTCATTTGATTTTTCGATCATTCGGTAGGGGAGTGAAATATGCCGATTGCCGAAATCCAACATGGTTGTATATCGCAGCCGAATTGTATAATACGGCATAATACATAACGTCTAGCCGAAATACACAAAGGCGCTTTTTTTCTATCACGGCTGATTGACATTCAGCTGGATCGTCATTGCGTTCCGTTTTACAAAACATCAACCCACATTTAGGCGTATTGTACTCGTAGAATGGCTTATTTGTAGTCACGATAAGCGTTTGGTGTGCCAAATCGGTCGCAAAAACTAAGGTAAGGCATTCTGATCAATTGGATTAGGTTAGAACCATAGATATAAAACTGTTTTTTTTTATATTTCTGTGGTTAGAACTGGGACAAACTACGTGCGACTCGACCGAGCGAAGCGAGTGGTGCCGCGGCGCGACTGGCGAGCGTTACTTCCAAGTTACTAAGTTACTTAGCTACTTAGTATTTTTAGGACTGACTTTCATAACACTGAAAACTTTATATTAAAATTGTCCAATCACTGTTTTCACTTGAGTTAAGATAATTTTCACTCAGTTTCCCCCTTTTATTTATTTTTGGACGCCATTAATTGTTGTCATAACACACAGAGCCAAAAGCGTCAAAATTTAAAACTAAAATCTACTATCTGACGTTTCATTTCACGCTGTTTAATCGTTGACCCGCTGCATTTATGTATGAAATCGTTTAAACAATCTGGCGTGTTGTAGTTCAGTAATAATGTAAAACAGCTAAACATCGTTCAGTTGTTTTACATAACGTCACTGTTTTGTATAACAACTAGTGATTTTGTAAAACAGCGGATTCTACAATATGTCTGCGACATAAATACTAATGAATTCATTTTTCAGTTTTCATTTATTTTGTGTTCAGACGTTTTACTTCGAGTAAAAGACAAAAACCGGCCAAGTGCGTGTCGGACTTCGCACAATGAAGGGTTCCGTAGTTGAAAAGAATTTATTCAAAAACAAACTTTACATTGTAGTTGAAAACATGTTCTTCCATGCATTAATATAATATGTCACGGTCAATACTCCAACTTATAATTTAAGTTTGTAATCCCAAATATTTTTTTTTACGTGATAAAACAGCTATAAATTACCAATTTTTGGACTTTTTCCTTTACTTATGCTGTGAAACCTTACTTCTTGCCAAATTGCATGATTCTAGATGGTTTTGATTTACTTCCGAGTGTCAAAATAATGTAGCCTAAATGGCCATATTTTTTTATTGCATTGACTTAGAAGAAATCCAATGGACCATAACATATTCCTGCGTACTCGTATTTGATATTAATATCAACTGTTTTGATAGTCTGACAGACAGAGAGACGAACAACGAAGTTATCGTATAAAGGTTCCGTTTTTTCCTTTTGAGGTACGGAACTCTAAAACTGAACAAAAAGTGAAGAGTCTGATATTATGTTTAACGAACATCTAACAAAGTCATACGTGCGAAATAATTTGATTGCTCCCAATACATTGCTATTTTATTGTTACTACATTTTCCATACACTCCATGGACTCCGATTCTTCTATTATCATGAAACCTTTGATAGACATGGTGTCTATCATGGTGACGCCCGGATATTGATGAGCACCCGGGCGTGAAAACGGAACATCGAGCTTTAAAACGCCTGTCACGTTCCACAGGAATGAGTGACATAGACAAAATATACATTATTTATTATAGACTACGCTATGCAAACCAGAACTTTTTCTAACTTCAATTTTTGCGTATACGACCGGGTGATGTACTTTGATAGACCTGTACAATACATGACTGATGCGTAAGAGAAGGATGGTTTTATTGTTTATCAACTACACTATTGTTGACAAAACAAAGAATCATCTGAATTTTTACCAAAGACTAAATGTATGTCAAAATCAATCTGCCTAGCTTTTTCCCAACTACGTTGGGGACGGCTTCCAGTCTAACCGGATGCAGCTGAATACCAGTATTTTACATGGAGCGACTGCCTATCTGACCTCCACAACCCAGTAACTGGGTAAGACCCCTTGGTAAGACCGGTTGTCAGACTTTCGGGCTTCTGACGACCCGTAACTACTGTCAAAGATCCACGAATGTTAGCTGGGACCAACGGCTTAATGTGCTTTCCAAGGCACGGAGGAGTTTCGCTATGTAAAGATGGTCACCTATCTACTGATCAACCTCGGCAAGCATAGCTTAATCTGATGGATCAACCCGTGCGGCTGTTATTACTTAGCCACGAGCTCCTTCTCTGAAAACTGAATGTATGTATCTGCCTTAAAAAGTGACACATCGTCAACAATTCATTTAATTGTCTTGACTTTATTAATATTGTTCGTTTAATTTAATTGCACTTGAATTTTTTTTTTTAATTCTGTGAACTGTATACTTTGTACCTAGTCTTTCGTTTATTAATTGCATTTGACATTTTATTTTAATTCTATGACCTTTATAATCGTTTATTTTATTATAATTGCATGACATTACTCTATTCTGATTTATTCTGTTGCAGTATTGTAAAATTTTATTGTTATTTTTATTTTATGTAATATGGGTTTGCCTGAATTAAATGAATTTTATTTTTATTTATTTTATTGTATCATTCTGTAGCCACAAAACATATTACACAGTAGGTACACAAACTGAAGAAAATCTAATTACTTGAAGGAAATCGTTAAATAAAAATGTCTTCGTCTTCTTGCAATATCCTAATGAGTAAACCGCTCATCCAGTTTGGTCGATGATCGGATAAAAACTTGATGCCTCGTGAAGGATACGTAGGTTTTCATGTTTTCTGAAGCTAAAATCACGATTTTAGCTACTTTTCTTTTAGTCGATACTGTTGACTCAGCGCCTATTGGGTATAATATCGCTAACATCAACAGGAAAACGTTTGTTTATTAGTTTCAAAGGAGGAAATATAGTTTCGGAAGTATTGGGGAGTCGTCATTTGATAGTATTGTAAAGGTAATGGAAAAGATATCGGTAAATGGTGACTTTGTTGTGAGGTATTAAGTAACTAAATGATAAATGTTTAACCAAAAATTCTTTGAGGAAAATTGGAATTGTCAATTAGACCTTAAGAATATCGTGGTAAAGCTGAAAATCTTAACTATTTGAATTAAAGTATTCAAACCGGTTTTTGTCTTATCATCATTCTGAAATAAAAAAAAATTGTGTAGTAAATTGCATGGATGGTTGTGTAGTCATAGTTGTTATAGTGTCGAAGATTTCTTTGACTGTAAATGTCATATTAATTTTGTGAAAATATACGCTTAGCGCTGTTAAGAAAACATGTATTCTCTGTTATTTTTTTTTGTATTTAACCATCTTTTTATAACATGTTTTTAAGCAAACTTATTCTTCTCCTGCCCTTATCCTAATCAATTTGGGCTCGGCGCAACATGCCCCTTTCTTCCATACTTCTCTATTAGTCGTCATCTCGGTAGTCACCCCCTTTCTAGCCATATTATCTTTTACACAGTCCATCCATCGTTTCTTTGATCTTCCCCTACTCTAGTACTTCTAAATGGATTTTTCAGTCTAATGATGTCATTACGACGACATTAACTAAGTTGGTGTCCAATGTTATTTGACGTAAATATTTCAAAGAGTGTTACCCAGTAACTGGGTTGCGGAGGTCAGACAAGCAGTCACTCTATGTAAAATACTGATATTCAGATGCGTCTGGTTAGACTGGAAGCTAAACCCAACACAGTTGTGAAAAAAATAGGCAGATTGACCGATTTCAAAGAAGGACTATAAGAAAAAGTGGAAGTAAGACTTCAAAGATAAGTTTTTTTTATAGTCTAAGATAAAAGAAAATAAAATAAATTATCTCTACTTCTTGTTCTTCAGTAAAACTGTGGAAATGGTCAACTAAGTAACCTAACATGGTTAGAACATTAGAGACACATAGATATTCTGGGAACAAGATTCTCCACTTCGTGTAGACCATTGCTTACAACTTGTAAAGGACACTTCTGCGTGGCCCAAGTTCTAACTGTTCTTGGTAAAACATTGTGAATGTATACTAAGGCGTCTCAGTGGTACTGAGAATAATTTATACAGTGCAAGTGCTAGCTGTTATAAAGAACACGAAAATCAAAGTGTCTTCCCCTTAACATCACTACAATTACAAAAAGTAATTTTAAAATCTAAAACCGGACTACTGAAAAATCACGCTCTAAAACGTATGAAACAAGAAAATATTCTCATCTGAAATAAGAAAAAGACAGATCAATTAAAAATCCGGAGTCACACGTAATCTGTTCGATTTATAACATAATGTGTGACTCCGGATTTTTAATTTGTCCACGTCTGTCTGTCTGTATGTTCAAGATGATCTCAAGAACTACTGAACGGGTTTTCATGCGGTTTGCATTTATAAATAGTAGATTATTATATAGTAGATTTATATATAGTAGTTTGAATTATACATTTGTACCTTCCTAGGGAATTCCCTAGGAAGGTACAAATGTATAATTCGTTAAGGTTTCGTGTAAATTGGTTGAAATATGATGATGATTGTTGAAGATGTCGGAGAAAATCAAGCCGTCTAGTAGTTTTCATTGAAAACGCTGCCTAATCCGTTTGAGGTATAACAAAATAACGTATGGTGGGATTATTTATCTTTTATAGATCTACGAAAAAATCCCCAATGATTATGTCTATCTTTTATGGATAGCTTACTATACTCATTCTAACTTCTAAACAAAATATCACATATAATGTGGTATTTGCAAAAGCTATTTAGACGGATACGAGTACATTATGAAATTGAGCACGTTAGTTATCATAAGCATTTCATACATAAGCTATTGAGTAAGTAACTAATAATAACCTAAGTCAAACTCAAAAGTAAAGTATTTCTGATAGTTGGGCGCACAGATAACGTATCCGGCGGCGTGGGAGACGATGCTGTCGGAAAGGAATGTTGACATTTTCAATATTATAGTTAAATATTTTTTTAGAATTAAGAATTGTGTATTTATTTTATTTGTTATTTATATTTTATTTCATGCTGCACCGGCTGTCGCTGCAAACTAGCGTTGGGGTTCTGTCGTGCATGGGGTCGCGGCATTATGCTGAGCGATAGCCGTTTTCCGTGGATGTGACGTATTTTTCCCCCGACTTGTTCCTTTAATTATTTTATTTTATTTTGTGTGTTATTTCTTTGCGTCATGTTTACCGTAAATAAACGTGTCTTCTTTTCTCTTCTATTTAACTAATAGAACATTAAACCACACTACATTTACGTGTGTCTTTAAATACATTATACTTTATGCAAATAACAAGAAGGCATCTTTGAACACACCACTCAACAGCTAATCTGAGCTCAAACAGAGGAAGCTCAAGTCAAAGCTTCCTGCTACTCAGTGAAGCAAACACAATGATAAACTAAACTCGAAGATAAACTTGAGACACACAGACTTATGGAGTGAAGGTTTATAGGAAAATAAACGGCCGGGTTTTGAAAGACTGAATATTTCACTTTTAAGTAAATTTATAGTAAATTTTAGCTAAAATAATAAATTAATTAGTTGGTCATTAGAGTTAGTTAATTATATTTATTATTTGTGTGTTAAGAGCAAGAATTAAAGGGAATCATTGATTAGAGAATTGAAATTGAACATTTTGGAAGTTGGGATAATTCAAAACTTTTTAGCAAACCCTAAGTCGGCAATTGCAAAGGGGTGGTGTGGCCTGCACCCTAATTGCGTAACACATTATCCATCGGAGTTTGAATAATTTTGAAACAAATTGCTAATCCATTGCTTTATATGTTCGAAACATTTGTCTGCTCGACAACGTAAATAACGCAATGAATATTGTTGAACTGTCAAAATGAAACCAACTCCGATTGATAATGTGTTACGCAATTAGGGTGCTGGTGATGCCTAGTCAATGATTCTATTTCCGTTACATAGTATGTAGTTATTTCAATTATAGTCAATTGATTGATAATATTAATAAGGTACAATGGGATTGACAAAGAATAAAAAAACCTATTGAATAGTTATTATTATATTCATTATAATTTTATCGTTATTAATTACATTTGGCATGTGTTTAATCAAACCTAACATTCCCATATTGATTTAAAAAAAAATTGATTGAACATTAATTCCTATTTTGAGGTCCTAAAAATACTAAATGGCCAAGTCATCATTCATCATCAAGTCATCGTTCATCTGCGATGAACTTAATGGAGCGCTCGCCGGACGCTGCCGCAGCACCAAACACCAAACACAACAGCTATCAAATGACATAAAAAGAGTAGAATAGAAAATGTTTATATGCTTAGAATGTAGGTATACACTTATTAGGTTAGTTGCTAAAACATAATGTTTCGTTCCAAGTACATTCTAACCATTTGGAAAGCAGACATTATTTTGTCCAACTACAAAATCGAATTTTAAGGTCTTCCTACAAAATTTAAATTCTATATTCTAATAAATCTAAAGGTGTGTATAATTAAAAATAAAATAATACATCTAAAATATTAATTGTCGGACGAAACCGCCGGGGCTAGCCCAGGAAGAGGTGGCGAGACGACCTAGATGCGTACCGCAAGGGTTGGATCCAGGTGGCCCTGGAAAAGGATACTTGGAAGGATTTGGGGAGGTCTTTGCTCAGCAGTGGCATAGTGTAGGCTATTTACTTATGCTTATCAAAATCTGCCTAGCCATTTCCCAACTATGTTGGGGTCGGCTTCCAGTCTAACCGGATGCAGCTGAATACCAGTACTTTACATGGAGCAACGGCCTATCTGACCTCTACAACCCAACTGGGTAGTACGATACCCCTTGGTAAGGCTGGTTGTCAGACTTTCGGGCTTCTGACGACACGTAACGACTGTCAAAGATCCACGAATGACAACCGGGACCAACGGCTTAACGTGCTTTCCGAGGCACGGAGAAGTCTCGGTATGTAAAGATCCCATCCACGGACCGACCCCGGCAAGCGTAGCTTAACCTGATGGACGACCCGTGCAGCTGTTATTACTTAGCCACGAGCTCCTCTTTGAATTGTGCTTATACAGGGTCAATTTAAATTAGCTAGCAAAACTCTGCAGACATACCAACTTTATATAATAAACATGGAAGAATATAACAAATACCCCTCCACACACTCTTAAAATAAAGACAAAACGTTCATAAGAAAATATGACGTTCCAAGAATATCACCGGTACAAGGAAATCCACTCCGGTGGCGTCCATTGCTCACGATTTGTAAGGTGTTCAAAATGAGCTTTTAGTGGAACTGAAAAGTGATACGGTGTCATAAGAGGAGGATCACGCTTTAGTGGGAGTACTTTGTATATATATAAAATTTCAACTTTATATCTGTAATTTTTATGGTACCTATGCATGATAAAGAGTATTCTATCAGTTTATTATTAGAGTATTCAGTTTTGTTACTCATTCTCACAAATCAGTCCATATATGTAGATACATATATTGACTGATTTGTGAGAATGAGTAACAAAACTGTGTTGCCAATTTTTTTTTTGTATATTTTACACCAATTTTTAGATTCTGGAAGATGTAGATGGAAATACTAATACTTTGATGATTATGTGCCAAGTATATTATTGAAGTTTGTTCCGTAAAAAAATACTTTAAAAAAAGTAAAAACCGACTTCAAAATCAAAAGCGAATAAAATAACTTTCATAAAATACTTCAGAGCTTCTGAAGTCGGTGTCAAGATAAAGTACATTGAAGAATTGAAGACACCTACTTCAGAAGCTGTGAAGTGTTTAATGAGAGTTATTTTATTAGTTTTTGGTTTTAAAGTCGGTTTTTACTTTTTTTAAAGTAAATTTATTTTTCCATTTTTAGTTGAATATACAATTACATAAGTAGGTAAGCCCTAGTCGAACCAAAAGAAAAATCATCAAAATCCGCTTAGAAATGCCGGAGATACAGTGCACTTATGCAGAAAACTTCATACATAAGAATATTTACATAATGTATTATATATTAAAACCTTCCTGAAAGTTTGTAGAACACGTTAGTGAAAAAAATCACCAAAATTGGTTTATTTGTTTTTGAGAAAATCGCGGACAAACAAACATAGATACATACATACGGGTCGAATACAGAACCTATATTTTTGAAGTCGGTTTAAAAGGAAAGAGTATTATTATTATTGAGGGTCTTCTAAAAAAAAAAATAACAGGGAAGAAGCTCAACGGATCTTGGCTTTTAAAGCGAACTGTACAGAAAACTATGTGCCTTGTAACCTAGTTAATACCTACAGTCAATAATAGCTCTGTTATGCATATATTTTAATACACGTTCATAAATATCTAAACACCAGCTGCGCCCCGCGGTTTCACTCGCGTAGACCGGGACAAAAAGTAGCCTATGTCTTAATCCAGAGTATCAAACATACACACACACTCACTTTCGCTTTTATAATATTAGTGATATAGAAATAAAACGAATGAAATTCTAACGTTAAAACTAAAAACATACTAGCCAAAATTACATTTTTGACACTAGACTAAACCGACAACGTTAATATTTTAAACGCTAGAATTTAGTTTTAGCAAAAGCCTGCGGAAATACATACATGGTGATTCTTTTTTATTTTGTTCGGTAGTAGCTTTCACGACCTCGCGCCCCCCACCCGCATGCATGTAAGCCCAGTTTTATTTATGTTTGTAGATTTTCTGACTTTTCCAGCATTGTATACGCAATGTTTTTCAGCTCATGTTACCCACGGTTTGATGTTTGTTTATTTTACCAGCTGATGGCGTTTCTGAAAGTTGTATGGTAATTTTCGCATTAACTCCTAAAATGTCGATTGCACACCATGTGTACTGATTGAGAATTTGTTGTTTGCAGTTTAAATGCTACAATGTCATAACCAAAGAAACATTTGATGGACTGTGTGGAAGATGATATGGCTAGAAAGGGGTTGACTATGGAGATGACGACTAATAGAGAAGTAACTATGGAAGAAAAAGACATGTTAAGGGCAGGAGAATGATGATGAATTTATTGATAATTGTATATATTAGTCATCATCTTGGTAATCCACCCCTTTTTAGTCATATCATCTTCCATATGTCACAACAGCCAATCAAATCATTTGACATTGATCATATCAACTAATGACCGCAGTTGACATGAGATTTGGCAGAATATAAAGTTGCGTACAGACAGTGCGAGGCATGTGCCAAACGTCAAATGCCTCAGTCTGAGGCGTGTGTCACATATGAGGCTTAAGGTGAAGCATGCGCCGCAAATGATTTTTTTATATGTAAGATGCCTCACCTTTACCATCGAAGCATATGCTTCGCATTACCTGGACGCAACTTTAGTTTTTTTTTTTTATGGTCAGTCTTTCAGAATCTTATTCCCTTGGGGAAAAATAATTCCGGAATCTGTTATGTTTTTCTTGCACAAACACCAATACAAGGAAAACATAAGTAAACAAGCAGGTAAAAGATCCAAACGTATAGATTTTTCCTTAACACATTTAAAAGAGCACACATTAAACATACATGGGTATATCTATACTGACCGTATTTCCGTCATGTCAACCATGACACCACTATTTGCTATCAAAGGAACAAAAGTCATAACTTAAGGAAAAATCTCGAAAAACAGATGATTACGCAATTCTATTCCGACCACATCCATTATACTTTTCGATGAATAGAACTATAAACGAGACAATTTAGACAATATTATAAATTAAATTATATTTTATTTATTTTTTAATTGCATATTATTTATCACATGCTGCACCGGTCGACGTCATCGCGTCAACGCCGGCTATCGCTGAAAACCAGCGCTGGGGCTCCGTTTCGCATGGGGTCGCGGCATTATGCTGAGCGGTAGCCGTTTTGCGTAGATGTGACGCATATTTTTCCCAAAACTTGCTTTTTACTTTGTTTATTTTATTTTGTTGTCCTTTGCGTCATGTTTACCGCAAATAAACGTATTTTCTTTCTTTCTTTCTTTCTTTCTTAAATTCGCTGTTCGTGTCTGTTTGTGTGACCGCGTTGTTCTTCTAAACCACGCAACGGATTTTGATGCAGTTTCTACCATTATTTAGACAATTTACTCCGGAAGTTTTATGTGCATTATACATTAAAATTAAATTTACATAATTATAATTAAGATTTTTTTTATTTTGTCAAGACGTATAAACCATGCGCATTAGGGGCGGATAGTTTATAGATAAAATCTAAATAAATCTCACAACCATCTATGTAGAGAACTAATAAAACAAGTGCAATAAAACATTCCCTTGAATATATTACGGGATTTTATTAAAAACTAACACGTTTTACGATTCTTTAGTACAGATTTATACGGAGATAATAAAATGTTAAAGTTTATGTCTCTTGTATACATCTAGATTTTTCGGGTCAAATAAATTGTTGCGAACGTGCTATGAGTACAGAATGAAGTCTTAGTTTCATTACTGACGATGGAGATGTTACTCGGATGGATGTTTTGAGTATTTTTTTGAAAAAAAAACGGAAGGGAGAAATGGGAAATTAAAGTGGAGAGTGATGTTGATAAAGTTAAGAATATGTGCTGTATGCTTTTTAATAACAATATTCGAAGAAAAATACTCTGGCGGATTTAGATGCAATTTTGGACACGGATAGACTATGACCTGGGTTAGGACATAGCATACTTTTTTATTTCGGTAGGACGTTTCCGTGGAATTATTTCCGACCTCTACGCGGGCACAGCCACAGGAAAAAGCTAATTATCTTATACAAAAAATCGCATGCTCGTTAAATACACAAAACAATACAAATCAACAAGTCTTTAATCTATTCGAAGAATAATGGAGCTAACAAAACAACATGAACGTTCTGACAAAACAAAAAGCAATCTAAAAATACCTTCAGAAAAAATTAAAAGGATTAATAAACCTTAATTTAGATGATCAACTCAATCTTCGATTTGAAACCGTATTTTAAACGTGATAGCTGATTATTTTTTTTAAAGCATCGAAAACATTACAAAGGCAGCTCAAAATTACTTTTCCCAAAACCATTTTGTATTATTTTTCTTTCATTTGCATTTACAATTAAAGCCGTTAGCAGTTCAGAGTACGAATCAGAAATAAACGAATTTTTAAAATGTACGTATCGAATTTTGAATTTTGATCACCGTTTTAATAAAATTCAGAGTTTCATTCGACCTTGTTTTGGTATTGCGGATTAAAGTTTATAGTGTGAAAGCCAGCCATCCATAGACTTATACGTCATACGTGTTGTTATTATTTTCTAGTAAAGAGGGATGGTTTCATTTTGGTTTTCGATTTATATCAAAACATGTTTGATCTCTATATATTATGTTATGTTGTTTCAATATTTTATTAACAAAAAACTATCGTTCTATTTTCGAATAATACTATAATCCATATCATACTAATATAAAGGCGAAAGTTTGTGAGAG
Organism: Cosmia pyralina; assembly: GCA_946251885.1. Lineage (NCBI taxonomy): Eukaryota > Metazoa > Arthropoda > Insecta > Lepidoptera > Noctuidae > Cosmia > Cosmia pyralina. Next base: position 3,104,445 of record OX276345.1, read on the forward strand.
TGTGTGTGTGTGAGGGTGTGCGTGTGTGTCTGGGTGTGTGTGTCTGTGTTTGAATGTGTGTTACTTCTTCACGCTTAAACGGCTGGACCGATTTGGATAAAATTTGTTATGTAGATAGCTTATACCCTGGATTACATAGGCTACTTTTTATCCCGGTCTACGCGGGAGAAACCGCGGGGCACAGCTAGTTTTGGAATAAACCAAAAATTATTTACAATATTAAGGATCGATTGATGCCATAAAAATACAGGCTGTTATTTTTTCGGATTTTAGCCGGTTCAATTCCCGAGTGTGGCAAGCGAATTTTCGAAAATCTGTGAAAGCAGATTTGTTTCTTTTTAAAAATAAATTAATTTTTCCTTTAAGTAAAAAATCTATCTTATGGATTTAAAGTGGTTTCCCTTCAGGGTTCATTGTTTTTGTCCACCCTTTATAATTTACAACATCTTTACATAGTATAAAATGAAGTCGCTTCCGCTGTCTGTTTGCTTAGATCTTTTAAACTACTCAATGGATTTTAATGCAGTTTTCAGCAGTAGATAGAGTGATTCAAGAGGAAGGTTCTTAAGAAGAGAAAAATTGGAAAAGTTAAAGTTGCCGGGAAAATTGGAAAATTTCAGAAAAGTGAAAGTACATTTTCTATGGGAATTTTGTATTAATTATTGAAATTTGGACAGGACAACATTTGTCGGATCAGTTAGTATATTATAAATTAAAAGTCACTTTTCGTGTCTGTGTTTGTGACCGCAGTGTTCTTTTATACTACGCGGCGAAATTTGATGCAATTTCCACCATCGTTTTGAAAATTTATTTCGGAATGTATTAACTTTCCGGAATAAATTACAATGGATTATTTGTTATGATTGATATTAAACTAACCTACATAGTCTTAGCAAATAAATCTCGATATTTTGTAAAGTAAATACCGCGCGGAGTAGCGGGCCGCTTTCCCACTTATAAACTTCTTCCATCAACACAAAACAGCTTTACATACCCCTATAACACAGAAATTTTCCTTCATACAACTTATCCCATAGTCCCCTCATCCACTTTGAAAACAAAACACTGTGCATAACGGATGTCATCTAAATCCTTAAAAATATGAAGGATTTGGGCCGCGGCTTGCAAACGAGCAGACTGCAGAGTGGGTCCGCCGTCAGAATATTAATAAAGAGGCCAGATCTTATTAATATTGATGATGTCACTGGAAAAACATGACAGATTATGTGTAGCTTGGTGTCGCTCAATCAGTGGGCAAGTTCCGAGGGGACATTTTTAGGAGGCATGAAATTGTGATTACTTTTAATACGATTTTGTTAGTGTAATATTCTATTGGTAGCCAAAAAAAACTTTTTTGACTTAAATACAATATAAAACTCATGTGATATAACCCGCTATAAAACCGGTTGCAATTTGCAATAACAGTATCTATATAATGTAATATAGTATAGAAATATCAATATCAAAATAAAAAGACCAAATGATTTGGTCCTTTCTCCCAATTCTATCCACACACTTCAATTTTATTTATTTGTATAGAAAAATAAATAGGAGGAACTCGTGGCTAAGTAATAACAGCCGCACGGGTCGATCCATCAGGTTAAGCTACGCTTGCCGGGGTCGGACCGTGGATGGGTGAACATCTTTACATACCGAGATTCTTTCGTGCCTCGGAAAGCTCGTTAAGCCGTAGGTCCCGGCTGTCATTCGTGGATCTTTGACAGTCGTTACGGGTCGTCAGAAGCCCGAATGTCTGACAACCAGTCTTACCAAGGGGTATCCGTATTACCCAGTCACTGGGTTGTGGAGGTCAGATAGGCAGTCGCTCAATATAAAATACTGGTATTCAGCTGCATCCGGTTAGACTGGAAGCCGACCCCAACATAGTTGGGAAAAGGCTAGGCAGATTGATTGTATAGAAAAATAAATAAAATTGACGTGTCTCATTGTAATATCAAAATTAAAGCTAATTACTAAATGCATATGAAAGTACATAAAACAGAGTTTTTAAAATTTTCGTCTGTCTGTCTGTCTGTTTGTTCCGGCTAATCTCCGTAACGGCTGGACCGATTTTGACGGGATCTTCAGTGGCAGGTTGATGTTTAAAGGAGTAACGTGGCTACATTTATTTTGTTAAAGAATTAGGGTTACGCGCAAAAAAAAATGTGTCTGTTATTTTAGTATATTGTGTATCTTACGACTTTTACGCGAACGAATCCGTGGGGCACACCTGGTAAGAAATAAAAAAGGATAATAGGTCTAGTTTAATCTCTTAATTCGTTCCAATATTGCCAATACACTAACAAAAAACCTATTCCATCTAGAATAAATCTCAAACAAATCGGGGCCGCGACCTGACTTGAATAGCTCCAATCAATGAATACTTCTACTAGAAACATTAATGTCAAAGTGCTCAGTACACTCGCATTTAGCAAAGAATCGGTGCCAAGTACTTTTTCGTAGCCGGGCTCTCTAATTGCTCGACAGAAAGATTTATGCACTCAATCGACAATTGTGTTCAGAATTTTGTTTCGAATGTCGCAGTATTTTTGTTGCTTAATTCAGAGTGATTCAGTCCTTTGAAGCGGATTTTTGGTCCTTCTTCTCTCTTTATTTGCGTTGCTAACAATACTCCCAAATGATGCTTTGAATTTCTTTCGTCGTGGAATTCAATGTCGCTTTTGTTTTATTGGATTGTGACAAAGATTTATATGCATTGCACATGACATATTTTAATTTAGGAATTGTCTCTTGGGGTAAATTTGAAAAAGACCAATAGGCAAAAGGGTCACTTCGATATAAGTCAGCTCTTGAGGGTAGATTTTCACCAATCTTGATAACTAGAACAATCTTTATTTAGGCTTCACACACGTCGCAGTGTGAAAAGGTCACAATTAAAATCTCTGGCCAAATTATGCTTACTAATCGTAAAATAAAAAGAAAGAGGGCTTTTTGTTGTTTCAAGAATATTTGACGTTTAAACTTCGTTATATATACTACTATCGTGATCTTTTTCAACCATCCAAAACTAACCGTTTAGCTCTAGCTGGGTTGGCACTTGACTCTAACGAAAATTTGCACTTTAAAGCTTAATATTTCAGAAACGGATCCCTAAATCGAAAAATTGTTTTCACAAACCCGCAATATTTTTAAAAGACCCCACAAGAACACCCCATACCATGGGGTAGACGAGAAAAAAAAAAAATTCCCACTTTACGTGTACAGAAGGTACCCTAAAATTTTTTTTTCATGATTTTATTTTACCACTTTGTCGACATGATGAATATGTATATCCATGCCAAATTATAGCTTTCTAGTACTAAGAGTGTCTGAGCTAAGCTGCGGACGGACAGACGGACGGACATAGCGAAACTAAAAAACTTTTTTACAAAAAAATACAACCGACTTCCAAAAACAACACTACAAAGTGAAAATAACTTTAATTTCGGAAGTCGGTGTCGGTGTCGGTGTTAAGTGTATTTTCGTTTTTTGCCACCGACTTCCGAAATTAAAGTTATTTTTCACTTTGTAGTGTTGTTTTTGGAAGTCGGTTGTATTTTTTTGTAAAAAAGTTTTTATTTTTCACTTTTTAGTTGTGTACCTACCCCACACAAATTCTAATACCACTATCTGCAAAACAAACTAGAACATCATCCATATAAAAGTGGGGAAAAAATACGTATTAATGAAGCTAACTCAAAAACTACCAAAGCAAAGTTAATCAATTTTATATGAGACCAACTGTGATGCATACCCTCTCGAATAAAACAAAAAAAAAAATCCAAATCGGTCCAGCCATCTTCGAGTAATCGGGGAACATACATAAAAAAAAAATTAAAAAAAAGGTTCCGACGAATTGAGAACCTCCTCCTTTTTGAAGTCGGTTAAAAACGGAATAGTGCACCCATATACATACATAAACACACCGTTAAAATGTTTATAACTAAGCGACTAAATAACAAACAATGTTACCATTCCCAATAGAATACATTAGCGAAACGGTGAAGCTACTAATTAAGTAGGAAATGAGAAGCACGCGTGCAGACACAATGTGATTAAGTGTACGGAACCGTCTGAGCAGAATTTTGTTGAAGTGCGGCTCCGAAGATTCATTGCTTGTGGTACAGGCGGGAACAGGACAGAAAGTTCTTGTGCTTTGTCTTGCATGTTAACAGAAGCTCTGCTTCGGATCAAAAGTGTGTTCTGTATGGAAAGAATTGCTTTAAGGCGAATGAGTTCTGAACACAATTTAATTATTACAGTATTGTTACGTAGTTATGAAATGTTTGTAGTCATATCTTTCATCATCATCTTCCCAGCCTCCTAATTATGTTGGGGTCAGCTTTCAGTCTAACCGGATACAACTGATAAGCAGTACTATAACAAGTTAGAATTAAGGAGAGATATGACTCTCGCCATTTACATTTATAAATTAATCAATGGTATAATCAAAAATCAGTAGGTGAATCTGTGCGTGCCCGACAACTACGTGCTGAGGCGGAGACGGCCGCAGCTGCTGGCTGGGCCGCGCGGCAGGACTAACTTGCTTCTAAAAGCGCCGGTTACTGGCGCCTTACGTACACTCAATGAAGTCGCCGAAAGGATTGACATTTTTTCCTGTCCATTGAATGAATTCGTAAGAATAATTGCATACCATTTGTGATACAATTTGTAAAATAAGTGTAAGCTAACATAAGTACCATTTTATCGCTTTGGGATAGCCTGTAATGATAGAAATCTTAAGTAAATAAATAAATAAATATTTTACATGGAGCGACTCTATCTGACTTCCACAACCCAGTTACTGGGTAACACCCCTTGGTAACACTGGTTCAGATTTTCGAGTTTCTGACGACCAGTAATAACTATCAAAGATCTACAAATGACAGCCGGGACCAAAGGCTACCTAATCCTATTAAAACTATAACTATACATGTTACGTTGTCGGCATCGTGTTTCGCTGTGTGGTGTCGCGTAACCGTCCTCGGAAACGTCGAAATTTGACACCTTTCGGCCAAATGTCCACTTTTAAGAAGGTAAAGTTTATGTTCGCTTTTAAATACTGCACGACTTCTTCAATCTTTGTGGAGTAATGCAAACACGAAATGTACAGCTGCGTCGTAGGCACAGCAGGGCGCAGCAGCATGTTGGGTCCACCCAGTGCGATACCGCACTGGTTACGAGAACAAGGCTTCTTTCCTTCTTTAGTGAAACCCTCTTCATCAACTTGGCCCGTTCTTGGCAAGGAGCTACGGACCGCAGTCAGGTGGTCTAATGTCCAGCTCTGGACTGGTATAGGCTGATGACGATAAAATTGAACAATAAAAAAATAGGTTAATACCTTTTGGGTATTCTGGTATTGTTTTATAAAAATAAATATTTATTTCGCCACATTGTATAGCAAACAATTCCAAATAGAATACAGCAAAGCAAATCTTTTGTAGCCATTTTCGTATGCGTGTATCGCACACACTTTTATTCTTTTTCCCTAGTGGAATAAATAAATTACGTGCGGAGAAAAACAAGAAACTTCTATGTGTTTCAACCTTCTAATGTTTTACAAGTCGATACTTGCTGAAGGCGTCGAAATTGAGATATTCACTTCGACGGTAGGCGTGAATTTTAATATTTAGATATGGTGTGGGAGCTTGGAGGTTTCGAAATAAAAAAATCAAATTCATTTGTTTGCATAACACAAATATATGGAGTATTACAAAATATGTTAGTCAGTCTAAATGCCCAGGCGCGGTTTTAAATCCGACAGGTACGAGTATGTAATGTGTAATAAAATTTTAGAAACATATTTAGAACAAGTTTATGACGATGTATGAACGTAAACGAAGCAAAGGAGTAGGTATATAAGGATCGTAGCAGGTGGAGTCCTCTAGTTTCTGCCTACCCCCATGGGAAGAAGGCGTGAGTTTATGTTGAATAGAATAGAATAGAATACTCTTTATTATGCACACCATTTAAATTACTGGTTACAATTTTACAATGTTGAAATTTTACATACGAGTGACACAATGGGCGGTCTATGTAATCCAGTATAATACAAAAACTTGTAAAGTTCATTCAGACTATAACACGTTTCTTTGTCAGGTTTTCTTTTCACCTTGAGTTAGTGCTGCATCCGCAACCAAAATCCGTAAAATTTTACTACAGCCGCATTGGTATACATGTCAAGGTTTTAAACCATAAACTTGGTTCTTAAAAATCGGGACTATACTATATCGTTGACACAACAATTAAGTACATTCAATTATTACAAAACTAGCTGTGCCCTGCGGTTTTACCTGCGTAGACTGGGATTAAAGTAGCCTATGTGTTATCAAAGGGTATAAGCTATCTACATACCAAATTTCATTTAAATCGTTCCAGTCATTTGAGCGTGAAGCAGTAACAAACATACAAACACACACACACACATAAACTTGCGCCTTTATAATATTAGTGTGATATAAAGACTAAATTCCTAAAACAAAACACCACAACCAAGCCAAGTTCAAAACTTGAAGCATCTTCAAAAGCATTTTCTATCACAATACCCTGAAGGGAAACATGTTTGAAAACAAACATTTAATTAAAATTTCCAACCTCTTATCATCAAAGGATTTCACAAAATCTGTTATATGGGAAAAGAGGTTCGAACATGACATTATTTAAAAAGCTTTTTATGGAAACTGGGGTCAATGGGATGGTCATGATCAAAAACTTGGCTGAAAAAAAAAATAGTACTTTGATTTAAAAATTAAATAATTACAAAAAACCTCTAATAATGCGACGTTTCCAGACCGTGCGGAATGAACGCTCTTCAATTTGCAGGTCAGTGTCAGGTTGTATGTTGATAAAAATATGATACACGGCTATAACAAATATGTATTTACATAATTTTAACCACAAAAATCATCAATACATCTTTTTAAGTTAGATTTCCTGCGGATTGCTCTGATTTCGGGAATAAGATGAACACGTAGGAAATCTAACTTGGAAAGATGTATTATTGATTCTTGTGGTTAAAATTATGTAAATTTATATTTAATTTTGTTATAACCGCGTATAATATTTTTATCAACATATAACCTGACACTGACCTGCAAATTGGAAAACGTGAGAAAATTTGAATTTCGCGGCTACTACTGCGTAGTCACCTTAAAACTAAATAAAAAATATATATTATATAAAACGAGTATTTTCAATTTTAAAATCGTTTGAATTTATTCTTACACTTTCATGTTAGGCCCACAGATGTATTAACGTAGACGAGGCAAACAGAGGAAGTAAGAATCGGAGTAGGTGGCGTTCTGTAGTTCATTTTTACCCCCATGGGAAAAAAGGCGAGTTTTTGTCCTGTGAAAGTAAATATTTACTCTTGCTTTATCTACATAGTTAAGAGTTTGTAATTAGCAACTATTCTACGAGCCAGCCTAACCAGAGAATTGACACTAGCGACCGCACAATTTTTTTGCGGTCAGTGAATAAAAATAGCAATACCCTTCAAAAATGCCTCGAGCACACTCTATTGTTACAAAAATGGTCCTTCACTCCGAAAAAATGCTTAAAAGCAATCGACAGTAGAGCCGGTGTAAAAGTGTGGAATGGTTTTAAATTGCTGTAAAATTGTTCGGGATTGTGAACAATATTCTCCTTTTCTTTCAGATATGTACAGTAAAAAACTTTTTTACAAAAAAATACAACCGACTTCCAAAAACAACACTACAAAGTGAAAAATAACTTTAATTTCGGAAGTCGGTGTCTAGTTAAATGTATTTTCGTTTTTTGCCACCGACTTCCGAAATTAAAGTTATTTTTCACTTTGTAGTGTTGTTTTTGGAAGTCGGTTGTATGTTTTTGTAAAAAAGTTTTTATTTTCACTTTTTAGTTGTGTACCTACCCCACACAAATTCAAATACCACTACCTGCAAAACAAACTAGAACATCATCCATATAAAAGTGGGGAAAAAATACGTATTATTGAAACTAACTCAAAAACTACCGAAGCAAAGTTAATCAATTTTACACGGGACCAACTGTGATGTATACACTCTCGAACAAAACATAAAAAATCCAAATCGGTCCAGCCATCTTCGAGTAATCGGAGAACATACATAAAAAAAAAAGTTCCGACGAATTGAGAACCTCCTTCTTTTTGAAGTCGGTTAAAAATGTGTAAATAAGTACCTAAATAAATTTAAAGGCAAGTTTCTCTAAACTAAACAAGGTCTTCCGTTTCGACAATTAATATAAAATACTATCTTTTGCCCGCTGCTTCGCCCGCGTGGATATTGGAAATTATCCCACGGAAAGTGCTACCGGGCTATCCTTCCTTATTCCTTGCCTACATTATAAAAGGAACCTCTGTGCAAAATTTCAGCTTTAAATTCAAGGGTTTGGGCTGGGCGTTGACGAGTCACTCAGTTGGTTATATTTAGATAAATATATTATGATGACGTAATCATTCGTTTCATTCATTCGTTCCTCATTCAGTCGTGACTAAAGAAAATATAGGCACTTTTGATCTGACGTCTCAGTGCTGCCAAAAAACCAAAAAAAACCCTTATTGTTGAATAATTTGATACACAAAAGGATGGCTGCAAATATGCTATAATTATACGAACTATGCAAAACACTTCAAAATTCCAATCAAAAGTTCAAGATATTTTTCCATCGACTGTATCAAATAATAGCTACGTGGATACATTAGCAGTACTTAACCCCTAAATAAACATCCTTTTTGGTCAATAATTTGCTAGTAATATTAACATATCATTATACGAAACGAAACTCGAAACTGATCACGTTACGAGAAACTAAATGATGATTTGCTAACGAGGCCAGCTGCATGCAGCCTGCATATTCGATGCGATGAACGTAACTTACTGAGCGTTTCGAAAAAAGTATAATCATAGACACAATCATAATACTAACATAACATCACGCCTATAATTCTCGAAGGATTAGGAAGAAGTGTACCTATAGTGCACCCACATTTTGTCAGTTATGTTTAAGTTATGTAAAGCTCGTTAAAGCTTTAATGTTTTTTATCCGTGTCAATGACATCAAACTATGATGATTTTTGTGCGGTTTGTGGTCGTCTATGTCAATGTCTATGTACATATTTATTTAACTAACAATATTCTTTATCTGTTTGTTTCAGTGTACTAATACTTGTCAACAAGTTTCACATTAAATTCAATTATTAATTTTTTTTTTCTTTCTGCACGTTTTCTTACAACACATCTGACATTGGCAGAATTGTCGACATCGGCACCATTGCCATAGAGAAAAATAGAATAGAACATGGGCATATTATTTTCATCCGGGCGCAAATCCAAACTCCGGGTTGCTACTGAGAATTTCCTAAATTATTGTAAAAATAGACGAAAATTCTGGGCTTTCTTATTAAAACTTCAGTACCATAACGACTTGTCCTTGTCCACTTCAAGAGAGAGAGGGAGATGATAAATAAGTCATCATTCTCCTGCCCTTATCCCGATCTATTTGGGGTCGGCGCAACATGTCCTTTTTTTCAATACTTCTCTATTATTCGTCATCTTGGTAGTCACCCCCTTTCTAGCCATGTCATTTTTCACACTATACACGATAAATAAGTAGAAAACGTTAAAGATATTTAATACCTACACTTAACAAAAAAATTAATATACAACTATACTATATAGCAAACGTACGGGTCGATCCATCAGGTTAAGCTACGCTTGCCGGGGTTGGTCCGTGGATGGGTGACCATCTTTACATACCGAAACTCCTCCGTGCCTCGGAAAGCACGTTAAGCCGTTGGTCCCGGCTGTCATTCGTGGATCTTTGACAGTCGTTACGGGTCGTCAGAAGCCCGAAAGTCTGACAATCAGTGTTACCAAGGGGTATCGTATTACCCAGTTAATGGGTTGTGGAGGTCAGATAGGCAGTCGCTCCATGTAAAATAATGATATTCAGCTGCATCCGGTTAGACTGGAAGCCGACCCCAATATAGTTGGGAAAAGGCTAGGCAGGTTGATTGACTATATAGCAAACGTCAAAGAAAATAATAAAGTGAAAATATCTCAATAAAATAAAGTTTCCTATTAATAAACTGTCTGTTTAACACAAACGTAAATTAATTAATTATTATTTATTTATTTATTTATATTCATGTTTATCGAAAGACCACTCAAGAACGTTTCGGTTAGTTGCAAAATATCCAATACACACTGTTGAACCAAATACTCGTAGGATATTTCTGGGAGAAGACTCTCGTAAATTTTATTTTCTCGCTCATTTTATTCACAAAATAATGGTAATTTATTCGTATTTTTATTTAAAGGGCCGTATTTATAAGATTATGCGAAAAGAATATTTTTTCCACGCATTTTTCCTTAATTCAAAATGTTGAGTTTTGGCTAATGAAAGGTATTCGTAATATGATAAATTTTTGAGATCAAAACTCAAGAAGCATAAAACATAATTGAGGAAAATATTCCGTTTAATTTCATTAAACACTGACAAGCATAACTCTCGATTTAATTACATAAAGCCAAGTTGTCAACTCTTCAAATGTAAATAAAATTAGAAGACACATTTCCTCGAATAATGCTCACCATTCATTCAATATTATAAACCCGATACATTTCCACGCCGGAATATTTATTTCTCCAACAAAAACCTCTGAAAAATCTTAAAGATAACATGACGCATTTATGAAATGAGTTTTGTAATGCACCTGAACGTTTCAGACAATACATACCTTTCTAAAACCATGTCGGGGTCTCACACATCCATTCAATTGCGATCATCTCACACGAGACATGTCGTCACATCTATGAAAAGGCGAAAAACACTTCCTAAACCTAACTTCACTGAAACTAACACGAGCTAGAAACTACTTATTTTAAGTCACAGAATAAAATTTACAACAACAAGGAACTTTGTCTTTATAATATTGTTTTAAAACAAACACGGTGTCGGATTTTAGATTTAATCGTCGCGCCACAAGCCGTCCGCGCGTGTGCCCGGTCGCGAGGCGACTGACAATATCACCAAATATGAACCTAATTTTGCCCAGATCTGTGCGTGAAGGTGCCGGTGGGGAACAGTTTGCGTGCAACCTTTTGTGTTAGTTCACGAGGCTGATAAGAGATGGCGTTGAAACAAGTTTTCGTGAATATTTATTAGGTTTGAAGTTTAATTAAATATTCTTCGCGATTATTATGGTTTATCATTTGATGCGGGCGGAAGTAACTCGAATAGGGGTTGGCTTTTGTTTAACTGTAACTCTATTCACCATTTTGCTGAACTTAATTGTTTTAACTGACATTGTGGCAAGCTTTATTACTGAATAAGTAATTTTGTTTTAGAGAACAATGGTAGCCCAGTGGTAACGGCCGCGACTTTTACGAGTTGTAGGTCGTAAGTTCGAACCCAGACAGGCGCTTTACTTTGTTTACATTATTTCATCACCACTGCTCTCAAAACGGTGAAGGGAAACATCGTGAGGAAACCGGCATGTCCTAGAAAGAAAAAAAAATTCGAAGACATGTGACATCTACCAATCCGAACTGGGCCCTCGTGGTGGATTACAGCCCACTCCCTCTCACAGAGAGGAGGCCTGTGTCCCAGTAGTAGGAACATCATAGGCTGATTATGTAAGTAATTTTCATTGAAGACTTAATAAGTACGTGTTGTAAAAATAAGAGCATTATGTGGAGTTTTTAGAGAACTCATGACAATTACTTCAAGTTAAACATGAATTTACAAAAATATTTGTCAATGCACATAATTTATTTGAATATTTTGAAAAGAATGATTAATAAGTTATTAACTTATTAATTTTTATCTCCTTGATTCTGCCACTGTAGGTACAAGAAAATAAAACGATACAATATGAAACAAAATATGTAAATATTATGCTAAATAATCTCGGAAGATAGAGAAACGGATCCTTTATTTGATTTTTTGTGCTAAATAAGATTTAAATGTAACTCGGGGCGGGCCTAAAAAAATAAAATGAACGATATAAAGTAACATTACTGGATATTTTCTCGAAATATATCCCTCTTAGGACCGCTGATATTATTGCCATTTTATGGCTGGTGCAAAACATAAGCTGATCTGCGGATGAAAGGACCATTTCAGTGTTTAGTGATGGTGTTAGGACCAATTCACAGACTTTCGATAAAACCGTTTTTTTTTTGTACCTCATTCAGTATGAATTTAACTTCTAGTACTTTCAATAGGACTAGGGAGTTCTGTTAGTATCTCCTTTTTATTACCCGACTAAGGCAAAGCCAAAAGGAAGGGTTATGATTTTAGCAGTCTATGTATGTATGTATGTAATACACCACTAATTTTTAATTAGTACAAATACTTAAAGGGCTTATTTATTTATTTATTTATTTATTTAAAGGTACTCCAACGACTTGTTCACTAATACATAAATGAACTTATAAGTATACATATTATTATGGTGAATTCGTCACTTACTTTAGAAGTACACAGCTTAAACATAATTGATTGGCTTATTAGAGAAGGTCTTGTTATTATTATATGTAAAGTCCCAATAAATAATATTCATAAACAGCAAAGTTATTAGCGTTTGTTTATATCCCAAAATGTCACTCAGTTTATGGAAATATTGTACAGGCTACATAGAGTTATTCATTAATCATGGAAAAGCACTGCGCGTAGTATTTTCTAGTTGCAATTGCTATGAATGATTGATTCAATTATTAAATTTATGAATTTACCAATTATAACAAATTTTCGTGGACAATTTTGGAATTTCATTTTTTTGATTTTTGACTACACAAATATGATCAGTAACGGGTACGGATAGCCCCATTTTTTTTTTGTACTAATTAAAAATAGTAGTGTATAAGTATTAAATTACTGAATGATAAGAAATAAATTACTGAACCGATTTTATTGAATGAGGTATCAATAGCATTGTAATAATGATTCGGGTGACATAGGCTATATAAATTCTCACTAAATTTAATATGGTGGACATAATACGTAAATTTCTGACCACGAAAAAAATTAAATTGTGATAATCACGACATGTTTGGTATCAAAAGAAAGGTCTTGACGAACACATTACAAATATATGTCAAATCGTTTAAGTAAATAAATATGTTTAAATTGTTAAAAATAATTAAAAGTGGAGATAAATAATGTTAATTTAATTGGTTACATTGGTTGGTTACCGACCGCGGCGAGCGTGATTTTTCAGCAGACGGATTTTAGTTTTTGAACTTACTTTTTATTATTATGAAATCGACTGTAACACAAAAATCAATCCATAACGTATGAACTGCAGATAATAGTATTATAAAAGATTGAAACCCCAGTATTTTCAGGTAACTTGAGATTCTCTTGTCCAACTATAACTAGCATCATCTTCCTGCCCTTATCCCATATTACTTGGGGTCGGCGCAACACGTTTTCTTCTTCCATTCTCCCCTGTCAACCGTCACGCTATCATTCACTCCCTTCTCTTTCATATCATTCCTCACACAATCCATCCATCTTTTCTTTGGCCTTCCTCTGCCTCTCTATCCATCAACATGTATATTCATCACTCTTTTAGTCACATGCGTTTCGACTCTCCTCATTACAAGCCCATACCAAGACAAACGATTTCCTTTCAACTTTTCTGTCACTGGCGCCACTTTCAAACTTCCTCTTATATACTCATTTCTCACTTTATCCATTCTCGTCACTCCACACATCCATCTCAACATTCTCATCTCCGCTGCATGCAATTTTTTTTCACTGCCCAGCATTCTAGCCTGGGTAATTAATTACTTGATGCTGTTGGACCTGTTTCATAATAACCCTGTAAATAAAAATCGTGTTTTGACACAAACGCTACCCATTACGAGTTAATTTTAAATTGTTTCATAACAGTCACATTACGTAGAAAACTAAGTAGGAAAACGTAATCAAAACTAAAACAATCCCTTAGTAAATATCATCTTACGACACACAAGGGAAATTATGATATGATTTATTCTTAGTCGAGACCGCACAGAGAGTTATGGTGTAAAGTGCTATTGTAGCGCAGTTCACGTAGTACACTCCAAGTCGTAGCAATGATAGTTACGAGGCTACTACGGCGTAGCAACCGCGTAGAGGGTCTACGAGTGTGCTACGAAAGATCTACGCGGTGTTTGTCTGATGGTTGTTTACATTTTGTCGATATGAAGCGATGTTAGAAATGTTGGAATGTTAGAGATTTTGTAGGTTTTGTGAAGTAAACTACGTCAGGTTAATTTTTTTAGTTTAGTTTATGTTGAGTTCAGTTTTTGACGTTGACGTTTTGCTATAAGATTAAATAAGTATAATTTTTTCAATTACAAAAAAAACTAAAGTGTTTGTTATGTGTGTGTGGTGTATAGTGCTGAAAAAATATTTTTTTTTCGTTCCATTTTTTTTTTAAATTACTTGACATATTTTTTTAATTTGGGAGGACAATAACTACTAATGTTAATGGCTAAATCCGGCAACTTCTCACTAGATTTGTATAACATTCCTTTTGCAATTCCCGATTCTTACTATTTTAAAAATAACGGTGTGATATTAACCACAGATTATCTAAAAACGCTAAAATCTTATAAACCGCAACGCCTAACATTAGAATTCCGTAAGAATGGGATATTTTTTGCGCTATGGACACGATTTAGTATCGTTTTTATTTGTTTACAAGAAATATATACGGGTTCTGCCGCATTAAATATCCACGTTCTCTTTTATTTCTTACTTTTCCCTTTTTTCTAAGATTTTTCGGTTACCTTAATATTTTTAGGGTGTTTGGTTCTAACAAAAAAGTGCTCGAATCATACGTTTTTATTACTTGTTTGGAAAGTAATGTGGGGTGCATTTATTATTGTTTCATACTTTTACCTATTTCTTTATAAGTTTTTTTTTAGGAGCTCGTGGCTAAGTAATAACAGCCGCACGGGTTGATCCATCAGGTTAAGCTACGCTTGCCGGGATCGGTCTGTGGATGGATGTCCATCTTTACATACCGAGACTCCTCCGTGCCTCGAAAAGCACGTTAAGCCGTTGGTCCCGGCTGTCATTCGTGGATCTTTGACGGTAAGCCCGAAAGACTGACAACCAGTCTTACCAAGGGGTATCGTATTACCCAGTAACTGAAGCTAACAGTATCCGCAGCATCCGGTTAGACTGGAAGCTGACCCCAACAAAGTTGGGAAAAGGCTGGACAGATTGATGTTTATAAGTTTTTTTTCTTTCGCTTTTAAAAACACTACACACATAGTGTTAATAGCATTGAAAGCCTAGTGGCATGACCGTCGGACTGCCAAGTTGTTTTTTGTTGTTTGTGGTTTTTGTTGCCGTTGTTTTTGCTGTTTCGAGTTCGAACCCAAGGCACGTGCACGCCTCTGACTTTTCGGATTCAGCTGCGTGTTGCATAATTATCACTTACATAAAAAACTGGCCGAGTGCGTGTTGGACCACGTACAATGAAGGGTTCCGTTGTTGGGATGAATTTATATTTAAAATAAACATATTCTTCCATACATTCCAACTGCAAAAATGTAAGTTTGTACGCACAATATTGAGAGATTCACCATGTTATTTTAAGACCATAGACTTCTTATAGATTTCCTGTAATCTATAGGTATAGAACTATTTTCTGTACTTTTTTTCAAAATTTTAGGCTACAGTAGTTTCGGAGATAAGGAAATGGTCAATTTTCTTTTATTTTTTCAAATAACTTTATAACAATTTATTTTAAAATTGTAAAAAAATATATTTGAGACCAAGCCCTTTCATTTGATATGTCACTTACGGTGCAGTTTGCAAAACTTTTTTTTATTTTCTTATTTGCTCCCAAAAAATTACCCACAAAATTCATTTACTTACGTTACAAGTCCGTGTTTGGGTCAGAAATCATATGTGTACCAAATTTCAACTTGTTGGCCCATTAGATTCGGAGCAAATTGGCTGCGATAGACGGACAGACAAACACACGAGTGAGCCAAGGGTTCCATTTTTACCTTTTGAGGCACGGAACCCTAAAAACGGTAAAGGAAAACATCGTGAGGAATCAGATATTTCTAGACAGCATGTGAAGCCAAGAGAGAGGGGCATGGGCGGCATACAAACTCTGACACCAGGTTTAATCACTAACCACACGACAAAGAAAGAAGAAGTGAAGAAACATAGTCATACATACAGAGTAGAGGCAATATAGAGTTCATAGTTATTTTACTGTTTTAAATTGTTGTCTTTGGTCTGAGATCGTAGACAACTTGGATACGAGGCTTTTGCTTACTTTGCATAACGTGTGTACTTTGTTATTTTTAGTTTTTAATGTGCGTTTTATTTGTGCAAAATAAACGATTTTTCTTTCTTTCTTTTCTTTCTAAACATTATTATTTTTGAAATTATAGGAGCGAAATGAGTACACACGGCTATACATCAAGCTATACATTTCCAGTTTATACTGACCTCTCATTATAAGGAAATCCTATACAATGCGAGATCTGCTTATACTGGAAATGTATAGCTTGATCTGTAGCCGTGCGTACCTGATAGGTAAAAGGAATTCAACAGTTATTGTTTTTAAATAACGTAAATTTTATAAGTTTTTACTGATAAACTTAAAAAACACTGCATAGCAAAACTCATACCAAAAAATTCACTTCCAATCGCTATCACAAAATGTATTTTCATCAAACTTTTGATCAAAGCTCATAAATAAGAACCCCACGTGTGCAATAGCAAAGTTTTCAACAATTTTATCTGTATTATAAATTCAAGATGGCGTCGCGTTAAGGAAACCAATTTATCTCAACAAGTTTGCGAGAGCGTTCGTTTTCAACCATTTTGTTTTGTGTTTTTTATTGTTTTCTATTGAAATCGCTTTTTGTATTCGTACATTTAATGGATTTATTCGTTACCTATGGTAATGCGCTTTTGATACTGTTGTATTGAAACCGTTTGGCTTCAAAGCGAGAATAAACTTGCATTGGCGTTTGCTGTCGTGACTTATATGCTTCTATGGTTCAATGGTTTATAGGGTTCCGTACCAAAACTGTAAAAAAGAACCCTTATGGTGCGACTGTCTGTCTGTCCGTCTGTCATAGCTAGATATCTCAAGAAATACTAATGCTATCAACTTAAGTTTTAGCGCAACCTTCGCCTGAGATAGCAGACCTACCTACATTTTTTTTTAGGAATTAATATTTTTTTTTGTATTCGTAGTTTAGAATAGTTTAAGTTATGATGAGGCTGACTTGCCACTGTGGATAAAAGCCTCTTATAAAAATTAAGAATAAAAAAATAAAAAAATGCTATCAATTTGGAATACTTTTATATGAAGATATATATATATTTTGCAACAGGGACTGAAAGGGGTCTTATAAATTCGAAGTGGGGCTACTAGGGCATGTATCATATGAAAGAGGCATGTTTGCAAATTCAATTTTTTTTTTTTACTTTTTTAGGCGGCATAGTTTTCGACTTTTGATGAAAAATTAAATAAAAATACCGTTCCTCCCCCCTTATCTCCGAAGTTTGCATAGAGAAATATCTGAAATTATTCTGTGTTACAAGTTAATGTGAAGATTACAGGAAAAATAAAAAGATGTCTCTAACCTAACCCAACGTAGTTAGGAAAAGGCTAGGCAGATTGATTGAATTGTGTTTCCCATTATCAGTCACCAGACGGCGCTTAGTTAGTTCCAGCAAATTGAAGTTTACGTTAACGTGATCGAGTAAGTACAAAACTTAGTAAAACATTTTACATTGGTTAGCCACAGATGTATAAAAAAAGGCGGACAGATTCTCGCTACCAAAAAACTGTGTCTGTCTGAGTCTGCCAGCTCGGTGTACCTACAGACCCGCATTCACACATCAGTCAACCATTCGTAATATGGTAATGTACTCGTAATATGGTAAGGTTCATATATAAGGTAAAAATACAGCATATCTTGTGAAATGTGTGCCTGTAGGTACAGCGAGCTGGCTGACTCCGATAAACACAGAGTTTTGGTAGCGAGAATCTGTCCGCCTTTTTTTATACGTCTTTGTAGTTAGTATTAGTCATGCCCATGTCATGTGATTTATTGCCTATATCATACCTAAAATACTTCAACACAAAAAGCACTTAGCAAATATATATTCAGATACGAAAACCCCATTCATTAATATGATTTTCAACAAACGCAGAGGTAAACAGGATACATCCACTGCACTCAGTAAGATCTGCCGAATAATCTGGAGCTCTCCAAGTTTTCAGCGACGTAAATCAAAGTTCAACAATTAGATAGAAAGTCTTCCTTTGAGACAAAGCCTCCTAGACCGGAATCCAGAACAAAACCTTATGTTTCGGTGTAAGTTGGACGAGTAAGCGGGTGTAATGTAATAAATTTAAAAAAATCTAGTAAGTTTTTTTAAGAAGTCGTCGATATGACGTCTTTTCAATCAATCAGTTCAGCCAATTTTAGTCCACAGCTAGACATAAGCCTCTCCCAGGCTGCGGCACAACACCCTGCCCTCCGCTTTCCGCAACCAGTCTGCCCAGCCATCTTCTTAAGGTCGTTGGTCCATCTAGTTGGGGGGCGTCCTCCAGGACTCGTTTGCTCCACCGGACATAGGTCCTTCCACAAACTTAGCCAGCCCACTGCCACTTCAGTTTGCATGACGCTAACTAATTTAACAGTTATTAAGTACCACAGAGTTCACAGAACTCCAACCCGCTAACCGTTCACAACTCACACCACCACCAAAACTATTTTATGTTTTGCACTTACCATATTTACGAAAATTCCTTACCTTCATACAAATAAGGACTCATTTAACTGCTTGAACTATCTTTGTGCCCTCAAATATTCTCCTGCCAGAGGTGTAAGTGTGAGCAGATGGAATGACTTTAAGACGGAAATATCTTTTTTGAAATAAAAGTGACAGACTAACATATTTCCATGTTGGAATTTCAACAGATTTAGAATATTTTAGCGGAGCCTACATCTCGTGTCTGGTGCTGAGTGTTTGTTGAAAATACGCGAAGTGTTTGGTTTGAGATTTTATTTGAAAGTAGAAATTTGTTTAAGGAACTTTTCTCAAAATAAAGGTGAAATTCTTTCGATTGAGGCTCTGAAAGTAGAAGGATTTAATGTTATCAGTTTCATTTTGTTTTAAAAATTAATAGTTCCAAAAAATGGTTTGTTTATTTCACAATTCATCCCAGTATTCCAGCTCAAATACCTATCCTCACCGACATCAAAAACCGATAAAATATTGCTAATTATTACAAGTTTAGCGAAATCGTTACCCAAATAAATTGGAAACGAATTGTTTTTATCGTAAAACGTGAATCCAAAAGATATACGATCCAACGTCTGCAGTCAATGGGTAATTACAGCCGAAACTCATTCGATTTTTATGGGCGACCACTTTTTTGGCACCCCAGTTTATTTTTGAAGTTATTGCCGAGCTTTTAATAGGTGATATCAGGAGTGATGAGTGCGCTAGCTGAATCTACAATTCAGTGCATGGAAGTTAGGTAAAAGCTAATTTATCCGTTTTTTTTTATATTTTGCTCATGTGTATGGCCGCCACATAACAGCCGCAGTGACGGCTGTCATAAAAATTATGACAGCGGGGTTTGATATTACGGTGTCAAAAAATGTTCTCTAGTAAAAGATACCAACCAATATACCAACTTACTTTCTTATATGACGTTGCAGTGACGTCATTTGCTCGTAAATTTCAGACATTATGTAGGTGGAAACAGCTCTTCTAGAAAACTTTAGCTTTAGTGCTACACATTTTTACGTTGTCCAGGTTAATGTGGTGTGGTGTCCAAATTGACGCCGCCGGGGTCGCGGGTTGTTCGAAAGAGATACCGTGGCCCTGGAGATAAGTGGAGGGAATGGTCAATTTTCGTTTATTAAGTAAAATAACTTTATAACAATTTATTTTAAAATTATAAAAAAAAAAAATATTTGAGACCTTCATACCTAAGCCCTTTCATTTGTTTGACACGGTTTAGTTTACAATTTTTTTTTTTAATATTCTTATTTGCACCCCAAAAGCGACCCCCATATTCCAAATTTATTGTTCATATGTGTATCAATCGGTCCATTAGATTCCGAGCAAATTGGCTGTGACAGACAGACACACGAGTAATCCTATAAGGGTTCCGTTTTTTCTTTTTGAGGTACGGAACCTTAATTAAATACTGTTCCTATCCCTGCGTCAACAAGCTTTAATTTATACCAACCCTTAACGTTGTACTTATTTGAAAATCCACTCTTCTCTACAAACAAAATAAAGCGAAGGAGTGAATATAAAAAAGATAGACCTAAAAGTACTTTCAGTCAAAATTGATCCATTACCGTTGAAGTGCGAAACGGGAGCGCGTGTGAGTAAATACAAAATGGGGGTTAATGGTATACGGATCACATCTTAATGCAAAAGCATCAATTAGCGTTTTCGCTATACAAAAATTGTGATAAACAAAAACCTACCTTATTTTTAAGCAACACAGTATAAAATATAAATGTATTTTTCAGCGTGAGTTCAGTGTTACGTGCAGTTTGGTTTAGAAAGTTGAATTTGAACTTTGTGAATTAGAAGATAGAGTTAGTTTTTCACTGGCTTCAGTTAGTAGCGGATAAAAATTATGAAAGTAAGAGGCTGCAAGGCGAAATGCTAAGCTCGTGTTGGTTTGAATTACAGTAGGATGTATCCACTGTTGTGTTTGTCCTATATTCCCATACCGACTGTTTGGATATACCAACGCGTTATTTGATTTGTGACGTCATAAAGCGACTTCGCCCTTGACAGTGATGTACTTTTAAAAGCCGAACGTGACGTCATGTTCTTGGTTTCTTGGTTTTATGTGTTTCTTTGTTTCTATGTTTTATTTGCGTTCGGTTTCACAGGAAGTCTTGCAATGAAGGTTTTACTGTTGTTTTATCTTGGACACGTTATGAATGAATAAATCTTAGAATGAGAAATTGGTATTGCCGTTCCATTTTGGTTTTTATTTTTACACTAGCTTCTGCCCGCGACTTCGTCCGCGTGAAATTTCTTTTTCCCTGACCCAACCCGTCGCGGCGCATTGTCAGGCCGCGGTATTACTTCGTTTTCGCTTAGCATTCTTACAAATTTTTATTTTATTTTTGCTCGGTTCCTTAGGGTCCTAGCGTGACGTTAAATCAACCTTGAGGCCTTGATGCCTTCCACAAGAATTAGGCTATCAAAAGCAATAATATTTTTTCAAATGCAACTAGTACTTCCAGAGATGTGTGCGTTCAAACATACAAACAAACTCTTCAGTTTTATTATTAGTATAGATTCATAAAGTTTCGGAAATTTGCAACAAAAATATTATTTTCTGCTGTAAGCTGTATTGTGGCTTAATTTTTTGTCTTCTAAACATTTCTATGGGTGGCATCTGCTAACTATTTGAATGCTGGTTAACTGAATTTTCTCACTTAGAAAAGGAACGAGCAAACCAAGACGTGTACTAATGATATTTTTCGGCGCGAGGGTGGCCAGATTGATGCATTGTTGAAGAAGACCTGCTTTTTACAAGGTTCACGTGGTCTTGAGGGTTTTCATTCGCCAATATTTAAAAGAAAATCAATAGCTTAACTCAAAATGAATTTAATTTAACAAAAAAATATTAAAAGTAATAATTAACAATAAAACGTTTTGATAATGTGATTCAGGCGTGATCCGTGTCACAATTTGAGTTGTGGACGGGGCGCTCGCTAGACTCAGAATGTCCGAATGTTCTCTATTCTTTTTTTTTTTTTTTGTGAATGTCATCTCGCAGTTGACCATTGGAGGTCGAGACTGCTTAACCGAACATTTCCTGTGGGTGCTTTAACTCTTAAAATGTCGATTGCACACCATGTGTACAGATAACAATAGAATTTCAATTGTGTCTGCTAATTAGCGCGCGACGGGTTAAGCGAACCTAAAGCCTCTGGCCAGGGCTTACAAACTAATATATAGGCGACTGTGCGTCGCTAGGGGGAGAACAGCCAGACGGGGCAAGCTGGATCATGATGGGGGTATCCTCTATTCCTCGGTGCACCGTTTTATAAAGGCCGGTCCCTTCCACAACTCGCCTGATTCACTGAGTGGGGCGATGATGTCACTAAACATTGCCTGCCGTTATACGTTGTAATTTGCTTATGTTTCAGACTGGTACTGGTGATCTGGTACTGGTATAGGTCCAATACCTTCATAAGTTTTCCTAACTCGCATTTCCGTGCTAAAGAATCCACCCAGTAATTCTGTCTGTCGTCTTTTAACAGCTCAAGTTTTTAAAGAAATACAACACAAACTTCTAAACCCATAAATATAAACAGTGCTAAACATTTTGGCAGCTCGCAATAAGATCGGTATCAGGCTGTCAGAGAAGCCTAGCTGGCACTTTAAGTGCCGACGTGACTAACATTCGATGCAATACGAATATACGTGAAATAGTGTCCGAGACGTAGTTGTCGATATCGATGAAAAAGACGTTTAGTGCATCCCTACTGGTGTTAAAGACACAAATATTTAAAAAAAAATAAACCGAAATTATAAATGCGAAAGTGATTGTGTCTGTCTGTTACCTTTTTACGCATAGTATTATCACACGGGAAAGTAGTAGTACTTTATCAATCATCAACTCAACCAATCGCAGTCCACTGCTGGACATAGGCCTCTCCAAGGTTGCGCCACAACACCCTGTCCTCCGCCTTCCGCATCCAGTCTGCCCCAGCCACTTTCTTCAGGTCATCGGTCCATCTAGCTAGGGGGCGTCCCACAGAAGCTGACAGAAGGATCCGGTTGGGTTGGGCAGCGTTTGGAAAGCTTCGTCAAGTCTTTTCGTCACCTATCCCGCAATGTTTGAAGACTAAGGTTTTCAACCAGTGCGTCCTGCCCGTTATGACATACGGTGCTGAAACGTGGACACTGACGGCCGGGCTGGTCCACAAATTCAAGGTCGCTCAGCGCGCTATGGAGCGGGCTATGCTCGGAGTTTCTTTGAAGGATAAAATCAGGAATGAAGTTATCCGGAAAATAACCGGAGTAAACGACATAGCTTTCAAAGTAAGCAAACTGAAGTGGCAGTGGGCTGGCCATGTTTGTCGAAGGACCGATGGCCGGTGGAGCAGACGAGTCCTAGAGTGGAGACCGCGTATCGGTAAGCGTAGTAGTACTTTCCCGTGTGATAATGTCAGAACTCCACGCGAGCGGAGCCACGATAAAAAATTTGCGAGTATTTAAGTTAATATAATTATAAGTTATGTCTACAATGCAATGGCGGCACTGTATGATGACTTGTGATGTTTGCACGTTTTCATGAATTTCCGTTAGAGCTCCTTCAAACAGGCGCGACACGCGACACGAATCGCACGCGACACAAAGGCACCGCTGTCTGCTAAATATGAGGAAACAGATGCCATATTACTACATTTTTGTAAAGGCTGCAACAATATGGTACAGCTTTAACTATTATTTAACGAAAATATAGATATCCTTAAACTATATTTTTCTATAACTTTACTCGAAATAGGCGCCATCATACGCTGGTTTAGTTTTGACAGCTAAATTAAAAAAAAACTAAATTTCCACGAAAAATAGAAAACATGTTAGTAACGAAGCCATAGTTGAAGTCAGCTAAAATTTGTTTTGTAATTAGTTTTATATTTTTAAAGTGACATAAATTTGTAGTAACATACGCTTTTTAGGAATTTATCAATCAATCGACTCAGCAAATGCAGTCTCTGGCCACAAAATTATTTAATATGTGATAGTAAAATCTATTCTATTCTCATCAAACAAAATTTACATAATATTCTATTTAATTTCACATCTTCCAGCCATAATATTATTATCTCAAAAGCACATTTAAATCCATCATTAAACATTCTGTAGAGAGCGAAACCCTCGATTTCCTGTGAACTACATAATTAAAATAGTCGAAACAACTCAAAGGTTCCCTTTGGTAAAAATCATAAATATAAAACGGAGCTCGACCAGCCCCAGAGCGAATTAAACTTGTAATTACAGCGATTGCTTTGCGGCACATTCGATGTTTTAAAAGGAAGAGTTTTGGAGTAGATGTGGTAATAGTGAGAAAAAAAACGCGATTTTTAATTAATTCGATGTTCTACAGTTTTATAGCCTTTGAATGGATATAACAATGTTGTAACTTGTATCGTCTCAGGGCGAATTTTACGATTGACACTGAACGCCATCAGCACGTCGAAACAGCGTTTGAGACATGTCAGTGTCATTCCAAAATAACGATGACATTGACAGTTCTTGAACGCGGTTTAGACGTGTGTGAAATTCACCCTTATCTTGTTAGCTGTAAAGTTCTTTTTTAAAAATCTTATACTTACATTTACTCATAGATACTTTCTTAAGTTACGCGTCCACTGGGTTGGAATTGGAGCGTACGCACCGTACGGAGCATATCGATTTATAAAATGCGTCCACTGTATTCGAATTTTGCATCGGCAATATCAATCAGTGTTTCTTCTTTTAGGGATTTCTCCCTTTTTTAGGTTAAAATAACCAATATTATGCATGGTTTAGGGCTATTTAATTTTGAGAGGGATTTATAATTATGTACCTAGAGTTGTCTGAATTGCGATAGGTCGTGTTCTATTAGTTATTCATTTGAAAGTAATTTTCATTTTCAACATTAACACGTTAAAATTGACAATTGCAGTTTATCGTTTCGGAGACCTTTAAGCCGTAGTATACCTGGTAACACTGGGCGCGTTCACTATGGATGACATCATCGGCAGAAATACCAGTCTCTGCCGCAATTTGCCGGTCCAGTGCACGCAGTACCATAGAAATCAATCCAAAGCAACAAATCCGTACGGTGCGTACGCTCCGATTCTGACCCGATGGACGCGTCACTCTAGGACTATATTGGACTCTTGCTGACTAAACTTTAAGGTAGGTGTTCTCAACTCAAAACTTGACTTTTGGGATCCCTGTTGGAAGACAAGATACAAATATCATCCTACGTAATTTAAATATTAATTACAATCCCAATGTAATGATCACTTGTGAATTTTCTTTCTTCTCTTCTTTTCCATAAGACAGTCATTTTAGCTCCTAAAATATGGACCGACCCCTTTGCTAATGATCGCTCTCATAAAGTCATCTAATGAATAACGTTCATATTATTCATTATTTAACGAAGGTTACTTTATTAAAACTCCATTCTTTTCCCGGTAGGGAAACTCAAACAAAGTACTTAACAATCGTAAATTCCTGGAACGGTCCGAAATTATCCACCTAGTACGTAACTATCAAATTCTGACGTGAATTGAATCATACGATTCCACATATCTGTTGCGTCAGCGTATTTTGCTTACCGTACCTAATTAGTAGGATTTAGCTTCGTCGAATACTCGTTTCCGAATTTGGATCCCCGGAAATTTCCTGTGTTCTGCGTTCGCTGGTTTCATTTGTGGTGAAATATGTGCTAGCGTATACTGTACATAAGTTCTCGTATTTGGGCATTAGTACTAATGTGATCTTTGTACCTGAGTAAGGTACTCGCTTCTAAAATACTATGCCAGTTTTCTTGTAATGTAATACTGCCTTCAAAAACCAAAACCGCTGTATAATGAACAGACAGCTGTGCTGCTGGGGAGTTTGTTGCGCCACATCTTCTTCCCAGCGAAGGCACTGGGAAGTGATACAGGGCGGGCGTTTTTGGGGACTGTCTTATGTAATTTTGACATTCAAAAAGGCGTTCGTTAAGATATGAACCCAAGAATCTTCTCTATTTTGTCTCTTAGTGAAAGGTACGAGGCAGTTTGGTAGAGTTTATTGGGGTAATTACGATAATGGGGTAATTCCGATCGATGTTAATTTCTATCAAACACAGCGGTATTTTAAATAATACTGTCAACATAATGATTAGACCCCATTTTATCGGCCGACGTCTTTCGCTGTCGCTATAAAAAATGCTGCTGCTTTTGGTAGAAATTGCCATCAATCAGAATTACCCCATTATCGTAATTACCCTAATAAACCTTACATAGTTAAGGGCTCAATATGGTGGGCACAACAAGATCAGCTGTCGAAAACAACTGCCTTACAGCTGCATAATATAATTATGCTAAGGCCAATATAATGGTAAAAGTCTGATGAGTCGGTATTACTTAACATAACATAACGACTATATTCTCGAAGGGTTGGGCAGATATGTATCTATTAAGTACACCCACATTCCGCCAGTTATTTATTTATAATAAGCACACCAACAGCACGGTCACTTACAATACTAATTAAAATAACATTAAAAAATGGCATTTTAGTAACCATACAAATAATATGCATCACTTTCACATACGAAACATTAGAGGCATCGGAGAATAGTAGAAAAATTGTCTAGTAGTATTATGTTTGAGTCCCATGTAATAGGGGGCGAGCCTATTGCCATCAACTGGCCACAAATTCAGACTCCGGGCTGCTACTGAGAAATTCAAGATGGAAAATTTCAATAACACCGGTATTACCTATTAGTGCAAAAGAGAAACAATACCTTCTCCATCTCTTCCCTCTTCTCAGTCTCACCAAGTAGCCTGAGGCGTTGCTCCCCGAAGAAGTATAAAACGGGCGTGTCAAAGATAAATTGGGTTTCGGGATTTACAGTGCTTGACCGTGACGTAATTTAGATTAGCTTGCCGAGTTAAATAGCAACTTGAAATATCGACTCAGAGCAACTCCGCATTGGACAAACAACTTGGCTTTGCAACGTTTTCTTCAGTTGAAACTTGGTGCATTCTAGGTTTTAAAGGGAATTTGTTTTGTTAAGAGTCGAATGGATCGTTTGCTGTTTATCTTGGACTGGTTTGCTGAGTAAATAGAATTTCATTGTCACTGGAGTTCGTTTAAAATTTTCCGATTTATTGGTTGATAATGAATACTCTCAGATAAATGTCAGGTTAAGGGATTGCTGGTTGTGAAATATGTCAGGGAAATTATTTATTAAGCAAATTGACACTCTGCGTCAATTTCACGGTTAGAGGTTAGAGCTATTTCATACAATTGTCAAAGAATAACAGTTGAGATTTGAATACATGGACATTTTAAGAGGGCTGTTGCATTTTATCACCTCTCTTACTCAAAAGGCACTAAATTATTAAGATTGTTCAATAAAAATATGCTTTTTTGAAAAATGTAATCAATTAGCGACCTAGTCAAATTTACTAGATCACTAATTGATTACATTTTTAATATTATTTAATAATATTAATCTAATAGGTACCTAGTTTAAAAAACACATTTCTATTGTATTATCTAATAAACTGAGCTCAAAAAGTATTACTTATCTGTTATAGAGATGAGTTAAATAAAAACCACAATTAAAATGTTTTTAATAATTACCTATTAAATTAAGATTATTTACTAGTTCGCTAATTAATTACATTTTTCAAAAAAGCATCTATTCATTTAATATTCTTGAAAATATGGTCCCGTGTGAGCGAGAGAGATGACAAACTGCGACAGCCTTCTTAAGTTGGCAGCCAATTCGCTAAAAAAAAATAAAAAAAAATTACGACCAGCGAGTAAGGAGTACAAAAAATAATCGAAGCACCAAACAGAGCCTCTTAAGCTTTTACCAACATCAATAAAACATGGCCACACAAAGCGTAAAGCCATCAACCCATTGACATACACAACAATACACAAGTATCCAATACGACAGCAATTATAACCGATCCATCACAAAGTGTCGTTTGTAGGGGCTCTCTAGAACGAATCACTGTTCACTCGTGCTCTCAAAAAGGTTCGAGGGCTTGTGGACATTTGGGGTATTTTCCTTTGTCAGTAGTCGTACATTGAAATCCCTTTCAGATTCCACTTTAATGAAGGGCGATAAGTGACTATGTTTTTTTTTTTTGGAACTGTTTTCTTCTTAGCAATTTATAGTACTATCGAGGAAACTTACATCTGACCAATTTGAAAAAAACCGTGCGTGTCGGACCACGCACAATGAAGGGTTCTGTAGTTGGAATGAATTTATCCCAAGAACCCCCCTCCCCCCCACTCCCATTGGTAAGACTGCTTGTCAGACTTTCGCGCTTCTGACGACCCGTAACGACTGTCAAAGATCCACGGATGACAGCCGGGACCAACGGCTTAACGTGCTTTCCGAGGCACGGAGGAGCCTCGATATGTAAAGATGGTCACCCATCCACGGACCAACCCTGACAAGCGTAGCTTAACCTGACGGATCGACCTGAGTGGCTTATATTACTTAGCCACGAGCTCCTCCTTGTGTATATCTTAAAGTATGCACACGATAATATATAAGTACTCGTTTTTATAATAATTTCATGGCATATATTTAAATAGAACGAGGATTGTATTCACCACATGGAGGAAGCAAGGAAATAAGAAAAAATGTTTCTTTGACTTGGGAAAATGTTATAAATAATAATAAAAATAATAAATGGAATACAAATAATCCATGTTTATTCCCTTGCATTTGTGTCAAAAGAGATAGGAAAGTTATTATCTTTGGCGGAAAATAATGTACATTTACTTTGTGATACTGTTTTACATATCACATAATTAATTCCAAATTCATAAAGTAACAAACTATAGACATAAAAAACTAATACTTATGACATACGACCTAAAAGGTTCATAAACCCAAAACCCAACTTTAATAACTATCCCACAGGATCCCATAACGCTAGTTGCCCAAATATAAGTCATCAAAATATATTCATGACACTATTTTCTTATGAACTTTACACACAGTACATTATCGCCATGTGTTGCGGACCCCGTTCCCATCCCGCGTTCGAGCCGCCTCTGACCTCTGCACTCGTCATCACTTATAAGTACGTAATATTCTGGTCACAAATATTCAAGAACACAACCCCTGAAAATGCACTATATGTGGTTCGAACTAAGGTTTGTTTTTGAATGCAGATTAGGACGGTGCTAAATCGACAAGTCATAGTGGACACACATCCACAATGCAATATAAACTTTCAACATACGAAATAAGAATCAATTTATTTTAAAGATGCCATATCAGAATGTAACTCACGTAATTTGATTTTGTGTCTTCAATTTTGAATTGTATGTAGTGAAGTTAAGGTTGTTTTTTGGTGGAGGTAAAATATGTGCTTAAAGAAAATCTAAATTTAGATGTAGGTCATTGCATAGAGGGCTCGCTAATTGTTGGGCGTGCGTAAAGGAGCACTCTCAAGGCTTTTAGTAAAGACGTTGCCTTGTAAATATTGTAGTTAGTTGTGTGTTTAATTAAACTTGAAAAGAGAAAAGTTGTTGAGTGTTTAGTTGCAGCGGTATCCTTGTTTGAGTAATGTTTCGGGATGTTGTGAGAGTAAACGATATGTTGCAGGAAAACTTCCGAATTGTTGAAAGATTTTTTTTGCATTGCTCATTTTGAAAGCCAGTGTACAAACATTTCAATATTTTAATGTAGGTATTGTGAATGCAATAAAAGGTTTTCTTATCAATTAAGAGGGCACCGACCGCGCAGTGGCGCCCTCATCGTTTGTTTGGTTATATTTTTATTTTAGAATGAAAATGCAAAAAATAAGCCGGAATAATTGTGCTCCACAAGACTATAATCAATCTGCCTAGCCTTTTCCCCAACTATGTTGGGGTCGGCTTCCAGTCTAACCGGATGCAGCTGAATACCATTATTTTACATGGAGCGACTGCCTATCTGACCTCCACAACCCATTAACTGGGTACTACAATACCCCTTGGTAAGACTGATTGTCAGTCTTTCGGGCTTCTGACGACCCGTAACGACTGTCAAAGATCTACGAATGACAGCCGGGACCAACGGCTTAACGTGCTCCACAAGACTATATGTTATTATTATTACAAATAGTAGCTTTATATTGGTAAGTTTTATTATAATCGTTAAAACGGAAATTTTTCGTTTTAACGATTATAATCTAAGTATATAAAACAAGAAACTGACTGACTGACATATCAACGCACAGCCCAAATCGCTGGGTCTAGAGATTCCAAATTTGGCAGGTAGCTTCCATATAAGGTCTAGGGGTGCACTAAGAAAGGATTTTACAAAATTCATCCTCTAAGGGGGTGAAACGGGGGTCCAAATTTGTATGAAAAATCTTATTCCTTGAGTTAATAGATTTGAAACTTGGCACGAATATTTAACTAAGTAAATTATAAAGTTTGTAATTTTTAGTTTTCCTAAACTACTCCCAAAATAGGGATGTAGGGGGTGTCAAAGTTTGTATGGAGTAATTTTAACGCGCGGTCTGATTAACTCAAAATTCAGTATTTATACTCGAGATCAAAAATGAAGAATAACGTGAATCGGGGTTTTTCGAAAATCTAACTCTAAAGGGGTGAAGAGGGATAGTCAATTTTACAGGGCAAGTTTTACTGTGGGGCTTGATTAACTCGAAACTTGATGGTAATAATCTTTCAGTCAAGTTACGGAAATATCCCAAGTGGTTTTTTTAAATTCCATCCTTGTGGGGGTGAAAACAGCGAATATGGTTTATATGAAATATCTTATTCATTTAGTACATTAACTTGAAACTTGGCACAAATACTTGCCTAAGCAAGTAATAAAGTTTGTCATTAATAGTTTTTGCCCCAGAAGGAAGGGTAGAGCGGGAGGGGGGAAGGGGAGTGTGTGGTGAGGGGAGAGAGAGGGAAGAGGTGATGAGGAAGGAGAAGGGGAGAGTGATAGAAGGAGGGGCAGAGAGATAGGTGGGTGTAATGAGGGGTTCATGATGGAGGTGAAGAGGGGGAGTGACGGTAGGAGTTGGTGAGGGTAGAGGGGGAGCGAAACCAGTGCAGGGGGTGTGAGATGAGGAGGGAGAGGTTAGCGGGAAGGGAATGTGATGAGAGGGGTAAGAGAGAGAAAAGGATGGGGAGGATGAGGGGTAAGAGGGGGTGGTGTGGGGGATGAGAGGGGGATGAGAGGGGGTGGGAAGGAGAGAGGGGTTAAAGGGAGAGGAGGAGGGGTGAGAGTGGGGTTAGAGGGAGAGGGAAAGGGTGAGAGGGGGTGATTTGGGGGATACGAGTGCCTTTACGCCTTAAAGTTGTTTTTTGTATAGCACTGATTCATTGAAGAGAGATTGACTTGAGACTTTTGACTGGATTTGATTGGAGAGCGGGGAGAGGTGGAGAGGGATAGGAGGGTGTAGTGAGTGGGAGGGTTGGAGAGGGGGGTGAGAGGGTGGAGAAGAGTTGGCGAGGGTAGTGAGGGAGGGGAAAGCGGTGAAGCGGGTGTTAGAGGGGTGAAAGGGGAAGGGGAGGTTAGCGGGAAAAGGGTGTAATGAGGGGGTGAGAGGGAGAGGGGGATGGGCAGGGGGAGTGGGGTGAGAGGGGATGGTGAGGGGGATGATAGGGTAAGGTGAGAGGGGTGGGAAGGGGAGGGGGTGAGACGGGGGTTAGAGGGAGAGGGGCAGAAGGGCAGAAGTGAGAGGGGGAGGCGACGAGTACCTTTATACCATAAAGTTGCTTTTTGTATGGCATTGATTCATTGACGAAACATAGCCCGACAGAAATGACCGAAAAATAGAAAGGCGGAAACTTGGAACGGCACAAAAACAGGATTAAATTCCAGTTGTGCGTCGGAGCTGACACACACACTTTTTTTGTTTGTTTGAACGCGCTAATCTCTTGAACTACCACCAGGCGGACATAAATAATTATTTTTGCATTTGATAGCCCAATTCTTAAGGAAGGCTATAGGCATATTTAACGTCACTCTTGGACTCTTACGTGCCGATCAAACAGAAAAAAAGTGCGACGGGGTGGGTCGGGGGAACAAGAAACTTCACGCGGACGATGTCGCGGGCAGAAGCTATCTCAATATTTTTGTTCCTGTGGCATAGTTTCCGACATCCACGCGGGTGAAGCCGCGGGCAAAAGCTAATAAATATTATATATTTATTATATTTTATTGGCTTTTTTGCATAAGTAGGCTTATTTTCTGCATATTCATTCTAAAATAAAAGAAACAACCAAACAAACGATGAGGGCGCCACTGCGCGGTCGGTAGCCTCTTAATATAGTGAAATATTATTTTATGTGTATATAATGTATAACATAATTATAGGTAATATAAGAATGCTTCGAATTTTAAAAAGGATAATAATTTTTCAGGCGACTAACAGCTTAAAGGGTGACATCTTAGAGGCGATTAAATATTTTAGCAATAATTTTATTAGATGAGCTTCAAAAGCTTTATCATCAGCTCATGTTAATTCACTTTTATCGGACACAGGAAGGAAGATGGAGTTTTGCTCCACCGTCCCTTCAAAAACGATTTTCCTGTTACAAACGCCTATCTCCAAATTACAAAAGAGGCAAAAAAAACTGGGAAACGTCTATGCAAATAAAACGCAACTCCGTAGCGACATAAAAAAGTTTCAACCAAAATTGAATTAACTGTGAGAACAATTGAAAATGGCCGCCAGTAGAAATTAAACGAACGTGCAAAATTAAACTTTAAGTTTTAATCGTTCCTGTGTTACTTTCCATTTTTTAATTCTGAAGGGGATTATTGGATTAAAACTTTGGCATGTTCGGTACGTGCGTTGAATGGGGATTGGTCATTTGGTATCTGTAATTGCTGGTTGATGTCATGGTTTTTAATTAAGAATTGAACTGAATTGGATGTTCTTTTGGATTATTATCAATAATATAATTAGGTAGGTACGTTTTTAGTTTTGCATGTTATATAAAACAAGTTTCTGCCCGCGACTTCATCCGCGTGAAATATCTTGCTGCCCCGACCCACCCCGTCGCATCGCATCGTACCGTGTTCGCTTAGCGTTCTTTCTGATTTTTTTTTGGTGAAGATCTGATGAGGATCTTCGGAGTGATGAGCAGAACAGCTCCTCAAAATGCGGTAAATTGCTTACTTTTAGATTTCTACAAGTGGAATCAGCCCTTTAACTACTAGATAGGGATTAATGGAGCACCTGGATCTACATTCTTATCACAAAACTAGAGAATTCTGAAAATAATTCTCAGAATTCTCTAAAACGAGGCTTTAAAACCAATATTAATGTTAGTTTTATAATAAGGTCACTACGTAGATGTCGCTACTGTGCACCGCTCTATGCGACGTCTACTTTTCCCAGAACTACTAGTTAAGGCCAGGTTCCTCAAAATCGACCTATTTTTGATTCAACATTAAACAATCAAATATTCTTAGTTTTGATTTGGTAAAAATATATGTTGTACTTTAATAAACATTCTTGATTATTCTCCGGTTCAAAACACGATATTTAAATTTTCACTCGATCATAAAAAATCGCGAAAACAGAGATAATATTTGTGATCGTTTTTCAAGTCGTACTTGAAGTAGACCAAACTTTTACTCAAAAAAAAATATGTCAAAAAATAGGCAATAACGTTTAGGAGAACATTCTCCGGTTACTTTTTCTCAAAACAGTTTTTTATTATTTTAACAAAATGATTATATAACTAAGCGGCGCACGCGCTTCGTTTCAGTAGCCCGCTAGGCGTTTCCGAGGCAGGACCTGTGTCGTTTTTGCTGGCTCACTGCGTCCCTCCGCTAATCGATCGAAATATTTGTCATATTATTGTTATTTTCCGTGTTTGTTTATTAGTTTTAAAAATCAGTCTGTAAATATTGTTGTAGTTTATAATTAAACTGTAGATCTTAGTTTAAGTTGTATTATAATTATAGTGGTAATTAAGTTTAAATTATGGGAAAATTATTTTGCAGAGCGGGGTCAGCGAGTTCATTTGAACTGCGCGTTCGCGCGACTTGCTACGCGGGGTGGGAGGTAACGCTAAATGCCTACTGCGCTCGAATATCCTGGCCTTAATAGTGACAGTTAAGAAAAGTTTCCAAGATTTTTCCAATTTTACGTCCCGATTCGAAACATGTTCAAAACGCAAACTGTTCAGTCAGACCATTCGTAAAGTTTTACGAGTAGCTCAGGGAATCTGAAGTTTCACGTAAAAAGTTTCTTTAATATTTTGATTTATCTGCTTAAAAAACTTTAAAGTAATGTACGACGAATAAAAACTCAAACTCAAAACTCAAAGCATTTATTTCAATTAAACCAATTACAGGCACTTTTGAATTGTCAAGGGGTCGGTCAGTCGGAAAGATGAAGCTAGGCGCCCATTCCAAAGCATAGTAGGTACCTATGGAGAAGAACGGGCAAGAAACTCCACGGACACTCTTTTAAATCAAGATATGGTTACAAAATAATGGTTACATCATTCATGTTGAAATTTCATATGTGAGAACGATGCAGAACGTTAAAAGCGTCCTTAAAAAAAAACAATTCAAATATTTAAATTAAATTAAAATAAACCCTGACCGCTAAGGTATGCCCAGCCTTCACTGACAGCGCTTATTCACGAACCTGACGCATGGATTGGCTAAATGATCCAACACGCGCCACCATCAGCGAGACATTAGTGTGAGCGTCACATACTCTCAGTCGCCAGGGCACATTCAAGTCAAACAAAGACGTACCCAGTAAATGGTAGCTTTAGAGTATGTACATAGTACTCACACATGTGCTATGCAATTATATAATACAAAGGAGATTGAGTCTATACAATGCAATGATAGTCTTACAATCTTCAGCATCTCCAACAGTATCTTCAAATGTTAATTAATTAGTTGTGGTTGTGGAGCAGGACCAGCATTGAGCCAAGCATTTTTATCGGTTATGTAATCCCCAAACTTATAATATGCCTGCCTGCATAGTGTGCGTTTTATACAAGTTTTGAATTTAGTCTCATTGAGCTGAAGTATGTGTGGAGGTATTTTATTGTATTGTGTATAAAGATCTATAAAGGAATAAAATTGACGCCTGTATGAATAATAATCGTGAAGTTATATTATTATTATTTAAATTAATACTGACACCATCATGTGCCTAGCCTTTTCTCAACTATGTTGGGGATGCAGCAGTATTTTACATGGACCGACTGCCTATCTAACCTCCACAACCCAGTTACTGGGAAATACGATACCCCTTGGTTTGACTGGTTGTCAGACTTTCCAGCTCCCGACGACCCATAACGACTGTCAAAAATCTACGAATTACAGCCTGGACCAACGGCCGAGGCACGGAGAGGTATTGCTATGTAAAGGTGGTCACCTATCCACGAAGCAACAGCGGCGCTAACTAATTTAAATTAGTACCCATGACTATGAAAAAGGGAAGGGAGGCCTTTGCCTAAGCTCGTGACTAAGTAATAACAGCCGCACGGGTCGATCCGTCAGGTTAAGCTACGCTTGCCGGGGTTGTTCCGTGGATGGGTGACCATCTTTACATACTGAGGCTCCTCCGTGCCTCGGATAGCACGTTAAGCCGATGGTCCCGGCTGTCATCCGTGGATTTTTGACAGTCGTTACGTGTGGTCAGAAGCCCGAAAGTCTGACAACCAGTTTTACCAAGGGGTATCGTATTACCCATGTTACTGGTTGTGGAGGTCAGATAGGCTGTCGCTCCATGTAAAATACTGGTATTCAGCTGCATCCAGTTAGACTGGAAGCCGACCCTAATATAGTTGGGAAAAGGCTAAGCAGACTGATTGGGTGCGGTAACAACATGTCCTGCCTTTTAATAAAGGAGCAACAATCTAGGTTCAACAAACCATTTAAGACATTTATTTATAATTTGAACACTCGAAGTTTTGGATTTTATCGCTCTTTCGCACTCAAATCTATCCAAAAGTTGTCTCTAAAATATCACTATTTGCTACCTTCTATCATAGATACATTACACACCTAGCTGCTAAACACACAAAAGATGCTCCTGAACTGCAGGACAAACTATCGCATCTTTTTGCTCCAATAAACTACAGCCGTAACAGCAGGCATAGATTGTTCGCCGTGCCTCGGAGTCGAACCGTCGCTCGAGCCCAGTCTCGTATCTCTCGCACACGAAGGCCTCTGCCTCGAATTTTGCGGGCAGCGGCGGCGGAGCAGGAGCGGCAGGATTTTATGCGTAAAAACAAATGGACCGGACCTCCAAAACAGCGGCGCGGAAGCGGGGCGGGACAATGCGAGACGCGCCGCCGCCGCCGCCGCCCCGCTGCCCGCGAAATTCGAGGCAGAGGCCTCACTGCGCTCAACGCTCTCTTGGACGCTAAGCCTGACTGTGATGTGTTCGCGGATGAATGGAAGAAGATCTTGTCAGTATGTCTGGAGTATTGTGAGAAGAGCGTATGACTGTCGAGTAGTGGTATCATAGATATATGAAAGAAGGAGATATGCCCGGTAGTTGAAAATGTATCAGAACCCGATGTCGCTAGGTTGGCCCCACCACCGCGCCACTACTACACATGTAGTTCAATAAAAGCAATAGATACAAAGTCGCGCACACACTTGCAATTCATAAATCAGAACATACTACACAATCAATTATAAACCTTAACTCGTCACACACAGCGTGCATTTAGCATGCACCGTACAACTTACTCACACAAAAACATCTGGCGCTATTATTGTGTTGTGCAAAAAGCAATTTATTTTACATATACGCTAGTGATTGACTAAATCGGAAAGTTATCGATACTTCCATTTATTACTATACAAGAAAAATTTGGGGTCCTGAAAATAAAATAAAAAATGATATGTCCAGAAAGTATTATACATTTTAAATAAAAAAAAAATGTATATTAAAAAAAAAACACGAATCAATAAATTAAAACAATCCGGTTAAGTTGGTTTAGGCTGTGAAACCATAGGAATTGTTGAACCCTGTTATGATGTGTTTACTCACTGACCTGTAAAGTGGAGGTATTTGTTCAGTACTTGACGTACTCTTAATTTTGGGATTGTCCATTCAAAAAGCCTGCGAGTTTTCTTTAGAGGCTGGAACATTTCTGCCTTAAAGTGAATTGAGCATATGGTGCTATATTTTGTTGGGAACCAGTTAGGTGGCCTTACTGTGGCATCAATCCATTCTTATTTTGTATTTGTATCTTTTGGGAAGCTAAAAGGGTACTATAAGAACTTATTTATCATTTACATAATAAGTATCCTAAGCTATAGTCTATAGTCTAGGAACTAGTTAGCCGCTGAGACAGGGGTGAGGCGGCGGTTCGCAACGCACATACTGAGTAATGCGCCCCTGCTCCTCCATCCCACCGCTCACATACCTAAGGCGTGGTCTATACTTCTTAACCTCACGATGAGTAAGCAGGTAGCAGGCAACAGGCGAA
The DNA here is from genome assembly GCA_946251885.1 of Cosmia pyralina. Classification (NCBI taxonomy): domain Eukaryota; kingdom Metazoa; phylum Arthropoda; class Insecta; order Lepidoptera; family Noctuidae; genus Cosmia; species Cosmia pyralina. The sequence goes on from OX276345.1 coordinate 3,141,663, forward strand.
TAGGCTTTTGTTGTTAAAAAAAACCCTTAGTTAAGAAATAGTTAAATATATGAAAACAAACACATACCATACTCATGCATAACAAATAAATAGCATGAATATGTTGACTTATTTTAAGCTAAAATCACTAATATTTTATCTGAACCATACCGATTACTACAACGCATTTGAATCTTGTGGTGCATAGTTAAAGACTTTAGCGGAAGTAAAATACCAAAACCAAAAAAACGTAAGGAAATAGCACGAAGATGCGATAATTTAAACCCAAAAACACTCCACCTAAACATTAATAAACTTACTTTACGACCGTTGGTTATGCATTTCTCTACTAGGTACGCTGTAAAATAATCAAAAACAGTAAAAAAGATTATTTTACATTCTCAAAGGTTTCCCAACCGTACTTAAACGTCATCTTTTCAAGTGTTCCAACCGGGCTAAAACGGTTGACAAATTGAAAAATAAACTATAATAGCAATATAATATTCGTTGGGCAATCGACATTATTATCGATAGCCTACTTTAGTGGACCTTAACCTCATCACTATCTCGCCGCAAGACACAGCGGCTGTACTATGCGACGCTCCGCGTAAATAAAGTATCGTTTTGTTATTTTTACATTGCTTGTCCAGTCGCTTAGCGACATACTTAAGGTAGTGGTTAAGGAGCAATGTATTTGCTGCAAAAATAGTACAGCCGCTGCGATATTTGAAAACAACAATAACGTAGTAAAAGCAAGAAATATTTTACGATTTGTTGTTTTTTATGATTTTAAAGATAAATACAGTAAAATACTTTTACTTACATATGGTAAGTGATCCCGTGAGATACGAAGTTTTTAATATCACTTCGGTTTTTGCAGGAAACCACTGAACAACACGGCATTTTTATAATTTATCGTGACCACGGTCGAAAGCGTACTAGTTCGCGGAGACGGCCATTTGGCGAGTAAAGGCACAGCGTGCGCATAACGCGTGGACACAGGCGCGCCCCCATGCCACTTCTCCTGTTTTTTATATTTCTATGAGTGGTATACTTATGTTATTGTATAATGTGTTTGTGTCTTAAATAATGTAACTGGCCTTGGCCATTTTATGTTAAAATAAATAAAAATAAGCATACTACTAAGTATGTAGGTTTACTTGAAAATCACAAAAAGTTTCACTATCACAGAAATTGCACTTTTATAGCAAAAAGTTTTAAACAAACATAAAGGGAAAATTGTACTAAAATTAAAATTCCTACCTTTTTAAAACCACTCTCCGGTAATTTTATATTGCAGTACATTTTTTGCACCGACTTTGAGAAGAGAAATTGGCGGAAATTCAGTCGGTGACTAGACAAATACCTGGCCGAGTCAGCTACCCGTCTATGTCAGGTCTGGGGTTCCCAATTCTCATCCGAGGATTTTAGGACATGAATTTCTATTACCTATTCGGGAAAATAGGAACATAGAAGAAAAATAGACTTTAAAGTCAGGTGTGATTCGTTTTAAGGGTTCCGTATCTCAAAAGAAATAATGGAATCCTTATAGGATGACTCATGTGTCTGTCTGTCCGTTTGTCATAGCCAATTTTCTCCGAATCTAATAGACCGATTACGTTGAAATTTGTTACACAGAATTTTTGTGACCCAAACACGGACGTGCAACGTAAATATTAGGTTGGGGAAGAAGTCTTTTCGCATTATAGTATGTATGAACTTAAAATAAAATCTCTTTGGCTATACTATTTGTATCTGGCTGGTTTTTGGTATTATTGAAAGTTTAAATTTTAAAGAACATAATTCCAAATTCAAATTAGGAAAATGTGTGATTTTCATTTGTTTTTTGTACTGTCAAGATGAGTGAATCTAATGAAGAAATTCGATACATTTTAAAATTTTACTACAAAAAACGTAACAATGCAACGCAAGCCGCGAAAAAAATTTGCGATGTTTATGGACCCAGTGCAGTGTCTGTGAGAGTAGCACAAATTTGGTTTAAGCGTTTTCAATCCGGAAATTTTGATGTCAAAGATGCACGTCGCTCTGGTCGCCCTATTACGGATAAAATGGATGCCATTTTTAAAAAAGTGGAGCAAGATCGGCATATCAGTAGTTACGACGTAGCTGAAATACTGGGAATTGACCACAAAACAGTTTTGGCGCATTTGAAAAAAACTGGGTACACAAAAAAGCTCGATATTTGGGTACCTCACGAGCTCACTGAAAGAAACCTAATGAACCGTGTACTCATTTGTGATTCTTTATTACGACGTAATGAAACCGATCCATTTTTGATGAAGCTGATAACTGGTGATGAAAAGTGGATCACGTACGACAAGAACGTGCGAAAAAGGTCGTGGTCAAAGGCCGGTCAGGCTTCACAGACTGTGGCGAAACCAGCAGGCCTAACATGACACACGCGACAATTTCTCGCTCTCGCGTGAGTAATTTTAAGACAGCTCAACACTTTTCTCGTTTTCTGACAGCGCTGTCGTACAATGTTCTGTCAAACTTGATGTTTTCTCGACAAACCCTAACATGACACCTAAGTTATCTCGAATTTTGACAATTGAACACGGGATAATCTCCGATTCTTCTCTCGTTTAGTCGTCCTCGATTTTGACGACGAGAAGAGTAGACAAAATTATGATACAAAAAAAAAAAACTAAAATGACATGGCAGTCGCATAATTACACGTAGATACTTTTTTATTATCCTAATAATGAAAACTGGATGAGTATCACTTTCAGTAGGTATAACGAGTCACTTTGCCAATTATGATGATTAACGAAATCTAGCAACATAATTACTAAAAGGGTGGTGATTAACAAAATTTGCAACATAATCGGTTTTATACCTTCGTTTTGTCAAATTGTGATCTTCAGCCCATGTCATTTGTGGTGATTATCAAGTGAGTGTAGTGTAGCAGTGGTGGCCCAGTGGTAACGCCCCCGACTTACGAGTTGTAGATCGTCGTAGGTTCGAACCCCGACAGGCGCTTTGCTTTCAGAAGGAAAACATCGTGAGGAAACCGGCATGGTCCTAGAACCAAAAATTCGAAGACATGTCACATCTACCAACCCGCACTGGACCCGCGTGGTGGATTACAGCCTACTCCCTCTCACTTAGTGGACGCCTATGCCTGTGTCCCACCAGTGAGAACATTTTAATTTCGGCATGCCAAAGATACAAACATAAATATTAAAAGAGGTGCACGTAAAATCATTACAGTACATACTAATTCCATGCAAAAAACCAAAAAAAATCGAGTGAATGAAACGGAACCTCAAGCCGATGGTGCTATGATAAAAATGATTTGTTTTTAATAACTTGCTACATCGTTCTCTCGTCGCGAGGCAGAGAAGTGTCAAAGTGCCTTTTTCGAATTTACTCGAGCTTAACGGTCATGTTAGGCATTAGAATAACGTCAGAATCGACGACAAATTTCGACAAATCGTGATATCTCGTCTTCTCGTGCTTGTCATGTTAGCCCTACAGGGTTAACTCGCAACAAGGTGATGCTGTGTGTGTGGTGGGATTGGAAGGGCATTATTCATTATGAGCTGTTACCACCAGGCAGGACCATCGATTCTGAACTCTACTGTGAACACCTGTTGAGATTAAAGCAAGAAGTTGAGAGAAAGCGGCCGGAATTAATCATCAGAAGTGGTGTGGTTTTTCATCATGATAACGCTAGACCTCACACATCTTTAGACACTCAGCAAAAATTAAGAGAGTTTGGCTGGGAGGTGTTAATGCATCCGCCGTATAGTCCTGACTTTGCACCTTCAGATTTCCACCTGTTTCGGTCTCTTCAGAATTCTTTAGGCAGTGTCAGGTTAACATCACGAGAGGACTGCCAAAACCACTTGTCGCGGTATTTTGATAAGAAGTCCCAAAATTTCTATAGCAATGGGATCATGTTCCTACCTACAAGATGGCAAAAAGTTATCGAACAAAATAGTACCGACATACTTTAGTTAGATGTAAATAATGTATATTAAAAAATGTTTTGAATTTTCTTAAAAAATGCGAAGAAACTTTTTCCCCAACCTATTATATGAATTTTTAATATGGGGATCACTTTTGGGGGGCAAACAAGAAAATTTAAAAAAAAAAAAAACTGTCAACTGTACCGTGTGACATATCAAATGAAAGAGGTATGTGAGGATCTTAAATAGATTTTTTTTATAATTTTTAAATTAGTTTCGGAGATAAGGGGGTCCCTTATCTCCGAAACTACTGATCTTAAAATTTTTGAAAAAATTACAGAAAATTCTGCTATACCTATACATTACAGGAAAACTTATAGAAGTCTTAAAATAACATGGTAAATCTCTCAATATTGTGTTTACAAACTTACATTTGCAGTTGGAATGTATGGGAGAGCATGTTTTTCAACTACAAAGTTAAGTTTGTTTTTGGGATAAAATTCATCCCAACTACGGACCCTTCATTGTGCATGGTCCGACACGCATTTGGCCGGATTTTGTATTGAGAATCGAAGGAGTGACGCAAGATAATTTTATTTATAACTTTTAATTGAAGTCTTGTGCAGGAAAGTATGAACATGAAGGACTAACCTGGAAACTCGTTTAGTTTGAGACACGAAGACATACCATTTACTTCGCGGTTTGACACATTCGAAAACAAAGTATGTCAATTTGATTTAACAGCATTTTACATACTTAAACTCACGCCTTTTTATCATGGGGTAGGTTGAAACTACAGAAAGCAACTTGCTATGATCCTTACATACTCTTTTTGCTTTGCATACTTTCATACATCTGGTCATACACGCACACAGGTTACGAGTACTACGCACCTGACTTTTCTGAAGAAAAGCACCAATAAGGTCACTATAATTATGTCCTCTCCCGGTGTTTCCACTCACATCTGACTACCGCCTCCCTTCCTTCCTTCCGCGACTTCCTTTTGTTAGTCGCCTTCCATTCATCCTCTCATCATGACCAAACCATCCAACAGCATTTTGTATTTATAATAATTATGTGCTTTGACCCTTTACCTATAGACGACATCCACGGGTGGCAAAGGAGTCAGGAAATAATCAACATTATGAAAACGAATATCCTTCTTATTATAAACACAAATCTAATAATAGTGACCCGTGAAAACACTCACATTATATGCCTACAATACAGGCCATAATCGCACTAAACCTATTCGCCATTTCTTGGACAAAGTTCTAACTTTTGTTCTTAACACTTGAAGTTTGAGGTAAAGTACCGTATGATATGCGCAATTGGTGACAGAGAAATGGGTCAAACACTACAAAAACTGCAGTCGCAAAGAATTTTGAATTTTAAATATATGTAACGTTATGGTAAAATTTATGAACTTATGTACGCTCTTTGCCTGCTTTAATAAAACAAACTTTGTAGATCATAGAATAGTAACGTGCACTACTCTTTGTGCAATAAGTTTAAGAGGATATATTGAAGCGTGTTTTAGCTCGGTGTGTAAGTGAAATGGTGTTCTGGCTGTCTAGTTCGACGTTAGAGAGATAGAAGACTCTCACGCGTACCGGAACTAAACGCGCTTCGTTTAAATGTAGATTTATGAAAAAATACTATAGGTACTTAAATATTTTTTTAGCGTAGTAAGTTCTTAACATATTTAAATACCTTCGCTTTAAAGCAAATTCTTCTGTATGATAAGGAATTACTTATAATCGTCTAAACCAGAAAATAGACGGTGTTACTTTGGATTTTTTTTTCTGTCGAAAACATTTCTAGTAATCATGTTTCGGTTTTAGTACAACAGTAGACAATAATAGTCAAATAACACAATTAGCCTTGTATCCCCTTAAGGTATAATTTATAAAATTTTAAGAGAAAGGGACTTAGTGTCAGTTTTTTTTTGTAGAATTAAAAAAAAAACACGAAAACGATTAAATACGGCGAAATGATTTATAATTTTTTAGTTTTCCATTTTTATTAGAAACCCTATGCATAAAACTATCATAAAAAAGTGATCAATAAAAAACTTAGAGCTGTCTTCCAATTTCCTATCACTTGGTGTTCGAAGTCTCAACTGTAAGTATTCACTTAAATATGTGCCGTCGAAAACCTGAGCCAAATTGATATCGTCGATTTTTTGCCAGCGTATCGGCCACTGCCGGTTTTCTCAGAAAAAGTGCAACGCGTTCCGATAGCAGAAAGATTTATTCAACCGCATAAAATCTATTGGAAAAATTTATAGAATTTCATTTTAATTGAATTAGATTCAACGCAATCAGACGGTTGGTGGGACGATTATTTTATTCTAATTAGGTTTTGGAATTTTCTATTTTCATTCTGTGGTTGCTATTCTTTGTCGTCACGGTTCGAGCTTTTTGTTTTTATGGTAAATGAGAAGATTAGCAGGTGCCGTTTGTAGTTCTGCCTAACTTATGGGAAGAAGGCGTAACTTTATGAATGAGAAGATTAGTAGTTAGTAAGTAGTTGAAAATTATTACATAATATAACATAATCCCCCTTATTCATAAGAAAACTTAAACGCTCTATAAACCAATACAGACCAATATAGTTAAAATTGTTTTGTCTTTTTTTTCAAACTCAAATCTTAATTTGAATGAAATTGTGTCATTGATTATAAAAGTGAATTGCCTATCTCCTTGTAAATGAATTTTCAAATAGCGGGGTTTTTGCGAATTATAGTGCAGGAAAAAAATATAAGCATTCATTTAATGTTTTCTATGTTTTATCGTGCAAAATACAAATCAAAGATATAATAATTTATAGTGAAAGATATGACTTAATGTGATCGATTAAGCAACACAATATGTATTTTGAAAATACGGAGTTACACCACTTTTACAATGAGCGACACTATTGACAAAACAATATTTTAACTACTAAAGATTAGTAGTTAGTAAGTAGTTGAAAATTATAACATAATCCCCCTTATTCATAAGAAGACTAAAACGCTTTATAAACCTAATTTAGTTAAAATTGTATTTTGTCTTTTCTTTCAAACTCAAATCTTAATTCGAAAGAAATTGTGTCATTGATTGTAAAAGTGAATTACCTATCTCCTTGTAACTATTTGTAGAGCGTTTTAGTTTTTTTTTTATGAGGTTAATTAGTTTTTTATATATTAACAACATGTGGGTGACTGGCACGCTATGTAGGTATAGTAGACCGCACGACGGTGGTAGTACTTTGACCTTGAGCTGGCTTAGCGCAGGTAGTACGTAGTTTCAATAGAATGCGAGGCCATAGCTTACTGGTTTTGCTACCACTGACGTACCAACTGTACACTTTTACCAACCCCATCGAAGAATTTAAGCGTAATGATATGGTTGTTATCTGCATTAGCATAATAGGTTTTGGGTTGTGTTGGGTTTATTAACGCTCCCCCCCGGAGGGTTCCCGCATTGTCGAGGCGGGGGGGCTCAGTAGCCGTGGCTTGGTCACCCACGGTAAAGCGAAGAGGAACCCGAGGAGGGGGCCGCTCGTCAGGGCTTTTCCTGGAAAGCCGACGACGTAGCGGCCAGCGGGTAGGTTGCGGTGGCCGTATGGGCGACACCGCAACTGAGGCGGGCCGCGGTGTCTTATGGGAGGCATCGCGGCTGAGGATTGGAGGCCGCGGCGGGAGAGGAGTGCCGGTATTGCGGTGCGCCGCTCTCCCTACCTTCCGCGGCCTTGACGGGGCCGCCACCGTTTGATGGCGGACGCGGTGGGGCCGCAGGGGAAGAGGAGTGTCGGTATGACGTTGGCCGCTCTCCCTATCCTCTGCGGCCGAAATTGGGCAGGCGGCGGAGCGCGCGCGGGAGGACGACCCTCACGCGGCGCCGCTCCGAAGGCGGAAGAGGGGTCGGAGAGGACGTCAGTTTGATAGTCATCTCCGACTCCTCCCAGGTGGAGGCCAGCAGGCAACGGGTGTGGGGACACCCTTGCCTGTATTGCACAGGCCCCCACCAGTGTCGGACGGGAATGGCCAGGTGTTCCCGGTCATTCCCGTAACCCCCCAGCATGGGGGGCATGCGGGGCCCGCCATCCAGGCGGGCATGCGCCGGGAGGGTTGTGGAAGTAAAGGCTTAGCCGGTTTCCCATGGCCCTCCCATCACGGCGATGTGGGAACACTGCTGAGTTTTAGTGGGTATACTGTCATTCCGACAGGAGTCCCACATACCCCGTCTCGTCCCCCACGAGCGGGGATGCATAAAGCATTTCTCAGCGTCAAAAAAAAAAAAAAAAAAAGGGTTTATTAACGCTGAACACTAAAATCGTTTTTATTCAAATGTTATCTACAACACCATCTAGCACAAATCACATGAACTAATTTTAATTTGTATTGCCACCGCTTCAATAGTTTTAGCAGAGTAAAATATGTAGGATAAATAATAGATAGATAATAATAAATTTCTGTAAGATATGCTTTCCAAATTTGGCAGCATTCGAAGTGTAAAATATCTGGCCTTTAGGAACACCATACAGTTTCAAGACCTGGAAACATGGATTTTGGTATGCTATTCTAACCGGATAGTAATACTGGCCTATTACTGTCCCACTGAAGGGCAAAGGCCTCTTCTCATACAGAGAAAGCACGAGCATTGATCACCACGCTTGCTCAAGAAAAAGGGGGCTACGTCTGCCAACAAACTGCTTTGCAGTTTGGCAGAAGTAATAGATATGTATTTGAAAAAATATTTCTGTGAATAAACAAATCAAATCAAATCAAATCAATCTTTATTTGTGAACATAAGTACAAAAAGGTGTTATTTATACATTTTAGCTGATCTGTATGTTCGGCCAATAATCGGCATACAAATATAATATTAGTAAGCAGGTTATTTTTACTATCATAATTAATAAAGTTTAAGATAAAAGAAATGAAGCAATTGAAAAATGTCAGGAGCCGCATAAAATAAAGTAATTGAATTATATTATTAATTAATTAGAATGTCAAAGAAATTTAAATTTAGTCATAATTTGTCATTTAAAAAGTCATCAATCGAGTAATAAGTCTTTTCAACTAGAAACAGGAACAACTTTTTTTTAAAAATGGCTGACATTTTCCTCACTTCTGATACACTTTGGCAATTTATTGTATAATTTTGGAGCCATTACGAAAATACTGTTCTTGTATAAAGCAGTTTTAGATCCAACAGTTTGTAGCCGGTCAGCTCGACGCTGACTACCTACTCGGTCAAATTTATACATATTATTTTTGATGAACATAGATGTCTGGTATATGTACAATGAGGGCACTGTTAAAATTTTCATACTTTTAAAATATTGTTTACAACTGTCAGTGGTTTGCAAGTTACAGATCGCTCTAATACACCTTTTCTGACACTTAAACACCATATCTTTACCCGAGGCGTTTCCCCAAAACATAATGCCATATCTTAATGTTGAGGCTACTAGACCATGATATGCAGTTAGTACGGTGTTTCGATTGGCCGTTTTACTTAGCATACGTAGCGCATGAGAAAATTGGTTTACTTTACTACATACTTTGTCAATCTGGGTATTCCATTTTAATGTGCTTTCAATATTTAATCCCAGAAATTTTGTCACATTCGTCTCATTAATCCTTTTATCATTATATATTATATCTAAATTTAAATTTTGATTTACTGTTTGTTGAAATTTCATTATTACTGTCTTGTCTAAGTTTATTACCAAATTATTATTCTCTAGCCAATTTATAACTGATTTTATGTTAGAGTTAATGTCTGATTCTAATGTATCTAATTGGTCACTGTTGAAAAGTAGAGTGCTGTCGTCTGCAAACATTGTCATGGGATAGGTCGATGCTTTTGGGAAGTCATTTATATATATAATAAATAGGAGAGGTCCAAGTATGCTACCTTGTGGAACTCCATACATCACTGTTCTCGGGCTAGATTTAAATGTTGTTTCATGTTTTTTACATATTCTATTAATAACTGTTATTTGCTGTCTATCTTGTAGGTATTATTTAATTAAATTTGATATGTTACCTCTAATCCCGTATGCGTCAAGTTTATTAATTAATATTCTATGGTCTACGCGGTCAAAGGCTTTTGACATGTCCATATATAGAGCCAGAGCCGGTTTTCTTTTATCTACTCTGTTGCTAACGAGTTTTAAAAAATCATAGATTGCCATGTCAATGGACTTATTTTTCCGGAAGCCCTTTTGGCTATCGACAAATAATTTATTTTTCTCGAAATATGAATTGATTTGATTGTATATTACTCATTCAAATATTTTTGACAAAATAGGTATCAGTGCTATAGGCCTATAGGAAGACATGTTCTCTTTATTATCTTTTTTAAAAAGCGGTTTTATGATACTAATTTTTAATTCCTTTGGAAAAACACCATGCAAGATGCACATATTGATCAGGTGACTAAGGACGGGTGCAATTATTGTAGATACTGTTTTAATAATTTTTGTGCTAATACCATCATATCCAGTGCTGGGAGTATTCTTTAAAGACATAATAATTTTATGAATATCTTGTGGTATTGTAGGTTTCATAAACATGGACGAAATTGTAGTATTTATTGGTAATTTATTATTATTATTTGAACTATTAATTGATTTGACTTGATCCGCAAAATAATTGTTAAAAGCCTCTGCTATATCAAGAGGGTTGGTAAGTATTTTATCATTTGATTTAATTCTCATTGTGGATTGATTTGGTAAATTATGTTTGTTTTTATTTATGACTTTCCACGTTGCCTTACATCGATTCGTAGCCGAGTGAATGTAACGGTTATTGTGGGCTCTCTGCGTGAGATTGACAATTCTTTTAAGCCGGTTAGACAATGTTTTGAAGTTTGTTTTATTATGTTCAGTCGGTGATAACCTGTATTTCCATAACAAATCTCTTTTTTTCTTGCTACATAATCTAATACCGCGACTAATCCAGTTTGGTTTTACTTTCGTCGATATTTTTATTTTAATGTTAGGAAAACATAAGTCATATAGCAATTTAAACCAGTCATAGAACAATTTGAATGCTTTTTCAGGGTCTGTTTCCTCATAAACATCAGAAAATGACAATTGTTTTAAATAATTTGCGAATTTTTCTATATTTTCTTTTGAGTAGTCCCGTTTTGTACAGTGCCAGTAGTCTAAAAGGCACGTTTGTTTAACTGGACATCGTAAAAATTGTGCTGTGTGATCGGATACTGCTAGTTCCAAAACTTCTCCTTTAGCTCCTCGCACATTGTGGATTATATTATCAATGCAGGTCCCACTGCTTAATCTAGTTGGAACGTTTACGGCAAATTTAAGATTATAACCCATTATTAAGTGCTTGAATTGCTGCGAACTTGTGGTATCTTTTAGCAAATCAATATTGAAGTCACCGCACAGAAGCACTTTTTTATTTGAGTGAATGGATAAAGAATTTAACAGACTGTCTAATTTATTAAAAAATATTTCATGTTTGCTTTTTACTTCGGTACTATGTGGACTCCTATATAAACATATTATAATAATATTGTGGTCGGTGAGTTCCACTGCACAGCATTCAAAAATATTGGATACACCATATTTCGCAACAGACTCCAAAGTTCTATATTTAATACCGTTTCTTATCATTATACATGTGCCTCCATGTCTGGATTCTCTAGTGAAATGTGTGGCTAAAGTAAAATTAGGTATATGTAATAGGTTTACATCCGACAATATCATATTGTGCTCAGAAAAGCACAATACATCCACTATTTTCCCTGAATTATTTAGTTCCTCTAGCAGTACAGTAAATACGTTGGATTTATTTAAGAGGCCATTTATATTTTGATGCATAATATTGAGATTTTTATACACCAAAAAAACTATCCTTATCACAGTGCTTTGTATCATTTATAACAGAAATATCATTTTGTGTTATGATTTTACCCGTGCTAAGATTTGGTATACAATCAATATCTTGGTAGGTAGTATTCAGTGCGTTTAGGTTTAAAATAAAGCTCTCTAGGTTTGTTACAATAATATTTAGAGCTTTGTTATTTATACTGCCGGACCGTTGGTTATATGAGTCGTATGAATACGGCAGATTGAGGTTTGAGTCTAGAATATACGCATATTTATGCGTCTCGGCGTCCATGTAAATCAAATTATTAAAAATATCTATTCTACTATTAAACATTAAATTAGCATTGTTCTCCATATATTTAAATGTTGGAAGACTTATAATAAAATTAGTATGGTTTAATGGGAGTAGTGTTTCCCGGATATATGAAACAAGTTCCATATAGTTATTAGTTTGTCTGAAATCTTCTTCGCCAATAACTATAATACAGTAGTCAAAGAAAGTGAAATTACGAACTTTTTCATGAATATTACATAAGACATGTTTTAAACCACATCGTGGAGTGCGATAATGACACCTACTATAGTTAGCGAGCTGAGTTCTTTCACTCATTTTATAAATCCTGTCAGATGTTTCACTGCTCACAATGCAGATTTTATGTCTCATAGGAAGTAGTTGGATCTTCGCCTGTTTGATATCTTGAGGAGTGATTTTTGTCTTGTCTTCTTGTGTACATAGTTTAAATGTAGGGTATTCTGTAGTTTGTGTTTGTTTTGTTTTCATGCTGCTGTTAATAGTGTTCTTCAACGGTGTTTTTACTTTTTTCTTGATTGGGCTACTTGCAATGTTCTTGAATATATCATTTTTCTTCATTAATTCATTGTTTATCTGTTTTAGCTCGCTGTTTTGTAGCGATAGCAACTCAATTTCGTTATGTGCACTTTGTAATTGGGATTGAAGTTTTTTGATTTCATCTTTATAGGCGATTAGTTGAATGTCCTCTTCGTCCTCAGAAAACTCAGGCATGCTATTTGTTGTACTGTCCAAATTTTTTGATTTGTTTCCATTGTCATCACTTGGTTCCGAGCGTGTACGGGTGCGTCGGAATGTAACATGTTCCAAGAATGAATTCATAGTTTAAATTCGATTGATACTTCCAAAAAAGTTATAGCAATCCTTTGTAGCTTCGATTACTTTTTACGCCTGACTATATATTAAATAGCAAGATATATTGAAATATATTGCGACAGATCGCTGATATGCGAACTATGCGTGTAGCGGAGCGCAGTCCCAAAGTGCTGGTGTTTAAACTTCAAAGATTCGATTTCCGAACGACAGATTTTGTGTCATCGATTTCGTGGTGCGCTTGGATTGGTCAGATGTTTGTTTTTGTACAATATTGATGAGTAAGCTGTGATCTGTTTACATTCTTGAAAAAGTAACCGCTTTTCAATAATATGGTTATTCTTTAACACTTCTATCACTATTATATGAACAAATTTACACTCACATTTGTATTTCCTGAGTGAATTAATCCTTTTCCATGCACAGTTCAGAAGTTTCGCACTGTTTACAGACCAAATTCACCAACAGTCACCGGTATCGAATTCACCGGTTCGTTCACACAGACGAGATAACCCGCTGCTGCAAATATTCACTTGCAATTATTGCTCGTTAACAGGTTGGACCAGCACAGTTTTGTAGATTTTTAAACAAGATTACTATTTTTAAGTTATTTTTATTACAGAGCCAATTGTTAACCGTGACATTGACATTGACGTCTTCGATTGAGTATACAACACTTTTTCTTTCTTTCTTTTTCTTTTCTTTCAAGGCGGGTTGACGAGTTTAGACTTATATTAACTTAAAAGTCGAGGTTTCCTCACGATTTTTTGCTTCACCGATATCAGTAATGTCCAAGATAAACTCAGAAAGTACATACATGAATTGAAAAACTCACATTGGTACTTTTCGGATTTGAACTCATAACCTCGTGCAGGAGAGACAAGGTCATAACCACTGGGCCATCACGTTATTCTAACCAGCGGATAATAAAAATACAGGACCACACCTGCTCCTTCCAAAGCTAATAGACGTAGTATCGTAGAGATAATACCACGATGTCAGTTATCTATTAATGCATCTTAAACTTTCCGGAACGAATTCTCTACGTGCAACGGATTTTGACGCAGTTTTCACGATGAAAAAAAACATCAAAATCCGTTGTGTATTTTAGACGAACAACATGGTCACACAGATACAAATATGCATAGATGATTCTAGAATTTTTTCTCGTAATAAAAGCGACACGTAAATTAAAACAGTCAGAAAGGCTAAGACACGAAGCTTTTAAAAAAAATAATATAATGTAAGGATCAGTAGGTACTTGGTACGAGTTCAACGTACCGCGTAAATGCTAGGTGAAAATTTACGTTCATTTTGAGAGCACGTCCCTTCGTACGTGCCTTGCAAATACTACCGGATCCGAATTTAATGGGATTTCTGAAGTAACACCTCGCTTAAATCTTTGAAAACTGGATAGGAGAGGGTTCGCTTTGAAGTGTCGAGTTTTGGCTGCGATGAGATTAAAACGGGAGGAACCCAGTTATTTGGTTGAATGGATCATGACGATAGCCACTCCATGTAAAATTTTGTTATTCAATGTTCAAATTAGTGGAAGCAACTGTTTTGAACATACTTTATCAATATTAGGAGCAGTGGTGGCCCAGTGGTAACGGTCGCGACTTACGAGTTGTAGGTCGTAGGTTCGAACCCAGGCAGGCGCTTTACTTTGTGTAAATTATTTCATCACCACTGCTCTCAAAACGGTGAAGGAAAACATCGTGAGGAAACCGGCATGTCCTAGAATCAAAAATTCGAAGACTTGTGACATCTGCCAACCCGCACTGGGCCCGCGTGGTGGATTACGGCCCACTCCCTCTCACAGAGAGGAGGCCTGTGTCCCAGCAGTGGGAACGTTATAGGCTGATTATGTTATCAATATTAATTTGTTGTAAGTCAAAATTGGTAGTGTAAGTCATACTTTGCTTTCTTATGACTGTGACTGGAATCAAAGCTAGCCCGTAATACATATTTATACCTAGAATAATAAATGATAAAATAGTAGATTGGTTTTACTTTTCAGACTAATACAACGGATGATATGTCACCCAAAGCGAATTAAATTTTCAACAGAAATTCCTATTGCAGAATGTGCAGTTAGTAATTTGTATATGCTAAAGTCCAAAGTCACATACAATTGAACGTTCAACCCCAAATCAAACATCCGCCACAGACACAAAGTTTCAACTGTCAAACTGATTGAAGTGATCATGTGGCTCCAGCCAATAGAATGTCAAGGTAGTGAAGCTCAATTACACGTAAATATTGTGACTGTTCCTAAAATACCCTAGGCTGATAAAATTTTAGTTTTTCCTAATTCTGCTAATACTATAGGCATGAGGAACAGGGTGTAAAGTTCACTCATCCTCCATAGAAAAGGGAGGATCCTCCGACCAGACGGGTGTCGTGTCTGGTTCACAACTGCCCGGCAGTTGATTTCGGAACGTTGTACTCGTATATATGCTAGTCGCGCGGTAAACTCTGATTGCACGATGCAGGATTGCGTGACGTCATGTTATTGTGACGCATAGTTCGTTTGTGGCGATGTAGATGCCGCCACAATACTATACACTAAAACTAATTAAAAGCACATTACGAATGCAAGAAAACCCTGACTGGATGGCTAAAAACCCTTCATTATGAAGAATCTGAGGAACTTCTTAATCCAGTAATATAACAATCATAATGAAAAACATATACCTACAAGGAATTAATGAAAACGCGGATTAATTAATTAATATATAAGTGTATACCTCATCCTTCACACTAATAATATGCTTTTGGTTTCCCTTTCTCTTCCTCACTCACTCACTCACTCACACACACACACCCCCACACACTCACACTTGACACATACTACTATACATACTTGAAGTAGAGTAAGACTTGAGGTGCATCTACAACGGAGAAACTTTTGGAGCATCATTTGCAATTGATTACAAAAAGTTATAGCAAAAACCGCAAAAGTTATAAAAAGTTAATTAATGTTGCTAAATGTTACTCTACGAAAAGTAACTTCGGTGTGGATGCACCTCAACAGTTGTCATTTTTAAAACAGCCGACGCACGTCTGACAAAACTTTAGAAATCTTAAAATTAAAAAAAAAGAACAAAAGTCAAATTAAATTATAATTAGTAATTTATTCAATAAAGAATCAGCAGTTTTTGAACGTCAAAATTACCTATGACAGTCCCCACAAAACGCCAGCCCTTCACCACTTCCCAGTGCTTTAGCTGGGAAAAAGAAGTGGCGCAACAAACTCCCCAGCAGCACAGCTGTCTGTTCAGTTAAAAATCTTGATTCTATACAATAGTAGGTACGCACACTAATATTCATTACGCAATACAAAAACATTAAATTAAATTATTTATCAAATAATTTAATTGTATATTATGTGGTGTATTCGTATGAAGTAGTCCCTTGAGAAACTAATTTTTTCCATAAATCTTATTATATTGTGCTTTATGATGCTACAAAATCAATATTGACATTATTATATTCTAATAATTTGATTTAGTTTCACTTGGAAAGACCTCTTAAGAGGGAAATTGGCCTGCGATTCCCCATACAAATGTATTCCTCGTTTTTCTTCCTGAATAATGCCTCTAGAGCAATATTTTTTTTTTTTCATAAAATCTAAGTCTGCTGTTTTTCTCAGGAACTAATTAGTAAAGAAAATATGACCCTCCAAAAATTACAAAAAATGCCCTATTTTACCGCCCTAGTTAAAGGACTACCAGGCAAATTCTAAAAGTTTTTAACATAAAAGAAAATAATAGGCGCCTAGACATACTCTTTCTTAAAATTTTAATGAAAAAAATTATTGATTTAGCTCAGTTTTCGAGGAGAAAAATTGGGGGGAAACGCCGATCTCGTCAAAATTTTTGTGATATAATCGGTTTGAGCTGCAGCTGTACCTATCGCACTCTCTTATCACTGTTCGGGCGCAGCGCGACGGCAATAGTTTCTTCAAATACCTATTTTTCAAATTCCTCGCAAGCCACGTCCCCTCTTAAGGAAAATTAAGAAGTGCGATTTGTGAAAAATTGTAATTTAACTATCTGTGTTCTTCCCCCTTCACGGATGAGTGCTAACGCGTGCCCGTGTTCCGCTATAAGCGGCAGAGGAGGACACCGTGGAGTTTTAGTGGATTAGAGTCCCACATAACTGCACTATCTCCCCGTGGTAATGCAGTATGCATGAGCATTTCTCCACGATAAAAAAAAAATGCTACGTCCTCTCTTAAGCAAAATTAAGATATGCGATTTGTGAAATTTTTTAATTTAACTACTTGTGTTTATTCAGTAGCGGATCAAAACAGGATCCTGTTTTGATCCGCTACAGTGCCGAGATAAGTAGAAAATCAAACTAAAATTAGCTATAATGTTGAACACAAAAACAGGAACATTACTCATTTAATCCAACTGTGGGTAACTACAACAAGCCTTAATCTCTAAAGCTTCCCACAGATTAGTTGCGGACACAGGACTAACTAAATAATTTATACTTTATTAACGTTTCAGTGTTTTGCTTGAAGTACGAGTACCTCTAACTTTGGTTACACAGTTTAGTAAATACTTTCTAATATAAAGTTTTGTTATTAAAAGTTTTAAGTTTGTTAATAGTTTTAGGCCTGTTTCACCACCTACGATTAAATTCCTAGTAACTTACCAGACAGATAATTTCATACAAATTCTGTTCCATTTTTGAATTTATTCGGTGAGTAGTGGCCCTTACAGTTTGCAGTTTCTTTCATAAAGGTATGATTATTATAAAGTAGTTTTTGCTTACGCATCGCCCGCGTGGAGGTCGGAAATTATCCCACGGGAATGTACTATCGGGACAAAAAGTATAACATTCCCTAAGCCAGGTCATGGTCTACTTGTGTGCAAAAGGACAATGCTCATGGATGTATGGCACCCTGTACCATGCTGCATCAAAATCAAACCTTGTTTAGTATAGACTACACTTATCATATTAACTTCTACGACACTTAGTTTTGTAAACAAAACCCGGGTTTCAGAATTATTTTATAAAATCGAAAATAACCGATAAACTAGGTTTATTTTGTTTGACACTACCAATGACGTATTTTATGTATAGACACGTCATACACGATAATTACTCTAAAACACAGAAATAAGTTCACGAAATACAAGCAAATGCTACTTCTCAACACACAAACACAATACAATTTAATTAATGTCAACTCTCAAAAACTTTTTTACAAAAAAATACAACCGACTTCCAAAAACAACACTACAAAGTGAAAAATAACTTTAATTTCGGAAGTCGGTGTCTAGTTAAATGTATTTTCGTTTTTAGCCACCGACTTCCGAAATTAAAGTTATTTTTCACTTTGTAGTGTTTTTTTTGGAAGTCGGTTGTATTTTTTTGTAAAAAAGTTTTTATTTTTAACCGACTTCAAAAAGGAGGAGGTTCTCAATTCGTCGGAATCTTCTTTTTTTTTTATTTTTTTTTTATGTATGTTCCCCGATTACTCGAAGATGGCTGAACCGATTTGGTTTTTTTTGTTTTATTCGAGAGGGTATACATCACAGTTGGTCCCATATAAAATTTATTAACTTTGCTTCGGTAGTTTTTGAGTTAGCTTCAATAATACGTAATTTTTTCCCCACTTTTATATGGATGATGTTCTAGTTTGTTTTGCAGATAGTGGTATTAGAATTTGTGTGGGGTAGGTACATAACTAAAAAGTGAAAACTAAAAACTTTTTTACAAAAAGTTACAACCGACTTCCAAAAACAACACTACAAAGTGAAAAATAACTTTAATTTCGGAAGTCGGTGGCAAAAAACGAAAATATATTTAACACCGACACCGACACCGACTTCCGAAATTAAAGTTATTTTTCACTTTGTAGTGTTGTTTTTGGAAGTCGGTTGTATTTTTTTGTAAAAAAGTTTTTATTTTTTACTTTTTAGTTGTGTACCTACCCCACACAAATTCAAATACACCTGCAAAACAAACTAGAACATCATCCATATAAAAGTGGGGAAAAATACGTATTATTGAAGCTAACTCAAAAACTACCAAAGCAAAGTTAATCAATTTTATATGGGACCAACTGTGATGTATACACTCTCGAACAAAACAAAAAAAATCCAAATCGGTCTAGCTATCTTCGAGTTATCGGGGAACATACATAAAAAAAAAATAAAAAAGGTTCCGACGAATTGAGAACCTCTTCCTTTTTGAAGTCGGTTAAAAACACAGACGGACGTATTCGCTAGCGCTTTTTTTTTTGTGCATGGGAAATCATCAAATGACTTCTCCCACTCCGGGCGGAGTGGGACGTGTCAGGCTTTTACTGACTAAAACCAACCCGTATTCCTTCAGTTGCCTGTGCCAGGGCCATGGTACCTCTTTCAAACAATCCGCTACCCCTAGCGCAAACAAAGCTAAGGTACGTCAGATCAAATGTTATAATATGTGCCAGCAGGGATGTGATCGATAAATCAAAATCTTTAGGGTAAGAAAATCGATTTTGTGTCAATTAGCAATACTAAATATAGTAAATATGTATTACTATGTATGAAAATGACTGGTTAGTCGATTCTATTGCATTCTACATTTCTATGACAGGCTGTGAACGGCCAATTAACCATAGATACAAAAATGATAATTCCATAGATACAAAAATGATAAGTCCGTGATAAGGCCTGTCGTACTTTATGGATCGGAATGCTGGACAGTGAAGAAGACGGATGAAAAAAAATTGCATGCAGGGGAGATGAGAATGTTGAGATGGATGTGTGGAGTGACAAGAATGGATAAAGTGAGAAATGAGTATATAAGAGGAAGTTTGAAAGTGGCGCCAGTGACAGAAAAGTTGAAAGGAAATCGTTTGTCTTGGTATGGGCATGTAATGAGGAGAGACGAAACGCATGTGACTAAAAGAGTGATGAATATAGATGTTGATGGATGGAGAGGCAGAGGAAGGCCAAAGAAAAGATGGATGGATTGTGTGAGGAATGATATGAAAGAGAAGGGAGTGAATGATAGCGTGACGGTTGACAGGGGAGAATGGAAGAAGAAAACGTGTTGCGCCGACCCCAAGTAATATGGGATAAGGGCAGGAAGATGATGATGACAAAAATGATAATTCTTTTAATACAAATTATGTTCTATTCTACTTGTTATTAATTAATGTAGAATCGGCAAAGTATAGATATTTTCAAAAATCAAGGTTATATTTTTTTTTTTTTTTTTTTTTTTTTTTCCTTAGAAAAGGGAGAGGGAAAGGAGATTTTTCTTGATCCTGAACCTGGAACTGGTGGTGTAGAGCTCGTCGACGCCCCTTCCACATCTAGATCTCTACCTGTATTAGTCAATAGAGTGTCCATACGCGTTCACAACAGCTTCAGACGCAAGAGTTCGCCGCTGCCGATCGCTTCAGCGAGGACACGGTGGTGCTCCGCCCAAGCCAGGCAGACCTCTACTGTATGCTCCACCGTGTCCTCCGGGCGATCCACACAATAGTAACACCCGGGCGTTTCACAATAGTGAACAGGGACCTACCAAAACAACCGTGTCCGGTAAGGACCTATGTCAGGCGGAAGGTGAAGATGCCGCGGCGCCTCTAGCTCTCCAACCACTCCTCAAAGAGGGGACTTATCGGCGCAATTGTGGCGTGCCCATCAACGCCCAGCCCTCGGACCTAGAAAGCTGAAATTTTGCACAGAGGTTTTCTTTTAGACAAGGAATAAGGAAGGATTTCCCGGTAATACGTTCCCGTGGGATATTTTCCGACATCCCCGCGAGCGAAACCGCGGGCAATAGCTATTTAAGTTATATTCAAGATCACTATGCAGGTAGTACTCGTAGATTAGTGTTTTATAATAGTCGAAGAAACAATACCATAATCATCACGCTTTTAACCTAAACACCAGAACAAAAATTTGCTTAACCTCAATCCAAAGTTTTCCCTCATTTCCCTTCCATTTTAATTACTAAATCTAAGTATCTTAATTTTCCTTTCAAAATGGCCTTCGCTCAGAAATTACCAGTTTCCTTTGAAAAAAAAAGAAAAAAATTATACTGACGCAAATCCACAACATTAAACAATGGTGGACAAAGGAGAGCTTCCGTCGACCAACCCTTATAGCATGGGAGATTTATGGTAGTTTTAAAGTTGTTTCTTTTTTGTCTTGAAGCGGTATTCGCGCGCTCGTTTTAATATTAATGATAATGTATTCAGCTTTTTTACTTACCTATTTAATGAAAGATTTGTAGAATTTTCTGGTCGATTAGTGCTAACGAATTAAGAGGACCAATTGGACACAAGCAAATTTCTGAGATGTTTAAATATTCGGACCATAAATTATTACGTTTTGGTTCTTTACGTTTTGTGTTTTAAACCGGTACCTCAGCGTCTTGTTGCGCTCTTTTATACATAATTATGTAATAGACGGGTACCCTTACTCAACTCAACAACTAGTTCCTATGGATCTTAAAGTTGTTATTACCCCAATAAGTGTAGTTTTAAACATCACAACTTCATCACACATCATGGTCCATGTTATGCCACTAGCGCCATCTTTTATAAGCTTCCCAATTCTCTCGATCACTGCCTTCTAGCGCAAAATGCATGTACTACTAAAGGGAAACTCTCACACTGAAAACGGGTGAAACTATTTTCCTGACTTTCATTAAGTTTCCCGAATTTATCGGTTGATGGCGTTATTGTAAGCTATTAATCGCCTATTTAATTTTCTAGTAGGTGTTTGGAAATAGGCATCGCATGAAAGATTAAACAACAAGAGAATTGAGATGTATCATTATGTTTTGAGAGAAAACATCCCATGTGCCATACTTTTGAAAACAGAGATTTTTTTTAGCTTGAAGAAGTAGGTTTGGTTAGGTGAGGAGCTCGTGGCTAAGTAATTACAGCCGCACGGGTCGATCCGACTTACCAAGGGGTAGCGTATTACCCAGTTACTGGGTTGTGGAGGTCAGATAGACAGTAACTCCATGTAAAATACTGGTATTCAGCTGCATCCGGTTAGACTGGAAGCCGACCCCAACATAGTTGGGAAAAGGCTAGGCAGATTGAGATCTTCACCAAATTTTATAAGACCAACTTAAAGTTACTACCTTTAAAAATAAAAAAAATAAATATTGAAATCAGATCTCTTAGCGCGTATAACCATTATCGCCCTTTTCGCCCCTTTTTGGAGGAGTCCCCGACGATAAAAAAATCTATAAAGTCGTAAAACCTCTATACCAAGTTTCGTCCAGATCGGTTGTAAAATATGTATGTCGTGTTGGGATCTCCAGGAAAACTTCAGATCATTTTAAAACAGCAGTTTACTATAACATAAACACCTTTTGACACCTTAACACCTTCAGCACGTCTTTCTAATTTTCTATGTATCGCCATATTGCTTTCTTACGTGATCTTTCACTCGTTCCATCACTCATCCAGTCACTCGTTCAAAAACATACTTTCAACAGTTTAGAAATGCTCTGCATCCAGCTCGAAGGACCATAATGTACACCCACCCTTAACAATCGTCACGTAAGGCCGCAACACTGTTAAAGGTGTGACAGTACATGAAAATATATGATAAGTTAGAGGAACCTACTAAGACTTACAAGCCTAACAGTCCCTACGACCCTAAGCCCTATAAACCCTACAGTCCTAACCTATCATATACCTAATATGTGATAAATAAATATATATGTCCTGGATTCTGAACGGAACGTCAAGTTGTACCGACTTGGGTGTGTTCGGAAATGGCATCACTGTGCGAGCTGTCAATGTCATTTTGAGTTTGCGGGGGAAAATAACAGTGACTGATGACGGTTGTCATTCAAAGTACTTGACGAGGACTTGGTGATTAGACACCGATTTGAACGGATGTGCGCTACCAACCTCGCCCCGACCTCGCCGCGTTCCGATACGAATCCAATTCCATCCGATTCATGTGTGCTACTTTTTAACTGATTGTTTGTAAAATCGATCTAATTACAACTGTAGAGTGCATAATTATTGAGTCTTATTTCGGTTACAACAATGGAAGACGACCAGTCCGGCAACGAACGCCGACATTCTCCTTCGACATATAAGTTCAGGCTGTCTGCACCATGCGATCTAAGGTTACAGACGGATAGTGGACAGGATTCCAGGTTCGGGAAGGGCACACTCACTGCCAGTCCCGCAGACTCACGAGACTGATCAGAGATGGCTAAAGGTGTATTGGCCACAGTAAGGGGTAATGAGACAAGAATATAAAATTCAAATCTGATTTATTTACATTATGTTTCTGCTTATATACTACTTTTTCTTAACACACACTATTATACAAAATCTTTGTGTTTTGTGCGTGTAAGATGCAACCAATTATTATTTTTAACTGGGCCACGCGAGTGCTGATTCAATGTCCAAAGGTAACATTGAACACAGCCTAAGTACAGAAATCTCTAATAATTAATTCTACATGTAAATTTATAGGAGTACCAACAAACTGACACAGGAAAGCAAATTTTGCCAGACTTGAAGCAGAGACGCTTTACTCGCTCAGTCAACACTACAGCACCTAGGGACTTTCGACATGATATGAATCATTCATGATAGATCAATAAACGCACAATAATTATTGATACCCACAATATTATAAGCACACAATTCCCCGGCCAGTTGGCTTCAAAAACTGGAACTCAACAATCTAAACCCTTTGAAACTCGACTATAAAGCGGATTTTACTAATCTGTGTCAATTTGCCGAAGTCAATGAATATAAGATTAATTGGGGTACGTATCTCGACGATCGGGGCCTCTTTTGAATAATTAATAGGGATGTTATGCTTTCCCTCTCTGACTTGTAACTCTGTCTCTTTTCTCGACTTTAATTGGATGAAGAACAGGTACTCCGTTCTTAATACACGCAAAGGTAAGGAGCTGTTAATTCTTGTTGGGCAGATGGAAATTTCGTCTGTTCTCGGTGTACTGTTTTTTTTGTCTTTGCGCCTTCTTAATGGGCGCGGAAATTCTAATTAATGTTAATCGGAATGGCGCTTCTTGGGTTTTGGGTTTCTACATGATTAAAGCACTAAAGCACTAGGAAGTGGTGAAGGGCGGGCGTTTTGTGGGGACTGTCTTATGTAATTTTGACGTTCAGATAGTGCTGATTCTCAGCCTAATTTAAATAAATGACTTTTGTTTTTTTTTTTATTGATTTAAGCTTTCACTAAGATTGTTCTACAACAGTAATTATGATATTTACTCTAGAATCTCATAATAATTTAGCATTATTTATGTTACAAAATATGTTTTTTTTACCTTACAATCTGAAACATTTTTTTTAGAACAAAGGATCAGTTGACATCTTAATAATTCAGTAATTTTGAAATTGGAACATTTTTTACACTTACGGTTTATGTACCTACCTAGTATGCTTAAATTAAGGCCGTCACAGACGTAGCTATAATATACAGTATGGAACTGGCACCATGTGAAAGAATTTAATCTACTAGCAATACTAGTCCACAGAAGTATAGCAAAATTAAATGTTAAATTAAAAACCATAAATTAAAAAAGTTAATTTTTCACACAAAATAAATATCAAAATAAATTCAGTAAAAGTAATCACTCTGTTTAGACAACCGAGCTGGCCACCTGCGGTGCACCACAGTGCCCATTCCATTGTTCACCAAACAGGGATTTTTGTTTGCACACATGTTCAAGGATTCAAGTTCATTGACTCATAGACCTAGTGATCGAATCTACAGAGTGTTCAAATTTACTCAAAATTAAAACTCTACTTTTTGACCTAATTACTGGACCGATTTTGTTAATTTTTTGTATATCGGCAGCAAAGGTGATATCAAGTATGTGGTTGGATTTATTGCATATATGTGAGCTCCATACTGTATATTATAGCAAGACATATAATATTACGATACATTTTCCATAGTAAACTTCGAGCGACCTCAGACGTAGCTACAATATATATTTATATTACACTAAGAAATTCACAGTATATTAATATATATTATAACTACGTCTGTGACGGGTTTTAAACTTTTTATTGGCAACTATAGATTTTAGCTACATTTTATATTTATCCTAACTAACATTATAAATGCGAAAGTAAGTTTGTTTCTTACCCTTTCACGCTAAAACGACTGAACGGATTTGGATGAAATTTGGCACATGGGTAGACCATGACCTGGATTAGGACGTAAGATATTTTATCTCTGTTGTATATTCCTGTGGGATAATTTCCGACTGCATGCGGGTGAAGTTGCGGTCAAAAGCTAGTCCTGTAAATTTATTTCAACGGAAACTTAATAGAATATTGGATATCAAATCTTATTCGATGTACACATGTTAAGATTCGAACCCGGCTTGAACCCTAATATTTTATTTACGTCATGTGAATGTTTAATGTTAAAGAGTCAGTATTTCCTATTCTGAATTTGCAAAATTTAACTGCTTAAGGGCCGGTTTCACCACCTATGATTAAGTTCCTGTTAACTTACTTGGAGGTAAGTTCATACAAATTCTGTTCCATTTTTGAATTTATTCGGTGAGTAGTGGCTATTCGGACATCGTGAAATAGACCATAACGGTCTTATTTCAAAACGAGGTTTTTCTTGTGTCGTGGTTTTAACCATCGAGCCAGTTTTTAGGGTTCCGTACCCAAAGGGTGAAACGGGACCCTATTACTAAGACTCCGCTGTCCGTCCGTCTGTCACCGTGCTGTATCTCATGAACCGTGATAGTTAGATAGTTGTAATTTTCACAGATGATATATTTCTATTGCCGCTATAACAACAAATGCTAAAAAATAGAATAAAATAAATATTTAAAGAAGCTCCCAAACGTGATTTTTTTTACCGTTTTTATTAATAATGGTACGGAACCCTTCGTGCGCGAGTCCGACTCGCACTTGGCCGGTTTTTGTAATAAAAAACCTAGCTGTGATAGAAATACAGTTATTTATACAAAACTAACAATTTAGTCCGATAAAACTGACAACGTAATGTGTTGGAATAAAGTTCAAAAAAGGAAACCTGAGTTTGAAGATGAACCTTGTCTTGCAATAAGACGGTAAGAAGATTATATAAAAAGTAAATAAAATTGGGAAAGATATACCTACCTAATAATTCAAATTCAAATTCAAAATTTTTTTTTTCGAGCGAAGACTCATATAGGTATGGTTAGTAATATTGTTCCTTAAAAACTAAGTGTTAGTAAACAACACGAAACGATGGCACATGTAACTGACAGCAGTGGATTATATACGGACAGTCCACTCTGTCAGCAATCATTTTCAGAACCCTGTTAGGGCTAGCCATGACTCGAGCTACCATGGATGCTGCGCGCTTGCGCATTATTGTGTAAAAACAACCTACACGCGCCGTCGCAAACATCCCTGACGCACTACAACGCCATGGCAACCCCAACAGTTTTTTGAACAAGTTATTAAATTGGACACAAAGGGCTTTGTTCGACGCTTGCAAATAATAGTACTGGATTCAATTCCAGGGTCGAGCAAAGTGTTAAAATGGGTTTTTCCATCTGAAATTTTTCAGTAACAGCCCGGAGTCTGGATTTGTGCCCGGTTGATGGCAATAGGTTCACGCCCTATACATAGGACTTAAACATAACTGGCGAAATCTTGGTACTATGGAAATCATCAAATGACTTGACGTGTCAGACTTTTACTGACTAAAACCCATGTGTTCCTACAGTTGCCCGTGCCAGGGCCACGGTATCTCTTTCGAACTACCCGCGACCCCGGCGGCATCGGCCCAATTGACCCCGTCACTGCTGACATCTCTTTGAGGCGCGCGAGTAGGATATTATTGGGCATTCTAACCCACGCTTTCGTTCCTACGGCTCACTCCGTTCGCCTTCGTCACTCTCGGTGTGTTAGATTGCCCAAAAACATCCTACTATAACTAGCTCTACATATCAACCACTTATCCGTTCGCCTCGTCACTCTCGATGGATTAGAATACTCAATAATATCAATTAAATGTTACATAGTGCAGTAAAATACAGGTTCTTGAAGGACAGCCATGGTGTGGTTGTTCGTACAGTTGTTCGAGTTAGCGACAATGAGCTATAAATGTCAGTGTAATACATTAATTGACTCATTATTAATATAACCGTTTCAAACAGTCGTCATGAAATTTGTAAAACAACCACAATCGTTACATGTAAACAAACTTTGTATTAATTCTCAGGAGACTGGTTTTCGCCATGGAGAATTATTACCTAAATCGATACGATGCATCATTTGCGGACCGTCAAATTGTGGAAAGACGAATTTGTTAATTGGTCTTCTTATACACGAGAATGGTTTACGATTTCAAAATGTTTATGTTTATTCGAAAACCTTGCAACAACCCAAGTACGTTTTTTTAGAAAAAGTCTTGCAACGAGTACCAGGCATTTCATTTCAGAAATATCATGAAAACGAGCAAGTACTGAGTGTTCAGACCGCAAAACCGAATTCTGTAATTGTATTTGATGATGTTGCTTGTGAAAATCAAAGTAGTATGCGCGATTATTTTGCTATGGGGAGACACAAGTTCATCGATTGTTTTTATCTAAATCAGACGTATAGTAAAATCCCAAAGCAGTTAGTAAGAGACAACGCAAACCTAATCATACTTTTTAAACAAGATGAAAGAAATATGAGACATGTTTATGAAGAACACGTTAACACTGACATGACATGGATTGAATTTCGTGAAATGTGTTCAAAAATATGGAGTACACCTTTCAATTATATTGTAATTAATAAAGATTGTTCCAAAAACAAAGGATGCTATAGAAATAAATTTGACACGTTTGTAGTCTTTGACTAAGAACACGAATACATATATAAGGCCATTACCTGCCTGACATTATTATTCGCCTTACGACGCTAAATCAATTCCGACCTATTTTACCAACAATATGGAAAAATTATTGAAACGACAAATTGTTGATGCGGCAGAAGCTGTAAAGATAAAAGTACGAAAAATGAGAGATGCTGAGATTAACAATAAACAAGCACTGGAATCTGTTTTCAAACCTGTAACAGAACCTCTCAACCTAATTGCTAATGCAAGTAAGCAAACTCCTCTCCTGCGTGCTAATGATGATTTTGCTGATGTTCCGTTTACTAAAGAAACTTATCAGAAAGAAGAAACTGGTAGCGCAGAAAGTAATGATAATAATGACGATGAAGACAAATATGAATCCGATATCAACAGTGATTCTTCATATGCATCAGTAGTTGAAACTGATGAAAGGAATCAAGATTGTGATACGTCATCCTGGTCAGTATCTTCAGAGGCGTTGGTAGATGTTCCATTTGGGGTTAGAGTAGAACGCGGGAAATTGATGTTAGG
Source organism: Cosmia pyralina (assembly GCA_946251885.1). Classification (NCBI taxonomy): domain Eukaryota; kingdom Metazoa; phylum Arthropoda; class Insecta; order Lepidoptera; family Noctuidae; genus Cosmia; species Cosmia pyralina. Next base: position 3,169,922 of record OX276345.1, read on the forward strand.
TTCGGCTTGCATAACGATCAATGATCAAAACATCATCGTGGCTGGACGTACATACCGATATACACCTGGATTAAAACAGTTGTTGTTTAAGAAAGATGTAGACTTAAGCTTTGTTACAGAAAGTGATCTGCAAAATTATAAGTCGATGCTACTTGTTACAAATGCACATCGTCGAGACTATGAGCCAAGTAAGCCAATAAAAAGTAATAAAGGACAAAAATATTTGCAAGTTATTAAACCTCTTTTTAAACTGAAGAATGCAGTTCAGGGAAAGGGTCTACCTTTAATGAAAAAGTGGAAAAAAAACGTAGATTTAGTGTATTGGGATAATCCTAATGAGTTAGTGGAAAGGTTAAAATTATTAATTGCGTCTAGAGATGCTGGCAACACAGGGTTAGATAATGAAATTATATCTATCATTGAAGAATTGCGTGAAAGTAAAGTTATAAATAAATAAATATTTGAGATTGTGTTTATTTTATTATCAGCCTCTCGATACAATACACCTTAAACATGAACGTAGACAAATTCGGACACTACATTCACAAAAGAATGCGTTTATCAGAGTTATTTGAGTTTAATGAGAATGCATTGTTAAAATCAGAAAACGGCGATTTTGATTTAAAAACATCAAGACTGAGAGGAATCAGATCTCCAGTAGAAGCAGATGATGCTGTAAACAAGGACTATGTAGATCGATTGAATGCTAATATGTTTAAAGAATTTAATAATCTGATTGGTGCATTGCGTTCTCAAATCATGAAAGATGCAAAGAGTACAGTTCAAGCTACTTTAAAAGCAAGAATACCTGAGGTTTCAACTCATTTGTACGATAAGTTTTATACTAAAGCAGAGGTGGATAAATTACTTCAAAAAACTCCGTAATGGTGAAACAGCAAATTGTAAATGAAATACATAAAGCGGCACGAAGAAATTTCCTTCGACGTTCTGTTATTCTAAAAGGAATCCACGACTTATGGCAAGCAGACTTGATGGACATGCAAAACCTGAAAAAGTATAACAAAGGTTACAATTTCATCTTAGTGGTGATTGACTGCTTTTCAAAGTATGCCTGGGCAGAACCGTTAAAATCAAAAAATAAATCGGAAGTCACTCGAGCATTTGAACGTATACTAATAAGCAGCAATAAAAATCCTGTTAACTTACAAACTGACATGGGTACAGAGTTTTATAACAACACATTCCAAACGCTCATGAAGAAGTACAACATTAACCATTACTCATCTTTCTCAATTAAAAAAGCTTCAATTGTAGAGCGACTAATTAAAACTGTTAAAAATAATTTATATAAATATTTTAGTCTCATTGGAAACTATAAGTGGTTAGGATCACCATTAGAAGATTTATTTAAGACTTATAACAACACAAAACATCGTACTATTAAAATTAACCCGATTGATGTGAATAAATATAATGAAGCAGTCATAAAAGAAAATATTAAAAAAATATGTAAACATGTATCCATCCAGCGGAAGCCTAAGTTTAAAAATGGTGACTGTGTTCGTATCAGTAAATACAAACACAATTTCGAGAAAGGTTATACTCCTAACTGGTCAACTGAACTCTTCACTATAAAAAAGATTAATAAAACTGTGCCAGTAACATATCACATAGAAGATCAAAGAAAGCAAGATATATTAGGAACTTTTTACGAGCAAGAACTTCAAAAATCTGACTATCCTGATGTTTATTTAGTAGAAAAAATACTTAAAAAGAAAGGAAAGAAACTATTCGTCAAATGGTTAGGTCTCAGTAATGAAGAAAACAGTTGGATTGATAAATCTGCATTAATAAATTGAGATATAAAAGAAGTATTTTGTAATATTTGTATCATTATACTTTAAGTAATGCAAGGTGGTGGACTAGTTAACAGTATAATTAATAACCTACCGTTCGAAGCTCATTTGCCTGGATACAATTATTGCGGACCAGGAACTAAACTTCATAAACGTTTGTTGCGAGGTGATCGAGGTGTGAATAAACTAGACGAAGCTTGTATGCACCACGATATAGCATATGCAAAACATACAGATTTACCTAATCGTCACGAAGCCGACTTACAGCTATTAAACATGGCTAAACGCAGACTTAAATCAAAAGATGCAGGAAAAGGTGAAAAATTAAGCTCATGGTTAGTAAGCAAAGTTATGAAAGCCAAATTGAAATCTGGTTCTGGTGCCAAAACATTTAAAAGTTTAGTATCAAAAATAAAATCGAAAATAAAAAAACTAAAACCCAATGATAGTAAGTCTTTAATAAACTTTGCTTATTTAGCTGCAAAAAAGTTATGTCCCAAATTACATCAAATTCGAGTGCCGAGAGTGATACCCATACCGAAAACTGGGGGGGTTCTACCTTTAATTCCAATTTTTGCTGGCTTATCAGCTTTAGGAGCTTTAGCTGGTGGTGCGGCTGGAATTGCAAAAACGGTGAATGATTACAAATCAGCTCAGCAAAACTTGCGAGAGACTGAACGACATAATAGAACTATGGAGGGTTTAGCAGTGGGCAAAGGTTTATACCTAAAGCCTTATAAAAACGGCAAAGGATTGTTCATAAAATCATCAAAAAACTGAACAAGAAGCTACCCAATCGCCCACTAACTAATGTAGACATCCAAAACTATGCAAGAGATATTCCATATTTCCGAGGAGTATATATGAAAGATCAACTACCAAGGACGCCGAAACGTATGGAATGTGGTATCGTTAACTTAGACGATTCTAAAAACGAAGGAACGCATTGGGTAGCTTATGTAAAAGTATATGACTATTGTGAATATTTTGATAGCTATGGAAATTTAAAACCTCCATTAGAACTGCTACGATATTTTAAGAATTGTAAAGTTTTATATAACTACACAAGATATCAAAAATTTAACACTGTAAACTGTGGTCATTTATGTTTAAAATATCTGAGGACTTTTTGGAATAAAAATGTATAAAATAAATGCTTTTACTTTATTTCAATCATTTGCAAGATGTCACTCACTTTGTCGATAACTGGAAACTCTTCAATTTTATCTACGTACTATCCTAATACGCTGCAACTAAATGGAGAATATGAGTGTGCTTTGTTACATTTTTCAACATTTAATTCTATACCAAATATTGATATAAGTAATAACAAGTTCTACTATGGTTCAAATGAAATTATTGAAATACCGGAAGGCACCTATGAATTGCAAGATATTTATGATTATTTAAAATCTGAAATAAAAGACGCCTCAATCAAATTACAGTGCAATAACAATACTTTAAAAACTAGCATATACTGCTCAAAAGACGTTAATTTTAAGAAAGAATACTCTTTCAATAAACTGTTAGGCTTTGATAAGCAGGTCTTGAAAGCAAATAAATGGCATGTGTCACAGTATCCAGTCAACATTTTACCGACGACAGTGGTAAGGATCGAATGTGACATTGTGAGCGGCTCGTATATAAACGGTGAACCAAGTCACATAATTCACGAATTCGCACTCAACGTACCACCAGGTTACAGAATCATAGAAATCCCGAAGAACGCAATATATTTTCCTATCAATCAAAATAACATAAGCTGCATACATATTCGACTACTAGATATAAACAATCGCTTAATTAATTTGCGTGGTGAAGAAGTGCAGCTGTATTTACATCTTAGAAGAAAAAATGATTGACTACAATAAATATGTGCCTCAACAAATTAAAAATACCAGTTCCACTCAAGCTACCTACCAAATAAGACGTCGTTCTAAGAGCAAAATAAAATTAACTAAAGACAATAAGATATTTCTCAAAGCGATCGGATTGTTAAAATGAATATCTTAGACGTTTTATCCACTCCGACTTACGACAACAGTATAGAAGGAATTGAATTTCATTCGTACAAACCTTATGTAACGAGTTTCAACAGGAACGATGAAATTCGCATACCTATCAACCAACAGGATCTATACATATTACCTTCAGCCAGCACTCTGTATTTGGAAGGAACCGTTATCGTTAGCAAAAAAGATTCAAAAGAGAGAGCTACTAGTGTCAATTTTACGAACAATGGACTACTCTTCTTGTTCCAAGATATTAGGTACGAACTAAATGGAGTGGAGATTGATAAAATAAAAAACGCAGGTATAACTACAACCATGAAATCATTAATATCAATGAATGAGAATGAATCAAAAATTGCTAGAGCTTGGGGTTGGAGTATCGATGGTGTAAAAAATATTAATGGAGGAAGTTTTTCTGCGTCTATACCACTTCGGAATATCCTTGGTTTCGCAGAAGATTTTAAAAAAGTTGTGATAAATAGTAGACATGAACTAATATTGTTACGAAGCAACACTAATTTGAATGCTGTAAAATTGAACACCGGTGAAATAGTGGAAGACATTCAAATCAATAAAATTATATGGCGCGTACCCCATGTTAAAGTATCAGACAAAGAAAAAATAAGTTTATTAAAACTGTTGGAAAAAGATCGACCACTTCAGATGATATTTAGAAACTGGGATCTATATGAATACCCTACTTTACCTAAAACTACAAAGCATACCTGGTCCATCAAAACTTCATCTCAAATAGAAAAACCAAGATATGTTATAATTGGACTACAAACAAGTAGAAAAAATAATGCAAGTTCTGACATGTCGCAGTTTGATCACTGCTATGTTCGTGATGTTCGAGTGTACCTTAATTCAACATATTTCCCGTATGAAAGTCTCAATGTGAACTTCGCTAATAACAGAATTGCTTTATTATATGAGCAATACATCAGATTTCAGCAGTCGTATTATGGACGTTGTCCGGAGTCTTTATTAAGCGAGAAACAATTTAAAGACTTAGCACCGTTGTTTGTTGTTGATTGCTCTAGACAGACCGATAATCTGAAGACTGGTCCTGTTGTAGATGTAAGGGTAGAAATCGAGAGTGATTCAGAAATACCAGATCAAACTTCAGCGTACTGCCTCATTCTTAACGATTGCATTGTTGAATACAAACCATTAAGCAACACAGTGAAGAAGTTATCATGAACGCAGATATTATCATTGTCGAACTCCAAGGATTTAAATATTTAGACAATAATTTTATTGTCAAAGAAGTGGCTATCGTAAGTAATGAGCACACACAGACGTTCTTAGTTAAACCACCACATTCGTTTTACTATTTAACTCAAGAAGAAAAGAAGCAGGTGCGATGGTTGGAAAGAAATCGTGGAATTTTCTGGAGTGAGGGCTTTATAGACTACAGAGAGTTTCAACACGTCATCATGCCGTATTTAGAAAATAGAAAAATTATTACAAAGGGTTTAGAAAAGATTAAGTGGATAAAAGAGTTATGTGCAAACTGTGAAGTGATTGACATAGGTGAGAAGGGATGCCCTAATTTTGCGACCTTAAAAAAAAAGTTTTGTAAAAATAAAACTGATTATAACTGTGTGGATCACAAATTGAACTGTGCATTAAATAATGCTGTGTGTATTAGAAAATGGTACATTGATAATAATATGTCTGTATTTAATTTATTTTAATTATTATTGTGTTGATCAGTTAATAAAAAATGTATATCTACTTATGAGTGTTTTATTTAATATAATCAGGGTAACCTACTTACGAAACTTTAAATTAGCTGCAGCAAAATTATATTTCTTATAAAATTTCATCCATGATTTTCAACGAATTATTCTAATAAAAAATACTGTTAGCAAATAAACACTATAATTATATCTTTAAACTAGAGCTAATTTAGAGTTCGAGTATAACTAAGTAATAGAAAATAAAACATAATTTAAATCATTAAAGAATACAGTTTTATTTACTTTTTTACATTATTTACAATTATTACAAACTAATTATAACTACCTACCCAATAATAGATGTCATCACATAGTTTATTTAATGTTTTCTATACGGACCTACATACTTGTGATGTATGTACATTGTTCCAACTAGATTAGACAAAGAAAATCTACATACCTACTTAATAGTATATGTATTTTTTTTTTTTGTTTTTGTTTTTTAGGACTATGTAGGTACAGGATAAATTACAAAAGTTATAGTTTATTTAATGTTTTCTATACATACCTACATACTTAACTTACAAACGTGTGATGTATGTACATTTTCCCAACTAGATTAGACAAAGAAAATCTACATACCTACTTAATAATATATATTTCTTTTTTGTTTTTTTTAAACTATGTACAGGATAAAATACAAAAGTTATAGTTTATTTAATGTTTTCTATACGTACCTACACACTTAACTTACAAACTTGTGATGTATGAACATTACCCTAACTACATTAAACAAAGAAATTAATATTATCTACATTATAATATTTTAAAGTTTTAGTTTCTAGACTATGTACAGGATAAAACACAAAAGTTAATGACAATAAAACTTACATAGTTGATATTTTAATAATTTATACATTCAAAACTTACACTACATAAAAACCTAAGATGTATAGAGAGTAAAGAATAAGAAAGCAAATAAATGTTATACATACCTAATAATATTACTACAAATCTTACACAATAACTTATGAAGTAGGTACTTACAAAATAATTATATCTGTTAATAGTAACAATTGTCCCCACAAAGTTTTTTTGATATTTTATTAATTAACGATTGTGTCTCCTCCATAATATGGTCCACCGATTCAGTCACTACATACTGTGCACTTAATATTACCACGTCTTGATTGTCACTTGCAGGTTCTTGTTGTTCACTGATATCCAGCACTTGCACCATGACCAGTCGTAAACCTTTTTTCTTCTCATTGTTTATAACGAATGATTGACATGTAGGTGGAGATGACTTCTGTTTTAGACACTCCCGTCTTGTTCTAGGCTTCTTGCTGGCAGGTCCGCAGTTTTGTCTTGCTCTAAACTCCTTGTTGTCAGGTCTTTGTTGTTCTGAGAATTCCGGGATATGCCAGCTTAAACTCGGTGTCGGAAAACCTTGAGCGTATTGTGAGAAGTCGATAATATCTGGAGAATCATCCATTATCAATAATCTGAAACAAACGGAATAATATTTAATTATAATTACATAAACAACATGATGAAATAATGTTATAAGTAGATAGGTACTTGTACAATACTTACAATTCGTTTTGTTTTATTTGAAGTGATATGGTCGCACCGGCTGACTGTCTAATAATGAATGTTCTACTCAATAATATTACTGTGGAACGTATGTAATTAGACTCTATAAGCACTGCGCCGTGATTAATTTTCATGTTTTAACGTGTTCGAGCTCTTGCACGAACACCTGCTCGGTGTCAAATTCTACACCGCGCGTGCGAACTTCGAGCTATGAGTGCTTTGTAATCAAAAATTGACAACATGTTTTATCAAGTTGGAGTCTGTATCGTCGTGTGCTTTGTCATAAATCAGGAATGAAAATGAAACAGATACAATTATGATTATAAAATAGTATTTATTATTTATTTATTTATTTCATACAAATAGGTACTTACTTAAAAGAAAACTTAGGAATCAGGTTTATGCGGCACAGCATTTCATTTTAAAGTCCGAAGTTTTGGAAATGAATAATATGACATAAAAGTTAGTAGAGAATATTTTAGTATTTTTTATGAAATGCCGTGTCGCGTAAACGGTCTTAAAACTAATTAAGACTAAATAAGATTTTACGTTATTTGCTACAAGTAATAAGATAATAAGGTTACACTTTGATTCAGTAAACTTATTGTATTTGTTTCTTTATATAAAACAATTTCAAAAACTGTGTTAAAACACTTATAGCGGTTACAGTTTCAGTCCCTGCTTAGGTAATCTTTAACTAGGTACCTATTTATTTATTTTCAATTATAAACTAATATTACATAAATGTGGAGCACCCGATTACATAAAAATAGTTGCATTTCCCCAGGCCAAAGTAGATACCTTGTCAGGTAACAGCAACCGTTTATCATCATTGCTTGATAATGCTATTTTATTTACACTTTGTGTAAAAATGTTGTGTTTTATGGACCTAAACAGTACATTTTTTTTGCGAATGATATTGCAATTATTATACAAAATATTTTTATAATCTAACATTTTTAAATCTTTCATTACACATTTTTTTGTGCCTTTTGCTTTCTTTATGGTTTTATTTAATGTTTTAATACAATAAAGTTTTGAGCGCAATCCTACAAATTCTTTGATAATTTTACCACCCATTTCGTCCTTAAAGAGTCCTGGAACCTTCTTATTAATAATTGGCAAGTTAAATTCATTTGTACAATCGTAGTTGCTTGTATCAAAATATTTTAGAAAGTGGAGTTTAAAATCTTTATATACGTCACTAGTCTGTACATTATAAACTAGGCTGTCTGTGTCAGTATAACACAATTCAATTCGGTTACCGTAAAAAGGTTTTATGATGGAATAATGGAAATCGTACATGTGACCCTTAGATAATTCTAATACAGCAAAACCTATGTATATTGGTTTATTAAGAAGTACGCGCGAAGGTTTCATTTGAATTGCTACTAGATTTTCAGAAAATATAGAAGCACTATGAAAATATGGGCTGGCTATCAATTTTTCAGCACAATTGGTTTTTTTTGTTTTATTTTTCAAGTCACACCAGTTGTTTATTAGCTTAACATCTACCCGATGTTCATTATTTTCCAAGGTCTTACCAAAAATACTATTGTTCAGTAATTTAAAAAAATCTTGTTCAAACGTCGACTCTGCCTTTTGACGTAACTGTGTGTTAATATCGATATATTGTTTTAAAAAAGCACTTTGCTTGAATATAACACCGCGATGGATCCTATGCAATACTAAACCATGCTGTAAGCATTTTTTTAAATGAACGTAATGAATAACATAGTGATATTTATCATACAAATTTGGTATTAGTTTTTTATTTTTACCACCGGGTGGCAAGCATTTTTCGGGACAAAATGGAAAGTCATTGTGATCCATGTGTAAATTCTCAGGATATAACAAATCAACTTCAAGAATGTAACCGTTTTCCGCGGAATCACTGATATCTGTCAAGTTATTTCGCAAAAAATCAATTTCTTGTCTATCCATAAATCTAAAATCGGAATAAGGTAAGGACTGACACATGCTAAAACCGTATAAGTTGTTACAGTCTAAATAAATGATGAATGAACTAGGATGGGATGGGTCGTATGTATCTAAATATTTATGATTGGCTTTGACATGTCTTTTAGAACACATACAAACACCTCCTCGAATACCATTTTGTATCATCCTATAAATTTCAACATCGCTTATCAATTCTAACCGAACTCTGGTTTTTAAAAGCATAGCATCAAACGAAAGACTTGGAGCCGTGAGATAAAAGGCAGGGTCGAGATTATAATGTCGTTTGCAAGTTTTTCGAAAACTTTCAAATACATCTGTTAACAACAGAACATCTGTCTTGAGATATAAATCCGTGTACATACCCATATTTCTAATATTAAACGCTGACCAAACGGATTGCGCGTGTTCATAGTCTTCATCGGTAATTGACTCGTTAGTCAATGAGTTATAAAAGTTATTTTTAGTAGGCAAACACGTATGTTCATAATGTTCCCATGTAGACATATAGTCATAAGGATACACTCCCTTACGGGTGAGGAGCTCAAATTCTGTTTTGTTAGGAAAATAAGCTTTCAACTGTTTAAATTCTTGTTTTTTCATTGTACTAACCAATTTTTCTAAACTAGTTCCTAAAAACTTGAAAGAATCTACAAATCTAACCTGCATACTTTCCTCAGAGGAAATCGGAATAAATTTTGTAAATGAAATGTAATTTTCTTTTGTTTTAGGTATAAGTTTAATAGATCCAGGGGCTTCGCCCAATTCCTTAATAAAAAGATGACAATCATAACCAGATAAATTATGAAAAAATACAGGCAAAAATGTTGGTACTTTGTATTGTAGGTTACAATAACTATGAGCTGCACCCCGATATCTACCAGTTAAGTGGCAATGATCGCGGACTCTATCTCCGAATAAGAAGTTTTCACAAATATGACAGGTCATAGCGTTCTCAAAATCTCGAGCATTATCCTCTGTGTAAATCATGGGAACATTATTTTTTAAAATTTTGTAAATTTTTCGTGCATCTTTAAAGAGAGTCTTCACAAATTTGGAAACACAATCAGGACCACGATACGAAACGTAACGATTATAGCTATCATCCAGCGCACACGTAATATGATAGGCAAATGCTACAGGTACATGGCGCTGACGTGTAACAGTGCTGGCCTTAGTTGGGTCAGGGTCACAAAAGTCGTACCGTTCTAGCATTGTTTCAAAGTCTGCGTATATAACAAATGGTAGTATTTGTTTTCTATTATAATTCTCAAACTGTATGAACGAACCTTTTGGAGGTAGTTCAGTTGCAACTCCCCCACAACTATGTGAACTAAGATCATCGCGTGAATTGAAAAACATTAAGCAAACGTTACAAAAGTACAATTTACTGTGGTGTTTCGTTATTTGATTCTTAACAAGTCGTGGTAAATCTTTAATAAGACAATAATGTGACAAGTCATCCTTCTCCAAATAAAGTAAATGAATCACTTTCCCAGTCACAGTTTTTGGTTTGTAAAGCGGACCAATTATAGTATTCTTTTTTATGCCATAAATATAAATACAAACTCCTGGGTTATTTACTTCAAACCGTGCAATATCCGAGAAACTTAATGGAAATGTTAAGTCTTCTAAGTTCAACACAGTCCGAAAATCTGGGTAAGACGAAACCCTATCAGGATGACTTTTAGCGGGATATAAAGCAGCAACAACGGACCATAAGAAACAATACTCATCATTGTTACGAATATTGACACATGCTTTTTTCGCTTTAATTGCAGCCGGTAATTCGATAAAGCCTGAACCGCGCAATGGTTGGTATTTGTTAATATTGACTTCTAAATGCGAGCTACTCAAGAAAGTCCAACCACTGTCACGGTCTTGAAACTCCTCTAATTTTTTTACTAACGCATTTTTAACCTGAGTAATTAATGAATCATATTCATAATTCTGGTGAAGTGTATAATTTTTAGTACCAAATGATTTTATCTCCTGAGAATCATTTTTAACCATTAAAAACAGTGCAAAATATTCAAAATTAATTTTTAAACTTATATGTTCTTTAAGAGACTTATCTATTAATGTTTTGATTTTGTCTCGGATACTATTTAAAAACAATTCTAGAGAATAGTTCTCATATAGATCAACAATTCTATAAGAAGCTATACGATTGCGAAAGGCAGAATGAATTACTTCAACACCTTCGCAAAAATGTGAAATATTCCTGTTTTTATGGGTGGTACTGCGTAGGTGACCAGTCCAATGACTGCGCTCAATAGTCGCGTTACAAACAGTACAAAAAGGCATTTTAGATTACGATTACGTTAATTATTATCTTGCACACAAGGTTTATAGTGAAATGCAACTGAAATAATTAAGATTACAAGACATAAAATTAAAATATTCTGTGGGTGCTCCAAGTTAAAATCTTTAAAATACATTAATTATTACTTAAAACTAAATTGGTCACTGTAGAAGACAGGCTCTGAATCGTCGAACAATTCGTGAGCCCGCCTCATGAATGACTGCAAAGTGTCCCACTGAGGACTTTCTTTACTTAATTGCACTTTTAGTGCAACGGCCGCCTTCTTCCACCGATCCTCCCTTACAGTGGAGATAATGTCGGGCTTATGGTAAACCTTTACCTCCACATAAAAGTCACCGTTCAAGTGTGCTGTTCGCCGCACCTTGCCGTTTGCGACGCGGCTCAGAAGGGAAGATACCAGGTCCCCGCTGGATGTCGTTGGACGATCTGCGACTGCGGCGTCCTCTAACCCGAAGAGGTCTGTGTTCGGGCGTGTCTTACTGTAAAACAATAATAACATATTATTTATAGTAATTATTAACGATACTAGGGTAAAATAGATATTCGGAACTGCAATTCGGTAATATACGTAAATATTATCTCACTGACCACACTGTACGAAAAAAGGTAATGTATGTAAAATGAATTTCATTGCTCTCTACGTTACAGGTCTAAGTTTGAGACCGATATGCATTAGAAACTTCACTTCACTTCAACGACCGATGTGCACAAAAACATACTTAAAGGAAAATCAGTAATAGTAAATTACCTTGATTTTGGTTTCGAAGGCGTGGTGCACCTTTCAGATTTGCGCTTCGTCGTTGCCTTCTTCTTAGCAGGCTGTGCTGCCTTCTTTATGTCGACAGCGTGATCAAGCCTTTGGGACTCGTATTCAACTTCGGAGTCAGACCTAAAATCGAACACATTAAAATTATTGAACTTTATGCTAAAACCATAATTTCCTAAAGAAGGTTATAACAATGAACAATAGAAACAAGGTCACCTTTCAGATTTGCGCTTCGTCGTCGCCTTCTTCTTAGCAGACTGAGCCGCCTTCTTAATCTCGACAGCGTGATCGAGCCTTTGGGACTCGTATTCAACTTCGGAGTCAGACCTAAAATCGAACACATTAAAATTATTGAACTTTATGCTAAAACCATAATTTTCTAAAGAAGGTTACAACAATGAACAATAGAAACAAGGTCACTAAAATTAACTTAATATAATACTTACTTACATTTTTAGAAGTCGGTATAATATTATATTATTAGGAATATAATAATAATATAATGTCAACAGCGGCACTGGCACTGGGAAGCACTGGAGCGAATTTAATTTTTTCACCTAAATTATTGGTTTATATTCATAAAAAATACCATTTCAGCAATATTTACCTCATAACAAAATTAAACCTTAACTACATATCCTCAAAGGTGTATGACTAATTTATGTTACTTACGTCTAATTAAACCCTAGTGATTGAAAACCCTTTCTGTCAAATTGCAATTTTGTCGTGAGAAATGAAATACAAAACCAGCTTCTTACCCTCGCCGACAAAGGTAAAGCCGCAGACAGTAACTTAGAATTAACACAATAGATATTATAATAAAGTATGTAAGCATGTTTGTTTAATACGTCTTGATATAAAACGTTCAATGACATCACACTCGTGAAATAAATAAAATTGCATTTTTGGAGCTCGTGGCTATGTAATAATAGTCGCACGGGTCGATCCATCAGGTTAAGCTACGGAAAGCACGTTAAGCCGTTGGTCCCGGCTGTCATTCATTTTCGTGTTTTGACAGTCGTTACGGGTCGTCAGAAGCCCGAAAGTGTGACAACCAGTCTTACCAAGGGGTATCGTATTACCTAGTTACTGGGTTGTGGAGGTCAGATAGGCCACAGAACAGTAGAGTAGGCAGTCGCTCCATGTAAAATACTGGTATTCAGCTGCATCCGGTTAGACTGGAAGCCGACCTCAACATAGTTGGGAAAGGCTAGGCAGATGATGATTTTTGAGAGTCAGAAATCAGAATGTATCTAAAGATGCAAAATCCTTACAAAACTTTTTGTGTGCAGAACAAACCACGTGAACAAATTCACGATAAAAACTTAGTTAATTTTATGTTGCAGTTAAACTCAAAGTGTAAAATCATGAAACTACTAAATCTAACAAACTTTATAAAACATTTCATGCAAAGAAGGTCGATTTCTAAATTCAGCAATGACATTAAAGGATCGCCTTTCAAACAATTCCTAGACTTACAAAAAAGTTATTACAAAAAATTAGTAGTTATTATGTTCAGGAAAGAATCATTCTTTTATAATCAGTTAACGGAATTGATATACACATAGTTCTTATTTAAGGATCACCCCCCAGTTTGATGAAGAAGATTAGGTATAGGAAGATCGCTTAAACTCGAATTTTAATTACGGACTACAACATGTACAGCGATCGTCTTACAATACAATAAAGTTCGAATAAGCAAATTGATGCATGATACAATGTTGCTGACTTTGACATTTGTAAATGACTATGTACACACACGACGGCTGCCTGATACGTTTATTGTCAGGCGTTTCACGTATGAGTACGGCGCAGCGACTAACCGTTGAACGGCGCATGCTCCGTTTTGACGTTGATTATACGGGGCACACTAGACGGAAGGATGGTAAGTGTATAAGCATGCGAAACCAGAAGAAAACTCAATACATAACTTGTACGTTAACGTGTAAGGCAGTGTCGTCTGTTTGAATTAATTAAATTAAAATATGGATGTCCTTGGTGCTCAATCTGAGCCATAGAAATAGAATGTGTGTGTCTGTAGATGCATACTATTTCTTGCTCTGTGAAGTGACATGAGTCAATCTGTCCCAAATTTTAGTTTAATGTTATGAAAACCTAAGTTCAGATGTCCTTGGTGTCCCAATCTGGGGTCATAGAAATAGAATGTGTGTGTGTCTGTAGACGCATGCTATTTCTTGCTTTGTGGAGCGACATGAGACAATCTGTCCTGAATTTAGGCTAGTGGTTCAAGCAGCGAGCGCCCTTATTTGTTAACATGTAAGCTAGTGTCGGCTGTATGAGTTAATTACATTAAAATTTGGATGTCCTTGGTGCTCAATCTGAGCCATAGAAATAGAATGTGTGTGTGTCTGCATTTCATGCATGGTGCATGCTATTTCTTGCTCTGTGAAGGTGACATGAGACAAGCTGTCCCAAATTTTAGTTTAATGTTATAGTATGGTAAAGTTCAGATGTCCTTGGTGCTCAATCTGAGCCATAGAAATAGAATGTGTGTGTCTGTAGATGCATACTATTTCTTGCTCTGTGAAGTGATATGAGACAATCTGTCCTGAATTTTAGCTTACTATGATCGTATAGTTCGATTATTAAACGAAGTATGTGTGAAAGTGGTTGATACAAAAATTGTGAACTAAAGTAGTGATTTAGTGCTCAATCCAAGAATCTGCGGTACCTAGTTGATCGAGGTAAGCCATCGGTAATAATACTAATGCTCAGCCCTTTAACTTATATATTCATTAGTCACTACAAACAAATAGTTCCCTTTATTAAACTTTCAGACTTACACGTATTAACAGCTATTTAAAATGAATCCAAAAAATTACAGTCCTCGATATGAAATTTATAACAAACATCAAATTCGTTGTGAAAGGAAAAGAATATGTTGATAAGTTCCGTCCAATCCATCGGGTGGAATAGGCACCGAACCAGTATTTTACTGCACTATGTAACATTTAATTGATATTATTGAGTATTCTAATCCATCGAGAGTGACGAGGCGAACGGATAAGTGGTTGATATGTAGAGCTAGTTATAGTAGGATGTTTTTGGGCAATCTAACACACCGAGAGTGACGAAGGCGAACGGAGTGAGCCGTAGGAACGAAAGCGTGGGTTAGAATGCCCAATAATATCCTACTCGCGCGTGGAACACAACGCGCCGTCGACCCAGGCCTGGTCCTTACCGGACGGCGAGCTGCCCATTACTCGTCGACCGCAAGCCCGCGCCTACGGTGGCCGGGAATCGGCGATCGATTCTCGCCGATAGATTCACCACTGCGTTACCCTTCGGGGAATAAAGGCATGATGTTATGTATCGTAGCTATAATTAATGAAACGATAAACAGACTGACAAACAGACGAACAACGAAGTGATCCTAGGTAAGGTTTCCGTATTTTCCTATTGAGGTACGGAACCCTAAAAAACAACAATGACTTTCTTATTATACCGTAAAAATATTTGCATGTCAAGGATTGTGTCAACAGGGCCTATTTTGAAATACCTTCAAGAAATGAGTTTATTAAATCAGTTTGTAGTAGCGAAGTCTCTGAAACTGTATCAAAAATCAACGAACTTAGCCAAGCTAAATACAGCCATAACACCTGTACCATAGATCACTTTGTTTTCTGTCCTATTACATGCATTTTACTGTATGAAAACCCCACATATAGCAGACGGTAGACATGTTTATTTTAGCGTACCTAAGCGTCGGTCTTTTGATAAAAAGGACTTAAATTCACTGTAATTTTTGAAAGTCTTTACGCATCTTCCCTTAATTCTGCTATCTAAGGCCACCAAGTTTTTTCATGCGTATAACTTAACTTCCCTTAAAAATACGTTTAGAGTATGAACCAGCAAAAACAGTTGTCTCGTCAGCATTGAACCAAATTAAGAATCACCTCCGGGAGACCAGTAGGTACAAGTACAGCTAATAATCTTTTGTATTAAAATTTTAAGCTATAAGAGTTGGCGGGTTTCTTTGAGGATGATATTTGGAGCTACAGAAGCTCGTGGCTAAGTAATAACAGCCGCACGGGTCGATCCATCAGGTTAAGCTACGCTTGCCGGGGTTGGTCAGTGGATGGGTGACCATTCTTTACATACCGAGACTCCTCCGTGCCTCGGAAAGCACGTTAAGCCGTTGGTCCCGGCTGTCATTCGTGGATCTTTGACAGTCGTTACGGGTCGTCAGAAGCCCGAAAGTCTGACAACTAGTCTTACCAAGGGGTATCGTATTACCCAGTAACTGGGTTGTGGAGGTCAGATAGGCAGTCGCTCCATGTAAAATACTGGTATTCAGCTGCATCCGGTTAGACTGGAAGCCGACCCCAACATAGTTGGGAAAAGGCTAAGCAGATGATGATTTGGAGCTACAGAAAGTGGATGAAGAGATCTCTATCATTATGTAGATCATCATTTGATATACAATGCGAAGAGTTAATTTCTTGTGTGCGTTATGAAATTTTGAGATAGATAGATTAACTCTTTATTATGAACACCATAAAAATAACAGATATAAATTACAACACATACCCACACACATCCTATCTCAACTAATATTATAAATGCGAAAGTAAGTTTGCTAGTTGGTTTGTTACCTTTTCACGCCTAAACCACTGAACCGATCATCCTGAAATTTTTAATTTACGTTGTCAGGTGAACAGAAATGGACATAGGGTTGCTTTCATCTCGAGAAAAATTACAGTTCCCAAGGAAAACAACAATAACGGTCTATAGATGGCACCACGTGTCTTTCGAATCATGATTGAAAGGTAAGGAACAGGCCCGGGTCGACGGCGCGTTGTGTTCCACGCGCGCCTCA
Source organism: Cosmia pyralina (assembly GCA_946251885.1). Taxonomy (NCBI): domain Eukaryota; kingdom Metazoa; phylum Arthropoda; class Insecta; order Lepidoptera; family Noctuidae; genus Cosmia; species Cosmia pyralina. The sequence goes on from OX276345.1 coordinate 3,186,923, forward strand.
AAGAGATGTCAGCAGTGACGGGGTCCAATAGGGCCGAAGCCGAAGGGTCGCGGGTAGTTCGAAACAGATACCGTGGCCCTGGCACGGGCAACTGAAGGAACACGGGTGGGTTTTAGTCAGTAAAAGTCTGACAAGCCCTCCCGCTCCGCCCAGAGCGGGAGAAGTTATTTGATGATTTCCCATCCATAAAAAAAAGGTGTACAGAAACGGACATAGGGTAGCTTTCATCCCGAAAAAATGTACAGTTCCCGAGGAAAACAACAATAACGGTCTATAGATGGCACCACGTGTCTTTCGAATCATGAATGAATTGTATTACTCGTATTACAACCAGAGTACAACCCGAATTGATTATCAAATTTTTAACTAACGCGAGCGAAGCCGCGGTTAAAAGCTAGTACTACATACTTATCACTTTTATATACCTGAGTATAAATATATAATTATTAATGTTTAATTAGTTACTTCTAGTCTACAAGATATAGGGAAACACACTTTACAAATATACTATTTTTATTCGTCAACACATCTAGTTATATTTTAAGTGCAGTATAACAATAACAGTTTTAATTGTATTAATTAGTTTCAAAGCACTGATCCCCATGCAGAAAACGTTTTATAGAGTAACTTAGCGTCTTTATTACCCTACACAAATGTCATTCACAACATCACTTGCATGTGTGCATTAATAACTTCTGAACAGACATTTATTCCGCTGTCTCTTACCCCTTGTTCTTCATCCCACAATATAAGGTAAAGTCTTCCTTTGACTGCGGGTCACTCCCAAGGGTCAACCTCAATGTTTTATGATAATCGCCTTGTTTAATTTATGTAGGCTGGTCATAATTGACGTAAACTAATTAGGAGGTACATCTGATGAAATTTACTGTATTGCTTGTGGGTAAATTTAGAAATTTCAGCTAATATGTTGTGTCCCAGTTATATGTATATTTGGGTAGTTTATAGTTTTTGTCAGCATGTTGACAGAAAATTAAGGCGGAGATTTCTTGAAAACGGTCAAAAGGTGGTTTTTAAAGCAGTGTGAGTGTGAATGCATCTCATAAACCGTAAATAATTTATGGTAATAAAATAAATAGACATATAAAAAATATGCTATTTTCAAGTCACACACACACATATTCCACATACGGTGATGGAACTCAAAACAAAATTAAACTTAACTTTAATACACCAAAAAAATCTTCAAACATACCTCTTAATAATCTTCAAAAGCAGTTTATCCCTTCACTAACAATTATAGTTATAATTAAAAATATATACCATAAAAATTCAAATGCCAAACTACATCTACTGATAGATTATTTATTATTAAATAGTTAATTTCTAATTTTATACGATTTAATTCTCACTTTTACGACATAATTCCGGTGCGCGTGAGATTCTTCTATCTCGCGAGTGATACTAGACAGCCATAACGCCATTTCACTTACACACCGAACTAAACCACTTGGATGTAGGGCCTTAATTGATCAAAAGTGAGTGCTCTCGGCTGAAAAGATCAGTATAATGATGTCGTAATAAAAACTTAAACCATATCCTATTAAAGTGTGCTTTAACAGATTTCCTGTCCGACATGCAGACACAACAGTTAATGGCGATGATTCAAAGTGTTAAAACTACAAAGTAAATATCAGTTAAAAACCGGCCAAGTGCATGCCAGACCACGCACAATGAAGGGTTCCGTAGTTGGGATGAATTTATCCCAAGAACAAACTTAACATTGTAGTTGAAAAACATGCTCTCACATACATTCCAACTGTAAATGTTAGTTTGTACTCATAATATTGAGAGATTTACCATGTTATTTTAAAACCACAGACTTCTTATAGGTTTTCTTGTAATCTACAGGTAAAGAACTATTTTCTGTATTTTTTCCAAATTTTGAGGCTCAGTAGTTTCGGAGATAAGGGGGGAATGGTCAATTTTCGTCTATTTTCTTAAATAACTTTAAAACTATTTATTTTAAAATTATAAAAAATATACTTTTTATTTTTAATTTTCTTATTTGTCCCCGAAAAGTGACCCCCATATTCAAAATTCTTTTATTTACTTTACCTGCTCGGGTTTGGGTCACAGAAATACATATGTGTACCAAATTTCAACTTAATCGGTCCATTAGATTCGGAGCAAATTGGCTGTGACAGACGGATAGACAGACAGACACACGAGTGATTCTATAAGGGTTCAGTTTTATCCTTTTGAGGTACGGAACCCTAAAAAACAATCTAAATAAAAATAGCCGCCACTAACACAACACTATCACTATTTTACACTCAAATCTATCCATCTGAAACTCTTCCACTTTCTTTAAAATAAGAATAATAATATAACAATCAAGAACCACTATTTCCACCACCTTGGCCAAGAGGGGCTCATAATGGAAACTTACATAAATTGTCCGATCACAAACAAAAGTTGGCGTTAAAACTCGCCAAAGTGTGATTGTGGATCTGTGGCTAAGTACTTGGAATATACTTGGAAGAAGGACGTTGAATATGTTGGGTGAGCTTGAACTACTTCCTTCCATGCATAGCCGTTGCTGTTTAAATTATAATGATGACAATGTATATAAAAGTGACATAATATAGAGCCACTACTATCGACAACATATTAATACAGCTTACTTAAAAAATAATGATGACAATGTATATAAAAGTGACATAATATAGAGCCACTACTATCGACGTCATATTAATACAGCTTACTTAAGAAAATAATGATGACAATGTATATAAAAGTGACATAATATAGAGCCACTACTATCGACGTCATATTAATACAGCTTACTTAAAAAATAATGATGACAATGTATATAAAAGTGACATAATATAGAGCCACTACTATCGACGTCATATTAATACAGCTTATTTAAAAAAAACCGCCCAAGTGAGAGTCGGACCACACACAATAAAGGGTTACGTAGTTGGGACGAATTTATCCCAAGTACAAACATTATATTTGAAAAACATGATCTTCCATACATTCCCACAGTTAATGTAAGTTTGTATGCAGAATATTTGGAGATTTACCAAGACCATTGACTTAAAGGTTGTACTGTCATGTGTAAATACAGAACTGCTTTATGTATTTTTTTTTTCAAAACTTTAGGCTCAGTACTTTCGGAAATAAGGAGGGAAAGGCTCAATTTTCATGTATTTTATTTTTTCTTGTAACTTTAAAACTATTTATTTTCACACGGTGTACCGTGTATAAAACTTTATTTTAATTTTTTTTATCTCTCAAGAGTGACCACAAAAAAAAAATCTAAATTAGGTAATTTATTTACGTAAGACATCCATGTTTGGATCACAAAAATTGATATGTGTACCAGTTTTCAATTTAATCAGTTCATTAGATTTGGAGCAAATTGGCTGTGGCAGACTTACAGACAGACAGACACGAGTGATCCTATAAGGGTTCCGTTTTTTCATTCGGACATACGCAACCCTAAAAAATAGAATAAGGATGAAAGAAGCGTGATCAAGAGCGTGAAGAGGTTGTCAAGGAGATCTCGCTTTGCCAGTGACAGATCAAGCAAGAAATAGAAAAAACTTTAATATGGAGGGCGTTGACACTCGGTTATGATTGAGCCAACCATTTCAAACCATGACGATATTTTCTGAGAATTTCTGTGCAAAGTTTTAAGGCAGTAGGCATAAAGAAAAGAAAGAAAATACGTTTATGAAACAAAAAAAAAACCAAGAATAAACACCAACATAAAAATAACATGTTGGGGGAAAATATGCGTCACATCCACGCAAAACGGCCATCGCTCAGCATAATGCTACGACCGTAAACGAGACACCTAATATAGCCAACCTATGGTCAACTGAACAAAATGCTCGTCGAACAAGCTTACACTTCCCCACGGCCGTGAACAATACCAACGTAACCATCCGTCCCGTTTTGAAAGTTTGCAACTTAACTTTAATCCTGACTAACGTAATTGCTAAAGTTTGAATACAAAACCTTGTTCACGGTAACGCGATTTAGTGTCAGACATTTCGTAATTGATGTAGTGGCTTCGCATTTCTGCATTGAGGTCGTGCTGTGGTAGAATGATGATAGGATCCGCTGTTTGTGTTCAAGATGCGACAACTTTTTGGTAGGACAACATTATGGGCTCGAATAATGTGCTTTGACCGTTTTCCTGTTTTTAGCAACATTTTAATTTTATTTTAACGGTTTAATCTTTTGTGTTCTCTTGATTGATTGATTGATTTTAAATGTCTTTAATTAACATAATTTTACAAAGTGCATACAATAAGATCTTATTCTAATTGTGTACAACCATAAAAATTACAAGTTCTTAGGCTAACTTACCTTTACAAACATTTTAAACTGAGTTTAATTATTAATAATCTATAAAATTATACAATAAGTCCATAAGAAAACAATGATATTCAAAAGCACAAAAGTCTTAGCAACGCTGACTCTAAACGCATGCCATTACTGTTTACCTACTACAGGTAATTGCTCTCAATAATACAAGGACTATTTGAAGCGCGGGATAAAACATAACAATAGTATAATAATATAACTTTGTTTTCTCTATTGTAGTAACTCAACTTATTTTTCTTTTCGTACTCAATGATAGCTACTTACCCAATGTAACTCCGTACTAATTTGTATAAATATTGGAAATGTGTTAATAGAGACCCTGGCACCCTTAACAGAAGTTTAATCTTAGCTTGGGTACCAGTAGAGATAGTCAGTGATGTAAATTGTGAAATTGGTAATCAACATCATTCTCCTGCCCTTATCCCAATGTAATTGGGGTCGGCGCAACATGTCCCTTTTTTCCATACTTCTCTATTTGTCGTCACCTTGGTAGTCACCCCCTTTCTAGCCTTGTCATCTTTCACACGGTCCATCCATTGTTTCTTTGGTCTTCCCCTATTCTTATAGCCATCGACATTCACACTCAAAACTTTCCTCACGATATTTTCCTCATTCCTCCGCATCACATGCCCATAGCAGACAACCGATTTACGCACAACTTTTCAGTCACCGTTGCCGCTTTCAAACTTCCTTTTATGTATACATTTCTTATTCTATCCATTCGTGGAACACCACACATCCCTCTTAGCATTCTCATTTCCGCTTTATGCAATTGCATTTCATTCATCTTTATAGCCCAACATTTTGATCCATACAAGTCAGCAGGTCTAACCATTGTTTTATATATCTTTCCGTTAAGTTTAAGGGGAATACGGGAGTCGCAGATTGTTCCCGTGACCTGCCGCCATTTTATCCATCCAGTGTTAATTCTGTGCTTAACCGTACCTTAAAATTGGAAATAAAGTTATTATTTATTCTTTATTATTACTTCAAAGTAATCATTTTAAGTATGCCGTAATTATATTATCCTTCATTGGTTGATTGCTACGTACCTGAACCATTTTTAGTAAACGGCATGTGTCTACGCAAAACATTTGACAAGATTGACCACGACGACGTGTATTGTGTTAAAAATATTTTATATTTATTTATATATACTTTATTGTATCCACAAAAATACATAACAAAAAAAGAAATAATTAAACACTACAAAATATACTATGGGCGGCCTTATCGCTTTCTGCGATCTCTTCCAGGCAACCTTAGAATGGACAGTGATTTACCTGGATATGAAATGGGGCTGTCTTTGGTGCAAATAATAAGTGCCTACTTATACAACATTATACTAAAATAGATACATACACATCATAGATAATAAATACATAAATATATACATACTAAATATTTAAGCATCGAAAGTAAATGCAGACTAAAGATATAATACAGTTACGTGAACATCACAACGACAAATATTGTTCCTTTACGAGCCTTTTAAACATAGGTAATGCAGGTCATGTAGGTATTTGTAGCGAAATAAAACAATATCAATCTGCCTAGCCTTTTCCCAACTATGTTGGAGTCAGCTTCCAGTCTAACCGGATGCAGCTGAATACCATTACTTTACATGGAGCGAGTGCCTATCTGACCTTCACAACCCATTAACTGGGTAATAGGATACCCCTTGGTAAGACTGATTGTCAGACTTTCGGGCTTCTGACGACCCGTAACGACTGTCAAAGATTCACGAATGACAGTCGGGACCAACGGCTTAACGTGCTTTCCGAGGCACGGAGGAGTCTCGGTATGTAAAGATGGTCACCCATCCACTGACCAACCCCGGCAAGCGTAGCTAAACCTGATGGATCGACCCGTGCGGCTGTGTATTACTTAGCCACGAGCTCCGAAATACAACACTAGAATACAATAAAATATAATTGTTCATACAGTTAACTAAAAATTCTTAATAAGAAACGATACGATTGACCGTTGTTTGTTCGTTGGCTATACAAAGATGATACCTACTAGTTAAAGTTTGACAACATAGATCCATGCTATCACTATGTTAACCTGTAAAAATCTGATATTTATTCCCAGACCCAATTACAGACCCAATTTACAGTTAATTTACAATTACCAATTATCAGACCCAATTTTCAACGAAATCTCCAAACGGCTGGTTGACACTTCCCGTGACCCAAGGGCTGGCTTTTACCTTGGCCAGCGGCTTAGCATTGCCATACAACGTGGCAATGCCGCCAGTCTCTTGGGTACTTTACCAGTCGACAGCGATGCGGAGGAATTTTTCGACGCCATATTTTAGTTTTTTAATAGTTTTAGTTATGTTACCTTTTAGTATCTACAATTCCTCCACTCGACAACGATGTGCAGGAATTTTTCGATGCCATATTTTAGTTTTTTAATAGTTTTAGTTATGTTAGGATATAATTTTGTTATTTTTAGGTTATGTTTATATTACTTTTTAAATTAATATTATTTACTAGTTCGCTAATTAATGACATTTACAGACAAAAATATTTGGTCGTTACATACAAAATCGTAAAGCCAAACAAACGTTTAAAATGAAAATATTTATAAAAACGCATTTTCTTTCCTTTGTATCTCTCACATTCAGATATGGAATCAGTTTGTGCAGCGGAGCCTTTGTTTCAGCGATACAATGTGCATTGAAATCAGAGAATAAAATTAACATCTCATTACTGCAATCAGTGTTGAATTTATTTCGTGAAAGCCGCTTTTTGTAAATGCGATTGTTAAATTAATTGTAATACCTGGTACGAAGCTGTATGATTTATTGAATTTATTATATTTCTATCATATACAGTATGTAAGTGTAAACAATGGCAATATTTTAAGGGGTCATTGTACTCATCATTATGAACAACTTTTACTATGGGATCAAACCTGAAATAGCGAAAAAAATCATCTGGTCAGTACATTTTGTTCGTATAATTCATCAAAATTTAGGGAACAGCAGATTTTTTTTTCGCGATTTTATCATTGGTCCCATAGTAAAAGTTGCTCTTAATAATGAATACAATGAAAATATTGCCACTGTTTACACTCATTCCCTGTACAGTATATTTAATACTTCAAGCACAGATGTACAGAGGCGGACTTAATGGCATAGGCATTTTCTACCAGTCAACCTTTGGGTGATGTAGACACCAACAGCAGTGGTAAGTGCAATTGCAAAAAAAAATGATTTTGAATTTTGGCAAACAATGAGATACGACACCACATATCTGTATTTATTTAATTCTCTAGTTCGCCCACAGGTGGAATATGCTTGTATGATCTGGGATCCATATTATATTAAATATGAGACTGCAATTGAGAGAGTTCAGCGTAAGTTCCTCAGTACATTGCAGTACAAATGTCGCACCGTACGTTTATCTTACAAAAACGCTTTGTGTAAGTTTAAACTACACTTCTGGACACATCTTTTGGCCCACCTTGTATTTTCAGTTTCGTTTGGTCCTAGCTAAAATTTTATATTAGGTCGAGCAAAAAGTTTTTATGCAGTTTTGAACCTGGCACATTCACAATTTCATTCAATAGTCTTTTTTTGAATTTCGAACACAGAATTTAAAGAAACAAAAGACAATTTGGAGCCTGTTTGTTGATATCAAACAATCGAATACTAAGAAAACTTGGTTTTATTGGTTTACTTGGATTTAATTCTTGAAAAAGTGATTGATATCTTTGGTTTTGCAACAAACAATACTTATTCTTAACATTAAGGTGAGGTTCTATCAATAATCTATGGATACTTCACCTGAAGTCGCCGCCCAAGCTGTGGCACTTATTCAGGCCGGACACAGCCAAAGAAACGTGAGTGCTCAACTTAATTTAAGTCAATCTGCGGTCCGAAATGTTTATCGGAGGTACCTAGAGACTGGCGGCTTTGTTCGTCGCCAAGGAAGGCCACGATCTTGGGTCACAACTGAAAGGCAGGATCGATTCATCGTGACGACCAGCTTGAGAAATCGTCACCTTACCTCCATTGAGATACAAAACCAACTGCGCGACTTCCACGGAGTATCTGTGAGCGCTCGAACTGTTCGGAGAAGGTTAAAAGAACGCGATATGGTACCACACAAGCCAGCTAACGGCCCCAAACTAACGCGAGCCCACCGAACAGCGCGCCTTCATTTCGCACGCAGTCATTTAAATTGGACACAGCAAGATTGGAGCCGTGTACTCTTTTCTGATGAGTCTAAAATTGTGTTACATGGCAATGATGGAAGGAAGAAGGTCTACCGACGTAAGGGAGAGCGTTTCGCACAATGCTGCTTTGAAGAGAGGGTTGCTTATGGCGGTGGCTCATGGACTGTCTGGGGCGGTATATCCGCGAGCGGCAAAACTCAACTTGAGGTTGTTACAGGACCACGGCTGCCAACATTAAATGCTGAAAGGTACATTCGTGAGTGCTTAGAACCTCACGTGATACCATACGCGGACTATGTGGGCCCAAATTTCCTTTTTATGCATGATAATGCAAGAGCCCATGCGGCCGGCATCGTCAGGGAATATCTTCGGGATGTGAACATCACAGTTATGGACTGGCCAGCCAGAAGCCCAGACATGAACCCCATTGAGCACATGTGGGACGAGCTAAAAAGACGTGTTAGGGCTCGTCAGCCAGTTGCCCAGACGATGCAGGAGTTGAAAACTGCCATAGAAGAGGAATGGGAGATGATCCCTCAAAATTTCATAGAGCGGTTGATAAACTCTATGCCTAATCGTATGAGAGCTGTGGTAGATGCCCATGGAGGCAACACGCGTTATTAAATTAAACCTTTATTTGATAAAACATGTTTTTTATTCAAAAATCAATTGCCTTTAACAAGGCGCATATCCGACTTGTTAGGCGTAGCTCCATGTCGTATGGTATTCTGAATTCAAATTTAAAACAATACGATCGAAAAAGATGGTAAAATGTATCAGGTTTAAAACTGCATCAACAGTTTTTGTTCAATCTAGCAATCATATTTCGGTAGGGGCCATCGAAACCTAAACTCTAAGGTGGGCCAATAGATGTGTCCAGAAGTGTATTAACATTACGCTCTAGACGCTTGTTGCTCCAGGGAATGATGCTCCACTCGTGGGAACAACTATGGTACAAACTAAAAATAAAGGACGTAAAGAGGAGGGGAGTGATGCGGCGTCGGAGTCCGACGCCGCATCTGGCGCGAAGGGCACGAAAGGCTCATTTAAGAGTCCGGAGGGCGTAGTGGTGAGGTCTGCTGGGGGGAGGAACGAAGAGTCCTTCCTGAAGCGGAATAAAAATCCGGGGGATGGCCAGGGGTCTTCCTCGGACGGCGGGGTGAGCTCGGCCCGCAGGAAAATTGCTCGCCGGGGCCAAGGCTGGACCCGGAAAAAAGGGGGCAAGGGTCGGGTAGTCCCCACGCAGGAGGACAGCGAGCTGAGCAGAGCCAGCTCAGCCGAGCCGGCCGAGAGGGTCGCCATGGAGTCGCCTGGCGGTGAGTCGGACGCCGAGGGCGGCTCCAATATAATGCGAGCGGCCAGGTTCGAGGAGGTCGTGGTTGCGGCAATCGGGGGTGTGGCCTTGAAGAGGACTCAGTCCTCTAAAGACAAGGCCATACCCGCAGCCAAGGCTTCCATCATGGCGGCAGCGGAGGCATTGCTACAGGGGCCTCCGACGGACGGCATGTCCGAGATGCGGGCGGAGGTCGCCCGCTTGACAGCCGCCATGGAGCTTCTCCGAAAGGAGAACGAGGAGCTCCGAGCGGACCTGGCCGGGCTCCGAGGAGCCGCACCCTGGGATGGTTCACAGGGCGGGTCGCAGCAGGGGCAGGGTGGGCCCGAGCCTGCTGAGGACCGGGTGCTGGCCCTGGTGCGGAAGGAACTGGCTGCCCTCAACAGGCGTTTCTCAGTCCTGGAGGGCATTGTCCTGCGGCCCCCGCTAGCGGCAAGCCGGCCGGCCTCGGGCCAGCCAAAGGCGGCTACGTATGCCGCCATGGCTGCCACGGCCAAACCAGGATCGGCGGGGCCAGCGAAGAGTGTAACTGTGCCCGAAAAGGCACCTGCGAATGCCCCAGCCGTGGCCGTGGCGGCGACGCGGCTGCCCTCGCCTCCTAAATCTCTTCCGGCTGACGCCGAATGGCAGGTAGCCGGGGAGAAGAAGAAGGCGGGTAAGGCAGCTAGGGCGGCCAAACGAAAAGAGAGGCGGCGGCGGCGCAAAGAGCGAAACGTCGCGGCGAGGTTACATGCCCCGAAGTCCGCAGCTGTAGTGATCACACTACAGCCGGAAGCGGAGAAGAAGGGCGTGTCCTACCGCGACGTGCTCACCAAGGCGAGGGCGGCGGTGAACCTGGAGGAGCTCGGGGTAGTCGATGGCATTCGAGTAAAGGTCACTGCGACCGGGGCTCGGATGCTGGAGATTCCCGGTGCGGCCAGTGGCCCGACCGCTGACGCTCTAGCCGAAAGGCTTAGGGCGTCCTTAGATGCGGACATGGCCCGAGTGTCCAGACCCGCCAAGTGCGCTGACATGCGCATCCTGGGTCTAGACGACTCAGTGACGGAGGGAGAGGTGGTGGCCGCCGTGGTCAAAACTGGGGGGTGCGCCTTCGAACAGGTGAGGGTAGGCACCTTCCGTCATGACTCCACGGGGATGCGAGCCGTTACGGTGAGCTGCCCCGTGTCGGCGGCCCAAAAGATAGCTGGGGAGGGCCGAAGGTTCCGGGTGGGCTGGGATTCCACGCGGGTGAAGTTGCTGGAACCCAGACCTCTGAGGTGCTTCCGTTGCCAAGTGGGCAATCACGTCGGAGTCAAATGCACCTCGGAGGTGGACCGCAGCAGTCATTGCTTCCGTTGTGGTCAGCCCGGTCACAAGGCCGGCTCGTGCAATGCCACGCCGCACTGCTATTTATGTGCGGCTGCTGGCAAGCCGGCCGATCACCGGGCTGGAAGCAAGGGCTGTGGTCCATCCACTAAAGCCCGGAGTAGGGGCAAGCCCTCTGCCACCGCCGTCACTGCCGCGGCCGCCGCCACAGCCGTCGCCGTTGCCGCCTCCACTGCCGTCGTCGCCGTACCCACTGCGGCAGGACCCACACAGGGGGCTCAGGGAGGGGGTGAAATGGAGTGTCAGTAATGGCTCCATTACGCCTCCTCCAGGCGAACATCAACCACTGCGCCTCAGCTCAGGATCTGTTGCTCCAGAGCATGGCGCAGTGGTCGATTAACATCGCCGTGGTCGCTGAGCCGTACTATATCCCGCCCAGTGATTACTGGGTGGAGGACCTGAGCGGCTCAGTGACCCTCATTTCGTCGGCCGCCGCCGGTACCCTGTCGGTCGAAGCTACTAAGAGAGGACAGGGTTGCGTTGCAGCACGGTTCGGGGAGATTGTCGTGGTAGGGGTATACTTCTCCCCGAACCGAACTCTCGCCGAGTTCCACAACTCCCTTGCGGAGTTGAAAACCGTCGTTGTCGAGTTCCGTTCCCTTCCCGTGCTCGTCCTCGGGGACTTCAACGCCAAGAATGTGGCTTGGGGTTCCCGGTATACGGACACACGGGGCAGGATGGTGGAGGACTGGGCTCTGGAGACAGGCCTGGTCGTCCTAAACCGGGGTTCTGTCCCCACATGTGTGCGGATGCGGGGCGCATCAGTGGTGGACATCTCGTTTGCCAGCCCCGCTCTGGTGCCGCATGTTGTTGACTGGCGCGTCATGGAGGGGGTGGAGACCTATTCCGATCACCGGTACATTCGGTTTGATGTCTCCGCCCAGACCTCGAGCGCGCCGGTCCGACAGGCCCCGAGTGGTCCGCGGTGGGCGCTGAAGCAGCTGGACCGGGAGCTCCTCCTGGAAGCCTCGATCGTGCAAGCCTGGGTGTCACCACCGGACAGGCCTGCTGACATCAACGGCGAGGCGGAGTGGTTCCGAAAGGCCATGTCCGAAATATGTGACGTGGCAATGCCCCGGGTCCAGCCCGGACGCGCTTGGCGCCAGGTGTACTGGTGGTCGCCGGAGCTGACGGCTCTGCGCGAGGCATGCGTTGCTGCGCGGCACCGGTACACCAGGCACCGCAGGCTCCGTATCCGCCCACCGGATACGGAAGCCATTCAGGCGGAGCTGTACGAGGGGTACAGAGCGGCGAAGACCGCCCTCCGAGCGGAGATCTCGCGGGCCAAGGGTCTGGCTCGCGAGGAGTCGCTGGGGACTCTGAACAGAGACCCGTGGGGACGCCCCTATAAAATGGTGCGGGATAAACTCCGCCCATGGGCTCCCCCGCTGACGCAGAGTCTCCGGCCGCAGCTCGTGGAGGACGTGGTGAGCGCTCTGTTCCCTTCGCTAGGGGAACATACTCCCCCGTATATGGCTCCGCCTCCTGCGGTGCCCGATGCGGACCACATCACCGACGACGACGACGACGATGCTCCGGAAGTGACCGAGGTAGAGCTGAGAGCGGCGGTACGTAGGCTGAGTGCCAAAAATACCGCCCCAGGACCCGACGGCTTGCCAGGAAGAGCTTGGGTTCTGGCCTTTGGGGCTCTCGGACCTCGACTAGGGGGGCTCCTAAGCGCATGCTTGGAGAGGGGCCAGTTCCCACTTCGTTGGAAGACAGGGAAACTGGTCCTCATTAAGAAGCCGGGGCGCCCTGCGGACTCTCCGTCCGCTTACCGGCCCATCGTGCTGCTCGACGAGGTGGGCAAGCTCTTTGAAAGAGTCATTGCAGACCGCCTCGTCGGGTGGCTGGTGCAGGAGGGGCCGGATTTGGCGGAGAGCCAGTTTGGTTTCCGCAGGGGGCGCTCTACGGTGGACGCCATCATGCGCGTGCGAGCCCTCACGACGGGGGATGCTGTGGCCCGGGGTGGGGTCGTCTTGGCGGTGTCTCTAGACATCGCCAACGCCTTCAATACCCTGCCCTGGAGTTGCATCAGGGAGGCACTCCGGTATCACCGGGTGCCAACCTACCTCCGTCGAGTGGTCGAGGCCTATTTGACGGACAGGGCCGTCATCTACCCCGGTCATCAGGGGGAGTGGAACCGGCGAGAGATGTCGTGCGGTGTCCCACAGGGATCGGTCCTGGGGCCACATCTGTGGGACATCGGGTACGACGTTCCTTGACAATTCAAAAGTGCCTGTAATTGGTTTAATTGAAATAAATGCTTTGAGTTTGAGTTTGAGTTTGACTGGGTGCTGCGCGCCGACCTCCCTAGCGGCGTCAGCGTTGTATGTTACGCTGACGATACGCTGGTCCTGGCGCAGGGGAGGTCGCACCAGGCGGCGGCTGAACTAGCGACACGCGGGGTTGCGACAATCGTAGAGAGGATCCGGCAGTTGGGACTCGAGGTGGCCCTGCACAAGTCCGAGGTCATGTGTTTTCATGGTCCTCGGAACGCGCCACCGTCGGGTTCCCAAATAACGGTAGGAGGGGTTCACATCGGAGTCGAGTCGACGATGAAGTACCTGGGACTCGTCCTCGACAGCCGGTGGAACTTCGTGGAGCATTTCCGACGTTTGGCTCCCAGACTGGAGCGGGCCGGGGCTGCCTTGAAGCGGCTCCTGCCCAATCTGGGGGGTCCAAACGCCTCCTGCCGGAGGCTTTACGCGGGGGTCGTGCGGTCCATGGCCCTTTACGGGGCACCGGTGTGGGCGCGTTCCCTGAGGCTGCGACCAGCCCGCCGGTTGAACGCGTCCCAGAAGGTCATGGCCATCCGGCTAGTCCGAGGATACCGCACGGTCTCCTGTGAGGCGGCGTGCCTCCTTGCCGGATTACCGCCATGGGATCTGGAGGCAAAAGTCCTCGCGCACGTGTGGGAGTGGCGCGAGGAGGTGAAACGCCGGGGCGTAACTCCGCTGCCGCGAGAAATCACGGTACAGCGGACAGAGCTCCGGCGGGATCTCATGGCGACATGGAGAGTGCGATTGTCGCAACCCAGCGCTGGGCACGCCACAATTGCGGCGATAAGTCCCCTCTTTGAGGAGTGGTTGGAGAGGCGCCACGGCGTCCTCACCTTCCGCCTGACGCAGGTCCTCACCGGACACGGTTGTTTCGGGAGGTTCCTGTTTCGGATAAGGCGGGAGGAAACGCCCGGGTGTCACCATTGTGTGGATCGCCTGGAGGACACGGTGGAGCATACAGTGGAGGTCTGCCCGGCTTGGGCGGAGCACCGCCGTGTTCTCACGGAGGCGATCGGCGGCGGCGATCTCTCGCGTCCAAACCTGGTCCAGGCCATGGTGCGGAGCGAGAGTGCATGGGAAGCCGTCACCTCCTTCTGCGAAGCAGTAATGCTCGCGAAGGAGGAAGCGGAACGCGTGAGGGAGAGGCAACAGCCGCGCCCTCGCGCCCCTAGCCGCCGTAGGAGACGCCCTGGGCGGCGGGAATCGATTGCCGATTCCCGGCCACCGTAGGCGCGGGCTTGCGGACGACGAGTAATGGGCAGCTCGCCGTCCGGTAGGGACCAGGCCCGGGTCGACGGCGCGTTGTGTTCCACGCGCGCCTCAAAGAGATGTCAGCAGTGACGGGGTCAATTGGGCCGATGCCGCCGGGGTCGCGGGTAGTTCGAAAGAGATACCGTGGCCCTGGCACGGGCAGCTGAAGGAACATGGGTGGGTTTTAGTCAGTAAAAGTCTGACACGCCCTCCCGCTCTGCCCAGAGCGGGAGAAGTCATTTGATGATTTCCCATCCACAAAAAAAAAAAAAAAAAAAAAGGGAATGATGCTCCATGGACTTGTACATAATAGGTTTGATTGCTCTGAATTAATCAGTAAAATATGCTATATTGTACCTAGAACAGTGTTGAGACGTGAGGCGCGCTCTTATCCACTGTTTGCTACAACTCCCTGCCGCACAAATGCAGGGGAGAGAGCGCCGCTCCAGAGATTGGTTCAGGCTTACAATAATAACTTTAATGATATTGATGTTTTTGCCCTATCTAAATATACATTTAGAGAACAAATTATTAAGCGCCTTGCTCATAAATTTTAATTATTATGTACCTTTTATTTAGACATGTAATAGCTAATTAATTACTGCTTAATTTTCCCAACACTATCTTTTTTTTTTTTAAACTAGTAACATGTGGAAACGTAGTGGATTGTACATTTACCTATAGCATACTGTGTATCTAGATATAATATACAATGTACGATTGTTTGTTTTCCCAAATAAAATAAAATAAAATAAGACAAAGACGTTCCCTAAAGAGATGAAAACTGTAAGTGTCAAATTAAATTATTATGAACAATCTATAGGTAAACTCATCTATACGATCATAAATAATAATACCAGCCTATTACTGCCCTGCTGCAGTGCAAAGGCGTCTTCTCATACAGAGAAGGCACGAGCATTGATCACCACACTTTCTCAAGACGGGTTGACGATTCCAGACGTCTCATTCTCGGTCTCTTCCCGCAAGGACAACTGACTGGGTCGAACCTCTGCCAATTTAGTATTTTGTATCGCTGTTTGTGTTGATAAGTATATCTATTCTTTTGATTTATATTGTATCTAGTAAAATGATGGTTGTTTAATATTTATAGTAATTAGATTATTAATTTGTTTTTGTGTGTTTAAATTATAGCGGATATAGTGTTAAATAAGTTGCTGTGATTTCTATATAAATGTCCAATTAAAATAAGTTACTAAGTTGTTTGAATTTAATTTATTATAAACCCTGTTTCTAATCATCTGTTATAATATTAACTATAACTCCAGGTTTCTTTCACCGATGTCAGTAAAGTCTAAGATAAACTCAGAAAGTAACATATGAATTAAAACAGTCACATTGGTGCATGTCCAGATTTGTACCCACTACCTCGTGCATGAGAGGCCTTACCCGCTAGTCCAACATGACAATCATAAATGGCATAATTTTAGTATAAGCAACGAAAGAACATCTGACCTACATCTCATTTTAATCCGCTCCAGCTATATAAAGGTGATACCTCCGCATCTCGTGTTAATGCCAACACTAAATAAATTAACACCTTTAGAACTCGCAACCGGCGTGCGTGTATTATTAGTGACCTTGTGGTGGCATCTACATCGCCACATGCGAACTATGGATCACACTGACGTCACGCAAAATCCTGCATCGCGCAATTAGAGTTTACCGTGCGACTAGCTTCAATACAACGTCGCCAGATCAATCGTCGGGCAGTTGCCCACCAGACACTACACTCGACTGGTCGGAGGATCCTCCATTTTTTAATGAAGGTTGAGTGAACTTTACACCCTGTTCCTCTTGCCTCTATAGCCTTAGTGAGAGTCTTTATAATTAACCGACTTCAAAAAGGAGGAGGTTCTCAATTCGTCGGAACCTTTTTTTTTTTATTATTTTTTTTATTTTTGTTTATGTATGTTCCCCGATTACTCGAAGATGGCTGGACCGATTTGGATTTTTTTTTGTTTTGTTCGAGAGTGTATACATCACAGTTGGTCCCATATAAAATTGATTAACTTTGCTTCGGTAGTTTTTGAGTTAGCTTCAATAATACGTATTTTTTCCCCACTTTTATATGGATGATGTTCTAGTTTGTTTTGCAGGTAGTGGTATTTGAATTTGTGTGGGGTAGGTACACAACTAAAAAGTGAAAAATAAAAACTTTTTTACAAAAAAATACAACCGACTTCCAAAAACAACACTACAAAGTGAAAAATAACTTTAGTTTCGGAAGTCGGTGGCAAAAAACGAAAATACATTTAACTAGACACCGACTTCCGAAATTAAAGTTATTTTTCACTTTGTAGTGTTGTTTTTGGAAGTCGGTTGTATTTTTTTGTAAAAAAGTTTTTATTACTCGATTAAGTTTACGTTAACGTTAACTAACGTCAAATTGTATAGAATAATTGTGTTTCCCATTATAGTCACCAGAAGGCGCTTGTTCAGCTTCAGTAAAAATTGAAGTTTACGTTCACGTGATCGAGTAAGCATAAAACTCGCACTAAAGCCACTGTTATATGAACGTCAACGAGGCAAAAAGAGTATGTAAGGATCGTAGCAGGTGGCGTTCTGTAGTTTCTGCCTACCCCCGTGGGAAGAAAGCGTGAGATTATACAGGGTGTAAGGGACAGCCCTCCGCAAACTAACAGGGTGCATTAGCTCCTTATTTTGAATCATATTCAACATTTCAACTTGAACGATGTAACCAATATTTTGTAAAAATATTATGATTTAAAAGAGTGTCCGTGGAGTTTCTTGCCCGTTCTTCTCCATAGGGATCTACTACGCTTTGGAATGGGCAACTAGCTTCATCTTTCTGACTGACCGACCCATTGACAATTCAAAAGTGCCTGTAATTGGTTTATTTGAAATAAATGCTTTGAGTTTGAGTTTATTCCAGCAGAAAATTGCTCAGGAATTTTTTTTTTTTTTATCGTTTTTTCATTTCCTATTCCTTTAGTTCAATTTAAAATTACATTCTCTGTACGCAGCACTCCATTTATGTAAATAAAACAGCTAAAATAAATAAAAAAATCGGCAATGGATATTGAAATAGTTTAACGAACGACGCGTAAAATGGCGCGGAAGGCTCGCTGCGTTACGTGCGTTTTGCTACGGTAACGATACACTGCGTGTGAGGCAATAAAACAAATCAGGTTTATAAGATTCGCATAACGTTCCTGAAATAATTTCATGTACCGGTCATCTTAGTATGATATACTGAATTCACCCCATCAATCTGCGGTGGGCTGTGCCTGACACCCTGTATGTACGAGTATGTATGTTTTTAACTTAATATAAGGGACGTCTAACACTAGACTGCGCTCATAATATTTTAAAAAAAACGGCAGTCATGGGGATGCCGACAGAAGTAAAAAAAGACGCGGTGACCTTTCATATTTCCCCCTACCAAAAATCACTCAACGCGCCTGAAGAAGTTTTCACTTCAAAAATCTTACGAATAACGTGAGTGTATACCACGTCCCTTTTCATCATCGTCACAAGCCCGATATCATTCACATCCACTATCGAGCAAGTCAAATATAAAAACTTTTTTACAAAAAAATACAACCGACTTCCAAAAACAACACTATAAAGTGAAAAATAACTTTAATTTCGGAAGTCGGTGTCTGATTAAATGTATTTTCGTTTTTGCCACCGACTTCTGAAATTAAAGTTATTTTTCACTTTATAGTGTTGTTTTTGGAAGTCGGTTGTATTTTTTTGTAAAAAAGTTTTTATTTTTCACTTTTTAGTGGTACATGTGCTTACCCCTTCACAGCGTACTGGCGTGATGTTATGTTATGAACTGGTGTGAACAACAAACAGACATGAGATTTCAGCAATCCCAGTCCATTTGCTATCATTTATTGAGGAGTTCCGTTGCCTATCTCAGAAGTTCTTCATCAGATCTTCACCAAATTGAAATGGGACCACTCCAAGAAAGTACTCTTCCAAAAACTATCCAAATCGCTTCAAGTGTGCCTATAAAATTGGAAGAGTTCTCTCTATTTCTCCAGGATCCCATCATCAGATCCTGACTTGATGATCATGGGACCACCTGGGAAGTATACCCTTTCAAACAAAAAAAAAATAATCCAAATCGGTCCAGCCATCTTCGAGTAATCGGGGAACATACATAAAAAAAAAAAAGGTTCCGACGAATTGATAACCTCCTCCTTTTTGAAGTCGGTTAAAAATATTGCCAAATGTCTGCGCCATATTAGTACCTAACGTGTTTCCAAATTTATCGTTCGTATATTTTGCTATTTTTGGCAACGTATGCCAATTTCTGGGGGTAAACGCACCCGAGGGATGAACGATAAAAAATTACGACACCACAGGGAGTCGGAGTTTTTAAGAGAATTCAATCGACACCGCACACTACCCAGTCTTTTTTTTTAAAGCGACGGACGCATGAACAATTTGTGGAAACTGGACCAGAATTTTGAATAGCTCAGTTGGTTTTGCTGCAGCCGAACATGTAGTTTTGGAGTGAATTTTCTAGTTCTTTTTTTCAAACTTTTTCGAGTGGATTTTTGGAGTTTAGGAAATAGTTTACTGTATTTTGGAAGTATCGCGTCAAATGTTTATTTCTGTTGCTTTTTAGGGTTCCGTACCTCAAAAGGAAAAAACAGGACCCATATAGGAACACTTCGTAGTCCGTCTGTCAAGACCCTGTTTCTCAGAAACGAGTGGAGGTATCAAGTTAAAATAAATATCAAATACGTAGGTCTATGGTACCTTGAAACTAAAAAAAATCAAGCTTCTAAGTCAACGCAATACAAAAATACGGCCATCTAAGCGCTTTTTTGATACTTGCAAATAAATAAAAACCCGTACTTCCCGTTGATTGTGAAATTTGGCAAGAGGCACGGTCTCACAACTCAAGTAAAGATAAAAAGCCGAAAATATTTAATTTGTTGTTTTATCTCATAAAAAAATTTTTTTGCTATTACAAAGTTAAATTTGCAGTTGGAGAATTAACCGTGACGTATGGGAGAACATCTTTTTCAACTACAATGTTAAGTTTGTTTGTGGGATACGGAACTCTTCATTGTGCGTGGTCGGATACGCACTTGGAAGGTTTTTTTTTTTCTATGTCACAATATTGAGCGGTGTGCAACGAAAAATATTTCTGAATGAATAAAATTCTGCCACGTTTCATCGAACAAAACTATTGGTATCTCGTCCGTATGTAACTGATACGATTTCAAAGTTAGTTTCGTAGTTTTAAGCGCACACTTAAACGCATAACTTTTAGTCTTCAACACACAAAATAAACACTCAAAGGACGCTAAAGGAATTTGAAAATTAAACACTTCGTACAGTAAACATACAAAATTAACAACAACATTCTTCAGAAATTTAAACTGGTATTTTTATTCTTACAGTATTGATGATACGTTTGCGGACGAAGCATCTGTTACCATTGATCATGCGGATTCAACCCCACGCCGATTTTATTCTTTATTTTATTTAGTTATGATACTTTTATTACGTGATTTTTATCGCGCGTGGAATGTGTTGCCGTTGCAGGAGATAAACCTCAAAGATTATTATTTGTTGCGCCATTTCTTCTTACTAGCTAAAGCACTAAAAGAAGTAAGGAGAGTGGTAAGGGTAAAGGATTTGGGGGACTGTCCTATGTAATTTTGACGTTAAAAAAGTGATGAAATTGATAATTCTCAGCCTTATTTGTATAAATAACTTGATTTTGATTTTCTCAATACGTGATGATTGTTAATGATTCTAGATTCTTAACCTGATGGATCGACCCGTACGGCTGCTAAGTAATAACAGCCGCACGGGTCGATCCATCAGGTTAAGCTACGCTTGCCAGGGTTGGTTCGTGGATGAGTGACCATCTTTACATACCTAGACTCCTCCGTGCCTCGGCAAGCACGTTAAGCCGTTGGTCCCGGCTGTCATTCGTGGATCTTTGACAGTCTTTACGGGTCGTCAGTAGCCCGAAAGTCTGACAACCAGTCTTACCAAGGGGTATCGTATTACCCAGTCACTGGGTTGTGGAGGTCAGATAGGCAGTCGCTTCATATAAAATATTGATATTCAGCTGCATCCAGTTAGACTGGAAGCCGACCCCAACATGGTTGGGAAAAGGCGAAGCAGATTGATTTGTTAATGATTCTAGAAATAATAACGGTTTTTGCAAAGCGTCAGTATGTATGCCAATCAGCCTACATATACAATAAAATTAACGCTAAACTTAAGTTCCACCATGAGGTCTCGCATCAATGCAAAATAGTTATAACTGAGTGGTTAAAAACTCTAAGCTACGAACAAACAGAGCATATTCTAGTTAGACTTACATGAATACTTCTCTCATAATCTTATACTTTTTGATCACCTAACTGTACCTTTAATACCGATTTATAATGGCACTATCACCTAACACGTAAACTCATACATAAACACACACTAATACAAACACACACACACACAAACATAAAACACACACACACACACACACAACAAACCCATGATCAGACACAACTACAGTCACACAAACACATACCCACAATTGCAAAATACATAGAGCTGCTAATTATTATTATTATTATTACTTTTTTTGTATATCATTGTATTCTCTTTGTTTCTAAATTAGTTTGATTAGCTTTATTAGTTTTATTTTAATTGTTACAGAGTCTCAATAGTGTATAGCTAACAATTAAGGGAAAGAGCGAGTCAACCCCAACACAAGTATTATTAATTACTTACTGGGGCTGTCTCAATCACATCTGCAAATGTAACTGTTTGAGACCCAATAAACAATTTTTTATTTTTTTATAATAACACCTTACTAAAGTGAACCACAGGTGAAGTGTGTGTCAGTAGGTCCTCTATAATTTCGTTCATCCTCAAAGGACTTGCGTTTATAACTTACTAGCTCCCTCCCGCGGCTTTGCCCGCGTGGTATGTCGATAAAAAGTTGCCTATGTTCTTTTTCAGGTCATAGTCTACTCGTGTGCTAAATTACATCCAAATCCGTTCAGCCGTTTTAGCGTGAAAGCGTAAAAAACAAACAAACACACTTTCGCATTTATAATATATTAGCTGTTGCCCGCGACGTCGTCTACGATCCAGGGTAAAAAGTATCCTATGTACTTCTCCAGGTCTACCCATGTGGCATCAACGTTTATTTGTTCCAAACATGAGGCAAAAAGAACACAAACACAAAAAAAACAAGTTGGGGGAAAATATGCGTCACATCCACGCAAAACAGCCATCGTTCAGCATAATGCTGCGAAACTATGCGAGACAGAGCCCCAGCGCTGGTTTTCAGCGACAGCCGGGGCGTCATAACGTCAACCGGTGCAGCTCAAAAATAATAAAATAAGGAATAAAATATAAAATAAAAACAATACTTGTTTTAAATATCTTGCCCTACTCTCTCAAACTAAAACCTTAAACTTCCATAGAAAAACACGTCGCAAAAATGCTCAATTTTATTTTGAAATTATTCCGTGAAAGCGAACCATTCCGTACAGTGTTTTGTGTTTTATGGTAATCATAACTCCTGGAAACAATACAGGCCGAATATTCGGTGCCGAGAGAGCCGCTGTAAATCATTTTGGGAACAAAGTGTGTCCGCTGCGACGGTGATTTGTCAAAGGACTTGCAACGGACTGTCTGAGTGAGGAGACGTCTGGGGAGGCAGTTAGATAGACTTCCCTGTTGCGAAATTTCGAGGAGAAAATATGCATGGAAGGAATGGAAAAACAGTTCCATTGCGTTTAGATTGCATTCTGTAGATGGACGAATTTTCAAATGAATGTATTGGAATATTGCGTCTGGATTCGACTTTTCGACATATTTTTTATTTTCTTTTCGTTTTATATTTATCTAGCTTTTATCTGCGGCTTCGCCCACGTGGATGTCGGAAATTATCCCACGGGAATGGAATGTATACCGGGATAATCCTATTTCCTAATTCAGAGCATGGTATAGGTACCCGTGCAAAATTTCATCCAAATCTGTTCAGTCATTTTAAAGTAAAAGCGTAACAAACAAACACACTTTTGGATATAATATTACTTAGGATTAGTATTTTCCTATTTTTTTCCAGGTTTTAGAACTTATCGGTACCAGTTTTTAAGAAGAATGCTCTCCATTTTCATTCTTTGTTTCAATTCAATTTTTTTTTACAAAAAATACAACCGACTTCCAAAAACAACACTACAAAGTGAAAAATAACTTTAATTTCGGAAGTCGGTGTCTAGTTAAATGTGTTTTCGTTTTTTGCCACCGACTTCCGAAATTAAAGTTATTTTTCACTTTGTAGTGTTGTTTTTGGAAGTCGGTTGTATTTTTTTGCAAAAAAGTTTTTATTTTTCACTTTTTAGTTGTGTACCTACCCCACACAAATTCAAATACCACTACCTGCAAAACAAACTAGAACATCATCTATATAAAAGTGGGGAAAAAATACGTATTATTGAAGCTAACTCAAAAACTACCGAAGCAAAGTTAATCAGTATATGGGACCAACTGTGATGACGACTCTCGAACAAAACAAAAAAAATCCAAATCGGTCCAGCCATCTTCGAGTAATCGGGGAACATACATAAAAAAAAATTGAGAACCTCCTCCTTTTTGAAGTCGGTTAAAAAGAGAAGTCCTGACTGATTGACTGACTCATCAACGCCAAGCCTGGACCTAGAACGCTGAAATTTTGCACAGAGGTTCCCTTTATAATGTAGACAAGGAATAAGGAAGGAATTTCTGGTAGTACGTTTAAGTGGGATATTTTCCGACATCCACGCGGGTGAAACCGCTGGGATAATCTACAATGATATTTACAGTTTATGTTCAAATCAACTCATTGTTTTTTTTTTTTGACATAGTTAAACCACGTTTTGAAACGTGTACAAACTTTTCAGTTCAAAAACAAACATAAATCTCACAAATTAAAAACCATCGTGAAAGCCATAGAACGGCCGAAATTAAACCCGTTATCAGGGTCAACCGGTGCGAAACTTTGCCAACATAAATTCAGAAACTTAAACGATCGAATAAAATTTTATTGTTGCCTATCTTGTCCGGGTTGACCGGGGCAATTAGCCATTGTTATGCCCGGGTTTATGGACAAATACCCGGGTACGTGGCACTTCGGGCAGGCCTCTATGATTTATTGGCCTACGTGGCCTCGCTCGGCCATTGTTCGATATTTCCGAGATATTCGAGTTTGATATTCCGATTTAGATCGGATCGTGATGTTTAGGAGGTTATTTGTAGGTGATTTGTCACGTGGCCAGTGAATTGTATGATTTGTTTTGTTGGTTTCTAGTTGGCTTGTTTTGGTGCAGGTGATGGAAAAAGTTTTGTATCTCGAATGTTTTTTGTTTGATGCTGTGCGATGGAGAATAATACGAGGTAAAGTCAAGACTATTTATTAATTTTTTACTAACGACTTAAGGTATCCTTGCCGTAGTTCCAGCTTCGGTTTATACCAATCGAATACTCAAATAGTTTGTGTTATAAATATTTGTTCAGCATCAGAATAATATTTTTAACACCAAATGCGGATCTAAATGGTACTCTCAGTTATTTATGTACAGGGTTACATGTAATTCGACGTAAACCTTGCAGGACGTCATAGTAGGTCGTCGTCGTAAATTCAAACAAACTAAGCAACTAAATGTTCTACCGAAATTCAATAGGTAATTTTTGAGTTGTTCAGGGTCAAAATGTCCAATTCTCAAAATGTCCAACGGTGTCAAAATGTCCATATACCAAAATGTCTAATTGAATAGTAAGATTTTTAGTTTTTTTGTTTATGAAAAATACACTGCTATGATAAGAAAGAAAGAAAGAAAGAAAGAAAGAAAATACGTTTATTTGCGGTAAACAATTAATAAAAATAAATAAACAAAAATTTGATAATAACTTAAATTCCAGTAAAGTCGCGCCGTAAATAATTTTTGAATTGTATTTTTCATAAAAAATCTTACTAATCAATTAGACATTTTGGGATTTGGACATTTTGACACCGTGGAACATTTTGAAAATTGGACATTTTGACCCTGAACGACTCAAGAAGTACCTATTGAATTTCGGTAGAACATTTTGGTGGCTTAATTTGTTGTATTTTAACCCTACTTTGACGTCCTGCAAGGAATACGTCGAATTACAAGTAACCCTGTATATGTAAGTAGTTACTAAATATACAACCAGTCCAAACCTGGGTTTAAACCGAAAAATTATCTCACAAAAAACCTCTCACACAATTTTCTAATAAAAAAAAACAGTTTTTTTTTTTAAACAAAACTGCACAACCTCACCTGCATATAAAATCAAGAGCGGATCCTTCAAAGACGACAAGACACCTCTGCGGATGACAGGCGAATGATAAATTACTTTTATTAGTGGATTTGTCATGGGAGCCATCTATCAAAACCCATAACGATCGAACAACGAACTTATATCGTTAAATCCAGATTGATTCGGTAATCTGGGCCTCTGAGATTTTATGGTTGAAGCTTTTCAAGGTTATAACATTTTTTGGGTTTAGGTTTTAGTATGATTGGGTAAGGTAATCTGTAAGCTATTTTGATATTAATGCAGTAAAAAGTTCTTTATTGCTTATAATAAATATGATAGTGTATAAATATTTATGGAAATTTTTAATCGAGAATTAGCACTTTTTAAACGTCGAAAGAGAGCAGTGGTGGCCCAGTAGTAACTGCGGCGTTTCATGTGTTAGGTCATGAGTTCGAACCCAGACAGGCGTTTTACTTTGCGTAAATTATTTCATCACCACTGCTCTCAAAACGGTGCAGGAAAACATCGTGAGGAAACCAGCATGACCAAAAACCAAAAGTTCGAAGACGTGTGACATCTACCAACCCGCGCTGACATGGATTAATTGTTCATCATAATCAATTACTTGAGACACTACACCAATTTGCCGTATAATGGCCATTTAACACTGAGGGACATACTTAACGGAGTGTAGTAGGTACTCGTGAAAATGAACAACATTTACCATGAAACTAACCCTGAAATACGAAAAAGAAAATCGGCTGTTCTCTACAAAGTGCGAAACCTACGCGATTAAAATGTACGAGGCAACTGATTTTTTTTCATATTTCAGGGTTAGTCCTATGATAAAAGTTGTTCATTTTCATGAGTACTACACTGCGTTAAAGTATGTCCCTCGTTTAACCTAACACCCTGTATATGTGCCAAGGAAGGACAGATTAAGTTCCCCGACTTACGTAATTTACTTTTAAGTGTTTCAGTTTTTTTCCCATTTTATGGTTTTTAAAAGCAAAAGAACACAATGCCTTGGTCATTATTCCCTTAAGGCGTAGCAAGATTCGTTGCTACACCGCATATAATTAGGTCATCCCATAATGTCTCAAGGGGTTGTTCAGGAGTAGGCTTATCAGGCATTTATTTCAGGTGGATTGCTACCTTAATTTGCCTAGGGATATCAGATATCCCTAAATTATGAA
Source organism: Cosmia pyralina (assembly GCA_946251885.1). NCBI lineage: Eukaryota > Metazoa > Arthropoda > Insecta > Lepidoptera > Noctuidae > Cosmia > Cosmia pyralina. The sequence continues at coordinate 3,213,196 of OX276345.1, forward strand.
ATATGATTTGAGTTATGATTTATTCTGAAATGATGGCAAATTATAATTATCTATGGAGAAATAAAACTACGTTATTGATTTTCATGACTTTTAATTGATATCTACATTATCTACCCAAAATATAGGGTTATTTGTAAATCACCAACAACCTCTTAAGGGGTCATTGTACTCATCATTGTGAACAACTTTTACTGTGGGACCAAACCTGAAATCGCGACAAAAAATCTGCTGTTCTGTACATTATTTTATCTACATCAAACTCGTCAAAATGTAGGGAGCAGCAGTTTTTTTTTTTCGCGATTTCAGGTTTGGTCAAACAGTAAAATTTGTTCACAATGATGAATACAATGACCCCTTAAGAGGTTGTTGATGATTTACAAATAATCCTGTATAATGTAATCGTACTTTTGACTTTCTAATTTCGTAAGTAGGTTGTATGATCAAAAGTTTTAGTCTCATTTGATTATTCAAGATTATTATTCAAAAAGATGTAATACAACAAAATATTTTTCGTAGCTCTATTTTTCTAAAGCAGCAATAAGCTTCAGAAGGGAGGGGTATAGAATTTTCTTTTCATCACTGATAAGCTGTAGACAAATGCAATACTTTGCCAGTAAGCATTTTAGTTGGTTTCATATGTAAGCAAGGCTATTTCATAAACTTCAAAACCTCAAATAAAATTATGTACTCTGCGGTTTAAATACCTACAATTATATTTAGAACCGGTATCGGAATAAAACTTCACAAGAAAGGAGCTATCAATATTAAGCCTCTAAACATTATTTTTTTACGTAGGAAACTACAGCTTTCACGACATTGCTGATATAGGCACATAACACTACCCTAAATAGTTTATATCGATATTTTACTTCGCTGGTTCTCCAACATATGGCGTAGATCCTGTCCAAGTAACCTTTGCATCCTGCCATCTGTAAAAGAACAAAAGTAAATAAAAAAAACTTAAAACATGACCCAATAGTGTGAGAACGTAATCAGATACTGTGTCTTAAAAGTGGTAATTTTTACATAGACAAGATCATTATGGACAGGAAAGTCATCATCATCATCCACAGCCCGACTTCACCCACAGCTGGACATATAGGCCTCACTTTATTGTGCCAATCCCCCACGCTCCTGTGCCAGCCTCATTCAGGTTTTGCCCGCGATGGCAACAATGACGTCAGCCCATCTCACCACTGGACGTTCGACATCTCGTCTTCCAGTCCTTGGACGCCACTCTGTCGCAGCCTTACTCCACCTGTCATCACTGCCACCTGTCTTGCCAGATGTCCTGCCCAACTTCATTTGAGTTCCATAGTACGCTTTCAAATAACGAAGACCTTCGTATGTCTTCGGTAAACAAACAACACAGTAGGAGAGAGGATTTATTCAAATTACGACGAGAATCAGCACTTTTGGAACGTCAAATGGCTGATCTAACGAGATATTGAAAATAATCACCACAGTCAGCAGACTGAATGATGATCGCAGTTAGCTGTTTTCAACAAAGCCTGAACCATACCTAATCTATCACCACGATAGCCTGTTGGGAATCGAACCCAACACCTTGCGCGGTCTGCATGAATAGGCTGCGCGGCGTGATCAACGTGTCACCGGTAAGTCGACGTTCGCATGGCCGTAAAAATATCGCGGCGATTTTATTTCGCGTACTGGATTTTCAACGCTCTGCTTGGCGCCGGAAGTTGAAAATCCAATAGTATGTTTTTTCGACACACTTGAAAGCACTCTATTGTTGTTAAGTTGGATTCTCAACGCGCGGCTCAACAACGAGAGTTGAAAATCCAGTGCGCAATAAAATCCCGCCGCGATATTTTTACGTCCGTGCGAACGTCGGCTTAGAAAAGGCGCTGCGCGACGGTGACAAAGCTCGCCTCGATGACCACTCGCTTCCACGGACTCCACCGCGACGGACTATACCCTCTCATTTCATTATTAACTGTTTCTCCAAGCAAGTTCATATTTCACTAGCTGCGCCCCGCGGTTTCACCCGCGTTGACCAGGATAAAAAGTAGCCAATGTGTGTTAATCCAGGGTATAAGCTATCTACGAGTACATACCAAATGTCATTAAAATCCGTCCAGCCGTTTGAGCGTGAAGAAGTAACAAACATACAAACACACACACTCACAAACTTTCGCTTTTATAATAATAGTCTGATTTTGTTAATACGAACAGCAATAAGCCATTACCTCTAAAATAAAGTCCATTTTTAACCGACTTCAAAAAGGAGGAGGTTCTCAATTCGTCGGAACCTTTTTATGTATGTTCCCCGATTACTCGAAGATGGCTGGACCGATTTGGTTTTTTTTTTATTTTATTCGAGAGGGTATACATCACAGTTGGTCCCATATAAAATTAATTAACTTTGCTTTGGTAGTTTTTGAGTTAGCTTCAATAATACGTATTTTTCCCCACTTTTATATGGATGATGTTCTAGTTTGTTTTGCAGCTAAAAAGTGAAAAATAAAAATTTTTTTACAAAAAAATACAACCGACTTCCAAAAACAACACTACAAAGTGAAAAAAACTTTAATTTCGGAAGTCGGTGGCAAAAAACGAAAATACATTTAACTAGACACCGACTTCCGAAATTAAAGTTATTTTTCACTTTGTAGTGTTGTTTTTGGAAGTCGGTTGTATTTTTTTGTAAAAAAGTTTTAACTTCACACCCGAGCTTATATGATGGCCTGTGATGAGAGCAAAAGTAGGAAACCACCCATGTTTTACAAGGGAATGCCATGACTTGCAAAGCTACGCCTTGCCCAAAACCACTCAAGAAGCCAGTGAAAACTGGGAGCAAACTCCTGACCCTTATCCTAGTAATATTCAATCACCCCTGTCTAGTTTACTAAGGACAAACGTCAAACACTCATAAATGTATACTCAAGTACAAACATAAACAGGATGACTTACTCTCACAGAACGCGCATATAAGTGTCGTAAACCTAGAGTTGAGAGTACTTCATGATGTACTCATCAGAACAGAAATGGGATGCATTATGTTGATTTTACAAGTGTTTGCAGATTGAGTAGAACCACAGATTAATACAGATGGGACACTCCGCAGGTTAGGTATGAAGCTACAAGTACGCAGCGGGCTCATCTCACTGGGTCAATTCAGTGTGGGCTGCCGCGCACCGGCTGGCTCGCAAGTTAGCCCGATACTCACTCACGCGCCGCGTCGTAAAAGAAGACAACCCTAACGAGTCAGAAGGTATAAGAGTTACGCGATAGAATATAGTTGTAGGTAGGTAATGAAGCGTTGTGCGACCTGAATTGCACTTTATTGTGTCGTAGCAAGAATCGCTTTTTATTTAAATGATATTGCGGAGTGACCCATCTGTATTAATCTGTGGTGAAACGTAAAAATCAGTGCACTAATTATCTTGAGTAGTCTCTTTGGATTTCTCTTGTAGGTATTGCCACGACAGCTGTTTTTAGGCTTCCGTACCAAAATGGTAAAAAGGAACCCTTATGGTGCGACTCAGTCTGTCTGTCTATCTGTATGTCTGTCCGTCTGTCACAGCTGGATATCTCAAAAACTACTGATGCTATCAACTTGAAATTTGGAACAGTTTTAGATGTCATTTGCCCAACTATTTTGAAAATAAGAAAGAAATAAAAATGTATATTTTTTTTTTGCAACAGGGTCTGAAACAGGGTCTTAAAAATTCGAAGTGAGGCCACTAGGGAACATATGAAAGAACGCTGTTTGCACATTCTCAAACATTTTTTTTTTCTTTTTTTTAGGCCAGTTTTCGACTTTTGATAAAAAAATTAAAAAAAAAAAACCGTTCCCCCCTTACCTCCGAAGTTTGCATAGAGAAAAATCTAAAATTATTCTTTATTATAGAAGTTTATGTAAAGATTACAGGAAAAATAAAATGATGTCTCTAAATAGCTCACTTTTTCAGAAATCGGAACGAAACCCTCGTTGCGCGAGTCCGACAGCTCTTGGCCGGTTTTTTTTATTAAGTTTTCTAATTTTGGACACGTTTTCCAGAAACCACCAACACATCGAGAATTTTCTTTATTTATATTATTTTCCCTATATCATCAACGAAACGACTCTATTACTGAACTTCGAAGTTTAAAATATCGATGTACTGTATTCATAAAGTTTAAAAGTACGAATTACGTGAGCCAGAAGGCACACTATGACGAATTACTCAATTGAGAATGTTCATAATCGCGATGTACGGAACTTCGAAATCTTGCTATGACGAATTACAAAATTTCGAATGTTCATCATTGAGATTCTGAGAGAGTATTTCACTTTTATGTTTATATATACAGGGTGTCCCGTAATTAATGGATAACCTCTCACGGGGTCATTGTACTCATCATTATGAACAACTTTTACTATGGGACCAAACCTGAAATCACGAAAAAAAAATCAGCAGTTCCCTACATTTTGACGAGTTATGCGAAAATAAATGTAGGGAACAGTTGATTTTTTTTCGCTATTTCATGTTTGGTCCTATAGTAAAAGATGTTCATAATGATGAGTACAATGACTCCTTAAGAGGTTATCTATTAATTACGGGACACCCTGTAGATGTGAGGACAAAACTTAATTAAAATTTGTTAGAGGTTGTTTGTCATCATTACAGCTGAAAGACGTCCACTGCTAGACACAGGAGGTTAAGTTCATTTCATGTTAATTTTGTGTAACTAGCTGGGCCAAATTGTAAATGGTGAAATTTAATAATTACAACTCAACTTTAGCAGTGTCGTGAAGTCATGCGATCAGCTGTCAACCAATGGATGGTTATTAAAGCAACGGCAACGGTCTCTTTTTGCTTGGATTGCACTCGTAACGGACCTGACCATTAGCGTGTAATGATTTTTTTTTTGTTCATGTACTGATTATTTCTTTTGGCTTGAGTAAATGTCCATTGGATTAATATTTACAGTACTTGTTTTGTTAATTTTAGAATTTTTGTGAAGTATAACAATATTGTAATAGACTTAAGACGCACGGTAGGTTCGTTGCAGAATACTTCGAGATACCCTCCAGTTTTTATTTATTATATTAAAATCGCGATCGCAAAATTTTCGAAATCTAATAATTCGTCATAGCAAGATATGGAAGTTCCGTACATCGCGATGATGAACATTCTCAATTAAGTAATTTGTTATAGCAAGCTTTCGAAGTTCCGTACATCGCGATTATGAGTAATTCAAAAATCAATCAAAATCAATCAATCTCAATTGAGTAATTGGACACATATAGTTTACCTTCTAGCTCACGTAATTCGTACTTTTAAACTTTATGAATACAGTACATCGATATTTTAAAGTTCAAAGTTCAGTAATACAGTCCGGTAAAACTGTTCGTGTAAATGTGGGTACCTACTGTACACTCTCAAAATAGCCCTGCGGAGATACAGGCACGATGTTACTCGTATTTCTATAGCAGCTTTGTGGACAAAACCTTCTAGTGAAATCATTTTTCGTCATAACATTCAGGACTTCGCTGCTGGCCAAATTAAGGTAAAAACCTAAGGTATCTAGTAAGGCAGGTACCTATTTTTAGGGTTCCGTACCTCAAAACGAAAAAATGGAACCCTTATAGGATCACTTCGTTGTCCGTCTGTCTGCCTGTCGGTTTATCAAGACCCTTTTTTTCAAGAACGTGAAGAGTTGTAAAGTTGAAATTAATATCGAATACGTAAGTCTGTGATCCCTTGGAGTTCTAAAAAAATCAAGCTTCTAAGTCGACGCAATAAAAAAATACGGCCATTTATGCGACATATTTTGATACTCGCAAGTAAATCAAAATCTATAGGGTACTTCCAGTTGACTTAGAATCATGAAACTTAGCAAGAAGCAAGGTCTCACAGCACAAGCAAAAGAAAAAGTTCGAAACACATAAAAAAAAAATTTTTGGGTTTGTTTTTGGGCTAAATTTTTTTCAACTACGGAACCCTTCATTGTGCGTGGTCCGACACGCACTTGGCTGGTTTTTTAATTGGGGCTTGTAGGTAAGTTATAATAGCCACACGGGGCGTGCGATCAGGTTAAGCCACCCTTGCCGCAGTTGGTTCGTGGATGGGTGACCATCTTTCCATACCAAGACTCCTCCGTACCCAGGAAATCACTTTAAGCCGCCCCATTGATCTCGGCCGTCATTCGTGGAACTTTGACAGTCGTTACGGATCGTCAGAAGTTCGAAAGTCTGACAACCAGTCTTACCAAGGGGTATCGTATTACCCAGTAACTGGGTTGTGGAGGTCAGATAGGCAGTTGCGCCATGTAAAACACTGGTATTCAGCTACATCTGGTAAGACTAGAAGCCGACCCCAACGTAGTTGGAGAAAGGCAAGGCAGATGATGACCTATTTATTTATTTTTTAGCAGACCACTTTGAATACTAGTTTCTCTTAAAATCTGTATTACAGTCCTAGCAACTTATCTGTGAACTGAAAGAGTACGGCACCGTCGATACGTCGGCACAATCGAATGAAATTTCAACATGACGCCCGTAGTTCCAATTTTCGCCATTTCACAGATAACTTGGTAGGAGTGTACATAAAACTTCAATATGACGATAATCCAGGGCATAACACCCACACATTTTTCCATGCACGAACTGCAGGAAGTCACGTTCTACGATACTTACAAACTCCTTTTCCTTCATCCACGCTCATACATCTAGCTAAACACCTCGATTAACACTACTTATGAATAGTTAAATGTATAGCTATAACATACTTGGTATGTATCAATTTCTCAAGTGGCGTAGCATTGATGTCGTCACTACGCAGCGTTCCGACTACGTCATCGTGGGCTCGAGTGTCCACATTCAGCAAAACGCTGCAACCACCACACGTGTAGTAGTGGATATCGAACCTAAAAACGAGAGAAATAAGGTTTCATTTTCAATGTAGGGGAATGGTAACCTAACCTCTGAAATATTTTAGTAGTAATTGCGAAAGGTTTTTACGTAAACGAGGCAATCTGTTTGTGGGTGTATCGAATTTAAGGTTTAGAAGTGTTATTAGGATCATTGAATGAGGGAGATGTGAATAAGCTTTAGTAGGTAACATAGAAATATAAAAAAACCGGCCAAGTGCGTGTCGGACCAAGCAAAATGAAGGGTTCCGTAGTTGGGATGAATTTATCCCAAGAACAAGCTTAACACCGTAGTTGAAAAACATGGTCCCATACGTTCCAACTGTAAATGTAAGTTTGTACTAACAATATTGAGAGATTTACCATGTTACTTTAAGACCACGGACTTCTTATAGATTTTCCTGTAATCTACAGGTAAAGATCCATTTTCTGCATTTTTGTTTTAATTTTAGGCTCAGTAGTTTCGGAGATAAGGGGGGAATGGTCAATTTTAGTCTATTTCCTCAATAACTTTTGGAAAAATTATTTTAAAATTATAAAAATAAAATATTTGAGACCCTCATAGTAAGCCTTTTCATTTAATATGTCAAAAGGTAAAGTTTGCAAAACTTTTTTTTTCTTTTTTTTATTTGCCCCCCAAAAGTGACCCCCATATTCATAATTAATTTATTTACTTTAGCCATCCGTGTTTGAGTCAAAAAAAATCATATGTGGTCCAAATTTCAACTTAATCGGTCCATTAGATTCGGAGAAAATTGGCTGTGACAGACGGACAGACAGACAGATACACGAGTGATCCTATAAGGGTTCCGTTTTTTCATTTTCAGGTACGTAACCCTAAACACAGGTAGATAATACAGTTTCAATTAGATACCTTCGCTCAGCATGATAGTTTCGAAGCAGTTCACGATTGGTATTGAAGAGGACCCCATAGTGTCCAGAGCAGCTGGTGACCTGAAATTAAAAATTATAACAGTCATGATAAGGGCGTTATCTTATAAGTAACATTAATTTCTTATTTCCACCTGATTCTTGTACAAAATGTTTCGACCCTAATTTTTGACATCTATACTTAGATTTTGGGTCAATTTGGAAAAACACAGAACTCATTTCTGATGTATAACTATAAGTTTTATTAGAGAAGTTTTCTTCGTCCGCGTAAAATTTCTTGTGCCCCGACCCACCCAGTCACAACGCATTACCTGCCCGCGCTAATACTTCGTTTTCGCTTAGCGTTCTTTGTAACTTTTTTATTTTTGCTCGGCTCCTAAAGATCATAGCGTGATGTTAAATAACCTATTGCCTTCCTAAAGAGCTGGACTATCAAAACAAAATATATTTTTTTCAAATCCGACCCGTTGTTCCAGAGATTAGCACGTTCAAACAAACAAACAAACTATTCAGCTTTATTATTAGTGTAGATGTTTATAAAACAAACACTATTGTGTAGGTAACACAGCAGTGTGTTTGCCTGTATAAAGGCTCCCGCAGACAGGCACCACGCTACTCTGATGGAAAAATTTCTATGAAAGCTTCTTAAAAATAATTGTTCTACCAGAGTCGCGTCACGCCTGTCTGCTGTAGCTTCAAATAGGTAGATTATTCATTCTTTATCACATCAGCTTATAGTTGTCTACCGCTGGACGTTAGCCTCTTCTATTGCATTAAGGCACTCTCATCCATATAACTATTACCAGCTCAGATGACGAATTACAGGAAAAAACCTTTTTCACAAAAAAAAAAAAACAGCCGACTTCCAAAAAAAACACTACAAAGTGAAAAACATCTTTAATTTCGGAAGCCGGTGTCTGTTAAATGTATTTTCGTTTTTTGCCACCGACTTCCGAAATTAAAGTTATTTTTCACTTTGTAGTGTTGTTTTTGGAAGTCGGTTGTATTTTTTTGTAAAAAAGTTTTTATTTTTCACTTTTTAGTTGTGTACCTACCCCACACAAATTCAAATACCACTACTTGCAAAACAAACTAGAACATCATCCATATAAAAGTGGGGAAAAAATACTTATTATTGAAGCTAACTCTAAAACTATCCAAGCAAAGTTAATCAATTTTATATGGGACCAACTTTGATGATACCCTCTCGAACAAAACAAACATTTTTCAAATCGAACAACTCTATAAAAAGTTATGCGTGGTCATACATAAAAAAAAAGAAAAAAAAGAAAATATATACGTGTCGAATTGAGAACTTCCTCCTTTTTTTTTCGTCGGTTATTTTTTTATTATTGTATTAGTTATGTTTCACTTGGTAGTGTTTTTTTTTAAAAGTCGGTTGTTTTTTTTTTGTAAAAAAGCTATTTATTTTTCACTTTTTAGTCATGGTACCCCACACCAATTCTTATACCACTACTTGCTAGTTGCTATGTAAACAACAGTGACGTGAACTATTTGAAAATCATCAAGATACACAACGTGGATTAACTCCTTACGTGTCGACTGCACACATGGGTGTGCATAAGGAACAATCCTTGATATAATAGGTATATAAGCTTATATCATAATATATAAAACGTAAAAAACATCTTGACTAGTTGTGAACCTACGGGGTTCGCAAGTAACCCCCCCCCCCCCTCCTCCCCCTAGGGTTTTGGGTTCATAAATTAGTACACAATTCACATCTAAAGCGTATTATAGAAGCTAACTCAAAAACTACTCAAGCATAGTTAATACACTTTTGGGACCACCTCTGAAGTATGACCTACCAAAAAAAAAAAAAAATCAAATTCAATTTATAATTAGCGGAGTAATCGCGTAACAAACACACTAAAAAAAACATACAGGCGAATTGAGAACCTCCTCCTTTTTGGAAGTCAGTTAAAAATAATAATAAGATGCTAAACTAACCCATATCGGCAAGGCTGGAGTCTTCAGCCTCGAGCCAGGATACTGTTTATTGATGTTGTTCTTGGAGTTTTCTTCGCCACCATACCACACCAGCAGACCAACGTGACTACGAGCCAATATTCCAAATTGTGGCATAGCCTGAAAAAGGTTTACAGAGTCTTTAACTTAACGACTTTTCACTGACCGACTACAATGTACCCTTCTAGTTGCATTTTAATAAATTTTGAGTAAAAAAAGGAATATTGATAAATATCTAAATATTTATTTTAAGTAACCAAATACAACTTGTATGCACGGCTACAGATCAAGCTATACATTTTCAGTATAAGTTGATCTCGCATTGTATAGGATTTACTTACAATGAGAGGTCAGTGTAAACTGGAAATTAATAACTTGATGTGTAGCCGTGTGTACATGTCCTTAATTATTGTTACTCATCATCATACTACCATCATGTCATAGTACTTTCTAGTAGGTAGGCTTAGGGTGAATTACACCAATGAAACTGAACGCGATCAGCACATCTACACCGCGTTCAATAGCTATCAGTATCAATATTCAACAACAATGATAATACTGACAGCAGAGGAGCTCATGGCTAAGTAATAACAGCCGCTCGGGTCGATCCATCAGGTTAAGCTACGCTTGCCGGGGTCGGTTCGTGGATGGATGACCATATTTACTTACTGAGACTCCTCCGTGCCTCGGAGAGCACGTTAAGCCATTGGTCCCGGCTGTCATTCGTGGATCTTTGACAGTCGTTACGAGTCGTCCGTAGCCCGAAAGTCTGACAACCAGTCTTACCAAGGGGTATCGTATTACCCAGTGGAGGTCAGATAGCTCCATGTAAAATACTAGTATTCAGCTGCATCCAGTTAGACTGGAAGCCGACCCCAACATAGTTGGGAAAAGGCTAGGCAGATTGATTTGATAATACTGACAGCTCTTGAACGCGGTTTAGATGTGCTAACCGCGTTCAGTTTCAACGATGAAACTTGACCATAGAAACAGAACACTCACGTAATGATCTTCATCGCCAACATAGAGCACTCCATTATGAAGATACGGAGTAGCTCGACCAGTGAGCAGTAAAGTCACCACGTTGATGGAACCCTCCACATGTGCGGACACAAGGTGGGTGAGCTTCCCATCCAAGTCTTTCCTGATGCTGTAATTTAATAAGGGCAGTTAAAAATATTACATACTTTAAAATTGGTTTATAATGGTTTCATCATGACAACGACTAGCATTTATGGGATTTAGTCGCTATAATAGTCTTGAGATACTGTCTGTATCGTAGTTATCATGAAACCTAGACAGATGTGTATTGTATTGTATCTACTTACCAACTACTGGTGGCCAACCACCACTTCTTGAAGCAGTATTGTTTTAATGTTACTTCAGTGTGAGAAAGAGATGGAGCTATACAAGACGTCTAGCTCCATCTCTTTCCCACACTCATGTAAGATTAAAATAATACTGCTTTAAGAGGTGGTGGTCTAGCTCCTGGTCAAGTTTGACCAGATTAGAATTTTAATCGTTATCTGATTTAATTAACTATTTATCATTTTCTTTAAAGCAAGTGCCAGTACAAAGTAGGAAGGGCAAAGAGGGGCAAATAATAAAAAAACCGGTCCAGAGCGAGTCGGACTCGAGCACCGTGGGTTCCGTACCATCATCCTTATATGAATTGATGATTTCTGAAAATGTATGCTATTAAGAGATCGCTCTGTTTTTCCTGTAGACTTTACATAAATTTCTATCACATTTTTCTTTTTTGATTTTTCTCTATGCAAACTTCAGAGATAAGAGGGGGGGGAACGGTATTTTTTTTACATTTTTCATCAAAAGTCGAAAACTATATGGCTTAAGGGGGAAGCGCCAGGACAGCCCGCGAAATTCAAATTTTCTTACGTTTTTTGCAATTTGTAAGTCAGTCTTAGGTTGTATGTTGATTAGAGTATGATTCGCTACCGTAACAAATATGTATTTACAGAATTATAATCATTAGAATCAGTAATACAACTCCTTAAGTTAGTACAATCCTCAAATGTCAAGATTTCATGAAATAGTCATTCAACAGGATTATCTGGTCTTAAATAGTTGTATTGATGACTTTAATGATTATAATTCTGTAAATACATACTTGTTACGGTCGCGAATTAAATTTTGATCAACATAAAACCTAATACTGACTTGAAAATTGCAAAAAACGTAAGAAATTTTGAATTTCGCGGGCTACCCTGGCGCTTTCGCCTTAAAAAAATGTATGAGAATGTGCAAACAGCGCTCTTTCATATTATGATATCCCACATGTCCTAGTATCCCCACTTCGAATTTTTAAGACACTATTTCAGTGCTTGTTACAAAAAAAAAACTTATTTGCAAAATAGTTTGGTAAACGTCATCTAAAACTGTTCCAAATTTCAAGTTGATAGCATTAGTAGTTCTTGAGATATGCAGCTGTGACAGATGGACAGATAGATAGACTGAGCCGCACCATAAGGGTTCCTTTCTACCATTTTGGTACGGAAGCCTAAAAACAGCTGTCGTGGCAATACCTACAGGAGAAATCCAAAGTTTGTAGAAATACTAATAAGTAGAAATGCAGCTGAAGACCATTATTTAATCTGCAAAATATTCTTGTATCAATGAATTTGACTTACTTATCACATCCTCTTGATAACACGCAAGCATACAGCAACAGCAAAGCTCCAATACCATCTTCAGTTTGAAACTGTCAAAAACATGGTAGTCATTTTACTCACATGGCTTACAAAAATATCTTTATCTTCATTCTAACATAAAAATAACACTTACCAAATATAAATACCGCTTCAAAAATATTTGGAGATCCTCCAAACTCGTGAATTCGAAAATGTGCAGCTTGCAAGAGAATTTAATTTATGAAAACTTCTGAAAATAAAGTGAAGCTTAAAATACTAGCATACTTCGTTAGTTTATTTTAAACATTGTTGTTCGTTTTGAGTAGTGCTTTTGAAACATTATCAGCTTAAAGTAAAATTGATTGCAGACTGTGTTTAATCGGCTTTGATTGTTAATTTGTTGATACTCGACGGCTTTCTGTGTAACCAGATATTCATTGCACAAAAATTTATTAATTACTTGGCATATTTAAGGCCTCATGTTTTTAATTTCATTTGAGAGCTCAATTTTCATTATTTATTACCAAACCGTTAGTTTTTAATCATAAGCTTTGTAATTGATGTGTATGTCAGACGTCAGACCGGCTGTTAGCAGCGTCGCTAGACACTCATAGCTCTGCGACTCTCGCAACTCTCGCACAGTTACGAAATTAATTTTGGCATTCAACTATTATGTATTTTTTAAATAAAGATTTTGTTTTTTCTTTAAAAAAAAAAGTCTGAATATTTTGTTTTTGATAATGCCATATTTATTTTTTTTAATAAACCATCCTATCGTGCATATTTTCTACATAAAATAGTTTTGATGTTTCACATCTGCCAGGCGTCCCGCGACGGCTCAATTTTTTATTTCTTAAAATTAAACACTCTAAAGATTAGACCCATTTATAAAACGAGCTTCAAACTGTACCAAAAGAAACATTACATAACGTCACGCCTGTTATGTAATCTCCGAAGGGTTGGGAAGCGGAGTACCTACCAGTAGGTACACCCATACTTCGCCACTTATGTTTAAGTAACTTGTTATAGCGGATGAGCTCGTGGCTAAGTAATAACAGCCGCACGGGTCGATCCATCAGGTTGAGCTACGCTTGCCGGGATTGTTACCGTGGATGGGTGACTATCTTTGCATACCGAGACTTCTCCGTGCCTAGGAAAGCACGCTAAGCCGTTTTTGACAGTCTTTACGGGTCATCACAAGCCCGAAAGTCTGACAACCAGTCTTACCAAGAGGTATCATATTAACCAGATACTGGGTTGAGGAAGACAGAAAGGCAGTCGCTTCATGTAAAATACTGGTATTCAGTTGTACCCGGTTAGACTGAAAGCTGAGTCCAACATAGTTGGAAAAAGGCTAGGTAGATTGATGTTACAGCGGATGAGCCTAATGCCATCAACTGGGCACAAATCCAGAGTCCGGGTGGCTACTGTGAAATTCCTGATAAAAAAAACCCAATAGCACTTTGCTCAACCTGGGAATCGAAACCTCCTTATGCTAAGGAGTAGCACTTGCGATCACTAGACAAGCGAGGCAGATACCTTCTCAGTGACCCCATCTTGGTAGTACGCTGAGCTATGCTGCACGTAGCTATTATCGCTCGGTAGTGCGACCAACGCCTTTGGTTCCACGGCAGCCTGGCCGGTGTTACCACCACCTCCACAACGCCAGATCACTTCACTGCAGGCACGCCAGAGAGCTTCCTCTTGACGCTCTTCTGAAGGTCGAAGGTAGCTGGAAGTTTTAAATATGGAATTGATTAGTGGCCATATTTAAATGACGTCACCTCTCTAGCTGGCTGATATTTTTTTAACAGTGTAAGTAATACATAAGAGCAATGCCCGAGAACGTGGATGGGCCGTGCTCCGTCAGGAGATAAAAAAATATCGGTGTGTTTATTTTATATGAACTCGCTCACACACATCGGTGTTCGGGCCGGCGACGGAGCTTCAGTACCTGCCTTGTGTATGCCACGACCCTGTCAAGTCCCGGACACGGCTCTTATAAGTTTGGATAGACCTTAAAGGGGTGCTTGTTTTGACTTCAGAACATATAGATTTTTAACGACATAGATTTTCCTAAATACTTGCAGTATCTCTAATCAAAACACATGACTTGCTTGGTCACAAAGGCAATATTGGATGGCACCTTTTGACAGTTTTATGGAAAAAAAGAATATCGGAGTTTTGAAGTGTAATCGACATATAAAACAAAATTTAAAAAATAAAATAATATTTATTTGATCAAAACTTAAACCTATTACATTTATTGTGCCTTTATTTGAAATGAGTTACTGGCAAGTTAAAAAACTTGTGTAACTGGACTTCAACTAGCCACTCGCACGAAAGCGGCTCTACACAAAAAAACAGTCGGTAGTACAGTCATGCGTACGCGCACCGTGACGTCAGCCCGCACTTCGCTCGTTTTACAAACAATGCCGAAGCGACGAAGATTCTTGGAATCTTGTAACGATCGAATGGGTTTATGGATGCCAGAGAACTAGACTCTATTGTAGTGTATGTTTCGTTTGAATGTATGATCGTATAAAATTCACAAAAATAGGTATGTAAAGAGCAACCACAGTTAGTTTCAGATTTCTAGATTCTAGATTTCTAGATTTTCTACAAAGAAAAAACAAGCGATGACCTATATTTTTTATGGTTTAAAATGCATGCTGTGTTAACTCTTAACGTGAAACATAAACTAGCGCTAGCGAAAGGATTGAATATCCCTACCGCCGCGACGATGTCTGAGAAAACTGTGAAAACTGTGAATACGCTAAAATGTGTGAACTGTAATATAGTGATAGACGAGTTATTATCATTTATCCAAAATAAGATTGCAGTGATAGATAATGAGAGCCTTATAAGGATTTGTGCAACAGCTTTTTCTGAGGAGGAGGTAGAACGTGCAAAAAATTTACTGTTCAGTTCTATAAAAACTAACCAGAAGAAAGTGTCCAGGCGTAAGGATGGTAAAAAGCAGCGAAACTTGGAAGATATCATATGTGTTTTCAAAGTGACTGAACCTGATATGATACCGATTTTTGTGGCGCGTGACTTGCAAAAATTACCGCCTGTGACATTTGACCTTGTTGATGTCACCAAATTATTAAAAGATTTAGTAATTATGCGCAATGATATTATTAACATAAAAGAAAACTATGCAACGGTGAATCAATTGGATGAGCTAAAAATGGAACTGGATTCAGTCAGGCCCCCAGCATCGTTTTTAACATGTAATATTAATACGAGAAAAAGAGGAGGGTATGTGGTTGATAGTGGGCCGGTCGGCTTATCGCCAGCCGGCGTCAACTCGAGGCGGTCGAGTACAGAGCACGATGAATCACCTAAGTATCGCTCTCTCTCTTGTGCTCAGACCGATACAGGTAAACCAAGTGCGTGCGCACTGATTAACTCAACGTTACTGGATAGTAATGAACTGTGCTCAAAGGTGTCCGAGTCTGCTGCGTGCAACACAGTAACTGTTGAATTAGAGAAACCTACTATGGCGGAAATCGCGAGAAATGGTGAATGGAAAATGCAAAATAAACCTACGGAAGAATGGATAACAGTTCAAAAACGAAGGTCTAGAAATCGTTTTGATGGAAAAACAGGAAAAGCGGCTACGGACCTCGCTGAGAAGTTTAAAGCAGCAGACGTAAAAATCCCATTATTTATCTCGAATGTAAATAAGGAGACATCTGAACATGATATCTGTCAATATATTAAAAATAAAACCGCGGAAATCGTAACATTGGAAAAAATTAAGATGAAGAAGGAAAGGCCATATAATGCCTTTAAAGTCCTAGTTACGAAAAGCAGGCTAGAAACGTTTTTAGATGATCAGTTATGGCCTGATGGCATATCATTTCGACGTTTTATCTATTTTAGGAATAGAAGAGAAGGCGAAAGTAATCTTTCTCTGAACGGTGAAATAAAAAAACACTAATAATGGATAGTACAACAAAAATGAACATAATAACATTTAATTGTAAGAATGTGAAGAGATCCGTAAACTGCGTGCGTTCACTCTGCAAGACAGCTGATATTGTGTTGTTACAAGAAACGTGGTTATACCCTCACGACTTATCTTTTCTTGAAAATATTGATCAAGACTTCAGTTATACTGCGAAGTCTTCAGTGGACACTTCAGCCGGTATTTGTAAAGGTAGACCATACGGGGGTCTTGCTATATTGTGGCGAAAAAGTACATTTAATTTAGTGTCTGTTGTGCAAAGTAATAGTAATCGGATTTGTGCAGTAAAAGTAGTGACTAATAATCGATGTTTTATGGTTATAAATATGTATATGCCAACAGACTGCAGTGAAAACCTTCCTTATTTTACGGAATGTCTCGGTGAAATGTATTCTATAATGCAAGGTAATAATATTGAATCAGTGTTTGTCTTAGGGGATTTCAATGCACACCCAGGTGAGTCATTTTGTAATGAACTTTCTAGCTTTTGTACTGAACATGAACTAGTATGTGCAGACATTGATTATTGTGGATTGTTATCGCAAACTTATACATTCATCAGTGACTCACACGGGTGTAAGCGTTGGCTGGACCACTGTCTTGCTACCAAATCGGCGGCAAAATCAATTGTAAATATTGAGGTTATTCTTGACTCCTTTTGGTCAGACCACTTTCCTTTGAAATGTGAGTGTGATATTATGGTTATTAGAGAAAAAACCTGTGTTACTAACTCTTCGTTTAATACTGTTTATTGGGGGGAAAGAACCACAGAAGAAATAAATAAATATTTGTCTCTGTGTAATAGTAAACTTAGGGACTTAGATTTTCCTGATACCTTTTTAATGTGTGCGGATAAATTTTGCAACAACAATAACCATAAAGTTTTATTAGATGATATGTATAGACAAATTGTATGTATATTAAGCGAAGCTGCCAAAAGTAGTAAAACCCCAAAAGGCATTATAGGAATAAATAAGAGTATTAAGAATGTAAAGGGCTGGAATAAATATGTCAAAGAATCTCACTCACAAGCTAGACTCACGTTCAAAATGTGGAAGTGGTATGGTCAACCCAGTAGCGGGCCTATCTTTGAGGAAATGAGATTAACTCGTAAAATATTCAAAGGCAAATTAAAATGGTGCATTAAAAATCAAGAAAAAATAGAAATGGACATTCTGGCCTCACTTCACGCAAAAAAATCTTTTTCGGCGTTTTGGAAGGGTACTAAAAAACTAAATTATAATACCCCGACTCTTCCAGTTAGCGTGGAAGGTAAGAGTGACTATACTGAGATAGCAAATGTCTTTAAGGATCATTTTAGGGTGAGCTCACCTCTTGAATGTGCGCATAGGGTGGACGATGTTGAGTTTTATCGATCAGGATCACCCCTACGTTTACATGTAAAGAACTAAAATGTGCAATTCAGTCTATGAAGCGGGGTAAATCGCCAGGTAACGATGGGCTCAGCATCGAGCACCTTCAAAATGCGGGTACACATTTACCGAGAGTGTTAACTTTGTTCTTTAATCTATGTTTAGGACATTTGCACTTACCGCAGGAGCTACTGGATACCATTGTTGTTCCTATAGTGAAGAACAGGACAGGAGACATAGCAGACAAGGGTAACTACAGGCCTATCTCGCTTGCAACTGTGATTGCCAAAGTGTTTGACAGTGTGCTCGACTCTCACCTCAGTAGATACGCAGAGTTACATGACTCACAATTTGGTTTCCGTTCTGGGCTGTCAACTGAGAGTGCAATTTATGCATTGAAGCACACTGTCAAATACTACACAGATAGGAAGACACCAGTGTATGCTTGTTTCCTGGACCTGTCGAAAGCCTTTGACCTGGTTTCGTATAATGTCCTATGGGAGAAACTGCGGGAGGCGGGTATACCTGACTCAATGGTATCCATACTATCTTTGTGGTATGGGAAGCAGAGAAATTTTGTAAAGTGGTCAAATGCATTGTCTGATCCTTATAAACTTGAATGTGGCGTCAGGCAGGGTGGTCTTACATCCCCACGATTATTTAATGTTTATGTTAACAAACTACTTGTGGAGCTCAGCAGCACACATGTTGGATGTCACGTGGACGGAGTAAATGTAAATAATTTAAGCTACGCAGATGACATGGTGCTGCTGTGCCCTTCAATATGTGGAATGAGAAAGATGCTTTCGCTATGTGAAATTTATGCCGAGCAGCATGGGCTTAAGTACAACCCTAAGAAAAGTGAACTGTTGGTGTTTACAGGTAAAAATAAAAGTCCATCGTATGTCCCTCCCGTAACACTTAACGGGTCACTTTTACAAAGAGTAACCAAATTTAAATACCTAGGCCATATTGTTACTGAAGATTTAAAAGACGATTTGGATATGGAAAGGGAGCGCAGGGCGTTGGCTGTGAGGGGGAATATGGTGGCACGAAGGTTTGCTGGTTGTTCAGTACCCGTTAAAATCACACTATTCAAGGCTTACTGCCAGACATTCTACACCAGCAGCCTCTGGGCTAATCATACCCAAAAGGCGGACAATACCCTGCGCATCCAATACAACAATGCCTTCAGGGTGATGTTGAAGCTTCCACCTTATTGTAGTGCGTCAGGCATGTTCGCGGATGCGCGCACAGATGATTACTTCGCGATAATGCGTAAGAAAGTTGCGTCGCTACTATGCAGAGTTAGGGGAAGCACCAACAGTATCCTTAAGGTATTTGCGGATAGACTGGATGGGCCTGCGCTAGGTAGATTTGTCAAGCTGCATGTTATACATTCAGCTTGATAGACTTACCTACCTACCATTTTCTAAATAAAATTTTAATTTGTATCTACTAACATAGTTTTTAAGTCATTTTTGTTACTAACATGCTATGGGCCTTTGTGTCTGATATTAAAACATTTTTATTTTTATTTTTATTTTTTTATTATTTTTTATAAATAAATCCACTTACCACAATACAATATTCATTATTTACAAGCTTCCGAAGTTGAGACAAAAACTTGTTATTGTTTACTTTAGATTTTATGACAGCGAAAATAATATTTTTTTAATGTAATAGACTAGTTCAGTGAGTGTTGTCGTATCTCAAAAGGTTCGGACACAGATAATCTATCACAGTAAATGCATGGAATTGGATATTACTACTTAATAGTGATGGAACAAGGTTAAAAGTAAAAAAAAGATTGTCTTGGGAACTTTGTTCCCACGGACTTCTGGATTCCTGTGTTATAAGCACCAGTGACTTCCGTCGCAACATAAGCAATTACTAAGATCTGTAAAGTACCTACAGTACTAAACAACTGTTTTAGAAAATCTGGATAGAGATTAATTTGCCACTAAGGACAAGGTAATCACAGATCTATACAAATAAACAAAATAGAAGTGTCTCTTTGTAATGTGAAAATAACTGCTTTTTACTAAATGCATATGAAAGTACTCATATCAAAAAAACAGTTTTTAAAATTTTTGTCTGTCTATCTGTCTGTTTGTTCCGGCTAGTCTCCGAAATGGCTAAACCGATTTTGACGGGACTTTCACGGCTAGGTAGCTGATGTTACAAGGAATAACTAAGGCTACTTTTATTCTGGAAAAACAATTAGGGTTCCGCGCAAAAAAATAAAACACATGAAATTGTGAACAAAACAATTGTGATTTGAAAAATTCTTTTTGCATAATTCTCGAGACTGGTTATGGGCTATTTAACTTCACGCTACAACCCTTAGGAGCCGAGCAAAAAGAAAAAAGGATGAAAGAACGCGAAGCAAAAACAAAGGTAATAGCGCGGACGGGCGATGCAACGCGGGTCGGGGGACGAGGGAGTTTTATTAAAATGTGGCTGTTATTTTAGTATATTGTGTATTTTACAACTTTCACGCGAATGTAGTTGCGGGGCACAGCTAGTAATAAATATAATTTTTGCGATTATCGTAAACCTTTACACAAAAACGAAAGGGAAAATATTACGCCATTATCGAAAATACGAAATATTTTACACAATTTATTTAATGTCTGCTATTTTTCACGAACCTTTTTATAATCATAAGCTTTAACAAATGTTTTGATAAAGTAAAATGATTAATCAAACCAGATTTATGTCTGAATGAGACGAGACGATAAATTCTCAATAGATCCTTTAGCGATTACAATAAATTATAATATTGCTAGTGTAATCCGAGTTTGATAACAAATTATTTTGAAATGTTTCGTAATTATTTAAAACAGAATATTGTTTTGTTATTCTCTTACAAAAATAGGGGAGAGTTTCATCCCTGTATCAAGTTTGTTCATAAAAAAAACTTATTTATGTCTTTTTTTAATTATTGTTCCAACAATGGCTTGTATCCAAACATTTGTTAGGTATTTAAACGTAAATCGTTAGGTAATAATTGTAAGAAAATATAATTTTTTTTGCAGGGCTCCAATTTTTTTGTCCCTGGAAAGACTAAATACATTTGGCAATCAATGACGGAAAACTCTGATATTTCCCTAAAATTATTCTAAGATCTCCAAAACAACAGACAATTACAATAAAATATCCATCACTATTAATATCCCGTGTATTTGAAATATACAGCGATGGCGAGACCATAAAATCGACCATTTGAACTAAAATATTGTTCGGCGATGCATAGTGCAGATTTATGCCAAAACACATGGCGTTCTCGAGAATTATGATCGGCATTTTGAAGCTATGCTATATGCCTTTGCGCACGGTATTTTAGGGCTATTTTGAGATACGACAGCTTAACGTCATTGTTTTTTTTCTTTTTCAAAGTAATTTAGTAGTAGGTATGTTTATTTTATAATGTGCGTCTAATTTATGCAGAACTAACTGACCCGACAGATGTTGTCCTGTCAAAATTTAACAGTCAAAGTCAAACTGTATATCGTAGAAAGAGAAATCGCTAAATCTACGGATGCATTCAGTAATTCATATCGCATCAGATTGCCATTCTCTAGAATTGACAGCTAGGAACAGTTTGTATGGGAAACAATCTAGTTTTTACGTTTTTGTGTGCAATTTTCCCAATTTTTCTCTTCATAAGATCCTTCCACGGATTTCAACTAATATTTGGAAAAAAAAATAGACGAATTGGTCTAGCCGTTCTCGAGTTTAGCGCTTAGCAACACATTTAACAAATCATTTTTATTTATAAATAAACCTAATTTTCTGTCTTTCTAATCTACAGGATAATTTAACATTATTATTCATGCATAAACAGTCTAAATTCAGGTTCATGTTTGTTTTATACCATTAAACCAGAAATGGAACCCACGACCTACAACTCGCAAGTCAGGACCGTTACCACTGGGCCACCACTGCTCAAAATATATTATGGTATTGACAAAATCATGTTACTCAAATCAAATCAAATCAAAAACATTTAATTCGGATATAAGACTTCCATATCATGTTAGTATTAGCACTTACAAAAACTATGTTAGTAACTTAGTGGCTCTGACCATAATTAAATTCATAATTCAAATCAAAAATCAAAATTAAAATCAAAATAATAATCAAAAACTAAATTAAAATAATCAAAACAAAATTAAATTAACATTAAATTCAAAACTAAATCACAATCAAATTAAAATTTGCTCAAAAATTATGTCAACACAAAATTAAATTAGAATTAAAATTAACCCATAACCTATCTTCTACATCAAAATGTCAATTCAAATATCATTCTTCAGCCCCGGGCCCGCAGGTCTGTCTACGGGATCAGTGCATCAGAAAAGGGCAGTCTGGCCTCTCCACAACAACCCTCATGATGATGTTACTGAAATATATTCTAAATCAATTTGCATTAAGCAAATGTAACAATTCAATATTAATTTAGCTAAAATATACACGCAGAAATTCATTGAAATAATTGATTGTTCATTAAAATAACGAAGCTCACTATTCTGAAAAACAATCACCCTAATAATAATATAATCCATTGAGTATCTTGACCTGGCTCGCGAGGTTGGCGACATGTGGGATGTGCATACAGCAATCGTTGTGCCGATAGTCGTGACGGCCAATGGCATAATAGCCAAGAGCCTCAATCGAAACCTGAGGAGGCTCTCGTTAGGCAGCTGGATCAAGGGCTTGATCCAGAAAGCTGTACTTCTGGACACGGCGCGTATCGTTAGGAGGTTCCTCTCTCAGCAGCCCTGACCGGTAGCTTGGACTCTGTTCCCGATACCGCTGGGCTACTATTTTTTATGTTTTAAACGTTTTTATACGTTTCATATTTTAACATTTAAAAATGTAATTTTTATGTATATACTAATGAAATAAAGGAAATATAATCCGTACCTATTACAGCCATAGAATAATATTGCCAATTAATATTATTCTCTACGTTTAATGTCCGTCCGTTAAAATTTTAAGCTTACCAATGAGCCAACCGTTTGTTAGTGGTAAATCAATTGGTTACCCAATTAAATTAGCAATATTTGATATTGTGGCAATCCTTTATTAATAAATGGAATTGTTTTACGTGAATACCATTTATTTAATTTTTTACTTATTTATATCTACCAAATTGCGCAGATGGATGCAGCTCCACGCTGAATTTTAATTGTTTGTTAATCTGTATTTGTACCTATTTACACTAAATGTTTAGTAAAATTGTTACTAACCCTAATGATGTTTGAAATAAAGGTTTTATGTTCTTACCCCCATATTAAAAAAAAACTAAAACGCTCTATAAACCTATTTTAGTCATAGAAGTGTTTTGTCTTCTTCTTTCAAACTCAAATCATAATTCGAAAGAAATAGACATAACACTTCTTTAACTGAAATAGGTTTATAGTGCGTTTTAGGTTTTTTATGAATAAGGGGGTTAGTGTTTAGTTTTGTGCAATTTTATCAATCCCTGGGTGTCTACCACCACCCTCTTATAACTTCAAATCTTTCTCACACTGAAGGAAGATTAAGAGGTTTGTGGCTTAGTAATAACAGCCGCACGGGTCGATCTATCAGGTAAAGCTACACTTGCCGCGGTCGGTTCGTGGATGGGTGACCATCCATTATATATCGAGACCCCTCCATGCCTCGGAAAGTACGTTAAGCTGTTGGTCCTGGCTGTCGTTCGTGAATCTTTGACAAATTACGCGGGTCGTCAGTAGCCCGAAACTCTGCCAACCAGTTTTATCAATGGGTATCATATTACCCAGTAACTGGGTTGTGGAGGTCAGATAGGCAGTCACTCCTTGTAAAATACTGGTATTCAGCTACACCCGGCTAGAC
This sequence comes from Cosmia pyralina, assembly GCA_946251885.1. NCBI lineage: Eukaryota > Metazoa > Arthropoda > Insecta > Lepidoptera > Noctuidae > Cosmia > Cosmia pyralina. The sequence continues at coordinate 3,236,820 of OX276345.1, forward strand.
TGGAAGTTGACCCCAACATCGTTGGGAAAAGGCTCGGCAGGTGATGACTGATGACTGAGGGACGATAACAATAATATTGTTTTATGAGGTGGTGGTAGGTCCCCTGTCGATGTAACAACAACAAGAGCGTTAGATAAACACATCGACATTTTTTTGTGAAGAAAATATAAAAAGCTAGTAAATTCTAAATCTTGAAAAAAATGGTCTCGTAAATCGAACACTTTTTCCTGAACATTATATTGCCACAGCCTACCAAAGATCTGCACAAGTATAAATCTTGGATATCGAATAAGACGTAAATATTTTTATATCTCGATCGTCAAAATAACCGCTTTTTCAGTACAGATTTGAGTGTAGTTCCAGGCTGGCATCGTTTGTTATAACCAAGATATGAACGTGTAAAGGAATGTTTGTAATTTTTATACCAACGCCTCTGGGTTAGAACAATATTGGTTGGTACATTTTTATGTGATAGATTGATGATATTGTTTTGTTGTTTTTTTTTATTATTAAAATTGATGTTATCGAGAGTATTGGTTCTCGCCTGCTCGTGTGATTAATATTTTGTAACTGGATTTTGCTTGTAACATGACATGGTGACGGATTAATCTGTTTTGGAGCGGTTTTAAGTTAAAAAAAAAACCGGTAAAGTGCGTTTCGCACCACTCACAATGGAGGGTTCCGTAGTTGAAAAGTACAAGTAACAGTTGAAAAACATGTTCTCCCATATATGATTGATATATTAAGTCACAGTCCAACTGCAAAAGTTTGTAATCACAAAAAAAAAATTTTTGTAAAAACTACTGATTAACGGTTTTCAGACTTTTTCCTTACTTGTGCTGTGAGACCTTGCTTCCTACCAAATTTCATGATTCTAGCTCAATGAGAAGTACCCTATAGGTTTAGGTTTACTTGCGAGTATCAAAATACGTATCTCTCAAAAATGGCCAGATTTTTTATTTCGTTGACTTAGATGCTTGATTTTTTTTAGAACTCCAAGTGACCATTATGATAGACCTACGTGTTTAAAATTGCTTTCAACTTAATACCTCCACGCGTTCCTTCCTGAGAAAAAAGGTTTCGACAGACTGAAAGACTGACAGACGAACAACGAAAGGATCCTATAAAGGTTCCGTTTTTTTTTTTCTTTTGAGGTACGAAACCCTATAAATTGGAATTAAGTTTGCAACCAAGTTTAGTTTCGCTTGTTTTTCTTATTACTGTTAAAAAAGAAAACATGAAGAAAAACCAATTCTTACAATAACTGTACTTACGTTTCTGGAGGGACATCACACTTGTTATCCTTAGTCTGTGGCCTCGAATCGAAGAGCAGCCACTTGATCACGTGAGCCTGCAGAGCTGACAGCAAAGACCTGTTCAGAAACATCTTATTTTATAACCTGAGTTTCAGAAAAACATTGGACTTCTTTCTTTACCTACTACGATAGTATAGCAGAAAGCAACAAAGACAATATAATATATGTCAAATTAAGGCGCTATAACTCGACAGAGACTAGTTTTTTAAATCCATGATAAACATAAAAAACAGTGTTATAAAATTCTAAAAACAAGATATATCTTATTTAAAGATCTGGCGGATAGCCAATCCTTTTTAATAACACGATTAGATTTACTTTGCTGGATAGAAAAAAATCCCAAAGTTATCCCTTCTCGTAATGTTTAATGAATTTCATAGCTATAAATGAAAAGGTAGTAAGATTGTTTAGCACAATTCTTCGAGTTTGTTGTGATAAAATGATTAAAATAATGACTATATTTAAATAGGTACCTACCAAATGCGCGAGGCAGCCACTCACGAGCCTACTTCAGTTCAGTACGCGGCGCGAGCGCGATCATAGGGCCTTAACTGCGATTACAAAACTATCTATGAAAGTCCCGCAGCCTATCAAAACCCTTGCCTATCGATATTATTTTTCTAGCACATAAACCTGTCAAACATAATGCATCCCTCATTTTTAGAACTGTCAAACGGTGATCCATTTTTAAGGTTGATATAATTAAAATAATAAATCAATCTGCCTAACCTTTTCCCAACTATGTTGGGGTCGGCTTCCAGTCTAACCGGATGCAACTGAATACCATTATTTTACATGGAGCGACTGCCTATCTGACCTCCACAACTCAGTAACTGGGTAATACGATACCCCTTGGCAAGACTGGTTGTCAGACTTTCGGGCTTCTGACAACCCGTAACGACTGTCAAAGATCCATGAAATACAGCCGGGACCAACGGTTTAAAGTACTTTTCGAGGCACGGAGGAGTCTCGTTATGTAACGATGGTCACCCATCCACTGACCAACCCCGGCAAGCGTAGCTTAACCTGATGGGTCGACCCGTGCGGCTGTTATTACTTAGCCACGAGCTCCTCTTTTAAAATAATAGTGTCCCCAAATTCATATTGTATAGGTACGTTACCTGGCTCCATTCCTTGGGGCAGCTAGCCCGTAGCCAAGAGGCTGATCGGGCGGCCTCATCATCAGCGGGGTCCGGATCCATTCTCCACGAGGTGGACACGAGGCTGAGCTGAAGCAGGTGACGCGGAGTTCCTGTTAAGGTAATACAAGACCGTGATATCATGTCAAGTCACGCTGAGTGCACATAAAGGAGAAAATTAAAAATGGAACTATTTTGAGTGTATTCGTTTCAATAATGACCAAAGCGTAAAGACCAGAAATTGTCCTTAGACTTTAGTCCTTTTTGGTTTAAGGAGGATGCGCTAAGGTTACAGTACAGAATTATAATCATTAGAATCAGCAATACAACTCCATAAGTTAGAACTGACCTAAAACCTCATGATTTCATGAAATCGCTAGATTTGAGGTCAATTCTTACTTAAGGAGTTGTATTGCCGATTCTAATGATTATAATTCTGTAAAGACTTATTAGTTACGGCCGCGAAACATATTTTAATCAACATACAACCTGACACTGACCTGCAAATTACAAAAAATGTAAGAAAATTTGAATTTCGCGGGCGACTTTAGCGCATCCCCCAAATCAAGATTTATTAGCAGGACGACCCTGTGAACACAAAGCCTACTATGAAAATTGAGGCTCCGTCTACAAAGACGGACATCAACAACAATATACTCACGTTTGCTAACTCGTCAGTTATCGGCTTCCCACCGACCACAGCTGGTCTAGCTCCGTTCAATAACTTGTTCCTGGCATAGAGAACGCGCTCTGAAAAGGATTTATAGTTTCATTCCTTTGCTTTTACATTGACAGCTTTTGATTTTGTCTGCGGTATTCCGGATTAATCTGGATTGAAAAATTTGGGACCGAAACATTTTTATAGCCATTGGAATAGGTATTACAGAAAAAGCATCGAAACTGGTTTTGGAATCACACATATAAAATGTTTTGTAGGAACGTAAAACGTTTGTTCTCGCTCGTTTTAGTAAAAAACTTTTTTACAAAAAAATACAACCGACTTCCAAAAACAACACTACAAAGTGAAAAATAACTTTAATTTCGGAAGTCGGTGTCTGATTAAATGTATTTTCGTTTTTGCCACCGACTTCCGAAATTAAAGTTATTTTTCACTTTGTAGTGTTGTTTTTGGAAGTCGGTTGTATTTTTTTGTAAAAAAGTTTTTATTTTTCACTTTTTAGTGGGTCTGTTTATAATTTGTATAAGTTACAATAGTCTAATGTCAATTGCTCATCACATGTTACAAAATATTGCTTTTCCCGATGCTGGGACGTTAATTGTTGAGGAGTTCTGCTAGTAAGAACCAGGAGAACTCCTCAACAACCACTCACCACACGCATTGTGTGACGAGCGGAAATTGCTTAGCAACCATATTAAAGTAATCGAATCGCAACCCGTGAAATATTTATCATTGAGTAGTTCCGGTAGCCATCTGTGGTATTTTTCATCAGTTCCACTTCACCAAGTGGTGCTTTCCGAGAGCAAATGCACGAGCTACTATAAAAAATACCCAAATCGCTATAGGTGTGCCTATAATATTTGAAGAGTTCCTTCGATTTCTCCAGGATCCCATCATCAGAACTGGATTTTGACAAAAATGGGACCATTTGGGGAGTATACCCTTTCCAACAAAAAAAATTTTTTTTAAATCGGTTGGCAAGCGACGGAGTTATGCGCGAACAAACATAAAAAAAAAAAAAAAAATATACAAACATCCGAATTGAGAACCTCCTCCTTTTTTAGAAGTCGGTTAAAAATAAAACAAGCAAGAACAAGAAGTAATCTATACTAATAATAAAGCTGAACAGTTTGTTTGTTTTTTTGTTTGTTTGAATGCGCAGTTCTCTGGAACTACCTGCTAGATTGAAACAATTATTTTTTTAATTTGATGGCCTAATTCTTGAGTAAGGCTATCAGGTTATTTTAACATAACGCCAGGACGTTTAGAAGTAGAGCAAAAATAAAAAAAGAAAGCACGCTAAGTGAAAAGGAAGTAATCGCGGGCAGGCGATGCAATGCGACGGGGCAGGTCGGGGAACAAGAAATTTCACGTGGACGAAGTCACGGACAGAAGCTAGCCTAATGATATGGATAGAAAACGTGTAACCATAACATTACAAAGATAAAATTGGATTGATTCAATATTTTTATTCTCTTAGAAACTTATTCTTGACCCAATGCCCTGATATGTCCAATATTATTCAAGAATCACATTAGATGTATAGTTTATGTAACTATACATCTAATTCACGAAAATAACAATTTAGCGAATATCACTGGCAATATTCGTAATTTTCAAAGGTATTCAAGAATCGCGTTTTCTTCCCATACCTGCCCAACAAATCCTTACTTTTTCATATAAATGGACCCCCTTTGGATCCTGTTAGCTGAACCATTGTTAGGATCACAATACATTCCAATTACGAAGGTTTCTTACCAGATTTTCTTGCTGCCTCCGTAACTTGGAGCGAATTTAGGAAAAAAGAGAAAATAAAATGGACGGTAGCATCGTATGATTCCATATTTGCAATGGGTTTAGGAGATTGTTTCATTTCGTTTAGTGCTCAAAAGAATGATATTGTTTTATTTATATCCGTAAAACAATACTAAGCATTACTTTCGTTTTTGTTGTCTTCCTCAATTACTAAAACATCAGACAGATTATCTCTCAAGTTTTATAAAAAAATATGGCCATTAGTTCTAGAAACCTCAGCAATTTGGATTTCCGGCAGAAAAATGTCACAATAGATTTCCGCAAGGTAATGCCTGAGCCCATCAATTACCAAGTAGAATGATAAGACAAATTTATTTTTAGGAATAACAAATAAATGAAAAAATATTTTCAGGAATTTACATAGTTACAGACGTTACAGTCCCCAAACGTTTTTCCGTATCAAAGGACCAAAATTGGATCCAATCGAATTTAGAGTACCTCAATTTGTCTTCATTTATTTTGATCTTGACCTGAGAAGTCTTCAAGTGACTGTAAATAAATTGGATGTAGGGATTTAAATTATTCTGAGCAGCGATCGCTTGTACGCTATACATTTTATTCTTGGATTTGGAAGCGAATTTCTAAGTAATATACATGAAATCCGTCTTTATGCGTATATCGATAATAAATTAACTTTGGAAAAATTAACGACTTCAAAACCTAAAACGAATAAAATAACTTTCTTAATTTAAAAACTTAGCAGCTTCTGAAGTCGATGTCTTTAATTTCTTCAATGTACCTTAGCTTGGCACTGACTTCAGAAGCTGCTAAATTTATGAGTTAAGATATTTTATTCTTTTTAGGTTTTGAAGTCGTTTTTACTTTTTAAAAGTAAATTTATTTTTCCATTTTTAGCTGAATATACAATTACATAAGCCCAAGACGAGCGAAAAGAAGAATCATCAAAAATCCGCTTAGAAAAGCCGGAGCTACAGTTCATTTATGCATATAACTTTGTCCATAAGAATGATAACCTAATGTCTTATATATTTAAACCTTTCTGAAAGTATTTAAATCACGGTAGTGAAAGAATCATCATAATTGGTTCATTAGTTTTTGAGAAAATCGCGGACATACATATATACATACCGGTCGAATACAGACCTCCTTTTTTGAAGTCAGTTAGAAATGGTAGTTATTCATGGATCGTTTAATGAACGGTTTAGGAGGTGATAATTACCCAAATATTATATTTGCCTAATAATAAGATGGCGTTTGCATTTTAATGATAACTTAACTTCTCACTAGCTTTTACAATTACCAGAAGAATGACAAGTGTAAACAGTGAACTTCGCGAAAGGATATTTTGTTGGTACAAAAAATCAGCGCTTTCTGTTTGTAACTTTGACACGTCAATGTTTGCAAACACCGCACCTTCATATTTATTTACGAAAGACATGCAGGTGAAACATTGTACAGAGTGTAAATATTACTGCAATGCTGTTACAAATATAACAAAACTGAACATGAAAAAAACTGACTAGGTGATAATATTAAAAAATAGATTAATTTGGAAGGTTACAGAAATAGAAGAAACTAAGTCCTTTAAGTATCCTCATACTATAGAAACTAACATCTGCCTAGCCTTTTCCCAACTATGTTGTGGTCGGCATCCAGTCTAACCGGGTACAGCTGAATACCAGTATTTTACATGAAGCGACTGTCTATCTGACCTCCACAACCCAGTAACTGGGTAATACAATACCCCTTAGTAAGACTGGTTGTCAGATTTTCGGGCTTCTGACGACAAGTGACGACTGTCAAAGATCCACGAATGACAGCCGGGACTAACGGCTTAACGTGCTTTCCGAGGCACTATATAGACACTTAAATAACATACATAATCAGCCTATAACGTTCCCACTGCTGGGATAAGGGCCTCTCTCTGTGAGAGGGAGTGGACCATAATCCACTACGCGAGCCCATTGCAGGTTGGCGATGTCACGTCTTCGAATTTTGGTTCTAGAACATGCCGCCGATTTCTTCACGATTTTTCATTTTGCAGTTAAAACTAAAGATCAAAAATAAAATAATTTTTACAAAAAAATACAACCGACTTCCAAAAACAACACTACAAAGTGAAAAATAACTTTAATTTCGGAAGTCGGTGTTTGGTTAAATATATTTTCGTTTTTTGCCACCGACTTCCGAAATTAAAGTTATTTTTCACTTTGTAGTGTTGTTTTTGGAAGTCGGTTGTATTTTTTTGTAAAAAAGTTATTATTTTTCACTTTTTAGTTGTGGTACCTACCCCACACAAATTCTAATACCATTGCCTGGAAAACAAAGAACATCATCCATATAAAAGTCGGGAAAAAATACGTATTATTAAAGCTAAATCAACAAAAACTACCCCAGCAGAGTTAATCAATTTTATATGGAACCAATTTTGAGGTATACCCTCTCGAATAAAACAATTTTTTTTCAAATCTCTCGCTGTCAAAATGTATGCGTGGTCATACATAAAAAAAAAAATAAAAAACATAAGTGTCGAATTGAGAACCTCCTCCTTTAAAAAAAAAAAATAACATGCTTGTGCAGGAATAAAAGTCCTATGTCTAGATTACTTGATGTTAGGATTCTCTTCGAACCCCATAAACAATATTTCAATAATATTATAAGGCTGACCATGTCGCCAAAAAACAAATAAAAAACTCGCACCATAGTACTCGTCCTGGACTGTTCCAAGCACTCCCTTCCTTAGTATACCATCTTGAGTCTGGTAACGGAAATAGAGATAGTGCTGTGATAGACTCATGACTTCTTCGGTGTCCAGTAATAACAGATCTTCAAACTTGAAGTCCACTTCGGAATAACGAGGGCAACGAGCCGGCTCTTCAAGTCCAATGAAATTGGACGCAAACTTTCGGTACGGAGTAAGTCCACGTTTGGTAAGCTGAATACTTGAAAAGGAGCTAAATTGTTTTCCTTGTTGAATTGGTTTGTGATTGAAACAAGAATTTAGTAGAAATATTTAGTTATTAGCTTTCAATGTTTAAAATTGACGCTCTTTGTGAACTATAGAACTAACATCTAAATAATATATTAATAGTGCAATTTACTGAATAATTTGAATTTAAATCAGTTTGCTGTGATTGAATACTGATATTCGTATAAATAAATTTAAAACGTTTGATTACTTTTGAAAGGAGTAAGCTGATTGGTTAATTTATTGTGAACAATTTGATTAATGTAAATGTAAATCTATCAATCGTATTTACACAATAAAATACTGACATAAAAAAAAATTATTTACGTGGTAGATAAATTATCTTTCGGTAAACTTGTCTTTAAAAATCTGAATCTTTTTCTGCACATTATTTATAACGAAAAAATCCAAATAAGTAATACTTTTTCTAGACCAATTAGTAAACCAGCCTTTAATTATTTTATAAAGCTCTTTATTTTAAAGTCCCTTGTTCCTTTCTGATTTTTGAAAATATTTTTTGTCTTCATTCAAATATTTTTCTACATGTCACACACTAGGAAGTAGAAACCGGTACCGATACCTTACGAGGCAAAGCAAACAGTACAATTGAATGCAGAACGGAATTTTCTCTTTGGTGTATAGTGTGAAATAGCTGAAGTAATTGTATTCGTGCCACACGCTCGTTCAAGGGCAGACATATAAGCTATATATCGGTTATCGAAGGCTGCAATAGTGTGGAAGTACATGCAGATGCATAAGTCGTAAAGTTCCAAGTTTCTTTTAAGACTTTGTTTGTAAAGTTTTGGAAGGTGATGACATGATAGATGACAATGAATTTGTCTTTGATGAATTTATAACAAATAAATAAGGCATGATTCAAACGTTTTTAAAGGCAAAGACTGGCTGTATCGTCAATAAACAACAAACTTGAGGTGTTACCTGTATTATTGCTGTAGTGAAACCTTTTACTAAATAGAATTGTAACATTTAAAAATGTGACAATGAAATTGATTATGCACGATGAAACAAATAACATTTTCGGACAATATTAATTAATGTTTAATTAAAAGAAGGTAACAAACTCATAGGTAACAAAAATAGACGTTTGACCATCGACCCAAGATAATAATATCGTATCCTATACTTAAATATATTTAAATTTATAATCACGTTCTCGAAAACGGCTTTAACGATTTCGATGAAAGTTGCAATAAAGGGGTTTAAGGGCTAATAATCAATCTAGCTAGGTCTCTGGAGAAAAATGAAAATTAGGTTATCTCTATTGTCATCAGACCATAGTTCAGTCGCCCCGGTACTTATGTATAATATTATAAGGTAGACGATGATAGTTTTAAATAAAAGGAAGATAAAGTTTTTTTTTATTGTTTTTTTTTCTTTTTTTTTCATTCAGTTGACATAATCCAATATAGTACTGTAGTTTTGATATTTACTTTCTTTATTATTGTTTAAAAAATAATGTGTTTGTTTCTTTTCTTTTCATTTAAGAATTTTCTTTAAATTTTACCCTTTATGTTTCACTCGTGTACAAATAGTTCCTTAACAATTATGAAGCAATAATATTATAAGTAAAAAGCGGTAGATAGGTTTTACCTACACGCTCTGCAAGTGGCACGTCAAAATCTGGCTAAGTAGCCACATTTTCATCGTCTTGTCTCTTTTTCGCTCCCAATAATTAGGATATGCCGTCCTATTTCCACGTGTCATCTAATAATTTGACATTGTGCAGTTTTTGAACATCGAATGTTGGATAGGTAACCTATCTACGTTTTTTACTTATAATATCATTGTTATATAGTATTTAAGACGGGGATAACGTCGTTAGCTACACATTATGTAATCTCTTTTTTTTCTCACCACCAAGTAACTGTTTCTTTCCCGAATTAAATAAATAAATAATGTTTCTCCCTCATATTACCATGCACGGTTAATAAAGATTTTAAATTAGATGTCAATCATTGTGGTGAGCGCATCAGAATCGATTAATCTACATGGCAGAGATATGATGTGGAAATGGTTGAAGAAAATATAGATGATGCTAATGAAGTTGGCAAGTTTGCAGTGATAGGAAATCCATTTAAATCGAATAAAACCTAAGCAAAGCTGTTCAAGAACAAAAATTATTTTAAAAAAACAGTGGCAATCTTTTAAGACGTCATTCTACTCATCATTATGAACAACTTTTACTATGGGACCAAACCTAAAATCGCGAAAAACAAATCTGCTGTTCAGTACATTTATGTTCGCATAATTCGTCAAAATGTAGGGAACAGCTGATTTTTTTTTTCGCGATCTTAGGTGTGGTATCAAAGTAAAAGTTGTTCATAATGATGAGCACAATGACCCCTTAAAGGATTGCCATTGTTCACTTACACCCTGTATAGAAATTACATAACAAAACTTTAAAACATAGAATAATAAAATTCGTTCTGACAATGTTCCTAACATTTTGTATGAAAAATAGTTAATTTTTGTTTTCTTTTATAAACTAGAAAGTGTTTGACTTAGAAGTTTTTCTTTCAAATGAAAATATTTTTGTGGTAATGTGGATTTACCTTCAAACGTAGCTGCGGCACCATCCCGATTGGTTCGAAGCATTGTTTCAAAGTTGCTACAATAATACAAAAAATATTTAATTGCAATAAATAAGTTTATGGACTATTTATTGAAACGATAATTTTTGAAACTAAACAAAACTTTATATGAAACGTTATGTAGTTTCAGAAATATGTTTTCGGTAACTGCAGAAACTTTTGAACACTCTATTTCAATAAAACTCACTACAAAAACCTAGCAAGATTATAAACAATTTGGGCATCCAATTTAAAACCATTCACCACCCGTCATGATGTCAGCCAATCAAATTGCTCAAAATCACAATAGAAGCGACAATCAGAATCAACAAAACTCACCTTTGGCAAGCGAAAATCGTTCTTAACACAACTGCACAAAGTTCACAAATGTAATAAAATGGTGCAGAAATAATGCACGTCAAACCAGCATAGGTGATTGTTTGGAAATGGTTGCATTTGCTTCACACCGTTCCCTTGCACATGATAATGTAGATAAGCTTGGGGTGTGTCTATGTGTTAAATAAAACTGCAGTATATCAGTGGATGAGGCAGTTTGGAAACTAAAAAGCACAAAATAGCGGAATTTATCTACCAGTAACAAATCTTGATAAGTTTTTTAGAACTGCAATTATGATAAGAAAGCTACTAAAACACCACTTTATGTTAAAGAAAAGAAAGCTTTCTACTTAAATAAATAATAATAAAAGGAAGAAAAGACAGAAAAAAATTAAAATAATAAAAATGACGGCAATTAATGGAACTGCCGGAACCATTACTGTTTGATCACGAGGAAATCATGACATTTTACTCGTAGTAGGTATATCTCGTAGGTCATGCATGACACATATTCAAAGGAATTAATTTTGTTATAACACTAATCACACAAGGCAAAAGTTTGTGAGTGTGTGTGTTTGTATCTTTGTTACTTCTTCACGCTCAAACGGCTAGACCAATTTAGATGAAATTTAGTATGTAGATAGCTTATGCCCTGAATTAACACATATCGTCGCCTTAGAGTGAAAACCTCGGGAATGCATTTGTGCTCATATTTATTTTATTGCGTTTCTAGGAAGAAAACCTCGCAACGCACATCCTGATCCGAGCAATTTGTTCATTCGATACTCGTAGCGCCATCTATGATTGATGATATTCCATATTAATTACCAAAAAACATAAAAGACGCCGTACAAAAATTTTACAGCACACTGTTTTTTTTTTCTTATGAAAAGTTACTTCTTTTACACTTACGAGGTTTTCACTCTAAAGCGTCGATATGCTACTTTTTATTCCGGTCTACGCGGGTGTAACCGCGGGGCGCAGCTAGTCACACTAATATTATAAAGGCGAATGTTTGTGAGTGTGTCTGTGTGTTTATATGTTTGTTACTTCTTCACACTCAAACGGCTGGATCGATTTAGATGAAATTTAGTATGTAGATAGCTTATACCCTGGATTAACACATAGGTTACTTTTTGTCCCGGTTTACGCGGGTGGAACCGCGGGGCGCAGCTAGTAATTTATAAAGGCGAAAGTTTGTGAGTGTGTGTGTGTGTTTGTATCTTTGTATTTCACTCTCATACGGCTAGAGTAATTTAGATGAAATTTGGTATATAGACAGCTTATGCCCTGGATTAACACTTATGCTACTTTTTATTCCGTTCTACGCGGTTGAAACCACGGGGCGCAGCTAGAATTATTATGAATGTGAATGTTTGGATGTTTGTTACTCAATCACCCAAAAACGGCGAAACGGATTTGGATGAAATTTGAAAAAAAGATAATTTGTAGCCTAGATTAACACATAGGGTACTTTTTATTTCGTTATTACTATCCCATGGGATAATTCTTGACCTCTACGTGGACAAAGCCTCGGGAAAAAGCTAGTTATTTATAAAAAGGTTATTGTCAGTCTAAATATAAAATAAAATAAGTATAATAAAATTAAAAACTTACCATGGAATTGGTAATTAAAATATAATAAATAATACCTACCTATGTCAGAACCCAATAACAATTTTGATGAGGATCTGACAAGAAAAAAAAATACAAGAAAAAGGATTGTATAAATCAAAAGAGATTAAAAAACAAAGAAAAATTACATCAAAGTTATCCGTGTTCAGCCAACTATGGGTTCAAGTTAAAATTTAAGTTTGAAAAACCTATCACATAAAACATGAATCCTAGACGAAACTTGGTATATTGTACCTTACATCACTATTATCGGTTGCCACCGTGCCACCTACCGACCTTATAGGAAATTAATATTTTATTTTTAGCGCCAATATCGAGCGTGTGTTCGTGTATCCGCGCAATAATATGGCGCGGCCATATTTTAAAATAGCGTCGGGAACGATTTAAAAAAAAATACCGTTACGTTCGATAGGATTTTAGAATTGTTTTCTATGTTGATTTACGATGTTTCATTCTTTGCTTGTCAGTTTCCTGTATGTGGGTTTTGGGATTCAGAAAAGAAATCTGTAGGTGCTTAATCTTTTTCAGTTTTGGAAGTGAAGTTTGTTTGAGATTTAAATTGCTCGATTTAAACAATCAATAAATTACTAAAGTGTGATTGATTCTCAGTTTAGTATTTCATTTTCAGCTGTAATTAAAATACTGAAATATACAGGTATTTTCACGTAATTATTATTCACTTCTTGAAATGAAGTGAAGAGATTTTTTTTTATTTTATGTCAGTCTGTTTGCCCACCGTACTGGGAACGGGACGTCAACGAAAAAACAGATGACGGCGCCATAGTAAATGTAAGTTCTGTTGCTTCTTCGGCACGCAGCTTCGGCGCTTCGGGCTTCGGTTCTGTTGGTTGGTACGGTGGACAAACAGAGTGACATAAAATAAAAAAATCTCTTCACTTGTTTTTGAAGTGAATCTCTTCACTTGTCTTGGAAGTGAATAATAATTACCTACGTGTGTAAAAAAATTTGTTGTTTTGTCCTTTACGATTGTTTGGATAAATAACTATTATTACTACAGCTTCATGTCTTAAGGCGAGTAGTGCTGCCAACCAGCGCCACCATTGCGAAGAAACTCATAAGTCTGGAGATGTAGAACATTTTCAAATTTCCTATGTTCACATTTTTAGTCAGATGAGGTAGAATGTTTTGTAACAAAAAAATCAACACTACACATCCTAAGGCTTCAAACCTAGAAGGTTTAGTGTTGATTTTTTGACCTCACCTGACCTACCTCATCTGACTAAAAATGTGAACATAGGAAATTACAAAATGTTCCATATCTCCAGACTTGTGATTTTGGCATTACTACTCGCCTTAATTAACGCCAATGTCTTATAGATCAATTTAATTAAAAAGTGGGTCACTACTTATCTGTTACTTTATTTTACTGATGGCCACATTTGATTAGATTTTAACCTATTTTTTTTGTGGTTATTTGACTAATCGAACACTAGTTTTAATATCAATCTCAAACCTTTTCGTTTTTTCGTCTTATTAGGTCTATTCTGAATCTGTATGTTGATCACACCATGTAGCACTGTGTTAGGCGGCAATTAACTAACTAAGCCGATGGCTTCACTGCCAAAAATGTTAACTTCAATGCTTTCAAGTGTATGAGTGAAAGCGGAAATTAGTCATTATGATATCATAGGGAAATATATACAGCATTGAAAAAATCTTATCAAAACAAAATAATTATTAGTTATAACAAAATCTATCACGTAAAATAATAAATTAGAGTTAAATTGCTTATTAGTCTATTAGGCTAGATTATAATCAATTATTAAGAACTTCTTTCTCGTTCTTTTTAATAAAATAAAAAATAATGAAAATAAAAAAGTAAAATAATAATAAAAAAATTAAAAAACGAAGGAACGCGATAAAATATCTTAGTTTTAATTTTTCGGTTCAAAAAGATTAAATATTCATTCAAGCATTTTTGGTATCACATCAAATTTAGCACAACAAACTTAATATTTTACAAACAAAGTTTACCCACAGAAAATTACCACTAATATATTCTATTCTCTTCTATATTCTAATATATCTATATATTTAATTCATTGCCTTTTTGTCCATCCAAAGGTTGTCGAGTAGACAATAAGATGCTATTGACAGTCGGCCGGACTGTTCTAGAGAATGCGTTTTTGACACTTGTCAGTTGGATAATTTGGTAGTAGCATAAAACAGATGGGACACAGGCCTCCTCTCTGTGAGAGGAAGTGTGCCGTAATTCACCACGCGGGCCCAGTGCGGGTTGGTAGATGTCGCTTGTCTTCGAATTTTTGGTTTTAGGACTTGCCGGTGTCCTCACGATGTTTTCCTTCGCCGTTTTGAGAGGAGTGGTGATAGATGAAATAAATTACACAAAGTAAAGCGCCTGTCTGGATTCGAACCTACGATCCGACTCGTAAGTCAGGTTCGTAACGACTAGGCCACGGCTGCTCTATTTTTAGTATTAATAAGGATTAAATTCACCAAATAATAATTGGTATTATGAAAATCACAAGTGTCAAGACGCATTCTCTCAACGGCCGGACTATAGTACAAACACCGTCGTTGTACCCATGAAACAAATATTTTATAATTGAATAATATTTTTTAATCAATAATCTGAGTTACAATTGTTGGTGTACGCACGGCTAGTGAGCAAGCTATATAAATAACTTTACATTTCCAATATAAGCTGATCTCGCATTGTTTAAGATTTCCTTACAATGACAGGTCAGTGTAAACTGGAAATGTATAGGTTGATGTGTAGCCGTGTGTACAATAAGGCGTATTCTATCTATTAACTCACTAATACGCTAGATTTTACACCTTACTCCTCACGAGCTACAAAGTGTGCTGTTATGCATTCATCAAACTAATCGGGAAGATAAGAACTTGCAGCATTTGAGTCTAAAGATCTTGAGTTCTGCGTTTTGTTTGATTTGTTTTTAAGTTATGAATACATTACATTCATGTATTTCTTGAAGTTAAGTGTGCAATTGGGTCATAAATAACAGTAGGCATTAAGTATACTTTTGAGGGCCAGAACAATTAATGCAACAGTACCATTTTGTCTACTGGTACATTCATTATTATAACACAAAATTAATTATCATTTATTTATTTCAATTCAATCTGCCTAGCCTTTTCCCAACTATGTTGGGGTCGGCTTCCAGTCTAACCGGATGCAGCTGAATACCAGTATTTTGTATGGAGCGACTGCCTATCTGACCTCCACAACTCATTAACTGGGTAATACGATACCCCTTGCTAAGACCGGTTGTCCAGACTTTCGGGCTTCTGACGACTGTCAAAGATCTACGAATGACAACCGGGACCAACGGCTTAACATGCTTTTCGAGGCACGGAGGAGTCTCGGTATGTAAATCTGGTCACCCATCCACGGACCGACCCCGGCAAGCGTAGCTTAACTTGATGAACTCCACTATTTATTTGAAATACAAAATAAGCTTACAATAGAATACCAAATTGCTTATAATAAATTTTGATAAATGAAAGAGAAAGAAAAAGTCAGTTAGCTTAGTTTTTCTGAGAAGATTTCATGATCTTTCCTCCTCCCGTTAATCTTTGATTTTTTTGTTCACAATTAAATTAGCATACATCCAAGTATCAAAACCAAGAATCCAAATTAAAGCAATCTCACTGAACTGCTAAACGGTGTTAACCACGAAGGTGCTTCGAGGCAATGAATATGCGGAAATATCACATGAACAACATAGTATACATAGCTTGGTTTCATGGAAACTTCTCTGGAAATAAATTTTCTGGAAAATCGTAACTTGAAATCAAACATAATTTTTTGGTGTTCAATTAATTTAGTTAAAAAACTTTTTTACAAAAAAAATACAACCGACTTCCAAAAACAAAACTACAAAGTGAAAAATAACTTTAATTTCGGAAGTCGGTGTCTAGTTAAATGTATTTTCGTATTTTGCCACCGACTTCCGAAATTAAAGTTATTTTTCACTTTGTAGTGTTGTTTTTGGAAGTCGGTTGTATTTTTTTGTAAAAAAGTTTTTATTTTTCACTTTTTAGTTGTGTACCTACCCCACACAAATTCTAATACCACTACCTGCAAAACAAACTAGAACATCATCCATATAAAAGTGGGGAAAAAATAAGTATTATTGAAGCTAACTCAAAAACTACCCAAGCAAAGTTAATCAATTTTATATGGGACCAATTGTGATGTATACCATCTCGAACAAAAGAAAAAAAATCCAAATCGGTCCAGCCATCTTCGAGTAATCGGGGAACATACATAAAAAAAAAAATAAAAAAAAAGGTTCCGACAAATTGAGAACCTCCTCCTTTTTGAAGTCGGTTAAAAATCAGTTGACATCAGACTGGCTCTCCGAAGATGCGCCGTTACACTCGTGTTTTTCCGAGTTCTGCATAAAGTCAGAGTGTGACTATGTGTCACGATTAGTATCGCAGTGTTACCGCTGGATGTAAGAAGCACAGTCACACAAGGTGGTGCTTGGGGAAGGCCTATGTATGTCCAGCTGGACGTCTTTCGGTTGCAATGATGATGATGAACGTAAAGTATTAAAGTATAAGTGAATGTGCAAAGGTAGCTCGCGAAATTCAAATTTTCTTGCGGTTTTCGCAATTTGCAGGTCAATGTCAGGTTGCATCTTGATTAAAATAAGATTCGCGACTATAACAAACATGTGTTTACATAACTATGTCCATAAGAATCTTCAATACATCTGCCTAAATTAGATTTGTTCTAAGATGTCATGATTTCCGAAATCATGACATCTAACACGCTAGAAAATTTTAATTTTGCAAATCCACCTTAAGAAAATAAAGTTTATGAAATAAAAAACACTTTAAAGAGTTCCATTTCGTTATTTGCGTCAAAACATAAAATCAATCTGCCTAGCCTTTTCTGAACTATGTTGGGGTCGGCTTCCAGTCTAACTGGATACAACTGAATACCAGTATTTTACATGGAGCGACTGCCCATCTGACCTCCACAACCCAGTGACTGGGTAATACGATACCCCTTTGTAAGACGGTTGTCAGACTTTTGGACTTCTGACGACCCGTAACGGCTATCAAAGATTCACGAATGACAGCCGGAACCAACGGCATAACGTGCTTTCTGAGGCACGGCAGAGTCTCGGTATGTAAAGATGGTCACCCATCCACGGACCAACCCCGGCAAGCGTAGCTAAACCTGATGGATCAACCTGTGCAGCTGTTATTACTTAGCCACGAGCTCCTCAATTTACGCCAAAGCATAGTTGAAATTAAAATGATGTACGTATAAAATAATTATGCAAATCATCATCACTTTCATTTCAGCCAAAACGTGTCCATTGCTGGACATAGGCCTCTTCCAAGCACTGGCATTTCGACCAATTCTTTGCTTTTCGCATCCAGCGGATTCTTGTGGTCTTCACAAGGTCATCGGTCCACCTTGTGGGAGGCCTTCCAACGCTACGTCTTCGCGGTCGTCACTATAGAACCAGTCCCATCAGCCATCTGTTCTACGAGCAAATAAACCACAACAAAACAAAACTAGATAGGTACCTAAGTACTTTACCTTCATAATCACTTTCACGATCCGGCGACAGAAGACGCAGTCTCTTGTCAATAACTCCACCTTTCTGCTCACTCTCTTTCTTCTGAGCTTTGATAGCGTCATAGTCCATATCATTCCGGCAGTTAGGAGTTCTATTATACACTAGATATTTTGTGAGTTGATCCATTTTATAGGTTTTATTTTTTCAAACACTGGATTTTAGTGTTAAAATTTTTATTTAGTAGTTTGAGGTTATTGTTTTTTCACTGCTACATATTATATTTTATTTGGTTCACTATGAATATTTTATTACAAACTACTATATCCTAAAAGCTTTGATTTTGTTGTAAAATAGTTTTATTTGCCTTTACAAACTAAATATCTTATTTTATTTGTTGAAAATAAATGTTTATTGTTTTAGTGGGTTTTGCTGTAAAAGTTGTTTTAGGTTTATTTCCTAAAACTATTTTACAATCCGCTGCTGTGGATTCTCGTATACCTCTGCACCCTAATTGCGTAACACACTATCAATCGGAGTTGGTTTCATTTTGACAGTTCAACAACATTCATTGCGTCACAAATTATTCGAATATATGAATCCTATGCAATTAGGGTGCAGGTTATTCTAAAAGTCTCCAAGTTTATACTTATTAATTTACATTAAAGTCATTTTACATTACTGAATGAAATCAAATAACGCGTCAATGAAGCGAATCCGAAGAGCAAAAAAAAGTGTACTAAGAGACAAAGAAACAACAAAAGTAATTTTCATCACAAATATGTAGGTACCATGTAATATTCGAAAAATGTAAAAATAAGAAGAACGAAAATATAATTACGAAATATAAGATTATATAATTTTAGTACCACCAATAAAGCCCAAACGGAATCAAGTACGAGTAAATCCCGCAACACCACCCGATCCGCGCGACAGAGTAATTCTCTCCGCGTCAAGCAATGCTTATGCAAATCACAATTTACATTAACCGGATGAATGGGCCTTGGCGTCGCTTGTCGTGTGACGACTGCCTAATCTGTTTGTCGTTTATGTGTTGGAGAGTTTGAAGGTGAATGTGTGTTGTAATAAATTGGTGTGGTGCATGCTGAAATGAAGGTGGGCTGAATTTTTCATTGTTTTTCTTGATCGTGGGTATTTACATCTAAATTGTCCATCAGCTGTGAAAAGGTGTCGTCTATAGTTTTCTAAGGATTTTCTCTGTCTTTCAGGGCTATTTTTCAACAGAAATATAAAAAAAAAAAAATACTTAAAAGGCTTTATAACTTTTAAAAAGTTTATAAGTATATCGAAAATTTATAATGATGCGTAGTGTAGCCTACTTATATTTCCAAATTCACTTAAGAGGGTACCGACCGCGCAGTGGCGCCCTCATCGTTTGTTTGGTTATTTCTTTTATTTTAGAATGAAAATGCAGAAAATAAGCCGGAATAATTGTATTGTTTGTATTGTATTGTATTACAAATAGTAGCTTTATATTGTTAAGTTTTATTATAATCATTAAAACATAAAAAAGTGGCCACTATTTTTCGTTTTAACGATTATAATAAAACTTAACAATATTAAGCTACTATTTAAATAAAACAAAAAAAAAAGCTATATATAGCTACGTATAGTCTTGTGGAGCACAAGTATTCCGGCTTATTTTCTGCATTTTCATTCTAAAATAAAAGAAATAACCAAACAAACGATGAGGGCGCCACTGCGCGGTCGGTACCCTCTTAATTTATAGTCTTGACAGCTTCAAAACAGATAAGATTTATTTAATTGGTTTAAAATTTACTAATCCACATCCAACTTATCCTGTGAGTAAAATTAAAACACTATGCAACACGTTGCAGCATAATCCAATTCGACTAACTTTAAACCCTCGTACTCGTCCCAAACATTGTTTTAATTACTGCTTTGAAACTAATTGGGGCTCCGCTTACCGCTCAGAGCCTAAGCGTGATATAATGTGTGTTTTCACAGAATGTGTACTGAATAATTATTATACTAGTGATGGTAGAACTGAATGTACAATCGTGAAATAATATTAGTGGGCGCTGCAGTCTAATTGCTTGCAATTGAATTCGCTGACTAAAAAACGACAACAAACATCTTAACTATATATAAATATTTACTTTGTAAATTAATTAATTATTTTAATTATTGTATTCACAATAATTTAATTTTCTTTGGTATTGTTAGACGAGTCGTTGAGTTGAGCTACACGATCACAGACAAATGCTTGCACTGATTGGACAGGCCCACTCAAATCTGTGCCATTCTTTCTTGAAAAGACCCTTTCATCTTTGTACATGGTTCTCACATGATCTGACCAAGATGATGTCTGGACTTTAAAAGAGACTGTGACCTCTGAGGTGGTTTCATCATTTCTTCTCAGGTGAAATGGATAGATAGGAAATGTCAACTCGATCTAGAATTTTTTTTATATGATGTAGAAAAGTGTTTTCATTTCAATATGAGTCTTTACAGAATGAAATTTCGACGACGACGACTTAATTGACGTGATAATATTAAAAATAGTAGGTAGCTACGAGGGCTTAAATAAAATACCTCAATATAAAGAAAAAACATACTGTGGATGAATGATATATTATTAGTACAAAATGTAGATGGGTTACCTACCCAACATTTGATGTTCAAAAACGGTGCAATGTCGAACTACTAGATGACACTAGAAGTAGGACGGCATGTCGTAATAATCGAGATCGAAAAAGAGGCAAGACATCTGATTTTTACTTGTTGACATTTTTAAGAAAATCGTATATTTTTACAATGTTTTTAAATATGTGAGCACCATGTATCTATCACATAATTAATATTTTTTTTTGCATAGCTTAATTTTTTTTACCTATTTTAATTTTATTCTGGGTGCATGTCTTCACATATAATGATATAATTATTAATGTATACAAAATATTGTAAAACAGTTTGAAAAGAGTAACTGTGGAGTTTGTTGCCCATCCTTCTCCATACGAAACTACCATTTGTAAGGGGCGACTAGAAACAATTAATTTTTTTTTTACCTTTAAAAGTGCCTTTCATGTGCCTATTTGAAATAAATGATTTGACTTTGACTTTGATGATGAAAATGTGGCTAAATAGCCAGATTTTGACGTGCCACTTGCGGAATAACCACGAGTGTATAACCAATCTACCTCTTTTTACTTATAATATCATTGCTGGTTTAAGTTTCACAATTTAAAAACACACACAACATCGCGCATCTTATCACACATAACATCACATTACGACCAAATATCGCTATTTAAAAAAGGAATATTTGTGTTGATACCGGTGCGAATTGAAATTTGCCAAACATTTTTAGCCCGCGACTGTACAGTGCAATGTTTGTAGATATACGTATGGGAATTATAATAGGGTGATTTTGTATGTAAAGTGAACACCTGCATCGCTCGCTTATCGCTGCTAGGCTTTTGACAGTGATGGCTTTGTAGTGCGACCTAATGTGATTGATACTTTCGAACAATGGCGGTGAAATGACAATAGCGTTAATGATAATTGAGAGATAGCAATAACTGTCAATGTGTTGTGTTGTATCCTGCTGTGAGTATGTTTATAAATTAAAAGTCGTTTTAAAAAATAAATGATTAGTTAGTAATTATTACCTACTTATTACTACCTTAGTACCTACTTATTGACAAATGAAAAAAAGAAAATGTTTGAAACATTTTTTTCCTTTGATTTTCAGATCAGTGAAGACAACCCAAAGCCTAAGCATATACGGAGACGCAGGCCGGGCAGCACAGCACAGGGTAGCGCAACTTAGATTACACTGTGTGACACAGTAAATATCTGAACTGCGTATACGAAACTCGCAAGACCACCGCATGTTGAGCAAATCGCAAACCGAGCAACACGAGTTCTTCCTCTGAATCAGATTTTGAAATAGAAAGTGTACTCTTATTGCTGTATTATACAGCAGTATTTTAATAAGGTTTATTAATACATGTTAGTTTGTTATTGTTTAAGATAATTTTGTGTATTTTGTCAAAGAGCCACAGTAATCAGATAATAAAATGATCATTATTATAATAATTTTAAAACTGAATATTCTTTTTCAATAAGTTCCTCCATAATAAAGTCAATTAACAACAAAATTAACACAAGCGTGCGTGTTGACTGCCCGCAGAAATCTGTGTCCCGAGTACTGCGCGACGCAGGTCTGCACATTGTACCTGTGCCGCACGCACGCGTGTCACAGTATACACTCTTCTATGGTAACGCAATGTTTAAGTTACCAGCCAAACCCGATTTCAGGCCAAACTAGTTTGTCCTAGGCGAAACCGGTTTATCCTACGCCTGTTAGGATATACTAGTTTAGCCCAGGACAACCTACTCGTAGTTTGATCAAAATATTATAGGCTAACTAATTTGGCCTAGGCTTAACTGATTGAATCGTTGTAAGTGACAAAATAAACACGTTGGAACCTGTTTACGCTGAGATTCCCCTCCCTTGCCCATTTTTATCATGCTTTCGTTGTTTATTCACTGATTAAGGCTCCCGTAGACAGGCGCGACTCGACGGTGCGACACGACTCTGGTAGAATCATTTTCATGGAGTTATTATTGAAATTGATCTACTAAAATCGCGTCGCGCTTTGCATCGTGCCTTGTCTGCCTTTACACGTACAATTTTTGAAGCTGTATGAATTTTATTTTTAGAACGTAGTTGAACCAAATAAAAACAACACAAAAATGTTGTTTTTATATTATTATTATGGATCCATCGTCTAGTATTTAAGTTGACCAGTTAGTATGGAGCAAGCAGTTTTTAAAATAAATTTTGCAAAGTGAACGTATGAAATCTTGTCATTTTAATATTTTAGCATGGGATAGGTACTTAGATCTTATCCTACAAGTGAAAGAGGCTCAAAAAGCTCAAATCAAAACAACACTTCATCAAAGTTGATTAAAAAGGTTTAAGGCAAACAAATAAGTCCATTTTTTTTAAATTTTACAAATCGGTTTTGCCTAGGACAAACTAGTTTAGCCTGAAATTGGGTTTGGCCGGTAACATATACAAAAACCGGCCAAGTGCAAGTCGGACTAGCGCACGAAGGATTCCGTACAAACTATAAAAACGGCATAAAAATCGGGTCTATTGTATGGGAGCCCCCTTATTTATTTATTTTATTCTGTTTTTTGGTATTTTTTGTTATAGAGGCAACAGAAATACATCATCTGTGATAATTTTAACTGTCTAACTTCACGGTTATGAGATACAGCCTGGTGACAGACTGACGGACAGCGGAGTCTTATTAATAGGGTCGTTTTACCGTTTGGGTACGGAACCCTAAAACATTACACTCCTTTGGGCAGTCACGTAAAAACTGCGCCGTGCTGAACAGTGTCGCCTGCGCGACCTGCGTCTTCGTATACGCTTAGGGTAAGGATTAATGAAGTGCCGTGCAAGTATCAAAACGCCTTAAGCGGTGTATGTAGATGTTTAAAATTAGAATGATTTGTAATTGGTTTACACCGCAAAGTATGCCTTCAGTTTTGTTTGTTCGCTTGTTGGCGAATATCAAGGTAAAATTGATTTTTTATTTATGTTTACCTACCTATTATTTATTTAGCAACTAGGAAGATTTAGTGTTGATATTAAGCAATGTAGTTTTTACATTTCTTATTAAACTGGCATGTTTTTGAACTAAAAGCTTCCAAGAATTTAATAAATAAAACCTAGAATTTCAAATAAATACTCGGAAGCTGTCAGTTATTTACTGTTCAATACTCATTAACAGTAGTATATATTTTATAGTTATGTAGTGTGTACTGTAATTTTTATTAGTAGGTACATGTTATAAATCCTACTATAATAAATAAATACCTACGAAGGTACCTATTTTAGTAACTAATTTGCATGCCCTAAACAGGCAAAATATGTACTGTGCTTTGCTTACACCACCAATTTTGACATCTAGTAAAACCTGTATTTTCTGCAAATTAATTATTCTTATTCTTATGACTTTTCGTAATACTTTAAAATAATTTTCGTTTAATGCAATATAATATTCAATTAACTTTTAAAAATATTTTAGGCTGAAAAAATGGTTCTTGACCGTTACATGCGACCATCTTGTATAATCCTTTTTTTTTAAAGTACGCAAAATATAAATGGTTATACCATAAGCCTCCTTTCACTCCAATTAATTATTAATTTAAAGTCATTTTAAAATATAATATTTTATTCTTAAAAAATCCAGTTAAAACAAGAGTGCCGCAGGCAACAGCGCCATTTATTTCAATTTATTTACACTTTTTTTCTTGGTTGAAAAAATGTAACATGTAGTAAAAATATAACAGAACAGCCTTCACCTGCAACGCTCTTGTTTTCTTTTTAAACTGAACTGCTGGCAAGACTCAATAGTTAGAAAAATGCACAATCAATCTATCTAGCCTTTTCCCAACTATGTTGGGGTCGGCTTCCAGTCTAACCGGATGCAGCCTCCACAACCCAGTAACTGGGTAATACGATACCCGTTAGAGTTAGAAAAATGCACATTTGATTAAAAGTATATTCCTTCCTTAAATCCAATTAGTGACCTACAAATGAAGGATTTGACCTAGCATTTTCAAAGTTCCAAACGGTTTTTGATATAAAGTTAAGTCAAAGACAAGCCGATCCAACTTTTCATGCCCCGCAAATAAAGATGTTGGTTTATTATAACTACGGAATATACGCCAAGTCTTTTTGGGATAGAAAGAGAGAACCGATACGGGCTGAAATATCCTCTGTATTGTTATTTATTTTCTACTATAGCCTTCACTAATTCGCCTTGAATGTAATTTTTAGGAAGTATGAGTGAATTTAATCACGATTAGGGTCTTTTGTTGCATTATTTCCGCAAACCGGAACTATAGACACGTTCTTTTCTCACTCTGTCATGCATCAACTGTCCTTTTCTAACATAGCTATCATTTGTAGCTAACGTTTATATTATTAAAAATATTAAAAATAAAAGAAATCACTCACCGCTCTCACTCAAAAGCAGATTAGGCGATTTGTTCATCTCAGGATCGATTGTCGCTAATTTATACATTTTTTCTAAGCGTTTTTTCCAATGGAATATTTTTTTTTTTCAGTTAATTTTTGACGCTGCTTTGACAAACCCAACACTCGACTACCGTGTGTGGCGTTCTGACGCGATTAGGCCTAATAACCATATAATTTCACATGTCTAGAAAATGACAGGACCGCTAAATAAAAAGTTTTGGCGACGCCATTTATTTTTATCGTGAAAATTAAAACTGAAAACGATGAAGTTTCTTTGATAGGCTGCTTTTAAACGTTTTGGAGTAGGTAATTAAGAAATCTTTTTATAATAGGCTTCAGCTTTGGTAGAAGAAGTTTTTTTTTTATTGTAGGTACCTAAATGCTGGCTGGAGGACATTTGATTCGAAAGTTTATGGCTGTATCCAACGTGCACGCGTAGGAATAATAGACAAAATTACACATTGCCTTGCTTAAATGAGTAGAATGCGTATAAATATTTCTACAATCTGTAATTTTGTCTATTCTTCCGCTTGCTGATGCCACTGGTTGAGTAGGCAGTGTGGGCAGTGTAGGTCCGGTAGAAATTTTATATTAGTCCAAAAGGAATAATCTGTTACAAATTAAGTAGACATAAGCGACGAAGTAGGTACATCGAATGGTGTTAAGTTAACAAGAATGCCCGAACATCGCAATCAAACTGCCTAGCCTTTTCCCAAATATGTTGGGGTCGACTTCCAGTCTAACCGAATGCAGCTGAATACCAGTATTTTACATGGAGTGACTACCTATCTGACCTCCACAACCCATTAACTGGGTAATACGATACCCATTGGTAAGATTGGTTGTCAGACTTTCGGGCTTCTGACGACCCGTAACGACTGTCAAAGATCCACGAATGACAGCCGGGGCCAACGGCTCGTGCTTTCCGAGGCACGGAGGAGTCTCGGTATGTAAAGATGATCACCCATCCACGGACCGACCCCGGCAAGCGTAGCTTAACCTGCTGGATCGACCTGTGCGGCTGGTATTACTAAGCCACAAGCTCCTCCTTAGCCACAAGCTCCCAAACATCACAATCATTATAATTATTTTAAAGAAAGTACTAAATTAGGAAGCCAATCAAGAGACGCCAAAGTTATTGTATATTCAAAAGTTACGAAAAGAAAAATAGGCATAAAAATGACGAGCAAAAATTTGTAACAATGGGTTCTTGAGAACTAACAAGTTTTTATGAAAGAAAAATTTGGTTAAAGGCTTTATACAACGTATAAAGCTAGCTCAGTGAAGTAACCCAATTAATTTCTTAAAGATTGTGTGAAATTGAGATGATACTGTTATTATTATTAAAGGTCTTTACACACAGGCCATAACAGAATACCAGCGTTGCGGTATTAACTTTTTAAATATCCCAGTTTTATGCTGAGATAGGAGCCTTTTTAGCCTTGCACAGGTCTTTTTTTTTGTTTTTTAATGTTTATTTTGTTACTTTTACTTTTATTTATGGTTCTTCTTAACTGTATTTCCTGTGCGTATCCCAAATAAAATAATTTTATTTCTTTCTTTCTTTCTATAATACTAATATGAAAAACTCGTGAATTGGAAATAGCGGAGTAAAAAATTGTTGCTGCCTGTGGGCACCAGCATCACCAAGGACGTTCTAAATGCTTTGCTAAACACAGCGATAACTTTAAAAAAATATAATTAATCGGCCTAGCGTTTTCCCAACTATATCGGGGTTGGCTTACAGTCTATCCGGATGCAGCTGACTACCAGTATTTCACATGGACCAACTGCCTATCTGACCTCCACAACCCAGTAACACGATACCCCTGGGTAAGCCTGGTTATCAGACTTTTTTCGGCTTCTGATTAACCATAACGACTTAAAAGGTCTACGAATGACAGATGGGACCAACAGCTTTTAGTGTAAAAATTCCATGTGTATGTAATTATTCAGTGTTCAAGACGTGGAAATCGAAATTGCTTGAAGGCAAAAAATACTAATATATTAACATTATTACTATCCCGGACGAGATCATTCTGTTCCAAGAATCAAGAAATTGTTCCATTTCTAGAATTTTGGTAGTAGAATATGTTCTAAAAATTGAGCCTTGCAAGCGCTAAATTGAATCTAAAAATCTCACCTTTATCTTTAGTAAGATTCACAACTTTCGTTATAGTTTCCGGCTTTTCTGTTTCTGTTTTTTCTTCTTTCTTTTCTTGTGTTAAAGCTTTAACATTTTTCCAACGGTTTGTTAAATTTTTATTCATTTTGGCATTACCTACGTCACTGTTTTCGGTTTTATATTTTTATTTTCGCGATCGTATAGAAGGGTACTGTCTCGAGTTGAGGTTAGATTGAATGTGTTTTTGCTACTTGAAAGTGTTAAACGAATTTCGTGTTTTGTAGAGGATTCGATTGGTTTTGATACTTGTGGTATTTAAAAATAATATTATCAATTCCACCATGTAAAAATGTGTCTCATTCATGTACGTAATATTCTTCTGATAACATACCAGAATCATTAACAATATTTTTACAGCTTTTTCCCTATAAACATTTTTCACAAATTCTGTAGTTTATTTTTTATTTTATTGTTTAAAACTAAGCAACACAATATTTAGTTAATATAAATTAAAAAATTCAGTCAAGCTTTGCTCTAGCTAAAAGCAACCTCACACCTTCATATTCCGAGGTTGCTTTCACAGATTGCGCTCCTCACGATCCATTAGCCAAAGTATCAAGAATGTTCACTTGCATTATAAATCGATTTAAGTGCCATACAAAAGGATGTATTGTTGCACCCAAAGGTCACAGGGGAGCCCATTATAGCCGACAAATTGTATGCATAGGGATATGTATTCAGAAAACTATTATGTTACAACAATGATTCTTGGTACTATGAAAATGATTCGTAAGATTTTTAAATAAATCGACGTGGCTGACTTGCATTAATTATAAGTACTTGGTTTGTATTATTATTGTTTTGGTGGTATGTGCGCAATGTTCGTAGAAATAGTGTTAAATTGATTTTAATCATTTATTTTTGACGTTTATTTTGTTGAGGTGTCAAAGTAATGAGCGAGAACGAGAACGAGAACGAGATTGTTCATTTATTATTAAAGGATGTTTTATTTTATTTATTGTTCGTGCGTGACGCGCTCGCACCTCAGTATAAGTACAAACGGACTAGTCTTGGAAAAAAAAACGAAATTGAGTTAGTGACTGAATTTCTGTTTTGCAATTTTATTTAAAAACCCCCTAAATAGTAATGTTTAGACACTTAAATACTAGCTTTAAATAATATAAAATGGTCACTAGAATAGCGTAAAAAATATTATTAAAATCTCGATTATGATTGTAAAAATGTGCTTGGTCCATCCCTAGCATCAGGTGGAATGACACTGACAGCTCACTCCACGCTCACTTCACATAAGTTTTCACGGTGAAATGGTTACAGAATAGCACTGCTGCTCTTTAAGTTCCTAATGATCAAATATTTTTTCTGTTAGTAATTTATCAATTTATAACACGGACTTACCTCACACTTATTTTTCCAGACTAAAATACGTATAAGTAAGGTAAAATTTTGTTTTCAATGTAAACTTAGGTCCATCAATTCCTATCTAAAGCATAAACTTTGAATGAAAAGGAAATCACAGCCAACATTCTATAAAGGATAAAATGTAATCAGTTCACAAAAAAAAAAACTTGAAATAGGCAAACAATGGCAAAGCGTTTTCACCATCAGTCGTTATGTGGGCAGCCAGCCAGAAACGAGCGGTATCGATACTTCCTTATTGCATGATGCTTTCGATACATCATTTCAATTTTAATAAAAGAACTTACTTATATTATTGTTTTTGTACTCATAGTATTATTGAGCCGTTGGTCCCGGCTGTCAATCGTGGATCTTTGACAGTCGTTACGGGTCGTCAGAAGCCCGAAAGTCTGACATCCAGTCTTACCAAGGGGTATCGTATTACCCAGTTACTGGGTTGTGGAGGTCAGATAGGCAGTCGCTCCATGTAAAATACTGGTATTCAGCTGTATCCGGTTAGACTGGAAGCCGACCCCAACATAGTTGGGAAAAGGCTAGGCAGATTGATTGAGTATTATTGAGCTTCTTATGTATTTATCGAGTTTTTTTTATGATCAGGAAAATTAAATAATGTAAAATTCTGGATTTTTCTGAAATAACTTGTTGATGTTTATTTTTCAAGCAAATATTGGACATCGTTGTCTGATGGTGAAGGTAAAGATCCTGAAGAAAACTGGAAACCTAAAATTGTAAACTCGCAGTGGCAAAAGCTCACATTTCACTCATTTCTTTAGGAGTCTCGTCTTTTCTGCAACAGAAAAGTTACAGGTCAGTATTTTTATAACTTACATGCACTATGGCTGAAATATATGCCATCGTGAGTTCGAACTTTGCGCCGAAAGCTGCGCAGTAACATTTTTAAGGAACCAAATGGTGACATGAGGCAGTGTGACATGCGCTAAAGTTTGTAGTGCCTATGTTCAGACTTGCCAAGATATTGCGGCCGTAGTGTACGGTCAGCAACAGAAATCGATTAACACTGCCTTTTTTTAACATCATCTAAATTAACACAAAATGATTCGATAAACTGCTTTTTTTCGTTTAACTGTTAAGTGTTAATGTTCTTAAAATTATAAGTACTTCTCTTCCGATTTGAATTAAATATTTCACTTAATAATTAAGATTAAAAAACTGCAAGAGTTAATCGACTTTTGTTGCTGACTGTACACATACATAAACTCATGCCTTCTTCCCATGGGGGTAGACAGAAACTACAGAACACCACCTATTACGATCCTTACATACTCCTTTTTCTTCGTTTACGTTCATACATCTGGTCATATTTACACACCGGTTGCAAGTGGCCCCATTATAACCTATTCTGGACATAAACCCTTTCAATATTCACACCAACAAGAACATATTTCAAAAATACAAAAAACTTTTTTACAAAAAAATACAACTGACTTCCAAAAACAACACTAAAAAGTGAAAAAAAAACTTTAATTTCGGAAGTCGGTGTCTAGTTAAATGTATTTTCGTTTTTTTGCCACCGACTTTTTGTAAAAAAGTTTTTATTTTTCACTTTTTAGTTGTGTACCTACCCCACACAAATTCTAATAACACTATCTGCAAAACAAACTAGAACATCATCCATATAAAACTGAGGAAAAAATACGTATTATTGAAGCTTACTCAAAAACTACCCAAGCAAAGTTAATCAATTTTATATGTAACCAACTGTGATGTATACCCTCTCGAATAAAACAAAAAAAAATCCAAAGCGGTCCAGCCATCTTCGAGTAATCGGGGAACATACATAAAAAAAAAATAAAAAATAGGTTCCGACGAATTGAGAACCTCCTCCTTTTTGAAGTCGGTTAAAAAGAATACTTACTATCAAAGCCCACGAACGTTGAAAAGCCGTGTACTTGGCCCATATTGCTCATACGTCAATAAACTTGGCTATCAGCTATTGACTAAGTATGTGACGAGGCTATTTTCTTACAACTTCAGTGGCATTGACCTCAAAGATTCATTAGGGGCTTGAAGGGTGGTGACGTCAGCTAGTCATGCCTGATTGGATTCTTATAATGATCTACTTGCTGCTATACCTATGACTTTTTACTTAAGTAGCTTGAAATTCTAGGGAGTGCAAGAGTATAGAAGGAAGTTTTCTTTTTAGAGTTCACCATCACCATCTTCTTTATTAATTCAAGGACTGTAAGTGCTGTGTTTCTTTAACTTCATCAATTTAGGACTGTCGCATTATGTCACCTCTCTAGCTTACCTAAGAACAAATTTTTAAGAATGTCAAAGGAAAAGATGCTTTTTTTGAAAAATGTAATCAATTAGCGAACTAATAGATAATTAATATATTATTGTAATTATTTAAAACACATTTATTACTGTGGCATTTATTTAACTCATCTCAAAAATAGATCGTAATACTTCTGAGTTTCATAATTATGTTTTTAATAATTACCTATTATTCATTAGTTCGCTAATTGGGTACCTAAATTTTTCCAAAAATCTTCTTTTCATTTAACATTTTTTTTTTTAATTTGGTCCCGGGTGAGCGAGAGAGGTGACCAAATATGACAGATATCTTAAGGCGAGTATAGAGCTGCCAACAGCGCTACCATTGAGGAAAAAATAAATAAGTCTAGAGATATAGAACATTTTAAAATTTTTAGTCAGATGAGGTAGAATTTTTTGTATTAAAAAATCAACGCTAATCCTCCTAGGTGCGAAGTTATAGCAGTTAACGCCAAATCGGAAAATGTGTGAATAGGAAATTTCAAAATGTTCCCTATCTCCAGACTTATTATTTTTTAAACGTCGGCGTCGGCACTGCTGGTTAGCAGCTCTACTCGCTTTAAGACAAAAGCGCCAGGGTAGTTCGCGAAAGTCAAATTTTCTTACGTTTTTTGCAATTTGCAAGTCAGTATTCTAGGTTGTATGTTGATCAATCTAAATATGATTTGCGGCCATATATTTGTTTATAGAATTATAATCATAAAAATCATCAATATACGAGTAACTTTACCCTATTGAATGACTATTTTATGAAAGCATGAGATTTGAGGCCAGTTCTAACTTATGGAGATGATTCTAATGATTATAATACTGTAAAGCCATAATAGTTACGGGCGTGAAACATATTTTAATCAACATACAACCTGACACTGACCTGCAAATAGCAAAAAACGTAAGAACATTTGAATTTTATTTTATTAGGATCTTCAGCAAAGAATACACCTTACATGCTATATTATAAAGAACAAGAACAGAAATCTATGTGCTTCCTCAATTACAGGAGACCACATCATGCAATAGAAACAACAAAAAATTATATATTATTATTAAAGTTATATTATTAGATTATTAATGTTGACCATTTGAATCTAAATTTAATAAAAATATAGATTAAAAAGCAAAGAAGCAAAGAAAAACATTAATAACCGCTTGCGCGAGCGAAGCGCTCGGCTGCGACAAAATAAAACCCGTCTACTGAACGGGCTGCTGACGTCATCTAGCTGCGCGCGCGCCAGTTGTTTTATACAAACCGATAACCAACCAAGTGTTTCTCGGAAGGCTATGGCTATTTGGCTATGATGTTTTTAAAGTACCAGTAATCAGAGCTATATTTTGGAGTGCATTTCGTTTGAATGTATGATCGTATAAAATTCACAAAAATAGGTATGTAAAGAGCAAACACAGTTAGTACCACAATCGCGCAAGCGGATAAATAAAAATAGCAAATAATACATTACTAGACAGGCAGTTCAAAACTTACATATTATTTAAATTAATAATTTCGAGGGCTACTTTAGCGCATCCCCCTTAAGCATATAATCTACTGCTGGAAGGCTTCTCTCAATTCGTGCCAGAATACCCAAATCTCCGGCTTCCGCTTATACTTTTGAAGCATAATGATATAATTTAGTTTACCATGTTTATTCATGGATGGCACTTTAATAAGTCAATGGTGCCGATTCTGTTGTGCACAAACTAAACTTAATTTAGGCTATTGCTAACTTTTTCTCTCTATTATGACAAGAAAGGGACGGAAGTAAATTAGAGCTGTCAAATTAGTTAGAACTAATTTTTCCATAGACATTTAGACGACACGTAAAAACATGTCGACTAAAAACACGGTGAAGCGCAAGGCGTGAACTAGTTTGACATCTCCAACTTAGTTCATAGCTGTAGCCGTCCTTTTCTCGCGCTGCCTGTTAGTAAAAGATAGCGATTCTCTAATTTTAGTTTAGTGCGTTCACAAGAGAATCGGCACCATTGTCACGTAATTTTAAGTTTGACTGTTTATGAGCGAGAGCCCTTATTAATTTGGGCATATCATACATAATTATATATAATTAAAAACACGCCTTTAACCCTGGGAGAAGGCAGAAACTAGCACGTATACACTTCATTAATCCTCTAAAAGGATAAAATGCAGTTCGAACCCCATTTATATCCAAAAAAAAAAAAAAACACAACAAAATAAAAAATACGTCCCACGTTCTCAATAAAGCTATAATTACGCTGCAAATCCAACACGGTCGTGTAATACTTTACGGCAACTAATAAACTGGATATTATGTGAACGAAATAGGTTCGACTCAAGCGGATAAATGCGCCGTCTCAATCAACGTCTGGAGCCCGGACTCGGGTATTTGTTATCACAGTTACCTGCAACAGAATAAGGATGCTTCTCCACCAGATATGTGCTATGCTACGTTGTTATGGATGCGTTTGATATCCACCAATCGTACTCATTGGTCCACATAACATAGCACTGGTGGAAACGGGTTCAATTAAACTATGTTATTTATAAGGAAGGATGCGAGCTATGGATGGGAGCTATGGATGCGCGAGTGCGTAGCTATGTGCATCTTCCTCACACAGCTACCTCGCGGCGGCATATCTTCATAGCACATCTTACTCGCTCCGCTACACAGCTTAGCATTAGTGGAAATGGTCACATAGTTTCGTAGCTTAGCTTTCACGTCCTCGCAGCATAGCTGCATTACATCTCTGGTGGAAAAGCAGCCTTAAGGCGTGGAGATGTTTTTGGGGTTTTTAGAGTTCCGTACCAAAACGGTAAAAAGGAACCCTTATGTTGCGACTCAGTCTGTCTGTCTGTCCGTTTGTCACAGCTGGATATCTCAAGAACTACTAACGCTATCAACTTGAAATTTAGAACAGTTTTGATGACGTTTGCCCAACTATTTTGCAAATAAGAAATATATAAAATATTTTTTTTTGCAACAGGGTCTAAAAGGGATCTAAAAAATTCGAAGTAGGGCTACTAGGGCATATGGTACCCCATATGAAAGAGCGCTATTTGCACATTCTCAAATATTTTTTTTTCTTTTTTTTAGGCCGCATAGTTTTTGACTTCTGATGAAAAATTAAAAAAAAAATACCCCCTTATCTCCAAAGTTTGCATAGAGAAAAATCTGAAATTATTCTATGTGGTAGAAGTTTATGTAAAAATTACAGAAAAAATAAAACGATTCTAAATAGCACACTTTTTCAGAAATCGGAACTACGGAACCCTCGGAGCGCGAGTCCAACTCGCTCTTGACCGGTTTTTATTTTATTTTTAAAAGCTTTTATTTAACTTGCTATCTAAGTATGTATGTTCGCGTGGAATCTTGCTACTCAATTTTGAAGCAGATATCTTCAACCGATTGAGCTGAAATTTTGTATACACGTTTAGTTTGGATGACAATACACGATAAGCTATGTGACGTCATTCTAAATTCAATATGGCGGACCATCCAAGATGGCGGAATACTTATTTTATATGCACTTTCTACAATATGGGTATCAAATGAAAGGGCTTGTTGAGAGTAATTAGAAAAATATTCTGACATCATTCTTAATCCAATATGGCGGACTTTTGAAGTTTTTATGCTTTCCTATATGACTCAGAAACCTAGCCAGTGATAACTAAAAAGTAAAAAATAAATTAAAAGCAAAAAACCCTTTTTTAAGAAAAGCTTTTATTTAAATGCTCTAAAAAGAATAAAATAAAATTTTCTTTTAAAATTTTAACTATCAACTTATAACCTACACACAATTTATATGATCATAAAAGCTTGTCGCGAGGTTTGCATAAGTACCTATAAGTATTTAATTAAACTGTAATTTAAAAAAAAATAAACTTAGCAGATTAAGTTACTCAATTAAATAGGTACTAGTTTATTTACAGAAGTAAATCGCGCGACAAGCTTTTATGATCATATAAATGGTTATAAGTAGATAGTTAAAATTTTAAAAGAAATTTTTATTTTATTATTTTTAGAGCATTTAAATAAAAGCTTTTTTTAAAAATGGGTTTTTTGCTTTTAATTTATTAAGGATGAAATTTGTAAAATTTTGGTTTATATTATTGAGGTACAGAAAAAAAAATATTTCTAGATAATATGGGGAAACCCTTTGCGTTTGTATTTTGATCCTCAAGCTATGACGATCAATGCTAAAATACAATAATGTTTTTCTCACTTTTCAACAAAAGAAACGCTCAAATCTTTGTCAGATTTAATCCGCCGCCCAGTCAGATCTGAGTAAGTCAATGCAGGGTAAGAGTTTTTAGTTTTTTAAAACATACTGTATTTAGGTCTTGCAAAAAGAGGAGCTGGTGACTAAGTAGTAACATCAGCCGCACGGGTCGATCCATCAGATTCAGCTATGCCAGAGTTGTCCTGGGTTGGATGGGTGACCATTTTTACATAGGTACTGAGATTCCTTCGTGACTCGGAAAGCATGTTAAGCCGTTGGTCCCGGCCGTCATTCGTGGATTTTGGACAGTTGTTACGAAAGTATGACAAGCAGTCTTACCAAGGGGTAACGTATTACCCAGTTAATGGGTTGTGGAGGTCAGATAGGCAGTCGCTCCATGTAAAATACTGGTATTCAGCTGCATCCGGTTAAACTGGAAGCCGACCCCACCATAGTTGGGAAAAGGCTTGGCAGATTAAGGTCATGCAATTTTGGATGAAGATTTTCTATAATATAGTTTTTTTTTTTAATAATATATACAAAGTTGAAAAGTGTCGTGTGCCTGTTATTCACCGGACCACAGCAATGCTGCTTGGTTACAGAAATAAGCATGAAAGGACTACTGACAAATTCCTTCACAGGAAGCTTTACTGCAGCTGCTAGACCAATTATTATACGGGTTGCAGAACAAGAGCTAAGCTAAGTTAGTTTAGCTTAGCTCGCATAGCTGACGCAGTTTTTCATACTTGTGTGCAAACTGCAAACTATGTGTGCTAACTAAAATATGCGCAGCTAAGTTAGTTGTGTATTCCGATGCACAGCTACGCGAGCTAAGCTAAGCCCCTCCCGAATGTCTTTTTTTTTAGATAATCTTATATCAGTATTAATCTTCTTTTTCTATGTGTAATGTATTCATCATCGGAACTTTCTTCATCGATTATATTATTCATGGCAAGCGTTACGTCTGCCGTCGAATTAAACTTGGCAACACTGACCGAGCTTTCGCTTAGTTTTGGTGTGCACGGGACATATTTTTAGTTTATCTTAGCTTAGCTTAGCTGGCTTAGTATAGCTTCGGAATAGCTTAGTATTCGGTCTGCAACCCGCATTTAATCCTTTAATAATTTCCTTAATAGCCACCTAAAGTTTGATGGCTTACAATAATAGTTCTATAACTGCACATAGCGCTATATGTATTGGAGCTGATCAAAAACCACCTGTAGTAAGTTCGGTACAGTTAATTATTTTGATAATTGCAATATTCATTACACGTGTTCTCTTTCGCTACAGGATCGGGCAATAAAACGAGCTGTAGAGCTAGTATTGCAAATATTTCGCGACACACCTGCTTTGGAACAAAAGTGGGGTGGAGAAGTTCTTGATCGTATTTTATTTTTTGTGTCTTGTCAGCTTATGTAGAGGAGCTCGTGGCTAAGTAATAACAGCCACACTGGTCGATCCATCAGGTTAAACTACGCTTGCCGGTGCCTCGGAAAGCACCTTAAGCCGTCGGTCCCGGATGTCATTCGTGGATCTTTGACAGTCGTTACGGGTCGTCAGAAGCCCGAAAGTCTGACAACCAGTCTTACCAAGGAGTATCGCATTACCCAGTTAATGGGTTGTCTAGGTCAGATAGGCAGTCGCTCTTTGTAAAATACTGGTCTTCAGCTACATCCGGTTAGACTGGAAGCCGACCCCAACATGGTTGGGAAAAGGCTAGGCAGATTGATTGTCAGCCTATGTAGTTTCTTTTATGTTCTGTCCTACAAAAAAGTGGAGACGTTCGACAGATTTTTATTTGTGACCTTTCTCTTATTTTTTTTATCCTGTCTCGAAAACTATTGTAAACAATATGAATTGCATGTAAGTTTACACAATGCTGTGGTTTTCATAACACACCACATGGGTAACACAAATTATATCAATCTGCCTAGCCTTTTCCAGTATTATACATGGAGCGACTGCCTATGTGACCTCCACAACCCAGTTACTGGGTAATAGGATACCCCTTGGTAAGACTGGTTGTCACTTTCGGGCTTCTGACAACCCGTAACGACTGTCAAAGATCCACGAATGACAGCCGGGATCAACACCTTAACATGCTTTCTGAGGCACGGAGGAGTCTCGGTATGTAAAGATGGTCACCCATCCTCCGACCAACCCCGGCAAGCGTAGCTTAGCCTGATGGATCGACCCGTGCGGCTGTTATTAATTAGCACATGGGCCACATGATCACCTGGAATGGAGTGGCATATTCAGATAGGCATTCGAGATCTTAATTTAAAGCTTTCACAGCCCAAAATGTTTCAACAGGATTGCCATTGGTAATTATGAGATACCTAGCATTAATTGTAATGTATGTCTGATTGTCTATCTACCCTCTGGAAATTTTTGTGCCATTTGTCCAACAGCGTTAAACTCAATATAAAATTAATTACAGGTCAAATAAACCAGTTACAGGCATTTTTGAATTTTCAATGGGTCGGTCAGTCAGAAAGATGAAGCTAGTTGCCCATTCCAAAGCGTAGTAGATCCCTATGGAGAAGAACGGGCAAGAAACTCCACGGACACTCTTTTAAATAAAAATATTTTTACAAAAAATTGGTTACATCGTTCATGTCGAAAATATACATGTGAGAACAAGGTAGAAAGACGTTAAAAAGCGTCCGTAATAAAAAGATAAAAACTGAAAACAACTAAATTAAAAATAAGCCAAGAGACGACTAGTCCTAACTGACGGCGCCCGTTCACGAACATGACGCATGGATCAGCACCAATTAGCTCAACCATTTTGAAGGAAACTTAATGATCTTAATTTCCAGATTTTAAATTATTTCCAGATTTCCCCATACAATCGTCAAAACAAATTACCTATCTCTATCGTTACCCAGTCCGGTAGCTCATAAACTACGTGCGCACTGCATCGCATTGATTCACTGCCCGCACTGGAGTTGAATAGTAAACTATTTTTGTATTGGTTAAATAAAACTGGGGGAACGTGTGCTAGTTTAGAGGTGTGCCGAATACGGAATAAGGTATGCTGGAAATGTTTTAGAAATAAGACGAGTGCTATTTTTTAATCCGAAAAACGCCTGCCACTCTTTTATCAAACGCTGCAACATCTTAACTATTTAGTTTTCATCGAAATCGACCACGAGACTACTCGAAGTCAATCAATATGCCTAGCCTTTTCCCAATGTTGGGGTCGGCTTCCAGACTAACCGGATGCAGTTGAATACTGGTTTTTTACATAGAATGACTGCCTATTTGACCTCCATAACCCATAAACTGGATAATACGAACCCCTTGCTAAGACTGGCTGTCAGACTTTCGGGCTTCTGACGACCCGTAACGACTGTCAAAGATCCACGAATGACAGCCGGGACCAACGGCTTAACATGCTTTGCGAGGCACGGAGGAGTCTCGGTATGTAAAGATGGTCACCCATCCACTGACCAACCCCGGCAAGCGTAGCTTAACCTGATGGATCGACCCGTGCGGCTGTTATTATTTAGCCACAAGCTCCTCCTAGGTTAGGCCGCACACGATCCTATGAAAATCAATGGCACTGAAGAACGCTTTATTTTTGGCCCATTTTCGAAATCTGAAACACGGGCCTAACTGAAACTTTTAAAATATATTATCGGTGTCCTCTACAAATGTCGCACGTACTCAGATATCAACTTTTCACCCTGCACATGCTTGGTCGAAAACCCTCTGGCTTCTGTATGTAAGAATCATCGCACACCGTAAGTACCTACTGTACTTTCTTCCTACCCCCATGGAGAATGGGTGTGATTTTATGGACCTACTCGTACGTGCGAGATGTTTTAGAAATACTGTCAAATAATTAAATATACACTTTATTACGTACATCATAAAAATTACAGGTAGGTACTTATAAATCTAGAGATTTTACATAGGGTTACACAACGGGCGAATATTTTAAATCTTCTGAGAAAACTATAAATCCTCGTCTGACCTACCCGTAAAATATTGGTCATTGGTACTTCCCCGTGATTGGGTTGCTGAGGTCAAAGGGAAATTTGTCGACTTCGCAGATCGAGATTCGCAGTTCGATTTGGTCTTTGTATCTGATGATTTATTCAAGTTATACATAGGGCTCTTCTTAATCAGAATCTTAGTTCTATTGCAGATCTAAGGGGTCATTGCGTAACACACATAAAATGGCAATCAACGGCAATGTCTTTCATTTTGCTATTTTCATTGCGGCATTTACGTTGCTATTTATATACAGATTTTTCAAAACTATGAAGCAAAATCAATCTGCCTAGCCTTTTCCCGACTATGTTGGGGTCGGCTTCCAGTCTAACCGGTTGCATGCAGTTGAATACCAGTATTTTACATGGAGCGACTGCCTATCTGACCTCCACAACCCAGTAACCCAATACGGTACCCCTTGGTAAGACTGGTTGTACAGACTTTCGGGCTTCAGCCGACCCGTAACGACTGTCAAAGATCCACGACTGACAGCCGGGACCAACGGCTTAACGTGCTTTATGAGGCACGGAGGAGTCTTGGTATGTAAAGGTGGTCCACCCATCCACGGGCCAACCGCAGCAAGCGTAGCTTAAGCTAATGGATCGACACGTGCGGCTGTTATTTCTTAGTCACGAGTTCCTCTTCAAAACTATGAAGCAATGGATGTCAAAATGACAGGCATTGCGATCGATTAGCCACGCAATTATTCCGCTGCATCAAACTTATCCAAATTTATTTTATTACAGCGCTGATACATTTCCCAAATCTCAAACTAGAAAAGCCACCCCCACAAACCATTACAACATCCTTGTACCATCCTTCTCCATAAAATTCCTTCTGTTCATCATAAATCATCCAGCCGTTCAATATCCGTGTCCATTTCGATTTTCAAAGCACCAGCGCTGATGCGACACTATAATGAAATATGGTGGACAATTCACACTTACTTTATTGGATATCCTTGCTCTAACGTTGGGACGATCGGCAAGGTTAGCGAAGATTTTAGATTTTATTCTTCGAAGTTTCTTTGTTGTACGTGAAACTTATTGAGTAAGGTATTGGCTATTGTTTAAAGTAGGGTTGCGGATTCTTGAATGAACATTTCTAAGTACACATTCCTTCATTGGTTATTTTAGGGTTCCGTACTTCAAACGGAAAAAACAGAACCCTTATAGAATCACTCGTGTCTGTCTGTCCGTCTGTCACAGCCAATTTGCTCCAAATCTAATGGACCGATTAAGTTGAAATTTGGTACACATATGAACTTCTGTGACGAAACACGGACGGGTAAAGTAAAAAAAAATAATTTTGAATACGGGGGTCAATTTTGAGGGGCAAATAAGAAAATTAAAAAAAAGGTTGGCAAACTATATTACTTATATACCTTGGTATATATCAAATGATAGGCTATGAGTGTCTCAAATATATATATTTTTTTAAATTTCATTAAGTTATTTAAGAAAATAGACGAAAATTGACCATTCGCCCCCCTTATCTCCGAAACTACTAAGCCTAACATTTTGAAAAAAATACAGAAATTAGTTCTTTACCTGTTGATTACAGGAAAACTTATAGGAAGTCTGTGTTCTTAAAATAACATGGTAAATCTCTCAATAATGAGAGTACAAGTTCTTAGGATACATGCATCCTAACTACAGAACTCTTCATTGTGTGTGGTCTGTCACGCACTTGGCTGGTTTTTTTCTCTGAACAGAGGGACGGTTGTTGAATAGTAGACAACAATAATTTGCAGAATCTACAATAGTTACTTTCATAAATTATCTAGCCTAACCAAAGTTGCTTTTTGCGTCTATGTGCGTGACCGCTTAGCTTCATAATCGATTTGGGTGTGGTTTTCATTATTATTTAGAAAATGATGTATATTAATACTTAGTGAGCCAAACTTAAGCCTTTACATTGTCCCATTCACTAATTATGTACACGTCCTATGTAAAGTTCCAAGACATACACACATCAAAAGTGTCTAGGGATCAAGCATTTTTATGCGGATTTCTTGAGATTGAGATGTGGCTTTGTAATAAATTTATGATTTTATAAATTTATATGGATCCTTTTTGGTGCATTTCATAATTTGAATCAGGAACTGTGAATCAA
Source organism: Cosmia pyralina (assembly GCA_946251885.1). NCBI lineage: Eukaryota > Metazoa > Arthropoda > Insecta > Lepidoptera > Noctuidae > Cosmia > Cosmia pyralina. The sequence continues at coordinate 3,278,019 of OX276345.1, forward strand.
ATTCGAGTAAAAGATGAAAATCAGCTGTCAATATTTTCCCTATAAAAACATACAACGCATTGAAGACATTATTAGTGCTACTGTTTCCCTACTACTGATTAAAACCAACGTTATTATGGAGCGGCGACGTCATTTAAGCAGGGAAGAAATGCTCAGAGCCGTGGGAATGATAGAAGCTGGTTCCCGGCAACGTACTGTGGCTTTAGCTCTGAATACAAGTCAGAGTGTTATCAGTCGACTTTGGACACGTTACCGAAGCACTGGTACCGTGGCTGAGCGCCATGGAGGACGGTATCGCTGCACCACACGGAGACAAGACCGATACATTCAAATCTTAACTCGAAGAGCTCCAACTATAACCGCCATGATGTTAGCCGTGAGGCTTCATCACCCTTCAGGGAACTTAATTAGCGACCAAACAGTCAGAAACCGCTTGCATGAAGTGAACCTTCATTCCCGAAGACCGCTACGGGTACCACCTATAGCAATGCACAATCGTAGGATTCGATATCAATGGGCTCTTGAACACAGAAATTGGGCAGAAGAACAATGGCGTTTCGTGTGCTTTTCTGATGAGTCTCGTTTTGGTATGAGACCGGATACAAGACGTATACGACACTGGAGAACCCCTGGACGCCAACAGCGATTAAAATCCTGCCAGGAAGTCCATCCTTATAGTGGTGGAACCATCATGGTATGGGCGGGTATTTGGATCGGCGGAAGAACTGAGTTGATTTGGATCAGAGGCAACCTCAACGCTCAAATTTATGCTGAGACGATTGTATCAGACGTCATCGTTCCTCTACAAGTGCAAATCGGTCCCTTATTTCAGTTAATGCATGATAATGCACGACCGCACACCGCAAGAGTTGTAAGACAGACTCTCGCCGCAGCTAACATCAATGTCCTGCCCTGGCCTGCTCAGTCGCCAGACTTGAACCCGATTGAGCATGCATGGGATATGCTACAGAGAAGAGCTCTGCCGAATATGGAGGGTATCCAGTCGCAAGAAGACCTTTTTTTGTTGTTGCAACGAACATGGGCGGCCATTCCACAGCGTGATTTGGATGAACTCATTTTGAGTATGCCAAACCGATGTTCTTGTGTTGTTAGTGTTCGCGGTAGAAACACGGATTATTAATTGTTTAAGTTACCCAATAAAATTTTAAAGAAAACTGTTATTTCAGTCTTTTTTTCGAACTTTAATGTTAGTGGTTCAAATGTCAAAAATCCCTTTATTAGGAAAATGGCAAATTTCTTTATTAATGCAAAGGTGACTTGGTTTATCGTTACTGTGACAAACGAAAACACTTTATTTGATGAATCCTTAAAGAAAATTTTAATTAATATCAATCAGGAGAAAAGTTATTGCAAAAATATATGTTGATCCCTAGACACTTTTGATGTGTGTATTTTCAGCTAAGCCCACACAAGTTTCCACTGAGTTACGAGCTCATAAAGTTGAAAGGTTACACAGTGCTATTTGAAGCAAGTGATCTATCTCTCCATCACCGACCCCCAAAAACTTAACTCCATCAAAGTTACAGAATATTAATAACCCCTTTCGAAGCGAATCATTTTCAGCATAATTGAGGTGGAACTCATATGATGGACAGTTGTGAGTATAACAGTGGGCCGATGGGACTGCAACATGTTCCTATAATTACCAAAAATGCAACGGATCAGATTTCAAAAACACAAAGTGAATCGATATCTCCGCCTACCCACTACTCGTCAAAATCAGCTGATCGGAGCAGTCTACAGGGTGTCCCGTAAATAATGGATCAAACGTAACGGGTAGGTAGCTTACCTAATTTCCAACAACTAATTTGAATATTAAAAAAAAAACCGTTACAGTAACCAGGATATTAATTTTTTTTCGAATTTTACGATTTTGTCTTCCAGAATTAAGCTTTTTTAATGCTGTCGCTGCAAATGATGACATTTTTAGGTATGATTTTTATTTAACATTTCTGAATAGCTTACTAATGTTATAAGATACCATTTTTTTGAATACCGTTTTATTTGCCTTAGAAAAAAAATCTTGAGTTGAAAAGTTTTTTCTTTACGATGTTAGGACCAAAATTGAAAAAATTCTCCTGTAAAAAAAATGTATGACACCGAAAACCACCATTATTTTAAAAACTTGTACATTTAATAAGGTTTGCAAATTGGTGTAAAACTTACGTCTAGTCTTTATCGTTACAAAGATATTGCTATGAATGTGATGAAGACAGAAAATAAATTGGTGAAAATAATTTGGTTTATTCAACAAACTTATCAAACAATAGAAATATTTTTTAACGTAAATGACTAACTAACTAACTATACAAATAAATACAAAACAAAAGGACACTTAGGCGTCGAAGTACTCGTCCGCATCGATGTCATCCGGAAACGTGCCCAGAAGACTGGCAGCATTGCCACGTTGAATGGCAATGCTAATTCTTTGGCCAAAGAACGAGCCAGCCCTCTGGTCACGTGAAGCTTCGACCAGTCGGCGAGAAATTTCCTTAAAAAGTAGACGCGCACTCGGGCCCCATGACCCGAGCGTTTCGACCCCAAACGGCTCAAAACTGTAGTTACCTATAAGGTTACAGTATTTGCGCCGCTTGAGGGTCTCAGCAGCCGCAGCAGCGGCGCCAGCACAGCACGTCGTGCTTGGAACATGAGATGGCGCAAGGGTGTCGACACAAGTTGCGTCCCACACCAGAGGCCTACCCATCTTCCAAGGCAACAACGTCATGCCATCTGGTCTCTTCCCATCGTCACGTACCAAGCCGTTTGGTTCTAATACCGCTGGTACGCCGGCGGTAACAAGAGCTCGACGAATAATGTCGTTGATGCTGGCGTGTCGTGCTATGCGACCTGCGCTCCTGTAGCAGGACAAGCCATGGTGCCCGAGACTGTCGACAGCGTCACCGCAGTGACACCGATGCGGAGCAACACAAGGTGCGCCCAAGCGGAGACACGTAGCGAGCCGAAACGATGAGTCATCCATCATAGTACCTATGGTGGATGACGGGAGCGCCTGAAGCCACAAGCCTGACTCCCATTCTCCCACAGCCAGCAGACGGGCACGCTCAACAGTATTAAAAGACGTGTTTAATAGGGTATTCCGTATAATACTGCAGAGCGGCACGTCCCACAGTTTCTGGGAGGACGGGTTGTCAGGCAAATCCGTATTGGGACAAGCCATTTTCCAAGCGTTCAACGCATCGGTCAAAAACGGTACCTCAAAATCGACCAGTGAGGAAGATAAAATTTTCCTGGTTAATTTATCGGTACTGTGGACCGAGGAGAGGAACGCCGGTAAACTAATACTTGAAATTTTGCGGACGCCGAGACCACCCAGGCGGATGGGAAGAGTAGCTTGCTGCCACGCTCGGTCGTCCAGGGCCACATTTAGGATAGAAGTTAGTGTGTTTCTAATAATTTGGTCTACTTTTTCTAAAAGTTGTGGATGCTTCCAAAGATGGGAGGAGCGAAGGCTATATGTGAATTTTGGTCCAAAGCAACAGTATCGAATGAGTGTGAAGGCCGAATGAATATTAATTTTGTAAAGTCGTTCCGAGACATCATGAAAATTTTGTATTTTCTCCTCAATAAACGTTGGAAAGGATTCGTCAAAAATTGGGGATCCCAGGAGGTGAAGAGAGTTTCTTTCCATAATTTTGATATTTGGTGCTATTGTATTAAATTTTGATATGGTAGTCTGTCTGTCAGTGGTTTGGGGAAGATAAATTTCACATTTTGAGAGGTTAAGGTCTAGGCCAATGGAACTGAATTTTTCTTTTAAAAAAACTAAATCTTTTAAGACTGTGTCTACATCACCTCCTAGGGTTCCGTCATCCAAATACCAAACGTTGAATTTAGAATTTAATTGACGAATAATTGGATTTATTGCCAAACTAAAAATGACTGGCCCAAGAGGGTCACCCTGTTGACATCCAACGGCTGATTTCAAAAGGTTGTCTTTATAAAGTAATTTAGAGGGGTGCCTATAACATTGATAAAGAAAACTGTAAATTTTGGGTATTTCTTTTTGAACTTCTGTCAACAAGGTGTCCCTGTTTACGGAATTGAAAGCGTTCTTAATGTCAACCTTAAGGATGACCTCACCTTTACCGCTATTGATGTAAGTGGATAATGCATGTACCGCAGCCTCACAGCCCCCTTTAGACCCGAAGCCCAGCTGTAGGGGCTGGAATTTGCTGGCCAGTGTTTCGCTGTAGAAAGCACAGCAAATTTTGGCTGCGATACGACGATAAGTGAGCCCTACGGCAATGGGACGAATGCCGCCATCCTTCTTGCGCAGGGCACATAGATTTGCCCCATACAAGATATCAATGACGGCTTCGTTCACATTGCCGGAGAGCATGAGATTAATGAGGGCCGTTAGCTCCTCCAAAAGGGACTCACCAGCCTCACCGGCGCCTGAACACATTAAGTCCTTCAGGTGTTGAGGTGTCAGGCCGTCGAGGCCGCCGGCGGAGCCATTTCGAAAGGAGCACACGGCCGCATACACTTGTTGTGCTGTAATTACAAGTGAGTTGGATTCCAGATCGGGTGGGTCAGGAAAGGAGAGATCATCTGCCGGGGTAGGGTGTTTGCTCTCCAGAGCTGTAAGTGTCTCTGGAGAGTACGGCGCAACCACATCGCTACTAAAGATGATCCTAGCTGCACCTCTGATATCACCCTCGCCTAGTTTAGACTCCACATAGTGCAATAAACCTCTTTGGGGAAGGTGTGCTGTTAATTTAGGGTCGAAACTTTGAGCCGAAATGTTGCAATTATCCTTGATTTGTGATGTTAAAGTTTTTTTATTTGCCAAATTCTTTTGCACATGTAGAATCCTAAATGGGAAGGTTAGTAATTGCTCCCAAGCACTCTGAGAGTTCTCTCTGGCGGCGAGGCGGATACAACGCGCTAAACTTAAAGCTACGGATGGTCTCGCGCCACGAGGAACTCTCTTTAAGACTGGAGTTGAAGTTTTCAATTTTGCAAGCGTTTTCCAAAAGGGTTGAGAGGGGGAAACAGGTGTTAGGGAAGTGGGTATGGTAGGGCATGATGAAGGCACATTGTGGGATTTGTGTTTCTTACCAAAATGTACCTTCAAGCCTCGTTCACCCTTAAAAAAGCGTGCTTGGGGACAATGAGGGCATCTCACTAGGACATCCAGCGACGTGGCAGGTTGACTGGCGCTTCGTACAGCGTCGCTACCGTCGTCATTGTTTAACATAGAAAAAATTGTAAAAACTTACACGATTTTTCCTTAAAAATAGCACATAATATAAATAGAAACTAAAATAAAATAACAACAACAAAAAGACACATAAAAAAGAATTGACAGTTTGTCCGATGACAGCGGCGCAGTCGCGCTGGGGGCCTGGGGCGCCGCGCCGCCGTATGTCAAGTTGGCGCAGCCCAGGTAACCGTTGCCGTGAGACAGCGTCGTCGAATAAATATGGTCGATTTTAGTATTATTAAGTATTAATTTTCCATGGTTAGTCAATCTTTGAATCTTAAAAAGTCCACTTGGATCAGCAATCGCCAGAAATGCTAATATGACTGAAATCCTTAGCTTGATATTAGCTTTTCAGAAGCCGGACGTAAGTTTCTTCAGCCAACTCACAATAAAAAAAAAATCACAATATAAATTGTAGTATGGCGTTATTGACGTCGACAGACCAAATTATTATTATTTATTTATTTACTTAAGAAAGTTTTCAATTTACTAAATTCAATTGTCACTTTTGACCAATTGGTGAAAATTATTTAGTATGATGGTTTGAATCACCCCCAAGATGGATGCAGGTGACTCAACGAAAATAAATTAAATTGGTACTATTCCATTTTTTCATTTTCGTAATGGCTTATGCTTGAATGCTTGTAATCGAAGCAGGTAGTTAAGCGGCTAGCATATTCCGACCCGATGACGTCATCTGTCCGGAATTTGGGACCGCTACCTGTGGCGGAGTTGCACCTTAGTCAGCGTGAAGGGGATAGATAGCGCCGCTTTTGTATTTTTGGTAAATTGGTATGAAGTTGTACATTCTAGTCCTTGTCGTTACAAAGATAATTGCTATGAATCTGAGAGGTGCTCCAAATCAACGTTAATAAAAAAAATAAAAAAGTGTGTACATTTAAACTTTTTCTTTAAAATGTGTAACTGTAGTATTTCAGAGGCAATGTTCATTGAATTATTGAGGCGTATGAAAAGAATTAGGAGGCCGTACTAAAAAAAACAGTTAGTTCAAATAAATCGTTTTATTTGGTTTTTACAATAAATGTTCGAATTGCCTTCCCTCTACAAGAATGCAAAGTCTGCATCTCCTAATAAAGGAAGCTCTTATCCGACGGACAAAACGGCTTTGGTTTATTTCTGATACAGCAGATTGGATGCGCTGTCGTAATTCTTCTTCCGACGTTATTGGATTCTTGTAGACCCTGTCTTTTAAACATCCCCAGTAAAAAAAATCTAGGGGATTTAAATTCGGAGATCGCGGAGGGCACAAAATTGGTCCTAATCGGCCGATCCATCTGTCCGGATAACTTTCATCAAGGTGCGCCCTTACTGCCGTCGCATAGTGAGCGGGGCACCCATCATTTTGCAACCACATTGCTTGCCGTACGTCTTCTGGAACGTTTTCTAATAACCTTGGCAACTCATTCCTTAAAAAATGGAGATAATATTCGGCGTTTAGAGTAGCTGGTAGTTCAAAGGGCCCTATTATTTGCCCATTGATTATTCCCGCCCATAAATTTATTTTAAATTGATGTTGGCTCCAGTCCTCTCGCATCAAATATGGGTTTATCAGCTGCCAACTGTGCAAATTATGCAAATTTAAATATCCATCTCGGCGGCATGAAGACTGGTCACTCCATAAAATCTTGTTAAAAAACTGCGGGTCCGCCCGAATCATTCTAAGCATCCTTTGGCAAAATTCTATTCTTGGCTGGTAATCACGCGACGTCAGCGTTTGAACACGTTGCACGTGATATGGGTGCAATCGGCACCGTTGTAGCACTCGATGCACCGTCGATCTAGAAATTCCTACGCGTCGCGCTATGACGCGAACGGAGACTGACGGATCTTCCTCGATTTCTCGAAGAATGACTTCGTCATTAACTTGTCGCGGTCGTCCTTCACGGGTACCACCAACTCCGGTGCCAAGAATTCTTCCCTCAAGAAGCGCGTTATGCACTCTAATAAAGACGCGATAATCGGGATAACGAACCAGGTTCGGGTATCTTTCACGGTACAATCTTGCAGCCGCCCTGGCATTACCTCTTGCTTCTCCGTAGATAAAATGCATTTCGGCGTACTGCCGTGGCGTGTACTCATAACGAGGCATTGGGCTGAATAAGGTTTCAGCGCTACTGCACACACGTACAAGCACACACAAACGAATGTTTTCGGAGTCCGTAGGATCGCCAAGTCGTTTGTCCAATACGCAAAGAGTTCCAAATCGATAGGCAAAGCAAAGTCCAAAAACACAGCACAAGTCAAATTTTACAGAAGAAAACACCGAGCCACTGACCGGGAGCGAAAGTTGTCTGACGTAGCAACTCGAAGAGAGACTAGTTACAACTAAACTAATAAAATCAAGCAACAATGAAGCCTGTACGAGTGAAGGGCGCAGGAAAGAACAAAAGAACCTGCGCAACTTCATACCGATACCGATTTACCAAAAAGCGGCGCTATCTATCCCTTTCACACTGACTGAGGTGCAACTCCGCCACAGGTAGCGGTCCCAAATTCCGGACAGATGACGTCATCGGGTCGGATTATGCTATCCGCTTAACTACCTGCTTCGATTACAAGCATTCAAGCATAAGCCATTACGAAAAGGAAAAAATGGAATAGTACCAATTTAATTTATTTTCTGTCTTCTTCATCACATTCATAGCAATATCTTTGTAACGATAAGAACTAGACGTAAGTTTTATACCAATTTGCAAACCTTATTAAATGTACAAGTTTTTAAAATAATGGTGGTCTTCGGTGTCATACATTTTTTTTACAGGAGAATTTTTTCAATTTTGGTCCTAACATCGTAAAGAAAAAACTTTTCAACTCAAGATTTTTTTTCTAAGGCAAATAAAACGGTATTCAAAAAAAATGGTATCTTATAACATTAGTAAGCTATTCAGAAATGTTAAATAAAAATCATACCTAAAAATGTCATCATTTGCAGCGACAGCATTAAAAAAGCTTAATTCTGGAAGACAAAATCGTAAAATTCGAAAAAAAATTAATATCCTGGTTACTGTAACGGTTTTTTTTTTAATATTCAAATTAGTTGTTGGAAATTAGGTAAGCTACCTACCCGTTACGTTTGATCCATTATTTACGGGACACCCTGTATGTAGCACAAAGATAATTAATGAGGATGATTGTAAGGAATGTGAAACCGGTTTAGGCTCACAGCTGTGCTTGGACAACACCGACCCGGGGCAGGCAGCGGCGACACCAAACACTGATAAGAGCAGTATTGGTAATTGCACGGGACACACGGCCGCAGCGGTCGTCCAATCGACGGTGCAACCTCAATCTAAAACGCTTGCTCAGATTGTAAAAGAAGGCGAGTGGACCTTGGTACAAAAGCAGAAGAAGCAGAGAAACCGATTTGTGGGAAATATAGGAAATGCGATCACAGAAACCAAGGACAAATTTAAGGCTGTAAATGAAAAAATCGTCTTATATATCTATCGAGTAGATAAACAGGTGACGCAGAGTGACATCACAGAGTATGTTGAAGAAAAAGCCAAAATACGTGTGGATGTTGAGAAAATGATGATGAAGGTCCCTAAAAGTTATGATGCCTATAAGATCTCGGTCCCAAAATACAAGTGTGACATTTTCATGAATGATGATTTTTGGCCCGAGGGTATTTCCTATCGCAAGTTTATAGACTTCTCCAAAAGGAAAACAGACAGAGAAAATTCTCTGAGGATGAATAACAGCAAAAATTTAGATGGATAATACGACATTAATTAGTTTCAACTGTAAATGTATAAAAAGATCTGTTGATTGTGTGAGACGTCTGTGTGTAGCGGCCGACGTTATCGCGTTGCAAGAAACATGGCTTTTGCCACATGATATCGCCTTTCTTGGCCAAGTTGATGATGGTTTCGCGTTTACTGGCAATTCGGCAGTCGACACCTCAACGGGAGTACTACGTGGAAGGCCTTATGGAGGAGTGGCTTTGTTGTGGAGGAAAAGCCTGTTCCCATCTGTCACGGTAGTAAGCTGCAACAACGTGCGCCTGGTAGCTATCAAGATAGTGTCACAAGATCGCTCAGTACTAATTTTTTCGGTGTACATGCCTACAGACTCGAACGATAACGTAACTGAGTTTACGGACTGCCTCAGTGAAATTAGTGCGATAATCGAAAGTCAAAATGTGCAAGCTGTGATCATTCTCGGTGATTTTAATGCTCACCCTGGTGAGTTATTCGGTAATGAACTGGTGAGTTTCTGTGCGGAGCAGTGTTGGAGCTGTGCGGACTTGGACCTGATGCCGCGAGGTACGTACACTTTCGTGAGTGACGCGCATGGTTGCCGCCGCTGGCTCGATCACTGCGTAGTGACTGAGGCCGCGAGGCGTCTGCTCGTGAGTGCATCTGTGTTGTATGACACATATTGGTCGGACCACATGCCGTTACAACTACAGTGTAACTTTAATATGATATGACCTACAATTGTCACACCCAATCGAACCAAAAATTCTGTGTTATGGGGTGAACGGGATACTAGCCAAATAGAAATATATAAAAATATGTGTCACGCTAAGTTAAGAGAAATGCATTTCCCATTAGAGTTCAGGGAATGTGCTGATGGGCTGTGTGTGGATGCCAGTCACAAACTCATACTAGACAACATGTATAAAAACATTGTGTCTACACTCATGGAGGCTGCCCAGTGTCCCAGTAATGAGAAGGCGAGTCAGGGGAGGAAGGGTAAACGGGTTGTCGGTTGGAATAGGCATGTTAAGCGGGCTCACGCGGACGCCCGGCTTGCGTTCCAAGTCTGGAGTATAGCAGGGAAACCGAGTTGTGGTACTGTATATAATCAAATGTCTGAGATGAGAAAAGCTTTTAAATCAAAGCTAAAATGGTGTCAAAACAATCAAAATAAAATAAAAATTGACATAATAGCTGAAAACTATAAATCTAAAGACTTTTCAAGATTTTGGAGGAATACGAAAAGATTGAACCCGAGGCCGGGCGTCCCCGTGAGCGTAGCGGGGCATAATGAGCCTACGGCTATTGCTAATTTGTTTGTGAAGCATTTTAAAGTTGAATCTCCTCTAGGTTCAGCATCGCGGGGGGTCGATGCTGAGGAACGTAAGACGGATTTGAGTATCAGTTTCACAGCGAAAGATGTCGCTACTGTCATAAACAAAATGGTAAGGGGCAAGTCACCGGGGCATGACTTTCTCAGCATCGAGCACCTGCAGCATGCAGGAGTTCACCTGCCAAGGTTACTGGCCACGTTCTTCTCGCTCTGTCTGAGCCACACACATCTGCCCAGCGATCTGATGAAAACTGTGGTCGTGCCTATTGTGAAGGATAAGACTGGGGACACGTCAGATATTGTAAACTACAGGCCCATTTCGCTTGCTACTGTCATTGCTAAAGTGCTGGACAGTTTGCTGGATAGGCATATGGCAACCCGCATCGATCTGCATGATGCGCAGTTTGGGTTCAGGCCTGGTCTCTCCACGGAAAGTGCCATACTGTCTCTCAAGCATGCTGTCCGGTACTATACGCACAGGAAAACGCCCGTTAACGCGTGTTTCCTGGACCTATCCAAAGCGTTCGATCTGGTGTCGTACGACCTGCTGTGGCAAAAATTATTAAATGATACTTCAGTGGATAGAGAAGTTATATCAATATTAAGATATTGGTATAACAATCAGATTAATTGTGTTAGGTGGGCAGGCTCATTATCGGATGAGTATAGGCTGGGGTGCGGTGTGAGGCAGGGCGGCCTGACCTCCCCCCGCCTCTTCAGTCTGTACATAAACCGGTTGATCGTTGAGCTCAGCAACACTTATCAGGGATGTTATGTTTACGGAATATGCGTCAACAATATTAGTTACGCGGATGACATAGTGTTGCTGAGCCCATCGATTAACGCAATGATGAGTCTGCTTGAGATATGTGAAAGGTATGCGGAGTCCCATGGGCTCAGATACAATGTGAAGAAAAGTGAGGTACTAGTCTTTAAGGCAGGCACTAAAAACTACCCAATTGTACCACAGTTGAAACTTTGCGGAAGTTCCCTAAAACAAGTCACATCTTTCAAGTATCTGGGCCACTGGGTTTCTGAAGACATGAAAGACAACCTGGACATCGAGCGTGAGCGCAGAGCGTTGGCTGTCCGCTGCAATATGTTGGCTCGCAGATTTGCGATGTGCTCGACTGTCGTAAAGGCTGCGCTGTTTAGAGCGTACTGTCAGTCGTTTTACACGTGCAGTCTGTGGGTCAACTATACGCGGAGGGCATACAGCGTTCTGCGCGTCCAATATAATAATGCGTTCAGGGTGTTGATGGGGTTGCCGCGCTACTGTAGTGCTTCCAGCATGTTCGCGGAGATGGCAATTGATGGTTTTCACGCAATCATGCGCAAGCGATGCGCCTCCATCATGCACCGGGTACGCGCCAGCCCCAACAGCATCCTGAAAACCATAGCGGACAGGTGGGATAGCCCCATACTGGGACACTGGATAGGCCTACATGCCAGTGGGGCCTAATTATATAAAAATATTTTTCCGGGTAGCTATAAGTACTAACACTAGTTCTAAGTTTTATTTTGTATACTAACCAATCAATGGACTCTGTCTGAAATATAAGATTTTTATTTTTTTTATTTTATTATAATTACATCACTATTTAAGGCAGTAAGTACCACACGAGATTCTGTACGGATTTATTCGATTTTTACTGCAAGAAAATAAAGAATGTGTGAGAGCAAAAATTTGAAAATGTTTGCGTGAAAAAATTTAGTCCTTAAGACAACGCCGACACTGCAAAATAACTGTCAAAACAAATTGTGACAGAATTTTTCAGTAAAAAATGCCATGCAGTGAAGTCACGATGGTCAAGTTTGCAGCATTTTGGATGGTATTGATTAGATGTTGTTATTAATGAATCTTAACTCTGTAAAGGGACACTCATTACAGACAAACTGTAAATATAACTAGCTTTTGCCAGACGCTTCGCCATACTATCGAAAAAAAGGAGTATCCTATGCGTCAATGCAGGTTACAAACTATCTGTTTGCCAAATTTCATCCAAATCCATTTTGGCGTGATTGAGTAACAAACGTTCAAACATCCAAAAAATAAACTTTCATATTTATAATATTATTAGGATAGCTACAAAAAATTACACAGACGCCAATAGCATCAATCAATCTGCCTAGCCTTTTCCCAACTATGTTGGGTTCGGCTTCCAGTCTAACCGGATGCAGCTGAATACCAGTAATTTACATGAAGCGACTGCCTACATGACCTAAACAACCCAGTAACTGGGTAATACCCCTATGGTATGACTGGTTGTCAGTATAGTGGAAGTATATGTAATGATGTCATGCTATACCTAGACTCTAAGAGTATATTAACTAATGTATGTATCGATTAGAGAAGTAATAAATCTTATTCGTTACTGAAAGGACGTGTTGTATTTCTCTCCCGAACCGAACCTTTATATGGCGACCCTGCCAGCGCAGTGGAATGTCCCATAAAAGGCGACGTTATTATAAACATTGAGTGCTTTGGACAGTTTTGAAGACTAATTACAATGGGTCTATTTTTATTCGTTACGTTACGAAGTGACGGTTCGTGTGCTGTGAACTCAATTTGTGACTTTTCCCGCGTTCTTCAATTAAAAAGCAAATTCCAAAATGGGCAAAGAACAATCTAAGACCCAGGAAGTTATAATAGCACAGAACGGCGCAGGAAATTCGGCTGGGGCCGAACAGATGTTGCGGCAGACAAGTGTAATATCTTATATGTTGATCACTATCGCAGTTATACAGATTATTGGAGGCGTTATATGGCTATTGCGCTACTACAAGAAATGCCATGGAAAATGGATTGAAAGAGGTGTTCGTGATTTCGATCTGCGCAGGTCGATGAGCTTGTTCCGTCGTCAGCAACGGGAGGCCAATTTAGCAGCTTCTACAGGAACTTCACCGGTGTGAGTGTTATGACAAAATAATAAAAAAAAAAAAAAACGGACACCCCAAGATAAAGTGCGATTAGTGTAAAACGGCATGGGAAAAGATACGGTAATGATACAAGTATAAGGTACAACATTTATATCTAAAATATTATGCATGTATTTACTCGCATCTTAAAGTTTATTAAATACGATAGTACTAGTGTGTTATTTTAAATAATTTTGTCATACTTTTGTGTATAAACAAGATGACTAATATAATAATAATCACACGCAACTTTATGTAATGATGTTATGGCTAGTGAGGTTAAAGAGATATTTGATAAATTGAAGTATATTAAAGATTACCTTACAAAGTTAGGTCCAAGTAGAAGGTCAATTAATGTAAGACAAGAAAAACTTACTGAAGTAAATATTTTGTATAAACAATTTTGTTCCATACAAATAGCTATTGAAATTGGTATAAAAAATAAAGAAATTAATGATAGTGAAATTCAGATAATTACAAACTTATTTGATGGTATTAATAAATTGTATTCGAAAATAGTTCAACTTTGTTCTGATAGTACAGAGGATACGAAAAGCACCATGGAAAAGTTCGAGTTGAAAACTGCGATTGCTTTGCTACCAGTAATGACGGGTGATGAAAATATCACCAAACAATTAATTTCAAACATCGAGATGTATGAGTCTATGATAGATGATACGGGTAAAAAGCAACTTATTCAATTTGTTTTAAAGTCACGGTTATCCGAAAGCGCTAAGCTGCGCATGCGTAATACTTATTCGTCTGTTGCAGATTTGATTCTAGACATGCGTAGTACCTTACTGCCAAAAAATCCGATACTGCGATCCACAGCAAGCTGCAGCATATGAAACAGAACGACAAGAGTATCGAGAATTACGGTAAGGAATTAGAACAGTTATTCGTCGATCTGACTATTACTCAAGCCAACGGAAACACTGGTCTTTACCAAACTTTGAAGCCAATAAACGAGCGGATAGCTATAAAACGATTTTCTGATGGTCTGAGGAATAGTCGTCTTAGCACAATAATTGCAGCTAGAAATTATAGCACATTGAAGGACGCGATCCAGGGTGCATTGGACGAGAAACTATCGAGTGGAGGTGAAGAGCGGGTGATGAGTTTTCATCATAACAAAGGTAGGTCAAACCGGGGTCATCGTAATTATAATAATAGTTTTAACCGGGGTGCGTCTAGAGTATTTTCTAATTCTCAAAATTATAATAATCCCAGTCGTGGTTATTACAATTGTTCCAATCGTGTACGTAACTTTAATAATACATCCAATTATCGCGGTCGCGGTGGTTTTCGTGGCCACACAACGTTCCGTCGCCCGGCTCGACAACACCAAATTAGGCAAGCTGAGTCGAGTGGTAGTGGGCGTTTACAAGAAAATCCAGAAGTGCAGACTGAAACTCAAAATAATAACTTGTTTTTTCGTGCATGAACATTTTTATTGTCACAATATTAACTCTATTAATTTAGATGTATTCCAAGTGTCGCGTAGTTGGTTACTTGACACCGGCGCGTCAATGTCCATAATTAGCCCGGAGGCATTAGAGAGCCTGCACATTCCTTTCCATAAAGAGATCATTAAAATAAACGGTATAGGTGGTCATGTGTATTGTGATGGCTTTGTTTATCTTAAATTAAATTATAATAATTATGAGTTCGAGCATAAGTTTAATGTACTTAGGAACTTTACTTGTAGAACGGATGGTATATTAGGACAAGATTTCTTGAGTAGATTTAATTGCATATTAGATTTTGAGCGAAATATATTGACAATTAACCATGACGTACCTATTGTTATCCCATTACAAATGGGGCAACTCGGCAACAATGCTTACATGACTATACCGGCCAGATGTGAAGTTACTTACTTAGTAGAGACAAGTTTAAAAGATGAATGTGTTGTTATGTCTAAACAGTTAAGCGAAGGCGTATTTTTAGCATCTGTCATAGTAAAACCTATAAATGGTAAAATACCATTAAAATTTTTAAACACCCGAGAGACAGACATATGTTTAAGTTATTTCACGCCCGATATTGTACCTTTAAATGAATATTTTGAATGTAGTTTTGGAAGTAATAACTTAAATGCGAATCGTGTGAAACAATTATTTTCGGTTTTGAACTTAAAGCATTTAAATAATGAAGAACAAATTACGATCGAAAACATTTGTGCCAAGTACTCAGATGTATTTTTTTTACCAGGTGACAAATTAGGCGTTACGAATTTATATAAACAGTCAATTCATTTAAAAGAAAATACTAACCCAGTGTACACCAAGTCCTATAGGCTCCCTAAAAGTCAAAAAACTGAGATTGATAAACAAATCGACGATATGTTACGCAATGATATTATTGAGGAGAGTATGAGTGAATGGTCTAGCCCTGTTCTTTTGGTGCCGAAAAAATGTGATAACAGCGGTAATAAAAAATGGCGAATTGTTATTGATTATCGGAAATTAAATAATAATCTTAAAGACGATAAGTTCCCTTTACCAAATATTTCGGACATCCTGGATTCTTTATCAGGAGCAATTTATTTCAGCCATTTAGACCTTAGCCAAAGTTATTATCAATTAGAATTATGCCCAGACAGTAGAAAATACACTGCATTTACTACAAGCAAACAATATCAAATGAAACGACTCCCAATGGGTTTAAAAATCAGCCCAAGTGCTTTTAGTCGGTTAATGACGGTAGCCATGTCTGGTTTAAATCATGAAAAATGTCTCGTTTACTTAGATGATCTCATTTGTATAGGACGCAATTTACATTCGCATAATAAGAATTTAATTGATATTTTTGAACGACTTAGAAGTAATAAATCTTATTCGTTACTGAAAGGACGTGTTGTATTTCTCTCCCGAACCGAACCTTTATATCAGACTTTCGGTCTTCTGACGTCCCATAACGACTGTCAAAGATCCACGAAAAACAGCCGGGACTAACGGCTTAACGTACTTTCTGAGGCAAGGAGGAGTCTTGATATAATAAGACGGTCAACCATCCACGGACCAACCCCAGCAAGCGTAGCTTAACCTGATGGATCGACCCGTGACGCTGTTATTACTTAGCAAGGAGCTCCTCCTAAAAGTATCTCGTATTCGTCACCCTTAACCTAAGAACATTGACTGAACGCGTACATCGAAGTGCACTTAAAACCAGTTTTCAATTCTCTCTATTTTGGCCCACTACGTCTCACACTGTTGAACTTGTCGTGTGACTGAGACAGCCGATTTATATTCTGGTTAAACTATGTACAGTTTGAGCAGATAGAAACTAAAAATGTCTGTTTCAACAGTATCAGTTGAAAATTTAAACATGAATCAGAAAACATACCCATGGATTTGTAGTGGCACTTACAAATTGAGTGCTTTAATTTGATTATTTCAATACTTTAAACCTGAAATTATAATAATAAATCACCATTAGGATGTTTTCGTCGATGGTTTTTCATTATAATTATTATAATATTGTTAATCAAACAAAACAGCTGGAAAAAGTTGTGAGAATTATAAAGTTTAAACCTCTTAAATGCAGATGTGTATGTTGTGTTTGTTATGTGTTACAAATTACCATTACTGGGTGATTGTCTGAGAATTTAATCTATATAAACAGGGTTATTAACACTTTTCAACCTACGAAACAAAGAGTAGGTTTGAGAACCAACCAAAGAAGTCAACGTGTATATTTAAAAAATAATAATAAGTCTTTACCTATGAAATTGCCGTTTTGTATGAAAAAATTTAAACGAATTTTTTTCATGCATTTTTTATTTGTATTAATCGAAGTAATCACCCATGCAATCAATGCATCTTTGCCAACGCGGTGGCAGTTTATTGATGCCCTTCTTAAAGAAATCAGCAGGACGGGAGGCAACAAATTCTTCAAAGGCATTTTGTACTGCCTCTCGGGTATTGAATTTTTTTCCCGCCAAGAAGTTATCCAAATTCTGGAAAAAGTAGTAGTCTGTAGGCGCAAGGTCTGGTGAGTAGGGCGGATGACGGAGAGCTTCCAACCCCAGTTCTTGCAACTTGGGAGACCGTCTGCTGTGCAGTATGAGGTCGCGCGTTGTCGTGCAGGAGCAGCGGAGACGAGCGATTGACCAATGCTGGTTGGAGATGTGCCAGCTTCTCCATCATTGTGTTCAGTTCTTCACAGTACACATCTGAAGTAATGCTCACCCCGTTTGGTAAGAAGCTGTGATGAATCACACCGGCGCTAGACCACCAAACAGTGACCATCACTTTTCTAGGGGTAAGTTTTCGTTTAGGGCATTGTTTAGGTGCTGAACCAGGATCCAACCAACTTGCTGAGCGCTTGCGGTTATCAAACAGAATCCATTTTTCATCGCAGGTAACAATGCGGTTCAAAATTCCTTCATTTGTGTGTCTGTTGAGCAGTGCAAGGCACGTCTCGACGCGTACTTCGCGCTGGCGATCATTGAGTTCGTGGGGCACCCATTTGTCAAGCTTTTTTACCTTGCCAATTTGATGCAAATGGACCAATATTGTTTTGACGCTAACGTCGAAAGCTGCTGCTAATTCAGCCGTAGATTGTGTATCATCATTCATCAGCTTCCACAATCGCCTTTAATTCGTCATTGTCGACCAAAGTCTTCGGACGACCGCGAGGTTCATTTTTCAGGTCGAAATTTCCAGAACGGAAGCGAGCAAACCAATAACAAGTGGTGCGTTGGTATGTAGTGTTAGCTCCGTAAACGTCGTTGATGTTGCGTGCCGCTTGTGCCGCGTTGCTGCCACGACGGTACTCATATTCCATAATTACTCGAATTTTTAACGTATCCATGATGACGAAAAAGATTGAAATGCGATGAAAATGTAACACTAAACAATAAACAAATGACTACTTTTGGAAAAAAAAAAATCCATGTTTTTAAAATAAAATTAATTTGAAATTAGAATTCTTAGCCAAACAAAAATTATTTTGATTTGAAATGGCCAGTACTGCAGAACGGCAATTTCATAGGTAAAGACCTAGAATATATATGATAAAATTGGTTACGCATTACTTTTTAGAAGGTAGTCTGATTTGAATGATTATTGTTTTATTCGGAAGGATATACCTCGCGATTGGTCGCACGTTAAATTGAAACTAAAATCCACTCCAAGGGTAGAAAAATTGGGGTTGATCGATTTTTCACCTACAGAATTATCTTCTTTTTGTTAATTGTTTATGTATGTTCCCCGATTACTCAAAGATGGCTAAACCGATTTGGAAAATTATTTTTTAAAGGGTGTATTTTCTAGATGGTTGCGTAGTTTTTGAGTTAGCTTCTGTAATACATAGTTTTCCTGATTAGTCTATGTAGATGATAATTATTATAACAACTTCCTGTCACCGTAATTTACATAGCAAGTAGCGGTATTCGAGTTTGTGTGGGGTAGATACCACAAGAGAAAAATGAAAAAGAAAAACTTTTAAAAAGAAAAAAACAACGGAATATCGAGCAAAAAAACAACAAAGTGAAAAATAACTTTAATTTCGGAAGTTGGTGTCCTTTGGTTTCGTATTTTCGTTTTAAATTATAGTCGCCACCGAGTTCCGAAATTAAAGTTCTTTATCAGATGCTTTTGGCACAGACCAATCCATTGCTTACCGAAAATGTAGCTTGAGTTACTCGAGGTGAACTGTGTAGCACATTCAACATACTTTGAAATTTTCCTCCCCGGGCAATTTTGAAGATTGCACCTGAAATCGAAGTTACCCCTGCAAATTAACCAGCCTACATAAAAAGAATTTCAATAAACATTATGTGTAGCCGTATTTTGAAAGTATTTACAAGAAAACTAAAACAAAAAATAAACCTAAATCACATAAAGAAGAACCTAAATATAAACTCTGATTTGAGCTTAGTCAAAACTTATTCTATAACTATACAACTTTAATGCGTGGAACCTAAATAAAATGTTTTAGAATAAAAAACTGAGACATGAAGCATAACATTCAATGTCTTTTGCAAAAGTTTTAAGAATTTTATTATTTATAAGAAAATTAAAAGGCTTTTGAATATAATCCTAAAGTTAGGCTTCATGTACACGACGTCGCAGCCGCACCGGAGCCGCGCCGGAACCGCGTGTACACCGCGTTGATATTGAATTTGTGTACACGGTTGCATATCAAGATTATATTTCCAGTAGAAGCTGATCTCGCATTGTATAGAATTTCCGTACAATGAGAGCTCAGCTTATACTGAAACTGCTTGCTATAGCTTGATTGTAACTGTGTGTACAGCATATTTGTACATGCGGTCCGGGGCCGGTGCGGCTGCGGCGTCGTTTACATGAAGCCTTAGGGCTGCGCTCACTGCCGGCATGGCATGGCATAGCACGGCAGGTTGTGCTACGGCATCCCGCGGCATTCCGTGGCATCGCGCGGCATGCCGTGGCATCTCGCGGCATGCCGGGTCATCCCGCGGCATGAAAGTAATATTAAAATATCGCGTACGCACGTGCTAATCTCTTGCCGCGCTCGGTCAGTGTGAGAGACAAAAAAACGCGCGCGCAAGTGCGTCTTCTCCCTCCCTTGCCCCTACGCACCGACTGGACCACATTAACCGAAATGACCGTTGAGCAAGTTTCAACCATATTTCAACTAACTTAGCAATCATAATTCCTCGACACAACACGTCATAACGCAGCATGCTGCGGCGCGAGCCGTCATGCCGCAGCATGCCGCAGCGCGTCGCGGCATCGTGGTATCGAAATAAAGTAACATGAATTCTAAACATGAGTTTCTTGAGTGAGTTTCATGAGTTTCTTGCCCGTTCTTCTCCATAGGTACCTACTATGCTTTGGAATGGGCGCCTAGCTTCATCTTTCTGACTGACCGACCCCTTGACAATTCAAAAGTGCCTGTAATTAGTTTAATTGAAATAAATGCTTTGAGTTTGAGTTTGAAACTCATTGAAATAAGATTCAAAATAACTTGATTAGTAATAAAATCCTTTGCCATACACACCGTGCCGTGCCGGCAGTGAGCGCCGGCCCTTATGGTCGAACATACATAAGTTTGAGATTATATTTTATTTCGAAACAATTTTTGGATTTGGAAACATACGGGAAAGAAAAGGCAACGCTTACATTTAAATATAGTGCTTTGTTTCCCCGTAGGGTTGGACGGAGGTGTACCTTATAGTACACCTACATTTCGCCAGTTATGTTTAATAGTGGGCGAGCCTGTTGCCATCAACCGGGCACAAAACCAGACTCCGGGCTGCTACTGAGAAATTCCAGACAGATAAACCTAACAATACTTTGAAAGAACCCAGGACCTCATGCTTAGCTGTAGCGCTTACAAACACTAGACCAAGAAGGTTAAGCCGGTGTAAAAAATTGGAAATAAAAATAAGGATTATAACTTTATAACAATTAATAATTATTTAATTTGCTAAGAACATAATTATGCAACTTGGTGTGAGGCTGGTGTTTTTTCACTTTTATTTTATTAACAAAATCAATTTGAACCCTGCTGATCCGCCCAGCTATTTTTACCCTATGTTCGCAGATCGCATTAGACCGTTGTAGCTCTCCTGATATAAATAAATTAAAAATCTCAGTGCGTTCATTGAGTCGTTTAGTCGTATTGCTTCGACTTTGGAACGGAGCGTGTCACCTTTTAATTTTAATTCAAAGTCAATTACACGTCTTGAATATGAATTCAATTTTAAATTAAATAGAAGTAACTGCTTTGGGTTGAATTTAATGTGAAATATGAATTAAGTTACAAGAGGAATGTTTTTCTCGAAATTTTGGTTACTATTTGAGTTTTGTTAAAAGAAATACATTTGAGACCCTCATAGTAAGCCCTTTCATTTAATATGCCACACGGTATAGTTTGCAAAACTTTTTTTTTATTTTCTTATTGCCCCCCTTATTTGACCCCCATAATCAAAATTCATATATTTATTTTATCAGTTCGTGTTTGGATCACAGAAGTTCATAATTATGTGTACCAAATTTCAACTTAATGGGTCCATTAGATTTGGAGCAAATTGGCTGTGACAGACGGACAGATAGATAGACAGACAGACCGACAAACGAGTGATCTTATAAGGGTTCCGTTTATCACTTTTGAGGTACGGAACCCTAAAAATCACCTACCAGATGTTTAAAATAGATTGTTCTTTTCAACAAACAAAATATAATTACAACAATGTACTCAAATGTACCTCAGACTGTATGGGGTATACCCCCTGTATCCCTTGATGTATCCTACCTTGTTTGTTTTAGGCATGGTGGGGTAGAACAAGTTGCAGACGAGAAGGGATCTAGCGTTGGCATCGTATGTCCTTGGAGTGTTCCGAGGTAACACCAACAATCCGGGGGTGTTACAGGAGATAGGTTTGTACGTGCCCAATGGGTACGTACAGCGTCGTAGACGGCCCGATTTGTTCGCACTGCCGCGCGGTCGCACCAAGCTAATGGCCAAGGCCCCGCTCTCGCGGACATTGCGCACACTGAACCTGGTTGCTCATAAGATAGATGTACTCTCTTGTTCACTAAGCGAGTTCGCAAAAGTTACATTACACGTTTTATGTTATGGTAATGAGTTGAATGTATAAAATTGATAAATTTATTGTATTGTTTTGTTTTATTGACGTTAATTTGAATTGAATTTATTGTATAATTTTTGAATTGAAATGTATTTGTAACTATCGTTATTATTTTTTCCTACACTATCGGGTTGGGTTATTGTAATTATAGCTGTATGTATGTCTGTAATAAATAAATAAAATAAATAAACAAACTCAGATCTCAAGTAGTAACTTCACATGCATAGTGCGATGTTTTAGCTTTAACGCAAATGGTAAAGCATTGTTAGGTTAGAACGTCTCAAGAAAGGTTAAATCATGTCGCTGAACTTTTGTGAATACTTGCTTCAAGCATGTATGAAGGAAAATTAAATGGATGTGACTCTTTAAAAGCTTGATGCTGTGTGTGTGTGCTAAGTGAGTCTGGAATTGAAATGCTTTGTATGGATGTCATTCGAAATAGGCGCTAACGAAAATGTTAAGCAATTGAATTTTTTTTGCAGACTATGTACTTAACATTTGAAAGGGAGAGTCATATTGAGATGTCGTGATATGACTTCAGACCAAGGTGTAGACCAAGTGGAGAGGAGACTTACGAGCTGTGCCTAGGCCTTAGCTTCGATTACTTTGTGTAAATTGTTTCATCACCACTGCTCTCAAAACGGTGAAGAGAAACATCGTGAGGAATCCGGCATGTCCTTGAACTGGATTTACGGCCCACTTCCTCTCAGCGAGAGGAGGTCTGTGTCCCAGCAATGGGAACATTATAGGCTGATTATGCTTATGCTTATGGAAGCCGTAGTCATCGTAAAATATTTTTTTATTGGATGTCAATCAAGGCCTCCTCTTTGATGGTATATGGTAATCACTGTCTATGGACATCTGCAATACCAAAGGCATCGCAGGTAAGTCGATTTAAAATCTGCCTAGGCTTTTCCCCAACTATGTTGGGGTCGGCTTCTAGTCTAACCGAATGCAGCTGAATACCAGTATTTTACATGGAGCGACTGCCTATATCTGACCTCCACAACCCAGTTACTGGGTAACACGATACCCCTTGGTCCCCCAGACCAACAACTTAACGTGCTTTCCGAGGCACGGTGGAGTCTCGTTATGTAAAGATGGTCACTCATCTACAGACCGACCGCGGCAAGCGTAGCTTAACTTGATCGATCGATCATCATCGATCTTTGTTCCAATAAAAAACAGATAAGTTTAGAAAAAGGTATTCTTTTAATTTTAAGTGCTTATTAATCTTATCATCAACCATAAAGTAGGTATACTGGTTCAGCTCACACACACACACACACACATACCACCCTTTTAAGACATCCCAACATAACCTGCGAACACACTCACTTTCGTTGATCCAGACATCCCATTCAAGTCTAGAAATTCACCAAAACTAAAGTTCTGGACCGTAATTTAGGAGATAAGATGGTCCGTCTAATAACTGCGAGTACAGCTGCAATATATAAGGGACCAACCGCCAAGCAATAATGGCCGAGCCCGGGAAAGTTAAACCGTCTTACAACCGCTAACTGCTTAAGTTTACTGTGTGATTGATCGTAATGAAATACTTGGGTTTTAACTTAAGTTATGTTTTTGTATTTTATAGTTAAGAACATTCAGCATCGGATTTTTGAATAACATGAAGGACTGGACTCCTCCGTGCCTCGGAAAGCACGTAAAGCAGGTGATCCCGGCTGTCATGCTTGAATTTTTGACAGTCGTTACGGGTCGTCAGAAGCCCGAATGTCTGACAACCAGTCTTACCAAGGGGTATCGTATTACCCAGTTATTGGGTTGTGGAGGTCAGATAGGCAGGCGCTCCATGTAAAATACTGGTAAGTATTCAGCTGCGTCCGGTTAGACTGGAAGCCGACCCATTGTCATTGAGTTAATATTTCATTTTCTTTAGATCATTTTGAACAGTCTCTTCGTTACGATATTTTCAACGCTAATGTGAAAAAATATAATAACAAACCAACAACACAATTGTAAGAATAGTCTGATATAATAAAAAATGTAAGAATAATGATAATTAATATAATATAATGTAAATTGTATAACTGTAATATTGAGTATCTACGTATACCTATGTTTTATATTTCTTTATATTTATAACAATTTAAATTGCAATGCCTGATCAGTTGATCAGGCAACTAAGTTTTAAGAACCTATCTATTGTTAACCTCTTCAAAATTCTACACTTAGTTCGCAATAAAGGATTTAAATTTGAATTTGAAAATACACGTAAGTGCGGAAATAATTATTCCGTACACCGAAAACCGAAATAATCAGAATTCACACCACAAACGTAATCAAATTCAAACGCGTAATGCAAACTCAACATAAAGGATCCCGTAAGTAATATCAAACAATTCGGTGCCATATCAAGAAATTTGCTTTCTCACTTCTAATGCGAGAAAATATTCTCGCGAACATCACGCGGAACGAAATATGCGGGTACTTTGTTTCCCAACAAATGGATTGTGAAGGTGGCTGGAAATTTGCGCTGAAGCTGAGGGCTGCGAACAAATTTTTGTTTTGACATGATTCATTGACTTTTATTTAATTTCTTTGGCATGATTTTTAGTGAATGATGGAGGCTGGAGGAGGAGAGGAGGAGGAGGTCGCGGCTAAGTAATAACAGCCGCACGGGTCAATCCGCTTGCCGGGGTTGGTGACCATCTTTACATACCGAGAATTCTCCGTGCCTCGGAAAGCACGTTAAGCCGTTGGTCCCGGCTGTCATTCGTGGATCTTTGACGGTCATTACGGGTCGTCAGAAGCCCGAAACTGTGACAACCAGTCTTTCCAAGAGTATTAACCAGTTACTGAGTTGTTGTGTTGTAGTTGTGGCAGTCGCTCCATGTAAAATACTGGTATTCAGCTACATCCGGTTAAACTGGAAGCCGAAACTAACATAGGAGGAAAAGGCTAGGCAGATTGATTGATGGAGGCTGTATAATACACGGTCTGATACGGTCTGTGTATCCACGGTCGGATTAATTAGAGAAAAACTAACAGTCCTGTTACAAGACAAAAAAAAATAACGAATAGTGTATTTGTGCTTTTATTAACTAATACTTTTATTCGCGATTTCGCCCTCATGGTTTTCGTAAATTATCCCACGGGAACGTACAATCAGGATAAAAAGTATCCTATGTCCTAATCCAGGTCAGAGTCTACCCATGCGCCAAACATTCAAATCCGTTTAGCCGTTTTAGTGTGAAAGCGTAACAAACAAACAAACACACTTTCGCATTTATAATGTTAGTTAATGTTAGAATTGCTGGAGGACAAAAAATCCTAAAACCTAACAATAGTAATATGTATCAGAACGGAAAATTACCAACTTGCATGCCATATTTTAAGGTGAATTTAATGCGAAAACGTAAATCACACT
Organism: Cosmia pyralina; assembly: GCA_946251885.1. Taxonomy (NCBI): domain Eukaryota; kingdom Metazoa; phylum Arthropoda; class Insecta; order Lepidoptera; family Noctuidae; genus Cosmia; species Cosmia pyralina. The sequence goes on from OX276345.1 coordinate 3,303,216, forward strand.
AATATTATAAAGGCGAAAGTTTGTGAGTGTGTGTGTGTGTGTGTATGTTTGTTACTTCTTCACGCTCAAACGGCTGGACCGATTTAGATGAAATTCGGTATGTAGACAGCTTATACCCTGGATTAACACATAGGCTACTTTTTATCCCGAAAAAAATATAGTGCCCCCGTGGGATGAGCAAGGAATTCAAATATATTTGTTACTCCTTCAAACTCAAACGGCTCGACCGATTTTGATGAAATTTGGAGCAGACATCCTGTATACACATAGCACACATAGGCTACTTTACATCCTAAAAAAATGTAGTGTTCCCGTGGGATGAGCAATTTTTTTGTGAATACTTTTCTCACCGATTAAATAGTACACGTTTTAGTGTATCTCATAAACCGCGGGTAACACCGCGGGGCGCAGCTAGTTAAAAATAAATAAATAAATAATGTTTATTTCCAGTAAAATGAACAAGGTTACAAGTAAAACATATTAGTATTATGATACAACATAAAGTGTATTCAGTATTATCTTCTGGCACCCAAACTAGGTTTATTCAGGTTTAGGTTTGTTTTTTTTTTTACTAGGTTTATTTTTTGGTTTGGTTTTTTTTTTTAGGTTTATTCTCTTTATTCCCCATCCCGTGGGAATTTCGAAAAAAATAGTTACCTAAATAATTACAAGTACGGAACTTAGTAACACTAAAGTGTCTTTGGCAATGGCGAAACTCGGGCTGAGCGATGATGAGTTAGTAAGGATTTTTAACCTCGCTGGGGATGATTTTTTAAAAAAAACGCCAAAACAATTCATTCGTAATTTCTAAACAAAAGGCTTTATACCAATTTTTTCCTTACAAACGTTCATCCCTATTCCCCCCGCCCCCCTAAAGGGATGATTATCCAAAAACATTGAAATAATGTTAAATTAATTTGATTGCTAAATTCCGATTTTCATTGTTTAAACCTACAAAAATTTCGATTTTCCATACAAACTTTAACCCCTATTTTACTCTTGTAGGAGTTGAATTTCGAAAAGTCCTTCTTTATTCCTCATCTAAATTATAAAGGGAATCTCTGTGCAAAATTTCAGCATTTTAGGTTTGGGCTGGGCGTTGATGAGTCAGTCAGTCAGTCAGTCAAGACTTTTCTTTTTATTTCGACACATCCTTTGGTAAAAATACAAGCTCTTATCAGCTGCGCGAACAGTGGTGGTCAGTTCGACCCCAGGCAGGCACTTTATGGAATTAATTTTATAATTCATGACCACTGCTCTCAAAACGGTGTAGGAAGACATTATGTCCTAGAATAAAAAAAAATCGAAACCAAACCAAACCTCACTGGGCCCGCGTGGTAGCCCACTGCTTCGCACAGAGAGGAGACCTGTTTCCCCCCAGTAGGAACGTTATTGGCTGACTATGCTGGTCAGCAAGGCTGTAGGTAAACATCAACACGTAGGTACTTAAATATCATAATACCTATTAGAAAGTAACCCACCTCGTTAGTTTACTGTTCGCAAGCGCTACAGCTGAGCACGAGGTCGTTTGTTCGATTCCCGGGTCGGACGAAGTGTTATTGGGTTTTATCTATCTAGGATTTCTCAGTAGCAGCCTGGAGTCTGGATTTGCATCCTGTTGACTCACCCTCTGTTATACGGGACTTAAGGGGATACAACGCTATTTTTGTATTTTAAAATTCCTATAAAACCAAACGTATATGGTTACATCATTTGGATTTTCCATAATGTGTTATTTGACTAAGCTGCTGTACTCAAACCGAAACATGAGTACTTGAAATTTAAAATAAAAAAAAATAATTAAAATATAATAATTTTTTTAAATTTTGTTTTCTTGAAAATTCCAAAGTAGCACCGTCTATTTTCTCTTTTATACGATTAAACGGAAACAGTTCCTATAGAAACAGCTCCAGTATTTAAATATGTTAGGAACTTATTAAGCTAAAAAATTATTTATGTATAGCATTTTGGCAAACTAGACAGCCATAACCATTTCACTTGCACACCGAGCTAAATCACGCTTCGATGCATCCTCTTAGACATAACTGGCGAAATGTGGTTACACTGTCTATAGGTATATCTCTACCTAACCCTTCGGTAAATTCTAGCGTGATATATAAAAAAAAAAAAAAAAATTGCATATTAAAAAACGTACACGGAAATGAGCTCTTGACTTCCAAACTAAGTAGGACTATAGGATATTATGTTTATGTGTAAGAAAGTAAAAAAAATGCCCATCATAGGTATACATGTGCCGCCGGGGTCGCGGGTAGTTCGAAAGAGATACCGTGGCCCTGGCACGGGCAGCTGAAGGAGCATTGGGTGGGTTTTAGTCAGTAAAAGTCTGACACGCCCTCCCGCTCTGCCCAGCCCAGAGCGGGAGAAGTCATTTAATGATTTCCCATCCACAAAAAAAAAAAAAAAAAAAAAAAAGGTAGGTATACATTGTGACACAGAGTCATCCGATATTTATTCCCGAAATATTCTGCTTCAAACTAGTTTGCAGCTCCGGGATGCCTCCAACCGTTTCAGAACATTTAGCTTTATTATTCTCTGTGTTGGAACACAGCGAAATGAGAGGCGGTTTGATGAAGATAAAACGCGGACTCATTATGCACACAATTAATGCTAGTGACAATAGTTTGTCTAACTCGTGTTTGGCGTAGATTTGCTACACTAAAATAATACAAGTAATATATTATTTCTTTTGCTAAGACGACGAGTTACTTACTGATACCGTAATCATAAAAATCTATATTTCTTTGTAGCGGCACCCGCCAATTAATCCTTATAATATTGTCTTTTCTTTTCTTTTCTTTCAAAAGGAGCTCGTGGCTAAGTAATAACAGCCGCACGGGTCGATCCATCAGGTTAAGCTACGCTTGCCGGGGTTGTCCGTGGATGGGTGACCATCTTTACATATCGAGACTCCTCCGTGCCTCGGAAAGCACGTTAAGCCGTTGGTCCCGGCTGTCATTCGTGGATCTTTGACAGTCATTACGGGTCGTCAGAAGCCCGAAAGTCTGACAACCAGTCTTACCAAGAGGTATCGTATTACCCAGTCAATGGGTTGTGGAGGTCAGATAGGCAGTCGCTTCATGTAAAATACTGGTAAGACTGGAAGCCGACCCCAACATAGTTGGAAAAAGGCTAGGCATATTGAATATTATGTCTTTTCTAAACGCATGATTTTACCAGTAACGCTCCTGAGTTCCAGCAAGATCAGCGGGCCTCATCTCGCGACAAAATAATAGGTCACTTTTGACCGCCCATATCGTTTCATATGCCAAAGTGAGACAAACAAGCGGGACAAAGAGGGACACCCTCATGTCAAATCGGGCTTCTGGACCAAACAATAGACAAAGTAACATTCGCTAGTAGAAAAGTCAAAAAATATATGGGGTTGACATATTTATGCTATAGAAATGTCACGTCAATGAATCGAAAGCGTCTAACGATAACTTCCTAGATGCGTCGATAGCGATTGTAGAAATAGAATCGCTCCGAAACGAATGCCATTTCTGTTGGCTTATTGAACTCTCACTACAGCAGTGCTATTCTGTACAAATCTCACCGTGAAAACTTAGATGAAGTGAGCGTGGAGTGAGCTGTCAATAGTGTCAATCCCTAGCATCAGGCAGAATGACAACTCGCTTCACCTAGGTTTTCACGGTGAGATTTGTACAGAATAGCACTGCAGATCCCGTCAGTTCGCTAGGCAAAAAAAAGTTCCCAAGAATCTCCTTAAAATTTTTTCACATGTGTCAACGTGTAAAAGATTAAACAACAAATTATTTCTGCATCAGAAATGTAGTCCCTGCCATGATGCACCCTTTTTTTTTTGTGGATGTGAAATCACCAAATGACTTCTCCCGCTCTGGGCGGAGCGGGAGGGCATGTCAGCCTTTTACTGACTAAAACCCACCAGTCTTCCTTCAGTAGCTCATACCAGGGCCATGGTATCTCTTTCGAACAACCTGCAACCCTGGCGGCATCGGCCCTATTGCACCCCATCACTGCTGACATCTCTTTGAGGCGCGCGTGGAACACAACGCGCCGTCGACCTGGGCCTGGTCCTTATCGGACGGCGAGGTACCCATTGCTCGTCGTCCGCAAGCCCACGTCTACGATGGCCGGGTGGCGAAGCAGTTATGCTCGTGAAGGAGGAGGCGGAACGCGTGAGGGAGAGACAACAGTCGCGCCCTCGCGCCCCTAGTCGCCGCAGGAGAAGCCTTGGGTGGCGGGAATCTATTGCCATTATGCACCCTCACTTACATATAGTCACAGGTATCCGTAATATCCTAAATCATAACAATATTATTTTGATTTTCATTGATTTAATGTGACAAATTGCAGTAAGTTTACTTGCAAAGGAAGTGTGTGTCAATCTGAATGTAAACACGGTGTTGTGATAGTACTAACAATTTTCAAATTACTTACCCAATGGCATATAGAGAAGTATGGATGAAAACGTTGCGCCGGATAAAGGCAAGAGAATGAAGATGATTTGGTCTCGAGTCGCGTTAAGATAGTTTTTTTTAATGATGCTAAATCAGATAAGACATTAGTTCACCGTTGTCGCGGTTGTCTTTTATCATCAGGTAGGTTACCTGCATTTTGATACTTGAAACCGATAGCCCTATGCAGCTAATATTAAAAAAAACCCAAGTCGTGTCGGACCACGTACAATGAAGGGTTCCGTAGTTGAAAAGAATTTATCTTAAAAACAAACATAACATTTGTAATCCCAAAATAAAAAATATTTAAAGTGACAAAATTACAAATTAACAATTTTCGGACCTTTTCTTTTACTTGTGCTGTGAGAGCTTGCTTCTTGCCAAATTTCATTATTCTAAACCTTATAGGTTTTGATTGACTTGCGAGTGTCAAAATGTGTCGCAAACATGGCCGTAGTTTTTATTGCGTTGATTTGAAGCTTGATTTTTTTAGAACTCCAATGGGCCATAGACCTACGTATTTGATATTAAATTCAATTTGATACCTCTACGCGTCCCTGAGAACAAGGGTCTTAACAGACTGACAGACTGACAGACAGACAGACAGACGGACAACGAAGAGATCGTATTAGGGTTCCGTTTTTTCCTTTAGAGGTACGGAACCCTAAAAAAAACAAGTAACACATTTACACAATCATAACGTTCGTAAAAATTTACTTACAAACTGTGTTAGTAGTAGGTATTATTAACAAAACATAATTGAGTCACACAATTAAGTTATTATTAGCAGGTACATAATAGCTGGCCTAAATAGTCAAAGACAGGATAATCCAGTTTGTTAGCAATGACACCCGCACCCTAATTGCGTATTACATTATCGATCGGAGTTGGTTTCATTTTGAAAGAAATTGCTAATCCATTGCTTCATATGTTCGAAAAATTTGTCTGCTCAACAACGTAAATAACGCAATGAATGTTGTTGAACTGTCAAAATGAAACCAACTCGGATTGTTAATGTGTTACGCAATTAGGGTCAATCTGCCTAGCCTTTTCCCAAGTAAGTTGGGGCCGGCTTCCAGTCTAACCGGATGCAGCTGAATACCGTTATTTTACATGGAGCGACTGCCTAACTGACCTCCACAACCCATTAACTGGGTAATACGATACCCCTTGGTAAGACTGATTGTCAGACTTTCGGGCTTCTGACGATCCGCAACGACTGTCAAAGATCCACGAATGACAGCCGGGACCAACGGCTTAACATGCTTTCCGAGGCACGGAGGAGTCTCGGTATGTAAAGATGGTCATCCATCCATGGACCAACCCCGGCAAGCGTATCTTAACCTGATGGATCGACCCGTGCGGCTGTTATAACTTAGCCACGAGCTATTAGGGTGCTGGTGACTTACTCTCAATCCTGAAACTTCCTTTTTATCACCTCATTTTCAAAACTGTATTGATATTAAAGCGCCCGAAACAATATTAGTGGACGGACCAGTATTTCACGTTAAATTAATCATCCTGGAATCGATTGTACAGTCACTAACAGAAAGCAGTAATTACCAAAGTGACATGTGAATCAAAGCCTTTAGGACATTGATGTGTACAATTGTACTAAAAACACCAAACATTCAATGCAGTTCTGTAAATGAAATGCATTTGAATTTAAACTGTAGTCGTTTATAAATAAAAATGGAGGGTTTTTTGGTGAAGTACAAATTAAGAATGCGTTAGTATGCAACTGACAATTTACAATCAGATTGGCTCAAAAGGTCAAAATGAGTGATAAAGCTGAGCGTCACTGGTCCGCGGCCGCACCGGCCGCAACGCACGCACAACACGCAACGGATTTTCAAGCAAACCGAAATCCGTTGCGTGCCGTGCGTGGGTTGCAGCCGGCGTTTTTCGTTTTGTTATTGCAATTTTGATTTGTACTCGTACCTACATAAAATTAATAGGAAAAATGTTGGCTGATTGCTTGATCGAAGGCTGATTGTTAACTTTAGTGTTATTCCAGATTCTAGTTCTGTTTGACATATGCGTCATTTGTAACCGACTTCAAATAAAGATTTCTCAATTCGACCGTATTTTTTTTTTATGTGTGTTCGCGGATAACTTCGTCGTTTATGAACCAATTTTGAAGACTTTTTTTTTTTTTGTTGGAAAGGAGATAACCCAAGTGTAGTACCAAGATAAGGATCTGATGATGGCATCCTAGAGAAACCTTCAAATTTTATAGACACACCTATAACGATTTGGGCATTTTTTATAGCAACTGGTGCATTTGCTCCCGGAAAGCACCATTTGGTGAAGTGGAACTGATGAGGAAGACCACAGATGGCCATCGGAACTACTCAATAATACGTATTTCACGGGTTGCGATTCGATTATTGGCTTGTCACAATACAATTATGTTGAAGTGGAGCTGATGGTGACTTCACCATCAGTTCCAGTTCTCCTGGCTGCTTACTGGGAGAACTCCTAAACAATTATCGTCCTTGTATCGGGAAAACCAATATTTTGTAAAAGGTGATGAGCAGTTGACATTAGGCTATTGTAACTTAGATAAATTGCAGACTGACCCACAAAAAAGTGAAAAATAAAAACTTTTTACAAAAAAAAAAATAACAACCGACTTCCAAAAAAAAAAAAATACTACAAAGTGAAAAGTAACTTTAATTTCGGAAGTCGGTGGCAAAAAACTAAAATACAGATCCAAAGACACTGACTTCCGAAATGAAAGTTACTTTTCACTTAGTAGTATTTTTTTGGAAGTCGGTTGTTTTTTTTTTTTTTTTTTGTAAAAAGTTTTTAAACTAAAAAAATCTTGACTTCAAAACAAAACTGTAACAGTACCCTTTTTCTTCCAATATTAACACTACGGCCCCACCCCATAAGGAAAAACCCTTCTTCATAATATAAAGCGCAAATGTTCCCAAAAACATATCATTCAAGTTCGAACAAACATTCTTCAATTCAAAACTATCCCTTCCGAAGAAAAAAAACCGGTAAATCAAACAAAATCACTAAAATATCAACCTCCGAAAATGTATAAACGTTCCGTAAAAAAGTTACCAAGTGCGAGTCGGACTCGTGTATTAAGAGTTCAGTACCACCAAAACTTTTAGATAGGTACCTCGCACAGGAGAAGTTTGGCCGTATGATAGGCCGTCTACCAGTGGCGCCAGCATGTGTATATGTGTTGTTCAATATATTGTGTGCCTTTTAACGTATGCTAGATAAATTATTATGCAATCTTTTCTTTCTTTTCTTTGCGGCCGGCCCGTGGCCGCATAGTGCGTGAGGTCCCTTATACTTTTCCATCTTATACTCAACCAGTTGAAATTTTAACAGCATGCATGTGTATTCTGATTACTTTTAAAAAGATACAGGCCTGTGACAGCCGGATAGACAGTCAGACGGAGTAGGCTCCCGTTTTCACCCTTAAAAAAAGGACAAATATATTCTATTTATTTTCTTTCTTTTTTTCAGCTACGGAACCCTAAAAAGGTGCCACAGCTATTTGACCCCTGAAATGGGATACAGAATAAAGGAATAAATCAGAGGGAAGATATGCGGAGAAATCTTCCGGGATAACTTTTGAGAGACGCGCTGAAAACTGTACTGTGTACGTGTTTACGAATAAATCATGTTTTTGGAAGTTGAAAGGGTGGAACGTTTTTTCTTGTTTGAAAAGGGATCTTTGTCTTACTGTGAGATAGTAAAACTGGAGGTTACCATACAATCTTATTGAATATTGACCTATTAGGAAAAAAGTGAAATGTCTTGACCTGCCCTGTAATTATGGTAGATGCCCTTGACATTTGATAACGAGTTTTTTTTTAACCGATTTCAAAAAAGGAGGTTCTGTATTTGACCCGTATATATATATATATATCATGCATACATACATGTATGTATGTATGTATGTTTGTTTGTATGTCCACAATTTTCTCAAAAACTAATAAACCAATTTCGATGATTCTTTCATTATCTTGATCTATCCTGAAAGTATGTAGATACTTATAGGATAGTTTTAGTATACACCATGTAATTATTCTTATGTACGAAGTTATGTGCATAAATGTACTGTAGCTCCGGCATTTCTAAGCCAATTTTAATGATTCTTCTTTTCGCTCATCTTAGGCTAACCTATGTAATTGTATATTCAGCTAAAAACGGAAAAGTAAAGCTTTAAAAAAAGTAAAAACTGACTTCAAAAACCAAAAACGAATAAAATAACTTTCATAAAAACATAACAGCTTCTGAAGTTGGTGTCTTCAATTCTTCTATGCACTTTAGCTTGGCACCGACTTCAACAGCTGTTAAGTTTTTTATGAAAGTGTTTTTATTCGTTTTTGGTTTTTGAAGTCGCTTTTTACTTTTTTTTAAGTAAATTTATTAAAGCACAGATTGCTTTATTATGTTACTAGTAGCATCCAAACAGTATTAATTTAGGAGCCAAATTCCCTATACTAATAAAACATGCCCATATAATTTTAATTAACATAAACAGCAACCTAAAATTTAACCGAAACAATACAACTAGCGTAAATCCGTTTCGTAACGTTTGTCGTAAAATAATCCGATCCCTTACCCCTGCCCCGCCTCCCTCTGCCCCTCTTCCTACGTTGGCTGTCAACCCCATTACTCGTACTTAGCTACTAAATAAAATAAATACGGATTACTGGAATGTCTCCCTCCTTAAGTGTAGTGATGTGAATGTGTCGATGTCGAAGAATATTTTTTAAGAATTGAATCCGTAATTTTTGTTTTACGACATCATAGTGCTTGTTGCAGTTTATAAACCAATTACTTAATGGTGCCAAAATATGATTCCTAAATTGTTTCTAAACTACACTGACATTCAAGGCTATACCTTTGCTACCGTGTCTCTCGGCACGACTTTTCTTACTGTAAAGGTTTGTGAAAAACTGCTTTTGTGATTGCCCACTGTGAAATTAATTTAGCTGACACCTTATCATTATATTCTGCCATTTTTATGAGACTTGCTTTCAAAATTACTTTGAATGCTTTATTGGCTAATTGTGACATCAGTTTGTTTCAAACATTATCAACTCAATCTTTATATCTTTCCCCGAAAAATCGGTGATCTTGCATCACCTACAGCACAACACTAGAAGCATGGGTAATTTTTTTATATTTCCCTCTAGCTTTCTGGTAGCGTGTACATCAATTCCCGTATTACTGCTGAGACTCTAACGCTGTGTCGGGATACTAATGAGTCTTGTTCCTCATAATTAGTGGGTAATATCCGTAGTAATTATTACGCTTTATGTATTTTTTTTTTTTTTTTGTAAACAACGTTGTTACATGCAGAAGTATCCTTGTTTTTGGCACTATTTGATTACTGAATGAATAATTAATGTATTAGGTTAATCAGCATACCATGATCAGCCAGTTCCTGCTGGTGGTTCTTTAGGCTTCAGTTGTATAAAACAAATAGAAAAAAATATATATATATTTCAGTATCTTAAGAGGGCTGTATGTTAAATGAAAAGATGCTTTTTTGTCATTGCATTGCTCTGATCGACGACACTGCGTTCCATTATAAACAGACTAGCTGCGCCCCGCGGTTTCACTCGCGTAGACCGGGATAAAAAGTAGCTTATGTATAAGCTATCTACATACCAAATTTCATCCAAATCGGTCCAGCCGTCTGAGCGTGAAAAAGTAACAAACATATACACACACACTCACAAACTTTCGCCTTTATAATATTAGTGTGATAAGTGTGATACAACTATAAAAATGGAGTCCGTTTTTGGAAAATAATGCTGATCAACATCCTTATTGCGTAACACACTTTCAATCAATTCTTCACGTTTGAAACATTCGTTTGCTCAACTGAATGTTGTTGAACTGTCAAAATATGAGGCATTGCCACTATAAGTGTGTTAAGTGTTACGCAATTAGCCCGCAGGCCCCTGATAAAACTCATGACGTCTGTTGTGATTGGTTGGCAGTAATAAAACAGCCAAACAAATCACTGGATATGATTAATAGCCTTTTTGAAACTGAGGGGTCTGAGGGTCTTACCCTCTTTGTTAGATTTCTTCAAAATATCCTGTCCCCAAAAATAAACTAAAAGTGTAACCTCCTTTCTGGGTCAGTCGGACAGAAACTCATAACCAACTCAGTTGTCATCAAATGGTCTTCAGCTTAACATGCTCTCACGAGGGTGGATCTGAAAAATTGCTCCGTCTGATAGCCCATCGATCATGGCGGTGACTTGCAATCCATCTGATGGGCTATTAATGTGGGCTACGTAGCTTTGTTACAATTTGTACGGTATTTATGGAGGTTGAATTGAGATGTTAGGGTGTTGTGGTGTAAATACACTGGAGTTAAGACGGTTTCAGGACGAAAATTTATAAATTCGATTTTTTTGTCAAAAATACAAATATCCAATAGCATTAGATTTAAATTTTTGCGACCAACACAATTAGCATCACAGATAGATATAAATTATGATTGTTTTCAAACTATAGTCCGGCCATTAAGAGAATGCGTACTTGACACCTGTCAATTTCATACTAAAGATAGGTATGTGTTTTGCGAATTCGATCCTTATTACTACTAGAAATTGTCCAACTGGCAGGTGTCACGAACGCATTATTTCAATGGCCGAACTGTAAATACCTAAATTATTATGTGCGAAACGAGTATTTTCGATTTTCGACCTACCTAGACCTAGTGGACAGTGATTGTTACTGTGGCGAAACCCAAAAGAAGGGTAATGTTTTTGTATTTCAATAAATGTAAGGCCCCATCTTCTAATAATAAGACCCCAGACTACACCTTAATATTTTAGGCTATTTAATTATTTTTGGATCTCGTGATTGTTAGCAATGGTAAAGTCAGTATAACCATACATTGTTTTGATAAAACGCTAAGTTTAGCATGCCTATTTTGAGAGGATAGAGAGTGCCTCTTTTAAAAGTTTTTGAAATGTAATTTTCTAGTCCCATTGTTATAAAAAACATAGTTTTATTTTGATTTGCCCTTCTAATAATAAGAATTTTAAATAGACCTTGTGGTAAAATAAGAAATGAATGTTGAAATGGATGTGTGAAGTAACGAAAATGGATAAAGTAAGAAATGAGTAGGTACATAAGAAATCACACTAATATTAAGGTGAAAGTTTGTGAGTGTGTGTGTATTTGTATGTTTGTTACTTCTTCATGCTCAAACGGATTGACCGATTTGGATGAATTATTATGTAGATAGCGGTCAGTGGGTCGTCTTAGGGGCGGAGTTTTAAGAGTTGGAGTGTAGGCTTAGGGGCACTATGAGCAGCAAAGAAAAAAAATAAAAATTTTTTGGTTAAAAAAAATTTTTTTGGACAAATTTTCGAATTTTTTTTTTTCGGAAATGTCCTAATTTTATTACAGTATCGGATTGACCCTGACCTTAAAAACCATTTATGTTCTGAGAAGCATGGCCCTGCGACGCACCGTTTCCGAGTTAGGAGCTTTCTAATAATAAAAAAAATTGAAATTATTCCAAGTGTCGGTCGACCTTCCAGCTTCCGTATCCTTAGGGGCAGAAAAACCTCCGAAAATTTGATTAAGTCCAGTCAAATATTCGTAGATTTTTTTTTTTAACAGTTTTCGGTCATTTTTATTGCAGCACCATAATGACCGTGTCCAATCAATCTGCCGAGCCTTTTCCCAACTATGTTGGGGTCGGCTTCCAGTCTAACCGGATACAGCTGAATACCAGTATTTTACATGGAGCGACTGCCTATCTGACCTCCACAACCCAGTAACTGAGTAATACGATACCCCTTGGTAAGACTGGTTGTCAGACTTTCAGGCTTCTGACGACCCGTAACGACTGTCAAAGATCCACGAATGACAGCCGGGACCAACGGCTTAACGTGCTTTCCGAGGCACGGAGGAGTCTCGGTATAAAGATGGTCACCCATCCATGGACCAACCCCGGCAAGCATAGCTTAACTTGATGGATCGACCCATGCGGCTGTTATTACTTAGCCACGAGCTCCTCCATAATAACCGTGTCCATAGAAACCATTTAAGTTCCGAGACACATGGTCCTATGACGCACCGTTTCCGAATTATGGGCCTCCGAATTTATTTTAATTTTATATAAAACGCTCTATATTTCCAAAATGGTAGCTCGGATAAAAATCTTTTCTGGAAAGAAATTGTTGCTCTAGTCGAAAGCCATGAGATGATTTCTATAAAACCTGCGAAATATTGGAAAAATAAAAAAGTTGAAAAAATTTTTTGTCGGTCGATCTTTCAGCTTGCGTATCCTTAAGGGGCAGAGGACAGTCAAATTTACGGAGATTTTTTTTTTAACAGATTTCGGTTTTTTATTGCTGCACGATAATGACCGTGTCCATAGAAACCATTTAAGTTCATAGACATATGGTCCTACGACGCACCGTTTCCGAATTATGGGCCTCCGAATTTATTTTAATTTTATATAAAACGGTATATATATTATTTATTTCTATATTTCCAAAATGGTAGCTCAGATAAAAATCTTTTTTGGTAAGAAATTGTTGCTCTAGTCGAAAACCATGAGATGTTGTAAAAAAAACCAGCAAAAAATCGTTTTTTTTTTTCAAACATCTTGCATCCTTCGAATTTTTTTAAGTGTAAGAGCGGTTCTCAATAAGGTAAAGTTTTAAGCCTACCTTAGCATTGCTTAAAATACGCGAATTATTGGGAATTCTCAATACTTCCATGCGGTCCAAATTTACTTTGTTGCTATTATAGATAAAGTTGTTCATTGTTTATTTATTCTTTATTAATTGGTTCTTATATTATTTGTTTTTTTTTTACCCTGGATTAACACATAGGCTAGGTATCCCGGCCTACGCGGGCGAAACCGCGGGGAGCACCTAGTGAGTATATATATACTCACTAGGTGCTCCCCGCGGTTTCACTTATACACCTCCAGTACCCTACCCATATGGGTAGGGTACTGGAGGTGTATAAGTGAAAGTTTGAAAGTGGCACCAGTGGCAGAAAAGTTGAAAGGAAATCGTTTGGCTTGGTATGAGGAGGGTGGAAACGCATGTGACTAAAAGAGTGATGAATATAAATGTTGAAGAATGGAGAAGGAAACGAAGGCCAAAGAAAAGATGAATGGATTGCGTGAGGAATGATATGAAAGGGAAGGTAGTGAATGATAGTGTGTTGGTTGAGAGTGGAGAATGGATAGAGAGAATTGTAAAAAGATGATGATGATAAAACAGGAAATAAAATAGACTCAAAAAATTCACTAGTTCACCAGTTTGTTAACCAGTGAACTTTTACGAACAAATATTTAAAATTTTCAAGCACATATACTGCAGTGTGTATTTAAAGTTCGCATTCAGCCAATTTTCGTCTAGTCGTCCGGTTATTACATGATTTGTTCGGATACGGTCCGTCAGAAGCGGCCGGACGTCGAACCTCCGGCCGATTCCCATTTTGTGAAATGCAGCTACGATTCAATGATAACATTACTGGAGATTTTCGCTGCAGGAGTTGATACAGCTTTTTGAAGAATATTTTTAGATGGCGAGACTTAAATCAATATTAAATCGTGAGGCAAAATAATCGCCTTGCTTGGTTAAATGATGGGTAAAATTATTTTTTATTAGAAAGTGGAATGCTATTATCCTTCCTTGTTGCATGATCTGTCTGCACCGTCACATCTGTGGCTGTCACAAACTGGACTATTTGGTAACGGGTGGCTTCGTTTCACGCCAAATCAGGTGACATTCGGCGAATATACTTAGGACGTTTCAAAACCCAAGTAGCCTAAGCCAGCATGGTTACATCTGAGGATATATCGAAGCGTGGTTTAGCTCGGTGTGTAAGTGAAATAGCGCTATGGCTGTCTCGTTTGACGCAGTAGTAGTAGTTTGTTTGCGCGGGATAGACGACTCTCATGCGCACCGAAATCTAAACGCGCTTCGTTTAAATGTAGAATTATTACAAAATAAGTTACTTAAATCAATTTTTAGCTTAGTAAGTCTTTAACATATTTAAATACCTTCAGTTTAAAGCAAATTTTACTGCATAATATGGAACTGTTTAAGTATAATCGTATAAAATCGAAAATACACTTCTGGACACATCTATTGGCCCACCTTAGAGTTTAGGTTTCGATGGCCCCTACCGAAATATGATTGCTAGATTGAACAAAAACTGTTGATGCAGTTTTAAACCTGATACATTTTACCATCTTTTTCGATCGTATTGTTTTAAATTTGAATTCAGAATACCATACGACATGGAGCTACGCCTAACAAGTCGGATATGCGCCTTGTTAAAGGCAATTGATTTTTTAATAAAAAACATGTTTTATCAAATAAAGGTTTAATTTAATAACGCGTGTTGCCTCCATGGGCATCTACCACAGCTCTCATACGATTCGGCATAGAGTTTATCAACCGCTCTATGAAATTTTGAGGGATCATCTCCCATTCCTCTTCTATGGCAGTTTTCAACTCCTGCATCGTCTGGGCAACTGGCTGACGAGCCCTAACACGTCTTTTAAGCTCGTCCCACATGTGCTCAATGGGGTTCATGTCTGGGCTTCTGGCTGGCCAGTCCATAACTGTGATGTTCACATCCCGAAGATATTCCCTGACGATGCCGGCCGCATGGGCTCTTGCATTATCATGCATAAAAAGGAAATTTGGGCCCACATAGTCCGCGTATGGTATCACGTGAGGTTCTAAGCACTCACGAATGTACCTTTCAGCATTTAATGTTGGCAGCCGTGGTCCTGTAACAACCTCAAGTTGAGTTTTGCCGCTCGCGGATATACCGCCCCAGACAGTCCATGAGCCACCGCCATAAGCAACCCGCTCTTCAAAGCAGCATTGTGCGAAACGCTCTCCCTTACGTCGGTAGACCTTCTTCCTTCCATCATTGCCATGTAACACAATTTTAGACTCATCAGAAAAGAGTACACGGCTCCAATCTTGCTGTGTCCAATTTAAATGACTGCGTGCGAAATGAAGGCGCGCTGTTCGGTGGGCTCGCGTTAGTTTGGGGCCATTAGCTGGCTTGTGTGGTACCATATCGCGTTCTTTTAACCTTCTCCGAACAGTTCGAGTGCTCACAGATACTCCGTGGAAGTCGCGAAGTTGGTTTTGTATCTCAATGGAGGTAAGGTGACGATTTCTCAAGCTGGTCGTCACGATGAATCGATCCTGCCTTTCAGTTGTGACCCGAGATCGTGGCCTTCCTTGGCGACGAACAAAGCCGCCAGTCTCTAGGTACCTCCGATAAACATTTCGGACCGCAAATCGACTTAAATTAAGTTGAGCACTCACGTTTCTTTGGCTGTGTCCGGCCTGAATAAGTGCCACAGCTTGGGCGGCGACTTCAGGTGAAGTATCCATAGATTATTGATAGAACCTCACCTTAATGTTAAGAATACATGTTTGTTGCAAAACCAAAGATATCAATCACTTTTTCAAGAATTAAATTCAAGTAAACCAATAAAACCAAGTTTTCTTAGTATTCGATTGTTTGATATCAACAAACAGGCTCCAAATTGTCTTTTGTTTCTTTAAATTCTGTGTTCGAAATTCAAAAAAAGACTATTGAATGAAATTGTGAATGTGCCAGGTTCAAAACTGCATAAAAACTTTTTGCTCGACCTAATATAAAATTTTAGCTAGGACCAAACGAAACTGAAAATACAAGGTGGGCCAAAAGATGTGTCCAGAAGTGTAGATGGTGCTACGTTGGATTTTTTTCTATCGAAAAAAATTCAATTAATCATGTTTCGATTTTAGTAGACAATATAGTCAAATAACACATATGGAAAATCTAAATGATTTAACAATATATATTTGGTTTTATTGGAATTTTAAAACACATAATGATCATTTATCCCTTTAAAAGTTTACTATCCGTATTTTCGCAGATGGTCACTAAACTTCGAAATGATTTCTTACATTGACGACGAAAACGCAGAACTTGATACCCAATGTTACACGTACTAAACTTCCTCCTCGCAAATAATTCAGAAATCAGTACGAAACGCAATCGTACACTTCGGTGCAATAAAACAGGGAACGCGAACTCCGTCTATACTATTACTATTCAGAGCGGAGTTTGTGCAAGTTGCTTCGCCGTTTTAAAATTCACAGCACGATACCGCAGGTGTACCCAATTGTACTATCGCTCGGGTCACTGAACACGCCATGAAATACTGTATAGTATTTTTGAACGCATGTGTATTTATTTGCTACGGAAGTTTAAAGGCTTTGCCGTTATGAAATTTGGTGTAACATTTTTATCGCTTTTTTTGTATGCTTTTTTTATGGGTCTGCATTTTATGTTTGAAAACTGAGCACTTATTGGTGACTATTACCACTAATAAAATAAAATCTAAAACAGAGAATTTAATTGTACTTTGTTAATTATTAGGGATGCATCGATACCGATACCTCAAAAATACAATACCTACAATAACAATTACAATTGGTGGCTAACCTAACTACGAGTAAATATACCGATATTCTTGTAAAAATATCGGCGGTACCGATACCGATCGGATACGCTTATTGCATTTAAGGAAAAATAAATAAAACGCAATTTGGGTTAATTTTTTTTACAGATTTTCATTGACATTATTAGATAATACAATTAATAATTAAGGTTAATAGTATTTAATTCGTAATTAACGTTAACAAGATTTTTGTTTAAAACACAAATTAAATAGTCTCTTGCTGAGATAGGCGATTTCGCAAGTCTATTTGAATGAGACCTGCGGTGGAAAATAAACTCAGATGCGACAGAACGCATTTGGAAACTAAATTATTTCTGCGCCATTTTTGTCAAGTTTGGATAAGACGTCATTGTTCGCGCCTCGTTTGCAACGAAAAAGACAAAACAGCACGCGCGTTTACATTACTTTTTTGATGCCCGAAAGTACCGTGTACCGGCAATAAAAATATCGCCGATGCCGTTAAATCGGTATCAGTATCGGTATGGGATGCACCCCTATTAATTATGAATGTTTTTCCTAGCTATAATATTGGTCAATTTTTTATTTAATTACTCACTAGTTCGAAGACTCGCATAACCTCTAAATCAGATAAAAATATTACCTTAAATGACATTCACGACGCCATTTCTCCCATCAATATCAATACGCCCATTTGTTAATTAATCTATGTGTGTATAGAGCTATACGGATACCAATATGGAGATTTATATTAATCTACAGTTTGACCGCCCCGTTGGTTTAGTGGTGACAAGTGCGACTTTTGAACATGGGCACGTAGGTTCCCTTCCTGGGTCGGGAAAATTGTTACTAGGTTTTGAAAACTTTTCAGTAGCAGCTCGAAGTTTGAATTTGTGTCTGGTAAATGGTAATAGAGAGCAGTGGTTGCCCAGTGGTAACGGCCCTGACTTATGAGTTGTAGGTCGTGAGTTCGAACCCAGGTAGGCGCTTTACTTTGCCTTTGTGTAAAATATATTATCATCACTACTGCTCTCAAAACGGTGAAGCAAAAGATTTTGAGGAAACAGGCATGTCCTAGAACCAAAAATTCGAAGACATGTGACATCTACCAACCCGCATTGGGCCCGCGTGGTGGATTACGGCCCACTCCCTCTCACAGAGAGGTGACCTCTGTCCCAGCAGAGGAAACATTGCTGATTCTGTAAATGGTAATAAGCTCTCCTTAGTGATGAGTTGAGAGAATATTCTCTCAATGAGAATGTTCTGCAATATTATTTTCGACGAAGGATATACGAGAATTTAAAATTTAAATAATTTAAAAATAGTAGTTAATTGTTATGGACAGGAGGCAATAAATGTAACTGCCAATACCAAGTAACGACCGACGAAAAAGTGTTAAATTATGAAATCGAAGTCTATTCCAAAGAAATAGTGATTACCTATTATTTTGTTTTTAATTATTTATCTTCCCTATATTTTTTTTTTTCATTTTATTACCTATTGCTAATTATGTGTAAATCATAAAGTTTGTTTTAATGCAGAAATACTTATT
This sequence comes from Cosmia pyralina, assembly GCA_946251885.1. Classification (NCBI taxonomy): domain Eukaryota; kingdom Metazoa; phylum Arthropoda; class Insecta; order Lepidoptera; family Noctuidae; genus Cosmia; species Cosmia pyralina. The sequence continues at coordinate 3,321,699 of OX276345.1, forward strand.
TAGGGTGCCAGCCGTTTTGCCGAAATGATTTTGCCAAAATTTCATTACCCAAACAAATTTTAGCAACCTTTTTTTATACCATTGCAATATTTCGAATGATTTTAGTACGCATATTTTCATTTGGTCAAATTTTTACTTGGCAAAATATTGCCAAGTATAATGTCATTATGGCATTTGGTCTTTAATCAAATGATTTATTACAGCAAACAATCTTCAGACATTAACCGTCTTATTACAAAACAAGGTTCATCTTCAAACCCAGATTTAAACCATGGACCCTTTTTTGAATTTCGAGCTTTATTCTGCCACGTTAAGATGTCAGTTTTACAAAACTGACAACTTAGTACTGGACTAAGTTGTCAGTTTTGTATAAAGAACTGTATTTCTATCAAAGCTAGGTTCATATTTCAAAAACTGGCTCGATGGTTTAAACCATGACGAAGAAAAACCTCGTTTTGTAATAAGACCGTATACGTTTGGTGAAATGATTTGTTAAGACACAAAATGTTAAGGCAAAAATAGCATTTTTTGGTAATTATATAATTAAAAATGCAATTTTATTTTAATATAATCATTTGTTTAATGCAAAATATTTTTACATTACAATTTTAAATTTTTTGCAATGGACATTAGCAATTTCATTTCCGAGTATTCAGACTTGTGTTGCAAAATTCGATTTATTCTTTCGTCTTTATCCATATATTTTTTTTTCTTTTTCTGTGCCGGTAACCTAAGAGTATAATCTCAATGTCAGCTAAATTTGATAAAACCTCATCTATTATTTCTTTAATTAAGCGATACACTCCAGGATGGTGTTTATTAATGAGAATGTTTATTCTACGATGCCACGCTTCAGCAGAGTTTGAAGTTCGAGGTATTTGCTTTTCGTTTACTACATGGCAATACCAAAAACTTAGTGGATATTTTGGTTGCGTGTTCCATGATCCGCTAACATATTAATTTTCTTCAAACCAATTCGCGATTTGCTTCCAATCAGAATCTTCTATACCTTCTATTAGTTTGTTAAAATATAGAATTATATCATTTTCTGGTAAATAACTTAAAGCCAATAAACATTTGACTTGTTGGTTAAATTTGATGTCTTCTGCGTACTTCTTTGTAAGTTTTTGTGCTTAAATTTGTCTGAAACAAGTCAATTTTATGGTTACTTGATATTAGTTTATTTATGGAAGTAGTTAGAGTAGGTTAATTATTTTTTAAAAAATGGTTAGGTTAGGTTAAAACTGTGACCCCCTACGCACGAGCCGAGCGAGCGAAGCGAGCGGTGCCGCGGTAGCAGCCGGCGAGTGCCAGACACGACTTGCATTAATAGAAAAAAAGATATTGTTTTTATTAGGTTACCCGGAACTCAACTATTTAGATTAGGTTAATTTCTTCTTTAAAAAAAATGGGTAGGTTAGGTTATGTTAAAACTGTGACCTCCTACGCACGAGCCGAGCGAGCGAAGCGAGCGGTGCCGCGGCAGCGGCCGGCGAGTGCCAGGAACGACTACATTATATAGAAAAAAAATAGTTAATATTCATATTTCGTTTATTAATTTTTCTTCTTATCAAATACATTTTTAAATATTTCTTAAAAAATATATAAAAAACATTTAAAAATATAAAAAATAGTAGCCCACCGGTATCAGGAACAGGGTCCAAGCTACCGGCGGTCAGGACTCCAGAGAGAGGAACCTCCTAACAATGCGGGCCGTGTCCAGAAGTACTGCTTTCTGAATCAAGCCCTTGATCCAGCCACCTAACGAGAGCCTCCTTAGGTGTTGGTTGAGGCTCTTGGCAATTAAACCATTGGCTGATACAACTATCGGCACAATGATTGCTGAGTCCACATCCCACATGTCGACAACCTCGCGAGCCAAGTCAAGATACTTGATTTGTTTATCTTTCTCGGCTTTCACGAGGTTCCCGTCATGTGGGACTGTTATGTCAATAATCATTGCGCGCCGCTCTATTCGATCCATCACCACTATATCAGGCTTATTGGCTGCAATAGTCCTGTCAGTGATGATGGATCGATCCCAGTACAATGTGATATTTCCTTTTTCGAGAACTGGGTCGGGCACATACCTGTAGTACGGCACTTCCAATTCCACAAGGCTGTATTTAAGAGCAAGTTGCTGATGCATAATCCTGGCTACAAGGTTGTGTCTATGCAAGTACTCTTCGTTAGCTAGACGAGAACACCCAGAGATAATGTGTCGAATTGATTCTCCCGGTCGGTGGCATGCCCGACAGATGTCAACCGTTCCGTCTTTCACAATAAATCTCCGGTAATTGTTCGTCATGATAACTTCGTCCATAATTGCACAGACAAAACCTTCGGTTTCTCCAAAGAGGTCACCGGAACGCAGCCAGGCTACGGACGCTAGCAAATCTACATCAGGTCCATGTAGGGCCCGGAAAAAGCGCCCGTGAAGCTCCTTACTCTGCCATACCTCCCTGCGATCGTTAGTGTCAAGCACTACAGGTTTGCGCCAGTTCTCTTTAGCCAAGGAGAGCGGAGTGAGGCCCTTGTCCACCGCGACCAAATCTCGATGCATCCCCACGTCGGCTTCTAGGAAATATTCCCTGAGACTGCATATCTCGCGATTGTGGAGAGTCTTAGCGTTTAAAAAGCCTCGGCCTCCACACTTTCGCGGGATATACAGTCTCATTACCGATGACCGTGGGTGATGCATTCGATATGCAGTCAACAGCGTACGGACCCTCCGATCCAGGGCGTCGAGTTCAGTCTGAGTCCATTTGAGTACGCCGAAAGAGTACATCAAAACCGGCATGACCCAACCGTTGAAGGCACGCACTTTGTTTCCGCCTGATAAAAGACTATTAAATACTTTCTTCAGGCGGCCAAGGAAGCGCTCCTTCAACGATTGCTTCATGTCAGCAACGTTGATGCCCAACGCTTCCGACATACCCAAATACTTATAGGTTTCGGATGCGGAGAGGGTTCTAAGGTTTATGGAATCCGGGAGTTGCGTTCCCACGGATTCCACAATCTCCCCTCGCTTTACATGCATGAATGCACATTTGTCTACACCAAATTCCATCCTGATGGCGCTACTGAAAGTTTCAGTTACTTTGAGTAGCTCCATCAGTTGCAAATTGTTGGGGGCAAAGAGTTTTAGGTCATCCATGTAGAGGAGGTGGGATATAACCTGACCACCTCTCCTCAACCGATAGCCTAGACCTGAATCCTCCAGCAGTGTGCTTAGAGGATTCAAGGCTAAGCAAAACCAAAGCGGACTCAAACTATCGCCCTGAAATATGCCTCGCTCGATCCTTATCGGTTCGCTATTCCTCTGGATATTTCGACATCCTGGATAGCGAAGGACTGTCCTCCATTGCCCCATACACGACATCAGGAAGGTGCGCAGAGTTGCATCTACTTTATACAACTCCAGCACCCTCATGAGCCATGTATGTGGCACCGAGTCATAGGCCTTCTTATAATCTATCCAACATGTCGATAGATCCTTTCGGGAACGACGAACCTGTTGGCTTATGGCCATATCAATGAGGAGTAGCTCCTTAGTACCGCGGGACCCATTCCTACATCCATTTTGAGAGGCAGACATGACGGAGTTGGTGTCTATATGTTTGTTAATTTTAGCTCTCAAAATAGATGTAAGAACTTTATAGACCGTCGGTAAACACGTGATCGGTCTATAATTTTTGGGTTCCGCGGTGCTACCCGATTTTTGGAGCAGGTGGGTAACTCCTGTCGTTAGGAACTGGGGTAGCGAACCAGTTAATATTAATATAATATTATAATATTAATTTATATATTAGTCAATATAATATTCATATTATTATTACCTGTTTAGAATTTGTCCCAAGTGGAAAAAACACCCTTGTAATAAAACGTGTTCAAAATTAGATTTTATGCTTGAAATGGCTGCCTTTTCGAAATCTAATATACAGACTTTTGGCGTCATGTCAATATTATTTTCATTTCCGTATTGTATTATTAATTCGAACATTACGTCGTACGTACGGTTATCCTTGTTGGTACACATACAAAAACAAAGTGGAAATGTTTTATTGTTATCAGATAATACATGGCCATGTATAATGTATAATTGTTTAAAGATATTTGGTGCCACTTTAAAGGTTCCGTCTAAAATCCAGTATGAACTGTGACTTAAAGTTTTCATTAAACTTAGTGTTGACATTACTCTTTTATTTTCATCAAATGTTTTATCTTTTATTATGAAATTTACACCATTGATAGATGTTTGTGATAAATTTAGCTGGAAATGTATATCAGTTGGTTCTATTGATATTTCTTGTTTTTTTTCGTAGTCGATACATCCTCTGCCTTAGTGCCGAAGTTGAAGGCAAATTATCTACAATGTCCAAAGAAGCATTTGCTTTGTTTTTTTGTATTATTTTGCATATTTTTGTTCCACTTGAAACCTCACTTTTCATCTTCTCTATAAGGTCACTGGTTGATTTTCTCCCAGGATTTGGTTCATGATTGTGATTTTCATTGCTCTTTAATAACTTATGAATCCCATCTTTTAGTGTAGTTTGTTGGGATGCAGTGCATTTAAACAATTTATTTTTCCTGTATTCACAGTACCAATAATAGGTATCATTCACTATGTTAGTTTTTTCATACGTAAATCCGTTTCTAAACAACTTTAGACCACCTCGTGTAGATTTAAAAACTTCACACTCATCACTACATTCACTTGATTCACTCATCATAAATTATTTTTACGTTATACTTCTAATAACATATCGTAACAATGTCAAGAAACTTCCACTACAAAACACAGTTTTGCTTGACTAACCCACATTGAGTGACATTTATGATTTACCTCCTACCCACTTAGCAGTTCACATTTTTGTCATTGAAGCATTTGACTGAATAGGAAAGGGTGAATTGAAAACTGACGATACTAAATATTTTTGGCTTATTTGATTTTGCGTACAAACTGTTATTCCAACTGAAACATTTGATTAAATGAAAAATGTTAAAAGTACTAGTTGGTAAACAAGTTATAGTTTAAACGTTCATTTGCCAAACATTAGGTTTGCGTTACAATTTATACAATACAATAGATTTTTTGCTAAGTAATAATTTGGCAAATGAAATTATGCGAAAAATTTTTTGGGAAGTGAAAATTTGTCAAATTCCTTTCGGTTAAACAAGGGAGACCCACTTTTTTAATATATCGTTCGGAAATAGATAACGCATCAAATTAAATGCATAGAATTCGATATTAGTACTTAATAATGATGGAACAACGTTAATAATAAAAAAATATTTTCTTGGTATAGAACTCATACCACGTACAATATTAGGTAAAATTACTCCACGGACCCGATTCACACCGCGCTCGTGTGAGCGGTTAACAATTCCTTACGAAATTATAAAAGAATTTAAGAGAACTTATGAGAATTTATGAGTATTTTCTCGGAAATATTTCCGGAATGTTCTCGCTTAGGAGAATTAACTGAGAATTTAGGTTGTGGAGTAGATTATTTTGACGTAAACTTTGTAAAACGTTTAAATGCGCTCATAACTATTAATTAAAGGAATATTTTCGAGAAGAGAACTGTATTTTTTTTTCATTTTATTATCTAATGCTAATTATATATATAAATCATAAAGTTTGTTTTAATGCAGAAATACTTATTTAATATCACTTCCTTACGAAATTATAAAAGAATTTAAGAGAACTTATGAGTATTTATGAGAATTGTCTCGGAAATATTCTCGGGAATGTTCTCGCTTATGAGAATTAACTGAGAATTTAGGGTATTTTGACGTAAAGTTTGTAAAACGTTCAAATGCGCTCATAACTATTAACTAAAAGAATATTCTCGAGAAGAGAACAGCAAAGTTCTCGCAAGGAGAATATTCTCGGGAATTTATCATCACTAGCTCTCCCCAGCGTGTATCAGAAATATGTCGTCATATTTAAGGGTGTGGCACAGACCATGAAACTGAACAACTTTCTTCATGAGATCACCATCGTAATCGCGAAAAAATGATCAGCAACCATACATTTGGGTCGAATTGGTATTGGAGTTTTGTGCGATGTTTTGTTTGATTACGATAATAGTCCCAAGGAGAAAGTTGTTCAGTTTGATGGTATATACCCTTGGTGTGTCCCTTAAATATAATTACACATTTCTGATACACGCTGTTTAACTGGCAAGGTGTTAAGTGTTCTATACACACCTCTGCCTGTTCCTAAGGATAATGCATACGTGATGATAGGCAATGTGATTAAATCTCCTTCTTTATAAACCTACAGTCACCTGTTACTGATAAAACAAAGATACGCTTTCCAACCTTGACCTTCTAACACTACTTAACAATGTTTATAGTCAAGATAAAACCCCAGAAAACATTTAAGACTACAATTTTCTTTCATTCCCACGTAACCGTGTAATGTAACGACGTATAAAACAATCTAAGCCGAGTAAACTCCATGTAATGTAAGAAAACAGAGTAAAAGTATATTAGTTTAAGTAAATTACAATGCCTTTCGTTCGGCCGCCAGTGTAAATAGCCACCTGCAAGTCTTGCAACCGCATTACACAAATGAGAGTATATTTCTTTGCTTGTACTGTGCAGTGCAGGCTGCGGAAATGTGGAACGTGAATTTTTAATCACGTTTTCTTTCTATTAGTGTAAGTGGAATTAATTATATTAAACATATTATGTATTATTAATTTGTAAATCTGAATGTTTGTCATGACACACATAGCAACGAAGGGATTCTACTTTAGGCTGCATCTTTGATCGCATTGACAAACCAGGGTTGTCGCTTACTTTAGCCAAGAATTATCTAGTGAAATCTGTATTGCTTTAAGACGGCAGCTAAATTCACCGTCTATAAATACGTTTTTGATTAACTTAAAATAACGTTTACCCAAAAAAAATCATACCGACCTACATATAAATATTTCGTCTTCAATTTCAGACAAAATTTCATTTTTGCAACTGTAGCGTTGCTGCATAAGCCTAAATAAATAAGCTCGCCGGCTCGTATCTCGACCCAGAACTAATATCAGCGTTGTGTAAACATAGTGCGCCAAAATTGCTGAAATTGCGCCTGAAGCGATACTTTTGCAAGTAAGTGTACGGAGTGCGGAAGATGGGGGGCCAAGACGAAATGGCTTCTTGGTTTTTCCTACGTTTGAATTTTTAAGGTCCAACGGCCGTGAGTTACTGGGTTTCCTGTTGGATGTTAGTATTCCTACTTGTTTTTTCAGTGTGCTGCTGGCACACAAACTTTGCCGTTCCTGCTTGTTTGTTCATCGTAAATACAGACATCCAGACTGGTTGAAATGTTGTTAATTTTGATGGATGGAACTGGTTTTCTGAAGTTTTATTAAAGTATTTTACTTATACACTTCTGGACACATCTTTTGGCCCACCTTGTATTTTCAGTTTCGTTTGGTCCTAGCTAAAATTTTATATTAGGTCGAGCAAAAAGTCTTTATGCAGTTTTGAACCTGGCACATTCACAATTTCATTCAATAGACTTTTTTTGAATTTCGAACACAGAATTTAAAGAAACAAAAGACAATTTGGAGCCTGTTTGTTGATATCAAACAATCGAATACTAAGAAAACTTGGTTTTATTGGATTTAATTCTTGAAAAAGTGATTGATATCTTTGGTTTTGCAACAAACATTACTTATTCTTAACATTAAGGTGAGGTTCTATCAATAATCTATGGATACTTCACCTGAATTCGCCGCCCAAGCTGTGGCACTTATTCAGGCCGGACACAGCCAAAGAAACGTGAGTGCTCAACTTAATTTAAGTCGATCTGCGGTCCGAAATGTTTATCGGAGGTACCTAGAGACTGGCGGCTTTGTTCGTCGCCAAGGAAGGCCACGATCTCGGGTCACAACTGAAAGGCAGGATCGATTCATCGTGACGACCAGCTTGAGAAATCGTCACCTTACCTCCATTGAGATACAAAACCAACTTCGCGACTTCCACGGAGTATCTGTGAGCGCTCGAACTGTTCGGAGAAGGTTAAAAGAACGCGATATGGTACCACACAAGCCAGCTAATGGCCCCAAACTAACGCGAGCCCACCGAACAGCGCGCCTTCATTTCGCACGCAGTCATTTAAATTGGACACAGCAAGATTGGAGCCGTGTACTCTTTTCTGATGAGTCTAAAATTGTTTTACATGGCAATGATGGAAGGAAGAAGGTCTACCGACGTAAGGGAGAGCGTTTCGCACAATGCTGCTTTGAAGAGAGGGTTGCTTATGGCGGTGGCTCATGGACTGTCTGGGGCGGTATATCCGCGAGCGGCAAAACTCAACTTGAGGTTGTTACAGGACCACGGCTGCCAACATTAAATGCTGAAAGGTACATTCGTGAGTGCTTAGAACCTCACGTGATACCATACGCGGACTATGTGGGCCCAAATTTCCTTTTTATGCATGATAATGCAAGAGCCCATGCGGCCGGCATCGTCAGGGAATATCTTCGGGATGTGAACATCACAGTTATGGACTGGCCAGCCAGAAGCCCAGACATGAACCCCATTGAGCACATGTGGGACGAGCTAAAAAGACGCGTTAGGGCTCGTCAGCCAGTTGCCCAGACGATGCAGGAGTTGAAAACTGCCATAGAAGAGGAATGGGAGATGATCCCTCAAAATTTCATAGAGCGGTTGATAAACTCTATGCCTAATCGTATGAGAGCTGTGGTAGATGCCCATGGAGGCAACACGCGTTATTAAATTAAACCTTTATTTGATAAAACATGTTTTTTATTCAAAAATCAATTGCCTTTAACAAGGCGCATATCCGACTTGTTAGGCGTAGCTCCATGTCGTATGGTATTCTGAATTCAAATTTAAAACAATACGATCGAAAAAGATGGTAAAATGTATGAGGTTTAAAACTGCATCAACAGTTTTTGTTCAATCTAGCAATCATATTTCGGTAGGGGCCATCGAAACCTAAACTCTAAGGTGGGCCAATAGATGTGTCCAGAAGTGTATTATCGACATTTCAAAGCTCATTTAGTGTTTTTAACCGACGATAAAAAAGGAGGAGGTTCTCAATTCGACTCGTATATACAGGGTGGAAACTTTCAGCGGGGCAGTAAGGGGAAGTACCTTATCCGTTGCAGCTACGCGAAAATGGTCTAAGGAGACTATCCATAATTTATTATGGCATTTTGATCCCCATTCACAGATTTTCAAAAATAATTACAGTTAGCAAGAAAATAGCCATTTTACACAAAAACATTTTTTGATGCCAATCGATCCTGTTTCTAATACTGATTAAAAATATTTATGGGACTAACCATCGTTGGAGTACTTAAAAAGTCACAAATTGCAAAAAACTTTTCAAGTACATTTTGTATGAAAATTTTACGTAAAAGCTTTTTTAGTGACGGCTGAGATCTTTTTGTTGACTGAATAAAAAGATAAGTTTAAAAACAATTCAAATTACGAACTCGTTATTATTAAAAAAAAACAATCTTGACAGTTTGTTGCGTCAGAAAAGCTCTGAGTGTGTTGTGAATTTTACATTAAGTGCATAATTGGACAGCTATTGATAAGAGAAAAATTACCTCCAATTTAGACTTGCTAGAAGCATATTACGTAAATAATAAAAATACATCGGCTGCATTAGAATGGTATAGGATCAAATATCCAAAACGTCATATGCCAACCAGAAAGGTTGTTACCATGTTATTACAAATCTTTTAAGAAATCTTGCACAAGGTGGCTCTTTCAAGAAAAATTCTGTATGCCACCCATTTACACTAGATGAAAATTTGATAATTTCTGTTCTTACACTTATCGAAGCTTATCCCGAAATATCATCAAGAGCAGTCGCTGAAGAAATAGGTGTCTCACATCGTTTCGTACTAAAGATATGGAAGAAGTATGGTTATAAATGTTACCGACAGGGGCGACTAGTTCAAGCCTTACATTCAGGGGATGCCGCTCGAAGACTTACTTTTTGCAGGTGGTTAAGAGGAAAAATAAGCAGAAATTACCATTTTCTGAATTTCATATTATTTCATTTTATTTAAACAAAAATAACATCATCAAGTTATGTTAGTTAATAAAAAAAAGAAAATTAATACGCCTTCTTTTTGATATGTGTAAAATTCTACGTGATCATTTGTCTTTTCTTTTATTTTTTGTATTTCAGTTACCTACACAAATTCTTTACAAAATGTACGGGAAAAGTTTTTTGCAATTTGTGACTTTTTGAGTACTCCAACGATGGTTGGTCCCATAAATGTTTTTGATTAGAAACAGGATCGATTGGCATCAAAAAATGTTTTTGTGTAAAATGGCTATTTTCTTGCTAACTGTAATTATTTTGGAATATCTGTCAATGGGGATCAAAATTCCATAAAAAATTATGGATATTCTCCTAAGACCATTTTCGCGTAGCTGCAACGGATAAGGTACTTCCCCTTACTGCCCCGCTGAAAGTTTCCACCCTGTACATATATTTTTTTTTTTTGTCTAAGGCCACGTATAACTTTTTACAGAGACGTCCGATTTGAAAAATTTTTATTTTATTCGATAGGGTTGTTTTTGAACTAACTTTGGTTAGTCCCATATAAAATTGATTAACTTTGCTTGGGTCGTTTTTGGGTTAGCTTCAATAATACGTGTTTTTTCCCACTTTTATGTGCATGATGTTCTAGTTTCTTTTGCAGATACTGGTATTAGAATTTATATTGGGTAGGTATCACAACTAAAAAGTGACAAATAAAAACTTTTTACAAAAATATACAACCAACTTCCAAAAACAACACTATAAAGTGAAAAATAACTTTAATTTCGGAAGTCGGTGGCAAATAACGAAAATACATTTAACCAGACAGCGAATTCCGAAATTAAAGTTATTATTCACTTTGTAGTGTAGTGTTTGGAAGTCGGTTGTATTTTTTTGTAAAAAAGTTTTTATTGTTTTGAAATTAAAATTTCCTGTGACCACCTCGAAAATAGACAAAGAAATCAAGTCTCTCATTGGTGTCAAATGTATAGTTACAGTCCTACCAACTTATCTGTGAACTGAAAGAGGACGCCACCGTCGATGCGTCGACACAATCGAATAACATGCGTCGGCACAATCGAAGACATTTCAACATGACGGCCGTATTTCCAATTTTCGCCATTTCACAGATAAGCTGGTAGAAGAATATGATCTGTTCAGTAAAATCGTACGTCATATTAGTTGTTGTCATTCTGACTATTCAATGAAATTAGTTGCACTCCTACCAACTTATCTGTGAAATGGCGAAAATTAGAACTACGGCCGTCATGTTGAAATGTCTTCGATTGTGCCGACGCATGTCATTCGATTGTGTCGACGCATCGACGGTGGCGTCCTCTTTCAGTTCACAGATAAGTTGGTAGGACTGTAGGTTGGTATTTTAAGATTCTGACACGGGACTCCATTATTTCAATTGCATAAATTAGTTTCTTCATTTGGCAGTTCACAGATAAGTTGGTAGGACTTGTACCGTACTTTATCACACAACTTGACAAAAATATAATGTACGACTAAGTTTCCGGTCCTATCGTATGCAATTACAACCAAAAAGACCACAGACTTGTCCCAATAAAAAAAAAAAAATATCAAAACTTTTTACAAAAAAATACAACTGACTTCCAAAAACAACACTACAAAGTGAAAAATAACTTTAATTTCGGAAGTCGGTGTCTGGCTAAATGTATTTTCGTTTTTTGCCACCGACTTCCGAAATTAAAGTTATTTTTCACTTTGTAGTGTTGTTTTTGGAAGTCAGTTGTATTTTTTTGTAAAAAAGTTTTTATTTTTAACTTTTTAGGTGTGATACCTACCCCGCTTAAATTCTAATACCACTACCTGCAAAACAAACTAGAACATCATCCATATAAAAGTGGGGAAAAAATACTTATCATTGAAGCTAACACAAAAACTACCCAAGCAAAGTTAATCAATTTTATATGGGACCAACTTTGATGTACCTATACCCTCTCGAATAAAACAAAAAAAATTCAAATCGGACGACTCTGTAAAAAGTTATGCGTGGTCATAAATAAAAAAAATAAATAAAAAAAAAAAAACATCCGTGTCGAATTGAGAACCTCCTCCTTTTTTTTCGTCGGTTAAAAACAAAAGAAAGAACATCATTGCAACCAGCAACAAATTAGCGAAACAGTAAGAAATGTCCTCCCATTTAGAATTACCACAGAATTATTCCTAATTAAACTTTTGTAAGGGACTAAACGTTATGCAATCCTCCTCTTACTCGCAGTTATAACTTTTTAATGTAAAATGGTTCTTGGAATAAATTCGCTTTACGACATTCAACTCTAGCTTTGGTTACAAGAAAATTGTGAAACAGTGAGTGATGTCGCCGACATTCTTGTGAGATGGAGTGAAATTGCATTCTGAAGCTTTAGAATTATTGTTCTGCTGGTTGGTTGGAGCTGCTGAAGATTGTAAGACTATCATTGCATTGTATAGACTCAATCTCCTTTGTATTCTATAATTGCATAGCACATGTGTGAGTACTATGTACATACTCTAAAGCTGTCATTTACTGGGTACGTCTTTGTTTGACTTGAATGTGCCCTGGCGGCTAGAGTATGTGACGCTCACTCTAATGTCTCGCTGATGGTGGCGCCTGTTGGATCATTTAGCTAATCCATGCGTCAGGTTCGTGAACAAGCGCTGTCAGTGAAGGCTGGTCATACCTTAGCGGCCACGGCTTATTTTAATTTAATTTAAATATTTGAATTGTTTTTTTTAAGGACGCTTTTAACGTTCTGCATCGTTCTCACATGTAAAATTTCAACATGAATGATGTAACCATTATTTTGTAACCATATCTTGATTTAAAAGAGTGTCCGTGGAGTTTCTTGCCCGTTCTTCTCCATAGGTACCTACTATGCTTTGGAATGGGCGCTGACTGACTGACCGACCCCTTGACAATTCAAAAGTGCCTGTAATTGGTTTAATTGAAATAAATGCTTTGAGTTTGAGTTTGAGTTTGAAAAGGTTTAAAGATATTTATTCTCAAAAAAGACACAAGTCACTTACATGAGAACAATGCTTAAAATAAATAATAAATAAAAAGTTCGTCACAGACGTCACGGTAACATTATGATACACCCATCCAATGCATTCAGCTTTTAGAAAGGGTGTTGTTTGTGATTAAATATTCAGCTAATTGAGTTTTGAATGACTTGAATGAGTGTAAGCTTTTTATACATGAGGGTATTTTGTTGTATAGTTGTGCTCCTTCAAAAGTTAACATCTTTTTGCCAAACTTGGTTCTCATCTTTGGCAAAATCAGAAAACTAGCGGCGACTGCTACGTTGGGTTACTTGTTTTACTTTAATAAACGATAAATTAGTCTGTATACTTTTGTTGAGTGCCTTACGAATGAAAATACATGTATTGTAGATATATAACTGTCTAATGTTCATTATTTTGGTTTCTTCATATATTTTGCATGTTAATGTTAAATATGGGTAGTTAAAAATCATTTTTATTAATTTGTTTTGTGCAATTTGGAGACTTGCTAGCTTCGTCTTGGCCGCACTACCCCAGATTTCAATCAAATACAGTAGGTGTGGTTTAACTAAGGAGTTATAGATGGTGTGACGCAGTTTATGTGGAATACATCGAACTATGTTTATAACTTATAAAGGTGGATTATTTTAACCTCACCTACAGGGAAAGTACTCTAAATACTGGAGAAAAATTTTACTCAAAGGAAACGTTCCTTTATTTTTAAAAAGAAACAAATCTGCATTCAATGATTTTCGAAAATTCGCTTGCCACACTCGGGAATCGAACCGGCTAAAGTCCGAAAAAATAACACTCTGTACTTTTATGGCATCAATCAATACAGTCAACCATAAGGATCAAATGTAAATAAATAAATAATAATAAATAAATAAATATGTTTGGACATATCACACAACGCCATCTAGCCCCAAGCTAAGCAACCTAATGCTTGTGTTATGGTAACGAGATGGCTGATAAACTACTTATATACATTTTTTTTTTGTAAATACATACACATTATAGATAGAAAAACACCCAGACTCGGAACAAATACTTGTAGGTCGTACAAATATTTGTTCCGTGCGGGAATCGAACCCGCGACATGCTGCGCAGCAGTCAATCGCTCAACCACTGCGCCAATCGTGTCGTCAAACAAAAAGTCTCTAACAAACATGATAAATTAAATGAAAGCAAAACCTAAAATCTTCAAACTTCGTATTTTAGCCGGTTCGATTCTCGAGTGTGCATAGCGAATTTTCGAAAATCTTTGAATGCAGATTTGTTTCACTTTAAAAATAAAGGAATGTTTCCTTTGAATAAAATTGGCTATCTCCAGTATTTAGAGTACTTTCCCTACAGATGAGGTTAAAAAATTTCACCCTGTATATTTCTGTGCTTCGAGTTTTAATAAAATGTTCATGTTTTAGGGTTGGGGATTTTTTAGGCTAGGTACTTAGTAATAGTAAATGTATGTAGCTCCAGAGGTTTTCTTTTATATCTCTGTTGGTCCTGCCTCGTTCGTCTAGTGCCGCAAACACTACTGCTGACTATGAGGTCCTGGGTTCGATTAAAGTGGCAACACTTTACCCGGGTCGGGTAAAGTGTTATACGGTTTTTCCATCAGGAATTTCTCAGCAGCAGCCCGGAATCTGGATTTGTGTTCGGTTGATAGCAATAGGCTTGCTCCCTATTACATGGGATTCAAACATAACTGGCAAAATAGATAGATAGATAGATATAATATTTATTTGGTGCGCACAAAAGACATAACACAACACACAAAAGTACAGACAAATCAATATAAAAAACTAGGTCCCAATACCCAAAAAAAAGAGAAGAAAAACATACAATATACAAATAAAAGTGACACAGTTTTCAGTGTGAAATATTGGTGTACTAAAGATACCTACAGTTCTGTCTAACTTTTCGAGGAAGACCGGCGTGATATTATGTTATGTTACTCGTAAATATAATCTATAAATTCTCCGATTTATAAATATTGCAAATTTTGTGTTATTGAACTAAATTAGTAAAATCACTGCATAAAATTCAGATACAAATTATTATCCTTATACTAAAACGAGCATTATTTGTATATATATACCTATATATTATTAAATACTCGTATATATATTCGTAATCACGTTCTCGAAATGGGCTCGAACGATTTCGATGAAAGTTGCATTGTAGGGGTTTTAGGAGGCGAAAAATCGATCTAGCTAGGTCTCAGAGCTGGGAAAATTCGTTTTCTCCGTATTTTTACGCAAAAAAATTCGGTACCTACTTAAAATCGCCGCCGCCGTCGCTATGCATACGTTTTACTCGTGATGTTGAAAAAAGTTCGTTAAGTGTTAATTTTTTTTTCTATTTAAGAATAAAATATTATATTCGATACTTTTTATAGAACTTCAAATTTTTATTTGTCTAAAAAAACTACAAAATTTTGGCGCGTAGACCCCCGAATATTAGACTTTTTTGCGTACAAATGAAACTAAATCAATGCCGAGTATATTTCCTACACCGGAAATGGTTTACAAATACTATTGCCAGTGTATGAAACACATTCGGCATTGATTTAGTTTCATTTCTACGCAAAAAAGGCTAATATTTGCGTGGCGCCACGCGGCGTTTCCGGGCAACACCGGTGCTTTAGGGGAGATGTTTTATAAACTTAACAAAATACCAAAGAGTTTATGATACTGTATATAAAAAAAAAATCTTTCTTTTGATAAATCTCGATTAGTTTTTCCAGGCGCCATCTATTGATATATTGTGAATACTAAATATCAAATGTCCTAAAAAGCCTCATTGTTGTCCCATTTAATTATTTATATATACACACATCAAAAGTGTCTAGGGATCAACATATATTTTTGCAATAACTTTTCTCCTGATTGATATTAATTAAAATTTTCTTTAAGGATTCATCAAATAAAGTGTTTTCGTTTGTCACAGTAACGATAAACCAAGTCACCTTTGCATTAATAAAGAAATTTGCCATTTTCCTAATAAAGGGATTTTTGACATTTGAACCACTAACATTAAAGTTCGAAAAAAAGACTGAAATAACAGTTTTCTTTAAAATTTTATTGGGTAACTTAAACAATTAATAATCCGTGTTTCTACCGCGAACACTAACAACACAAGAACATCGGTTTGGCATACTCAAAATGAGTTCATCCAAATCACGCTGTGGAATGGCCGCCCATGTTCGTTGCAACAACAAAAAAAGGTCTTCTTGCGACTGGATACCCTCCATATTCGGCAGAGCTCTTCTCTGTAGCATATCCCATGCATGCTCAATCGGGTTCAAGTCTGGCGACTGAGCAGGCCAGGGCAGGACATTGATGTTAGCTGCGGCGAGAGTCTGTCTTACAACTCTTGCGGTGTGCGGTCGTGCATTATCATGCATTAACTTAAATAAGGGACCGATTTGCACTTGTAGAGGAACGATGACGTCTGATACAATCGTCTCAGCATAAATTTGAGCGTTGAGGTTGCCTCTGATCCAAATCAACTCAGTTCTTCCGCCGATCCAAATACCCGCCCATACCATGATGGTTCCACCACTATAAGGATGGACTTCCTGGCAGGATTTTAATCGCTGTTGGCGTCCAGGGGTTCTCCAGTGTCGTATACGTCTTGTATCCGGTCTCATACCAAAACGAGACTCATCAGAAAAGCACACGAAACGCCATTGTTCTTCTGCCCAATTTCTGTGTTCAAGAGCCCATTGATATCGAATCCTACGATTGTGCATTGCTATAGGTGGTACCCGTAGCGGTCTTCGGGAATGAAGGTTCACTTCATGCAAGCGGTTTCTGACTGTTTGGTCGCTAATTAAGTTCCCTGAAGAGTGATGAAGCCTCACGGCTAACATCATGGCGGTTATAGTTGGAGCTCTTCGAGTTAAGATTTGAATGTATCGGTCTTGTCTCCGTGTGGTGCAGCGATACCGTCCTCCATGGCGCTCAGCCACGGTACCAGTGCTTCGGTAACGTGTCCAAAGTCGACTGATAACACTCTGACTTGTATTCAGAGCTAAAGCCACAGTACGTTGCCGGGAACCAGCTTCTATCATTCCCACGGCTCTGAGCATTTCTTCCCTGCTTAAATGACGTCGCCGCTCCATAATAACGTTGGTTTTAATCAGTAGTAGGGAAACAGTAGCACTAATAATGTCTTCAATGCGTTGTATGTTTTTATAGGGAAAATATTGACAGCTGATTTTCATCTTTTACTCGAATTTGATTCACAGTTCCTGATTCAAATTATGAAATGCACCAAAAAGGATCCATATAAATTTATAAAATCATAAATTTATTACAAAGCCACATCTCAATCTCAAGAAATCCGCATAAAAATGCTTGATCCCTAGACACTTTTGATGTGTGTATATATATATATATATTTTTTTTTTAATTATTTAATTCTTTTTTCAAGTTTTTGGCGCCAACAAAAACGATTGACAACTACTAACAGATAAACTATTTTTGTTCGTAAATTCTTATGAGTTCAAACAGTTATTTCGCTTCGCTGATATATATATATTTTTAAGTAGATACTACGATCGAAATCTATTTCTATTACGAAATAGATCTACCTACCTATGTGCCATTTCTGGGAAAATTCGTTTTCTCTATTTTCACCCGAGCAGAGCTCGGTCGCCCAGGTACTTAATGATTAAAAGACTAATGAATATCTTTCTCGAAAAATGCATACGCTTATTGATTCATTCATCTACAACGTGTCGTTTTGCATCCTCGTCAAATTTCAGGATGTGATACAGAACATCTAATCGAACAACTTTTTCCATGGGGCTAACATCATAATCGCAAAAAAAAATTCAACTGTCCTATAGAAAACTTCACTAACTACTCGATGCAAATGTATGGGACGGCTGATAATTTTTCCACGATTACGATGTTGGTGCCATGGAAAAAGTTGTTCGGTTTGATGGTCTATTCTATACCACACCCTTAAATTTGACGAGGATGCAAAACGTCACGTTATATTGCTTGGTGGAATCTATATATGGTCATTGGACAGCAATACTTACTGAGATGGTGGCTGAACATTCGTGTGGCTTCTCTTCCCCTGGTCAGAGGTAGTTAGGTAAAGGGGCATTGTCTGGTTTTGTATTTAAATTTTCCACGTACCGTAAGACGTGGCGTTGGATGTCTCTCACAAGTTGGAACGATGACCTCAAGAACGCTGCGGGAGTCCGCTGGATGCGAGAAACACAGGACAGGTCGTTGTGGCAATGCTTGGGGGAGGCATATATCTATCAGTGGACTTCTTTCGGCTGAAAGAATGATGATGAATTTAAGACGAACACAAGTTCAGATATTATTTCAATATTTTAAACGTCACAATACAATAATACCGCTCTGTAAAAGCAAAAATCACATGACACAATAATTGGCAATCTCTGTGAATGTAATCGCCGTTTTTATCATACCCCCAGCGCTGAGGTCATTTCCATCGTCACAAGTGCGGGCGCATTACGTAAATGTAGACAGATGTTTATTTTGATAACAGGATATAACTTCACGCCTATATTCCATTGATGTAAAAATTAAAAAGATATGGTTCGCGCTCCTCGACGTGGATTGCATAAATTGTACTCACGGACACAATTGAGCTTAGTCACATTAGAACTGGCGTTTGTGTAGCACATGTGTAATTGTGTGGCACGTTAAGTAAAATTACCGTAATCGTCTAAATAAGCAGCAGCAATGCCTTCCTGTGTTTTTAAAATGAGCACAAATAGTCCAAAAACCAAAAACAAGTTCCACGGAATTACTTTTCACTTGTAAGTTCAGTACTTGTTGTAGAAATCAGGCTCTCATAGAAATTTATTAAATGAAATATACATATCTATAGCACAATCTGTTATAGCCTACTGTATCCCAATATGGGGCGGTGCAGCAAAATCAAAGTTTATACATGTTGAACGAGGGCAACGTGCCGTAATCAAAACAATGTACTTTAAAAGGGTCTCATACCCTACTGAAAGTCTCTATCAGGATAGTGGACTGCTTTCTGTTAGAAAATTATATATCTTAAACACCGTTCTAAAAAACATAAGAATCTACCATATGATCCGAATAAAGTAACAAGAAGACGTAAAGACCTCATAGCACAGGTTCCACAAACTAAAACTAAATTTGCTGCCATTCAGTATGGTAAACTATCATGTCAAATTTATAATAGGATTAATAAAAAGATATATATATATATATATATACACAATAAACAATTACACGAATGTAAAAAAATATTAACAAATTGGATAAAGACACTAAATTACGCCGATACTGAGGAACTATTGCAACATACAAAATGATACTCGCATGCACACACCCACACACTCACCCACATATTACACCCTCACACTTGCACACACACCCTCACACACACACACATACACACACACCCTCTCTCTCACACACACGCACACACACCCATCACATACTGCTTATGTTTATGTCTAAGATACTGAGAAAATTGTATACTGCTGTGGAAGAGCGGAGTCACCTAACACAGGCATTACTTGCCTAACAGATGGCTCCAATCACCAACTAATGTACAACTTTTTGGTTCAGTAATAAATTTGATTTGATTTGATTTGAAGTACAGTAAAAATGTTAATTTATTGAAAATTATAATAATATTTAATGTTTGCTTCGTCATGTTTGTGATAGCGAGATAGACATGCAATATTATTCATAATCGTAAACATTCGGTCAACATTCAGCGGCTATCGCGATTTTGCTTGCACGACAGCGCCAGCTCCTATCTCTGTCCTTGTCTAACGGTAATTGTTAGTTTGTAACTTTGATCACAGATGTGTGAGTATCGGTGCATGTAATCGCACGCCGAGTCCAGGTTTAGTGATTGCAATGTTAGCGCGTAACATATCTTCCTCTAATATATCAATTCTGTATTCCCAAAAGGGTATGCAGATGGTAAAATAGTAATAGTATACTCAAATGACAGTATTTGAGATTGCAGCGACAACGTGGAAATGTAAACGTGAATGTGTAGTGATTACCGGTAGACACTATTCCATTGTATTCCACGATGAGGTAAGGTTTAAACGAATATTGGAAATTGGATTCGATCCCAAAGTCGGGTGATGTGTTTTTATATTTTTAACTGACTTTAAAAAGGAGGAGATTCTCAATTCGTCGGAACCTTTTTTTTTATTTTTTTTTTTTTAATGTATGTTCCCCGATTATTCGAAGATGGCTGGACCGATTTGGATTTTTTTTTATTTATTCAAGAGGGTATACATCACAGTTAGTACCACATAAAATTAATTAACTTTGCTTTGGTAGTTTTTGAGTTAGCTTCAATAATACGTATTTTTTCCCTACTTTTATATGGATGATGTTCTAGTTTGTTTTGCAGATAGTGGTACCTATTAGAATTTGTGTGGGGTAGGCACACAACTAAAAAGTGAAAAATAAAAACTTTTTTACAAAAAAATACAACCGACTACCAAAAACAACACTACAAAGTGAAAAATAACTTTAATTTCGGAAGTCGGTGGCAAAAAACGAAAATACATTTAACACCGACACCGACTTCCGAAATTAAAGTTATTTTTCACTTTGTAGTGTTGTTTTTGGAAGTCGGTTGTATTTTTGTTTAGGAATTTCTCAAAAACAGCTTGTTGTCTGGATCTGTGAATAGTTTATGGCAATAGGCTCATCCCCTGTTAATGGGACGAAAACATAACTGGTGAATTGTTGGTGTACTACCTCTCTGTCTTCTTCTTCTTCGTTCTTCATTCGGGGAATACAGTAATGATACTATGCGTAAATACTGGACGTTGTTGGGCACAGCACAGTTTAGTAGGAGAGAGGAGGAAGTGTATTTAGTATGTAGGCAGGTATGCCTAAATTCTAACAATTGGCCTATGCCTGTCATAAATGTCATTTGCCCAGCATGCCTCTATCACTGAACTCTCATAATAAATTTGGTAACAAATACGTTACGTGCTAGGTACAGTCAGCCTCAGTAAAATGTATACACAGACCAAGATTTATTTAATTGTCTACAATCTTTATTCCACATTTTTGTATCAATTTGTGGCTACAATTAAGAGCCCAATGTGTGACATATTTTGTCGCAACACATTGATATAATAAATCAAAGCAGTTCAAATATTTTATTGTAACAAAAAAACAGTTTCACAAATTTTTATTGTTCATTAACAGCTACGTTAGTTTAAAAAACTGTGTTGCAGCCATTAGCGCCCACCTCCGAGAGTGGAGACGTCGTTTATATTAAGGAACAAAAATTGTACACAGACAATAAATACCAAATTTGCTTTTGCTAATCATCAGAGAGCTCGAGAGCTCACGAAAGGAAAGAAAATTAGTTATTTCGTTAGTTTATAATCTATCTCCCGAGATTATAAACTATCGAAAAATTGTGAACTGCAAAAAATCATTTACAATTTTAAAGCATTATTTTTCGATAGTTTTATCCTACACATGACAAACCGACAAACTGTGAACTAACTTGCAAGTGCATGCGAAGAGCGCACCTTGCACTAATACTAAATAACCAAGTACATAACTGCAATCAACTTGGAAGAAGCGCTCGCCGGTAAATTTTAAGTTAACCTAAACCACTTGGTTGGGGTACCCTCGCGTAGTTACTGCGACTAATTTGGCTACCACCAAGACCTACCTACCAACCAGAGATGGTTCACAATTTTACGAATGATAAAATCGGACAGATTATGAACCCTGTCTGTAAGTACAGATTCGTTCACAATTTGACGGTTTGACAAGGATAGATTATAAACTATAGAAAATTAAGTAAAGTCATATTGTAAGCAGTATAGTTCACAACTTATCGACAGTTTACAATCTCACGAGATGGATTATAAACTAACGGTGTACATAACTATAAGGTGACATATACATCTGTTTGTGGCTGATGATACATCAGAGTCGGCTCATCATGTGGTGATGAAGTGTAGTCATTAATAACATGGATGTAGCCCCAGCGACTGTGGTCTGATAAGTATCCTCTACTATGGGTTTAGGGAACGATGCAATGTCAATCAATCTGCCTAGCCTTTTCCCAACTATGTTGGGGTCGGCTTCCAGTCTAACCGGATGCAGCTGAATACCAGTATTCTACATGGAGCGACTGCCTATCTGACCTGCACAACCCAGTAACTGGGTAATACGATACCCCTTGGTAAGACTGGTTGTCAGACTTTCGGGCTTCTGACGACCCGTAACGACTGTCAAAGATCCACGAATGACAGCGGGACCAACGGCTTAACGTGCTTTCCGAGGCACGGAGGAGTCTCGGTATGTAAAGATGGTCACCCATCTACGGACCAACTCCGGCAAGCGTAGCTTAACCTGATGGATCGACCCGTGCGGCTGTTATTACTTAGCCACGAGCTCATGCTTAGGAACGATACAATGTGTGGGTTATTATTATGTTTGAATCAATTTGGGGCAGTGTTTTAAAGGGAGCACGTGGTTAGGTCACTATCTATCGGCTGCCCTTGCCACTGTCAGTCCGTAGATAGGTATCCATTCTACACAAATAACTCTCTGAGCCTCGAAGTGCATAATACCTTCGGTTATCTTTCATACGGATAGTCAGAGACCATAAGGTCCTATTTCACGATGTCCGAATAGCCACTACTCACCGAATAAATTCAAAAATGGAAGAGAATTTGTATGAAATTATCTGCCAACTAAGCTAATAAGAACTTAATTGTTGGTGGTGAAACAGGCCCTTAGTCTGATAACTATCCTATAGGACACTTATCCTAGTTGGTCTAGTGAACTTTAGTGGCTAATACTTAACGTGAGGTCTTTGGGCACAATCCCAGAGTTGGGAAAGTGCAATTGGGTTTTTTAACCGACTTCAAAAAGGAGGAGGTTCTCAATTCGTCGGAACCTTTTTTTTTATTATTTTTTTTTTTTATGTATGTTCCCCGATTACTCGAAGATGGCTGGACCGATTTGGATTTTTTTTGTTTCGTTCGAGAGGGTATACATCACAGTTGGTCCCATATAAA
The DNA here is from genome assembly GCA_946251885.1 of Cosmia pyralina. Taxonomy (NCBI): domain Eukaryota; kingdom Metazoa; phylum Arthropoda; class Insecta; order Lepidoptera; family Noctuidae; genus Cosmia; species Cosmia pyralina. The sequence goes on from OX276345.1 coordinate 3,344,816, forward strand.
ATTGATTAACTTTGCTTTGGTAGTTTTTGAATTAGCTTCAATAATACGTATTTTTTCCCCACTTTTTATGGATGATGTTCTAGTTTGTTTTGCAGATAGTGGCATTAGAATTTGTGTGGGGTAGGTACACAACTAAAAAGTGAAAAATAAAAACTTTTTTACAAAAAAATACAACCGATTTCCAAAAACAACACTACAAAGTGAAAAATAACTTTAATTTCGGAAGTCGGTGGCAAAAAACGAAAATACATTTAACTAGACACCGACTTCCGAAATTAAAGTTATTTTTCACTTTGTAGTGTTGTTTTTGGAAGTCGGTTGTATTTTTTTTGTAAAAAAGTTTTTATTAGAAAATTCTCGGTAGTAGTTGGATTTGTGCCTAGCCATTTCCCAACTCTTTTGGGATCGGCTTCCAGTTAAACCAGATTCCAGCTGATTACCAGTATTTTACATGGAGCGACTGCCTTCTGGCCTCTACTACCCAGTCCCTGAGTAACACAATACCCTTGGTAAGACTGGTTGGCTACCCGTTACGACTGTCAAAGATCTACGAATGAAAGCCGGACCAACGACTAAACGTACTTTCTGGGGCACACGGAGAAGACTCGATATATGACGAAGGTCACCCATCCACGAACCGACCGTGGCAAGCATGGCCCGCTCCCAATAAAGAACCAATAGTTTAGAATACCATAGTCTCATGATACGAAAGTACTAGAGCTAGCTGTACTAGGAACATTTGGTGCGTGGCCAAAATCAGAACTAACGTCGTCATCTTGCTTTTTATTTATTTATTTTTATTTTATTTATTTGGCTCACCAACAATTGAATACACTGATACAAAGATATGAGATACATCCAAAATAATTATTAACTAGTGTACCAACTTCTAACAGATAAGCACAACATGCATTACTTATTTGACGATAAATATTGGGCACCTAGGTACACACCAAGCATAAATTATGTTAGAGACCAAATTCTAAATTAAAATCAAAATAAAGCCAAAATTAAGTTTACATAAAAACAAGTTAAAATTAAAATCAAGATACAATTAAAAATTAAAATCGGACTGCAAATAAAATCAAAATTTAAAATCAAAATAAAATCAGAATCATAGTCAAAATCAAAAACAAAATCATTATTAAACTTAAAAAAATAAAATTAAAAAATCAACACTAAAATTAAAATCAAAATAAACACAAATTAAAATTAGGTAAAATTAAAATTAAATAAGCGCTAAAATGAAATATTATTATTTTCCAAATATTTCACAAAAAAATAACTACACAAACGTTTACCAACAGCGCCGTTGTCAGTGTCATTCAAGCGCCAAAAGATTCCTGTATTAAACTTCGGTTTCCTAGGAAAACGGTTCCGTCATATTTAACGGTCTTCGTGAAAATCTGTAATTTTTACTACACTCCTACCAACTTATCTGTGAAATGGCGAAAATTGGAAATACGGCCGTCATGTTGAAATGTCTTCGATTGTGCCGACGCATGTCATTCGATTGTGTCGACGCATCGACGGTGGCGTCCTCTTTCAGTTCACAGATAAGTTGGTTGGATTGTAGTTTTTGATATTAAGTCAAACCCCGCTACCCAAAGATTTAAATCGCTGGATTTGTTTTTACCGTACTTAATCACAAGAAAGAGTGAGTTCACATATTATTAAACAGCGTTTCCATGACAATCAAGTGTAGTCACTGCGTCACTGTGTGTCAAAGGTGTCAAAGCGATGTCGATGTCGAAGGATCTTTTGACGCGGTAAGGCGAATCTAACGGTTTAAATCTTGGCCACTGCCATCGTTTTCATGACAACCGTCACTGCAGCCGTTAGTGGCGGCTACCGCTCTTCTAGGAAACCATAGCTTAACTGGGAAAGGTTGGCTATACTCCTCAACTTATTCCTTCAGAGAATAAGTAGGTACGTCATGCATGGTTATTATTTTATTATCAGGGACCATTTTGGTTACCCATTGAAAGGGTTTTCAATAGGGTTTTTCTAAGCAGTTAATCAAAAACCAATACAATGTGGGTAACCCTTTTGAACAGCTTAATTGTTAAGCTTCACCTCTCTATAAAACAATAACAGCGTAGCATTCCGACTCGGAGCAATGTAATATGATCTCTCGATGATGGGCATACGTTGCAAATTGCTAATATGGTTACTAATATGGTTATCTAGCTAAACTATCTTACTAGATAGTCGTGTTAACACAGTGTATTATTCGTAGTAGTGGCTTCTGTATGAGCTCATACAAAACGAGTTAATATTTTATGTGGTGTGTGAATGGTCGGTTTTGTGATCGCCTTGAGACCACTTTGGTTGAAGATTCGATTATTTATCGAAGCTCTAGGAATGTTTGGTTAACATGTTTAAGTTAGATCTGCTGGTATTTGAAACTGGTCTGGCTGCATAGATTAAACTACTGAGAATTATTTGCATTATTAGCATTATAGAGAAGTATTTGCATTATTGCTTGCCTAAAAAAAAAAAAATAAAGCATAGAATCCCTAGCAGCATCTGCTAGGGATTCTATGCTTTATTTTTCTTTCTTTCGTTTTTTTTCTCATATTTTATCCTTTATTTCATTTTCAATACATATTATTTACATTTTTAAATGTTTTGGAAAAAAATACTTAAACAAAAACATTTAAACACATAAATAAAAACTTTTTTACAAAAAAATACAACCGCCTTCCAAAAACAACACTACAAAGTGAAAAATAACTTTAATTTCGTAAGTCGGTTTCTAGTTAAATGTGTTTTTTGCCACCGACTTCCGAAATGAAAGTTATTTTTCACTTTGTAGTGTTGTTTTTGGAAGTCGGTTGTATTTTTTTGTAAAAAACGTTTTTATTTTTCACTTTTTAGATGTAGTAGCTACCCCACACAAATTCTAATACCACTACCTGCAAAACAAACTAGAACATCATCCATATAAAAGTGGGGAAAAAATACGTATTATTGCAGCTAACTCAAAAACTACCGAAGCAAAGTTAATCAATTTTATATGGGACCAACTGTGATGTATACCCTCTCGAATAAAACAAAAAAAAAATCCAAATCGGTCCATCTTCGAGTAATCGGGGAACATACATAAAAAAAAAAAAAAAAAATAAAAAAAAGGTTCCGACGAATTGAGAACTTCCTCCTTTTTGAAGTCGGTTAAAAATAGTAGCCCAATGGTACCAGGAACTACAAGCTGCCGGTGGTCAGGGCTTTAAAGAGAGGAACCTGCTCACTATGCGTGCCGTGTCCAGGAGTATACTGCATATTTTTTATTATCATTAACATAATAATTATTATCACACGCTGGAACTTTTGTATAGTTGGAACGTTTAATGACACGAATTAATACTAAGGACCTATTTCATGATGTCCTAATAACCACTACTCACCGAATATATTCAAAAATTTAACAGAATTTGTATGAAATTATCTGCCAAGTTAATAGGAACTTAATCTTAGATGGTGAAACAGGCCTTATGTAATTATCTTAATCAACCGTCAGAATCCGAAAAACAAAAAATATTTTTTTTACGAAGGTAGGCATTCCTTTGCTTCAAGTTTTTTTGCTAAGTTTTATTAAGAACTAGTTGACCCAACAGACGTTGTCTTGTCCAAATAACAATAACTCATACAAAATTCCCATAGAAAATGCACTTTCTATCTTCTCGAATTTTCCAATTTTCCCGGCAATTTTTTCCAATTTTTCTCTTGGACTTAAGAGTATTTAAGATAAAAAAAAATCTGAATTGATCCAGCCGTTCTCGAATTTTGCGCTTAACAACACAATTTACCATTAATTTTTATTTATAAAGATTTGAATAATAATTTTAAATGAGAATTATACTTTTTTAGAAAAACTCTTTAGATTGAAAGATTTAGTATGGTATGATTTTATCTGTCTCTTTAAAAGTCACTTAGAATTCGATACGCATAAAAATATCTACTCCAAATAATATAATTGTATGATATTAGTTAATAAAACCATAATCATGAGACACTCAACAGCAAAGCCACATTATGCATCCTTTTCCAATTTTGACTTTAATGTCGCCAGTCTCCAGTCAATGGGTCATGGCGTGAAGTACGAGGATCCAAGATTTCAGTTGAATTTGGTTCAGAAAGTAAGTAGATACATATTTTATTAGTATAGCATATTCTTCTGCTGACCCTGAACCTTCTTTCTGTTGCGTAACAATTAACCAGGCAACTAACCGTAGGTTAGTGGTTGGGGCGGCATCTACATCGCCACATGCAAATTAGCTAACTACGCATCACATTGATGTCACGCAAAATCCTGTATCGCGCAATCAGAGTTTACCGCGCGTCTAGCATATATACAACGTCCCGACATCAATCGTCGGGCAGTTGCCCACCAGACACGAGACCCATCTGGTCGGAGATCTTCCCTTTTCTATGGAGGATGAGTGAACTTTACACCCTATTCCTCATGTCTCTATACTGGTGACCCCGAGTGTGAACATCAGCGCAGCTTTCGTCAGTGTGCCTTTTAGTGGTCATTGTCGCTTTGAACATCTACAATTACCGGAAGCATCGCCGGTGCTCTGCTATTGCCATGCGTAGCCATTTTATTTATGTAATCACAACAGCAGTGGTGGCTCAGTGGTAACGACCGCGACTTACGAGTTGTAGATCTTGGGTTCGGTGCCAAGAACGTTCTTTAATTTGTGCAAGTTATTTCAAAACGACGAAGGAAAACATCACGAGGAAACTGGCATGTCCTAGAACCAAAAATTCGAAGACATGACTGTGACATCTGCTAACCCGCACTGGGCCCGCGTGGTGGATTACGGCTCACTTCCTCTCACAGAAAGGAGGCCTGTGTCCCAGCAGTGGTTCCCACAGGCAGGGAACAAAAGTGAAATGTCTCAAGTTCCTACACCGACACTTATACTCTATGAAGACACAGACACACTACCAACCCGCACTGGACATGCCACTCCCTCTCATTTTTACCGCCAACAAACGTTTCTTTCTTTCTTTCTCTCATAGAGAGGAGGTCTGAGTCCAAGCACTGGAAAAATTAGTGTCTGATTATGCTTATGCTATACATACGCTTCAAACCTGAGCTCAGCACACAGTTTTTTGGGATTCGTACCTGAACGGTCCAAACGGAGCCCTATTGCTGTCACTCACGTGTCCGTCTGTGACACAGGTTTTAAAATCAAACAGTTGGAGTTATAGTCTTCAAATTTTCACACTATTTAATCATCTTGTTGACTCAAAGTCATACAAATTATCAAAAAAAAAAAAATATTTGGAAATCTTTTTAAGGCGGGTGCGAAAAAAACTGTTTGACCTATCTCATTGAGTGAGGTATCGTTGTTTAGAGCTCGTTGAGTAGATAACTACTATTTTACTATTTTTTGTTTTTAAAAATATGGGAAAACAAGGGTATCAGAAGCCATCAAAGTCAGCTTTTTTTTACAAAATTTTGTTCCGAAGAATTTTTCAACTTCCCATTGACCTATGAACTTGAAATTTGGTGATTTGGTAAGGAACCCTAAATGTGCGAAGTTTGACCGCACTTGGCCGGTATTATTATGAGCCTGTTTAGTTCCACAGCAGGGCAAAGGGCTCCTGTTCCTCTTTCCATTTCTCTTTCACTTTTGCAATTAGAACCCAATCTTTTAAGTAGGAGTCTAACTCGTCATGCCATCTCCTTCTGGGCCTACTGTATCGCTGGTTCCTGTTGATTGCTATTTTCACCCAATTCTGATGCGAGATGCCGCAGATGTGACCTGCCCAGTTCCATATATCATTCTATGTTTTCCAGAAAGAACTGCCATCTGAACGCCCTGTTATTCAGTCGACTAAGTGTGAGAGACTGGCCTACTACAGAGCATTCACATCAACGCTGTCCAAAACAGAGATAGTTACATCACGACAGCAACACATTAACATGTAAGGTTCATTACTTAATCATCGTCATCATCGTCAGCATATAGCAGTCCAGTGCTGGACGTAGACCTCGCCTATTGCACAACATTCAGATCAATTTCCAGCAACTCTCATCTAGCTGCTACCAGCCACCCTGCCAAGATCGTCGCTCCACCTAGCCCGAGGGCGTCCTACCTTACATTTGCCGATTCGCGGTCTCCACTCAAGAACTCATCTACCCCAACGGTCATCGGTTCTACGGCCGGTTCATTACCACTTTCAGCTCGCTTATTCTGTGAGCTAATTTGACAACTTTGGTTCTCTGCCGGATCACCTCGTTGCAGATTCGAACCCTTAAGACAGACTCCAAGCATAGCCCTTTAAGTATCATTAAAACGAGCTCTTTGTTTAGTAACTTGTCTGGAGAAGTAACAGAGAGAAGTACCGTAAAGGTTTTAGATACTAATCCCCATTTTCACGAACACTAGGCGACACCTAAATGAATGCCTAAATAAAAGCGCAAGCGCTATTTCCAATTTTGATGTCTTTGGTATTGCATTTTGTAAGTATTTTTGTTTTTTGTTTTGCCTGTGACTTATTAGTACCTAAACCGAAATACACAAACTTGGCTGCAGAAGTGCGTATTTTTAACTTTCTAAGAAGATTTTTTCTTAAGGACCCTTGAACTAATGTTAAAAAAAAATAGCATAAGACGCCAGCTTATACTAGTTTTATTACATTTGACGAACGGCCTACTGTACGCACGGCTACAGATCAAGCTATAAATTTCCAGTATAAGCTGATCTCGCATTGTATAGGATTTTCTTACAATGAGAGGTCAGTATAAACTGGAAATGTATAGCTTGATGTGTAGCCGTGTATACCTATTATACAGTGTAGTTAGCGAAACTCCGCAGGCGTGATATCGATATATCGTGGGTATCGATATCTAAAAGCAAAAAAAATAATGTCTTTTTTGTTTTATCATGGAGATGGATATCCATGACATCTGCGGAGTTTTGCTAGGTAATTTAATTTGACCCTGTATATTTTACCTTTGTTTTGATTTTCAGTTTTCTTTGGTTGCACGCTTTCAACGTGTTGTTTAAGAGCTTGCCTCATGGCTTTGTTCACTACTTCCTCGCTGCGTACGCACCGGAGGAGCATATGTTTGTCTCTAAAATGGTGCCTCTTAGTTATGGTGCGTATATTTTCTTTATCATGCCAACTACCTACCACTGTTCACTTTCAACGTATATACATGTCGGAGGAGAATGTCGGCGTTCGTTGCCGGACTGGTCGTCGTCCATTGTTGTAGTCGAAGTAAGACTCAATATGCACTCTACAGTTATAATTAGATCGATTTAACAAACAATCAGTTAAAAAGTAGCACACATGAATCGGATGGAACTGGATTCGTATCGGAACGCGGCGAGGTCGGGGCGAGGTTGGTAGCGCACGTCCGTTCAGTTCGGTGTCTATTCATGATTCATGAAGTCCTCGTCAAGTACGGGAACCTTGAATGACATCCGTCATCTGTCACCGTTATTTTCCCCCGCAAACTCAAAATGACATTGACAGCCCGCACAGTGATGCTAACCCTATTTCCGAACACACCCAAGTCCATCCAATCCACGACATACGTATAAATTTATGTCGCTTTTCGTGTCTGTCTGTGTGACCACGCTGTTCTTCTTAACCCCGCAATAGATTTTGATTCGGGTTTCACTTAAATAATAAAAAAACCGGCCAAGTGCGAGTCGGACTCGCGCACGAAGGGCTTCGTACCATTATATATAAAAACAACAAAAAAATCATGTCTGTTGTATGGGAGCCCCCCTCAAATATGTGTTTTGTTTTAATTTAATTATTTATTTTTAAAGTGAACATATAAATAAATATTCTGTGAATATTTCAAGCGTCTATCTGTTGCCGTTATTGAGCAAAAACGAGCAAAAAAATCACGTTCGTTGTATGGGAGCCCCCTTAATATTTATTCCGTTTTTTAGTATTCTTGTTATAGCGGCAACAGAAATATATTATCTGTGAAAATTTCAACTGTCTAACTGTCACAGTTCATGAGATACAGCCTGGTGACAGACGGACAGACAGACGGACGGACAGCAGAGTCTTAGTAGTAGGGTCCCGTTTTACCCTTTGGGTACGGAATCCTAAAAATCTAATAAAAGTTTTATCAAGTCGTAAAAACCGTGCGAAGCAGGGGCGGGTCGCTAATACACTATAATCAGCCTCAATGCTGGGAAACAGGCCTCCTCGATGTGAGGAGGAGCGAGCTGTAAACCGTAAGCGGGTTGGTGAACGTCACGTCTTCTCTTCCATGTTTTGTTACAGAATTTTGGTTTCCTAAAACCTGAGCTAACTTAAGGGGATGCGCTTTGGTAGCGGCGAAATTCAAATTGTCTTATGTTTTTTGCAATTTTCAGGTCAGTGTCAGGTTTTACGAGTATGTTGATTAAAATATAATTCGCGGCCGTAACTAATATGGCCTTGAATTATATTCATTAGAATCAGCAATACAGCTCCTTATGTTAGAATTGACCTCAAATCTCATGATTTCATAAAATAGGCATTCAATTGGATAATTATGAACTTAGAGAGTTGTATTAATGATTTTTATGATTATAATTCTATACATAAATATTTGATACGGCCGCAAATCATATTTAGAACAACATAAGTACAACCTAACAGTATTAGGTTGTACTTATGTTGTTCTAAATATGCAAATTGCAAAAAACGTAAGAAATTTTGAATTTCGCGGGCTACCCTGGCGCTTTCCCCTTGGCTATTCAGCACATCAACTGTAGTCAAGCCTAAGTCTTGATAGTAGTTATGAAGAAATGTAAAAAATATATTTTTTTGTTGGTACTGAAGCACTTTAAGTGACAATTAAAGTTGATAAGCCGTAAGCTTAATTTATGGAGTGCTTTTACTCTTTGTCATTTTTCTAGTTTTACTCGCACATATACAGTAAAAGATTATTGTTTATTTTCAGGTTTAAAATATTTATTCGTGTTGGTTGGATTTCTTGAAATGATTTCATGTGTGGATTTGATGGTGGTCATGCTCCATTACACATCCTATGGGATAATAGCGAAGAATCCATGGAACAGGTATTTCTGTCCACAAAATAATGTATCTCGTATGTCTAAGGCGTCCGGTAATGAATCGATAACCTTGAAATAGCATCCATTAGACTTAAGGCCGTTCTAAAAAAAAAAAAAATCATTAAGTTTCATTAGAAAAAAATACTAGCTTTTTTTTGCCTTATTTTACATTCTTCTTCACCACGACCACAAAACAAGGAATTCCATCGGTGATTTTGGTGTTCAATCTGCCTAGCCTTTTCCCAACTATGTTGGGGTCGGGTTCCAGTCTAACCGAATGCAGCTAAATACCATAATATAGATAATTTATTCCGGAAGATGTATGTGTACACATATATACACACACATGTACACACACACACACACATGTGTACATGTATACTAAAATTAATAAAAAAAGTTGAGAGGTGTCAAGGGACACCCGGATGGAACGAAGTTCCTTTCGATTAATTAGTGAAGGAATTGTAATATATATTTTTTTTTTTAAGTTATTAATATTTTTTTTATTATTAACAAATATAATGTAATATAAACTTAATCTTTCTATAAGAGAGAGAGAGAGAGAGAGAGACAGAGAAACATGCGCACGTCGCACAGCTTACAATAGCTTACTATAGCAAAAAGTGTCGTTACAACTTTTCGTGAGAATTTTTTCCGTCTAGCCCCCTTTCACAACGCGCGATAAGGAACTTCGTTCCAAAAACCGTCACCCGCTCGGGCGCCCGCGCCAATCTGCTGTTGTTTACATTCTACTCAATATTTTGTTATTCCTCCTGCAATTAACGCCACTTAACGAAAAAAATCAGGAATTTCAATGACTTACTGTCAATACAAGACCGCCGGCTGTGTAGCTGCATTAAAAAAAAAAAACAGATTACGCTGTTGCAAGTGTAGGTAGGTACCAAATTAATTATTGGGGAAAGTTTATTTAATAATTCAATTTAATAATTATTTGCTTGTTCTGTAAGTATAATTTACCCACCTAAAAGAAAACATTTTAATTTGACACATTTTAGTACGGAACCCGAACAAAATGTCATATTTTTCAAATCAATGATTTGTAACTATACAATATAAAGTTCGTAAATAATTCATAATTTTTAGAGTTCCGTACCTCAAAAAGAAAAAACGGAACCCTTATAGGATCACTCGTGTGTCTGTCTGTCTGGCTGTCTGTTTGTCTGTCTGTCTGTCTGTCCGTCTGTCACAGCTAATTTGCTCCAAATCTAATGGACCGATTAAGTTGAAATTTGGTACGCATATGAATTTCTGTGACCCAAACACGGACAGGTAAAGTAAATAAATGAATTTTGAATATGGGGGTCACTTTTGGGGGGTAAATAAGAAAATTTAAAAAAAAAGTTTTGCAAACTATACCGTGTTACATATCAAATTACTTACTATGAGGGTCTCAAATATATATATTTTTTATAATTTTAAAATAATTTGTTTTAAAGTTATTTGAGAAAATAGATGAAAATTTACCATCCCCCCCCCTCCCCTTATCTCCGAAACTTTGAAAAAAAATACAGAAATTAGATCTTTACCTAGAAATTACAGGAAAACCTATAAGAAGTCTGTGGTCTTAAAATAACATGGTAAATCTCTCAATATTGTGAGTACAAACTTACGTTTACAGTTGAAATGTATGGAAGAACATGTTTTTCAACTACAATGTTAAGTTTGTTCTTGGAATAATTCATCCCAACTACGGAACCCTTCATTGTGCGTGGTCCGACACGCACTTGGCCGGTTTTTATATCCCGGGATAAAAACCTCATTATCATTATTCCGGGATTTTAGAGGAGGTATCCACTCTATCCTCGAAGTTTAGGTAAATATACTCTACCTATTCCAATCTCTGTCTAACAGAATCATAGCTTAAACATTTTTCATACAAACACTATGGTCATTATTTTTACAGACTAGCTATTCCTACGGTATCTGTGAGACTGGAAATGTGTATTTTATGGGCATTATAAGTTAATTGGAAAAATATGCGGGAGACCTTTGCCCAGCAGTGGGACAGCATAAGAAACAAGAAAAAAGAAAATTTGGTAGGAACTTGAAGTCATAATATTATATTCATAATCCTCTGACAACATTGATTGATTTTGATAAATTTAAACTGAAATTTTTTAGTACATCTTTGGTCTATGTATAAAAATGAAAGAAAATAATTGCGTTTTCTTTATTTCATTTATATACATAGCATTTACATTTTTAAATATTTTTATAAAAACATAAAATAAAAAGAAACATTTAAAAATATAAAAAATAGTCGCCCACTGGTATCGGGAACAGGGTCCAAGCTACCGGTGGTCAGGGCTCTAGAGAGAGGAACCTCCTCACTATGCGTACCGTCTACAGGAGTACTGCTTTCTGAATCAAGCCCTTGACACAGCCGCGCAGTGAAAGCCTTCTGAGGTGTTGTTAGATACAAGATACAAGATACAAGATATTTATTTTGTAAAACATGAGTGCAGAATTATACTGGACTTAAAAATAATAAGAGGTAGCTACATGTTTTGCCAATCATGGCGTACAAAATTAGTCGCACTAGGACAACTATTACAAAAAGATAATCATAAAATCTTTAGTAATAAATTAAAACAATGACTTACAAAGAGGAAAAATAAAAAAAAATATAAATAAAAAAAACATAGGATTAAATGAAAATGTCAACAATTTAAATTCAATTTAAGTAAAATACAGATTAGAAAAAATAATAACAAAGGTACACAGTCCAAATTCTATTGCAGAAGATTATCATTTAAAAAGTCATCTACGCTATAATAGCACTTATCTAGTAAAAACCCCTGAACGGACTTTTTAAATTTGGTTAAAGGTATACATTTAACAACATCAGGTATTTTATTATAGATAATGGGTGCCCTTCCAAATAGGCTCTTTTTCACTAAGGCAGTTTTGCACTTGATTGGACACAACAAATTCTGATATTGAGAACGAATTGGGGTTTTTTTCACGTCTGAAAATTTCTAAAAAAATTGCGGATTTGCTTTTACGAAAAGTGCAGTTTCTAAAATGTACAAAGATGGTAAAGTTAGAATTTTTGATTGTCTTATGTAATTTACGCAACTATCCGTTGTTCTTAGACTAAACATTGCTCGTATACATCTTTTTTGCATCCTAAATATAAGTTCTTTATTAGTTGACTGTCCCCAAAAAATAACACCATATCTTAAAGGCTCTCCGCTCTTAGGCCATTAACCGTAACGATTATTGGTACAATGATTTCAGAGTCCACGTCCCACATGTCGACAACCTCGTGTGCTAAGTACTACTCGTGTGATACTTGATTTTTTTATCTTTCTCAGCTTTCACGAGATTCTCGTCATGAGAGACAGCGATATCAACAATTATTGCACGGTACTCTGGTCGATCTACCACCACAATATCAAGCTTATTGGCTACAATAGCCCTGTCAGTGATGATAGATCGATCCCAGTACAACTTGGCTTGACCATTCTCGAGAACTGGGTCGGGCACCTACCTGTAATATGGTACTTCGGACTCCACAAAGTTTTACTGCAAGGCGAGTTGCTGGTGGATAATCCTAGCCACTAGATTATGTCGGATTGATTCACCGGAACGGTGGCATGCCCGACACATGTCAACCGTACCGTTCTTGACAATGTATTTCCGATAATGATTCGTCATGATAACTTCTTTCATAATTTTTTCCGTATTTTATTATTGCAGATGTAAAAATAAAACCTATTTTGACGAGGAATACAATCTTACAATAATTTGCTATGAGATACAGGAATTCGCTGGGATGTTTGTAAATAGTTCTCCTACGCTTGTTGGACCATTTTTCGTACATAACGATACAGGCGACTATTATCAAGTATCCCAAGTAACGTACTACAGGTAATTTATTATTTTTTACCTATGTCAGTCCCATATAAGTTTGAATTAATATATTTGTATATTTTTTTATTTTAATGAACAAAACGTGAAGGCTAAATAAAAAAAAAAATGTTCTAAAAAGCAAGAAAATAACGATATTTCTTGCAGTACTTAAACTCTTTCCATTCATTTATTTTGCTTTTAACATAAGCACGCCTATATGAAGTTACTTATTTACTGACAGGCAACCATAAAAATATGCAATACTTAGTGGACGGTAAAGTAAAATAAATGGTTGGAAAGATTACAACTATTCGAAGCTAAAGTGTTATTTATACAAATATTAATAGTCATATTTTTCTTCAAAACTTTCATGGTTTGTTTGACGACTTTGGTCTTTTTAGGGTTCCATACCCGAAGGTAGCCAAACGGAATCCTCCCTATTACTAAGCCTCTGCTGTCCGTCTGTCTGTCAGAGGCTAGTATCTCATAATCGTAATAGGTAAACAGTTGACGCAATGTGCGGCACGGGAGGCGTGCGCGGGGGGGCGTTTTTTAGCGAGATTATTATTCGTATTTTAAAACTTTGGAAGAACAAAGGTAAATATTATGATGTCATTTGATTATTTGACACATGGGCATAAAAATAGGGTTATTGCTTCAGATTTTGAAATAATTATATTTTTGTTTTTTGAATGGCGTAATAAAAAGAAGTTTACATATTTTGTTTTAGATCGTAAAAAACAAGTCATTTAGAGTTCTCAAACAAAATTCGTAATCTAGCCTAGTCTATCCACTTTAACAAACAGTAATTACTTTACTATCAGTTCATATAAATATTTTGTGTACAATCCATAAGTGGCTAGGCGCACCGTCGCGTGGCCGACAAAAAAAAATCCTGTACAAGCGAGCAAAAATTGCTACCCCACGAATCGCGTGAGTGGCTATACGATCAATTAATAATAAAAATGAAATAAAGTTAAAAATTAAATTTCCATACATAGAATCGTGATTTTTTAAACTGAAGTATTTTTACTTAGTTTCAACCTGATGGTTTAAACATTGTGCGGTGTTACGGAACCCTTTGTGTGCGAGCGCGACTCACACTTGGCAGGTTTTTTTTACTAGCCTGCGCTGTCCCACTCCTGGGCAAAGGCTAGTCTTTCTGTCATTGGCGAACCCGCGCGTCCTCCTACTAGTTGATTAGGTAATAAAAAAAAAAAAAGTTTACTTGTACCTATTCAAATTTTTATGTTACAGGGAACAAATATATCGTATTGCCAATAGCTGGGACATTTCAAATTTTCTTGTCGTTTGGGGCTTTGTTCAAATGTTACAAAAGCACGCTTGGAAGAGATATTTTTGGAAGGTTGAGTAGAACACCGAACTATCATAAAATATTACACCCTGAAAATTTTATTTATTTGTTGTGACCCTTTACGACTCAATGGGTCCCGCTTAGTGGCAAACGAGATCGCGGCAGGCCCAGTCTGAGATGGCAGGACGAGCTGGACTTCTTTAATAAAAATTGGTTCTTGGCAGCCTGGACAGAGAGAAGTGGAAAGAGAGTAATGAGGCCTTTGTCCAGCAGTGGGATAAAAACGGCTACCAAAAAGAAATTTAAAAATTGTGACCCTGGACTGAATACAAAGATTAAGAGAAGAGATTAACTGAATTTAATCTAATATAAAAAAAAAAAATACTAAACTTGCTTTTGTAGAAACCAACAACTTACGAAATACGATCAATAAAATATACAGGGTGTAAGTGTAAACAGTGGCAACATCTTAAGGAGTCATTGTACTCATCATTATGAACAACTTTTACTATGGCACCAAACCTGAAATCGTGAAAAAAATCAGCCGTTCAGTACATTTATGTTCGCATAATTCGTCAAAATGTAGGGTACAGCTGATTTTTTTTTTCGCCATTTCAGGTTTGGTCCCACAGTAAAAGTTGTTAATAATGATGTGTACAATGACCCCTTAAAAGATTGCCACTATTTACACTTACACCATGTATAAACATAAATAAATAAATCGGCCTGTGTTGCCCCACTGCAGGGCAAGCCATTCCTTTTGTTTTTTCACTCCACTCGATCCTGCGTCAACATGGACCAACTCCGCCTATAGGCGTCAAGCTCGTCCCGCCATATACGCCTGGGTTTAAAATATGTAAAATATTTATAAATATGAATTTACAGGCTCTCCATTACAGTCAGTGGGGAATCAACTTCGTAGATCTTTGTGTTTTAGCTTATTTGCTAATTAATAGTATGGACCTGGAACTACCGATCAGTGAAAGACAAATGGCATACCATAAGTCGAGCATATTAAATGAATCACAATTTTGGGTAAGTAATGTCTTGTGGCTAAGTAATAACAGCCGCACGGGACGATCGATCAGGTTAAACTACGCTTGCCGGGGTTGATCCGTGGATGGGTGACCATCGTTACATACCAAGACCCCTCCGTGCCTCGGAAAGCACGTTAAGCCGTTGGTTCCGCCTGTCATTCGTGGATATTTGACAGTCGTTACGCGTCGTCAGAAGCCCGAAAGTCTGACAACCAGTCTTACCAAAGGATATCGTAATACCCAGTAACTGGGTTGTGGAGGTTACATAGGCAGTCACTCCATACTGGGATTCAGCTGCATCCGCTTTGACTGAAAGCCGAGCCCAACATACATAGTCGGGAAAAAGCTAGGCAGATGATGATGAATTTTGGGTTACATAATAATAATAGGGTAGCAATAATTATTTCAATCTTTATTTCTGATAAGGAAGAAGAACACATGCTGCGCGAAAAAATAATCAGCCGTCCCCTAAATTTGCATCGATTAGGTATCGAAGTTTTATAAGAGACAGTTGACAACTTGGTCCCATGGAGAAAGTTGTTCAGTTTGATGGCAGACCATTAAACTGTTTAAGGAACTGTTTTTACTGTTTGACCACAACGTCTGGTATACCCTGGAAAAGAAGAAGACCGTCATATTAGTCTGATGATGATCTGCCAGTCTAACCGGAAGCACCGGTTGCGCTCGCTTGTAATTGACTGACGTCACAGCAAACATCATTTGTTTTTATTTGATTTTACAGACCACTGACGTCGCAATGCTTGCAGAATCAGTTACTGCGCCTCCAGTAGTTCATGTTCTGACATCTAGAAGCACTCAAGAGGTATTAAGCTGTTCTTTAGTCGTCCAAAGATAATGATTCGACAAAGTTACCTATTGGTTCATAAGTGTCTAGATAAAACAAAATATCACCAATGTGTGAAAAAAATAAACTTATAATGCTGTTGGTTCTCCTTAAAATAAATAAATAAATAAATAATAAACAGATAAACTCTGGAAAAATATATACTCTAGTAAGTAGGAGACTAATGTTCCGCAGCACGTGTCACAAGAGATGTCGGTCGACATCACCCGACGTTGCCCGACTTCGCCAATGAACAACTTTGTCGAATCATTATTAATTTTTGCAAGGTTATTTGAAGTCCTCAGAAACCGGTTATAAATATATTGTACGTATTTACAGATTGATCCAAATACAGACAGTGCATCAATGGTAATGTCTAATGCAATCATATACATATTCAGAGGCATACTGAGCGTAAGGATCAGAGTTTATTGTGAGGTGTTGATCCATACGGAGATGCATGATACGCAATTTAGTACGTGGTTTACACTTATTATTATTATTTTTTGTATGGCATCACGTAAGGCTATCTATGAGATTGTCGGCTGCTTAACCGAGCTATCATGTGCATGCTTTTATCCAATGGCAAAAAGTTTTTTTTAAATGTCATAGTACAAAATAAAGCCGGCGGCTGTTCACGCGGTTAGTTGTACAGCCGCTTAATAAGGACATCTGCAAATAAACGCGTACGGTCAGCAACAGAAGTGACTTTATGTTCGCTAGAGGGCGCCATATTCAAATTAATGTGACGTCACATTATTTAAATTCAGCGGACGGTCAAGACGCTTGTAATGATAGTTCATTTGTCATGTTATGATAAGTAGTTTAGAAGTTATGAAGGAACAGATAAACATACATACATAATATACGAGTATACCGCTCAAAACCATAACCCTATTTTTTGCTTCGTCATAGTTGAGTAAAAAGAGAAGTCCTAACTGACTGACTCATCAACGCCCAGCCCAAACCCTTGAACCTAGAAACCTGAAATTTTGCACAGAGGTTCCCTTTGTAATGTAGACAAGGTATGGTAGGCAGGAAGGATTTCCCGGTAGGACGTTCCCGTGGGATATTTTCCGATATCCATTCGGGCGAACCCGCGGGCAAAAGCTAGTTTTTAAAAATATATTTGATGTTTAATAGTTTACTGGTAATCCACAATATGAAAAAGTGATTTAAATGATAATAATTTAGTATGTGTGTGGCGTTAGGCGCGATATTAATCAGCGACGCGCAGACATCGCGTCCTATTCCTAGACATGTTCAATGTTATTGATTTTGGTTCCTGGGCACGACCTCGTATGGAATCAAAATTATTAGATACTCCACTTTTCAGTATTTCATGTAATATCAGGCTAAGAGATTCTCTGAATTTAACATCTCGTCCTTTTTTTTAATATTCTGCTGAAAATTATGTTTGAAAAAATGGCCAAAAATTATTGTCGAGTTTTTATTGCTGACCGTACCTAAATACCGTTTTTTTTTATTTCAGATGAAAAATCCTGGTTCTATTTGTGGCCCATGTTTTGGCAGGAATTCTACTTGGGCGATGTATTTAGCATACTCTATATAATATTCAATATGCTCTGCGAATCTTTGATTCTTGTAAGTAGCATTGTTTGCATCTTTCCTCTCGCTTTCCTGCAATCTGTGAGAGTGATTTCGTGAAAAGGGACGGAAGTGTGTAACAGGAAGTGAAAATCTTTTTCTAAAAGTTTTGAACGGATTGAAATGTTGCTTGTTTGGTATGGAACTAGAAAGTATAGTATCTACGTACTACAGACATTTTACATCATATACTTACACTTTGCATTCATTAATATATTTATGTATCATAATACTCCTTTATTGATTTTGCATTAGTATTTTGCGAATCGGTCTAAAACGATTTGTTTTCTTTAATATTCTTATTTTTCAATGTTATGACACTTATATCAGGCTGTCAAGCTGTCATTACTTTTTGTTATAATTTTCTCTCAAAGAGTTTTTTACTGGCTTTTATCTCATCTGGATTCTGAGAAAGAAGCATCTCTGTCAAGTCTTTACCTTATCGAGACGGGGTATGTGCTTACTATCATAACTTTATCACTGCCGGAGTGACCCGTGTTCAGAGATATCCGCCCATGCTGCTTGGAATCATCACGCCTCGGAGCTGACGAGGCCTGACATCTGGCCTGGCCTGGCGCCTTTCCAAATAACTTTCATAAACCTACCTTTTGAGAGAGTGTGTTTAGGTAGGTTAGGTTTTTTTAAAATAATTTCTGTATTTTTAATTTATCTTCTAAATTATATTTTGTTTTCGAGTCTATTTTTCCTTTTATTTCATTAGGATAGTAGATTTGTTACAAAAGTACTTTTAACAAGGTGAGATGTCAGAATGTTACACATCTTAAGTGACTACTGTAAGGCTCACTCGTTTTTTTTTCCTTTGGAAAGCCAGCCTCATCGGCGGGGTGATTGCGTAACATATAACAATGCCAATGCAAATTAAAGGTAATTTACACAGTTCAGCAATATTCATTGCATTATTTTAATTTGTGGAAGTTTTAAATGGCAATTGTAAGCGACATTCTACAGACGCCAGCACATCAAGCTACTACAATCTGTCAAATTTCTTTAATAAGTTTTCATCTATATCGCTAAAGCATTAGTTTCAAGGTTGATTGGGAAAATTTTACAGTTTCGGGTGGCTTCATGTGCTGGCGTCTGTACATTACTTACCTTTATATATATTAGACTGTAAGCTTTCCGAAGAATACATAAATAAATTATTTATTTACGTTGGTGAACAGGTGAAGTTTTAAAACATTTGAAGCAATGAATTAGTAATTTCCTTCAAAATCTTCAGGATTGACAGTGAAAGTGTGTTACGTTATTAGGGTGTTAGTGTCAGATTTATGTAGGGCACCTTAAAGTTGCGCGTCCATTAAGTCGGAATCAGAGTGTACGCACCGTACGGAGCGTCCGGATTTACAAAATACCGATAGGGTGCGTCCACTGCATTCAAATTTTGCATCGGCAATATTAACCAGTGTTTCCACTTTTTGTGATTTCTCCCTTTTTTAGGGTAAAATTACTAATATAATATTGGTAATTTTACCCTAAAAAAGGGATGCCTTGGCTTAGAGCTATTTTATTTTGACAGTGATTTATACGAGTATGTACCTAAAGTTGTCTGCATTAGGACAGGTCACGAAGTTATAGCGATAAAATATTTTTAAGTGTTTCATTAGGGCCGGTTTCTTGATCCATAGTTAACCTATAGTTAAAAATAGTGACTAATGGTTAAAAGTTCACATTTGCCTAAATTTAACCATTAGTTACTATTTTTAACTATCAGTTGAGTTAACTACGGATCAAGAAACCGGTCCGCAGTAATTCGTTTGAAAGTAATTTTAGTTAAAAATGTTTTTGTTTGTTATTCAATTCAATTTGCGCATCAATGACGTAAAAATTGACAGTTGCAATTGATGTTTCGGGGAGCCTTGAGCCGTGTACCTGGTAACACTGGGCGCGTTCATGACTGTGGTGACGTCATCGGTTGAAATACCGTAGGCCTCTGCCGTAGATTTGCCGATCCAGTGCACGCACTACCATAGAAATCAATACAATGCATTGAAATTCGTACGGTACGGACGGACCGATTCCGACCCGGTTGACGCGCAACTTAATTCTCTATAACTGTTACAGATAGTAACAAATCTATGTTTAACCGAAACAGTGGTCTATGAGTGGCCAAAAGTAAAAAGTTGGCAGTTCACGGCGGTATCAACTTTTGTCGGAATATTTTTTTACTGTTTTACTACAAACGATGTAAGTATCGAACTGCTTATTTTCAATTTTCTTAGTTGCTATAATGATCATTAACAAATACACATCATTTGAGAAACTTCTTAATTTTTAATATACAGGTTGTAAGTGTAAACAGTGGCAATATTTTAATGGGTCATTGTACTCATCATTATGAACAACTTTTATTATGGGGCCAAACCTGAAATCGCGAAAAAAAAATTTGCTGCTCAGTACATTTATGTTCGCATAATTCGTCAAAATGTAGGGAACGACAGATTTTTTTTTCGCGATTCGCTTAATCTTCTTTTCTTTTTTTAATCGCTTCGTTTCGGCTTTGTTGTTCGACAAGTACTGGCAAATCGAATGTGTAACCCGACCATGAATGTGTGTTCACCCTTTAGTGCTCATACACACGAGCGGCACGCGTCAACGGCAGAGGCAACTGCAGCTGTCGACACTCGTTGACAGCACGCGTCAACGCGTCGGCGGCTGCCGTCGACAGTGTGCTGCTCGAGTATTTAAGAGCCTATACTGCCTCAAATGGCTTAGCATGATCCTCCGTTATGTCGAAAACATTGCAGCATTAATTTTAAAATAAATATATGGTAAAGTTGAGGATTAATGTGTATGTTTTGACGAAAACACGATTATATAAAATTTTCTCGATAAAAAAAAATCAGAAGTTTCCTCTAAACCGAACAATAAACCGCTGGTATTCAAAAAATACTTCAAATTAGATCATGAAACTTTGCATACTAACTGAACTAACTATAAAGCAGGTCTTATGTATTTTATTTTTTTTCAAATTACCATTATTTTGAACTATCGGCGCCCAGCACCGCACTCAGTCTCGCTCTCACTTACTCCGCAAGGTATCGTGCGAGCGAGATAAACAGCTGAGGTAATATGGGCTGTTAAGTACGGTGCTCAAATACACGAGCTCACGTTGTCGATGTCCGCAGAGTTGTCTCTACCGTTGACCCTACCGCTCGTGTATACAGTATTTTAAGAGATTAGGCCAATTGTTATTTTTTGCAGACTCGAGCTATACTATGGATTTATGGCAAAGGAATAGCGACTTTGGCGGAGATTTTATTTCTGTACCTTTGCTATCCAGTAGGAAGACTTGTGGATGATTATACGTTCCATTATGGCGTAGCACCCACGCAATTAAAAATTTTGAGCATACGATTTGTGCCTGTCTATTACACAGTAAGTTTATTTAAAGTGATCTTCCTCTTCTTTAAATTTCTATCTTAGCAACCAATGTGTGTTTTGTCACTATCTTCTATTCTAATATTAAAGCTTAAGAAATTATTTGTTTTAACTCGCTTATCTCTAGAACTACCAGTCCAATTTAAAAAAAAATGTTTCTGTTTGATAGCCCAATTTTTTAGAAAAGTTATGGGCTATTTTTTTTCGTTTTTTTTTTTTGGGTTTTTTTTTTATTTTTTTATTTGTTTGGCTTGGGGTGAGCATGGTATGACTCTTGCGACCCGAGCAAAAATAAAAAAGTTAGAAAGAACGCTAAGCGAGAACGAAGTAACGGAGGGGGGCACAGCTCTAGGATATATTTTATGTTAAAATAATACTTTTACGCGGACGAAGTCGCGGTAAGAAGCTAGTGTTTTAATAAAGTTATACCCGTGTTCACTAACACTAGGCGGCACTTAAATTAATGGTGAAAGTGGTGGACATTTGGACCAAGGCCCATACATTTTTGCCCAATGTCCTTTACTTATCTCCCTAGCGGCCTAGTCTTTTCCCAGTAATGTCGGGGTTGGCTTCCAATCTAACCGGATGCAGCTGAATACCATTATTTTACATGGAACAATTGCCTATCTGACCTCTACAACCAGTTACTGGGGAGATACCTACCCCTTGGTAAGACTGGTTGTCAGACTTTCGGGACCTATAACGACTGTCGAAAATCCATGAATAACAGCTGGGACCAACGGCTTAATGTGCTTTCCGAGGCACTTCTTTGATCATGAAACTGCATACTAACTGAAATAACTATAATGCAGGTCTTTGTTTTTTCATTTTTTTCAAATGACATTATTTTCACCGTAAAAAGCAATTACCTAAACTATCGGCGCCCAGCACCGCACTCAGTCTCGCTCTTACTTAGTCCGCGAGCAGTATCGTGCGAGCGAGATAAAAACCTGAGGTAGTATGGGCCCTAAACAGTTAATTTCTAGCTTCACATCATTGCCATCTATCTAATCCTTGGTGTTCGTCATACAGCTCAAGATTTACTTCATGCTCAACTCTCTCTGGCACGTGATGAGGACAAAATCTGTAGGCGGAGCTAACAGTCATTACATATGGTCCTGGTCACTGATGTTGTTACCTATTATTGTGGGCATAGTGATAACTTTGTTTCATTATCTGGTCATACATAGAACGGTAATTATTATCAAGGTTTTTTCGTTATTTTACAAATTTTTGTTCAATAATTTGAATAGCCTATACACCATGTGAGCAGTGGTGGCCCTGTGGTAATGGCCGCGACTTAAGGGCCCCACCACACATATACAGGCAGCCGGCATCCGCTGGAAAGCGGCCCGGTTATTATATTATTATGTTCTGTGAGTGGACCGCTTCTGCCCAACTGTCGGCCAACTGCAGGCCAATTGTTAATGTGTGGGGCCCTTTACGTGTTATTGGTCGTTGGTTCAAACCCAAGCAGGTACTTTGTGTTAATTATACCATCAGCACTGCTCTCAAAATGGTGAAGGAAAACATCGTGAGGAAACCAGCATGTCCTAGAACATAAAGTTCTAAGATATGTAACAACCACCAAACCCCACTGGCCCGCGTGGTGGATTACGGCCCACTCCCTCTCACAGAAAGAGGAGGCCTGAGTCCTAGCAGTAGGAACATTATAGGCTGATTATGTCACGCCATCTCAATGTTTTTTTTTTTATTTTACCTTGGCTGGAATTGTCAATTTGAGTGACCTACTTACGAGGATAACAGGGGTTTTTCCCCAAACTTCTATAATTTTACTCACCTCTTTATTCATAAAAACTAAAACGCTTTATAAACCTATTTTAGTTATACTCGTACGAGTGTTTTGTCAATTTCTTTCGAAATATGATTTGAGTTTGAAAGAAGAGGACAAAACACTTCTGTAACTAAAATAGTTTTATATAGTTTTTTGAGCCTGTATGAAACACAAACAGTCCAAAAAGCCGGCGAAGTGTGAGTTGGATTCGAGCAACTTAGGTTTCTGTATCACGAGATTATATATATTTTACTTTGTACTCGTTATTTGTGAACGTCAATTAACATCGGCAACGAATTCTTTGAAACTTTAACTGGCTAGGTTTTACGGATTTAAAGATACAGAAAATGACAGACAAATGGCATCGTAGGCTTAGTAATATTGTTTCTTTTGGTGTGGAGACGACAATACGACAATAAATTAAACCTCGTATACCTAATGACGTTCCAAGTCTACTCACAAAAATTCAATCAAATATATCCAATAGTATAATCACTGCAGCTATTCAAAGATTGCCTATAGTAATAGTAATAGTAGTAAGTAGTAAACCTATCAGCCCATCACAACAAATTTTAGTTTGTTTTAAAAAAAAATACTTTTTTATTTCGACCAAACACTTTACAAATCATACCTATCTGCCAAACTGAAAGAGTTTGTCGGCAGGATTAGAGCTCCTCTTAAAATATTTGGTATTTGGAACTGACCAAACTGGACCACCCAGCCCACCCAGACTATTGTGGACTGTATTTAGGTGGTGTTGAAATAAAAGATTTCATCCAAGCTCTTCAGGTTTATTCTCGTGCTTGAGCTGGGGCCGTACTATAACGTGAAAAAATATCATGGACTCATCATGGATCCGTTGAGAAAAAAGGATGGTGTTGTAGGTCGTATAAAGCTCCGTCTCTCTCTCACACTGGAACCATGATTGATGCAAGATCTTTTTTCACGTCTTAGTACGGCCCCTGGAGGCCGACTAATTCTGACATGCTGTCTCCTCTGGTGGAGCTGGAGACCGACTAATATCGGTCTCCTTGTATTTCATAGTTCCAAAGTTCTCCTATGCATGAGTTATAATCTGAATGTGTTCTTAGTATTTTTTATTGTTTTCAGCCTTGGAGCTACGTTATACGTCCGTTACCAAGATGGGGACCGCGTGATTTTTCAGTGAGGCAGCTAAGAAAGCAATTTGATTCAAGATTTGTAAGTAGAAAGATAGTACAATACGGCCGATGGCCAGTTCAAATTTACGCAGAAGGCTGCGCAGTAACATGTTTCAGAAATCAAATGGGATTTGAAACGAGTGTGAGTGAACATGCGCGAAAGTTCGGAGAGCCTATGTTCAGACCAGCCGTGATTTATTGGACGTATTGTAGCATAAGCATAATCAGCCTTTAATGTTCCCAAAGCTGAGATAAAGGCCTCTTCTCTGTGACAGGGAGTGGGCCGTAATCCACCACGCGGACCCCGTGCGGGTTGGTAGGTGTCACATGTCTTTGAATTTTTGGTTCTAGGATATGCCATGATGTTTTCCTTCACCGTTTTAAGAGCAGTGGTGATGAAATAATTTACACAAAGTAAAGCGCCGAGGGTTCGAATCGACGACCGATTCGTAAGTCGCAGTCGATACCACTGGGCCACCACTGTTCCAGTATTGTAGCATACTCTTTATTTATTCCCAAACTATGGATGAGCTAAACGCATTTTAGTGGTGTACTTTTTCTGGATGTTATAATAATTATTATGATTTTACTATAATCATTTACCATATGTATCTCAGTTTACAAAAATATGTTTTATAAAAACTGTTCTGTTGGTGTAGGCGTTGCTAGTGCTACTGCTGAGCATGTGGTCCTGGGTTCAATTCCCTGGTCAGGCAGTGTTATTGGGATTTTTCAGCAGGAATTTTTCAGCAGTAGCATGGAGTATGGACTTGTGCCCTATGGATGGCATTAGCCTCGCCCCCTATTACATGAGAATGACTATGGCCAAAACTTAAGCATACTAACTTAAGAAAATATTCCTGTGAGAGCGCAACGAACATTGTGCGATCGAGTCGTGAGCCGTGCATGCGATTATCGCCTTTGATGTGATCATGCGGAAATTTGGCCCATAGTACCTACTATAGGTATATTACTTTATAAAACACTGTTGTTTTTTTTTTTTTGTTTCAGTATATTGATTCTGTAGTACCAAGACTTCTTAGTCGCTACCTTTTATCAAAAAAGAAAGAGACCAAAGTGTATAAGGTCGATGTCCGGTACGATTACCAGAAAAGGACTGCGCCTACCAAGGCAGTCGGCTTTGGCGAATTTAATGACGATAAAAAAGAAAAGTTACCGTGAACACTTAACAATATTGTTTTCAAACTTACTGCACAATACAGTAATTAGGAACAGCTTTGCATCGCCACAAAATGTACCTACTTGAAACTATGTAAACCAAACGCATCTACAGTACTACTATTTAAGTTATGCGCTTCGGCAAACTCCGTGGATCCGAATCAGTCCGTTCGAATTTCCAATTTTCGAAGATAGACGATTAAACGACAAAGTTTGACGTACCTTGTTCTTTAATGTATTTACGAGTAGTTTTTTTTTAACCAACAACGCTTTAATTTATATCAATATAAGTTTTAAATTAGTTTCATATTTGTTTTATTTTTTACCTAAAACTGTACGGCCTGGATTTCATTTTGAAATCGATTCCATTAAAGAATTTTAAAAGTTAAATAATGAATGAGAAGTGAGCACTGAGCAGCCGTGCGGCTATAAAATCACTAATCGTTTTCGAATTTGGCGATCTGTAAGGACATAAATTATAACTCGTAAAATGATTGATTAAGGCGAGTATAACAGGCAGCGCCACCATTGAAAAATTAATAAGTCTCGAGATATGGAACTTTTTGAAATTTTCTATGCACACATTTTTAGTAAGATACAGACCTAGATTAAGGTGTACTGAGTGTAATGAAAGCGTTAAAAAAACTTTTTTACAAAAAAAAAAAAACAACCAACTTCCAAAAAAATACTACAAAGTGAAAAATAACTTTGATTTCGGAAGTCGGTGTCTTTGGATCTGTATTTTAGTTTTTTAACACTGACTTCCGAAATTAAAGTTATTTTACACTTTGTAGTACTTTTTTGGTAGTTGGTTGTTTTTTTTTTTTTTTTTTTTTTTTTGTAAAAAAGTTTTTGAATTTGTATTCGCATTTTTGGCCTCACCGGGCGGTCTATCTGCCTTTCTTCTAAAAAAGTTTTTTATTTTTCACTTTTTAGTGGGTCAGTCTGTAATGTATCTAAGTTACAATAGCCTAATGTCAACTGCTCATCACCTTTTACAAAATATTGCTTTTCCCGATACAAGGACGTTAATTGTTGAGGAGTTCTCCAATTAAGAATCCAGGAGAACTGGAACTGGTGAAGTCACCATCAGCTCCACTTCTACATATATATACGGTCGAATTGAGAAACCTCCTTTTTTTGACGTCGGTTAAAAACGGGTGAAAACGTTATCGCAATACAATTTGTGGCATTCATTAACCGACTTCAAAAAGGAGGAGGTTATCAATTCGTCGGAACCTTTTACTCGAAGACGGCTGGACCGATTTGGATTTTTTTTTTTTGTTTGAAAGGGTATACTTCCCAGGTGGTCCCATGATCATCAAGTCAGGATCTGATGAAGGGATCCTGGAGAAATAGAGAGAACTCTTCCAATTTTATAGGCACACATGAAGCGATTTGGATAGTTTTAGGAAGAGTACTTTCTTGGAGTGGTCCCATTTTAATTTGGTGAAGATCTGATGAAGAACTTCTGAGATAGGTAACGGAACTCCTCAATAAATGATAGCAAATGGACTGGGATTGCTGAAATCTCATGTCTGTTTGTTGTTCACACCAGTTCATAACATAACATCACGCCAGTACGCTGTGAAGGGGTAAGCACATGTGAACCACTAAAAAGTGAAAAATAAAAACTTTTTTACAAAAAAAATACAACCGACTTCCAAAAACAAACACTACAAAGTGAAAAATAACTTTAATTTCGGAAGTCGGTGGCAAAAACGAAAATACATTTAATCAGACACCGACTTCCGAAATTAAAGTTATTTTTCACTTTGTAGTGTTGTTTTTGGAAGTCGGTTGTATTTTTTTGTAAAAAAGTTTTTATTTTAATTTACTTTTTATAATTTACAAGTTTCTGACCGCGACTTCGTCCGCGTGATATTTATTGTTTCCCCTATCCAGCCCGTCGCGTCGCATCGCATCACCTGGCCATGCTATTGCTTCGTTTTTGCTTAGCGTTCTTTCTGACTTTTTTTTCTTTTTGCTCGGCTCCTT
Organism: Cosmia pyralina; assembly: GCA_946251885.1. Classification (NCBI taxonomy): domain Eukaryota; kingdom Metazoa; phylum Arthropoda; class Insecta; order Lepidoptera; family Noctuidae; genus Cosmia; species Cosmia pyralina. The sequence continues at coordinate 3,372,071 of OX276345.1, forward strand.
AAGGCCGCAGCGTGGTGTTAAATAGCCTAAAGCCTTCCTCAAGAATAAGTAGCCTGCGAAATACTTTTTTTTTCCATCAATAGTTTTCTCAATGCACGCCAAATAATGAATTTTATAGGTAAAATTTTGCTACTTTCGGTTACATTATTGCAATTTTCTTAAGGATATATACGTATTTTTTTTTTAATAAATTATAACCTATGTTATTCCTGATAATTTAACTCTATTGGTGGAAAAATGGTTAAAATCGGGCCAGTTTCGGAGCTTATGCGGTACAAACAAACAAACAATAAAATCTTTCCTCTTTACAGGGTGTAAGTGTAAACAGTGGCAATATTTAAAGGGGTCTTGTACTCATCATTATGAACAACTTTTACTATGGGACCAAACCTGAAATCGGGAAAAAAAACCAGCTGTTTACATTTATGTTCGCATAATTCGTCAAAATGAAGGTAACAGGTGATTTTTTTTTCGCGATTTCAGGTTTGGTCCCAAAGTAAAAGTTGTTTATAATGATGAGTACAATGACCCCTTAAAATATTGCCACTGTTTACACTTACACCCGTTTAATTTTAGTATAGAAAAAAAAAATGATTAAATACGTTATTGGCAATCCAGTAATCGTTGATATATTGTTAAGCTAACATTACCTGTAAGTGATTGTTGCACTGTTGCATAAACATTATTGCAAGTTATCTTTAATATAAACCTTGTGCAAACAATTGTTGGTGAATCAATAAAAATAAATTACAATGATAATTGGCCTATAATGCGGTATTGAATTGTTGAAATACCAGATTATTCCAAGATAACTGACCCCAAAATAAAAAGAATCACCACGTACATTCACCTAATTCATATTTTATACATACAGAATTTTCACAGGCGGATCACTCGGCGTACATAAATATTTAACAGGGACCCACACTCCATCGTGTCAAATGCAAATAAATTCAATTCGGTTACTACAATCGCATTGGCACCAATGTTAATTAAATCTGTTTTGTTCATTGCAAATTTAATACTAAATTACTTTGGTGTTTGTGCAGTGTTGAATGGTTTTGTGTCAGATACTGTTTTCACAGACAAGGGTAAATTATTTGAAATTAAATTGGTATGCGTTTAAAGTAAAATCAAAAAAACTTTTTTACAAAAAAATACAACCGACTTCCAAAAACAACACTATAAAGTGAAAAATAACTTTAATTTCGGAAGTCGGTGTCTAGTTAAATGTATTTTCGTTTTTTGCCACCGACATCCGAAATTAAAGTTATTTTTCACTTTGTAGTGTTGTTTTTGGAAGTCGGTTGTATTTTTTTGTAAAAAAGTTTTTATTTTTCACTTTTTAGTTGTGTACCTACCCCACACAAATTCTAATACCACTACCTGCAAAACAAACTAGAACGTATTATTGAAGCTAACTCAAAAACTACCAAAGCAAAGTTAATCAATTTTATATGGGACCAACTGTGATGTATACATTCTCGAATAAAACAAAAAAAATTAAAATCGGTCCAGCCATCTTCGAGTAATCGGTTCCGACGAATTGAGAACCTCCTCCTTTTTGAAGTCGGTTAAAAAGAACGATGATCGGTCTTATAAAACCTAGAAAAAACACTCACATTGGCATTTATACTCCATTTATTTCCTAACAGAACAATTAAATAAAACACCATCCACAAAAACTGATAACAAAAACAATATTTAGATACAAAGCTACCTGTAAACGTTTATTGTTATTGTAAAAGACATTTAGCAACTTAATTGCCGACTGCCGGGTGAGATAAAGCAGATATTTTGGCTTTAAGAACGCGCTGAACGGCGCTGAAACTTCTTTAGAATGGAAATGTGAAAGTGTTTACAAGTACTCCTATAAGCTATGATAGCCTGGTACTTTTATTTTATGCTTAGCTAAAAGTTTTCTTCACACTTTAGTTTCTCGACGGGTTATAGAAATTTATTTGCGCGTAGTTTTTGTTTCAAGACGATTAAAACGACAAGTGGTTAGCAGCACTTTTGTTAAAAACATAAAGTTTTCATGTAAATTCCATCAAATTAAATACACATGTGCTTGTCATAAGATTCTGGGGTCACATCATGTTCACGTCCTGTCGCTTCTCCGGATGAGGCTGTATGGTTTTAGGATCGCTTGACAAACTTGTTAGTTACGCACATACTCGTACACGAATTCTTCCCATAGGAGTAGGCAGAAACTACAGAACGCTACCTGCTACGATCCCATACTCCTTTTACCTCGTTTACGTTCATACATCTGGTCATACACGCACGCCGGTTACAAGTACTACGCACTTGACCTTTCTGAAGAACATCACCAGTAAGGTTACTACATATTATGCTAGTTACATGTCATGTTCTACTAACACTTCCCGCCCGTGTGGATGTCGGAAAATATCCCGCGGGAACGTGCTACCGGGAAATCGTATTTCTCGTCTAAGTACATTATAAAGGGAACCTCTGTGCAAAATTCAGCTTTCTAGGTTCAAGGGTTTGGGTTGGGCGTTGATGAGTCAGTCAAGACTTCTCTATAGATTAATTCAGTTGAAGTTTGGCATGCTTGTAAAAGCGAACCAGTTTAAAAAAAAAAACTGGCCAAGTGCGTGTCGGACCACCCACAATGAAGGGTTCCGTAGTTGATTGACTATTAAGAATAAGAATAATATTTATTACACACACAAGATTCATGATAGGTACACAAAAGCAGATGTACAAAACAACAAAACACAGATATCTACATAAATCTACACAGATTATGTAACCCTGTCTCCTAAACTAGGTAGTCCTGTATCTTAGGAGACAGTGTTAGGCCATACAGGGCAGTTTATCTTAGGAGGCTGCAGCCAGAGTGTTTAGCGCGAGGGAGGCCAAGTCACACATTTATGTGCTGGTGTGTAATGTGAGTGAGTGTGTGAGTGAGAGAGAAAGTATGTGTAGTGTAAGAGTATGAGTGGTGAGTATGGGGGTTTGTGTGTACCTCTAAGGGGGCAAGTGAGAGTGAGTGAGTATGCAGGGACCAGGCTTGAATAGATAAATGAGTGATCAATTATAGAGTAAACTACTACTACTATATATTCTATTACATGTAAACTTGAAAAGCCTACTTAGCTGTGTTAGTACTACTACCGTGAATTTTTTCACTCATCCAAAACTAACCGTTTAGCAGGCAGGTGGAGGGACACTTGACTCTAACAAAAATTAGCACTTTAAAGCTTAATATTTCAGAAACGGATCCCTAAATCGAAAAATTGTTTCAACAAACCCACAATATTTTTCAAAGACCCATCCAACAACATTCCACACCATGGGGTAGACGAGAAAAAAAAAACCGGCCAAGTGCGTGTCGGACCACGCACAATGAAGGGTTCCGTAGTTGGGATGAATTTATCTTAAGAACAAACTTAACATTGTAGTTAAAAAACATGTTCTCCCATACATTCCAACTGTAAATGTAAGTTTGTACTCACAATATTGATAGATTTACCATGTTATTTTAAGACCACAGACTTCTTATAGGTTTTTCTGTAATCTACAGGTAAAGATCTATTTTCCGTATTTTTTTCAAAATTTTTGGTTTAGTAGTTTCGGAGAAAAGGGGGGGGGAATGGTAACTTTTCGTCTATTTTCTTAAATAACATTAAAACAATTTATTTTAAAATTATAAAAAAATATATGTGAGACCCTCATAGTAAGCCCTTCCATTTGACATCCCACATGGTGTAGTTTGCAAAACTTTTTTTTTTTAATTTTCTTATTTGCCCCCCTAAGATGACCTCTATATCAAAATTCATTTATTTACTTTACCCGTCCGTGCTTGGGTCACAGAAATTCATATGTTTACCAAATTTCAACTTAATCGGTCCATTAGATTCGGAGCAATTTGGCTGTGACAGACAAGACAGACAGACAGACAGACAGACGGACAGACAGACAGACAGACACACGAGTGATCCTATAAGGTTTCCGTTTTTTCCTTTTGAGGTACGGAACTCTAAAAAAGACATCCCCACTTGACGTATACAGAAGGTAACCTAAAAAAAAATATTTTTCATGATTTTATTTTAGCACTTTCATGATGAATATGTATATCCATGCCAAATTATAGCTTTCTAGTACTAAGAGTCTCTGAGCTAAGTTGCGGACGGACAGACGGACGGACATAGCGAAACTATAAGGGTTCCTTGTTGACAACGGAATCCTAAAAAACATAGTTCCTACGAGACAACCAAGAAAGAAACGCGAAAACAAACCCAAATCTATTATCCTTTAAAAGCATTTTAAACGCCCATACAATTGTGTATGGGCGTTCACATAGCTTCTAAAATGGGTAACATCAACAGTAAAACTCTGACTTCGCAATAAAAACGTTACTAAAGAAGCTAAAGACGAGATTTGTGATGCTTTGTGGATCTCTGTAATTACCTACGGTAAAATGGAATAGGGTAAAAGAATTACACTATACTAGGTAAGGAGGGATAAGGGAAAATAATTATTATAGACGAATGTAAGCAAAAACTCATTTTGCACATAGACTAGTTTTTATTTTTTATCGCGGAGTCGCAGCCATTTGCATAAATTAATACTGAATGCATTGAATTTCGAATTGTTGCGAAAAATATTATGAAGTTGTAAATTGTATGATTTATTGTAGAGCTGAAGATATAACGCATTCCTAATTATAGAGTTAACTGCTGAATGATTTATCAAGTATTCGAGCTTGTAATTGTAACTAAGCCGTCAAAGTTTAGTGCGTTCTAACAGTGAGGGCCTATTTAACGATGTGTGTGTGTGTGTGTGTGTGTGTGTGTGTGGTGTGATTTAGTTCCTATTAACTTACTTGGCAGATAATTTCATACAAATTCTGTTCCATTTTTGAATTTAATCGGTAAGTAAGTGGCTATTCGGACATCGGGCATTGAAAATAACACAAATCTGTGGCACAAATGTAAGATAAAAACTTTTTCCAATTGCAAATGGAAAAAGTTTTTTTTTAACATTAGTGCCACAGATTTTTGTTATTTTTGTGTTTATTGTGGCTTTCTAGCCGTAAATACGTGATTCCTGGTCACAACCGCGTTTCTTATTCAACGAAAAGATGTGGCTCAAGTAAAAGGAAACACTGGGTAATGTCAACATAACAATTCTAATAACTTTACTGCTTCCTCTTGTTTTCTTTTATTCGGGTTCCGTACCAAAATGGTAAAAAAGGAACCCTTATGGTGCGACTCAGTCTGTCTATCTATCCGTCTGTCACAGCTGGTTATCTCAAGAACTACTAATGCTATCGACTTGAAATTTGGAGCAGTTTTAGATGACGTTTGCCCAACTATTTTGCAAATAAGAAAGATTTTTTTTTTTTTTTTGCAACAGGTAGGTACTGAAGCAGTAGGCTAACAGGGCATGTAGGGTTTCATATGAAAGAACGCTATTTGTAAATTCTCAAACAATTTTTTTTCTTTTTATAAGCCGCATAGTTTTCGACTTTTGATGAAAAATGTAAAAAAAATACCGTTTCACCCCTCTCATCTCCGAAGTTTGCATAGAAAAAATCAGAAATTATTCTATGTGATACTCGTAGAGGTTTGTGTAAAGATTACAGGAAAATTAAAACGATGTCTCTAAATAGCACACTTATTCAGAAATCGGAACGGATCCCTCGGCGCGCGAGTTCGCCTCGCTGTTGACCAGTTTTTTTTATGAAGCATTTGTCATTTGCATTATAAAATTATTATAACTATATAAAAGCTAGTAGTACAGAAATGAAGGTTTACTAAAAACCTTTTTAAAAGCGACTTTCACACGTAGGTGGAAAATTATTTCCGATCTTAAGTTGTAGACAAACGTTACCTTCATGAATAATAGAATTTATTCAAACCATATTAAAGGATTGGTCATCCTCATGCAAGTTTGACTACTCAATCCAATGATAATTATCACACTAATATTATAAAGGCGAAAGTTTGTGAGCACGTGTGTGTGTGTTTATATATTTGTTACTTCTTCACGCTCAAACGGCCAGACCGTTTTGGATGAAATTTGGTATTTATTCAGCATAGACCCTGGATTAATACACAGGCTACTTTTAATCCCGGTCTACGCGGGTGACACTGTGGGGCGTAACTAGTATTTATGTAAAAAATAGGCAAATATAATTTCTAGCGCACGCGTCGTGAGGACTCAAAAACGTCATAATTGGGACGTTTTGTCTTTGGTCCGTACGTCAAAACCAAACGCTGTGGAGTCACGTGTCTTGACCAGATCACGTTGGAAACTATGAACGTAACATATCTTGTGTATATGACTGCTACAATCCCTGTATTTTCCTAAGTTATTTTTCCAGAGCTGGTGTTCCAGCGCATCATCATCATCACCTTTTTTAACCGACTTCAAAAAGGAGGAGGTTCTCAATTCGTCGGAACCTTTTTTTTTCTTTTTTTATTTAATGTATGTTCCCCGATTACTCGAAGATGGCTGGACCGATTTGGATTTTTTTTGTTTTATTCGAGAGGGTATACATCACAGTTGGTCCCATATACAATTTATTAACTTTGTTTGGGTAGTTTTTGAGTTAGCTTCAATAATACGTATTTTTTCCGCACATTTATATGGACGATGTTCTACTTTGTTTTGCAGTTAGTGGTATTAGAATTTGTGTGGGGTAGGTACACAACTAAAAAGTGAAAAATAAAAACTATTTTACAAAAAAATACAACCGACTTCCAAAAACAACACTACAAAGTGAAAAATAACTTTAATTTCGGAGGTCGGTGGCAAAAAACGAAAATACATTTAACTAGACACCGACTTCCGAAATTAAAGTTATTTTTCACTTTGTAGTGTTGTTTTTGGAAGTCGGTTGTATTTTTTTGTAAACAAGTTTTTTAGTTGAAACACGTCCATAGCTGGACTAGACGTCCCCCAAAGCGTCGTGAGGTCGACCGGTCCTGTGCTTATCTTCCTGTTTTCAGTTAGCCAGATCAAAACCGCTCGTCGCTTATGCTTTATACCAAGAAGCCAGCGATTGTTATCTTTTCACTAAATTAGAGGCGGGCGCAGGCAGAAAGGGTTTCAGTTTATCTCAGTCTTTAATGTGAGCGGATGTGGGTAAATGCTATTGTTTACTTTACTTTGTTATTGTTCTTGACCTATTGGGAAAGAGGCCATATTGAAAACCTATTAAAAGCCTTTAGATGTAAATTATGTACTAATTTATGAACCCAAAAACTCAGTTTAGTTGCGAACCCCATAGGCTCACAACTACTGATGATGATTTTTTCCCCATCGGATGATGTTTTTTTTACGTTTATATATATATATATATATATGATATAAGCTTATATACCTATTTTAAAAAGGATTTTTTCCTTATGCACACATGGGGTGCAGTCGATACGTAAGGAGTATCGTGTTACTGATAATTTCATAGAATATGGTTTACGTTATGTTTTGTAACGCAAATATTCGAATGTCTAATTGGCCATAATTTGCAAATGATTGATTCGCATTGCTTTACGCATAAAATTAACTGTTGAAAGTGCTAATAGAGGGGCAAAAATAAAAAAAGGATGTAATAGAATAAGATGTAACAAAAAAAAAGCAGTAACATCAGGAATTCCATCAGTTACAGATTTACCAAGACATCTGTGAATAGAAGCAAAAAAACCGGCCAAGTGCATATCGGACCACGCACAATGAATGGTTCCGTAGTTGGGATGAATTGATCCCAAGAACAAACTTGTTGTTGAAAAACATGTTCTCCCATACATCCCAACTGTGAATGTAAGTTTGTACTCAAAATATTGAGAGATTTACCATGTTATTTTAAGGCAACATACTTCTTTTGGGTTTTCCTGTGATTTCCAGGTAAAGATCTATTTTCTCTATTTTTTTCAAAGTTTCAGGCTTAGTAGTTTCGGAGATAAGGGGAGGGAATGGTTAATTTTGGTCTATTTTCTTAAATAACTTTAAAACAATTTATTATAAAATTATAAAAAATATACATTTGAGACCCTCATAGTAAGCGCTTTTATTTGATATGTTACACGGTATAGTTTGTTAAGTTTTTTTTTTATTTTCTTATTAGCCCCTAAAAAGTGACCCCCATATTCGAAATTAATTTATTTAATTTAGCCGTCCGTATTTGGGTCAGAAATTAATATACGTACCCAATTTTAACTTAATCGGTCCATTAGATTCGGAGCAACTTGGCTGTGACAGACGGACAGACAGACAGACACACGAGTGATCCTATAAGGGTTCCGTTTTTTCCTTTTGAGGTACGGAACCCTAAAAAAAACGTTTCCGCTTTCTCAAAAGCCCTTCTTTTAAACAGAATCCAATTATCGCTCCACCCGCAATCACAACAAGTTCCTTAAAATATTTACTCTCAGGGACGATACGGAAAATGAAAAATCATATTTACGATTGTATTTTTAATTTCTCGAAAACAAACGTATAAGAAGTTGGATTATTTAGCTCATTCCCGCTCCTCAGAGTGAACAAGTTGTCATATAAATTTTCTGGAGTGTTACCATTATTTACAAGAATTTACAGCCGACTTGAAGTTTTTGCTTCTCACTTTTGAATTCTACGAGTGTGCGCCTTGAATCTGTCTGGAGTTAGCCTGTTTGTATTTTTCAGTAGATCGTGAAGAATTTTTCTTCAAAGAATTTTGAGTGGAAACTTTTGTGTTTGTAGATTTAGTTTAATGCTACAAGTTGTCATTTCTGTCGCCAATATAATATCGGTAATGTGTTACGGTTTGAATATAACAAAACGACGACGCATCGCATTATGTAGTAATTGGGCAGTAGTAATTATAAATGTTTGCGCTCTAACATGTGACTCATGTCAGTATGGCATGACTAGGTCAGTGACTATATGCACAATTCAATTTTATCGATAACGATTCTTACAGCAAAAATCTCGCTCTCCTAATAATTTTAAAAATGTCCTTGATATATCATATTATTATGAAATTTATTTTAAAATATGTATTTTATACATGACATTAAAAAATCACATTCAAAGCACTACCGAGATTTATTTTAAAAAAAGTTTTTTTTTCATGGTATAATTTTTTCGGCTAATTTAACTCTATAGCTGTATAACAACAAGAATTTAAAAATACGTACAGTAAACTTCTTTTTCTATAAAAAATATCGACTATCGATAAAAACCCATCACATCACATCACTAAACATGTCTATGGCGTTAAAGAAGCAGAGTGATAGGCGTATAAACGCCTATCACTTTGCTTTTTTAAATTTGATTTTATTTGTAGATAATAACATGTTGGCAGGATGATTTATTTAATTTACTACAGTTATTATTGAATCCGTATTTTACGATTATGATATTTAGGGTGCAGCTAAAATATTAAATCATGATTGTAAATCGCGATAACTTTCAAGAGTGAAAAGAAATAGTTCGTGAAATGTCACCCGCACCATGCTAGATAGCAAAAAACTATACGTTTATTTTAAGTCTTCATTTTATTTTTCGTTTTATTCTAGTATATTTTACGTACCTAATAATATTAATGTAGTAAGGATAAATTTACAGTTAACTGAGGGGCTCGTGGCTCAGTAATAACAGCCGCACGGGTCGATCCATCAGGTTAAGCTACGCTTGCCGGGGTTGGTCCGTGGATGGCTGACCAACTTTACATACCGAGACTCCCTGTGCCTCGGAAACCACGTTAAGCTGTTGGTCCCGGCTGTCATTCGCGGATCTATGACAGTCCTTACGGGTGGGTGATTCTAATAGTTTTATGTTTTTGAATGGATTTTTTTTTATTGCTATTTAATACATATTTCAAAATTCTGAGGTCGTTATGAACTAAACCACTATTTAAGAGATATTATTATATATTTTTCATTTCATTTGCTTATGCACAGTAGTCAATCCACGAGCTCGGAAAAATGCAGTTGCGCATTTTATGAAAAACTTGCTTCGGAATTAGTCTTTATTTAAATATATAAGAAAAAAATGCAAAAAACGAAGCAACTATGTATTAATATGATAACTTTTCTCCGCCACTTAATAAGTCAAAGTTGTCGAAGTGTTTGAGTTTCTCAGAATAAGAACGCCAAAGTTGGCCAATTTACGCAAAAATCACGGTTAAAATTACACGTTCATGGGTTATCCTTAATAACTCGGAATTAACAGCGGATTCTGGGTTAATAAAATAATCCATCTTGCGCCACCAGGAGTTCGAGGTAAAACTTCTAAATATTTAACCCACTTATGTGTCGGTAAACTCTGGAATGGTGTTAGTAATGTCAAAATAAATTGAGGTAGGTACAGTTAATCATTTATTTTGTATTTTATATTATTCGAAGTTATAGTAAGTGAAAATTCAGTACTATATCAGCACAAAATATGTTCATGAACTCATATAAAAATTAATACAAGTTATAAAAAACTTGAAATATATTTTTCCTTATTAAAATATAATACGTCAATACGTCAGGTTATTCGTCAATCAATAACCTAAATCAATGTGGGTGTAAATTTATGTTAAAGTCCTATTGTTGTAGCAGCCCGGGCTGCTACTAAAAAATTCCAGATGGAATAACCGAATAAAACTGCCCGACCCGGGAATCGAACCCAGGTCGTCATGCTAAGCAGTAGCACTTGCTACCTAACGTGGCTGTCTAGATTATTATTATCGGCATCTATTCGGATAATTATAGGAATTGAGAAAAGGAAGAAATAATACTTAGCGCACAATTAACTTCGTTTCATTGCATTAATAACTATCGCTATATTTCCCAATTGTCTCCCCCTTATTAACATCAAACATGGTGTCTATGTCGCAGCTAACTAACTTAATTAGCCGTTTAATTAAAAGCCTAGTTTTAGAAGTAACGCTCGCTCGGCTCGCGCGCGGTTGGTCACATTTCTCACGTAAGACGAGTAGTGCTGCCAACTAGAGCCGCCATTGAGAAAAAAATCATAAGTCTGGAGAAATGGAACATGTTGAAATTTCCTATTCCTATTTTTGGTCCCCTGACGTGAGGTCGAAAAATTCTTCCTCATCTGACTAAAAATGTGAGCATAGGAAATTTCAAAATGTTCCATATCTCCAGACTTATGATTTTTTTTTAGAGAAGAGAAGCGTGGTTTAGCTCTCTTTGTAAGTGAAATGGCATTATGACTGTCTACTTTGACGCGAGAGAGATAGAAGACTCACGCGCACAAGAACTAAACGCGCTTCGTTTAAATGTAGATTTATGACAAAATGCTATACTTAAATCAATTTTTGGCTTAGTAAGTGCTTAACATATTTAAATACCTTCGATTTATAGCAAATTTTACTGCACAATAAGGAAATGTTTACGTATAACCGTATAAAACAGAAAATAGACGGCGCTACTTTTGAATTATTTTTCTATTGAAAAAATTGGAAGTAATCATGTTTCTGTTTTAGTACAACAGTAGACAATATAGTCAAATAACACATAATGGAAAATCCAAATGATGTAACTTTTACATTTGGTTTTAGAGGAATTTTAAAAGATAAAATTATCGTTGTATCCCCGTAACCTAACCCATTTGGTCGGGGTGCCCCGGGTTAGTTACTGCGACCAATTCGGCTCGCGCGTGGTTGGTCGCAGTTTCAACCTTACCGATAACTGAAGTCACAAGTGGAGCTGCACGCTCTAGTTAAACGCTAGGCTGTTAACTGAAAGTCTAACTCACCTAGCTGGCTGCGACATCTATAAATGTAGTAGGTGCCTACCAGACAAAAACAATTACTTACTTAAATCTAGGCCGGAATACGTAATAATACTGGCACAAAGAATCAATATATCCGTTCTTATAAGAAATAATCTCGGAACCCTATTCCGATTAGGTTTCATAAAAACAAAGGTTCAATAAGGCTGACCGTTGCGTATTATAGGTAATAAAATGAGAATTGTTTTTTTTTTAGCCTGTTACCTTGAACAGATACAATGTAGGTTAGTAATGGAGCTCTTTATTAAAGGTTTCAACTGAAGTTGTGCAGTCAAGGAAAACAAATTAATGGTTAAGCAAATCGACACTCTACGTCAATTTGCCTTGTTGCAGTAATTCCCTATAGTTGTAATTTGAATATGCGGACAATTTAAGTTGTAATTTTAAAATGCGGCCAATTTATGGTGTAATTTTAAAATGCGGACAATTTAACTTGTCATTTTAATATGCGGACAATTTAAGTTGTTTTTTTAATATGCGAACAATTTAACTTGTCATTTTAATATGCGGCCAATTTATGGTGTAATTTTAAAATGCGGACAATTTAAGTTGTAATTTTAATATGCGGACAATTTAAATATTAATATAATTTTTAATATGAAGAAAAGCACGTTAAGTCGTTGGTCCCGGCTGTCATTCGTGGATCTTTGACAGTCGTTACGGGTCAAAACGAAAAACCAACGGAGAAACGGGGAACGGGGGGAGGGGGGACGGGGGACGGGGGGGGGGGAAGTCTGACAACCAGTCTTACCAAGGGGTATCGTATTACCCAGTTACTGGGTTGTGTAGGTCAGATAGGCAGTCGCTCCATGTAAAATACTGGTATTCAGCTGCATCCGGTTAGACTGGAAGCCGACCCCAACATAGTTGCGAAAAGTCTAGGCACATTGATTGTGTTCGTGGTTGGTGTGAGTTTAAATATAAACTAAGATTAATGATTATAATGTTATCTATATTTCAGTACAAATGGGATAACGATTAAAACTAATGAGGTGAATGAGATGAGATTGAGTCGCGCCCGATATGCTATCTGAAAGCGTACTAACTGTCTCCTAAGATAAAGGACTACCTAGTTTAGGAGACAGGGTTACATAATCTGTGTAGATTTATGTAGATATCCGTGTTTTGTTGTTTTGTACATCTGCTCTCGTGTACCTATCATGAATCTTGTGTGTGTAATAAATATTATTCTTATTCTTATTCTTGACTACTTCTTTTATGTAATACATAATAATTAAAGGCATGGAGCGCGGTGTCGCAATCACGCTGACATGAAATTATTGTTCGGTGATTGTCCCGAACAAGTTCAAGCTCAAGTTCAAGTTATTTATTTCATTACAAAAATACATTTGTGTCGAAATATTTGCACAGTAGGTACACAAAAAGAAAGCAACATAATACAAACATTAAGCATAAAAAAGCAACAATACAAGTCAAAGAACAATGGGTACACTTATTTAATTTAAGTACTATTTTTAAGATTTTTGTCATTAAAAAATTCGTCAATGCTGTAATAAGCTTTATTGATTAACAAAGCCCTGAGTTTATTTTTAAACAGGTTCACATTCTGAATATTCTTAAATTCTGCTGGTAATTTGTTAAAAAGATTGACAGACTGCACGCGTGACGAGTGTTTGACAATATTAAGCTTTGCCTGCAGATTAGTAGGAAGATCTTTTCTGCGAGTATCTACTCTATTTTTAACCGACTTCAAAAAGAAGGATATTCTCAATTCGTCGGAACCTTTTTTTTTTTTTTTTTTTTATGTATGTTCCCCGATTACTCAAAGATGGCTAGACCGATTTGGTTTTTTTTTGCTTTATTCGAGAGGGTATACTTTACAGTTGGTCCCATATAAAATTGATTAACTTTGCTTTGGTAATTTTTGAGTTAGCTTCAATAATATGTATTTTTTCCCCACTTTTATATTGATGATGTTCTAGTTTGTTTTGCAGGTAGTGGTATTAGAATTTGTGTGGGGTAGGTACCACAACTAAAAAGTGAAAAATAAAAACTTTTTTACAAAAAAATACAACCGATTCCAAAAACAACACTACAAAGTGAAAAATAACTTTAATTTCGGAAGTCGGTGGCAAAAAACGAAAATACATTTAACTAGACACCGACTTCCGAAATTAAAGTTATTTTGTATTTTTTGTAAAAAAGTTTTTATTTCTTTCATCGTCTGTTTCAAACTCATTTAAGTTTTTGTTTAAATGAGTAAGGAGAACTAAAATATAAAGACAAGGTTTTTATGGCCGGTTCCCAGCCTACCTATTGAAACATTTCTGGAGTTGAAGTGCCCATAATAGCACAATAGGCCGCAACTCACACATCCAAGAGCATAATTTTGCGTACAGTATGTAGGTGGTAACAAAACTAGCGTAATTAGCATTACAAAATTAGTGGCATAAAATTACATACAATTATAGGTCGACTTTTTGGTTGGTGACAGTCCCATGGTTCACGCGAGAGAGCGACTGCCGCTCGCCAAGCAGTCCCCCGCCCCCCACCCACATATACGAAAAAGTCGCCCTATAACTTTGTGTCACTAATTTCGTTATGTAATTTTGGCTTTCATCATCATCAGACTACAGCAGTCCACTGCTGGACATAGGCCTCTCCAATCTCACACCATTCAGCTCGATTCTCATCAACTCTCATCCAGCTAGTACCAGATACCCTGCGAAGATCGTCGCTCCACCTAGCCTGAGGGCGTCCTACCTTACATTTGCCGATTCGCGGTCTCCACTCAAGAACACGTCTACCCCAACGGTCATTGGTTCTACGGCTAATATGGCTGACCCATTGCCACTTCAGCTTGCTTATTAAAAAACATTTATTTCATAAACAAGAGGTACAGTCTGTTACAAAGTAGGTTGACAACTTAGGATTAGTATACATTTGAGATAAGTGGGTAACAATATAAGTTTACGATGTGATGTCCTAGCTAGGTTACTTAGTAGTCTGTATTAAGGACAATCAGTGCTCTTTTCCCGAAAATAAAACAAAAGTATTGATTAGACTGTTACAGTATTATCAAAATTTTTAACAAATTAACAATAAAAAAATAAAAAAAATAAAGTAGGTAACAATATAAGTTTACGATCTGATGGCCTAGCTAGGTTACTTAGTAGGCTGTATTAAGGACAATCAGCGCTCTTTTCCCGAAAATAAAACAAAAGTATTGATTAGACTGTTACAGTACCTATTATCAAAATTTTTAACAAATTAACAATAAAAAAATAAAATTAACAAAATAAAAATTAACAAAAATCCAATACAAGAATGTGAGAATGTGTGTCTATGAGTTATATCGACAACTGTAGTTCTCTGCCCCGGTTTGCTGCTCCGGTTTTGGCTTTATTCTATGCAAACTCCGTACTGCGCTAGGCCAGCTCAAGGTCACAGTGTTACCAGCGACGTACTATCAAAAAAGAGCCTATCACCTCAGTTCATTGTGATTCAACAGCCTTTTCCGATTTCAGAGCAAGTATTTTCGTAATTTTTGTTCACCCACGGTAACCGATATAGCCCGAAGAATTGCCAAACTTAAGTGGCTATGGGCAGGGCACATTGCTCGCAAAACAGATGGCCGATGGGGCCGAAAGGTTCTGGAGTGGCAACCGCATACCGTAAAACGTAGAGTTGGAAAGCCTTTCCACAAGGTGGACTGATGACCTGGTGAAGGCCACAGGAATCGGCTGGATACGAAAAGCACAGAATCGGTCGATGTGGCGGTGCTTAGGATTTCATAATGGCATGAATATCCAAACAATAGGCTAGGTTACAATAGAATTACTTTAAATACTTACCTACTCTACTTTCCACCTCACAAAACGAAACTTATGCAAAATAGTGGCTTAAATACTCCGCTTTGTTTTGGAAAAAGGCAACTTTGAAACAGGACTAGGCAAACCCATTAGCATTTTCAACTAAAATCTCTGGTGCTTAGATTTCGCTCGTAACTGCGCTAAATCTAGATTAGAATAACCTATTATCTGGATTTCTAAATGAATGCCATTTCTGCCCAGATTCTAATGGCCATGTAATGTTGGTGCGAGAGGAATATCATTTTCCTAACTGCAAATTGAAATAATTTTGGAGTTCTGGTACAATTTTAAGGGAATGTAATATGTAAAATAATAATAATATGTAAAACACTTTGCTGTTTTACAGTCAAAGAAATAAATTGTTTAGCATTGGTTGAGTAGAAATACTCGTACTCGTGCAATGGCAACGACTCTCGCAATTCTCACCGCTTGGGGGCGCTGTTGCAGATGAAGACCTGTCAAATTTAGAACAACTCAAATTATCGTTTAATAATAAATTAAACCTGCAGGGAAACCACATACGTACTGTAATGTAGTTTCCATAGATTAAAATGAAATATCATGTTATAACATTCAGAGACAAGAAAGTATTACGTATCGTAATGTAGAGTAAAAGAAATGGGTATATACTTAATTTCAGTTCATTCATTTTTGAACGGATTACGATTCTCGTAATTTATTCTGCTTGGGGGCGCTGTTGTAGATGTAGACCTGTCAAATTGAGAACAACTCAAATTATGACAATGCCAATGACGTAGAACACAACGTGAATTTGCAGTAGCCATTTCAAACGACTATCAAGAATGGCAGTTATGATTTGAATTTACGGACAAATTAAGTTGATAGTCAATGTGATAAGCAATTATTTTCCTTGATGTAACTTTCTATATTGAAGTTTTAAGATCTAAACTGAGCACCCTAATTGCGTAACACACTATCAATCGGAATGTGAATCATTTTGAAGCAAATTGCTAATTCATTGCTTCATACGTTCGAAAAATTTGTCGGATCGACAAAAGAAATGTCGCAATGAATATTGTTGAACTTTCAAAATGAAACCGATTTCGATTGATAGTGTGTTACATAATGTACGTTAAGTGGGATTGCAGTTTTTATTCCACATGTAGGAATAGTCCTCCAGACCTAAATTCGGCCATGGTGGCCAATCTCAGCGGAGACTACGCTTCGCCACGGGAGATATTAAAGCGCACAAGTGTGTGCTGAAATACAGGTGCACTATGATAAATCTCTCTTCCCTCGCTCACATAGTTCGATGGGACAGCAATCCGACGCGACCGGCGAGACCCGACGTGGAACATTCCGCCAACCTCCAAATTCTGAGTTCCGGGCAAGTATAAATAACATTCATATGTCGGCGCAGAGATAGGTAGGTCGTCTCTCTGATCTTGTGGTAAGGGTTCCATTGCGTGGGTTACTCAGGCAAACCAATATGATGTTGAGGTAAGACTTTATTACTGAAGAGTATACAGAAGTAATCACTAGTAATCAGTACCGCGTACTGTGAACTTGATGGGTTAGTTGGTAGCGTGTGCCCCCTTCGAGCTTTCTATCCAGTATGCCCGCACACCTCCCAACGACCCCGTCCACGTGCTGCGACTGAACGATACTGGCGCCAAACGGCGTTCACCGTACGTCCACCAACAACCAATCAGAGCTAAGCTACGTAATTTGACGTGTACTAAGAAATCAACTAAGTGACTTATTCAAAGTCAAAGTCAAAGTCATTTATTTTTGCAGAAAACACTGTTACAATGGTGTTATAGAAATTTACAGGTTTCAAGTGATTCTACCGTAAGGCATGCAAAAATGTATACAATCATAGAATTAAAAAATAAACAAAAATCGTAAAATTAAATCAACAAATAAATAAAAACAGTCATAAAATATTATATGATATTAATGCAATGTCATACAAGTTAATTATTTATTTAATAATAGTAATATTTAAATTATTTCAATGTCATTGCTAGAATTATTACAATATTTAGAGATACATGCTTATGAATTGTTATTATTTGATGTCACTGTGAGGAAAAATTATCGTTTAGGAAGTCGTTTAAGTTGTAGTAACTTTTATTAACTAACAGGCTCTTTAAAGTTTTCTTAAATAAGGCAGTATTCATTGCCCTTATTTCTTTAGGTAATTTATTGAAAATTACAGGAGCCATATGAAACACACTTTTGTGCAATAAAGCGGTATATGTTCGGCGGACATAGAGGCGGAATGCGTCACGTTATTGCCTATTATTCACTTCTGAGGCTAACGTAAATAATTCTTTATTGGTCTTAACATATCTTAATTATTATCGCTAAACTTCCGTTCGTGACGACACATACAGGTGTTCAAAAAGTCGTAGATCAAACGAAATAGGAAGATAGAGGAGGTCATTCCCAACAAAAAATCTTTCTACAGCATGGCCATAATTGAATTGCCCTAAAAAATTATTGCTCTTGAAATTTGGTACCCAGAGCCGCAATTAGACTAATTAAAAAAAAAATACAAAAAGCAATAAAACAAACAGTGTTGTATTATTACTAGATAATGTATCAGCACTACAAAAGTTCTATTGCGGCTCTGGGTACGCAATTTCAAGAGCAATTAATTTTTAGGGCAATTGAGTTATGGCCAAGCTGTAAAAAGATTTTTTGTTGGAAATGACCTCCTCTATCTCCCTATTTCGTTTGATCCACGACTATTTGACCACCCTGTATAATATTCTCATTTACACATTCATCATTGTGTGTGTGACAACGTGTCGTTTTGCATCCTCATCAAACTTCAGAAGGCTGTTATGAAAGACATAAATAATCAAATAAAATTACGATACCTGCTCAATAATTAATACATACTTGTTTTTTTAGTTATTTAAGTGTGACAGTATTTCAAAATACACCACCACTTTCAAAGAACAGAATCGCACCGTTGCGTATGCGGTAGGCAGTATCGCACGACTATGTCACTGTGCGTGCGTGTCGACGACCGGCAGGCCTCGTCCACCTAACAGCGGCACGTGAAAGATGAGAAAAAAGATATTAGAAAAAAAAAACCTACTAATTTTATTATTGATTCGTGTCGATAATCATTAGCATAGTTACTTACTTGAATTTGACGAGGATACTAAACGCCACCTTGTATTGTCCATGACTATTAAAAGAAACCACTTTTTTATTCTTTCAGATTTAATCCATCAATCAAAAAATATAATGCCAACTGTAAAATTACTTTCATTTGTACACCTACTACATTGTTTACTGCAAACAAGTTCTTCACTTTTTCGGGGTTCCGTTGTCAAATAAACCAAGTACTGCTTTATTATTTCGAAACATACAGTCCAGATCCAGACGGCTTTACGATTATCCCCAACCCCGCTGTAACTATGAAACCATAGGTTAAAATCTGAAGAACTTCAAAGATGTTACCATAATTAGTTAACAAAAAAAAATCTAAAAAAAAAAAAAACCTGTACATTATTAACATCCCATACGTTAAAACACTGGTTAGTAGGCATGCATTAAAATTTCATGACACAGTATTAAGACATGCACCCTGAAGGGCACTGCAAATGTATCATAACAAGTTAATACTATAATATTTAAGTACACTAATTATTACAATTCATTACATTATACTGAACATTAACCCGTCGCGCGCCAATTAGCAGACACAATTGAAATTCTATTGTTATCTGTACACATGGTGTACAATCGACATTTTTAGAGTTAATCAATAAATTAATACATTAGTGTGTAATCCACCGTAAATATTACTTTACTTCTTGTACTGCGCTTTAGTTGAGACGACGGACGTATAAACTTCCTAGTCAATTTAATTGGTTAAATAAATCTATATTATTTTAAAAGCTCATAACTAGTTTTATTGAAGTGTTAGACCCAAGATTTTCAACAATTCTACTAATTTGTTTTTCCAATAAACAATTCTTTTTTTTTTTTAATTCTTGGACAGAAGTATGAAGTGGCTATAACATGGCACATTGACGTTGGCTGTCAATTTGCTTTCTGTTCGGCCGTCGAGAGAATGCAACACTTATCCATTTCATACATACATAACTTACGCCCATCCCATTGGGGTAGACAGAAACTACAGAACGCCACCTGCTACGATCCTTACATATTCCTATAGTCCTTTTGCCTCGTTTACGTTCATAAATCTGGTCACACACGCACGCCGGTTGCGAATACTACGCACCTGTCCTCTCTGAAGAACATCACCAATAAGGTCATTATAATGTCTTCCTAGGGCGACCCCTCCCAGCGTTTCCACTCACATACGAATATGTGTTTGCGAATTTGATCCTTATTATTACTAGAAATTGTCCAACTGACAGGTGTCAGAGACGCATTCTCTCGATGACCGGACTTTGACAATTCATTTCCCTGACTTTACTGTTAGGCTGATAGGCTTATGTTTACCATTGTAAGAGAAATTCTCACACAGTGCAATGCCGATAGAAGAGAAGAAGAAGAATCATTCGTTGCCCAATGATTTTTTCAGAAGATGTTGCTTCGAGTATGAGATCACAAAACATACTCGTAAATCGAGAATTTGTATGTAGGTACTTACGAGGTCTACAGCATTTCATGCCATTTCGTTGCTGCTGTGGACACAAGCCCGTATCTACTATCTTAGTTCCGTGGGGGCAAGCAAATCCTCTGGCGCAAATTCCGCCAACACGCAGCTCGAAGAATGGAGCCTTTCCATCTGAAAAAAAACCAGAGGTTGAATAAAGAAATTGCATAATCGTTGGAGACCTTAGCCTCAGGCTAGGTTGAGCGACGATCTTCGCAGGATGGCTGGTAGGCTAGATAAGATTTATTATGGATCGAGTCGAATGGCGTTCAATTGGAGAGGCTGATGTCCAGTAGTGGACTGCTATAGGCTGATCATGATGGTGAAGAACTCCTTGTAAAAAAGTTCACAGCATAACATCACGCCTGGTTTCCCCAAAGAGTTGGGCAGAGGTTTACCTACAGTAAATCCATATTTCGCCAGTAATACTTAAGTCCCATGTATTTCTGGTATTATGCTATCCTATGTTTATAACTGAAGAGTGCCAGTACATGAGACTTTTGAACAGACTCTCTCTAAGTCAGTGTATCAGAAATTATGAAGGTGTTACAGATGGTGGAAAGTGGTGATAGTAACTTCTCATCTCCTTAACAAAAACCTATTTGAACAGGATGAGTCAGATCTGACTTTCCATAATAAAATTCCAAGATCATCACATTCATGATGAACTGGAATATTTCACCAAAGACAGATCTTTGTCTTGTTATGGTCTTATGTTTTTTGGAGTTGGTTCAAAATGTTTTTCTGTTCCATTCTCCTTTGTTACGTTATCATTCAATCGCTTTTCATTCAAAATTTTAGTCATAGTCACACAATCCATCCACCATTTCTTTCTTAAGGAAAGAAGGAGCTCTTTCCTGTATCCCCCCAATTCTTAGACAGACACCACGTCATGTCCTGTCAGACTGGCATGATTGGTATACATTTACCATTCCCGTCCTGATCACGAGCAACCGACGAAACGCACCATACGCCTTTAGCAAGTAAGGCCCACCAAAAAATCTTGAAAAACATTTGTGATACAACCGACTACTTCAATCATAGATTGATAGACGAATGGCAATACAAATGAAAAATATTATCTCTTAATGATCTACACAATTGTGAGAGCTGTCGACGTGAGACAGCCCTTCTGAATGAGCTGGTTCGTAATGAAAGGGTCAGTAGGCTAGTTGAAGTTGATATACATGGTGTTTGATTTTGTTTCAGAACTTCAATTAAAATTTGTTATGGCGTCATCTTGCCAATAGAGATGCGTTTGAACCCCAGCAGTAGCATTCCACCGCCTTGCACCCTTCTGTCCTTGTCCTAATTTGTTTGGGGTCGGCACAGCTTGTCTTTTTCTTTCCTATTAAATTATATTTTATTAGACAGACTCGTGGCTAAATGATAACAGCCGCACGGGTAGATCTTTAAGGTTAAGCAACGCTTGCCGAGGTCAGTCTATGGTTGGGTCACCATTTAATACATACCAGGACTCCTTCATGCCTCTGAAAGCACAATAAGCCTTTGGTCCCGGCTGTCATTCGTAGATCTTTGACAGTCGTTACGAGTAGTCAGAAGCCAGAAGTCTGACAACCGGTCTTGCCAAGGGGTATCGTGTTACCCAGTAACTGGGTTGTGGAGGTCAGATAGACAGTCGCTCCATGTAAAATACTGGTAAGTACATATTTAGTGCAATCCGATAAGACTGGAAGCTGATTCCAACATATAATAGTTGCGAAAAGGCTAGGTAGGTGAATAAATGATATTTATTTCTGTAAAATGGTTCAAAAAAATTGTTCACGTCAAAATTATATCTCTATTGGAGTATTAGCCATCTGCTTTCTCTATAGTATTAACAATTGTATGCAATACACGTTGCTTTGTAATAATATTGTTAGATCTTTAAAATCATGCTGAATTTTTGTGTACACATGAAAAAATTCACCATGATTTGTACCTCATTGAAGACTTGTAACAATTTTTTTCCTTCTCTGTTAGTTTGTACAGTTTTTTAATCAAACATCCTATAGCTATATTATTTGATAGAACACCTCCGCCACATTGTTCCATCTTGAAACAAAAAAATAATAGGTATATAGTGGTACTAAAACTTTCTCATGAGCGCATCCGTCCATAGTTAGTATTTGAATAAACATAGGATATTATTTAAAAACGATTCCCAGTCATCTTTTTAAATTAGATGTGAATGGTCGTATTAACTATGATATTAATGATTGTTTGTATATTGTACTGCGTGCCTGGCCTTCCGGCTGAGGCCTGGGATAGTTTGCACGAAAAAGAAGATTTTATTGGTAAAACACTTATTTTATCGTAAAAAGACAATAATAGGTCTTTACCTATGAAATTGCCGCTTGTGCCGCGTTGCTGCCACGACGGTACTCATATTCCATAATTACTCGAATTTTTAACGTATCCATGATGACGAAAAAGATTGAAATGCGATGAAAATGTAACACTAATCAATAAACAAATGACTACTTTTGAAAAAAAAAATCCATGTTTTTAAAATAAAATTAATTTGAAATTAGAATTCTTAGCCAAACAAAAATTATTTTGATTTGAAATGGCAAGTACTGCAGAACGGCAATTTCATAGGTAAAGACCTAATATTATGATCCTGTCTTAAAGTGGAGAGGACGTCTTCCGACCAACCAGTTTGTTGTGTAAAAATCTCAGTGTGGAAGCTTAAGTGAAGTGAGGTAACATTCCACCTGGGATGCCACTAGGGATTGAAACTCTTGACTGCAAAATTTAACACGTTGGGTGCCATGAGCATCACTGGTTGGATCACGAAATCTTCTCTATGTGTCCATGAGCATCACCGGTGGGATCAGAAGCTCATTTTTCAGGATATTGTTTTGCGGATTTTTTTGGGGGCCAGAGTCAAACTTTGAATGTTATTTCAATAAAATAATTTTATATCTGAATAGCAGGTATTTTATTCAAGAAAACTGTGAATGTGTCAACTCAGGGTAGTGAACGGAGTATGGCCTATGTAGTGTGAACTAGTGTGTTACGTTAATGTGTCACCGGTGATGCTCATGGCACCTCAGTAATAGAGCGATGATTTGAGCATCACCGGTGGGATCAGTAAATTTTTATGGGGCGTGGGAGCAATACTGTAAGTGTAGTATGGTGGGCAGCCAACGTGCTAAGCTAAGTTTTTAAGGTGAGATTTTTTCATAATAATATATCAGCCGGCATTTATGTTTGTTTGTTATGCCTTTCCTGATTGGATGCGGCCTACCTCCATGAATTTATCTTGAACAATTAATGGTCCCAAGCCCAAAGCTTCTTAAAATAAATTATTTTAAAGTGATTTTAGAAAATATACATTATAATTTTAAGCTCAGTAGTTTCAGAGATAAGAATAAAATTTAAAAAAAGTTACAGAAAATAGTTCTATAAGTACTTATAGATTACAATATCTTAACATAACTAAAATAAATATTAACTCTTAAAATGTCGATTGTACACCATGTGTACAGATAACAATAGAATTTCAATTGTGTCTGCTAATTAGCGCGCGACGGGTTAAATAATATAAAAAAAAAAAATCTCAATATTGTGCGTACATACTGACATTTGCAGTTGGAATGTATGGGAGAACATGATTTTCAACTATAATGTTTTTTCTTGGGATAAATTCATTCCAACCACTGAACCCTTCATTGTGCGTAGTCAGACACGCACTTGGCCGATATTTTCGTATCTCAGATATAAATAACTGTATTTTTTTTATTTCAGCTGGAAAGGCCCCATTTTTTGAGTTGGCTTGTATGCGTGTTGGTGGTACCTGTGCGAAAGTCAATTCTTGTCCACCCGGGACAAAAGTAGCGCAAACTGGCTTGTGCCCAGAACAGCAGCGATTCGGCATGGAATGCTGCAGACCTCGTGAGTTCTACTACAAGTATCGTATACCATTAAATGAGCAATATTTTTATATTTGTGATCACGTTCTCGGAAATGGCTCTAACGATTTCGATGTAAGTTGCAATATAGGTATTTAAGTGGGCGAAAAATCGATCAAGCTAGATCTTTCTGGGAAAATTCATTTTCTCTATTTTCACTCGAGCGGAGCTCGATCGCCAAGGATCGCCATTTTATGAAATAAGAACAAAATATTTGGCCAGCTAAAATGTTGGTGTAGCTTTTTTGATAGAAGAGCTCTTTGTGAAACGGTCTTTCAGTTCAATCCTACTATTTGTGCCACCAAACAACGTCTCTGTGTTTAAAAAAATAGGCAGTCACGGGGACAGAAGCGTAAACAACATTAGCATATGGGTGACGTAGGTCGGTGAAGCGAACCCATAAGATTTTGCCCTACTAAAAATCGCTCAACGCACCTAAAGAAGTTTCACTTCAAAAAGGTACCCGTGAACTGTCAGGTACTCATGAAATATACAAAACTTTACCTCTCAAATAGAAAAGATTTTGGCAAAGACCATGAAGCAGATAAAAAAATGCACCAACATTTTATCATGCTTTCCAAATCCATATACACTCCCTCCAACTGCGAGAGCCTGCTGCGAGCCGCTCGCCTGCAGAGCGCAGCGTGCTCGCAGCGACACAGTATCAGATAGTTACGTGCTACACCTGTTAGTGAGTACCCTGCTTTAACGCGTTTGTAAGTCGCGTCGTTTACCGACCGCCATTGAAATACACACATCAACACGGTCTAGGGATATTTTTAAAAAAGCGAATTACTATCAATGTGTTAATTATATATATGAAATGTTTAAATTTAAAAGATACGTTATTTAATATTCTACCATTTTTTAATAATGGTTAAGGTACTTAGATTAAAATTTCAGGATTTTATGGAAAAAAAATTAAGCATAGACGGAAACCGTATATGAATTAACTTTTAATTTGTGAGTAAAAACTGAAAAAAATAGAAAAATCATTTAATTTGTGTTTATAAACTTGAAGTTAGTAGTCTGAGAAAGCGCCCATGATGTTCATAACACATCGGCAACGATTCGGCATGCTCAGAACAAGGTTGTCAATGTCTTGCTGCGGAATATTGTCCCATGTCCTTCTAAGGTGCGCAAAAAGTTGATCTTCTGTAGCCAGATTTTCAGGAACTTCCTTCAGAGCTCTTCTTTGCAGCATATCCCACGCATGCTCAATGGGATTTAGATCTGGCGATTGAGCAGGCCAGTCTAAGGCCCTAACATTGTGTGTATGTAACCAAGCTGCTACCGTTCTCGCCGTGTGTGCCCGAGCATTGTCGTGCATGAGCAGGAAATCTTGCCCCGTTTGTGTTCTGTGGGGCAAGACTACGGGCCCCAGCACCTGTTTGACGTATCGTTCTGCCGTCATATTGCCCCGCACCCAAACGAGATCCGTCCGTCCTCCAAGACGAATTCCTGCCCAAACCATAATTGTTCCTCCTTGGTATGGGTGAACTTCCTGAGGGTTCTGGAGACGGCTCCATCGTCCAGGAACTCGCCAAACACGCGTCCTTCGTGAATTTGGATGGAAGCCGAACCTGGATTCATCCGTGAACAGCACATTGGACCATTGCTCACGGCCCCAGTCCACGTGGTTCCGAACCCATTCTAATCGTCGTCCACGATTGCCTCTCCAAAAAGGTGGGACCCGGAGTGGTCTACGAGAGCGTAGATTGCTTTCATGCAGTCACTTTCTTACAGTTTGGTCACTCACAAGCACTTGGTGTTCCACTCGCAGCCTTTGGACTAATTGAGTCGCCGTTGCATTTGGTTGAGCTCGCGCAGTAATTTGCATAAATCGGTCTTGTCTGGGGGTAGTGATGCGACTTGGCCCCCGGTGCCTCTCCCCTACTTCACCTGTGACACGATAGCGTGTCCACAATCTTGAAATTACATTTTGTTGGGTCCCTATGGCCTCAGCAACATTATGCTGAACAGACTCAGCTTCCAGCATTCCCACAGCTCGTAACATCTCCGCCCTCGTCACACACATCATCACGAATCATCATCATCAATCAATCTGCCTAGCCTTTTCCCAACTATGTTGGGGTCGGCTTCCAGTCTAACCGGATGCAGCTGAATACCATTATTTTACATGGAGCGACTGCCTATCTGACCTCCACAACCCATTAACTGGGTAATACGATACCCCTTGGTAAGACTGCTTGTCAGACTTTCGGGCTTCTGACGACCCGTAACGACTGTCAAAGATCCACGAATGACAGCCGGGACCAACGGCTTAACATGCTTTTCGAGGCACGGAGGAGTCTCGGTATGTAAAGATGGTCAGCCATCCACGGACCGACCCCGGCAAGCGTAGCTTAACCTGATGGATCGACCCGTGCGGCTGTTATTACTTAGCCACGAATCATCATCATCATCGAATCGAATTCATCTTCCACGAATGTTTCAATATCGGGTATATTTTTTTACACAATTAATTATGCTCTGAAGGCCTATGAAGAAGTTTATAGTATACCCAACCTAACCTTTCGCCAATTATGAATACTGTAAGTCCTATGTTATAAGGGGTAAGCCTATTAGGCATGCCATATTATATTATAGACGGATATAATTTGTTTGTTTCTAAGTTTGTGAGCTTGTATGTAGGGGGTAATTTCCGGAACTAATCATTACATTCTAAAAAAGAAATCACTGTTAGAAAACTACATTATTCCTAAATTATAATTAATTTTATATTACATCACAATTTATAAAACGACACGTGTGCTCAATTTCTGAGCAGTAACCTCGTATAAAGTTTGCATGAATTCAAGATAGTATTATAATCATTAGTATTATTATCCCCAATTACAGGATTTAGATGAAATTTGGCACACAGATAGTCTGTAATAGAATACCTTTAATCCCAGCAGTACGTTGCATGCATACAAGAAGGTATTATGTTCACGACAAGACACGTTGTGCCCAATTCCTGGAGCTAGACCACCACCTCTTAAAGCAGTATTATTTTAATCTTACATGAGTGTGGGAAAGAGATGGAGCTAGACGTCCAGTATAGCTCCATGTCTTTCTCACACTGAAGTAACATTAAAATAATACTGCTTTAAGAAGTCGTGGTTGGCCCCCTGAGCAGTAAACCTAACAAGAAGTTTAGTACTTCTTGTTAGGTTTCATGAATTCACGATGGTATTTACACTTCCTGTAAAAACTACGCGCGGATAAAGTCGCGGGCAAACGCTAGTGGTTTATAAAATAATCAATAAAAAAATGTAAGATAATACACTTATAATTCTTAGGGTGAAATTACTGTCAACAACACATTTCCAGAAGGAAGTCGGTGGCAATTTTTTCATAAACCAAATCAAATCAAAAGCAGCTACTTCCTAAATTATGTTAAGTGTTCTTTTTGATTTCGGTTTTTACTTTTTTAAGTTTATTTTATGGCAGCACAATTGTAAGTTTGTGGTAAGCGTTTAATAGTAGCTATTTAAGAAAGATACATACACTAGCTCTCTAAGGCCACTATGAGCAAGGCCCAATTTAATATAACTGACAATACGTCATATTTGTCAAAAAAATACAAATTTCACATATGGACATAAGTCAATTTTGTAAATTTTTTGTTCAATAAAGCAGAAAGTGTGTGAAAGAAACATGAAAAATTGTCGGAATGGCAGATTGTTGCCTTGTAACCTGTCAGTGTTATTAAATAGTTCCCAGACATTTCCCGCGGCCCTTAGACATTGAGAATGGACTGAGCATTAGCCTCACAAAAGACAATGATTTTCTTCCTTGTTATTTTGTTTTTTTTTTTTTATTGTGCTTGAAAGACATTAGGTTTGAAGCAAAATTGTACTTGTTGATTTAATTTTTATTTTGATAAATATCTAAGAGGATTGGCGCTGTATGCCGAGTTACAGGTTTACACCTAGTTCGGCTGCAGATGCTACCATGATTTATTGTTTTATAAAAGCCTACTTGTTATATATGAATATTTGTTTGCAACAAAACTTATTAGTCTCAATAAATAATTTATTATTTTAAAATAAAGCTGATGTTAAATTAAAAAAAAAAACAATTGCGAATTTGCGGCCAATACCTGCACCCTAATTGCGTAACAGATTGTCAATCGGAGTTGGTTTCATTTTGACAGTTCAACCACATTCATTGCGTCATTTACGTTGTCGAGCAGACAAATTTTTCGAACATATGAAGTAATGGATTAGCAATTTGTTTCAAAATGAAACCAACTCCGATCGATAATGTGTTACGCAATTAGGGTGCTGTAGTACTACTAAAGAGACAACTACTGGCCGCAACATCGCTTTGTCTCTATCGTACTTATCGGTCTGCATTCACTGTACATCTGAATACGGAACGCTCAGCCCACTCTCTAAGTCCATGGCCTGACCGCCTTATGCACCTGTACTCAAATGATCACTTTACGAAAGCATTGATCACTTTTGGACTTTGCCCCATTAAACTCGTTACTATGTCTATTGGTGTAATACGTCACAGCTTCTACGACGCCATTTGCACGACAAGGTTCAAAACATGGTTAAGGTTTTTGTAAGTCGACCGTATTCAAACCAACACTTTTGTTAACAAACTCTCTTTGTTTCAGTAAAGGGGGTAACGGAGTGTCGGTCCAGGCACGGGGAATGCGTTCCGAAATCTGCGAAGTGCTCACAACAGTTGAAAGTTCCAGACGCCACTGGTTGTGGCCCTATAGAAACTTGCTGTACACGTATTGAAAATATGGAATAATATTATACTATTCATACTAAAGTTACAACGAATGGAATTTGGTGTTTTATGCCGAGGTATACGGTATGGAACTGAAACATGTGTAATAAATTAAACTACGAGTAATTTTAAACCACAGAAGTATAGAAAAATTAAATATTAAATTAAAAAACGTAAATTAAAAAAGGAAAATTTTGAAACAAAATAAATTCAGTAAAAGTAATCACTCAGTTTAGACAACCGAGCTGGCCGCCTGCGGTGCACCATAGTGCCCAATCCATTTTTTTCCAAACATGGTTTTTTGGTTTGCACACATGTTCAAGGGTTCAAGTTCATTGACTCACTGACCCAGTGGTCCAATTTTACAGAGTGTATAAATATACTTAAAATTAAAACTCTACCTTTTGACCTAATTACTGGTCCTATTTTGTTAATTTTTTGTATTGTCAGCAAAGGCGATAACAAGTATGTGGTTAAATTTATTGCACATATGTGAGTTCCAAACCGTATGTACCGTGTGTCGTGTGTGGTTTTGTACCAAGTTCGGCTGACACCACTATCTCACATGCACAATTTTGATGGCTTGCACCAGTGACTGCCTATATTATTATGTTTCACCATTGTATTTTCAAGTGAAATAAATCATATTTCTTCATAATTTTACAATGTTTTATTTAAAAAGTTTCCATTTAGTACTTTTATGAGGCACAAGTCCTATACTTGTTCTTATTTCCTCGTTGGTCCAGTGGTCGTAAGCGCTACTGCTGAGCATGAGGTCCCGGGTTCGATTCCCGGGTCGGGCAAACTGTTATTGGGTTTTCCTATTTGGAATATCTCAGTAGCAGCCCGGAGTCTGGATTTGCGCCCGGGTGATGGCAAAAGGCTCGCCCCCAATTACATAGGACTCAAACATAACTGGCGAAATGGTGTACTATAGATTTACCTCTGCATAACCCTTCGACGAATACAGACATGATGATATATTATGTTATGTGTAGTACTTTTTAATACTCAAAAATCCAATACCTACTACTATGTTCTTTATTACGTTGTCCCTCGTTTCAACAGTCATATACGGGGTAGTCATTTAAGTCAGGCCATTAAGAGCAGCTCTACCTTAATTATTGCAGTTACAGAAAAACGTTAGTAGGTAATTTCAAACTGAATTCACAGATTTCAGATACCAATTTGACCACAATTGTCATTTTTTTAGCCCTCTATTTACCATCTTAAATAGCCAGCTAGAAAAATTACAATTGTCACATAACATTATTTTTACTCGACTACGGAAAAGACAAAGGAGGACCGATTTTTTGAGATTTTCAATTATGGTGCAGGTGTAGAAATGCTAAAGACAAGGTTTACCTCTTTTATACAAAACTTGCGAAAAATGTGGATACACAGAGGCACACATAATATAACAGCATAACATAATAGCTGCTTTTCTTAACGAGTTAGGTAGAGACCTAACCCGTTAGAAAAACCAGCTGTTATGTTATCCTCTAAATCACAGGGCGAATCTACAACGTGGTCATGTTCTCACAATATTAAACATGCGTTCAATGAGAATCCTTACTCTATTTACTCGGCTCATTTTTTGTAAAAAGCCTTATTATAAATAGTTGATCGAGCGAGCGAAGCAATCGAAGCGTCTGTGCATCAAGTTTGGCAATATTTGCTACAGCTACAGTACACACACACAGCTACAGGTCGTATTTTACAACCGATCTGGACGAAACTTAGTACTTATACAGGTTTCACGACTTTATAAAAACTTTTGTCGTCGGCAATTTTTAATTGGACGGGTATTTCCTCCAAACAGGTAAATGTTAATGTAAATGTTTTAAAAGTTGCCAAAGCAATACACAAAACAGGTTCTGAAATGAAATCCGGAGCCTCTGCACCCCTCAAGACGGATAGAACTGAAGATAGAGATAATGATAGAACGCCATTGATCGTCTTGAGGTCGATCGATCTATCATCTATAAGTGATGCAGTACTATTAACTTGGGTTAAAAGTTTACTTATTACTTATTACGTTGGGTTAGGATTACCTTTCAATACATCATTTGTGTTACAAAATCACACGCCATCACCACCAATTCCAAATAAATGTGGTTTGAGAGACTATGGGGAGATCATCATATTTATAATAAACATGGGTGCAATATCACCCTGTCTTGTACCTAAACCTGATGGAAGACGGATTTATCATAAATCTGAATTCCATAAATAGATTTATAAATACAAAACATTTCAAATTAGATTCGCACTACGTCATCGACATTGCACGTGAATCAAAATGGATGAGAAGCTAATTTAAAGTGTTAAAAAAATCCATATTTATGGGATATTGAATTTGACTGATCGGAACACGGCTCAATGCAGCTCCGGTCCGCTCAGCTCCACTCCACTCCACCCTAATCCGCCCCGCTTCAGTGGAAACACTTGCCACTTTTTACTGGTCTTCTCCGCTCCGCTTCGCCCAGCTCCACGTCAGTGGAAACGCACCCTAAAGACCTACAAGGGTCAAGTAAAGAACGTAATACTCTGTAAGTTGCGCAAAAGTATGCATAGCTTGTATGTCATTGTGATTCCCAAATTAGAAGTTATTAAACATACACACACACATAAACTCACGCCTTCTTCCCATGGGGGTGGGCAGAAACTATAGAACGTTACCTGCTACGATCCTAATATACTCTTATTGCCTCGTTTTTGTACATACATCTGATCATACACGCCCGCTGGTTGCGAGTACTACGCACCTGACCTTTTTGAAGAGCATCACCAATAAGGTCATTATTATTATGTTCTTCTAGGGCGGACCCTCCCGGCGCTGCCACTCACATTTGCCCTATTTTTAGTCGCCTTTCTTTCATCCTCTCAACATGACTAATCCATCTCAGCATACGCTTTTAAATTTTTGTCACAACATCTTTTAATACGTACCGTTGCCTTATCACATCATCCCTCAAGTCAAGTTATTAAAATTGTTAACTATATTTGTCATGCGAGGTACTTACATACATACAGGCATACTGCACTACTTTTCAGTATAAATCTCACCGTGAAAACTTAGGTGAAGTAAGCGTGGAGTGAGCTGTCAATAGTGTCAATCCCTAGCATCAAATAGAATGACAACTCACTTCACCTAGGTTTTCACGGTGAGATTTGTACATAATAGCCCTGCTGGTGAGCCATTTATAGACATGTGTATTTGCGACTTTAGTCATTTTTAAGATGAAACCTTAGACCAAACCCTTTTTATAATTTGTCTAGTTTTTGAGGCGTACTTTGAAGAGCCGTGTATGCAAGTTGGTGGGTTATGTGCTGTCAAGTGCCCACCCAATACAAGAGTCGCTCAAGTAGGCTTGTGCCCGGATCAACAAATATTTGGTGTGGAGTGCTGCTTATCAAGTGAGTTCTTCTATGTTTACTTGTTATTGTGTAAAGCCTATATTTTTAATACATAATAATTCATTCATTTTGTTGCACTGGAGTTTGATAAACTTCGTGCCAGGGTCCCAATTCTGGATTCCCCGCTTATAACTTACCAAATTGCAAACCACGTCAATATCGTATCTTGTAGAAACCCCTTTTTAACAAAAGATAAAAAAGGAGGAGGTTTTCAATTCGACACGTATATTTTATTTTTATTTTTTTTTGTTTATGTATGACCACGCAATACCTTTTACAGTCTTGCGATTTGAAAAATTTTAGTTTTATTCGGGAGGACATACCTAAAAGTTAGTCCCATATGAAATTGATTAACTTTGCGGGGGTAGTTTTTAAGTTAGCTTCAATAATACGTATTTTTTCCCCACTTTTATGTGGACGATGTACTAGTTTCTTTTGCAGGTAGTGGTATTAGAATTTGTGTGGGGTAGGTACCACAACTAAAAAGTGAAATTTTTCTTTGTTTTTTACAAAAAGTACAACCTAGTTCCAAAAACAACACTACAAAGTGAAAAATAATTTTAATTTCGGAAGTCGGTGGCATAAAACGATAATACATGTAAACAAACACCGACTTCCGAAATTAAAGTTATTTTTCACTTTGTAGTCTTGTTTTTGGAAGGCGATTGTATTTTTTTGTAAAAAAGTTTTTTTATATAGGCGGTTTCGTTCATCATGTCCTATAGAATACGTTATTAGCAGTTCGTAATTAGCTCAAGATATTGCCGTGGTTTCGAAGTAAAGAATAGGGATGATGCCAGGGTAAAAAATAGGAAATCCTATTTAGTCCGTCAGCCAGATAATAAAAAAAATATTAGACACGTATCATATTAATACAAAATTACTTAGATAACACGCATTAAAGTAGGTGAGTGGGAGCTCGCTACGTCATAACTACGCATAAAATCTAGCTAGGCGTGACGTCATGCCACATTTTAACTCAATGTATCGCCGTAATCCTTTGATTACGTAAAAAAGAAAAAATACGTGTCCAATATTTTTTAATAATCTGCATGACGGACAGAAAAAAATTGTTTAGTCATCATCCCTATTGTTAAATGGTCATAGTGAATTAAGGCCTTGATTACACTTGCGGAAATTGCAATTTGCTGAAGCAAGCATGTAACGTTAAGACAGTAAAACGGTATACCGTACAAACGGTTTGCTATGATGGTAGGTAAACGCGACGTGTTGAACGTTTTGCGCATACAAGTCTCTGCGTGTAGCCGAGCCTTTAAACCAATAAGAGACATTTGCTTTTCAAACTCAATTCAGTGACAAAACTATATTTTTAAAACTCGTTTCACACCGGTAAATTGCAAACGTTACCCAGAATGATTTCAGTTAGGCTTTGACTGATTATTCCTTGTGTCTAAATAAAATGTTTGTTTCAGATAAAAGGACGATGAACTGTTGTTTAAGACGAAGGGAATGTTTGCCCAAAACATATGAATGCTCACAATATTTTGTTATTCAACATATTTTGTTGTATGGATTCCCATAACTTGATATTGTTGTTTTCTTAAGTTTAATATAATTTGTTTTTTTTTTTGTTGTTACATTTTTAAGTTCTGTCAATAAATATAATAATATGAGGTAGATATGTCTTAGATAATCGCACTGATTTTTCTGTACCTAATTTTGTTAAATCTGTCTGTAAATAAATAGGTTGTGGATGTCGGATAGGCAGTCGCTCCATGTAAAATGCTGGTATTCAGCTGCATTCGGTTAGACTGGAAGCTGACCCCAAAATATTTGGGAAAAGGCGAGGCAGATGACGTGTGTGTAAATAAATAAATACATTTTTAGAACAATATTACTCTTAAAATCATTCACACAACATTACATTCCCCAGATAAATAAGCAAATGTGCCAACAATATTATAATTTATCACACTATCACATCACACTAATATTATAAAGGCGAAAGTTTGTGAGTGTGTGTGCGTGTGTATGTATGTTTGTTACTTCTTCACGCTGAAACGGCGAGACCGATTTGGATGAAATTTGGTATGTAGATAGCTTATACCCTGGATTAACACATAGGCTACTTTTTATCCCGGTCTACGTGGGTGAAACCGCGGGGCGCAGCTAGTTTTAGATAATCATGAACACTGTACACTACACTATACCTCGAATTTGATGCCATATAAAATTTATAAACTTTGCTTGGGTAGTTTTTGAGTAATCTTCAATAATAAGTCTTTTTCTCACTTTTTATATGGCATAAGCATAATCTGCTTACAATGTTCCCACTGCTGGAACACAGGCCCCCTCTCGGTGGCGTGTTTTTTTTTATATAGATGATGTTCAAATTTCTTTTGCAGGTAGTTGTATTAATAAAAACTTTTTAACAAAAAAAAAAACAACTGACTTCTTATAGGTTTTCCTGTAATCTGCAGGTAAAGACCTATTTTCTGTATTTTTTTCAAAATTTTAGGCTCAGTAGTTTCGGAGATAAGGGGGGGAATGGTCAATTTTTATCTATTTTCTTAAATAACTTTAAAACAATTTATTTTAAAATTATAAAAAAAATATATTTGAGACACTCATAGTAAGCCTTTTAATTTCACATGCCACATGGTGCAAAACATTTTTTTTAAAATTTTCTTATTTGCGGGGGGCAAATAAGAAAATTTAAAAAAAAGTGACCCCCATATTCAAAATTCATTTATTTACTTTATCCATCCAAGTTTGGTTTGCAGAAATTCATAATTATGTGAACCAAATTTAAACTTGATGGATCCATTAGATTCGGAGTAAATTGGCTGTGACAGACGGACAGACAGACACACGAGTGATCTTATAAGGGTTCCGTTTTTCCCTTTTGAGGTACAGAACCCTAAAAAAAAGTGCAAAGTGAAAAATAACTTTAATTTCGCAAGTCGGTGTCAAAAATCGAACATACAAAACCAAAGACACCGACTTCCGAAGTATTAAAGTTATTTTTCACTTTAGTGTAGTGTGTAGTGTGTGTTAGTGTTGTGTGTAGTTTTAGTGTTTTTTTTGGAAGTCAGTTTTTGTCTATCATCTTTCACACAATCCATTTACCGTTTCTTTGTTCTTCCTCTACTCCTATAGACATCCTCATTCCTCAACCCATAGCTACTTACCAACCCTCACCATTCTCCTGCCATTATCCCATTCTATTTGGGGTCGGCGCAACATGTCCTATTTTCCATACTTTTCTATTATTCGTCATCTCGGTAGTCACCCCCTTTCTAGCCATGTCATCTTTCACACAATCCATCCATCGTTACTTTAGTCTTCCCCTACTCTTATAGCCATCGACATTCATACTCAAAACTTTCCTCACGACATTTTCCTCACTCCTCCGCATCACATGCCCATACCATGACAACCGATTTCCGCACAACTTTTCAGTCAAAGGTGCCACTTTCAAACTTCCTCTTATGTACTCATTTCTTATTCTATCCATTCGTGTAACACCACACATCCCTCTTAGCGTTCTCATCTCAGCTGCATGCAATTGCTTTTCATTCATCCCTTTTGTGGCCCAACATTCTGAACAATACAAGATAGCAGGTCTAACCATTGTTTTATATATCTTCCCCTTAAGTTTAAGGGGAATGCGGGAGTCGCAGATAAAATAAAAAACTTATTTACAAAAAAAAAAGCATTATCGGAAGTCGGTGTCTTTGCATCTGTATTTTAGTTTTTTGCCACCGACTTCCGAAATCAAAGTTATTTTTCACTTTGTTGTGTTTTTTTTTTTTTTTGAGAAAAAGTTTGTTATCTATTCTTAATGTACCATCCGCAATTACATAGACGACTCCGAGTGCAAATGTGGTAATGTTCCACAAACGATGGGACACTGCGCATCCTGCCATCTGCACGTTACAGGAACTGATGGACTCTATTAGTGATGGCGCCAAACACGTAGCTGAATTCTGGGTTTACTCCATATGAATTACCAACGATACGATAAAAAGAAGTAGCATCCGCCAACGTTTATTTTCCCCACATCCAATTCAAGGTAACAAAATATTTGATGTTATTAAAATATTCTGTTATATTGTAATATTATAATAAAAATTATCTTCTCATTGTGTTATAATAAGACATCGTTACGAGTAGTCGTGTTACAGAATGTACTTGAAGATTTTACGTGTAATATTCCTTTTAAATTACCTGTGTTTTGCTGCGAAGCCATATGTGAAGAATTTGAAGAAAAAACATGAATTTAACAACCTTAAGGGTAATTTATTTATTGTTTCACTTCACTTCTCTCGAGTGCGCTTTATGTTTAAAAATGTTTATATTACGCACATAATAAAAATTAATATTGGCAATGTAGTGGAAAAAACTTTTTTACAAAAAAGTACAATCAACTTCTAAAAACAATACCAAAGAAAATTAACTTTAATTTCGGAAGTCAGTGTCTGGATAAATGCATCTACGTTTTTTGCCACCGACTTCCGAAATTAAAGTTATTTTACACTTTGTAGTGTTGTTTTTGGAAGTCGATTGTATTGTTTTTGTAAAAAA
This sequence comes from Cosmia pyralina, assembly GCA_946251885.1. Lineage (NCBI taxonomy): Eukaryota > Metazoa > Arthropoda > Insecta > Lepidoptera > Noctuidae > Cosmia > Cosmia pyralina. The sequence continues at coordinate 3,408,910 of OX276345.1, forward strand.
GTTTTTATTTTTTACTTTTTAGCTGTGGTACCTACCCCACACAAATTTGAGAATCTCCTTTTTTTCGTTTGTTAAAAATGAATATTTTTGCCTGCTGATAGGTATACCAGTTGGCTCGTTTAAATGTACCTATTTCTAAGTGAATGTCACTGTTGCTATAGGACTGGCCTTCGTATCAACGAATAAAATGTGTATTTGTAGTAATGCTGGCATTTTATGTAAATTTATACCAAATTGATCGTTTGGCTTGGTATGGGCATGTGATGAGTAGAGACAAAACGCATGTGACTAAAAGAGTGATGAATATACATGTTGATGGATGGAAAGGGAGAGGAAGGCCAAAGAAAAGATGGATGGATTGTGTGAGGAATGATATGAAAGAGAAGCGAGTGAATGATAGCGTGACGGTTGACAGGGGAGAATGGATGAAGAAAACGTGTTGCGCCGACCCCAAGTAACATGAAACAAGGGCAAGAAGATGATGATGATGCCTAATTGATCGAATAACCTGTTGAAGGTCGTGGGAATCTGCTGGATGCGAGAACAAGACCACTCGATGTGGCGACGCTTTGGGAGGTCTATGTCCAATGGTCCAGCAGTGGACGTCTTTCGACAAATTTTCCACCAGATCTTTTAACATACATTTTCAGCTGCCTTTCGATTTATTTACTCAGAGTATTTTCTTTAAATTACTCGGAATACTCAATAATTCGTATTTCACGGATTGCGATTCGATTATTACTAAGCAATTTATGCTCGTCACAATACATATGTTGAAGTGGAGCTGATAGCGACTTCACCATCAGTTCCAGTTCTCCTGGTTCCTTACTGGGAGAACTCTTCAACAATTAACGTCCTTGTATCGGGAAAAGCAATATTTTATAAAGTGATGAGCAGGTGACATTAGGCTATTTTATCTTAGATAAATTACAGACTGATCCACTAAAAAGTGAAAAATAAAAAAAAAAAATTAAAAAAAAACAATCGACTTCACAAAAATTACTATATTATTATAAAGTGAAAAATAATTTTAATTTCGGAAGTCGGTGGTAAAAAGGTGAAATACCGATTCAAAGACACCGACTTCAAAAATTAAAATTATTTTTCAGTTTGTAGTATTTTTTTTGAAGTCGGTTGGTTTTTTTTTTGTAAAAAAGTTTTTTCTTCAAAATAAATACATTTAAATTGAAAAGAAACGAAAAATTGTGATGTGTCATCCTGCCTGACCTGATTCTGATAGATCTATGATCCTAGATATGACAGTGTATCCCCCTTTGGAAGCGAATCTATTGCCATCGACCTGGCACTAACTTAGACTCTGCGATGATGTTGAGCCTAGTAATCAAATACCAGACCCTACGCTCAGCAGTAGCTCTTGCAGCCTCTACCAACGAGGCAGTCAGATTTTTTAGGAATTAATGTTCCTTATCAGATTAGTGTTTTGACTATTATGTAGACTTCACATACGATTAAATAAATGCCTACTATGACAGGCAAATAGATTGGCATCATAACCTACAAACCGTTCACAGTTGTACAGGTTACTAGTTATTGACCAATATCCTCTTGAGGGGTCACTGTACACATCATTATGAACAACTTTTACTATAGTACCAAACCTGAAATCGCGAAAAAAAAAATCAGCTGCTCTCTACATTTTGACGAGTTTGATGTAAATAACTGTACTGAACAGCTGTTTTTTTTTCGCGATTTCTGTTTTGGTCCCATAGTAAAAGTTGTTCATAATGATGAGTACAGTGACCCCTTAACAGGATATTGGTCAATAACCAATAACCCTGTACTATTACCTCTAATTTTGCATCATTTTCAAAATCACAGTGATCTTTATTGTCGTTGTAACACGGTTGCTTTTAGGCTTCTACCATTGACAAGTCTATCAAAATCACAGAGATCTTTATTGTCGTTGTATAACGGTTGCTTTTGGACTGCTACCATTGACAAGTCTATCAGAATCACAGTAATCTTTATTGTGGTTATAACACGGTTGCTTTTGGATTGCTACCATTGACAAATCTATCATAATCACAGTGATCTTTATTTTCTTTGCAATAAAGTAGCCACTCGAATGAATAAGTGACGAAATGGGACCGGAACGAAAACGGTGAAATGTACAACGGACGAAAGTGGCCCTGAAATATTTTTTGTGAACAACACGCTGTTTGTTATGTTTTTGGAATGTTTTGTGGTTATTGTATTAACAGAAAGTCAATTAAATTTCTGATATTTTTATTAGGTGGCGTTGGTTGCAGGAGGCACTATAAACTATGTTTTCTTTTGTTTGAAAGATAATAACTTTAAATTTTGTGAAAATCTGATGAGGAACATAGGCGTGATAATCGCTCCAACTAAAAGCCGCAATGTATTACGAATTAAAAAAACATTTTATATTTTTTGACTGTCGTCCGACTAGGGCCTCATTACGGATACGCGGGGCGTCAGGCGGCGCAGGCTGCGGGGCGTCAAGCGTTTTCTCCGTTTGTGGCACTCACGCGGCGGCGTAAGCGGTGGCGCTCGAACGGTGCACACGGTGGCGCTCGCGGTGTCGCTTGCGGCGGCGCACGCGGTGTTATTAAGCATTCTATAAAGAAGTTAAACCGAAGAAACCCGCCACGTCTCCCTCTGCGTTGATGAATGAAAGGCGACTAACAAAAGGTATTTAAAAGGCAGATGTGAGTGGAAACGCTGGGAGAGGACGCCCTAGGAAAACATAATAGTAACCTTATTGGTGATGTTCTTCAGAAAGGTCAGGTGCGTAGTAGTCGCAACCGGCATGCGTTTGACCAGAAGCATGAACGTAAATGAGGCAAAAGGAGTATGTAAGGATCGTAGAAGGTGGTGTTCTGTAGTTTCCATGGGAAGGATTGAGTTTATGTATGTATGTATGTAGTAAGCGTGGAGTTTCTTGCCCCTTCTTCTCCATACCAAACTACCTTCTGAAACTACTAATAATAGAATTAATTTAAAATATTTTTGTAAATTTTTACTTTCATAAGTGCCTTTTACGTGCTTACTAGCTGACCCGACAGACGTTGTCCTGTCTCAGCTATGAATATTCTAATGTAAACGTGCGAAGTTCCCGAACGCGCAAGCTGAGAACATTTTGAATTGTGTAGGAAAACTTAATTTATATTTTAAGAATTTAACTACGATTTTTTGATCAAAAGTAAAAAACCCGAAATAAATTTAAAGTAAAAATGTCAATAATATGAAAACGATTAATCGGAGCCAAACAATTTGAAAAAAAAAATTGTTTTTAGTATGAATGTCGGCAATTGATTTTTATTTTAGAGTTACTATATGAACGAATTTTCTTCATATTTTTTTTTCGTCAATTTTCCAATTTTTTTAATAGTTATTCTTCTATTCGGGACGGAGACAAATACAACAAATAAAAAACCATGAAAATCGGTCCAGCCGTTCTATGTGTTCGAACAAACCCGACTTTGATTTCAAATAAATGATTGTACTTTGACTTTCTAATATAAAAATAAAATTGTTACAGCCATACCAGAGAAAAAATGCAGCTCGAAGAAAGTCTTCTGTATAACGAAGAAATTTACGTGTCCTAACAGATTAACTAATGACATAACTGATGGTTTGCCGACCGAAGTCTGCTGTATTAATAATGGCTATTAAATCTTTAAAATATGGTGTTTTTTTATTAATTAATTAGTATCTTTTGATAATTCATAAGTAGAAGTTATTAGCAATTCGAGTTTTCGATGTTTACAGTGTTTTGGCCCGATTTTTCAATCGTCAAATAACTTTTATCTGGGAAATATGTTTGGCGTTTTGACAGCTTTTGTATAGAAAATATGTCGAGCTGCCGTATTTATTCCTCAAATAAAAGTTATCTGACCCGCACTTGGCCTTTTTTTTTGTAGATAGGAAACTTTACTGTTACGTGTTTTACTAACTAAAACCCACCCGTGTTCCTTCAATTGCCTGTGCCAGGGCCACGGTATCTCTTTTGAACAACCCGCAACCCCGGCATCGCACTGCCGTGTTCTCACGGAGGCGATCGGTGGCGGCGATCTCTCGCGTCCAAACCTGGTTCAGGCCATGGTGCGGAGCGAGAGTGCATGGGAGGCCGTCACCTCCTTCTGCGTTGTGTTCCACGCGCGCCTCAAAGAGATGTCAGCAGTGACGGGGTCCAATAGGGCCGATGCCGCCGGGGTCGTGGGTAGTTCGAAAGAGATACCGTGGCCCTGGCACGGGCTACTGAAGGAACACGGGTGGGTTTTAGTCAGTAAAGGTCTGACACGCCCTCCCGCTCTGCTCAGAGCGGGAGAAGTCATATGATGATTTCCCATCCACAAAAAAAAAAAAAAAAAGGGCCACGGTATCTCTTTCGAATAACCCGCGACCGCGCACTAGGCCTGCATGGTGGATTACGGCGCACTCCTGTTTAGTGGACTCAGGCTTCCTCTGGCCTGAGTTACAGCAACATTCTAGATGAATAATACGTATGCTTATGAAACCTGAAATCGCTAAAAAAAAATCAGCTGTTCCTACATTTATGTTCGCATAACTCGTCAAAACATAGGGAGTAGCTGACTTTTTTTCGCGATTTCAGGTTTGGTCCCATAGTAAAAGTTGTTTGTTAACATGAGTTCAATCATGTTGTGTTTAAGTATCGGTCACTAATTACCAGTCACCCTATATAGAGGGGCCTATGCCTAAGTAATAACAGCCGCACGGTTCGATCGATCAGGTTAAGCTACGCTTGCCGCGGTGGGTTCGTGGATGAGTGACCGTCTTTGCATACAGGAGTTCTCTGTGCCTCAGAAAGCACGTTACGCCGACGACGTTGGTCCCAGCTGCCATTCGTGGATCTTTGACAGTCATTAGGAAGCCCGAAAGTCTGACAACCAGTCTTAACAAGGGGTATCGTATCGTTCGCAGTAACTGGGTCGTGGAGGTCAAATACATAATATACCTACATAGATGATATTTATTCAGATTTGTTACTTTATTTGTAATGGCAATTATGTCATTTGTGTCATGTTATAGATTTTTATTTTTATTAATCTTCTAAATAGATTATTTTCTATTTTGTGAATGTGAGAACGTTGCAGGCCTAGTAGACTGTACATTTGTTGACTATTTTCTATTTTGTTAAGTACGGTAGTTGTTAAGAAAGGCCTACATTGTCCTCCCATACCTACCTATTAACACTGTTATTTGAAAATATTGTGAAAAACGATTATTTTTAAAAGAGTAACCATGGAGTTTCCTGTCGGCTCCTCTGCATAGGAAACGACCAATTTGGAACGTGCATCTAGCTTCTGACGTTTCATAAGTGCCCATGTAGGTTTATGTGAAATAAAATATTTTAATTTTGATTTTGAGATAGGCAGTCGCTCCATGTAAAATACTGGTATTCAGCTGCATTCGGTTACACTGGAAGCCAACCCCAAAATAGCTGGGAAAAATGCTAGGTAGATGATTAATATTATATGCTTCTAACCTCATTTTTCAAAATGGGCATTCAGTTGATAATGTTGGTAAAGTCAGGGAAATTTAATGTTTATCAATTTGACTACCAACTTAAATTGTCCGTATAATATTCAAATTACAACTGTTATTCTTTGATAATTGCATGAAATGGCTATATGTACACGGCAGATTGACGTAGAGTGTCAATTTGATATACAACTAATATCCCTGCCCGTACAAACAAATGAAACCAAATATATATATAATATATAGTAAAATTATCTTCTGATTACTTAATAACTTTCAACACTGAATATGGAAATATCATCATTCACTTTTGGGTTACGTAACGTTTTTGTGAAGCCGCAAAATGGAATGTCGAAATCAGTTTGCATCGTTGAAAAGTGATGTGTATATGATAATTTGCAAAAATGGGTTGTAATTTAATGCAATAAAATTGGTTTTTATTTACTTTATGATTCTGCTCAGGTGTGGAAAATCACCCCTGTATTCCGCGAAGGGTTGGGCAGAGGAGTAACTGTAGTACACCCACATTTCGCCAGAGAGCATCACAATTTTGTTTATTAGTATAGACATAGAAATATAAAATACATAACGCACCGCGACATAACGCACCGGATCAACTAAGGATGGATGAAATAGCGACAAGTTACAGGAACAACTTGCGACCCACGGATGCCCATCAAGTTGAAGGGGAAACTTTACAAGTCCCTGATAAGGCCTGTCGTACTTTATGGATCGGAATGTTGGGCAGTGAAGAAGACGGATGAAAAAAAATTGCATGCAGCGGAGATGAGAATGTTGAGATGGATATGTGGAGTGACGAGAATGGATAAAGTGAGAAATGAGTATATAAGAGGAAGTTTGAAAGGAAATCGTTTGTCTTGGTATAGGCATGTAATGACGAGAGACGAAACGCATGTGACTAAAAGAGTGATAAATATACATGTTGATGGATGGAGAGGCAGAGGAAGGACAAAGAAAAGATGGATGGATTGTGTGAGGAATGATATGAAAGATAAGGGAGTGAATGATAGCGTGACGGTTGACAGGGGAGAATGGAAGAAGAAAACGTGTTGCGCCGACCCCAAGTAATATGGGATAAAGGCAGGAAGATGATGACATAGAAATATAAAAAACTATGGGTATAAAGGTTATCAGAAACACAGTGGAAAGTTCACTCAACCTCCAAACAAAAGGGAGGATCTTCCGACCAGACGGGTGTTGTGTCTGGTGGGCTACGGACTACAGTACCGCGCGTCGATTGACGTCCGGACGTTCTATACATGCTTGATGCGCATCGAACTGTGCTTGCAAGATGCAGGTTTTTGTGTGACGTCAGTATTTTTGCGTAGTAAGACTTTAGAAATAGCTTATAGCTACACCAAGTTGGTGGTGGGTTGGTTGGTGGTTGTTTGGTTGGTGGTTGGTTAGTTGGTGGTTGGTTGGTTGGTAGTGGTAGTTGGTTGGTTGGTTGATTGGTATTGTGTTGGTGTTGGCAGTGGTTGGTTGGTGTTGGTGGTGGTGTTGGTGGTGTGGTGTGTGTTGGTTGGTGGTTGGTGGTTGATGTCTTGGCTAGTATAGTTTTCATGGTTGGCAAAACATAGCCTCATCAGTCATCGCTTTCGAATCAAAATTTTTTTTAAAGTAATTATGTCTTTTCTTCCTGCATGTTCTCCTAGAATATAATACAAGTAGATATTTCAACATTATACAAAGCAGGACCTTTATTTATAAGTATAAGAATTTTTAATAAACCAATGATTCCTGGTTTTTTTATTTTTCCAGAGACCCAATAATTCTTTGGAAGCAATGTTCCATTTGCAATATTATAAGACATTTCAACAAACCTTTTTTACAGTCCGTTCAACCGATTTTGACTTCTATTACGTTGGTGGCATGAAAAATGGAGCTGCAATTGGTATTGTAACCGCTTTTTTGCCTTTAATGCCATACTTAAGTCTACGGAATAGAAGTCAAAATCGTTTGAACGGACTGTAAAAGAAGTTTTGTTTAAATGTCTAATCTTATTGCAAATGGAGTATAGTAAATATTATATAATATGACGTGACATCTTTAATCGGGAAACACTAATTCCTTCAAGGAGATCCACTCCTAAGCACCACCATAAAGAAAAAGTATACGAGAACAAAGTAAAACATCACATTGATCAAGGTCAAATACAAGGCAATCACGTCTGACTGTTTTCACCATAATTTTTAGGAATCCCCACAGATAAAAAGTGTATGTCGCCTTAGTCTTAAGAGGGCGTCCGCATTTTGTCACCTCTCTCGCTCACACGGAACCTTTGGATCATGGGCAAAAATATATGAAGCCTGGTACTCGGTCCAATAGCCATAATATATATATCATTGGAAAGGTCTTTTTACAAGGATTAATGATAACCGAGTCGCTTGTCTCCATTTGCTGTCGGAACGGAGTTATTTTGTGTTAAGTATTTTTTTTTTTTTTTTGTTTTTGTTTCATTTTGTTAAGATAATGGTGATATTATATAATTTTCTTCTATAGAATCCTGTGTTTGTTGATTAATAGATACTTAAATGAATAAACACTCAGGAATAAAAAAAAAATAGAAAAAGTAAGAAACGTTATTTATTTTTTTAAACATTATTATCAACAATAATGACATCGTTGAGGAACGCTGCAGGAGCAGTGAAGCCTACATGTCTGGCATATCCTAAATACCAAACGATTGAAACTATATGAGCACAAGTGCCGATTGTTCGTCGTCCGGTCAAACACGTGCAGTAATAATTGCATAAAATGTTATGAATATTGGTTTCGTTTTCATTAACATTGTTTTTTACTAATACATAACAATAATAAGTTCTTGACCGTACGTGACGCGACTGTATGCGTCCGCGTAAAAGCCAGGCATCTTCGTTTATACCATATTCATTTAAATCTTGGAGTGCGCTTTCTCTATATACTTGTAGAATGTATAGTCCATTTGATAAATGCTCGCTGCAGTAGGATCGGGCTAGCTTCAGTTGATAGGTGTCCAATGAAAGTAAAATAATCTGTTCTTCCGTCAGTAGTGGGAAGTTCTGTATTTCGTGACTTTATTCTTTGAAAATCCGCTCTTCGGTTATTCAAATGTTTTCTTTCAACATAATCATAAAGTAGATTCGGGGAATCTATTTTCTCCCTGATTATGTTTAGGAAGGCCTCTGCGTGAATGTTGTCATCGATGGGTATGTGGAAGTTATTAAACATAGCTGCGGCGATTTTAAAATCAATGAACATTTTTGGTAGTGTTTTATTAAAATATTTTTGCCGCAAAAGCTTGAAATCTCGTTTGAACCTCCCGTTCACCACTTCCACTACCCACCGGCATAGTGTAACTGATCGAGCTTCATTACCTTGCTCAGTAGTTAGCTGTGTCTCCCATCTGTCTTTAGATGGTGGAACGTAGGATTCATATCCCCATGCTTCGATAGCATCTAAGCTGTCCCGGAAGCCGCGATCTAATATGAAGACATCGTTCGGTTGAAGAAAGCAATGCAATGGGTTTTCTCCATCATTCATTATATCGCTCATGATGTTCGCATCAGTCTTAGTGGCAGCGTATGGTCCCAAAACATCGATTATATAGCCATTGGAACACACAATTAAAAACGGCTTCAGCAAGTTCTGGAACTTATGCAGGCTATAAGATAGACGCTGGAACAAAAAGTTCGAGCTTTTATTGATATATATATAAGTCCCATCGCATATAACGATAGCTTTATTGTTTTCTTCATTGCCAAATAACCCTCTTGGTATAGTGAGGTTATTTTCTAAAACGTCGTTTCTATTCATATGGTCCACTCCCAAGTGTAATATTACATATTCATTCATGAGGCATTCACGCACAATAGTTAGTAAACGTTCCAGCTTTCTTCGTGACATATTAAATAACGTCGCTAGTCTTTCATCTGAGTCTCCGGTACGTAGTTTCGTCAGATATATGCCTAACGCAGTTCGAGGCTCCTTGCACCTCCCACTTAGTGAGGGTGTTTGTTCTAATATGGAATCAAACTGTTCGCATTTGCGTCCTGTCCAAAAGTACATATCCTCGTTGCTTAAAGCACCTCTTGTGTTGAAATCTAGCCTAGGTCCACGATTTAAAGCCATTCTCAACATGTCACAAACGTCCCTAAACTGTTGCGCATTGAAGTTATGTGTGACATTGCAGAATTGAGGCAGCTCTTCCCAAGCATTGCTCTCAAGGTGTTGTCCACATACTCTAGCACCGTCAGGAATATATAACTTATATTCACAGAAAATGTGAATCTTGATCGTCTCTGGTATTCGATGGCGGGTTGCGTTTTGGCAAGTGTTAAAGATACAATGCCCTGGAGTGTTTGGAGCTCGAGTGTAGTCTGGAACCTGAAGCTCTCGTACATTCTGTTCTACTTCTGGTATGACAGGTGGTCTTCCTACAACGTTGTCAATTCTCTGCCAACATCGGTGACACACACGTCGTGTGTTGTCGAACTCTACCTGAAAATGGTAGAATACGATCTTGCTGATGTTATGTTGTATTTTTATGAAAACATTTAAAACAATGCGGTATGTAGGTGTTCAGGTCTAAAGTCATGGCATACTTGTATTGTTTTCATATTTTAAGTAATGCAAGTAAAAATATATCTTATGTATAGCCGATGTGACGGCTTAGTGAATAGATAACAATAGCAAACACACAATAGGTGGTCAGAGAAGTGTTTTAATAAGAAGAACTATAAACGTGCGAACTGAGTCATAAAAGGATTACAGGATTGTGAGAAAGCTGCACAAGTCATTACTGATATAAAGGGATGCCGCTCGGAAGCAGGTAGCTAGTACTGCACGTGTTTTTTTTTTCTATGAAGCGAACACCCTTAGCTACGGATCATACAGCCGCGCTACATAGAAAATAAACACGTGCAGTTGGTAGTTTGCAGCTCGGTTCGGAAACGCACTTTTACACACAACACTAGAGTAGTTCAATAAGACCTGTAAGTGCGAGCAAGAGGTCCGATTAAGGGCTCAATTCACACGTTTGTAATGGCTCAGGTATAAAAATATAACAGACAATAATAATATAAACAAACCGCTTCTAAAAAGAAAAACTGAAGCTGGTGAAGTTCGAAATAGTTTAATGAAGTATGTACTAACCTCCAAAACGGCATGTTCTCGTATGTAAGCCACAAACTCGGGGTGCATTCTTGGAAGATCATCAGTTAAAACATGCTGTTGGTATCTAGCATGATGTAGGCCTCGCCGACACATCACACAGTTGCGATTTTCTTCCATAACGATGTTCCAAATCGATAAGCACTACAATAGTCCACAACACTAGCCAAGATAAACGTTTGTAGCGGGTAACAATGTCCAAAAGGGGCGCCGGGGTCAGTGATGAAAACGGTATAACAAAGTACTAGGTAGAATAAACAGCTGCGGAACGTCGTTTCACGCACAGAACGATACAACGACTAGTGAATGTCGCGGCACAAAAGGCTGGCCACTGGCACAGCGCACCACCTACCCCACCCCGCGGCTAGTTCCCTATCCCCGAGGTCTATAGTCACCGTTGTAACAAAAAACAGAAATGTTAAAGATAATACTACTTTTTTATGTAAAAAAACATATTTTCAAAAGTCTTCACCATTATCATATCATATCACGATATAATGCATGAATAGTAACACAATAGACGTATAAAAAAAAGAAGGACTCCGCGCCACGCATATCGAAAGTGAAGCACCGTACCGATCTATGTGTGCGTGATATGAGTACCTGCAAAGACGCCGTCGCTTGTGTCACGTAATGGCGTCCGGTTGGCATACTATGATGTAAATGTGTGCGTGAGGTGTGTTTGTACAAACGGTCCTGGCATACTTACTGTGCTTCACTTTCGATATGCGTGGCGCGGAATCCTCCTTTTTTTATGAGTCTATGAGTAACACAATACATTTCTCGTTTTAAATAATTTTGTTTTACATTGTTTTTTTTTCGTATTTCAACCATGATAGGTATGTAATATTATCGTACTTGCAATTATGATATTAACTAAAACTGGAACTTTGGGGGCTTGCCGTGGTTTTCAGACAAGGATTTGGGACATGTCGCCATAGTAAATATTTTTCCTGATTAAAAGACCTATCCAATGACACCACAATGATTGCTATTGGAGCGAGTACCAAAATGCCCATTCTCCAAATTGAGATTGTTAAATGGAGAATACTTTTCTTGAAAAATTTAATCAATTAGCGAACTAGTGAATAATAATAATATAAATTTAATACGTACTACCAAATTTTTAATATTTATTTTTTATTTGTAAAATAAATAAAATTAGGTAATTATTTTTTTTCAGTATACAGTAGTAGTAGACTGTACATTTGTTGACTGTTTTCTATTTTGTTAAGTACCTGGTAGTTGTTGAAAGGCTTACATTGTCCTCCCATACCTATTAACACTGTTATTTCAAAATATTGTAAAAGCCCATTAGTTTTAAAAGAGTAACATGGAGTATCTTGCCGGCTCTTCTCCATAGGAAACGACCAATTTGGAACCGTGCACCTAGCTTCTGACGTTTCATAAGTGCCCATGTAGGTTTATGTGAAAATATTTTGATTTGATTAAAAACACATTTTTATTGTGTTTTCTAATAAACTCAGCTGAAAAAGTATTAATATGTGTTTTTGAGATGAGCTAAAGAAATACCACAATAAACATGTTTATTGTGTTGGTGGTATAAATTAGCGAACTAGTAAATAATATTAATTTAAGTAAATACTTAAATTACTTTTTCGCTTACTAGTTCGCTAATTTATTACATTTTTTAAAAAAGCATCTTTTCATTTAAAATTCTTAAAAATATGGTCCCTTGTGATCGAGATAAGTGACAACATGCGACAGTCCTCTTAAGGACAACGTTCAAATCGTCTGCTAAGATGCAAAGGCCATTGGATGAATGTGGGTCAGGATTAGTCGGCATCTCTGTTTCATAATGATCTACTGAGTCATCGTTTCACACAACCTCAGGGAATTACATAATAGTGTTTTAAGAGGCAAATAGCTTATTTGGCGTTGTAGTATTATTTATTTATTGAAACTTTAAGCATAAAAAAAAACCGTACAAAGGCGGACTTAATGCCTGAGGCATTTTCTACCAGTCAACCTTAGGGTGATGCAGAGAGAAAATAATTCAATATAATAATGCAATGTAATATTCTATTTTGTTTTTTTGTATGCAGGCAAGGCTATTCCTAGTAAAAATTCTTGACAGATTTCACCAACTCTTAAGTCGACGATCGCACGGACGTAAAAATATAGCGGCAATTTTCTTTCGCGCACTGGATTTTCAACGCTCTGCTTAGCGCCGAGAGTTGAAAATCCAACAGTGTATTTTTCCGACGCGCTAGAATGCACTCAGTTATTGTTAAGGCGGATTCTCAACGCTCGGCTCAACAACGAGAGTTGAAAATCCAGTGCGCGATAAAATCCCGCCGCGATATTTTTACGTCTGTGCGAACGTAGGCTAAGTAATACTTAAATAAATTCCTAAATAAAAGTGCAGTGTTGGAATTTCAATGCTACGGTTAAGAGCGCCGAGACTTGAAAATCCAACAGTGCAATACTATTTAGGGATTCATTTAAGTATTACTTAGGGTTGGTGAAAACGGGCATTAGACTATTGTCTACAACTTGTTATACTTTTGGACTTTTTTGTACACGTATAGTCAAAAATACGAATTTGGAAGGCAACTGTCAAAATACCGCTATCGTAGCTAGTTCCCAACACAAGCAAGGCGAGAGATAGTTTTATTTATTTTTTTACGAAAATGACGCGTTTTTGTGTTCCTAAATATATAGTCCTTCTTATCGATTTCGATAACGGCGACCCTTCGAAATCACTTCCTTGCGTGTGCCCTTAGATGGCTCGCTAGACCGAATTTAGTTTTGAACACCCGGTCACAACTAAAACAATAAAGCTGGCCTGAAGTGTTGTATGTATACGTGTAGGAGGGCTTAGGTCTCTCTTTGCGTATTTGGCGCTTCTCAGTAATAGCGTCGTGTTCCTAAATACTACGAAATTGGAGTCCACCATTTTCCGAGAGACCCTAAAGATGGTGGATTAAAGCTATTCGTGAAGATTAATAAAAAATAAAAAGAGTTCGAAATATTTTGAAGATAACGAGGAAATAAAATACTTGATTAAAAATATTGAAATAACCGAAAGTAACGAAATTGTGAAATAAAATGCGTAGTAGACGCAACAAACTCATGAATGAATGAATGAAAAGTCAAATTTGTTATTGGCCTTAGGGACCTGGCTATGACTACGCCATCTACAATTAGCTTTGCCCGACCTTCCCTTCCCCATTGTTGACATACTGCTCTAACATACTATGTGACAGCAATAGAGGAAAGTGTCTCATATGTGACAGATATTCTATACAACAGTCAAAGAATGACTCTGTTGCGATTTGAATTATGTACAATTTAATGGTACGGAAAATCAATGGCTGTGAAGATCGTTTTATTTTGGGGGTCCATTTTGGAAATCTGAAAGTGGATCCCTGACCACGGGGCTCGTATCTAAAACTTTTCAAATATATCTTCCGTGTTCTCTCATCATGCCGCACCTACTCAGTTATGAACTTTTCTCCCTGCATATGCTTGCTGGCCTACTATAACTTGGTAAGTATTTGTACATTTTATCTGGGAGTTGACTCCTCTAAGGATCACACGATGGTTATAACTACAGTAACAAGGGGTTAAGGACTCTGGAAGAACCCAATAATACGACTACTTCTAGTGTCAGTAGGTAGTAGTTTTACTTTGAAGTAAGGCACAAAGTACTTGGCACGTTACAGGGCAAGCTATGCCGTTCATCGAGTACTTCTTACAGTCAAGATGATAGAAAATGTCAGGACCTTAAAATACGTACCTATTTAAGAGAAAATATAGAATACTTACATAATACAATTATTACAGTACACATATTACATACAGTTTGACTCTGGGAAAATTATGCAGTACGTACATATATACATAAATTCATTAAATTCATTCCTTCCCAGAAACAAAAACAAACTAGTTGGCAGCAACTATAGAACACCGCCTGCTACTCCTTTTGCTTCGTTTACGTTCATAATTATCTGGTCATACACGCACGCCTTTTGCGTGTACTACACACTTTTTTTTGTGGCTGGGAAATCATCAAATGACTTCTCCCTCTCTGGGTGGAGCAGGAGGGCGTGTTTGACTTTTACTGACTAAAACCCACCCGTGTTCCTTCAGTTGGCTGTGCCAGGGCCATGGTATCTCTTTCGAACAACCCGCGACCTCGGCGGCATTGGCCCTATCTCGGACCCCATTACTGCTGATATCTCTTTGAGGCACGCGTGGAACACAACGCACCGTCGACCCTGGCCTGGTCCTTACCGGACAGCGAGCTACCCATTGCTCGCCATCCGCAAGACCACGCCTACGGTGGTCGGGAATCGGCTATCGATTCCTGCCGCCCAGGGCGTCTCCTGCGGCGAATAGGGGCGTGAGGGAGTGAAAGTTGCCTCTCACTCGCGCGTTCCGCCTCCTCCTTCGCGAGCATTACTGCTTCGCAGAAGGAGGTGACCTCCCATGCACTCTCGCTCCGTACCATGGCCTGGACTAGGTTCAGACGCGAGAGATTGCCGCCGGTGTACTACGCACCTGACTTTTCTAAACAACATATACCCATTTAAGTCACTATCATATCCTTCTAGGGCGTTCCATTCTGTCTCCACTCAAGTTTGCCTTCTTAGTCGTTTTTCATTCATCCTGTCAACATGACCAAACTATCTAAGCAAACTCTTTACATTTTTTGTCCACTACTTCGTCTTTTACACCGCACAGTTGCATTATCACATCATTTCTCAGTCCATCATTCAGTTTTTGACACCACACATGCTCCACAAGGAACGTATTTCCACAGCATTTATTCTACTTTCATGCCTCTTTTGCCACACCTAACATTCACTTCCATACATAAGCTTAGGCACCAGCACACCATTGTGAACGGCCAGTCAAGTCTTTTGGACATCGACTGGTTGGTCACAGTCGCATGAGTTCACTTCACAGAACAGATAAATCTGTTCTGTGGACCTAACAATAGTCTACGAAATTAATGATAGGTACAATGCTACAAAGGGCTCCTTAATAATGAATATATCCGTTTCTTAAATAGTAATTTCACACCATTGTCTGGCCCAAAAAATGTTATGGAACCTAATCAAACATCCTTCACATAATGACGCATTTGGATTGCGCTAACCGGTATGCACAGGATCCGTCCATTATCATTTCACTTGTGAATGATTACGCATTAGGTAACTTAAATTGAGGATAAATACACTGCCATTATTAGTCTTCTTAGAAACTTGCGTAGCAGTGGCCGTGCGGTACAAAATGTTCTTCAGAATATTATTTTTGACAGTCGCATTGAATGTCGTATTGAGTTCAGCGGTTATAAGTGAACAATTTGTGGTAGAACCTAGTCAATGTAAGTTTTTTTTTTTTTGTTCTTTTGTTTGAATCAACAAATTGCTTGCCGGGGTTGGTCTGTGGATAGGTGACCATCTTTACATACCGCGACTCCTCCGTGCCTCGGAAAGCACGTTAAGCCATTGGTCCCGGCTGTCATTCGGGATTCTTTAACAGTCGTTACGCGTCGTCAGAAGCCCGTAGTTCTGACAATCAGACTTACCAAGGGTATCTGGTACTGGTTTGTCGAGGTCAAATGGGTAGTCGCTCCATGTAAAATACTGGTATTCAGCTGCATCCGGTTAGACTGGAAGACGACCCCAACATAGTTGGGAAAAGACTAGGCAGATTGCTTGGTTAAATCAGCAAAGTTTTGAAATTACGCTTATTTGTCATATTTAAAAATCAATAGTAAAATGTGAAAGGTCAGATCAATTTTAGTTTTTCGTTGTGATATTCATTAGCTGCTATTAACCAAGGTTGAAATCCACAATCTGGTTCTTCGAAATCATATCCTATTGCCACTTGACAGCTACTTTATCTTACATGGATATGTGGTATTTTATGTACATAAATGTTTATGTATAAAATTATCTTCTTTTTTTTTCGAAATGTGTCAAGAGCTTATCTTTCTTCGTAAACAAAGGTTGGAGTTATTAAACATTGCACACCGTTACTGATTTTTAGGTCAGTTAAACAATGCATCGTTTCATAATCCGTGGAGTAGACATATCTTTACTAGGACTATAAAAGTGTGTATTGTTGATTATACCTATTTGTTAATATTTTTGTGCAATTTCAAACTACTAAATAAGTTATGTAACATAAAATCATCCCTGCATCATGCCTGCATTCCCTAAAAGAGTTTCCAGAGATGGTAAAGTTCTTATTCCACCAGTTAGGTATATGTAGGTGCCATGTAACCTATTACACCAGTATCAGCCTATAAAATCACACAAATCTAGAGCCCGGGATCAAAAACCCGACCCGGGGACCTAACTCAAAAACCTACGTTCCCCAGTCACTCTTCCAACCTCAAGACTTAATTTTCTTCTACACATTATTTCCAGCTGGAAACGCACCATTTTTCGAGCTACCCTGTATGGTTGTTGGTGGTACCTGCGCAAGATCAGTAGCCTGCCCAATTGGCACAAAAGTAGGTACAAAAGGCCTGTGCCCAGTTCAACAAGATCTTGGCATGGAGTGCTGTAGACCACGTAAGTTCCTGATCTGTTTTCACCTGTGTTGCCAACCAATACGTAATCTTAAGTGTTCACTACTACCACCCAGTATTGCAGATGTCCATAGTTGGCACATTGGCAGCAAAATTGCTTGGCAGCAGTTGAGCAGTAGATGACATTTGCTGCTGTCAAGTTTCTTTTAGTGGTAGACTCCCACAAAATAAACTCGCCCGAATCGGATCAATTGACTACTCAAAAGTTATTCAAACATACAGTTTTGAGTATACGTCCGTTTCGGGCGAGTTTATTTTGTACAAGTCCACCAGTTCGAGTTTCGTCACTATGTTTGTTTTTTGTTTTGTGTAGATGGTATGTACCCGTCCTAAATCAAAAATACGAGCACCGACAATGCAGATATGAAGACGTCATTTGATCCGTATGATATTGTTTTTAAAAAAGGTGAATGTTTCATTTAGTTTTTTTATTACAGAGGTTATAAAGTCAGTATCAGTGTTTTTACCTGTAAACTGCGAATTTCACCATTGAAACTGAATGCGATGCACTGTACATCTAAAACGCGTTCAAGAGCTGTCAGCGTTATCATTGTTGTGGAATATTAACACTGACAGCTCTTGAACGCCGTTTAGATTATGCCGATCATGTTCAGATTCATTGGTGAAATTCGCCTAAAGTCACAAACTTTTTACTTCTAACTTTCTCTGCATCAGACCATTGTCTCTACTAAAGCGATCCACACATTATACGGACCGCCGGTAGTCCGATGGCAAGCGGTCCATTTTTTATGAGTGGACCGCCTGTTGGCGGACTGACGGCGTACTGTATATGTGTTGTTGTTGTTTAGAGGACATGGTGCAAGTGGTTCCTCTCCGCTTTGAAAGAAGATTTTTTTGACAGATTGATACTTAGATTGTAAACGTTCTTAAAAAATATGGGAATTGTTACAAAAGGCCAATTCTCGTACCTAAAAACGTTCAAACTCAAGTCGCAATCTCATGCCAGTGACAATCGAATGTCAAAAATGTAGGTAAACGCTATACAATTTTTGACAGATTGAGACTGATATGAGTCGTCTCTAGTGTTGAGTTGCACGAAACCAAAATTAGTTTAACAGAGACTTTATTCATGCCATCCCTTACATTTTGTATCAAAAAGAAAGTGACAGCATCAATTTAAAATTTTAAGTAAGTATGTTGGTTTCGTGCAACTCACAGTGGTTGTTTTTCATATTCCAAAAATTATTTAAATAAATAAATACTTAATGAAATAATTTTGTTTCAGCAAGGACCTAGTGCTTAGAAAATGCAAGTCGAAAGGCGGTGAGAGCCTTTCACCAACCGATTTCAAATGCCCACCACCGTTAAAAATGGTTACTGATTGCGCTAGAGACCAAATTATGTTGATTTGTTTATTGTTGAAATAAATATAATAGTAAAATATAGTTGTATAATTAAACCTACAGGCCACATCATGGTTGCGGTAAACAATTTTTACGACCTTATTACTAATGCATTAAGATTGAAAGTGGTTCACCGCAAATCTCCGCGATGGAACCTCTTGTAACTAGGAACAGTTTATTTGTCTTTCCTTATTTTTATGGTGAACAAAAATGACGTACTGAGACATCAATTACTTTTAAGAAAATTAATTAGTGCTTAATTAAACGAAGCAAAAGGAATATGTCCAAAGAATCGTAGCAGGTTCTGTAGTTTCTGCCTACCCCTCATGGGAGAAGCAGTGAATTTATGTATGTAATTTGTGCTTTTTTAATGGTTAATTTCAAGCAGAATTTTGTGAATCATACTTTATGGTGTTTCTCTCCACCACCACCACCACCACTCCACCACCACCACCACCACCACTCCACCACCACCACCACCACCACCACCACCACCACACCACCACCACTATCACCTACTTCACTATGAAATGACGCGCCCCACGACTTAAATTTGTATACGTACACTACGGTATAATTGCCGGCACGAGTCGTGAGCACAAATTCCACCTTAACTTCAACTGCCCTCGTCAGCGTGCTCTTGTATTCTGTTTTCTATCTATATTTAAATATGCTTGATAATATATTGATTTAATTACTCCCGTCCGTGTGCCACCTGCCGTGATAGGAAATAAGATTCGTTAGGTTAGAGAGAGAGAAAGAGTGAATGAGGTGAGTTTGTGCTCATGACTCGTGCCGGCAACTATATCTGCGGTAGTGGGGCGCGTCATTTCAAGAGTGGACAAGTTACACTATTATTAAAAGTATGATATTCCTCCTCCTTGCATCGTTACGTTACGATATGACGAAACAATAGGTTTCATGTCCATGTCATGTTTTGTACAGTTTTTAGGGTACCGTACCTGAAAAGGAGAAAACGGAACCCTTTACAGGATCACTCGTGTGTCTGTCTGTCTGTCACAGCCAATGACAATTTGCTCCTAATCTAATGGACCGATTAGTTGATATTTGGTACACATATGAATTTCTGTGACTCAAACACGGACGTGTATAATGTAAATTAAATCTTTTTGAATATAGGGGTCATTTTTGGCGGGCAGATAAGAGCATAAAAAAAAAGTTTTACCTTGTGATGTATTAAGTAAATGAAAGGGCTTACTGTAAGTGTCTCAAATTATTTTTTTAAATTAAAAATTTAAGAAAATAGGTAATTGACTATTCCCCTCCCCTTATTTCCGAAACAACTGAGCCTGAAATTTTGAAAAATAAACAGAAATTAGTTTTATACCCACATGTTACAGGAAAACCTTTATCAAGTCTATGGTCTTAAAATAACATGATAAATCTCTCAAACTTACATTTGCAGTTGGAATGTATGGGAGAACATGTTTTTCAACTACAATGTTAAGTTTGTTCTTGGGATAAATTCATCCCAACTACGGAACCCATCATTGTGCGTGGTCCGACACGCACTTGGCCGGTTTTTTTTTTATGATGATCCTCAATCTGCTCCAACTTTCAACAACATGTGTCTAAGTACCTACCTAATATATTATTTTCTTTGTTAAATACATAATTTTCTAAGCAAACATTTTGCTACAATGCGTCATACTCATAACATAACTCATAATTACGACAAACCAAAACCGAGTAAAATACATCACGTCGACGACAACGCTTTCTGAGGAAGTTGTGGTTAACGTTACGAACGTAACCTGTCATAAAATGTACAAGGTGTAGCATTGTTAGGTGGAATTATTTTTAGGAGATATTTTACGTAATAATATTCATTAATACCTAAAAATTAAAAAAAAACTAAAAATAGTTGTCAAAGAAAGGAGATCACCCATTTTGTTCGGTGATTTGGCATAAAAATAAGTCGGCGGCCAGCATGCGTAGCATGACGCATGACCACCAGGAACACGGGTTTTGTTGACGGAATAACAGAAAAAGTGATACATCGCCATGCTTAGACGGTAGAAATCTTTCTACAATCTGTCATTTTGTCGATTTTTCCGTCGACTAAACCCGTGTATATGGTGGTCGCACTACGCGTGCAGGAATGAATTACATTTTATTTGAATGTTGGAGTTGTAGAAACATTTCTTTGTATGGCGATGACGCTGTAACATGCAGCGCGTGTTGCTACCAAAATATATAATAATAATTGCTTCCCGTTGCCGACTTTCTAATTCTTACCTGATATATTGCCGTACCTAAAATGTTCTCGAATTTGACGCTTTAGTAAAACATAATGCGTGTTATGTGTACTTTAAAAACATGTAATTAGTACTCAAACGCTGGATGGACTATGTGAAAGATGACATGGCTAGAAAGGGGGTGACTACTAAGATGACGACTAATATAGAAGTATGGAAAAAGAGACATGTTGCGCTGACTCCAAATAGATTGGTATAATGGCAGGAGAATGATGATTAGAAAAGGCTGCCAAAAAATAAAAATATCCCAGAATGGGTGATCTCCTTTATTCTCTCTTTTGACTCTCATCGTCATCTATCTATCCTTTTACCAACTATGTTGGCGTCAGCTTCCAGTTTAGACGGATGCAGCTGAATACCGTAGTTTATATGGAGCGAGTACATAACTCACCTAGAAGAAGTGTGAATGATACTACCAACTGTGAAAACCCACTGGAACTTAATCACTTATTCTCTCTTTTGTGGTGAGCGATAATGATGAGATGCCAAAGGCTCGTTGTACACACGCGTTTTTAGCCGTGAAAAACTGCAGTTGATTCACCGAGTGCAGACATGGTCGTCAGTGTTCACACGATTATTCACGGAGCTGCTAGCGCGCCGTACCGTAAACAAA
This sequence comes from Cosmia pyralina, assembly GCA_946251885.1. Lineage (NCBI taxonomy): Eukaryota > Metazoa > Arthropoda > Insecta > Lepidoptera > Noctuidae > Cosmia > Cosmia pyralina. Next base: position 3,430,396 of record OX276345.1, read on the forward strand.
CCATGCCGTGTACAATGGGAGTTAAGTCTTCCATATGTTGCAATATTATTTTAAATTTTGTGAGAATTATTTGGTCAAGCTTATCAAAAGTATTTTCGCTCTGTCTATGGTTTACGTAGTATCTTTACTACGTAAACTATACAACGCAAATAACTTTTACTTACATAACACCTGCTATATGCTATCATTACAGCTATAAAAATACATTTTCGGTGTGCGTTAAGGCTGGACAAGGCATTGTGCGGCTGCAGTGATGCCACGAAATAACCGTGGTAATAATCGTGGTAATTTTTATTTAAAACACCCAGAAATAGGACCACGCCTTACTACAAAAAAATTGTATTTATTTGACCTTGACCTTCGAGACGTTTGACATTGATATTGAAAATGTCTTTGACCTCAAACCCAAAAAGGGTCTATTTTTACAAAAAAAAAAAAAAAAAAAATAGATAATCTAAAAAGCAACTTCTTTTTTTTTTTTCTCGGCGCCTATTGTTTTGCATACTTTGAGGTTTTTTCAAAAATACACTAAAAAAAGTCTATTCTATCAAAAAAAAAAAAATTGCTACTATTATAAAAGCGACGGGTGTTAAAGTGCCAGTGGTTCTTTATTTTGTCGTGTTTAGATAGGTATTGATACCCGTCACGTATCTGCGGAGTTCCGCTAGCTAATTTAATAAGACCCAGTAAAGACAACATACAACCTTAAGTAGTGAATGAGCTAACCAATTAATGTAATTTCGTGAAAGTGGTCGATATTAACTATATACATACTTGTTGTTTTGTAAGTTGTAACACAGATAACTATACATATATGTCAGAGTTGTAAAATTGAAATTGTCTCTGGTCAATCAATTAAAATTGAATACGAGGCTTTCACATTGTTTTGAGTGTAATTTGTAATTTTTTATTTAATTTTTTATAATGTGCCTTTAATATAAGCAGAATAAACAGGTTTTCTTTCTTTTCTTTCTATCTTTTTTTACTTAGATATGTAAATTACACATTGATAACTACAGGAGCGTTTTTAGGGTTCCGTACCCAAAGGGTAAAACGGGACCCTATCACTAAGATTCCGCTGTCCGTCCGTCTGTCTGTCCGTCTGTCACCAGGCTGTATCTCATGAACCGTGACAGTTAGACAGTTGAAAACATCACAAATGATGTATTTTTGTTGCCGCTAAAAAACAGAATAAAATAAATATTTAAGGGGGCTCCCATACAACAATCGCGTTTTTTTTCCGTTTTTATGGATAATGGTACGAAACCCTTCTACGTTTGCCGGGGTTGGTCAATGGATGGGTGACCATTCTTTACATACCGGGACTCCTCCGTGCCTCGGAAAGCACGTTAAGCCGTAGGTCCCGGCTGTCATTCGTGGATCTTTCAGTCGTTACGGGTCGTCAGAAGCCCGAAAGTCTGACAACCAGTCTTACCAAGGGGTATATATTACCCAGTTACTGGGTTGTGGAGGTCAGATAGGCAGTCGCTCCATGTAAAATACTGGTATTCAGCTGCATCCGGTTAGACTGTAAGCCGGCTCCAACATAGTTGGGAAAAGCCTGGGTACATTGATTGGTACGGAACCCTTCGTGTGCGAATGCGACTCGCGCTCCGGTTTTAATATTTTTACTATTAGTTGTTGACACCTCACAAAGTTTTGGGTGCCTAGTGACACAACAACAATAATATAATTTATCTAAGATCATAACTAGATATATGAATTAAAATTAACAGCTAACATCTTGCATATCTAATGAGCAAAGTCTTTAGACATGACACTTATAAATAATTTTCTGAATAATTTTCCTTAAAAAATTTACGCGTTCCCTTCACCATTTTTAAGTGAAAATGATGTTAATGGAGTTATGAGAAATTGCATCATTTACGTGCTTTTTTATTTAATTTGGAGTTGGTAATTAATTGTATTTTCTTTTTACTCAACATTATCATGACGATAGTAACGGCCGTCATATTTTTAAAGAAATTTTTTAATTATGTCATCACCTTTATGAAAATTTTAAAAACGTACTGAATTAATAAGAATGCTAAGGAACAATTAATTAGGATGAAAAGGTATTTTGTTAAAATTATTTTGTGCTGAAAGTCTTTGAGCTTTATTTTCCAACACCGTTATTTAGTTTTTCATTTTGATGAATACGTCTTAAGGGTGCACTGGCCTTAAAAAAAGACACAATTATCCAAGACATCTTTGAGTTCTTCGTATAGGTACAGAAAAAACCAACCAAGAAGGGTTCCGTAGTTGAAATGAATTTAACCCAAAAACAAATTTATAATTACAGTTAAAAAACATGTTCCCCATACATTGCCATTCGTCACGATCTATTTTCCAACTGCAAATTTTAGATTGTAATCACAAAATAAAAAAAAAATCCTAAATGTAATAAAATTACAAATTAACGATTTTCGGACTTATTCCTTTACTTGTGCTGTGAGACCTTGCTTCTTGCCAAAGTTTATGGTTCTAGGACAACGGAAAGATTTTTTTTTTTTTTTTTTTTAGATTTTTTTAGAACTCCAAGGGACTACAGACTAACGTACCTATTTAATATTAATTTCAGCATGATAACTTCACGCGTTCCTAAGAAAGAGGGTCTTGACATACTGACAAACAGTCAGACAGTCGGACAACGAAGAAAAAAAAAAAAAAAATCTTTAAGTGATAAAATTACAAATTAACGATTTTCGGACTTATTCCTTTACTTGTGCAGAGAGACCTTGCTTCTTGCCAAAGTTTATGGTTCTAGGACAACGGAAAGATTTTGATTTACTTGCAAGTATCAAAATGTGTCGCATAAAAGGTTAAAAGGCCGTGTTGTTTTATTGCATTGACTTAGAAGCTTGATTTTTTTAGAGCTCCAAGGGACTATAGACTTACGTACCTATTTAATATTAATTTCAGCTTGATAACTTCACGCGTTCCTGAGAAAGAGGGTCTTGACATACTGACAAACAGTCAGACAGACGGACAACGAAGTGATCTTATAAGGGTTCCAGTTTTTCCTTTAGAGGTACGAAATTAATAGATCTTTTCTAAATACAAAACAAACCTTAACAATTATTCCTCCTTGAATATTGTTTTACATAATCCACCTCCACTGTTACAGCAGACATCCACCAGAAACACAAATTCATACCAAATGCGAAAACAGAACAGCATCTAAACAATTGTTACGAACAGTGTCCCATTTCCAACGGCCGCACGTGTACTCAAAAACAATGGATGCAGCCACCCTTTTGTAGGGAAGACTTAAACATTATACACGTCATTTATATATTAAACACAATAAACACACCACATAAACACTAATATAAGCCTGAGTGACGGATTGTAGTTGGTGTATCTATTGTTCAAATTGTTTGACATAATTATCTATATAGATAATTATGTCAAACAATTTGAACAATAGATACACCAACTACAATCCGTCACTTCACAGTAATTCATATGAATTACTGTAATTTTCCGTAATAAGGCTTAGGGTGGGTTGCACCATCATATCAAATGTAAAAGATAAAGTTAGGAGCACGGACATGACATTCGACGCGTCTGACAAAAGTGACAGATATTTATCAATAACTTTAAGCAGCGAAGCGTAGGCGGTTAAGGTTACAATTAAAGTTATGACGTCAGCTAACAATTTGTCAAATGGAACAACCCATATTTTGTGTAACAGGAACTTTAACAAAGATTGGTTGCACCATCTTACTTTAACAATAACAAACATCGAGTTCGATGTCACCTTCAGTTGAAGGTGCGATGTTTGTTATTGTTAAAGTAAGATGGTGCAACATAACCTTAGTTTTGCACGCTGCAGTATTTTGATATTATTTTTATGTGTGCGTGGTAGGATCTTTACGTTATTTTTCACGCTCACATCACTAAACGGGTTGGCACAGGTATAGGCACAGTTAACTGAAACATTCCTGACAGAAAAGTTAACAAGCACAGCTTAACCTCGCAAACCTTTCAGTCATCGCGTTTCTGCTATTAGACCTGATACCCTATCCACAGCCAACAACCTTAGATCTATAGAGGCATGAAGAACAAGGTGTAAAGTTCACTCATCCTCCATAGAAAAGGGAGAATCCTCCGACCAGACCAGTGTTGTGTCTGATGGGCAACCAACTGCCCGACGGTTGATGTCGAGACGTTGTATATAATATGCTAGTCGCGCGGTAAATTCTAATTGCGCGAAGGAGGATTTGCATGACGTCATGTCATTGTGATGCGTAGTTCGTATGTGGCGATCTAGATGCCGCCACAGATCTAATCTAATTAGTAGAAAATGAAAAGAGCGATGCAGTGATCCCCTACGGTTGTTTCAACACTTAGGCGGGTATCACACCTCCACCGGAAAACCATAGCAACAACACAGCACTAGTTCAATTTAACCGCCTTGCATAATGTTCCGCTAATCGAATTGAAATTTGTTTTGGGAACATCATGCGGTTTAGCGGTTTCGCGGCGGATGTGTGATACCCGCCTTTTAAGTGTGTCTGGCGCATCCTGAGTACTCAGTCAGTTCCGCTAATAATATAGCTAACTGACTTATCTCTTTACCAGCTCGAGTCGAGACGAGAGGAGTACACATAGCAAGTACGGAACAAGAATAAAAATATTTCACGAAAAATTTTCAAAGTTGGCGCTATTTTGGTCTTATGATGTTTGATAGCATAGCCAGCCTACAATATTCCAACAGCTCCAGGCCTCAGGCCTCTTCTCCGTGAGAGGTTCTGGGTCATATCTACTACATGGGCTAAGTGCGGGTTGGTATTGTAATGAATTTATGATCATTTAATATTATTCTACAAATTTGTCAGTTATTTTTTATCAATATTCATATTCAATTTACAATACCTTATTCGATGATTGTATTTGATTTGTCTTAATCGGTATTAGTACGTTAGTCGATTCAAAATGCTATCACTTTTGTTAGTCTATGAAGAACGAACAGATTGATACATACATTTCGTTCAGTCCGGAACGAAATGCACGTGGTCAGGGATTTTTAAAAAAAAGGTGAGACATTCTGATCGGCTACCTCGACCGAGGCAAACGTTTTAATATTATCGGTGTGTTAATCGCTGTGCATTAATTATTTATTTTATAGTAAAGTTGTGTAAGAATTTATGCAGAGTGATTGATTGGAATAATATAATCGTTGTTACGAAGCAAGCAGTTTTAATAAACACCTGAATCTGAATTGTGAGAGTTCGTCACAGTATTAAGACACAATTGCTTGAATAATGATAATAATCATGGAGTTGTGAGGTAGACAGATGGCGAATCCATCAGTCTTGCAAAATGTCACTTCTTCTTCTTCGACGTGTCGATGGCATGACAGTGTATTAAATCTTGTTGGGCCAAAACTTACCCACTTCCACGGCATCGTAGGTGGCAGCGCAGACGTCGCTATGGCTAAATTTTTTGGGGCACAAGGGTAGTATAGGAGGTGGGACATAGTTTGCGCTACAGCTCCATATCCCTGCTGCCGTACCATCAAGATAGCCCTATGCGAGGTTGTAGTTGCATTTTTCCACTGTCACTGAGAATTTTATTTACTCACTATCTAGTGAGTAGTAGTGAGTAGTGATAATATTAGTAACTTTTGCCCGCGACTTCATCCTTCCTCCTCATCCTCTTAATTTCTTATTCCCGACCCACCCCGTCGCATCGCATCGCATCGCCTGCCCACGCTAATATTACCGATTTTTTTTTGCTCGGCTTCAGGGTCCTAGCCTAATCCTTCCTCAAAAATTGGGTTATCAAATGCAAAAAGATTTTTTTCAAATCCGCTGGTAGTTCCAGATATTAGCGAATTCAAACATGCAAACAAACAAAAAAACAAACTCTTCAGCTTTATTATTAACTAGCTGACCCGACAGACGTTGTCCTGTCCAAATTTCAATAATTCATACAAAATTCTCATACAAAATGTACTTTCAGTTTTCCAAAATTTTCCAATTTTCCCGGCAACTTTTCCAATTTTTCTCTTCTTAAGAACCTTCCTCTTGAATCAGTCTATCTATTGCTGAAAACTGCATTAAAACCTGTTGAGCAGTTTAAAAGATCTAAGCGAACAGACAGCGGAAGCGACTTCATTTTATAATATTTAAAGATTAGGAAAAATTTAAATCTCACGCTCAGGAGTCGTGAATCGAGTCGGAATCGAGAGATACAAGTGCACAACACCAATCATGTTGAAATTTCGTTTCATTCATTTCGTAAAAATAATATACAGAATGTTCACAAAATTCTCGCAACTCGTTCATAATAATAACTACCTAGTTGATATACTACGTTAAATGTTAACCTGGTTTAGGCAACAGCCAGTTTGCATATTTTCGGCAAACTGCTGACGTCCATATTTTGTGACGTGACTGCACACTAAAGAGTCAACTTTAAGCCGTTATTTAGTACACCATATGGAGTTAGTGTTTGATATAGGTTACGTAAGTTTTAGTTTGTAATATGTAAGCAGTTATTTCTATAATGGTGACACTTATTGCCGCCGGGGCGCGGGGTCGCGAGTTGTTCGGAAGAGATACCATGGCCCTGGCACAGGCAACTGAAGGAACACTGGTGGGTATTAGTCAGTAAAAGTCTGACACGCTCCGCCCAGAGCGGGAGAAGTCATTTGACGATTTCCCATCAACAAAAAGAAAAGGGTGATTTAAATTTACTATTACAACCCAAGATATGCCATCAGCCAATATCATAACTGATTTAAGAGAAAAAGTACATTTGGTTAAAAACAACTATTGCACATTGTCAGATCGAAGATAAGCTAACGGGACCATTTTCCAGCAAACAATTTGTTGAGCTTTCATCAAACAAGTTTACAGAAAAAAAAAACAAAAACCTACGTCATTCCATCTCTTAGGACAAGTTTCCAATAACCGCCGCCGTTCCCTCACAAATCATCAATCCAATTAGTGCAATAGCCAAATGGAAACAAAGTGCAGTTTATCAAACTGTTGTCTGAATTAAAAAAAAGAACTAAAAAAAAACACCGAGTCATTCCGTTGAAGATTTTAATTCGAGTGAAAGGAAACTTTTCTTGTTTCCAACGAGTTTCACGCGAGAGAGACCGGCCTGATTAATGGTAGTTGGCTGGAGATAAAAAAAACAACGCCCTCCTTACTTGTGTTTAAAAAAAAAGCCGTTACACAAGTCACAATTTGCTGATGTCAACGTGTTATTGATGTGTTTCTTGTTCTCCGTGTGTCGTGATTTTGGGACGGGTGAAAAATGGACGCTAGTTGGAAGTGAGTGAGAACTTATTAGCGATGCTGCAACCCGTGTCAGTTTTTAATCGAATTCAAAAACAGAAGGAGGTGCTCAGTTCGTCGGGATCATTTTTTGAATTAGTTGTCTTTTTTCGGCGTTACTTTTACGTCATTCCTAAATCCATTCTTTTGTTTAGCCTGCCAAGGAAAGGAACTATTTGATTTTGAATAGGTACAAATTAGAATCAAAATTTTACTATTTTTTGTAAATCTGGTGTAAAAAGTTCTATTTATCATTCACATTTCCTAGGATTTTGATGGTTAAAAAATACCTTTAGTTATTCGATGAAATGTATTTTAGAGCTGTCAATATTATGTCGATTCGTTCGAGATTCTAAGGGGGGTAATACACTATAATATTATCTAGGACCACACATAGGATCCTATCTCATAAGGGATGAATTATTTATCCCAAACCAAACTTAATTTTAGAGTTGAATTACATATTGTTCCATACATCGATATACGTCACTATCAATTTATTTTCCAACTGCAAATGTAAGTGAGTAATCGCAAAAAAAAATGTGATTAAACTATAATTTAATGATTTTCGGACTTTTTCCTTTACAAACCGTCACAATAATTACAATAAACCTTACAATATAATAACCCTACAACCTACAACCCTAGCCTTACAATTTAGAATGGCAGTAGTAAAACTGATAAGACAAAATCCTCAGGCAAAATCACATAATTTTATGGACGGATTTTGGAAATTATGAAAATAAATATTAAAATTCAGCATAATATATATAATATTCACTATGGCAAGATCTGTTTCTATGATCTTATCTAACAACAAATGTCAAAAATATGTGAACAAAGACGAAATTATTCATAAGTATATATTACATTATCTAAAAATTACTCATAGATCTGTGATCCTGATTTCTTGCGCAGTGTTGTGAACAAATACGCCACATAAACAGAAACCCTCGAGTACGAGCTTGTATAATCAGCACGAGGCCCATTGAAATCAAGCCCTACTGTACGGAGGATTTGATTTCAAGCAGGCAAACTACGCCCATCAACAGAGTTGTAATTAGCCTAAAAGCCTAATTGAAAGCATAGATGATTGGAGATAAAATTACTATGCACGCAGCGAATTTAGTCACTGATGACTCGCTGGCGATTTCAATATCTCACGTCCACACAGATATTTAGTCAGCCGCTTTGTCGCTAGCGACAAATTTCCTAACAAAATCAGTGAGTCGCTGGCGACAAGTCCCTACTAACTAGCACAAATACGGTATTTTACTCTTTAAGAGAAAAAATCTAAAAGTTTATTATTTAGACAGCTTAGGCAAAAAGCAGTGGGAAAATGTTAGTTTTAGTTCATAAAATAATAATATAAATTTTAAAATTCAATTCAAAGTTTTCAGTTTTTTAATCTGTTTTCTAAGACCGTGAAAGTAGCCGCCAAGTTATTGTGTAAATTAAAAAGTGTCAACTGATCAGCGCATAAAAAGTGTTTCTTTACACAGCCAACTGACGTCATGGCCACAGAGCAATATGGCGTCCACTGCGTCTTTGAAAAAGTAAAATTTAAATGCATTTTTATGGTACTTATCAATTGAATAAAAATTATGGGTTTTTTTTCGTGGCTTGTTAGCACTATAGAATCTAATTAAGACACTTTTTAAAAATGGGTGTAATACCCTATTATAATGTAATTGGCAATTTGTTGGCTATCAACTATCAATTGCTATTATTTTAAATCTCGAACAAAATTATTCGAATGAATGAAGTTCTTATATTTTTAACTTTCTCTTTGCCTCGTCGAGCTGTAGTAATTTTACGGATTGGATGATTAAGGTACAGGGCCTATTATGTTTGGCTGGTGATTGAACCACTTAATTAGAAAACTCTTCTTCTTCTTCTGGATGATAATGTCACTTCGAAGTCAATGGATCATTAGATTATAATCATTACAACTGGATTAGAAGCCACATAGGTCATGTAGATTTTCAGAAACAATGAACGGTTGATGACGAACCACCTGACTTAATAATAGGTCTTTACCTATGAAATTGCCGTTTTGTATGAAAAAATTTAAACGAATTTTTTTCATGCATTTTTTATTTGTATTAATCGAAGTAATCACCCATGCAATCAATGCATCTTTGCCAACGCAGTGGCAGTTTATTGATGCCCTTCTTAAAGAAATCAGCTGGACGGGAGGCAACAAATTCTTCAAAGGCATTTTGTAATGCCTCTCGGGTATTGAATTTTTTTCCTGCCAAAAAGTTATACAAATTCTGGAAAAAGTAGTAGTCTGTAGGCGCAAGGTCTGGTGAGTAGGGCGGATGACGGAGAGCTTCCAACCCCAGTTCTTGCAACTTGGAGACCGTCTGCTGTGCAGTATGAGGTCGCGCGTTGTCGTGCAGGAGCAGCGGAGACGAGCGATTGACCAATGCTGGTTGGAGATGTGCCAGCTTCTCCATCATTGTGTTCAGTTCTTCACAGTACACATCTGAAGTAATGCTCACCCCGTTTGGTAAGAAGCTGTGATGAATCACACCGGCGCTAGACCACCAAACAGTGACCATCACTTTTCTAGGGGTAAGTTTTCGTTTAGGGCATTGTTTAGGTGCTGAACCAGGATCCAACCAACTTGCTGAGCGCTTGCGGTTATCAAACAAAATCCTTTTTTCATCGCAGGTAAGAATGCGGTTCAAAATTCCTTCATTTGTGTGTCTGTTAAGCAGTGCAAGGCACGTCTCGACGCGTACTTCGCGCTGGCGATCATTGAGTTCGTGGGGCACCCATTTGTCAAGCTTTTCTACCATGCCAATTTGACGCAAATGGACCAATATTGTTTTGACGCTAACGTCGAAAGCTGCTGCTAATTCAGCCGTAGATTGTGTATCATCAGCTTCCACAATCGCCTTTAATTCGTCATTGTCGACCAAAGTCTTCGGACGACCGCGAGGTTAATTTTTCAGGTCGAAATTTCCAGAACGGAAGCGAGCAAACCAATAACAAGTGGTGCGTTGGTTTGTAGTGTTAGCTCCGTAAACGTCGTTGATGTTGCGTGCCGCTTGTGCCGCGTTGCTGCCACGACGGTACTCATATTCCATAATTACTCGAATTTTTAACGTATCCATGATGACGAAAAAGATTGAAATGCGATGAAAATGTAACACTAATCAATAAACAAATGACTACTTTTGGAAAAAAAACCATGTTTTTAAAATAAAATTAATTTGAAATTAGAATTCTTAGCCAAACAAAAATTATTTTGATTTGAAATGGCCAGTACTGCAGAACGGCAATTTCATAGGTAAAGACCTAATATTATAATAAAACCAGAAAGATCAAACAGTGATAAGATATTAATTACATTTGTAAGTTTTGACGTTTTGATATGACGGTTGAGAAGGCGGCAGTACCACCTTTTCAACCGTCATATCAAAACATTATTCTCCAAGACTAGTGTTGCCAGAATAAATAAATACTCAAACTCAAACAAACAAACTTGAACTCTAAATTCAACATTACAATTACCATTATATTACTTACTAACACTAGCTTTACTAATAATCGACTAAGACAATTTAACGATTTATTCAAATTATTTCACACCTGACACATTATTAAAAAATAATTTTACGTTTAATAAAAGAACCCCATTTTTCGCATAATTTTTCCGAGCTTACTGACAAATACTGCCTCTGCATACATTAGCCACGGAATGGCGTGCGAAAGCGGAAGCGAAAAAAAAATCATGGACTGCACGTGTTGCATAAAAGTTAGTATAGTTTAACAGTTTTTTTGAATAATTTAGACGGTCGGCGTTATGTTAAAATCTGAGTCTCGTTTATGTTTAATTTATGAAGGATGCTCTTATGCAACTGGCTTCTGGAATATATTTTTTTAAACTCAGAGACAGCTATTTGAGGTGCTAATAATTTGCAACTAGCGACCCGCCCCAGCTTCGCATGGGTGAGTTGTCTATGTTAAATATGCTTTTAACGGTGTTGAAAACCGCATCGAAATCAATGTTTGAGATGCGAAGATCTAAGGGGTCACACAGACAGTTACAAGAAGCGACTTTTTTGTAATGTATAGAATTATGTTATATATGCATATGTAATGTAAATTAATAAACTAACGAAATTTAAACACCTCTAACTGTTTAAGTTTCGTAGTACCTTTAAAACACTCAGTGCCTGTCTTCATCGACGACATATTGTTTTGAACTTATGTTAGCGCTGTTACAAATGGGTAGTCAAATCATTACTTTTTTACACAAAAGTATGTTTAATAAATAAAATGCTTCGCATTCTTAAAATGTTTTTAGGCTGAATTGTTGATAGATGTGCAAGGTACGATTTTGAACTATAAATATAATTTTAGATGGGTACATTTTCTCAATAAATGTACCAAAGTAAAATTTTTCACTTACCTTGCACATCTATCAACAATTCAGCCAAAAACATTTTAAGAACGCAAAGCATTTTATTTAATAAACATACTTTTGTGTAAAAAAGTAATGATTTGACTACCCATTTGTAACAGCGTCCTTAATCCTGATTTCTTAGTAGCCCAAGTAATTGGACGTCACAAAATGTTGTCTACTCCTAATTTCATCCCTCATTCACTCCCCTGAATCACAAGCAGGTTACAATTTAGACTATCCAAAATTCCAACATTACCTACTTAGGTAAATGTAACAAATAAACACAACATTTTACTCGCCCATCCTCTCTCATTAGTCCAATAAAAGAGTTCCTTGTGTACATACGTTACATAGTAAGCTACTACACCTACCAGTATTCCTCTAATCACGGCCCCAAATAATCAAAAAACGTGTATTCGTGAATAGTGTACAAAAACTTTGTAAGTCCGATGTACGAAACTATTTTATTTCCTTGTGATCTTATTAATCCTCGAGATTTATTTAGCATCAATGTAGGACACTGTTCCTTTTATGTTTTCATTATGATTATTTTTCAAGGCTGTTTCTTTTTTATTGTCATCATTTTTGGGGATATTGTTTTCTTGTAATTATTATTGGTCAAATAATCGTGGTCCGTTTTTAGAGTTCCGCAGTCAACAAGGAACCCTTATAGTTTCGCTATGTCCGTCCGTCTGTCTGCCTGTCCGTTTGTTCGCAGCTTAGTTCAGAGACTCTTAATACTAGAAAGCTATAATTTGGCACGGATATCCATATTCATCACGCCGACAAAGTGGTAAAATAAATCATGAAAAAAACATTTTTTTAGGGTACCTTCTGTACACTTAAGGTTTGATTTAAGGATCCGTTTCTGAAATATTAAGCTTTAAAGTGCAAATTTTTGTTAGATCCAAGTGCCCCCCCACCCCCCCCCCCCCCCTCCACCGGTAAAAAAAAAAGAAAACTATCACAGCTAAGTAGGCTTTTCAAGTTTATGAGTAATAGTCAACCAACTACGGAACCCTTCATTGCGCGTGGTCCGACACGCACTTGGCCGGTTTTTTATTGTTTAACCCCCTCACACACATACTTTTCATTAGGTACAGTATTGAGCGTAAAAGTCTATTGAAACCCTACCCTATTGTTACCCTTTAGAAACGTTGATAGGTAAATAATGTTCTGTATTTTTTAACTGCCGGCTATTTTTCGAACATTAAGGGCCTATTTCACGATGACCGAATAACCACTACTCACCGAATAAATTCAAAAATGGAACAGAATTTGTATGAAATTATCTGCCTAGTAAGTTAATAGGAACTTCATCGTAGGTGGTGTAACAGGCCTTCAGGCTATCACTAAATCCTGGAAAGTAAAGACAAAGAAAATAATTTACCACCTATTTTGTCGTTCGCTGAGAGTCTTTATACAAGCTTGCAAACAACGCTTTGGTTTTGACTTAACCACCACTACTTTTAAGACCTTTAATTTCAACAAACATAGTCTTTAGTCCCGGCTGTCATTCATGGATCTTTGACAGTTGTTACGGGTCATCAGAAGCCCGAAAGTCTGACAACCAGCCTTACCAAGGGGTATCGTATTATTGGGTTGTGGAGGTCAGATAGGCAGTCGCTCTACGTAATACACCGGTATTCAGCTGCATCCAGTTAGACTGGAATTCGACCCCAACATAGTTGGGAAAAGGCTAGGCTGGGTGATGATGATGGTCAAAAATATTTTCTCATCTTTCGCCAAGCAAGTTATAAAAACCTTATTACGACCTAGCCAATAGAATTCACATCTACCTACTTATGCACTATTCCGAGGCACATGTTAGTTTAGTACGTGACTCCGCGCAGTGCCAACACAATCCTCACTAAAGTTCTACTTACTTCGTAATGGAATAGAGTGCCTCAGCGCATACGGATTCCCTACAACTGAATGAGAATGAATGATAAAAAGTTGTTAATAAAATGTATTTTGGACTTTTAGCCTGGAAGCTACATTTGGTTCAGTGTTAAATTAACTAAAGCTGAAGTCGTAGCTTGACATTAAAATATTAGTGTTTATGAGCGAATTTCCCTTAAAAACTGAACGCGATCAACACATCTAAACTGCTTTCAAGAGCTCAGCCATCATTCAGAGAGTCAGTGTTATCATTGTTGTGGAGTATTGTCACTGACAGTTCCTGAACGCGGTTTAGCTAAACTGATCGCATTCAGTTTCATTGATGAAATGTGCACCAAATTACCGTTACATCAATCACACTTTCATAGGCTAGTCTTTTAATATTTAAACCTAATTCGTAATCAAATCCGCGTTCATCTATCCAACCAGATCTACATTGGTAAATAGACTTTGACTGTGCTTTGACTTTGCCTGTTGAACATCTACATTGGCTGGTCTTATACTACGTTTTTTTTTAAATCTCAAATATCATAGATTATTATGTTAGTAATATTAGAAGTGTTGCGGCGGCCTAAAGCCTTGGGGTGAAAATCGAAATTTTCTTAGTGGACTGTATGAGGGGCGGTTCGGTGACACAAGTAGGTGTTTTGGTGGTGTGGGAAAATGATGATGGTACCTGCCTGGTGAGCTATGGCGACACGACGAGAAGGGTTTCCTTAGCCACGTGGCTGGCGCGTCCAGGATATCACGTACGGACGAGAATCCGCACTTTCCACAACACACATACACGCACTTGCACTGTTCAATAGCAATCTTCGTTCTTCGCGGTGAAAATATGAGTCCTTTTTCGACTTGGGATTAATTTTACCCAACAGGCGTCGATGTTGATTGAGAACTGAACGGATCTTCTTGGCGGCAGCGTATGCGCGCCATTGCGGATCTTCCTTCTCGCTCTCACTTAGGCATTATAAGGGTTGTGGAAGGGAGAAGGAAAGCGGAAGGAACTTAATGTTACACAGATACTAATTAATTAGAGTTGCCAGTAATTAGGCATGAAATATAAAACTAAAGAAAGTTATGGCGTTAACATTCCTCGCGGCCTTAAAGGGTCACCTTTAAAGAGAATGATATAATAATATATACAGTGAAATTACACTTAAATCTAACTAAAGAGGGAATGGACTGAATAAGATATTACTGAGTAGGAATGGGGCATAAGCGGACCACAGGTCGCACAAGAATCCCATTAGAAGTGCGTACTGAAACGACTCGCGTGCTACCGTCTATAGACGTATGCAACTTCTCAATAACACCTAGAGGCCAGGATAGAGGAGGCGCATTATCATTAACTATCACTACTACAGTGCCTTCCTTAATCATGTCTCCATCAGGTTTATTCCATTTTAAGCGTGATTGTAAACTATGAAGATACTCGCTTCGCCATCCTTTCCAGTACGACTGGACTAATTTATCCATAAGAGAGTGTCTTTGAAGCAGGTGATCAGACAGTAAACCTACTTCCGCGGCGGGTAATGAGTTAAGCGGTACAGTATGTAAAAAATGCGAAGGGGTAAGAGCTTTAGGCTCTTCCGGATCAGCGCTAAGAACAGTAAGAGGTCTGGAGTTCAACAGGCACTCTATTTGAGAGAGAATTGTAACTAATTCTTCATAAGATAGAAGTTGTTGACCTATTGTCTTGAAAAGGTGAGTCTTCACGGCCTTCACCATGGACTCCCAACATCCACCAAAGTGCGGTGACGCGGGCGGAATAAAATGCCAATTAATGCGATGCTCAGCGAGCTCCTCTTCAAAGCGCGGGCGGTATTCTTTATTTATGAAATTATACAAGTCGCGTAAAAACGAATTAGCTCCTCGAAAATTGGTCGCGTTGTCCGAATACAAGCATTGTACCGGTCCACGGCGGGATAAAAACCGTTTCAACGCGGCTATGAACGACGCAGTCGTAAGATCTGTAGCTAATTCAATATGAACAGCGCGAGTAGTCATACAGGTAAAGATACATAAGTAACCCTTGCGACTCTTCGCACCTCGAGTGCGTACGGGCACATACTGTATAGGGCCAGCGTAATCACACCCTGTATGAGAAAAAGCTTTGGTTGCAACATTTACTCTAGATTTAGGGAGATCGCCCATAATCGGCGGACCATGAGGTCGCGGTCTCCACCTGTGACATGCGTTACACTTGTGGATTCTATGACGAATAATGCGTCTAGCGGACAAAATCGAATAGTTATGGCGCAATAACGACATAGTGAGTTCTGGACCTGCATGTAAATATTTTATATGATAATAGTCTACGAGGATTTCAACTATGCGATCATGTCGGGGTAACACTACCGGGTGTTTAGTACTATTATAGGCCTCAGCCGAATGAGTTAATCGACCCCCAACGCGGATTAAATCATCACCATCTACAAATGGCTTGAGTTTAATAAGAGCGGGTGAACAAATTTTATTATTTTTTAACTCGGAATAATCTTCCATGAAGTGTTTTGTTTGAACATGACGCAACAAAATGGTTTCAGCGAACTCGAGGTCGCTAGCGGTAACGGCGTCAGTCCGACGCGGGAGTTTTTCCATGAAGCGGTATATGAAAACAACAATACGCAGCAGTTTAGTCCACGACGACGTACGTTCTGCGAGTGCGAGTAGAAGCGAATTTTCCGAACTTGAATCCGCGACTATGGGATGCGCGTGGACCTTTTCTTCCGGAATGGGTTCCGAATTCAAGTCTGTAACCTTATGTATGGGCCATTCGGAAGGGTCGCGCTTAGCCCAAGCGGGTCCGTGCAACCATAATTCTTTGATAAGTAGTTTAGCATAGAGAACTACAGGCGCGACAAGCCCCATGATGTCCCACAGTCTAGCTACGGCCGACAGAATAGCACGTTTAGTGCACGTGTCTGGCGGTGCGGAAATAAGAAATTCAAAACAATCATTTGACCTACACCAGCGCAAGCCGAGAACCCTTTGTTCTACCGACTTGTCGAATTCTAGTTGTTCGGTCAACCTATGCGACGCGGGAATACTGTTTAGTACAGTTTGAGAGTTGCTGGTCCACTTGACCAACTTGAACTGACCTCCTCTAAAGAGTTTAATCAGTTCGTGCGAAACCTGGACTGCACGTGATTCGGAGCTTACGCTTTAGACTACGTCATCCATATACAGCGAATCCGCGATGATAGCGCTGGCGCGCGGGAAGTGATGACCATCGTCTTGAACCAACTGTTGTACTGTGCGGATCGCATGGTAGGGACTTGACTTGAGGCCAAAACAGACACGGTTAAACTGATATAGAACCAGAGGATCGTTTGGACTAAAACGATATAAGATGCGTTGAAAGCGACGATCGCTTTCTCTTACTTCAATCTGTAAGAACATTTGTCGGCAATCAGCCGAGAGCGCGAATGCGAACAATCGAAAATTCAGAATTATAGTAAACAAGTCACCCTGTAAATTTGGGCCACTGTGTAAAATATCGTTGAGAGATAATCCAGTACTCGTTTTAGCACTAGCGTCTAACACGGAGCGTAGTTTTGTTGTTGTCTTATCTAAACGTACAACTGCGTGATGCGGAATTACATAGTCAGGACAACTACTGTCTGAACTATCGAGCGGAGCAGGAGATAAATATCCATTATCAATATATTCGCGAATGACGTCATCATACGCAGTACGTAACTCGGGTGCGGATTCTAATTTCTTTTCTAGGCAGAAAAAACGTTTTTTCGCGATATCGAGTGAGTTCCCCAATGAGAACACATCGCTGCGAAACGGTAGGGCTACAGAGTATCTACCTGTGTCCCCATCGCGTTCCGTGGTCGAATTATAAAAGTACTCGCACTCAAGTTCGTCGAGCGATTTGCTCGTCGAAAGAGTGACGGGCGCTTCATCGACCTGCCAGAATTTTTTCAACGCCGATTCTAACGAGTCTTTGTCGGATGGTTGCGAAATATGTGAGTAACAAGACTGTGGAGGCTTATTACGACGTACAGGCAGCGCGGGCACAGTGCCCATGATGACGTAACCGAGTACCGTCTGCATGGCGGGCGGCGCGGAGGAGTTGCTGCTAACTACGCGGGGCAGCATAAGATGCGGGAAAAGCGAAGCCCCGATCAACACATCGATGCGACCGGGTTTGCCAAACGATTCGTCGGCGAGCGGTAAACCTTTTAAGTAAGGCAAGGCGGAAGTATCTACGGGAGCGGTAGGTAAATTATCGGTGATTGCATCGACAACTAGCGAATTAACGTTAAAAGTAACGTTCGGATTAAAACGGGAAAAGAAAGCGAATTGTACGGAACCCTTAACGGATTTTTCCGTACCACCGATACCCTTAACGGAAGGCGTATCAGATGAATGTCTAGTCAAACCTAATCGTTTGCAACATTCTGCGGTAATAAAATTAATTTGTGAGCCACTGTCTAATAGACAGCGAATAAAATGCTCCTTACCAAATGAATCTCGAACTATTACAGTAGCGGTTGACAACAAAATAGTAGTATTCGTATTACATTGCGGCTTTGATACGCGGGAGTTCGAGTCGTAAAAGATCGACGTAGCAATGGATGCATTACATTGCGGGGCGTTCTGAGCGGTGGCGGCGAGCGGCACGGCGGCGGCGTGAGCATCTTGCTCGCTCGAAGCCGTGGAGTTTGAACCCGATTGTGTACGTGCGGTATCATCAACACCGTTCGATAATACAGTCGCGTGCGATTCGCGATTAAAGTGTAAAAGCGTATGATGTTTATTTTTACAAGATTTACATCTAGATTCAGACTGACAGACTCTGGCCTTATGTTTAATACTTAAACAGTTAGTACATGCATCGTTTTGCTTCACCGATTTGAAACGATCACTTGGTGTCATTTTAGAAAAGGCAGGACATTTAAATAAATGTTTATGAACAAAGCTATCACACAAACATTTTGCGAATTTATCAATTACAGTGTAAGATTGCGGTTGCGGAGTTTTAGACGTTTTTTCATTTACAGGATTGTTGTTAGACTGAGTGAAACTCAAGCTGTTTAAAGCTTTAGTATTTTGTAAAATGCGAGATTGATTTTTAATGAACTGTACTAAATTGTCGAATTTAGGAATTTCGTCTTTTGAGTTCATTTCAAAAAGTCGAGCGGTTTCAGAATCAACCTTTTTTATAGCGACATGGAAAAAAATCAAATCTGATAAATCATTTATTTTAAGGTTTTTTAATGCGTTTGCGGCGGAGACAAAATTATCAGAAAAGGATTCGAAATTTTGAGTAGATGCGGTATTAAAAGATTTATGTTCAAACATCCGATTAAGGTAACTAGAAGCCAACATACGTTTGTCTTCGTACTTGTTTATGAGTGAATTAAAAATTAATTGGTAGTTATCGCCATTAGGACAAACTCCTGAGAACGCGGTTTGAGCCTTATCTTTCAATTTCCCCATCAAATAATATAATTTCTCCGAATCAGTCAATGTATTATTTTCGTGTACCGTGCTTTTAAAATTAGCATAGAACAGGGGCCAGTTACGAATATCGCCATCGAATGACACAATTTCAATGGGAGGCAAGCGAACTGTTTGCTTATTGACACCACTACCACTAGAAGTAGGAGCCGATGTGGCTGATGATTTTGAGTAATTCGAATAATTATATTTAACGCAGCAATATAATTCCTCAAAACTAATCCACGACTGATCATCAATATTATTTTCCGGGTCTTGTCTTAGAAGAAGCGAGTTATATTTATTAAATGCCTCGAGGAACTCGGTGCGCAACGCATCAACATTGACACACAAGAACTTCTCTATCGGTTCCATACCGGACTTCATTTTTTCCATTAAATCGTAAATGATTTGCATGCGGGCAAAAATCATATTACGACATGACAGTGCTATTTGAATCGCGGATTCTATCTGATCATCCGAATCAATGGTCACTTTCTTAGGCATTTTCGATATTTTTGTAGGTTTTTATAATAGCTAAAATAAATCGCAAACTTCAACGAGTTGCGCGCGGTGCGGGATTGGTAGGTGGTACCTACGAATTAGTACCGAACGATAGCGAAGCGAGCGAGCGGTAGATTTTGCTTCTACCTACGTATATTAAAATATTAAGTTGAGCGGGATGCGAAATACCTGTGAATGTACGCAATGACAAGTAGGTATTGTAATAAATGAATAAATTAAAGCGGTTTAGTATAAGAGTTTAAGGAACGAAGATTGAAATGAAATATAGTTGCGGGATGATGATATACGGATATAATATTGATATCCGTTATCAAGAGGATAAAGAAAAATAGGTATCCGTGATCATGGGACCAAAACTGTTGGATATCTGTGATCGTAGGACCAAAAACTGTTGGATATCCGTGATCGTAGGACCAAAAAATGTTGGATATCCGTGATCGAAGGACCAAAAAATGTCGGATATCCGTCTCGAAGGACCAAAAAATGTTGGATATCCGGCTCGAAGGACCAAAAAATGTTGCGGCGGCCTAAAGCCTTGGGGTGAAAATCGAAATTTTCTTAGTGGACTGTATGAGGGGCGGTTCGGTGACACAAGTAGGTGTTTTGGTGGTGTGGGAAAATGATGATGGTACCTGCCTGGTGAGCTATGGCGACACGACGAGAAGGGTTTCCTTAGCCACGTGGCTGGCGCGTCCAGGATATCACGTACGGACGAGAATCCGCACTTTCCACAACACACATACACGCACTTGCACTGTTCAATAGCAATCTTCGTTCTTCGCGGTGAAAATATGAGTCCTTTTTCGACTTGGGATTAATTTTACCCAACAGGCGTCGATGTTGATTGAGAACTGAACGGATCTTCTTGGCGGCAGCGTATGCGCGCCATTGCGGATCTTCCTTCTCGCTCTCACTTAGGCATTATAAGGGTTGTGGAAGGGAGAAGGAAAGCGGAAGGAACTTTATGTTACACAGATACTAATTAATTAGAGTTGCCAGTAATTAGGCATGAAATATAAAACTAAAGAAAGTAATGGCGTTAACAAGAAGCTTGCATCATCATCTGCTTAGCCTTTTCCCAACTATGTTGGGGTCGGCTTCCAGTCTAACCGGATGCAGCTGAATACCAGTATTTTACATGGAGCGACTATGCGCGCATGGCGGTTCTTTTTGGAATATTAGAAGCTTGCATTTCCCTTAAAATAATTTTCGTGCTACACATTCAACCTTGACTTAACGCCGCCCGCGCCCTAGGTCTTGAAGAATCAACCGACCATTTTATGGGAAAAATACTTTTTAATGTATATCTGTAGAAAAAGTATTTTTCTACAGTTATAACTTTATAAGTTATGTACATTAAAAAGTAATTTTTCCTATAAAATGGTCGGTTGCCTATTCAAGCACTAGGGCGGCGATAATTCACCACTTAATAGTGATCACTGAAATGATTACGTACCTACTAAGTGGAAAATGTATTGCTTTTAAGTTAATAATAGAACAAATTACGAAATAAAAAGCCAATTGGTTCTCTCAATCAAATTGAATGATGACAACTTTTCTACAACGCACACACGTTGAAATCCACGAGCGTTCCATTTGATTTCACCATACACGTGCATTTATACTTTTATTTACCCGTTTCCAGCTGAATCTAGATCCAGCTACTGGCCTCCAATATAGCTTGGAACGGACAAGTCATTAGTTTCTGTGGTTAGTGCGTCCCGCGTTTCCGATAGCAACAAGTGTTACTATCAAAACTGTAGAGGAAAGTGGGTTTTGAAGAAATTTTTAGTTTTATGTAATGGGTTCGTCGACTATGAGTGTTATGATATGACTGAAACTTATAGACAAAAAAAAAACACGTGGAATGTAATAAATTTTATTTCTTACTAGCCTTGCCCGCGGCTTCGCCCGCGGCTTCGCCCGCGTTGATGTCGGAAATTATCCCACGGCAACTTACTACTGGGATAAAAAGTATTCTATGTGTTAGTATAGGTTATAAACTATCTGTGTGCCAAATTTCATCCAAATCCGTTTAGCCGTTTTTGCGTTTAGTAACAAATATCCATCACCAAAATGTAGGGAACAGCAGATTTTTTTTCTCCTGGGTTTTACAGGTTGGGTCGCATACTAAAATTTATTTGTTATCATTAGTAATGTACCAGTCACCCTATACGTAGATAGATAAACCTACATGGGCACGTAAGAAACATCAGAAGCTAGGCGCACGGTTACAATTGGTCGTTTTCTATGGAGAAGAGTCGGCAAGAAACTTCATGGTCACTCTCAAATAAAATTAGAAATGAAACTTCAAAAAGTCTCAGTAGAGTTGACGGCCTGAAAAGTCCAGTCCTTGGCAATCCAGGACTATTAATAAGAATGTTCAATTAAAACCACGACAGTTAAATGATAGCCAATTTACTAAAGCGTGGAAGTAAATCACGCATAATATGACAAACCTATCTTGTGGAACAGAACAGCTACAAATCGTGGTCAATTAGTTCAGAAATGTGATGTATGAAACAGTTTAGAGGAACTCATACCGAGTTGCATACGAAGTTCGGCAAACTTCGTATGCATCTCGGGCCCTCTTCGGATGACTGTATGATGTATAGACTATGATAGAAGTATGCTAGAAATAAACCGGTATTACCGCCATGCTTTTACATTGTTTATTTTATTTTGTTGTCCTTTGCGTCATGTTTACCGCAAATAAACGTATTTTCTTTCTTTCTTTCTTTCTTTTTTTACTACCGAGTCGCATTGGTATAATCCAGTTTGATTGGAATGGCAGATCAAATTATAGTCATAGATACTGACCTATATTTGATCAGCCATTTTTTCATTTAGTCAAATGAACTTGGTCAACACTGCATCAAACATCCTGCCTGTATGATTGCGCAAAGGCAAAAACTTTTTTGAGGGTTTCAATCTGCCTAGCCTGTTCCCAACTATGTTTGGGTCGGCTTCCAGTCTAACCAGATGCAGCTGAATACCAGTATTTTACATGGAGCGACTACCTGTCTGACCTCCACAACCCACTAACTGGGTAATACGATACCCCTTGGTAAGACTTTGGTTGTCAGACTTTCGGGCTTCTGACGACCCGTAACGACTGTCAAAGATCCACGAATGACAACCGGGACCAACGGCTTAACGTGCTTTCCGAGGCATGGAGGAGTCTCGGTATGTAAAGATGGTTACCCCTCCACGGACCGACCCCGGCAAGCGTAGCTTGGCAAGGGCCGCATATTGTAAAATTGTAAGTCTAACTTTTTAAACTTTGTGTTATCATAACTATAACTGTTGTATTGGGTAACCCTGTAATGATAGTTGTATGTGTTTTAAATAAATAAATAAATAAAGCTTAACCTGATGGATTGACCCGTGTGG
The DNA here is from genome assembly GCA_946251885.1 of Cosmia pyralina. Taxonomy (NCBI): domain Eukaryota; kingdom Metazoa; phylum Arthropoda; class Insecta; order Lepidoptera; family Noctuidae; genus Cosmia; species Cosmia pyralina. The sequence continues at coordinate 3,453,385 of OX276345.1, forward strand.
CTGTTATTACTTAGCCACGAGCTCCTTTGACGACTGTTCACGACACAGTAAAAAGCGTAAGCTCAAAAACTAAAACCCGACTACAGAAAAATCACGCTCTAAAAAGTATGAAACAAGAATATATTCTCATCTGAAATATTTGAAAAAGACAGACAAATTAAAAATCCGGAGTCACACGTGATCTGTTTGATGTATGCTAACTGGACGTGTGATTTATTTTTTTTTTGTCTGTCTTTTACAATTTTTTTTATTTGAGAATAATTTTTTGTTTCATACTTTTCAGTGTGATTTTTCAGTAATCGGGTTTTTCAAAAATATTTTGGGGTTATAATTTCGTGATAAAGTATTTACAGAGCCGCTTTACATTTTTTAAAGAAGAAAAAATATTATATTAGGTACTAACCTTCGATTAATATTAGCACTATTGATCGAAGGTCCTCTATGAAATTGCCGATTTTTGATACCAACTAGTGTGGTGATCAATATCTTTCACTGTATTTAGAATTCCAAATTCAAATTATTTTTATAATTTATAGCATGATATTTTTTTTTTTAATCAGTTGTCATTTGTTTTCCCGCCGTTCGATTTTTCTTTGATATTGATGTTTCTGAAACATTCGTTTTAAGTTTTGTTTTACTAACACTGTACCTATGGATCCCTGTGGTCTGAAACTAAAGGTTTATTTTATTCTTTATTGTTTGAAACATAAAAAACCGCAATTGCGCGCCATTTTCAAAAAAAGAGTGGTATCGTGGCACCAACGCAGCACAGACAGCATGCAATATTAACGACGTGTATGGACAAGGTACCGCAAGTGAAAGCACGGTAAGTTTATGGTTTGATTGCTTCCGTTTTGGAAATTTTGATCTCAAATATGAGCCCCGGGGAAAAAAGAATTCATCTATTACCGTCCCTAGAACTTCTATAACAGAGGCATCAACGAACTTTCATTTAAATGGCAAAAGTGCTAGGATTTTTTTTTAATTATTTGATTTTTCCTATGTAAAACGACAAATTCGTAGGTAAGGACATAATATTATATGTATTTTGGGTAGGATTGGGGAGAAAATATGTTTGGCTCACATCTTAGGCGTGATTTTACAAATTATACCCAATTATCGGGTGCATGCAAACAAAGCCGCGAGCAACAGCTAACAATATAATGTATATATTTTTGAAACGTGCTAATTTAGCCCTTTCATTTGATACTCAACACGGCAACCTTATTATTATTTTTTAGTTCATGACTATGTCCTGACACCATATTCAATTTAATGTGACTTCACATAGTCTATAACCAGCGCACAATGAATATGCTTCCAACGATACCTCATTTGTCAAATTATGATAAGCAGTTTAGTAGTTACGAGAGAACAAATAAACAGACATACATACATACAGGTAAAAATCATAACCCTCTTTTTGCTTTGCCGTAGTCAGGTTAAAATGTGGAATTCGTTAAAAGCGACATCCGTAATTGTTATCAGCCAGAATTTTAACTTTGAGCAATAAAACATACCCATATACACCAGTTCTTTAAAAAAAAATGACAAAGCGTTCTATCATCGCCAATGACACACTCACATTCACATACAAATTGTCCATGAAACCTGCCACTTTATCACTCCCAATTCCACAAATCCTGCCTGAAAACATCAGGTGTGTGTACCAGCAATAATAATTGTTCCCAGTAATGATAATGTTATTAATAAGAGGAATCAGCTGTGAGGAACGCGGAGTAATATGTTCAAACATGACACACGGCTAAATATCAAGCTATAAATTTACAGTTTACAACTGACCTGTCATTGTAAGGAAATCCTATACAATACGAGATCAGCTTATACTGGAATGGTAGAGCTTGATCTGTAGCCGTGCGTACATACACGTGTTTCTGATTCATTATGTTGGCTGCTGTTTGTTAGGCGCTAGAGCGAAATATTTAGGCGCAGTCACAGATGATGGCTTTGAGTGTGAACTGATTAATTGACATGAGGATTCCGGTGAAGATAAACGGTTTACTTCGTCTCCTATTAATGGTATGTCTTTCATCCCCTTGTCGTGATCAAATTGATACATTTCAGGGACACCTATAGATTACGGCCCCAGTAGTAATTCTATATTAGGCCCATCCATAGAAAAAAATGTCATTGCGGTTTTATTTGTTTTCTTAGCAGCCAGAAGAGTGGCTTTTTTTCTTCTTCTCACGCTCCATAATCTCTTTCACTGTCTCTTTCTTACATAATTATGCTCAACATGTTCGAATCGTTATTGGCGGTTACTTGTTAGAAGCTCGGCGGTTTTTCATAGTTTCAGTCTGCCTAGCCTTTTCCCAACTATGTTGGAGCCGGCTTCCAGTCTAACCGGATGCAGCTGAATACCAGTATTTTACATGGAGCGACTGCCCAAAGATAGGCATTTGACCTCCACGACCTTGTAACTGGGTCTTACCCTTGGTAAGGCTGGTTGTAAGACTTTTGGGCTTCTGACGACCCGTAACGACTGTCAAAGATCCACGAATGACAGCTGGGACCACCGGCTTAACGTGCTATCTGAGGTACGGAGGATTCTCGGTATGAAAAGATGGTCATCCATTCACCGACCAACCCCGGCACGCGTAGCTTAACCTGATGGATCGACCCTTGGGGCTGTTATTACTTAGCTACGAGCTCCTCTCCACGAGTTTTTTTCAGTTTTTTAGGTATATATATAGTTAACTAGCTGCGCCCCGCGGTTTCACCCACGTAGACCGGTATAAAAAGTAGCCTATATGTTAATCCAGGGTATAAGATATTTACATACCAAATTTGATCCAAATCGGTCCAGCCGTTTGAGCGTGAAGAAGTAACAAACATACATACACACACACACACTCACAAACTTTCGCCTTTATAATATTAGTGTGATACCTTTTATAACAGTGTTTACGAGTATTACTCAATTCACCGTCATTCTAACAATAATTTGCAATTACATTACTATCTGATTTTCTAAAACTGTGAATAGGTGCTATACGATTGGAGTGGTTCAGCGAGGACCTTGCAGAAACACGTAGATCGATCAATTTGCGAAGAAACGAGTTCTTTATCTCAATTTAGCCCCCAACTCAGATCCTACATATCCTGAAGAAGAAGAAGCATATGCAGTATCTGGTTAGAAAACGAATTTTAAAGTCTGTTTCAAAAGTTTCTGATAAAAATGTTTGGAAACCCTGTTCGGGTTAAATTCTTACGCAATCACTCTAACGCGAATTAGTTTACATCACACATCATCTGAGTTAAAAAAAAAGTAATTAAAAAAAACTAAAAAACCCGACTGCGGTAAAAAACTGAAAAGTTAAAAGCAAGCCCATTTTAAATTAAATAAAAGTTTGAAACAGACGGGACCCGTTTGAGTTAGAAAATATAAAAATGGAATGGGTCCCGCCTGCTTCCAACTTTTATTTAATTTAAAATGGGCTTGTTTTTAACGTTTCAGTTTTTTACCGCAGTCGGGTTTTTTAGTTTTTTTAATTACTTTTTTTTATTTCCAGCTTTTTAGTTTACAAATGTAAAAGATTTCGCAGACGATTTAGTTCTTGCAAGGAGTTTTAGTCGTGAGAGAAATAGTGTATTTTACGATTTGTCACTTTGAATTACTTTTAACCGTGTAAGTAGTATATATTTTTTTAATCACCTTTTAAAACCCTTCATTTTGATATCCCACTCGATGGTATTAGAAGAAAACAAAATTCAAACTACACAATATGGCACCCCAAATCCGCCATTTTAATTTGTTTTTGATTTGACACTCGCGCTACCAAGACAAATCTAAAGACGTTTAATTTATCCAAATCCGTTCATTCGTTTAGGAGTTACGAGGGAACAAAGAAACGGACATACATACTTACACAGGTCAAACACAGAACCCTCCTTTTGGGCTTCGCCACAATCGGATAAAAAGGTTTCAACATTACATCTCACTACTTTTCCCAAAAGGCATTATTGTATAATAATTTTAAATATTATTTGATGAGTCATCGACAAAAATGGAGGTTATGAAATTAACCACAATTGTCAAATGAAAATATCTGTAAGGAGATTTAAATTTAGCATTTTGGTAAAATCAAAGCACTAATTTTTAACCAACGAAAAAAAAGGAGGAGGTTCTCAATTCGACACGTATATTTTTTTTTATTTTTTTTTTTTATGTATGACCACGCATAACTTTTTACAGAGTCGTCCGATTTGAAAAATATTTGTTTTATTCGAGAGGGTATACATCAAAGTTGGTCCCATATAAAATTTATTAACTTTGCTTGAGTAGTATTTGGGTTAGCTTCAATAATACGTATTTTTTCCCCACTTTTATATGGATGATGTTCTAGTTTGTTTTGCAGGTAGTGGTTTTAGAATTTGTGTGGCGTAGGTACCACAACTAAAAAGTGAAAAATAAAAACTTTTTTACAAAAAAATACAACCGACTTCCAAAAACAACACTACAAAGTGAAAAATAACTTTAATTTCGGAAGTAGGTGGCAAAAAACGAAAATACATTTAACCAGACACCGACTTCCAAAATTAAAGTTATTTTTCACTTTGTAGTGTTGTTTTTGGAAGTCGGTTGTATTTTTTTGTAAAAAAGTTTTTGTAAGTAACACCACAAATTGGCATCTCCAGGTACGTTTTACAATCGATTTGTTTACATTTTCATCAGATACTTTTTGAATAGACTATACATTCCAACGTCCTCCATCTTCCTTTCCCAGAAAGATTAACAAAAACAAGGCTAATCCGAGATAGCTATCCCATAATAATAAGTTTCCGCATCTTAAGAGTTCTCTGGAGGCAGTAAATTACCCGCAAATTGAGTGACTTGTTCGCGATCCCTCCACAAATGCGTCCCTGGGCGTTGCACTCAAGGAGGGTCAGTCTTTGTCTTTAATGTGATTAGCTGTCTGAAAAAGAAAAAGAAAGGTTTGGGTAAAGTTTTTGAATTAAATATATAGATTTTATAGTGATGTCTAAAAATTTGTAGAGAAAGTGTGAAAACGAAAATCAAATGTTGCTTTTTCGTCTGCTAACTTTCCTTCTTTTATGTAAAACTTTTTGTACGAAATTAACTAATCTGCAGCAGTAACTTTGTGTCCAGAATTAGTTGGTAAGTAATTAAATTGATTTGCGAAGTATTTAATGTATTTATTCAAGTACCTATACAGTCGTCACACTCTGCTTTGCCTGATCTACCTTTTTGGAAAATGTTGGCGAAATTTTATGTGGTACTGGCAGCACCCAGTAGTTTCACCCGCGTAAGTCGAAACCGTAAGAATATAGAAATAAAAAATAAAAAATGTTTATTGTGTTGTTTCATCAAAATCCATTTAGAAGTTTTTGCGTGAAAGAGTAACAAACAAACATCCATCCATTAATCCTTACAAACTCTTGCGTTTATTTATTTATTTATTTATTTAACCTTTTCGCACACAAAACGTACAAAGGCGGACTTAATGCCTTAGGCATTCTCTACCAGTCAACCAAGGGTGGTGAAGAGATTAGATGGCAGGTGCGTTTATGGTATAATAGTAGGATAGCACTAGTTTATCCACTATTCGCGAGAATGTATCGCATTTAAATTTCGAAGCCACCTTACCTCTAAACAAGGTCATCCTCCACCGTCCTCAGAAAATCTCAAGAACCTTTCAAAGTAAAACTATTGAAGTAGTAACACGATATAAGTTTCCAACACCAATATCATAATGCTACGTACAAATTGAGTGGTGAGGACGTGCGGGACCGCTTTCCTCGTTAACCAAAGTGAGTTTCGATGTACCAACACAACGGCTTATGCCGCTTCAAGGGAATAATTGTGGATTTTCTGAGAGATTTTTTGATGGACTAGGTTTTGTTAAAGGATTTGGGAGTGGCCTTGGATTGTGAAAGAATTTTGGGGTGTGCTTCAAGTGTATTGTGAAATTGTTTTTAGTGATTTCAAATTGCTTCTTTTTGGTGTGTGAATGAAAAATAACTTCGCGATAAGGTATTTTCTGAAAGAGAAAATATTTCTAGCAGTCTTCAATTTTGTACCTATTTTCAATATGTATTAGTGACTGAGCGAGCGAAGCGTGCGAAGCGGAGCTCATGGCTAAGTGATAACAGCCACACGGGTCGATGCATCAGGTTAAGCTACGCTTGCCGGGGTTGGTCCGTAGATGGGTGACCATATTTACATACCGAGACACTTCCGTGCCTCGGAAAGCACGTTAAGTCATTGGTACCGGCTGTCATTTGTGGATTTTTGACAGTCGTTACGGGTCGTCAAAAGCCCGAAAGTCTGACAACTAGATTTACCAAGGGGTATCGTATTACCCAGTTATGTGTTATGGTTGTGGAGGTCAGATAGGCAGTCGCTCCATGTAAAACACCGGTATTCAGCTGCATCCGGTTAGACTGGAAGCCGACCTCAACATAGTTGGGAAAAGGCTAGGCAGATAGATTGACCAGACTTGAAGAAGAGACGCTTTGCTCTGTTAATTTGTTGCTACTCCTCTACAGGTCATATTTTACAACCGATCTGGACGAAACTTAGTATACAGGTTTCACGACTTTATAGAATTTTTTGTCGTTCGGGTAGGGATCCCTGATTTTTTTTTGTTTTTTTTTTTCACTTTGCAGTTGTAGACCGTGCCGTCTAACGTATGGGAGAACAAGTTTTTCGACAACAATGCTAATGTTTGTAGGACAACAAACAACAACGGAACTCTTCATTGTGCTTCATTTAGTCCGGTTTTTTTAAAATAATATAAGGTTTTCGTTGCCATGTTCGTCTAGTGGTCGCAAGCACTAAAGCTGGGCATGAGGTCCTGGGTTCCATTCTCTGGTCGGGCAAAATTGTATTCGGATTTTCCATCTGAAAATACTCAGTAGCAGCCCGGAGTCAGAATTTGTGGCCGGTTGATGGCAACAGGCTCGCCTCCTATTACATGGGACTTATAACTGGCGAAATGTGGGTGTACAAATGTGGGTGTACTATAGGTACACCTCTGTCTTACCCTGTGGGGATTACAAGCACGTTGTTATATTATATTATCTTACTACTATTATAAATGTGAAAGTTTGGCACAGAAATAGATTAGTCTGGAATAGCACATAGGCTACTTTTTATCCCAGAAATATGTACGGTTCCCGTGGTATAATTTCCGACATCCAAGCGGGCAAAGCCGCGGGCAAAAGCTAGTGTAACGTGTAGTTTTGGGTTCACAATTACGCCATTAGATTCAAAATATTCTATACTAGCTTCCGCCCGAGGCTTCGCCCGCGTATTATGTCTTTAAAAAGTAGTCTTTGTCCTTTCCCAAGGTTTAAAGTATCCCCATACCAAATTTCATAAAAATCAGTTTCTCCGTTTAGCCGTGAAAGCGTAACAAACTATAAATATCATACAAAAAAAATCAAATCTTTTCTCTTTACACGAGTGAAGCCGCCGGCAAAACTAGTTAAAAACTAGTTTTGCCCGCGGCTCCGCTCACGTTAATTTAGAATTTGACAATCAATTCGGGTTGTACTCTGCTTGTAATAATATAATTAAATCATGATTCGAAAGACTCGTCGCGCCATCTATTAACATAAGAAAGTTATTGTTGTTTTCCTCGGGAACAGTACTTTTTTTCGAAATGACAGGTACCCTTTGTTTTTTTTTTTTTTTTGTGGATGGGAAATTATCAAATGACTTCTCCCGCCCTGGGCGGAGCGGGAGGGCGTGTCAGACTTTTACTGACTAAAACCCAGTCGTGTTCCTTCAGTTGCCCGTGCCAGGGCCACGGTATCTCTTTCGAACTACCCGCGACCCCGGCGGCAATGACAGGTTCCCTATGTCCGTTTCTGTATACCTGACAACGTATATACAAAATTTTAGGATGATCGGTTCAGTGGTTTAGACGTGAAAAGGTTACAAACAAACTTACATTCGCATTTATAATATTAGTCAGGATTAGGTTAGGAACAGTATTCTTCTTCAAATTCTTCAAAAAAACTGAGGCAAAACAAGACAAACAAAGAGACAAAACCTAACTAGTTTGAAACTATAGCTTGTAACAATAAATCGATTAAGTGTATTTGCATCAAGGAAATACGTCCTTAATTAATTGCTTTTTAAATATACCAGAATAACTTTAAACCGCTTTGTTCTTCAACTCTATAAACTAGTATTGTTTGAGTCGTAAATAACAAGTTATTTATAGGAAATATTTTTGAATGCAGAAGCTTTCATGAGTTTTCTCATATCTTGCCTCTTTGGTTATATTGCTTCGTAAAACGTAATGCGTGCTACATAATGATATTATCATGATGGCAAGTATGTTCATATTTCTACGACATTGCTCTTCCTGAGTCGTTTAGATAAAAATAGTAGATGATTTCTGTACTAAAAGTCGACTATGCAAATATTTGAAACTTTGAAAGGTATATGTCCGTTTCTGTATACCTGACAACGTATATGCAAAATTTCAAGATGATCGGTTCAGTGGTTTAGGCGTGAAAAGGTAACAAGCAAGCAAACAAACTGACTTTCGTATTTATTAGGATATCAATAACTTGGTTTTTACATTTCAATTCCCAATGATATTATATAGCTAAAGAGGCAGGGAAAAATTCAGACTATTGTTGTAATTCGACATAGTCAACTATTATATAGCATCACATTTTAAGTCAAATCACTCTCTCAAGAGGGTTACCTAGTTTGAGAGGCAGGGTTTCCCATATTGTATACAGATTTTGGTTCTTTAATTTGTATCTCATTGATAACTACCATAGCTCATTTAAATTGCCCTTATATATAAAATGTTCATCTGTATTTTTTTTAATGAAATAAAGTTTTTATTTATTTATTTTTATTTAATTTAATTTGATTTAGTCATCTAATAGCAGCGAGCGAAACAAAGCATGTCCGTGGCGTGACAATAATATATCTAAAATGCCAGGCTATCTCTTTCTGTATCATACGTTCCGTATTACCTATCTATCGCATTCGTAGTTGAAAACTACTATACACCTATAAGTATATTTGTAATAACAACGCAGTGACATCTGAACGCCGCTCAGTATGAACTTAGCATATATTTCCTTTATAATATCATTGTCAATTTCACATTCAGCCACTACCTACATATTAGCTTAATTTTCAAGTAATTATTCTTCATGTGCTATTTTCTCAAAAATTTAAATTTTTGCTTCTCTATCTCCTTTTCACAAAAAAACACTACCTTCAAATCTTACCACGCTATAACACGCAAACTCTTACAAGCTTACAACATTAGATGCCACTTAAAACACTCAATACCATTTAATACCCACTTATGCTTAGCCTACTCAGAAATTGTCTCCAGAGAAATAATGAGGCTCGTTTAAACGACGTGACGACATCTTTTGTTTTCATACTTGGTTCATACATTAACAATTTCTTGTTTTCACATTTTAATTTTACATTCATTCACTTAATAACTTAATTTCGAAGTAAATCTCTTGTTTGTAAAATTTTACCAATATAATCATAGGTACCTACTAGCTTCATCTTTCTAACCGGCCCCTTGACAATTTAAAAGTTCCTGTTTTTGGTTTATTTGAAATAAATGCTTTGAGTTTGTGAGTTTGAGTTTATGCTTAGCTTCTTTACCTCCCTTTCATTCAAAAACACTCCCACTTTCCAACTCTTCATCTCACAAATCAACAAAAACATATTAACCTAAAATCTTACCACGCTCTAATACACAAACTCTTCGTTCAAGCTTCCCACATTAGTTGGCACTAAAACCCTTAATACCATATAATACCCACTTCTTATGGTTGTCCTACTCAGAAACTGTCTCCAGAGCTGTAATGAGGTTCGTTAAGTTGTTGGTTGGTTGGTTTAAACATACATTAAAATTTATTGCTTTTCACATCACAATTTTAAATTCATTCAAAAACAAATTCAAGACATAGGTAGTTTTTGAGGAAGGGCTATTAAAGTATTGATGAGTTTCTTAAGGATAAACGACAATAATGTTCTTGGATTAACTGGAATATTTGGATTATTACCATTACTATTTTTGTGGTATTTATAATTGTTTTTTTTTTTGTGGACTTTTAATTTTTTATTTGACCGGTATGTATTTAAAATGGAATTTGGATTATTATTCTGTTTTTTTTTTAATATTTGAAATTTAATTTTTGACATTATATTTTCATTATGACTTTTGTTAATTACTGGTTTTATTTCTATTTTACTTATTACTTTCTACACAATGTATATTGTTAAGACATAAATGACTTATGACGTTAATATAATTAATTTCTAAGTCATTCTCCTGTATGTTCAATTACAACAAAATCTTCATGATTAACTTCTGTAACTCTCTTCCACTCAAAAACACAGACTTGAAGTTTCTAAGCCGTCATCTTCAAAAATCAACAAAAACAAACAACCTAAAATCTTACCACGCTGTAACACGCAAATGCTTACAAGCTTACCACATTAGCTGGCACTAAAACACTTAATACCATCTAATACCCACTTATGCCTAGCCTACTCAGAAACTGTCTCCGGAGCATTAGCGCTCGTTACTTGGAAGTTGGGTAAGCAGTAGCTACTTCAAGATGCTGTGCAAAACTTTTAATGCTATGAGATATGATATCGCGTTCACTGTATAGCTATTTTGTTGGAGAAAATTATTTTGAGTTCAGTGACTGTGTTGTGATGTGCAAGGTTTGAAAGGGAATAATGAACGTTTGGTAAGTTTTTAGAGAACAAGCGAAGGTTTTGAAAAACATTGCTGAAGACGGAGAAGACTATGTAAGTGACGAATTTGAAACCTTTATTAGACTATATGGACGCATAAAAGCGGAAACGGAGTAACCCACAAAATGGAATATGTTCACCAGAGCCGAAAAACTTTTGAGATTTCAGAAAAAAAAATCATATAGCCGGTATCGGTAGCCGTTTTGCGTAGATGTGACGCATATTTTCCCCAAAACTTGCTTTTTACATTGTATATTTTATTTTGTTGTCCTTTGCGTCATGTTTACCGCAAATAAACGTATTTTCTTTTTTTTTTTTTCTTTCTATATCTCCTTTATTATGAAATCTACAAGTGCCATTCTTTTAACATAAATTTATTTTCTGATCTCTTATAAATAACAAATAGTTACTTAAAGTTTACTAGAAGTTACTTTTGATCTATATTTCTATGGGTTACAGCAATAGCACTGTTTTTTGTTACAATAAAATACTGTAAATTGATAAATGTACTCCAAATCAATTGTTTTGAAGAAAAACGTTTTAACTACCGGGATCAAGCATTTTCAAAATGTTAAATTGGTGTAAATGCAAAATGATAAAAAAATAAATTTTTCATGGTATTTACAGCAAATTTTTAGGTGGTCCCTGGGGTTAATAAATGGGGTTAATTTAAACGCTGTACAAAATTTTCTATTGGCCGTGGAGTCACGGGAGTCGGACTATTCGTCGCAGAATTTTTATCTGATTCTGAATCTGCAATATAAAAAAATTGACATGGGTGTGGGTTACTACGTTTCGGCTTTTTTGCATCGATATAGACAGTTTGGAGGATAAAGATAATTATAGATGAAATTCCTGAGCTGTGCACATGACCACCACTAGAGGCCAACGGCAAGTTTTCTTACGTTTTGCGAGTGGTCGTTTCTTCACTTGTATAGGTATTGTTAGCAGTCATAACACCAATATCAGCTCATTTGAAGACTGCACTGGTTTGAATGCTATGTGGTTGCCGTCCTGCAGAGATCCTTATACAATGTTATGCTGATTGCTTTTTAACCAACCATCCTAGAAGGAGCGAGATGCTTTTCAATTGTACCGTATGATTTTGCGTTATTAGTGCGTTAAAATGAACGCTCAGAGATAATGCGGTTCATCTTCAGCTAAGAATCTAAACACAAGAAGCTCAAAACGTTCAAAATAATCCATTTACTTTGAGCGCCGCACCTCACGAGATTACAGCAGGCTGACACTCATCCTGTAAACACCAATTTACATCGGATTAGCTGAAACGTTCTATAAATAGGATTCAAAGATAAACCCAGTGAAGTGGTATTATGTTGGGATGTTGTTTAATATTTTCATGTATTAGAATCCTCTATTAGGTAGATCAGCGGAGTAATTACGGCTGTTCAACAATTTACCGGAAGATTTAAAGAAGTGTGACAGTATCAATATATTTAAGAAAAACTCAAGAAATATGTATGTACCCTAGCACTTTGTATCTCATTTTAAGTGAACTGTTAATTAAGTTTTTCATCATCTTCCTGCCCTTATCCCATATTACTTGGGGTCGGCGCAACACGTTTTCTTCTTCCATTCTCCCCTGTCAACCGTCACGCTGTCATTCACTCCCTTCTCTTTCATATCATTCCTCACACAATCCAACCATCTTTTCTTTGGCCTTCCTCTGCCTCTCCATCCATCAACATGTATATTCATCACTCTTTTAGTCACATGCGTTTCGACTCTCCTCATTACATGCCCATACCAAGACAAACGATTTCCTTTCAACTTTTCTGTCACTGGCGCCACTTTCAAACTTCCTCTTATATACTCATTTCTCACTTTATCCATTCTCGTCACTCCACACATCCATCTCAACATTCTCATCTCCGCTGCATGCAATTTTCTTTCATCCGTTTTCTTCACTGCCCAGCATTCCGATCCTTAAAGAACGACAGGCCTTATCACGGACTTGTAAATTTTCCCCTTCAACTTGAGAGGCATCCGTGGGTCGCAAGTTGTTCCTGTAACCTGTCGCCATTTTATCCATCCTGAGTTGACGTTATTTAAGTTCTTATGAGAGTTAAGTTCTTTAAACCTAATTATTGCGTAATACACTTGCAATACGAATGCATTTCATTTTGGCAATTTAATTTTATTTACGTTGTGGAGCAGATGAATTTTTAGGGTTCCGTACCCGAAGGGTAAAACGGGACCCAATTATTAAGACTCCGCTGTCCGACCGTCTGTCACCAGGCTGTATCTCAGGAACCGTGATAGTTAGACAGTTGAAATTTTCACAGATGATGTATTTCTATTGCCGCTATTACAACAATTACTAAACAACAGAATAAAATAAATATAATTATATGAATGTAAAATACTATCATCCGATGGGGACCGCGGGCATACAGTTGTTGCGAATCTGAATTGAAAAAATAAAGAAAAAAAAAAAGATTTTTATTTGCCAAAAAGCAGTAAAGTAATTTTTTGATTAGTAAGTTGTTTCGGTACTTATTATGGTTGTTAGGTCGGCACTGATTTACTCTGTTCCCCGTACTAGTATAAACTGTATTCCGGTATGGGTACGGTATGTATTACCTATGGGGTTCGTTTGACATTCGAGCACATATTGACATGAACCTATGCCGTCTTATTACAAAACAAGGTTCATCTTCAAACCCAGGTTTAAATCATGGACCCTTTTTTAATTTCGAGCTTTATTCTGGCTTTATTATGTTTAATAAATAAAATGCTTTGTATTCTTAAAATGTTTTTTGGCCGAATTGTTGATAGATGTGCAAGGTACGATTATGAACTATAAAATATATTTTTTTAAGAAACGATTTCTCAATAAATGTACCAGAGTGAAAATTTTTACTTCGGTACAATTATTGAGAAAATATACCCATCTAAAATTTTATTTATAGTTCGGAATCGTACCTTGCACATCTTTCAACAATTCGGTCAAAAAGCATTTTAAGAATACAAAGCATTTTATTTAATAAACACACTTTTGTGTAAAAAAGTAATGATTTGACTACCCATTTGTAACAGCGTCCTTAATACCTAGTACAAAGTTTTTGTGTTCTTAATATTGTACTCTGGGTCAAATAAAATTTTCTTACTTTCTTTTGCTATCTCATAAAATTAGGGTGCAGGTCTCATCTTATATTATTAATGGCTAATTTGACAAAAGTCGGATATCTTTTATCCGTGGAATAAAATTGACAACTGACAGTTTTTGTATGGAGAAACTGTCAAAAACTCAAAATTTATTCCAAGATTAAGACTTCTGTGTACAAAAGTTTGGTCGAATTCACCCTATGAGCAATATTTTTATATAATACTAGCTGCGCCTTGCGGTTTCACCCGCGTAGACCGGAATAAAAAGTAGCCTATGTGTTAATCCAGGGTACAAGCTAACCACACATAACATACCACACTCAAACATTCGCCTTTGTAATATTAGTGTGATTCGTAATCACGTTCTCGAAAACGGCTCTAACGATTTCAATGAAACTAGCAATATAGGGCTTACGGGGGCGAAAGATCGATTTAGCTACCTCTCCCTCGGAAAATTAAAAAAAAATCCTATTATCTATTTTTACCCGAGCAGAGCTCGGTCGACCAGGTACTGGGAAGAATAACTACTCAACGTTAAGGAGCGTAAGGACTTAGGTCCGTCCGTGAGGACCGTCGTCAGTAACTTGCCCGTAGAAGCACCTATACCACTAGGATTAACAAGTGTTAAAATTTACTAGTCATAGTTAATAAATATACCTAAGTCCCAGTAGCAAATATTAGTCTATGTTGCGCGATACTAAAGTTACGTAATAACTGTATCATTGGGGCAAGGGGCAGCGGGGGAATACGCTATTGTTGAATGTACGGAAGTGAGCAGGCTTACACCAGCTTACATACTGTGTTTGATCGCGATGCCAAGGGTATCTACATAATTATGCGTATCAATATTGCGTAGGTAAGCATCTTAGATAAAATTAATGTTAGTGGTGCCTATTTACGCAATATTACGTACCTACCATCCATCTATAAATTAGTATCCGTGATGCCAACTACTCGTACCAAGTATTGCGTAGCAGGCCATTTGTATGGTGGCCACTGATTGTGATTTGACGGTTATTACTTGAAATCGGACAACACTTGTTCAAAAACGTCAGCTCGTTAGTACTTGAAATCGACAAATTATGAGTACGGCAGCGGCATTCAATGGGTAAAAAAACCCAAAAAAAATAAATATCTAAATATTTGTGCAGTTTATAAACAACTGCATACACATTTTGAGGAATTTTCATATCAAATTCAAAACAAAATTGGAATAACTTGATTTTTTTTTACCCGTCAAAGAAGTCAGAAGTATTGTGTTTCATGACTTTAAACAGCTCCAAAGCAAACCCTTTGGCCTCTGAGGCCTTAAAAACCATGTATATAATAGGTCTTTACCTATGAAATTGCCGTTTTGTATAAAAAAATTTAAACGAATTTTTTTCATGCATTTTTTATTTGTATTAATCGAAGTAATCACCCATGCAATCAATGCATCTTTGCCAACGCAGTGGCAGTTTATTGATGCCCTTCTCAAAGAAATCAGCTGGACGGGAGGCAACAAATTCTTCAAAGGCATTTTGTACTGCCTCTCGGGTATTGAATTTTTTTCCCGCCAAGAAGTTATCCAAATTCTGGAAAAAGTAGTAGTCTGTAGGCGCAAGGTCTGGTGAGTAGGGCGGATGACGGAGAGCTTCCAACCCCAGTTCTTGCAACTTGGAGACCGTCTGCTGTGCAGTATGAGGTCGCGCGTTGTCGTGCAGGAGCAGCGGAGACGAGCGATTGACCAATGCTGGTTGGAGATGTGCCAGCTTCTCCATCATTGTGTTCAGTTCTTCACAGTACACATCTGAAGTAATGCTCACCCCGTTTGGTAAGAAGCTGTGATGAATCACACCGGCGCTAGACCACCAAACAGTGACCATCACTTTTCTAGGGGTAAGTTTTCGTTTAGGGCATTGCTTAGGTGCTGAACCAGGATCCAACCAACTTGCTGAGCGCTTGCGGTTATCAAACAGAATCCGTTTTTCATCGCAGGTAACAATGCGGTTCAAAATTCCTTCATTTGTGTGTCTGTTGAGCAGTGCAAGGCACGTCTCGACGCGTACTTCGCGCTGGCGATCATTGAGTTCGTGGGGCACCCATTTGTCAAGCTTTTTTACCTTGCCAATTTGACGCAAATGGACCAATATTGTTTTGACGCTAACGTCGAAAGCTGCTGCTAATTCAGCCGTAGATTGTGTATCATTAGCTTCCACAATCGCCTTTAATTCGTCATTGTCGACCAAATTCTTCGGACGACCGCGAGGTTCATTTTTCAGGTCGAAATTTCCAGAACGGAAGCGAGCAAACCAATAACAAGTGGTGCGTTGGTTTGTAGTGTTAGCTCCGTAAACGTCGTTGATGTTGCGTGCCGCTTGTGCCGCGTTGCTGCCACGACGGTACTCATATTCCATAATTACTCGAATTTTTAACGTATCCATGATGACGAAAAAGATTGAAATGCGATGAAAATGTAACACTTATCAATAAACAAATGACTACTTTTGGGAAAAAAAATCCATGTTTTTAAAATAAAATTAATTTGAAATTAGAATTCTTAGCCAAACAAAAATTATTTTGATTTGAAATGGCCAGTACTGCAGAACGGCAATTTCATAGGTAAAGACCTAATATCAATCATTGTACCTTTTAAGCATAGTTATATCAATAATATCCAGAAAAGATAAGCTCACTGAAGTGGTTTTAGCTTCAAATAAATCCTGATTCCTATCTCTTCAAAGAACGGGTACCCTTTGAAATATCTTAGAAACTATGTATAAATACTTACATAGTTTGAATGCGAAAGACAAAGAAGAAAGGATATTTCAAATTTTGTGTCATTTTGTTTTGAATGTAAAGCTATTGTATCAGTTGGCTAGTGTTCTCACGAGGATTGCATCAAGTTACGGATATAACCAAATATATAGAAATTGAAGATGGAGATAATAGCTTTTCTTATGAAATTATAATTATAATTAATACTGTATTATTATAATTAATTCCTTAAGTCCTTATATTGAGTACTAGATTCTGTCCACGACTTCGTCTGCGAGAAATTTCTTGTTCCCCTAATCCACCCTGCCGTCACATCGCATCGCATGCCCGTGCTATTACTTCGTATTCGCTTAGCGTTCTTTCTGACTTCTTTTCTTTTTGCTCGGCTCCAAAGGGCTTGATGTTAAAATAGCTTATAGCCTTTCTCGACAATTGGGCCATCATATTAAAAAAAAAAACTTTTCAAATCCGACTGGTAGTTCCAGAGATGAGAGCGTTCAAACATACAAACAAACAAAAACAAAGTCTTCAACTTTATTATTCGTATAGATAGATTTTATCTCGTGGGTATAAGGACTTTCAGGGGCCTCCGTTCAAGTTATTAATGCAATCTCAGGCTAAATAATTATGGACATCTTGCATAGCAGAATGCAGAATAATTTATTTTTGCACAGAAAATAATATAACAAACACTTCCTACCAATGTTCTAATTTCATAAAATTGAGTATCATCTTGGGAAAAAAAGCCGAAAAGTACGTTTTTATACGTAACGAAGCCACAACTCCCTCTCTGCTTACCTCCATCAGCACATAGCGCAATACGTACGTAAGTACTGCAAATTAATTACTGATTTAATCCTCTTAAAACAACGGTTTGAGCTTAAGTTGGGGAAGGCAGCGAGCAGTTAAGGTGTTTAATATACAGCATTGGTGGATAGATGGCGCTGTTCCACTTCTTATTTATGTAACAGCTTTCGTATAAATTGGTCTTTTGTGAGAGGTGTACATACAAATTGGTAATCCAAGTGACATACTGTTTCATTAAAAATAGTAGCCAAGAGTATCTACCAGAATTTTATTTCTTTAAAATTCCAACTATTTGCATTAATTTCAGATCAAAATGAAGATCGTGGTGAAGATGACGACACCAGAAAAACAAAACAATCAATCTGCCTAGCCTCTTCCCAACTATGTTGGGCTCGGCTTCCAGTCTAACCGGATGCAGCTGAATACCAGTATTTTACATGGAGCGACTGCCTACCTGACCTCCACAACCCGGCAACTGGGTTATACGATACCCCTTGGTAAGACTGGTTGTCAGACTTTCGGGCTTCTGACGACCCGTAACGACTGTCAAAGATCCACGAATGACAGCGAGACCAACGGCTTAACGTGCTTTCCGAGGCACGGAGGAGTCTCGGTATGTAAAGATGGTCACCCATCCACGGACCAACCCCGGCAAGCGTAGCTTAACCTGATAGATCGACCCGTGCGGCTGTTATTACTTAGCCACTAGCTTCTCCGTCCTCCTCCTCCTCCTCCTCCAGGAAAACAAAACCCGAGTCGAAAATCCACAAGTAAAAATCCTTTAAATTGCACCATACACGAACATTGTGCTTACTCGTACCATTATAGTCTTTAAATATACTTAATCGTGTCGTCAACACGACTATCTACATACATTATAAGTAATCTCTGTTGTATAAAGCAAAAGCTTTACTTAATATTATTTACGCTCAGTTTGCTTTGAAAGGTGGATAGAATACCTAATAAATAGTATCGAAATTGATTGACAGACGTAGTTGTAAAAATAGTTAGCTAATATTATTGGTTTTATTTATTTACTTAATACTACACTTCTATCATTACAGGAATATCCCAAAGCAATAGAGTGGTACTTATTTAATGTAATCTTATACTTATTTTACAAATTGTAACATAATTGGTATGCAGTTATTTTTGCAAATTTATTCAATGATCAGGAAAAAATGTAAATCCTTTCGGCGAATTCATTGAGTGTACATAAGGCGCGAGTAACCGGCGCATTTAAAAGCAAGTTAGTCCTGCCGCGCGGCACCGCCAGCAGCTGCGGCCGTCTCCGCCTCAGCACGAAGTTGTCGGGCACGCACAGATTTGCCTCCTTTAAGACCCCCTGATTTTCAAATCAAATTTTAGTTGACTGAGCACAACTGAAACATACCACAAATAACAAATGTTTAGTCAATACTTCTTAATCTAGTCAACTACGTGCATACATTATATAAAATCGATTCAATACATCAGGCGTTTCGATAACCAAGGATGATTACGCGATTTGCATTGATACTAAACACAAACGATCCCTTAACGATAAACAGGCAATAGACGGTGAGTCTGATACCGACAACATAAAGAAAAAACCGGCCAAGTGCGTGTCGGACCACGTATAATGAGGGTTCCGTAGTTGAAAAGAATTTATCCCAAAAACAAACTTAACATTAATCCCAATTTTTTTTTAAATGTGATAAAATTACAAATTAACAATTTTCGGACTTTTTCCTTTAATTGTGCTGTGAGACCTTGCTTCTTACCAAATTTCATGATTCTAGGTCAACGGGGAAGTACCCTAGGTTTTGATTTACTTGCCAGTATCGAGATATGTCGCATAAATGGCCGTGTTTTTTTTAATGCATTGACATAGAAACTTGGAGTTTTTTTAAACTCCAAGGGACCATGGACCTACGTGTTTGATATTAATTTCAACTTGATACCTCTACGCATTCCTGAGAAAAAGGTCTTGACAGACTGACAGACGGACAACAAAGTGATCCTATAAGGGTTCCGTTTTTTCCTTTTGAGGTGCGGAACCATAAAAAGAAAAAAAAGAAAGAAAATACGTTAATTAAAAACGTACCGCACATATTCTATGGGCTTGTGGCTAAGTAATAACAGCCACACGGGTCAATTGATTAGAATAAGCTACGCTTGCCGCGTTTGATCCGTGGATGGGTGACCATCTTTACATACCAAGACCCCTAGGCACACACGTACACGTTCCGAACACACTTACGGCAGTATCTGATAGATTCGCAACAGAAGCTAGATATGGTCGCACTAAATGTTTCACTTATATGAAATGCCTACTATACTTAGATTGAAACATAATTCCCAATCATTAAATTAATTAATAACTTTCGGTGTATTGTCCGTCGCGCTCAGCGCTCAGCGGTCTGTAGCGATTTATGAATGCTTCGGGTCGGGTCAATCTAGATCAATTGCTAAGAACAGGGTTTGCTGAGACAGTTCTTGTTGTTTTTGTAGTCTTAACCTATTTACTATATTTCATATACATTAAAATGCTTATAATATAATATATAAAACATCTATCTAGATCCAGTACAAAATTATTATTTTTATTTTTTATATCTTTATTGTACTTAATTATATTTTGATTACTAGTTTATTTATTTATAAGTATATAAATTATCAATTAGGTATGTTGAAACTGTTTGTACTCCCCGTCACTTGTCTCTACAGGTTCATTAGAAAACCAGCGTCAGGCAGCATCTGTCTGGCATTTAATGCTGAAATGAACCTTTTTGGCGCAGCCGTGAGGCACACACTTTTGTTTTAAAATATTATTTTAATTTTTTTTTCTTTTGTTTTTGTGTTTCACGAAGTGTGTCCAAATAAACGTTTTTCTTTCTTTCTATCCTAGGCTCCGTGCCTCGGAAAGCACGATGACGTGGATCTTTGACAGTAGCTACGGGTCGTCAGAATCCCGAAAGTCTGACAACAAGTCTTAACTAGGGGTATCGTATTACACAGTAACTGGTTTGTGAAAGTCAGATAGGCAGTCGCTCCATGTAAAATACAGGTTTTCAGCTGCATTTGGTTTGACTGGAAGCCGACCCCAACATAGTTGGGAAAAGGCTAGGCAGATGATGAGTTGAGAAAAATCTTGATATGAGCTGCTACTTGTATTATTACGGAAATCTTTCTTAGTTTCTAGTAACACGCGAGGTAGTTGCATAACGCACTAACCATTGCAATGCCTATATAATTTTATATACCCTTTGAGGCGTATTAGCTGCGAGGTATCCAGACATGCCGCAATAATGGCTTTCCATGGCTATGTAACCTCCACTCTAAGGTATGGTATTATCCTGTGGGGTCGTTGTGTGGAGTTTGAGTAAGCATTCGTTATGCAAAAAAAGTGTCTAAGAGCTATATTTAGCTTGAAGTAAATAGAGTCATGTCGTCTATTCTTTAAAAAATATAAAATACTAACTCTAGCATGTATTTATACAGGGTGTTTGGTGCATCGTTTGCCAAATTGAATTGGCCGAAAGAAGAGGTCATTTGCTATCGCTTCAGGCTCAAGTACTCATTTTTGGCCACACCGGTTTTTTTATTACAACTTTCTAATTTTTATTTTGAAAAAATCCAAAACTCAGCATTAAAGCTTAAATTAAAAAAAAGTTTTAAGTGTAGTCGTCAAATTTCATTTTTATTTACATATGTACTGTTGTATGGCTCTATCAAATTTAAAATTACTTGCCAGTTACATCTAGTTTTTTTTTAATAAATCACAAAGTTTTTGGAAAAATAAAAAATGAACTTAAAACTCAACTTTAAATAGCTATAAAAAAAAACTAAAAGCGATCGGGATCTTCGAATTATTTTAAAAAGTTCTCTAGTCTATCCCCTTTCCAACGGTATGTAATGTGTTAAAAAACTCTTTTAATATCTTTAATAATTAGCTAAATGTGTAGTCGAGACACATCAGGCTGATATTGGATATTACGTTTAAAACACTAGTTTTCGCATAAATTACATGCTATTAGTAGATAGATACTGTTATCTCACGTCTTACGTAGTCTCTTATCTCGTTCTTACATAGGGAACTTTCCTCGAAATTGAAAAAAAATACATTATTACAAAAATAATCATTTATTAATAAGTAATTTAATTACATACTAATCTTACAAGAATTAGAATTTCTGCAAACAGAGTTGCCCTTATTATTAGCTGATTTGCCAATTTTCAGTGAAGACAGGTCTTTTGTTTTCCAACATGACGGTTGTCCCGCTCATTGGAGAATAACCGTCAGGGAGTACTTGAATGATGCATTCCCGGACTCATGGATTGGGAGGGATGGCCCTATTCCTTGGCCTCCACGTTCTCCAGACTTAACTCCGTTGGATTTTTACGTCTGGGGACGGGCCAAAGAACTCGTCTACGCCACGGAAGTTGAGACAAGAGATGATTTAGTCCAACGCATTGAGGCGGCTTTCATGACGATCAAAGCAGAAATGCGTTTACGCACCACTACAGTTGAGATAAGACGAAGATGTCGCGCGTGCATACGCAATAGTGGTAGACAGTTTGAACAAGACTTGTAAGATTAGTATGTAATTAAATTACTTATTAATAAATGATTATTTTTGTAATAATGTATTTTTTTTTCAATTTCGAGGAAAGTTCCCTATGTAAGAACGAGATAAGAGACTACGTAAGGCGTGAGATAACAGTATCTATCTACTAATAGCATGTAATTTATGCGAAAACTAGTGTTTTAAACGTAATATCCAATATCAGCCTGATGTGTCTCGACTACACATTTAGCTAATTATTAAAGATATTAAAAGAGTTTTTTAACACATTGCATACCGTTGGAAAGGGGATAGACTAGAGAACTTTTTAAAATAATTCGAAGATCCCGATCGCTTTTAGTTTTTTTTTTTATAGCTATTTAAAGTTGAGTTTTAAGTTCATTTTTTATTTTTCCAAAAACTTTGTGATTTATTAAAAAAAAACTAGATGTAACTGGCAAGTAATTTTAAATTTGATAGAGCCATACAACAGTACATATGTAAATAAAAATGAAATTTGACGACTACACTTAAAACTTTTTTTTAATTTAAGCTTTAATGCTGAGTTTTGGATTTTTTCAAAATAAAAATTAGAAAGTTGTAATAAAAAAACCGGTGTGGCCAAAAATGAGTACTTGAGCCTGAAGCGATAGCAAATGACCTCTTCTTTCGGCCAATTCAATTTGGCAAACGATGCACCAAACACCCTGTATATTAGAATCCTGTATATTTGTTTTTAAACATAATATTACTAGCCTTCTGTACCTTATTTCAATCAATCTGCCTAGCCTTTTCCCAACTATGTTGGGGTCGGCTTCCAGTCTAACCGGATGCAGCTGAATACCGGTGTTTTATATGGAGCGACTGCCTATCTGACCTCCACAACCTAATAACTGGGTAATACGATACCCCTTGGTAAAGCTAGTTGTCAGACTTTCGGGCTTTTGACGACCCGTAACGACTGTCAAAAATCCACAAATGACAGCCGGTACCAATGACTTAACGTGCTTTCCGAGGCACGGAGGAGTCTCGATATGTAAAGATGGTCACCCATCCACGGACAACCCCGGCAAGCGTAGCTTAACCTGATGGATCGACCCGTGCGGCTGTTATTACTTAGCCACGAGCTCCTCTCCTTCTGTACCTTATTTATGCAAATAAATGATTTTGATTTTGATTTTTGATGCCTTTCCTACCTTGCCATTTTAATAATTCAACAAGCATATTAGGGATTATATCCAAGACTAGCTACGCCCCGCGGTTTCACTCGCGTAGTCCGGGATCAAAAGTAACCTATGTGTTAATGCAGGGTATAAGCTATCTAAATACTAAAATTAAATTTCGTCCAAATCGGTCCAGCCGTTTGAGCGTGAAGAAGTAACAAACATAGTACACACACACTCACAAACTTTCGTCTTTATAATATTAGTGTGATTAGAGTGATAAGAATGCTTGAAAATATGCTGGTCCTGCTCCATAGGACAATTTAGAGTCTGAACAAAATCAAACTGATTTCTAATTTGTGTTATATTATATTTATTTTCATGTCATTGATTTTACATTCTGTGATTACTTTAACTCAGTCACTAATTTTCACTTGTTGATATTTTTAAAAAAATCGTATACTTTTACAATGTTTGTAAATATGTGAGCACCTGTATCTAACACATAATATTAATTATTTTTTTGCATTGTTTTTTTTTATTTTTTTTATTTTTGTGGTATAGTAATTTTATTCTAGGTGCATTGTCTTCACCATTAATGATATAATTAATGTATACAAAATATAGCAAAACAATTTGAAAAGAGTAACAGCGGAGTTTCGTGCCCATTCTTCTCCATGCGAAAGTACCATTTGGAAGGGGCGACTAGAATCAATTCAAAAGTTATTTAAGTTTTTGTAAATTTTGGCGTTCAAAAGTGCCTTTTATGTGCCTATTTGAAATAAATGATTTGACTTTGACTTTAAAAACATTCATTGCATTATTTACGTTGTCGAACTGACGAATTTCTCAAAGCAAGTAGTGGATAAGGAACTTCCATAAAAATTCTTCGGATTGTGAAAAAAAGTGTGTTTCGCAATTGGTTAAATTTTTCCTATTATCCTGCGACATATTAAACAATCCTCATTTCACCAGTTATAATTAACTGCAATGCGGGCAAGCATTTTGCAATTATTTAATCAATATACACTAGGAGGAGCTCGTGGCTAAGTATTAACAGCCGCACGGGTCGATCCATGAGGTTACGCTACGCTTGCCGGGGACGGTCCGTGGATGGGTGATCTTCTTTACAAACCGAGACTCCGTCGTGCCTCGAAAAACACGTTAAGCCGTTGGTCCCGGCTGTCATTCGTGGATCTTTGAAAGTCGTTACGGGTCGTCAGAAGCCCGAAAGTCTGACAACCAGTCTTACCAGTGGGTATCGTATTACCCAGTTAATGGGTTGTGGAGGTCAGATAGGCAGTCGCTTCGAATAAAATACTGGTATTCAACTGCATCCAGTTAGACCTTGATAGTTGAGAAAAGGCTAGGCAGATAACCAATCTAGACTACTGAGAAATTGCTAATGAAAAAGTCCCTATAACACTTTACTCGATGCTGTATGCTGAGTTTAAGGTTCTGGGTTCAATGTCGGTGCATTGAACAATATCGACGATAAATATTAACGCAATATTAAATCAACCGCAAAACCGTAATTTTCTTCCAAAAGATTGAAACATCTGAAAAGAAAGAAAGAAAGAAAGAAAAATATTTTATTTGGGACACGCACAGGAAATACAGTTAAAAAAGAGCATATAAAAGTAACAAAATAAACATTAAAAAGCAAAAAAACAAAAAAAAGAAATCAGAATAAAAAAAAAAAGAGACCTGTGCGAGGCCAAAAAGGCTCCCATCTCAGCATAAAGCTGCGATATTTAAAAAATAAATACCGCAACGCTGGTATTCTGATAGGGCCTGTGTGATGCCACGGACATACCCACGGATATCAATTAAAAATAGCAAGGGGAATAAAATCAAATAAAATAAAATACAAATACTAGAATACTTGAAAAGAAAAAAACAAAAACCGTCAATAAGGTGTAAAGAGAAATAAAACGAAATGCTGTCAGAGATCAACAGGAATAAAGTTTGCTGTGTCAATAAAATCAGTTACTGAGCTGCACAGAAAGTAATTACTACCACGACGGAATCAAAGTTTATAGTAAAAATATAGGAAATAATTTGTTGCCCGCTCGAGGTGCTAACTGAGACATAGAGTTGGGAATGGATTTGTTAAGTAGACATTCCTCATCATCCCTAACCACAATGTCATCAAGAAAAATCTCGCGGTGCTACTTTGCTCTATGATATTAATTATAGATTGCTGCATCTCAGTAGGGTTTTCTCTTAATATTTTGTCATTCTTCCTTTGAAGTGTTGAACAGCCACATAAAAGGCACACATTTTTATACCCATTTGTGAGGGTGTGAGCGGTCTCACACCCTCTTCACCGCTTTCCCCTCCACACTACCCTCGCCAACTCGTCCCCTCCCTCTCACCCTCCCCTACATACCCTCCCCACTCACTACACCCTACTATCCCTCTCCACTTCTCCCCGCTCTCAAATCAATCAATCAAAAGTCCCAAGTCAATCTCTCTTCAATGAATAGTCCTATACAAAAAGCAACTTTAAGGTGTATAGGCACTCGTATCCCCCCAATCATCCCCCTCTCACCCCTCTCCTCTCCCTCTTAACCCCCTCTGACCCCTCGTCCTCTCCCTCTAACCCCTCTCTCCTTCCCACCCCCCTCGTACCCCTCTCATTACCCACACCACCCCCTCTCACCCCCTCACCTTCCCCATCCCCCTCTTCCTCTTATCCTTTCATCACATCCCCTTCCCACTAAACTCCCACTCCCCCTCTCACACCCCCTTCACCGGTTTCCCCTCCCCTTCTACCCTCACTAACTTCTCCCGTCCTGAGGGACGGGAGAAGTTAGTGGGGGGAGTGTGCTCCCCCTCTTCACCTCCATCCTCCTCATTATACCCACCTACCACACCCTCCCCTTCCCCTTTTCCCTCCTCAATACCCCCTCCCCTTCCTCTGAGGGAAAAACTATGAATGACAAACTTTATTACTTGCTTAGGCAAGTGTTTGTGCCAAGTTTCAAGTTAATTAAACAAAATGAATAAGATTTATCATATAAGCTATATTCCCTTTTTACACCCCCACAGAGGTGGAACTTAAAGAAACCGTTTGGGATATTTCCGTAACTTGATTGAAAGATTATTTACACCAATTTTCGAGTTAATCAAGCCCCGCAGAAAAACCTGCCCTGTAAAATTGTACTCCCCCTCTTCACCCCCTTAGGGAGATTTCTTAATTTTTGGTCTTAAGTATAAATACTGAATTTCGAGTTAATCGGACCGCGTGTTAAAATGACTCCATACAAACTTTGACACCCCCCAATCCCTCTTTAGGGGGTAAATTAGGAAAACTGAAAATGAAAAACTTTATAATTTACTTATATAAATATTCTTGCCAAGTGTCAACTCTATTAACTCAAGGAATAAGATTTTTCATACAAACTTTGGACCCCCGTTTCAACCCCTTAGGGGGTGAATTTTGTAAAATCCTTTCTTATTGCACCCTTAGACCTCATAAGGAACCGACGTGCCAATGTTGAAATCTCTAGACCCAGCGGTTTGGGCTATGCGTTGTCAGTCAGTCAGTCAGTTTCTTCTTTTTTTTGTATATACTCGTATTTAGATAACAATAGATTCTGCAGTTTAGAAAACAACAGTTAAAATAATAATATTAAGACCTCTAAAACTCAGTGGGTCTACATAAGAAGTATTGGAAGCGAAGCGGACAGACGCGGTAATTGATCGATGAGCTCGGACGGTACAACTGTGAGCCGATTCTGTGCTGTTACTAATGGTCTTATAGTCTTGATTATATGCAGAGCTCCTCGAATCAATGTTGTTATGTTGCTAGGCTAGTAGTTATTGTAATGCCATAAGAAATGTTTTCTTAAATTTCTAGTTAAATTTTATTGGACTGGAATTTTGAATCATACAGAATATTTTCATTTGTTTGTGTGTTGTTAGTTTGTTTCTGTTACCTACTTGTTTTTATTTTGTTTTAAAGAATTTGTTTTTTTTTTTTTACTATTTTTATAATTGTATTTAGTTTAGATTGTGATCTTCATGTGCAAGTCATAAACACTTTCCTGTTTTGTTCTTCTTTCTTTTTTTATTAGTTTGCCTTTAATTTATCCAAAATATATTAAACTTCATCATCAAAAATGATCATTGAAAAATGTTTAGTATTTTATCCACAAAGAATATTAAAATATAATTCCATAAATAACATTAAAAATACTCGTGTTGCAGCTATCACACTAATATTATAAAGGCGAAAGTTTGTGAGTGTGTGTGTATGTTTGTTACTTCTTCACGCTCAAACAGCTGGACCGATTTGGATGAAAATTGGTATGTAGACAGCTTATACCCAGGATTAACACATAGGCTACTTTTTGTTCCGGTCTTTGCGGGTGAAACCGCGGGGCGCAGC
Organism: Cosmia pyralina; assembly: GCA_946251885.1. Classification (NCBI taxonomy): domain Eukaryota; kingdom Metazoa; phylum Arthropoda; class Insecta; order Lepidoptera; family Noctuidae; genus Cosmia; species Cosmia pyralina. The sequence goes on from OX276345.1 coordinate 3,480,934, forward strand.
TAGTAACATAATAAATTCCGCTATAAATAAATCCAATTTTATTTTCACTAATTTTGGGCCAGGTTACCAGGTGTTGCTGCCTATAAGCTGACATCCTTGGTTCAAACTTTCTTTCTAACATTAGATTATAATCATATTTGTTTCAAATCTCGCAAATGCAATCACATCAGAATCAGACTCCGAGATTTCTCCAAGTGCATTTCTTAGCAACAAAATGTATTGAAGCCGGGTGCAGATTAAAAATTATTTCTTTTATTTTTCTGAGCTGTTTATGTCTTGTCCGCATCTCCTCCTTGGTTTTCATCCAAGTTGACAGCAGATTACATTGGCAAGTGTTGTGAGAAATTGTGGGGAGATTGTAATAGATATTTTTAATAGAGTTTCCATGTTTATTGGAGAATGAAACATTAAGTAAAAGGTTGCCTGCCTCGTTAGTCTCGTGGTCGCAAGCGCTACTACTGAGGATGAGGTCCTGGGTTCCATTCTCAGGACGGAGAAACTGATTTTGGGTTTTTCCATTAGGAATTTTGCAATAGCAGCCCGGAGTCTGGATCAGTGTCCGGTTGATGGCAATAGGCTCGCCCCCTATTACATTTTACTTGAAACATAAGCGGCGATATGTGAGTGTACTATAGATACACCTGTGTCTAACTCTTCGGGGCTCACAGTGTTGTGTGTGTTTATGTATGTTAAAGTTTATCAGTTCTATCACCCGTCACATGTCGCAATGTATAACCTTATGAACCCCATAGGTTCATGTCAATATGTGCTCGAATATCAACCGAACCACATAGGTTCACAACTACTTTAAGCCCGCGGTCGCCGTCGGATGATGGTATTTTATGTTTATATATATACTATATACGTTTATATACATGTCGTGGATTCTGAACGGAACGTCAAGTTGTACCGACTTGGGTGTGTTCGGAAATGGGGGTTGGCATCACTGTGCGGGCTGTCAATGTCATTTTGAGTTAGCGGGGGAAAATAAACAAATGACAACTGTCATTCAAGGTTCCGGTACTTTACGGGGACATCGTGATTAGACACCGAACTAAACGGACGTGCTCTACCAACCTCGCCGCGTTCCGATAGGAATCCAGTTCCATCCGATTCGTGTGTACTACTTTCTAACTGATTGATTGTTAAATCGATCTAATTAAAACTAGAGTGCATATTGAGTCTTAAATCGGCTACAACAATGCACGACGAGCAGTCGGGCAACGAACGCTGAAATTTTCCTCCGACATACATATTATATAAAGGTTTCTCCTTGGTTTCACCTTACGCACCTCACTTGTGCATCTGACATTTAAGGGGAGATTTCCTTGATGAGTTATGCATTAGCTATGAGTTGAAATACAAAACTAAGAGAAAGCTGCTATAATTTTCACACAGTTTTTATCAAGTACCTAATTATTGCAACAAGTTTATTTTACAATATAAACTCACGCCTTCTTCCCATAATAGGGGTAGGCAAAACTACAAACTTTCTCTTTTTCTTCACTTTCTTGTTTTGCTTTCGTTTTTTTAATAATCCACAACCATCTTTATTTATGCTAGGAGAGGATAAGGAGTCAAAAATCGCTAAGATACAAATGAAAATGAATAATAGTTACACTTGAGTTACCATTTATTATTACATAATAAAATGTAGATACTACAAAATCAATCAATCTGTCTAACCTTTTCCCAACTATGTTAGGGTCGGTCGGCTTCCAGTCTAACCAGATGCAGCTGAATACCATTATTTTACATGGAGCTACTACCCATCTGACCTCCACCACCCAATAACTGGGCAAAACGATACCCCTTGGTAAGACTGGCTGTCAGACTTTCGGGCTAATGACGACCCGTAACGATACTACTATAAAATGTAGTTATACATCAGACATAATAAACGTAGACACTCTAGTTGCATCCAGGGAAGCTCAACTAGACAAAACTATCACAATATTCATAGGAACGAACGAGACAGGCAAAGAAAATATCAAAGCTGACAATACCAAAGTTATTGAAGCGCGTGTAAGAATGAATGAACGAATGAACACCAAACTTGTACAGATGCAATCGGCTCTCTGCAACGTTAATTAAACTTAGGCTATTGTTGTGGATTCTGCAAGTTGTGAAGTTTGTTCGACAGTTGGACCGAAGTGTGAAATAGTTTTAGAGCGAATTTTGATGGATGCGATGATCCGATGAGTTTAAGATTGTATGGGTGTACTGATGCGAGTTTTGGAATTTGTTTTGTGATATCTAGGTTGTGGTGGGACCTAGTTTAAAAGTTTTATACTATATTTTCGAAGAGCAGTGGCGTCCCAGTGGCAACGACCGCAACTTACGAGTTATAGGTCGTAGGTTCGAACCCAGACAGGCGCTTGACTTTGTGTAAATTATTTCATCACCACTGCTCTCAAAACAGTGAAAGAAAATATCTCCGGCATGTCCTACAACCAAAAATTCGAAGACATGTGACATCACCAACCCGCACTGGGCCCGCGTAGTAGATTACAGCCCACTCTCTCTCACAGGGAGGATGCCTGTGTCCCAGCAGTGGCAAAAATATAGGCTGCTTACAAACACTATGTTTTCTAGTATATCCTTCATGAAGACCAGTTTCACATTATGTGCATATCAACACCAAAATTGACAAACTCAATAGGGTGAAAGAGAGGTTTTGGTTTTCTAGTCTTTTAAATTGACATGAATTTGAAATGACACGTCGTCTAATGTTAGGTGTTAAGAATTTTGGGACATCTGCAAAGCCGACAAACGCAGTTATGCAAAATCATAATTACCAAATTTCCGTACATCCTGCAACGTTGAGCGGTAAATTTCGTACCATAGGTTTACCAACCGGAAGGCGGAAGTCAGAAGCATAAGGAAACTAGAGTCCCTTATCGCGGGCACATAAATAAGAATTTTAGCGGCCAATGTGATGCACGAATATCCTTTATACTATCACATAAGCAGGGATTTATCGCGTTCAGCTTGATCACGATTTACTGGTGTGTCTAAGATAGAAGCTAAAGCGGGTGTTTGGGCCATTATTCGGGTTAAACGCTTAGGTAAATTATAGTACGGAAGAGTTTTTAAACTGTGCGCTGGAGATTTTGTCTTATTTTAACTAACTTCAAAAAAAGGAGGTTCTGTATTCGACCCGTGTGTATGTATATATGTATGTATGTTTTTATGTCCGCGATTTTCTCAAAATCTGATGAACCAATTTTGATGATTCTTTTACTAACGTGATCTACATACTTTCAGGAAGGTTTTAGTATAAAATACATTAGATATGTACGAAGTTATATGCTTAGATATATGTACTGCATCTCCGGCATTTCCAACCGGACTTCGATGATTCTTCTTTTCGTTTGTCTTGAGCTTATGCTATTGTATATTCAACTAAAAATGGAAAAATAGATTTACTTTAAAAAAGTAAAAACCGACTTCAAATAAAATAAATTTCATAAAAAACTTAACAGCTTCTGAAATCGCTGTCTTCAATTCTTCAATGCACCTTAGCTTGTCACCGACTTCAGAAACTGTTAAGTTTTTTAAGAAAGTTATCTTATTCATATATATATATATATATATATATGGTTACTCTGGTGATGGTTCTAGATGTAAATAGACTTCTTGTGTCGTACAGGAAACTCAAATAGCTAGTTTACTCTTAGACGTTACTTTCAAGCAGTCATCCAATCAATAATGTATAACTTTGGCCTCAATCAAGTTAACAATTACATTTTTATTACTTACTGAAATTCTAGATATATTTTGACTAGATAGATTTATAATGATTAAGACAGTGCCTTCTCACTAACTTCTTGTCAATATGACCTTTGCGACTTTATTTATTTCTTCTTTTTACTCTGTTACCTCCCTGTCATTGAATATCTCCTGTACCTTGCCATAAAGCTTTATTTTATACGTGTTTTGTGATTAATTATTCCTTCCAGTCAATTAGTTAACTGTACTCATACATTAATTTCCCCCGTCCTTTATCGACTCGTGCCTTGCACCACTTAATAAGAGAAAAAAGCTTGGCAAGGAAAAACGTAACAATGTTTTTGTACTCGTTTCTTATGTTGTCCTTGCTAAACGTTTTTGATATTTTTATGTTCCTTTGCTGCTTTCAGATTTGTTGTTTATTTATTTTTAGGATTCCGTACCTCAAAAGGAAAAAATGGCACCCTTATAGGATCACTTCGTTGTCCGTCTGCCTGTGAATGTCAGTCTGTCAAGACCCTTTTTTTCAGGAACGCGTGGAGTTAACAAAATCAATTCAATATCATTTATGTATGTACCCCTTGGTTCTAAAAAAATCAAGCTTCAAAGTCAACGCAATAAAAAAATACGGCCATTTATGCGATATATTTTGATACTCTCGAGTAAATCACAACCTACAGGGTACTTCCCGTTAACCTAGAATTATAAAATATGGCAAGAAGCAAGGTCTCACTTAGCAAATAAAAGAATCCCATTATAAACCAATTATTATTTTTCTTATAACCAAATTGTACATTCGAAGTAAACAAGCTACGGCCAAGTGCGTGTCGGACTTCGCAGATTTAGGGTTCCGTACCAAATCTTATTTTTCAATATATTGGTATTTGTTAGTAAAGTAATAATAAATATTATCACTAAATTTCAAGTTCATAGGTCAATGAGAAGTTAAAAAAATTTTCGGAACGAAATTTTGAAAAAAAAGCTGCCTTGCTGACTTTTCATTCCTTTGTTTTTCATTTAATTATTTTTTTAACCAAAAAATACGGTATTTATTTACTTAACGAGTTTTAAACAACGATACTAAATACTAAACGATACTCGAGGTCAAAATTTTATTTTCGCGCCCTCCTTTAGCTCTATGGGACCCGCCTTAAAAACAGGTATAAATATTTTTTGACAATTTTTGCGGCTTTTGGGTCAACAAGATACTTATACTGTGAAAATTTGAAGACTTTAGCTCTAACCGTTTGGCTGTAAAACTTGTGTGACAGACGACGGACAGACGGGCCCTTGAGTGACAGCAATAGGGCTCCGTTTGGATAATGTGGTTACGGAACCCTAAAACCGGCAAAACTTACTGTTGAATAAAACCGGTAGAAAACTACCAGTATAATTAGACTTAAGACTTTTTAACTAATGATAAAACCATCGTTAACGTTTTCAAAGTTAAACAAGAAGTATTTTAACCTGTGTTTTATTTGACGTTTAATTACCTTTGTTACCGGGATAATTTTATTACAGTTGCATGAAGTGTTCGAGATGAGAACTAAAGCAAATAAGAGTAAACGAAACGGTTTAATTTAACTCCTTATTCTGCCTTGGCTTTATGCAGTTTGTCAGTGTAGTCTTTTTGCACAGCTATCTTTGAGTCATCTTTTATTTAAAACAGATGCGGCTCTTTGTCAATATTTTGTACTGTATACACACGTAAACATATTCTCACGCCGTCTTCCCATAGGGGTAGGCAGAAACTACAGAACGCCACGTGCTACTATCCTTACATACTTACTCCTTTTGCTTCGTTTACGTTCATACCTGAGGGCCTTGACAAGGTAACATTCGATCAGCGATGACGGTACTAGAAAAGCCAAAAAGCCAAAAAATGTATGGGGTTGACATAAGCTATCTAAATGTTACGTGATCATGTCAATGTCACTTTGAAGCTGTAGCGATTTTAGCAATAGAATAGCTCCTTTAGTAATTCATAATGGTAGTTATTTCGTTGTTAGACCCATAGTAAATAGTAGTAGTAGTGGCTTGTAAATGTCTTATCGTGAATAAGCTCACTGGTACTTTTGTAATGATAGCTGCAAGCCATCCAAAAAAAAAAAAAAAATTAAATAATAATAATAACTTAATTTGTGTTGTCTGCTTATTATCCAATTATATTAACAAATATTATTGTGTTGCCCTTACAGGCTACTCAAACAGATCCAGTTTTAATTAAATGGTACAGGCTGTATAACCGGTCATCCTCAGCGTATATACTCTTTGTTTCCTTCAACCTTGGCATTGGCAGAATTATCAACAAAACGATGGAGCCAGTACTATAAAATTGGAATTGGAATTGCTCCGAAGCGAATGCCATTTGGCTAGGCCCTCTGGTCATACACGCACGCCGCGCCGGTTGCGAGTACTATGCACCTGACTCCACTGCAGAACATCACCAATAAGGTCACTATTATACTGCTGCATTGGTGCTATACTTTGTAATGACACAAAGGTTTTAAGACATAGGGTTTATTTAGTTCTTCCTGTGACTTTAGTGACTACAATTCTACAGAATACATAGTAATAATACCAGGCTATTATTGTCACACTGTAGGGCAAAAGTCTAAAGTATTGATCACCACGCTTGCTCAAGACGATGGCGATTTTGGACTTATATCAAGGTTTCCTCACGATGTTTTTTTTCACCGATGAGGTCCCTTTTCGCGCAAATTTTTAACATGCTACAATTTAACGATGACCCTGGATCCTGGCATCCAACGCGCCTTTCGTAAATCTAATCTTTTACCCCACTTAGCTTTTGTTTAATAAGCTGTGACATGATGAAATGCCACTAAAATCTTAAAAATAGCTTTTACTATATACTCGTACATTTCCTCCACCACTAAAGTCAACAACGAAATACTACAACTATTTCATATTTTTCTTTCATTTCATTCCCCACCTCAGGAAAACAAGAAAGCTTTATCCGCAAACTAATTTCACTCCTTAATAACCCGTTTTACGAAACCACTGAATGTAACGGAGGTATTCTAGTAGAAATTTAATTAAAGTACCGGAAAACGCAGCCTGTAAAAATAGAGAGATCTTTTTAAAAATCTCTTTCAAATTGAAGTATTGTTGCAAGTGAGATGGCGTTACATTTATAATTTATTTGGTACTCACGAATAAATTTGGAAAAATAAAAAATAGACTTCTTCTCTTTGCACAGTAGTAAAAAGCAACTTAAGAATGTATGACTAGAGGATGTCCTTTCTTGTAAAAAATTCGTCAGAATCATTTCCCAGTATTCTTTTATCTTTTCAACTTTCAATCGGCCTCCTAGAGGCTGGTAACAATACAAATTTAATTGTGTGTTAATTATGTTGCCTGTAGATTGCTGTTACACAACAATGCGTGAAAGGTGCGCTTCCTTGGTGCGCAGGGTGTGAGGCGGCTCCAACAGTGTCTTAAGCATGGTTGCGAGTTGCCTGGACTGTATACACGTGACTCATTGTTGTGCCATCTCTCATGGGATGTCGCAACAGTGACCAGTGTTCTTGTTTTGTTTTCCTTGTTTTACCAACCGCTTGTTTTAATAGTCTGAGTCTTGGTTACTCCAATAAAGAAAGATTATATTCTATTCTATTCAAACATGACAGTAGAAGGTTTATGGAGCATCACTTTATCTACACCACATCACACAGTATATTGCACCACAGAGCATATTGTTGTGTATAACAGTATGAAACATACACTCTAATTTATATTTCCCATACAGATACCTCACTCATACCCTGCTCCTAAAAAGGCTTGCAGTTTTTTGTTTCAGCCTATTTTGTATTCCACTGCAACTGAGACTTAGCTTCCAAACCCACCTGTAGTATTAAAGTATTGAAATTCAGTCCTTAGAGATAAAACAATGAATAAATCTTCCCCATCAATGGATCTTCCGAACCATAACAAACAGATCCAACGTTCAACTCCAATATCAATCCAGAAATCTGAAACACAAATGGCCGAAACCATAATGCAACTTTGAAATTCAATTTCAAGCCAGAAATTCTCGACAGAATGAAACAGGATAAAGTTTTTAATAGTTCCAACAGAATTACGAGGATATTAACATTTCGCTGCCTCAACATTGCAAGATTGTATTAGCATGTTTAATAAAATATTACATTTTGGTCAGCTCGTTTGATTTGTGGGTGAAAATCCTAAATGGCATATACAGGTGGTCCAAATAGTGACGTCATAAAGAATAAATTGAATTCCTCATACCCCCCTGGGTATGAGAAATTCAGATTTCACCCAGGGGAAATTCAGACTCCATGTATATTATGAACCGCGATTTTTTGTATTTTTCGAGTAATTTTTGTTTTTGCAATTATTTAGAGATTTCTTCCGGTGGAGCTTCAAAAATTATTTTTTTGTAGTGTGTATTTTCAGATATTTTTTGTGACATGAAAGTAACAAATTTAAATAAATAAATAATAAATAACATTCAAGACGACAATGGCACAAAAAAAAATTGAACAAGACCCACTACAAAAAATACATGAATTTTTGGAGCTCCACCGTCAGCAAACTATAAATAAAATTACAAAAACAAAAAAACTCGAAAACTACAAAAAATCACGGAACATACATGGGGTATTTTCGAATACCCCTGGGTATGAAGAATTTAGATTTTTGACCTTACTATTTGGACCACACACACCACGGCGACATTTAAAAAAAAGAAAAGAATCTGATCATGAAAACTTGGTTGAAGTGAGCTTGAAGTCATCCTTAGGACGTGGTGGAATGACAGCTCACTTCAAGCTCACTTAACCTAAGTTTTCACGGTAAGCTTTTTACAGAACTGACCGCGGCTGGAGGTCGAGGTGAGGAACTTCATTATACAACCTCATTTCATAAACAATTATTATTGAGCCTGTAAGTCACAGCAGAGTCATCAGTTCTACTGGAGATTTATGTTAGAAACGTGTCCTGATAAACTTTAACGTCGTAGGGAAACCATGACTTGTTATGGTTTGAAAAGGCCAATACGCTATGAGCATTGCCAGCCTATAATATTCCCACTGCTGGGACACAGGCCTCCTCTCTTTTAGAGGGAGTGGGCTGTAATCTACCACGCTGGCCCTGTGCGGGTTGTTAGATACTCGTATCACATGTCTTCGAATTTTTGGTTCTAGGACATGCCGGTTTCCTCGCGCTGTTTTCCTTCACCGTTTTGAGAGCAGTGGTCATGAAATTATTCACACAAAGCTAAGTGCCGGGTACTTTTTTCTGAAGTAAATATTTTCGCGTTTATGTTACTGCAATTTTTAACCGACGAAAAAAAAAAGGAAGAGGTTCTCACTTCGACACGTAAGTATGTTTTTTTATAGATTATTTCTATTACAATTATTTCGCACCACAAAACATTAGAGAGATTCGTAGTTAATTCCCCCGAGGATTAGTCGGAGATTATACTGTGGCATAACTTCCCTTCTCCCATCGGATTAAAAGCGAGATTGCAGGCAAGGATAAATTTAGGCCACCCCGCTGTTCTCGTGACTATCGTAAAAGTCGGCTTAGAGATTATGTCACAAGGATAGGCAGCAGCTGAATTATTGCAAGGTGAATTTTTTGAAATCATAAGGCCAGGTACACACACGCTTTTCTCTATGATACAATGAACCAAACCGCCTATATATAAAAAGTACTCTGTGATAGGTTTATAAAAGACACGATATTGACGTGGTTTGCACGTGGTCAGATATAACCGGGGAATCATACAGAACTGGGGCCCAGCCTGTGATGCCACGTTATGGTTTAAAATAAAATAAATAATCTGGTAATCCTAAGGGACTAGCTGATTTTTTTTGATATGTCACAGGTAGAGTCAATAAAACCATTATAGTGTACAAATTCAAACATGTGAAACTAGAATATTAATTAATCATAGTCATTGTTTTTCCAAAAATTGCCATTGTTTCCATTTCCAGATTTGGAAACAAGGCAACTAACTGTTGGAGGGCACTGTATGTTTTTGCTTTTGTTATCGCTTATTATTGTATTTTATATAGATAAGTATATGTTTTCCAGTCAACAAAAGATATATTCTAGGCAGGGTATACTAACATAGTTGTATGTGAATTGCTTCATGTTCAATTTTATATATATTACTTTGTTTTTGCAATACTCCTACATTGTAACACACCAACACAAAATTCTATATTGTCACGAAATTGAACACATACAAATATGTTAGTATACCCTGCCTAGGTATCTCTTTTGTTGACTGTATTTTATATGTAAATGGTACACCACATACTACCTGCCGTATTGTATCTTCCCTCTCCTTGAATTCATCTAAAGATTGTCTTTAAAAGATCGCTTTTAGCGTAAAACCGTCCATTATGTATGTAAAATTTCTACATCAATATCTGTAATTTTTATGGAGTACATAATAAAGAGTATTCTATTCTATGGAAAAAGTTTCCAAACATTTCTCCGAAGAAAATACTCTTCAGGACAAGCCACTCTTTCCTTTAAAAACTTTCTAACGCCTCAAACAGAATTACGATGCTATTAACATTTCTCTGGCGACATTGCAAGACCATAAAATAGATTTGCATAGATTCGACTGCGGAATGAAATTTCATAGAGGGTAATATTATTAGATGGTAAGGAATATGAAATAGATGCAGTTGTATGAAACAGTTGGTAATTATGGATTTTTTTTGGAAAATTAGTTGTGGAACTTGCTAAAAAAGGGGTGCAAACTAAAATGCTGATACACAACACCCACATACATAATACTGTATTTTGAAAACATTGTAAAAGATTTTTTTTTTTATAGAGTAACCATCGAGTTTCTTGCCGGTTCTTCTCCATAGGAAACGAACAATTGGAATCATGTACCTCGCTTCTGACATTTCATAAGTGGCTATGCGATTTATGTGATTTTTTTTTTGACGTCTTGTAGACATTTACGCAACGACCCCAATTTAGTGGGCTAAAGGGTAGAAAGATGATGATGACTTACATCAACATTAAATGGTTTTTAAGCAACGACTACTTATTAAAAGTCTATAAGCAAATATGAGTAAGTTTCTCGGTCAGGGGCACCTAAAATAGCTTTGTTACGTACTTCCTTTGAGTAACTCTTCAACATGGATCTTCTTAAATACCTAACCTTAAATGGCAAAAAAAACCAAACGTGCTCGCGACGACGCGTCATCAAACAATCATACAAAGTTTGGCGTTTCCTAAGTGTCGGCGGCGAGACCCTATCTGGCGCACGCTAGCGCAAGTAGCGGAGGGTCCGCCATCATATAACGTACCGAGTCGCGAGTGAGTTATGTTTTTGTTCGCGACGATGCGTCACCAAACAGCTGTATATAGTTTAGTTTCTTTAAAAATGACATTAAAATCAATGTTAATAGTGTTTTATAGTTAAAAAATAGTGAAAAATAGTGTTTCCTGAGAAAATCGTAAGTACCACCCTTATATACTCCAATTAAGTGGGCTACATAGCCGAAATTTATAGTTTAGTTGGTGCGTCCAGGTACCCTAGATCAAGACCTAGCCCTGGACGTACTATTAGAGTCCTGAAAAGCCTACTTAATTTGATTTATAGGGGTCGGAAACTTTAATTTGCTGTTTTTTGGTGACTGGTCCTATCAATTTAGGTTTTTAGGGCGTGTCACGCCCTGAAAAATATAGATATAATCTTGTTTTATTCATGGTGTTTCAGGTCATTAGACCAGCTAGAGATACCTGTTTAATCCGTTAAAATATCTCCATTGGTTATCGAATAAATTAGCTTGAAAAATAATTTTAAATCGAAATAATAAACTTTTTTGTGTTTACACAGTGAAATCTTTTCAGAAAATAAAGTTACAGGAATTACAGGTGTCTCAATCGCTAGATAATTTAATGCGATTCTGACAATATATAACATGTCATAATTATAGTATATTCCCGTACAAAACGACTTCCAAAAAAAAAACACTACAAAGTGAAATATAACTTTGATTTCGGAAGTCGGTGTCTTAGTTTTTTGTCACCGATTTCCGAAATTAAAGTTTAAAAAACTACCCCAGCAATGTAAATATAGTTTATAGGGGATCACCTCTGAAGTATGACCTACCAAATATAAAAAAAAGAATCATTAACATAAATTCATAATTGGCGGAGTGATCGCGTAAAACCATACAAAAAAAAAACAGTTGAATTGAGAACCTCCTCCTTTTTTTGAACTCTGTTAAAAATATAATAATATTATATCAAATGGCAATACCTACTACTCCGCGTTTACTTATAGATACATTGAAATGTCATCAATAGAATCAATGAAAGCCAAGGAGCTTAAATAAAACCGACCAAGTGCGTCCCGATCACACACAGTGAAGGGTTCCGTAGTTGAAAATAACTTATACCAAAAATAAACTTAAAATTGTAGTTGAAAAACATGTTCTCCGGTACATTGATATACGTCACGTCAATTCTCCAACTGCAAATGTAAGATTGTAATCTCATTTTTTCTTTATATGAACAAATTACAAATTAACAATTTTTGGACTTTTTCCTTTATTAGTGCTGTCAGACCTTGCTTTTTGCCAAATTTCATGATCCTAGATCAACAGGAACCCTATCGGTTTTAATTTACTTGCGAGTATCCAAATATGTCGCATAAATGGCCGTACTTTTTATTTGCGTTGACTTAGATGCTTGATTTTTGTAGAGCTCAAAGGATACATAGACATACGTATTTGATATTAATTTTAGCTTGACACCTCCACGCTGAGAAAAAGGGTCTTGACGACAGACAGACAGACAGACAACGAAGTGATCCTATAAGGGTTCAGTTTTTCCTTTTTAGGTACGGAACCCTAAAAACGTACTACTCCATGATCAAAAATCATACACACATATTTATCAAATATTGTAATTTGATAATAGAATAATTATTTTGTCCCTAATTTGTTCATTCCCGCCGCAATGTCAGGAAAGGTCACATTCAAGAATAATGTGTTTACGGCCTATTAATTTTTATATCTAGCGATATCATTTCTCTATGTAATTTTCATCTAAGACTTTTAATTAAAGATAAACGAAATTCTCATTAAAAATAGATTACATTCTTGTGAAAGTCACCTCAATTTCTCAATTATCCTTGGACAAGAAAACTTGTCCTGTACTATTATGAGCAATATTTGTTTAAAATACTGGCTGCGCCCCGCAGTTTTACCCACGTAGACCGGGATAAAAAGTAGCCGGTGTATTTATTTATTTATTTATTAAAACTTTATGCACAAGTAAAAAAAATACTGTACAAAGGCGGACTCATCATTATCATCATTCGTGTATTCATCCAGGGTAGAAGCTATCTACATACCAAATTTCATCAAAATCGGTTCAGCCGTTTGAGCGTGAAGAAGTAACAAACATACAAACACACACACCCTCACATTCACAAACTTTCACCTTCATAATATTAGTGTGATATATTTTAAACTAGCTTTTGCCAGCGCTTTCGCCCACGTTTATATCGGGAAATATCCCACAGGAACGTATTACCGGGTATTCCTTCCTTATTCCTTGTCTACATTATAAAGGAAACCTCTGTGCAAATTTTCAGTTTTGTAGGTCGAAGGGCTGGGCTGGGCGTTGATTAGCCAGTCAATTAATCAGTCAGTCAAGACTTTTCTTTTTATTTATATAGATAGATCACGTTCTTGAAAATGGCTCTAACGATTTTGATGAAAGTTTCAATAAGGATAAAGGGTTCACGAGGGCGAAAAATCTATTTCGCTAGGTCTCATATGTAGGAAAATTAGTTTTCTCCACTTTCGCCCGAGCAGAGTTCGATCGTCCGGGTACTTACTATTTACATTTGCCACCCACTCATGATATTTAACAGAATATAATGTTTTATAATCTATCAACTTAGCTTGTCCTTCGCCTTTCTCATTCAGTCTATCCCGGCCACCTTTTTCAGGTCGTCGGTCCATCTAGCTGAGGGGTGTCCCACACACTATGCTTGCCGACACACGGTCTCCACTCGAGGGCAAAATGTATCATAATACTATGCCCTTAATATTACGTTCTAAGTAATAAATGGAAAGTACAATCAAGAAGAATGGTGTAAAGGAAAAATAATATAATTAATTAATTAGATAATCATCTTCAAATTCTTTTATGTTCAAATTCTTAATTAAATCCCGTCTTTCGAATTGCCGCTCGCGATTTTCCGGGATTAAAATTAATTTTAGCAGGCGTTATCAGCTGAAGATATTTTCGTTTTGTTCGAAGACAAAGTTTTTAAAAGCGCATTTTTGTAGTTACTTATGTTTTTCCTTTGGATTTTCTTGATAGCTATTTTTTTCAATACTATCAATCTGCCAAGCCTTTTCCCAACTATGTTGGGGTCGGCTTGCAGTCTAACCGGATGCAGCTGAATACCAGTATTTAACATGGAGAGACTGCCTATCTGACCTTCACAACCCATTAACTGGGTAATACAATACCCCTTGCTAAGAATGGTTGTCAGTCTTTCAGGCTGTTGACAAACCGTAACGACTGTCAAAGATCCACGAATGACAGCCGGGACCAACGGCTTAACGTGCTATCCGAGGCACGGAAGAGTCTCGGTATGTAAAGATGGTCACCCATCTACGGACCGACCCCGGCAAGCGTAGCTTAACCTGAAGGATCGACCCGTTCGGCTGTTATTACTTAGCCACGAGGTCCTCCTTTTCTCTATATCCCCTATTTTTTCAATACTATAAGACGAAAAAATAAAAGAGGGGTTCATGGCTTCGAGGATCTTTGACAGTCGTTGTGGGTCATCAGAACCCCGAAAGTCTAACAGCCAGTCTAACCAAGGGCTATCGTGATACCCAGTAACTGGGTTGTGGAGGTCAGATAGGCATAGCTCCACGTAAAATACTAATATTCAGCTACATTCGATTAGACTGGAAGCCAATCCCAAAGTAGTTGGGAAAAGGCCAGGCAGATGATGAGGACAAAAATTATATGAGTCATCTTTGGTTTTATGTCAGTTGTAGGTTCGAGTTTTTCTAGAAGACTGAGATTGGCACAAATCAAGGAAGATTATAAGGGAACAAACTTACGGTAGCGATGAAACTAAAAGGCTGTATATTGTTTGCTAATTATGCTAAAGATCCTTTTTATAGAAAAAAATCGCAGAATGAAGCTCAGGCGCAGCTACCATAAAATAAAATGTGTACGGCTACAAGTCAATACCAAGTTACACACTGAAGTGTTGACCCATTTATCGACTCGAAAATACTGTATACACGTCCTTCCAAATGTTTCGAACACGATCGTCGAACGCGAAAAACAAAAGTTTTGGCGAAACACGAAGCGATATTGTGCCTGCTGACATTTAAGTGCACCTTGTCATGTATGCGTTATAGGCAGAATCTTTTTGGTACACTTTTATTCGGCATTTCGAAGTTTATAGGGAATATTATTGTTTGTATTTCAGTTTTATAATTGTGAGAACCTCTTTTCTGTAATATTTAACTATTAGATCCAATAAACCATCATGCTTAACCAAACAGCAAGACAAATCTTAAAGAGTTTACTCAAGTTAAATTTAGCTAGCATAAATCACGCCACTGCTAAATAAACTTTAATGCAAAAATATTGTTATTGAAACCATTTTAATTTGAAACTAATCTAAGAAAAAACTAATCAATAGCTTAA
Organism: Cosmia pyralina; assembly: GCA_946251885.1. Lineage (NCBI taxonomy): Eukaryota > Metazoa > Arthropoda > Insecta > Lepidoptera > Noctuidae > Cosmia > Cosmia pyralina. The sequence goes on from OX276345.1 coordinate 3,496,381, forward strand.
TTGAGGTCGCAATTCCAAGTTTCCAAGTAAAACTGTTAATTAAATTGTAAGCAATTAATACTTTAATGCAAAAATATTGTTATTGAAACCATTTTAATTTGAAACTAATCTAAGAAAAAACTAATCAATAGCTTAATTGAGGTCGCAATTCCAAGTTTCCAAGTAAAACTGTTAATTAAATTGTAAGCAATTTTACTTAGAGCTAATTAGACTCAACTTAGTATGATTTTATATTGCGAGAATATTATTTATTCAAGTTATCCCCAAGGCTCGTAACTTAAACCTAGCAAGTACCAGACCGGTTTTCTAGGTCAGCTTGTTATATGCGAAATCTAGATCATCTACTATTTTATGCATTACTTAGGTACTTATTTACTTAATTTACCGCAGAGAGACTAAGTGCTAATGCATTAAAAGAACAAGTTAAATACAGTCGTGTGTTAGTGTAAGGAAAAAAACACTAGCTTTTTTCTTTGTGCGCTAAAGAAGAAGTAATTCAAGAAGTTGAATTTATAAAACTAAAGCAATTTAGTTTTATAAATTCAACCTTTTGAATTACTTCTCCTCTATCAATGACAGTATTTATAATTACGTTTATATCAATGTTGTCTGTTAAAACATCATCTTGTTACGTTTGACAAAAATATTGCAAAATATTTTAGTCAATAAAAAGACTCAGTATTTTTTTAAAACGTAACAATTTGATGTTTTAACAAACTAAATTGTTGTAGATTTCATTGATATAGACGTCATTATAAAGACTGTCATTGATATGAGTATCTTGTTCTACCCATTGCTACTCAGCAATGGTACAAAAGGGATAGAACCTACTCAGATTCTATACTTTTTCTGTTATGCTTATCTGTGCTAGTTTCAATAAGAGGGCGTAGAGAAGTCGCAATATAAAGTGTTTCGTATTTCTACAACGGCTTCCAACAGTAGGGTTATCTTTTCGGTCGTTTACATAATACATACATAATCAGCCAATAACGTTCCCACTGCTGGGACGCAGGCCTTCTCTCGGTGAGAAGGAGCGGGTCTTAATCCACCACGCGGGCCCAGTGCGGGTTGGTAGATGTCACGTCTTCGAATTTTTGGGTTCTAGGACATGCCGGTTTCCTCACGATGTTTTCCTTCACGATTTTGAGAGCAGTGGTGATGAAATAATTTACACAAAGTAAAGCACTTGTTTGGGTTCGAACCTACGACCTACAACTCGTAAGTGACAGCCGTTACCACTTTGCCACCATTGATCAAGTATGTCAATTAACAATATTTTTTGCTTTTCCATCTTCCGTAATTGCTAATAGAATGGCACTTTGTCTAGGTCCTGCGAGTTTTACCCGTGATCCTTTGCCGGTCATTCACCGTTAAGATATTAGTATCAACTAATGTTAGTATAAGTACAATAAAATGGTAAAGTCCTCTTTACAATCCGTCAACAATCACATTTTTTTTTTTTCAATTAACATCAACACTCTTCTCCGTGACTATACGTAATATTCTTCTAAAAACGGTGGAATATTTCATGATACGCTTGCTCTACAAGCGGTTAAGCCTAACAAACCAATTACTGGGGATTTCTGAGACCACTCGGCCGTAACCAACATGTAGGGATTAACAGTGTTTTCTTTCCAATGTGTTATTATGTATGTTGGTCCCGGTTGTCATTCGTGGATCTTTGACAGTCGTTACGGGTCGTCAGAAGCCCGAAAGTCTGACAACCAGTCTTACCAAGGGGTATCGTATTACCCAGTTACTGGGTTGTGGAGGTCAGATAGGCAGTCGCTCCATGTAAAATAATGGTATTCAGCTGCATCCGGTTAGACTGGAAGCCGACCCCAACATAGTTGGGAAAAGGCTAGGCAGATTGATTGATTTTTATTATGTATGTGATGAATACGGGGATTTTCTAATGATGTGTTGTTTAGAAGTTCGCTTTAAAAAGGTGTTTATTATTTCATGACTTTTTCTACTGAAACAACGTAAACCTATTTTGCTACTCTTGTTCTTTTACATGAAATAGGAAGAAAACAAATAAAAATTCTAAGTACAGTCCATTCTACTGTCAGTGCTCATAGCTACTATGCACCTCGATCTCATAATGCCAACAAGTTATATAAACCCAAGACGAATCTCGCACTCACATCGAACAACAGTTTTATCATGTGTATAAAATTGTATAATAAAATTCCAAGTACTATAACGTCACTCCCATTTTTTTTAAATTTAGCGTGAATTGACAAAAATATTGATTGATAAATGCTTTTATAGTGTACTTGAGTTCCTAGATTATAAGTTGTAAGTCCTGCATTGTAGTATCATGTCCCATTATAAATAATTGATTGTTATCAAATAAGAAATAAGAATCGATTTAATACAATTTACTAACTGCATGCATGATTCAAAATAATACTCTATAATATATAATTTTCTTGACATTCAATAATTATGTAAAATTTGCACGCCAACATTAATGGCAGAATAAAAGAATCATATAAAAAAAAAAAACAAATAAATGATTTTGATTTTCGAATTTATTTTAACTCTGATAGCAGCAATCCAACATAAACCTTATTGTAACGAAAATAAAGACCACTGTCATTTTGACAGTGATTCAAGATCAGATCTAAAATAATTGTGCAACGACTGTGTACTGTCTACGTACTACGGAGCAGTCATTCAATGTCTACTAACTGACAGTTGCGTTTCGTCTAGTGTGCTTAGCGTATGAAAAGTGTCCGCACGCCGTAACTTTGTTGCGGCGGCAACAAAAGGTTATTAGGTACCGTTTTACGTGAACATTTGAATTATGCTCACCTCGACTTATATTTACTATACGCAGTTTGCAAGCTGGGATTAAGACTCTCGTATACGTGCGTGACGCGACTCAGGTGGAACAATTCCTATGAAAACGTCAATAAAATTGTTCTACCGGAGTAGCGTCGCGCCTGTCTGCCTGTATGCCTAATACTATCCCACTGGTTTAATTATGTGACTGCTAATAAAAGGCTTCCTAGATCCTTCCAACTTCCACATTGTTCACAAAAACATCCAACCCCACTTTCATACCGCTAAAAACCTCATAAAAACCTACAAAGTTCTTCAAATGTCGAATCATCACAGTATCGTTCGTTACCAAATAATTTCATCCAACATTTCAATTTTAGAATCCAGTAAATATAATTACTCCTCCTTTGATAGTCCGCTAGAGATATGCGATGAATAAGATCCTGATTAAGGCTTCAACAACGAGCTTCCTAATTAAATATCCTCTCAATACCGAAACACTGAAAGTTAATTAAATTATGCTAATTAATATTTTGTTTTAATGTTGACGAGGTTTTCAAGAGGAGCTTGTGGCTTAATAATAATAGCCGCTCGGATCGATCCATCAGGTTAAGCTATGCTTGCTGGGGTTGGTCCGTGGATGGATGACCATCTTTACATACCGAGACTCCTCCGTGCCTCGGAAAGCACGTTAAGACGTTGGTCCCGGTTGTCATTCGTGGATCATTGATAGTCGTTACGGGTCGTCAGAAGCCCGAAAGTCTGACAACCAGTCTTACCAAAGGGTATCGTATTACCCAGTTACTGGTTTGTGGAGGTCAGATAGGCACTCACTTCATGTATTATACTGTTATTCAGCTGCATCCGGTTAGACTGGAAGCCGACCCCAACAGATGATGATGTTGACAAGGTTTTCGGCTCGACTTTTCCTGTGTGTTTTTTGATTAAAATTGTAATTATTCGAAATGAAATTTTATCAAAAACCCGTTATTATAGGAACAGGTCAAGAAAACTTGAAATAGTAATGGTAGACAATGCGGAATTTACCCGAAAATTTCTAATACCTAAGTTTTCACTCACATACGTAAATAATAATAAGATTCAACAACCATGAGCTATTAATAAAGAAAACATAATCATTGTTTGCCATCATCACAAAATCTTTTTTACAAAAAAATATCGCTGTAAAAAAAACAACACTATAAAGTGAAAAATAACTATAATTTTGGAAGTCGGTGTCTGGTTAAATGTATTTTCGTTTTTTGCTACCGACTTCCGAAATTAAAGTTATTTTTTTGGGTTATTTTTTTTGGAAGTCGGTTGTATATTTTGTAATAAAGTTTTTATTTTTCACTTTTTAGTTGTGGTACCTACCCCACACAAATTCTAATATCACTACCTGCAAAAGAAACTAGAACATCAACCATATAAAAGTGGGGAAAAAATACGTATTATTGAAGTTAACTCAAAAACTACCTAAGCAAAGTTAACCAATTTTATAAGGGACCAACTTACAAGTATAGCCTCTCGAGTAAAATAAAAATTTTTCAAATCGGACGACTATGTAAAAAGTTATGCGTGGTCATACATAAAACATACGAGTCGAATTGAGAACCTGCTCCTTTTTTTTCTTAGGTTAAAAATTAAACAATCCTAAATATAATTCAAAGAAATGTGAAGCATTTTAAAATTTCTTATAAACATAAAATACGCCATTAATACCAGTTTGCTTGCTACTTCGAGCACCATTAACCAACCCGTTCCCCTTAATTATCCCATAAAACTTAAGGGTCAATAAAGTACTGCCTTAATTTTCTATGACTACAGAATTTACTTAGAAAATGCCTGTTTTCAAGGATTATCAGAGCCTTGGAAATGTGACGATCGGAATGAGCTATCGTCAATTCTTAAAAACTAGGTATCTATAATTCGAGGTTTGCCGCCAGCTTTGCAGCCAAATGTACCAGCGTTTCAAAGTCAACCGCCAGGAGATCTATACATATGTAGGGTTTGTATGTGCACTCGTCGGCTATCGTACTGTCAGCAACAGAAGTCGGTTAACACTGGTACTTTTTGACATCGTCTAATAATTAACACAAAATGATTCCATAAACTGCTTTTATTCCCTTTATCTGTTAAGAGTTATTGTTCTTAAAATTTTAAATACTTCTGTTCTGCAAGTGCAGTAAAACTGCAAGTGTTAATCGACTTTTGTTGCTAACTATACCACACCTTAAGAACCCAAGTTGCAAAAGACTACCAGGACTCGGCCGCTAGTCCACAAATAGGTTCCTTTCAATACTAAAACAGATCCATGTCCTCGATGGAAAAAAACTGGCCATTTTTAATGAGATTGCTCACTGCCAGATGCTCACTTGTTTTAAATGCGGAGCTCAAGGACATATTGCGTTACGCTGCTCATTGAAAACTGCAAACAGCAAAGCATCTACATATTGACAGAGCCAGTAGTTCTGACGAGCAATTGGAAACTAAAGACCTAATTGATTTATTTGAAAGCTAATTAATGTTGTTTGCTTGTATTGCAGGAGCAATGATTCCAGGATGGCCGAGTGTGATGGATGTGACAAAGCCAAGCCAATATACAACCTGTCGTTTTGCATCCTCGTCAAATTTCAGGATGTGATACAGAACATCAAACCGAACAACTTTCTCCATGGGACCAACATCGTAATCGCGTAAAAATTTTCAACTGTCCCATAGAAAACTTCAATACCTACTCGACGGAAATTTATGGGACGGCTGATTATTTTGTCGCGAGTACGATGTTGGTACAGTCAGCAACAGAAGTTGTTGAACATAATTTGTTTCCAATTGTTGGAATATTACAAAAATCCCAGTGTTGTCAGATTAAAATACTACTCGACTCAATCACTCAATTCGATTATTCACTCATTCGATCATTCGTTGATGTTGGTTATTCAAATGTTTTCTGTTACAATAAATCGGACCGTCGAACAGTGCACACGTCTTTTCTTTCCTCCTGCGACCCATTTTCCAATAGGTTATGGGCCCAGGCTACGTAGTGATACAGCGTTAAGATTATATTAGTGTTCCAAAATAATCAACTGTTAGTTCGTTAAAAATAATTTTAAAATGGAGTCGCGAAGTAAAAGAAACATTACACAATTTAACGGTGAACGATATAGCACGTGGAAATTTCGCGTTAGATCCCTTTTGGGAGAATCGCAATTGTTGAGTGTGATTGATGAGCTACCGCCATCAAACCCAGACGAAGAGTGGAAAAAGAAAAATATGCTGGCAAAAGGTACGATAGTGGAATATTTAGGCGATGCATTTTTGAATTTTGCAAAAGGTTCTGCTACGGCAAAATCCGTGATGGATGATTTGGATAAAATTTACGAAAGGAGAAGCTTAGCTACACAACTGGCACTGCGAAAGCAATTACTTAATTTAAAATTGCAACCGGATGTGATGTTATTCCAGCACTTCAATAATTTCGACAATATAATTACGGAACTAATTTCAGCTGGTGCAAAATTAGATGAGATGGACAAAGTATCACATTTATTGTTAACCTTACCTACTTCCTACGACGGCGTTATAACGGCATTAGAAACATTAGGAGAAGAACAATTAAATCTAGCATTTGTTAAGACACGTCTGTTAGATCACGAAGTGAAATTAAAAGCGGATACTACTACCGAACTGAAAATATTACATGCATCTGCAAAGAAATTTCCTACGTCAAGATCTGGATTTGACAAGAAAAAGTTCCATGATAGTACTCGATATAAGAAGAAACCACATCCTGGAAATACAATGCATAAGATTTCGAAGTTATATTGTGATCATTGCGGTCGACGAAATCATGTCAAGAAGGATTGCCATTTCTATAAGAAAATTCAGCAAGATAGCAGCAGAAGTAACCAGACACCAACTGCAAATACAATGCAGATTTCCGGCAATGATGAGGACAGTTTCGCTTTTATGTTTTCAACATGTAAGCCATTTAATTTGCATCCTAATTCTACTAATGATACAATTACTTTTATTTTAGATTCGGGCGCAACTGATCACATTGTTCATACAAAGGAATTTTTCTCTTCATACTTAGAGTTACCCACTCCGCTGAAAATAGGGGTAGCTAAGAACAGCACTAACATTCCCGCATTTGGTAAAGGACAAATAAACGTTACTAGTAATCTAGGTTTTGAAGGATCAATCGATAATATTCTATATTCACCAGATGTGCCATATAATTTATTATCGGTAAATCGTATTCAAGAAGCAGGTATGTCGGTTATTTTTAACAATAACAAAGTTCATATTTACAAGAACAACAAATGCTTAGTGTCCGGTGTAAGTAGTAATAACCTTTTTAAGTTGCATTTTAAAGTACAGCGATCTCAGTGTAATTTAAATCTATCCGAGACTTCTAAACCTTATGATTTATGGCACAAACGCCTCGGTCATTTGAATAAACAAAAATTTAACATTTTAAAAAACCTAATTCAGGATAATCATAATTATCAATGATGTAATTCCTAGTGATGAGTTATGTGAGTCTTGTATACTTGGTAAACAATCACGACTACCCTTTGCTAAGTCAAAAGAGAAATCCAATAACAACAGACCACTTTTTATTGTTCATTCTGATGTTTGCGGTCCTATAACACCACCCACATTTGATGATAAAAATTATTTTACTACCTTCGTTGATGATTTTACTCATTATACAGTCGCATATTTAATGCATTCGAAGTCAGAGGTATTTAAATGTTTTAAGGATTTTGTGGCTAAGAGTGAGAACTTATTTAATTCTAAGGTTGTTAATCTATACTGCGATAATGGTCGAGAATATCTTTCTAACGAGTTCAAGGAATTTTGTGTTGAAAAGGGGATAATGTATCATTTAACGGTACCTTACACTCCACAACAAAATGGTGTATCAGAGAGGATGAATCGTACGTTAACCGAAATGGCTCGAACATTGGTTACAAGTGCGAAATTAGATAAAATATTTTGGGGTGAAGCTGTTTTAACAGCAACTTATTTGACTAATATTTTACCCACGAAAGCTCTGATAAATAAAACACCATACGAAATGTGGCATGGTAAAAAACCGAAAATAAATCATTTAAAAATGTTTGGCTCTACTGCATACGCTCATAATAAAACTAGAAAAACTAAATTTGATCAAAAGTCTCTTAAGTCAATATTAGTTGGCTACAATGCAAATGGTTATAGATTATTTAATGTTGAAAATAATGAAGTATTTACAGCTCGTGATGTCATATTCGATGAGTTGAATTTTTCACAGTCGCGTCCAACGCGTAGCAGTAGTGACAACATTGTGATACCCTCAAAAATTAGTAAGCCCGACAATGATTCGGCAAAACTAATAGAAAGTCAACCTCAAGATTCATTGACCGAAAATTCGTCATTAGGAAGTCAACCTAATAATTTAAGGCGAAGTGAAAGAATTCTCAGTTTACCCCCGAAAAATTACCAACAGATGCATGATCCTGATTTATTTTTGTCATTGATTACTGTGCAATCGTTGCCATCGTCATTTAAGAATATATTTGATAGAAATGATTCTGACAAATGGTTAAAAGCTGTACAGAGTGAAATTGATTCCCTTCGAAGCAACCAAACGTGGACTTTAGTAGAAAAACCTAAAGATGTCAATATCATAAGTTGCAAATGGGTATTTACTATTAAAAACAATGAATTAGGCGAACCCGTACGTTATAAGGCTCGCTTGGTTGCTCGAGGTTTTACTCAAGAGTACTTGCAGGATTACAGCGAAACTTTCGCACCAGTAGCTCGGATAACTACATTTAGATTCATTTTAGCTTTAGCTAATCAATTTGATTTACACGTACACCATATGGATGTTAAAACGGCATTCCTTAATGGAATTCTAAAAGAAAATATTTATATGGAGGTACCAGAAGGCATTTTAGCTAAAGATAATCAGGTCTGCAAACTAAATAAAACATTGTATGGCCTAAAGCAGTCCTCCAGATGTTGGTTCGAACGTTTGGATCTCGTTCTTAAAGATATGGGTTTTAAAAATTCGGAAGTAGATCCTTGTCTATATGTGTTAGATAAAAATGGTATAGATAAAAATGTTTATATAGTATTGTACGTCGATGATTTAATAATTTCCACTAAAGGTATTGATACATTACAAGTATATAAGAACAGTCTTATGCAAAAATTTGAAATGACTGATTTAAAAGAAATAAAATTATTCCTTGGCATCAGAATCGAAAGATCAAATAATACTATCTCTTTAGATCAATCTACATACCTACAAAACGTTTTAAATAGATTTTCTATGAGTGATTGCAACCCTTCTAAATCACCTTTACCTTGTAAATTAAATTATTTGACTTTAAATTCTGACACATACTATGAAGCACCCTGCAGAAATACAATTGGGTGTCTTATGTATGCAATGCTTTGTACACGGCCTGATATTTGTGCTCCTATATGTATATTGAGTAGATACCAATCTAAAAATAATGAAGAATTGTGGAAATGCTTAAAACATCTTTTGCGATACATAAAAGGTACAGTCGGTATAAAATTGACTTATCACAAAAGTGATTATAAGCAATTAATAACTGGCTATGCAGATTCTGATTGGGGAGGCGATGAAAACGACAGAAAAAGTACAACAGGCTATATATTCAAAGCTTTTGATAATTGTACAATTTCGTGGAACACACGAAAACAAAATACTGTCGCCGTCTCTTCAACGGAAGCTGAGTATATGACTTTATTTGAGGCTGTTAGAGAAGCAGTCTGGATTAAATCACTACTAAATAGCATCTCAGTTGAAATAAAAGTGCCTATTATAATCTATGAAGACAACAATAGTTGCATTTGCATAGCAAATAATCCTACACACCATAAAAAATCGAAACACATAGATATTAAATACCATTTTATTAGGGAACAAATCGCTAATAAAATAATAAAGCTAAAATCTATTTCCACAGGAAATCAACTGGCTGACTTGTTTACGAAAGCGATTCCATCCAAAAGGTTTCTAGATTTAAGACACAATTTAAATTTGTATTAAACTCGCAGTAAGATTTATTTCATCCGATTTTAATGTGACTATTAAACTAAGATTAATCGTTAACTTAAATCAACATTTTGATGGTTATAATAACATGTATAGGAATTAGACTAATAGATACAGTTTTTTTTTTTGTTAAGTGATTGACATTAATTTTATTTTTCTGTATAATTGTATTTTTGAGGGGGACTGTTGGAATATTACAAAAATCCCAGTGTTGTCAGATTAAAATACTACTCGACTCAATCACTCAATTCGATTATTCACTCATTCGATCATTCGTTGATGTTGGTTATTCAAATGTTTTCTGTTACAATAAATCGGACCGTCGAACAGTGCACACGTCTTTTCTTTCCTCCTGCGACCCATTTTCCAATACCAATATTTCCTAATCATTATTATTTAGCATAAGTTATTGACTAAAGTAAGTTATAAAACAACTTGTCTTAATTGAACTACAAAAGTCTCTGAACTCAGTTAAACCATTAATTGCTATACCTTACTACCGACAAAATAATATGATATGTAGATAGACCATCAAAGCGAACAACTTTTTCAATGGAAAAAGTTATTTGGTTTGATGGTCTATACCTCACCCTTAAATTTGACGAGGATGCAAAACGACACGTTGCATTGATGCTTTCCCTCCAGCCAAGCCAAGATGTCAGCCAAAACAGTAGGGATGCAGCCATAGTGCTTCATTTGATTGTGATTACAAGATGTAAACAAAACTCTGCCCGATTTTCATTTATTCCATTTCAATAGTAAATCAAAATTACACTTGAAAATGAGAGTGATTTAATCTCAATCGACGCAACAAAAACACTGTTGTGTTTGATAAAAACGTTGCTTAAAGTTAAAAGACGTTCAAACTAAAAAAAAAGTTATGAAGACTGTCGTGGTGTATCGCCGACGAGGCGACGCCGACCCTTAAGATTTCCCCTTACCAAAAATTGCTCAACACGCCTAAAATATTAGTCATTACTTAACACTAAGCAACGTTTAAAACTAAATCCCTGTATTATTATAATAACAGCAGTTTCAGAGCTTCACAATAAAGTAAGTCTAGGAGTACTACAAAGTAGAAACAAAAGTCTTAATAAAAACTATAATAAAAATCTAATCAGTACTAGGCAACCATGATACAGCAAACGGTATCTTTTGGGCAATCAGTAGCTTCGGTGAACCTGACGACTTTGTTGCAGGTATCCGGACCACGGAAGCACATTCCACCACGCTTCTCGCATCTTGTCTCCTTTACTGATGCTGGAAAATAATAAGTACTTGATTGAGTAGCTGATGGATGTGACATGAAGATTAAAATACAATGATTATGATACTAACTGAATATTTTACAGAATAAAGAGTTATTGGAGCAGTAGTGGCTCAGGGCCACTAGAGAGGCTTGATCAGTTAAGTGGCCGCCCAAGCGGTTTGGGAACTTTAGTTCCCAGACAGCACCGTGCCTTGGGGACTTTGGTTCCCAAGAAAAAAATATTTTAATTTAATTCCTGTTGCTTCAGTATTAACGATTACATTCTAATTCCATGCATTTGTTCGAGTCCTTAGGTATTACAAAATTAAACATTATAAATTGCCTCCTTTAATGTAAGACGACGTTTTTCTGGAGATCTTAGGCCCAGTTGTTATTGTCCCTTTGTATCTATCTGTAGCTTATCTAAACTATGTATGTCTGCTTGACTTGCAAAGAAGTGAACACTATTAGCACAGTATATACATTAGTCTATATTGTCTCAGTGCTTTTCTGGTTTGATCGCTCTTATAGATTCTGGCTAAGAAGACTTGCAGTGTTTGAGATTATTCCTATAATACATTATTTTCTGTTTCTAAGGTATGTTTGTTTAATAGATTAAATACTGTATTTCTGTTATACACATTAATAAGGCTGCACTTACATCCATAACAACACTCAACTCCTTTACTTTGCTGTTCAAGACATAATCCCTTTTGTTCCACCAGATGTCCTGTGGGGCAGTCAGCTGCAATCGTGCACAGACCTCCTTGCGCTGTGCATGGGTGTTCATCATAGATGGAGTCTAACACCTTGACTGTAAACAAAAACATTTTGTTACATAATACACATACGTAAACCTACGTCTTCTTCCCATGGTGGTAGGCAGAAACTACAGAACGCCACCTTGCTGCTACAATCCTTACATACTCCTTTCTCTGTTCTATTCCTTTCTTTTTCTATTGTTGTTCTTGTTTATATAACATTAATCTTACCACGTTGTCGTAGCTTGTGGCAGTGATCATTCATTCATAAGAACGATATAAGTACCTACATAGTGCAATTGTGTTTCAGCGTATACAAATGTTTTGCGGAAACGTATACATACGATGACAAATTTCGTAGAAAGTTAGTATCAAAAAATAACTGTTTAAAAATCACTGTAAATAATTATGTGAAATATACATATAAACATCAACTCATACCTTCCCATGAAGATAGGCAGAAACTACAGAACGAAATAATAGTTAAGTAAAATATTGTTATCACAATATTGTACAGTTTTTGATTTCGTTCATAAATTAGTTTTTTTTTTTCTAGGAACTTTGTTTGGGCTTTATCTTAATTATTTTGTGATCCCACGTATACGAGTAAACGTGACTCACTAAAGTTTAAACATAAAAATAGTCATGCGACTCAAAAATAAACTATATCATTCAACCTGCTAAATAAGAATCGTAATATGCCAATCTCAAAAGTGTTGCACATCAATTAACTTCCAAAACTAATCAAACTAATATCTGTAACAAAAACCTACCTCAACCTTATTGCAAAGTGTTATAGCTCAAAATCGAAGAGAAAAAGATAAACGATCAGCAAAATGCAAATTGGTGAGTCATGACTGAATGCGGCCATCGGAGACTATTGTGAAATGATTGTGGATGATCCTTCGACTAGTATCAATAGATTCTCTATGTATTCGATCAAGATGATTGGCAATGTTGACTCAATGAGCAGCATTGATCGTGTTTGCTTTCTGTACAAGCTTTGTGTGTGAACTGAAGCATACAATAGTTTGATGGTAGATCTTAGAGTCAATTGCAGTATAGAATACGGTGAGGGATATGAAATTTATACAATTAGGTAAATACATTACGATGACGTTCAAAGGTTCCATTGTATGTCTTCGGAAAAACCGATCTGACTGTCAACAGAAATTGATTTATAATCCTACCTAAATTATTATATTTATTTACTAGCATTTGCCAGCGGCTTCGCCCGCGTGGATGTCGTAGGTAAAATATCCCACGGGAACATACTACCGGGAATTCCTTCCTTATTCCTCGTCTACGTTATAAAGAAAACCTCTGTGCAAAATTTCAGCTTTCTAGATCCAAGGGTTTGGGCTGGGCGTTGATGAGTCAGTCAATCAGTCAGTCAGTCAGGACTTCTCTTTTTATTTATATAGATAGATAGATTTTTATAAACATAAAATGGCCAAGGCCAATCCAATGTTTGTCTTCGGAAAAACCGATGTAACTAGCAATAGAAATTGATTTATATTCCCACCTAAATTATTATATTTATTTATTACACTAATATTATAAAGGCGAAAGTTTGTGAGTGTGTGTGTGTGTGTTTGTGTATGTTTGTTACTTCTTCACGCTCAAACGGCTGGACCGATTGGGATGAAATTCGGTATGTAGACAGCTTATACCCTGGATTAACACATAGGCTACTTTTTATCCCGAAAAAATAGAGAAAGAAAGAAAAAGTATTTATTGTGACTAGCACAGGAAGATCACCAACTAAACTAAAATCTTAATAATAAAAGTTTGAAAACAAAAAAACAAAAATAAATAATCACACTATCACACTAATATTATAAAGGCGAAAGTTTGTATGTGTGTGTGTGTGTGTATGTTTGTTACTTCTTAACGCTCAAACGGCGGGACCGATTTGGATAAAATTCGGTATGTAGATAGATAATATCCTGGATTAACACATAGGCTACTTTTTATCCCGAAAAAATGTAGTGCTCCCATGGGATGAGCAAGGAATTCAAATATATTTGCTACTCTTTCAAACTCAAACGGCTCCAGCGATTTTGATGAAATTTTGTGTGGAAGTAGCTGACACTCTAAATAAACACATATGCTACTTTTTATCCCGAAAAAATGTAGTTTTCCCGTGGGATGAGCAATTTTTTTATGAATACTTTTCTCACCGATTAAATACCGTTTTAGTGTATCTCATAAACCGCGGGTAACACCGCGGGGCGCAGCTAGTTTATTTTTAATTACATAAAACGGCCAAGGCCAATTACTCAATAATAAAAGTATATAACCGCTCAACAGACATACGCTCTTCTCACAATACTCCAGACATACTGACAAGGTCTTCTTCTATTCATCCGCGAACACATCACAGTCAGGCTTAAAGATTGGCACACTAATACCGTCACGCCCTTATTTGACCAGTCACATTTAATTCGTCATAGTTCGGTTTTTCCGAAAGTTAACGATGGAACCTTTGTCTTAATCAGTGGATTCGGACAGCCATAGGTTAGGTTAGGTGCTAACAATACTAACATAACCATACCGTACCGAACAATTTTGTTACTATTACCTAACATTTTATGATTCTATGTTCTTTTGTTTTTTTTTTTTTTAACGATGTCGTGCTTTGGATCGCTGGGCAAATGGTCTTATTTATGTTGTAAATAATGGAGTAACATGAAACAGAACTTATCGTCACTAAAACGTTGTTTATAACGTTGTTGTTGTTGTTAATAGGGATGACGACTAAAAATTGTTTTTTTGTCCGTCACATAAAGACTAGTAAAAAATATTGGACACGCATTTTTTATTTATTTACATAATCAAAAGATTACGGCGATACATTGTGTTAAAATATTCCATGACTTCATGTCTAGCTAGATTTTATACGTAGAAGTGACGTAGCGAGCCCGCACTCCTTAACTTTAATGCATGTTATCAAAGTAATTTTTAGGGTTCCGCACCTGAAAAGAAAAAACGGAACCCTTATAGGATCACTTCGTTGTTCGTCTGTCTGTCGGTCTGTTAAGAAGTCCCTTTTTCTCAGGAACGCGTGGAGGTATAAAATTAAAATTAATATCAAATACATAAGTCTATGGTCCCTTGAAGTTCTAAAAGAATCGAGGTTCTAAGTCAACGCGATAAAAAATACGGCCATATATGCGACATATTTTGATTCTCGCAAGTAAATCAAAACGATTAGGGTACTTCCCATTGACCTAGAATCATGACATTTGGCAAGAAGCAAGGTCTCACAGCGCAAGTAAAGAAAAAGTCCATCATCATCTGCCTAGCCTTTTCCCAACTATGTTGGGGTCGGCTTCCAGTCTAACCGGATGCAGCTGAATACCAGTATTTTACATGGAGCGACTGCCTATCTGACCTCCACAACCCAGTTACTGGGTAATACGATACCCCTTGGTAAGACTGGTTGTCAGACTTTCGGGCTTCTGACGACCCGTAACGACTGTCAAAGATCTACGAATGACAGCCGGGACCAACGGCTTAACGTGCTTTCCGAGGCACGGAGAGTCTCGGTATGTAAAGATGGTCACACATCCACGGACCAACCCTGGCAAGCGTAGCTTAACCTGATGGATCGACCCGTGCGGCTGTTATTACTTAGCCACGAGCTCCAAGTAAAGAAAAAGTCCAAACATCGATAATTTGTAATGTTATCAATTGAAACATTATTTTTTTTGGTATTACAATGTTAAGTTTGTTTTTGGGATAACATCTTTTCAACCATAGAACCCTTCATTGTGCGTGGTCCGACACGCACTTGGCCGTTTCTTTTTTAGTTTGTACCTATGCTCCAAAACCGATAAAGCAAAAAATACGTGTCTAATACTTTTTTTATTTTCTGACTGACGGACTAAATAGAATTTCTTTTCCCAGGCAACATCTTTATTGCTGAGAACAATGTGAGTTTTTAAACTCACAATGTTATCAGCAATTTTAAATAATAATAAATGCTCATTCCAATAAGAAATAAAAACAATAACTAGATTTTAAATTTAATTTAACGCAACAATACGACAAATAACAACTACAATAATCGGAAATTATGGACTTCGATTCCTATTGAACAATACAGGGTCAAATCAAATTAGCTAACGAAACTCCGTAGACGTGATGGATAATAACTTAACATGACAAATTAAAATAACAAAGATCTGATGATTTTCTTGTGTCAAAATCTGTTTAATTGTGTTGAGATATCGATTCCATCACTTCTATGAAGTTTACACAAAAAAATCTGATTTTTAATCTTATATTTTAAGTGACTACACTACCGGCGCCACGGTTGATGACCACGAAAAAAAAAACGTCTTTAAGTTATTTATTTTTTGTTTTAATCATGTTAAGATATTGGTACATATCACGTCTGCGGAGTTTCGTTCGCTAATTTAATAATATGACCCTGTATAGATTATTACGAGTTTGAGTAAAAACTATTATCAAAACAAAACACAAGCTCCAGTTGTGAACTATTTTCATTCATAATACTAAACTTGTGTTTTTATATAATTTTCAAATACTAAAATTACTGAAACTAATAAATAATTTGAAATCAATACGTTGGTATGGTAGCCCACTGGTATAAGCGCGGAAGGGCGAGCAGGAGTTCGTCAGTAGTGTTATACATGGAGCGACTGCCTATCTGACCTCCACAACCCAGTAACTGGGTCATATCGATACCCCTTGGTAAGACTGAGAGTCAGACTTTCGGGCTTCTGACGACCCGTAACGACTTTAAAGATACATGATCCAGCCGAGACCAAGGCTTAACGTGCTTTCCAAGGCACGGAGGAACCTCGGTATGGCAGTCACCCATCACGGACCAATCCTGGCAAGAGTAGCTTAACCTGATGTATCGACCCGTGCAGCTGTTATTACTTTAGCCACGGGCCCCAAATCCCATCCATTGCAATATTGACGAGAAATCAGTTTTAGCAGAAGTTTAAATATACTTTTCTCATGATTAGTGCCAGTTCTTACAACCACACGATAATTTAATACCTGGCAACCAATACATTAACAGCAACAAAAACAAACACATAGGTACTCACAATCATCATCGCTAGCATTTGCGATTGTAACACCCGCCTTTACAACTCCTAGTACACACAGGAGAACGACTAACTTGTAGCTATACATGATTACACTAATATCTATATGCACGACCGCACTCTCGCTGATACCGACACAGAATGAGCCATCGGTATTCCAGCCAGGTTTGTTTTAAATATTGCTTCAACTGTTATGTATGCCGATAATGATGGAGTTTCCAGATATGATGCACATGAAGTTCTAAACAATAATATTGTGTTTCGAGCAATATTGACTGGAGTTATCAGTCTTGGGTAGTGTATAGTTCTTGTTATTTGAACTGGATATAATTTTATTGATATAGATTGTTTTGTACCTGAATTCTTCTTGGTTTTAGGTTCGTGATTTTGTCTTTCAATTTCTTCTATGGTTTTTAAAGTTTTTAAGCTCCTGTTCATACTTGCTAGAGTTATTTAAAAGTTTGGTTGGTTTGTTGATTCGTCCTGTACAGGGTTATTGAACTGTCCTGTTGGTCTCGTGGTCACTAGCGCGACTGCTGAGCGTGCAGTCCTGAGTTCGATTCCTGGGTTGGGCAAAATTATTATTGGGATTTTCCATCACAAATTTCTTAGTAACTGCCCGGAGTTTGGAAAGTGGCAGTGTAATACCGCCATGCCTCGGAAATCAATTTAAACATTTGGCCCTGCGCTTAATCCCTCTCCGGTCGTATCTGATTGCCATCCCATTGGACTATGAGAGTGAGGGAGAGAGTGCAGGTGCACACTCTCTCTCACTCTCAGATACAGGTATATCTGCGCACACTAAATATCTCCCGCGCCGGAGGCTGGTATCCGCTGAAATTGGTCGTCATAGCCGAAATTCGGTCTGGATGACTATTATTGGTAATATGTTGGCAATCCATTAAGGTGATGTCTCGTGGATTGGCGACATATTTTATTGTGAATATAAAATGTCAAATTACTCGAAAATGGTTGACATTTGCATAGGGGTCACAAGTGGTAATTGACCTCACAATACATCCTCTTAATGAATTGCCACATCCAATAACCCTGTATATTAAAGTTTGTATCTCTTTGATCTTCTACAATTTTATCAATCCTTCTGAGTCTTCTGATTTTATTATTATTTCTTAATTCCACTTTTTTGATTTAACATTATATTGCACCTTGATCAAAATAATTACTCTAAAAAAATTGTTACCAAAGCATGTGCATTTACTGTAAGTATTCATTGTTTTACATACGAGTTAATTATTAAAATATTTGTATAAATAAAAAGTAAGTTTAAAAATTAAAACCCGACTACTGACAAATCACGCTCGCCTCGGTCGGTCTGTAACCAATTAAATTAATATTATTTACCTCCACTTTTACTGATTTTTAACAATTTAAACATATTTAACTTAGACAATATGACATATATACGTATTTGTAATGTGCTCGTCTAGACCTTTCTTTTGATATCAAACATCATCATCATTATTATCTCAATTAAATTTTTTTCGTGGTCAGAAATTTATGTGTAAAATCCACCATATTAAATTTTGGGAGAATTTGTATAGCCTATGTCATCCGGACTATTATTACGAATCTATTGATACCTCATTCATTAAAATCGGTTCTGTAATTTAGGCGCTACGGTGGAACACAGTAAATCAAATACATACATAGACTGCTAAAATCATAACCCTTCCTTTTGGCATTGCCGTAGTCCGATAAAAAATAAAAGCATTTAAAAATTCTTTATTATTATATTCTGTTTATTATTATTTATTATATTATTTTATATTATTTATTTGTAATTTTCACATTCATTTTTACATCTGGATTGCAAGGAATTTGTTGACAATGAAAAATCTTTCCTCTGCGACATTCTTCAATGAAAACAATCAATAAACATTAGGTACTTGAAATGCGTAAACGGTCAATGCACATTTTCCTACCAGTAATTTAAAAACAAACATTATACAACTGACTGGACAATAATAACTCAAATTGTGACGATTTATCACAATTTTTACGGTAGTTTTATTATTATCTGTAATAATTTAGTTCAAACGATCGACTCGACAGTATTTTTTGAGTCGTGTCGCTGTAGTACTTTTGAAAACAGAATTCACTCATTTTCGTGCTTCTTTCAAAAACCATGTAAAGCTGAGCGTCTACTGTTCCTCACCGGCTGCAACGGACGCACGGCACGCAACGGATTTTGGTTTGTTTGTATGAAGAACTGAAAATGCGGGCGGTACCGGTAGTGGACGCAGTGCTATATGAATTCATACAAAGCAAACCAAAATCCGTTGCGTGCCGTGCGTGCGTTGTGGCCGGCGCGAACCAGTGGACGCTCACCTTAAATGACCTCTATTTCATAGAACTAGACATATAAGCCAACGTGCAAGACGGCTTGCCTATCGCACGTTTGCAAATATGTATAACCATAATTTCGATAACCAATTACGCTTGTTCTCGGCTACATTGACGGTAAACAGCTCGTCTAGAAATTTCCGAGTGCTTACCGATCAAAATACAGATAAAAACTTGACATCGCAACATTGGTAGTGTTAGGATTTTAATAAACTCAGTACACAATTGTACCTAGTGGATATACTGGGCGCGCTTTACCTTCAAGATAAACGCATTTATTTCTATCAACTACCGCCTTCCGGTTCGAATTATGAAAACGGTCGGCGGGGGACGGACGTGGCGCGGTGAGGCGTGACACGTGACTGAATTATTGCAAAAATGTAGAAGACCGTGCGCAGCTCAGTTCTAGCTGCGACGCCGAAGTGTAAAGACCATATGGTATATAAATGTGTTACTCTGAGTATATATTACTATCCGTTAGAGTAAGATCAGGTCAGTTAACTTCACGTTTACTATATGAATATCAGAGTGATATTGGTTGTTGATATTACTACCTACTTAATATAACCAGCCGTCTAACGTTGGTATTCTAAGCCTGAGATGTATAATGTCATTGCTGGTGTTAATAATATCCTGTTAAATAAAGTGTTTTGGTTTCCAATAAATG
The DNA here is from genome assembly GCA_946251885.1 of Cosmia pyralina. Classification (NCBI taxonomy): domain Eukaryota; kingdom Metazoa; phylum Arthropoda; class Insecta; order Lepidoptera; family Noctuidae; genus Cosmia; species Cosmia pyralina. The sequence continues at coordinate 3,516,383 of OX276345.1, forward strand.
CTTGTGAGATAATTGTATGGAATCAAGTTCTTCTAACTAAACAGACAGCTGTGCTGCTGGGGAGTTTGTTCCGCCACTTCTTCTTCCCAGCTAAAGGAAGTGGCGAAGGGCGGGCGTTTTGGGGAACTGTCTTAAGTAATTTTGACGTACGAAAAATGCTAATTCTCAGCCTAGTTTGAATAAATTACTATTGATTTTGATTTTCTCTTTCATTTCATACACTACCTTACATAACCTAAAGCTAATTAATAGGTAAGTCTTACAGTAGGTAGATAAAAACTTGACATCGCGACATTGGTAGGTACCGAACCTCAGAGTAGGAGATTTACTGAATTACTAATAAAACGAGAGGGACTCTAGTTGTATGGGGCTGAAGTATTTTAAGCTTCAGATAAATTATAATTCACACTCCTTAACTAAATTGGTTCTACGCGGAGCCCTCACCAGAATCTACCTGTCCTCCTTGTCTTTCTAGAATACCTTCCATATTTAAATTATTGAATGTCAGCCAGTATCATATTATCGAGACTTGATCAAAGTATCAAACCTCTACAGTACCTACTTAGAGATTATTTTTATCGATGTTAAGATTTGTCCTTAGTTTGCAGTCGCCTAGAGTGTGTTTGTTAAATTGATTAATAATTTAATATGCTGTAGATTACTACAGCATATAAAACTAACAATAATTTAATCACTAACAGAACAGTAATTTCATCAATAATATATATAACTAGCTGCGCCCCGCGGTTTCACCCGCGTAGACCGGGATAAAAAGTAGCGGTATGAAAAATAGATGTTAGCCGATTCTCAGACCTACTCAATATGCTCACAAAATTTCATGAGAATCGGTCATGCCGTTTCGGAGGAGTACGGGAACGAACATTGTGACACGAGAATTTTATATATGTATAAGATGATAATTGATGAAATTACTGTTATTTTAATAATGATTTTATTCAATCTGCCAATCTGCCTAGCCTTCTCCCAACTGTGTTGGGGTCGGCTTCCAGTCTAACTGGATGCAGCTGAATACCTGTATTTTACATCGAGCGAATGCCTATCTGACCTCCACAACCCAGTTACTGGGTAATATGATAACCCTTGGTAAGACTGGTTGTCAGAGTTTCGGGCTTCTGACGACCCGTAACGACTGTCAAAGATCCACGAATGACAGCCAGGACCAACGGCTTAACGTGCTTTCCGAGGCACGGAGGAGTCTGGGTATGTAAAGGTGGTCACCCATCCACGGACAAGTCCAGTCCTTCATGTTTTTCAAGAAGTTATCGATACGCTATAAAATTGTGAAGTTTCGGACGCGCGGGTGCTAAAGTACAGTGGAGCCTGTTTTCCTTCACAGTTTTTGAGAGCAGTGATTATGAAATTATTTACACAAAGTAAAGCGCCTGCCCGGGTTCGAACCCACGACCTACAAGTCGTAAGTCAGGGCCCTTACCACTGTTCCCATTATGTTTTAAATCCCATATAATAGCAGGCGAGCCTATTGCCATCAAACGGGCACAAATTCAGGCAGAATTCATAAAAATTCCAGATGGAAAATCCCAATTACACTTTGCCCGACCCGGGAATCGAACACAGGACCTCATTCTCATCAGTAGCGCTTGGGACCACTGGACCAACAAGGCATTTGGTCTAGATATTGCCAATAACAATACGAAATTTCCTCATTTGTCGTCACAACGTCACCCCCACTGTGACCGACGACCGGTCGCAAATGAGAGAAAAAAAAACAGAAAATTTATTTGTACAAAATCCTTTTATTTCCAACAATTAATTGGAGATATATTAACCTGACAGTTATGTTAATGCTTATTTGTTATGTGAATATTCATAAATATTTTGCGGAGCAACAAACTTGAACACATAACAAAGTGACCTCCAAACAAATGAGGGCTCCCATCATGGCTACATTAAGAAATAGTTGCAGCTCAACACCCGTATAGATCAACAGTGACATAATTGCGGACTGTAATCCCTTATCGTTGGTGACTGATGGAGCCCGCATCTTGTATCACCTGAACAGAGTGATTAATGACCAGTACTGTTGGTTTGTGTGCGAGCGAGACAGATGTTTTTATAAGGGTGGAACTGTGGAAGTAGTGACGGTAGTAGGTAGTTGGAAAGCGATTTCTGATGGAGATGGCGTTTGGTGGCTTTATTTGTAGATTTGGTGGAATGGTGTTAGAGTGGTTACACTGTTTATCCACCGCACTATGTCGACGGGACGTCAACGAGAAACGAGATTATTCGAACCGAACGTGACGGGTGGTGACGTGCGGTGGACACGCGGCCATAGTAAATGTATGTATCGCTATTGGGTGCCGTCCGTCATCTCGTTCCCGTTGACGTGGCGGTGGACAAACGGTGTTAGTCTAAAACGTAGAATGTATAACGTCGTGTGTTCAACTTAAATTATTATTACGTTTTTATATGGGAATTTATGTAGTTTTTGGTCAATTTATTGACTTGAAATATTTGGCGTTCACCCACATAGGTACATTTGCAAGGTTTTTAGGGTTCCATACCTCAAAAGGAAAAAACGGACCCCTTATAAGATCACTCGTGTGTCTGTCTGTCCGTCTGTCACAGCCAATTTGCTCCAAATCTAATGAACCAATTAAGTTGAAATTTGGTACACATATGAACTTCTGTGACCCAAACACGGACGGGTAAAGTAAATAAATGAATTTTGAATATGAAGGTCACTTTTGGGCGGCAAATAAGAAAATTAAAATAAAAAGTTTAACAAACTATACCATGTGACATATCAAATGAAAGGGCTTACTATGAGGGTCTCAAATATAGTTCTTTTATAATCTTAAAATACATTGTTTTAAAGTTATTTCAGAAAATAGACGAAAATTTACCATTCCCGCCTTATCTCCGAAACTACTGAGCCTAAAATTTTGAAAAAAATACAGAAATCAGTACTTACCTGTAGATTACAGAAAAACCTATAAGAATAGTCCGTGGTCTCGGCGTGCAAGGTGTTCTGGTGCGCCGGTGATGGGGAGTAGGCACTCCTCAGAGGAGGGTCCGGTGACGGACAGCCGCGGCGGGCTCGCGGATGAGTGCTAACTCGTGCCCGTGTTCCCGACGTTAAGCGGCAGAGGAGGACACCGTGGAGTTTTAGTCGGTTAGAGTCCCACATAACTGCAATCTCCCCGCGTTAGTGCAGTATGCATGAGCATTTCTACACGATGAAAAAAAAAAGGGAGAACATGTTTTTCAACTACAATGTTAAGTTTGGTCTTGGGATAAATTTATCCCAACTACGGAACCCTTCATTGTGTGTGGTCCGACACGCACTTGACCGATTTTTCTTATTATTCGTTTTTTAGTAAAAGATAATGCTACTGCATACAATCATAATACTGGGCTCCTGTTCGCTTTGACTGGATTAATTAATTAATATTGATTATTAGTCGACTTATCGTTTTGTTTAATTCGCACAAAATTGAAAAGAAAGTAAAAAACTGCCTTCAGATCACACTAATATTATATAGGTGAAAGTGTGTGCGTGTATGTTTGTGTATGTTACTTCTTCACGCTCAACTGGCTGGACCGATTTGGATGAAATTTGGTATGTAGATAGCTTATACACTGGATTAATACTCGTACATAGGTTACTTTTTATGACGGTTTACGCGGGTGAAAATTCCTGAAAAGTATTATAATTATCCTCCAAATGAAATTAAAAATCGCTGTTCCCAACAACATACTGTGGGCCTTAATCTTCTTACCAGTGACATGGATAGAACAAAGGGGCGGCTTACATCTGTATTCTGTAGCTATGTCGCGAGTGATCTCTTGTCATAACTATAGTTCTAGGTACTCTATACAAACTGTTACACACAGTAGAACTGAAGTTCCCCTCTTCAGTTCTTTCGTCAGTAACACCAGCGCAATAAGCATGATCGCCATAGAAACGGGTTTTGTCGACGGAAGAATAGACAAAATGGAAGACAGTAGAAACATTTGTACGCATTATACGCGTCTAACCATAGAAATATAAAAAACATATCTATGCGTCTAGCCATGGCAATGTGTAGTTTTGTCTATTCTTCTGTCGACAAAACGTCGTCATGCTACGCCTGCTGGATAACGGTCTGAAATCTTCAACCCGCACGTTAGACAAACAGCAAGCGTAGCGATTAAAATGCCCATGCCTTCTATGTATGCTCGTGGAGGGAGAAGCTCGTGGCTAAGTAATAACAGTCGCACGGGTCGATCCATCAGGTTAAGCTATGCTTGCCGGGGTTGGTCCGTGGATGGGTCTTTATTCATCTTTACATACCGAGACTCTCCGTGCCTCGGAAAGCACGTTAAGCCGTTGGTCCCGACTGTCATTCGTGGATCTTTGACAGTCGTTACGGGTCGTCAGAAGCCCGAAAGTCTGACAACCAGTCTTACCAAGGGGTATCGTATTACCCAGTAACTGGGTTGTGGAGGTCAGATAGGCAGTCGCTCCATGTAAAATACTGGTATTCAGCTGCATCCGGTTAGACTGGAAGCCGACCCCAACATAGTTGGGAAAAGGCTAAGCAGATGATGATGCCTTCTATGTATGCCAATTCTCTGGCCTGCAATTGGACCATTACATGCACAGTCCGTAAGAACGAGTTAAATAGATTCTACGCCCATGTTCAACAGTGAACAGTTGATCTCTTCTGAAAAATCTCACCAAGATAACTTCTATTCTATTTTTCATCTATGGCAATGGTACACCAAAAGATCGCTAGATGTCTTTACGCGTCCAATTTAGTAATATTTTCAGAATCCTCTTGAGACTGTCCCGTTTCTATAGTGCGTCAGAAATGTTTGCACAGGATCGAACTGACGGATTTCGTGCGATCATCCGAAAAAAAATTGCATCATTAGTAACTAGAACGCGGGGTAGTAGCAACAGCATTCTGAAAACAGCGACTGAGAGTTTCTGTTATCCCATTTTGAGGCATCTTGTGGAGATGATGGCCAGGTGAGACACTTGTACCTTACTTGGTCATCTTCTGCGCAAAAAGCTTCAAACACTAATTTCAACATTAACTCTAATAATTACATTACTTACTAACACTAGCTATAAGATATTAGTAATACTATGGATTGTTTGTTGACCGATTTAATAAAATTTTGATTTGATTTGATTTTAGAATGGTGCCAATGTTGACAATTCTGAGAAAACGTGCGGGAAAAAAAACCGGCTAAGAGCGTGTCGGACCACACGCAATGAAGGGTTCCGTAGTTGGGATAAATCTATCCTAAGAAGAAACTTAACATTGTAGTTGAAAAACATGTTCCCCCATACATTACAATTGTAAATCTAAGTCTGTACTTACAATATTGAGACATTTACCATGTTATTTTAAAACCACAGACTTCTTATAGGTTTTGCTTAAATGTACATGTAATGAACTACTTTCCGTATTTTTTTCAAAATTTTAGGGCCAGTAGTTTCGGAGATATGGGAATAATCTGGGATAATCGTCAATTTTCGTCTATTTTCTTAAATAACTTTATTTTAATTTTTTTAAATTATAAAAAATATATATTTGAGACCCTTATAGTAAGTTCTTGCATTTGACATGTCACACCGTATAGTTTGCAAAACTTTTGTTTTTAATTTTTTTTATTTGCCCCCCAAAAGTGACCATCGTATTCAAAATTCATTTATTTTCTTTATTCGTCCGTGTTTGGGTCACAGAAATTCATATGTGTACCAAATTTCGACTTAATCGGTCCATTAGATTCAGAGCAAATTGGCTGTGACAGACGGACATACAGACAAACAGACAGACAGACGGACAGACAGACAGACATACACACGAGTGATCCTATAAGGGTTCCGTTTTTCCCTTTTGAGGTACGGAGCCCTAAAAAGTTAGAAACTACATCCAATACTAGTTGATTGATGGATACTCGAATTTAATGTGAAAACTTAGGTGAAGTGAACTTGAAGATAGTTGCCAAATCCATCTGATGCCCAAGCATGACGGATGAAGTGATCTGTCAATAGTTTCAATCCCTAGATTGACACCATTGACAGATCATTTAATAATCAGTCGTCCGACGAAGCCCGAGCCGCATACGAAGTTCGGCGAACTACGTAAGCAGCTCGGGCTCTCGTCGGACGAGTGTATGATGAGACTGTGATAATAGTGAGGTGGTAGTTTGAATTTCGCTTATCACTATGCCTATTTTTTTCAAGACGGTAAAATAAGTCTTCCAGTTTAAATAGACGTATACGTTTTGAGAGCAGTGGTGATGAAATAATTTACATACTACAGGTAAATTAAAGCCAGTTGTCGTGTCTGCGTCTATCTGTGAGAGCAGTGGTGGTCTAGTGAAAACGACCGCGACTATCGAGTTGTAGGTCGCGAACCCAGACAGAACTCTCTCTTTTGCTCTCAAAACGGTGAAGGAAAACATCGTGAGGAAACTGGCATGTGCTACAATTAAACATTCGAAGACATATACGGTCTTATTACAAAACGAGGTTTTTCTTCTGTCATGGTTTAAACCATCGAGCCAGTTTATGTAATAAGAACCTAGCTATGATAGAAATACAGTTTTTTATACAAAACTGACAATTTAGTCCGGTACTAAGTTGTCAGTTTTGTAAAACTGACAACTTAATGTGTCGGAATAAAGTTCGAAATTCAAAAAAGGGTCCATGGTTTAAACTTGAGTTTGAAGATGAACCTTGTTTTGTAATAAGACGGATAAGGTCTACCAACCTGCACTGGGCCCCGTGGTGAATTACGGCTCACTCCCTCTCACCGGGAGAAGGCCTGTGTCCCAGCGGTGGGAACACCGTTATCACTACCGTTATCATCGTGTGGAGCTGATTATGTCGGTGTGACCGCGTTATTCTTGGTGGATTTTGATGCAGTTTCACAATAATTTAGAGAATTCACTCCGCAAGGTATATATGCATAATCCATAAGTATTAAATGGGAAATTATTAATCGCACACCAAAAAAATATTTTTACATCAAATACTTTACATCCAATAAGTTACAACATGTACACCAAATCAATGATTGCACTAATATTTAGCTATTTGAATATCAAAACTTGTCAACAAATAATAATCAATAGTTAAACTTAATTTTTGTCCAAAGTCACAACAAAAATATTAACTAACTGTTCATCAAAAATAACAAATGCACATCTAATAAACTTATTATTGCACTACTAGTTAACTAATTGAATATCATTATAGAAATTATAATTATTGGGCACCACAAGCTTCGGTTTGGTTAGGTTCCTTTGAACCCTGCAGACAGAAATAGGAGCCCCGGGCTCCGTTGACCAGAATTTAAGTTTAATTTATTTAGACATGCAAATTTTTATGTGAAAACAGTATTTTTGATGTAGGTACGTATTCAGTTGGGAAAAATTGATAATCTTTGATGTGCGTTTAAATACAATCCCATATTAAATTAACATTTGTAAAGAAATTTCGATGTTTTGTTAAGTCGTAAAAACCGTGTCAAGCAGAGGCGGGTTGCTAGTTGAAAATAAAAGTTATCTTATCCTGAGGGCTGACTAGACCTACATATTTCGTTTAAGTACATACTTAAGTTAAGTTGATTTCGCTTTCAAGTACATGAAAACTTAGCTGTTTAATGAGAAAGCAACTACAAACAAACAGACTGAACACAATTATCTTCATCATCACGTTTGACACGTCTCTAGAGATTTATTTGTGTTTCAAATTATTATGAGAACACTTTCAGTTTATTTGAAACGAGTTTCAGTTTTGTTTTGTTTGTTAAAAATTATACGATTCGTTATTAGGTACGTGTTAAATTACTTGATTTCATTTTATGTGACTAGATGCGCCCCACAGTTCCGGCTGATTTTACGCAGGACATTAATGTGGAAATTAGGTGCCAGCTTTCCGTCTGCCTCAATGGATCAGCCCTAAAAAAGAATATAATATGTCTATAGTATATAGGCAATGCTCGGAGTTTCTTTGAAGGATAAAATCAGGAATAAAGTTATCCGGAAAAGAACCGGAGTAACTGACATAGCTTTCAAAGTAAGCAAACTGAAGTGGCAGTGGGCTGGCCATGTTTGTCGAAGGACCGATGGCCGGTGGAGCAGACGAGTCCTAGAGTGGAGACCGCGTATCGGTAAGCGTAGTGTGGGACGCCCCCTAGCTAGATGGACTGATGACCTGAAGAAAGTGGCTGGGACAGACTGGATGCGGAAGGCGGAGGACAGGGTGTTGTGGCGCAACCTTGGAGAGGCCTATGTCCAGCAGTGGACTGCGATTGGCTGAGTTGATTGATGTCTATAGTAACCTATACCTACTAATAATGATGCTGAAGAGTTTGTTTGTTTTTATACGCGCTAATCTCTGGAACTTCCGGTCGGATTTGAAAAATTCTTTTTGCATTTGATAACCCAATTCTTGGAGGCTATTTAATGTCACACATGACTCTTAGGAGCTAATCAAAAAGAAAAAAAAAGTTGAGAGGTGTCAAGGGACACCCGGATGGAACGAAGTTCCTTTCGATTAATTAGTGAAGGAATTGTAATATTTTTTTTTTTTTTTAAGTTATAATAATATTTTTTTATTATTAACAAATATAATGTAATATAAACTTAATCTTTCTATAAGAGAGAGAGAGAGAGAGAGACAGACAGAGAAACATGCGCACGTCGCACAGCTTACAATAGCTTACTATAGCAAAAAGTGTCGTTACAACTTTTCGTGAGAATTTTTTCCGTTTAGCCCCCTTTCACAACGCGCGATAAGGAACTTCGTTCCAAAAAGAAAAACCGGACACGTGCGTTTCAGACCACGCACAATGAAGGATTCCGTAGTTGAAAATAATTTTCCCAAAAACAAACTTAACAACGTAGTTGAAAAACATGTTCTTCCAAACGTTGATATACAATCTGCCTAGCCTTTTCCCAACTATGTTAGGGTCGGCTTCCAGTCTAACCGGATGCAGCTGAATACCAGTATTTTACATGGAGCGACTGCCTATCTGACCTCCACAACCCAGTAACTGGGTAACATAATACCCCTTGGTAAGACTGGTTGTCAGACTTTTGGGCTTCTGACGACCCATAACGACTGTCAAATATGCGCGAATGACAGCCGGGACCAAAAGCTTCACGTGCTTTTCGAGGCACGGAGGAGTCTCGGTATGTACCACCCATCCACGGACCAAACCCGGCAAGCGTAGCTTAACCTGATGGATTGACCCATGCAGCTGTTATTACTTAACCACGAGCTCCTCATCCATACATTTATATACGTCACAGTCAATTCTCCAACTGCATAAAGTTTGTAATCCCAAACAGATGTTTTGTATGTGATATAATTACAAATTAACAATTTTTGGACTTCACTTGTGGCGTGAGACCTTTCTTCCTGCCAAATTTTATGATTCTAGGTCAACGGTAAGTATCCAATAGGTTTTATAGATTATCAAATAGAGCTAGCTCTATGGGACCATATTTGACCATACCGTATTTGATATTAATTTCAACTTGATACTTCTATGCGTTCCTGAGAAAAAAGGTCTTAACAGACTGATATAACGGTTTTTTCCTTTTGAGTTAGGATAAAAAAAGCATTCACCGTTTTTTTACGATTGGGTAATGATTGCATAGACTTACATTGGATTGCAAACTGGGGAACAAAACATATTGAAGTCTATTCTAATCATTCTTCTAATAGACAAAGGTTAGAAACGGTTATTGTTTGATAACTAACACAATTCATGATGTCAAACATTACGTGCTTACAACAAATTATGATAAGTCTTACACCCGCTACACAAATTCAAACCTTCTTCTAACAGACATACAGTTCAAACTCTATAACCCATAACTCAAAAGAATAACAACAATAAACAGACCTACAATAATCTAATTTCAAAGCAATTTAAACTTGGACCTCTGGTATAGAAAAACGTGCCCTGAACGCCCATTGGCGCCCGCGGACCCATTTTGCTAGCGCCCTCAGCAGCTGCTGTGGGCGAAATTTTGTCTTGCGCTTGGAAAGTGCTCAAGTAAAGTGTTGCATCGCAGATTGTGAACTGAATAATAATCAAACTTGTCGCGTAAACCAAACACGTTAGCTGGTTATGGAGCAATAAAAAATGTGATGCGGTATTTTACTTTTTATACTGGTAGCTAGCTAATCCGTGATCACCTTGACGTTAGTAACACTTTACGAGAGTTAAGAAGCATTTCCTATCGCATTATTGGATTCAAACCAGGTAAGTAAAAAAATGTAAGGTGTACTTTCTGGGTTGATCCTAGATATCAAATCCTTGATTGTGAAATATATTGTGGAGCTCGTGGCTAAGTAATAACAGTCGTACGGGTCGATTCATCAGGTTAAGCTACGCTTGCCGGGGTTGGTCCGTGGATGGGTGACCATCTTTATATACCAAGACTCCTCCGTGCCTCGGAAAGTACGTTAAGCCGTTGGTCCCGGCTGTCATTCGTGGATCTTTGACAGTCGTTACGGATCGTCAGAAGTCCGAAAGTCTGACAACCATTCTTACTAAGGGGTATCATATTACCCAGTAATTTGGTTTGGAGGTCAGATAGGCAGTAGACTGGAAACCGACCCCAACATAGTTGGGAAAAGGCTTGGCAGATTGATTGTGAAATGTACCTCATATTTAGAAAACTTGTACTCGTAATCACCAACTGGTGCTGAGAGAGTGTGGTGAATTTTACTTGCCCGTTTCTATACTTGTGAGGCCTGTTTTCCAGTAGGTAGCTGGACAATGACAGCTGGGTATACTCATAGCATAGACGTATAAAAAAGTCGGACAGAAGAATCTGTCCGACTTTTTTATACGTACGATAGACACAGTTTTTTGCTAGCGAGAACGCTAGCAAAAAACTGTGTCTATCGGAGTCAGCCAGCTCGCTGTACCTACAGGCCGGCACGCACACATTCACACATCAGTCAAACATTCGTAATATGGCAACGTATTCGTAATATGGTAAGGTATTTATATAAGGTAAAAATACAGCATGTCTTGTGAAATGTGTGCGTGCCTGTAGGTACAGTCAGCTGGCTGATTCCGATAGACACAGTTTTTTGTTAGCGAGAATATGTCCGCCTTTTTTTAAACGTCTTTGACTCATAGTAACAGATTCACCACTCAACCCATAGATATAAGAAAGAAGGAGATGTGCCCAGTAGTTGAAAAAGTATCGGACCCTGTGTCTTCACTTTGTCCCCACTGGCCAACTGTACACATGCAGTTCAGTAAAAACAAAAGATACGCGCACACGCCCTCATTTCATAAATCAGAACGCTACACAATCAAGTTCCCACACAACACACAATCCCAATCCCATCAGACACAGCGTGCATTTACCATGCACCGTACAACTTACTTCGTCTTTCTTATATAATAAAATAAATAAACAAATAGATATACATACTAATCCGTTTATAGAATGCAAATCATTGCTGACTAAGTGGTTAAATAAGTTATGATATGATGAAGTAGAGAATCTTTTAGTAAATATAAGGTAAAACCGATTCCGTATAAAATAACCACACACACACATACATGCACACACACACACACACATACACATACACACACTTACACACGCACGCACGCTTAAATACACACACACATTTACCAACAGACTACTTACTAGTAGAACTAGAATAAGTAATTCATAAACCTTTGTTTCGTTGCATGTTCTGACGACACGGTTGGCGCAGTGGTTGAGCGATTGACTGCTGCGCAGCATATCGCGGGTTCGATTCCCGCACGGAACAAATATTTGTACGACCTACAAGTATTTGTTCCGAGTCTGGGTGTTTTTCTATCTATAATATGTATGTATTTACAAAAAAAAATGTATATAAGTAGTTTATCAGCCATCTCGTTACCATAACACAAGCATTAGGTTGCTTAGCTTGGGGCTAGATGGCGTTGTGTGATATGTCCAAACATATTTATTTATTTATTTATTTATTTATTTATTTATTTATCCAATCAAAATTCAATCAAAATTTAATTTATGTTAACACTACTTGCACGATATAAAAGAGCGGCGCCTCCTGGCACAGGCATTTATATGCTTAAAAGGAGACGCCACCAACTGTATACTGTACAAAGTGTAATAATGAAATAAAACATTTTTGATTTTTGATTTTGATTTTGACTTACATAGAAACATCGGTTTTATCGTTGTGCTGTGGTCACAGAGACCTCCCCTTGCCACTTCTCCTGTTTATTTATATTTCTATGACTCAGCCACTATGTCTGAATGTTACGTACATATTTACCACATCCAAACCTCACCACATCTGTGACCATCTTACAATGTCTTATTCCACAATGTAATATGGAAATTATAATCTCAACTAGTTTGCACAGAACCGACATAACATTGTAGGTACAAAATACGTCTTTTATGACTCTGATTATCACCAAACCTTTATAAGGTGCTTCGTTATTACCCTCTGATACAAAATCAGTTTACAATGTCACTATTATTGGTATAGTGCTGAATGAGTTAAGAAAAAAAACCGGCCAAGTGCGTGTCGGACCACTCACAATGAAGGGTTCCGTAGTTGGGATAAATCTATCCCAAGAACAAACTTAAAATTGTAGTTGAAAAACATGTTCTCCCATACATTCCAACTGTAAATGTAAGTTTGTATTCACAATATTGAGAGATTTACTATGTTATTTTAAGACCACAGACTTCTTATAGGTTTTCCTGTAATTTACAGGTAAAAAACTATTTTCTGTATTTTGTTAAAATTTTAGGCTCAGTAGTTTCGGAGATAAGGACGGAATGGTCAATTTTCGTCTATTTTCTTAAATAATTTTAAAACTTATAACAATAATATATTTGAGATTCGTTGTATAAGCAATTTTTGATATGTCATACGGTACAGTGTGCAAAACTTTTTGTTTTAAGTTTCTTATTTGCCCCTCAAAAGTGACCATACTCAAAATTATTTTATTTAATTTACCCGTCCGTGTTTGTGTCACAGAAATTCATATGCGTACCAAATTTCAACTTAATCGGTCCATTAGATTCGGAAGAAATTAGCTGTGACAGACGGACAGACAAACAGACAGACAAACACACGAGTGATCCTATAAGTTCCGTCAAAATCGATCCGGCCGTTTCGGAAATTAGCCAGAACAAACAGACACAAAGACAGACTAAAAATATTTTTTTGTTAAAGTTCCTTTTATACCTTCTTATGCATTTAGTAAAAGCTGATTATTTTAAATTACAAACAGACACTTCAATTTTCTTTATTTGTAATAAATGCGACAATGTGATGTACCTAAGGATAAATATATTTTGGCTGTTCGTCTGTTTTTGGTAGTCGTATTATTTTGGATATCCGGTTACCTATAGTATAGTTAAAATTTCGCTGCAGACTCGGTCATAAATCATTCGAGTGTTTCGCTCTCTTTCCCACTCACGGGCCTTATGAGCAGGCCACGCCCACACGTAGTCCTGTGCATTACTGCAGTCGATGAGTGATATCATAGAAATATAAAAAACAGGAGAAGTGGCATGGGGGCGTGTTTGTGTCCACGCGTTATGCGCACACTGTGCCTTTACTCGCCAAATGGCCGTCTCCGCGAACTAGTACGCTTTCGACCGTGGTCACGATAAATTATAAAATGCCGTGTTCTTCAGTGGTTTCCTGCAAAAACCGAAGTGATATTAAAAACTTCGTATCTCACGGAATCACTTACCATATGTAATTAAAAGTATTTTACTGTATTTATCTTTAAAATCATAAAAAAACAACAAATCGTAAAATATTTCTTGCTTTTACTACGTTATTTTTGTTTTCAAATATCGCAGCGGCTGTACTATTTTTGCAGCAAATACATTGCTCCTTAACCACTACCTTAAGTATGTCGCTAAGCGACTGGACAAGCAATGTAAAAATAACAAAACGATACTTTATTTACGCGGAGCGTCGCATAGTACAGCCGCTGTGTCTTGCGGCGAGATAGTGATGAGGTTAAGATCCACTAAAGTAGGCTATCGATAATAATGTCGATTGCCCAGCGAATATTATATTGCTATTATAGTTTATTTTTCAATTTGTCAACCGTTTTAGCCCGGTTGGAACACTTGAAAAGATGACGTTTAAGTACGGTTGGAAAACCTTTGAGAATGTAAAATAATCTTTTTTACTGTTTTTGATTATTTTACCTAGTTGAGAAATGCATAACCAACGGTCGTAAAGTAAGTTTATTAATGTTTAGGTGGAGTGTTTTAGGGTTTAAATTATCGCATCTTCGTGCTATTTCCTTACTTTTTTTTGGTTTTGGTATTTTACTTCCGCTAAAGTCTTTAACTATGCACCACAAGATTCGAATGCGTTGTAGTAATCGGTATGGTTCAGATAAAATATTAGTGATTTTTGCTTAAAATAAGTCAACATATTCATGCTATTTATTTGTTATGCATGAGTATGGCATGTGTTTGTTTTCATATATTTAACTATTTCTTAACTAAGGGTTTTTTTTTAATAACAAAAGCCTATTCGCCTGTTGCCTGCTACCTGCTTACTCATCGTGAGGTTAAGAAGTATAGACCGCGCGGAACTAGTTGATCGCGCCTTAGGTATGTGAGCGGTGGGATGGAGGAGCGGGGGCGCATTACTCAGTACGTGCGTTGCGAACCGCCGCCTCACCCCTGTCTCAGCGGCCAACTAGTTCCTATAGACTATATAGACTATAGCTTAAGATACTTATTATGTAAATGATAAATAAGTTCATAAAGTACCTTTTTAGCTTCCCAAAAGATACAAATACAAAAAAATAATGGATTGATGCCACAGGAAGGCCACCTAACTGGTTCCCAACAAAATGTAGCACCATATGCTCAATTCACTTTAAGGCAGAAATGTTCCAGCCTCTAAAGAAAACTCGCAGGCTTTTTGAATGGGCAATCCCAAAATTAAGAGTACGTCAAGTACTGAACAAATACCTCCACTTTACAGGTCAGTGAGTAAACACATCATAACAGGGTTCAACAATTCCTATGGTTTCACAGCCTAAACCAACTTAACCGGATTGTTTTAATTTATTGATTCGTGTTTTTTTTTTTTAATATACATTTTTTTTAATTTAAAATATATAATACTTTCTGGACATATCATTTTTTATTTTATTTTCAGGACCCCAAATTTTTCTTGTACAGTAATAAATGGAAGTATCGATAACTTTCCGATTTAGTCAATCACTAGCGTATATGTAAAATAAATTGCTTTTTGCACAACACAATAATAGCGCCAGATGTTTTTGTGTGAGTAAGTTGTACGGTGCATGGTAAATGCACGCTGTGTGTGACGAGTTAAGGTTTATAATTGATTGTGTAGTATGTTCTGATTTATGAATTGCAAGTGTGTGCGCGACTTTGTATCTATTGCTTTTAGTGAACTACATGTGTAGTAGTGGCGCGGTGGTGGGGCCAACCTAGCGACATCGGGTTCTGATACATTTTCAACTACCGGGCATATCTCCTTCTTTCATATATCTATGAGTGAAATCGATAGTTTTATATATTTATAAATGGGTGATAGAAATAAATACACATTTTTTTTTATTTTATTACCAAATTTACTACAAAGCATATTAAATATATAAACAAAAGAACGTATATGTCGGAACGTCAGGATTTACTCAGATTTAGACAGACATGTGGGCAAAAGATGGGTTTCGTGCAATGAAAACACACTGGGTGCGATACACGGTGTTTAAAATCACAATCTAACACAATCACTAAGCACAACGAATCGAATACAGTTCCGTGGCGTAGTAACCCCGATGTTGCTCCGATGCGATCCAACACTAGACTGTCCTTCTCGCCATCAGGTTAAAACACCATGACTCTGTAGAAGCGCGCTGTAGGCGTGGGCACCTCACGTGATGTCGCCAGTGGCGCGCTTGCGATTCGTTACGCGTCCGTACTATTGACCGGATCCGACATATACATATATACAACTAAAAATAGAAAATTAAAATTCTTCGTCTGAGTCATCGTCATCATCATCCACATGAATGATGAACTCTTTGCATAAATGTGCTTTTCTTAAGTCTTCATCTTGCAGCAATTCTGCATGTTCCACACATTTTTGCCAATTTTCAATGGAGATCTTATAACCTTAATGATTCTGTTATCGATAAAGGCCATGAGCGCGCGCAACTAGCGCACATCCCTACTCCGATTATGATTTATGACCAAGTCTGCAGCGAGATTTTAACTATACTATAGTTACTTTGATTTTAACAAACACGTAGTCTGCTACGAGGTCCTACACACTGGAAGAGTTTCGTAATATTTCATGAAATTAGTACAAAATTAATCGCATCACGCTCAAAAACGAAACAAAAGTAAAACGATAGGCGCTTGATGTTTGAAATAACTAAAAACAAAAAAAAAAATACCAGAGTTCAGTGTTTATAGACAGTTAAACTTAACATTATCCTAAGCATAGGTACCTAATAGGTACATTCAGTAAAATTAATATAGACATAAATTAATATAGATAACCAAAAACACCCTACATCAATTTGCCGTGTTATAACCATTTCATAAAACGGTCAAAGAACAACATTTGAATGTAAAAGAATTTGAATATAAGGAAAATTTTAAGTTGATAGTCAATTTACTTATTAATTAATTACCCAGAATTTAGTTATTTTATTACTACTCCCGTATCAATCTGCCTAGCCTTTTCCCAACTATGTTGGGGTCGGCTTCCTATCTGGCTGGATGGAACTGAATACCAATATTTTACATGGAGCGACTGCCTATCTGACCTCCACAACCCAGTACTGGGTAATACGATACCCCATGGTAAGACTGGTTGTCAGAGTTTCGGGCTTCTGACGACCCGTAACGACCACCAAACCGTCAAAGATCCACGAATGACAGCCGTGACCAACGGCTTAACGTGCTTACCGAGTCACGGAGGAGTCTCGGTATGTAAAGATGGTCACCCATCCACTGACCAACACCAGCAAGCGTAGCTTAACCTGATGGATCGACCCGTGCGGCTTTTATTACTTAATTATGAGCTCCTCTACTACTCTCCCGTATATAAAAATAAAATACTAATTCAAATAATTTCACTAACGTCCTAAAAAACAGACAATAATAATAATCGATGAAAATGGAGGCAGCTCATTAAAAAATACGTAGCTGTACAATTAGTTACGATCGGAAGGTATTCCCTGTATGTGCTGGAGCTGCACTGAGATTAATAGCTTTGCAAACAACGAGAGCGGAGCGGAGTTCGTAAGGCCGGGGTCAGACGGGTGAAGTACTGCTTGTTTTATGATTAAGCGAGCTTAAGCTTTAATGTGGATGAGCTGCTAGCTCATTTGCTTATTTGTAAGATGTAAGATGGTTTGTACTTCGAGGAAAAATAAGGTTTTGGAGCTAAAAACTGTGAAGAGCAAATTGTATACCTACTTAATGGTGCAACGAACACCTGGGGGCCAACCACCACTTCTGAAAGTAGTATTATTTTAATGTTACTTCAGTGTGAGAAAGAGTTGGAGCTATACAGGACGTCTAGCTCCATCTCTTTCCCACACTCATGTAAGGTTAAAATAATACTGCTTTAAGAGGTGGTGGTCTAGCTCCTGGTAGATAGATGAGCTTACTCCTGGCTTACTTACCAGTCCTATAATGTAGGTTTATTCCTTTTTAACCCCCGACGCAAAAAGAGGGGTATTATAAGATTGACCGCTATGTGTGTATGTCTGTGGCAACGTAGCTCTTAAAGGGTGAACCGATTTGGATGCGGTTTTTTTATTTGAAGGTAGGTCTTATAGTTGTGGTTCTTAGACATATTTTCATCGAAATCGGTTCAGCCGTTTCAATTGTCAGGGGTTTTTTTAAATTTTGTAATTTATACTTGTTTTATTTAAGTTTTTTTGCTTTAAGTATCTATGTATTTAAAAAGGTGAGTAGTTAAGCTACGCTTGCCGCGGTTGGTTCGTAGATGGGTGACCATCCATTACATATAGAGACACCCCCGTGCCCCGGAAAGCATTTTAAGCCGTTGGTCCCAGCTGTCATTCGTAGATCTTTGATAGTCGTTATGGGTAGACAGCAGCCCAAGTCTGACCACCAAGGGGTGTCGTGTTACCCAGTAACTGGGTTGAGGAGGTTTAATAGGCAGTTGCTCCATATAAAATGCTGGTATTCAGCTGCATCCAGTTAGAATGGAAGCCGGCCCCAACATAGTTGAGAAAAGGCTAGGCAGATTGATTTTTTGTGTGTAAAAAGGTAAGTAAGCAATGACTAAATTTCAAATTGTGCTTTAGTTCTGAGTCAAACTTTACAACAAATAAGACATAAGATCGATTACCTACTTTAAAAAAATATATATAAAAACAAGCAAAGGCTTGTTTTTAGGCTGGGTTTGCTTTTCACCAGATCCAGTTGTTATCATCCAATATAGAAAGAAATAAAATACATTTTTTAGCACAGATAATAAATAAGGCACGCAACACTTTCCACATTATATCATTAATTATTTGCTTCAAATTAATGAAAACAACTTTCATCAGTTTAACTTTCCTCTGAACACGCCCTTACGCTAGCACCTACCTCACAAGCACGACTATAGAAC
The DNA here is from genome assembly GCA_946251885.1 of Cosmia pyralina. Taxonomy (NCBI): domain Eukaryota; kingdom Metazoa; phylum Arthropoda; class Insecta; order Lepidoptera; family Noctuidae; genus Cosmia; species Cosmia pyralina. The sequence continues at coordinate 3,535,044 of OX276345.1, forward strand.
ATTATTCGTCTCTCTAACTCCACAAAGTGCTTTTGAATCTTCACGAAACAAAGGGAAAGATACAAATGTATTCCATTGGATTACTTGTTATGCAAGAAATATCATCATCAACTTCGTACGGGATACTGTTGGCTCTTAGACTTTGAAGAACTGAACTATGCAGTTGTGTTTTGGTATGATAATCGTTCGACGTACTACTTTTAGCGAAGAATATTTTGTTATCTAACTTACTGAACGCCTATCTACCTGGGCTGTACTATCAGCTTACCAAAACGTTGATAATTTTTGGAATTTTTGCAATACGTCGCATTTTTGACGTCATCTTTAGTATCGTATTATATGACAAGGTTCTAAAGGCAATTTCACCAATTAATCTGAGTACAATCGACACATCTATAACCATTATACCCCATGTTCAAGAGCTGTCAGTGTCAATATTGTACAACAATGATGACACTGACAGATCTTGAACGCGGTTTAGATGTGTTGATCGCGTTCAGCTTCATTGGTGAAAGGAAATCATTCATTTTGTGCTTAATGTATAAAAGTCAAACCAAAAAAAAAAAAAAAGTTTTATCCCGATAGAAATAGTTATTTTCATCACTTTTCACAATGGGACCAAATATGCAGATTCATTCCCTGAGCTGTAAAATGAGTTTCAAACATTCTGTTTTCAATATGTTTTATTATTAAAGAATAATAGTAAAAAAATTAAAGAAAAACATAGTTTCGGAAATAACTTTTTTTTTTTGTAAGGTTGGCACTTTCACAATTAGCTTAAGAATGTATGAACGGTGAATGTACTCCTTAGCCCTAAGTATGATTAAGTTTTTCATAAGTTCACTGTAATTATTGCTCCATTAGAAGGCCTCCGTCTCCTTTTTCCATATACTTCTGTTTATTTCTAATGCAAGCCACTCCTATTGGTTAGGAGCCAAGCATCAACAAATAATTTAAAAAGAGAAGAAGAAACTGTGGTTATGAAATTAAAAATCGTTTGGCTACATCATAATCATCATCTGCCTAGCCTTTTCCCAACTATGTTGGAGTTGGCTTCCAGTCTAACCGGATGCAGCTGAATACCAGTATTTTACATAGAACGACTTCCTCAAACCAGTTACTGGTTAATACGATACCCCTTGGCAAGACTGGTTGTCAACCTTTCAGGCTTCTGACGACCCGTAACGACTGTCAAAGATCCAAGAATGATAGCCGGGACCAAAGGCTACAAGTGCTTTCCGAAGCACGGGGTTGTCTCGGTATGTAAAGATGGTGGATTCTGTTAAATTAAAAAGATTTATATATATTAATAGTTACGAAATATACATCAATAGTTTGTCTACTTATTAGATCTTTTAAATATAACGTATCGGTCGGTATAACGGTGGGAGACCACCTTTACATACCGAGACTCCTCCGTGCCTCCACGTTAAGCCGTTGGTCCCGGCTGTTATTCGTGGATCTTTGACAGTCGTTACAGGTCGTCCGAAGCCCGAAAGTCTGACAACCAGTCTTATCAAGGGGTATCGTATTATTACCCAGTAACTGGGTTGTGGAGGTCAGATAGGCAGTCGCTTCATGTAAAATACTGGTATTCAGCTGCACCTGGTTAGACTGGAAGCTGACCCCAACATAGTTGGGAAAAGGCTAGGCAGATTGATTTTTACTGCTGAAGGGTGAATATGAAAACCAAATATAGGGTGAATAAGTTTTGCAAAGGTGCGAATGAACTATCGTAGATCGCATTACATATTGTTGTCAATGTCCGCCGTAACTTTTGTTCAAAAAGAAATTCTGCTCTAAGCTTTGAAAGGAAGGACGTAAGGACAGATTCTTCATAAAAAGTATATCCATGCATAGCGACGAGTATAAGTCCCTTAGTGACGGGTTCTTTGGCCTTTCTTAACTTTGCTTAACGTGTAAGTTTTATCCCCGTGGAGTTGCCGTGGGGTAATATAAAATATGGACCCATGAAGGATAAGAGTTTAAGTAATCTTGTTAGTATTGATTAGAGTACCTTCGTAGTAAAATTTCTGCACAATTTATCTTGCAGACGAATGACTCGTGAGAAATATTAGGTCTTTACCTATGAAATTGCCGTTCTGCAGTACTGGCAATTTCAAATCAAAATAATTTTTGTTTGGCTAAGAATTCTAATTTCAAATTAATTTTATTTTAAAAACATGGATTTTTTTTTCCAAAAGTAGTCATTTGTTTATTGATTAGTGTTACATTTTCATCGCATTTCAATCTTTTTCGTCATCATGGATACGTTAAAAATTCGAGTAATTATGGAATATGAGTACCGTCGTGGCAGCAACGCGGCACAAGCGGCACGCAACATCAACGACGTTTACGGAGCTAACACTACAAACCAACGCACCACTTGTTATTGGTTTGCTCGCTTCCGTTCTGGAAATTTCGACCTGAAAAATGAACCTCGCGGTCGTCCGAAGACTTTGGTCAACAATGACGAATTAAAGTCGATTGTGGAAGCTGATGATACACAATCTACGGCTGAATTAGCAGCAGCTTTCGACGTTAGCGTCAAAACAATATTGGTCCATTTGCGTCAAATTGGCAAGGTAAAAAAGCTTGACAAATGGGTGCCCCACGAACTCAATGATCGCCAGCGCGAAGTACGCGTCGAGACGTGCCTTGCACTGCTCAACAGACACACAAATGAAGGAATTTTGAACCGCATTGTTACCTGCGATGAAAAATGGATTCTGTTTGATAACCGCAAGCGCTCAGCAAGTTGGTTGGATCCTGGTTCAGCACCTAAACAATGCCCTAAACGAAAACTTACCCCTAGAAAAGTGATGGTCACTGTTTGGTGGTCTAGCGCCGGTGTGATTCATCACAGCTTCTTACCAAATGGGGTGAGCATTACTTCAGATGTGTACTGTGAAGAACTGAACACAATGATGGAGAAGCTGGCACATCTCCAACCAGCATTGGTCAATCGCTCGTCTCCGCTGCTCCTGCACGACAACGCGCGACCTCATACTGCACAGCAGACGGTCTCCAAGTTGCAAGAACTGGGGTTGGAAGCTCTCCGTCATCCGCCCTACTCACCAGACCTTGCACCTACAGACTACTACTTTTTCCAGAATTTGTATAACTTCTTGGCGGGAAAAATATTCAATACCCGAGAGGCAGTACAAAATGCCTTTGAAGAATTTGTTGCCTCCCGTCCAGCTGATTTCTTTAAGAAGGGCATCAATAAACTGCCACTGCGTTGGCAAAGATGCATTGAATTGCATGGGTGATTACTTCGATTAATACAAATAAAAAATGCATGAAAAAAATTCGTTTAAATTTTTTCATACAAAATGGCAATTTCATAGGTAAAGACCTATTAGTATTAAACAACGTGTCGTTTTGCATCCTTGTCAAATTTCAGGATGTGATGCAGAACATCAAACCGAACAACTTTTTCCATGGGACCAACATCGTAATCGCGAAAAATTTTCAACTGTCCCATAGAAAACTTCAATACCTACTCGACGCAAATGTATGGGACGGCTGATTATTTTTTCGCGATTACAATGTTGGTGCCATGGAAAAAGTTGTTTGGTTTGATTGTCTATACCCCACATCCATAAATTTGATGAGGATGCAAAACGACACGTTGTATAAAAAAAAGTGAAAAATAACTTTAATTTCGGAAGTCGGTGTCTAGTTAAATGTAATCTGGTTTTTTTTCCACCGACTTCCGAAATTAAAGTCATTTTTCACTTTGTAGTGTTGTTTTTGGAAGTCGGTTGTATTTTTTTGTAAAAAAGTTTTTATTTTTCACTATTTAGTTGTGTACCTACCCCACACAAATTCTAATACCACTACCTGCAAAACACACTAGAACATCATCCATATAAAAGTGGGGAAAAAATACGTATTATTGAAGCTAACTCAAAAACTACCAAAGCAAAGTTAATCAATTTTATATGGGACCAACTGTGATGTATACCCTCTCGAATAAAACAAAAAAAACCGAAATCGGTCTAGCCATTCGAATAATCGGGAAAAAAAAAAATTGAGAACCTCCTCCTTTTTGAAGTCGGTTAATGAATGGCTAAAGAGTGAAACTAAGATTTTTCTAGCACAAAAGTGACATTTATAAAATAAATCTTTTCTTGATAATAACCAGCGCCCTAATTCCTAAATACGCTGATCACATGGCAGGTTTCACTTTGTCATTCTACAATTTATCAATTGTATTGTGAACTGTAAGACGCTTTGCACATGGAGCAACTATTGCAGCAACTGGTAACTAGCTGTTTACATATATTTCAATTGGACGCGCACACATAGCTACTCGATGTTTTATTTGTTTTGTTCGATATGTTGAGTCTCAACTTGCTCCATGTGCAATCAATCTGCCTAGCCTTTTCCCAACTATGTTGGGGTCGGCTTCCAGTCTAACCGGATGCAGCTGAATACCATTATTTTACATGGAGCGACTGCCTATCTGACCTCCACAACCCAGTAACTGGGTAATACGATACCCCTTGGTAAGACTGGTTGTCAGACTTTCGGGCTTCTGACGACCCGTAACGACTGTCAAAGATCCACGAATGACAGCCGGGACCATCGGCTTAACGTGCTTTCCGAGGCACGGAGGAGTCTCGGTATGTAAAGATGGTCACCCATCCACTGACCAACCCCGGCAAGCGTAGCTTAACCTGATGGATCGACCCGTGCGGCTGTTATTGCTTAGCCACGAGCTCCTCCAACTTGCTCCATGTGCAAAGCCCCTAATTTATTTTATTCGACCATGGCTGGAAAAAGGACAAAATAAAATCTACTGTGATTAAGAAAGTATTATGCAATGAGGATGCTGACCTTTAAGTGTACAATATTTAAAAAAAAAAACACTGAAAGAAAATGTTAGTTTTGATTGACATTAATTTTAATGGTTCTGTATACTTAAAAAGTTTATTTTTTCGGGCTAAAACTTTAGCTGGTTTTTGCTAAGAAATTGCTTTGTGATACTTTGTGGCTTGACTGTATTGATTAGTAGGCTACTCTTTAGTAACAATACTTTGTAGGTACTTATAGGATTTCATCACAAAAATTATGAATATTGTTACTCATCTTTATCTTGCAGCCAACTGGTTGAATTAGCCGTTTGGTTAATCGCCTTGCCATTTCACTAAACGCCGCCATTCAATCAACAGCCTGAATGATATTCAGCCGATACGTCTAATACAACATTTAAGAGCTTGTGATACCTCAGCTCAAATTCATATTTTGCCCCCACTTCCCCGCGCCGGGTATCAATCTATCTCACTCGCACCGTCAAACTGATTCAGCTAGGGTGAAGCACGCTATTTATAGACTAGGCTTGGTAATAATTAATTAAACCTATAAATATATTATTTTACGAAATATTGCAAATCGATTTAATAGTACTATTAGAATCGACGTCTTCTGGAAAGGTAGATGAAAATATTTTGGAAGTTTAGTTAATTCATTTATAATGTAACACACAACACAACATCACGCCTTCCCCGAAGGGTATTTATAATTTAGCTTATTTACCAATGTTGGTATCGTACGTACAGACATCCAACCAAAAGTATGCGCTTCGGCAATCATCGTGTATCTTCGAAAATATGAACGCACGATGATGAGAACTATTACAGAGCTGTTGCAACCAGAGAAATACTTGTCTACTTTGTATTACCATGGTTAGAAAATTAAAGATGAACACCTCTACGCCCTATGGCTATCAGCAATACTCGGTGCTTATGACTTCATCCTAGTTAGTCACTGAAGATAGCCAATACGAAACTGTTTGACAGTTAATCGCTAAACACTTTGCCAAGGGATTATCACTGTGAAATTTCAACAGAGATACGCAATAGCCCTAGATGTAGAGGAGCACGTGCCACAATTAATTAATTAATTTTAACCAGGTGGCGATTGATGAACCATTAATTTTTTCTGATCCTCACGACTCGCAGGGCTATTGCGTATCTCTGTTCTTCTATTCCACAGTTCTTTGGTAGAACTAATGGGAGTTTTGGTTCTCACTAGTACTACTGTCGATTTATTCCTGAATAGTAGAACTAGTGCAACTTTTGCTACCTAGTAGTTCTACTTTAAGAAATGTGTTACCAAATTTACTAGTTTTGCCTCACATCAGGTTTAAAGTAATTTTAAATATTATTGTACAACAAAATAAGTAGTAATAAGTTTGTTTTTATTTTTACTAGTTTGTATTTTTATTGGTTTTATAAAAAAAAAATGTGTAACTTATACCTAATTAGCACAACGGAACAATTGAACTAATCGAGGAAGAGCGAGGTTTATCCCATCACAAGTATCTTCGGATTACTTTCTGGGAAACCCCAGCAACTTAATTGTATCTAGATTTAAGATAATAAACACTTTTTTTTTTTTTTGAATAATACACTGTGAAGTAATTAAATTATACATTGTCTATGAAAAGATCCGTCCTCATGCTCCCTTGTCCAGGACAGCAAAAAAAAATATACTATAAAATTGTAAGCGTAGATAAACATAGAATGCCCCTATGAGGGTGACATGGTCATAGTGATCAAACCCTCTATAAATTAATAAAGATTTAAATATAAAAAAAAACTTTAAATTTGCTTCTGCAATGTCTCCGGCGCTGCGGAAAGTGCAACCCCTTCGCCTTTACGTAACAAAGGATAGGCAGCCATGCGAGGCGTAGCAGCTGAGGCTGGTCGCCGGCGACCAGCAAGCCGAGGCTGCGAAGGTTACAGCGGGCGGGGACTGCCCTCCCTTCGCGCCTCTGGATTTTTATATACACTCAAGGAGTAGCAGCTAAAAAGCTACGTGGAGTCGGGGTAGCCCGATTCGGTTTTGTGGAAATGCATTTAAACTATAAGAAACACCAGAAATATAGAAATATTGTGGCTTATCGACACCATATTGATAATGTGGATTTCAGCGCCAGGTGGCAGAAAAGGGAACTAAATTTAAATTGAAATGTCTGGGCTAAGCAAGTAGTTAAACGCTATCGATCCAAGTAATTTGTTTAGCCGTTTGATTGAATGGCTGAATATCATTCAGGCCGTTGATTGAATGGCGGATTTTAGTGTAATGGCTAGGCGGTTGACCAAACGGCTAATTCAACCAGTTGGCTGCGACATATACATCGTATAAAACAAAGTAGCTTTTCATGGCTGTCTGTGTGACCGCGTTGTTCTTCTAAGCTACGCAACGGATTTGGATGTAGTTTTCACCATCTTAAGAATAATCTGCCTAGAAGGTTTATGTGGCTAATAGATTAATATTAAACTTACAAAATTAAAATAATAAATCTCAAAGCAAGGGCTGGTCACTAGTTGATCATAAATAGTTATTAGTATTTAATAATTTTATTTGAAAACCATAAATATCCGGAAAGTTAGATCTTTATTTAAGCATGCACTTATTTATTCTTGGGGGGGAAACCTTCAAAAAGTACCCGGGCTTTGGGGATAAGACCGTCCCCGGTCTTATTCCAAAAATTTTACCTCACTAAAACCACCACGGTTGCAACCATCTGCATATGAAAGGGGGCACCATTATCTCTCAAAAAATACGAAAACAAGACAAGCTCCACAACTTATCTCTACATTGAATCCCTTTACGGTACCCTGAAACCAAAAACGGCCCAAGCATGTACAGGAAACAATAATCCCGGTACGAAAGTCAACCGGGCACGGTACAAAAAGGTGGATGACTTGATGTTTGTGGATGTTTTGATAAAATAAAGAGGTTCAACGAAATACGATGTCATATCAGTGGGACATTGTTTACTGAAAACCTCTTCAGCTAATGGATGGAACGGTTATTTTTGGATGAGTGAACTTGTTCTTTGGATATTTTTTTTAATAGTTCGTTTTGTGTCTGAGGTTACTTGTTGAAATGTATCGGGGTGAAGAAAGGGATATTTTATTGTGAGTTATTATATACTCTTTCTCTCTTGTTGCTACGGGGTATACAACAATAATGTAGTGTCATGCCGTAGTTAGGTTATAAGATTATCTACTCCGCAAGGTTTTTTAGTATCAACATACGTGCAAAATTACTAAAAAAAAAAAAAAATGTTTATTGATGAAAAAGCCAAAGTAGGTACTAACTAAAACAATGTTATATTTATAACTAATTCCAATTACTATTATTATTAAGCTTCATCCAGGTTTTACCCGCGATGACAATAACGTCGGTGGACCTGGACGACCAACAATTCTTTTCCAGTAGTAAGTAATAACAGCCGCAATAGTCGATCCATCAAGTAAAGCTACGCGTGCCGGGGTTGGTCCGTGGATGGGCGACCATCTTTACTTACCGAAACTCCTTCGTGCCTCGGAAAGCACGTTAAGCCGTTGGTCCCGGCTGTCATTCGTGGATCTTTGACAGTCGTTACGGGTCGTCAGAAGCCCGAAAGTCTGACAACCAGTCCTACCAAGGTATCGTATTACCCAGTTACTGGGTTGTGTAGGTCAGATAGGCAGTCGTTCCATGTAAAATATTGGTATTCAGCTTCGTCCGATTAGACTGTAAGCCGACCCCAACGTACCTTGGAAAAGACCAGGCAGATTGATTGACTTGGATGCCTCTCGATTACTGCCTTATTCCAACAGTCTGTCATCGCATCTTAGTCCATTTAGAAAGAAAGAAAGAAAGAAAATACGTTTATTTGCGGTAAACATCACACACACACAACAGCACACATTGCAACAGGCATTGTAAGCCAATTATGCTATATGAAATAAATTTATTATTAATTATTATTATTATTAATTAATTAAACATGACGCAAAGGACAACAAAATAAAATAACAATGTAAAAAGCAAGTTTTGGGGAAAATATGCGTCACATCTACGCAAAACGGCTACCGCTCAGCATAATGCCGCGACCCCATGCGAAACGGAGCCCCAGCGCTGGTTTTCAGCGATAGCCGGCGTTGACGCGATGACGTCGACCGGTGCAGCATTTGAGATTAATAACTCGATTTCCAATATTGAATTTAGAATTATAGAAAAGTGTTTTTCATTTATTTTTAGACAGTCTCTATCAACACTAGATTGATAAATAGAAAACATACTATCGACGTCCTAAATTGAATAAACAAAACAAAATCAATCTGCCTAGCCTTTTCCCAACTATGCTGGGGTCGGCTTCCAGTCTAACCGGATGCAGCTGAATACCATTATTTTACATGGAGCGACTGCCTATCTGACCTCAACAACCCAGTACTGGGTAATACGATACCCCATGGTAAGACTGGTTGTCAGAGTTTCGGGCTTCTGAAGACCCGTAACGACCACCAAACCGTCAAAGATCCACGAATGACAGCCGTGACCAACGGCTTAACGTGCTTACCGAGTCACGGAGGAGTCTCGGTATGTGATGGTCACCCATCCACGGTCCAACCCCGGCAAGCGTAGCGTAACCTGATGGATCGACCCGTGCGGCTGTTATTACTTAGCCACGAGCTCCTCCTGAAGAAACAAACCAAGATAAACAAAAAACCAGTATCGGAACTAAATATTACAAATACAATGCAACGCAACGTAATCTTGACCAAACACAACCCTTCCCGTAGATATATTTTCATAAAAAATATTCGGCCGTTTATGTAGTATTTTCTTTTTTCAACATAAAACTGTTAGAATCGCATTCCGATGACTCTTCAACCCTTTGGAGTGGTACTCGGCCGGCCCGTATTTTGGTCCGGCTGATCCGTATTATATGGCTACCCGTTGTATACATTATACGTGTTACTGGCAATGTATATTTTTCCTGGAATTAGAATTCTAAAGGATGCTGTGTGAAAAGGTTTTCAAGATTTCCGTTATTTTTTTATTTCTATACATTCATATTACATACAAATAAATGAACTTGAAGTATCTGTTTGTAATGTCAAAACAACAGCTTTTTACTGAACGCATAATTATGAAAATATTACAGTACAAAAAAACTATTTCCAAATTTTTTGTCTGTTTGTTTGTTTGTTCCAGCTAATTTCCAAAACGGCCGTACCGATTTTCACGGCATATTCACTGGCAGATAGCTGATGTTATAAAGAGTAACTAAAAAATAATTTGGGTTCCGCGCAAGAAAATTAAAACCCATGAAATCCGACATCCACACGGGTGAAGTCGTGGGCAGAAGCTAGTAATAAACATAAAGTATATCCATAATATGTATAGTTTTGCTGGTACGTAACACTTAGTTCGCGAGCCCAGTTAATACTTGCCTAGCAGTTGTTATAGTAGACACAAAGGCACCGCTCATCGCACGACACGCGGTGCCTTTGTGTCGCGTGCGATTGTAACGCGTGTCGCGCCTGTTTGAAGGAGCCTTTATTTTATGCATAGTATAAAATTAAAGTCACTTTTCCTGTCTGTCTGTGTTGATCGCGTTGCTCTTCTAAATTACGCAACGGATTGTGATGCGGTTTTCCCCATCATTTAGAGAATTAGAACCGGCAGATCTATGTGTACTCGTATAAAAAAAAGCGACATCACAGACACAAATAAATAATACAACAAAAAACTATACACACTACGTTCATATTAAACTACATATTATAATAAAAAATATCGATGTTTTGTCAAGTTGTAAAACCCTCTAAACAAGGGCGCATCACTAGTAGGTATGAGTATTATAATGATAAAATATCTACTTTCACAACTTCAATAAATAAACATCATTTTTAGGGTACCGTATTCAAAGTGTAAAACGGGACCCTATTACTAAGACTCCGTCCGTCTGTCCGTCTGTCACCAGGCTGTATCTCATGAACCGTGATAGTTAGACAATTCAAATTTTCACAGATGATGTATTTCTCTTGCCGCTATAACAACAAACAAATACTAAAAAAAAAGAATAATATAAATATTTAAGGGGGCTCCCACACAACAGACATGATTTTTTTGCCGTTTTTATAGATAACGGTACGAAACCCTTCGTGGGCGAGTCCGACTCGCACTTGGCCGGTTTTTTATAATTGCTTCTTTTACATAAATAGAAGAGGAAACAGTTAATCTAAATTATCACAAAATATCACCCAGTCACCCATCTCTAAAACTTTTCCTGACCTTCCGAGCCTATCACCAGGAGCACATCCTAATCAAAACTATCCGCCACGGAACCCCACTCTAAGGTGAATTAAGATTAATCACTGTTGACAGAAGTTTGAGGTGGGCGCCGATAGACCCTCGTTATATAATGTTCAAACTTTAACAAAGTCTGCTAGGAACAATGATTTTGACGCTTTGTTACATAAGGGCCCGAGAAGAATACACAATCCACGTAAAGGATGGTGTTTTAAAATGGTGTTTGTTTAGGTTGTAGATATTAATGTTTTGTACCATATTTTTTTTTATTATTTTACTCGTGTTATAAAACGGCACGTTGTGCACAATTTCTGAGCAGTAATCCTAACAAAAAGTCTATACTTTATGTAAAGTTTACTGCTTGCATAAATTCACGATAGTATTTAAACAATTAGTATTATGCTTTTAGTAGGTGTAAGGGCCGGAAGTAGTAGGCACCTTACACTTGTACAACAAGTTATAGTTCGCTCACTTGAAGTTGTAAAAGTTAGTTTAGGTGAGAATAGAATATATCTTTATTGTGCACACCATTTAAATTACAGGTTACAATGTTACAATGTTGAAATATTACATAGAGTGACACAATGGGCGGTCTTATCGCTAAAAGCGATCTTTTACAGACAACCTTTGGATGGAGTATGGTATGAGTTGACGGAAACCACGGATTTAGTAACACTTGAACGTTTATTAAGTAGCCCGATTTACAAGCAAATATTGGATGCTAATCCGCAGCGCTCGCGTTAGTAGTAATTTGTCAACTCACTTAAAAATATGTTTAACGCTAATATAAGACGTAAGTAGTTTGCTGCGTATGCAGTTTAATACATTGTACGTGAACCGTACAGTAGGATTTTTTATTTTAGTAGGATATTAGTAGGTATGATGTTTGGCAAACAAATAGTTTATAACCTGGATTAACACATAGGATACTTTTTATCCCGGTGGTAAGTTTCCGTGGGTTAATTTCCAACTTCCACGCGGGTTTGGTTTAGGTTGTAGGTGTTATTGAATTTGGGTCCTGAAAACATTGTTTTAATGTTAACTATTGTTGAATGATTGGATGGTTAGTGATCACCGCTGCTTAAGGATATTGATAAAACTGAGGCATCGCAGATGCGTATGCGTTTCCATACCGGAATGAGCCATCTCGGTCTCTCTCGGTCGATATGCAGCAGGCGGGGACTCCCCACAGGCGGGATAATGACTAATGAAAGTCATAAGTCGATATCGCGGTCGTCTGTGGGGAATCTCCGTAGCAGGCGTAGTGCGTAGTGACCAATTAAGGTAAAAAGCGTGCGGGGAGTCACACCCAATGAAAATGAGCCTTGCCAAACGTGCGGTGGTTCTCCGTAAACCGCAATCGTTCCCTATTGACTAATTAAAACGATTCCCCGAATATGAGGACCGTGGCATGCGTTACAAGAATCCCCCACACCCTGCATACAGCCCTATTGACCAATGAAAATGAGCCTTAAGGCTGAATTAATCATTACGCAGTTTAAGTCTTTGGTATGGCCAAACGCAGCATAAAAAATTAATCTAATAAAAAATAAAATAATAATAATCTAGTAATCTTCGTTCAACCAACAACCGTCTTCTACGATGTCCTTCTCACCGCTCTGGTTTTATTCATTCTTCTTTCTTTGTCCAGGCGGTATTTCTATGGAATGCGCTCCCTCTGAACATCAGGATGGCAATCAGTCGGCTATCGTTCAAAGTGAAGGCGCGTGAACATATTCGTATAAAGTTGGCAGAATCATCTCAGCGCTGATTTGCTGGATTCTTTTTCTCCTCTACCTATCGTTATTTCTCCTGACAAAGTTTATTCTGTTTATATGTATGTATGTATGTATTTATTTATTAGTATTTATTCTTTTACGAGTTATCTATCCCTTTAGCTGCACCTGCCATGTCTTTTCTCTGCATCACCCTAAGGTTGACTGGTAGAAAATGCTTCTGGCATTAAGTCCGCCTTTGTACAGTATTTTTTTACTTGTGCATAAAGTTTTAATAAATAAATAAATAAATGTAAAAATATTTCTTTATAAAATTCTATTTGCTCTGTTACATTCAAATAAACCTATAATACCTTGTGTCTTTAATGTTGAAAGTGTAGATGAAATTTTATTGAAATTACTTTAATTACAATAACAGGAAACATAAAACGATGTCTCTAAATAGCACACTTTTTCAGAAATCGGAACGAAACCCTCGGTGCGCGAGTCCGACTCGCTCTTGACCGGTTTTTTTTTTGTATGGAGCCAATTTGTGTCAATCGTGTTTTAACCCTCATATCAGAAAATCTTAAGTTTTTGTAATCATGAAAAAGAAAAAGACAAATTTGTAGTTTTTGAAGACAAAAATTGATTTTGCGTGCAGCCGAAAAGCGTCACAATATCTTCTTTGGGACCCATTTCGCCTTAAACGAACACTGAGATTGGTCGTTTTACAGAGTAGATATTATTCCAACGTCTTGTGTTCAAGCACTTCAGAAGAAGAAATAGCTACCAAGTAATCTGTACACAAAACCATTAAGGCACATCAAACAAGCCGCAATGACATCTAGGAACAAAGGCGATCAATGTAAATTCGCCAAACCAAGAACTGTTGGCAAGATCGTCAAATTCCGAGCAACGTACCAATTATCACATAACGGCTTAACTGTTAGGGTCGAGTAGCTCTATTAAGTCGAAGTTCAAGTTTCATACAATAACGTGCTTAATAATATAAGCAATACTATACTGCCCTTCGGATGTTGGAGGAAACTCTTGGAGCACAGAGTAGGGAAAACGGTATGACGACAATTTGATTTATATTGCTAGATTGATGAAAGAAGACACGAAAGAATTTCGCAAACGCAAAATTGAGCTGATTTTAAAATTTTAAATAAAATTTATTTTCGGCAATCGATGATTCTCAAGGAAATTGACAGCGTTTTGCCGTTTCGTCGCGTTTATCACAATGAACTTTTAACTACACACCGATTTGTAATTAGTAATTGATCTGCCACTGCAATCAAATATATTTAGGGTTTTGTTTAAAAAACTCGTGGCTAAGTAATAACAGCTGCACGGGTCGATCCATCAGGTTAAGCTACGCTTGCCGGGGTTGGTCCGTGGATGGGTGACCATCTTTACATACCGAGACTCCTCCGTGACTCGGAAAGCACGTTAAGCCGTTGGTCCCGGCTGTCATTCGTGGATCTATGACGGTTTGGTGGTCGTTACGGGTCTTCAGAAGCCCGAAACTCTGACAACCAGTCTTACCATGGGGTATCGTATTACCCAGTACTGGATTGTGGAGGTCAGATAGGCAGTCGCTCCATGTAAAATAATGGTATTCAGCTGCATCCGGTTAGACTGGAAGCCGACCCCAACATAGTTGGGAAAAGGCTAGGCAGATTGATTGGTTTTGTTTAAAAAATTTTGAGTTCATACAATAAATACTCAAAAAAGCTGAGGTTGGACTTAAAAATTATGACTTTGTGGACTTGAACTACAATTAATTTTAAACCGACCATTTGTCATTTCCTACACTGTGGCCCCTTCTCCGGTACACATAATCTGCTTAGTTCTGGAATATTAAGTTTGTGCTCACTTGAGACGGCCTATCGTGGGGCTTAGCAGTCGCTGACAGATGACGTAATCTCATCTAATTAGAATAATTAAGGTAATGCTGAAGTTTGATACATTATTATACAATTGGAGTTAGATTTGATGAGGATAGCTGTTGCTGAACAAATGATGTTTGAAGTTTTAGTCATGGCGCAGAATACATAATACACAGATTTGCGAAATGCACGATTGCGGTTAAGGCTACGCTATTTACAGCGTACTGCCAGTCATTGTATACATGCAGTCTGTGGGTTAGTTAACCCACAGACTGCATGTATGACTGCATGTATGTATGTGTGCACGCGGAGGACATACAACGCTCTGCGCGTACAGTACGATAACGCATTCAGGGTGCTGATGGGGCTGCCGCGCTACTGCAGTGCTTCGGGCATGTTTGCAGAGGCGGGAATAGATGGGTTTCCTGCACTCATGCGTAAGCGCTGCGCATCCATCATGAGCCGGATTCGCGCCAGACCCAACAGCATTCTGAGGGTTATTGCGGACAGGTGGGACAGCCCCATGCTGGGGCATTGGATACACCTACATGCCACTGAGTGCATGTAGATGTATAAGTTACTTCTGGTAGATTTAAGTACTAACATTAGTTTATAAGTTGTTTGTATACTAACCCAAATGGACTAATTAATGGTCTGAATTAAAAGATTTTTATTTTTATTTATTATAATATTATAAGTACAGAAGATTCACTCCGCAAAATCAATTAAATAAATAGGTTTCTTGATAAGACACAATAAACATAACAAGCTTATAACTTTGTGATTTTTCATGATATAGTTTTGAAATTTTGTACATAGATTCCTTACATAAAAATACTAGACAAGTGTTTCGTGTTTCGCATATACTAAAACTGATGTTGTATACATATTATACTGTGATATTAGCGACCTTTGTCAACTGTACTTGTTTTTTTCTCTGCCTTCCAGTATCCATTTTTCCATACTTAGCACCCTCGCACGTGGCTTACTTTTTTAGGTCCTACAATAGGTCAGATTCTTTTGTATGTTCTACTTTTTAGGGTTCCGCACCCTAAGGCGTCGTACTAATTGGCTTCGATCGTACGAGCAAACGATGCAATTTCTACGCACGACGAGATTAATAACACACATTTCATTTGAGTGTCCTAATTGAAGCTTGCAAGTCATCGCGCGAGCACAGGAACACATTTTCAGCGCGTGACAAACTCGCATCGTTTCCTCGTACGATCATTAGCCAATTAGGACGCCGCCTGAGGGTGTCAAACGCAACTCTATAAACCCCCTACTAAGCCTCTGCTGTCCGTCTGTCGTTCAGCGGGCTGTTTGTCATGAACCGTAATAGATAGACAATTGAAATTTTCACAGATCATTTATTTCTATCGCCATTATAACAACAAATAATAAAAAAGGGGGTTCCCATATAAGAAACGTGTTTTTTTTTTATAAGTAATGTTAAATATTGTACAGTGGTACGGAACCCTTTCCGACACGCACTTTTTTTGCAGGCCGGTTTTGTAGGACATGTGCGTTGATACATTTGATTTCTACTACTATGTCATATAGCTCCTACAAAAATCAGCCACCGATTGTATCCCGTCTGCGAACGCTCTAAATGTTGTAAATGATATAGTATTTATATATTTGCTATCTTTTACGGCTAAAGACTGAACCGATTGTTATGAAATTTAACAAATAGCTAGCCTGGGACGTAGATAAGAACATAGGCTAAAGAAAGATGAAACATAAAATACTCGTACACACAGATGAAGTCACGGGCTACAACTACTAACACAATCTGCCTAGCCTTTTCCCAACTATGTTGGGGTCGGCTTCCAGTCTAACTAGATGCAGCTGAATACCAGTATTTTATATGGAGCGATTGCCTATCTGACCTCCACAACCCATTAACTGAGTAATACGATACCCCTTGGTAAGACTGGTTGTCAAACTTTCGGGCTTCTGACGACCCGTAACGACTTTCAAAGATTCACAAACGACAGCCAGGACCAACGACTTAACGTGCTTTCCTAGGCAAGGAGGAGTCACCCATATAAAGATGGTCACCCATCCACGGACCGAGCCCGGCAAGCGTAGCTTAACCTGATGGATCGACCCGTGCGGCTGTTATTACTTAGCCACGAGCTCCTACAGCTACTGATACAATATACGCGAAATAATTGAACCAACTTACTGGGATAGTTGTATAGAAAACGTCATTCAAAAAGCCTCATTCTTTGACAGCATTGCCTGACCTGTCCTGTCCTACAGTGTGAATTCCATTTCCTGTGAAACAGTGATCATCGAGCCTGTCAGTCAACGTATTTAATGCGACTATTGAAGCATTGAAAACGTTGTTTGACAAGCCCGATGAGTGAGACCTGAGGGGCAATTCCCGTATTTTTATAACAACGTTCGCAATCTCATCTCAGTCTCAATCTGTCAAAATTGTATAGAGTTTGCCTACATTTTTGACATTTGATTGTCGCTGGCTGACATTGCGACTTGGAATTTGAACGTTTTTAATTACGAGAATTGGCCCTCTGCGTACCACATGAGTGATCGAAGTGACAGGTGAAATGACAGCTCTTTCTGTTTTTTAGGGTTCTTCAATAGAAAAAACGGAACCCTTATAGGATCACTTCGTTGTCCGTCTATCTATCTATCCGTCTGTCAGGAACGCGTGAAGATATAAAGCTGAATTTAGTATCAAATACGTAGGTGTATGGTCCCTTGGAGCTCTAAAAAATCAAGCTTCTAAATCAACGCAATACAAAAATACGGCCATTTATGCGACATATTTTGATACTCGCAAGTAAATCAAAACCTATAGGGTACTTACCTTTGACCTAGAATCATAAAATTTGGCAAGAAGCAAGGTCTCTTATCACAAATAAATCGATCAATAATCGAAGTAAATCGAACATCGATAATTTGTAGGTTTCCTTATCGTTAGGTAGTAACATAAAAAAAAATGGGATTACAAATGCAGTTAGAGAATTGACCGTGACATACAGATAAGAGGAGGACATGGTTTTCAAAAACAATTTTAAGTTTATTTTTGGGATAAATCCTTTTCAACTACGTAACCCTTCATTATACATGGTCCAACACACGCTTGGCCGAAATTTTTATATAGGAACTGCCCAGGAGTTTATTTTATAGGTGAAAGGTTGATCGAACTCAGTGGTGTACAATTGCTGGTCTAATGTCCCATCCAAGTATTTTAATAAAAAATCCCATTAGGTAACTAATGATTTAATTTAAGAAGTCTTAAAATTGTTCCTTTTGCTTGCCATTTAATTTTCCTAAAATATAAATTAAATACTGATGCGTACTTAAGTACGATTTAAGTTAAATCTCTCAAAAGTCACAATATTTCGTTTCCCGGAAAAAGTCTAATTTTCAAAGATCTTTAGATACACAGTAGACGTGCCAAAATTCTGGGAAACATTCGTGAAACACGCAAATCATAAATGTGTAACATAAAATAGATAGTTACAGAAAGCCGGCTTCATACAACGACCGAAAACTCACGCACACATAGACGAGCGTCTAATACAGCGAGTGCACGCGCACTCACGAGAGGCATTTGTTTTACATACTCGTAGTTAGTTTGAGATCGCCATACTTACACATCTACTCGTATGTGTTAGTGTGCCTGTTTGCTGTCGTTTAAGGGCGCACCGAGCGTTTACCTTTGTCTCTGTCTTATTCTTTACGTGTAAAGAGTAAAGAAAATAACCACACTTTTGAACTTTTTCAATGGCTTTCGTTGTTTTCATCATAATAAAAATAAATAAACTGTCGTATATATTAGACAATCTGCGACTCCCGCATTCCCCTTAAACTTAATGGGAAGATATATAAAACAATGGTTAGACCTGCTGTCTTGTATGGATCAGAATGTTGGGCCACAAAAGGGATGAATGAAAAGCAGTTGCATGCAGCTGAGATGAGAATGCTAAGAGGGATGTGCGCTGTTACACGAATGGATAGAATAAGAAATGAGTACATAAGAGGAAGTCTAAAAGTGGCACCGGTGACTGAAAAGTTGTGCGGAAATCGGCTGTCATGGTATGGGCATGTGATACGGAGGAGTGAGGAAAATGTCGTGAGGAAAGTTTTGAGTATGAATGTCGATGGCTATAAGAGTAGGGGAAGACCAAAGAAACGATGGATGGATTGTGTGAAAGATGACATGGCTAGAAAGAGGCTGGCTACCGAGATGACGAATAATAGAGAAGTATGGAAAAAAAGGATATCTTGCGCCGACCCCAAATAGATTGGGATAAGGGCAGGAGAATGATGATGTCGTATATATTATAAATGCTCCAGTCATCTACCTTTTGTTTTCGGGGGGAAACCTTCAAAAGGCGCCCGGGCTTTGAGGAACCAGTCATCTACCTACGAACTTAATTTTTAGTAAAATTTAAAAGTAGGGAAATAGAGGAAAAAATACTCGAAAAGTGGTTTGCGAATTTGTTCTATTGTGCCACTTTATCAGAACGTATTTCCATCGTGTACTATACCTACTGTCTAGTATATAATTATCTCCAATATGCCAATGTATTTCCCTAGATATTAGTTTAATTGTTTACTACTTCAAACAAGGGTTATAAAAACATGTTTGGGTTTTTAACTCATCTGTCTAAAAATGTGAGCATAGGAAATTTCAAAATGTTCCATATCTCCAGACATGATATATTCTCAATGGTGGCGCTAGTTGGCGGCACTATTCGCCTTAAACCTATAAAAATCAAAATGGCACTGGCCTTCTGTACCCTTTTATGCTGGTTCGGTAGTGTGTCGCTAAATTGAATTGTAACAGACGTTAAGACGGGAAAGGGAACCCTGAATCGCTCATTATGCTTCTCGTATGTTAAATGGAGGCATATCAAAGTAGGCTTCTTTTTAGGTATGCGGGCGGTAAAGTGCTTATTTATTTTATAAAGAACGGCTTTAGTACTTACACATTTAGCAATTGTTTTTCAGTACCCATAGCGTTTTCCTTTTTCGATAAGTACTCATACGTATGGCAGAAAATATCAAGTTTTTTCTTTTTATTATATTGGCAACTTGTATGTCCTTTATATTCTTGTACCTATTTGGTTATTCTGCCTTTGTGTACTGTGCTATTTATTTTGTATGCACTAAATACGTGGTTCATCTATACAATATATCTTTTTATGAATTCGTTTTAATTTGAATAAAATTTCGTTATAGTAAAGCTTGAAAAATTATTAAAATAGAAGTCTGTCTGGATATGTGGCATGATTAAAACCGAATTGCTAGCTATTTTATTGTTTTGTAACAATAATAAATTCATTTATTTCAGGTAAATAACACCCATTAGCAAACATAACTTAATAGAACTTTTTAAATTTATTTTATTTTTCACTTACAAAATCAATATTATCGACGATACATTACTAAAATTTTCGCTTTCTTTATTTAAATTTTTAAGCGAGAAGTAAAAGTTACAAAACACTTTTGTCCACACCAGTACCAGTAAAAACGCTAAATTGGTTCCGCACGTAATTTTTTCCATCGGACATTTTTCCGCTTGCTCCTAATTCGTTAAAATTCACTTTGATGTGATGTCTCCGCTAAAGTACACTGAATTGCTCAGTCCGTGACATTTTACATAAACTAATTGGACTGTTGTCTAAGGATCTAGTAAATGAGAGCGTATTGTCGTTTGTCAGTGTCAGTACTTTGATTTATGAAATGTATGAATTTTTATTATTGTTTATTTCGAGCACATTAAACTGCTGAAGTCTGACTTTGCCTAATTTTAGACTTTCTTCGCTCTTATAGGTGCTTGTCAAACGTATTGAAGCAGTGTAGACACCTCACCTCACCTCACCTCACTGCGTAGTTGCCATTTATCTGCTAACAGTTTACTTTTAACATAATCAATCTGCCTAGCCTTTTCCCAACTTTGTTGGGGTCGGCTTCCAGTCTAACCGGAAGCAGCTGAATACCAGTATTTTATATGGAGCGACTGCCTATCTGACCTCCACAACCTAATTACTGGGTAATACGATAGGTACCCCTTTTTTTTTTTTTTTTTTTTTTTTGTGGATGGGAAATATCAAATGACTTCTCCCGCTCTGGGCAGAGCGGGAGGGCGTGTCAGACTTTTACTGACTAAAACCCACCCATGCTCCTTCAACTGCCCGTGCCAGGGCCACGGTATCTCTTTCGAACTACCCGCGACCCCGGCGGCATCGGCCCAATTGACCCCGTCACTGCTACGATAGGTACCCCTTGGTAAGACTGGTTGTCAGACTTTCGGGCTTCTGACGACCCGTAACGACTGTCAAAGATCCACGAATGACAGCCGGGACCAACGGCTTAACGTGCTTTCGGAGGCACGGAGGAGTCTCGGTATGTAAAGCTGGTCACCCATCCACGGACCAACCCCGGCAAGCACAGCTTAACCTGATGAATCGACCCGTGCGGCTGTTATTATTTAGCCACGAGCTCTTTTTTTAATATAATCTACTTACTTTTAATATAATCAGTAATTAAATGGATTCTAACATACCTAATATACAACATGTCCCAAAATTCAACGATAAGCTAACACCCGAGGATAGACCTGTCCATGACTACTCGGGGAAAAATATATAAAAAAATATAACTCAATTTGTTTATAAGTTATATAAATAAAATTAAATTATTCAAAAATTTTCACCTTTTATGATATTTTTCACTACAATGACCACAATTTTTTAAATATTTCTGTTATTTTTTTTTGTAGGCAACCCGAATAGCACTACTCTCTACCGCAATTCTTAAAAAAACCATAACACCTCTAGTTTTTTCACAAAAATTAATGAAACTTATTTTATTCTCTAAATTTTTGAAAGATTTTTACTTTTAACCAACTTTAACTTGTCGTGGTGCAAAAAAAAGGTATGAACACTACTATGGCAAGTCTTTTTATAAATTGACGCAACTAACCAACATTCCAAAATGGTATAATACTGTAGGAAAACAAGTACCTAACAAAAAAAAATGTGCCTATTATTTCTAAACAGGAGCAAAATGACGGTCGGGAAATAAAAAAGTATTAGTTCTTGAATTTTTTTTAATATTTTATACAAACAATATCACATGCTATTTATTACGTTATTAACATTATAGCAAATGTTCAAATTGTTTGCCACCAGCATTAATACATGCACGACATCGCCTTAAAAAAGATCGTTTTATTCGTCTTGCATATCTTCTGCTATTGATGCAATCTGCAGCCTGATTTATATTTCGACGAAGCTCGTCTAATGTTGCAATGGGTTTTGAGTAGACCCTGTCTTTAAGACAACCCCAATAGAAGAAGTTCAGAGGGTTCAAATCGGGTGAACGGGGTGGCCATAAGATCGGACCAAGTCGCCCGATCCAACGCTCTGGATACTCTTGATTTAAATATTCTCGCACAGGACGGGCATAGTGTGCTGAGCAACCATCATTTTGAAACCACATGTTTTGGAGATCACTTAAGGGCACGTCCTCTAATAGTTCTGGTAAGTCATTTTGTAAAAAGTTTAAATAACTATTGCCATATAAGTTACCTTGTAACTCAAAGGGCCCAATTACTTTTCCATTTAATCGGTCCATAAGTTAACCTTGAATTGATATTGGGATCTGTCTTGTCTCATCAAGTGCGGATTTTCATTGCTCCAACTATGTAGGTTATGAAGATTTAAATACCCATCTTTCTTGCATGTTGTTTCATCCGACCATAGAATTTTGTCTAGGAATTGGGGATCTTCCCTGTGCCTTTGCAGCATCATACGGCAAAATGTGACTCGTAGTGGATAGTCCCGCGGTAATAACGTCTGCACACGCCTGTAGTGATATGGGTGAAGCCTGTGACGTTTTAAAATTTGATGTGCAGAACTTTTCGGGATTCCTGTAGCTTCTTCTATGGCACGTACCGAAGTGGTCGAATCATTTTCTATCTCATTGAGAACTTATTTTTGTGTGGCTAGTTTTCAATAGAGTATTATACTATTTTGGAATTGTGATTAGTTGCGCCAATTTATAAAAGATTTTGCCATAGTAGTGTTCATACTTTTTTTTTGCACCAGGACAAGTTAAAGTTGGTTAAAAGTAAAAATATTTAAAAAGTTTAGAGAATAAAATAAGTTTCATTAATTTTTGTGAAACAACTAGAGGTGTTATGGTTTTTTTAAGAATTATGGTAGAGAGTAGTGCTATTCGGGTTGCCTACAAAAAAAAAATAACAGAAATATTTAAAAAATTGTGGTCATTGTAGTGAAAAATATCATAAAAGATGAAAGTTTTTGAATAATTTAATTTTTTTTATATAACTTATAAACAAATTGAGTTATATTTTTTTTTTATATTTTTCCCCGAGTAGTCATGGACAGGTCTATCCTACGGTGTTAGCTTATCGTTGAATTTTGGGACATGTTGTATACAGGGTGGCAGGGACATCGACGCACATCCTGTTACCGTGGATTCAGTACATGATCCTGGAATTTTTAATTCGTAGAAATTTTTCCATCGGTTATTAAAACAAAAATCAGATGTTTCCTACAAAAGTGCAATACCTACGCGGTCAACATCAACACAGGAGGGTCCAGCTAGATACCGAATGTTGGATGTTGTTGTTTGATTAGATAGTATGAAAACCGAGCGTGACATCTTTTTAACCGACTTCAAAAAGGAGTAGGTTCTCAATTCGTCGGAACCTTCTTTTTTTAATGTATGTTCCCCGATTACTCGAAGATGGATGGATCGATATGGATTTTTTTTTTTTTTGTTTGAAAGGATATACTTCCCAGGTGGTCCCATGCTCATCAAGTCAGGATCTAATGATGGGATCCTGGACAAATAGAGAGAACTCTTGCAATTTTATAGTCACACTTGAAGCGATTTGGACAGTTTTACCAAAAACTATCCAAATCGCTTCAAGTGTGCTACTTCAATACTTTCTCGGAGTGGTCCTATTTCAATTTGGTGAAGATCTGATGAAGAACTTCTGAGATAGGCAAAGGAACTCCTCAATAAATGATAGCAAATGGACTGGGATTGCTGAAATCTCATGTCTGTTTGTTGTTCACACCAGTTCATAACATAACATCACGCCGGTACGCTCTGAATGGGTAAGCACATGTGAACCACTAAAAAGTGAAAAATAAAAACGTTTTTACAAAAAATACAACCGACTTCCAAAAACAACACTACAAAGTGAAAAATAACTTTAATTTCGGAAGTCGGTGGCAAAAAAACGTAAAATACATTTAACCAGACACCGACTTCCGAAATTAAAGTTATTTTTCACTTTGTGGTGTTGTTTTTAGAAGTCGGTTGTATTTTTTTGTAAAAAAGTTTTTTATACTTACGATGACTTCACCCCAGCCATTTAGTCATGTGCTTAACTAACAGACTTTTTTTTATATCCTCGACGACACAACTCACCACTGGCGCGATCGAACACAAACTAAAGTAGTAGCGCATCAAGTTTGTGCACAGCACAAACATGGTACGCTTAGTAGGATGGCTTGTGGTATCTTGCCTACTCTAAATCTGTGGTCCAGAATTTTGAACTGAATCCATGGTAACAGACTGCGCGTCGATGTCCCTGCCACCATGAATATCTTAGCTTCTAAAGTGAAGATGATAACGAAAATGAAGGAATAGAAATATTAATTAGTTAACCATTAGTTAGCTGTCAGTCTGTGAGTTAACTGATATGACTATTTTGAAAGTTAATTTTCTTTTTATAAATTCACGACAACAAATTCACAGCTCTTCAACAGAGCTCTTGTTTAAAGATAGTAATTATGTACTTAGTAACGGACCGTTAGCGGTAAATGTAGGTTAGCCCCATTTAACCCTTTCCTGACAGTTGACTCTTATTCGCGACGTAAGCAATGAGGTATCTAAAATAATGTATTTTTTTAAATTTACAAATAAGTAATCAGTAAAATCCACCAACTCGCACTTAAAATGTTTTTAGAAATGGGAACATTTTAATCTGATTATGCTATGCTTATGCTAAGCGGATTATTGACTAAATCTTTAGCTTACTGCAAGAACACATTAACTACAAAATCATTAAGTACAGTTATTAATACAGTTAAACTTGTCTCGGTTAGTTCTGTATTGAGCAATAAGTCATGTATTTTCTAGCTTTTCAAATTTAGTCGTTATGACCTACATCAATCAATCAATCTGCCTAGCCTTTTCCCAACTATATTGGGGTCGGCTTCCAGTCTAACCGAATGCAGCTGAATACCAATACTTTACATAGAGTGACTGCCTATCTGACCTCCACAACTCAGTAACTGGGTAATACGATACCCCTTGGTAAGACTGGTTGTCAGACTTTCGGGCTTCTGACGACCCGTAACGACTGTCAAAGATCCACGAATGACAGCCAGGACCAACGGCTACACGTGCTTTCCGAGGCACGGAAGAGTCTGGGTATGTAAAGATGATCACCCATCCATGGCACAACCCGACAAGCGTAGCTTTACCTGATGGATCGACCCATACGGCTGTTATTACTTAGCCACGAGCTACTCGTTATGACCTAGACAGAAAGTTGATAATTACTATTTCGAGATAACTGATTATGAGAAACTCGGTAAAGTACAATAATAGTTTTTAAAAAATAAAAAAAAAAGCAAATGGCACATGTTCTATCACACTAATATTATAAAGGCGAAAGTTTGTGAGTGTGTGTGTGTGTGTGTATGTTTGTTACTTCTTCACGCTCAAACGGCTAGACCGATTTGGATGAAATTCGGTATGTAGACAGCTTATACCCTGTATTAACACATAGGCTACTTTTTATCCCGAAAAAATGTAGTGCTTTTGTGGGATGAGCAAGAAATTCAAATATATTTATTACTCTTTCAAACTCAAACGCCTCGACCGATTTTGATGAAATTTGGTGTGGAAGTACCTGACACTCTGGATAAACACATAAGTTACTTTTATCTCGAAAAATAGAGAAAGAACGAAAGCAAAAAAAAGTATTCATTGTGACTAGCACAGGAAGATCACCAACTAAACTAAAATCACAATAATAAAAGTTTGAAAACAAAAAAAAAAACAAAAATAATCACACTGTCACATCACATCACATCACACTTCACACTAATATTATAAAGGCGAAAGTTTGTGAGTGTGTGTGTGTGTGTGTATGTTTGTTACTTCTTCACGCTCAAACGGCTAGACCGATTTGGATGAAATTTGGTATGTATACAGCTTATACCCTGGATTAACACATAGGCTACTTTTTATCCCGAAAAAATGTAGTGCTCCCGTGGGATGAGCAAGAAATTCAAATATATTTATTACTCTTTCAAACTCAAACGCCTCGACCGATTTTGATGAAATTTGGTGTGGAAGTACCTGACACTCTGGATAAACACATAAGTTACTTTTATCTCGAAAAATAGAGAAAGAACGAAAGCAAAAAAAAGTATTCATTGTGACTAGCACAGGAAGATCACCAACTAAACTAAAATCACAATAATAAAAGTTTGAAAACAAAAAAAAAAACAAAAATAATCACACTGTCACATCACATCACATCACACTTCACAATAATATTATAAAGGCGAAAGTTTGTGAGTGTGTGTGTGTGTGTGTGTGTATGTTTGTTACTTCTTCACGCTCAAACGGCTAGACCGATTTGGATGAAATTCGGTATGTAGACAGCTTATACCCTGTATTAACACATAGGCTACTTTTTATCCCGAAAAAATGTAGTGCTTTTGTGGGATGAGCAAGAAATTCAAATATATTTGTTACTCTTTCAAACACAAACGCCTCGACCGATTTTGATGAAATTTTGTGTGGAAGTAGCTGACACTCTGGATAAACACATAGGCTACTTTTTATCTCGAAAAATAGAAAAAGAACGAAAGCAAGAAAAAGTATTCATTGTGACTAGCACAGGAAGATCACCAACTAAACTAAAATCACAATAATAAAACTTTGAAAACAAAAAAAAAAAAACAAAAACAAATAATCACACTCATCTGCCTAGCCTTTTCCCAACTATGTTGGGGTCGGCTTAATAATCACACTATCACACTTCACGCTGATATTATAAAGGCGAAAGTTTGTGAGTGTGTGTGTGTGTGTATGTTTGTTACTTCTTCACGCTCAAACGGTTAGACCGATTTCGATGAAATTCGGTATGTTAACAGCTTATACCCTGAATTAACACATAGGCTACTTTTTATTCCGAAAAAATGTAGTGCTCCCGTGGGATGAGCAAGGAATTCAAATATATTTGTTACTCTTTCAAACTCAAACGGCTCGACCGATTTTGATATAATTTGGTGTGGAAATAGCAGACACCCTGTATACACATAGCACACATAGGCTACTTTACATCCTGAAAAAATGTACTGTTCCCGTGGGATGAGCAATTTTTTTGTGAATACTTTTCTCACCGATTAAATAATACACGTTTTAGTGTATCTCATAAACCGCGGGTAACACCGCGGGGCACAGCTAGTTGTAGTATAAATGTCATTTATGTGACTTAATAACTCTTTAATACACGTGTTACGTCCATCACTTTAGAACAGTATTTGGATACAGTTCATTAAATGCACATAATTACATCTTTAAATCCGTGATTTATGACAAAAAAAAAACATTTTACTATGAAAATGGAAAAAAAAAATAAACAGCGTGTCTTGTCTTGTGTTGTATTTATTAATAAAATCAACCAAAAGTAGTAAAAATAATGACCGATTTTTTAAAACCCTAAAACCCAATTTAATGACTTCTTGTCATTGAAACTTGACACTAATTGAGAATTAGACATTTCTTAAATTAAATTAAGTCTTAGTCTTTTAATGTTTTTACATCTCTTGATAATTCTCGGGACCCTGGGGTCCCGGACCTTTAGAAGGCGTACGAGGAGTCAAAGCAAACTCGCAGAGGCCCGGTTTCAATGAAATGAGACACCAAACGACGATTATCCCTGTACGCATTATGCAAGCGCACCTAAGGACAACCCTGGTTGGTGTAAGACTATAGCAGGATATGGAAATAAAGATATTGGACTATGGATTTGGGTGGCTAAAGTGGACTGATTACCTAGAACTATGAAAGGACTATAGGCCCTGCCCGATCAATGTAGCCAAGCCCTGGCTTAGTTTGGGTAACAGTTTCATTCTCTAAAGCAAAAATAAATGAATAATGTATGTATGTTCCCAAAAAGTTTCATTATACAAAGATATAATGGCAGGGGGTGACTTTCAAACTCAATAATGGGCCCCTGGAAACTGTTGCTAGCACTTAGTGCCGTAGCGACATGGAAGCAACATATCCTGAGATACTTGAGGAGCGGAGAGGTATTCTACGGCTCTCAGAACAATACCAGAGCACCGGAAGATGATCAAGACCCCAGCAAGCACTTACTGGAATACTTCCTTCCTCCGACCACGTTTGCTCTTGCAAATCTCCACTCAAGCCGGCCAATAAAGGCAAGAATGAGCTGAGAGCTCTGTTTCCATCAGTTTTCACTCCAGCGGGTCAATAAAGGCAAGCCAGAGATGAGGAACAAGACTTCTCCTGGGAGATAGGATCCGTGAGGTCGCTACTGCCCAACAGCTCACCACATGCTGCCCTGATGGTTTATGTATCTCTCTTGGTCTGGCTCCTCACCTTAGACCTGTTTCGGCAAATTAAACTCTACCGGCACAGACCCAGACTAAATTAGACTAAGTTTTAGTCTAATTTAAGAAATGTCTAATTCGCACTTAGTGTCAAGTTTCAATGACAAGAAGCCATTAACTTGGTTTTTAGGGTTTAAAAAAACCGGTCATTATTTTTTACTACTTTTGGTTGATTTTATTAATAAATATATGTAACTCTTAAACGTTGTTTATTTTTTTTTAAAACATATAATACTTATGATTAAGGGCATCCAGTGGAAGCAAAAGTATTTAAACGATTTCTCGAAGTTTTGTGAATGACATTTAATGAGTTCTTGCAGTAAAGCGAAATTATATAAAGTGTATTTATAAAAAAATGTGTTTCACAGAATCAGATTATATAATACATAACTACTATGTTTTATTTTTCTTGCGAATTTTGTATTTTTCATGGTAATTTTTATGCTAACGCGAAGGCATAAGTTCGAAACCTATGAAATTGCCGCTCTGCAGTACTGGCCATTTCAAATCAAAATATTTTTTGTTTGGCTAAGAATTCTAATTTCAAATTAATTTTATTTTAAAAACATGGATTTTTTTTTCCAAAAGTAGTCATTTGTTTATTGATTAGTGTTACATTTTCATCGCATTTCTATCTTTTTCGTCATCATGTATACGTTAAAAATTCCAGTAATTATGGAATATGAGTACCGTCGTGGCAGCAACGCGGCACAAGCGGCACGCAACATCAACGACGTTTACGGAGCTAACACTGCAAACCAACGCACCACTTGTTATTGGTTTGCTCGCTTCCGTTCTGGAAATTTCGACCTGAAAAATGAACCTCGCGGTCGTCCGAAGACTTTGGTCGACAATGACGAATTAAAGGCGATTGTGGAAGCTGATGATACACAATCTACGGCTGAATTAGCAGCAGCTTTCGACGTTAGCGTCAAAACAATATTGGTCCATTTGCGTCAAATTGGCAAGGTAAAAAAGCTTGACAAATGGGTGCCCTACGAACTCAATGATCGCCAGCGCGAAGTACGCGTCGAGACGTGCCTTGCACTGCTCAACAGACACACAAATGAAGGAATTTTGAACCGCATTGTTACCTGCGATGAAAAATGGATTCTGTTTGATAACCGCAAGCGCTCAGCAAGTTGATTGGATCCTGATTCAGCACCTAAACAATGCCCTAAACGAAAACTTACCCCTAGAAAAGTGATGGTCACTGTTTGGTGGTCTAGCGCCGGTGTGATTCATCACAGCTTCTTACCAAACGGGGTGAGCATTACTTCAGATGTGTACTGTGAAGAACTGAACACAATGATGGAGAAGCTGGCACTTCTCCAACCAGCATTGGTCAATCGCTCGTCTCCGCTGCTTCTGCACGACAACGCGCGACCTCATACTGCACAGCAGACGGTCTCCAAGTTGCAAGAACTGGGGTTGGAAGCTCTCCGTCATCCGCCCTACTCACCAGACCTTGCGCCTACAGACTACTACTTTTTCCAGAATTTGCATAACTTCTTGGCGGGAAAAAAATTCAATACCCGAGAGGCAGTACAAAATGCCTTTGAAGAATTTGTTGCCTCCCGTAGACTACTACTTTTTCCAGAATTTGGATAACTTCTTGGCGGGAAAAAAATTCAATACCCGAGAGGCAGTACAAAATGCCTTTGAAGAATTTGTTGCCTCCCGTCCAGCTGATTTCTTTAAGAAGGGCATCAATAAACTGCCACTGCGTTGACAAAGATGCATTGATTGCATGGGTGATTACTTCGATTAATACAAATAAAAAATGCATGAAAAAAATTCGTTTAAATTTTTTCATACAAAACGGCAATTTCATAGGTAAAGACCTATTATAAAAATCACTTTGGTACTTCTTTCAAAAGAAAATCAGTCTGCGTAGAACCCAATTAGTAGGTTTCTAAAAGAAATCTGAAACGAAACGGATCTCCATTAACACGTCAAACAAAAAAAAAAAAAAAAACTGAGCTAGTGATGCCATTAACAATAGTAAAAAAAAGAAAAAAGTCCACTCACGCAAACCGATCGCAAATTGGAAACTCACTTTGAAGGGAGCTATTTTTTGTCGGTTCTCGATCGCGACGTCTCGGCACAGAGTTGGTTAATTGAAAAGATGTGACAGGATGGCTTAGGACGATGTGTTAAAAGTTTACTGATTTTTATTAATTATGAAGTTTAACATAAACTAACTGTTTAAATACCTAACCGGTGGTTTGATATTGGTGAACACAGGCCTTAATCAGGCAATTGACTGAAGATCGATTATTGAATAAGCGAAAGGAAATGATGCAGTGTAAGAATACACATAACTAGAAGATTGCTTATAGTCAGATATATAATAAAACTGGAACTATAACTAAAGCCAGCCTAACAATAAGCTGACGTTCGGATGGACGTAAAAATATCGCGACGATTTTTTGTCGCAAACTTGTTTTTCCACGCTTTGCTTAGCGCCGAGAGTTAAAAATTGAACAGTGTGTTTTTTTCGACGCGCTGGGATGCACTGTGTTTTTGTTAAGTTGGATTCTCAATGTTCAGCTCAACACCGAGAGTTCAAAATCCAGTGCGCGATAAAATCCCGCCGAGATATTTTTACGTACGTGCGAACGTCGGCTTAGTCAACCTTTCGACACGTGCATATGTATAGTGCAGATGTGATGTAGGACATAAAATAAAATCGAACACTACAAAATCAAATAATTTTTTAGTAAATTATTTTTATTATGAATTGAAATGATAAATGCACATTAATAATAACTTATACCTGATTAATTAATCATATAAGAATATATTTATTCACTAAAATAAAACTGAAAAAAAAATTCATTAAAATGAAATTATTGTTTCACCTTTGCGATTACTATTAGAAATCAATGCCTATTGTAAATATGTATGTGTTCACAGAAATCAGTAAAATCCAGAAAATATTTAACTAAAATTGTTGCGAAAATTGTGCACTCGTTACGACTATATTCAGACTTTTAATGTTCCCATCTGAATGATTCCAATTATTTAATCTATGCCCTATTTTCTCTTTTTTTCAGTGCGCCAAAGCAAAATTCTGAAGGCCCGAACGCTTTTCATATCACGCCCTTTTTATCTTTTATACTCATTCTTTCTTTTATGAGAGAATTTTATTTGATGCTCTTTTAGTACGATTTGTACGGAATGGTTCGATGTATGAGAAATATTGTATCTCCGGCTCATATTTGTTTCATTTTTAGGGTAATGCCAAAATTATACTAACGGCCTATTTCACGATGTCCGAGTAGCCACTACTTACCAAATAAATTCAAAAATGGGACAGAATTTATATGAAATTATCTGCCAAGTATTTAATAGGAACTTAATCGTAGGTGGTGAAACAAGCCCTTAATCCACTAAAATGGTATCAGGCAGGTTGACAGTACGTGTCATTACAAACACTAGTTTCATAATAACGTAACATCACGCCTTGTGGGAAACGAGGCATTGGAAAACAAACGAAGGGTTGGGCAGAGGTGTACCTACGAGTATAATAGTACACCCATATTTCGCCAGTTATGTTTAAGTCCTATGTTGTGTGTTGTGTGTATAAGTCCCATGCGAGCCTATTGCCATCAAACGGGCACAAATCCAGGCTCTAGGGTGCTACTGAGAAATTCTAGATGGAATAACACATTGCCCGACCCGGAAATTGAACCCAGGACCATCATCATCATCATCATACTCAACAGTAGTGCTAGCAACAACTAGACCAACGTGGCTGTCTCAGTTTCATAAACTGTTACTGTTAGCCTGAATTATCCCACTGTTGGGCAAAGGCCCCATGACTTCCAGCTCTTTCGATCCGGGGCTAATGTGGACCACTGGTCGTTTGTTCTCTCCAGTTCGTCCCACCATCTTCTGCGGAATCTGCCGCGTCGCCTTCTGGCTGTGTCAGGGCATCACGTAGTGGTTATTTTGGCCCACAGCTCATTGAGCATACGGCAGTCATGGCCAACCTAGTCCCCATAGATATAAGAAAGAAGTGTTCTGCTATTTTTTAAATTTCTGTGATAGTCCCACTTCAGCTTAGTGGACAGCCACCAAGCTGAAGTGGTGTTATTAACCTGGAAGAAATGAAAAAAAAAAATATTTATTTACAAAGTTAAATAAATAATTTTTTTTTTTTCATTTATTTCGGGTTAATAACACCCATTACCAGACATTAATTAACATGTAAAATAAATCAAATTAAATTAAATCAAATCAAAATAAATTAACTTATAATAATAAAAAAATATAACTATTATTACTATTAGTTTATAACAACTGCGAGACGGACCACGATGGTCCGATGTCAAAATAGTTCTGTCTGTGTGTCGGAGTGGTTCTATTGTATAGGCTCCTCGACGTTATTTTGACTGGTTTTGTTTCACTGTATCAAGACTAATCCATTTTAATATGGTAGCTTATTTCATAACAATTCCAACGACAGTTTTATATACAGCTCCCATACAAAACTTTAGAGATATCGTCTACTACGCGAGACCACCCAGAAATACTCTCACACAAAAACCCACAAAAACAAAATGGCCGTCACATTGAATAGTATATTAATAATGCCTTAGCTACAAGCGGAAATAAAATATTGTTTAATGTTTACCGATAATTCGTCCTTATTTACGTCGTTTTTCCAGTTTCCAAGACATTTAAGATATCATCCTAATTTCCCGATATAATTATGTAACAACCAGACACTTCATGTTTACGTTAGGTCCTCTCTCTAGTACTTAAAATGGTACATCCAAGGTAAGTACGATTAAAAATCTTTGCTCCACAGGTAAGTAACGTGTTGAATAGCGTTTCCAGATTAGGTCTGCTATACATCATTGTGGGTTTAGAAACCAATTGGATAGGACGTGAATGAGTTCTGGGGGTAGTCTGAAAATCTATGTAGCTAAGCTAAGATCGATAGGTTTATGTAATTTTGTAATAGGTTAGTGCTTTTTATGCAGTGCGAACTAAGTGGAGGAGCTCGTGGCTAAGTAATAACAGCCGCACGGGTCGATTCATCAGGTTAAGCTGCGCTTGCCGGGGTTGATCCGTGGATGGGTGACCATCTTTACATACCGAGACTCCTCCGTGCCTCGGAAAGCACGTTAAGCCGTTGTCCCGGCTGTCATTCGTGGATCTTTGACAGTCGTTACGGGTCGTCAGAAGCCCGAAAGTCTGACTACCAGTCATACCAAGGGGTATCGTATTACCCAGTTCCCTGTTGGGGAGGTCAGATAGGCAGTCGCTCCATGTAAAATATTGGTATTATTGAGTCGGCTTCCAGTCTAAACGGATGCAGCTGAGTACCAGTATTTTATATGGAGCGACTGCCTATCTAACCTCCACAACCCAGTAACTGGGTCATACGATACCCCTTGGCAAGACTTGTTTGTCAGACTTTCGGGCTTCTGACGACCCGTAACGACTGTCAAAGATCCACAAATGACAGCCGGGACCAACGGCTTAACGTGCTTTCCGAGGCACGGAGGAGTCTCGTTATGTAAAGATGGTCACCCATCCACGGACCAACCCCGGCAAGCGTAGCTTAACCTGACGGATCGACCCGTGCGGCTGTTATTACTTAGCCACGAGCTCGTCTCAAATAACCAAATGAACCCCAAAACCTGTCATAATTAGAAGAAAAAAAACCGGCCAGGTGCGTGTCGGACCACGCACAATGAAGGGTTCCGTAGTTGGGATGAATTTATCCCAAGAACAATCTTAATATTGTAGTTGAAAAACGTGTTTTGGCATACATTCCAATTGCAAATGTAAGTTTGTACGCACAATATTGAGAGACTTACCATGTTAGTATAAGACGCTTCCATGTATATATTTACACGATATGTATGTATCTACGTATTCAAAAACATGCACACATTCACTAAAGTAAAGGAGATACACACTTATAACACCCGACACAAACATGACTTATACCAACCACCATCAAGACTTAAAATATTACATCAAAGCCCACAATACACGGCAATAAGAATATACAATAGGCTGCCTCAAGAGATAAAAAATGAAAACTAGATTCACTCCGTTTAACAGTAAATTGAAAGCATTTCTTTTGGAAAATTGCTACTACTCAACTGAGGAATTTTTTAATCAGAAATAATGACATAATTAAACAAAAAAAAAATAATTATATAATGAAATAATTGAATAGATAAATAATTAAAAAATTTAATAATTACAAATGAAATAATACAGTCATACTTAAATAATTGAATAATTAATAAGAAAATACCTACTTGAATGAATAACTAAATAATACAGACACCTGCCTCGCTCACAGACATTCTACACAACCACACAATCAGAGTTAATTAACTCTTAAAATGTCGATTGCACACCATGTGTACAGATAACAATAGAATTTCAATTGTGTCTGCTAATTAGCGCGCGACGGGTTAATTATATTAATGTGCATGCGTTAGAATGTTAAGACTTAAAATTAGATTGATTAATCCTACATAATGATAGAAGAAATGAATTTCATTGTGTCATTATAATTTAAATGTTTGCTAGTTAGCCCTCAAAGTTTGCGATGCCTGGAAAAGGCCGCTAAGTTGTAAGTACCTACTTTTGTAAAAGACCTCAAAATGTACACTTAGTATGCAAATAAATCTTTGACTTTGACTTTTGACTTTGACCACAGACTTCTTATAGGTTTTCCTGTAATCTACAGGTAATGAACTATTTTCTGTATTTTGTTCAAAATTTTGGGCTCAGTAGTTTTGGAGATATAGGGGATGGTCAACTTTCGTCTATCTTCTTAAATAACTTTAAAACAATTTATTTTAAAAATTTAAAAATATATATTTGAGAACCGCTTATTAATCAAATCTTATTAAGCAAAACTTTGTTTTTAGATTTTCTTATTTGCTCCCCAAAAGTGACCCCCATATTCAAAATTCAGTTATTTACTTTAGGTACCCGTTCATGTTTGAGTCACAAAAATTCATACGTGTACCAAAGTTCAACTTAATCGGTCAATTAGATTCGGAGCAAATTGAGCAAAATCGAGTGATCCTATAAGAGTTCCGTTTTTCCTTAATGTGGTACGGAACCCTAAAAACTAAAATATCTAAAAATAAAACAAAACGTTACATTACCCAAAGTTATATTACCCAAAATTGAAAATAAAACGTCGTATTTTCTCTTCATATCGCATTTTATGACTAATTTACCGTCACATTTTTATCCGGCGACATTTAGATAGTGAACTGTTTATATTTCCGCTAACAATTCGTTTACGGAAATATTAACGTAAAATGTTACCTTTGTTTCCGTTTTAATTCTTATCTAAGTAGTATAACAATGATAGTATGAAGGTTTCTTTGCCATGTGTGTAACTATAAAATAAATTAGACCATTATCACGATAGTTTCTAATACCTAATTATTTATTTTTAAAATTAAGACGGGTTTTGCAGGTTCCCCCCTAATTGCAAACTTTATTTATTTTCTTTAAATCCGTAGTTCTGATTAACCAATTGCAAAATTATGATTATGAAATACAGGGTGTAAGTGTAAACAGTGGCAACCTTTTAAGGGGTCATTGTACATGAGTGCAATGACCCCTTAAAATGATGACATTATGAACAACTTTTACTATGGGACCAAACCTGAAATCGCGAAAAAAATCAGCTGTTCAGTACATTTATGTTCGCTTAATTTGTCTTAAGCTGATTTTTTTTCGCGATGTCAGGTTTGGTCCCATAGTAAATGTTGTTCATAATGATGAGTACAATGACCCCTTCATATATTGCCACAGTTTGCACTTACACTATATTGCCTCCAAAGCGCAGCATTCGAGCGTGGTGTCAAATCCACCTTTCCTTCATACTTACAAGAATAAACTGGACCCTGTGGAACTGTGGAGTTGTTAATCTTACAATTTCCGTCGGAATGATTTATAAAACTAGCAATGGATAACTCGCCTCTAGAGTCCCAAAGTCATACAGCATGAAACACTCCTATCTCCGTTCGTACGTAACAAAGTAATAGTATTTCGTCGTCCCCTTAATCATCCGGTCTTTGGGCCCCCGGACGCTTTCCTTTGTGTAAATTCTAACAAAGATGCCCCCTAATTGAAATCTATTTGTTGGTACAGACGGGAGACGTACGAGTAGTAGTGCTAAAATGGTTCTCGTTTTGTGGCATGTGTGTTTGTGTGTATGTGCGTCGCTGGTATAGTCAGCGTTAAAAATATCGGGACGAATAGACTGTTCAAAACGATCTCAGCAACTAAGAAAATTAAACTTGTCGTGTATTGTGTTCATTCTGAAACATTCCTTGTGTCATTGAGATATTATTTAATTTTTAACCGACTTCAAAAAAAGGTTGTTACCTCAGAACTCCTCCATGCCTCGGAAAGCACGTTAAGCCGTTGGTCCCAGCTGTCATTTGCGGATCTTTGACAGTCGTTACGGATCGTCAGAAGCCCGAAAGTCTGACAACCAGTCTTACCAAGGGGTATCGTATTACCCAGTTACTGGGTCAGATAGGCAGTCGCTCCATATAAAATACTGGTATTCAGCTGCATCCGGTTAGACTGGAAGCCGACCCCAACATAGTTGGGAAAAGGCTAGGCAGATTGATTTTGACCTCAGAACTCCGTCATTTATGAACCGATTTGGAAAATTCTTTTTTTATTTGATAGGATGTACTTCCAGATTGGTCCCATTTTTATCAAAATCCAGTTTTTAAGGAATTGAGGGAACTCCTCAAAAGTTATAGGCATACATATTTTATAGCGATTTTGGTATTTTCAACAACAAATCAAGCATTTGCATTCAGAAAGTAGCATTTGGTGAAGTGAAACCGATGAAGAAGACCACAGATGGCCACGGGAACTTCTCAACGATACGAGTAATAAGTATGTCACGGGTGGCGATAAGATATCTCGATTAGGATAGTTAAGCGACTATGACGAAGCTTTAAATAATGGGTTCTGATGAAAATGGTACAATTGAACCGAACTGATGAAGAAGCCGGAAGGTAGGCACCGGAACTATAACCTCTATTACGAAAGTGGCTCTACACAAAAAAAGTCTATCATACAGTCATGCGTACGCGCACTGTGACGTCAGCCGGCACTTCGCACGTGTTTACAAACAATGCCGAAGCGACGAAAATTCTTGGAATCTTGTAACGCTCAATTTTTTTTATGGATGCCAGAGAACTGGACTCTATTGTAGTGTATGTTTCGTTTGAATGTATAATCGTATCAAATTCACAAAAATAGGTATGTTAAGAGCAAACACCTGAGGGCCAATTCTCGTAATTAAAAACGTTCAAATTCCAAGTCGCAATGTCAGCGAGCGACAATCAAATGTCAAAAATGTAGGCAAACTCTATACAATTTTGACAGATTGAGACTGAGATGAGATTGCGAACGTTGTTATAAAAATACGGGAATTGCCCCCCTGATATCGTATGTTCGTCCCGATATTATTGACGCTGATTGTACCTATTTGGTTATATTTATTTATCATAATTATCCTAAAATATTTTGTTGGGACTTGTGGCTAAATAATAACAGCCGCTCGGGGTCAATCTTCAAGGTTAAGCAACATTTCCCGAGGTCAGTCCGAGGATGGGTGACCATTAAAATGAATGAATGGGTCCAACTTCGAGATGTACCAGATAAAAAAGGGGCGTGGCGAGCGCATTCCGTGTGTTACTTTTTTATTTTTCGGAATTTTGTGTGTGGATCCACCCCTTACGTTCTAGGTTCTTTGGAAAGGTGGTTAGGTGTAGTATATTTTTGCCAAAAGCCGTGAGGGTATGTAGGCATTACGAACAAAGTTAGCCTATGGTTGAAAATCAGTTTGGGCGCGGGAGGCGCGCGGGGCCGTTTTTTTACTGAGATTATTTCGTATTTCAAAACTTACCCAAACTATCACCATCGAACACAAAACCCACAACACGTATTTAAAAACTTCCGTTGCAACTAACAAGTCAGTTTTCTCAAGTCAACTCCCTTAGCGCACAAACCCTTATAAAGCCAAACATAGATAAATAATACTTCATCTATATGCGCAGCTTTTGAATATTGAACAGGGATGCATCGAGTTTATTGACGAGATGAAGATGTTTCAAGATGGTACAGAATATGAATGAGTTGGAAACTGTCTGATGGAGTTGGGGTAGTGAATCGGAAACAATTAGTTAGTACTCAGTTGTTTTAGGTGGGTGATTGTTTTAATTAAATTACTTGGTTATTATTAAATTTATCACGATAGTTACCACGAACGGCAATACAGGGTGTAAGAAACAGTGGCAATCTTTTATATTGTCATCAATATGAACAAATTTTACTACAGGAAGAAACCTAAAATCGCGAAAAAAAATCAGCTCTTCAGTACATTTATGTTCGCATAATTCGTCAAAATGTAGGGAACAGCTGATTTTTTTTTATCTTTTAGTAGTTCACATAAGCCTACTTCTGAAACTATAAAACGTAGATTGTTGGCACGTATCAGGTACTTACTGTAAATCTTACAGGTGAAAAGTTGTATAAAGGGAGACGTCACGATTTGTTCACAGAGTAACAAAAAACCAGTAGACTCATCATCTGCCTTGCTTTTTCCCAACTAGCTATGTTGGGATCGGCTTCCAGTACGTTTAAAAATAATCGAAACATAAATAATTTGCATTAGCAACACAGCTATTTTAAGCACAATTTTTTATACATGGTGTCTGATACAGCCTGTATAAAAAGTTGTGTAAACATCGTGAGGAAACCGGCATGTCCTAGAACTAAAATTCGAAGACATGTGACATCTACCAACCCGCACTGGGCCCGCGTGGTGGATTACGGCTCACTCCCTGTCACTGAGAGGAGGCCTGTGTCCCAGCAGTGGGAATAATAAAGGGCTGATTATGTTATGTATTCAGCAGTAGTTTTAATTAAATATGACTATACTGCTGAACCCTATCTTGAATCACAAATACGTAACAAACCTGCACCTCTGTACACATATATTCTTCTACTACAATCTCATCTTTGATAAAAGCCCCTAAACAAAATTAGATTAAAAAAAAAAAAAAAAAAAAATCTCATAATTCAATTCAAGCGAACCGCGCACGGACCGATAAAACTCTATGCTGTGTGGCGTGCCGAGGTACAAAAAAAACCGGCCAAGTGCGTGTCGGACCACGCACAATGAAGGGTTCCGTAGTTTGGATGAATTTATCTTAAGAACAAACTTAACATTGTAGTTGAAAAACATGTTCTCCTATACATTCCAACTGCAAATGTAAGTTTGTACTCACAATATTGATAGATTTACCATGTTATTTGAAGACCACAGTTTTCTTATAGGTTTTCCTGTAATCTACAGGTAAAGATCTATTTTCTGGGTTTTTTTTTTAATTTTAGGCTCAGTAGTTTCGGAGATAAGAGGGGGGGGAATGGTTAATTTTCGTCTATTTTCTTAAATAACTTTCAAATAATTTATTTTAAAATTATAAAAAAAATGTATTTGATTTTCTCATAGTAGGCCCTTTCATTTGACATGCCACATGGTGTAGTTTGCAAAACTTTTTTTTTTAATTTTCTTATTTGTCCCCCAAAAGTGACCTCTATATTCAAAATTCATTTATTTACTTTATCCGTCCGTGTTTGGGTCACAGAAATTTATATGTGTACCAAATTTCAACTTAATCGGTCCATTAGATTCGGAGCAAATTGGCTGTGACAGACGGACAGACAGACACAGACAGACAGACAGACAAACAGACGGACAGACAGACAGCTAGACACATGAGTGATCCTATAAGGGTTCCGTTTTTTCCTTTTGAGGTACGGAATCCTAAAAAATAACAATACGTGGCTCGCTGGCTGCTTATATTTCATGTCCCATATAGAGCAATGCTTTTCAATGACAACCATTATCATTATGTAATACGAAAAGGTTATTCGCGAGACTGAGATGAGCTGGAGGCCGAGATCTATACTAGTTTTTAGGTTTTTAATAGTAT
Source organism: Cosmia pyralina (assembly GCA_946251885.1). NCBI lineage: Eukaryota > Metazoa > Arthropoda > Insecta > Lepidoptera > Noctuidae > Cosmia > Cosmia pyralina. The sequence continues at coordinate 3,575,474 of OX276345.1, forward strand.
AGTAAACTCACGCAAATAAGTGATAGTCCTAATTTCGTGATAGTCTGTTTCGTTAAGTTAACAAAGGTTTCGACTATTAGCTATAAGTCTTAAAATAGTAGTCTTAAGTACCTAAGTTTACTATCCTAATTATTGTAAAAGAAAGACTGCTTCATGTTCCTAATTGAAATAAAAAAGAAGATTTTACTAAAGTATCGAAGTTTTATTACATTTTTGTTTTATCACGAAATTAGATGAGTTCACCCTATCACACGAGTGTTTTAATACCTAGTTATGCACAATTTCATACGCTACTTCTCTACTCTCATACATTGGGATTGAACCTAAATAAAATGTTTGTCACTAAATTCAGTACCTACTACAAAACGTATGAATGGCGCCAAAACTTAGCTCATCATCGCTCATGTGCTAAATCGGGCGCTAAACTTTTTGTAATGCTATAAAAATGGCGCGCCCGATAATTCGTTCCGATAAAAAAAAAATTAAGGAAACTCCTAGGTCATAGGTATTAACTTCTTGGATTTGCCCTGTATCGTAATGGTAAAAAAATTGTTTTATAACATTATTTAGTTAGAGATAAAGTGTTATAATGTGATTCTATTTTTAAATTTCGGACCTCATCTGACCAAAAATGTGAGCATATAAAATTTTAAAATGTTCCATATCTCCAGACTTATGATTTTTTTCTCAATGGTGGCGCTAGTTAGCAGCACTACTCGCCATATGTTAGAAATAATTTTACGTGGTCCTTTGAAAAGTTATATTAATCCAATAATTCCATTTCCAAAAACTCCATCACTACATTCATTCTTCCTTTGAATCAACCAAAAAGTCATTCAATCGTTCACTGCATCATTCAGACATCCATAATAATATTTCGATCACTCAAACACTACTACGAAGACTAAGAATGACAAGTCATATAAAAACAAAACAACTACACTTCGGTGCAATATTACAGACCCATATAGATTATCCGACTCGTTTGTCTTCGTCAAATCCTTCGGGATTGGTCGTTCCACTTAAAGAAAGACACCTTGAGACACTTTTTGTGTAGCTTAATCTTTTATAGCCTGGATAACCAGGTTTTTGTTTGATGCGAGATTTTAAAGCGATGTTAGTCTATTTATAAGCAGGTGATTAGTGTGCTTTGATTAGATGTCTTTTTAACCTACTTCAAAAAAAGGAGTTTTTTTCAATTCGACACGTATATATGTATTTTTATTGGAACTGCAATACATTCACATCAATCAATCTGCCTAGCCTTTTCCCAACTATGTTGGGGTCGGCTTCCAGTCTAACCGGATGCAGCTGAATACCAGTATTTTACATGAAGCGACTGCCTATCTGACCTCCACAACCCAGTAACTGGGTAATACGATACCCCTTGGTAAGACTGGTTGTCAGACTTTCGGGCTTCTGACGACCCGTAACGACTGTCAAAGATCCACGAATGACAGCCGGGACCAACGGCTTAACGTGCTTTCCGAGGCACGGAGGAATCTCGGTATGTAAAGATGGTCACACATCCACGGACAACCCCGGCAAGCGTAGCTTAACCTGATGGATCGACCCGTGCGGCTGTTATTACTTAGCCACAAGCTCCTCATTCACATATAATAATCTATTAGGGCTTCCAAACAAATACACAAAATTTTATAGGTGTATGTATGTTTGTCCACGCATTTCTCCGAAGTTATTAAATGGACGACCATTTTTATGTTATGGTTTTTGGCTTACATTTATTTCAACTACGGGAACAATGCAAGTTTCATCAAAATCGGATCAGTAGTTTTCAAGATATGGACTAATACGTGTGTGTAATAAGTGTGTCGACCTGGCTTATTGAACGAGCTACGGGTGTGGTTTCAAAGGTAAAACATCTCAAAACCTTGGTCAAATTTTAGTGCAATATTTACAATAAAACTATTAACTACTTACATAAAAATTGCGAAATAAAAAGTAAATGGTATTTTAGTTTTTTTCCACCGACTTTCGAAATTAAAGTTATTTCATAATTTTGAGTTAATTTATTTTCGTAAGTCGATTTAGTTTTCTAAATTACTTACTTTTTTTCTATCTATGATTTGGAACTTTAATTTTAAATAGTCCAAGTTTCCAACAAACAAGCATTTCCATCGCGATTCCCTGTGTGTATTTACAAAGTATTTTTTAAACATAATATACATAAACAGAGTGTACTTTAATCACCGTTAAAACATAAATAATTATATATATATATCTTTTTAAGTGTTGTTTACTTTTGTTTTCAATGTTCTTAAATTCTCTGTACTTTTACAGAGAATCAGAGAGTAAAAGAAAGGCATTTACCACAAGGCCAATTACGAGTTCATAATTATCTCTCTTAAATACTGAACATAATAATGAAATTGTGTCTAACATATAAGTATTACTAGCTAATTATATGAACTGAGGGTCTATTTTCCCTTAGCAACAAGCTCTCCCACTTATAGAGGATAATATTTGTTATTTCCTGTTAACTCCTAAATCAACATCGAAGGTTAAATAAAAAATATTTGGCGCCATCTCACGGTGTTTGTCTTGAGAAAATATTGTTGCACTCATTTACCAATTTTCCTCAAACCCTTATTTATTTATATGTAAAATAAAACATTTTTATAGAATATCTATTACATACATACATAGCATCTAGACTGTATTCCGCGAAGGGCAAGGTTACATACATAGCATCTAGACTGTATTCCCCAAAGGATTAGACGGAGGTGTATCTATTGTACACCCAGTGAAATGTGGGTGTACTATAGATACACCTCCGTATAGCCGTATCTTTTCCCAAAATCATTGTAACAACTCATTTATTTAAAAAAAGTAAATTTAAACACACGTGGGTGTTTGCTGGTTCGCCATCTCGCTGCAAAATCCCGCGCAGTGAAATTCAAACACACTGAGCAACGTTTTAAGCTTTATTGGCCTGAGGCTTAACATGAGTCAAATTAATACGTCATAATCTTCCCCAAAAATAGGGGAGAGTGTGGAAAAAATGTACGGGATTTTTTGACAATTAGGTATGTCAGGTCGTAACTGTTGTAAATTTTCGTACATTTTATCTGAATGAACTTAAAGAAAAGGGGCAGTTGGCTGTTGGGTGTTTTTTTAAACAAATAATAACATGCATAATCCGAGAAGGTGCATAATAAGGTACACCTACCTATAGTTTGTTTAAATGGCAATGGTATGGTGTGCTTACAACATACAAAACATACAAAAACATTATAAGTATTTAATCGAAAGAATTTTATAAGTAAGCGTTTGACAGAATCAGTTTATTGTTGTTGAAATTAGTAATCACTTTAAAACTAGTCAATGCTACATCAAATTCTTTCGATTTAAACTTTAAATCACAGCCCACTTCAGATTTTCCAAAAACACAATCGCTACAATTTAAATTGCAATCTGTAAAAAATGCACGAAAAAAAAAAATACACAAAAATTATGAAAAACAAACATTCATTTGCTTTTTATAGTAAAACAAAGAAAGATACCAATTCTCCGTGTTTGAGTAAGCGTGAAAGTTGAAAATAAAAGGCAGGTAGTTTTGCAGGCAAAGCAGGGAGGCCCAGAGAGAGACAGGGTTGCTACAAAAGCAACTAAAAATACTAGTTAAAAAGCGTAGATTTAGCTGGGGAATGTTTGCCCGACCCACTTTATTAGGCCCCGTGCGCTGTGGGGCTCTGAAATTCGATGTATTAATTGTGATGAGTTTTGTATCAGGGTTTTTCCAGCAAGTAAATTATATTTATCTTCTGCGTAAGTATTTGGAGCAGTGGTGGCTCAATGGTAACGGTGTTATTCACTTTTTGGTATTTTAAAATACATCCAATCTACTTAGTCTACTATAAAATCCTTTTAATTTAATAGTAATAATATGTCCTACATCACAAATAAGTCCTATCGGGGGACTGCACTTGTATAGTAATCAAAATAAGTAGGTATAATCGTCGGTTGATTTCTGTAGCATTAAAATGCCTTACGGGCCTATGCGAGTTGGCTTCGGCCCCTCGTACGCCTTCCAAAGGTCCGGGGACCCATAGTCCCGAGAAGTGTCAAAGACGAAAAAAAAAAATAATTTCATAAGGAGAGAAAATGGGTTAACAATGCATTACTTCAGAAACTTAGATCCCATAGTAATTAGAATAAGTACATGCTCAAAGTGAAACTCCCGACACCCGAACTAGGATGTGTCCTGTATCTCAGGTGTCAGCTTTCATTAATTTGCAGGCAGAAAATAGCCTAAGTAGTTGGGTCCAGAAGCATGAAATTTTGCACGAGAATCCTAATTCTAATTAATATTATAAATGCAAAGTGAGTTTGTTTGTTTGTTTTCACGCTAAAACGGCTGAACGGAATTGAATGAAATTTCGCACCTGGATAGACCATGACTTGCATTAGGAGAAAGAATACTTTTTGTTCCGATATTCCATCAGGATCGAGACTTATGCGGGTGAAACCTCGGGGCACAGGTCGTTCCTTATACAGGGTGTCCCGTAAATAATGGATCAAACGTAACGGGTAGGTAGCTTACCTAATTTCCAACAACTAATTTGAATATTAAAAAAAAAACCGTTACAGTAACCAGGATATTAATTTTTTTTCGAATTTTACGATTTTGTCTTCCAGAATTAAGCTTTTTTAATGCTGTCGCTGCAAATGATGACATTTTTAGGTATGATTTTTATTTAACATTTCTGAATAGCTTACTAATGTTATAAGATACCATTTTTTTTTAATACCGTTTTATTTGCCTTAGAAAAAAAATCTTGAGTTGAAAAGTTTTTTCTTTACGATGTTAGGACCAAAATTGAAAAAATTCTCCTGTAAAAAAAATTTATGACACCGAAGACCACCACCATTATTTTAAAAACTTGTACATTTAATAAGGTTTGCAAATTGGTATAAAACTTACGTCTAGTCCTTATCGTTACAAAGATATTGCTATGAATGTGATGAAGAAGACAGAAAATAAATTAAATTGGTACTATTCCATTTTTTCCTTTTCGTAATGGCTTATGCTTGAATGCTTGTAATCGAAGCAGGTAGTTAAGCGGATAGCATAATTCCGACCCGATGACGTCATCTGTCCGGAATTTGGGACCGCTACCTGTGGCGGAGTTGCACCTCAGTCAGTGTGAAAGGGATAGATAGCGCCGCTTTTTGGTAAATCGGTTAAATCGGTATGAAGTTGCGCAGGTTCTTTTGTTCTTTCCTGCGCCCTTCACTCGTACAGGCTTCATTGTTGCTTGATTTTATTAGTTTAGTTGTAACTAGTCTCTCTTCGAGTTGCTACGTCAGACAACTTTCGCTCCCGGTCAGTGGCTCGGTGTTTTCTTCTGTAAAATTTGACTTGTGCTGTGTTTTTGGACTTTGTTTTGCCTATCGATTTGGAACTCTTTGCGTATTGGACAAACGACTTGGCGATCCTACGGACTCCGAAAACATTCGTTTGTGTGTGCTTGTACGTGTGTGCAGTAGCGCTGAAACCTTATTCAGCCCAATGCCTCGTTATGAGTACACGCCACGGCAGTACGCCGAAATGCATTTTATCTACGGAGAAGCAAGAGGTAATGCCAGGGCGGCTGCAAGATTGTACCGTGAAAGATACCCGAACCTGGTTCGTTATCCCGATTATCGCGTCTTTATTAGAGTGCATAACGCGCTTCTTGAGGGAAGAATTCTTGGCACCGGAGTTGGTGGTACCCGTGAAGGACGATCGCGACAAGTTAATGACGAAGTCATTCTTCGAGAAATCGAGGAAGATCCGTCAGTCTCCGTTCGCGTCATAGCGCAACGCGTAGGAATTTCTAGATCGACGGTGCATCGAGTGCTACAACGGTGCCGATTGCACCCATATCACGTGCAACGTGTTCAAACGCTGACGTCGCGTGATTACCAGCCAAGAATAGAATTTTGCCAAAGGATGCTTAGAATGATTCGGGCGGACCCGCAGTTTTTTAACAAGATTTTATGGAGTGACGAGTCTTCATGCCGCCGAGATGGATATTTAAATTTGCATAATTTGCACAGTTGGCAGCTGATAAACCCATATTTGATGCGAGAGGACAGGAGCCAACATCAATTTAAAATAAATTTATGGGCGGGAATAATCAATGGGCAAATAATAGGGCCCTTTGAACTACCAGCTACTCTAAACGCCGAATATTATCTCCATTTTTTAAGGAATGAGTTGCCAAGGTTATTAGAAAACGTTCCAGAAGACGTACGGCAAGCAATGTGGTTGCAAAATGATGGGTGCCCCGCTCACTATGCGACGGCAGTAAGGGCGCACCTTGATGAAAGTTATCCGGACAGATGGATCGGCCGATTAGGACCAATTTTGTGGCCTCCGCGATCTCCGAATTTAAATCCCCTAGATTTTTTTTACTGGGGATGTTTAAAAGACAGGGTCTACAAGAATCCAATAACGTCGGAAGAAGAATTACGACAGCGCATCCAATCTGCTGTATCAGAAATAAACCAAAGCCGTTTTGTCCGTCGGATAAGAGCTTCCTTTATTAGGAGATGCAGACTTTGCATTCTTGTAGAGGGAAGGCAATTCGAACATTTATTGTAAAAACCAAATAAAACGATTTATTTGAACTAACTGTTTTTTTTAGTACGGCCTCCTAATTCTTTTCATACGCCTCAATAATTCAATGAACATTGCCTCTGAAATACTACAGTTACACATTTTAAAGAAAAAGTTTAAATGTACACACTTTTTTATTTTTTTTATTAACGTTGATTTGGAGCACCTCTCAGATTCATAGCAATTATCTTTGTAACGACAAGGACTAGAATGTACAACTTCATACCAATTTACCAAAAATACAAAAGCGGCGCTATCTATCCCCTTCACGCTGACTGAGGTGCAACTCCGCCACAGGTAGCGGTCCCAAATTCCGGACAGATGACGTCATTGGGTCGGAATATGCTAGCCGCTTAACTACCTGCTTCGATTACAAGCATTCAAGCATAAGCCATTACGAAAATGAAAAAATGGAATAGTACCAATTTAATTTATTTTCTGTCTTCATCACATTCATAGCAATATCTTTGTAACGATAAAGACTAGACGTAAGTTTTACACCAATTTGCAAACCTTATTAAATGTACAAGTTTTTAAAATAATGGTGGTTTTCGGTGTCATACATTTTTTTTACAGGAGAATTTTTTCAATTTTGGTCCTAACATCGTAAAGAAAAAACTTTTCAACTCAAGATTTTTTTTCTAAGGCAAATAAAACGGTATTCAAAAAAATGGTATCTTATAACATTAGTAAGCTATTCAGAAATGTTAAATAAAAATCATACCTAAAAATGTCATCATTTGCAGCGACAGCATTAAAAAAGCTTAATTCTGGAAGACAAAATCGTAAAATTCGAAAAAAAATTAATATCCTGGTTACTGTAACGGTTTTTTTTTTAATATTCAAATTAGTTGTTGGAAATTAGGTAAGCTACCTACCCGTTACGTTTGATCCATTATTTACGGGACACCCTGTATAACGAAAGTGAGCACGAAAGAAGGATTTTTGAAAATGCCTTTTTTTACGAGAATTTTTTTTTTTTAGGGGATGAAAGTTTGTGTGGAAGTTCTTCATTTTTGCCTATGAGAAATTCCATCAAGCACATGTTTTATCATAACATAAAATCCTACAAAATCAGTCGAATAAATTCCCTTCCCGCTCATTCTATGGCCAGCAAAATGTTCGCAGAGTAGTTTCCGCAAACCCGCGGTTTGTTTATTTAAAACTTTTTTCTCCATGAGGTGTGGTCGCCTGTTCTGCAATTTGATGACGTCAGCAGACACGATATGGACGTACACATTCGTAATTCACGGCATCGCCATGGGCAAAGTAGTTTTGGGCAAAAATAAAGTACAAAATTTGGTTGCCAGTTTTTATTTATTTGGCAGTGGTGAAAATTGTATTGCTGGTTTTAAATATGCAGTAATACAAACACACCATAATAATAAAAATAATGTAATGTAGTCTGTCTTTGCAAGTCGTTAGGCAGTACAGTAACGACTGGCAAAGATCTACGAATGAATATCTGACAAAGCGGTATCGTGTTACCCAGTTACTGGTTTGCGGAGGTCAGATAGGTAGGTATTCCATATACAATACTGGTCTTCAGTTGTATCTGGTTAGACTGGAAGTCGACCCCAATATAGTTAGTAAAAGGCTAGCCAGATATTGATGATAAATCTTCATGATAGTGTGTGTAGAAGGATGCGTTTGGTCTTCAGGTACAGGATTTTCTGTACACACACCCACTACCCCACCACCCCACCACCCCATCACCTGTCTGTGATACAGGTTTAGGTTGCTATTATTTTCTATTTCACTGTCTTCTAAGATACAGGCCATCTCTAGTTGATTTAATTTTTGTTAATATAAACAATTATTATTCTCCCCTTGTGTCCATTGTTAGTTGATTAATTCTTAGCATGTAACTACATAGTATACAACCTGTGACTATGTATATATCTGGATGAATAAACTTTTTTTTATATATTATTATTATCTCCTTTATTTCATAAGTATATAATATAAATTACATTAAAAACATATTAAAAAATAGTAGCCCATCGGTATCGGGAACAGGGTCCATATTTTTTTTTTTTTTTTTTATTATTAATTCATAATGGTTATAATGTACATCCATTGGGAGTTCTTTTAGTCTTGTAACACTCAGTAAAAAAACTATAAAAAGCTTCAATTTATAAAATTCAGTTCTATTTTACGAAATGAAACAAATTCTCAAATTACAAACTATTACATTTTTCATTTCTGCTTGACGTGGTCTCTTGAGGTACCGTCTAAAAGTTTGTTGGTTACACAATAACATTTTCTTAGTAAAAAAATATTTAAAAAATGAGGACAAAAAAATATAAATACAACAAATATTTCTTTGAAACAGTTTATGAATTTAGTTTAGGTTGTTTTTTTTTGACACTTTCAATAATTATGAAAGCAGAGAAATTATGTAATAAACTAAGAATGACCTGAGCTGTATATATGCAGAAATTCTGTTAAAAGTACTTGATATACTTTTAGCATTCTATAAAAGGCGAATTTCAACAACGAAACTAAATGCAATCAGCACATCTAAACCGCGTTCAAGAGCTGTCAGTGTCAATATTCCACAACAATGATGACACTGAAAGCACTCAAATGCTTTTGAGACGAGCTGATCGCGTTCAGTTTCATTGCTAAAACTGGCCCTAAATCTCATTATTCTTCATCATTTATTTAACAAAGAGAAAAACAAGAACACGCTGAAAGGGTTCAATGCAAAACTTTTAAAACCACCAAAATCTAACATTTTCTCCACACAGTCCAAATAATATTTTCTTAGCAATAAAATACTGTCAACTTGATTTATACGCCGGTGTACTTACGTGAAAAATACTTCAGCATCAAACCGGCCATTGAACCCGGGATCCATCTTCGTCATTCCATTTTGAGCCTCTAATTGATTTTTTTATTGTTAAGATTAATGTGCTTTTAGAAACTAGGGCAAGACTTGGAACCTAGTCACTAATCAGTGTTCGGAAGAAGAAATGTTTTCGTAGCGATCCATAAAATTAGTTTTTATTAATGTCTGGTTCACTCACTAAAACACGTGCGACGCGCAGGTAGTCGATGACTCAACTGAATGTACATGTAACTACAGCGTTTGGTTTGTGTGGAACGGACTTCACTTCATGATGAAAAGATAATTATCTAGACTGCCTCGTTGGTCTATAATTTCCAGTTATTGGATTTTTCCATCGGAATTTTCTCAGTCCCTGGAGTCTGGATTTGTGTCCGGTTGATGGCATTAGGCTTGCTTTAGGCTTTACATTGTATTAGGCTTGCTTTAGGCTTTACATTGTATTAGGCTTGCTTTAGGCATTAGGGTTGCTTTAGGCTTGGCATTAGGCTTTACTTGGGACTTCAACAGGTGAAATGAGGGTATACTTTAGATACAACTCTGCCTAACCCCTCGGGGATTTCAGGCGCTATGTTATTGTATTATTATTACTCATTGATGTACCCTACACTATTTGTACTGGGTATGGTAGGGTACAACGCGTTAAAGTTGCGACAGCACTTTGCACTCTCAGCGTATGTAGTGAAGCTACTGCGTGGCGTGGCGCATAACCCGGGAGTGCTGCGGCGCCTGAAACTTTGCGAGCCGGACCGGTACGTGTGGAGGCAGCCACCCGGCCCTCCTTGCTGTGCCTGCAGCCAGAACCAACATACTGGCGAGGACTCCTCTCACTAGAGCCATGCGTGTGGTGAACGAGGTTCACGAGAGGGTTGATGTATTGTGGTGCGGCTTGAGTGAATTCGCAAAAACTGCATTATATGTTATTTGGATGTAGGTTAAGGTTTAGGATATAAGTAGTATGTAATTTTATAGGATGTAGATTAAGGATTTAGCATGTAAGGCCACTCTATCGCATTGGATCGCAGATCTGTAATGGTAGATGTAGGTAAGATTTACGTAAATAAATAAATAAATGTTATGTTATGTTACTTCTCCAGAGAGTTCTCACAGAAGCAGCAACAGACTGCCAAGCCAAACAGAAAGACAGACTGCAAACTGCAATAAACTACAGATATCTTTGTGTCGTTTGAACCGGCTCCACCTAATGCTTTATTGGACTATCGCCCTCGTAAATACAGCTGTGAAATACTGCATTCTTTTGTTTTAGACTACCGAATGGCGATTCAGTTCAAAGGTAGATATGAATTGTAGGGAAAATTTTGAGTGTGGGAAAATAGTTTTTATTCTTGCATTTTATAGTTATTTCTGAGCTATCGATCCCGTAGGTTTTGTCTCTGCATCACCTAAGTTTGGCTGGTAGAAAATGCCTCAGGCATTAAACCTGCCTTCGTAGAGTAATTTTTACTAGTGCATAAAGGCAAGCACTGTACTTGATATTATACCTAACTCATTGATTTTTTTAGTAGCAAAGTTTTTTTTTCGTAGAATAATCCCTTTTTAGTGGTATTTTGAAATCCCCAAAACCAGCAAACCAATAGGTACCAAGAAAAAAAAAATATAAAAATACTACTACTACCAAAAAAAATTGTCTCTTGTCATCATTGAATACAAGCCTTTTCCAAAGAAAATACCATTATAGGAGTGTTTCAATGCCATTGAAAGTTACGTCACAATTTGCAGTAGTTGAAACTAGATATTGCCATCTAATTGAAACCTATTCAGCCAGTAACAGAGAACCTCAACGTATTTCATACGAAATAGGAACGTAAAATTAGGTATATCCATTTCGAACGCTAAAGGAAATCACGAGGAAATTCACTTGTTTATGAACGACAACCTGTGTCTTTGAGAATCGGAATACTATTGTATTGGAAACATGTATAAGATCTTAGATATTGCAGTTTTGGACCAGTTAATAAAGTGTTATAATTATTGTGGTTTAACTGAAGAACGTGGGTATTGTTTTTGTTTTAATATTTGTCCGCTTTAGATTAGGCTGAAAGTTCATCATCATCTCCTGCCCTGATTCCAATTTATTCAGGGTCGACGCAACATGTCTTCTTCTTCCATACTTCTGTATTAAACACCGCTCGTCGCGCGACAGGCGGTGCCTTTTTGTCGCGTGCGATTCGTGTCGCGTATCGCGCCTGTTTGTAGGAGCCTTTAGTCGTCATCTCGGTAGTCACCTCCTTGCACACAATCCATCTATTGTTTCTTTTGTCTTCCCCTACTGTTAAAGCGATCCACATTCATACTCGAAACTTTCTTCACGACATTTTCGTCATTCAACCAATGACAACTAATTTAAAAGCTATACACATCAAATACTCGTATAGTTGAAAATCATCTAGTCGGGAGTTGTAATCAAAGCTCAGTGGCTGAACGTTATGCTTTTGTGCTATGAGTCGCGGTTTTTATGCTTGCGCGGAACAAGTGTTTTACTTTGAATACGCAACCGTGACACGGAAGAAAATTTTAGACTTGTGGCAGTGTATTTTGTTAAAGAAGAATCACTTTCTTCTTCTTTTATGTTATAAAAATACGAAGCTTTTTAACACGCTTTTATTATTAGCTTCACCTGTATGTATATTTGTATGTAACGGAATCTTTGAACTCAATTTTTACTCACTTTAAATGGTGAGATTAATTCGAAATTTTGCACACTTATCAGATCCTGATGACATCATCATCTTCCTGCCCTTATCCCATATTACTTGGGGTCGGCGCAACACGTTTTCTTCTTCCATTCTCCCCTGTCAACCGTCACGCTATCATTCCCTATATCCCTTCTCTTTCATATCATTCCTCACACAATCCATCCATCTTTTCTTTGGCCTTCCTCTGCCTCTCCATCCATCAACATGTCTATTCATCACTCTTTTAGTCACATGCGTTTCGTCTCTCCTCATTACATGCCCATAACAAGACAAACGATTTCCTTTCAACTTTTCTGTCACTGGCGCCACTTTCAAACTTCCTCTTATATACTCATTTCTCACTTTATCCATTCTCGTCACTCCACACATCCATCTCAACATTCTCATCTCCGCTGCATGCCATTTTTTTTCATCCGTCTTCTTCACTGCCCAGCCCTGATGACAATACAATAATTTAAAAATTTTGTCCCATTATCCTGATCAGGATCATCAGGATTAACGATTTATCTCTAAAAAAATTAAAAACAAATTACAGTTTAAAAATCTAAAAAACACGCTTGAATACCATTAAACTGAACTAAAGAGTAAAAAATAAAATAATATAAGAATAAAGTGATTAACGAGAAAATTAATGTCATTGTAAAAAAGCGTGGCGTGCTTTGTACGACATTCTTACACTAACTCTGTAATTTGAAAGCACCCCACGCTTTTTTTTACAAAGACATTATTTATTTATTTTTTATTTTTAGGTCAGTTTAATGGTATTAAAGCGAATTTTTTAGTTTTTTAAACTATAATTTATTTATTTTCTCTATCAGCTTGTCGCTTGATCAGCCTATTAGGCCTTTTATCGCCCATTATCTGTTGTTAATTGGCCATATTGGGCACACAGTGAGTTACATCCAAGACTCAATAGCATAGGTAATAAAAACGATAATTATCTTCTCACCGAAGAATCATTTTCCACTTCTCAATTCTCAATTCTCAATTCTTTATCTAATAGAGATTAACGATGTTTTGGTTTAGCTCATTATTGTGGCAGCTTGTAAATGGCTTTATTAGCATAACAATAGTTATTTTTGTAAATATTTGTAAAATTAAAAAATAATAATAATAATAAACTTTATTGCTAAAATAGGTAACAAAGATTTTACATTGGTCCCAAACTAGGCAAGCCTGTATCTTGGGCACCAATATGGAGAGTTTACCATAAAAAATTCAAATTTAAAACATATTTGGTAATAAAACTATTGCTTCAAATTACAAAAACCAAATAAAAATCCAAGAATCAAAGCGAAAGAAAACATAACAAACAAATCAATATTAAATAGAAAATAAAATTTATAAAACTAGAAAAAACGCTTTTGTGAAGAAGTGTGTGATCATGTGTTGAATGCTGTGTTGAATTAACTGTGAACTTTAAGTATACCATTAATGCCGTACCAAGATGCAATGGTTTCAGTGTAAGGTTAAAACTCATCAATCAGAGTCCATTGTTGCTCAATGCAGGTTTGCAATTCTTTCATAGTAGTTAAAACAGTAGGGATAGACAATGTTGAATCATTAATTAAACTTACAGCAAGTGTGTGTATTTATCTTACTATTTTTTGCCAATAAACGTTAAAAAGTATTGTACAATATATTACAGGAAGATATGTTACGCGCTAACATCACAACCTGGATTCGGAGCACGACTATATGCACCGAAACTCGCACGTCTGTGATCACAGTTAGTCGCAGATCAACAGTTAGCAATAGACAAGGACTGAGATAGGAGCTGGCGCTGTCATGTAAGCGAAATCGCATTAGCCACCAAATGTTTACGATTATGAATAACATAACACGTCTATCTTGCTCTCACAAACATGGCAAAGTTAACATTATATATTATCATAATTTTAAGAAATTAACATTTTGAAAGGTAATCCCGTGGAACTTGTTTTTGGTGTTTGAACTATTTGTGCGCATTTTGAAAACACATGAAGGCACTGTTGCTGCTTATTTGGATGATTTTAGTAATTTTACTTAACGTGATACACAAACGTCAGTTCGATTGTGACTATGTGTGCGGTTAACTAAATGTATGCCGTCCACGTCGAGAAACGCGAACCTTATCTTCCTAATTTATACATCAATGGTACAAATCAATGCTTAATATAAAGGTATCTACAATTTTTATCATTCAATTACTTTCCTGTTACAGAAATATGGAAAAGGCAGCTCTCAGAATTAATTGTATTATCTAAAGTTGAAACGGTAAAGATAATAATAATTTGCCCTATTTGTTAAAATGTATCTATGTATATTTGAAGCAAGGCACCAAGATTTACAATATGTCATACAGTAAATCTTGGTACATTGCTTAAAGAACGGATTGCTGATTGAGCCGAAGAGTTCTGAAGTGGTAATCATGATCTAGAAGATGTAGCGTGGGTAAACCAAAGTCAAATAAGGTAGAATGACAACCTGGTAGAAGTCATGGAAATCTGTTGAGCACAGAAAGCGCAGAACCTGTCGTTGTGAGAATCTTGTGGAAGGCCTATATTGTATATCCGACAATAAACATCTTTACGCTGCGGTATGAAAGATAATGATAGATGACTTCATATAAAAAAATGCAATAGAAGTAAATAATGAAAGTATTAAAAAAAACCGGCCAAGTGCGTGTCGGACCACACACAATGAAGGGTTTCGTAGTTGGGATGAATTTATCTTAAGAACAAACTTAACATTGTAGTTGAAAAACATGTACTCCGATACATTCCAACTGTAAATGTAAGTTTGTACTCACAATATTGATAGATTTACCATGTTATTTTAAGACCACAGACTTCTTATAGGTTTTCCTGTAATCTACAGGTAAAGATCTATTTTTTGTATTAATTTCAAAATTTTAGGCTCAGCAGTTTCGGAGATAGGGGGGGGGGGGGGGGAATTGTAAATTTTCGTCTATTTTCATAAATAACTTTAAAACCCTTTATTTTAAATTTAAAAAAAAATATATATTTTAGACCCTCATAGTAAAGCCCTGTCATTTGACTTAATTTTCTTATTTGCCCCCCAAAAGTGACCCCAATATTCAAAATTCTAAATTAATTTTTTTTCTTTTTATTTCTCTATGCGAACTTCGGAGATAAGGGGGCGGGGGGGACGGTACTTTTTTTTACATTTGTCACGAACTATGCGGCCTAAAAAAAAAATGTGTAAGATTGTGCAAACAGCGCTCTTTTATATGATACCCCACATGCCCTAGTAGCCCCACTTCGAAAAAAATATATATTAGGTCTTTACCTATGAAATTGCCGTTCTGCAGTACTGGCCATTTCAAATCAAAATAATTTATGTTTGGCTAAGAATTCTAATTTCAAATTAATTTTATTTTAAAAACATGGATTTTTTTTCCAAAAGTAGTCATTTGTTTATTGATTAGTGTTACATTTTCATCGCATTTCAATCTTTTTCGTCATCATGGATACGTTAAAAATTCGAGTAATTATGGAATATGAGTACCGTCGTGGCAGCAACGCGGCACAAGCGGCACGCAACATCAACGACGTTTACGGAGCTAACACTACAAACCAACGCACCACTTGTTATTGGTTTGCTCGCTTCCGTTCTGGAAATTTCGACCTGAAAAATGAACCTCGCGGTCGTTCGAAGACTTTGGTCGACAAAGACGAATTAAAGGCGATTGTGGAAGCTGATAATACACAATCTACGGCTGAATTAGCAGCAGCTTTCGACGTTAGCGTCAAAACAATATTGGACCATTTGCGTCAAATTGGCAAGGTAAAAAAGCATGACAAATGGGTGCCCCACGAACTCAATGATCGCCAGCGCGAAGTACGCGTCGAGACGTGGCTTGCACTGCTCAACAGACACACAAATGAAGGAATTTTGAACCGCATTGTTACCTGCGATGAAAAATGGATTCTGTTTGATAACCGCAAGCGCTCAGCAAGTTGGTTGGATCCTGGTTCAGCACCTAAACAATGCCTTAAACGAAAACTTACCCCTAGAAAAGTGATGGTCACTGTTTGGTGGTCTAGCGCCGGTGTGATTCATCACATCTTCTTACCAAACGGGGTGAGCATTACTTCAGATGTGTACTGTGAAGAACTGAACACAATGATGGAGAAGCTGGCACATCTCCAACCAGCATTGGTCAATCGCTCGTCTCCGCTGCTCCTGCACGACAACGCGCGACCTCATACTGCACAGCAGACGGTCTCCAAGTTGCAAGAACTGGGGTTGGAAGCTCTCCGTCTTCCACCCTACTCACCAGACCTTGCGCCTACAGACTACTACTTTTTCCGGAATTTGGATAACTTCTTGGCGGGAAAAAAATTCAATACCCGAGAGGCAGTACAAAATGCCTTTGAAGAATTTGTTGCCTCCCGTCCAGCTGACTTCTTTAAGAAGGGCATCAATAAACTGCCACTGCGATGGCAAAGATGCATTGATTGCATGGGTGATTACTTCGATTAATACAAATAAAAAATGCATGAAAAAAATTCGTTTAAATTTTTTCATACAAAACGGCAATTTCATAGGTAAAGACCTATTATTTATTTCATTCCTATTTGCAAAATATTTGGTCAAACGTCATCTAAAATTGTTCCATATTTCAAGTTGATTGATTTCAAGTAGTTCTATTATCAAGGAATATATAAGGTTATAATTATCAAGGAAGTGTCTCATTACATAGCTCCACATCTCAGTCACATAATTAATATGAGTATTTCTAGCGGAATCTTCCCTGAGAAATTAAAAACGTCAATAATTGTACCATTGCACAAAAAAAATGATAGACAAACTATGTCAAATTATAGGCCTATTGCGTTGATACCAGTCTTTTCAAAAATATTTGAGAAAGTCATTTATAAGTCCTTGTACAGCTACCTTGAGAAATCAAACACATTAGTAAATGAACAAAAGGGATTTCGTAAGCAGAAGACAATCAATATGGCTATACATGACCTGCTTTTACCTATTTTGTCAAATATGGATAACAGAAATCCTGTATGTGCTATCTATATGGATCTAACTAAAGCTTTTGATTATGTGGATTATCCTATACTAATACATAAACTTGAAAAATATGGTATCAGGGGAAATATACTTGACCTCATTCAATCTTACTTAACGGACAGAAAGCAATTTGTAGAAATCACACATATATCCTCAAATACTGGTTACGAGAAAAAATATCGTTCCGAAAGCGAGCTAATAAAATACGGCATTCCTCAGGGTAGCGTGCTAGGACCCCCCCTCTTTTTGCTCTACATAAATGACCTTCCGAGGCAAATAAAGCACCCCATGGTACTATTCGCCGATGATAGCACCGTAATTATTAAGTGTGATGATCCCAATACTTATGAAAATGAAATAAATATGACATTAAATAGAATTATAACATGGTTTGACAACAATAATCTAATTATAAACTTAGAAAAGACTAAAATTATGCATTTTTATCAAAGAATTCCAAATCCAATCCTTGACATTAGCTATTTAGGGACAAAAATAGAATCAACTACTGCTACTAAATTTCTTGGTGTTAATATAGAGAACAATTTGTCTTGGAGACCCCAGACAGACGCAATATGTAAGAAACTTAATAAATTTACCTACGCTCTCTATAAACTATCAAAAATAGTAAGCATAGAATCCGTACTAACAGCCTATCACGGCTATGTTGCATCAACACTCAGATATGGCGTTATGTACTGGGGCAATTCACTTGATAGAGAACTCGTATTTAGAGCCCAAAAAAGATGTGTCAGAGCTATGTGTGGCCTTAAAAGCACAGACAGTTGTCAACCGTTCTTTGTACGTCTAAAAATTCTTACCTTACCATCGTTGTACATATACGAAACAAATATGTTCGTCAAATCTAACATTTCATTATACAAAATAGCTACTAAAAGTTACTACAGAAAATTACGCGATAAAAATAAGTCAGAACTCGAAGTGACTTATGGCAAAACTGCACTAATGAATAAAAGTACCTTCTGTATGGCCAAAAAAATATTTAACAAACTACCTGAAAAAATTAAAACGTTAAATCTAGACAATTTCAAAACGGAACTATTAAAAATATTGATAAATAAATGCTATTACTCACTTCAGGAATATTTGGACGATAATTCTATAATTACTACCTAAGAAAATTATACATTCTGACGACTTAGAATTTTATTTGACATTGGTATTACTATGACATGTAACATACTCGTAATCTATTTGACATTTTTACTGAATTTGATTCTATTTTCTATTTGTATTGATATTGCACGTTTATTGTATTTTGTTAATGTACCAATAAATACTAATGTGAAGTGTTAAAAGTAAAAATTCGACAATTTATAATGTTATTTAAATGTATTTGTACGCCTCTGGGCAAAACATAGAGGATCTACCTGCCTATAACATCTCGCACACTATTGTAATTTTACCTATGTTTACAAATAAAGAATTCTGATTCTGATTCTGATTCTTGAGATATCCAGCTGTAACAGACGGACAGACAGACGGACTGAGTCGCACCATAAGGGTTCCTTTTTACCATTTTGATACAGAACCCTAAAAATGTCGGTAAATGAAAACAAAAACCAGGAAGAGTATGAAGTCACCAAAATACCAATAATTAAAATAAAAGATAAATTAAGTAATTAATGAACCTAATACGTACTTAAATAATTACGGAGCGAGTGTTATTAAAACAAAATGGCTGGAATACCGATGGCTCATTCTGTGTCGGTATCAGCGAGAGTGCAGTCGTGCATATAGGTATATTATAAAGTGTTATCATGTACAGCAACAAGTTAGTCGTTCTCCTGTGTGTACTAGGAGTTGTACAGGCATATTATAATTGTAATGATTGTGAGTATTTATTTAAACTTTACACCTTATTGACGGTTTTTGTTATTTCTTTTCAAGTATTCTAGTGTTTGAATTTTATTTTATTTGATTTTATTCCCCTTGCGATTTTTAATTGATATCCGTGGATATGTCCGTGGCATCACACAGGCCCTATCAGAATACCAGCGTTGCGGTATTTATTTTTTAAATATCGCAGCTTTATGCTGAGATGGGAGCCTTTTTGGCCTCGCACAGGTCTCTTTTTTTTAGTCTGAATTTTTATTTAATTTATTTCTTTTTTTTTTCTTTTTTAATGTTTATTTTGTTACTTTTATATGCTCCTTTTTAGCTGTATTTCCTGTGCGTGTCCCAAATAAAATATTTTTCTTTCTTTCTTTAAATTTTTCGCACTAATGTACAAAGGCGGACTTAATGCCTTAGGCATTCTCTACCAGTCAACCAAGGGTGGTGAAGAGATTGATGGCAGATGCTCAGTATGAGAGGAATAATTATAAAAAGAACACTAAAAATATATCTTAATTAATTATAAATAGACTGTATATAGGTACATAAATAGGTTATAAACCAATAATACACATACATACACTTACCATAAGATATACCTATAATATATATATATATACATATATATTACAATACATATTATATACAAATTCAAGAGAGAGAGAGGTGTTGAAATAACTCTACACTATTTGTTTAGAAAATAACTCTGCAATTTCCGCTTAAATGCATACCGACTGGTGGTGGTGGTGGAGTATTAGCTGTGTTATTGGTTTATTTTTGTTGCTGTTACTAATATCTGGATTTTGATAAAAATGGGACCAATCTGGAAGTACATCCTATCAAATAAAAAAAGAATTTTCCAAATCGGTTCATAAATGACGGAGTTCTGAGGTCAAAATCAATCTGACTAGCCTTTTCCCAACTATGTTGGGGTTGGCTTCCAGTCTAACCGGATGCAGCTAAATACCAGTATTTTTATCAGACTGCCTTTCTGACTTCCAACCCACTAACTGGGTAATACAATTCCCCTTGGTAGGACTGGTTGTCAGACTTTCGGGCTTCTGACGACCCGTAACGACTGTCAAAGTTCTACGAATGACAGCCAGGACCAACGCCTTAACGTGCTTTACGAGGTACGGGGGAGTCTCGGTATGTAAAGATGGTCACCCATCCACGGACCGTCTCCGGCAAACGTAGCTTAACCTGATGGATCGAACCGTGCGGCTGTAATTACTTAGCCACGAGCTCCACTTGCTGTTACTAATATATTTATTTAATATAAAATATTTATTTGTAGGTATAGTACCTATTTAAAAGTAAATTAACTACTGCATAGTATTGTGAAACATAATACATTGTAAGTCAGAAAGCTTTTCTAGGAGTAAGTTTACGCCAACAATGCGGTTCGAACTCGAAGATTTTTTCTCAAGCCAACACGCGGCGTAAATATTTGAACAATAATAAATGAAATGGTCCGTCTGCATAAACTGCGTTATCTCTGCGTTAACGTTTACAAATTCTTAGTCACTTGTTGTATTTTCGCGTTATTATATTTCACAAAAGTAACTTTAAATACTAAAACCTGACTACTGAAAAATCACGGGTTTTAGTTTTTTTAAATTACTTTTTATTTAAATTATTTTGTGGTTATAATTTCGTGATAAAGTATTTGCAGAGTCACTTTAGATTTTTAAACAAGAATAACTAATAAATATGTATTTTGGGTGGGTTTGGAGAGAAAATATGTTTGGCTCACATCTGAGGCGTGATTTTAGAGAAATGATTCCCAACTATCGGGTGCATGTAAGCAAAGACGCGAGCAATAAATAGCTAACAATATATATTTTTTTTTTGAAATGTGCTAATTAAGCCCTTTCATTTAATGCTCAACAAGGCATCATTAATTTTTTTTTAGTTCATGACTTTATGTCCTCTAGAGGGTGCCATATTCAATTTAATGTGATGTTATGTAGCCTACAACCAGCGGACAATTAAGACGCTTCCAAAGATACCTTGTTTGTCAAATTAAGATTAGTAGTTTAGAAGATATGAGGGAGTTGATCAACATACATACATACATATATAGGTACATACCGGTCAAAAACATAATCCTCCTTTTTGCTTCACCATAGTCGGGTAAAAAGGCAAGGTATAATTAAAAAAAAAACCTCTCGTAGATATAGAAATTATTTTTTATTTTTCAAAGACTAATAAAGGGAAAATGTGTATCTTTGCAGTAAGGGTCATAGACTCCATTTACAATGAATCCCCGTGCTTATCGCAAGGTGGCATATGCACGATTGCAGCTGATTGCCCAGTTGGAGCTCTGACAGAAAAAAGAGGGCTATGTCCTGCACAGCGAAGTAGGGGAGTTGAATGCTGTAATGGAAGTAAGTAGTGTCATCTACTATGATAAAAGGTGTAACAACTGAAAACTTCAGAATAGATTACAGCAGTCTACTCTGAGGTTTTCAAGAGCTTTGACGTCCATTAGAACAACGAAGCAGGTCTAGAATCATGTGCTGAATTCATGGTACAGTTAGTGTCAAAAATACCAGGACGAACAGACTGTTCAAAATGATCTCAACAACTAAGAAAATTAAACTTTATCTCAATTAGATGAAGTTCTTGTCAGACTGACACTTGTCGTGTACTTTCTTCATTCTGAAACATTCCTTGTGTCATTGAGTTAATACTTAATTTTCATAGTTGTTTAGATCATTTTGAACAGTCTGTTCGTCCTGATATTATTAACGCTGATTGTACTAGTTTGCACGTCGTTGTCTCTTATACAGTGTACAATACGTGCCACGAAAGATGAGACTTGACGAGCGCAGTACCGCGCCTCCCGCGATCTTTCTACCGCTCTGGTGACACCCGGTCCCTTCCCGTCTCAGAACCTCATATCGTTAAACATACCTTTAAATCAGAATAATCAGAATCAGAGAATTATAATCTACTGCGCAAGTCAAACTACGTGGTGTTTCAAGTCTCATCTTTCGTGGCACGCATTGTACAGTCTGTGTTGATTGATACAAAACCAACATTTAAATAAATAAATTATTAATAAATTCTTTCTTTATTTCAAAAAGAGACAGCTTTGTTACAGACATGACATATAGGTCCCCTGGCTCCCAAACTAGGTTTATACCTGTGACTTGGGAGTCAGTGATCCTCCATGAAAAAAGTATTATGTATGACGTTGGTAATTTAAAAATGTAGCGACAAAGAATATCAAAAGGCACAGTTTTTTAAATATATAGAATAAAAATTACAAATTACAATCATGAAGTGTGCGTGCGTGTGTGTGTGTGTGTGTGTGTGTGTGTGTGTGTGTGTGTGTGTGTGTGTGTGTGTGTGTGTGTGTGGTGAAGTAAGAAGTGTATGAAAAAAGTTAAGATGTGTATGTTGAACTATTGAAAAGGAGAAAATAGATGGTTTTCTATTTCTTCGTAGTTTTTAGAGTTCCGTACCTCAAAAGGAAAAAACGGAACCCTTATAGGATCACTCGTGTGTCTGTCTGTCTGTCAGTCTGTCTGTCCGTCTGTCTGTCTGTCTGTCAGTCTGTCTGACCGTCTGTCTGTCTGTCTGTCTGTCTGTCTGTCCGTCTGTCACAGCCAGTTTTCTCCGAATCTAATGGACCGATTAAGTTGAAATTTGGTACACATATGAATTTCTGTGACCCAAACACGGACGAGTAAAGTAAATAAATTAAATTTGAATACAGAGGTCACATATAAGAAAATTAAAAAAAAAAAAGTTTTGCAAACTACACCATGTGGCATATCAAATGACAGGGCCTATGAGGGTCTCAAATATATTTTTTTATAATTTTCAAATAAATTGTTTTAAAGTTATTTAAGAAAATAGACGAAAATTGACCATTCCCCCCCCCCCTTATCTCCAACACTGCTGAGCCTAAAATTAAAAAAAAATACAGAAAATAGATCTTTACCTGAAGATTACAGGAAAACCTATAAGAAGTCTGTGGTCTTAAAATAACATGGTAAATCTATCAATATTGTGAGTACAAACTTACATTTACAGTTAGAATGTATGGGAGAACGTGTTTCTCAACTACAATGTTAAGTTTGCTCTTAAGATAAATTTATCCCAACTACGGAACCCTTCATTGTGCGTGGTCCGACACGCACTTGGCCGGTTTTTCTCCATTAACCACGCTTTCACTGCGATTTTACATTGGTGTAAATTAAGTTTGTGTATCGCGAGAAGTTTGTTGATTCTGTTATACAGTTTTTGACTGAGGTAAGAGAACTGGTGTTCAGCGAAGGTGGAATTATGTCTTATAGGTGGAAAAACAATATCAGCACGACGTTTATTGGTAATTTTTATTGGCACGCGATGTTTTCTTAATATACACTGAAGAACAAACAGTTTACTCACTGAAAGCACTTCGCTGTTCCTGTAAAGCTGCTCAGTGGAGTATCTGTAGGGCCTGCAAAACATTACTTTCAGAACTGCCCTTTGTGCTCTCTCTAATTTAAGGAAGTAGGTCTTACAGGCTCCACCCCATGCTGGCAGGCAGTATGCAAGAAGTGATTGACAAAGTGTCAAGTAGACCAACATGAGAGTATTTGTATCAGCTGAGTAGCGTAGTTTCTTAAAAATATAAATAAGTTTCCGAGTCCTTGCAACCAAGTTGTCTACGTGAGTATACCAGTTAAGATGTCTGTCTATCAGCACGACCAAGTACTTTATGTTTGAAGTAATTGCCAGAGCAGGACACGTGCATGAGAGAAGTCTTGAATGCTCTGGGCAAGTATGACCTTTAATGACAAGCGGTATGCTAGGCTGGGATTTTTTACTTATAGAAAAGGTTATAATTTAGTTTTTTTTTTGTATTTAAAGTTAAAAGGTTTTTAGCGAGCCAATTCATCACAATGTTTATTGCCACCTGAGCATGCCATTCAGCTTCTCTCCAGTTCGGGCCATGTATAAGGAGTGCTGTGTCATCGGCGTAGGTAAACACTGAGCAATTTGTAAGGGTTAGAGAACGCAGGTCATTTATATAGATAAGGAAGAGCGTTGGGCCCAGAATGCTTCCTCGAGGGACGCCATAATCAATCCTTGCCCTATCGCTCACCACTTCGCCAATCTTTACATGTTGGTATCTGTTCTTGAGGTAACTCTTAAAAATTTCTAATGCAACACCGCGTACACCAATACGTTCTAACTTTGATAAGAGTATCAGTAGAAATACCAGTTCTAAAACCGTAGTGACTGTCTGAAAGAATATTATTTGCCTGGCAGATAGCCGGGCAAACAATTGTTTAAGATCTTATCCAAAATCTTAGACATAGGTGGCAAAACGGAAATTGGTCTGTAATTGTTAACAATATCCCTGTCCCCCCCCCCCTTTATGGATTGGATGAACGAGAGCTATTTTAAAGGTGTCGGGGAAAATTCCAGTTGAAATTTTTAGATTGCAAATGTGAGTGATGCAAGGGACTAGGGTCTTACACGACCGTTTCAAAATATTGGTGGAGATACCATCAATTCCCACTGCTGAATTTATACCCGATGTACTAACCCCGCGTTTACAACAATAAAAAAACACAAGTTTACAACAGTAAACAAGTTGTGGCAATGTCAGTCATTTATTTGTTAACCGACTTCAAAAAGGAGGAGGTTATCAATTCGTCGGAACTTGTATGTTCCCCGATTACTCGAAGATGGCTGGACCGATTTGGATTTTTTTTGTTTTATTCGAGAGGATATACATCACAGTTGGTCCCATATAAAATTGATTAACTTTGCTTTGGTAGTTTTTGAGTTAGCTTCAATAATGTGTATTTTTTCTCCACTTTTATATGGACGATGTTCTAGTTTGCTTTGCAGGTAGTGGTATTAGAATTTGTGTGGAGTAGGTACACAACTAAAAAGTGAAAAATAAAAACTTTTTTACAAAAAAATACAACCGACTTCCAAAAACAACACTACAAAGTGAAAAATAACTTTAATTTCGGAAGTCGGTGGCAAAAAACGAAAATAGGTACATTTAACTAGACACCGACTTCCGAAATTAAAGATATTTTTCACTTTGTAGTGTTGTTTTTGGAAGTCGGTTGTATTTTTTTGTAAAAAAGTTTTTTTATAAACGCGGTAATACAAGGTAGTAGGTAATAATATTCTTGTGCGATGACACATTTCAACATATTTTGGCATGCATATATTAATGGTAGGTAAGGTGCTTATTTATATAAGCAATATCTATTCAAACAGTTACTTCAATTTACACAGCCAATAAAAAAAAAAAATACACGTTTGGCACAACATAAAAAATAACATTAAAATTATGTCTACAATCACGGATTTCATACTATATGACATGTCGTGTATTGTTTCAGACATGTATTGTATATAATTATTATTCATACAATGCATCATTTTGCCATTTTCTACAAGTTTTCTGTACTTCTACTTGTTTTAGGTGTAAAAGATATCTACATGAAAACACTAGACATAACAAGTAGAATACCTTGTTGGAATCGCGGGTAGTAGAAAGGGTCGTCACGATCATTTGTGTTGATTATCAAGGACATAGATCATATCATACTTATCTTTTTTTAATTTTTTTTTTTTTCTTAAATATCGTCTTATATTTTCCAGTATCTGTGAAAGAGACGAGATGCAAGCAGCGAGGTGGAAAGTGCATGGAAGATTGCAACAACCCAGAAAAACGTGCTACCGACTGCCCAAAAGATACCTCTTGCTGTATTTTGGTTAATTAGACATGAATACTTAAGCTTTTCAAATAGAATTTTAAGGATTTTTGGTTTTATATTATTTTTATCCTGAATAAACTTTAAACTAGGGGTGTATCCGATACCGATGCCGATATATCGGAGATACTTCAGGTTTGCCGATATATCGGCATCGGCTATATTTTTACTGCCGCATACAATGATACTTTTCAAATTTCGTGCTGTTTTGTCTATTTCGTAGCACCGTCTTATACCCAAACTTGAAAAAAATGGCGCAGAAATACCTACTTTAGTTTCCAAATGAGTTCTGTCACATTTGAAAGAATATTTTCCACCGCCGCAGGTCTCATTCAAATAGACCTGCGAAATCGCCTATCTCCGCAAAACTCGAGAACACTTTGTTTTATAAACAAACATTTTATTTATGTTTATTACTTACACTATTAACTTTAATTCTTATTTTAATAACCAACAATCTCATTTTAGTCTGTATTTTTTTATTTTAATTCAAAAGAAATAACCCGACATGTGTTTTAGTTATTTTACCTTCATTCAAATTCAATAAGCGTATCGGCTTCAGTATCGGTATCGGTATATTTTTATAAGAGTATCGGTATCGGTTTCGTATCGCCAAAAAGGAGTTTGAATGCATCCCTACTCTAAACTGCCAACGTAGGCTTTGATACTGCTACGAGTACCATAACTATATCATTAAGACCAAATCTTCGACGATATCGTAGGCCTATTAATGAATTTAGTTAAGTTATTTCCTTTATTTTAGTTGATAAGCATTATCAACATTTTTAGGATTCCGTACCTCAAAAGGAAAAAACGGAACCCTTATAGGATCACTTCGTTGTCCGTCTGTCAGTCTGTCAAGGCCCTTTTTCTCAGGAACGCGTAGAGATATCATGTTGAAATTGATATCAAATACGTAAGTGTATAGTCCCTTAGAGCTCTAGAAAAGTCAAGCTTCTCAGTCAACGCAATAAGAAAATACGGCCATTTAGGCGACATGTTTTGATACTTGCTAGTAAATCTAAACCTTTAGGATAGGTACTTCCCATTGACCTTGAATCATGAAATTTAGTAAGAAGCAAGGCCTTACAACACAAGTGAAGAAAAAATCTGAAAATTATAGATTTATCACATTCAAAAACTGCGATTACAAACTAAACTTTGCAGTTGGAGAATTGACCTTGAAGTACTTAATTATATGGTAGTAATGGTGTTATGGTAGTATGGTAGTTGGTACTTTATTGTATGGTGGTTAATTGTATGGTATGGTAGTTGGTAGGTATGTATGGGAGAAAATGTTTTTCAACTACAATGTTGAGCTAGTTTTTGGGATAAATACTTTTAACTATGGAACCGCGTACTGTGCGTGGTCCGACACGCACTTGATCAGTTTTTCATTTACCTTAAACCATTGTCATAAAGTCTTGTTAAAACATGAAGACCCCGTTCTCTTCCGTTTGATAACAACTCCAATAAAAAACAAACACGAACAGTCAAGCTGAAATCCTTGTTAACATTAAAACCAAATAATAATTAGTATAATTTAATTAACTTTCAGTATTTCGGTATGAGAGGATATTTAATTAGGACACTTGTTGAAACCTTAATCGGGATCTTATTCAGAGCATATCACCAGCGTGACATCATTAGGACTATCAAAGAAGTTATTATGTTTAAAACTAACTGACCCCCCAGACGTAGTCCTGTCAAAATTTCAAATTCTTTTTTTTTTCCTAATTTTTTTTTCTTTTAAACCACCCCAGTAAAGAGGAGAATTAAAAAAATATATATATTCAAATCAGCCCAGCCATTCTCGAGTTTTAGCGAGACAAACGAACAGCAATTGATTTTTATATACGAGTATATAGAAGATTGAGATGTTACATGAAAATTTTTGGTAGCGAACGGTAATGTTATGATTAGGTACTGAACTGTGGAAAAAGGTTTTAGCCTAGTTAAGAAAAGTATTTCTGAAACTCTAGGGCTTGTTTCACCACGAATAAGTTTATATTAGTTACTTAGATAATTTCATACAAATTCTGTTCCATTTTTGAATTTAATCGGTAAGCAGAGGCTATTCAGACATCGTAAAATAGCTCTTAATGTATCAATTTGTTTTATAATAGATACTGGAGAGTGCTTTAATTTCTTTGTTCCTCCTGAAAAAGATTTTGCGTTGCAGTGGAAAGAGCGCTATCACAATTTCTCTTGTATTTGAGCGTTTGACTCGAGTTTTGATATGTGATTGTGGTTTTGTTAGAGCCACAAAATTAAAAAAAAACATATGCCCAAGAAAACTTGATTATTTCTCTTGGGAGTGTTCTAAATAAATATTTCAATTTGTTTACAAAACTCAGTAAAAACCTTGTCTCTGCAAAGGATGTTTCATAAAATTTTACTTTTGGACATGTTTTGATGCCTTGTTACATCGAAGACATAATAATTTAATCATTTAAAAAATGTCCTTGGAACAACTGTATCTTCAACTTTGGAGTGCTTAATTCAATTTTTTATGCTTCATACAGTAATACACCAAAAATAATTCCGTAAACCAGAGAGTTACTGACAATTTTTCGTCCGAAATTATATATTTTATCTACGAATGTATAATCCAAAGTTCATACAAAATGTATTTAATAAATAAGGTTACTATGTTACCTTGCTTGATAAAAAAAAATAGTTTATTTAAAAGTAAAATAATATGTTTAATTAATTATTGTATGCAGTGCTAAAAATCAATGTAAATCTCGGGACACGCGGTCTTTAGCTTTAGACGCCGACGCATCGCATTATGTAGCAATTTAGCAGTTATGATTACGTTTATTTTGAGTCATATAATTTTAAGATTAAACATCTAAACTTATTTATAATGTTTTAAAATAAAATATCTAATGTCTAATGCAAAATCAGTGTTCTGCGCGCGTCACACCCTGTTCGCGCTCACAGCAAACTTTGATAACTTTTGTATTCAATTCAATTCACAGCCACCTCCTTCTGCGAAGCAGTAATGCTCGCGAAGGAGAAGGCGGAACGCGCGAGGGAGAGGCAACAGCCGCGCCCTCGCGCCCCTAGCCGCCGTAGGAGACGCCCTGGGCGGCGGGAATCTATCGCCAATTCCCGGCCACCGTAGGCGCGGTCTTGCGGACGACGAGTAATGGGCAGCTCGCCGTCCGGTAAGGACCAGGCCCGGGTTGACGGCGCGTTGTGTTCCACGCGCGCCTCAAAGAGATGTCAGCAGTGACGGGGTCAATTGGACCGATGCCGCCGGGGTCGCGGGTAGTTCGAAAGAGATACCGTGGCCCTGGCACGGGCAACTGAAGGAACACGGGTGGGTTTTAGTCAGTAAAAGTCTGACACGCCCTCCCGCTCTGCCCAGAGAGGGAGGGCGTGTCAGACAGCGGGAGAAGTCATTTGATGATTTCCCATCCACAAAAACAAAAAAAAAAAGGCATATAATGTAATACATCAAATTAATTGTGTTTAACTATGCATCATAATTACCAAAGAACATGAATTGAATCGCTTAATTTACAATAGTGGCGAGTAGTGCTGCCAACTAGCACCAACATTGTGAAAAAAATAATAAGTCTGCAGATATGGAACATTTTGAAACATATGCTTACAATTTTAGTCAAATGAGGTAGAATTTTTGTATCGAAAAAATCAACAATTAACCTCCTAGGTTCGAAGCATTAGCAGGTAGCTTAGCTAAGGCTTCGAACTCGGAAAGCACCATTTGGTGAAGTGGAACTGATGTGGTCTTCAGACCACAGATAGCCATCGGAACTACTCAATTATACCTAAGTATTTCACGGGTTGCGATTCGATTAATGGTTGACACAGTTTATGCTCGTCACAATACGTATGGTGATGGTGACTTCACCATCAGCTCCAGCACGCTTAGCACCAGCATAGAAATGGGTTTTGTCGACGGAAGAATAGACAAAATGATAGATTGCAGAAAAACTTCTACGCATTCTACGCGTATAGCAATGTGTCATTTTGTCTATTCTTCCGTCGACAAAACGTCGTCATGCTACGCACACAGTTCTCCTGGTTCTTACTAGGAGAACTCCTCAACAAAATTATCGTACCTCCATGGGGAAAAGCAATATTTTGTAAAAGGTTATGCACAGTTGACTATTGTAGGTGACGGCTCATTGTAACTAAGATACATTACCAACTGACCCACTAAAAAGTGAAAAGTAATAACTTTTCACAAAAAAAAAATAACAACCGAATTCCCAAAAAAACACTACAAAGTAAAAAAAAAAAAATTTTTTGAAAGTTGATGGCAAAAAACTAAAATACAGATCCAAAGACACCGACTTCCGAAATTAAAGTTATTTTTCTTACTTTGTAGTGTTTTTTTTGGAAGTTTAGGAATTAGGTGTTGTAAGTGAGAAGGCGAATAACGATCTGTACGGTTTATTAAAAAGCGCTGGTTATATACAGTACTTATCAAATACTTATCAAAATAAATAGGGTAAACTTAAAACTAACATAATTTAGATTACCGGCATTAGTCAGTAGAATGTGCCGCGCTCCCTTCGTACAAGCGCGATGATACAGCCGGCCAGTCCGCGTTCCTTTCAGTTCGGCTAAATCGGCTAAATTAGAACGCGCGGGCGCATGGTGGTGACCGGCCGTATGAGCTCCTCTTATTGTATGTTGTAGGTACGTAAGTATGAGCTGCTACAGAAGTCTGTGGTTTTTTTTTTTTTGTAAAAAAGTTTTTATTGTTAATCTATTGTTTTTGGCTAATGTGGAGAAGAAGTGTGAAGAAGTGTAATTTAAATTAATTTTTGAGAATTTTGTTTAAAGTTTGAAAATTGGATGAATTTTGTTTTAGATAAAAGTGGTTTTCATTTAGCCAATTATTATATGGTTGATAGTTTAATTTATTTCTTGTTGATGTAATGTTTTTTTTTTTTTTTTTTTCTGGTATTATTATTGACACGTAATCTGCGAATAGTACACACGGGTTTGTTATTTGGTAAGTCGTTAGGTTAGTCAAGCGATTACGCGATAGTCGTATTCATAATGTCACTTTTTGATCGCTTCTCGTTAAGAAGTGGCCTTATTTCGTATACTTCCGTATTTCGATTGATAAGCCTACTGATTTTAAATAAATCGCACATTTTTCCATAATGTTCATGATTATATTGCCTAAAGTACACCCCGCGAGCGTATTGCTGTTAACCGAGTACGAATCTAGAGGCTTGTCTGCTAATGCTGCATGATACCATGATAGAATAGAATAGAATAGAATAGAATACTCTTTATTATGCACACCATTTAAATTACTGTTACAATTTTACAATGTTGAAATTTTACATACGAGTGACACAATGGGCGGTCTTATCGCTAAAAGCGATCTTTTACAGACAACCTTTGGATGGAGTATGGGGACAAGGAGAGACAATTCTACCATACCACAGTCCGACGAAGCCCGAGCTGCATACGAAGTTCGGCGAACTACGTAAGCAGCTCGGGCTGTCGTCGGAGTCGGAGGCCCGGTCGGTCGGGGTCGGCTCGAGTCGGTCGGGGTGTGTGTGCTCTTGCGACCACTAGAACCAAGAAAAAAAAAAGAGAAAAAAAAAGAAAAAAGAGAAAAAGAAGAAAAAGAGTTTATTAATACTACCAGCTGAAAGTATCACCGTTTCTCCCAGCCTCATCGTTTATCGAAACAATATTTCAGTACAGCAACGTGACTTTATTTGTTGAAAAAATCCCGATTACACACTCCAATCCCTTTAGTACAAAGGCTCTGACTACGAAGGGATGAGAATCACCCGTGTATTGCAATCAATCATGTTGCCGCGTAACGGAGACGCCTGAGGTTTTTTTTTTTTTTTTAATATGAAACATGACAAAGTATTTTGTCAGCAATATAATGAATTAATGGGGACATGAATTTGAATATTTTTTATGGGATATACGATATTTTTTTTGTAAAGTATGGTAAGGGTTTCTAACAGCTGGTTTATAATACAAACAAAATAAAAACTGGGTATGAAAAGTAGACGTTAGAGAAGTTATACGTAGCTTCACAGCTTCAATTATTTGCACATCATTATATTGTGGTCGAAAGTTTGCGAAATAAATACACAACGTGGTCGCTGACGACGCATTTCATAACAATTTTGGAACGAATTCTTTAACGCGTCTTGCGGTAGGAGTAAACTGGTAGAACTCGTCACGTAACGAAAAAGCGTTACGCCCGAAAAAGTCAGTTTTTAGCTTGATAAAAACTCACAGTATTAAAAAATAAGTAATTAAAAAAACTAAAAAACCCGACTGCGCTAAAAAACTGAAAAGCTAAAAACAAGCCCATTTTAAATGAAATAAAAGTTGGAAGCAGGCGGGACCTACTTATTTGAGTTAGAAAATATAAAAATGGAATGGGTCCCGCGTGCTTCCAACTTTTATTTAATTTAAAATGGGCATGTTTTTAACTTTTGTTTTTTACCGCAGTCGGGTTTTTTAGTTTTTTTAATTACTTTTTTTATTTCCAGCTTTTTAGTTTACAAATGTGAAAGACTTCACAGACGATTTAGTTCTTGCAAGGAGTTTTGGTCGTGAGAGCAATTTTTTTGGATCAAGTGCACAAAAATAGCCTTTTTTTACGATTTGTCTGTACTTTGAATTACTTTTAACCATATAAGTTGCATATATTTTTGTAAAAACCTTTTAAAATCCTTCATTTACATAGCCCACTCGATGGTATTAGAAGAAAAAAAATTTCAATCTCCACAATATGGCACCCCAAATCCGCCATTTAACTTTGTTTTTACCTGCCTGCGGCAAAGCCCAAACGGAGGGTTGTATGTTTGATTTATTTTAATGTAGCCACACTCACACACTCGCGCTACCAAGACAAATCTAAAGACGTAAAATTTATCCAAATCCGTTCATTCGTTTAGGAGTTACGAGGGAACAAAGAAACGGCCATACACACATACATACATACATACAGGTCAAACACATAACCCTCCTTTTGGGCTTCGCCGCAGGCGGGTAAAAACAAAAACAAATACTTTAAACACTTGAATCTTAAGAGGCCTGTTGCATTTTGTCACCTCTCTCGCTCACACGGGACCAAATTGTTAATAAAAGATGCTTTTTGAAAAAAATAATCAATTAAAGGATTAGTTAATACTTAATGTTAATTTAATAGGTAACTAATTTATTAAAACATATTTCTATTGAGTTATCTTAACTATTAAACTCATTTCAAAAAGTATAATCTGTTTTTGAGATGAGTTATATAAATAAGAATATGAATAATTTATTGTTTAAGAAATTACGTTCAATGCCACAATAAAAATGTGCTTTTAATACTTACCAATTCAATTAACATTCTTTACTAGCCATTTTAATTGATTACATGTTTCAAATAAAAAAAACATCTTTTCATTTAAAATTCTTAAAAAATTGGCAATCCCTCTCTACTGTCCTCCTCGGACAGAGGGAAGTCTGAACTCGTAGTGGCACGACTTAAATCACTGTTTCCTTCTCTATTGTGCGCCTTGGACAGAGGGATATCTGAGGGACAATTCCCTTATTTTTAGCAATGTTCGCAATCTCATCTCAGTCTCAATCTGTCAAAAATTGTATAGCGTTTACCTACATATTTGACATTTGATTGTCGCTGGCATGAGATTGCGACTTGAATTTGAACGTTTTTGGGTACGAGAATTGGCCTTCTGAAGTCTCTCTAACGGAATGACCTAGGCCGCCGTCAACGGATGTTGTTACAATACTCCTTCTTGGAATAAAGCGCTACCGCCTCATCTTCTCTCCTCCCCGGCTGTCTGCTGTAGCTACAGATCCTGATACTAAGCGCGCCTAGCGATGCAGACCTGCATCCTGACCTCGTTCCTGCTTTGCTGATCCTGATACTGCGACAAAAGCTACAACTTCTATGTTTTTTACTGTTCTTACCCGTCCCGTCACAATGCGTCAATGCATACTTATAAACCCCATAGGTTCATGTCAATGCGTGCTTGAATATCAACCGAACCCCATAGGTTCACAACCTGTAAGCCCGCGGTTGCCATCGCATGATGGTATTTTTCGTTTATAGAAATATGATATACGTTTATATACATCTATATAAATAAAAAGAAAATCCTGACTGACTGATTGATTGACTCATCAACGCCCAGCCCAAACCCTTGAACTTAGGAAGCTGAAATTTTGCACAGAGATTCTCTTTATAGTGTAGACCAGGAATAAGGAAGGATTTCCCGGTAGTACGTTCCCGTGGGATATTTTGTCACATAAACGCGGGCGAAGCCACTGACAAAAGCTAGTATTATATAGTGGTTTCTTCTTACGCACCCCATGTCTGCGTCTGACATTTAAGGGGTTATTAACAAATAGCCCCGGCTATTTATTATTTCACACACTCTGCGCTGACACTAGACTAGCGTATGCATGTGCTCAGCGCCTATGCGGTGTCTACGCGGTACTTATGCGGCGTACAGAATCAAACATATAAACTCACGTGCTATACCCAAAACTAGCACTTAAGAAAGGTAAACTGAAAAGAGTCTACGTTAAGGCGAGTAGTGTCGCCAAGTAGCGCCACCATTGAGAAAAAATCGTAAGTCTGGAGATATGGAACATTTTATTTATTTATTTATTTCATTTGGGAAAACAAACAGTAGTATACTTATAATAAACAGTGTTGTCTTAAAATTAGAACTTTACAAATATACTACCCACAACATTTCCCACAGATTACTAAATGATATAATAAAAACAAGCTATTAGCAAACGCTAACTGTAGCAGGGCTACCTTAGTGAAAAAGAAGTTCTAAAATATGTAACAAACAAATAAATTCATGCGTGATATACAACACAGGTCCCTAGCCTATTAATAATGATTGTGTGCCATGGAGCCTACAGCCGATCCTTGAGAATCTTAACAATATCAGTTTTAAATTTATATCTGCTTAGGAATAATATGTCTATTGCACCAAAATGCGTATTGTATGTGTCGACTAAGCGGTACAGTGGTGAGCGCACACCAGCATTGGATCTACAAAAGCCGGTAGCTAAAAGCCGCCTGGTGCGCACCTCCCGTCCATGTACTGTTCGAGGAACCAGGTAACACAAACCAGTCACCAAGTCAGGGCAATCAAACTTGTTTCGGCATATACTGAATAACGTCATTGTCTCAAGGAAGACGCGTCTTGCCTGTAATGTTAGCAGGTCGTATTTTTTAAGAAGTGATTGGCATGATGTTTTCTTACGAAAACATCTAAATTGCATAGCACGAAGGTACTTACGTTGGACCAATTCTATAATTTCGACATATTTCGCATAGTAGGATAGTAGTATTTTGAAATGTCCTATGCTCACATTTTTAGTCAGATGTGGTAGATCAGGTAAAGTCAAAAAATTCTACCTCCCCTGACTAAAAATGTGAGCATTGGAAATTTCAAAATGTTCCATATCTCTAGACTTATGATTTTTTTCTCAATGGTGGCGCTAGTTGGCAACACTACTCGCCTTAATTTGTTATTTAATAAAGGCACAGTAGCACTAACAGTATCTTCATGCCTCGTTTGGTACCTGCGCAATAGGCATAAACCGCTCGCCCGTTACGTGGGCGAACTGCCTTGTGGTTCTAAAATATGAGTGCGTCAGAATAATATTGTGGTTTTGTAATGTAATTTTATTTTAAAAGTTCTAGTTTTAAATAGTGTTTACAAGGCTTTGTTAAGAGACTGTGATTAACGTGAAAAGGGTCTTTCTATAAGAGCAAGAATTATTTTTAACCCTGTCGTCTGAAAGCCAACTTAGTAAAATTTTGTCTCAAGTGATTTAAACGGCTGTTGTCATTTTAGTTACCGTCAACTTTTAATTAGTAACAATAAGTTGAGTTTAACAGTCATCATCATCTGCCTAGCCTTTTCCCAACTATGTTAGGCTTGGCTTCCAGTCTAACCGGATGCAACTGAATAGGAGCATTTTACATACCTACAGCGACTGATCTGACCTCCACAACCCAGTTACTGGGTTACACAATAACCCATGGCAAGACTGGTTGCCAGAAATTCGGGCTTCTGACTACCCGTAACGACTTTCAAAGATCTACAAATGACAGCTGGAACCAACTGCTTCTCGGTATGTTAAGGATGGTCACCCATCCACGGACCGACCTCGGCAACATGGAAGCTTGTTGTTTAATCTGGAAGATCGATCCGTGCGGCTGTTATTATTTATTATGGCATAATACAATATTAAATTAGCAATAATAATTTTTTATGATCTTCTAAAACAGGACTTCCTCTCTCCTACCCTTTTGCTGTGCCCTACAGGGTCCATAATGATCTCAATTATATAATAACCGCCTAAGTACACAGTATGGTAAAGCAATAAAGATATTGAGTATTGAGTATTATAGTTAGCCACAAGTCTCTAGTTATTTATTAATAAAGTTAAGTAGTATCTTGTGCTCGAAAAATTTAGGGCTGTTTTTTCAATAGGTAGAAAACTTTTATCTGAAGATTAAATGTGACAGTTTGACTTATTTTCTACACAAAACTGTCAAACCGCCATTATTCCTCAGATAAAGTTTATCTGACTATTGAATAATCAGCCCTTCGAATGATATTAGGTACTATACCAAACCGTCATAGGTGTATGTCAATCTGCCTAGCCTTTTCTCAATTATGTTGGGGTCGGCTTCCAGAGTATCGGGATGCAGCTGAATACCTGAGTCTATGGAGCGACTGCCTATCTAATTTTCACAACCCAGTAACTGGGTAATACAATACCCCTTGGTAAGATTGGTTGTCAGACTTTCGGGCTTCTGTCGTTCCGTAACGACTGTCAAAGCCCCACTAATGACAGCCGGGACCAATAGCGGCTAAACGTGCTTTCCGAGGCACGGGAGGGTCTTGGTATGTAAAGATGGTCATCCATCCACGGAACAACCCCGGCAAGCGTAGCTTAACCTGATGAATCGACCCCTGCGGCTGTTATTACTTAGCCACGAGCTCGTCATAGCTGTACGTATCTCGCACTAATGTTATTGTTGCCAACTTCACCAAAATAGCCTAAACATTGTCGAAAAACATGGAGTCGTTGACGCAGCATGAGGTTGTAGCTATAAATTGTTCGGCAGGCCCCGTACAGTTGTTACAACGCGTAATGGTTGTAAACGTATTATTTAGTGGCCGGTTGCCGTTTAAGGTGGGGCGCAGACGGTTGACTATCTGTTGCAGAATTTTAGGATGTCTAAAATAGAAATTTTGATGACATTTGTTTTTGTCCGTCATGTAGGTAGAATATAAAGAAAAATATTGGACACGTATTTTTTCTTTTTTTACGTAATCAAAAGATTACGGCTATACATTGAATTTGAAAATGTGGCATGACGTCACTCATTGCTAGATTTTATACGTAGTTTTTTATAGTTATGACGTAGTGAGCCCCCACTCCCCAACTTTAAGGCGTTTTATCTAAGTAATTTTTTATTAATTTATGATATAAAGCAAAATATACGTGTCTCATATTTTTTTACTATCTGACTTATGGACTAAATTGAATGTATTTTTTTTTATTTTAACCCAGGAAACATCCCTATTATATTCAATATATTCTTGCCCACGGCTTCGTCCGCTTGGAGGTCGGTAATTATCCTACGGGAACGTGAAGTACGTTCACGTAGATAGATAAAAAGTATCCTATCCTATTCAATGTGACGGCCATTTTGTTTTTGTGGTTTTTTTTTTGTGAGAGTATTTCTGGGTGG
Organism: Cosmia pyralina; assembly: GCA_946251885.1. Classification (NCBI taxonomy): domain Eukaryota; kingdom Metazoa; phylum Arthropoda; class Insecta; order Lepidoptera; family Noctuidae; genus Cosmia; species Cosmia pyralina. The sequence goes on from OX276345.1 coordinate 3,613,071, forward strand.
TCTCGCACGGTAGACGATATCTCTAAAGTTTTGTATGGGAGCTGTATATGAAACTGTCGTTGAAATCGTTATGAAATAAGCTACCACAATAAAATGATACAGTGATACAGTTTATGAAACAAAAACAGTCAAAATAACGTCGGGAGCCGAAAGGACCACTGGGGTCCGATTCACAGACAGAACTTTTTTGACATTGGACCATCGTGGTCCGTCTCGCAGTTAGAAGGATATGTCCTAACCCAGCTCATAGTCTGTCATCAAAAACAGTTCAGCCATGAAAAGATAACAGACTGACAGAGTTACTTTCGCATGCATATTAGTATGGTTAACTATGAACCTATGAAGACATCGACAGTAAGAAGAACAGGGTATGTTTTAGTTGTAAGTACTGCACAAAAATCTGTTTATTCAAACCAAACGTGCTGCCTGACCTAGCTATAGTCAGTGCTGACAAGATTTTTTCAGTTAGATACACGAGTACTATAGTTATTATTTATTGAATACTTCAAGCACAGAAGAGTACAGAGGCGGACTTTCTACCAGTCTACCTTTAGATGATGCAGAAACAAAACAGTGGCAGGTGCAATTACGAAAAATTGAGGACCAAATATTTATTTAAATAAAGATATACAAATACCTATTACAAACTATAAATATAGTAATATATACTTAATTATATATAAATATAAGCAAAAGGAAATATTAATAAATACACAAAAATATGCTAAAAAAAATAAAAAAAACAACAGGAAAACATCAACGTTGTGATGATACTGCCAGTTTCTTACGAATGTGCTCGCGAACTTTTACTTTAAAGGATAATCGGTTAGTTGCCATCCTAATTTCCAGGGAAAGTGCAATACACAGAGGGATTGACTGAACAAAGAAGGAAAAATGAATAAAGTCTGTGCGGTGAGTGGGACATTGAAGAAGAGTCACATTCAGTCAGAAAGACATTGAGGGTGAGTGAGAGAGAGTTTGGGAATTATGTTGTAAGTCGAGTAAAAAGAGACGAGATTATTGTTATTAACCAGGCGTCCTGGCGAAAAATGTAATAACACTTTATCTAAGGATCCCATGCTTAGCTCTAGACCAACTGTCAGTCATCTGTCATCTCTTTGTAAAGTCTGGGAAATTAATTATTAAGGAAATTCACTACCAACTTAAATTGTCCGTATATTCAAATCACAACTGTCATTCTTTGACAGTTGTATTCTCATAAACCGGCTATAACACGGCAAATCGACGTAGGGTAACAATTGATTTCTCTGACTGTACATCGACAAAAAGTCGTCGATATTTTCGGTAGTCTGTGCCCAGCTTAAAGGTTTTTAAACGTAATATTTAGTGGCCGGTTGCCTGTTAAACGTTCCGTGGTTCATGGAATGTCTACTTCCTAATGGTCTTTATTTTATAAATTGTAGCTTTGGGTGAACCCCTTGGGATGTTTACAAGACGAATTCTTAATTTTGGAGTGTAATGGTCGTTACAGGAAGATCTTGTTTGTTTTATGGCAAGCGATGATGTTAGAGTAAATAGAAATAGAGAAAAAATTGCACGTAAGAAACATTACTCACCTTTTAGGCTCTGCCAGAGGTGGGTAAAATGTGAAGTATCGTAATTATTGTGCGGTATGGATGACTGGTTCGTCTCCTTTATTAAATTGTACACATATCTGCAGTGATTATACGCGAAAATACATTATTTTCCGTCATAAAAGAATTCCTAAATAAATAATTCACACATCGTACCCACTTTATTCCCATACACGTATTCTGCACACACAATATTCTCTAAGTAGGTAAAACATTTAAAAAAATCTTTAATTAAGAGATTCTTCTTTTCTTTTAATTCAAGAAAAGAAGAATGTCTAATTAGCTAAAATATTTAAAAAAACTTTAAAAATATATTTCGGGCGTTGAATTAAAAGAAAAGAAGAAACTCTAACTTAGTCTTCTTAAATTTTGAGTTAGAGATTGTTCTTTTCTTTTAATTCAACGCTCGATATATATTTTTTGAAAGTTGGGCTCATCCCAACTTTCAAAAAATATCACTCGAGCGTCATCCCAAAGAATAGCTCCACATTTTCCCAGAAAATTCTCTCGCCAAACTATCAAAGAGGCAACTAGGTGACAAACTTTAATATCACATTAACATTACTCGCAAAACCAGCTTAAGTTATAATCTAGTGTCTTGAGAGCCACATGAGCCATTATTGAATTTGGAGGGATTCCAAACTTGAGATTTGTGTCAGCCAAGTGCTGGTGCCAGATTTACGCTCACAATTGTGTTATACACCATTAATTCCCTTATAATTGTTGGTAGTATATGTCTTCACGCTAGGCCTCTTAAGACCTAGAGAGGAATAGCGGCGAAAAAGATACTACGTACTTGCTTAGATTCACTTTATTAAAGGTAATTTTGGGAGATAAGTGATCTTATCTCATGTCCCTTCAACCGACATGCATCTTACGAGAGTGACTGCGCAAAAACAAATGAAAGAAGTTGTTAAAAGGGTGCCACGAGTCACCGACACGCGACTTGGGGAGCGTCAGACGGCAACAGTGGCCTTAGTGCGAGTTTTTATACTTACTCGATCGCGTTTACGTTAACGTTAAGTTACGTCAATTTGTATGGAATTATTGTGTTTCTCATTATAGTTTCCAGACGAACCCTTAATCAGATTCGGTACAAATTAACGTTTACGAAACTCGCACTAAGGCCTCTGGTGACGCGCGCGCGTATCGTTTGACCCTAGTCACGTCGCAAGTCACATCGCCCGACGACGGGTTGAAAACTATTATTGACTACATCATACTTTGTTTCTTTTACCTACTAACTTTTAAACGGAGGAATGGGAGTTTTCCGTGCAATCATCTGATCTCTGGCATTGGCCTGCACTATCTCCACTAAACATCAGAATTTGTTTTTTTTTTTTTAGGGTGGCTAGAAAGTAAGTGTCTACCGAGATGACGACTAACAGAGGAGTATGGGAAGAAAAAGACATGTTGCGCCGACCCCATATAAATTGGGATAAGGGGAGGTGAATGATGTAGGCTTTGGTGTTGGTAAAGAACTTCTTTGTAAATTGAGCAATAGTTTATTAGTTCTAGAAGAGTTTGTCTTATAAGAATGCCCACATAACAACATAAGAAAGATCTATAGTAGTTGGAAATAAACCAGTTCTTATTATAAAAGAGCACAAGACACTGTCATACAATACTAGGGATTGCGCCAAAGCACTAGTTCTTTATGTCACTGCTACTCAGAAGTTGTATTTAAAAAGAAAATAGAAAGAAACTGCACACGCTGACATAATACTCTGGAATGTATAAAGGAGATTGTATACAAAGGTACAATACACTTACAATGGTGCTCTTATACGGGGAATTGTTTGAGCAATTATTACTCGGCGATAAGTATGGATCGTACCATAGATATATGAAAATGGATCGTACACTTGGACTTCGGGTTGTAGCGAGGACAAAGACGAAAGTAAAGACGTTGAAAAAAAGAGAAAGAAAAATATTTTATTTGGGATACGCACAGGAAAGTAAAAAAGGAGCATTTGAAACTAACAAAATTAATATTAAAAAGAAAAACAAAAAAAATACCAACGCGAGGCCATAAAGGCTCCTTAGTTAAAAAATAATTACTGCAGCGCTGTTATTCTGATGTGTGATTTTGTGTGTATCTGATTCCGCTGTGATGCCACAGATTATTATTATTTTTTTTTTGAGCTTTTTCAATTTTATTAGGAATGTAAATATAACCTTGGCAATTGAAATAAAAAACTTTATCGATTGACTTCTCGTTTTAAAATAACATCCTTTTTTTGAAGTCCGTTAATAATTCAATTCTAATTTCAATTTAAATCCACGAGCGCTGTTTTTGTAGAATTGACGTGGCGACCGTCACATTCTCATTTCATCCTTCTTGTTTGAATTGCCCCTAAGGATCTGAAGAAAACACTTTAGAAATACCAAGAAAATGCTTTGTAAAATATTATTGAGTTAAATAACATTTCTGAGAGCCACTATTGCAGTTCATACTAACATTTACTTTTATTTCTATTGTCGTCGGGAAAAATATACGAAAAAAAGGGAATATCTTGAAATTATTCAAAATGCGACTCTAAATTGTTTTTCGTCTAGTTTCGTTTCAAATATCAAGTCAACTTGGTTATATTAGGTCTTTACCTATGAAATTGCCGTTCTGCAGTACTGGGCATTTCAAATCAAAATAATTTTTGTTTGGCTAAGAATACTAATTTCAAATTAATTTTATTTTAAAAACATGGATTTTTTTTTTCCAAAAGTAGTCATTTGTTTATTGATTAGTGTTACATTTTCATCGCATTTCAATCTTTTTCGTCATCATGGATACGTTAAAATTTCGAGTAATTATGGAATATGAGTACCGTCGTGGCAGCAACGCGGCACAAGCGGCACGCAACATCAACGACGTTTACGGAGCTAACACTACAAACCAACGCACCACTTGTTATTGGTTCGCTCGCTTCCGTTCTGGAAATTTCGACCTGAAAAATGAACCTCGCGGTCGTCCGAAGACTTTGGTCGACAATGACGAATTAAAGGCGACTGTGGAAGCTGATGATACACAATCTACGGCTGAATTAGCAGCAGCTTTCGACGTTAGCGTCAAAACAATATTGGTCCATTTGCGTCAAATTGGCAAGGTAAAAAAGCTTGACAAATGGGTGCCCCACGAACTCAATGATCGCCAGCGCGAAGTACGCGTCGAGACGTGCCTTGCACTGCTCAACAGACACACAAATGAAGGAATTTTGAACTGCATTGTTACCTGCGATGAAAAATGGATTCTGTTTGATAACCGCAAGCGCTCAGCAAGTTGGTTGGATCCTGGTTCAGCACCTAAACAATGCCCTAAACGAATACTTACCCCTAGAAAAGTGATGGTCACTGTTTGGTGGTCTAGCGCCGGTGTGATTCATCACAGGTTCTAACCAAACGGGGTGAGTATTACGAGTACTTCAGATGTGTACTGTGAAGAACTGAACACAATGATGGAGAAGCTGGCACATCTCCAACCAGCATTGGTCAATCGCTTGTCTCCGCTGCTCCTGCACGACAACGCGCGACCTCATACTGCACAGCAGACGGTCTCCAAGTTGCAAGAACTGGGGTTGGAAGCTCTCCGTCATCCGCCCTACTCACCAGACCTTGCGCCTACAGACTACTACTTTTTCCAGAATTTGGATAACTTCTTGGCGGGAAAAAAATTCAATACCCGAGAGGCAGTACAAAATGCCTTTGAAGAATTTGTTGCCTCCCGTCCAGCTGATTTCTTTAAGAAGGGCATCAATAAACTGCCACTGCGTTGGCAAAGATGCATTGATTGCATGGGTGATTACTTTGATTAATACAAATAAAAAATGCATGAAAAAAATTCGTTTAAATTTTTTCATACAAAACGGCAATTTCATAGGTAAAGACCATAGATATATGAAAGAAGGAGATATGCCCGGTAGTTGAAAATGTATCAGAACCCGATGTCGCTAGGTTGGCCCCACCACCGCGCCACTACTACACATGTAGTTCAATAAAAGCAATAGATACAAAGTCGCGCACACACTTGCAATTCATAAATCAGAACATACTACACAATCAATTATAAACCTTAACTCGTCACACACAGCGTGCATTTACCATGCACCGTACAACTTACTCACACAAAAACATCTGGCGCTATTATTGTGTTGTGCAAAAAGCAATTTATTTTACATATACGCTAGTGATTGACTAAATCGGAAAGTTATCGATACTTCCATTTATTACTGTACAAGAAAAATTTGGGGTCCTGAAAATAAAATAAAAAATGATATGTCCAGAAAGTATTATATATTTTAAATTTAAAAAAAAAATGTATAATAAAAAAAAACACGAATCAATAAATTAAAACAATCCGGTTAAGTTGGTTTAGGCTGTGAAACCATAGGAATTGTTGAACCCTGTTATGATGTGTTTACTCACTGACCTGTAAAGTGGAGGTATTTGTTCAGTACTTGACGTACTCTTAATTTTGGGATTGCCCATTCAAAAAGCCTGCGAGTTTTCTTTAGAGGCTGGAACATTTCTGCCTTAAAGTGAATTGAGCATATGGTGCTATATTTTGTTGGGAACCAGTTAGGTGGCCTTCCTGTGGCATCAATCCATTCTGTTTTGTATTTGTATCTTTTGGGAAGCTAAAAAGGTACTATAAGAACTTATTTATCATTTACATAATAAGTATCTTAAGCTATAGTCTATAATCTAGGAACTAGTTGGCCGCTGAGACAGGGGTGAGGCGGCGGTTCGCAACGCACGTACTGAGTAATGCGCCCCCGCTCCTCCATCCCACCGTTCACATACCTAAGGCGCGGTCAACTAGTTCCGCGCGGTCTATACTTCTTAACCTCACGATGAGTAAGCAGGTAGCAGGCAACAGGCGAATAGGCTTTTGTTATTAAAAAAAAAACCCTTAGTTAAGAAATAGTTAAATATATGAAAACAAACACATACCATACTCATGCATAACAAATAAATAGCATGAATACTCGTATGTTGACTTATTTTAAGCAAAAATCACTAATATTTTATCTGAACCATACCGATTACTACAACGCATTCGAATCTTGTGGTGCATAGTTAAAGACTTTAGCGGAAGTAAATTACCAAAACCAATAAAAAGTAAGGAAATAGCACGAAGATGCGATAATTTAAACCCAAAAACACTCCACCTAAACATTAATAAACTTACTTTACGACCGTTGGTTATGCATTTCTCAACTAGGTACGCTGTAAAATAATCAAAAACAGTAAAAAAGATTATTTTACATTCTCAAAGGTTTTCCAACCGTACTTAAACGTCGTCTTTTCAAGTGTTCCAACCGGGCTAAAACGGTTGACAAATTGAAAAATAAACTATAATAGCAATATAATATTCGTTGGGCAATCGACATTATTATCGATAGCCTACTTTAGTGGATCTTAACCTCATCACTATCTCGCCGCAAGACACAGCGGCTGTACTATGCGACGCTCCGCGTAAATAAAGTATCGTTTTGTTATTTTTACATTGCTTGTCCAGTCGCTTAGCGACATACTTAAGGTAGTGGTTAAGGAGCAATGTATTTGCTGCAAAAATAGTACAGCCGCTGCGATATTTGAAAACAAAAATAACGTAGTAAAAGCAAGAAATATTTTACGATTTGTTGTTTTTTATGATTTTAAAGATAAATACAGTAAAATACTTTTACTTACATATGGTAAGTGATTCCGTGAGATACGAAGTTTTTAATAGCACTTCGGTTTTTGCAGGAAACCACTGAACAACACGGCTTTTTTATAATTTATCGTGACCACGGTCGAAAGCGTACTAGTTCGCGGAGACGGCCATTTGGCGAGTAAAGGCACAGCGTGCGCATAACGCGTGGACACAGACACGCCCCCATGCCACTTCTCCTGTTTTTTATATTTCTATGGTAAAGACCTATTATTAGCACCGCAGTAGATCTTTGTTGGGTCATAAAACTAAATTATATGTTTTATCTTTTCTCAAATATCGTCGACTGACGATACTGACTGACTGACTCAAAAGAAGTGTACGACTAACTTTACTTCGAACACCGACAAGAACTTACTTCTCAAGACTCTTCGCCAACGGGACTTTTCGCCGACAGGACACTACGCCGACAGGACTCTTCGCCGATAGGCGGGGCTCCGTCGACCTGCTGATTAAAACCCTAACCCTAAACGGTCGACGTCAGGGCACCCTTTTTTTTCTGGATGGGAAATCATCTGAGATTTTTACTGACTAAAACCCACCCGTGTACCTTCAGTTGCCCGTGCCAGGGCCACGGTATCTCTTTCGAACTACCCGCGACCCCGGCGGCATCGGCCCAATTGACCCCGTCACTGCTGACATCTCTTTGAGGCGCACGTGGAACACAACGCGCCGTCGACCTGGGCCTGGTCCTTACCGGACGGCGAGCTGCCCATTACTCGTCGTCCGCAAGCCCGCGCCTACGGAGGCCGGGAATCGGCGATAGATTCCCGCCGCCCAGGGCGTCTCCTACGGCGGCTAGGGGCGCGAGGGCGCTAGGGGCGCGAGGGGCAGTAATCAAAATATGGTCACAAAATATTGGTTGCATACATGTGAGAACGATGAAGAACATTATAAACATCCGTAATAAAAATAGAAAAAAAAAAAACAATTCGAAATTTAAATTAAATTAAAATACGACGTGGCAGCTTAGAAATGACCAGCCACCACTGAGAGCACCCGTTTACGAACCTAACCTATTATATTCCTTTGACTGTAAATTATGTACTAATTTATGAACCCAAAACCCCAGGGGAGGGGGGGGGGGGGGGTTTAGTTGCGAACCCCATAGGTTCACAACTACTGATGATGATTTTATTCCATCGCATGATGTTTTTTTACGATTATATATATGATATAAGCTTATATACCTATTATATAAAGGATTTTTCCTTATGTACACCCATGTGTACAGTCGACGTGCAAAGGGATATAGTACACCCAAATTTCACCAGTTGTATTTAAGTCCCATATAGCGAGCCTTTTGCCATCAACCAGGCACAAATCCATAATCCGAGCTGCTACTGAGAAATTCCAGATAGAAAAACCCAAGAACACTGCTCGACGCGGGAATCAAACCCTGGACCTCATGCTCAGTAGTAGCACTTGCAACACTAGACCAACACTTCCAAAATACTGAAATACAGGTATTATCTAACCTAGAAATATACTCAAATGTCCAAATTAGGTTCCCGTACCCCGATTGCCCGATTGCCCTGCTTCAGTTAACTCAATACTGTTCGGGAAGTTCGCCCGTCGGGAATCGAACTGGCAACCATTGCTCTCACAGAATCCAATTTGTTAACTATTTGACAGGTGAGCGACGTCTACAAGGGCTGTTGGAGGGTTTAATTTGGAAAATTATAAAAAAAAATATTTAACTGAAATGAGGCTGGCTGTTTAATTTTAGATATATTTATGGGTTCAATTTAGAAATTGTTGGATTAGGTACGACAATTATTTTCGCCTTTTCGAAGAGAACAACAAAATTAGGCAATGATAGGATACCTTCGGGATGCTGCAAAGATCGTCTCTTCACATGAAGAGACGATCTTTGCAGGATAGCTAGCAGCTGGATGTATGCAGCCGTAGTCAGAGTAAAATTACGTGTGATTAGAGAGCATAGGCATGTTCAGCAGTTGATTGGTATGTTGCTGATGATGATGATTGATGACGTTCTCATCACACTAATATTATAGAAAGAAAGAAAATACGTTTATTTGCGGTAAACATGACGCAAAGGACAAAAAAAATAAAATAAGCAATGTAAAAAGCAAGTTTTGGGGAAAATATGCGTCACATCTACGCAAAACGGCGAATAAAGGCGAAAGTTTGTGAGTCTGTGTGTGTTTGTATGTTTGTTACTTCTTCACGCTCAAATAGCTGGACCGATTTGGATGAAATTTGGTATGTAAATAACTTATATCTTGGATTAACACATAGACTACTTTTTATCCCGGTCTACGCGGGTAAAACCGTGGGGCGCAGTTAGTATTTTAATAAACAGGCAATTTTTTTTCCCCTAACGTCTCCTGCCCTATTAGGTACTTATTTTGTTTCCTAATACCGCACCTACGCATTGGGAGCAAAAACCTACCCCTTCAATAAAGGTCTGGGGTATAACCGTCCCCGTTATGAACGTCAGAATTTCGTCTAGCAAAAGTATTAAGGTTAGACAAGTTCAGACGGCACGAGCCAATAGACTTAGGTGCACAAGGCACGAATATCAAACGGGTTACATGTCACATTTTTATGGTATTAGCACAGTATAGACATCATACAGTCGTCCGACGAGAGCCTGAGCTGCTTAGGTAGTTCGCCGAACTTCGTATGCAGCTCGGGCTTCGTCGGACTGTGGTATTAGTGTTGTAGAGATTAGGGCTTTGGGAGATTGTGTAGACGAAAAAGATTTTATGTAGAAAAAGAAGAAAATTCTGCATAGATTAGATTACAAGACTTCAATGTAGAATTTTGGTTTAGGTTTCTTTTCGTGAAAATTATTTTATATTTTAAAAGTTTTAAACATAACTTTAAAGAATGTTGCCATAACCAATATTATTCAAAAGGAGTATTAGCCAACACAAATAAATATATTTCTTTAGGTACCTATAGGAACAACAATAACTGTGGTAGATACCTAATACCTAGTTGATTTAATATTCTCTACCCAACAATCTAACATTATTACAATGCTGACACAATATTAATAAATAATGCTTTCACATCAATCTGCCTAGCCTTTTCCCAACTGTGTTGGGGTCGGCTTCCAGTCTAACCGGATGCAGCTGAGTATCAGTATAGAGCGACTGTCTCATCTGACCTCCACAACCGGGCTTCTGACGACCTGTAACGACTGTCAAAGATCCACGAATGTCAGCCGGGACCAACGACTTAACGTGCTTTTCGAGGCACGGAAGGGTCTTGGTTTGTAAAGATGGTCACCCATTTACGGACCAACCGCGGCAAGCATAGCTTGACCTGATCGTTCGACCCGTGCGGCTGTTACTACTTAGCCATGAGCCCCTTTATATGGAAGATACCTATTAGCTATACCTATTTGCTAGGTAATGTAATATTTTCTACCCATCAATCCAACATTAATATACAATGCTGATGCAATCGGTATTAATAAAAATAATGCTTTCAAAATAACATATATATTTTCAGTATCTTTGGCTAGGGAATATAAACTGAACATGTGGGATGTTGGACTTATCCAAAATATTTTGGCATACCCTAAATCCGAAAAAACTAAACGCATAATTTGTGGTTTGATGCAGAAGTTTAGGCAGTAATTCTTTTCTATTTTCATTGTAGTGGTGGTGGATAGTTATGTAATAAAATATAGTGTATTTACCAGTGTGTAGTTGTGTGTAAATAGAATATAACGAGGGTGTACTGCGAAAACCTGCTAACCAACATTTTTGACAAAAATTAGATAAATGCATTAAGATTCTCATCTTGTTGAGCTTTTTATACGGGTAAAACCGGCTAAGCGCTACGTTAAACGGTTTAGAAGATACTTCATGGATTTACTAAAATTATAGTATTTTAATTAGTTATAGACTTTTAAAACGCAGTAACTCATAACTGAGTTGACTGCACTTAGTTGGTTTTCGCAGTAAACCCTCGATAAGGTACAATGGGATTGACGTATCCGTGTGGATAAAAACCCCTTATAATAAAAGAATAAAAAAAAAAACAAAAAAAATATTTTCAGTATGTTTAGTATTGTTTACGATTACAATTCAAAATTACACAACGGGGAATAAAAGCGGTATGAGCTATTTAGAGGTAGGATAGATAAATTGCCTGCTGATAGTTTGAACGCGGGATAGTAATAGACTTAAAATTTATCGTCACTTGGGTACCACTATTTCATTGTTGCTACTGAATATACCATCAATTTCTGCGGTACCTGTATGTACAATATATAGGGTGTATCAGAATGGTGTGGTACAGACGATCAAACTGAACAACTTTCTCCATGGGACCAAAATCGTAATCGAGAAAAAAATATCAGCCGTCCCATACATTTGGGTCGAATAGGGATTGAAGTTTTGTACCGGACAGCTGATATTTTTTTCTCGATTACGATGTTGGTCCCATGGAGAAAGTTGTTTAGTTTGTTGGTTTGCACCACACCCTTAAATTTGATCACACCTTTCTAATACACCAAATATACCAAAAATGTTTGCTCGTATACCTATAGATGTATCATAAATGATAAATGATGCTATTTCTGTAAGTAGGTCTGCACGAAAACTTTTATACGTCAATCATATTTTAAAAAGATGAGGTCGGCGTTTCCTATCTTAGTACTCTGAGGAGAAAGGCCGAAACAAACTCAGAGGATGCTCAGAGGGGTCACAGTCTCATTTAAAGTCCAGACATAATCATGATCAGATCATGTGAAGACCATGTGGATTGGTGTCTGAAATGGTATTTTGAGGAAAGAAACTTTAAGGAAAGACTTGCCAAGTCAAAAATGCAGCTCAACTCAGAACTTAAGGAGCTCAACGATTCGACGAACAATAATTTTGAACACCCTATTTATAATTATTTATTTCTCTAAATCGGTTTTAACTATTACACGTCAAGTAAATTGTTTTAAAACTAGATGAGCTAGGTGTTTCCTATCCGAATAATATCGGTGGCATTCTCCCATAACAGAATCCGTAAATCAAAAAGCAACATTAATTAAAAAAAAAAACATTCAGCGAGAGCAGCAGAAAATGTTTTCGAACAATATTCTATTAAAATCACACACCCATATTACATTACTTTCGATACTTCGATAACTTTTTATTTCAAAAATTCACACGTATTTTTATTTCATACGTCATTGGTACGCGCAATCACGCGTGCCAAATAGTACATTGACACTGCAGAGTAGATTTAGGGTAAGCGCACACGAGTCACCGGCCACGACCACCACTACCGGTGGCAGTCGCCTCTTGCTGCGGTGTTGAGCACTGCTGTAGCGGGTGGCCGGCCACACGTGTGCGACGAATCCATACAAAACTTTATGAAAAAGCATGCTGTGGACTGCTTGTCGCTGGGCTACCAGAGACTGTGGCCGGTGGCTCGTTTGCGCCGAGCCTTACGCATTAGTTTTAATTAGAGTGACAGGACTAAATTGAACTGATAATTCAGTAGTAATCAAAATAAATTGGAAAATATATTGAAGCTTTTCGTGTGATGCATGGTGTTTAGAAAGTCCAATAGATTTTTCAATGAAGATTGAAAACTGAAGAGTCACTGTAATTTATTGCACGTTTTGATGTAAAGTTTTTAAAATCAGGGCTGTTGAATTAATATTCAACAGCCCTGATTTTTAAAAATTTTGATGAAATTTTGATTTTTTTTTCGTTATCGTCGCTTTGGAGGAAACTCTTTATACGATGAGAGAAACTAATTTCACATTTGAGATCTACCATGTATTTACGAGTACTATCGTACATATAATTTTTTTTATCGTCGGTGGGTTTTATTTGGGCATTCTCCTTGAATACAAGAACTTGGTATATAAGAACGACTGTAGGGTAACTAAGAGTCGTTCATTAATCGTTTACAAAAAGAAATCATCTTAATGTAACCTTTACTTCAGTTAAGACTTCATCCTCAGATAATAACGCTTTAAAAATAGCTTCAAGAGGAATTTTCCACGTCTATAACTTCCGAACAAATTACTTCAGACGCGTGTCGGGTTCTCGCCATGTAAACTTTAGTAATTAAGGGCGCTTTCCGTTGCTCGGTGATCGATGCGCTGCCCTTATTATTTTGTATATTTAGCTGTTTGAAGCGAAATTGACAGAAGTTTCAAAGCGCTTTATTGGCTGGTAAAAATAATATAAAGTGTATTCCTTGTTACGTATGTGTATCAGTCTTTATAAAATATATATTATCTGTGGTATTTCCGGATCCTGTTGTCTTGTCACCGACTCCGATCGCTCGTCATGCAATGGCTGAATACACGATACATAAAATAGTCTGGTCGTCTTATTTATTTATAATATCTGGCCACCCGTCGTAACATGGTGTCAGAAGATACAGAAGAAAAAGAAGTCACAAAAAACCACAAAAGTAAGTGCCGCAAACAGTCAAAAAAAAAAAAAAAATTTCGAGTAAAACGTCGCCGCGTGGTCCAGCCCTAAAATGCCGGAAAATAAAAACGCAAATAATACAAGTTATCCCCTGCCGCCGAGTAATTTCAGCTTAGATATCAACAACTCGAACATGCCATTGGCTTGGAGAAATTTCAACACAAGTCTAGAGATTTACATGATAGCCAACAATTTAGAAGAACAACCAGACAAACGAAAGGTAGCCATTTTACTACAAATCATAGGCCCAGACGCTCTTCAGATATTTTACTCGTTTAACATACAAATTGACAAGATCACCTATAAGGATTTACTCGCCAAATTTGAAGACTACTTCACACCACGTGTCAATATTTCCGTCGAAAGACATAAGCTGTTCAACAGAAAACAAGGTCCAGATGAAGAAATTGAGACATATGCCACGGATCTCAAGAATCTAAGTATCCAATGCAATTTTGAAGGTCTTGCCGATGATATAGTAAAGGACATATTCTCATGGAACTTAAATTCATCTTGCTCGTACATCAGAGAACGTATCCTGATCGAGAAACCATCAACATTTGATGCCGCCGTCAGTCTCGCTAAAACACTAAGAAATACTAGGTTACAGGCTAAAGCTTTATCAAGCCAAGAAGTAAGTGTCGTTGCCAGTCGTCAATCGCATCACAGTCGCCAAACACATCGTAGTCAAGAGAGTCGCAATCAAAAAAGTCACAGTCAAAGAAGTCACAGTCGTCAAAGAAGTCATAGCCGTCAAGAAAGTCAAAGTCATCAGTCTCAAACAAGTCAAAGTCGTCAATCAAGTAAAGCATCGTCCAGTCAAGAACCTCAATCCAAACAGTCAACCAAGAATTGTTCCAGATGTGGTCAAGTTCACCGAACAAAATGTCCAGCCATAGGAGTCATCTGTAACAACTGCCACAAGCCCAATCACTTTGCCAAGTGTTGCCGCAGCAAACATGTGAGATCCATAGAAGAAGAAGAAGAAAGTACGGGTACTGATACTTATTTTCTAAATAGTCTTTTCACTAATGAGATTTCTGTCAGCAAAAAAAACCCTTATCATACAACTTTGTCCATAAATAGTAAGAATGTAGACTTTTTACTTGATACAGGTGCTGACACTAACATTTTATCATTTAACTCTTATAAAAAACTTAATTTGCCATTGAGTAGTTTAAAGAAAAGTAGTCACAAACTATCAACCTTTAGCGGTGAAGTATTACCGACTGTAGGTCAATGCATTCTGTCTGTCACACATAACAACAAACTATACAATGTTAATTTCCACATTATAGATATACCCTGTAGGAATATTATTGGTCGCAACAGTTGTGAGAATTTAAAATTAGTTAAAAGAGTCCATAATGTCCAATTTCATGAGTCACTCAATGTATCACAGCTTGACAAATATAAAGATCTCTTCTCAGGAATAGGTTGTCTTAAAGATTATGAATGTCATTTGTCAATGAAGCCTGATGCTGTACCGTCTATAGATGCCTGTCGTAGAATTCCATTCAGTCTCTTAGAACAATTAAAAGAAGAATTAGCCATGTTAAAAAAAAATCAAATTATAGTCAAAGTCGAGGAACCTACTGAATGGGTAAGCTCAATTGTAATTGCATCAAAGAAAAATGGTAAACTACGCCTGTGCATTGATCCAAGAAAACTTAATAAAGCCATTATGCGTCCTCATTATCAATTTCCAATTATTGATGAAATTAAATCCAGCCTCTCTGGTTCACAATATTTCACTACCCTAGATGCAAACAAAGGTTTTTATATGCTAAAGTTAGATGAAGCTTCCTCAAAACTATGTACATTCATCACACCTCAAGGTAGATATAGATTCCTAAGACTTCCCTTCGGGATAAATGCAGCCCCAGAACTGTTTCATTCCATCATGACAAATAGATTCAGTGATATTCCAGGAGTCAAAATCATGATGGATGATTTCCTAATTTACGGTCAAACTAAACAAGAACATGATTTTAGGTTAAAACAAGTCTTAGATAGAGCTAGAGAAATAGGAATAAAATTTAATAAAGACAAGTCTAATATATGTAAAAGTGAAGTCAAGTACCTAGGACACATCTTTTCTAAAGATGGTGTGAGAGTTGATGAAAACAAAGTGAAAGCCATTTGCAGTATGCCACCACCAACAAATGTCACAGAATTACAAAGGTTTTTAGGTATGGTTACATACTTAGGCTCATACATAGAGAATTTGTCAGATAAAACTTCTAATTTAAGAACACTTCTGTCTAAAGATAATGAATGGTCTTGGCAAGAGAGACATAATGTAGAATTTAATGACTTAAAGGAATGTATAACAAAAGCCCCTGTCTTGACATATTATGATCAAAATAAACCAATTACACTGTCAGTTGATTCGTCTAAAGATGCCATGGGTGCAGTGATTTGCCATGATAAACACCCCATAGCATATGCTTCAGCTTCATTAAGCTCATGTCAACAGTCATACTCTCAGATTGAGAAAGAGCTGTTAGCAATCCTATTTGGTTGTACAAAGTTTCACCAATATGTCTATGGTCGCCACACTTTAGTTGAAACAGATCACAAACCAATAGTATCGCTGTATAAAAAACCAATTTATAACATTCCACCCCGTCTTCAAAGAATAATGCTAAGATTACAACCATATGACCTGAACGTAACTTACAAACCAGGTAAATATCTTTATGTAGCTGATACTCTGTCTAGAGCAGCTTTACCAGAACAGTCATTACATGATCTAGATTCTGATCTAGATTTACATGTCAATTTAGTCATTAGATCACTGTCAGTTAGTCCGAATAAACTTAAATCTATTCAAGAACAGACTTCCCAAGACAATGAATTGTCACTCTTAAGTAAATATTGCATAACAGGTTGGCCTGAACATAAAAAATTGCTTCCAGACATACTTAGGCCTTATTTTCCTTTAAAAACCGATATACATATAATTAATGGTATTGTCTTCAAAAACAACAGTGTCATTATACCAGTAGCCATGAGAAAAGACATTTTGAAACAGATACATGAAGGTCACCAAGGTATTCATAGTTGCCAAAGATTGGCAAGAAATCTAGTATACTGGCCCAATATGTACTCTGATATAGAAAAATATGTTAATAATTGTCATAACTGTCTCACTAACAGACGCAGCAATTCCAAAGAGTCACTACAGCCCCATGAGGTAAAACCAATCCCTTGGAATAAAGTCGGAGTTGATCTATTTGATTTCAATTCAAACAAGTATGTCATAGTCGTAGATTATTTTTCCCAATATGTCGAGCTTGTAAAGCTAGCAGGTGGTTCTACTAGTAAAATTGTCATTAGTCACCTAAAGTCTATATTTTCCAGACATGGAATACCCAACATTCTAATTTCAGACAATGGTCCCCCATTTAACTCAAAAGAGTTTAATCATTTTGCTTTAGATTGGCAAATACAACATATTACATCAAGTCCCTATTATCCACGGTCTAATGGTCTTGTAGAAAGAACCATAGCCACGGTTAAAAACATATTAAAGAAATGTCTTACTGATAATACAGACCCTCATCTAGGATTATTACAGTATAGGAATACACCTAAAGAAAATATGTATTCGCCTGCCCAATTACTAATGTCCAGGACACTCAGAACTAAACTTCCAGTCTTAGAACAAACTCTGAAACCTAAAATACCTAACTACAGGTCTCTAACAAATAAAACTCAAATAAAAGTGAACAAATCACAGATTTATTATAATAAACATACTAAACCGTTGTCTTCCCTAAACATTGGTGATAAAATTTACTTCCAGAAACAGCCAGACAGTATTTGGACACCTGGTACTGTGTCAGACATAGGTCCACAGCCTAGATCATATACTATTGTCTCCCCGGAAGGTACTTTTCGCCGTAATCGCCAACATATCCTACAGCCAAAACATTCACCAACTGAGTCCGCTCCTAGTAGAAGAAGTTCACTTCAATCCCCATCAGTTCCACTTGACACTGATCCACCGTCGCCTTCCAATATACTGCCGTCGTCATCTCCATCTAATTATCAATCTCCTTGTACAAGTAATCCTGTCCAAGAATCTGAAACAAAAACAAACACATCACATACACCAAATAAACAAACTCAACACACAACTTATTCTTCATTCGGTAGAGCAATAATAAAGCCCCGAAGATTTTGAAAATTGGTCTAGATTAAGTTCTTAATTTGTACTTAGTTTTAATTTAATATACTAAATGTATTGTTTGTTGTACAAGCATTGTCAAACCTAATTTTGTTTTGTTAGTAGCTGTCAAAACTTAGTTAAGTCAATTTGATAGACGTCACTGTCAGAACTGTCGCAATGTAAATGTCAGTCAAGTCAACTTGTCACTTCTTAGAGATGTTCCGTTCCACTTAGTCTACTAGTATATAAGAATTTTGTTAATGTTAAAAAAAAAAAAAAAAAAAAAAAAGAGTATACTTACGTACCATGTTCCACGTAATGATTCCATTTTCTTTTCTTAATAAGGGAGATGTTACGTATGTGTATCAGTCTTTATAAAATATATATTATCTGTGGTATTTCCGGATCCTGTTGTCTTGTCACCGACTCCGATCGCTCGTCATGCAATGGCTGAATACACGATACATAAAATAGTCTGGTCGTCTTATTTATTTATAATATCTGGCCACCCGTCGTAACATTCCTTAAATGAGGCTTGCGGAATTTTCAAACATGGAATGTCCGAACATATAACCCCTGAGTTTTTATAACTAGCATAATTATTATCATTGCAACAAGTCACCGGGCAATATATATTGCCACAGATCTGCCAACAGGTGCTTGTCGCAATATCTCCTGACTGAATAATTGATTCAGTTTTAAAATACATGCTTATGTACAGTTAGAAATATGCACAGTTATGTTAGTTGTACTTTTGCACATCAGCAGCGGAATGAAAAGGTGCACTGACAAGTTGAAGAGTTGTAGGACGTGGGATCAAACCCAGGTAGGCGCTACTACTGCTCTCAAAACGGTGAAGGAAAACATGGTGAGGAAGCCGGCATGTCCTAGAACCAAAAATTCAAAGATGTGACATCTACCAACCCACACTGGGCCCGCATGGTGGATTACAGCCCACTGCCTCTCGATGAGAGGACGCCTGTGTCCCAGCAGTGGGAATATTATAGGTGGGCTAATTAAGTATTATGTACTGACATAAGTTCGTGAATTTGTCATCAGCATCATGGCTATAGAATAAAAATTCTTTAAACCTTCTTTCATCGAGAGTACAAATAAAAAATCCACAAACACACTCCTTGTATTTTATTCCCTGCAATTTAACTTAGCACCGATTGTTTGGTTTGTTTTAACTAACCCTTCCCACGGCTCCCGCAGCCAGGTCCATTAATGCTGTACCAGTTAGACTGCGTAATTGCAAAACTTGGACTTGGGCCGACAACTTGAACAGGTGGAGTAATTTGTACAAGTTGGAACTGAATTATTATGGACTCATTTCCTGGAAAGGCTTTACGAGTAACTGCTGTTTAGGATGTGGGGTGTAAGCTATATAGAGGGTCACTTTTTCGATGAATGTTGTAGGAGTGTTACAGGATAGGAGGATCTCGCGGCTACGTAATAACAGCCGTACGGATCGTAAGCTACGCTTGCTGGGGTTGGTCCGTAGATGATGATACCGAGACTCCTCTGTGTCTCGGAAAGCACGTGAACCCGTTGGTCCCGGCTGTCATTCGTGGATCTTTGACAGACGTTACGGGTCGTCAGAAGCCCGAAAGTTTGCCAAACAGTCTTACCAAAGGGTATTGTATTACCCAGTAATTTGGTTGTGGAGGTCATAGCGACTGCCTAAGTCGCTTCTTATGAAATACTGGTATTCAGCTGCATCCGGTTAGACTGCAAGCGGACCCCAACTAATTGGGAAACGGCTAAGCAGATTGATTGTTGTAGGAGTGTTACCAACCAAGGAGTATCATATTACCCAACAGCTGGTATGTATCTTATGTCTGTGCACATACTTGTGGAGATATTATAATATCTCCTACGTAATTGTCTAATATCTGTCGAGATTGTCCGCTGTGACCGAAATTCGGTCGGAAGGATATTATTAACGTAGTTGTCAGATAGTCAGTCGCTCTATGCATAATACTGGTATTCAGCTGCATTCGGTTAGACTAGTGTGAGCCCTGCTCCGTTCAAACTCACTTTTAGGCACACGTAATACTTGAATTATTTCACTTGCTTGCAGCACAGCTAGTAACAGACTGACCCATGAGCTAACGCGTTACGCCGGCAACCATCAAGAGTGGGGAACGGATGTAGCGCGCCACCTCGTTTGGTAAAACAGTATCATTAAAACAATTCTAAAATTATTTTAAATATTCGATTTAACGTTACATAAAATACAGGAATTAATTAATGCATAACTTTAACTGTAAAATCAATGTTTAATAAAATAAATGGATCGTAGCCATACCAAAAGTAACGCCATCTAGCGGTATAAGATGACAATCATTTCCAACGTAGATATTACCATATTACTGTATCATACCCGCACAACAATAGCTAACAGATTAGTACACTTTCAAAAATCAGTATCCTATCTTATTTTAAATAAATTATAACACTAGAAACTATCTAACTTGAAGCTACAGCGAAAATCGTAAATCGTCATTGAGTGAAAACTTTCACGAGTTCAATTCATTGTAATAGCGACGCACAACTTTCAAAAGGACGCCACAATGAAAAAAAAATGACAGTCTCGCAAATTAAAAAGTAACATGTTCCCAGAGAGTTCCATTTTCGAATTCCATAATTGCTTTTTTACTTTTTTTTATTGTAAGTGGCCAGTTCCAGAAGCTTTCAGTATGTCCTACGTAGAAGACAGGAGTATATTGAATTAGGTACGCGTACTTACTTCAGAGTTTTTCAGACGAGATTTTTAAACTTCGAAAACAATTTTCCGCGAAGTTCATTGACCTGTTTATCATCATTTAAAAACATTTGCTGTTGGTACAAGAAACACCTGGAATATTAAGTCATTCAAGGTGTTCAAAGAAATCTCCAAACGGCTGGTTGACACTTCCAACAAGGGCTGGCTTTTACCTTGGCAATGCCGCCAGTCTCTTGGGTACTTTACCAGTCGACGGCGATGCGGAGGAATTTTTCGATTCCATATTTTAGTTTTTAAATAGTTTTATTTATGTTACAATATTTTTTTTTTATGTTAATAATCTGTTAGTAAATAACCTCCTATCATTCTTCGTTTACGTGTTCAATAACCTAATCCTAATCGTATTAGTGAAAATGAAGGGAAAAGATGAGTCTCTTCCATTCATTTCCACTAATATAGGATTATCCAGACTTCAATCAGTTAGATCTTCCTTAGATGGTGCTAAGACGCGGTAAGATCTTCGCGGGTTCCATTCACTTGATATACCTAGCTTGTTATATTGGTTTGCTTGCAAGCTGTTTGTGCAAGAAAAGTTCCTAGTTCTACCTATTACTGTGTAGGTTGCTACATAATTAACTCAAATAATACGTATACGGAAGAGGAGCCCGTGGCTAAGTAATAACAGCCACACGGGTCGATCCATCAGGTTAAGCTGCGCTTGCCGGAGTTGGTCCGTGGATAGGTGACCATCTTTACATACAGAGACACCTCCGTGCCTCGGAAAGCACGTTAAGCCGTTGGTGCTGGCTGTCATTCGTGGATTAACAGTCGTTACGGGTCGTCAGACGCCCGAAAGTTTGACAACCAGTCTTACCAAAGGGGTATCGTATTACCCAGTAATTGGATTGTGGAGGTCAGATAGGCAGTCGCTCCATGTAAAATACTGGTATTCAGCTACATCCGGTTAGACTGGAAGCCGACCCCAACATATTTGGGAAAAGGCTAGGCAGATTGAATACGTATACTTTTCAATCAGGACCTCAGCAAAACTTCCTGAATTTTTCGCATAATAATAATTGCAACATAAAATCCAATAAAGAGCCTGTTCCACAGCTTCATAACGCACTTTCTATTTACCAGGTAAATTAAAAAAAACTGGCCAAGCGCTGACCACGCACAATTATCCCAAAAAAAAAAACACATTGATTATGTATTTGTTGTCAATTATTGTCAAACTGCAAATTTAAGTTTGTAATCCCAGAAATTTTATTTTGATTTGTCAAAATTATAAAGTAAAGATTTTCGAACTTTTTTCTTTACTTGTGCTGTGAGACCTTGCTTTTTACCTAATCTAATGATTCTAGATCAACGGTAAGTAACCTATAGTCTATTTACTTGCGAGTATCGAAATAAGTCGCATAAATGGCCGTATGTTTTATTCGTTGACCCAGAAGCTTGACTTTTTGATAGTTCCAAGGGATCATAATATTAACGTATTTGATATTAATTTCAACTTGATACCTCCATGCGTTCCTGAGAAAAAGGCTCTTGACATACTGACATACAGTCAGACAGACGGACAATGAAGTGATCCTACAAGGGTTCCGTTTTTTCCTTTTGAGTTACGGAACTATTGTAGTTCGCATATAGGTATGTAGGTATGTTTTGGCCGGTGTATTCACTCATATCTATCTATATTCTCTTATATTATTCAATCATATTTACAAATGTCTGTCACCGATTTAAAATAAGCATAGTTACGACTTTGTTTATGTTTTGTCATGGTTTTGTCACTGTCACTAGCATGTAAAATATTAACCACGAATCACGAATGAATAAAGCAACTATCAGACGACTGCTGCTCTTATTATTGCCACCATTTTTCCAACAGGAACCCTAAAAATGGAACAGAAATGTATGAATTTACTTAGTTAAACAGACCATAAATCTTCTATTAAAATGCTTACTAAAATCCTATTTAATTTTTCGCAATAGACCGATTAATATCTCTCATAAAATAATAATGAACATAGAAACGTCGCCTGAGCAATATTATAAATCATAAACCGAACAATGGTTCCCATAATAAATGGTGTTATTTGACGTCGTGTAACTTTCGCAGAGTTTATTAAATGTAATTGTTTCTCTGGCATGACTAATGATACACACAGCTTTTAAGTTCAGTGTTGCTGACGCAAAAATATGCTGTTAACCTTCAAGCGGTCGCGCGGCGTCGAATCGACCGCACTCGATACATTTTCGTTTATAATATCGTTACTTCTTATCGCATGTATTTCCTATTCCTAGTAGCCTGTCATTGTTTCATTGTGCACGAAATAAACATTTTACCTCCCTTCCCCGTGCCCCCTGGAGTGCACAGATCACATTTGCTTTTGTCGCGGCGCAGGCGTCGAAAGCACGCCACGCGCCTGTCGTCGAAAAAGTTACGCGCGACGTTCTACGCGAGATATTATTTTTTGGAATATCATCGAATTAAGTTTGTAATAGTGTTTTTTTATATAAAAATGGCTCGTAGGCCACTAAATAGTAGTGCAATACTTGCGCAAATACAACGAGAAGATGACGAGAGTGAATCGGAGCTCAGTGACCAAGGTTCAGAAGCTTCCGACCACCTTCTAGTTCCAGAGGAAACTCAATCTGTTGAAGAATCAAGCAGCTCAGATTCAGATGAAGAGGATGTGCCTCTTTCAGATATAAGTACATATTTTACGGGGCGTGATAAGGTAACAAAGTGGCAAAAATCTAATAATAACAGAGTGAGGCGCCAAGTTCAAAATGTTCTTACAGAAAATTCGGGTACTCGGAGAAATGGCGTGGGGGTGACAACGTTTGTGGATGCCTGGAATTTATTCATTACTGAGTATATTATTGAAAAAATTGTCATACACACCAATGAATTTATACTAAAGAAGGCGCCATCGTATGACAGACCCCGTGACTGCAAACCGACTGATGCTGTAGAAATTCGAGCATTATTTGGATTACTGTATATTGCAGGTACCTTGCGGGTGTCACACGCGAATTTAGAGGATTTATATGCAACTGATGGCACAGGCGTACCTATTTTTCCCACTACGATGTCACTGAAAAGAACAAAATTTCTACTAAATTCGTTGCGGTTTGATGAGGCATCCACACTAGCATCTCGTCGTAGTCTGGATAAAGCTGCACCAATAAGGGGTATTTTGGAAACGTTTACACAAAACTGCCTTTTACCTTATTCTGTGGGACAGAACGTTGTTATTGATGAGATGATGGCAGGTTTTCGAGGAAAATGTCCTTTCAGACAGTACATAAAATCAAAACCCGATAAATACGGAATAAAACTTTATCCGCTTGTAGACGCTGCTACGTTTTATGTCCTCAACATTGAGCTTTATGCCGGCAAGCAGCCAGAAGGCCCGTATCAGTTGAGTAATGCTGCAGCAGACGTAGTGAAGAGGCTAATTACACCAATTTCTGGTACCGGACGGAACCTAACAATCGACAATTGGTACACAAGTGTACCTTTGGCAGACGATTTAGCCGTAAATCATAAGATTTCTGTTGTGGGTACCATGCGTAAAAACAAGAAAGAAATACCTCCTTGTTTTACAGATAAAAACAGACCTGAATTTTCAAGTCAATTTGGATTTTCTGACAGGGCTACGCTAGTCTCGTACGTGCCCAAAAAAAAAAGATTTGTGGTTTTATTATCATCACTTCATTCTGCTGCTGAAATTGATGAAAGTAGTAATGAAAAGCGCAAGCCAAGCATCATAACTTTTTACAATAAAACGAAAGGCGGTGTCGATGAAGTCGACAAAAAGGTGAAGATGTATTCGACGTCAAGGAAGAATAATAGATGGCCATTGACACTCTTCTTTCGTCTTCTGGATATTGCTGGAATAAATGCCATGGTAATATTGAGGGCAAATCAAGTGGTTATACAGAAAAGGCGAAAATATTTACGTGAATTAGGCATTGAACTGACAAAAGAGTACGTTCAAAGAAGGGCTACAATCGTGAACCTTCCAAGAAAACTCAAAAGAAACATAAGAGAGCATTTGAATATGAATGTTGAAGACGCTGGTTATGAACCAAGCAGTAGTTCCAGCACATTCAGAGGAAGCTGCAAAATATGCCCTGCAAAAAAAAGGAGGCAATCAAAGACACAATACACATCATGTCTGAGAAATATTTGCAGGTCCCACACTACATTCATTTGCAATGAATGTTATCAAGTCAAAGAAACTGATTCTGAAGAAAACTAGACCCAAGTTCATGATAAATACTTTGATTTTAATTATTTGATCTCATGCAGCCAACTTATTTTGTTATTTTGATTGTTTTTTTATTATGTAAAGCTAGTTAGACGTATATAAGAAGATTTTGTGTTGAGAAATTGCTTTTTCAATCCAAAGAAAATTTAAGTTTTTTATTTGATTTTATAATTTTGTTTTTAGCTGATTTTAAGTTTATTTTTTTCGTAAAATTGAGTCCTAATATAATGATAACATGTCTAAATAAGAAATAATAAATGATTATTAATTAATTCGTATTTTAAATCCCTATAATATCCAATAGGTCTTTTAGGTTACGCGCGACCGCTGCCGTTACAAATGACCGCGCGCCCGCTTGAAGGTTAATACATCATAAATTATTAAATCCTTGTTTTACTTACTATTCCTGATGACCCGAAGTTTGAGAGACCCACTTTGTGAGATATTGAATTTGGCAGCTCAGTTACCATACTAAGTAAATCGTAATAACAATTTGACTATGGATTTACGAAATTTTCTTCTGATCCATACAGCAATAGTCCTTTTTTAACCGACTTCAAAAAAGGAGGTTCTGTATTCGACCCTTATGTATGTATGTATGTGATATGATGATTCTTCTTTTCGTTCGACTTAGGCTTACCTAATTATGTAATTGAGAGGAGTTCAACTAAAAATTGAAAAATAAATTTACTTTAAAAAAAGTAAAAAACCGACTTCAAAACCAAAAGCGAATAAAATAACTTTCATAAAACACTTCAACAGCTTCTGAAGTCGGTGTCATCAATTCTTCAATGCACTTTAGCTTGACACCGACTTCAGAAGCTGTTGAAGTGTTTTATGACAGTTATTTTATTCGTTTTTGATTTTGAAGTCGGTTTTTACTTTTTTTAAAGTAATTTTTTTCTTTCATAGTCGGGAAATTACAAACATGATTGCAGTTATTGTCCCATTTTACGGGCCACATTGTTTGTTGTTCATCATTCATTTCGTCGTCAGTTCAGTTCAGTTGCTCGTCATTGTTTTATCGGGCGAGGTGATTTAAGTTATGTTAAGCTAATCTTAGCAACACAGCATTATTGTGATGGCAACTATTTTTTTTTCATCACTTCATCACGTTTAACCTTCAGTTAATATGGGGACAATGGTGTGGGTTACACTGTTCGGGTTATAATGTTTGTTTAATTTTAGTTAAAGTATTTCCCAGTATTCTGCAGCATGTAACTGTTTTTTGTCCCTAATAAATAAAATAAAAATTGTGTGTCGTGGATCTCAGTCTGATCTGTTTGAAGAACAGATTTTTCTAAGATGTTTTCCTTCACTGTTAAAAAACTAAAAAAAATATAATATTTTAGATTATCATGATCCATACAAATTTATAAATCAATCAATATGCCTAGCCTTTTCCCAACAATGTTGGGGTCGGCTTCCAATCTAACCGGATGCAGCTGAATACCATTGTTTTACATAGAGCGACTGCCTATCTGACCTGCACAACCCAGTAACTGGGTAATTCGATACCCCTTAGTAAGACTGGTTGTCAGACTTTCGGCCTTCTGACGACCCGTAACGACCGTCAAAGATCCACGAATGACAGCCGGGACCAACGGCTTAACGTGCTTTCCGTGGCACGGAGGAGTCTCGGTATGTAAAGATGGTCACCCATCCACTGACCAACCCCGGCAAGCGTAGCTTAACCTGATGGATCGACCCGTGCGGCTGTTATTACTTAGCCACGAGCTCCTCTTCCATCCAAATCCAAATCCATACAAATTTATAACAAAATAAAAATTAAAAAAAAAAGTAAAATTTCTTCTGCTTTAAATCAGTCATATGTGCAATGACCATCGCCTCAGATACACCTGTGGTCATGGAAAGGCAACGCGGCAAGCGAAGCACTCGTCCGTTTCCAATGTGACCGAGCACCAATTTCATTCGCTTTCCAAACTTGACGGGCAGCTGAAATACAATTTATTAACGGATCGGGTTTTAAATTCGTAAAACGTGACGGATTGTTTGCCATCACATGCGACAACAATGAAGTAATTCGAGTCCGTGACGAAAATACTTATGAAGTTTTTATTTTTATTCGGCCTTTGGAAAAATACCCAGTTTTAACTGGGTATTTTTCGAGCTCGAGTGGTTGACTGGGGTGGAATTTCAGATGGTATGAAATAATATCAGTGCTTTAACCACTTTCAATATTTTTATGTAAATAAATAACAATCATTCACCATTAGTTCCCCATGCGAACTTAGGTATCCTCTCATATGATAAAGAGAAGGCATGAGCATTGACCACGACGCTTGTTAAATACGTGATACTCGATCGCTTGGCGATTTCCGACTTATATATATGTTTGTTATTTCTAGAGGCTGTTGTTTATATTTTTTATACACCGGTGACCGAAAAGTTGCGAGGAAATCGGTTGCCATGGTATGGAATGTGATGCGGAGGAATGAGGTAAATGTCTTCAGGAAAGTTTTGAGCATGAATGTGGATGGCGTTACGAGTAAGAGACGGTAGACGGAATGTGTGAAAGAAATGAAAATGGTGAGAAAGGGAGTGACTACCGAGATGACGACTAATAGAGAAGTATGGAAGGAAAAGACGTTGCGCCGAACCCAAATAAATTGGGATAAGGGGAGGAGATTGATGATGTTTATATTTTTTTTAATACTTATGTTTCTGTCATAATATACGAGGGCAAGTTGCAATAAATAATTTTTCTTCTTTATTTCTTGCAGGTTCCTAACGATGTTTTCCTACAGGTATATGGATATGTTAGTGATTATAATATATTCTTACACAAAAATAACTTCAAATTAAATTAATTATACAGAATGTAAACGAGTTCTCGTATCCTGAAACTACTACAATGGTAGTTCCCCTACATTTTAAAATTATGAACTATCAGACTAAAGTAGTCTATGAATGTGAAATATAATTCTTTTCAAATGTAATATGTGAATGAATCACATTTGTGACTTTTACCGTTTTCTCCGGCACTCTATTATTCAGGAACTGCTATTCATTGCAGTGTACCACCACTTTGAATTTGCTCACGGTAATAGGGACTAGGGAAGTTAAGAATAGATTTAGATGTTAGGTAACTTTATGTTATGGAGATACAATTTGCTTTCAAGTCTAGTTAGGATCAGACTGGTAAGTGGGTGCGTAGGAAACCCTAATTTGCTAGCAATTTTTTATAATATTATAATCAGAATCATCATAATTTGATGGTTCTGTGGTTCCCGCATCCAGCGGATTCCTGTGGCCTTCACAAGGTCATCGGTCCACCTTATGGGAGGCCTTCCAACGTTACGTCTTCCGCTACGCGGTCGCCACTCCAGAACCTTTCGGCCCCATCGGCCATCTGTTCTGTGAGCAAAGTGCCCTGCCCACTGTCACTTAAGTTTGGCAATTCTTCGGACTATGTCGGTTACCTTGGTTCTCCCGCGGATATATTCATGTCAAAGAATAAGCAGTAGCTAATTAAAACGAAAGTATGTAAAAATCCGTTAGAAAAGTTGTCGAAAACAAAGAAAATAATCGCAAAATAAGTAGTTGGTCGCACGGTCAAATATTCCTTCAAACAAACCGACGTGTATCAACAGAGAAAACAGAAAAACAAACAATAAATCCCAACTAGCTTAATAAACATACCTTCAAAACACAAACAAAGAATAAATTAACAGCTTTACCAAACAAAGTATTGGAGACCATAGTTTTCAATGTTGATCTTTCGCACCAGTATGTCCCAAATAATTTTATATCCAACTTACCGCATAAATTAAACTTTTCCAAAACAATTTGGAAGTTGCCAGTTTTGTTGCTGTCACCCTTTCTGTATTCTATTTAATAAATCATTATTTACCCCTTATTCCTGTGGCATTAAGGGTTGGTTTCGCGTGGCTGGTAATGATAGTATTAAGCCTCACTAATTGATTGCTTGGAACTGAAATGCTGACGGATGTTCAGAGGTATGGAAGACTATCGCAATTAATTTCGTGGTTTCGATGACAAGTTAAAGTGTTAACGTAAAATATTTTTAAGCTTAGTAGGTACTTACAATTTTTTTTTTTATTATTTTGTTCAACAATTTATTTATTTGTTTTTTAAGTGTCTATATACAATAGTAGCCGTTGCCTGCGGCTTCGCCCGCGTGGATGTCGGAAATTATAAAAAAAAAACAACCGACTTCCAAAAAAATCACTACAAAGTAAATAATAACTTTAATTTCGGGAGTCGGTGGCAAAAACCGAAAATACAAAACCAAAGTCGCCGACTTCCGAAATTAAAGTTATTTTTCACTTTGTAGTTTTTTTTTTTTTTTTGTAAAAAGTTTTTTTAATCAAACGCACCATCGAAAAAAAACAATTAGAACTACGTTTCTTAAGCTGCTAGGTATGCTTAGCAAAGACATCACTCTAGATAGGGTATCACTATAGTAGGTACTTTAAGGTCTACACGTCCACATAGATTAATCTAGCAAGTTCTCTTTGCTCTATACCAGACAAGGAGATTTGCAGTGTACCGTAATATTGTGCTAGTTCGCGCTTATACCCTCCACATAATTCCTGCAAGGATTCTATTAACAAAACCCTGCATAGACTGAGGCGATAATAATCAAGGGTGCTTAGAGTATGAACAAGGCAAGCTTTTTTTTAATTACTGGGCCTGCTCTTGACCTCGATCACACCTGATGGAAAGCGATGATGAGGTTATGATGGAAAGAATGTGCCCAGAAGACCCCTGTTTACTATTCCTTTGAAGGCAGACGGGTTATATGTGGAAGGGAACACAGACGCCGGCAGAGAGTTCAACACTTTGACTGTGAGCATGCGGGACGACTGGTCGGGATATCAACCAAGAGCGGATGGAAGCTATAAAACGCTAAGGTAAATATCGTTTGCAATATAAAAGGCAGTTCAAGCTTTCTTACACACAATCCCAAATTACTTTTTAAATGTTGTCGTTTACAGGGCATTTCTCCTGTGTAGCGGCGGTTCTTTCCTCCAAAGACCATTTCAAACACCAATCTACATGGTCTTCACATGATCTGACTATGATTATCTCTGGACTTTAGAGACTGTGACCTCTGAGTCTTTTTCGGCCTTTCTTCTCAGAGTAGTCAGATAGGAAACGCTGACCTCATCTAGTTTTTATTAAACATATGATTGACGTGTAAAATTGTTTGTACAAACCTACTTACAGAAATCACTTATCATTTTATCATTTAGCAAATACGAATCTCGCATGCACAACCACCAAAGCCTATAGTATTTGTTGGTCGTGCGTACCATATTTTAAAGCTTGTCTCATTCATACACAAGGAAGGGTCAATCTTCTGCTGCATTGCGTTATTCAATTATATACATCATGTAATTGGATCAAACGCTCAGCTTGTGTCTTGTAATTGAGTGAGATGTGATACTCTGTTATGATGCGATTTTGACAAACTGGCTTTTGCCAGCAGCTTCACCCGCGTGGATGTCGGAAAATATCCCACGGGAACGTACTACCGGGAATTTCGTCCTTATTCCTTGTCTACATTAAAATTCCAAAAGCAAAATTTCAGCTCTCTTAGGTCCAAGGGTTTTGGCTGGCCGTTGATGAGTCAGTCAATCAATAAGTCAGTCAGTCAGGACTTCTCTTTTTATTTTTTAGAGATAATGAGTAAATATTGTTATAATGCATGTATCTATTAATTGTTCGTTACTGAATAAATCAATATGTCGCTTACACTATCAAAGAATTTATTGTTACAGTAAAATAGACCTATATTTTGTATTAACATCTAATTTAAATCCTCGTCTGCTTAGCCTTTTCCCAACTATGTTGGGTTCGGCTTCCAGTATTTTACATGCAGCGACTGCCATCTGACCTCCATAACCCAGTATGGTATAAGTATGGTATTGGGTATTACGATACCCCTTGGTAAGACTGGTTGTCAGGATTTCGGGCTTCTGATGACCCGTAACGACTGTCAAAGATACATGAATGAGAGCCGGGACCAACGGCTTAACGTGCTTTCCGAGGCACGGAGGGTTCTTGGTTTGTAAAGATGCTCACCCATCCACTGACCAACCGTGGCAAGCGTTGCTTAACCTGCTCGATCGACCCGTGCGGCTGTTATAACTTAGCTACAAGTCCCTCGTAACATCTAATTTAAAGTCAGCTTAAATTCCAAAACAAGTGACTGTTGTGGATTGATTAAAGTAAAAAGGTGTTTTCGATTGATATAATAACTTCATCTTGATTTCTTAAATATACAAAAACGATACCAAAGTCCTGGATCATTCAGTACATCTATTACAAAAGGGTTTAGGACATAAACCCACAGAGAGTTTTATTTCCCCTCCCATGATAATGTATGCCGGCGGTCGGATAATTTGCCGACGCTTACAAGAAATTGCTACTTTACGTGCATCACCTGTTTTATACATCCCACCTTCGAATCTAATTATTTTTTTACGATATTCATGGCTTTGGTTCTCTTAGGGCCGTCGTCCACAACGCTACTCAAAAGTGACTAGTTA
This sequence comes from Cosmia pyralina, assembly GCA_946251885.1. Lineage (NCBI taxonomy): Eukaryota > Metazoa > Arthropoda > Insecta > Lepidoptera > Noctuidae > Cosmia > Cosmia pyralina. Next base: position 3,644,528 of record OX276345.1, read on the forward strand.
CAACCTCAAATCACCAATCAGTACCCAAAAGTGACAGCACTAGTATTTCAATGGCAGTCCGTACACGACGAGAGCAGTCGTGGCCCAGCGGTAACGGCCCCGACCTACGAGTTGTAGGTCGTAGGTTCGAACCTCGACAGGAGCTTTACTTTGTGTATATTATTTCATCACCACTGCTCTCAAAACTGTGAAGGAACACATCGTGAGGAAACCGGCATGTCCTAGAAACAAAAATTCGAAGACATGTGACATATACCAATCCGCACTGGGCCTGCGTGGTAGTTTACGGCCTCACCAAGAGGATCCCTGTGTCCCAGCAGTGGGAGCATCTATGGGCTATGTATTCAGCAGTACCTAGTTTTAATTAAACGACTATACTGCTGGATCCTATCTTGAATTACAAACAGGTAATAATCCTGCACCTCTGTATCTTCTTCTACTACAACCTCATAATTCAATTCAAGCGAACGCCCACATGGACCGATAAAACTCTACGCTGTGAGGCGCGGTCCAAAAAAAATCACAATACAACACCGACAGGAGGTCTGTGTCCCAGCAGTGGGAAAATTATAGGCAGATTATGCTTATGCCGTACACGACGCAACCAATCTCAAACTTTAATCAGGGTACTCAGAGGTGTAGCACGTAACTATCTGACACTGTATCAAGTGAGTATGTAGGCGCGAGCGCCTGCTGCGAGCCGCTTGCCTGCAGAGCGCAGCGTGCTCGCAGCGACACAGTATGTAGGTGCGAGAGCCTGCTGCGAGCCGCTCGCCTGTAGAGCGCAGCGTGCTCGCAGCGACACAGTACGTAGACGCGAGAGCCTGCTGCGAGCCGCTCGCCTGCAGAGCGCAGCGTGCTCGCAGCGACACAGTATGTAGGCGCGAGAGCCTGCTGCGAGCCGCTCGCCTGTAGAGCGCAGCGTGCTCGCAGCGACACAGTATGTAGACGCGAGAGCCTGCTGCGAGCCGCTCGCCTGCAGAGCGCAGCGTGCTCGCAGCGACACAGTATGTAGGCGCGAGAGGCTGCTGCGAGCCGCTCGCCTGCAGAGCGCAGCGTGCTCGCAGCGACACAGTATGTAGGCGCGAGAGCCTGCTGCGAGCCGCTCGCCTGCAGAGCGCAGCGTGCTCGCAGCGACACAGTATGTAGGCGCGAGAGCCTGCTGCGAGCCGCTCGCCTTCAGAGCGCAGCGTGCTCGCAGCGACACAGTATGTAGGCGCGAGAGCCTGCTGCGAGCCGCTCGCCTGCAGAGCGCAGCGTGCTCCCAGCGATACAGTATGTAGGCGCGAGAGCCTGCTGCGAGCCGCTCGCCTGCAGAGCGCAGCGTGCTCGCAGTGACACAGTATGTAGGCGCGAGAGCCTGCTGCGAGTGCAGAGCGCAGCGTGCTCGCAGCGACACAGTATGTAGGCGCGAGAGCCTGCTGCGAGCCGCTCGCCTGCAGAGCGCAGCGTGCTCGCAGCGACACAGTATGTAGGCGCGAGAGCCTGCTGCGAGCCGCTCGCCTGCAGAGCGCAGCGTGCTCGCAGCGACACAGTATGTAGGCGCGAGAGCCTGCTGCGAGCCGCTCGCCTGCAGAGCGCAGCGTGCTCGCAGTGATACAGTATGTAGGCGCGAGAGCCTGCTGCGAGCCGCTCGCCTGCAGAGCGCAGCGTGCTCGCAGCGACACAGTATGTAGGCGCGAGAGCCTGCTGCGAGCCGCTCGCCTGCAGAGCGCAGCGTGCTCGCAGCGACACAGTATGTAGGCGCGAGAGCCTGCTGCGAGCCGCTCGCCTGCAGAGCGCAGCGTGCTCCCAGCGACACAGTATGTAGGCGCGAGAGCCTGCTGCGAGCCGCTCGCCTGCAGAGCGCAGCGTGCTCGCAGCGACACAGTATGTAGGCGCGAGAGCCTGCTGCGAGCCGCTCGCCTGCAGAGCGCAGCGTGCTCGCAGCGACACAGTATGTAGGCGCGAGTGCCTGCTGCGAGCCGCTCGCCTGCAGAGCGCAGCGTGCTCGCAGCGACACAGTATGTAGGCGCGAGTGCCTGCTGCGAGCCGCTCGCCTGCAGAGCGCAGCGTGCTCGCAGCGACACAGTATGTAGGCGCGAGTGCCTGCTGCGAGCCGCTCGCCTGCAGAGCGCAGCGTGCTCACAGCGACACAGTATCAGATAGTTACGTGCTACACCTGTTAGTGAGTACCCTGCTTTAATGCGTTTGTAAGTCGCGTCGTTTACCGACCGCCATTGAAATACTAGTTATGCATGTGACATTCTAACTCATCAGTTGTGATTTGAGTGTGTAACACGTCGTTACTTTTAGGTATCGTCGTGGACGATGGGCATTAGAAGAATCAAAGGATGAAGTTCAAGTTGATCAGAAACTAAAAGTTTTGCACTCAATTTATAAGAATGTTCCTACTTTGGTTTGACTCTGAAGAATATTTTGAAGGTAATGAAATTGGAACTTCTCCTATCTGAGTTTTCCTGTGATAATTTAGTGTAGGTACCGATCTCCGCAAGTGTGTTCCAAGTTTATTCAGTCCTCAAGTTTACATCCCAATTTTATATAACCCTGACCTTACCACTTCTGACACCATTTTACGTAGGAGGCTGAATGAATCCACGTGAGCAGCTGATGGTTGGACGTCTTAGGTATTCGTATTTTATTTTTATTTTATTCCCCTAGGGGTTTATAGTTATCCGTGGATGTGTCCGTGGCGACACACAGGCCCTATCAGAATAGCAGCGTTGCGGTATTTATTTTTTAAATATCACAGCTTTATGCTGATAGGAGCCTTTTTGTCCTCGCACAGGTATTTTTTTGTTTTTGTTTTTTAATGTTTATTTTGTTACTTTTATTTATGCTCCTTCTTAACTGCATTTCCTGTGGGTATCCCAAATAAAATATTTTTCTTTCTTTCTTTCTTTCTTCGAGGAGATATTGTATTAAATAATAGTAGTCCACCGGTAAGTAATAATATACTTTATTTAGACACATACATACATGCGAAAGCTTCAGCCATTGCCAGACAGGAAGTGACGCCAGTGTTGCCACCTTATAATAATGATGGTAGCGTTGCACTCCCTAACAAACAACTTTAGCTACCACTGAGTCAATTCTTGGGAATGACTGCCTATGGTCATAGATCGTTTCATCGAAACCAAAAAAATAGGAACTTTTATTTACAAAATGGTCATACAAAATTCAACTTAGACCACAACATGCTAAAGTTTGAAACAGCTGTTTTTATTAGGGTTCCGTACCTCAAAAGGAAAAACGGGACCCATATAGGATCACTCACGTGTCTGTCTGTCTGTCCGTCAGTCACAGCCAATTTTCTCCGAATCGAATGGACCGATTAAGTTGAAATTTAGTACACATATGAATTTCAGTGACCTTAAAACGGATGGGTAAAGTAAATAAATAAATTTTGAATATGAGGATCACATTTGGGGAACAAATAAGAAAATAAAAAAAAAGTTTTGCAATATGTACCGTGTGATATTATCAAATGAAAGGGCTATTAACTATGAGGGTCTCAAATATATTTTTAAAATAAATTGTTTAAAAGTTATCCAAGAAAAGAGACGAAAATTTACCATCCCCCCTTATATCCGAAACTACTGAGCCTAAAATTTTGAAAAATATAGAAAATAGTTCTTTACCTGTAGATTACAGGAAAACCTATGAAAAGTCTGTAGTCTTAAAATAACATGGTAAATCTCTCAATATTGTGAGTACAAACTTACATTTACAGTTAGAATGTATGGGAGAACATATATTTCAACTACAACGTTAAGTTTTTTCATGGGATAAATTCATTCCAACTACGGAACCCGTCATTGTACGCACTTGGCCGGTTTTTTTATTTCAGTGTTGGTCCTCAATACAATTTGTTCATAATAATTAGTACAATGACCCCGTCAAGTAGTAAACTTGACTTCTTTTGACTGATATGATGATGAAGAGACTAAGAGGAGCTTATGGCTAAGTAATAACAGCCGCACGGGTCGATCCATCAGGTTAAGCTACGCTTGCCGCGGTTGGTCCATGGATGGGTGACCATCTTTACATACCGAGACTCCTCCGTGCCTCGGAAAGCACGTTAAGCCAACGGCAGCGGCGAACAGCGGGACCAACGTCCCGGCTGTCATTCGTGGATCTTTGACAGTCGTTACGGATCGTCAGAAGCCCGAAAGTCTGATAACCAGTCTTACCAAGGGGTATCGTATTACCCAGTTACTGGGTTGGTGGAGGTCAGATAAGCATTTGCTCCATGTAAAATACCGGTATTCAGCTGCATCCTGTTAGACTGGAAGCCAACCCCAACATAGTTGGGAAAAGGCTAGGCAGATTGATTGATGATGAAGAGACAAAAACATGGTTGTTATCTTATCAATTTACGCAAACTCCGACCTTCGTATTATTTTCGCAAAATCATGAGATTCATCTGTTATTTATCATGTAGTTAACTGAATCAACACAAAATCCCACATATCATGATCAACAAGAAAGTAACATTAGAGGCTCCACATTTCCGCCATAAGCCCTTAATCCGCAGTAAAACCATTCGCTCATTTTCTCAAGGTAATCGTAATTGTGTTAGGACACACTCCGCGTTTACATTGGTACCTATTTTATGCAGTTTTTACGACATATATAACTATGGATTAGGTTGAAAGTGTAATAAAATATCAGCTCCGAGACATTTTAACGTATTACCGTTTTATACATAGTTGTGGGGGTTAATTTGATGTGTTACATGGCTCTTTAGGAGCTAGGAGCTCGTGGCTAAGTAATAACAGCCGCATGGGTCGATCGACCAGGTTAAGCTACGCTTGCCGGGGTTGGTCCGTGGATGGGTGACCATCTTTACATACCGAGACTCCTCCGTGCCTCGGAAAGCATGTTAAGCCGTTGGTCCCGGCTGTCATTCGTGGATCTTTGACAGTCGTTACGGGTAGTCAGAAGCCCGAAAGTCATTACCCAGTTACTGGGTTGTGGAAGTCAGATAGGCAGTCGCTCCTTAGAAAATACTGGTATTCAGCTGCATCCGGTTAGACTGGAAGCCGACCCCAACAACGTTGGGTTAAAAGGCTAGGCAGATGATGACATGGCTCTTTACTTTATTATTAGCTTTTGTCAGAACCTACTTCTTCCGAGTAAAATTTCTTGTTTCAACATTAAGTATATTCTGTGTACCTACGAGTATATCTATATTAATAAAAGGAGAAGTCCTGACCTGACCACACACGCACACTTCATGATTGTAATTTGTAATTTTTATTCTAACTATTCAAAAACTGTGCCTTTTGATATTCTTTGTCGTTTGACATTTTTATTTAACCTTTTTCTCCTTTTTTTTTTATAATGACTTTTTCATGGAGGATCACTGACTCCTAAGTCACAGGTAATAAATCTAGTTTGGGAGCCAGGGGACTTCTGTTTAAGACTTCTATTTATTCTAAATATCTCATGTCTGTAACAAAGCTGTCACTTTTTGAAATAAAAAAGAATTTATTATTTATTTATTATTATGACCTGACTGACAGACTCATCAACGCCCAGCCCAAACCCTTGAACCTACACAGCTGAATATTTCCACAGAGGTTCCCTTTGTAATATAGATAAGGAATAAGGATTTCCTGGTAGTACGTTCTCGTGAGATATTTTCTGACATCCACGCGCGGGCGAAGCCGCGGGCAAAGGCTAGTATTATATATGAAACTCGGCAATACTGTAGCTTCCCATTAGTAAGAATTTTCAAAATCGGATCAGGAGATCCGAATATTACCCCCTACATATAAACTCACTAATTTTACTTCTTTATACAACGTATTGTTCTATATCCACGTCTAAGAATGTGGTATAGACAATTAAACCGAACCACTTTTTCCATGGCACCAACATCGTAATCGCGAAAAAATGATCAGCCGTCCCATACATTTGCGTCGAGTAGGTATTGAAGTTTTCTATGGGACAGTTGAAATTTTTTTCGCGATTACGATGTTGGTCCCATGGAGAAAGTTGTTTGGTTTGATGTTCTGTATCACACCTTGAAATTTGACGAGGATGCAAAACAACACATTGTATATTATTTTACTTTACTTTTGTTAGATTAAATTGGCTGAAAAAGTATACCATATCAACAGTCTCGGATGCGTCACTCATGGTTAGGAGGTTCGTCATTCTGAATTCATAATCACCATTAGATTTGGTGTAACCAGCTCGTTGCAGATGTCGTTTTATTTTAGGCACACAAGTTTTAATAATGTGTGGGTATAGTATAGTGTATAGTTACACCTCTAACTACCCCTTCGGGGAAACAACGCCTTGTTTTATGTTATATTATCAACTAGGTTGTGCCCGCGGCTTCGCCCGCGTGGATATCGGAAAATATCCCACGGGAACATGCGGCCGGGAAATCCTTCCTTATTCCTTATCTACATTATAAAGGGAACCTCTGTGCAAAATTTCAGCTTTTTATGGGCGTTGATGAGTTAGTCAGTCAGTTAGTCAGGACTTCTATTTTTTAACCGACTTCAAAAAGGAGGAGGTTCTCAATTCGTCGGAACCTTTTCTTTTATTTATTTTTTTTTATGTATGTTCCCCGATTATTCGAAGATGGCTAGACCGATTTGGATTTATTTTTTTTTTGTTTGAAAGGGTATACTTCCCAGGTGGTCCCATGATCATCAAATCAGGATCTGATGATGGGATCCTGGAGAAATAGAGAGAACTCTTCCAATTTTATAAGCACACTTGAGGCGTTTTTGATAGTTTTTGGAAGAGTACTTTCTCGGAGTGGTCCCATTTCAATTTGGTGAAGATCTGATGAAGAACTTCTGAGATAGGCAACGGGACTCCTTAATAAATGATAGCAAATGGACTGGGATTGCTGAAATCTCATGTCTGTCTATTGTTTACACCGGTTCATAACATAACATCACGCCGGTACGCTGTGAAGGGGTAAGCACATGTGAATCACTAAAAAGTGAAAAATAAAAACTTTTTAACCGACTTCAAAAAGGAGGAGGTTCTCAATTCGTCGGAACCTTTTTTTTTATTTTTTTTTTCTTTTTTTTATGTATGTTCCCCGATTACTCGAAGATGGCTAGACCGATTTAGATTTTTTTTGTTTTATTCGAGAGGGTATTCAGTTGGTCCCATATAAAATTAATTAACTTTGCTTAGGTAGTTTTTGAGTTAGCTTCAATAATACGTATTTTTTCCCCACTTTTATATGGATGATGTTCTAGTTTGTTTTGCAGATAGTGGTATTAGAATTTGTGTGGGGTAGGTACACAACTAAAAAGTGAAAAATAAAAACTTTTTTACAAAAAAATACAACCGACTTCCAAAAACAACACTACACAAAAAACAAAAATACATCTAACTAGACACCGACATCCGAAATTAAAGTTATTTTTCACTTTGTTGTGTTGTTTTTGGAACCAAAAACTAACCAAAGTTCAACATTTATTATTTTAATCTACAATAAAAACACAACCGACTTCCAAAAACAACACTACAAAGTGAAAAATAACTTTACTTTCGGAAGTCGGTGGCAAAATAGAAAATACATTTAATCGGACACCGACTTCCGAAATTAAAGTTATTTTTCACTTTGTAGTGTTGTTTTTGGAAGTCGGTTGTATTTTTATTTATGTAGATTAAAATAATAAATGTTGAACTTTTTATCGAAATGTACAATTTTGCGGGCTGGAAAATATTTTTACAATGACTGACAGATATGTTTATTCTCTGATGCATCGTGTAACTTCTGGAGATTTTTTTTTATAAAAAACATTCGTGACAGTTTACAATTATTGTCTTACACTGTTCTTATTACAAAAGATCACAATACCACAGTACCTACATGTAAAGTACGAGTACATAGATTCATGTAGGTAATGAGGAGGAAACTTTATTTTCATCTGGTGTGTATTCAAACGGTAGCGAGTAGGGTTTTTTTTATTATTTTTTATTTTAGAATATTTAGCAGTTGCATTTTGTTTTTTTTTTTTGGCAGAACCAAGATGAGCGAAGTCAGTTGTGTTTTTTACTACTACATTTTTTATATATTTTAAATAATATAGTATTATCAAGATATCTGCTGAATTTTATTTGCCCTACCACTCCCATATTCATGTTCCATGAATCAATCATCTGCCTAGCCTTTTCCCTACTATGTTGAGATCGGCTTCCAGTTTAACCAGATGCAGCTGAATGCCAGTATTTTACATGGAGCGACTGCCTATCTGACCTCCAATAACCTTGTTACTGGTTAACATGATACCCCTTGGTAAGACTAGTTGTCAGACAATTAGGCTTCTGATTGCCCGTAATGACTGTCAAAGAACTACGAATGACAGCTTAAGGAGAGTAGAACTGCTAACTAGCGCCACCATTGAGAAAAAAAGTCAAAAACGGTTCTTTTTGGCGTTAACTGCTAAGGCGAACTTTTTATTTTTTGATTTTTTTGATACAAAAAATTCTACCTCATCTGACTAAAAATGTGAGCATAGGAAATTTCAAAATGTTCCATATCTACATACTCATTATTTTTTCTCAACGATGAAAAGAAAAAATGAAAAATGGTTTATTATTTTTACAAGTAACATCTTAACAACTAGTGATGAATGATGGCGCTAGTTAGCAGTTCTACTCGCCTTAACATGCTTTCCGAGGCAAGATGGGGTCTCGATATGTAATGGATGGTCACCCATCTACGAACCAACCACGACAATCGTAGCTTAACCTTCGATCAACCCGTGTGGCTGTTATTTAGCCACGAGCCCCTCAGTATCAGAGAACCAGCTATTTGTAAAGTAGCACGTGGTTCCGTGAATGACTTAAATTATAGCTCGGGTACACTTCAAACTTCCTGTCAATACTCAATTCTATGAACCTTATGTTAAGTAATGGTGGAACATTGATCAGTTCCGATCAATGTGTGTAGTAAAGTAATTAACTTCGCAAGTGTGAGGACCGATGAAAGACGTAATGATTTAATTAGAGATTTAGTTGCTATTTGTGTGAACGGGCCATTGAAATTGTTGTTTTGGTGCATGTAAGCAAGTTAATACGAGTATCTAGGGTGTTTCTAATCTTGTCTTATCTTTGTTTACCTTTTTACCTTCATCAGAGAACGACTTGAAGGAAATCAAAATTGTTCCTCTTCTTACACCTCGACTTCCCTTCTTTTTTCCGAGATAATAATAAAAAAATAAAAAATAATAATAAAATTTATTTATTTCCAAAAAAGAGAAGGTTACAGACTTATATATAAACCTTGGTTAACAAAAAGGTAGTGGTAGGAAGCAAGTACGGAGGAATAAGCTATGCTGCAGAATTCTGTAAACAATAATTGGTGAGCCCTGCCTCTTAAACTAGGGTTACCTGTATCTTAAGAGACAGATCATCATCATCAATATTTTTTTTTATCAATGTTTACATTTTTTTATCAAAAGCATGTATTTTGTATTAATATTTTTGTAAATTTTGTAAATTTTATTAAATTTATTAATATAATCAATGTTATCTTTTTACAAATTTTATCATTTTATCATTATATCAATTTTTTTTTATGTTTTATACAATATAGCCAATACTTAATATCCAATTATATAAATAATTAGCGCTTATTATAAGTTAGCTTTTTGGTTCTTTGAATTGTGAATGTGGTGTTTGCCTATAAATAATTGTTGCACTCTAAGACTGTTTTAAGCATGTAATTTTTGTTACAACTAGGTGTAAACAATTGTTGGTGAACCTAATAAAATAAAATAAAAATATCATGAAAGTTGTTACAAGTAGGTTGAAAACATGGTGGTCTGATTATTTGGGTTTGTTGTGCTGGTTTGGATTTTAGGTTTTTGAGTTTTATGAGTGTTTTTTTTTGCAAATAAACTCAATTTGTTTTTCTATTTTCCTACTAATTGAGTCAAGAAAGCCATTCAGTAATTGCTTCGTGTCGAATAATTCAGCCCATCTTTGTTAGACCAAGAAACTTTTTGGTTGATTTTTCAAAACTTAGGAATACTTGCACACAAGCACACTTATCACAAAAAGCAGTCACACAGCTTCCAATTCATTACTCAAAGTTACAGCTCGAGATTTAGCTCACAATCGGTCGAAGTTAAATCGTAAAACCCGTATAGCAGTAACGAGCGATCGGAGTACGCACCGAATGGTATGTCGTTTGTACCCGAGTGACATATTGTGGTAACTCTGTGGAATAAATCACGCACTGTACCTGAATGGACACGGAGTGGTTTCAGGTAGAGTGGCTGGATGTGGCCTTGAAGATGATTGGTTTTTTATTGGGAGTAGCAATGGTTGAGAGGGGCAGGCGAGGATTCGCGAGCAGGGTCATGAACTGCAATTGCAATGAATGGGATTAAATGTAGTTATTATATACTCAATTCTTTATTGCATTCCGTTTGTATTAATTAGATGATATAGTAAAGCAAAATATCAATATGGACCCAGTCGGGCACAGCAAAATTAGGAGAGAGGAAAAGGGCAAGTAGTAGTAGTAATTCAAGCAAATTAATATTATTATAAATTATTAGATGTATTTAATTGAATGTGTAATTATATATATACTCGTATTATTAGGTTTCTGTATATAGGTATAGTATATTAATTATTTTTATTTTAGAATATTATAGGTTATTAATATATTATTATTTAAATTGTCTTTGACATATCTCGGGACCCTGGGATCCCGGACCTTTGGAAGGCGTACGAGCAGCCGAAACCAACTCGCAGAGGCCCCTTAGACAATTTTAAATGAAGAGAAGGCACCAGCCGACGATTATCCCTGTTTGCACTATGCAATTATTATTATTATATTTTCGTTGTATTTAATTGAATAAAGAAGAGCTTTTGTCTAAATAATAACAACCGCACGGGTCGATCGAAGGTTAAGCTAAGCTTGACCCGGTCGGTTAGTGGATGGGTCCATTCCTGAGACCATTTATTACATATCGAATTTGAAACTCCTACGTGCCTCGCAATGCACGTTAAGCCGTTGGTCCCGGCTGTCATTCGTAGATCTTTGACAGTTGTTGCGGGTAGTCAGAAACCTAAAAGTCTGACAACAAGTTATACCAAGGGGTATCGTTACCCAGAAACTGGGTTGTGGAAGTCAGACAAGAAGTCGACCCCAACATAAGAAAAGGCTAGGCAGATTGATTAATTTAATTTAATAAATCAGATTTAATCCATTCTTACACAATGTAGGTACACAATATGGAGAATACACATAAAACTATGGAGTAAGCGACCGTTATAGGTAGGCTAACAGGAATTGCGTGCCTTAATCTGAATCGAATTTCTCTCGAATGACGTGCAATTGTGCATAATAAAGAGTACTATTCTATTCTATTCTCTTTCTTTCTTGCCCAAGAGAATTATGAAGCAATTGTTCTTTAGTTTAAATCAAGACAAGCTCAAGTGAAGACATCAAAAAATTTGACCGTCGCGTCGTAGTGATAAAACTATCAAGAATAACCTTCGATAACCAAAACATTACTCCTCTATTTTATGTCGGGACCCGTTTACAGCCACCGAACACATAAACTTTATATAGCCTTCTCTTCCAGCATATTGTTATCACGGTCGCTAATAGAAACAGCCTATATGCTATATCCAGGGTATGTCGTACGGCTGATCCATTTTTTCCATGAATTATGGCTCTCCGGGGAAAATATGAAAAAATATGACTGCGCAGTGTGACGTCACGGTAACGAGTGCCTTGTTTAGATGTTTGCGTACGTGTAATCAAATCTGTATGGCTAGATTAGGCTTACCCTTTCGCTCTGACTGAGAAACGACTGGCTTTGTACCTTTTGATGATTACTGCTGGACAAGGATGGTGATAACTATCGCTGATTCGTTAAATGGTTAGTCAATTTTATGTAGTTTTAATTTCTCAGCTGATCATCTTTATATACCAAGACTCCTCCGTATCTCGGAAAGCTTGTTAAGGTAATGGTCCCGGCTGTGTTTCGTAGATCTTTGATTGTCATTACCGGTCGTCAGAAGCCCAAAAGTCTGACAACCAGTCTTACCAAGGGGTATCGTATTACCCAGTAACTGGGTTGTGGAGGTCAGATAGGCAGTCGCTCCATGTAAAATACTGGTATTCAGCTGCATCCAGTAAGACTGGAAGCCGATCCCAACATAGTTGGGAAAAGGCTAGGCAGATGAATTTCTCAGCAGAAGCCCTGGAGTCTGGTTTTGTACCGTATTGATGGCAATAGGCTCGCTCCTTATTATATGGGACTTAAACCACCTACACCTCTGCCTAGACTTTCGGGGATTGCAGGCGTGATCTTATTTACGTTATGTATGTGTATATTTGCTTTAACATAACCTCCTCTTCTACGTTGTGCTACTACACTCGGTTCTCCTCGTAGTCCGTTCCCTGTAGCTTTCTCCGGGTCGGCGGTTCATCTAGCCTCGAGGCGTCTTTAGCAATTCAACCTGGTGAATCCGGTGTCTGCCCGGAAACGACTATTCCGGTAATAATATTTGAATCGTAGGTAATGTTGCGAAGATATTGTTTATAGATTCGAAGCGAAAAAAATACGGCCAAGTGTGTGTTGGACCACGCAAATGAAAGGTTCCGTAGTTTAATCCAAAAAAACTTACCAGTGCAATTGAAAGACTTGTTCTCCCGTACATTGATATAAGTCACGGTCAAATCTCCAACTGCAAATTTAAGTTAGTAATTTCAAAACTGTTTTTTTTTTATGCGATAAAAAAAAAAAAAAAAAAAAAAAAAAAAAAAAAATATTTATTTGACACTAGGAAATACATGTTGCAATCAAGTTAAAATAATAGCACACTAATGTATTGTAACAATCAGATCCTAACCCCCAAACTAGGCCTGGACCTGTATTTTGGGGGTCAGCGTTCAGCAATGGGTTCTATTTCCAATCTAACAGCATTTAAGAGGAGTGTCAGTAGAAGTTAACAGCCAAAGTTATTGCTATTTGGTAACACATATCGGTCAAAATAGCTTTCATTGGGTACAGAAGAAGGTAAAACACATAAAATATGTAGGGATTAAAATTAATTACAATAAGAAAGTAAAAATGCAAAAAAATATTTGTGTTTGATGTCTGTGAGTGTAATTATGAGAGTTGATGAGTTTATGTGTGTATGCGGTGGAAGTTTGTTGTGTGTGTGCAAGGGAGTGAGTGAGTGTCTGGTTTGGTTCGCACCTTTGAATGTGTGTAAGGACAGGAACAAGTAAGAATGGATGACAGTGTGTATGGGTTTTAGATATCATAAAACCCATACACACTGTCATCCATTCTTACTTGTTCCTGTCCTGTGATAAATTAACAAATTAACGATTTCCGCACTTTTTCCTTTTCTTGTGCTGTGAGACCTTGCTTCTTGTCAAATTTCATTATTCTAGGCCGTATTTTCTTAATGCGTTGATTTAGAAATTTGATTTTTTATTCTTTTATTTTATTTTTATTTTTTTATTCTTTTATTTTATTTTTATTTTTTTATTATTTGATATTAATTTCAGCTTGATACCTCCACGCGTTCCTGAGAAAAAGAGTCTTGACAGACTGACGAACAGACAAAACAGACAGACAGACGGACAATAAAGTGATCCTATAACGGTTCCTTTTTTCCTTTTGAGGTACGGAACCCTAAAAACAATCAAATCAAAAGATTGTTCTACTTATCATTATTTTTTTTACAATGACGTCACTAATTTATCCAAGCATGATAGTAATTACGAAGACCATGCCCTAAAAAGAATAGACAACATCATTATTATCTTTATTACTAGGTACGAGTACCTATAGTTACTGAACCATTTTTGTAATCAAAACTATATTGTTGCATGATTAGAAGCATCCATTTGATGGATACTCCAAAAAGAAATAATGACAGTAATTACAATACATTTGATGAGCTCCTTTCAGTTTTTTAACCGACTTCAAAAAGGAGGTTCTGTATTCGACCCGTATGTATGTATGTATGTCTGTTTGTTTGTCCACGATTTTCTCAAAAACTAATAAACCAATTTTGATGATTCTTTCACTATCATGATCTACATACTTTTAGGAAGGTTTAAATGTGTAACACATTATGTAATTATTCTTATGTACGAAGTTATATGCATAAAGGTACTGTATCTCCGGCATTTCCAAGCCGATTTTTTGATGACTCTTCTTTTCGGTCTTGGTTTTACTTATGTATTTATATAATAATGTATATGAATGTATATTCAACTAAAAAATATGGAAAATTAAATTTACATTAAAAAAAGGAAAAAACGACATCAAAAACCAAAACTTTACTTTTTTTAAAGTAAATTTATCGTACCAAAAAAATGCCCAAGAAGTTTTAAAATAATTCACTTTTGTAACCTGACCAAGTCTAGCATAACTCCTAACACACCAACTGCAAGTGCACCATAATCTACCCAGCTAGGAAAGTTAGTTGGATAGTTCCAAAACTACAAAAAACTTCAGAAGCCGAGGCTTAAACAAATGAAGCCGTCCCTGACAAAACAGATAGTTACCATCCTTTGACAACGCTCACAGAGACCCGAAATAATTTCATATTTCTAACATAAACGAGGTTTTTTGCTCTTTGATACTGGTTTAATGTCTACAAAAGTGATTTTTGATAACGGAGGGTCCTTTTGCAAAAAGATTTTTGGGATAAAAAGTAGGTCTAAATAAAATAAAGCAACTTTTGTTGCGTTAGTAAAAAAAAGGAACCCTATTACGCTTTCTGTATGAAAATGTGTTTAATGATAATATTCGATTTCAAGAATTTTTTACGCACAAAGTTTGAGACCGTGACCTTTAGAGTTTGTCTAACAATACACTTTGATGAATTTGTTATTTATTAATGAGGTAAATGTTACTCGTTCATGTTTCTAAGAATAAAGGTTTTTTCGAGAAAATGGAAGCTTTTAAACCAACACGGTTATTTTTAGATCTTTGATTACCAGGCATTTATTTTTATTACAGTAGATAAGCTCAAAATCATGTCCTCTTACTTCAAATAAATATTCACGATTAAACATACACCAGTTGAACAGTGGTGTAGCCCAGTGGTAACGGCAGCGAATTACGAGGTCGCAGGTTCGAATCCACACAAGCACTTTACTTTCTGTAAATTATTTCATCACCAAAATCAATCTGCCTAGCCTTTTCCCAACTATGTTGGGGTCGCCTGCCAGTCTAACCGGATGCAGCTGAATACCAGTATATTACATGGAGCGATTGCCTATCTGACCTCCACAACCCATTAACTGGGTAATACGATACCTCTTGGTAAGACTGGTTGTCAGACTTTCGGGCTTCTGACGACCCGTAACGACTGTCAAAGATCCACGAATGACAGCCGGGTTCAACGGCTTAACGTGCTTTCCGAGGCACGGAGGGTTCTTGGTTTGTAAAGATGGTCACCCATTAACGGACTAACCCCGGAAAGCGTAGCTTAACCTGATGGATCGACCCGTGCGGCTGTTATTACTTAGCCACGAGCTCCTCATTTCATCACCACTGCTCCTCAAAACGGTGAAGGAAATCATCGTGGGGAAACCGACATGTCCTAGAACCACAAAATTCGACGACATGTGACATCTAGCAACCCGCACTAGGCTCGCGTTGTGGATTGCGGCCCGATCCTTCTCATCGAGAGGAGGTCTGTGTCCCAGCAGTGGGAACATTACAGGCTGATTAAGCCAAACGAATAGACCACTTACTAAACGCATTTCTTTGATACATTTCTCAAGTTCTGTCCTAACCTCAAGCATCTTTAACACAACCCTCATTCAGCACCCCTAAGTACCAGATATCATTCCCCTCAATTTAATCTTATTTATGTAAGGAACTAAGATTTTGTTTTCCTTTAATTCCCTGATGAAGACGGAACTAGTTCTAAGCGTAATAATTTCAACTTATCTAAAGGGGCCAAGGTCAGATCCCTTGCTAGGCCCCTGAGGCCGCTCGCATTTTATATACTATAAAGTCCTTTAGAAATCTGGGGTAGGCATAATGAGGGTAACATTATGTGAGATAGTTACGAAGTCGAAATATGTACTGACTTCTGTAATGTGTTTTTGTGAAGATATTCTCGAAGTTACCTTAAAGTTTATTATTATTTTTAACCAACGAAAAAAAAGGCGGAGGTTCTCAATTCGACACGTATGTTTTTTTTTTAAGTAAAAAATAAAAACCTTTTTACAAAAAAATACAATTGACTTCCAAACACAACACCATAAAGTGAAAAATAACTTTTATTTCGAAATTCGGTGGCAAAAAACGAAAATACATTTAACCAGACAAGTCAACTCAAGGTTTTTGGAAGTCGGTTGTATTTTTTTTTTAAGTTTTTATGGGCTTAAAAGACGTGTAAAATTAAGTTCGGTGTGAGAGCAACTCTGAATCCTGAAAAAAAACATGCCCTTTCCTAGATACAAAATCGAAGCCGTATTATAAATTGTTTATCATTTCCTTATCAAGAAGGCCATTGCCCTTTTTGTCTTCACCGATATAATCCGTAATAGACTGTTATTGTGAATATATCAATGACGTTAATAATATAGTGCCAAAGTTGAGAATTAGAACTATGCAGGACTTAACTCGAGTTTGGCAATAAATCATAGTCACTAAGTTAGGCAGGCTTAGTGCGGGCGTCTCTCAGACCGTTCTGTTACCAGGAATAAGGGCCTACGCGTTATTAAAGGTATTTTTTTTAAGATTAGGTAATTTTATTTATTGTAAAAGAGTCTACTATCAATCAATCAATTAATTTTATTCCTGCACGCGTATGAAGAATAGACACATCTCTTTCTATAAATTGAAATTTGTTTCTCCATTTTTGACATCGCAAAGTGGAAATTCTTCTACAATCTGTCATTTTGTCTTTCGTTTCTAACAATCTTTGTCTAGGTTCATTTTTATTTAAACTATTTCGGAAGAAAGTTTTTTATCCCAAACTGTCAAAATCACACTGACAACTGACAATTATTGTGTAGGGTAGTAAAGACAATTTAATTTTGTAATCGCCGTGCTAAAGACAGTAGAAAAAGTTTTTTTGCTTAAATACAGTATTTCGTCACTTTGTGAAAAATTGGTATAGTTGTCTGTACGTGTCTCAATATTTGTAAAAAATTAGAATTAAAAAGAAAAAAAATCCTACGGTGGAACAAAGAATTCGTAAAAAGTGCAGTTCACTCTTTCTACTTTGTTGCCGTCTTAATGTCTACACGGAAATGTCATTTTTGCCTATTTCAACACGATTTTATTAGCTTCACCTGTATGTATGTTTGTATGTAACGGAATCTGTGAACTCGATTTTTACCCACTTTAAATGGTCAGATTAATTAGAACTTTTTCACACTTATGAGGGCCCGATGACAATACAATAATTTAAAAATTTTGTCCCATTATCCTGATCAGGATCATCAGGATTAACGATTTATCTGTAAAAAAATTAAAAATAAATTATAGTTTAAAAAACTTAAAAAACACGCTGTATTACCATTAAACTGAACCAAAACGTAAAAAAAAAAACAATTTTTCAATATAAGAATAAAGTAATTAAAGAGAAAATTAACGTCATTGTAAAAGCGAAAAGTCGAAAGCGTGGGGTGCTTTGACCGATATTTTTACACTAACTCTGCAATTCGAAAGCACCCCACGCTTTTTTTTTACTATGACATTAATTTTTTCGTTAATCACTTTATTCTTATATTAAAAAAAAAAAAAAACTTTTTAGTTTAGTTTATTGGTATCAAAGCGTGGTTTTTCGTTTTTTAAACTATAATTTTTTTTTCTTTGCTAAGATCCTTATGTATACTCCTTTCTCTTTGTTTACGTTCATACTACACTGCGAGTACTACACACCTGACCTATATGAAGAACATCACCAATAACTAAGGTCATAATCCTAGGCAAGTGTAATAATTAGTAATTAGTATCTACCCAAAAAATTATGTTATATAACTAAGTACCTATCTATTTAATGCAGCTCGCGTGATGATAAACTGCGTGTTAATTCTCAAATAAGTTTATACCTCTACGGAAATAAGTCCTAATTTAGTTTCATACAAATTATAACACGACTCTCTGGTTTCAGGATATTTTAAACAAAAGCCGGCGCGACATTGCGAATGTTTTTCGCAAACAAACAAAAGCGATAAAATTTAATATTGACAACGTTTAAAACATAAAAGCTTGTACGTTATTTTATTAACTCAATGAATAAACATGCAGGCAAATGAAATATTTTATTCAACATGAATTGCGTACAATTAAAGTATTAATATTGAAAGAATTTAACAGCGCAGGGTGGCGGTTACCAGAAGTGGTCATCGTATTAGTGTATTGTGCCGGAATACAGCAGTTCACCATAGACATGATATGACGGCTGCTCCCCTGAGATCTTCTCTGTCATCAGAAGACAGCCGCCACGCAACTGTCAATGCGACGCTCTGCTAGAGTGACAGTAACCAGCCAGTGCCACTCTTATCCAACCTCTTCGGTAGTTCCTAGTAACTTCTTTACTAAACTAGATGGCACCACTTGCTTCACCGTCAATTTTATTCCGTTACGGTGTGATGGTCAGATAAAATTTTAGACTGTGATCCTATTGAATTCATATATCAGAAGGCCTAGGTCGCAGTGTAGAATATCCATGATTTTTTGTGATTAACATGGTATAAGAATAACAAATCACATTTCTCGACCGAATACGTTATTGGGACTCATTATTTTTTTTAAATATCTTCAATATTGTATGCTCCACATCGGTTGAGCATAGTAGGATATGCTTATTAGTTTCAACAAATTAACTTTAACTAACATTGTAAAGGCGAAAGTTTGTGAGTGTGTGTGTTTTTGTATGTTTTTATTGCTTCACGCTCAAACAGCTAGACCGATTTGGATGAAATTTGGTACGCAGATAGCTTATACCCTGAATTAACACATAGGCTACTTTTATTATCCCGATCTACGCAGATGAAACTACAGGGCGCATTTAGTAATTTATAAGTAAAAAAATAAAATTAAAGTCGTCTAGAACATTTTGCCTACGTTTTATCGTGTTGCCTGGACGACGCATTCCGTTCGTCATTGTATGTCGATCGATACTCACCTTTATGGGAGCATTCTGCAAGTATAGCCCGCCCACTCTCATTTAAACCTAGTATCTATATTTATTGCGTACGTTGACAATATTGGTCTTGGAAGCTATCATGATAGTGTTAAAAATCAAAGTCAAAAAGTAAAAGTACACACACACATATTTGTCAAAGAGACACTATTTTTTAAATTTTAGGCTTTTAAGAAACGCAATGAATAGGATACACTAATATACTAGCTATCAGACTATATAAATACTTCGATATTTGCGAACACTCCGCTTAAGTAAACTTTTAGTCACATTCAGAAATAAAATATTATAAGGTTTTCTCAATTTGTAAATATGTAGTTATTTACACGGCAATCAATAAACAAAATAATACGATACATGGTGTTATAGTTATGGGCTCGTGGCTAAGTAATAACAGCTGCAAGGGTCAATCCATCAGGTTAAGCTACGCTTGCCGCGGTTGGACCGTGAATGTGTGACCATCTTTACATACCGAGACTCCTCCGTGCCTCTGAAAGCACGTTAAGCCGTTGGTCCCGGCTGTCATTTGTGGATTTTTGACAGTCGTTACGGGTCATCAGAAGCCCGAAAGTCTGATAACCAGTCCTACCAAGGGTATCGTATTACCCAGTAGCTGGGTGGCTGAGGTCAGATAGGTAGACGCTTCATGTAATATACTGGTATGAAGTTGTATTTGGTTAGACTGGAAGCCGACTCCAACATAATTGGTAAAAGGCTGGATCTGCCCAACTGTAATAGTGTAAGAAGTAGAACCAGTTTAAATGGAGAAGAAAATACATTTATGTGGTTTAAAAACACACAACATGTATCTGAAAACGACACAGTTACAAAATAAATATAAAATAGCTATGGAAGATGGCAAAAATAGGAAGATGGCATATATATATATATATCTTTTTACCTCCGACCGTACGGCGTTTTCTTGTACTATTTTAAACTTCCATTATTTCTTAACAATATCTTATTCTGAAGGAGTAAAACTGTATTGTACAATACAAAACGTACCATTAGCGGTACACGCGCCATTATTGAAAGCCTAAAGCCGACCATCTGCGTGGCTTTAATATATTCAATGTGCACTAAGCTTAATAGCTTCTAAAGGAGCGACAGTAATAAATCGCGTCATTCAAGCAATTTGAGTGAATAAATGGAATTGTAAAATATGGCTTTAGGTAAACCATTATAGGTTGAATAGTGCTTCTAGAATTTAGGGCATTTACGCATGATTGATGAAGAGGTGGCAATTTTATAATGGGTCGACGACATTCATTTGTAAGTATTTGAACTTGTGGAAAAATAGGATAAGATTTAGGTACTGAAACTGGGAATAATGACGTTTAAGATCCTGCAACGGATTGAAAAGTGCTTTGGTTGATGGTGAGATCACAATAGCTAGATCTTATATAGACACAATTTGAAATAATTATAGAATAACGCAACTAAAGAAGTCAAAGGGATCTCTCAGGGATCACTCAGCTTGGAAATACAAGTGCCTTCTAGTATTAAAATATTGACCAAAAGATTGACGTGTAGAAGTGTCTTGTTTGTGTGTGTGTGTCTGTCGTGTGTGTATGTGTTTTGTGTGTGTGTGTGTGTTATTGTGTTTTTAGTTTAGTTGGGATCTTCCTGTGCGAGTCACAACAAATACTTTTTCTTTCCTTCTTTCTTTCTTTCTTTATAATAACAAATACTTTTTCTTTCCTTCTTTCTTTCTTTCTTTATTTATTTATTTATTTATTTCAACTTTGATTCAGGCACATTACCCATAATTTGTTATAAGACCAACTTACAGAAATAATAAATAATATTTTATCATTTGAGCAATCACACTAATATTATAAAGGCGAAATTTTGTAAATGTATGTGTGTTTGTATGTTTGTTACTTCTTCACGCTCAAACGGCTGGACCAATTTGGATGAAATTTGGTATGTAGATAGCTTATACCTTAGATTAACACATGGGCTACTTTTAACCCCGGTCTAAGCGGGTGAAACCGCGGGGCGCATTTAGTATATATATTTGTAATCACGTTCTCGAAAACGGCTCTAACAATTTCGATGAAAGTTGCAATGTTGGGATTTACGGGGGTGAAAGATCGATCTAGCTAGGTCTCATTTCTGAGAAAATTCGTTTTACCCGAGCAGAGCTCCGAGCAGAGCTCGATCGTCCAGGTACTTAATGATAAATGTATGAGTAAGTCACAGAAAACAAATAGGCCATACTTTTGTAATGAGTATCTTTTGACACAAAAATACCACAAACCACGAAATACGTGTTCCCGTTTTCTGAATCGCAAAGAGGAGTCGAAAATACTCAATAAATACGCAACATAATATAAAAAGGAATTTCATTATTGATAATATAATAAGTCAATTTCATAATAATTACATTGACTGTTTATGAAAAAACAATTTCATTTGGCGTATCAAAATTGATCGTAATGAGATTGTTGAATGCGGTTTTAATAAATAATGTTTTAATATTTAACTAGCTTTTGCCTGCGGCTTCGCCCGCGTGGAGGTCGGAACGTAGGTACT
The DNA here is from genome assembly GCA_946251885.1 of Cosmia pyralina. Taxonomy (NCBI): domain Eukaryota; kingdom Metazoa; phylum Arthropoda; class Insecta; order Lepidoptera; family Noctuidae; genus Cosmia; species Cosmia pyralina. Next base: position 3,666,215 of record OX276345.1, read on the forward strand.
ACCGGGATAAAAAGTATCCTATATCCTAATCCTGCTCATGTTCTACTTATGTGCCAAATTTTATCCAAATCCGCTCAGCCGTTTTATCGTGAAAACGTAACAAACAAACCATCAACCATCACTTTTGTATTATACTTAACTAGCTTATGCCCGCGACTTCGCCCGCGTGGATGCCGGAAAATATCCCACGGAAACGTGCTACCGGGAAATCCTTCCTTATTCCTTGTCTAAATTGTAAAGGAAACCTCTGTACAAAATTTTTAGGCTTTCTAGGTTCAAGGGTTTGGGCTAGGCGTTGATGAGTCAGTCAGTTAGGACTTCTCTTTTTATTTATATAGGTTACTAGCTTCCGCCTACGGCTTTTCTCGCATGGTATATCGATAAAAGTAGCCTATGCTATATATAAGTCCGATTTGTAAAATTGAAATTGTCTTTGGTCTCATATCAATCAAAATTGAATATGAGGCTTTTGCTCACATTATTTTTTAAGTGTATTTTGTAATTTTTTATTTTATTTTTTATAATGTGCGTTTTATTTGTGTAGAATATACAGATTTTCTTTCTTTCTTTCTTTCTTTCTTTCTTTCTTTCTTTCTTTCTTTAGCCTATTATGTCCTAATCCAGGTCATGGTATACCCATGTGCTAAATTTCATCCAAATCCATTCAACCGTTTTAGCGTAAAAGCGTAACAAACAAACTTACTTTCGCATTTATAATATTACTAGAAGTTGCCCGCGGCTTCGCCCGCGAGTGTGTCTATTCTTCCGTCGACAAAACTCGTTTCTATGGCGGTCATGCTAAGCCTGCAGGAAGCCATAATATATCTGAACTTCTAATCAAGTAATAAAAAGAGGCAAAATGGTTTGTTGGTTTGTTTGTAAGAAGCAATCTCTGGAAGTACTGATCCGATAAAAAAATCTGCTTGTAATAGAAAGATAAATCTTAAAGATAATCTGCTTGTAATAATGATATTATAAATGCAAAAGTGAGTTTGTATGTTGGTTTGTTTGTTATGCTGAAACGCTAAAACAGCTGTACAGATTTCAATGAAAGTTGGCGCATAGGTAAACCATGACCTGGATTAGGACATATAATACTTTTTATCCCGGTTGTACTTTCCCGTGGGATAATTTCCGACCTCCACGCGGGCGAAGCCGCGGGCTAAAGCTAATTTAGAATAAAAAGGTTCTGGTGCCAGCTCAAAAATGCTCTATTTTCGCATATATATTAGCAGCATTAAATATCCATATCATTAAAATTCAAAATCATAACTCAAACTTATACCATTTCGAGTAAATCAACCGAGAATCAACCAATTTCAGTTGAAACTTGATACTTATGTACTACAGTTCTAAGCCTCAAGATTGGGTTCAATTTGAATAGTCATAAACCGTGGTGATTAATATCGTTCGTAACAGACGTTCGGAGCCTACTCATTTGCATGGTACAGAGATTAAAGTGCCGCGTTATACTGTACTGTTACACCCAGTGGGTCCAGCTTTGAAGATTGGAAGATTGTGGTCTTTAGAGGGTGTTAAAGTGCCCTGAGAAATATTTTTCACTAGCTGCGTCCATCGGTTTCACCCACATAAACCGGGATAAAGAGTACCCTATGTAATAATCCAGGTTATAAGCTATCTAAATACCAAATTTAATCCTAGTCGGTCCAGCTGTTCGAGCGTGAAGGAGTAACAAACATATTAACACACACACACGTACTCCCAAACTTTCGCCTTTATAATATTAGTGTGATAATTACAGCCGGGCTTTTGGGGTTCAATAACAATGTGACATCATAAGTATAATCAGCCTATAATGTTCCCACTGCTGGGACACAGGCCTTCTCACTGTGAGAGAGAGTGGGACAATGTGACATGGTCTAGTAAAAAACAGACTAAGAAATATCGTTTGTGGCCTTTTAAACGATTGTCTAAGGTAAGGTTGGATTGGGTATTATAGTTTATTTCGATTTTAGATGAATTTGGAACTAAGAACCAATTTTTAACAGACTTCAAAAAAAGGACGATTACTCAAAAACGGCTAGACAGATTTGAAAAATATTTTTCTTGTTTGAAAGGGTCTTAGATGGTCCCATTGGGATCTAATTATGGGATCTTGGAGAATCGAGGGAACTCCTCAAATATTGTAGGCACACCTAGCGATTTCGTTATTTTTTTATAATAACTTGTGCATTTGTGAAAGCACCATGAGGTGGAACTGATGATGAAGACCATAGATGGCCACCAGCACTACTCAATAATAAGTTTTTCACGGGTTGCGATTCGATTACTTTAATATGGTTGCGAAGCAATTTATGCTCGTCGCAATGCATATGGTGAAATGGAGCTGATGGTGAAGTACCAGGAGAACTCCTCAACAAATAACGTCCCGTCCAATTTTTTGTAAAAAGATGATGAGCAATTGACGTTAGGCTTTTGTAACTTAGATAAATTACAAACTGACCCAAGTAAAAGGTAAAAAAAAAATACAAAAAAAAAACACTGACAAAAAACAATACTACAAAGTGAAAAATAACTTTAATTTCGGAAGTCGGTGGCAAAAAACTAAAATACAGATCCAAAGACACCGACTTCCGATATTTAAGTTATTTTTCACTTTGTAGTGTTTTTCTTTTTTTGAAGTCGGTAGTTTTTTTTTTTTTTTTTTAAATGTTGCTGTTACATATGTCTGTTAACCATGACATTTTATGCTATTATCATAAAGCTCAACACAAAAGACGATTTAGGAGGCTATACGATAAATTACCAAAGCGCTACCCAATGGAAATTTTATTATCTTCGATATACCACAGAATGTTAATTAATATACTAAGAAACCTACCTTAATGAAACATAGCTTACATAACACCTTACCTTCATGTTGAGCCATAGGCACTCTTGCACAAACCATTAAAATCCATTTTACTATCATCTAAGCGGTTTTATTGGACGCTCGTAAATCGCACACGAAGTAAGACGATTGAATTGATCGTAAAGACTTGCCTTGTTCGGGTGACTGTGGTTTATAGTGGTTTTGAAAGATTTTTGTTTTGAGGAATTTTAAAAATTTGAAGTACGCGGTGGAGGCTGACGGACGCGTGACAGACCAAAAATATGTAATTGGAGGTCCACCATGTCGTTTAAGTAACTATGAGCCTGTAACATTCGGGATGTCCTCTGGCCGTCGATAGGCATAAAAAACCGCCCAAGTGCATCTCACACCACGCACAATGCTCTCCCCGACATTCCAACTGCAAATGCAAGTTTGTACCAACAATAATGAGAGATTTATCATGTTATTTTAAGACCATAAACTTCTTATTAATTTTCCTGTAATTAAGCTATTTCTTGTATTTTTTTTTTTTTCAAAATTTAAGGTTAAGTAGTTTCGGAGATAAGGCGGGCGAATGATCAATTTTCGTCAATCAAGAACTAGTTGTATTACTCGTATGTAGGGTGTTTTGTGACCAATGAAGCAGTTACCGTTTTGTTTTGAAAATATTATGTTTAATTGATTTTATATTATTATCTAAAAATATAATTTACTAAGACAGGGGTAAATATCGTTGAAAACTTGAACCTAGATAAGTCTGATAACGGAATTATCTGTAGTGAGAGAATTTTCGTCCTGCATTCTTTGAATTTTATTATTTTATTTAATAGTTGCAACATTGATAGTAGTGACTTTTCGTCACGATTCATTTGGTTTCATTAGAACCCGTTACATCACCTAACGGGTGTAAGTCTGCCCGGTTGGATTTAAAAACCATTTTACAAACACACAGGAGTTTAATTTGTAGTCAATTGCTTTTTTTTCTATTGGTCAGTCCATAGTGTGTTGGTGGAAAATAATTCACGTTGGAATAAGTAGTGCAAGAAACAGTAACACGGAGATTAATAGATAAATTATTCGAAGCTGGAAAACAATTTTGTCGTATCTCGAAAAATGGCAAATCATTGAAATCAGAAAACTATAGTGCGTCGTCGGAAGGTCTGAGCAACGTTTTCCTACGTCGTTTTTTTTTTGTGATTCGACGTTGACTTTTTCTAAATTGTTTTAATAAAACTTACTTCAAAGTGCTGTAAATACTATATAATCAACTATTTTTAAATTATATATAGATAAAGCAAAATCATTACAACGATTTTGGTGAGAAGTCACGATTGTAACGATATTGTTGTAACTTTGAATTTTAAAGCTATTTCGTTGTGCCTTATGTTACAACTACCAAGATACAGCAATATTGCCGCATGAAATTGAAATATCAATTGCTGTTACTAATATATTAAAACACTTGTTAGACTAACTTAAGAATGCTATCATTAGTGACATCTAATAAACTTTATTTTTTTGACGACACGGTTGGCGCAGTGGTTGAGCGATTGACTGCTGCGCAGCATGTCGCGGGTTCGATTCCCGCACGGAACAAATATTTGTACGACCTACAAGTATTTGTTCCGAGTCTGGGTGTTTTTCTATCTATAATATGTATGTATTTACAAAAAAAAAAAATGTATATAAGTAGTTTATCAGCCATCTCGTTACCATAACACAAGCATTAGGTTGCTTAGCTTGGGGCTAGATGGCGTTGTGTGATATGTCCAAAACATATTTATATTTATTTATATTTATATTTATTTGAAGAAATACGTCTTCCAAAAATGAACTCTCTGATTCAGCTACTTCACGAGTTATGAATTTTTGAAATAGTTTTTTGCCTCTGGTGTAAAGCTCAACTTTTAGAGATACCATCTACAAGATTGCTTTCTTGCTTCGAATATTATTCATAGCTTTTTTCCTTATCCACTAATTTTTAATAAGTACAAATACTTAAAGGGCTCATTAGAGAAGGTCTTGTTATTATATATGTAAAGTCTCAATAAATAATATTCATAAACAACAAAGTTATTAGCGTTTGTTTATATCCCAAAATGTCACTCAGTTTATGGAAATATTGTACAGGCTAGTACGTAGTATTTTCTAGTAGCAATTGTTATGAATCACTGATTCAATTATGAAATTTATGAATTTACCAATTATGAAAAAATTTTTGTGGACAATTTTGGGATTTAATTTTTTTGATTTTTGACTACACAAATATGATCAGTAACGGGTACGGATAGAGCCCCATTTTTTTTTGTACTAATTAAAAAATAGCAGTGTATCCGGACAAGTCCTAATTTATATAAAAACATATAACATCACACCTTCTTTCCCTAAAGAGTTAGGCACATATGTAAAGTATGTCCATACTCGTATTACGGATGTTGCTACATTTGTGCACTTATTTAAATGACTATTCAGTATTTATTTATATTTTATTTTAGTACATCTATCTAGAATTTTAGAACTCGATTAACTAAGAAAAACGTCGTTATAAAACCTGCATCTTTTTTTTTTTTTTGGGAAATCATCAAATGACTTGTCCCGTTCTGGGTGGAGCAGGAGGGCGTGTCAGACTTTTACTGACTAAAACCCACCCGTGTTCCTTCAGTTGCCTGTGCCAGGGACATGGTAACTCTTACGAACAATTGCCGACACTGGCAGGCATCGGCCCTATCGGACGCCATCACAGCTGACATCTCTTTGAGGCGCGCGTGGAACACAACGCGTCATCGACCCGGGCCTAGTCCTTTTCAGACGGCGAGCTACCCATTGCTCGCCGTCCGCTACCCCAACCCTGAAAAAACCAAAACCCGCACCTGTATTATTTATTCTGTACCTGTACTCACAAAATCATAACAAAGTAGTCCCAACAAAATAGTAACAAATTACTAATCGTATCGAAAACTAAGAGTTAATCAAAGTTGTAACATCTTTACCCATTAGTTACGGTCGAGTGCCTGCCTTACTATCTGTTCTCGATCCGTTAGTTACCGAGTCGTAGAGGCTTTGTTATTAAAGATATACAATAATGTTGTTTATAATTTATAGCATAGGAGATTACTATTCAATGTAGTTCTTAAACATTCATCTTTATCTCCTTTAATAGTCAGTAATAGGAAATTCGTGTTACGGGTTTTGGATAAGTTTATATAGAAAATATAAAGTAGTAGTCACGAAAAAAAATATCTGGCTAGCTCAAGGGTTTAGAGGAAATTAGGTGACTTCTTATTTATGCAAAAGTTATCAAAATGCGGCAGTGCTTTGTGCAACTCTTGAGATAGTCAGACTTTTTTTTTCCGACCCTTAAGTACAAGATATTCTTCTATTGTCTGTAAGAAAAAGGACAGCGGCTAAATAGAAAACCATCCTTTGTCAAACCAATCAGACGGAGAAGATACACAGAAAAAAAAATCGCTAGATAAAGTTTATATTTTATGTACTTATGGGATCAATTTCAGTATAGACCCCATAGTCACTATATCTTCATCTGTTTGATAGATGGATTAAATGAAAATGTTTAAATTAACATGGCACGTACATATTAATTCGACGTGAAATGCTTTCAGTTGTCAAAATTATGTGTAACTAGCTGCGCCCGCGGTGTCCGTGTCAGCCGCGTAGAGCGGGATAAAAAGTAGCCTTTGTGTTAATCCAGGGTAAAAGCTATCCACATACCTAATTTCATCCAAATCGGTCGAGCCGTTTGAGCGTGAAGAAGTAACAAACATACAAACACACACTCACAAACTTTCGCCTTTATACTATTAGTGTGATATGTTAAATCAAGCAGGCTAATAATAAATAAGTTAAAACTTGTGTCAAGCAGTGGACGTCTTTTGGCTGAAATGATAATGATGATACAATTTAGAGTAGATTAAGATCCATAGTATTAAAAATCAAACAATATTAATACACAATTATCAATATAATAAGGCGTAGATATAGACATTTTACACTTTAATTAAAATTGAGCAAATAAATCAACTAATAGTTTAACTTTCAGCAAACATTTATAAATAACCAGACCTTTCAGAAAGTGGATTTAACAGATAACAGATCAAATCAGATTAAATGATAAATAAATAGATAATAATGATCTATAAACGAATTTTTATGCGAGTGTTCCGTCGCACGATCCACAAGCAAAAGGCCCGGACGCGCCGAGCGCGCCCGTCTCCTCCCCACCTCGAGCAGCGGTCGTCCGATGTTGACGTCACGGCTTGCTTGGCGGCGTTTTTAGTTCCGGTCGCCAATAGTAGGTGGCGCTCGCTCCAGGAAGTTGCCAACACGGCCATTCTGCAAGGCGCATGTCCCAGGCGCCCCACGAGTCTAGGTAAAACACTGAAACAAAACCAACATCAGAACTAATTTTCTAAATCTGCAAGTATGAACCACAAGCCATAATACGCTTTTGAACCATCAGCAAATGCCTATTCTATTACTGCTAGGTCAACCGTGCTTAAAGGGACTATGCCACACTTAAGAGTCCTGGTTTTCCTAGAGCTTACCACTTGGAATCACTTGCATTTAAAGAGCTTTTCGCTACACTTAAACGTACCAAGTTGTTTTCCAAGCTTTATTCACATTTGCTGGTGTTTCTATCCTGGCGAGAGTTAAGGTACAAGTGTTTTATCTAGTCTCGCGAGTAAAATAAGCAATATTATATGTGAGACTGTGTAGCCACTTCTTTTTATTTTACAATATTATTATAAAACAGTGTATTTATTAAATATTTACTGCAGCCAGAAAAGTGCAATACATACCTTTAAAACTACGACTTGCCAACACGGACCTTATTGTTAATAGCCTATTCCAATTTCCAGTCATCAATTTGTATCCAATACTTCATATTTTCGGCAGCCGCTACGCCATTGTACGGTTTACTGCTCCTTTCAGAACCTCTTAGGTCTGTTACCTTATATCTGTCATTACCCAGAACCTTTTCTACTCTAAACGGTCCTTTGAAGTTGGGCAGGAGCTTTCTGCTTCGACCGTCGTTGCTCTGACTCTGTATTTTGATCAAAACCAGATCTCCCTCTTCGTAAATCTTAGCTTTTGACCGAGTTTTATCAAACCTTTGTTTTTGTGATATTGCACTGGCTTTAATATTTTTATCTACCTTTGCTCGCAACTCCGTTACATCAACTAGCAATTCATCGTCAAGCTCTGGTTCTACATTGTCATTTTCAACGCGTAAACGATATCCCAATAAAACCTCACTAGGAATAGCATTAATAGTTCTATGGATTGTACTATTTAAACCTTGTTGTACTATTTTAACATATTGGTCCCACCTATCTTCAGTAGTATCTGCCCCAATAGTTTTTAATGATTCTAGTATTGTCTTATTAAATCTCTCTACCTGTCCATTTGAACGAGGCATACCCGTTGCCACAATATGCGCGCGGATATTTTTGCTCTTACAGTATTCTTTGTACATGTTGGAAGTAAAGCATGACCCTGAATCGGAAATAATTCGTTTTGGATTACCGAAAGTTTTAGTTATATTATCTAATTCGTGTATAAAATCGGATGTTTTTGTAGCCTTTACTGCGCAGATAAACACAAACTTGGTGAATGCATCTACTAAAACTAGTAAGTATTTATTTCCGTTTCGTGATTCAACGAACGGACCTAAGTGGTCCGCGTGCAAAGTGTGAAATGGTTGCGCGTATTTTGGCAACGGGTACAACTCCCCTTCCTTAGCACCACCATTATTTTTATAATAAATACAATTCAAACAGTTTTTAATATATTTTTTTATTATGTGACGCATACGAGAAAACCAATATTTGTGCCCTATTCTCTCAACCGTTTTATCGACAGAAAAATGGCCCACGTCATCATGGTTGTACCTTATTATTTGCCATATACACCTCTTTGGTACGACCCATCGTCGCCCTTGGGCTGTTCTTCTGTACACTTTTCCGCCTAATAGTTCGTACGTGTCAAAAATTAATTTATTTTCATCTAACTCACCAGATTCTAATACAGTTTTAATTTTAACAATGTCAGAGTCTTGCATCTGTACAGAAAGTAACCAGTCTCCTTCGGTTATTGATAATATTATTTCCCTTTCCGATCTCTCACCTGAGGGAACGGGGTTTCGACTCAAGGCGTCCACATGTTGCATACGTGTACCTTCTCTATGCTTTATTTCGTACATGAACTCTTGAGTCGAAAGAACCCATCGGGCGATCCGGGGAATAATATCCTTTTTAGTCAACGCGTACCTGACCGCGTTACAATCTGTGATAACGGTGAAAGGTGATCCAATTAAGTAAAGACGAAATTTTTGGAATGAACTTACGATTGCTAGGAGTTCTAACTCAAACGAATGGTATTTCTTTTCGTCCTCAGTTGTCTGACGGCTATAGTAATATACAGGTTTTTTGCCCTCATCAGCAACTTGAACGAGAATACCCGCAACGCCATCTCGACTAGCGTCCGTGTACAAAACGGTTTGTTTATTTGGATCAAAAATAGATAGTACACTGTCTGATGTCAGTTTAGTTTTTAAAATTTGAAACGCTTGATCATGCACAGAACCCCAAGACCAAGAAGCATTTCCTTTTAATAATTTAGTAAGAGGGGCAGAAATTATAGCGCAGTTTTTAATAAATTTGCGAAAATAATTAATGAGCCCCAAAAACTGTCGCAACTGATGCACAGTTTTCGGTACGGGAAATTTCTTAACGGCTTCCACTTTGGTTTCATTTGGCATTACACAATTTTGTTTTATTCTGTATCCGAGAAACTCTATTTCAGTTTTAAGAAAATGACATTTTTTTAAATTTAAAGTAAACCATTATTTTTAAATATTTGTAATATGTGTTCCAAGAGCTTTAAATTTTCCTCAATAGTTTGTGTAATCAGATAAACGTCATCTAAATATACAATAACGTTCTCAAACCTTAAATTACCCAAAACTTTATTCATCATCTGTTGGAAACAAGATGGTGCGTTAGCCAAACCAAATGGAAGCCGCAGAAATTCATAGTGGCCATCTTCGGTAATGAATGCCGTTTTCTCTATGGACTGTGAGCTCATAATAATTTGGTAGTACCCACTTTTTAGATCAAGACTTGTAAAATATTTATAACCCTGTAGTCTATCTATAAGATCCTCGATTCGTGGCATTGGATACTTGTCCTTTACTATAATAATTTGGTTGTACCCACTTTTTAGATCAAGACTTGTAAAATATTTATAACCCTGTAGTCTATCTATAAGATCCTCGATTCGTGGCATTGGATACTTGTCCTTTACTGTTATTTTATTCAATGCGCGGTAGTCTATGCAGAGTCTTTTCTCGCCATTCTTTTTGTTCACCAGCAGAGCGGGACTCGCGTAAGGGGAGCTACTTTCTCGAATTATTTTATTATCCACTAATTCCTGCACCATATCCCGAATAATCTTTCTATCCGTATGAGAGGCTCCAAAAGGTCTGCACTGCACCGGTCGTGGGTCTGTTAGTGTAATAACCATCTCGTGATTATTCACTTTCCCTAACTCTTTTATGTCTGACGCGACACACTGTTTATATTGTCTAAATAAATAAATTAATTTATTTAAGTGAGTGTCAGTATCGATCTTAGTCTCATGTATAGCGTCACAAAATTCACTAAGTGATTGCGCATAGTCAAATTTAAATGAATTACCTACACGTGAATATATCAAATCATTTCGCTCCGTTATGTTACGGCCAATAAGTATATCACAACCTACTAAGTCATCAATAACGTAAAAGTTCACACCAGTTAAAGACACGCAGTCAATTTTTAAATCCAAAGTGACTTTTCGAGTGACCGGCTTAGAAGTATGCCTAGAAAACCCTTGTAACAAAACTGGCGAGGGTAGTACACTAGTTTGAAGCGAATATTTTTCTACCACCGATTCGGAAATCAGGGAACAATTACTGCTTCCCGTATCAATAAATGCCTCGTGGACAAAGTGATCAATGTTAACCATTTTTACGAATTTATTTCGCGGATCAGGGGTAAGGATCAATTTAGTTTCCTCAATGTCTGGTTTAATTAATCCTATACTTTTTTTACTACGGCACACGGCCTCAACATGGCCTTTTTTTTACAAAAATTACATTTAATGAGATCACATTGATTCCTTTTATGATTTCCACCGCAAGTGTAACATTTAATAGTCTTCTGGATATAAGTTGAACCGGTTTGATTACTTTCATGCGCACTACTAGAATTGGCGTTATTATTTGAAGAGGTAACGTTCGTGGACGGCTGGCTGGCATTATTCGTTTGAACTACTCTTTTATGTTGGTTTTCACGTGTACTACCCGAACTGGTTTGTTTTGAGGTTTTGCCTTTGTAGGTACGACCATGAAGCTAACTAGCTAAATCATGACAAGATTTAAAATTACTCGCCTCAATAGATGCTCCTATATTGCTATCGCCTATGCTCCCGACAATTATAGATATAATATCTTGCTCAGTAAAGTTTAAAGATAATCGGTCAACTTTGCATTTAATATCAAAATAAAATTCGTATAGCGATTGGTTTTCTACCGGTTTTTTATTAATAATTTCTTTTAATAACTCAAACATATTACGACGTGTTTGAAAACTACTAGCCAGACGCCGATTCCAATCACTCCATTTCCAAGTAGGCCACTGACTATCAGTGCGCAACAACGAGTCATACCAGACTTTGCCAGCGCCTTTTAAGAGCTTGATAACGTATTGTTTCGTCGCTCCAATCAAACGTTGCCGCATAGGATTGTATAATATTAAGCCATGCATTTATATCATCATTTAAGGGGTCAAACTCCGGTATTATATTGTTTAAGGTACTCACAGCTTTGGTATCTTTATGACGTGATACCTTTGACTTTTTCCTGGGCAGAGGTGACGGCGTTCTGGAGCTTGTACTCGTCGTGCTACTGCTACTTGACGACGATTGCGCACGCTTGCGATAGCGCCTGCGTTTGCCCATGACGCGTGGGTTCCACTTCTGATATTAAAAATCAAACAATATTAATACACAATTATCAATATAATAAGGCGTAGATATAGACATTTTACACTTTAATTAAAATTGAGCAAATAAATCAACTAATAGTTTAACTTTCAGCAAACATTTATAAATAACAAGACCTTTCAGAAAGTGGATTTAACAGATAACAGATCAAATCAGATTAAATGATAAATAAATAGATAATAATGATCTATAAACGAATTTTTATGCGAGTGTTCCGTCGCACGATCCACAAGCAAAAGGCCCGGACGCGCCGAGCGCGCCCCCGCCCCCGTCTCCTCCCCACCTCGAGCAGCGGTCGTCCGATGTTGACGTCACGGCTTGCTTGGCGGCGTTTTTAGTTCCGGTCGCCAATAGCAGGTGGCGCTCGCTCCAGGAAGTTGCCAACAATAGAAACATGAAACAATATTATTATGAAAGAGAACAAGGATCATGAGCAAGCAACTTGTAATGATCGTAGCAGGTAGCGTTCTGTAGTTTCTGCCTACGCCAATTTGCAGACAGCGTGAGTTTATGTATGTAAAACAAAATGTAAACATTGTGTTCCAGTAGTAGGGGCACAAAATACTCAAGAATCACCGTCAAATCGCCGAGACTCGAGCGCAAACTTTTCGAATCAGCCCCACAACGGTACAGCGGCGTCAGTCTTTTGATGTATCGGAAACTATTGCTATTAACTGTAGTATTCGAGAGAGTATTACAACACTGTTGTGCTTTTTATAGTTTAAAAGGTTTTAGAGAAGTAATACGGACACCTGGTGGTGGTGTCTTTGAAGGTGATTTCGAGGTTGTGTCAAGAGAACATGGGCAGGAACATTTTTCCAAGTATGCATAATCAACCTATAATGTTCCCACTGCTGGGACACAGATTTAGGCCTCCGCTTGCTGAGAGGGAGTGGGCCGTAATCCACCATGTGCGCCCAGTGAGTGTTGGTAGATGCCACATGTCTTCGAACTTTTGGTTCTAGGTTATTTTTTAAATATCGCAGCTTTATGCTGAGATGGGAGCCTTTTTGGACTCGCACAGGTCTCTTTTTTTTTGTCTGAATTTTTATTTAATTTATTTTTTTTTTTGTTTTGTTTTTTAATGTTTATTTTGTTACTTTTATATGCTCCTTTTTAACTGTATTTCCTGTGCGTGTCCCAAATAAAATATTTTTCTTTCTTTCTTTCTTTAGGACATGCCGGTTTCCTCACGATGTTTTCTTTAACCGTTTTGAGAGCAGTGATGATGAAATAATTGACACAAAGTAAAGCGCTTGTCTGGATTTTTTCAAGTAACGACACAATATTATACTCGTCTTGCAGTATTTAATTTATTAGTAAGCACGGAAAAAGCTCTGGTAAAAAGTGTTCCACGGTTAAATTCTTAAATCCGAATGGCGATTTTCTCCATGAGGCAGAAATTACCAGACAGATCAAATAAAATAAGCAGTCAATTATGATTAGCTGGTTTCGAAGCCGTAATGGGTTGAGACAATCAGAAAGAAAGAATGTTTATTTGGCACAGTACCAAGGAGCACTTCAGTCAGTCTTCTTAAACAGTTTTTGTTTTATCGTGGTTACATAATTATCGATATCCATCACGACTCTGAAGTTTCACCAGATAATTTAATTTGACCGTGTAATGTATTACATTCTTGAATTATTCCACAGAAGAGTTTTGGAATACATATATTATACACTACCTTTTGCCCGCGGCTTTGCCCACGTGGTCGTCAGAAAATATCCCACGGGAACGTAATACCGGGAAATCCTTCCTTATTCCTGTCTACATTATAAAGGGAAAATTTCCCTCTGTGCAAAATTTGAGCTTTCTAGGTCCAAAGGTTTGGGCTGGGCGTTGAAGAGTCAGTCAGTCAGGACTTCTCTTTTCATTTATACAGATAGATTGGTGAAAATTATTATTGGAAGGAATTAGTGTGCGACCTACAGACAGCTGGTTGTTCCAGATTTAGATATTTTTGTATTTACCCGGTCAAATCCTGGAGTGGTCCGACTACAAGCATTATCTGTCTTGTCTTTGACATATCTTGGGACCCTGGGTTCCCGAACCTTTGAAAGGCGTAGGAGTGGCCGAAGCCAACTTGCAGAGGCCCCTTAAACTATTTTAAATGATGAGGAGGCACCAGCCGACGATTGTCCCTGTATGCATTATGCAAGTGCACCTAAGGCCCACCCCCGGTTGGTGCAGGAATATTGTAGAACATGGAAATAAAACATATTGAGCTATGGGTTTAGGTGGCTATAGTGGATTGGGTACCTTGAACTATGGAAGAACTATATCCCCTGCCTGACCAATGTTATATAATATACACAAATAAATTGGCAGGGGGTGACTTGCACACTCAGTAATGGGCCCCCGGAAACGACTGTTTTTTGCTAGCACATAGTAACGTAGCGACAAGGGGGCAACATGTCCTGAGGTGCTTGAGGAGTGGAGAGGCATTCACGGCTATCCAGACATTATTATGACTTTTTATTAAGAACTGTGAAGGTGGCATTGCAATCACATCATATAATACTTAGATTACTCACAAAACATAATAGGTAAGTGAACTTACAACTCTTGGGTATCGCCAGACCTCGAAAACAGCTTCAAAAATATCTAAGACGAAGAAGTAACTATGAAAAATGGCTGATATTTTTGAACTTATTGCAAACTTTTGTTTTCCTGAATGACATAGCTAAGAGATGGCAAGATTAATCACTTTGGCACTGTTCCAGGCCACAGGCGGTGGTAAGGTGTAAAATAAATAGCCCAAAAGCGTAAAGATGGCGGGGATATTAACCCATTACTAAAGCACGGAATAAGCTGTTGTCTTTAGAGTTAGTTGTTTGTAATGGGGCTCTATACTGCACTGGCTGGTTACTGTGTCACGGCAGGGCAAAGGCTTCTTTACAGAGAAGAAACGCGTGTTGGATCATTTAGCTAATCCATGCGTCAGGCTCGTGAACAAGCGCTGTCAGTGAAGGCTGGTCATACCTTAGCGGCCACGGCTTATTTTAATTTAATTTAAATATTCGAATTGATTTTTTTTTTAATGCTTTTAACGTTCTGCATCGTTCTCACATGTAAAATTTCAACATGAATGATGTAACCATTATTTTGTAACCATATCTTGATTTAAAAGAGTGTCCGTGGAGTTTCTTGCCCGTTCTTCTCCATAGGTACCTACTATGCTTTGGAATGGGCGACTAGCTTCATCTGACTGACCGACCCCTTGACAGTTCAAAAGTGCCTGTAATTGATTTAATTGAAATAAATGCTTTGAGTTTGAGTTTGAAACAAGCATTAACCACGTTTGCTCGTTACGGGCTGGTGGTATAAGACCACGATTTCCAAAGAGATTTTTCTTTAACAGTTTTGCAATAATTGAAAAAGACACATTGGCGCTTAGCAGTTTCAAATTCTAGTAGGTGGGTACTTCAAAAGAATCCTTTAACATCCGGCATTCCTGCCTTTTCTATATAAAGATTTACTGGTTTTTAACCAATATCCTCTTAAGGGGTCACTGTACTCATCATTATGAACAACTTTTATTATGGGACCAAACCCGAAATCGTGAAAAAAAAAATCACTTGCTCCCTACATTTTGACGAGTTTGATGTAGATAAATGTAGCGAACAGCTCATTTTTTTGGCGATTTCAGGTTTGGTTCCATAATAAAAGTTGTTCATAATGACGAGTACAGTGAACTCTTAGTAGGATATTGGTCAATAACCCTGTATAATGAGAAAACCTGTAACTGAAAGTAAAATTTAATTTAAAAAATGTTCCCTTCCTATTGAAAAGATGAAAATATTGAATAACCTCTGCTTTTCCCTGTCTGTGGTTGTGGCAATTTTTGCAATTCTTACAGCTGCTGTGTTATTTCTTTTGCGTTGAAAGAATAATAATGTTATTGTTCGTAATTTAAACTTTTTATTAGGGTTCCATAACTCAAAAGAATAAATAAACGAAACCCTTATAGGATCACTCGTGTCTCTCTGTATGTCCGTCTATTACAGCCAATTTGCTCCGAATCTAATGGCCCGATTAAGTTGAAATTTGGTACACATATGAATTTCTGTGACCCAAACACGGACGTGTAACGTAAATAAATGAAGTTTGTATATGGGGATCACTTTTGAGGGCAAATAAGAAAACTAAAATAAAAAGTTTTGCAAACTGTACCGTGTGTCATATCATATCAAATGAAAGGGTTTACTGTGAGTTTCAAGTATTTTTTTTTATAATTTTAAAATACATTGTTTTGAAGTTATTTATATATTTACATAGACGAAAATTGACCGTCCCCCCTTATCTCCGAAACTATGAGCCTAAAATTAAAAAAAAAAATACAGATCACATTTCTTTACCTATAGATTACAGGATCTATAAGAAGTCTGTTGTCTTAAAATAACATCGTAAATCTCTCAATATTGTGAGTACTAACTTACATGTACAGTTGGAATGTATGGGAGACCATGTTTTTCAACTACAATGTTAAGTTTGTTCTTGGGATAAATTCATCCCAACTACGGAACCCTTCATTGTGCGTGGTCCGACATGCACTTGGCCGGTTTTTTAGAAACAAAGCATTCGACACAAATACTTACCCATAATATTCCACACATCTAGGAAATAAAAACAGCAATTTTTCTCTATTTATACACCCTCACGTCTGTCGAGCTAACTAATACGATTACACCGCGACGTTCATTGGGTAATGAAAGAACACCTGCTATGCTGCTGTTTGTACTATGACGTAGACGAGTGACGTCACCACAGCTTTTATTGCCCGTAATGGAATTCTGTTATGTAATCTTTAGTAGAGGATTTGGTGAGAATATTGTGGGAAAGAATAGACGAGAATGTCTGACGTCCTAGCTACAGAATAGAATATAATCCTCTTTATTCGCATGGTGTAGTGAATTACACATATAAAATGTAGAAATTTTTGAAAGGGTGTCACAATGGGCGGTCGTATCGCTAAAGGTAATCTTTTAAAGACCACCTATGGATGTATTAAGGGAAGAAAGAGAGACAATATAGCGATATGTAGTCTGTGGTGTACCAGTTACATATAGTATTATACAATAAATACATACTATGGACAAAACTTAAGCATTCATCAAACCTATTCGTGTGGGCTATCTATGGATAGGTCTTCAAAAATGATATTGTGGTTTTTAATATAATTTTTTTCTAAACTGTATAGTTTGCGCGAGAGACACTTCCAAAGTGGTAAAATGTGCCCCCCCCCCCCCTGTAACTTCTAAAATAAGAGAATGATAAAACTAAAAAAAATATATGATGTACACCATGTAAACTTCCACCGAAAATTGGTTTGAACGAGATCTAGTACTAAGTAGTTTTTTTAATGCGTCATAAATCGGTCTATTATTAAAACATCGATCAAAGTTACAGCGAACTACAAGAACTTTTATACTATAATATGTTACTTGCTGCTACGGAAACCTTTATGGGCGAGTCCGATTCGCACTTGGCCGCTTTTTTTTAAACTGTTTGATTTTAAATTATGTAAATAAAATAAAGAATATTGAATGCTCAATTGCTGAAGTGAAGAAGAACGCTGCTTACGACAAAGCAAAACTACGAAGCAACCCCATTCCCATTCATTGCTAAATCGATTACGCTCTGTTACTTTACAATGTAGCAAAAAAAGAAAACGCTACAAGATTGTACCTTGGATCTGAGCCAAATGTCGCCTGACCCAATACTTTTCTGTGCTAAGTGTGCTGAACGTAGGAATATCGGCAATGTCGATTCACTGTACGAATCTTTATGGATTGTCACCCGTTTCCCGATAGCGAAATATGAGTTGCATATACGTCATGCCAGTGTAGTAACACTAAGGTATAGATTAGCATCCTGAGATATTGGCAATAAGCCTAAAACAGTGGCTGAATTTAGAGGGAGAATGATGACTGAATTGAAAGAAAGAAAGAAAGAAAATACGTTTATTTGCGGTAAACATGACGCAAAGGACAACAAAATAAAATAACAATGTTAAAAGCAAGTTTTGGGGAAAATGCGTCACATCTACGCAAAACGGCTACCACTCAGCATAATGCCGCGACCCCATGCGAAACGGAGCCCCAGCGCTGGTTTTCAGCGATAGCCGGCGTTGACGCGATGACGTCGACCGGTGCAGCATGTAACAAATAATATACAATTAAAAAATAAATAAAATATAAAGTTAATTCTATAGGTATAGATAAAATATACAGAAAATGACAATATTCCCGCATTCCGCTCCGCGACAGCACCGACTCCCACGCCGCAGAATGCGTTATCTGTGCGCGCAGCTGTCAGCGGCCGGAAACATTAGACATAATTATTACATAATATTTTAAACATGGCGTAGCATTATGCAATTAACATTTTGATTTTGATGAAATTATGTAACAGAGGATGTATTAGGTGATTAAGTAGGCATTTCCTACGTAAAATGAATTGCTGGCTGAAGAAATAGTAAGATTGGCACTCGCTGGTCTTGAACAGATTTGTAGGTACGATTAGCATCAGCAGTTATCTGGCCACAACCGTATGGAGAGGTCGTTATTATAATCATACTAGCTTTTGCCTGCGGGTTTGCCCGCGTGGAGGTCAGAAAATTAAATTATCCCACGGGAACCAACTACCGGGATAAAAATAATCCTTTTTCCTAATACAGGTCATGGTCTACCCATATGCCAAATTACATCCAAATCAATTCAGCCGTTTCAGCGTGAAAGCGTAACAAATAAACTCACTTTCGCATTTGTGATACTAGCTGTTGTCAGCGGCTTCGCCCGCGTGGATGTCGGAATTATTCCACAGCAAAGTACTACCGGGATAAAAAAAAGTAACCTATGTATCTATGCCGTTCAGCCGTTCTGACGTGATTGAGTACCTAATAAACATCCATTCGTCCAAACTTTCGCATTTATAATACAAGTATCGACATACTTTATTACTAATTCTTTGGCCAAAGACGAGCCAGTCCTCTGGTCACGTGAAGTCTCGACCAGTCGGCGAGAAATTTCCTTAAAAAGTAGACGCGCACTCGTGCCCCATGACCCGAGCGTTTCGACCCCAAACGGCTCAAAACTGTAGTTACCTATAAGGTTACAGTATTTGCGCCGCTTGAGGGTCTCAGCAGTCGCAGCAGCGACGCCAGCACAGCACGTCGTGCTTGGAACATGAGATGGCGCAAGGGTGTCGACACAGGTTGCGTCGCACATTAGAGGCCACAACAACGCAACAATGTCATGCCATCTGGTCTCTTCCCATCGTCACGTACCAAGCCATTTGGTTCTAAAACCGCTGGTACGCCGGCGGTGACAAGAGCTCGACGAATAATATCGTTGATGCTGGCGTGCCGTGCTATGCGACCTGCACTCCTGTAGCAGGACAAGCCATGGTGCCCGAGACTGTCGACAGCGTCACCGCAGTGACACCGATGCGGAGCAACACAAGGTACGCCCAAGCGGAGACACGTAGCGAGCCGAAACGATGAGTCATCCATCATAGTACCTATGGTGGATGACGGGAGCGCCTGAAGCCACACCCACCTCCCATGCCTTGACTCCCATTCTCCCACAGCCAGCAGACGGGCATGCTCAACAGTATTTAATGACGTGTTTACTAGGGTATTCCGTATAATACTGCAGAGCGGCACGTCCCACCGTTTAATATTATATAAGTGTATTATTATTTATTTATTAATTAATTATAATGACTAGGACTGCCTAGTAGTAGGAATAACTAGTAGTAGGCGTAGTAGGGGGGGGGGGGGGGGGTAGTAGGGATGACTAGTAGGATAAGTAGGATTTACTGTAGTGAACCTAAGGTCAATTATGCACTCTAGTACCAGAACTTGGTTATAACTTGAGCATACAATATTATTTTTGATCAAATACGAATTTGAGAAAGATTTTAATCGAAAACGCTCTGTGTTTGTATGCCATTAAAATTTCATCTGCATAATATACTATTCCATTGCTGGTCAAAAATTTTCATCCAGTCTTTTCTTCTTTAAGGCCTGTCGCTATTGTTATCCAACATAGAAAGTTGCCTATTCCAAAAAAGAAAAAACATCAAGTTCGAAAGAAATCCGAACACAGTTAAGCAATTTTTCTCTCAACATCTTCCCATACCCAGTCAAATCATAATGAAATTCTTGACTATAAATCAGAACAAAATAATATTCCAAGTACTCTGCAATTTTATCTTCCAGCACATCTTCAGAATAATTTATTAAAATGCACTTGACCGGGTTTTTGTCTGGAATGATTTGTAGTGTATTTGGCACCATTTTTCTGCAGAGAGAACCGATTTCCATTTTGTTTGCTCAGAATTTTACTCTGATTTCACGTTTACGTGCTGATCTAGGGTAAAAGCCTTTTTATGGAACGAACAAGACAGGGAAGGAACAGTGATGAACACCACGCTAACTCATTGCGTGTTGTGGTAACTATAAACAAAAAAACATCAAACATTCTGGTTTAGGAAATCCAGACAGCCATGTAAAGACAAGTGAGAGCAGTGGTGGCGCAGTGGTAATGGCCCCGACTTACGAGTTGTAGGTCGTGGGTTCAAACCCAAGAGGGAGCTTTACTTTGTGTATTTTATTTCATCACCCCTACTCTCAAAACGGTGAAGACCTCATTCTTGGAGCATTTGTTGTAGTTGATCTGTTATTCAAATCAAAATCATTTATTTGTGTAAATAAGGTACAGAGGGATCTTAAAGATAAAGTATATGATTCTCTTATTCTGCCATTAATGTCGGCGTGCAAATTTTACATAATTTTTTAAAGTCAAGAAAAATATTAGAGTATTATTTTGAATCATAGATGCAGTTAGTAAATTGTATTAAATCGATTCTTATGTGGTAACAATTAATTATTTATAATGGGACATGATACTACAATGCAGGGCATACAACTTAGACTCAAGTACACTATAAAAGCATTTATCAATCAATATTTTTGTCAAGATACGCTTAAATTTAAAAAATGGGAGTGACGTTATAGTACTTGGAATTTTATTACACAATTTTATACACATGATATAACAGTTGTTCGATGTGAGTGCGAGATTCGTCTGGGGTTTATATAACTTGTTGGCATTATGACATCGAGGGGCATAGTAGCTTATCGCTTGCTGAAAAAGACTTAGGCTTGGAAACAAATATACAAGATTCCAAGATTTAAATGCACGGTAAAGTAAGAATCTTATATTTTATAAAGAATAGGCGACAGGAATCTATTTGTTTCAACCCAAATATAGCCCTTAAACACATTTTCTGGATTACAAATGCTTGATCAATTTCCACAAAGCGACCCCAAAGAGTGATACTATATCGCAAAATGGAGGATATCTAGCCGTGATATGCGGTAATTGCAGCGTTTATATTGAGTCGTTTTATGTTTAAATAAATAAATGTAGGTTGGAACCCTGTCTTATGTTAGACACGTGGGTTCTTTATCCTCGCACCATTGCGACAACTTTACTTAATAAAAGAAAACATTAAAAAAGAAAAACTGTCCAAACACTTACTCTAGTCGTTGACCTGAAATGACTTAGGTAACTTTACACAAACTTTGGTATACCTACAAGCAAAGTTGGTGTTTTTCTTTCATGTCCAAACCATAAGCACTTAATAAATTATTTGCTAGCGTTTATTGGCCTCATTGGTTTTGAACTTACCTGTTGGGTTTTGAAATACATTTTGCTATCGAGAAAATGTTTTTTTTTTTTATTAAATGTTAATTTAATTGCAAGAATTGTAGTACATTACAGGTGGTCGAGTTTTTAAAAGTTTCTAATACAATTCGCTAAAACTAACATGCACACTAATAAATAAATGAAGCTAATAAAATTAAAACATAAATCATAGTTATTAAACTAAGATAATAATGTCAATCATTTATCAAATTATATTAAAAAAAAAGAAATTACTTAATTATTAAAATGTCAGTGTCACTCTTTAGAATTTAGGTACTCCTTCACAGAATAGAATGATTGTTCTACAAGCCATTTGAATAACGCTGTTCTAAAGCGCTTGATTGGCAGTTCCCTATACGATTTTGGTAATTTATTAAATAACCTTATAACCATTGGAAAGCAACTTCTGTGATATAATTGGCTTTTCATTGGAGGAATAATTAGTCTATCACGATATCTTGTATTAAACGTAACAGTGTCTCCAAGACGTTGAAATAGTGCATTTTAACAAATTTACAGCATTCAAATATATACATACCGGGACAGTTAATATTTTTAAATCTTTAAAAAGAGGTTTACGTGATGTCAAAATGTGAAATTGTGTTTTATTTGACAGAATTTTGTGATTGATGTTTTGTGATGTAGAGGTTTGAGGAACAGGGTGTAAAGTTCACTCATCCTCTATTGAAAGGGGAGGATTCTACGACCAGACGGGTATATGTCTGATGGGCAACTGCCTGACGATTGATGTCGGGACGTTGTTGTTGTTGTTGTTGTTGCTAGCCGCGCGGTTAGCTCTAATTGCGCGATGCAGGATTTTGTGTGACGTCGGTGTGATGCGTAGTTCGCATGTGGCGATTTAGATGCCACCATAGTGACATTAAATACGTTTAGAAGTTAAATCTTACGCCTAACAAAAATCTTGACAATAAAAGAAATACTTGTAACCCACACACTATTTGTTTGATAATATCAAAGCGTAGCATAGCTTACCATAAAAGTCCCCTGCATCCCCGAGAAGCTTTTGTAGGAAAATTACATTTAGAATCTTGCAAAGATTGATCGTGAAAAAGATCTAGATCGTGGTAAAGTCCTTACGGTTTGCAAATATACAACACTATTTTTAGTTGCGAAACCTGAATATAGTTTGTTCAGAATAAATAACTGAATCGATTCCAATAATTTTTATACCGTGTTATATTTTGCCCCAAAAATCTTTAAGAAAAGGTTACAGTATGGACACCGCGCGACGAACACAAGTCACTGCAGGTCATAGCGGCACTAGGCACGGGCGCACAGCGGGCGCCGCGTAGTGGACATGTTTTTGTACGGACAACCAGGTAACATAACAAGCTTATAACTTTGTGATTTTAATGATACAGTTTTGAAATTTGGTTCATAGATTCTTTACATAAAAAATACTAGACATTTCTTTCGGGTTTGAACTTATGTTTTATAAACACCACAATCGGTTAGTCTAACTACCCGTTTCTTTGTAGGTATAGGAAAAGGACATAAGTCAACAAATTAATATTTTGAGTTCGCAAAATTAAAAAGCGATTTTCTCGTGGAATGATAACGATTGCATCTTTGAGATAAGACCTATTTCATAATAACCTAACCATAACTCAAACTGGGTTCCAAAATACTGTGTTCGTAACAACATAAAATTAAAATCAATGCAGTAGGAGATAAACACTTTTAAAAGCTGCTCATTAAATGTAGGTATACATATTTCCCCACCGAGAGTGTCTTTACGTTGTCGTCGTGGTGGGGCTTGCGTGTCTCAATGATCTTGAAGCTTTGCCGGTAGAGTCACTCATGCCGGAAAGGTCCAAGTGAGAGACCAGACTAAGAGAGACACGTGGCAGGGTCCATAACATCGGACGTCTGCGAGGGGCGCACCGTTTAGGGATTTGAACAGTGTTCGTGTTGCTGGACGATGCGCAATTCATTCTCCGAGTTTTTGGTGACTGAATAGGGAGTTTGCATCGCACATCGTCCGATAATTTACGGAGCGGATCTATCGGACGGTGTGTGATGTGCGGCTCACTCGTCGAATTCTTCGCGGAGTGGGTCTTGGGTTGAGGTTTTTTGTCATGTGCCGTGCAATGACCCACGGAGCAGGTCATTGGACGTTACGCGATTTGTAATTCGTTCCTCGATATCCTCGAGGAGCAAATTCGGGATGGGGTTCTTCGTCGTGTGCCGTGCGATGGCTCACGGAGCGCGCTTATCGGACGGTACGTGATTTGTGATTCGTTCCTTGAAATCCTCGAGGAGCGAATCTGGGATGGGGTTATTTGTCAACTGCTGAGGATCAGGGCCCAATCATATAGCCTTGGGAAGAGAGGTTCACTTCTAGTACGCGTCTGCTCATCAAACATAACTGAGAAAGTGTACCAGTAGCTTTGGGGACAGGACAGGAGTCCTGAAAGTTGAGTGGTCGCCCGTGGCGACAGTGAAGCGGCGAGTTTGCTAGCCAGGTATGGCTGGCAGATTGTGGGGAGATTGGGGAGATAACCCCTTTAAAAATCGTCTACTTGGGGACCCCACCCCATAAAAAAGGCAAAGCTGAGTTCAGCAACAATTATGAAAGCGCATCAAACAAAACAATTACCCCAGGAGGGTACCTGTTGCTCCGCAGCAGGAGAATCCCTCACCGAGCAGAGCTCGGTCAGTCCCAATTCGTATTCTGGGGGGGACACTGATCGCTTAAAATTCCCATCGAATTTTTATCCGTCGTTTAAGGGCGCATTGAGCCAGTGTAGCTCACTTACCGGTGATGAGGAAGCGCTGGGTTCTATTCCTAGCAGATCCGCGGCCCCGGAAATTAAAGAGCAGGCTACCGCCGACCTGCCCTCTGGTAATCGGAAAGAGTATGGCTCACAAGATTTGTCCAACACAGAGGCGTCAAATAATACTTCTGCAAAGAAGGCACAAAAAGTGCCAAAGAGGACTTTAACACATGCACAATTTGTGCGCCCGCCTACCCCGGTTTCCCTCGAGGTGGTGAGCGACTCCTGCGAGTCTTCTTGCTCGCAAATGTCATACGCCTCTGAAACGTCGACGAGATCATCTCGGTACCGCACGCGTAAACGTACGCAGACTTCAGGAAGCTACGAGCCGATCACGACCAGGGAAAACCCTGCTAAGCCGCTAAGCCTTAGCAAGCCACTAACTGACAGAGACGAGGATGGCGGGGACACCGAGCTTGCGAGTCCACCAATTAAGCAAGCGAAGACTCGTGCAACAGCAAAACAGAACCTGCCAAAACCAGAGATGTTAGCCAAGACGATGCAGGCCCAACCAACGGTGGAACTTAACACCTGCATCACAGACAGTCTTAGGACAATAGAGGAGGTTGCAAACGAATCACGCAACCTCAAAGGGAGCTTTGTTCACAGCCTTAAGTTGGCGGCAGTTACAGTGCAGGCTGCGGTGGCTGAGTTAGCCACGCGATCGGCCGTTGAGGTTAATGTTGAGAGACTGGAGAATGAAAACGCTGTCTTGAAGGCTCGGCTTATCGATCTCTCAGCACAGGTCGAGAAGCTGACAGCGCAGGTCACCCTGCTTAATCGCCAGAGCGAACTTATTTCGAGCCCCATAGTGGCAGCCTCTTCGATGGAACCTAGTCAGGTCGCTGCAGTGGTCAGACCTTTTCAATCTGACGAGGCGGAGGCCATGCTTCGGCGTTCTATAGCCTTAGAAATTGGAGGCATGGTAGACGCCAAACTGGCTGCTATAGAGAGGAGGTTGCCCCCAGAGAAGCCCTTGCGTCCGCCACTCGCCGCTGACACGCGGAGCACTTCACCAACGGTTGCTCGGGCGCAACCGTTTGACGAGGCGCGCTTGGAACCTGATCCAGCAAAGAAAATGGGGAGAGGAAAGGGTAAAAGAAAAGGCAAAGGAAAAGTTGTCGCTCCGGTGGTGGAGTTGCCCTCTGTGTCTGCGGCGTCCACGGAAGCTTCGCAGGCTCTGCGGGATGCAACAATGACTGAGACGGAGGCCTGGTCTACTGTGGTGAGAAGGAAGGCTAAGAAAGCAAAGCCCGCCAAGTTGGCGATGCACACTTCTGTAAAGGGGAAAAAACAGCCAGTGAAACTGCCTAGGGTTCCCGCCACGGCAGCTATTGCAGTCTCGGTAAGAGAGGGATCATCTGCCAAAATCGGTGAGATTATGTTCGCCGCAAGGCAGCGAATTCGGTTAGCCGATGTTGGCATTGACACTGTCGGCCAGAAAAGGGCTGTTGATGGTGGTGTCCTCGCCGACTTCAACATAAAGATTTCACGCCCAACCAAAAGAGCTGAGGCGAGGATCATGGATCTCGATGATGCTGTCACACCTGAGGAAGTGGCAGCTGCTATTGCCAAAGCGGGTGGCTGTTCCCCCGAAGATGTAAAAGTGGGTGAAATCCGTCGTCCGCCCGCTTCTTTGGGACACGTATGGGTCCGTGGCCCCCTGGTGGCGATAAGGAGGCTGGCTTCCGACAAGCGTATGAGCTTAGGTTGGGCTGGAGTAAGGGTTCAGATTTTGGAGGCGCGTCGTATGATGTGCTTTCGCTGTCTCGAGCCCGGGCACGTTCGCAGTCATTGCACTAGTGCAGTTGACCGGAGTACTCGGTGCTATGCTTGTGGGGGAGATCACAAAGCGAGAGAGTGCAAGTCGCTGACCATGCGGTGTCCGCTATGTGCAGATCATGGTCTTCCAGCTGATCATAGGCTGGGGGGTAAGAAATGCGCTCCGCGCAAGAAACAGGCCTCGCTTGCCCCCGCCACAATGCAAAGGTCGGCACAGGCACCACTGGGTACGGGCCCTGCGGAGGAAATGGACACTTTGCCTTCCCAGCCTTAAAAGTACTCCAGTGCAATCTGAACCACTGCCGCAACGCGCAGAACCTTTTTCTGCAGACTATTGCGGAGTGGTCGGTTGCCTTGGCGGTAGTAGCGGAGCCCTACAGCCTTCGAGATCATCCTCGTTGGTTCCAGGACACCGCGAACTCTGTCGCTATTTATTGGGCTGGTGGAAGCGGTGGGCCACACTGCTCCCTACTAGATAGGGGGCAAGGATTTGTTGCAGTGGAATGGGGACCTCTGGCCGTAGTAGGCTGCTACGTGTCTCCCAATATTTCTCTCACCGAATTTGAGAGATATCTGGACGGGGTTGCGAACTGCATTCGATACAAATGCTCACCCCGCCCGGTGCTCGTCTTGGGTGATTTCAATGCTCACTCCAGAGCTTGGGGGAGCGCCCAGGACAGACCAAGGGGACACGCAGTACAAGACTGGGCGGTGACGCTTGACCTCCGACTTCTGAATCAGGGGTCCGTTTCCACATGCGTTCGGTGGCAGGGGGAATCAATTGTGGATCTCACATGGGCCACTCCTGCGGTTGCCCGCATGGTGTCGGAGTGGAGAGTAGCGGAGGAGATAGTTAAACTTTCGGACCATCGCCACATTGTTTTTAAGGTTACACTCCGGCCTTCAGATGGCCTGACCTGTCCAAATTCTAGCCCACCAGCGCGGCGTTGGGCCCTCAAGCGGCTCAATCGAGACATGCTTGTCGCAGCTGCGAACGTTGCCGCATGGCCGGAAGATAGTGGTTCCCAGGGTAACTCGCACGATCCGGAAGAAGAGGCGGTCTGGTTCCGGGATAGGATGACGTTGATTTGCGACGCTTCCATGCCCCGGGTCAGATGCGCTCAGCGTCCTGGTGCGGTTTTCTGGTGGTCGGAAGATATCGCGCAGTTGCGTGTTGTCTGTCTGAGATCTCGACGCCAGTATCAGCGTACCAGACGTAGACGACAGCCGAGAGCTACAGAAGTGGAAATAGCCAGAGAATATAGAGTGTACCGGGAGGCGACAATGGATCTCCAACACGCTATCGCGGACGCCAGGTTAAGATCCTGGCGAGAGCTTCTCGAGGGACTAGACAGGGATCCATGGGGAAGACCTTATAAGTTGGTCATGGCAAAATTACGTCCATGGGTCCCCCCTATTACAGAAACTATGGACCCAGGTCTACTGGAGAGAGTCATAAACACGCTCCTTCCAGTAGTTAGAGACAGTCCTTCGCCTCTCTTGTCTTCTTCAGACTGGTCTGATGAGTTGGGTGTTACAGAAAGCGAGCTAGACCGAGCCGTGAGACGTTTAGGGGCTCGTAATAC
This sequence comes from Cosmia pyralina, assembly GCA_946251885.1. Taxonomy (NCBI): domain Eukaryota; kingdom Metazoa; phylum Arthropoda; class Insecta; order Lepidoptera; family Noctuidae; genus Cosmia; species Cosmia pyralina. The sequence continues at coordinate 3,693,994 of OX276345.1, forward strand.
CGCGCCGGGCCCAGATGGTATCCCTGGTCGGGCTTGGATTTTGGCTTTGGCTGCTCTGGGGGACCGCCTAAGACGGCTGTTCAACAGCTGCCTCCGTGCGGGCGTGTTCCCCTCCGGCTGGAAGGAAGCCGGATTGGTCTTGTTGAGGAAGAAAGGCCGGGACTCAGAGTCTCCCTCTGCATACCGTCCCATTTGCCTGCTCGACGAGGTTTCCAAACTATTTGAAAGAATAGTTGCCGAAAGGCTCGTCGGGCATCTATCACGTGTTGGTCCCGACCTCGCCGATTGCCAGTATGGCTTCCGACAGCAGCGTTCTACTGTGGATGCGATCCTACGCGTCCGCTCGTTGTCGGAACAGGTGGTATCCCAGGGTGGGGTGGTGCTGGCGGTAAGTTTGGATATCGTCAACGCCTTCAACTCTCTGCCTTGGGATGCGATTAGGGCGGCACTTGTACATCACAGAGTGCCTCCTTACCTACAGTGCATCATCGGGGCCTACCTTCGCGACCGGCACATTCGATATGTGGGTCGGGATGGTAGCGTTCATCGCAGGGAGATTACGTGTGGGGTTCCGCAGGGGTCAGTTTTAGGTCCTTTCCTGTGGAATCTCGCTTACGATGTGGTCCTGCGTGTCGACCTCCCCGTTGGTGTTAATGTAGTTTGTTACGCAGATGACACCCTAGTGTTGGCCGGCGGGAACACCTTCGAAGAGACCATCCAGCTTGCCGAGCTTGGAGTGGCAAAAGTCGTGGCGTCGATCCGCGGGCTTGGCTTAGAGATAGCGCCTCATAAAACTGAGGCGCTTTGGTTCCACAAACTACCGAGAAGCAGAGAGCCACCCAGCTCGTTGGTCAGAGTTGGAAATGCGCAAGTCCAGGTGGGTCGATACATCAAGTATCTCGGACTAATCTTGGATGGTCGGTGGGGCTTTGAAGAGCACTTCGAGCGTCTGGTTCCCCGTATTGGGAAAGCTGTGGGTGCTTTGCACAGACTATTGCCCAATCTCGGGGGACCTCGAGAAGAAGTTCGCCGCCTCTACACGGGTGTCGTGCGATCGATGGTCCTATATGGGGCACCTGTTTGGTCTAATAGGCTATCAGGCGTCCGACGCTGCAGGACTAAAATAAATAGCCTGCAGCGGAAAATGGCTATTCGCATCGCACGAGGATACAGAACTGTATCCTTTGAGGCAGCAACTCTCCTGGCACGCTTCCCACCGCTGGACATCTTGGCGGATATGGACGCAAGGGTCTATAACCGAATCCGTGTCATCCGCCAAAGCGGCAATGACGTGCCAGGAATCGCTGTTGTACGGCTGAGGCGGCAGGAACGGCGACACGCGCTCGAGCGGTGGCGCGAGCGGCTGCAACAGCCGCAATATTCGCGTAAGCGCGTTGTCGAAGCCATCCTGCCGCACTTCGAAGCCTGGCTGAAAAGAGGAGAACGCATTTCCTATAGGCTCACTCAGGTGCTCACCGGGCACGGTTGCTTCGGTGAGTATCTGAACAAGATTGGGCGAGAGGCCACTGCAAATTGCCACCATTGCGGAGGTGGCTTGGATTCCGCACAGCACACGCTCGAGGAATGCCCTGCGTGGGCTTCTGAAAGACGAGTCCTAGTCAGCAGGATCGGGCGAGACTTATCTCTGCCAGCAGTAGTTGGGGCAATGCTGGCGGAGTCGGCGAACTGGAGGGAAATGGCCTCTTTCTGTGAGACCGTGATGGTTCAGAAGGAGGTTGCCGAGCGGGATCGTGAGAGGGCTGATCCCGCTCGAAGGAGAAGGCGTCGAGGAGGCAACCGCCTCGACGCCTAACACGCCGAAACCCCACCTGCATCCTGTAAGGCAGGCGGGAATTTGGGGTCACGGGCGCTCAGAGTGGGGACTCTGTCCGTCCACTGAGTGACCTCAGGGAAGACGGCGCACAGTGGTCACGTGCTGCCTTGCTCATTTGCATAGTCAGGTTTCGGGGAGATCCCTTTACAGTCTCCCCAGAGATGTGCCCTAACAGGCGTTGCACAGAGGGGGTTCCGGATTGGTCTTTTGAGAGGTAACGGTGCCCCTTCCATGTGCAGATGATGACCACCGGGGTGGTTTTAGTGAGGTAAAAATCCCACACTCCCCGGTCTTTTCCCCAAAGCCCGGGCGCCTTTTGAAGGTTTCCCCCCGAAAACAAAAAAAAAAAAAAAAAAAAAAAGGTATACATATTTATGCTCGTGGCTACACATACTAAATCTTACTTATGATGTTACGTAAACTTCCTTCCTTCAAAAAAAAAATAATAGGTTTTTATCTGCCACTTTCTCAGAATACTTTGTCAAATATTAGGTACCTAGAGTATCGTATAAAATTACATAATTTCCAACATGAATTTATGAATTCCTACGATTCGAACCGTTTACATGAATGTATTGAAATGTAGATTCTGCTTCTTCCTTTACATTGGCTACTGATATTGCAGTAGAGTTTTATTAGTAGTGAACTAGAAATTAGTCCCGATATTCCGTGGTCTATGAAAATATTGGGCAAAGATATAACGACCATCATCTGCCTAGTCTTTTCCCAACTATGTTGGGGTCGGCTTCCATTCTAACCCGATGAAGTTAAATACCAGTGTTTTACATAGAGCGACTGCCTATCTGACCTCCACAACCCAGTTACTGGGTAATACGATACCCCTTGACTGGTTGTCAGACTCGGGCTTCTGATCCATGAATGACAGTCGGCACAATGGCTTAACGTGCTTTCCGAGACACGGAGGGTTCTCAGTATGTAAAGACGGTCACACGCGAGATTAGCACCCTAATTGCGTAACACACAATCGATCGGAATCTGAATCATTTTGAAGCAAATTGCTGATCCAGAGAGAGCAGTGGTGGTTCAGTGATAACGGCCCCGACTTACAAGTTGTAGGTCGTGCCTTGGAACCCAGCCAGGCGCTTTAATTTGTGTAAACCACTGCTCTCAAAACGGTGAAGGAAAACATCCTGAGGAAACCGACATGTCCTAGAACCAAAAATTCGAAGTCGTGACATCTACCAACTCGCACTGAGCCCGCGTGGTGGATTACAGCCTACTCCCTCTCACTAAGAGAAGGCCTGTGTCCCAGCAGTGGGAACATTATAGGCTGTTTATGTGTGCAAATCCATTGCTTTCTTATATTCGAATAATTTGTCTTCGCAACGCCGTAAATAACGCAATGAATGTTGTTGAACTGTCAAAATGAAACCAATTACGATTGATAGTGTGTTACGTAACTATGGTTCTTTCTAGCGTAATATAATTAATGCACTTAAACCCCATCATTAAACCTTACAAGAAAATGACGACACACATTAAAATACAACATTACCTATCTAAAATGATAAACTACAGAATATAGTGCAAGTGACTCGCTTCAATGCAGAGTTCCAGTGAAGCACATAATGCAAACGGAGCGGTGTCGCTACAGCTTACAAGTACGGACACGTCGGGAGGGCGTTGAACCGGATCTGACGTATGATCGTGTGACGTATGAGCAGTGCAGTGGACTATTTAACTAGTCATTATGGAGGAAAGATACGTCATACTCTTTCAACGAAAAGAAGAAAATCAGTTGCTTCATAAATATTTCATGATCGCATAATATGATAAAAAGGAACAGCTGATTTTCTTTTAACGATTTCAGGGTTGGTCCCATTCACAGAAATCTAAATAATAATATTTAGATTTCTGTGGTCCCGTTATAAAACGTGTACATAATAATGAGTACCCATTAAAAGGTTTTCAATTACCCCTTGTAGGTATAGTGGTGTATACAAGAATAGGTTGTGTCATGTCGTAGTAAAGTATAAAAACCGGCCAAGTGTGTGTCGGACCACGCACGCAATGAAGGCTTCCGTAGTTGGGATGAATTTATCCCAAAAACAAATAACATTGTAGTGGAAAAACTTGTTCTTCAATACATTCCAACTGCAAATGTAAGTTTGTACGCAAAATATTGAGAGATTTACCATGTTATTTTAAGAACACAGACTTCTTATAGGTTTACCTGTAATTTATAGGCACAGAACAAATCTATTTAATTAAAAATTATAAAAAAAATCTGTTGGAGACCCTCACAGTAAGCCTCACTTGATGTGTCACATGGTACAGTTTGTAATGCTTTCTTTTTCATTTCTTGCCCGCCAAAAGTCACCCCCTCAAATTCCATTTATTTACGTTACACGTCCGTGTTTGGGTCACAGAAATGCATAATTATCTGTATCTTGGTCTAGTATATTCGGAGAAAATTGGCTGTGACAAAAGGAAAGACAGGCAAACACACGAAGGATCCTTTAATAGGTTCCGTTTTTTCCTTTTGAGGTACGGAATCCTAAAAAATTACCCGTTAGTAAGGTTGTTACTGGACTTAGTGCCCAAGGTACAACAAACAAAATTAAAGATTGTAGAAATATTTCTACGCGGGAGCTAGAGGAGCTCGTGGCTAAGTAATAACAGCCACACGGGTTGATCCATCAGGTTAAGCTAAGCTTACTGGGGTTGGTCCGTGGAGGGGTGACCATCTTTACACACCGAGTCTCCTCTGTACCTCGGAAAGCATGTTAAGCCGTTGGTCCCGGCTGTCATTCGTGGATCTTTGACAGTCGTTACGGGTCGTCAGAAGCCCGAAAGTCTGACAACCAGTCTTACGAAGGGGTATCGTATTACCCAGTTACTGGCTTGTGGAGGCCAGATAGGCAGTCGCTTCATGTAAAATACTGGTATTCAGCTGCATCCGGTTAGACTGGAAGCCGACCCAGGCAGATTGATTGAGAAATATTTCTACGCATTCTACGCGTCTAAGCATGGCAATGTGTAATTTTGTCTATTCTTCCGTCGACAAAATGTCGTCATGCTACTCGTGCTGGTGTCCACAACTCCACGTCAAAGCGCATATTTTGCGTTTAGTAATCAGCAACAGAAGTCGGTTACCACTGCAACTTTTTGACATCATCTAAATTAACACAAAATGATTCCATAAACTGCTTTTTTTTCGTTTAACTGTTAAGAGATAATATTCTTATAATTTTAAGTACCGATTCCGGTTTCCGGTTCGAGTTCCGATTTTAATGAAATATTTCGCTTAGTAATTAAGATTAAAAAACTGCAAGTGTAAATCGACTTCTGTAGCTGACTGTACCTAACCCAATTGTTATAATGTACAGTCAACAAAAGAGATATCTAGGCAGGGTATACTAACATATTTGTATATGAATTGCTTCATATTCAATTGTACCACAATTCACTTATAAATATGTTAGTATACCCTGCCTATAGTATATCTCTTTTGTTGACTGTACATTACAGTGTGCCAGGTGATTAGGTTGGTAGGAATGTACAAAATATGCTTATTTTCAGAAGTGTGCAGATCTTACCTTACTGCAAACAAATACTTACACACATTTCATTAGTGTCTCTGAAGATCAAACAGTGAAAAGTCATTAAGGTAATTAAATATACTAATAAATAATTACATAAAACTCATTTAGGGCAACTTAGAAACGCACTATTGCACAGCAAACAATAAATATTTTAAAGTTTCTCTGGAAAATTCCACCACTTAAATTTCTTGGCTCGATATAAAATTTAAATCTTGTTCACGTTTTTTGCTTGAAAACTTTTTAATTTTTGCCTCTTTTGTTTGAACGCTTGAATTTTACATAGCAGCATTTTTACTACGAAATTTAAACAACACGTAAACAAAAGTTTTCAATACCTAACGTTACGGTTTTTGTTTAAAATGTAAAAATAATAAACAACTTATAACGAGGATGAAGCCAACGGAGTACGTGTGTTAGGATTTTGCCTACACCGTGTACAAAAGGTGAGCTTATATAATGTACAGTCAGGTAAATTCATTGTTAAGCAAATTGACACTCTACATCAATATACCGTGTTATAACCATCCTAAATATTACAAATGCGAAAGTGAGTTTGTTTGTTACACTTTCACGCTAAAGCGGCTGAACGGATTTGGATGAAGTTTGGCACATGGGTAGACCATGCCCTGGAAAGGACATGGGCTACTAAATGGAGTCTCTTGTTAATTGTGTGTGACCACAACGTGGCATTCTGTAGTTCTGGGCCTTCCTTAAAACTGTCGTCATAAGGTTGGGGCACATGGGATAACACATTGTATTATCACTATCTCCGATGAGCTTCCTTACGAACTTATTCTCTGCAAACCTCCTGAGCACCTACTGAGTCCCCTCCTTTCTCTATAAATCCTTTGATCATGTGTACTTCGAATGAAGAACATTATGTAATAGGTAATCGTCTTCGTAGCGGAATTTGCGGCTACATTTAGCTGAGTCTTCGACAAAGTTTCAACACATTTCCGCATACAATTTTGCAAGCTCATACTGAACATTTTCACAATAGAACGATCACCTTCAAAATACATACATTGTCTAAAATCTTTCTCTCACATAGTTTTCGCTGTCGCCATCGAAGTAGAATACTAATCGTCACTCACAAAGTCTCGGAATGAATCTTGGTTTATCTCCGACTGTGAATAAAATAAAAATATTCCAGTGATTGTCGTCTGATTAATAAAAAAAGCGGCCAAGTGCGAGTCGGACTCGCCCATGAAGGGTTCCGTAGCAGCAAGTAACATACAATAAAAGTTCTTGTAGTTCGTTGTAACTTTGATCGATGTTGTCATAATATTGTATTTTTTTTATTTTTTTTTATTGATAAGTAAACATTATAATTAGGTACCTAAATGATGGGATTAAGGTAAATTGCGGTATACGATTTATGACGTATTAAAAAAAACTACTTACTAGATCTCGTTCAAACCAATTATCAGTGGAAGTTTACATGGTAATGTATATCATATTTATTTTCTTAGTTTTATCATTCTCTTAGTTTAGTTGTTACGGGAGGGGGGGGGGGCACACATTTTTACCACTTTGGAAGTGTCTCTCGCGCAAACTATTCAGTTTAGAAAAAAAAATATATTAGAAACCTCAATATCATTTTTGTATGGGGAACCCCCAAAATTTATTATTTTTTTCTATTTTTGTGTGAAAATCTTAATGCGGTTCACAGAATACATCTACTCACTAAGTTTCAACAGTATAGTTCTTATAGTTTCGCACAAAAGTGGCTGTTATATACGGACGCACAGACAGACAGACATGACGAATCCATAAGGGTTCCGTTTTTTGCCATTTGGCTACGGAACCCTAAAAACGAAGATAAAAACTCTGCTGATGTTTTGACAAGACGGTGCAAAAATGAGGACTTGTCTTTGTGTTGTTCAGGTGTAACGAAATGCTGATTGCTCCTTCGGTACTGTGGGAAGTAGCCGAGAATCGCTTGGTATCTAGATGTTGAGGTAGGTTCTGTATCATGGCTGGCACCCTGATATTGTGTTGGTTAAGGAAAAGAAGTGCACTTTCTTTATCGTCGTTACAGTATATAATACCTTACCTAATTAATCAACTACCGATGTCATTGAGGGACAAAATAACTTATAAAAACATAAAGTACAAACTAAAGCAACATTTCTTACAAAATATTAATATATCATATAATAATTGAATGAAAATAAATGTTATAATTATAACTGAATACAAAAAGTTAAATAGTAAAAAAAAAAGAAGCATAATACTTAACAATATCTTGACAAACCAAAATATAGGAAAATTAACTATTACTAAAAACATATTTTTAGGAACAACCTGTATCAATCGAAATCACATTCCTCCACCACTTTTTGTTTTAAAGACGGTCAGTTCGGTCACCGATGTTCGCTCGTTTGTTAGTATTAGATAAATGTTTCACTTAATACCCTCATTTATATTATAGTTATTATAGTTATTTTTATTATAGTTGTTGTTTCATTTTAACTATGATTATAAGTTGGTTTTAGTTATCTAAATTGTATGGTCGATGATTTTGGTGCACGGTAAAACTCTAATGAGTTTATGTTTGCGCCAACATAAAGATGTATAAGATGTAAGTGTACTACTGAATAAATAAATAAATAAGTAAGTAAGTAATAACTATTAAAAGGAGAAGTAATAGTGTCCTTTTGTTTTTTTTTTTTTGTGTTTATTTGTATAGTTAGTCATTTAATTTAATACCTAGTTGGTTGTGTTATAATATATATTGTATACAAGCATTTTAATGTTTACGAAATAAATAATAATTGTCATCCAAACCTTAAAAAATAATAACAATGGTCATTCAGATAACCTATACAAATCATGCCTCAAAATAAGTGACTTTTTTGTTTCTGCGTCAATATCGATTTACATATTTGTTATTTATAGCTTATTATAAGAGTTTTTTTTAATATTCTTTGGTAAACATTTTCGCCTTTAGTATTTTGACGGATGCTTTACAACAATCGTTACTCAATTTCTCACAATGTACCCGGAAAGCATGCTTCACTAGAGAAAAAAAAATACCTGAAAAACATAAGTCATAGTCGTCGAAAACGGTGTTATCACTAAAGTGATGCTCCATAGAAAAGTGCCATCCATACAATTATATTGAGAGGCCAACCGCATAGAATAAGAATGCGTATAGAAGAGAAACTACACGATTACTTACAATAAATGCGTGCACTGACTGGACAGGTCCACTCAAACCTGTGCTGTTTTTAGGGATCCGTACCTCAAAAGGAAAACGGAACCCTTATAGGATCACTTCGTTGTCCGTCTATCTGCCTTTCTGTCTGTCAGTCTGTCAAGACCCTTTTTTAAGAGCGTAGAAGTATCAAATTGAAATTAATATCAAATGCGTAGGTCTATGGTACTTTGGAGTACTAAAAAATTGAGCTTCTAAGTGAACGCAATAAAAAAATACGGCCATTTATGCGACATATTTTGACAATCGCAAGTAAATCAAAACTTATAGGGTACTTCTCGTTGATCTAGAATCATGAAATTTGGCAAGAAGCAAGGTCTCACAGCACAAGTCAAGGAAATCATTGTGACGGCGCTGGTTCAACCGGAGTCTCAATGTCTTGGAGAAGGAGTAAGTATAATTTGAGTCAGTTTACTTAACAATTAGTTTTGTTGACTTTACATGAGTTTCATATCTCAATCAATCTGCCTAGCCTTTTCCCAACTATGTAGGGGTCGACTTCCAGTCTAACCGGATGCAGCTGAATACAGTATTTTACATGGAGCTACTGCCTATCTGACCTTCACAACCCATTAACTGGGTAATACTATATACCCCTTGGTAAGACTGGTTGTTAGACTTTCGGGCTTCTGACGACCCGTAACGACTGTCAAAGATCCAAGAATGATAGCAGGGACCAACGGCTTAACTTGCTTTCCGAGGCATGGAGGAGTCTCGGTATGTAAAGATGGTCACACATCCACGGACCGACCCCGGCAAGCGTAGCTTAACCTAATGGATCGACCCGTGCGTCTGTTATTACTCAGCCACGAGCTCCTCTCCACGTGAGTTTCACTTCTATACGGATTTATTAATCTATGTTCACACCACTGAGAGGCCAGCCGATACGTCTTCCTTTTGTTAGGTAAAGAATATTAATTCATAGTCGCTGCCTGGACAATGCAGATAACTTTGTATGTGGGGGAATTTATTTCTGTGTGTTGATGAATAGATTTGTTTCCGTGTGGATTATTCTTCGAAACACCGGCCCTTTGGAAAAATAATTGTGGTGTCTGATTTCGGGAGGAAGAATTGTTATTGCGACTTTTTCAAGTCTGCACGAGCCTCTATGAATGACGATACTCAAGTTTGTCGGGTGTACTGCGGGCAGTCTCAGCTCGGTTAACAAAAAACCGGACAAGTGCGTGTTGGACCACGCACAATGAAGGGTTCGGTAGTTGGAATGAATTTGTCTCAAGAATAAACTTAACATTGTAGTTGAAAAACATGTTCCTCCATACATTCCAACTGTAAATACACATATAGTATAGAACTATTATTTGTATTGTTTTTTTTTTTTAATTTTAGGCTCAGTAGTTTTGGACGTATGGGGGAATCATAGATAGGGGAATGGTAAATTTTCATCAGTTTTCTGTAATAGGTACCTAACAATAAAAGTATTTATTTTAAAATTATACGCTTACATTTAAAATCCTCATTTTATATGTCACACGGTACAGTTTGCAAAACTTTTTTTTTGATTTTCACTTTGGGGAGGGGGGGGGGGGGGAATTATATCCCCAAAAGTGAACCCGATATTCAAAATTCATTCATTTACATTACACGTTCGTGTTTGTGTCACAGAAATTCATATCTTTGAACTTAATTGGACCAATTACTGTTCAAGCAAAGCGGCTGTGACAGACGGACGGACAGACAGACACACGAGTGATCCTTTAAGGGTTCCGTTTTATTTGGACGTACGGAACCCTAAAAACTATTGATACCGACAAATTACTGATTGAACTGATTCTGAATTTGCAAGACACTACAAAAAACTAACATAACGATGTTACGTAAAACTACATTCTTACAAATAAATAAATTCTGATTGTGACATACAAAAATAAATGCAGGTAAGATACCTTTTACCAAGCATATTTAAATGTGGACTTTATGATTTAAATTTTTGGTTGAAAAGTTCTTTAATTTTGAGTAAAGGACACTTTTTTTTTCTATAAGTCCAATTTACATAAAAATATAGATTTATCTATACTTTTAAAAGTAGCTTAGTATTATGTAATAAAACCACGCTTTATCATAATATTTTCACAGACCATTACGTTCCTAACGTGAAATCTCTGAATAAAAACCTTAATTATAAAAAAAAAAACTTCACAATATTATTAAAGTTCTCATAAAGCTGAAATTTTATTAACATAAAAAAGTAATTAAGTAACCATTATTTGCCGCAAAAAGTTTAAGTAGATATTGTTTAAAAAACTATTATGGCCCAAGACTAAGTAAATAGGATAGTCCAAAGTTTAAAAAGATACCTACTTATTTTTTTTTCCTGCTCCTGGTGACTGGGTCCATCACAGGACACTGCTCATTAAACAAACATTTCCACACAATAGGAATAACGGACAGTCCTCTGTGCAGGGCTTGCATGGAGGCTGAGGAAACCGTTCCGCACGTGCTTTTTAAGTGCGCAGGCTTGACCCTCTGAACACCCAGTTTTTTTTTTATTTTTTATTTATGGCATCTCGTACTGTGGCCATGAAAGGTCTCGACAACTTAACTGGACTTTCCTGTGGGTGCCTAAAGCGAGCTCAAAGCCTCCAGCCAGGGACATGTAAACTAACTTATAAACTAAGCGACTGCACGCTAAGGGCACCCCTTGTGGGGTACGGACCTCGGCTTAGGGCGTCGCTTAATTATTATTATCAGGGGAGTTTAAAGCTACAGGCCACCAGCTGGCTCGATTTCACCAATTAGGGGGCAGGGAGGGGAAAATCAACACCCAGATGTTTCACAGATGTTGTTAACAGACCAGGAGACTTGATCAACTTCTGGAGGGTGGTGGGCTGGCTGGAATAACCCCCGACGGCTACCATGGCCCACGCACAATGGTCCACAAGAAGGACTAAGTGCGGAAACCAAATCCTGTAACATAGAACCTATTTAATTTCATATTCATAAGCACACAGAAAAGAGCGACACTCACTTTTAGTAAGAAGTAGTAGTAAGAAGTACTTTTAGTAAGAAGCGTGGTGGTTGTCGTGGAACGAAGTTCTTTAGCGCGGTACAAGCCGCGTAGGAGTAAACTGGCAGAAATTGTGACGTAACAAAAAAGCGTTACGCCCCGTCAGTTTACACTTGAGATTATACTGGAGGGCTCTGTATTACATAATAAACAGCGAAAGGAACTTCGTTCCAACCCACTTGTTAGGGTTCCGTACCAAAATGGCAAAAAAGAATCCTTATGGTGTGACTCAGTCTGTCTGTCCGTCTGTCACAGCTGGATATCTCAGGAACTACTAATGCTATCAACTTGAAATTTGGAACAGTTTTAGATGACGTTTGCTTAACTATTTTGCAAATAAGAAAGAAATAAAAATATATGTTTTTTTTTTGCAACAGGGACTGAAAGGGGGTCCTAAAAATTCGAAGTGGGGCTACTAGGACATGTGGGGTATCATATGAAAGAACGCTGTTTGCACATTCTCAAATATTTTTTTTTATTTTTTCATAGGCCGCATAGTTTTTGACTTTTGATGAAAAACGTTAAAAAATATACCGTCCCTACCCCTTATCTCTATCTGATAGAAGTTTATATATAGGTTATAGAAAATATAAAACGATGCCTCTAAATAGCACAGTTTTTCAGAACTCATCAACAAAAATGAACCCTCGGAACCCTCGGAACCCTCGGTGCGTGAGTCCGACTTCCTCCTGTTTATGTTAGCCTACACTATGCCACTGCTGCACAAAGACCTCCCCCAAATCCTTCCAAGTATCCTTTTCCAGGGTCACCTCGATCCAACCCTTGTGGTACGCGTCTGGGTCGTCTCGTCACCTCTTCCTGGGTCGGCCTCGGTGGCAGTCGCTCCTTGTAAAATACTGGTATTCAGCTGCATCCGGTTAGACTGGAAGCCGACCCCAACATAGTTGGGAAATGGCTAGGCAAATTTTGATAAGCATAAGTAAATAGCCTACACTATGCCACTGCTGCACAAAGACCTCCCCCAAATCTTTCCAAGTATCCTTTTCCAGGGTCACCTCGATCCAACCCTTGCGGTACGCGTCTGGGTCGTCTCGTCACCTCTTCCTGGGCCAGCCCCGGCGGCGCTGCGTCGTGGTGGATTTGCATATAAATTTATAACGTTATTTAATTTAATGAAGCAATTACATAAAAAGCAAAATTTAATAAACTGTTATTATTATAAAAAGTTACTAAAATTACTAAGTCAAAGTCAAATAATTTATTTCAAATAGGCAATTATATGGCACTTTTAAACGTCAAAATTATCAAAGCTATGGAATTTATTCTAGTCGTCCCTAAAGGTAGTTTCATATGGGGAAGGATGGGCATGAAACTTTACCTAAAGTTACGTTTTTAAAATTGTTTTACAATATTTTGTATACATTAATTATATAATTTAATGTGAAGACAATGCACCTAGAATGAAAATTACTATACCATGATAGGTAAAAATAATTAAAAATGACGCAATGACAGATAAATAAATTATGTGATAGATACATGGTGCTCACGTATTTACAAACATTGTTAAAGAATACGATTTTCTTAAAAATGTCTATAATACTGGTATTCAGCTGCATCCGGTTAGACGGGAAGCCGACCCCAACATAGTTGGGAAAAGGCTTGGCAGATCGATTTTTGTCAACAAGTAAAAACCTGTGTGTGAGTTATAATCACAGAATAAAAAATCAATGTTATGAAAATAAGCATAATATACAATTAAATTAGCAATCAGTTTGATTTCGTTTCAACTCTAGATTATCCTATGGAGCAGGATCAGCATGTTGCCAAGCATTCTTATCTTGGATATAATCCTCAAATTAGTATGCTAAAAAAATAAATGCAATTAGTATGTATAATAAAGAGTATTCTATTCTATTCTATTCTATTCTATTTTATTCTATTCTATTCTATTCTATTCTATTCTGTTCTATGCTTGTTGACAAATTATACATATACAACGTGTCGTTTTGCATCCTCGTCAAATTTAAGGATGTGGTATTAGACAATCAAATCGAACAACTTTTTCCTTGGCACCAACATCTCGCGAAAAAATAAATAGCCGTCCCATAGATTTGCATCGAGTAGGTAATGAAGTTTTCTATGGGACAGTTGAAATTTTTTTCGCGATTACGATGTTGGTCCCATGGAGAAATTTGTTCGATTTGATGTTCTGTATCACACCTTGAAAATTGACGAGGATGCAAAACGACACGTTGTAATAGTGACATTTAAATTTTCTTTGCAATATTCTTGTGTAATAAGCGTATCCTATTAATATTATAAATGTGAAAGTTTGTAGGTATGTTTGAATGCTTGTTACTCAATCACGCAAAAACGGCTAAACCGATTTGAATGAAATTTGGCTCACAGATAATTTATAACTTGAATAGGATATAGGATATCACAAAGGATACTTTTTATAGCAGAAGCTAGTACGTATTTTATAATAAAAAATATTTTTTACTTTATGCCTCTTCATTTCCTATCCAGCGCAACGATTCCAAGTCACAAACTTCCGACAAAGTAAATGCCGCCTGTTCGCCACGATAAAAGTATTACCCTCAAACATACTTTAATGTACACCGCTCATGTAAGCAAGAAGTTACGCTGCAGTTTTGAACAAATTTTACCGTTTTCAGTCTCTGAGTAATGTATATGTTCACTGAGTAGTAGTAATTACATCGCTCAAAATTATGAGCTAAAATTGCACTGTGTTCGCTTATATAGAGCACTGCGTTTTGAGCCAACATCGACGCAATGTGAGTCTGACTGTAACCTGTTAACACTATTACATTCACTCCTAGGGTCTATCTATATTTACATATTTTTTCTTCTTTTTCGTCTATACAGATTAAAATCGTGTCCACAAACTGTTAAAAACTTTTTTTGTTTTAATTCAACAATAAATATAATATGAATGTATGATCATTCAACATATTATAATTATCATTTCTTTAATAATTAGTTTTTTGCTAAATGTACCTCTTCTTTTTATTTTTTTGTAAACAGTAGTCAAGGGTTTGAGCTAAATACCAGTGCTTAGCAACCCGCCAGGGGACCTAAGCATAATGCTGACGCTTAAACCTTTTGCTTCCGGTATTATAGTTTTGTGTATGTACCACTACTACTAGCTGTAATACTGAAGACAATTAACGTTTTTTCTATTCTGTTTCTTTTTTTTAATTCTCTTTCTTAAATGATTTTCAGCGACGTAAAATACGCCTGGCTACGCTTCTCTGTCATATCCTTGACATACATACATATTGTTTTAATCTGTCTAGAAATAACTAAGGCAATGCAAAGGAACGATGGATGGACTGTATGGAAGATGATATGGCTAGAAAGGGGTGAATCCCGAGATGACGATTTAATAGAGAAGTAGCTAGCATGGATGAAGAAGATTATACTTTGCCGGCACCAAATAAATCGAAATAAGGGCAAGAGAATGATGATGGTAATTATAGCTTGACATTGACATTACGTTGTAGGAGCTCGTGGCTAAGTAATAACAGCCGCACCGGTCGATCCGTCACGTTAAGCTACGCTTGCCGGGGTTAGTCCGTGGATGGATGACCATCTTTACATACCGAGAGTCATTCGTGGATCTTTGACAGTTGTTACGGGTCGTCAGAAGCCCGAAAATCTGACAGCCAGTCTTACCAAGGAATATCGTATTACCCAGTTACTGGGTTGTGGAAGTCAGATAGGCAGTCGCTCCATGTAAAATACTGGTATTCAGCTGCATCCGGTTAGACTGGAAGCCAACCCCAACACAGTTGGGAAAAGGCTAAGCAGACTGATTGACTTGACATTACGGTAGTTATTCTTGTCAAAAAGTGCGCACGGTCATTCGCTTTGAAAGTTGTAGAAAATTATCGCACGCATATTTTCCTTTGATATTTCCATTTTTACAACCGACTTGTCACCTTTGAATAGACGCTAAAACTATTCGACCGATCAAAAAACATTCTTTTGTTTTCGAATTCTAAATTCAAAAACATTAAAGCCATATGTTTTTTTTTAATAATAGCGGGAGGTTTGCAAACGACACGACTTAAAAGGCAGCCCTCTTAAGCTCCGACATTCCGACTAACAGATGATGAGACATCTGTGAATCATAACTCTAAAAACTGAATGAAAATTAACATTCATACTGTCAACAAAACAATAAAAAAGTAAAAACAAATTCTCAAAGCGTGTCTTACATTCAACTTTATTCAAGCCCCCACGATCTTTTTAATGCATTTCGTGACCACGTTGCTAATTAATATTTTTCTTTTTTTGCTGGCGCTCCTCAAACTTGCATTGCTTAGTGGGAACTAGAGCTCTTTGCATAGTTCTTAACTGTTTTGTTGAGACGCTGAAATTGAATTTCTTTTTACTTTTTAACCGGCGAAAAAAAAGGAGGACGTTCTCAAGTCGGCACGTATATTTGTTTGTTTTTTTTTTATATTATTACCACGCTTACGCAACTTTTTACAGAGTAGTCTGATTTGAAAAAAAAAATGTTTTATTCGAGAGAGATACCTCAAAATTGGACCCATATAAAAATTATTAACTTTCCTTAATTAGTTTTTGAGTTAGGTTCAATAATACGTATTTTTTCCCCACTTTTTATGTGGATATGTTCTAATTTCTTTTGCAGGTATTTGTGTGAATAGAATTTGTGTGCGGTATGTACACACGGCTACACATCAAGCTATACATTCCAGTTTACACTGACCTCTCATTGTAAGGAAATCCTATACCATGCGATATCAGCTTATACTGGAAATGTATAGCTTGATTTGTAGCCGTGCGTACCACAACTAAAAAGTGGAAAATTAAAACTTTTTTACAAAAAATACAACCGACTTCCAAAAACAACACTACAAAGTGAAAATAAACTTTAATTTCGGAAGTCAGTGGAAAAAAAAAACGAAAATGCATTTAACCAGACACCGATTTCCGAAACTAAAGTTATTTTTCACTTTGTAGTGTTGTTTTTGGAAGTCGGTTGTATTTTTTTTTTTTTTTTTAATTTTTTAGAGTGTTATCACATTGACAGTTTGCCAGCGTGTTTGGAGCGAATCGATTTTTAACGAGCTCTCCGCGGGTGTGAAGAGAGCTAGTCATGACTACGAGACGTGTTCTCCGCATTTTCACAATATTGCACACTCTCTTGTCCCGCTCTCTCTTGTACACTCACGACACTTGCTCTGGTTACATAAACGCGGCGAAAACGTTGCCAGCTCGCTACGTACACGCAGCATATCACGCTTGCAAATCACCAGTGTAATAAGATTTAGGGCTTTATTACACTGGTATTATTAGGCTTAGGGATGTTTGCAATCACAGAACAGATCCTGAAAGAATTTTCGGAATTGGATCAGTAGTTCCGAAGATTACCCCCTACATACAAGTTCACAAAACTTACGTAATAGGTTGGGGAAAAAGTTTCTTCGCATTTTTTAAGAAAATTCAAAACATTTTTTTAATATACATTATTTACATTTATCTAAAGTATGTAGGTACCATTTTGTTCGATAACTTTTTGCCATCCTGTAGGTAGGGACATGATCCCATTGCTATAGAAATTTAGGGACTTCTGATCAAAATACTGCGACAAGTGGTTTTGGCAGTCCTCTCGTGATGTTAATCTGACACTGCCTAAAGAATTCTGAAGAGACTGAAACAGGTGGAAATCTGAAGGTGCAAGGTCAGGACTATACGGCGGATGCATTAACACCTCCCAGCCAAACTCTGTTAATTTTTGCTGAGTGGCTAAAGATGTGTGAGGTCTAGCGTTATCATGATGAAAAACCACACCCCTTCTGTTGATTAATTCCGGCCGCTTTCTCTCAACTTCTTGCTTTAATCTCATCAGTTGTTTGCAGTAGAGTTCAGAATCGATGGTCCTGCCTGGTGGTAACAGCTCATAAGGAATAATGCCCTTCCAATCCCACCACACACACAGCACCACCTTGTTGCGAGTTAACCCGGGTTTCGCCACAGTCTGTGAAGCCTAACCGGCCTTTGACCACGACCTTTTTCGCACGTTCTTGTCGTACGTGATCCACTTTTCATCACCAGTTATCAGCTTCTTCAAAAATGGTTCGGTTTCATTACGTCGTAATAAAGAATCACAAATGAGTATACGGTTCATTAGGTTTCTTTCAGTGAGCTCGGGAGGTACCCAAATATCGAGCTTATTTGTGTACCCAGTTTTTTTCAAATGCGCCAAAACTGTTTTGTGGTCAATTCCCAGTTCTTCAGCTACGTCGTAACTACTGATATGCCGATCTTGCTCCACTTTTTCAAAAATGGCATCCATTTTATCCGTAATAGGGCGACCAGAGCGACGTGCATCTTTGACATCAAAATTTCCAGATTGAAAACGCTTAAACCAAATTTGTGCTACTTTCACAGACACTGCACTGGGTCCATAAACATCGCAAATTTTTTTCGCGGCTTGCGTTGCATTTTTACCTTTTTTGTAGTAAATTTTTAAAATGTATCGAATTTCTTCATTAGATTCACTCATCTTGACAGTACGAAAAACAAATGAAAATCACACATTTTCCTAATTTGAATTTGGAATTATGTTCTTTAAAATTTAAACTTTCAATGATACCAAAACCAGCCAGATACAAATAGTATAGCCAAAGAGATTTTATTTTAAGTTCATACATACTATAATGCGAAAAGACTTTTTCCCCAACCTAATATGTAAATTTATATCTGGTCATTAAAAGATTTAATTTCATTTAACTTTTGATAATATTGGTATAATCAAAGCATGCGAATGCGGTTACATAGTGACATTTTTGATTGCTGTAAATCATTGCAAAACATTACAATTCGAAAATCTTATCAAACAACATTATTTAAGTGTTTCCCAAGTTTGCGGGTAAGACCAAGTGCGGTATAAATGCCTCACTCAAATGAAGACTTAAGACTCCGCGGAATACCGAATAAGAAGCTTATATGATTAATTTTCTTAAAGTTCTACGTTTTGTGCAGTCAGTAACACCGGTTGGGCGTTCTTAAATTAATTTGCAAGCAATTTTAGACTTTACATTTAGACTGGGAAAGGGTTCGTTTTGGTAGATGTTTGATAAGTGGTAGTATTTGTGTAGATGAGTGTACATTTCAGCAAAATCTTGTTAGTTAAATAAGTGCTTACTAGTATAATTTTAAGGGTGAATTCGACCAAACTTTTATACCTAGTATAAGTCCTAGTAGCCTATTTGACGACCTACGATTAAGTTCCTATTAACTTAGTTGTCAGATAATTTCATACAAAATATGTTCCAACTTTGATTTTATTCGGTAAGTAGTGGCTACTCGGACATCTTGAAATAGGTCCTTGCCGTTCGAATAAATTTTGGATTCTTGACAGTTTCTCCATACAAAAACTGTCAGTCGTCATTTTTATTCCACGTCAAATTAGCCCTAAGAGAGATAATTAATACAAAGCAAACAAAGAAGGCTTGCTTCTAGATTTAAACAATAAACCTAATTGACTGTTCCTTACGAATATTTTCAATTTACATAAGATTTTCGATAGATACGAATTTCAGTATGTGTGAGCGAGACAATACTAATCTAATGTCATTGTCAACGAAAAGTGACATCTTGCTATTCACACGAAATTTTAGCTATTTACCACCATGATAAAACAAGTTTGTAAACTATCGTGACGTAACGTGTAACTTGCTCCACAATAAATTACCTACACAATATTTTTTTAATATATGAAAAGAAAACTGACTCATCAACGCCCAGCCCAAGCCCTTGGACTTAGAAAGCAGAAATTTTGCACAGAGATTCCCTATATAATGTAGACAAGGAATAAGTAAGGAATTCCCGGTAGTACGTTCCCGTGGAATATTTTCCAACATCCACGCGGGCGAAGCCGCTGGTAAAAATCTACTAGCTAGCTTTCTAAATAAACAAAGTATGCCTGTAGCATAAACAAACATTTTTACCTCTACACCATGACATTGCAGACACAGAACAGATAAAATAATGGAAATCAACTCAAATCCTAATTAATATTCCGCAATACCAGGATCACAATCAATCACTCAAAGAAGATTATTAACGAAATGTAAAAGAAAAATCTTCAAATCCGAATGTGTGCCAAGAAAAAAATAAACTCGAGTTAAACTTCAAAGCTTTTCCTTCGAAATTGAGTAAGGATTTTTTTGTTACAACAAAGGGATTCGATTATAGGCGAAGAAAGCGAGCTCAACACTTGTGTGCCCAAATGTACCGGGACAGGCGGTAGCGAGAACAGTTTTTATTGAATGGCTATTTATTTTTGGTTGGTACCGATCTATTTGTGACTAGCTTTTGTCCACGGCTTCGTTCGCGTTAATTTAGAATTTGACAATCAACACGGGTTGTACTCTGCTTCTAATAATAAAATTCAAACTTGATTCGAAAGACACATAGCGCCATCTATTATCATAAGAACGTTATTGTTGTTTTCCTCGGGAACAGTACTTTTTTCTAGATGAAAGGTACCTACCCTATGTCCGTCTTCGTACACCTGACAACGTCTATGCAAAATTTCAGGTTAATCGGTTCAGTGGTTTAGGCGTGAAAAGGTAACAACTAACAAACGAACAAAAAAAGTTACTTTCGCATTCATAATATTAGTTAGGATTAGGATTACTAGCTGTTGCACGTGACTTCGTCTGCGATCCAGGATGAAAAGCAAACTTTTCCAGGTCATAGTCTGATATGCCAAATTTTATCCAAATCCGTCCAGCCGTTTTAGCGTGAAAGGGTAACACACAAACTTACTTTCGCATTTATAATATTAAGTTAGGATTATTGGGTTCGTGGCTAAATAATAACAGCTTCATGTGTAGTTCAAAGGTTAAGCTATCTTTTAAGGTTCGTAGATGGGTGATGTTGATGATGGGGGATGTTTCGAGACCTCTCCTTACCTCGGAAACGCGTTACTCCCGGCTGTCATTTGTAGATCTTTGACAGTCGCGTAATCGTTACAGGTAGTCAGAAGCCCAAAAGTCTGACATCCAGTCCAATATTTGGATTGTGGAAGTCAGATAGGCAGTCGCTCCATGTAAAATACTGGTATGCAGCTGCAACCGGTTAGACTGGAAGCCGACCCCAACATAGTTGGGAAGAGGCTAGGCAGATGATACATTTCTTTTCATGTGGCGTACATTTATGCTAAGCTGGTTCTTACCATTCAAAAGAAGAGACAGAAACAGAATCTCTACATTTTTGTGTGTTTATTTTGCAGGATGTTATGTTATGTACAACCACGGACATTTACGGTGAACCACTTTTAGACCTTATTGGTGAAGTAATTAGGTTGAATACTGGTTCACTGCCATGTCCGCGATGGTACAGTCAGCAACAAAAGTCGATTAGCACTTCAGTTTTTCAAATCTTAATGATTGATCAAGATATTTCATTAAAATTGGAACATAAGTCAAATTTAAAGATCCACTAGACTCTTAGGTATTTTAGGGAAAGAGGAAATAATCAAATAATTTTGTATTAATTTACATGATGTGTAAAAAAGTAGCAGTGTTAATCGACATGTTGCTGACCGTACCTACCTTTTATTCTGTGCTAAATAAATGTATTGGAACGAAGTTCTTGCGGTACGAGGTAAATGGTAGAAATCGTCACGTAACGAAAAAGGGTTATGCTCCCTCAATGTGACTTTCTCTCTCTCTGTATCTTTCTATTATGTAATAGACAGAGACAAAGAGAGAGAGAGAAAGAAAGTGTGAATTTGGTTAAAATTAAATTCCACGATGGTGGCTGCGAAAATTTACAAATTTATTATCATGTGCATCGTTTTCATGGTTTTCGAGGATGCTTAAGCCGACAGTGAAGTCAAATTAAAAATCCAGGATGGCCGCCGCGAAAATTTTGTATCTGTCTTAAATCTTACGTGAGAACGAACTTCGTTCCTGACAGGGATCCTCCGAACGCACACGTTTATTTCTTTCTTCCTGTCTTCCTATCTTATTATCCTGATCCATGTTACTTGGGGTCGGCTCAATCTGTCTTGCTCTTCCATTCTCTCCTGAAAGGGGTTCTACACACTTGTTGGGCTGGGCACATTCAATTTGGCAGTATTTGTTGAACAACAAAGCCAACCCGTAACAAATACTACACATATTCGGCATTCATTTGACTCGTCCCGATCGGCTACCTTCGTTCGGCATCTACCCTCGCTCTATCATATTCGGGAAGGTTCGGCACAATTCGAGTTAAGCGGCGTTTTCCTGAACATAATATATCGTGCCGACCGACGTCTCGTACCCATAACATCCACGGGAATTAAAAAAGAAAACATAAAAGCTTTACGCACAAACAGAAACATTTCTTCTAAATTTGACATTTACATAACTATATTATGACAATGATAAATGTAACTGATGTATCAAAGAAACATAATTAATGTAGCGTAATATGTATTTACAGTCAATCGTTATGTTATGGAAAGACAGTTTTTTTTGTATAGACCTTCCGCAATTGGCTCCGGAAAGCATTGATTGCTTAACCGGGCATTGGTGAGGCCAGAAGGGCTTCTCGTCGTGTTAAAATTTAAGTAGCACAGCTAAGGGTATCCCATAGTGGGACTCGAACGGCTTAGGGCGCTACTGGTTTACTGAGCAAGTGGGGACTTGCAGCATAGTTCAAAGACTGATTTTAATGGCTGACATAAATAGGTACTGACTTGTGTAACGAAACCATAGCGCGATTCAGGAAACTTAGAACGCCATCTATCGAGCGGTGTGGTAAACTTTTGAGAAATCAGTATAAGTACACGAAAAATAAAAAAATAAATATTAAGTACACGAATAAAATGGATATTTTTATTGATATATAATAAAAGGTTTTAAGAACACAAAACAGACCTTACCTATTTATTGGGTAAAGATAAAGATAGTTTGATGCTGTAGTGTATGTAAGTTAAGTATCATTAGTATTAGTATGTATGTGTGTGTAACCACTCCATAGTTAGGATTAGTCAAGTAAGCAATATATTAAGATCATGTACGCTCAATCTATGTGAAGACACAATAAATCGAGGCGTTATCCAGAGCAGATGTCTTTCATTTACCACGACACTTCATGGCGACCCTGCCATTCAAGGTCATATCGCGAGTGAAATGTGAACTGTTACAAATAAAAATTTTTGGTACATTACAAAATCGGACATTGTTATAAAATTCGTGGTTTTGTGTTGTGAATCATGTGTCAATCAACTCAAACAAAAGAAGAGACGATTATCGCGCAGACGGCTGCTGGTAATGGGAAAAATAGTGCGACAACCGAGCAGGGATACTACAGCATCAGCACGACAAATATCCTCCTCACCCTGATCACAATCGTCCTACTGGCAGCGGCATGCTGTGCTATCTGTTATTGTTACAAGAAGATGCATGTCAAATGGATGGAGAGGCAGATGACCCACAGGTCCTTACGTCGCAGGCAGACCTCAGCGTATTTCAAGAAATACGCTACTCGTGATGATGACGCCGATAAACCCGTGTAAGTGGAAAAAAAAACCGACTTTTCCAAAAATTAATTTGCTGCGTACGATTTAGTGCTGCCTAAGAAAAAGTAGGTACTCAAGAGTTGTGTTGTGACACGTATTATGTGAACAAACATTATTATCATCCGGCATAGTTTTATTAACAAATAAAAATATAATTATAATCATACTTAGACTATCGTGAAAATCAATACTACGGAACTTTTAAGTGATACGTAACGTCTAGTGACGCTCTTATAGGCATATTATTTCATTAACTATATTTTATAAATAAGAAATAGCGTGTAAAATGCAGAATTGAATTATTTCAAGTAAGTAATTAGTCTAAGGTTTTATTGTACTAGTATGTAACAGTTCATAAATCGTGCACGGCGACTCACCGAACCCGATACCCCGTGCCATATATGGAATGTTTTCGCATTGCTAACTTTATCTGGAAGACAGTTAGGTATAAGAATTGCAGTGAAGATAACTAGTAGCTAGGATGATGTCATTACATTCCTTTCTGTTTTATTTTTAGATTATGGACGATGATTTTATCAGAATATATAAAGATTTGGTGGACATTCGTAAATATTTAATAAAAAAAGGACAAGCTAGATTTACGGGATCCATTGCGATAAATAAGTTAAAAGAGGCTAAACATTTATTTAGTGAAGTGCAATTATT
This sequence comes from Cosmia pyralina, assembly GCA_946251885.1. NCBI lineage: Eukaryota > Metazoa > Arthropoda > Insecta > Lepidoptera > Noctuidae > Cosmia > Cosmia pyralina. Next base: position 3,717,847 of record OX276345.1, read on the forward strand.
ATATTCTACGTTAACGCATGATTTAAAACCCGAATTAGTGACGCAATTGTCCACCACTTTTGATAATATTCAGAGTGTATTTTTAAAGATAAGTCAATTGTGTACTTCCCCACTTAGTGAAATAAAAATTGTAAAAATGGAATTTGACATTCGAACGGCGTGTAACTTTATTCCCCTTATGGATGGTAGGGAGGACACCACAAAACGATTGATTGATGCAGTGGATATGTATTCGGATATGTTAGATGATTCAGGAAAAAAGCTTTTAATAAAATTCGTAATTAAAGGTCGCCTATCTGAGAACGCTAAGCTCCGTTTATCGAATAACTATGACACCGTTCCTAATTTAATACAGGATTTAAGGAAACATATAGTAACTACAAAATCTTTTACCGCTATTCAGTCCCGCCTCCAAAATATGAACCAAGGTTTTAGGTCAATTGACGAGTACGGCTCTGAAATAGAACAACTTTTTACCGATTTAAGCATCTCACAGGCAGACGGAGATTCGACAAAGTACGCGATTCTAAAGCCATTAAATGAGACAATGGCCATTAAAAGATTTTCAGATGGGTTGAAAAATTCAAGGCTAAGCACCATCGTGGCCGCTCGCAACTACACTAACCTCAAGGACGCCATACAAGGTGCTAAGGACGAGGATGTATCAACGCCTTCTACGTCCTCTAACCCGGACGTCATGCAGTATTCGAGAAGAGGTAGAGGTAAGTTTACGCCTTTTTCAGGACCGAGAGGTCAAGGTCAACGTGGCCGCAATTATGGTTCTTTTAATAATTATGGTTTTTTTTTGTATGTGCAAGGGAAGGATAATGTAGTCGCGGATGCATTATCCAGAGTGAATGTGACTTGCAGTGAATTAAAGAGTATGAATGAGAAAATATCAGAAGTTAATGTCATGACTAGAGCACAAAAAAAGAAGAATGGATGAGAGGAGTAAAAATGAATCATCGCCAATTAGTAAAGCCACCGACGAAGGGTCTGATCAGCCTAGAGTCGTGGAATTACTGAGGAAGCCGAATGATGTCGTGGAGATGATTTTGCTAGAGAAAGATAAAGTGGATAAATGTAGAAGAGATAATTTGATAAGTGCTGAAGACGAGTGTCTCGCTTTCATCCCTAGTAAAATGTTGTTATGTGTAAACCTCAACTATAGCGCACATTTCTCGCGAGCCGAATTTGTGAATAAGTTGGAGAAGTTTAGCAATAATATAAAAGTTAAAGTGGTATGCATAGTTAAAAATAATGAAAATGAAGAGTTTATAAAAGGTTTGTGTAGTGAAATACAAATATTAAAAGATTGGACCGGTCCAAGAGTATGCATACTAAGAGGAATAGAAAGAATAGATGACGATAAAGAAAAACAATGTATTTTAAATGACTATCATTTACTGCCTACCAGTGGACATGCTGGTGTCCGCAGAATGACTAACAACATCAAGAGACGATATTTCTGGCCAGGTATCGATAAAGATGTTCTCGATTTTGTAAAAAAGTGTTCCACATGTCAGAAGACTAAATATAGTAGGTACACAAAACAGCCGATGACAATCACAACGACCGCGTCGTCAGGTTTTGAAAAAATATTTATAGACTTGGTAGGTCCTTTAGATAAAGACGAGAATGGAAATTGTTACCTTGTAACGATTCAATGTGAACTAACTAAATTTATTGAAGCATATCCAATAAAAAATAAAGAAGCGGTAACTGTAGCAAAATCAATTATACAAAATTTTGTCCTACGTTTCGGTATACCTAAAGCTATAGCTACTGATAGAGGTTCAGAATTTATTTCAAGCACTATGGTAGAAGTTTGCAAATTATTAAAAATAGAAAAATTAATGTCCACAGCATACCACCATCAATCAATCGGAGCACTCGAAAACACTCATAAACATTTAGGCGCTTTTCTAAGGACTTATTCAGGCAATAACGGCTATGACTGGTCACACTGGATACCTTTTTGGTGTTTCAGTTATAATAATACCGTCCACTCAGAGACGAAGTACACGCCATTCGAACTAATTTTCGGCAGGCCGTGTAATATTCCTAATAATATTAAGAATTGTAATAGAATAGATCCATTATATAACCCAAATGACTACTCTTTAGATTTAAGATATAGGCTACAGGTAGCGTTAAAAGAAGCTAAACATAACTTAGAGACTAGTAAGGAAAATAGAAAATTAGCATATGATAAGAAATGTAATCCAGTAACTTATAATAAAGACGATTTAGTTTTAATCAAAAGAGAACAAACAAAGAAATTGGATAATATATTTGAAGGGCCTTATATTGTGATAGAGGATATGGGCCCAAATGTCAAAATTCTAAAACAAAATAAATTCGAATTAATACATAAGGATAGGACAAAATTGTTCCATATTTAATAATTTAATATAAGTATATTGTATTAGAATTTGAATTTTACTTGTAGTGATAACCTAATGTAAACAAAAAAAAAAAAAAGAAAATCAAGAGCTCAATTTTTTTTTTTTTTTCTTTTACCCCCGGAGGTGTAGTGTATGTAAGTTAGGTTTAGGTTTAGGTTTAAAGAATTTATTCTCATAAGAACTTAAATAACAGTTCGCTTAAAATGAGATACAAAGTGCTTACATCTACGTAAAATAAATTATCATATTTGCCTCTGGGGTGTTGGTGACGTTATAGGGTACATACATGTTTCTTGAGTTTTTTCTTAAATATATTTATACTATCACACTTCTTTAAATCTTCCGGTAAATTGTTGAACAGCCGTGCTCCCTCAACTAATATTGTTTTTTTGCCGTAATTAGTCCGCGCCCGTGCTGTCATTAGTTGAAACTTGTTTTTACTTCTTGTGTTGTATGTTGTTGTCTTTTTATGTAGTTGTATGTTTGATTGTACGGAATTTGTGGTGATTTTTTTTATGAGAATGCAGGTGTAATATGTGTAAAGTTGTGTGAGATTAAGTAAATTCGTTTTTTCGTATAATTTTTTTGTTGGATATAAATAGAATGAAATAGTACTTTGATAATTTTGTTTTGTAATCTTTGTAGTGAGTTTAGATTCGATTTAGCGGCTGATCCCCATATTTCAATTAGATATTCAATGTTCGATTTTACTAAGGAGTTATATATAATTAGTCGTACTTTTATCGGAATACAGTTTATAACTTTTCGTAACGCTCCTAATAGCGACGTTAATTTTGCTTTGACATGATCGATGTGCAGCTTCCAAGTAATTTTGTCATCTACCCACAGTCCGAGATATTTTTCGTGACTAGACCGTTTGATTATTTCGCCGTTGATCGTAAGTGGTGAGAACTCCGGTATCGGTTTATTTTTCGCAGAGAAAATCATAAATGACGTTTTTGAGGTATTAATAGTCAACAAGTTGTATTTTAACCATTCGTTGAGTAGGTCAAGGTCTTTTTGAGCATCAGTTATGATGTTTTGCAAAGATTTGTCAAAGTAAAAAAGGCAAGTGTCATCTGCGTATAACGTTAGGTGTCCTGTCAGCCCTATTTTATCAATGTTATTAATGTAAATTAGGAATAGTAATGAGCTAATAATTGAGCCTTGTGGACATCCGTATGTTATGTTTTGCATCGAGCTAGTGAAGTTATCTATCTTAACAACTTGTTGTCTATTTTGTAAATAAGAACTGAACATACTGAGGGCGCTGCCTGTAATACCTATATTACTCAATTTCTGTAGCAACTTTTGATGGCTAACTGTATCGTAAGCTTTTTTTAGGTCAATGAAGATACCCACCACAAGGTTCTTTTGATCAATATGAGTTTTTATTTTAGTTATTAAATCTACTGAGGCTGTGAGAGTACTTGATTTATGGCGGAAACCATATTGCTGGTCAATTAAGAATTTTTTCTCAGTCAAATACGCGTTTAGCCGGTTGTATAACACTCGTTCGAAAATTTTAGAAATAACGGGTAAGACTGACACTGGTCGATAGTTGCTGGGGTCAGATCTACTTCCAGATTTGTAAATCGGAGTGACCCTCGCAATTTTACGTGAGTCGGGGAAAATACCTCGTATTAAACACATATTTATACAGTTGGTTAATCTTTCGATAATTATATTTTTAAGACATTTAATGGCTTTTGTGCTGATACCATCCAAACCTGTACTAGTACTGCTATCAAGATTGTCAATAATTTTAGATATTTCATCAGTTTTACAGGGGGAAAGCTCATTCAGAGTTATGTCATGTGTGTAATTACTGTCGTACATGAGAATATTGCCTGTGTTTATGTGGTACTCGTTAGGTATTTCGTTAGCTAAGTCCGTGCCTATTGATGCAAAAAATGAATTAAATACGTTGCAAATTACATTACCGTCTGTGATAAATCCCGAGTTTGACATTAGTTTGGGTGGAGCACTGCTGTCTTTGATTTTATTCGCTGCTAAGTTATTAATGATTTCCCACATTTTTTTAGGTTGTTTGTAGCTGTTATGGAATAAGTTGTGGTAGTAATTTTTCTTCTGTGTTTTTATTAGGTTTTTTACTCTGTCTTGTTCTTCTCTAAATTTCTTCTGTAGCTTGTCGTCTTTTGGTTGAGATTTTCGTTGTTGCCATATGTGATTTCGTAGGTTGATTGAGTCTATGATATTTCGGTTTATCCAGTCTTCTTGAGGTAGGTTCAGGATTTTAGTTTTATCTTCTTTATTTTTGTTTATTTGTTCTGAGATAAATGTTTCTAAGCAGTAATAGTCGTTTTCGTTATTAGTATAGTTTGCTGTTAAGGTACTGTTGTATAATTTTTCATAGTTAAGTGCTTTGTATTGAATCCTTTTGTTTATCTTTGGTGCCAAGCTGCCTATCTCCAGGAAAATTTGTTTATGATCTGATAGGCACGAGTCTATTACAAAAATGCTGAATGCGTGATTGCTTATGTTCGTGCATATGTGATCCAGTATAGTGTTTGTAGTGCTGGTTTCGCGGGTACTGTACAGTTTATTTATTTTATTTAATATTTCGTATCCGCTTTCTTTTATTTCATTTAGGTATCTTGTGACGTGACTATCTTTACTAAGTAGATCGATATTAAAGTCTCCGAAAACAACCGTCCTCTTTCGTCGCTCCAATTGTGAGGTATAAGTTTCTAAGAAGTTGTTTACATTGGTTTCACCTGGTTTATATATCGCTCCGATGTTTAATGATAGTCTGTCTATGTGTATCCATAAGTAGTGGTTACCATTTTCGTATAAATCTTCTGTTATTTCGTGTTTGATACTTTCGTGTACATATATTGAAACGCCGCCGCCTTTGCGATCTTGCCTGTAGTTATAAATATGCTTATAGTGAGGTAGCTGATATAATTTTGCGTCCGCTTCCGAAGTAATCCACGTTTCAGTAAAAATTAGTAAGTGTATATTCTTTGGTGTTGCTTTTATTATGCATTTTATTTCGTCAAGTTTGCCAGTCGTGCGTATGCTGCGCAAATTCGCATAAAAGAATCGCAACGAGGATGGATGGGACGGTATATCTTCGTATCTACTTACTAGTTGATGGTTTAGTCTAGTCGTGTATTTTTCATTTTGTATTGAGGCGTTTATTGGTTTTTTTGGTTGGTTTTGTTTAATGTGATGGTTGGTATTCCCTTTATGTATTTAATAATGAGGTCTCTTTCACCATCTTCAATACGTTTGTTTAGCTCTTCTTTCAATAATTGTAAATACTGTCTTTGTGCTGGGGTCTGGTCTGCGTAAATCTGAAAATTGTCTTGTAGATTTTTCTTATTCCTTAGTAGGTATTTTGGTACATCTGTATTGTTGAAACAGACTTTTAATGGTCTGTTTTTGTTTGGGATATATTTCCCAAGTCTGATAGTTTTAACTGGTTTAGGGCAGTCTTCGTACAACAATGTAATTATTTTCATAACTTCATTATTGTCGTGATTTCGTCTGGTGTTTATGTTTCTTTCGTTAATTTCTGGTATACCCACAATAACGATGTTATTCTCGCGCTCATATCGGTCTTTTACCTCGCGGATGAGGTTTTGGTGGTATAAGACAGGCGATTTAGGTGTTGTACTTTCGGTGTTTCGTTGTATTTTTATTTGGGTTATTTCATCTTCTATATGTTTGATTTTGTTTTGTGTTGTCGTGTTGTTAGCCTTAATATTTTCTATATCTCCATTTATTTGATCGAATCGTTGGGCAAAGCTTTCAGTAGTTGTTTTTACGGTTTTTATTTCGTTTTTAATCTCAGATATTTCGTCCTTTATATAGTTTAGGCTATTAGTCTGGGTTTCACCAAACTTTTGTAGGAAGTTCATCATCTCTGTGCGAAAGTCAGTGAAGTTTTTTTTATACTCGATTTCTTCTGTGCGCTGTTTCCGTTTAATTGTGTTAACATTTCTATAAGTCTCATTATCACAGTAAGTGGGTAAGTTTGGTACCGACCCGCTAGCGCTTCCGCTCTCGCTTATCACTCTGGTATCTGATGACGGTGGTGTCCCCTGCCCGCTCATTGTGTAGGTATGGTTTGACACGAACGTTCTCCGTGAGTGTGAATGCAACGAAAAATAGCGGCGGCTCTCGTTCCTCGCGGGGGTGCGCGGTGCTGCGCACTCGCTGATGTGTGATGTCGCGTAGAAACACAAGATTTTAAGTTATTTTGCACTTAGTAATTAACTGACTTTAAGTTTATGAGACTAAGAATCACTTTCCAATGTCTAGTTTTTATTTAAAAGTAATACTTTCTGTAAAAAATATTCAACACGTCTGCCTCCAACAAGCACCAGAGGTGTTGTCAAGTTAAGTATCATTAGTATTAGTATGTATGTGTGTGTAACCACTCCATAGTTAGGATTAGTCAAGTAAGCAATATATTAAGATCATGTACGCTCAATCTATGTGAAGACACAATAAATCGAGGCGTTATCCAGAGCAGATGTCTTTCATTTACCACGACACTTCAGATGCTGCATCCAGTACTTACTACCTTTGCATATGGGAACTTTTTAACGGTAACCGTCTTCAAACTCTCAAACAATACACTAAAATTGGATGGCAAAATACCTAATACTTTGCAGCATTTTATTTGCAAAGATAAAAACATATTGTTAATTTTATTTTCAAGAATTTTAGTGAAAATTTTTGAGTAAGAATATGGATGAGTAAGACAGGCAGACGCTCCATGTAAATTACTGGTATTCAGCTGCATCCGGTTACACTGGCAGCAGACCACAACATAGTTGGGAAAAGGCTAGGCAGATGAGGCAGATAATGGTAAGACTGGTTGTCAGACTTTCGCGCTTCTGACGACCCGTATCAACTGTCAAAGATCCATGAATGACAGCCGGGACCAACGGCTTTACGTTCTTTCCGAGGCACGGAGGAGTCTCGGTATGTAAAGATTGTCACCCATCCACGGACCAACCCCGGCAGGCGTAGCTTAACCTGATGGATCGACCCGTGCGGCTGTTATTACTTAGCCACGAGCTCCTCATAGACAGCTAGTAGACATGTATGGAAGAATGACTTATGCTGCATCAAACCCAAAGAAATTGGGATGAAGGCAGGAGGATACATTGTTTAGAACGTTCTCATGATAATGTCAACATCAGCATTATTTCTGTAAAATAAAAGTTCTAATAGACGAATGTTACTACAGTATGACAACTTTCTAAAGTTCCATCGTTTATCTTCGGAAAAACCGAAATAACTATGGTGAATAAAATATGTGACTTTCGATCAATAGAAATTGATTTACATTCCAATCTCAATCAATCTGCCTAGCCATTTCCTAACTATGTTGGGGTTGGCTTCCAGTCTAACCGGATGCAGCTGAATACCATTATCTTAGATGAAGCGACTGCCTATCTGACCTCCACAACCCATTAACTGGGTAATACGATACCCCTTGGTAAGACTGATTGTCAGACTTTCGGGCTTTTGACGACCCGTAACGACTGTCAAAGATCCAAGAATGATAGCCGGGACCAACGCCTTAACTTGCTTTCCGAGGCACGGAGGAGTCTCGGTATGTAAAGATGGTCACACATCCACGGACCGACCCCGGCAAGCGTAGCTTAACCTAATGGATCGACCCGTGCGTCTGTTATTACTCAGCCACGAACTCCTCTCCACGTGAGTTTCACTTCTATACGGATTTATTAATCTATGTTCACACCACTGAGAGGCCAGCCGATACGTCTTCGTGGATCTTTATCCACGAATGACAGCCGGGACCAACGGCTTAACGTGCTTTCCGAGGCACGGAGGAGTATCGGTATGTAAACATGGTCACCCATCCACAGACCAACACCGAAAACCGTAGCTTAACCTGATGGATCGACCCGTGCGCCTGTTATTACTTAGCCACGAGCTCCTCCAATTACATTCCAATCTACATTATTGTAATGGGTTTTTCAATTGGTGCGGATAGATTTTGGCGACCCGTGGCAGCCGTTTTATTTTGGTGACATCTATCAAATCTTTTTTTCTTTTGTTCAGTTACTTATGCCAAATCAAGTCAGGTCGTACCAAGGTGTATCGGTCCTACCAAGGGGTATCGTATTACCTAGTTACTGGGTTGTGGAGATCAGATAGGCAGTTGTTCCATGTAAAATACTCGTATTCAGCTGCATCCGTTTAGGCTGGAGCCGACCCCAACATCACCGAAAAAGCTAGGAAGATTGACTTATGCCAAATTACCATGGCAAGTTACACGATTGAACAGCACGTTTAAATGTTAAACTTTACTATCAAAATGAGTGTTCGTTAGTGCAAACTTTTCGCGGTAAGGTTATTTCTCGCAGGGGTAATGTGAATTGGCCACCAAGGTCATACAATTTGACCCCACTAGACTTTTTCTTGTGGGGTTTCTTGAAGTCGCAGGTCTATGCAAACAAACCATAATCAACCAATGCCCTAGAAGTGAACATAACACAGGCCATCACTCAAATTCAACCGGATCATTGAAAATTGGACCACTCGGATCCGTGCCACTGTAAGAAGCCGAGGCTGGCATTTGAATGATGTCATATTCCACACTGAATGGCACATGTGGGCCTTTCAAATAAAGAATTTTGTTAATACCTCACACATAGCTTGTTTTATTTCATTTCAACATATACCCACCCTTATTGAAAACCCTTTAGATTGACGCAGAAATTCCGTCAGCCCCTTATTGGACCAGTCACATTTTATTCGGCAAAGTTCGGTTTTTCCGAAGACAAACGATGGAACGTTAGAACGTTGTCGCACTGTACATACTCTTACCTGTAGTATTCCTCACACGACACGTATGCTGCTTCCCACGAGATGCATAACGCGGTTTTCGTGGTCTCAAGCAATTTACATGTTAAATGTCGAGAACGTGAAGGTTTTTTAAAAGTAGTCGTAGTTCTAGTTAGGATATGCTTATTCTTGGACTAAAATTGTGGCCACTTTTTTTTGGTTTATTATTACTTTTTTTTAAGTTAACCTGCACTGTCCTACTGCTGAGCAAAGACCTCCCCAAATCGTTCCAAGCATCCTTTTCCAGGACCACCTCGATCCAACCCTTGCGGTAGGCATCTAGGTCGTCTTGCCACATCTTCCTGAGCCGGCCTCGGTGGCGCCGTCCATCCTCAGGCGCCCACCGTATGGAGACCGTTGCCCAGCGGTTGCTATGCATGCGGCTGACATGACCCGCCAAATTCCATTTTACCTTAGCAGCCTTTTTGCCTACGTTTAGGATCCCCGTTTTGGAGCGCAGCGTGGTGTTTCGGATTGGGTCAGTTCGTTTTAAGCCCAGAATGTTGTGCTCGATTTCTGAGCGACCAGGTCTGAGGCTCCGTAGTTTCTTTCAAAAACAGGCAAGTAACAGAAATAGATCGCCGCATCAAAAAGGCAGGAAAAGCTACCACGAAGACGCTAATGAAGGGCGTTCTACCGATCTCCCTGAAGCGAAAACTTATCGATATGATATTTTGCCCTCCAAAGCTCTAAATGTCTCCCCCATATTTTTCCAAATGTCTTTATGCTGTGTTTACTTCGTCCAATCGGCTAGGAACGACTCCAAATCGTCACTCCAGCGTTTCTTAGGCCTTCCTCGGTGACGACGCGCGTCTTCAGGCACCCATTGTGTGACGGATTAATATTATAGTAGGTATAAATTTGATCAGTCAACAACCTTAATAACAACAAAACAAGTATCAGTTCCTTTGTCTTCCTACGCTTATAAGTCTATTGAGGAAAACGGATTTAGGTGCCTTCGAGCCGATCTGCGTGGGCTTATGTCACTACTTATTTAGCCTTTTCACTTCAAAACAAACGACTTTGCCACCCTACATCCTTTGACGTGGGAGAATAACGGATAAAATAAAATGCCCTGCTTCTGCTCTTTGAACCGAATGGTTCAACGCTGACTGCCTCGTTGGTTTAATGGTCGCTGAGCATGAGGTCCTGAGTTCGATTACCAAGTCGGGCAAATGTTACTGGGTTTTTCTATCTGGAATTTCTCAGCAGCAGACCAGAGTCTGGAAATGTGCCCGGGTGATGGTTGGGCTTCTGACATGGTACTTAAACATAACTGGCTAAATTTGAGTGTACTCTAAGTACATCTTAGCCTAACCCTTCGGTGCTTACAGTCGTGATGGTATTGTTGTAGTTCAGAAAATGAAAAAAAAAACAATCTGCCTAGCCTTTTCCCAACTATGTTGGGGTTGGCTTCCAGTCTAACCGGATGCAGCTGAATACCAGTATTTTATATGGAGCGACTGCCTATCTGACCTCCACAACCAATTTACTGGGTAATACGATACCCCTTGGTAAGACTGGTTGTCAGAATTTCGGGCTTCTGGCGACCCGTAACGACTGTCAAAGAACCACGAATGACTGCCGAAACCAACGGCTTGACGTGCTTTCCGAGGCATGGAGGAGTCTCGGTATGTAAAGATGGTCACCCATTCACGGACCAACCCTGGCAAACGCAGCTTAACCTGATGGATCGACCTGTACGGCTGTTATTATTTAGCCACGAGCTCCTCTAATGAATGAAAAAAAATATGCTTCGATTCTAGCTGGATAATGTTTAACCATCTTGGGATAGTCTAAAGAGAATGAATAGCGGCTTTCTTCTTATAAATTACTAATATGATCAATTCACACATATAGTGGCCCAGTGGTAACGGTCGCGACTTACGAGTTGTAGGTCGTAGGTTCGAACCCAGATAGGCGCTTTACTTTGTGTAAATTATTTCATAACCACTGTTCTCAAAACGGTGAAAGAAAACATCGTGAGGAAGCCGACATGTCCTATAAACGAAAATTCAAAGACATGTGATATCTACCAACCTGCACTGGGCCCGCGTGGTGAATTAGGCCCACTCCCTCTCACCAAGAGGAGGCCTGTGTCCCAGCAGTGGGAATATTATAGGCTGATTATGCTTGTTCTATAAAAATATCTGCCATGGCTTCAATGGGAAGATAGAATTGTGTATACTATAGTATCTACGTACTACAGACATTTTACGAGTACATCATATACTTACACGTCTTTACATTAATATTTGTATATATCATACTCCTATATTGATTTTTCATTAATATTTTGCGAATCGGTCTAAAACGATTTCTTTTCTTTAATTTTCATTGTTATGACACTTATGTCAGGCTGTCAAGCTATCATTACTTTTTCTTCCAAATTTTCTCTCATAGTGTCTTACTAGCTTAGTATATGAAGGTTACTTTTGATTTATATAATTTAAATTATTTTTATCAATATGTTAGGCCAAATATTGTGTTTGTTATCTATAGATAATTATATCTGTCCGTATTTAAACGTGTTATATTTCATCCTAAACAGTGCCGTATGACCCTGTGCTGATTTCTGTGTTATATAATCAGTGTCGGGTTGATTCATCGCGTTGACGCCATTGCTGGATATAATTAACTATAATTAACAAACTCCACTGTGTAAGCGCAACGGGGATGTGCTCGTTACCCTGTTTTCGCACGCATTAAAACAGCAAGTTCGTGAAACTAGGTTTAATGTGGCAGGTTGTGAGTAAACACTAGATTGTTCTCTCATACTGTACCTATATAGGTAGGGAGGTGTTTTTTTTTAAATAAATTCTGTATTTTTTTATTTTATTTTCTAAAATATTTTTTGTTTCGAGTCTATTTTTCCTATTATTCCACTAGATTAGCAGATTTGTTACAATACCCTACAATTTTTTAATTAGTACAAAAAAAATGGGGTTCTATCCGTACCCGTTACTGGTCATATTTGTGTAATCAAAAATAAAAAAAAATTAAATCCCAAAATTGTCCACTAAATTCATAATTGAATCAATCATTCATAACAATTGCTACTAGAAAATACTACGCGCAGTGCTTTTCCATGATTAATGAATACTACTGTGTAGCCTGTACAATATTTCCATAAACTGAGTGACATTTTGGGATATAAACAAACGCTAATAACTTTGCTGTTTATGAATATTATAAGTATTTGTACTAATTAAAAATTAGTGGTGTACAATCACCGTTAACCAATCATGGGCAGGAAGCAAGGTCACAAAATTTTTACAAACTTTGCAGTTGGAGAATTGACCGTGATGTATATCAATGTATGGGAGAACATGTTTTTCAACTACAACGTTAAGTTTGAGCCGGTTTTTTTTTATTTGTTAACTCCAAAATTCAACAACGCTACCATGTCATGGCAAGCTTATAATCTTGTTTTGCTCAAAACATTCCACCGTCTGACCTCATATCCCAATTATAAATTTAGCGACAAACAACACCTAAGAAAAATGACCACAAGACTTACTTTTCAAATCTCACAAATACCAAAATATAGCAGCACTAAATTTTTAATCGGGAACACGAGACGTAGGATTATTATATGACATAAGATAATGCAGAGGAGCTGAGCATGAGGAGCTCGTGGCTAAGTAATAACAGCCGCACAGGTCGATCCATCAGGTTAAACTACGCTTGCCGGGGTCGGTCCGTGGATGGGTGACCACCTTTACATACCGAGACTCCTCCGTGCCTCGGAAAGCACGTTAAACCGTGGATCCCGGCTGTCATTCGTGGATCTTTGACAGTCGTTACGGGTCGTCAGAAGCCCGAAAGTCTGACAACCAGTCTTACCAAGGGGTATTGTAAAATACTGGTATTCAACTGCATCCGGTTAGAATGGAAGCCGACCCCAACATATTTGGGAAAAGGATAGGCAGATTGATATAATATAAGGCAGATCATCATAAAACATTTAGTTTTTGAGATAAACAAAAAAAAGCAAAAGTATGTATTCTAATATTTAGTAGATTCCCACGTAAGTTGTTAGAGGGTGAGGTCGTAAACAGCTCGTCACGGCGTCGTCGGTTGGTAATAAAGGAACCCAAAATTCCACCTCCAAAGCTCAAAGTGTATGTAGGGGAAAAATCTCTAGGAATTTTCCGTGGAACATTTCTACTCAGAGGAATTCGATTAATTTGCCAGCACTTTAGATTTAAAACCACTGAAACCTCTATTGGGTCTCATGTTTGTTTTATAGCGGTATTAGTGTTAGAACGTCCTATGTAAACAATAGTAGCGCGGGAATATATAGAAAATGTAAAGATTAAGCTGAATTGCGCTTTACTTTGTGGAAATAATTCATCATCATCACCACTGCTCTCAAAACGGTGATGGAAAACATCGTGAGGAAACCGGCATGTGCTAGAACCAAAACTTCGAAGACATTTATGACATCTACTAACCCGCACTGGGCCCGCGTGGTGGACAACGATAACTCCCTCTCCAAAGTCCATGACGAAATGCAAGATTCAAGGCTGCTCCTTGAATCTTGCAGAAAAATTCCAAGGCGCAAAATACAAAAAAAAAAGCAGTAGAGAAACGATTTATTTTTCCCTACACAATTTGTGTACTTAATGTATTTGTAAGAAGCACTCCAACATATAAAAAACTGTCATGCATGCAATTTCCTCGCTCAGAAGAAAAAACGAAACATAATCTAAAAAACGCTGAAGTAACAACCCTATCGAGATCGCAGCTCGCTGTTAACAACTGCGAACATCAATCAACGTCCGATGCTAGGGTTGGGCGAAATTGTTGTAGTTTCAGAAAAACGTTCATTGAATGGAGTTTTTATTGGCTCATATTTCGGGTCTGATTCGATGCGGAATGCTTTTGCCTAGACCGCAAATGATGCTGGAATGGATGCTGGACAAGATTAATTAGAAGAAAAATGTGGGTTGATTGGTAGAGAAGCCCTTGTGGCATTAAGTCCGCACATTATGTTGCTACCTACCATCCTTATATTAAAACTAGCTTTTGCCAGCGGCTTCGTCCGCGTGGATGTCGGAAATTATCCCACGGGAACCGTAAATGTATATGCTATTCCGGATTATAATCTATCTCTGTGCCAAATTTCATCCAGATCCGTTCAGTCGTTCTGGCGTGATTGAGTAACAAACATCCATCCATCCACCCATCCAAACTTTCGCATTTATAACAGTAGTAAGAAGAAATAAGATTGTACAATTTTTGGATATAATTTCTGTATAAAATCAGGAATAAAAATATCCGGAAAAGAACCGGAGTTACCAACATATCAAAGTAAGCAAGCTGAAGTGGCAAGGGGTTGGCCATGTTTGTCGAAGGACCGATGGCCGGTGGAGCAGACGAGTCCTGGAGTGGAGACCGCGTATCGGCAAGCGTAGTGTGGAACGCTCCCCAGCTAGATGGACCGACGACCTTAAGAGCATTGGCTCCGTACGGCATTTCATACAAACTATATTTATATTTTCTATATTATATTTTCGCAAGTGTTCTGAACTAACTTTTCTGACATATGTATTCTGCTTATGCGTATGAAGTTAGGTACATTAAAATCGGTTCATTCATTTCGATAAAAAAGGACTTGAAAGTTTGTATGAAATGCCGTACGGAGCCAACGCTCTTAAAAAGGCAGCTAGGACTGGATGCGGAAGGAGGAGGACAGGGTGTTGTGGCGCAGCCTGGAAGAGACTTATGTCCAGGCTGCACCACAACACCCTGTCCTCCTCCTTCCGCATCCAGTCCTACTAGTATAGTCATACTAGTTATGTAGGTACGTCTCAGCTATTGATTCTAAAATCCACACAAATTGTGACTAATCTTGTGGACTGCGACAAGATTAGTCACAATTTGTGTGGATTTTAGAATCAATAGCTGAGACGTACCTACGAGTACATAACTAGTATTACAAATGCGAAAGTAAGTAAGTTTTGTGTTTTGTCTGTTACCTTTTCACGCCTAAACCACTGAACCGATCATCCTGAAATTTTGCATATACGTTGTCAGGTGTACAGAAACGGACGTAGAGTACCTTTCATCCCGAAAAAAAGTACTGTTCCTGAGGAAAATAACAATAACTTTCTTATTACTGAATTAAGAAATTACAGAAACTTTAGTAGTGTGTTAAGAGTTTTAGTTTTTTTTTTTTATTTAAGTACATTTTGCGAGTCTAGAGTGTTGATAGACCGGTTTTTCATCCTCCTAACTATCCTAAACTAATATTATAAATGCAAAAGTGAGTTTGTTTGTAACGCTTTCACACTAAAACGGCTAGACGGATTTCGGTAAAATTTGGCACACGGGTAGACCATGACCTGGAAAAGGACATGTTACTTTTTATCGACATACCACACGGGGGAAGCCGCAGGCGGAAGCTAGCGTAATATATTTTTAGTTACACTATTGCAAAAGATTTAAAAAATCCGTTACAACAGTTGTGGGTAAGTTAGATGAAAAAATAAACAAACTGAAAGCGTTTGATATGATTCCGGTGTAACAGAAAATTGAACTTTATCTACCTACTTGTAATTCTATGGCTGTAAGACGTGATTGAAGGAAATGGATTTTTGTTGTATATGGAAAGTAATGAACTAGAAATATGTCAAGATATTGATAGATATTCAAACCTGTCGATTCACGTACCTTAGCAATAGTCGACAAAAAAAAAAAGAAAAAATGTTATTTCACACGGGCATTTATGAAACGTCAGAAGCTAGGTGCCCGGTTCCAATTGGTTGTTCCTTATGGACAAGAGCCGGCAAGAAACTCCATGGTTACTCTTTTAAAAATAATTGGCTTTTACAATATTTTCAATTAACAGTGTTAATATGTATGGGAGGACAATGTAGGCCTTTCAACAACTACCAGGTGCTTAACAAAACAGAAAATAGTCCAGAAATGTACAGTCTACTAGGCCTGCAACGTTCAATCTCGGAACAAGCGAAGCATTGACGAATTTCTTTATCACTAGTGGGATGTGGGACGAAATTCGCTAGAGCCCACAGTATATATATCATACAGTCGTCCGACGAAGCCCGAGCTGCAAACGATGATCGGCGAACTACGTAAGCAGCTCGGGCTCCCGTCGGACAACTGTATGATGTATAGATTGCGCTAGAGCCGATTGCGTCAACTAACTTATATGGAGATTTGAACACATCTGTGACACTTGACAGCCGCGGTTTGACTAGAGACAATTTTTTTTTGTTTTTAACTTTCAAGGTGAGTTTAATAAGGTAGTGATTTGAAGAAAGACCAATAAGTAAAAAAAATAGAAAAAAAATATTTTAGGATCATAGCTGTTTTTTATCGATCCCAATAATAAAATCTTTATAATCAAATCCACCAAATGGCGTCGAATGGACAAATAAACAAGTAATTTAATTAATTCTGTAAATTGAGGTTTAAGAGAACTTTGAAATTGGTTCATAAAACATTTTTACACGAATGAAAGTTGATTGTCATACAGTTTTATGTTATTCACAAACAAGTTATGTCAGCCTATCCTCTTTTTATTAACCGACGAAAAAAAAAAGGAGGAGGTTCTCAATTCGACACATATGTTTTTTTTTTATTTATTTATGTATGACCACGCATAACTTTTAACAGAGTCGTCCGATTTGATTTTTTTTTTGTTTTATTCGAGAGGGTATACCTCAAAGTTGGTCCCATATAAAATTCATTAACTTTGCTTGGGTAGTTTTTGAGTTAGCTTCAATAATACGTATTTTTGCCCCACTATTATATGGATGAGGTTCTAGTTTCTTTTGCAGGTAGTGATATTAGAATTTGTACCACAACTAAAAAGTGAAAAATAACTTTAATTTCGGAAGTCGGTGGCAAAAAACGAAAATACATTTAACCAGACATCGACTTCCGAAATTAAAGTTATTTTTTACTTTGTAGTGTTGTTTTTGGAAGTCGGTTGTATTTTTTTGTAAAAAGTTTTTATTCTCATTTCTAAGTCATTTCTTACGACACGAGGATCTTCGTCTAGGATATTCCTGACGGGAGTTAGAAGGAGCATAACAATATCAACGTGCAAAACCACTTCAGTATTTCTAAGCTGGAAAAGCAGCTTACAAATAATTTTGCTTAAAAAAACAAAAGTTATTCTCATCCCCGCAAGGAGCATTGGACACCTTAACGAGATTTTGTTTATCCTACCCTCTTTTCTCTTTCTTTGGATATGAATTGTGCATTTTAATTTATGACGCCTTTTATAATTTTGCTTTATTTTTATGCATTAGAGGAGTGAGTGAATAAGGGTGGAATTATAATTTTATTAGTATATAAGGAGAAGGCAACGCTATTTTGCAGCAAAATTTGCTTAGATAAGGTGTTAGTTAGTTTACATTTTTACGGACGAGATCAAACAAAGGTGTGAAGGTTTTTATAATATATTTAAGAATGTAAAAACCTATTTAAACATTTGTTGTGTATGAAAATTTGTTGTGTATGTTGTGTAAAAAAATGTTTATTAAAGATAAAATAATTATTATGATAATTATTTTACCTTTAATATACATTTTTTTCTAGTTTATGAATGTGACAACGTTGTATGCCTTGTAGACTCACAGATGACTTGATTTTTTACCATTTTATATTTTGTTAGTACCTGGTAGGTGCTTATTTACAGGCCTAAACTGTCCTCTCATACCTATTAAACTGTAATTTGAAAACATTGTAACGGGTCAATTATTTTTAAAAGGGTAACCGTGGAGTTTTTTGCCGGCTCTTCTCCATGAAACGACCAAGTGGAGCCGTGCACCTAGCTTTTGACGTTTCAGTGCCCATGTAGGTTTATGTGAAATAAAATATGTTGAATGTTGAATCTACACATTTAGCCTTCTTTTGTATAATAATACTAAATGAATCACGGTGCAATTTGTAAAATTTTACTTCAATCCACTATCAATTCTAACAGAAGGCTCATTTTCTATGTTTCCTGATTGAGCACCAGTTCCAAAAGTTGGACTAAATCATTCCTTCTAGAAGAATCCAAACACGGCCCAATGAATAATGGATCCCAGGACAGTCACATTCACATGTTATCAGTACAGACATTTGGAGCCGATTGTTGTGAATAGAAAACCTAACATGAAATCGCGAAAAAAAAATCAGCTGTTCCCTACATTTTGGGGTGAATTTCAACAAGAGATTTTTATGTATCATTTCGGTGGAATTTTTTTATTTCAATGCAATCTATATATTTTTAGTGACAAATAATACTTTAGTCTATTTTATAACATTGTGCGTGAGTGGACATCAAATATTATCAAAACTTACATAAATATTTAAGGATAAAGTTTTAAGAGTCCACTGAAATTAAAAGTGTCCACCGAAATGATAAACCGATATGACTTTGTATTTGACACCAGGATCTCTAAAACTTTATGTTTTTATCATTTCGGAGATACTTTTAATTCCGGTGGACTGTAATTGGTATAACAGTCCACCGAATCCACTGAAATGATAACACTGAGATGATAAAATAGAGGTTAGTTCTACATTTAACTCCGAAAAAAAATTATTTAAAAAATATGAACACTACTCAAACAAAACAGTACTTACTGCGAATTTAATACACAATTTTGAAACAAATTAAACAAATCTAGCACGAGTTATAACAGCCACCGAAATGAAACTATTTTTGTCCCCTTATTACTGAAATGATAAACTTACTTTTTTGGCGGGAAACCGCAAGACGTTGGGACCGGTGCGTTCGCGCCGAGAGCTTAAGCCGGACTGATCCGGAGTGAGAAAAGGTGAAAGGGGCGTAACAACGCAATGTTGATGTGGCTATTCTACTAAAACTTACTGTCCTCTGAAATGATAACTTTTTTCCAGACAAAAGTTGACTGCCTGTCAAATCCATGAGAAAGAAGATAAACAAACAAAAATTGTTTTATTTGATCGAATATATTATAATTTAATGATAACAAAATCAATTTAAATCCATATTACGAATGTATTTGCAGGAGAAGGTATGTTATGAGCGGAATTGGGTTCAGGACAGGTCACCGTGATGATAAAATAACACTTTGTAATTTTTTTTTTGGGTATATTAGAGGGTAAATACCAATGATTTTTTTTGCCAAGGTAGAGAAATACTTACGTTGTTGAGAAAAAATATATAAAATTAATAATCAGCACATTGCACTACCGTTCTCAGGTTTGCCGTGTATTTTTTTGCTTGGGCAATTCACCCTTTGACGAATTATGCGAATGTACTAAGCAGCTGATTTTTTTTCGCGATTTCAGGTTTGTTCCCATAGTAAAAGTTGTTCATAATGATGAGTACAATGACCCTTTAAAATATTGCCACTGTTTACACTTATACCCTGTATAGTTGGTTGGTAGGGAAATTATGATATTAGTTACTATTATGGACCCTGTCGGACACAGCATAAATACCTGTAGGAGAGAGGAGGAAGACAAGTGGGTGCATAAAATGATAAATTTTATTATTAGTTATGTAGTTAGCGAGTTATATTGTTTTATTAATACAGAATTGAATTTAAGAATTATAAGTATGTTTTATAAATTATATACATTTATTTATTTAGTAACATTGCAAAAACATTTTTTTTTTAATATTTATTATTATTTTATTTACTAATTATTATTTTCATTTATTACGTAATTAATATTTATCATCCCTAAGGTATTTATTGGAAACTCTATTTATGAAAAAAAAAAAATTATACTTGTTATACTTAACTCGTGGAAGAGCTCGTGGCTAAATAATAACAGCCGTACAAGTCGATCCATCAGGTTAAGCTGCGCTTGCCGAGGTTGGTCAATGGATGGGTGACCTTTACATACCGAGACTCCTCCGTGCCACGGAAAGCACATTAAGCCGTTGGTCCCGGCTGTCATTCGTGGATCTTTGACAGTCGTTACGGGTCGTCAGCAGCCCGAAAGTCTGACAAACAGTCTTACGAAGGTATCTTATTACCCAGCAATTGGGTTGTGGAGGTCAGATAGGCAGTCGCTCCATATAAAATACTGGTATTCAGCTGTATCCGGTTAGAATGGAAGCCGACCCCAACATAGTTGGGAAAAGGCTAGGCAGATTGATTGACTTGTTATACATAACTTACATACTATACTACTCAATTTGATTTGAATTTTTGTGTTCTAATTGACAGCCTTCTGATTTCTCACGAAGAACCTCAAATATTATGGATAGATAAACCAAATAGACAGATTTTTCATTAAAACATTAAAAATTTTAATGTTTGTATCAGTCTCATTCATAAATTAAATTGGGACTTAACTGACATTGGTCTACAATGCCATGCTAAATAAAGTGACTTTTTCGCAGTTTTTAACTTTAAAAAAAGGAGGAGGTTAGGGGAGGGGGGAGGGGGAAGGGGAGGGGGTTTCTCAATTCGGTTGTATGTTTTCAGTAAACTGGTTTAGGCTTAGTTTATTCTCCTGCCATTATCCCAATTTATTTGGAGTAAACAGAGTACTGTTTTTTCTTCCATCCAAGTAATAATTTCCCAACTATGTTTAGGTCGGCTGGCAGTCTAACCAGATGCAACAAAATACCAGTTTATTAGCGTGTAGAGGGGCTGCTCATTTAACCTTCACACCCACACAATACCCCTTGATAAAACTGGTTGTCAGACTTTTGGGCTTTGGCCAAGAGCCCTCTCTTTATCTCAAATCCACCATGTATACAAAAATGCAACAACAACAGATCGTACCCCATCTCATTTCAAACCACTCCCAATTAGTTTTACGCCTTCGCCCATCTCGCAATCATAAAACAGGATCGTAGCCATAAAACAAGATAATATCTACTATTATTAAACATCTTAGCGATATAAATATCGTATACACACCAGTATAACACCGGTATAACACCACATTATGCCGCGAGGGCGTAATATCTAGAGTAATTCAAAATAGAGGCTCAAGGAAAGGTATAAAGAATTCTATCAACGCGGTATTCGCGCCCGTTCGCATTTGGCTGGGCATTTTGGGTGGGGCGTTTTTGTTAGCGATGGTTTTCGTGAGCGGAGCGGAAAGTTGCCTTATGAACCAGTTACTTCTACGTCTTACTCCTTATGCAGAGAACGTGTTAGCTTTTATCATCAAAACCACGCCACGCCAGTTCAGTATGGCGTTTTAATCATCGTGATTCCTCGACGTTTTCCTTTACCGTCAGTCAATAATATCTACCGTACATGTATACTTCTCAAATTATAAAGTCAGAGTGGTGCTTACCAGATACAAAACCGCCCCTCTTGGTCAAGGAAAGGATCCTCCATTTCATCCACGATCGAGACTTTAAGTGCGCCATTACATTTCGACCGTGATTTTTGCTATAAATGGCCAACTGTGGCGTTCATATTTTGAGAAACTGAAGGACTTCGACAACTTTGACTTATTGAGTTTTCGAGAATAGTTATTAGTATAGTACATAGCAGCCTCGCTTTCCACAATGTAATCTTATCAATTTTTAAAAATCCAAAATTCCGAAGCAATATTTTCATAAAATGTGCGACTGTATTTTTTGAGCTCGTGAATTGAACCAACTTACATAAGAACATGAAATGAAAAATATATCTGAAATAGTAGTTTAGTCCATAGCGGCCTCAGAATTTTGAAATATGGTTGGAATATTTATAAAAAAAATCCCATTTAAAACCATAAAACTACTAAAAACCCTCAGAACTAACTGTAAAAGTCTCCTTAACACATTAATATTATTACGTAAAATTTATACCAGAATAAACGTTAGTTCATAAGAAATTTCAATTTCATACTTTAAACAAAAATATATAAAATATAAATCTAAATAAACGTAACTACAACTGCCAACTTGCGTCGCCGTGCTTCAATATAACTAATCTATCAGGACGCAATTTTGTGATATGCCTCTTAACGCTTTTCTCATTTGTTTTTAAACTAAACCAGCTGTAAGTACTACCACACCCACTTCTCACCTCACAAAAGCAAGTGTAAATATGACATTACTTGTCGACTGAGATGAAATAAACTGTGCAATCTGAGGCGTCTTTTGTTGTGTTAGCTCACAGTGATATGAAAATTTGGACTTTGAGAGTGGAGAGGGCTTATTCAAATGTTATGATAATTATGCATTATTTTGAGAAGTAATCTTGTATGCGAAAACATCTAAAACAGTTAGCTTTTGGTTAATAAATATTGTTTTCTAAATGTTGTACATACAGTTGCCATTAGTTTTGAAAAATGTAAAAGCAACAGAATATGAATATGATTAGCAACATGTATGTATGCCTCAAAAGACCAAAACTGGACCATTATCGAGGAAGCAAGTATTATATTTTTCGCATTATTTTCAATAACACAAGTCCTATTATAGATACTCTTGAGACGGCAGAATCCATTGAACAAAAGCAAATTAAACCAACCGGTATTGAAATCCAAATTATTTATTTAAAAGTAACCTCGAATTTATCTTTTGAGAATCACAATAACCTTCACAAAGATGTTTCTTAAAGTAATTATTTATAAGTTGATAAAACTAAGATTAACCCTGACGTAGCAACATCAAACAGTCACAAATTACATCACAATTCATATCAGCATAAATAATCTTGCGCACGCTGAGACGAAAACTTCCTCATAAGGTTTCACACAGTACGACAATTTTTAATCAGTTGCCGATTTATGCTCCTCAAAGACTAAATTTGTATCGACTCAAACCCTGATAAACGGCTCATCCTGAAAATCCCACCACCATAGCTACCTATATCAGCAGCCAAAACCATAGCTTTGTTCCAGTTGTAAGAATAATACCGGTGAAATTAGAAGCAAATGAAACATTTCCACTGTACCTGTAAAGACAAAAGTATTGTCTATTTTCACCAATATTGTCGGTTACTACGCACCAACAAACCGCTTTAGAATACAAACTTCAAACTTAATTTGAGAGAATGTCAATTAATTTCCAGGGGTTCTTCATTATTCTAGATCTTTTGTTTGTCTAGACTTAAGTAATGTCAGGAATGAAAGACGTGGATTATGTAAATGAGACCTTAATATTGGTATTCTGTATATTTGTTCATCGTTTAGATTTGAATACGGCGTACATCTTGAGCTCCTTAAATTCTGAGTTGAGCTGCACGATTACAGACAAATGCTTGCATAGACTGGACAGGTCCACTCATAATGTTATGTCCTAACTATCTAACTATTTCCGATACCAATCTAAATGGTCCTCATATAATATCTGACCAAGATTATGTCTAGACTTTACAAGAGACTGTGACATCTGAGTTTGTTTCGGCCTTTCTTCTCAGAGTAGTCAGATAGGAAACGTCGACCTCATCTAGTTTTATTTTAAAGATATGATTGACGTGTAAAAGTATTTGTACAAACCTATTTACTTAAATAAAATATTTTATCGTCAAGTCAACAAATTTTTGAGGCATCTATTTTGTTTTAGATCTGTATGATTTAGAACAAAAGATTTAGGAAGTGATTTTGACGTAATGCTTTCTACTTCCCTCGTCACTCGAAAATGCTTGAAAACCCTATAAATGCGGTAACGGATTAAAATACTTCAAATACATTTTCCCTGGCTTAAAATACCCCCACGAGTGGCAATAGTGAAGACGGTGCATCCTGAAATTTGGCGACGTCGTAAAAAGCTGTCAGATATTTTGTTGTTTTGATTAAGTAATCAACATTACTAAATGATAGTATGAAATATTGGTCTGTAGTGCACTAAAATATTGTAAAAGAATTTGGAATGCTTTTTCTACACCTAAATGCTCATACACGCGAGCGGCACGCATCAATGGCACAGGCATTTGCAGCAGCCGACACGCGTCGACAGATTCGTAAACGGCCGCCCCGTCGACGCGTCGGCGGCTGCCGTCGACAACATTGGCGGCTGCAGTTGCCTCTGCCATATGAGCACTAAAATTAAATATTCATTGTTAACCCTCTGCCGCTGAGGTTACGTCTGACAGACAACGCAACATAAAATTTTGGTTGCTATGCCGCCATTTTTCCTAGAATTGTCCTGCGCTGCTCAGTAGCTTCCTGCGCCCGCGCGCCCCTCCCGTCAGTGCGGCGACGACAGCCGCAGCGTGCGTACGTGACGAGTATTACAGCTGCGGTGTCCGTGATACGTAAGGTCAGTAATAAGTGATGTGTCGTGTAGACGTATTGTCAGTAAAATGATTATATCCCAATACTGTATTATGGACGTAACGTCAGTATTTTCATAGTGTATTTTATACTACACGACAGCAAAATAGTTGATATTTACGTAATTCATTGTTTATTTTGAATATAATATATATGCGTTATTATTTTTAGATGGATTGTAACCAACAACAACCAACTGACCGACCGTCTAGGAAGAGAAAGTGTACCGACGACCATATTCAGCAATGGTTGGAGGAAGAAGACGCGTTAGAGTTTAGTGATGTCGACGATGAGGTTGCCGATCGGAATTTCACCATTGAGGAGGAAATACATGAAGACAGTGAAATATCGAGTGGTGATGAACAAAAAACATTCAAGGCAGTGATCCTGCTCTCTTCTTGCCACCACCATGCCAGTACCGATGAAGTAACTAATAAACCTTCCATGATTGTGGATTATAATCATAGTAAAGGAGGTGTGGATAAAATAGACAAAAAATGCGCCATTTATTCATGTAGCCGCAAAACTCTACGTTGGCCACAAGCAATTTTTTATCGATTACTGGATATAGCTGGTATTAATGCATATGTGCTTTACAGTGAGTATCAAGAATGCAAAATGAGAAGAGCTGACTTTCTTATGCACCTTGCAAGGGAATTGGTACTGCCAGCTCTAAAACAGCGAGTTTATAATGAAAAACTTCCAAGAGAATTGCGTATGACTCTTCGGCGCGTTTTAGGACAAGATTTGCCACCTCCTCAGCCACCAAACGACACTGGCGCATCATCAACAAGAAAGTTGTGTCGTATCTGTCCAAGTAAATTGAAGCAGCAAACGAGATTTATTTGTTGCATTTGCACAAAACCGATTTGTTTGCAATGCGCCGCTCAAGTTTGCGCCGATTGTAAGACTGAACTTTGAGACTGTATTGTAACAAAAGTACTCTAAGAATTTCTATTTTTTATTTTTTTATGAATAGTTTCAAGCCAGAAGAAGGCAAAACTAAGTTTTTATTGTTATGTTTTTTAATATTTTTCATTTTGTTAATTTTTAATAGTCATTGTACCAAAAGTTCCTTGATCTCGTAAGAGATACAAATATAATTATAAATTCTTAAATCTGAGTTTTATTGCAACTCTCATTGTAATTACCATTTAAAAATATGTCAAATGTTATATTAATTCAAGTTCCATGACAAAATATATAATACCTACAACATAAATAGTACTCTACTTACACGTCTGTCAGACTACTCCTCAATATAATAGACATAAAAATGGCACCTCAGTTGCAGAGGGTTAAGATATTGCAATTATAATTTAGTATTTTTTTTGGGGTTGAAACACTAGGGCCATGGGGTCCGAATGCCTTTTTAGTGTTTCGGGACATCGCCAAGCGGTTGGTCGACTCTACACGTTACCAAAGGCCTGGCCTATTTTTTGGCCAAAGAATTAGCATTGCCATACAACTTGGCAATGCTACTAGCCTTTTGGGCACTTTTCCTGCCGACAGCGATGCGGACGTATTTTTTGATGGCCTATGATTATTTCCCGTCCTTTTTTATATACTTTGTACATTTTTTTTTTTAAGATTGTTAGATTTTAAATTCTGTAAATAAAACATTTTTATTGTGTGCATAAGCTTATATTTTAGTGCACTATTTTATTGAACGATATCATTATTTCATTTAGTAATATTGATAATTGCTTCGTTGCAAACTTTCACGATGCACCCTCTTAAATGTGCATCCGGGCGTCGCACACTGTTCACTCTAGTCAGTTCCGATATCATCATGCTTACAGTCTGCCCGTCGAGAGAATGCGTTCCTGATACCTGTCAGTTAGACAATTTCTAGTAACTAATAAGGATCAAATTCGCAAAACACATAGCGGTTAAAGTATGAAATTACCGTTTATTGTATTAGGAACTTCGGATTGACATAGAACCTTCATGGTTTGGGGTTTTTGAGTGAAACTTTTTTCACATGGTACCTACCTATGAAGTTCTTCTTTTAAAAAATGTGCAACATTTGATTATCGAGTTTCAGTTGTTTTTTTTATTCAGCTTAGGCAAGAAAGATGGATACTTCGAAAATTCGAGTTACAACAACAACAAACACAAGTGAATACAAGTTCCGACGCGAAACTAACGCGGCAGAAACAGCTCGCAATATCAATGTAGCGTTTGGAGAGGGGATTGCTAATGAACGCACCGTGCGATTTTGGTTTAAACGCTTTCGTGATGGAAACTTTGATTTGAAGAACGAACCACGTGGAAGACCGCCCACACAGGTGAATAACAATGAATTGAAAGAGATGATGGAAGCCGATCCGAGCCAAACTACCCAGGAATTAGTGGCATGGTTTACGTTACCTTACCAAAAATATTGACTCATTTGCGTCAAATCAATAAAATAAAAAAATATGAGAAATGGGTGTCTCATGATTTGACTGATCTGCAGAAAGAAACGCGTGTTGAAACTTGTGTTGCCTTGTTGAATCGATACAGAAATGAAAGAATATTGGATCGAATTGTGACATGTGATGAAAAGTGAATTCTTTACGATAACCGTAAGCGAAAAATACAATGGCTGACCCCAAGTCAAACGCCGCAACAGTGTCCTAAAGCAAAGCTTACCAATAAAAAGGTAATGGTAACTGTTTGGTGGTCTCAGCATGGTGTTATTCACTATATTTTTCTCCGATCTGGTCAAGCAATAACGGCAGATGTCTACAGTGCCGAACTCCAAACAATGATAGCAAAACTAACAGTGAAACAGCCCCGACTCATGAATCTATCTTCACCATTATTGCTCCATGATAACGCGAGACCTCATACAGCACGAGAAACCGTTTTAAATCTACAGTAACTGCAATTAGAAACCATTCGTAACCCTCCGTATTTGCCAGACTTTGCTCCAACGGACTACCATTTTTTTCGTGATTTGGACAATTGAAAAGGCAGTACAAAATGCTTTCACACAGTTTCTCGAATCTAGATCACGAGAGTTCTATCACAAAGGCTTATATGAACTTCCTATTAGATGGCAGCAATATATAGATAATAATGGTAATTACTTTGATTAAATAAATATGTTAAATTTAAAAAAAAAAAACGAATTTCAATGTTTCAGTACAAATCGGCAATTTCACACTTTAACCCCTAATACGTTAATAATATGAAACTGACCGGTGTCAAAAACGCATTCTCTCAACGGCCGGACCAATATTATTAATATCACAACATTTGCTGTTATCATCTCCCTGTATGCAAGAGTAGAAGAAAGCTCAAAAACAAATCAAAACATTCTCATGACCCCAAAAACGTTCAACTTCTCCACACTCTGACAGCCCCAGAATTACTTGTAGTATTACCCTCCCGTGGGTAATACCGAGTGTAATAAAGAGTAGCGAAGCAACATTATTGCGATTCAAACGACTCAATGTTTGCCCTGGAAAGTAATTCACAAACAAATTATGTTGTTGTTGAACTTTCGACTTAATGAGTGTATGGAGCTGTCGAGTTTTGAGATCTGATTTTGTGCCTATGTGCCTTAAAAACTGACTTTTTAATGAATTTGGTATTTATTTTTACTTCCCGTTGAACTATAATCATGAAATTTGACAAGAAGCAAGCCTCGCAGCAACAGTAGGTAAAGGAAAAAGTCCAATAATCGTTAATTTGTAATTATATCACATAAAATAACAAAAATATTTTAGTATAACAAACTTAAATTTGCAGTTGGAGAATAGACTAAAAAAAAAAGACAATGTTAAGTTTGTTTTTGGGATAACTTCTTTTTCAACTACGGAACCCATCATTATGCGAGGTCCGACACGCCGCCCGGTTTTTTCTCTTATTTATTTATTTTAGTTTTTTTATTTATTTATCTATCTAGGTTTGATGTAGGTACTTTATATGCTACAACAGACGATGTCCTCAAATCAACGCTGGCTGTCGTTGAAAACCAGAGCTATGGCTCTGTTTCGCACATAAGTCGTAGCATTATGGTTAGCGATGGCCGTTTTACGTTTATTTGACGCACATTTTCCCATTTTATATTTGTACAAAAAAAATTAAAAAAAAAAAAACAAAAATCAAAAAAAGAAGAAGAAGAGAATAAGAAGAAGAAAAAAAGAAGAAGAAAAGGAGAAGATTAGAAAAGTATTTTTTTATCATTTTTTTTATATTGTTATAAAATAGCCAATACAACATACAATGTGACGAGCGTGGTGAGCGTATATTCTCTCTCTGTATGAGAAGACTGAGGTATTTGGCGTTCAATGGGACAGTTAGAGGTCGATGTTATACATATTATTTTATTCTTCCCAAATTTCTCGAACACTTGATACAAAAAATTATTTAATCAAAAAAACCTGCACCCTAATTACGTAACACACTATCGATTGGAATTTGAATCATTTTGAAACAAATAGCCATAGCTTCATATGTTCGAAAAATTTGTCTGCTCGACGACGTAAATAACGCAATGAATGTTGTTGAATTGTCAAAATGCATTCAAGTCCAACAACAATTAGGGTGCAGGTCCTTGGAACGTTCAACGATTGAGGCATACAGTCTAATAAACATTGTGACCTACCATATACTCGTATTATTGTTCCTCTTAGAAAGGTTTGAACTAAAACTAAACATTTGCAGTGATTTGATTACCTCAGTATTCCTTAGTGTTTGTTTAGGACATCACTGTCCCTTAGATAGGCAAATAGAGTAAAGAGAAATGTGTTTTGGGATCTATCTATATACATTTTGGAGTAACAAGTGCTATTTTCTTTTGTTTTGATCCGAATTTGAAGATGGAATTGAATTTGGCGTTAGATTTAATTTTGTGCCTGCCATGCATTGTTCAGCCGGCCTAACATGACACACGCGACAATTACTCGCTCTCGCGTGAGTAATTTTAAGACAGCTCAACATTTTTCTCGTTTTTTGACAGCGCTGCCATACAATGTTCTGTCAAACTTGATGTTTTCTCGACAAACCCTAACATGACACCTAAGTTATCTCGAATTTTGACAATTCAACACGGGATAATCTCCGATTCTTCTCTCGTTTAGTCGTCCTCGATTTTGACGACGAGACGAGTAGATAAAATTATGATACAAAAAAAAAACTAAAATGACATGGCAGTCGCATAATTAGGTACACGTAGATACTTTTTTATTATCCTAATAATGAAAACTGGATAAGTATCACTTTTAGTAGGTAATAACGAGTCACTTTGCCAATTATGATGATTAACGAAATCTAGCAACATAATTACTAAAATCCTAAGGGTGGTGATTAACAAAATTTGCAACATAATCGGTTTTATACCTTCGTTTTGTCAAATTGTGACTTCAGCCCATATCATTTGTGGTGATTATCAAGTGAATGTAGTGTAGCAGTGGTGGCCCAGTGGTAAGGCGTTACCACGGGGCGCCCGACTTACGAGTTGTAGGCCGTCGTAGGTTCGAACCCCGACAGACGCTTTACTTTCAGAAGGAAAACAACGTGAGGAAACCGGCATGGTCCAAGAACCAAAAATTGGAAGACATGTGACATCTACCATATGACGAGTATTGAAGCTGACTTTCGCGGTATGAATTTTGACCCCGTTTACAATTCACATGATCCAAATGTTTCTCTACAATATTTTGTCGATTTGTTACAATCTACGATAAGGAAAAATACATTTACTAAAGTAATACCTAGAAAGTATAGCAATATTAAACCATGGATTACGCCCGGACTTGTTCGCTGTATCAGACATAGGGATAAACTTCACCAAAAATCAAAAAATGCACCGGATAATGAACTACTATCAATTATTTACAAACGTTATAGGAATTTCTGTAATAATCTGTTAAAAAAGCTAAAAAACCAATATGATCAAAGTCAACTACAGAAAGCAGGAAAAAACAGTAAGCTTATATGGAAATTTATAAAAACTAACACTATTAGGTCAAAAAATCCCGAACCTGCGCTTGATCTTTTAACTTCTGAGCTTAGCCCTACCGAAGCAGCAAATAAAGCTAACAACTTTTTCATTAACGTAGGAAAAAACTTAGCAGAAAAAACCTTATTTTCTAATAGATATTTTTCCATTCAAAGCCAAACTAAGATATATGATGCAACACGAAACTCATTTGTCTTATTAGATACTGATGTTAATGAGATAGTAAGTATAATAGATGGATTAAAGGAAATTTGTGCCGTAGGAAGTGACGACATACCAAATAGCATACTCAAAAGATTTAAATACGTCATTGCCCTTCCCTTGACCCACATTTTTCAGTTATGTTTAACAAAAGGAATATTTCCTAAATTGCTTAAAAAAGCCGTAGTCACCCCTGTGTTTAAAGCTGGAGACAAAAATTGTGTAGATAACTACAGGCCAATTTCAGTTTTAACAGGCCTCTCAAAGATTTTGGAAAAAATTATAAATAGTAGATTAGTAAAATATCTTGAATGTAATAAATTACTCTCTGATCATCAATTTGGTTTTAGGCCTAAAAGATCAACAAGCCAAGCTGTTCACCATCTGACAAATTTTATAAGCACAAACCTGGATAATGGCATGCACACCATAGGTATATTTTTAGACCTTGCCAAGGCTTTTGACACAATTTCTTGTACGTTGCTTTTGGACAAGCTGGAAATACTGGGAATACGGGGAGTACAATTGCAACTATTATCTGATTACCTTCGCGACCGCCAACAGTGTGTAAAAATAGGTCAGTGCATGAGTTCTGAACTTAAGAATAGCTGTTATGGAATCCCACAGGGCAGTATTTTGGGTCCTACTTTGTTTTTGATTTATATCAATGATCTGTGCAATTTGACACTCCAAAAGGGTGTAATTATGTCCTATGCGGATGATACAGCGTTACTTTTCGCAGCTAATTCAAAGGCCGAGGTCTACGAGGTAGCACAGAATGGTTTTAATACTGTGTCTAATTGGCTTCATAAAAATCTCTTAACATTAAATACAGATAAAACTAAGTACCTATTATTTACAATAACAAACACTAATCAAACGCTTACTAATCTAAACATTTACGCGCATAACATTTGTAATTTACATTATGCTGACATTGCTTGCACTTGTCCCACTTTAGCTAAAACCGACCATATCAAATATTTAGGCATCACCATTGACACAAACCTGAACTTCCGCAAACACATCGATTTATTATGCACCAGAGTGCGTAAACTAATATACATTTTTAAAAATTTACGTAACTTTGCCGACTTTAAATTAATTAGACAGGTTTATTTGGCTTTGTGTCAATCTATTATTACCTACTGCATAACGTCTTGGGGTGGTGCCGCTAAATCAATTTTACTGCACTTAGAACGCGCCCAAAGAGCAGTTTTAAAAGTTGCTACTTTTCGTCCATTTAGGTTTCCTACACACCAGCTTTATATGGCATGTAAGGTGCTAACAGTACGTCAATTATTTGTTTTGAATGTAGTTTTATTCCAACACACTAATGTTTATTTTTACCCAGTACCTTCAGATAGGAGAAGAAAAGATTTAGTTTGTGCTACCTCTCAGACTAAACATGCTTTTGCTAAGCGTTTTTATTTATTTTTAGGACCCTACTTGTATAACAAGATTAACAGAGTGCTAAAAATTTATAGTTTAAGTTATAATAGGTGTAATTTATTATTACAGGAATATTTGGCAAATCTCAATTACGCAGACACGGAAAAACTACTAGAAATCTTAAAGTAGTTCTGTTTACCTACTCTAATATAAGTCTCTGCCTTTCCCTAATTAATAATAGTCTCTACTTTATTCTACTTTAACATTATTCGTTTATTTTATTTAAACATATCTTACATAATCTAGTTTTAAAATAATAATACCCAAATATTATAGTTGCTTACTCTTCACTGAAAATAGTATATCTTCTGTTTAATTTAGTTTCTAATTTTATTGTTGTCTTCTTTTTAAATGTTTGATGTAAATTGATGGCCTGAAACACAGGTTTTCATAAACCTAGATCAGGCAGGTCTACATTACAGTTAGAATTAAATTTTCCTCGATTGTAATTATTTTAAATCTTATTTTTACTTTATGCTTCAATAATTTTTTTTTTTTTTATTTTTTTTTTATTTTTTTTTACCAACCCAGACTGGGCCCGCGTGGCGGATTACGGCCCACTCGCTCTCACCTAGTGGACGCCTACGCCTGTGTCCCAGACAAATCGAGTGAATGAAACGGAACCTCAAGCCGATGTTGCTATGGTTAAAATGATTTATTTTTAATAACTTGCTAAATCGTTCTCTCGTCGCGAGGCAGAGAAATGTCAAAGTGCCTTTTTCGAATTTACTCGAGCTTAACGGTCATGTTAGGCATTAGAATAACGTCAGAATCGACGACAAATTTCGACAAATTGTGATACCTCGTCTTCTCGCGCTTGTCATGTTAGCCCTGCAGATCATGGATTAGATAATGTACCACTCTCTAAAAAGAGAGAAAGCGACTGTGGTTGGTCCGTGAATAGGTGCCATTTTTACATATCGAGACCCCTTCGTGCCTCGGAAAGCACGTTAAGCCGTTGGTCCCGGCTGTCATTCGTGGATCTTTGACAGTCGTTATGGGTCGTCAGAAGCCTGAAAGTCTGACAACCAGTCTTACCAGGGGTATAGTATTACCCAGTAACTGGGTTGTGGAGGTCAGATAGGCAGTCGCTCCATGTAAAATACTAGTATTCAGCTGCATCCGGATAGACTGGAAGCCGACCCCAATATAGTTGGGAAAAGGCTAGGCAGATTGATTGTGAGTAATATAATGTACAAAACACGTCTGCATCACGCCTATACTACCCACATTTTGCCAGTTATGTGTTACGTCCCATGTAATGGGGGCAAGCTTATTACCATCAACCGGGCACAAATCCAGACTCCGGCTGAGAAATTCCTGATGAAAAACCTAATAACACTTTGCTTGACCTGGCAATCGAACCCGGACCTCTTGCTCAGCTGTAGCGCTTGCGACCATAAGAGCAACGAGGCAGTCATAATGTAAAAACTAGTACTTATAAAGTTTTTCAAAAATACGTGGTCAAGAGCCGACGGGCCGTACTATGACGTGAAAAAAGATAATCGATCCATTATGGTTCCAGTGTGAGAGAGAGACGGAGCTATATACGACCTATAGCACCATCCTTTTTTTCTCAACGGAACCATGATGGATCCATGATCTTTTTTCACGGCATAGTACGGCCTCTGAGCCTATCGCTGAGCTGCTATGGAACTCTATTTATTTGTCATTTTCATAGTAGCTTCCATTTTGACATTTTAGTAGTCATGAGGAGCTCGTGGCTAAGTAATAACAACCGCACGGGTCGATCCATCAGGTTAAGCTGCGCTTACCGCGATTGGTCCGTGGATGGGCGACCATCTTTACATACCGAGACTCCTTCGTACCTCGGAAAGCACGTTAAGCCGTTGGTCCCGGCTGTCGTTCGAGGATCTTTGACAGTCGTTACGGGTCGGCAGAAGCCCGAAAGCCGACCCCAATATAGTTGGGAAAAGGCCAGGCAGATTGAGTTGGCATTGATAGATAGTTTATGGCTCATAATATTAGTATCCATAGGTTTGAAGGAAAATAATATTTGACAAACGATCTTTGAATGCTACAAATAACTAGTAATAATCAGGCTAATATTATAAAGGCGAAAGTTTGTGAGTGTGTGTGTTTGTATGTTTGTTACTCCTTCACGCTCAAACGTCTGGACCGATTTGAATGAAATTTGGTATGAAGATAGCTTATACCCTAGATTAACACATAGTCTACTTTTTATCCTGGTTTACGCGGGTCAGACCGCGAGGCGCAGCTAGAGCTTTATAATACTTTCTTCCTATTATATTTCTTTTGAAGGATTATTAGTGGTTAGGAGTAAGAACATTTCTTCACGCTCACTGTACATAATAACAATATTCTAACAAGAGGTATAATAATGGCTCGTGTATCTGTTACAGGTAATTTTGATAAAATTATATTATAATAAAAAGTAGAATATTCTTTACAAGGTACGTCATTAAAACTGTTGTACCTAATAATGATGCACGGAAGTGTATAGCCAAGTTTGGGAATAAAATCGTGTAACATAGCTTTTTTACAAATTTTGTTCATATTCGTATTTTTTTACCTGAACTCAAGACAGGAATAAGAGTAAGGCCGCCGAAAAGAAAGATTTAAATATCAGTACTTAAATTATAGTACTAAACTCATAGTTTTCTGGTTTTTGCCTTGAAGACCATGGCCCAAATGCTGCTAAATGCCAGTTCACTTGCACCTCGGATGACGTAAAGAATGCCACTAAAAGAAAAGAAAGAAAGAAAATACCGCAATCAACGCACACTGGCTATCTACAGGCCACTATCCATCAATATAAAAGCAACGAAGAAGAGTACCATCGACACGAAAAGAAGAAGAATCCTTGAAAAATCGTCATAAACGCAATTTTATTTTACCAACAGATAAAAAAATTGTGTCATTTTGTAAGTCGTGTCAAGCCAATTTTGTTTCCAGTGTTACGTAGATTTCCAATTGTTTATTCTTTACCAAACTAGCGTAGGTAAACTTGGCTTATACTCTACACATAAAAGTTTTTGTTCAGATTGTCTCAAAACGCCTACGCGTATGGTACAATCTTGAGACAAATATTATTTAAATTTCTTAGAAAACAGTGATGGTCGACTTATATATTGTAGAGGATTAATTTTGTGTGAAAGCGAACAGCTGTGGATGAAAATAAATAATATAAAATACCTACCGGCAAAAAGTTTTTTCATTTTTCTGTAAAAATATTTCGTTCATTACTCCTTTTAATATTTTTATAAGAATGTTTTGAATTCATCTTTGCTTGAATTCATTCATTGTTTCTGACTTTGAATAGTTGCTATACGAAAAAATCACCCAAGCCTTAATAACGATTATAGGAAAATCATTTTTCAACTTGTAACTTTTTTGGCTGCCTAAGCTTTACGACTTTAAAACACTTCACCTGATCTCTCAGTTTTCCACTATTATCAATCTGCCTAGCCTTTTCCCAACTATGTTGGGGTCGGCTTCCAGTCTAACCGGATGCAGCTGTCTACCATTATTTTACATGGAGCGACTGCCTATCTGACCTCCACAACCCAGTAACTGGATAATACGATACCCCTCGGTAAGGCTGGTTGTCAGACTTCCGGGCATCTGACGACCCGTGACGACTGTCAAAAATCCACGAATGACAGCCGGGACCAACGGCTTAACGTGCTTTCCGAGGCACTGAGGAGTTACACTATGTAAAGATGGTCACCCATGCACTGACCAACCCCGGCAAGATGGATCGACACGTGCGGCTATAATTACTTAGCCACGAGCTCCTCTATCCTTCCACTATTACTTACACAAAAAAAATATATAATAAATATTTAAATATTATCTTTTTAGAAAACTGAGGTCAGTTGAGAATTAGATAACAGTTTTTATACTCCAATTTTCTTAGAACAGCCCAGGGGCCGTACTATGACGTGGAAAAAGATCATGGGTCAATCATGATTCCGTTGAGAAAAAAGGATGGTGCTAAAGGTCGTATATAGCTCCGTCTCTCTCTCTCTCACTGGAACCATGATGGATCCATGATCTTTTTTTACGTCATAGTACGGCCCCAGTTTTCTAATAAAGATTATTCCTTTCTTCTTCAAAAATATTTTAAATTAGAAAAGCTTTGTTAATAGAATTCCTTTTATTTTGATTGTGGAAATAGAATGAAAATCTAGAGCCTTGCTTTTTTATACTTTGTTTATCCATGCAAATTGTAACTTGTGAACCACATTTTCTGGGTTCCAGAGACTATTCGTAGTCATTGTTATGTAAAAGTGGTACTGGAATTCTATGCTATTCATTAAAACTAAATTCAGGAAGTTCTTGTACCTACTTCTCTTTACAATAATCTGTAAAAGGTTAGCTTTGTAAGATTTTTATCTGCCATTCATTTTGACAATTCAACAATATTCATTGCGCTATTTACGTTGTCGCTCCATGTAAAATACTGGTGTTCAGCTGCATCCGGTTAGACTGGAAGCCGACCCCAACATAGTTGGGAAAAAGGTTAGGCAGATGATGATTTACGTTGTCGAGCAGACGAATTTTTTAAACAAATAAAGCAATGATGTCGTTGATGTAGTAGTTGTTGTTTGAAAGATGTTTGTGACTTTGAAGTGTAAATAAAGAATTTATATTAGTCCGTCAGTCAGATAATACAAAAATATTAAACACGTATTTTTTGCTTTATCATATTAATAAAAAATTACTTAGATACAACACATTAATGTTGTGGAGAAGGGGGGGGGGGGGGGGCAACTATAACAATCTACGTATAAAATCTAGCAAGGAGTGACGTCATGCCACATTTTAACTCAATGTATTGCCGTAATCATTTAATTACGTAAGAAAAGAAAAAATACGTGTCCAATATTTTTAAATCATCTAATTGGCGGACAAAAAAAAATTAAGGCAACGTCCCATAGATGTATATTTTTTTTTATGTCTATTTAAACGTCCATATTATTTTATATCAAAATCCTTTGGATTGTGCTAGAAAATGATTTACTCATCTGGAATGCTAAGCACTAAAGATGGAACCTAATTTTGCTTCCAATTTGTTCTTTGGTAATAATAAACTGAATTATTCAGAGACCTCAAAAAAATGGGTCGTTTAATTGTTGTTTTAATAAGGAATTAGTACAGATTTTAACGCAAAAAATAAATAAACTTGTCACTTCTAAATGAGTAAAATAAAAATACGAAACTTTCGTTTTAGTTATATAATATTACGAGTATGTCGCAGGCAATTTGTATGATTCCGCTTTTTACAAACGGCGTCGTTCGTTTAACAACGCTCGCAGTTGTGAAATATGCCGAAGGCAAAATGTAAACTGCCTTGTCACATAATATAATATAATTAACACAAGTTTCATTTTGATGGACAATTCAAACATCGTTTACAAAATGCCACGGCAAATTGAAGTATTTAGTTTTATTTCTCAAGGCTCTCACCGGCCACTGCCTCCGCACCGCTCGCTCGGCTCGCAAGCGGTTGGTCACAGTTCTAACCTAACCTAACCCATTTGTTCGGGGTGCCCTAGCTTGGGGGGACCAATTCAGATCGCGCGTGGTTAGTCACATTTCCAACTGAACTTACAATAGCAATCAATGACGAAATTATAACAATTGAACGAGTTGCCAATTTTTCTTTGGCATATTTCATAACTGCGAGCGTTTTTAAACGGACGACGGTCGTATGTATAATGACGAATCATACAATCTGCCTGCGACATATACATAATAAATTATATTACATCGGTTTTCCTTACCAGAGCTATCTCGCAGATTCTCATAATAAAAACACATGATAAGTCAGAGATAATTTTAAAATCCAGTAAATCCAAGCTCTTGAGGATCACGCCTGATTTGTATTCAGCGCTCGCGCCATCGCGTCCGTATTTCTGAGGGACCAATGTAGAATTGTAGACCATATTATTATTATTATCTTGATCAAAGATTCAGATATCATGTTATGTAAGAAATATTTTATACACAAAAATTATTGTTGGGTTCCGAAGTCAGAGTCTTTCAATTATCTTACTCTCTTGGAGTACTTTCCTGCGATGGTAAACACCCAACACCTAGGTGTATGTCTCTAGTAAAGTTTATACTCATTGGGAATAATCGACACCCATAAGAAGAAACAGGATAGATCTTTCTTTGCCATTTATGAAATAAAAAGATATCTTCTATCCCCCATACTAAGTGCTCACATACTTACACGAGTGGCACGTTGCTAACGGCAGAGGTAACTGCAGCCGTCGACACTATGGTCGGTGTCAGCCGTAGACGCGACGACGGCTGCCGACGACAGAGGCAAATGCAAACGTCGACGCGTCGGCAGCTACCGTCTACGGCTGCAGCGTGCGGCACTCAGTTTCGACATTGTGAAGAGAGACGTAATTTGTAATACGGCTAAGCACTCACAATACACTTTTAATTACGTGTTGCACACCACTTACATTTGGACCATTAATATCCAATTCTTTACCCGGAACAACGTGGCCAGACCTTAATATACCATCAAAATTAAACGTCTTTCTCAAGAATCTCCGCTCCCTTCAAAGACCCTCAGGGTCCCAACTAACTTTGCATCAAAATCGTCTTACCTCCGGGAAATGACTTCGGACAATTTATTCATGATAATTTTTTCCTTAACCGATTTTATAACGAATTTCCCTATAGCAGAATAAGGATTGTAATGGGAAATAAGATCAATATGGACCCGATACGGAAATTAGTATGGAGGCATGGTGTTAACAAGAATAAACAAGGGAAAAGATATTCTGAGGATTTTTTGGGCCAATGATAGAGTGATTATACACTTCTGGACACATACATTGGCCCACCTTAGAGTTTAGGTTTCGATGGCCCCTACCGAAATATGATTGCTAGATTGAATAAAAACTGTTGATGCAGTTTTAAACCTGATACATTTTACCATCTTTTTCGATCGTATTGTTTTAAATTTGAATTCAGAATACCATACGACATGGAGCTACGCCTAACAAGTCGGATATGCGCCTTGTTAAAGGCAATTGATTTTTGAATAAAAAACATGTTTTATCAAATAAAGGTTTAATTTAATAACGCGTGTTGCCTCCATGGGCATCTACCACAGCTCTCATACGATTAGGCATAGAGTTTATCAACCGCTCTATGAAATTTTGAGGGATCATCTCCCATTCCTCTTCTATGGCAGTTTTCAACTCCTGCATCGTCTGGGCAACTGGCTGACGAACCCTAACACGTCTTTTTAGCTCGTCCCACATGTGCTCAATGGGGTTCATGTCTGGGCTTCTGGCTGGCCAGTCCATAACTGTGATGTTCACATCCCGAAGATATTCCCTGACGATGCCGGCCGCATGGGCTCTTGCATTATCATGCATAAAAAGGAAATTTGGGCCCACATAGTCCGCGTATGGTATCACGTGAGGTTCTAAGCACTCACGAATGCACCTTTCAGCATTTAATGTTGGCAGCCGTGGTCCTGTAACAACCTCAAGTTGAGTTTTGCCGCTCGCGGATATACCGCCCCAGACAGTCCATGAGCCACCGCCATAAGCAACCCTCTCTTCAAAGCAGCATTGTGCAAAACGCTCTCCCTTACGTCGGTAGACCTTCTTCCTTCCATCATTGTCATGTAACACAATTTTAGACTCATCAGAAAAGAGTACACGGCTCCAATCTTGCTGTGTCCAATTTAAATGACTGCGTGCGAAACGAAGGCGCGCTGTTCGGTGGGCTCGCGTTAGTTTGGGGCCATTAGCTGGCTTGTGTGGTACCATATCGCGTTCTTTTAACCTTCTCCGAACAGTTCGAGCGCTCACAGATACTCCGTGGAAGTCGCGAAGTTGGTTTTGTATCTCAATGCAGGTAAGGTCGAATCGATCCTGCCTTTCAGTTGTGACCCGAGATCGTGGCCTTCCTTGGCGACGAACAAAGCCGCCAGTCTCTAGGTACCTCCGATAAACATTTCGGACCGCAGATCGACTTAAATTAAGTTGAGCACTCACGTTTCTTTGGCTGTGTCCGGCCTGAATAAGTGCCACAGCTTGGGCGGCGACTTCAGGTGAAGTATCCATAGATTATTGATAGAACCTCACCTTAATGTTAAGAATAAGTAATGTTTGTTTCAAAACCAAAGATATCAATCACTTTTTCAAGAATTAAATCCAAGTAAACCAATAAAACCAAGTTTTCTTAGTATTCGATTGTTTGATATCAACAAACAGGCTCCAAATTGTCTTTTGTTTCTTTAAATTCTGTGTTCGAAATTCAAAAAAAGACTATTGAATGAAATTGTAAATGTGCCAGGTTCAAAACTGCATAAAAACTTTTTGCTCGACCTAATATAAAATTTTAGCTAGGACCAAACGAAACTGAAAATACAAGGTGGGCCAAAAGATGTGTCCAGAAGTGTATTTTGTTTGGATAAGATAGGAGGAAATAAACAAAAAACAAACTTAAAAAAAAAAAACAAAAGGCGATAAGAGTCGACCAACATTTTCAAGACGGAGTAACTGATTCTTTATTCAAATTGTTTATTCTTTCCACAAAAATCAGGAAGTTGGGAATGGCACCGATTTTATTTAGTAAGACTAACTTTATACGGTTCACACTTTAGAAAATATTATGTATCCAAGTGAATCGGTACAAAACTTTAGAAACTGAAATAAGATGTGAACTTGACATTCCAATTAACCTAGGCAAATCTGAGAATGTCTGTCATATGTGGATCTTTGACAGTCGTTACGGGTCGTCAGAAGCCCGAAAGTCTGACAACCAGTACGAAGGGGTACCGTATTACCCAGTTAATGGGTTACAAGAAAAAGAAAGAAAGAAAGAAAAACGTTTATTTGGACACACTTCGTGAAACTTTAATTTGGTTATGGAGGTCAGATAGGTAGTCGCTCCATGTACAATACTGGTATTCAGCTGCATCCGGTTAGACTGGAAGCTGACACCAACATAGTTGGGAAAAGGCTAGGCAGATTAATTGAAGTCTTTGAGAATGTATAGTTCACATAATTCTACTTTTAAGGGTTCCGTACCAAATGATAAAAAGGAACCCTTATGGTGCGACTCAGTCTGTCCGTCTGTCCGTCTGTCACAGCTGGATATCTCAAGAACTACTAATGCTATCAGCTTTAAATTTGGAATAGTTTCAGATGACGTATGCCCAACTATTATGCAAATAAGAAAGAAATAATATTTTTTTTATACCGTAGTTTTTGACTTTTATTGAAAAATTATAAAAAAATTCCGTTCCTCCCCCTAAATTATTCTATGTGATAGAAGTTAATGTAAAGATTACAGGAAACATAAAACGATGTCTCTAATTAGCACTGTTTTTCAGAAATCATCAACAAAAATTACAAAGATACGGAACCCTCGGTGCGCCAGTCCGACTCGCTCTTGACCGGTTTTTTTAGTCTGCAGGCACGGACCGCAATAGGAAAGACATGTCTATTTTATTCTTGCATAACATCCCACAACTGGGCAAAAACCAAATTCCAAAAACGGACGGATATGTCAGGACGGAAATCTCACCATAAAAACTAGGTGAAGTGATCTTGAAGTGAACTGTCAATAGTGTTAATTCAGCATCATGCATCATCGTTTATTCTATTCTATTCTATTTATGAAGAATGACAGCTTACTTCAACAACGTTTTCACGGTGAGATTTTTCCAGAATAGACCGCCAGTTCTAGGCTATCCACAAAAGCCAACAAAGCACAGATAACACAGCAAGTATTTCTAAAGTTTGATTCAGTAGATACAAGTCTGTATCAGAACACAACATATCGTGTTGAGCTTTGAAACTTGGCTATCCATTCAGAGCTACACTTTGAGCCAAAAGAAGTGGGACAGTTTGCTTGCGTCACAGATGTGAATGACTTTTGTTTTTGCAGATTTTTTTTTCTGTGTTTAAGTGTCAGTGGATTTTTGGGTCAGATTTTATGGTTGTTGTGTATCATGGTTGAGGAACAGGAAGTTAACAATGAAGTTTTAGTTGTAGCTTCATTGCAGTGGGGACCTCTGAAAAAACACTAGCCTATTAAGAAATTATTTTCTCAATACACTTCCTCTAAAACTGGTTCATAACGCACTACAATTAGGTTCACAATGCAATGTATTTCACACGCGTGCGATTTTTCATTTTCCAACACGTGTGCGGGAGTCAAAATTGCCACAGATAACTTATACCTATATTTAGTCCAAATTGGTTCAATGCCTTTTTTTTTTTTTTTTTTTGTGGATGGGAAATCATCAAATGACTTCTCCCGCTCTGGGCAGAGCGGGAGGGCGTGTCAGACTTTTACTGACTAAAACCCACCCATGCTCCTTCAACTGCCCGTGCCAGGGCCACGGTATCTCTTTCGAACTACCCGCGACCCCGGCGGCATCGGCCCAATTGACCCCGTCACTGCTGACATCTCTTTGAGGCGCGCGTAGAGCACAACGCGCCGTCGACCCGGGCCTGTTCCTTACCGGACGGCGAGCTGCCCATTACTCGTCGTCCGCAAGCCCGCGCCTACGGTGGCCGGGAATCAGCAATCGATTCCCGCCGCCCAGGGCGTCTCCTACGGCGGCTAGGGGCGCGAGGGCGCGGCTGTTGCCTCTCCCTCACGCGTTCCGCGTCCTCCTTCGCGAGCATTACTGCTTCGCAGAAGGAGGTGACGGCTTCCCATACACTCTCGCTCCGCACCATGCACGTCGTCCCTTAGGTCGCTCGTGACAATGTGGCTAAGGTACCTAAAACTATTGTGAACCCTTAATGCTACACCATTGAGACTTATGGGCGGAACACTGCGCGGCTGCTGCTTAGGTGCTTTAAATACAAGAAGCTCACTCTTCTTCGAGTTGTATATCAAGCCATGCTCCTCCGCATAGGTATCGCAGGTAGAAAAGCAACTTCTTCAACACCGATTAACACCAAGAGTTGAAAATCCAGTGCGCGATAAAATGCAGCCGCGATATTTTTACGTCAGTGCGAACGTCGGCTAACAGTTCAAAGCTTTTAGTATGACTACGATTGCTTTATTGTAGCCAAGGTTAACTTAATTTTACCTACCTAAACATTTCATTTTGGTATAGTGATCGTAAGCGCTACTGCTCAGCATGAGGTCCTGGGATCGATTCCCGGGTCGGTCAAAGTATTATTAGGTTTTTCCATATGAAATTTCTCAGTAGCAGCCCGGAGTCTGGATTTGTGCCCGATTGATGGCAATAGGCTTGCCCACTAACATTGGACTTAAATATAATAGGCGAAATGTGGGTGTATACAGGCGTGAATGCGTGATGTTATATTATGTAAACATTTAGAGGCATGAGGAACAGGGTGTAAAGATCACTCATCCTCCATTGAAAAGGGAGGATCCTCCGACCAGACGGGTGTCGTGTCTGGTGGGCAACTGCCCGACGGTTGATGTCGGGACGTTGTATACATGCTAGTTGCGCGGTAAACTCTGATTGCGCGATGCAGGATTGCGTGACGTCAGTGTGACGCGTAGTAACGTAGTTCGTATGTGGTGATGTAGATGCCGCCACAAACATTTCGTTTAAACAGCTAAGTGTTCAGCTAGGTGGTCAAACCTGCTATAGAGAGAAACCAACAGTTATGGAGTAACAAGCGCGCCAATCACCGGAGACCGTCATCAAATCTCGACTAAAAAACGGAACCCACGGAGTGCGTTTGCTGGTCGGTTTGCCGTTTACCTGATGAAAGAGAGAGACATGTGATACACTCCTACTGTGTAAAAGGGAAATTACAGCTTTTATCTGCTTTGCGCGTGTTATTTTTAGCTGTAATAAATAAATTAATGTACTATAATTCAAACACAATGAGAAATGTTATATGAATAAATAAATTTAAGTACAAAAACGAGATTTTATCCTGCATCCGAATATCAGCTTAGTGCGTCCCGACCCGATATACAAAAAAAAACTTTTTTACAAAAAAATACAACCGACTTCCAAAAACAACACTATAAAGTGAAAAATAACTTTAATTTCGGAAGTCGGTGTCTAGTTAAATGTATTTTCGTTTTTGCCACCGACTTCCGAAATTAAAGTTATTTTTCACTTTGTAGTGTTGTTTTTGGAAGTCGGTTGTATTTTTTTGTAAAGAAGTTTTTATTTTTACTTTTTAGTTGTGGTAAAGGTACCACAACTAAAAAGTAAAAATAAAAACCCCACACAAATTCTAATACCACTACCTGCAAAACAAACTAGAACATCATCCATATAAAAGTGGGGGAAAAATACGTATTATTGAAGCTAACTCAAAAACTACCCAATCGAAGTTAATCAATTTTATATGGGACTAACTGTGATGTATACCCTCTCGAATAAAATAAAAAAAAATCAAATCGGTCCAGCCATCTTCGAGTAATCGGGGAACATACATAAAAAAAAAAAAAAAAAAATTAAAAAAAAGGTTCCGACGAATTGAGAACCTCCTCCTTTTTGAAGTCGGTTAATTAGCAAATGATTGAAGTTAGTAAAAGGTTTATAAGGCATTACTGCATATCATTAGAAAGAAGAGCATCATAGAAGAGTGTAGGCTCCCTATTAAATTATATTTATAATTTTATTTATTTAATTATTAAATAGAAACGTCAACAACAAATACAACAGCCACTTTCATTTTCCAAAATTCCTCAAACGTTTTCACCTTAAATAATACAAAGTGAACAATT
This sequence comes from Cosmia pyralina, assembly GCA_946251885.1. Taxonomy (NCBI): domain Eukaryota; kingdom Metazoa; phylum Arthropoda; class Insecta; order Lepidoptera; family Noctuidae; genus Cosmia; species Cosmia pyralina. The sequence continues at coordinate 3,762,619 of OX276345.1, forward strand.
GACAATCACTGACAATGCTACTTACAGGATCTAATTACAGTGGCCCTTGGAATCATGCGACCGGAATAATAAGTAGCATTTAGAGATAATAAAACCAGATTTACAATATTTTGTTCAAAGTAATAAAGGTAAATTGTTAGAGAGTCTTATTGGATTTCATTTAGCTTTGATATTGTAAATAAATGACTGTTAGTTGGGTTATTTAGGGCTGTATTAAATCGAAGTAATAATTTGGGAGTATTTGATTTTAATTTGTTCAGTTATTGTTAATAATAAATGTTAGAATTTTAATATATTATGTTGTAAGTTCCTTTGAGTTATTTTTGTCTAATAACAAGGTCTAGTTTAGTTGAGTGTTATGTTATTATTTTAATATTGAAGTTTAATCTTTGTTATTCCACTAAAGTGCCCTCATCCATGCCAAAATTTTATTTCTGTTTAACTTATAGATCCCCACAGTACCATGTACTCACAAATTTCTCACAGTTTCATGATTATATTGTAAAGTTTTAAAAGTTATTTCACTACTTAAGGGGATACAAATATAATTTTGTGTTTTTTTTTTTTAATTCTTATAAAACTAAATGTATATGGTTAAATCATTTAGATTTTCCTTATGTGTTATTTGATTATATTGTCTACCGTTGTACGAAAACCGAAACATGATTACTTATAAAAAAAAAATCCAAAGTAGCACCGTCTATTTTCTGTTTTACATGATTAGGGTGCTTACATAAAGAAACAGGTTTCCGGTACGGGCGGGGTGGTACCGATCAGTACAGGTATTCATTTCTATAATATCTTATGCGCTCACTTATAAAAGAAACAGGTTTAAACTTTTCCGTTTCTGTATGCAAGTTAACCCTGCACCGATCGGTACCGGCCCGCACAGGTTTGTCTGTACCGGAAACCTGCTTCTTTATATAAGCACCCTTATACGCAAACAGTTCCTTATTGTGCAGTAAAATTTGCTTTAAATCGAAGATATTTAAATATGTTAAGAACTTACTAAGCTAAAAATTTATTTAAATATAGTATTTTGTCATAAATCTAAATTTAAACGAAGCGCGTTTAGTTCTGGTGCGCGTGAGAGTCTTCTTTTCTCTCGCGTTAAACTAAATAGCCATAACGCAATTTCATTCATACATTGAGCTAAAGCACTCTTCAATTTAACCTCTTAACTATGTCTCGGGCGTCTTCGACTATCTTCGGCCGGTGCGGCGTTCAAAATAGGTCCCTAAGCTAGTTAGCTAGTTTAAGGCCGATTTTCGACGACGCTACTCAATAAACAGTTACAAACTCAAATCACCGATGAATTTCACAGCACTAGTATTTCACTGGAGGTCTGTAAACGACGTAACCAATCATAAACAAGTTAATAACGCGTTAGTATAAGACGCGTCGTATACAAACGGCCATTGAAATACTAGTACTGTGACATTCTGGCTACTCATGTGTCGTGTATGTCGGAGGAGAATGTCAGTGTTCATTGTCGGACTGGTCGTCGTCCATTGTTGTAGTCGAAATAAGAATCAATATGCACCCTACAGTTTTAATTAGATCGATTTAACAAACAATGAATGACAGCCGTCATCTGTCACCGTTATTTTCCCCTGCAAACTCAAAATGACGTTGACAGCTCGCACAGTGATGCCAACCACCATTTCCGAACACACCCAACTTGGTTCAACTTGACGTTCCGTTCAGAATCCACGACATATACATACTATGACCGCGTGTTCTTCGCACATCACCACCGTCACGTCGTGACGTCACGTTCGGTTCGAATAATATCGTTTCTCGTTGATGCTCCGTTGACGGGCGGTGGAAAAACAGTCTAAGTCTTTCTTACCCCCGAATGCTCAAATTCTTCAAGCAACATATAAAATTATGTAGCTCAAAATTTTTAATTTCAAACAAGTACTACAGAGAAGCATCATAACTCTCTGCTCTCGTACCTTACAACATCAATGTGCCAGGTTTATACCTGTTTCTCGCAAGAAAATTAGTATTCCGCGCCGTTGGCTCCAAAATTAAATCATTCTCCGTTTTATTTACCAAAATATTATCTTAGCGTTGAATTTTCAATGATAAGAGCTATTTTGTTGGTAACATCGTAAAGTAACCTGAGATAAGATGATGCTTAATTTGCAGTTTTGTTGAAACAATGGAACGTGAGAACGTTGTGGCAGCGTGCAATGTTTTATTACTTGAAAGGATGCATGGGAAGTTCTGGAAATATTTTGCAGCATGCCTTTCTTAGCTGTTTTAGTCAGTAAAGAAATCTCAACTTAGTTATAAACTCCAAAATTTTAGTTACTCTACATTCGGTTAGGCTAGAAGTCGACCCTAAGGGATAAGTTTAGGGGTAATAAATAATGATACAATCATTCAGATAACTCTGGGATTGGTGCTTCGTTCTATTTTTATCAGGCGTTCTGAGTTTTAATTAATAAATAAATAATAAATTCTTTCTTTATTTCAAAAAGAGACAGCTTTGTTACAGACATGACATAAAGAGAGAGAAACAGAAATCTCAAACATAGGTTGGCTCCCAAACTAGGTTTATACCTGTAACTTGGGAGTCAGTGAACCTCCATGAAAAAGTCATTATGTATGACGGTGGTTAAATAAAAATATAGCGACAAAGAATATCAAAAGGCACAGTTTTTGAATATATAGAATAAAAATTACAAATTACAATCAAGAAGTGTGCGTGTGTGTGTGTGTGGGGGGGTGTGTGTGTGATAGTATAGTACGTGTGTGTATGTGTGTATGTGTGTGTGTTTGTGAAGTAAGAAGTGTATGGAAAAGTTAAGATGTATGTGTTTAATTAAAACATACATCTACATCATTACATGTACAAAAGAATTTGGCACCCAAAAAGACTATAACTGCACAAATTAAAGAAAACTGTAATATTTCGGCTCATAATTTAGATTCTAAATTACCGACAGAGATAATACACCTCTTTAAGAGGTATATCCCATCTGGTAGAATCCAAGTTAGGGGAAGGTGACATTAGCGGAGCAGCCAGGATTCTTTTTAGTAGTGATGTGGTGGCACCGTGTTCTCCAGAAACACTCGCAGCTCTGGAGAGCAAACACCCTGCCCCAGCGGATGGTCTTTCTTTTCCCGACCCCCCTGATCTGGATAATCACTCCCTCACCATTACAGGTCGAGAGTTGGTCACAGCCGATTGCTTCTTCCGGAGCGGCTCCGCTGGTGGCCTCGATGGCCTGAGTCCTCAGCACCTTAAATACCTTATCTGTTCAGACGCCACCGGGGTAGCTGGTGAGTTGCTCCTGAAGGAGCTTACGGCTCTGACTATCCTCATGCCCTCCGGCAAGGTGAACGAGGCCGTCATCGACGTTCTATGCGGGGCCAATCTATGTGCCCTGTTTAAAAGGGATGGCGGCATCTGTCCCATTGCCGTGGGAACTACTTACCGTCGTATGGCAGCCAAGATTTGCTATAAATTTTATGGTGAGGTTCTTTCGGAAAAATTGCAGCCCCTGCAGCTAGGTTACGGCTCCAAAGGGGGCTGTGAGGCTGCCGCACACGCCTTATCGACGTACCTAAATTCTGGTAAAGGTGAGGTCATCCTGAAGGTTGACATAAAGAATGCCTTCAATTCTGTTAATAGGGTCACCTTGCTGGCAGAAACTAGAAAAGAAATACCCTAAATTTATAGTTTCCTTTGGCAATGTTACAGACACCCTTCTAAAATACTGTATCGGGACAACCTTCTGGAATCTGTTGTTGGCTGTCAACAAGGTGACCCCCTCGGGCCAGTGATTTTTAGTTTAGCCATTCACCCAATTATTCGACAACTAAATTCCAAATTTAATGTTTGGCATCTTGATGATGGTACCTTGGGAGGCGATGTAGAAACTGTTTTAAATGACCTTCAATTCTTAAAAAAATAACTTTATTCAATGGAATAAAGTTATTTTTTTAAGAATTGAAGTACAGTACAGTGTAAGTTGTAAGTACAGTGTTTTGTATGTATATATTTGTATTTTTATGTGCCTTGTTTCACCGAGGCTATGGATGCCTGGAGACTCGCTTGCCCGAATTCAGATCCACCCGACAATCCATCTTCCCAGAGACGGTGGGATGAGCCGCTCTGCAGAGTAGTACAGAACAATTTACTTGATACGTCTGCTACTACTGCGGAGCGTGCGCGCCTGCTGGCTGTGGGTAAGTGGGAGTCGGGTTTGTGGCTTCATGCACTACCGTCGTCGAACATAGGCACTTTGTTCGATGACATTACTTTCCGCCTCGCTGCTTCACTGCGACTAGGAGCTCCTTCTTGTTCTCCTCATCGCTGTCACTGTGGTGAAGTTGTCAACAGCCTCGGACACCACGGCCTGTCTTGCAGCCGAAGTGCGGGTCGCTTTGCGCGGTACGCGAACATCAATGACAGTCTATAGCCTTCTCAAGAATTGGGCTATCAGAAACAAAAATAATTTATCAAATTCGACTGGTAGTTCCAGAGATTAGCGCGTTCAAACAAACAAACTCTTGTGCTTTATTATTAGTAGTATAGAGTATAGATTTATGCTCACAAGTTCGTCAAAATTATAAGTCGTTCGAATACGAGTCCAACCAGAAATATTCAACAAGGAATAACAATAATAATAACCATTTTGACATCATTAAGGAAAACAGTACCAGTCTGTTGCAATTCACCTTCATTTTATAAAGTACCCTTCAAATCAATCTCTCTTAAAGACGAGCTGCTTATCATATTAATTTGAATGAGGTAAATAGAATAATATTGCCACCATCCTTCTTCTTTGATGAGGCAACAAGACGGAAGACGGGGTACATTGTTGATCAATCAATGTTTTTGTTTGTGAATTATCTCGTAAAAGAAGAAAAATAAGATGGAAAAGGGACAGTTCAAATTGTTGATTCAATGGCGTATCTGTTTCACTTAAGAGCCCATACTACCTCAGCTGTTTATCTCGCTCGCACGATACTGCTCGCGGACTGAATGAGAGCGAGACTGAGTGCGGTGCTGGGCGCCGATAGTTTAGGTTATTGCTTTTTACGGTGAAAATAATGGAAATTTGAAAAAAATAAAAAAAACATAAGACCTGCTAGTTTTCAGTTAGTATGCAAAGTTTCATTATCTATTTTGAATTATTTTTTTAATATAATATATTATATATTTTGGTTTATTGTTCAGTTTGGAGGTCGAGGACCTCGTGGCTAAGTAATAACAGCCGCACGGGTCGATCCGTCAAGTTAAGCTACGCTTGCCGGGGTTGGTCCGTGGATGGGTGCCCATCTTTACATACCGAGACTCCTCCGTGCCTCGGAAAGCACGTTAAGCCGTTGGTCCCCGCTGTCATTCGTGGAACTTTGACAGTCGTTACGGGTAGTCAGAAGCCCGAAAGTCTGACAATCAGTCTTACCAAGGGGTATCGTATTACCCAGTTAATGGGTTGTGGAGGTCAGATAGGCAGTTGCTCCATGTAAAATAATGGTATTCAGCTGCATCCGGTTAGACTGGAAGCCGACCCCACCATAGTTGGGAAAAGGCTAGGCAGATTGATTGTTCAGTTTGGAGGTAACTTTGAATTTTTTATCCATCGAGAAAATTTTATGGAATCGTGTTTTCGTCAAACATATATTAGTACTTAACATTAATCCTCAACTTTACCATTTATTTATTTCAAAGTAATGCTGCAGTATTTTCGACATAACAGAAGATCATGCTAAGCCATTTGAGGAGTATAGGCTCTTAAGAATCAAAGCCAGGATCACTATATCCACCTTACTGCAGGGAGTCGCCAAATAGTAAAATTTCTGAAAATCAGGTTTCTGTAATTATAGTACGATGTACGTACCTATGTTTATTTATATGGAATGTCCACTAACTGACCTTCAAACATAACAATAAATAGTATTATCAAGAACATTTGTCTTGTCTTAGGTACAAAAAACACCGGACAAGAGCGAATCGGACTCGCACACCTGAGGGTTCCGTTCCCATTTCAGAACAAATGTGCTATTTAAAGACAATCACAGATTTCTTCAGATTTTTTTTTCTCAGATTTTTCTGTATGGAAACTTCGGAAATAGCGGGGGGCGGTATTTTTTTTTTTACATTTTTCATAAAAAGTTGAAAACTATGCAGCCTAACAAAATTAAGAAAAAAATTTTTGAGAATGCGCAAACAGCGCTCTTTCATATAATTCCCCACATGCCCAAGTAGCCCCACTTTAAATTTTTAACACCCCCTTTCAGTTCCTGTTGCAAAAATATATAATTATACATTTTTATTTCTTTCATATTTGCAAAATAGTTGGCCAAACGTCATCTAAAACTGTTTCAAATTTAAAGTGGATAGCATTAGTAGTTCTTGAGATATTCAGCTATGACAGACGGACAGACAGACAGAGTCGCACCATAAGGGTTCCTTTTTACCCGACTGCGTCGAAGCCCAAAAGGAGGGCTATGTGTTTGACCTGTATGTATGTAAGTATGTCCGTTTCTTTGTTCCCCCGTAACTCCTAAACGAATGAACGGATTTGGATAAATTATACGTTTTTAGATTTGTATTGGTAGCGCGAGTGTCACTGGGTACATTAAAATAAAAAACAAAGTAAAATAGCGGATTTGGGGTGCCATATTGTGGAGATCAAAATTTTTTTTTCTTCTAATACCATCGAATGGGATATCAAAATAAAGGGTTTTAAAAGGTGATTACAAAAATATATGCAACTTATATGGTTAAAAGTAATTCAAAGTGAAAAAGCGTAAAAAAAACACGTAAATAAAAAAAGGCTTGGCTATTTTTGTGCACTTGATCCAAAAAAAAATACTCTCACGACCAAAACTCCTTGCAAGAACTAAATCGTCTGCGAAATCTTTCACATTTGTAAACTAAAAAGCTGGAAAAAAAAAGTAATTAAAAAAAACTAAAAAACCTGACTGCGGTAAAAAACTGAAAAGCTAAAAACAAGCCCATTTTAAATTAAATAAAAGTTGGAAGCAGGCGGGACCCATTCCATTTTTATATTTTCTAACTCAAATGGGTCCCGCCTGCTTCCAACTTTTATTTAATTTAAAATGGGCTTGTTTTTAGCTTTTCAGTTTTTTACCGCAGTCGGGTTTTTTAGTTTTTTAATTACTCTTTTTTACCATTAAGGTAAGGAACTCTAAAAACAACAACCAACTAAACCAATCAACCAACTTTGTGCTCAACTAAACCATTCAAGAGCTAACCACGGCAATCGCACCGTAAGTTTACCGAGTAACCATCATTTCATGCTGTAATTGTTTTACCGCAAGCTTTTCAAACCACTTTTATGTAAACCTTTTTCCTGCCAAAGAAAATTATGTTTTTCCTCTCAAAACCTGGCACATTGAGTATAATAATAAATAAAATCAGTCGATCGATCGACGCCCAAACATGATAGATGACGGATACCGTGATTGGACGGAGCTGCGTGTTTTAATTATACTCGCAACAATGATTCATTTGCGACGTGATCGATCTCTCGATTAAAATGACGTCTACATGTGTTTGCGTAGGGTGAGTTTTAATGAAACATTTTATACCAACTTTAAGTCGGCTCGTGGTTTAGTAATAACAGCCGCACGGGTCGATAGATCAGGTTAAGCTACGCTTGCCGTGGTTGGTCCGTGGATGGGTGACCCCTTCGTGTCTCGGGAAGCACTTCAAGCCGTTGGTCCCAGCTATTTCATGGTTCTTTAACAGTCGTTTACGGGTCGTCTGACAACCAGTACCAAGGGGTATCGTGTTAGTAACTGGGTTGTAGAGGTCAGATAGACAGTTGCTCCATGTAAAACACTGGTATTCAGCTGCCTCGTTAGACTGGAAGCCGACCCTAATATAGTTGGGAAAAGGCTAGGCAGATGACGATGAATTGTAGGGGAAGACAAAAAAACGATGGATGGAATGGGTAAATGATGATGCTACCAGCAGTGCTATTCTGTACAAATCTCACCGTGAAAACTTAGGTGAAGTGAGCGTGGAGTGAGCTGTCAATAGTGTCAATCCCTAGCATCAGGCAGAATGAGAACTCACTTCACCTAGATTTTCACGGTGAGATTTGTACAGAATAGCACTGCAGGTGTAGTTTATGTATTCAACAGAGATGACAGCTGTTAGACAAAAAAAAAATTGTGGGCGCAGTTCGAGTGTGTAGCGTTTGTTTTCGTGAAAACATATTGAAATTTTACTACGGTTTCCGATGCTGCCAGAGCCATTGTATTTGCTCGACACTAGATTTAGTAGGCTCATTTTATTCCAATAAGCTTCCAATATTTTACAGTTCTGAGCAGATTTACAGCCGAAAATCTTTAAATAGTTAGCAAAAAAAGTTTAAGATGTGTCTTAAACTTTTTTGCTATTTTTAACAGATTTTCTGGCGGTTTTTGTCACTGCCGTAGCTATTGTGTTTGCTTGGTACTAGACTTAGTAGGCTCATTGCATTCCAATAAGCTTCCAATATTTTACAGTTCTGAGCAGATTTACAGCCGAAAATCTTTAATTAGGTAGCAAAAAAAGTTTAAGATGTGTCTTAAACTTTTTTGCTTTTTTTAACAGATTTTCTTGCGGTTTCTGTCACTGCCGTAGCTATTATATTTGCTCGGCACTAGACTTAGGAGGCTCATTGAATTACAATAAGTTTACAATATTTTACAGTTCTGAGCAGATTTACACCCGAAAATCTTTAAATAGTTAGCAAAAAAAGTTTAAGATGTGTCTTGAACTTTTTTGCTTTTTGTAACAGATTTTCTTGCGGTTTCTGTCACTGCCGTAGCTATTATATTTGCTCGGCACTAGACTTAGTAGGCTCATTGAATTCCAATAAGCATCCAATATTTTACAGTTCTGAGCAGATTTACACCCGAAAATCTTTAAATAGTTAGCAAAAAAAGTTTAAGATGTGTCTTAAACTTTAAAAAAAAGTTTAAGATGTGTCTTAAACTTTTTGCTTTTTGTAACAGATTTTCATGCGGTTTCTGTCACTGCCGTAGCTATTATACTTGCTCGGCACTAGACTTAGTAGGCTCATTGAATTCCAATAAGCTTCCAATATTTTACAGTTCTGAGCAGATTTACAGCCGAAAATCTTTAAATAGTTAGCAAAAAAAGTTTAAGATGTGTCTTAAACTTTTTTGCTACTTTTAACAGATTTTCTTGCGGTTTCTGACACTGCCGTAGCTATTGTATTTGCTCGGCACTAGGCTTAGTAGGCTCATTGCATTATTTTGGATGCAAGCTTTCTTTGATTGGTATGTTTTCAATTTCTGAGCCGATTTGCGGCCGATATGAGTCAACATCTGACATTCACGGTTTTGTGGGGCAGGGTTCCTAAATTAAGTTTTTTTTGTTAAATTTAATAATAAATAAGTAATAATAATTATTGATTGCTATTATCAACTTCATATTCATTTTTACCAATTAATTTTGGCCAGTATTTATGTAATTTTTCTTTAGGTCCTGGTAGTGCTTTGTCAACCTTTGACAATTAAGGACTTCAGAATAACTGCTTTATCTAAACATGTTTTTGCGCTATACGAATTGATATTTCGACACAATAGCGAAAAGTAGAGGGTCGCGCGCATGTGCTTGCACTCGCAATGTGACGTCATACGCAAATTATATCTGGCCTTAAAATTGTAATATATACTTATGACCTATATTTTGAATGCTCAATCACTACTCAAGTATTCAAAGTCTCGTAGTTATTAGCGGTTAAAATCTAAACAAGTTTCTGTCGGTCAGAAATGTTGAACTTACCAATAGTACACACGGCTACACATCAAGCTATACAGTTCCAGTTCACGCTGACCTCTCATTGTAAGGCAATCCTATACAATTCGAGATCAGCTTATACTGGAAATTTATAGCATTATCTGTAGCCATGCGTACACCGAGCAAAAAGATGTTTTCACGTCCAGAGTCTAAATAAATTGAGAGTTTACTTGACATGTATAATTTTACCTACAGTCAGTGAAAAAACTTTAGAATTTCAAATACGGTTCAAACCCTCGTGGTGTATAAGAGATACCTTAATTTTTGGGCCCACTTTTTAAGCTTTTCATATTTTTTTTTCTTTACTAGTCATCATTCATCATCGGTTATTTTACTAAACGAGGCCATACTCGAAACAAAAGATAATTATGTCTCATTAGCCGATGCTTGAGTTTATATGTAACTACAAATACCAGACGTAACTAAGAACTAGGAGACTTTGACAATGAAATAATATCAAATTCCAAGCAAAAACCTCCCAAAATCCCAATATCAAAGGCATCCCAAATTAATTATTTATAATCAACAAAAACATTCTCCGCCGCGCTTCAACGTAATTAAAAGAGCAAAAATATTGAAAAAATACTTGGAAACACTGGCACTCCGCCACCGCCAAAAGATGGTGGAGTAAAAGCAAAATAAACAATAATGAATTAACTTTGTGTAAGAGATCATCCGGTCCAATTTTGTTTTCAATTAGTCTAAAAGGGGCTTGTTTTGGACATTTGAATCTTGGGGACACAGTTCCGATCAAAGATAGAGTACTTATCTACTTATCTCGGTCCATTTACCTTTAGTGGGATACATTCTATGGAACGTTCTAACACCTTTCGGTATTTAGGTTAACAGTGAAGGAATTTCTTGAGGTGTCTTGGGTGACGGAGCAGCTAAAATCTAAGGTCATCATACGTTTTCTCAGACGCCTCTTATAAAAGTTGAAGAAAGATTTACAGGAAAGTGATTCATAATGTTTCTCCCTAGAAACAATAAGAATCACTTTCCTGGTTCCGTTTTTTCCTTTTGAGGTACGGAACCCTTTTCCGTACCTCAAAAGGAAAAACTTTTTTACAAAAAATACTACCGACTTCCAAAAACAACACTACAAAGTGAAAAATAACTTTAATTTCGGAAGTAGGTGTCTAGTTAAATGTATTTTCGTTTTTTGCCACCGACTTCCGAAATTAAAGTTATTTTTCACTTTGTAGAGTTGTTTTTGGAAGTCGGTAGTATTTTTTTGTAAAAAAGTTTTTATTTTTCACTTTTTAGTTGTGTACCTACCCCAAACAAATTCTAATACCACTACCTGCAAAATAACTAGAACATCATCCATATAAAAGTGGGGAAAAAAATACGTATTATTGAAGCTAACTCAAAAACCACCCAAGCAAAGTTATTAAATTTTATATTGGACCAACTGTGATGTATATCCTCTCGAATGAAACAAAAAAAATCCAAATCAGTCTAGCCCTCTTCGAGTAATCGGGGAACATACATAAAAAAAAGATAATGACGAATTGAGAACCTCCTCCTTTTTGAAGTCGGTTAAAAAACGGAACCGTTATAGGATCACTTTATTAAGTCAACGCAATAAAAAAATACGGCCATTAATGCGATATTTTTTGATACTCGCAAATAACTCAAAACTTCCCGTTGACCTAAAATCATGAAATTTGGCAAGAAGCAAGGTCTCACAGCACAAGTAAAGGAAAAAGTCCGAAAATTGTTAACTTGTAATGTTATATCACATAAAAAAATATTTTCAAGTATGTCAGTCTGTCAAGACCCTTTTTCTTAGGAATGCGTGGAGGTCTCAAGTTCAAATTAATATCAAGTACGTAAGTCTATGATCAATTATTATTTTGTAATTTTATCACATAAAAAAATATCATTTTTGGATTACAATGTTAAGTTTGTTTTAGGGATAAATTCTTTTCAACTACGGAACCCTTCATTGTGCGTAGTCCGACACGCACTTGGCCGGTGTTTTGACATGACAGTAGTGTTTTTTAATTTTTTTGCAAGCTTTTCTTTACCAAAAAATTATGTGTTTTTCATTAACATTCTCTACGTATTATTAAATTTCTTCAGCACCAATGACTTTTTTTTACAAGAAACATATTTTTGTTGGTTCTGAAAAGTTTTAATTAATTTACTTAAATGGCGGGTTCAATTTATTTGTCTATCTTATTGGTCTAGAGGAACTCGTGGCTAAGTAGTAACAGCTGCACGGGTCGATTTATCAGGTTAAGCTACGATTGCTGGGGTTGGTCAGTGGATGGGTGATCATCTTTTCATATCGAGACTCCTCCGTGCCTCGGAAAGCACGCTAAGCCGTTGGTCCCGGCTGTCATTCGTGCATCTTTGACAGTCGCTACGGGTCGTCAGAAGCCCGAAAATCTGACAACCAGTCTAGCCAAGGGGTATCGTATTACCCAGTCACTGGGTTGTGTAGGTCAGATAGGCAGTGGCTCCATGTAAAATACTGGTATTTAGCTGCATCCGGTTGGACTGGAAGCCGACCCCAACACAGTTGGGAAAACGCGAGGCAGATTGATCTTGTTGATGTATAAGTTGCAAGCGTGCGTGAACGAGGGAACCTGGGTTCGGTCAACTTAAGAAATACTTAGTAGAAACTAGGTTTATAACCGGTTAATGACAGTAGGCTCGCGAACTAATAGCTGCAAAAAAGTTGCTGAACTGTTACACACTTCTGCCTATCTATCAGAAAATACAGTCGTGATGTTACGTCAAATGATTATTCATTGAAAAATTAAAATCAAAACTATCAAAGGACATAAATAAAAATGTATCAGAGAAACAGTTACAGTTTAGTGTTGGGAATAATTAATTTTCAGGGGTGTGTGACGAACCTTCGAGGCGACGTTTGTTCTGCGCATGCGTACAGTCGTTGATACGAGCCGGATTGAGTAGGGTGGGCACTTTAAGAGGTGATCGTGGGACTGTATGTTTGGGTGTAGAGGGTTTAAGTTAACGTGTGAAAGTTAATGAACATTATCTAGTTTTATAAATGGTTAAAGACATTTGCTTAAAAATATTCAGCTGATGTTGTAATAGGAGTTTGTGAATATTGGTCAATAATCAATCTATGAGTTTCAAGACCTCATTATCAGTTTTCTAAATTAGTAAAGTACTAGATTGATAGTAAAAAAATAATTAAGGACTATCGTCTTATATGATTTTAATTTTGGCATTAGAATTTGTTATTTTACAATATGTCGCCTATATTAACCATCACAGCAAAAAATATAACTTAAAGTCATATAAAAACACAAATAAAATATTGTACGGAACTACAAAACACAACTACTAATCAAATCCCCGAAACTCAACTCCTTTTATGACATAACTTGACATATCCTCACAAAATCCTTTAACATATCCACCCTAACTGCAGCTTCCAGCACCCGAGGAGCTTTCATATTGACCTATACGTATTACGAGTACTTTCCGTACACTTTCAGGGCGTGCGAGCGGGAGGGAAGACGCAAGTAACCTCCAAACTGACGCGCTAGAGAGAGACAGATGTAACCGAGCGCACGGCCCGGCCCGCACGTTTCAGTATACCCCGAACGTTTGCGAGCCTCGGTTCGGCGCGATCCTTTACGAAACACGTGCGTAAGGAAAAAATTGCCAAAATATAGACACGGTGATCGTATGTTGACGGGCGGACGGAGTGCAGTCGAGTGCAGTGTTTTCCAATTGATTCAGTGTGTTTAAACTTGTGTGTTGTGTCAATAGTGTGTTCGAGTGATTTGTTCGTTCCCGCGAGAGTACGAGGCACGGTGAATGTGAGTAATTTCATAATTTTTACGTTTGATAGAGGTTTTTGCGTGTTTCAGAAAAAAAAATACATTTTTATGGATTCTTCCGTCGATTCTGTAACGTCAGAAAAGGATTTAAATTCAATATTGATTCTTATTCCTAGAAATGTTGACGGATTTGGTTATAAATGTAGAAAAAAAAATTGTTTTGACAAATTAAACGATTAAATGAAATTGACACCTTGAAAAGTTCATACTATCAATCCGGAATAAAAACACTTATTGCATGATGATAAATGTCAACCTAGTCAGTGTCCAAAAGTAACCTAAAAGGTTTAATGAAATAACATACTCAATATTGAAATACCGACGTACCCTGAAACTATTTACGAAATATAGACATCATATTTAGAACTAGCTTTTGCCAGCGGCTTCGTCCGCGTGGATATCGAAAAATATCCCACGGTGACATACTATCGGGAATTCCTTCCTTTTATTCCTTGTTTGAATTTTAAAGGGAACCTCTGAGAAAAATTTCAGCATTCCAAGGGTTTGCGCTGGGCGTTGATGAGTCAGTCAGGACTTCTGTTTATATTTAAATAGATATGGAAGCTTTACCAATCTAATGTACGCCTACAATATCTAAAACTATTTAATACGAGGTAATTCTAAATTGCATTAAATAAAATATTAGCTGTGCACATTGCTCATGCGTTTAAATTGTCGATGTTTGGATATGTTATAGTTTATGGTAGATTAAATGACAATTCGGATCCGTTACGTCTCCTAACCGATTTTTTTCTTGCTTCGATTGGAAATTGTTCTCGTACTTATTATTATTTTTATTTTTGTGTATAAAATAACTTTACAATTTTAAACAGAAATCCATATAGCAAACTTCAGTCACAATATACACATTATATATATTTATTCGTGTCTTATATACTGTCTAGATATATTTGTCATATCTATAAATATATTTATAGATGTGAACCTATAGTAAACCTATAGGTTTACTTGACTATAAATGTTGCATTGGCTCGCGTTTGAGGTATAGGTAAAGCAATGATGCATTCCACAACGTTGTACGCTTGCCTGGACGTAACCTATTTCGTTACTCGTACCTTGAAAATACCCTGGTTAACTAGATATCGGGAACCATAAATTCTGGCAAGGACTTCCATACCTTAAGCCTCATTTACACAGTACAAGTTGCTTGCCGGTAGGGCTGTGGCATACAATACAAATGACTTTCATCGTCAAAACATTGTTTCGATGGAGCAACAATTATTTTTTGCTTCACGCAAACAGTGCAATTAAGTCGCACCATGTAAATCAGGATTTTGTGATTCTGAGAATAATATGTTTTATGTGTGAACTAACTTAGCAACGGCATTTGTAACTGTAGCTACGCTTCTTTTGATTAAAGCTTCTTTAGTTGTTGCTGTTAAGATAAAGATTAATGAACTTAAACTTCCACAAAAATACTGAGTATAACATTTTTTTTTTTATTTACGTTACATTTAATTTTCCTACCAAAATCAAAATAAAAATATTTTATTTCACATAAACCTACATGGGCACTTATGAAACGTCAGAAGCTAGGTGCACGGTTCCAAATTGGTCGTTTCCTATGGAGAAGAGCCGGCAAGGAACTCCATGGTTACTCTTTTAAAAATAGTTGGCTTTTACAATATTTTCAAATAACAGTATTAATAGGTATGGAAGTACAATGTAGGCCTTTCAACAACTACCAGGTACTTCACAAAATAGAAAATAGTCAACAAATGTATAGTCTACTAGGCCTGCAACGTTCTCACATTCACAAAATAGAAAATATAATAAAATATATAATATAAATACCCTAAGCCCTTTTTCCGTCCACTGTACAACGTGCTTAGGCCTTTCACTTCAAGAAGATCTTGATTGACAGACATTGTCTTAGCTATTATTAATTTCACAGAATTTTTACTTATTTCGGAAAGGCATGTTCCGGCGAATGGATATAATAGCGACCTTATTGGTGATGTTCTTCAGAAAATGTCAGATGCGTAGTACTCGTACTCGCGTGCGTGTATGACCTTTTTTTTTTGTGGATGGGAAATAATCAAATGACTTCTCCCGCTCTGGGCAGAGCGGGAGGGCGTGTCAGACTTTTACTGACTAAAACCTACCCATGTTCCTTCAGCTGCCCGTGCCAGGGCCACGGTCTCTTTCGAACTACCCGCGACCCCGGCGGCATCGGCCCAATTGACCCCGTCACTGCTGACATCTCTTTGCGTGGAATACAACGCGCCGTCGACCCGGGCCTGGTCCTTACCGGACGGCGAGCTGCCCATTACTCGTCGTCCGCAAGCCCGCGCCTACGGTGGCCGGGAATCGACAATCGATTCCCGCCGCCCAGGGCGTCTCCTACGGCGGCTAGGGGTGCGAGGGCGCGGCTGTTGCCTCTCCCGTGCGTGTATGACCTAGGAACGTATACGAAGCAAAAGGAGTATGTAAGGATTGTAGTCGGTAGCGTTCTGTAGTTTCAGAATACCCACATGGGAAGAAGGCGTGAGTTTGTGTATGCTTACAAAACTTCAAGACCTCTAAAAGTTTGAAGCTATATGCGCAAACACTAGCAAGAATACTCTTCATATTTACCTTCTTACAGATAATAAAATCGCAAATCAAAACGAACTATCTACGCTTTACAAGATCTATCTTCATTTTCATGATTCTTTTTCATCGATACTATCCATAAAAACTTTATGGTTTTCTCCTGCACTACGACAGTAAAGAGTCAGATAGATAGCCTTTAACGCCACCTTAAGAAACAAATCTAATTTAAGATTTCTTGAAAGTCTTCTAGTTTTATTTTCCCTTGAGCCTTTTGCAGTATTGTACCGTTTACAGTCGATCCGTGACCAGAAAAGTTGGGAAAATAAAAGCTGAACTATAAAAAAGATATAAAAGTTAATGTTAGTTTCTCGGAACTGGGGTTTTAGGTGTATGTTAAAACGCGATGTTGTGGTAGCACGCATTCGATATATACCGATATTCTGAGATATCGATGTATTTTTAATATATTGTTAGTATCGATCTTAACTAAATATACAGGATGGGGTCAAAAACCTTGGATCAAACGAAACAGGGCGATAGTTGGGGTTATTTGCATTAAAAAATATCTCTGTGGCAGAGCCCTAACTTGATCTCCTTAAGAGTTATGAGTAAAATGGCTACCTATTTTAAAACAATAAACGGTGTTAGTTGCTCCTATAACTTTATCATCACTACAAAAGTGCTTTTATGACAGTGGGTACTATGATTTAAGAGTATTGGCACTTTTTTCGATATCTTTTTATTGTTACCTACTTCATCATATGCTTAGCCTTTTCCCAAATATGTTGGGGTTGGCTTCCAGTCTAACTAGATGCAGATGAATACCAGTATTTTACATGGAGCGACTGCCTATCTGACCTCCACAACCCAGTTACTGGGTAATACGATACCCCTTGGTAAGACTGGTTGTCAGACTTTCGTGCTTCTGACGACCCGTAACGACTGTCAAAGATCCACGAATGACAGCCGGGAACAACGGCTTAACGTGCTTTCCGAGGCACGGAGAGTCTCAGTATGTAAAGACGGTCACCCATCCACGGACCAACTCCGGCAGGCGTAGCTTAACCTGATGGATCGACCCGTGCGGCTATTATTACTTAGCCACGAGCTCCTCTATTGTTACCTACTTATCTTTTTTTTTTTTTTTTTCTGCAAATATCGCCTACCTACCTATCGCCAGCATGTTTCGTTTGATCCACGATTTTTGACCAACCCTGTATATAAAAATGGATGTTGTTTTAAATGAGATTGATAAACTCCAGCACCGTTTGATCGATCACCACGAAATTCGGCACATAGTATATGTTATTTTTTTTTATGGAGAAGATTTTTTAGGTTTTTCCATCCTACACGTGCACGAAACCGCGGACAAAAGCTAGTAATTTATAGCCCCTACAGACCTTAAGGTGTTGCGGTATGTACGTAGAAAAATTCTAAAACAAATAAGTGTGCCGGTGAAAGCCGTGGGAATAAATCAGAATTTACCTCCATTTTCTGAAAAGGTTGCGTTTAGAAAAACGATGGATGTGTAGGCGTTACCAATTCCCAGCTCCGCAGTGGTATGAGATAAGCTATGGTTCTAAACATTGGCGAACGTATTGAGCCTTATAGCTGTAGAAAATGGAATGAAATAACTAACCCCCCCCCCCCCTCCCTCTGGGGTTTTGTGTTTATAAATTAGTATATGATATCGGCTATAGGGTATTACAGCCATTTTTGAAAAGTGTCTCAATACAGGGTGTAATTTTAATCGTCTTTATCCTCTTAAGGGGTCATTTTACTCATCATAATTAACAACTTTTACTATGGGCCGAACCTGAAATTGCGAAAAAAAAATCTGCTGCTCCTTACATTTTGACGAGTTTGATGTAGATAAATGTACTGAACAGCTAATTTTTTTTTCACGATTTCAGGTTTGGTCCTATAGTAAAAGTTGTTCATAATGACGAGTAAAATGACCCCTTAAGAGGATAAAGACGATTAAAATTACATCCTGTATAATTCTATACTGCTAATAAGCCACTAAAAAAACACAACATTTTTATTCAATCGGTAAGTGCCATAAAAATGCTTTTAAATTTTACATTTTCAAATTTCGCGCGAATACGCTGGATGCAGTGGACGCCATATTGCTCTATGGTCATGACGTCAGTTCACTGAGTAAACAAACACTTTATATACGCTGATCAGTTGAGAGTTGACATTGTCACTTTTCAATTTAAACAGCTGTGACGTAATAACATGGCGGCTACGTTCATGGTGTTAGAAAACAAATTAAATAAACTGTAAACTTTGAATTGAATTTTAAAATTTATATTGTTATTTTATGAACTAAAACTAACATTTTCCGACTGCTTTTTGCCTAAGCTGTCTAAATACTCCTAATATATTTTTACATTTTTTATCATGTAGATTAAAATACCGTATTATTTCAACAGGATGAGAAGTAGAAACCTCATTTAAACTAACCGAAGTAAATTACAATATTTAATGTTTGCTGAACTGGGTAGTTATGACAATACTTCCCTAGCATCAGCTGAAGATCCCAAAGACGCTGCATGTGCCATATTGACCATCGTTATTGTTTAACATAATGATCTCTATCTATATGAGGACCTCATGGCTAAGTAACAACAGCCGCACGGGTCGATCGATGAGGTTAAGCTACGCTTCCCGCGGTTGGTCCGTGGATGGGTGACCATTTTTACATACCGAGACTCCTCCGTGCCTCGGAAAGCACATTAAGCCGTTGGTCTCGGCTGTCATTCGTGCATCTTTAACAGTCATTACGGGTCGTCAAAAGCCCGAAAGTCTGGCAACCAGTCTTACCAAGGGTTATTGTATCATCCAGTTACTGGGTTGTGGAGGTCAGATAGGCAGTCGCTCCGTGTAAAATGCTGGTATTCAGCTGCATCCAGTTAGACTGGAAGCCGACCCCAACATAGTTGGGAAAAGGCTAGGCAGATAGATTGATTGATCTCTGTCTATATAAAAAAATATACATAATCACACTAATATTGTACAGGCGAAAGTTTGCGAGTGTGTGTGTTTGTTTGTTACTTCTTCACGCATAAACGGTTGGACCGATTTGGATGAAATTTAGTATATAGATAGCTTATACCCTGGATTAACACATAGGCTACTTTTTTTCTGGGTCTACGCGGTTGAAACCGCGGGGCGCAGCTAGTATAAAATAAAGTCGCTTTTCGTGTCTGGCTGTATGACCGCTTAGATCTTTTGAAGTCCAAAATGAATTTTGATGCGGTTTTCACATAATTTAGAGCATTTATTCTGGAAGGTTTATGTGTATCTGCAAAGCAGGGATAGGTCACTAGTCATATTATAAAAGACTAGCTGCACCCCGTGATTTCACCCGCATAAGTCTCAATCCCGTGGAAATATTGGAATAAAACGTATCCTATGTCCATTTTTATAATCTGGATTAACACATAGGGTTCTTTTTATCCCGTTAGTGTAATTCTGTGGGATAATTTCCGCCCTTCAAGTCGAAGTCGCGAACAGAAGTTAGTATTCTCATAAACCCAAATTTCATCTAAATCTGCTCTTTTAGCATGAAAGCGTAACAAACAAATATACAAAAAATCAAATCTTTTCTCTTCATAATGTTCGTTTAGATAGATCAAAGTATTGTTTCATTGTACCAGCTTCTATTATCGTGTTTATATCTTCCACCAATCCGCTCCAAGTAATCCCTACCTTGTTTCTTATGACACCAATGGATAAAGAAGGATATCCGCTGCTAAGCTTGGGTCTACGGCCAAAATTTATTGTTAGAAACAAGCGATTAAGGAAAATTTGTACGTAATACGTTATACCACGAAAACCTTCCATGCGTTCACAGCTATTAAGACTTCTGTAAATTTCCCTTGAGATTTCTTAAGCCGTGTTATATATAACCGAACCATTAACAGCAAGCAACGTAGACTGTTTTCTGTTATAATTTTCGGCCTGAAAATATCGACATAATTTTGTTTGTTTGTCATCATTTTCTATCTTCTTTTCCTCGGTGGCTTCACAACCGGTTTTACATCATTTATCAACATAAATATTCACTTCTTATTATTAACTTTTCAACAAAGATTTATGCTTATGTTTACCACTGCTCAGTGCTCATATGTGACATCAATATCACCTCCGCGCGCGCGCGCGCGTGGCGCAATAAAGATTCAAAATCTTCTTGATTGACATCCTGGAAAACGCTTACAAACACTTCTTTCCAAATTGACATTACAAAGTTGAACGTACTTTCAACATTCCATCGTCGCATCGAGTATTTCCGATGATTTCTTCCACCGGAAATTGAAACGTGCGTTTCACCGATTTTCAATTGGGCGTAATCAAATGAACGTATGTCTTCCGGGATAATAGAATTCCTTGCTTTAGGCCTGACATGATAAATGTGTCGGATTTGCGAAGTAAGGGTCTCTAGGCTTTGTGTTATGTGCGAAATAATGTCCTTTTGTCTTATTGGTTTCGAAGTTTTAAGTGGTATTGATGATATTGCGGCCGTCTTGGAAAATGTTTTGTCTATATAGGAAATGGGGTAGGTTGTTGATGAACATCATTTTAATAATTATGACAATGGTTGTTATGATAACAATAAGCAAATGTAAAACGAAGTGAAACTACATTTTTAAGAAGAATGTAACGATTTCCTTTTCTAAATATTCCTATTAGATAAGCATCAGAACCCCTGACGTCAATAAGATCTAAAAGAATGTTCCTAAGTCAATAACAAGAAGCTTAACCAGTTTTGTCGATGAAATCCTACTACGAGATAATGAGTTTTTGTGGACTAAAAGGACGAATAGATAAAGTAAGGAATTTTATGCGAGAAAATGTCACTGGAGTTTAACGAACTCCATCCGGCACGTGTCATTACAGAAAATATTTTAATTTCGCTCTTAAAACGAAAACTCAAAGTGGCGCAATAAAGAATAAATTAACGGAGGCCCAGGAGCAATCAAGAACCTATATAAAACGGTCATAAAAACTTAAAGGAATGGGATCAGGCAGGAACCTCAAAATAAAGAGGTCTATTAAAAGGAGGACTTATGACAGTTGAGTTCAGAAACGTGAAGAATGAAAAACCATTGATCATAGGTGGATAAATAATTAAAAAAAGAGAAAATGTTACGACAAAAGCTACAGTCTTCGATATAGTTCTAAGTTTTAAAATCGTAAAATAATCATTTATAGATGGTTACAAAATGTTCTTAATATTATTTTCGTTCAATATAAATAAAATTATCATTGAACTTAAATAGGTGCCTCGAATATGTCGATATAAACTCTAGAGATATACTGAAGCTTGCATAAGAAGTAAGTACACGAACCTTTATGGTAGCAGGAATAAAGGCTAATTTAATTTAGGTTTGTATTTTAGGCATCAACAGCCTTAAAATAAGCTTAAACCTAAGGGACAAAGTGAAGGAGCTATCTTAGAAGTTATTTTTTGTTTTGTGGTTCTCGTATTTTGTTCGGCCTATTTTTAGCATAATTGGCGACAGTTATTACAAAAATAGCGCATCTGTTTGGATGAAATGGATTGTATATTTAAAGACAGACTGCGTAATTAAATGTTGTAGAAGTCAATGTCAAGTAAATAATTTTACGAAAAATAACTGTGACAAAATTCACAAAAAAGCGATTAACTGTCTTGTGAGAAAACCTATTGGCAATACAAATGAATGTAAAAGTAAAGTAAAATGTATTAATTTAGTTTGTTTAATTAATTGAATACCCATTCTTGTGTGCAGCACAAATGTCATACAAGCATATTCAAAGAAGGTAAAAATGTAAACAACTTGTACATAACAAAATACTAATACTCTGTAACAAATTATTTCTCTTGCCGAAAAATCGTTTGGTTTTATTACGAGACGAATTTTCTAGGGCTACGTATCAGAGAGTAATATCACTTTTATATATAAATCTTTGAATACAGACATACAAATATACTTTATACACATACACTTCTGGACACATCTATTGGCCCACCTTAGAGTTTAGGTTTCGATGGCCCCTACCGAAATATAATTGCTAGATTGAACAAAAACTGTTGATGCAGTTTTAAACCTGATACATTTTACTATCTTTTTCGATCGTATTGTTTTAAATTTGAATTCAGAATACCATACGACATGGAGCTACGCCTAACAAGTCGGATATGCGCCTTGTTAAAGGCAATTGATTTTTGAATAAAAAACATGTTTTATCAAATAAAGGTTTAATTTAATAACGCGTGTTGCCTCCATGGGCATCTACCACAGCTCTCATACGATTAGGCATAGAGTTTATCAACCGCTCTATGAAATTTTGAGGGATCATCTCCTATTCCTCTTCTATGGCAGTTTTCAACTCCTGCATCGTCTGGGCAACTGGCTGACGAGCCCTAACACGTCTTTTTAGCTCGTCCCACATGTGCTCAATGGGGTTCATGTCTGGGCTTCTGGCTGGCCAGTCCATAACAGTGATGTTCACATCCCGAAGATATTCCCTGACGATGCCGGCCGCATGGGCTCTTGCATTACCATGCATAAAAAGGAAATTTGGGCCCACATAGTCCGCGTATGGTATCACGTGAGGTTCTAAGCACTCACGAATGTACCTTTCAGCATTTAATGTTGGCAGCCGTGGTCCTGTAACAACCTCAAGTTGAGTTTTGCCGCTCGCGGATATACCGCCCCAGACAGTCCATGAGCCACCGCCATAAGCAACCCTCTCTTCAAAGCAGCATTGTGCGAAACGCTCTCCCTTACGTCGGTAGACCTTCTTCCTTCCATCATTGCCATGTAACACAATTTTAGACTCATCAGAAAAGAGTACACGGCTCCAATCTTGCTGTGTCCAATTTAAATGACTGCGTGCGAAATGAAGGCGCGCTGTTCGGTGGGCTCGCGTTAGTTTGGGGCCATTAGCTGGCTTGTGTGGTACCATATCGCGTTCTTTTAACCTTCTCCGAACAGTTCGAGCGCTCACAGATACTCCGTGGAAGTCGCGAAGTTGGTTTTGTATCTCAATGGAGGTAAGGTGACGATTTCTCAAGCTGGTCGTCACGATGAATCGATCCTGCCTTTCAGTTGTGACCCGAGATCGTGGCCTTCCTTGGCGACGAACAAAGCCGCCAGTCTCTAGGTACCTCCGATAAACATTTCGGACCGCAGATCGACTTAAATTAAGTTGAGCACTCACGTTTCTTTGGCTGTGTCCGGCCTGAATAAGTGCCACAGCTTGGGCGGCGACTTCAGGTGAAGTATCCATAGATTATTGATAGAACCTCACCATAATGTTAAGAATAAGTAATGTTTGTTGCAAAACCAAAGATATCAATCACTTTTTCAAGAATTAAATCCAAGTAAACCAATAAAACCAAGTTTTCTTAGTATTCGATTGTTTGATATCAACAAACAGGCTCCAAATTGTCTTTTGTTTCTTTAAATTCTGTGTTCGAAATTCAAAAAAAGACTATTGAATAAAATTGTGAATGTGCCAGGTTCAAAACTGCATAAAAACTTTTTGCTCGACCTAATATAAAATTTTAGCTAGGACCAAACGAAACTGAAAATACTAGGTGGGCCAAAAGATGTGTCCAGAAGTGTATTAGCCCTCTGAAAGCCTACAAATATTTTGTTTGCAATGCCTTAATTTGAGAATTCTTTATCCATATTTTTTATTCTGAAAGAGATTTTGATAAATAAGTATAGTAATTCTCCGTAAAACTTTCCCTATTAAGTACATTAATGTCTTTTACAAGATTTGTAAACCAGTCGTAGAAAAATGATAATAATTTGACCAATAAAAACGAAACGTAAATTTATATGATTTTTGAATCGAAAGTGTAGCATTTAGGGAGGGTTTTCTGAAATGAGGTTCACTAAGTAGCAGAACTGAGACGCCAGATCCGGGCACCTATCAAAAGTTTTATGATAATGCTCAGTAGTCACAAATAGATGTGAATAAATTACTGAAACGAAGTAAATATATTAATAATATTTAAATGTAAATTCTGAATTACGAATTCTTAATTTTGGATTTCTTGTGAATTAACAATTAAATTTTAAAATTGGTCGAAATATTATAAGACATTATCACTGACGTACATTTTCTACGTCATTCATTCCGGTATATAAGGTGCTATAAAAATATCTGCCTCGGCTTCAATGAGAGATAGTATTGTGTATATAGATTACACTAGTGAAGAAATTTCGTACCCCGTAATAATTAAATCAACTTGAGAAAATAAAGTAATTAAATAAACATTTACTTTATTCTGCGTATCGTGGTTCACAAACTACGCGCGATGTGACGCTTCGTCAGTGAAAACAATTGCTACCTCTTTCTAACTGTTCTGCGAATGAACACTACTATTCAAGAAAGGTTTCATACAAGTAAATCAATTCAAAATGTACGCACATTTTTTTGTATGAAAAAATTTATGACAAGATCACTATTGTAATCTATATACACAAAACTGTTTCCCATTGCAGCTGTGGCAGATATTTTTATAGCACCTTATATATAAGTTTCAGAAACTGCGTCCACGTTATAAAGGAATAAGGGACTTCCGGTTGTATCTAGTCACAAACAACAGCGAATACCTTATTTCTCTACCAAGACTTGCGTCATGTTTGACGTATATTTATATAAAATACATACACGTGGCAAAATGATACAGTTACACGTGTCGATCGAATGTAAAACTTCGCTTGCCGCGGTCTGTACCTGAATGGGTGACCATCAGTTGAAACCTTTCTGTGCCTTGGAAAGCATGATAAGGCAAGTATAGCTGCTCACAGCGCCACCGTTATGTAAAAAAAATAATTAGTCTGGAGATATGGAACATTTTGAAATTCGTTCTGCTCACATTTTTAGTCCGATGATGTAGAATTTTTATAAGGTTCGAAGTTAAGCCATGTATCAAAATGTTCCATATCTCGAAACTTATTAATTTTTCAATGGTAGCGCTGCCGGTTAGCATCTATACTCGCCTAAAATATTGGTCCCGGCTGTCATTGGTAGATCTTTGACAGTTATTACATCATTTCGCATCTGACTACCCAAATGCCCAAAAGTCTGACAACTAGTCTTACTAAGGGGTATTGTGTTGGTTGGAAATACTGGTATTCAGCTGCATCTGGTTAGACTGGTAGCCAACCCCAATAGAGTTGGGAAAAGGCTAGTCAGATTGACACATGTCACCTTTCGAAGCCCACAAATTAATTTGTTCGGACAAAAACGTCGAAACACGTCTCGCATTCAACCCTCCCACTGCCACTAATGAAATGGGTACCTATGGTCCACTCCATAAAACAATACATACATATATATTACACTTCTGGACACATCTATTGGCCCACCTTAGAGTTTAGGTTTCGATGGCCCCTACCGAAATATGATTGCTAGATTGAACAAAAACTGTTGATGCAGTTTTAAACCTGATACATTTTACCATCTTTTTCGATCGTATTGTTTTAAATTTGAATTCAGAATACCATTCGACATGGAGCTACGCCTAACAAGTCGGATATGCGCCTTGTTAAAGGCAATTGATTTTTGAATAAAAAACATGTTTTATCAAATAAAGGTTTAATTTAATAACGCGTGTTGCCTCCATGGGCATCTACCACAGCTCTCATACGATTAGGCATAGAGTTTATCAACCGCTCTATGAAATTTTGAGGGATCATCTCCCATTCCTCTTCTATGGCAGTTTTCAACTCCTGCATCGTCTGGGCAACTGGCTGACGAGCCCTAACACGTCTTTTTAGCTCGTCCCACATGTGCTCAATGGGGTTCATGTCTGGGTTTCTGGCTGGCCAGTCCATAACTGTGATGTTCACATCCCGAAGATATTCCCTGACGATGCCGGCCGCATGGGCACTTGCATTATCATGCATAAAAAGGAAATTTGGGCCCACATAGTCCGCGTATGGTATCACGTGAGGTTCTAAGCACTCACGAATGTACCTTTCAGCATTTAATGTTGGCAGCCGTGGTCCTGTAACAACCTCAAGTTGAGTTTTGCCGCTCGCGGATATACCGCCCCAGACAGTCCATGAGCCACCGCCATAAGCAACCCTCTCTTCAAAGCAGCATTGTGCGAAACGCTCTCCCTTACGTCGGTAGACCTTCTTCCTTCCATCATTGCCATGTAACACAATTTTAGACTCATCAGAAAAGAGTACACGGCTCCAATCTTGCTGTGTCCAATTTAAATGACTGCGTGCGAAATGAAGGCGCGCTGTTCGGTGGGCTCGCATTAGTTTGGGGCCATTAGCTGGCTTGTGTGGTACCATATCGCGTTCTTTTAACCTTCTCCGAACAGTTCGAGCGCTCACAGATACTCCGTGGAAGTTGCGAAGTTGGTTTTGTATCTCAATGGAGGTAAGGTGACGATTTCTCAAGCTGGTCGTCACGATCAATCGATCCTGCCTTTCAGTTGTGACCCGAGATCGTGGCCTTCCTTGGCGACGAACAAAGCCGCCAGTCTCTAGGTACCTCCGATAAACATTTCGGACCGCAGATCGACATAAGTTAAGTTGAGCACTCACGTTTCTTTGGCTGTGTCCGGCCTGAATAAGTGCCACAGCTTGGGCGGCGACTTCAGGTGAAGTATCCATAGATTATTGATAGAACCTCACCTTAATGTTAAGAATAAGTAATGTTTGTTGCAAAACCAAAGATATCAATCACTTTTTCAAGAGTTAAATCCAAGTAAACCAATAAAACCAAGTTTTCTTAGTATTCGATTGTTTGATATAAACAAACAGGCGCCAAATTGTCTTTTGTTTCTTTAAATTCTGTGTTCGAAATTCAAAAAAAGACTATTGAATGAAATTGTGAATGTGCCAGGTTCAAAACTGCATAAAAACTTTTTGCTCGACCTAATATAAAATTTTAGCTAGGACCAAACGAAACTGAAAATACAAGGTGGGCCAAAAGATGTGTCCAGAAGTGTATATGTCTTCAATTCTTCAATGCACCTTAGCTTGGCACCGACTTCAGAAGCTGTTAAGTTTTTTTTATGAAAGTTATTTTATTTCTTTTTGGTTTTTGAAGTCCCACACACACGCATTGTGTCCGCAACTATGAGTGCGTGTGCCTCGTTTTGCTGTTGTATAGAGCCGGCCTTCCATACTTATCTATTTTGTGTTTCTGCGATCGTCGTTCCGTAACAGTAGGAGTCTCTAATTGGGTCAGATAGACCTTCTGTCGGACCATCCGAGTACAGCCCTAAAACAATGGATACATCGAATTCAAGAGTGATTTTAATGTTTTTATGTTATCGGATTTCAGTTTCGGTATCGGTATCGCGATTTTAATTGAAAATTTGTTGGATGAAAATGTTATAGGATTTTGTGTGTATTCGTTGCTAATGATTTCATTTTATGGTTATTTATAGATATTTTGTTGGAGCTTGTGGCTCAGTAATAACAGCCGCACGGGTTGATCGATCAGGTTAACCTACGCTTTCCGCGGTTGGTCCGTGAATGGGTGACCATCTATCCATACCAAGACCCCTCCATGCCTTGGAAAGTACGTTAAGCCGTTGGTCCCGGCTGTTATTCGTGGATCTTTGACAGTCGTTACAGGTCGTCAGAAGCCCGAAAGTCTGACAACCAGTCTTACCAAGGGGTATCGTATGACCCAGTTAATGGGTTGTGGAGGTCAGATAGGCAGTCGCTCCATGTAAAATACTGGTATTCAGCTGCATCCGGTTAGACTGGAAACTGACCCCAACATAGTTGGGAAAAGGTTAGGCAGATGATGATTATAGATAATACGGGTTAAAGTATGAAATTGCCGTTTATTGTATTAGGAACTATATAAAAAAAAATATATAAAATATAAACAAAAATATTTCGGAACAATAACAAGAACTTCGAATTTACATAGAATTTTGAGAATTTTGAGTGAAACTTTTTTCACATGGTACCTATGAAGTTCTTCTTTTAAAAAATATGCAACATTCGATTATCGACTTTCAGTTGTTTTTTTTTTATTCAGCTTAGACAAGAAAGATGGATACTTCGAAAATTCGAGTTATTTTTTAATACGAGTTCCGACGCGGAACTAACGCGGCAGAAACAGCTCGCAATATCAATGTTGCGTTTGGAGAGGGGACTGCTAATGAACGCACCGTGCGATTTTGGTTTAAACGCTTTCGTGATGGAAACTTTGATTTAAAGAACGAACCACGCGGAAGACCGCCCACACAGGTGAATAACAATGAATTGAAAGAGATGGTGGAAACCGATCCGAGCCAAACTACCCAGGAATTAGCGGCATGGTTTACATTACCTTACCAACAATATTGACTCATTTGCGTCAAATCAATAAAATAAAAAAATATGAGAAATGGGTGTCTCATGATTTGACTGATCTGCAGAAAGAAACGCGTGTTGAAACTTGTGTTGCCTTGTTGAATCGATACAGAAATGAAGGAATATTGGATCGAATTGTGACATGTGATGAAAAGTGGATTCTTTACGATAACCGTAAGCGAAATATGCAATGGCTGACCCCAGGTCAAACGCCGCAACAGTGTCCTAACGCAAAGCTTACCAATAAAAAGGTAATGGTAACTGTTTGGTTGTCTCAGCATGGTGTTATTCACTATAGCTTTCTCCGATCTGGTCAAGCAATAACGGCAGATGTCTGCTGTGTCTAACTCCGAACAATGATAGCAAAACTAGCAGTGAAACAGCCCCGACTCATGAATCGATCTTCACCATTATTGCTCCATGATAACGCGAGACCTCATACAGCACGAGGAACCGTTTTCACTCTATAGGAACTGCAATTAGAAATCATTCGTCACCCTCCGTATTTGCCAGACCTTGCTCCAACGGATTATAATTTTTTTCTTGATTTGGACAATTTTCTACGTGATAAAAAGTTTTCTTCTTAGTTTTCTTCAGTACAAAATGCTTTCACACAGTTTGTCGAATCTAGATCACGAAAGTTCTATCGCAAAGGCTTATATGACCTTCCTTTTAGATGGCAGCAAAGTATAAATAATAATGGTAATTATTTTGATTAAATAAATATGTTAAATTAAAAAAAAAAAAAACGAATTCCAATTTTTCAGTACAAATCGGCAATTTCATACTTCAAACCCCTAACAATATTTCGTTTATTTGAACGCAGCTTTAACTGAGAGGGAAATTTATTGATCCTGTTTTCAGTAAGAAATGCTTTGATGAAACTTTTAAGTCTTAGAACAGCGGGGTAATTGCGTAACATACTAACCATAGGAATAATGGCTATATTAAATATTAAATAATGGCTATTGGACACGTATTTTTTCTTTTTTAGGGTTCCGTAGTCAACAAGGAACCCTTATAGTTTCGCTATGTCCCTCCGTCTGTCTGTCCATCCGTCCGCAGCTTAGCTCAGATACTCTTAGTTCTAGAAAGTTATAATTTAGCATGGATATACATATTCATCATGCCGACAAAGTGGTAAAGTAAAATTATGAAAAAAATAATTATTTAGGGTACTGTACATGTAAAATGGGGATGTTTTTTACCCCATGGTGTGGGGTGTTGTTGGATGGGTCTTTCAAAAAATATTGCGGGATTGTGAAAACAATATTTCGATTTAGGGATCCATTTCTGAAATATTACGCTTTAAAGTACTAATTTTTGTTGTGAGTCAAGTGTGTCCCCCCCTGCCAGCTAAACGGTTAGTTTTTGATGGGTGAACAAATTCACGGTAGTAGTATATATAACGAAATTACAAGAAAAACTATCACAGCTAAGTAGGCTTTTCAAGTTTAAGAGTAATAGTCAAATATTCATGAAACAACAAAAAGCCCTCTTCTTAATCCCCATTATTGTGCAAGTACGGAACCCTATTACTGCGCGTGGCCCGACACGCACTTGGCCGCTTTTTTTACGAAATAAAAGATCACGGCGATACATTGATTTAAAATGTGCCATGATGTTACTCGTTGCTAGATTTTATACGTAGTTTGTTATAGTTGTGATTTAGCGAGCCCCACTCCCCAACTTTAATCCGTTTTATCTAAGTCACTTTTTATTAATATGATAAAGCAAAAAATACGTGTCTAATATTTTTTTATTAAATGACTGATGGACTAAATATAATTTATTTTTTTGTTACCCTGGCATCATCTTTATTACAATGCCTTTCATTTTCATAATTACATACATTGACAACAATCATTGCCCTATTTACGTTGCCGAGCAGACGATTTTTCAAATTATATGAAGCAAGCAAATATTAGGAATTTTGATCATATCCTTCGGTTTGTGAAAGAAATTGTGCAACGCAATTGGAGCGCTGCGCTGATCTTTTGATATAGAATAGTTGCTTTATAAGAACTTCTTCTAAAGGATGATTTCGTTTAGTATGCCCATCAACAGTTAAGGTGCTGGTCTTTTGATATAGAATAGTTGCTTTATAATAACTTCTTCTAAAGGATGATTTCGTTTAGTATGCCCATCAACAGTTAGGGTGCTGGTCTTTTGATACAGAATAGTTGCTTTATAAGAACTTCTTCTAAAGGATGATTTCGTTAAGTATGCCCATCAACAGTTGGGGTGCTGGTCTTTTGATATAGAATAGTTGATTTACAAGAACTTCTTCTAAAGGATGTTTTCGTTTAGTATGTCGATCAACAATTGGGGTGCTGGTCTTTTGATTTAGTATAGTTGCTTTATTAGAACTTCTTCTATAGGAGGATTTCGTTTAGTATGCCCATCAACAGTTAGGGTGCTGGTCTTTTGGTATAGAATAGTTGCTTTATAAGAACTTCTTCTAAAGGATGATTTCTTTCAGTATGCCCATTAACAATTTGGTTGCTGGTCTTTTGATATAGAATAGTTGCTTTATAAGAACTTCTTCCAAATGATGATTTCGTTTAGTATGCCCATCAACAGTTGGGGTGCTGATCTTTTGACACAGAATAGTTGCTTTATAAGAACTTCTTCTAAAGGATGATTTCGTTTAGTATGTCGATCAACAATTGGGGTGCTGGTCTTTTGATTTAGTATAGTTGCTTTATAAGAACTTCTTCTAAAGGAGGATTTCGTTTAGTATGCTCATCAACAATTGGGTCTTTTGATATAGAATAGTTGCTTTATAAGAACTTCTTCCAAAGGATGATTTCGTTTAGTATGCCCATCAACAGTTAGGGTGCTGGTCTTTTGATATATAATAGTTGCTTTATAAGAACTTCTTCCAAAGGATGATTTCGTTTAGTATGCCCCATTAACAAAGGTTATAAGTATATCGATTATATCGAGCATTACTTGCGTGTCTTTAGTGTTAAGGTAATATCGTGATACTTTCTATTTTTGTACATACATACGTTGGCTTTAATTACTACTAACCATCGGTAAGACAAGTAAGAATCTAACCTTCCAAGGTTCAACATCGGAATTTTATCATTAAAAACTTCCAAATTCCAACTGTCCTGAAGATACGTTTTCAATTGAACCCATAGCATAATCATTCTATAATGTTCTCACTGCTGGGACACAGGACTCCTCTCTGTGAGAGGGAGTATGCCGTAATCCACCACGCGGGCTCACTGCGGGTTGGTAGATGTCCCATGTCGTCGAATTTTTTGGTTCTAGGAAATGCTCAGTTTACTCACGATATTTTCCTTCACCGTTTTGAGAGGAGTGGTGATGAAACAAATTACACAAAGTAAAAACCCGTAATATGTCTAATTAATCAAGTCAAACATATGAAATGAGAATTTAATAATTAACTTTACCTACGATCAAATAACCGGTTGAACTTTTGAGTGTTTGCAGTTCTGAAAATTTTGGACCTGAATAAATACTTAACAAGTTTTTAGAAAAATACCACGTTTCGTCCATGTTGAAACCATTTAATATATGTAACGTTTTGAAATAGAACCAAGAGGCAATGAATTTTTGAACCTATTCATCATCATTATTCTTTTGCTCTTATCCCAATTTATTTGAAGTCGACGCACCGTGTCTTTTTCTTCCATACTTCTCTATTTGTCGTCATCTCGGTATTCACTCCTTTTCTAGCCTTGTCATCTTTCACACAGTCCATCCATCTTTTCTTTTGGTCTGCTGTATTAGTTCTGTGTAATTTCTGTATAATGAAATATTAATTTTGGAAGAAAATTAAAATAAATCAATCTGCCTAGCCTTTTCCCAACTATGTTGGGGTCAGCTTACAGTCTATCCGGATGCAGCTGAATACCAGTATTTTACGTGGAGCGACTGCCTATCTGACCTCCACAATAATACGATACCCCTTGGTAAGACTGGTTGTCAGGATTCCGGGCTTCTGATGACCCGTAAGGATTGTCAAAGACGTCAAGCTGTTGGTCCCGGCTGTCATTTGTGGAGAATGACAGCCGGGACCAACAGCTTAACATGCTTTACGAGGCACGGAGGACACCCAATATGTAAAAATGGTCACCCATCCACGGTCCAACCCCGGCAAGCGTAGCTTAACCTGATGTATCAACCCGTGCGGCTGTTATTACTTAGCCTCGAGTTCCTTATTCATTTGTAAGAAAATTAAAATGAAAGTAAAAAAAAACAAACCAGTAACTGCTTGTTGATAGTACCTACAGCATCAAATTCTTCATTAAAAACAACGAAAGCACATTTAAAGTGCCCAAAGCGAATGTCAAATTGGTACTTGTCTGATCTCGAATCTTCTTAGCCTTGTATAGAGATTACCCACTGAACCAATTGATTGACGAGGAATATAATGGATGATGTATCAATTTTCACACTTAAACATCATGCCTGTATTCCCCGAAGAGTTAGGCAGGGGTGTACTTATACATATAGTAAGCACACATTTCTAAGTTATGTTTAAGTCGTAATAGGGAGCGAGCCTATTACCATCAACCGGGCACAAATCCAGAAGAGAAATTCCTGATGGAAAAACTCAATAACACTTTGCCCATCATTGGAATCGAACCCAGGACCTCATAGTCAGCAGTAGCGCTTGCGATCACTAGACCTACAAGTCAAGTCAAGTCATCATGTGCCTAGCCTTTTCCCAGCTATTTTGGGGTTGGCTATCAGTCTAACCGGATGCAGCTGAATACCAGTATTTTACGTGGAGCGACTGCCTATCTGACCTCCACAACCCAGTAACTGGGTAATACGATACCCCTTGGTAGTCTTACCAAAAGTCTTACCAAAGTCTGACAACCAGTCTTGGTTGTCAGACTTTCGGGCTTCTGACAACCCGTAACGACTGTCAAAGATCCACAAATGACAGCGGGGACCAACGCTTAGCGTGCTTTCCGAGGCACGGAGGAATCTCGATATATAAATATGGTCACCCATCCACGGACTAACCCCGGCAAGCGTAGCTCAATCTGATGGTTCGACTCGTGCTGCTGTTATTACTTAGCCACAAGCTGCTCAAGTGAAATCAAGTCTGGATGTCAAATTGTCAAATACATTTTTTCTTTTGGCAGTTCCAATTTTAATCTCGAAAACGATACAATTCGAGCTCACAAGTACGATGTATACCTAACCCTTTTCGCTCAGTTGACTCAAACGAATTGCGCGAGACGATAAGAGATTGATCCACTGTTTCCCTTTATTCTCGAATCAGTATGCAAAGTTGCTAGCTCCACTTTAGAGATATCAAGCTTCGCAGTACATTTGAAGTATCTACTTCGACGGATCGGAATAAACCTGTTTTCCGTTCCTTCGTCACAAGGCTTCATTTCTTGAGACCTTTTAATACGACTGTCTGGGGGCCAGGTCTGTTATTTTCAATGATTGGTCATTCATTGATCAATCATTACATAGCAAGACGACGGCATTACATTGTGTGTTCATAATGGTCGCTTAATAGGGTTTTGTTCATATTGTGGTGGTTGAAAGTAATCTTCAAAAAACTACTATTAAAATAAGCCATGACGCACAATAGTGTGTAAAAGAAATGTTCAAATAATAGGAGAGTACCGAAAAAATCATGCCTACGCATTGGCTTATTAACATTCACGTTAGTAGACTTGGCCTTATAGAGGAGCTCGTGGCTAAGTAATAACAGCCGCACGGGTCAATTCATCAGGTTAAGCTAAGCTTGCCGGAGTCGGTCCGTGGATGGGTGACCATCTTTATAAACCGAGACTCCTCCGTGCCTCGGAAGGCACGTTAAGTCATTGGTCCCGGCTGTCATTCTTAGATCTTTGACAGTCGTTACGGGTCGTCAGAAGCCCGAAAGTCTGACAACCAACCTTACCAAGCGGTATCGTATTACCCAGTTAATGGGTTGTGGAGGTCAGATAGGCAGTCGCTCCATGTAAAATACTGGTATTCAGCTGCATCCGGTTAGACTGGTAGCCGACCGCAACATAATTGTGATAAGGCTAGGCAGATTTATTGTTAGCAGACTTAGCCTTAAGGGAGCCAGGTCTGCTAACGCAACTGCACCTACAGTTAAACCAGAAAAGATATGCGCTTCGGCAGTACGGTATTTTACTCTATAAGAGAAAAAATCTAAAAATATACTATTTAGCAGCACTACTACTACTACTACTTAGCAGTCGGAAAATGTTATTTTTAGTTCATAAAATAACAATATAAATTTTAAAATTCAATTCAAAGTTTTCAGTTTTCTTAATCTGTTTTCTAACACCATGTAAGTAGCCGCCATATTATTAAGTCATACGGCTGTGTAAATTAAAAGTGTCAATGTCAACTGTCAACTGATCAGCGTATATAAAGTGTTTGTTTACACAGCCAACTGACGTCATAAACACAGAGCAATACGGCGTCCACTGCGTCCAGCGTTTTTGTCAAATTACGCGTGAAATTTGAAAATTTAAAATTTGAATTCATTTTTAAGCTTGTCGATTGAGTAAAAATTTTGTGTTTTATTTAGTGGCTTATTAGTACTATAGAATCTAATTGAGACAATTTTCAAAAATGGGTGTAACACCCTATTGTACCTACAGTGCTACACCTTCGGGGAGCACCACGATGTGTTTTATTTAATTTGGCATGATAATTTTGGAGACTCCACTCTCATTAATCACTATGATCTTGTTAATGTTGAATTGCAAAGGTTAACAAACTATAAAAAACGGAGCGTGATTCATACCCGAATTCACTATCAAATTCAACTGTCCACAAATTGAAATCTCAATTGCTGTCATTCTTTGTCAGTCGTATGAAATGACTGTAGCTTGTCAATTTGAAGTAGTGTGTCAATATGCTCAACCATGAAATTTTCTAATTGTATAACATGCAGTCACAGCGTTTTAAAAATAGAATAGGCCACTTTTCAATCAAACATAATTGTGATAGATTGACCAATATGAAAGTTTTTTTTTCTGTCAATATCCCTCAACACACCACCATTTACTAAAGTAACCAAAGAGAGTATCATCAAATATTATTTTTAGCTTCGACGCTAAAAACCTATTGCGCTGGAAAATTTTGTTTAATAATTCCTACTACTAACTTTTATTTTTTTAGGCTTCATAAAACATTTCTGGGTGTGGGTCTACGTGACCAGAATTTTGTATAACGTAATATTGGATCTGTATATGTAAGAGGTTACTAGGCAAATTTTTTGTACCGTCAACTATCTGATTGGTGGCTATTCCTAGTAATAAACATTGTGTTGAACTAATATTATATCGCTGCAGGTGCGGAAAACTTCAAATGGCGAAAATATTCAAATGTTTATGGGAGTTTTTCGAGCCGTTTGGGGTTGAAACACTAGGGCCACATTGTCCGAGTGCCCGCTTGGTTTTTCAAGACATCACTAAGCGGTTGGTCGACTCCTCACGTGACCAGAGGGCTGGCCTATTTTTTGGCCAATGAAACAGCATTGCCATATAACGTGGCAATGCTGCCAGACTTTTGGGCAATTTTCCTGTTGACAGCGATGCGGACGAATATTTGATGCCCTATGATCCTTTCCCTTAATTTTTTATATAACATGCGCATACATATTATTAATTTAAATCTGTTATTTTATTATTACATAAATAAAGCACTTATTATTGTCATATCATGGGAGAGATCGAGGTACAAAATATTATATCTCGAATTACTATAGTGCGCGCGCAAGTTCTAGTCAATGCCTGAGGTATGTGAGCGGTGAGACGGCGGAGGTAGACCAACTTCAAGCTAACTCAGTTTGCCAATCTTGTCAATCGCGCCCTTCCCTGATTCACCGCTCACATGCCTCAGGCGGTGACTAGCACTTGCGCACACACTATAGCTTGGTGCCGTGGCAGCTCAGTTTTATCAGCCCCAACTTAGCTCCCCTACGCACGGATGATTTTTTAAGAATTCAACAGAATGCCTCCCCTGCGTCATAAAATTCAGTGTTAATCATTATTTAGCCACGAGCTCCTCCGTAGGTAAAAGCATGGATAATTAGTTCTCGTTCATTGTATTGTATGAAATGAAGCTCATGTTTTTATTTGAAACTACAAGATGATTGATGGTAGGTATTTGGGTTTCTACATTATTTAGAGAAGCTCGTGGCTAAATAATAACAGCCGCACTGGTCGATCCATCAGGTTAAGCTACGCTTGCCGGGGTTGGTCCGTGGATGGGTGACCATCTTTACATACCGAGACTCCTCCGTGCCTCGGTAAGCACGTTAAGCCGTTGCTCCCGGCTGTCATTCGTGGATCTTTGACAGTCGTTACGGGTCGTCAGAAGCCCGAAAATCTGACAACCAGTCTTACTAAGGTTATCGTATTACCCAGTTACTGGGTTGTGGAGGTCAGATAGGCAGTCGCTCCATGGAAAATACTGGTATTCAGCTGCATCCGGTTAGACTGGAAGCCGACCCCAACATGGTTGGGAAAAAGTAGCAAATCCAGAGTCTGGATTTGTACCCAGTTGATGGCAATAGGCTATAGTTATAGAGATAAGGGCTCGTGGCTAATGATGACAGCCACACGGGTCGATCGAGGGTTAACTTACTCTTGCCGCGGTCGGTTCATGGATGGGTAACCATCCATTACATATGGAGACCCCTTCATGTCTCGGAAAGCAAGTAAAGCCGTTGGTCCCAACTGTCACTAATAGATCCTTGACTGGAACTGAAATAAGATGTGAACTTGACATTCCAATTAACCTAGGCAAGTCTGAGAATGTCTGTCATATGTGGATCTTTGACAGTCGTTACGGGCCGTCAGAAGCCCGAAAGTCTGACAACCCGTCTTACCAAAAGGTATCGTATTACCCAGTAACTGGGTTGTGTAGGTTATGTTGGCACTCGCTCCATGTGAAATACTGGTATTCGGCTGCATCCGGTTAGACTGGAAGCCAACCCCAACATGTTGGGATAAAGCTAGGCAGATTGATTTTTGATGGCAATAAATAGGTCAACACTTAGAAGTAAGGATTTTGAACATAAAAACACTATTTCGTAGACTTTCAAGATCAGCTTTATTACTTATGATCACAGCAGTACAGTAATACAGTTATAGAGTTTGATTTACTAACGATACAAGCAAGTGACTAGCACCGATGTCGAAGCACGAATGGCGAGCATATTACAAAAATGCCCGCAGACTATTTTTTCATCCCCACTTTTGACTTGCTTATGATTGGTCGTTTGATAACTGTCAAAGTATCGACCAATCACAAGAAGTCAATACAACTACGTTTGATGATAGGAGTACATAGAAATTAAACATTAATAAAAATGTTTTTACAAAAAAATACAACCGACTTCCAAAAACAACACTACAAAGTGAAAAATAACTTTCATTTCGGAAGTCGGTGTCGGTGTCGGTGTTAAATGTATTTTCGTTTTTTGCCACCGACTTCCGAAATTAAAGTTATTTTTCACTTTGTAGTGTTATTTTTGGAAGTCGGTTGTATTTTTTTGTAAAAACGTTTTTATTTTTCACTTTTTAGTTGTGTACCTACCCCACACAAATAGTAATACCACTATCTGCAAAACAAACTAGAACATCATCCATATAAAAGTGGGGAAAAAATACGTATTATTGAAGCTAACTCAAAAACTACCCAAGCAAAGGTATTAAATTTGATATGGGACCAACTGTGATGTATATACCCTTTCGAATAAAACAAAAAAAATCCAAATCAGTCCAGCCATCTTCGAGTAATAAGGTTCCGACGAATTGAGAACCTCCTCCTTTTTGAAGTTGGTTAAAAAGAAACATAATTAATTGTAGGCATAATTTAAATATTTCTAACATAGGCTCGCCTCCTATTACATGGGACTTTAACATAACATATGGGAAATGTGGATACATCTCTGCCTTACCCTTCGGAGATTATAGGCGTTATGTTATGTTACCACAAGACTACAACTGACAAATATTTATTCGATCTTCATTAACATTTCCTTCCTCTTTATTTATATTTTCTTATAGTGAACTTAGTATAATTCCAGAAACTTCGATTCTCGGCCATTCATCTGCCATTTAAAGAAATAAAAGAAAAAAAGAAAAATAAAATTTGTTTTCATTCGCTCAAATGGAATTGGACCTTTTAAAGTCAGGCCCTTTTTCTAGATACCTCATCGAAGGAGGTCCTAATTGACTAGA
Source organism: Cosmia pyralina (assembly GCA_946251885.1). Classification (NCBI taxonomy): domain Eukaryota; kingdom Metazoa; phylum Arthropoda; class Insecta; order Lepidoptera; family Noctuidae; genus Cosmia; species Cosmia pyralina. The sequence continues at coordinate 3,801,374 of OX276345.1, forward strand.
CTTCTTTTTACGGTCTGCTCTTAAGACGAATTTTCCTTCTTTGATATTGTTTATTTTTAATTAGACGTTTTCTTTATTTCTTTTGTTTCTATTCTTTTGTTTTTCGAAGTCTCTTTTCAATGCTGAGAGGTTTCAATCTTTAGTTGGTTTTGTTTTTGTAAAAGATCTTGGTGTTCCGTCATAACAACTTCTACAGAACACCACCTTCGATTAAGTTCCTATTAACTTCCTTGGCAGATAATTTCAGAAAATTTTTGTTCCATTTTTGAATTTATTAGAAGTGGCTATTAGGACATCGTGAAATAGGCCTTTAGACTCAAAATGATACCCTAACTTAGTGATTTAGCTTTGTAATCATTGAAGACATCAAAATCTTTTTTGCAAAATTAGTCTTTCTTACATAATTAGACGCCGTCATCATCGTTATCTAGCTATCAATAATTATCAACCTCACACACCTCTTTAATAATATCCCTTTAGAAAACAAATTGAATCAACTTCTGAACAACAATAATTATCCAATTTAATACTATTATTAAACAATAAGGCTACTTACATGAAATTATAGTACATAACCCTTTCCGTGAAGGTAGTTATAAATAGTTAGTGACACGCACATAATTAGAGACACGCACGGTCTTAAAGACCCCGCCAGCATTGCAGGGTTTAAAAGTACAGTCACGAGCAAAATGTAGTGTTCACTTAGCGACATTCAAAAATGATTTTCTAACATAGTTTCAATATTAATAGTATATAATAGTATGTTGGACGTGTTGCTGGGCAGGACGCAGTGATGACAGGTGGAGTAGGGCTGTGACAGAGTGGCACCCAAGGACTGGAAGACGAGATGTCAGACGTCCAGCGGTGAGATGGGCTGATGACATTGTTGCCATCGCGGGCAACACCTGGATGAGGCTGGCACAGGAGTGTGGGGATTGGAACAAGCAAAGAGAGGCCTATGCCCAGCAGTGGGAGAAGTCAGTGTGGATGATGATGATGATGAGAATGTTGGAGTGTCCAAAATGTCCGTACACTTACACTTCTGAGGAACTAAAAACCGGTCAAGAGCGAGTGGACTCGCGCACCGAGGGTTCCGTACCATCTTAAATGTAATTTATTTTATTGATTATTTCTGAAAAAGTGTGGTATTTAGAGACATTGTTTTATTTTTCTTGTAATTTTTACGTATATTTCTGTCACATAGAAACAAAACAAACCAAACTCTATGCAAACTTCGGAGACAAGAACGGGGGAACGGTATTTTTTTTTACATTTTTTATATGTGGCCTAAAAATAGCTATTTTAGTAGCCCCACTTGCTTTGATAGATGCCCGATGCTTTTGCAAATGGCTGCCATACCATAGCAAATATCCCATGACACTTAGCCATGACATTTATACATGGATCAATTTATTTATTTATTGGAGTTATAATATTTAATTGTAGAGGTAAAATATTAAGGAATTATTTAGTATATTTTTTATTTATTTTATTGCTATTGACGCCGTAGTATTATGTAAGTAAGTACCTACTTATTTATTTTCTATTTATAAAAGTTACGCACTGACATGTTTTATTTTTGTTTGTATATTTCTCTTTATTTATATTAGTATTAATGTTCAGCTAGATTCACAAATGCATATCTCTGTGAATAAAACTTACCCGATTAGGTCACACAAGGGGGACGTCATTGCGTTATTTGATAGGAAGTTGCTGAAAATCAGCGCCGCTGACGATAGGCTCGCCCGTTGTCTCGGCATTTTGCTGAGCAACGACCTTTTCTTGCGCAGATACGACGCACGGATTAATTTGTTCTTGTTGTTTTTCTTAGAAAAGTATTATTTTTCCACTTTTTATTGCATGGTTGTATAGGTTTGTTTTCATTTCATAGTGTCACAACACAGAGCAGAGGCAATGTAGAGTTGTAACACAGATAACTATTATATATATGTATACGAGTATCAGAGTTGTAAAATTGAAATTCTCTCTGGTCAATCAATTAAAATTGAATACGAGGCTTTTGCTTACATTGTTTTTTGTGTAATTTGTAATTTTTTATTTAATTTTTTATAATGTGCGTTTTATTTGTGCAGAATAAACAGGTTTTTTTTTTCTTTTTTCTTTCACTTCAAATTTTTAAGGCCCTCTTTCAGTCCCTGTTGCAAAAAAAATGTATATTTTTGTTTCTTTCTTATTTGCAAAACTGTTGTGCAAATTTCATCTAAAAATGTTCCAAATTTCACGTTGATAGCATTAGTAGTTCTTGAGAAATCTAGCTGTGACAGACGAACAGACAAACTGAATGAATCGCACCCTAAGGGTTCCTTTTTATCATTTTGGTAAGAAACCCTAAAACAACAACAAACGCCGTAATACATTTATTTACCATCGACTCGAAAATAAAGAAGAAAGAATTGTGTCACAATATTTATGTAAACTATAAACCTACTTTGTGTTAAAAGAATCTGTTTGCACAACAGCTTTCTTTCTTTTCATTGGTACTTTTCTAATTACTTGAGCTTAGGAGGCGGCCATGTCAATTCAAGCATCAGCGGCATCCATTGGGTCCTCACAAATGCACGTGTATAGAGACTTGGGACACTTTAGCAAGTGGCTCATGTTTTGTACAGCGGCACTGCACAACAGGGCATAATTTCAATAAATAGTTTTGCAGAAAAAAAACGGCCAAGTACGTATCGGACCACGCACAATGAAGGGTTCCATAGTTGAAAATAATTTATCCCAAAAACAAACTTAATATTGTAATCTCAAAAAGATATACTATATTATTATGTGATAAAATTACAAATTGATAATTTTCGGACTTTTTCCTTTAATTGTGCTGTGAGACCTTGCTTCTTGCCAAATTTCATGATTCTAGGACAACGGAAAGTACCCTATAGGTTTTGATTTACTTGCGAGTATCAAAATGTGTCGCATATATGGCCATATTTTTTTATTGCGTTGACTTAGTACCTTGATTTTGTTAGAACTTTAAGGGACTATAAACCTACGTATTTGATGTTAATTTCAACTTGATACTTTCACGCGTTCTTGAGAAAAAGGTATTTCACAGCCTGACAGACAAAAAGACAACGAAGTGGTACTATAAGGGTTTCGTTGAGGTACGGAACCCTAAAAAGATAATTCCACAAAGTGTATGCTTATTTATGCTCGTGACTGTACACATACATTGTACAACGTTTTATGTGCATCCCTCACGATTGTATCACATGTTGTGTAGCAATAATATTGTTATTTGTACCACTGTCGGTATGTAGAAGTAGGTGCGGTTCTAACTTTTACTCAGTACTTTTTACTTTATTACATAGCTTAATCAATAGGGTTCGTGGAAGACGCAATTTACATGGGACTTAAAATATGTCTGGTGATATTTGGCTGTACTATCCTCTGCCATACCCTTCTTGATGTTATAATTTTTTTTATGTTGTTTTTTATTTATAATTTTTCGTCTACTATTATTAGGGTACTTATAACTAAGGAATTAACTGAGTTAACATAACTGCGGGTGAAATGTGATCCTACGTTTTTAATTTTCCGTACCTTAAAAGGAAAAAAAGGAATCCTTATAGGATCACTCGTGTCGTGTCTGTCTGTCTGTCCGTCTGTCACAGCCAATTTGCTCCGAATCTAATAAACCGATGAAGTTGAAATCTGGTACACATATGAATTTTGGTAACCCAAACACGGACGTGTAACGTCAATAAATGAATTTTGGGGGGAAAATAAGAAAAATAAAAAATAAAGTTTTGCAAACTATACCGTGTGACATATCAAATGAGAGCTTACTGTAAGGGTCTCAAATATATATTTTTTTTTATAATTTTAAAACAAATTGTTTTAAAGTTATTTAAGAAAATACACGAAAATTGACCATCCCCCCCCTTTGCTCGGAGCTTATGCCCCCCTTAGCTCAGTTCTATTTATAATTCAATTAATCTGCCTAGCCTTTTTCCAACTATGATGGGGTAGGCTTCCAGTCTAATCGGATGCAGCTGAATACCAGTATTTTATATGGAGCGACTGACTATCTGACCTCCACAACCGAATTACTGGGTATTACGATACCCCTTGGTAAGACTGGTGGTCAGATTTTCGGGCTTCTAACGACCCGTAACGACTGTCAAAGATCCACGAATGACAGCCGGGACCAACGGCTTAACGTGCTTCCGAGGCACGGAGGAGTCTCGGTATGTAAAGACGCTCACCCATCCACGGACCAACCCTGGCAAGCGTAGTTTTACCTGATGGATCGACTCGTACGGCTGTTATTACTTAGCCACGAGCTCCTCCGAATTCTATGTATAATTCATAACGATATATTTTTTATTTTCCTCTCAAACACAGCACCTGCCATTTAATCGCTAGTAGAGAATGCCTGAATAGTCTGCCTTTGTACCTTTCTTGAGTGTGAAAATTTTAAATAAATAAATAAAAGCGTTTCAGGTATTAATTATTTTAGATTTCAGGAATTCGGTGAGGGCTAGTTATAAAAGGTTGTTTCTAGATACCTAAGTTTCAAAAATACCTTCTGATTGTTCAACGCACTTTGTAGACGTCCCTACTCAAACCACAATTTGGATCGTCAACAATTTTCTGGAAATGTCACAATGTTCAATCAATCTTGAATATTTGAAAACGTTGTGGGCGTCTGTATTCAGTTAACATATTATTATATTGACTGACGTCCATTATTTACCTACCTATATTAAATTCCTTGATACAAAATGCCAAGAAAAACGAAAATGTATTCGTAAATTATTAAGCGGGGACTAAGTACAATCTTGAGAAAGTTTTCCAAAATTTATTCCGTTGTAAAACCTGGGAACGTGAATTATGTCGTGCGAGAAACTTTCTCGGCACACGTACTTGAAGCTAGGAATTAGGTCAGACGTTAGTCGCTTCTGTGGAATGATAATCAGTTTGTATTTCATTAAGATTTTTACATTAACATCATAGTCTGCATTTGTGCGCCGTTGATGCCAATATGCTTGATACTAAAATATCAATGCTGGTAATATCAATGTGTGTGCAATTAGGCGCGTTATTAATCAGCAACGCGCAGATATAGCGTTCTATTCCTAGGCAAGTTCAATAAATAAAATAAAAAAAATAATAATAAGGAAATTTTGGATTACGCTAAAATATTGTACACCCATTGTTATGTTACAACGATTTTTATGTAACAAATAAGGAACTGACATTCAATCTGAAAAAAACAATAATCAGTAAATGAGTTTGAGTTCAATATTATCGTCTTTGGTTCCTGAGCTCTACCTCTTGTATAGGAACTATATTATCGTAGTGATAGCAAGCCTTTTGGGCATACGAATACGAATTTATTGTCATAATATTAAATTGCTGCTCTAAGATCAAAAGAAAAATATAATCAATTATCAAACAAATTCTATGAATTATTTTTCTTTTTTTCTTCCTGTTGCTAGGCTTTAATTTCGGCTTAAGTCGTGAAAGTTTTGTGGTTAGTAACGCCACAGAAAAGATAAAGAGGTTAGAAGGGCCTTGTGGGCGGGGCAGGCGCGCCGCATGTATGTGTAGACACACTAAGTTCAGCCGAAATTTGTTTTACCGGCCAGCAATCGCGCTCTCACTGTGACAACGTACGAAGCTCCGCTAAAAAAAAGGATTATGCCCTGTTGCGCTGTTATAACGTGTCGGAAAAGTAGCAAGTGGTGTAGTGTAGCCCGACAAGGGATTTCTTTTCAGCGGTAAGTCCAAAAATCTTAAAATACAAGTGATATTTGTAATTATTACAATAGTATTATGTAGTTTGTAGATAAAAGCGATACAATCGCAAACAGATGCACAGTTATACATTGTTGCAATGCCCCATGCATTGCAACAATGTATACCGTCTTGTACTTCGTGAGCGATCGCGCAATATGTCGCGTTCACTGCGAAAGTCGCGTCGCCGAGCCAACGCTTGAATTCCGCGAAATCCATGCGTATCGAAAGGGTTGTACCAAGTTGTAATCAATGTCGATATTGTGTGTATGTATACAAATGATTATTGACAGTAATATTAAAATTAAAATAACTTTGTTTATTACCACCAATTATTGTTTTTTGTGGGTTACCAATTTAGTTTCTGAGTGGGATTTTCCTCTAAAATTTGGTTTGATGTTAGCCATTTATGATGAAACCATACATTTTTAATGTTATTTTTAGGTTTTCAACAGATCCAGGCACAAGATAACTGTGGATTAAGGCAACTGGTAGAATCGAACGGATACCTACTAAATATTTTGTTCTCAATATTTTACAGAAAATGATTACATAACAAAAAAGTGAGGGAATAGATTCTTAAAATCTGGAGCTTCTCCGCACAAAAACATCGCTATGCTTTTTTCAGTAAGTCATGAATAATTTATATTTTACAAAACTTAATTGCTGTTTTTGAATAGCGTACCTAATTATTACCATTAAATTTAGTCACCTAGATCATCTTTTGTGGATCCGTGTTTATTGGGTTTATACAGCCATAAAGCTGAAAATCCATAGTTGAAATCTAAAGTTTCAAAATGATGCTTTTCTCGTTACGCTTATTTTTAACCGACTTCAAAAAAAAAAGAGGAGGTTCTCAATTCGTCACGTATCCATACAACTTTTTTATGATGTACACCGATTTCTCCGTCAATTGTGGACCGATTTTGAAAATTCTTTTTTTATTTGAAAAGGTATGCTCTCAAGGTGGTCCCATTGTCACCAACTCAGAATCTGATATTTATAAATATATTACGTCTAATGGAAAACATTCGATAAGGCTGTGAAATTAGTTTTTTGGATTCTTGCAAATTGCAGCTTTGTTATTGAAAATGCGATTTGCGCCCGTAGCGGTTACTCAATAATAAATTCAGTATTCATCAAAGTCGTAAGTACACTTTTCTAGGTTTACTATACTCAAAAATATAATTATTTCCGAAAAAAAAAACTTGTTTTTTTGAGCAACATGATGATTTTTGATAATTATTATTGACATGATGTTAATTATTTTTAGCAAATTTAGTATGGTTACAGATTGAAATCAACATCTAGAACAACTTAACATAATTATGACGTAAAACAGAGCTGCAATTAGCGAAAATCTAAAGAAAATTTGAATTTCACGGCAATATCGAATGTTCCCCCTTAATTTGACATTTTTTTAATTATGTATGTTTTTAGGAAGTCCACACTATTCATACCCCGTCCTCCCTCCCGAAATTAAAGTGAAATATTGCAAACCTTAAAGTAAAAAAAAATATAGTATATTTTATCGATATCAATATCGATTAATGCAATCCGTAATGTATATGAGAAATAAATTGCTTTTTCGCGTGTGTGAGTGTACGTCAAGCGCAGTGTTTGCGTTAGTGTGAGAACCAATAGCAAACTCGCGATCTAAATGCGTGTGTTTTATTTGTGTGCGTAATGCGCGTACGTATTGGTCCCTTGCTTGTAGTGGAGTTACAGAGTGGGGGACAAGCGGCGACACGCGTTCTAGTACAAATCAGGAACTATTTCCTTTCTAATCTCTTTATCTGTTCTGTGAGTAACGCAACTGACTCTCTTAACGTCTGTCAACCAATCGCTTAAACTGATTCACGTTTCACTCGAATGAACCACGTTCGTCGTGTGAACGTGAACGAACCAAATTACTTAGGAATGAACGTTCAACTGCTCATTTAATTTAATTTTAGCGATCATTCGGTAGGGGAGTGAAAGATATCGAGTGCCGAAATCCAACATCGTTGAATCGATTCACTTATGAATAAAATTTTCCTTTTTGATTCATTTTGTGTTCGAATGAAAGATGCCGAATAAAAGACAGAAATTAACAAAAAAAGTGAAGTGAATCGTCTGATATCTGCTTTAATACCGTCACTGGCTGAAGTACTATTTTATTGAATTCTTGTTAGAGACCTAGTTGAGACTCGCATATACCAAGAAAACATGACACAAAAAAACTTTAACTTTGACTTCCAAAAAAAAACACTACAAAGTGAAAAATAACTTTAATTTCGGAAGTCGGTGTCTTTGGATCTGTATTTTAGTTTTTTTGCCACCAACTTCCGAAATTAGTTATTTTTCACTTTGTAGTGTTTTTGTTGGAAGTCGGTTGTTTTTTTTAAAAAACAGTTTTTTTATTTATCACCATTTAGTGGGTCAGTTTGTAATGTATCTAAGTTACAAGAGCCTAATGTCAACTTATCATCACCTTTTAAAAAATATTGCTTTTCCCGATGTAGGGACATTAATTATTGAGGAGTTCTCCTAGTAAGAACAAGGAGAACTGGAGCTGATGGCGTAGTCACCATCACTATATGCATTGTGACGAGCATAAATTACTTAGCAACCATATTACAGCAATCGAATCGCAACCCGTGAAATACTTAGGTATAACTGAGTAGTTCCGATGGCCATCTGTGGTCTTCATCTAGAGTTCGACTTCACCAAATGATGCTGTCTAATAGCAAATGTACGAGTTACTATAAAAAATACCCAAATCGCTATACGTGTTCTAATGATTTCCATGAGATCCCCTCATCAAATTCTGACTTAGTAACAATGGGACCACCTCGAGAGCATACCCTTTCAAACAAAAAAGAATTTTCTGAATCGGTCCACAATTGACGGCGTAATCTCGTAAAAAACATAGAAAAAAAAAAAGACATACAGTCGAATTGATAACCCTTTTGGAAGTCGGTTAAAAATGGAGGAGGCTTAACAGCAGCGGGTGGAACAAGGTTGCCAATAATGATGATGATTGCTTGAGAAACGGTTCCTTTGATATTCAAGTCATCGTAATATTGGGCACTTACATATAAATGTATCATTATAATGTGACCCTTTTCCATATCCATTCATCTTGTGGAGAAACGAGATGTGACCCCCCATGACAAGGGTATTTTCTACAGAACACCATTTGGCCAAGTGAAGGAGTCCTCCGACGAGTCGGGTGATAATATTGCTAAGTATGTTTATATTATTATATATACAACTGTGTATTTTATTATGGACATAATAACATTTCACAGTAAAAGCTTGGCCACTGTCCAAAACAGACATTTTTGTTATTGTTATCGTGTCGTAAAAAACAAACAATAATGTAATGAAAACAACAATATCTCTTAATTAAACTGCTCAACATTTTGGTATTTAGGAATAACTAACGGGTCCTGGGTTCGATTCTCAGGTTTGGAATAAATACTTTAATACTTTCGGCGAATTTTCGGAAGCAGTCTGGAGTCTGGATTAGTGCGCTTTTAATGGAAATTAGCTCGCCCCATATTTCGTCTTTAACATCGCTGGCGAAACTGTGTTGTTTATGAAAAAAAAAACAGACATATTTGAAAAAATATATTCCACTAAAAAAACTCTATTACGTGCCCAATACGTAAATAAACTATGTCATCAAAAATGTAAGACCGCATTGATGCGAAAAAGTTTTTTTGGTACGGCACCTTAAGTGTTTAGTAAAATTCCTGATGACATAAAAAATATGACATTAAATAAGTTTAAAAAAGCTCATAATAATATAATAATTGATTGACAAATGTTATTATACTGTAGACGAATTTTTGAACGACCAATTAATATAATAATGAATTTTTACCTTTTGATAATAGTTTGACCATGACTATTTATTGATTTTATTGTATTTGTTGTTTTTTTTTTTTTAAGCTTTTCTGTTCATGTATTTAATTAATTTAAAATGTTATTTATTCTAAGTCACATCTAATGAGACCCTATGTGTCACTTATAAATTTGTATGTCTCAATTATGACAAAACATAGAGCACTCCCTATTTATGTAAACACCTATGCATGTAAACACCTATGTTTCACAAATAAACTGATTGATTGATTGATTGATTGAAACATGGGTTTCCTGCACATCTGCCAGCCCTTTCAGGGAAACAGGCAAGAGTCTAGGCATGTAAAGCATGCAGGTCATTGAACTAAAAGTCAATCCCAGCTATCTACGACCAGCACAACCCAAAATAAGACCACCAAAACACCACTTCATTAGCGATACCACGATAAACGAACCAATCTCGCTGTGACATCACGAAAGCCATTAGCAGACACAAAGCGCGTTAACCAACGATGCTTTTAAAACAATAGATATTTTAATTACCGCTGGCGACAGTCAATGTATATTGCTGTTACAGTGAGGCGTCATTTTCACGGTGCATAGTGTTATTTTTATAGCTGTATTAAAAAAATACATACGTCATAATAATTTATTACAGCATTGTGTTTAGTGCAATGTAAAGTTATTGTCTTGATCCGTCACTGGTTTGTAATAAGTTACACGACTAGAATAATGTTTAATCATGTCATACTAATAATAAAGGCGAAAGTTTGTGAGTGTGTTTATTACTTCTTCACGCTGAAACGGTTGGACCGATTTGGATGAAATTTGATATGTAGATAGCTTATACCCTGCTTAACACTTAAGCTACTTTTTATGGCGGTCTACGCGGGTAAAACCGCGGGGCGCAGCAAGTAAGTAGGTATTTTCAAAGGGGAATAGGATCGAGCTCAAGATTTTTTAAGCGTACATTAAGTAGGTAGATAAAAGTTAACTAGAAAATGGTAGCTATTTCATTAAGCAGATGTTTTGGCTTAAATTTTGCAGTTTCTAACTGAATTCGGTTGAAATTACTCTGTTATTTATTTATTTATAATAAGCACACCAACAACACGGTCACTTACAATTCAAAATAAAATAACATAAAAAATGGCATTTTAGTAACCATGCAAATAACAGGTATGCATGACTTTCGCATGCATATAAAAATATAATAAGCTAAGGTGCATTGAAGAATTCAAGACACTGACTTCAAAATCTATTAAGTTTTTTATGAAACCTAGTTTTATTCGTTTTAGGTTTTTGTTGTCACTTTTTACTTTTTTTAAAGTCAATTTTATTTATTTTTTTTAATTTTTAGTTGAATTTACAATTACATAAGCCCAATGAACGAAAAGAAGAATAGGTAATCAAAATTTCGTACTTACATAAGAATAATTAATGTATTATAATACTAAAACTTTTCTGAAAGTCTGTAGATCACGTTAGTGAAAGATTCATCAAAGTTGGTTCATGAGTTTTTGAGAAAATCGCGGATATACAAACTTATATACATACATAAGTGTCGAATACAGAACCTCCTTTTTTGAAGTCCATTAAAAATAATAGCTTTTTCTAACTGAATCTGGTTTAAGTTACTCTCATATATAGAGTAATATCAACCAGGCCTTACCCAGACTATAAGACGTGGAACATAATCTAAGAAAAATATCGTACAAAAAATAATTCTTTTCAAACTAGCAGGAATCCTATATCTGAGAAAATGAAAGAAATAGGGTCAAAATATTCTTCTAAACGCCAGAAATGTCTTTGAAATGAAAGAAACAGGGCTTCTATTCAAAGACAGCCTAAACAATTTTTCCGTCTATTACTATAACAGAAAAAAATCTTCGTCCATTCGCCCAATATCTCTTACACTTGAAACAAAAGCTCTATATTTTCCAAGACAGTAAATTAATTTGTGGTCCCGGGTCAGTGTAGCGTAACAGCTGATGACCCTAAATCTCAGGATATCATCAATTTCGCAAGAAAAGTTAATGTTACATTCGGTTCAGTGGGCGCCATTTTGGTTTTTCCTCGTGTCGCTTGGCTGACGAAGCTGGCGACCATTTTGGATTTCACCTTACTTTGAGAGTTTTTGGTAAGATAAAGCCTTTGACGTTTATTTTAGTTCAATGTATGATATGCATAAAGCCTAATCAATGCTATGAATATGACCAAGTATATAAATAAATTGTAAAATACCAACCAAAAAAAAAAACCTAACGTCAATTCGAATGATTTTTGTAGCGAAAAATACAACTGTTTTACTGTTAAAATAACGTTTTTTTATTTAAAAAAACCAGCCAAGTGCGTGTCGGACCACGCACAATGAAGGGTTCCATAGTTGACAAGAATTTATACCAAAAAACTTATTAATGTAATCCCAAAAAATATTTTTTTATGTGATAACATTACAAATTAACAATTTTCGGACTTTTTCCTTTACTTTTGCTGTGAGACCTTGCTTCTTGCTAAATTTCATTATTCTAAATCAACGGGAAGTAGGAAACCCAATAGGTTTTGATTTACTAGCGAGTATTAAAATATGTCGCATAAATGGCCGTATTTTTTTTATTGCGTTATTGCGTTGACTTCAAAGCTTGATTTTTTTACAACTCCAAGGGACCTACGTATTTGATATTAATTTTAACTTACGCTTTCCTGAGAATAAGGTTCTTGAAAGGCTGACATACATACGGACATCAAAGTGATCCTATAAGGGTTCCGTATGTCACCCTAAAAAGACATGGCGGCAAAAAATCAGGTTACATTGTAAGCTGATTTTTGGGCACTTCTTTGTCATTGCCGTTGCGGTGGCTCTTACAAACTATTCACCACACTCGAGAGAGTTTTTCGGGAATACAAGATAGACTTTGACTATGCTGATAAACTACCATCGGTCAAAAACATCTCTGACCTCAAACAATAATTCCAAGAAAAAAACATACACAAATCTTTTATAACAACGATTTCTTTTTTCCGTTTCCTGTCGAGAAGTTTCGTAGCAAAACGGTTACTATGACGTAATATTTGGCATATGTCGTGACCAGGAAAATATGTTGGGCCAAGTACGGAAAAAGTTTTTGGTATTACGTGAAAGCTTAATATCGAGACTGGGGAAACTTTTAACGTGGATTATTTAGTTGCTTGATGGCTTTGATGTATTTTTGCTGTGATTTAGTGGAGTTAAAATGAAATGATGGACAAAGTTTTTGATTTACACAGTCATTTCATAAGTCTGCCCCTTTGGTATAGTGGTCGCAAGTGCTAATGCTGAGCATGAAGTCCTGGGTTCGATTTCCAGGTCGAGTAAAGTGTTATTAGGTTTTTCCCTTAGCAATTTCTCATTAGCAGCCCGGAGTCTGGATTTGCACCCGGTTAATGGCAATACGCTCGCTCCCTTTTACATGGGACTTCAACATAACTGACGAAATGTAGGTGAACTATAGATACATCTCTGCTTATCCCTTCGATGATAACAGGGGTGATGTTATGTTATTTCGTGGGTTTTGCGCAAATCACTAGAAAAAGAGGTGTATTCCCATTCGTCCCCTCGACTTCGTCCACCTACGGAAATTCGTTTTTATTTTTCCCGATCGTCCCATACTAAAAATAAAAAAAAATAAAAATTATTTATTGTCATAAAACAGATGGTACACCAGATATGGAATTCTCTGACTCCTGCACTAGTTAAAACTGTGTTGCAGGAGCCAGTGTCCTCCCGTAATAAAAAAGCACACTTAAGCGAGGGTATATTTGTGTATTTGTGCGCGAGAGTATTTGAGTGTGTGTGCTGTGTGTGTGTGATGTGTGTGTGTGTGTGTGTTGTGTGTGTGTGTGTGATATGTGTGTGTGTGTTGTATGTGTATGTGTGTGTGTGAGCTGTGTTTGTGTATATGTGAGTTGGCTTGCCTGAATTCCGTGACACTATAAATCAGATTAATTATGTTGTCGAGCAAACCATTCTTTCGAACATAATGAAATAGCAGATTAGCAATTTGGTTCAAGACAAATCGAATTTGAATTTGTGTAACGCAATTAGGGTGATGGTATTTATTACTATTTTATGTAATTTAAGTACATACATTACTGATTTTGTTTACGAGGACGAACAGGAATAATTTAATAATTTTTTCGTTCGTCCCCCACCAACAAAATCAGGGTACGATCGGGGATAAAAATATCGAAAAAATGCGGTAAATGCGCATCAATAGCTAAAAATATCTCACATGTAAGTTACTAAGGTACTTGTGCCGCAAAATAATGCGTTTGATACAGACCTCCTTTGAAATAGTAAAGAAATAAAAAATAGTTATTTTCATGTGTATGACAAGGGATATACATTACACTAAACTGTCTGCACATAAAGAATGAACACATAACCCTTCTTCGTATTTGGGTAAAATATAAATGTAGGTAATAAATAAGGTGACCGTTTTTACAAGAACTCTCCGTGCATCGGAGAGCACGTTAAGCCGTTGGTCCCGGATGTCATTCGTGGATCATTGACAGTCGTTACGGGTCGTTGGAAGCCCGAAAGTCTGACAACCAGTCTTGCCAAGGGGTATTGTATTACCCAGTAACTGGATTGTGGAGGTCAGATAGGCAGTCGCTGCATGTAAAATACTGGTATTCGGCTGCATCCCGTTAGACTGGAAGCTAACCCCAACATAGTTGTCAAAATACTAGGCAGATGGTAAAGGTAACAAATACTCTACATTTTGTGGCTATGACTTGGTTTATTATGGAAATTCATAAATATTTATACTGAAACATTGAAACAATCAATCTGCCTAGCCCACAACCCAGTAACTGGGTGATACGATACCCCTTGGTAAGACTGGTTGTCAGATTTTCGGGCTTCTGACGACCCGTAACGACTGTCAAAGATCCGCGAATGACAACCGTGATCAACGGTTTAACGTGCTTTTCGAGGCACAGAGGAGTCTCGGTATGTAAAAAAGATGGTCACCTATCCACTGACCTACCGCAAGTGTAGCTTAACCTGATGTATCGACCCGTGGGGCTGTTATTACTTAGCCACGACCTTCTCACTGAAAGGATTAAAACAATTTCTCCAAATTCGCTCATTGTAATGTAAGAGGATTCGTACAAAATGCCTAAAGGTTGTTCTTGACAACATTAATTGCAAACATCAAAGACTTTGACTGCCGCGAACTGAATTGACCTTTTATTACATTGTCAAAATAGTCCATTATAAAGTAAATTTACTGTGCCGGGGTAATGACAGCAGGGTAATAATAGGAGCGAGGGTAATGACGAAAGTCCCCCTGTCCCTGCCTTGCGTTTTGTTATTCCGTGTAGAAATTAAAACGTACATGTAGATGTGTGATGTGCGTTTTAATTTCATAGGTGGCTGAATTTAATTCAAAGGGTTGCCGTCAAGTGAGGTGTTTTAATTTTGGTGTAGGTAGAGACGAGAGGTATTTTTGAAAGTAATAACAAAATTTTCTGTTTTTCATTTAATTGAATCAAGTTTTTTCTGAATTAACACACAACTGTTGCTGGGGAGTTTGTTCCTCCACTTCTTCTTCCCAGTTAAAACACTAGGAAGTGGTGAAGGGGTGGCGTTTTGGGTGACTGTCATATGTAATTTTGACGTTCGAAAAGTGTTGATTCTCAGCCTAGTTTGAATAAATGACTTTTTATTTTGATTTCATTTATTGAGAAATTATGAGTAGGTACTGAACTGTGGCTAAGGTCCTCTCTTTGAGTAGATATCAATAGGTTTATTTTTGAAATTTACTTACAAATTCAAGCATTTCCAAAGGTTTATTGAATAAATATTTCTAAAGAAGAATGAATTGCCGTCGGCGACATGATCAATTTTTTTTCCCATATCATATTTTAATATTTCGTGTGTCTTCAATTACTTTGGTAAGCAAAGAAAAAATATTCTATGAAACCAG
The DNA here is from genome assembly GCA_946251885.1 of Cosmia pyralina. NCBI lineage: Eukaryota > Metazoa > Arthropoda > Insecta > Lepidoptera > Noctuidae > Cosmia > Cosmia pyralina. The sequence continues at coordinate 3,816,961 of OX276345.1, forward strand.
TTATTGAGACCCTTATTCTAAGTAGATCCGAAAAATGGCTGGACTTAAAGAGCAGTTGTCTAGAACCTTCTTCAAGGAATCCGTTTAGGGCCCGATCATATGTACCACAGCTACCACCACATCACAACTACAACACGTGGACGGGCGCTTATTTGTATGAAAATTAATAATTCTTTCACGAAAATCAACCGTGTGGGCGATACCGACCACATCAAGGCCACGTCGCAAACAAAAGCTTAGGTCGACGTGACGAGCGCCTCTCATTCATTCTGTGTTGCGGTAGCCACAAAGTAACCACATCGCAACAACTAGCGACAACGCAACCACATCGAATATTTTTAGTTGCGACAACGTATAACTACAAAATGGTGCAGCAACACTATGCACACGTAAAACTTGCCCACATTTTGTCGCTGCGATGTGGTGTGGTTGTGGCAAGTGTGAACCGGGCCCTGAAATACGGGCGTATGCTGCGCGCTGTTAATGTTTCAACTTTCGACACTGCGCCGAGTGTTGAAAATTCAATAAAAATCCATCAATCTGCCTATCTGGCAGCGATGTCTCGCGTCCAAACCTGGTCCAGGCCATGGTGCGGAGCGAGAGTGCATGGGAAGCCGTCACCTCCTTCTGCGAAGCAGTAATGCTCGCGAAGGAGGAAGCGGAACGCGTGAGGGAGAGGCAACAGCCGCGCCCTCGCGCCCCTAGCCGCCGTAGGAGACGCCCTGGGCGGCGGGAATCGATTGCCGATTCCCGGCCACCGTAGGCGCGGGCTTGCGGACGACGAGTAATGGGCAGCTCGCCGTCCGGTAAGGACCAGGCCCGGGTCAATAGCGCGTTGTGTTCCACGCGCGCCTCAAAGAGATGTCAGCAGTGACGGGGTCAATTGGGCCGATGCCGCCGGGGTCGCGGGTAGTTCGAAAGAGATACCGTGGCCCTGGCACGGGCAGCTGAAGGAACATGGGTGGGTTTTAGTCAGTAAAAGTCTGACACGCCCTCCCGCTCTGCCCAGAGCGGGAGAAGTCATTAGATGATTTCCCATCTACAAAAAAAAAAGAAAAAAAAAGCCTTTTCCTTTATTATACTGTAGAAGAATTTTTGAACGACCAATTATTATGATAATGAATTTTTACCTTTTGATAATATTTTGACTAATCAATCTGCCTAGCCTTTTCCCAACAATGTTGGGCCAGCTTCCAGTCTAACCAGATGCAGCTGAATACCAATATTTTACATGGAGCGACTGCCTATCTGACATCCACAATCCACTAACTGGGTAATACGATACCCCTTGGTAAGGCTGGTTGTCAGACTTTCGGGCTTCTGACGACCCGTAACGACTGTCAAAGATCCACGAATGACAGCCGGGACCAACGGCTTAGCGTGCTTTCCGAGGCACGGAAGAGTCTCGGTTTGTAAAGATGGTCACCTATCCACGGACCGACCCCGGCAAGCGTAGCTTAACCTGATGGATCGATAGCCGCACGGGTGTGCGGCTGTTATTACTTAGCCACGAGCTCTTCCTCCTCCACGTGCTGTTGAACATTCAATAGCACGCTTTAATTTAGGCATTAATTTTTTTATGTCTCTTTTTTCTAACAATCTCTCACTATTAGGATATTTATTTATTCAGGCATTACTTTAGTTGCCGCCTTTTGTTAATGAAAACGGGTATAAGAGATGAAGGTACGGCTCCTAATTTAGTTCTGAGATTTCTGAGATGGAATTCAGTTTATAGTTTCCTTAACGGTTGCAAATGTCCATGTTTTAAAGAAAACAAAAAATTTTTTTTTCAGCACCATATTCAGAAAAATTCCATAACCTCCCAACAAAATTACTTATGCCAGTAAAACGAGGAAAACTTGTAGGTACCTGTTTTGTAACTTAAATAATAAAAATAAAATAATAATCCCCACCGCCGTATCTCTACGTTGACGTCGTGGTGGGGCTTGCGTGCTCCGAACTCTGGGTCTGTGCCGACGGAGTTTACTTTACCGAAATAGGTCTAGTGTGAGGAGCCAGACCAAGAGAGATACGTGAACCCGCAGGGCAGCATGTGGCGAGCTGTTGGCCAGTAGCGACCCGACGGACCCTATTTCCCGGGAGAAGTCTTGTTCTTCACCTCTGGCTTGCCTTTATTGGCCGGCTGGAGTAAACACTGACGGGAACAGAGCTCCCACCTCATTCTTGCCTTTATTGGCCGGCTTGAGTGGAGATTCGCAAGAGCAAACGTGCTCGGAGGAAGGAAGTATTCCAGTAAGTGCTTGTAGGGATCTTACCATCTTTCGGGCTCTGGGATTGTTCTGAGAGCCGTGGAATACCTCTCCACTCCTCAAGCACCTCAGGACATGTTGCCCCTTGTCGCTACGTCACTATGTGCTAGCGACCGTTTCCGGGGGCCCATTATTGAGTGTGCAAGTCACCCCCTGCCAATTTATCTGTGTATATTATATAACATTGGTCAGGCAGGGGACATAGTTCTTCCATAGTTCAAGGTACCCAATCCACTGTAGCCACCCAAACCCATAGGCCCAATGTGTTTTGTTTCCATGTTCTGCAATAGTTCTGCACCAACCGGGGGTTGTCCTTGGGTGCACTTGCATAGTGCATACAGGGATAATCGTCGGCTGGTGCCTCCTCGTCATTTAAAATTGTCTAAGGGGCCTCTGCGAGTTGGCTTCGGCCCCTCGTACGCCTTCCAAAGGTCCGGGAGCCCAGGGTCCCGAGATAAACCAAAGACAAAAAAGAATAATATATAATATTTTAAATCGAATTTCCAACAAAACAATTATTATATCTAATGCCAGATATCACAGGACATTGTATAACATCGCTTTGTGTTGAGCGACGAATCTCATCTTGGATTGTCTGTCAGCGCCAAATATTAAACGTTGATTAAATCTCATTGTGCTAAAGATTGAATTATAAAGCTATTTTCGTACCTATACCTTTGTATACGATTCACTTGTAATTTAATATCTTGCCTGGTCTTTATAAGATTTCTTTTCCAATATTTTTCATTCCACTCGTATCAACTCTAAATAAACTGTTCCTCATATTATTTTCAACAGAACTAAAGCCAGGATTCCTTTTAGTTACTATTTGCGATTTTTTCTCAATCTCAAACCTTTATTACGATTTTAATACTCTCTACCGATTGCTCTTCAAAACCTATCTCAATATAATGTAGTTATACACATAGTAACAGCTACATATGACTCTTTAATGTGTTAACCAAGGCGTATAATTACTTTGTGCATCAATGATTACGTTGGCTATGCGTGCTTACATTTGGGTCGGTAACATGCTGGCAAGCCCATAGCTACGATATGTACATGTATATAGTGTATTAATATATTGATGGCAAGATTATCTATTGGTTCAGATTTAAATGTTCTATTTCTTATTTGTTGACGGATACGATTGAGTTTAAATATTGTACCAGTGCAGTAGTTCAGTACCATCTGCCTAGCCTTTTCCCAACTATGTTGGAGTCGGCTTCCAATCTGACCGGATGCAGCTGAATACCAGTATTTTATATGGAGCGACTACCTATCTGACCTACACAACCCAGTGACTGGGTAATACGATACCTCTTGGTAAGACTTTCGGGCTTTTGAGGACCCTTAACGGCTGTCAAAATGAAAGTGCAGAGGTTCAGTAATTATTAAAATTGTCAAACTTTTTAGGTGCAAAACACATGACACACACATGACACATGACTCTGTAACTATAAATATATAGAAAGAAAGAAGAAGAAAACACGTTGATTTGCGGTAAACATGACGCAAAGAAACAACACTAACACAAAATAAAAAAAAATAAAAGAATAAGTTGGGGGAAAATTTGCGTCACATCCACGCAAAATGGCCATCGGTCAGCATAATGCTGCGACCCCATGCTAGACAGAGCCGCAGCGCTGGTTTTCAGTGACAGCCGCCACCAGCGCAGCATGCAATGAAATTTAGATAACAAATAAAATAAAATAGATACACAATACTTATTTCTAAAAGTTTATATAAATATAATATTAAAAATGACAACATTCCGGTCCGCATTTGGATACTTTCGCTACATAATTTTTGTGCCGTCAAGTTTCTGAGAGAAATATTGGTCACACATTTATCGTAAGAGACAAAAGAAATCGCTGAAATGAATCGTCTTGAACAAAAAGTCCCCAAAAGATATCGAAACCATTCGACATATGCCACTTTCGTCCATCTTCAAACAAGCTCAAACATTGTCCAAAGACAAAAATACCGCCCAAGTGAAAAGAATTTATCCCGAAAGAAACTTAACATTAAAACCCCAAAAAAAAAAAATTATGTCATAAAATCACAAACTAACAATTTTCGGACTTTTGCCTTTACTTGTGCTGTGTGCTTCTTGCCAAATTTCATGGTTCTAGGACAACGGGAAGTACCCTATAGGTTTTGATTTACTTGCGAGTATCAAAATATGTCGCATAAATGGCCGTATTTTTTTATTGCGTTGACATAGAAGCTTGATTTTTTTAGGACTCTAAGGGACTATAGACTTACGTATTTGATATTAATTTCAACTTGATATCTCCATGCATTCCTGAGAAAAAGGGTTTTAAAAGACTGACAGACGGAAAACGAAGTGATCCTATAAGGGTTCCGTTTTTTACTTTTGAAGCACGGAACACTAAAAACTACAATAAATGCCTTACATGTTTTTGCGGCTAGATTCAGCAATAAAATCTTAGGTAACAAACTAAAAACACGGCTACTTCCTAACAGAAAACTTTGTAGAAGATAAAACGTAGAAACTATTACACAGGTTTAACTTCGTACGTACTTTGAGTTAGGCGATGCTCTCGGTCCCAAGGCGAATTTCGTTACTAGTTTCAATTCGTGTTCGGCGTGTTAAATGATGTTATAATTCATGAGAGGTAGCGGGTGTATTGTTTATTGAAGTTCGGGAACTTGGATTGGATTTGTTTCCGGGATTATTTACTTACCTGTTATAAAATGGATAAGTATGCGAAACGATGCGATATATCTGAGGGCCTATAGAAGCAAAGTAACACTCGATTAGCGATGACGCTATAAGAAAAGCCAAAAGAGCCAAGAAATATATGGGATTGACATAAGCTATTGAAATGTCACGTGATCATGTCAATGTCACTTTGAAGCTGTAGCGATTGTAGAAACACAATCGTGTCATCATTGCAGCTGTTCGGAGTACAGGATGGATTGGAAACACAGATTTTCAAGGTCAAGATACAGGTTTAATTTTTTTTTTTTTAATTTACACTAAAAAGCGCACAAAAGTTCGTGGCACCTCAGCACGTAGTTGTCGGTCACGCACAGATTCACCTCCTTTAACACCACCAGATTTTTAAAAAATTTATTAATTTAAAAATATAAATGACGAGAGTCATATCCATATGTTAATATTATACAAGACAATTATTTACGGAAATAGTAAAACAATTGAAATGTTAAGAACGCGCGCGTCGTTTACAATCACCATAATCAGCTCATTGCAGTCTATTGCTGGTTATAGGCCTTTTTTTACTCCACCATTGTTCCACTGCTGGGCAAAGGCCTCCTTACTCTCTTTCTACCTCTCTCTGTCCACAGCTGCCCAGGACCTTTTTAATACAGTATTTTACTCTAGACGAGAAAAAATCTAAAATATATTATTTAGATAGCTTAGTCAAAAAGCAGTCGGAAAATGTTAGTTTTAGTTCATAAAATAACAATATAAATTTTAAAATTCAATTCAAAGTTTTCAGTTTTCTTAATCTGTTTTCTTACACCATGAAACTAGCCGCCATGTTATTACGTCATACGGCTGTTTAAATTAAAAAGTGTCAATGTCAACTGGCAACTGATCAGCATAATTATATAAAATGTTTGTTTACTCAGCGAACTGACGTCATGACCACAGAGCAATATGGATGGCGTCCACTGCGTCGAGCGTTTTCGCGCGAAATTTTAAAATGTAAAATTTTAATGCATTTTTTGGCACTTATCGATTGAATAAAAAGTTTGTGCTATTTTTACCGACTTATTAGCACTATAGAATTATATTGAGACACTTCAAAAATGGGTGTAATACCTTATTGCGCATTATTAAATTCAATCTTGAGTCACTCCTGTCCGGTAGCAGCTGCATGTCAATCAAGTTCTGCAGCTGAATTCAATGTGACTATAAGATTTTATCTAAAAACATAACCCTGTCTTTACTATCGCGCAGTCAGGTAAAATGATAAAAGTATTTTGCCGATACACACTAATAGTAGGTAACTGACATTTTTATTCTCTTAAATTATTATTATTGAAACAAAAGAGGCAACGAGTACAGAGTAGAATTGCCAAAGAAAAAGACCCACGGTAAAACTTCCAACGGCGAAAAAGAATCCCTTTTCTAGATTCTACATTCATTTCATTCCTTTTAACAATACCGCTATATCTCCTACATTAGCCCAAATCCAAACAGCATTTGCTGGTAATGGATTTCCCCGCCTCACGTGACGACAACACAGTTTCGTGCGTCACGATTTTAAATAAACCCTGAACAGGCGGAAAATTGTGGACAAAAAATATTAAAAAATAATAATTTCGACACGAAAGTAACACACGTAAAACTAGCACTTTAGTAAGTACATAGTAAGAGACAAAACGTGTCCAAAATCTTAAGAAATAGGTACCAATTTCCAATAATAACAACATAGCAGTAGGTATGACTGTTTTTCCGAAGGGTTGGGCACCCACATACCCACATACCTAGTACTCATTTTGCCAGTTATGTTAGCCTAAGTCCGATTTATTAGGAAGGCGAGCCTATAGCCTTAAACCGGGCACAAATCTATAAATAAACACGATTAAAAAGTCAGGAGATGTCGTGAGATACCCGGTTGGAACGAGAGCCATTAATACAGAGCCATCTAGAATGGTCTCAAGTTTCAAGTGTCAAAAGTTTTTGTTAAAACGCTAGGGAATCCAATAATATTCACTAGCTTAAAACACAGATTAATAAGTAGGTATAGTAGACCGCACCTCGGTCGTACAGGCCGCGAGGACTAAGCTGTGCTTTGCATTTGTGTGAGTGCACATAGATAGTGTAGGTGTGACGTCCGGCCTAGAGCACGACGCGTCCTTTGCTTGGTTTGAAACCGGTTTATAAAGCTTTTTGGCAATTGGCCTGAGGCGCGGTGCGTCTTTCGCGTGACGCAACTGCGCTTTTTTTTGGAACACTCACACATATGCAAAGCTCAGCTTAGGCCTCGCGGACTCGGGCCGGGGCTGCCTTGAAGCGGCTCCTGCCCAATCTGGTGGGTCCAAACGCCTCCTGCCGGAGGCTTTACGCGGGGGTCGTGCGGTCCATGGCCCTTTACGGGGCACCGGTGTGGGCGCGTTCCCTGAGGCTGCGACCAGCCCGCCGGTTGAACGCGTCCCAGAGGGTCATGGCCATCCGGCTAGTCCGGGGATACCGCACGGTCTCCTGTGAGGCGGCGTGCCTCCTTGCCGGATTACCGCCATGGGATCTGGAGGCAAAAGTCCTCGCGCACGTGTGGGAGTGGCGCGAGGAGGTGAAACGCCGGGGCTTAACTCCGCTGCCGCGAGAAATCACGGTACAGCGGACAGAGCTCCGGCGGGATCTCATGGCGACATGGAGAGTGCGATTGTCGCAACCCAGCGCTGGGCACGCCACAATTGCGGCGATAAGTCCCCTCTTTGAGGAGTGGTTGGAGAGGCGCCACGGCGTCCTCACCTTCCGCCTGACGCAGGTCCTCACCGGACACGGTTGTTTCGGGAGGTTCCTGTTTCGGATAAGGCGGGAGGAAACGCCCGGGTGTCACCATTGTGTGGATCGCCCGGAGGACACGGTGGAGCATACAGTGGAGGTCTGCCCGGCTTGGGCGGAGCACCGCCGTGTTCTCACGGAGGCGATCGGCGGCGGCGATCTCTCGCGTCCAAACCTGGTCCAGGCTATGGTGCGGAGCGAGAGTGCATGGGAAGCCGTCACCTCCTTCTGCGAAGCAGTAATGCTCGCGAAGGAGGAAGCGGAACGCGTGAGGGAGAGGCAACAGCCGCGCCCTCGCGCCCCTAGCCGCCGTAGGAGACGCCCTGGGCGGCGGGAATCGATTGCCGATTCCCGGCCACCGTAGGCGCGGGCTTGTGGAAGACGAGAAATGGGCAGCTCGCCGTCCGGTAAGGACCAGGCCCGGGTCGACGGCGCGTTGTGTTCCACGCGCGCCTCAAAGAGATGTCAGCAGTGACGGGGTCAATTGGGCCGATGCCGCCGGGGTCGCGGGTAGTTCGAAAGAGATACCGTGGCCCTGGCACGGGCAGCTGAAGGAACATGGGTGGGTTTTAGTCAGTAAAAGTCTGACACGCCCTCCCGCCTCTGCCCAGAGCGGGAGAAGTCATTTGATGATTTCCCATCCACAAAAAAAAAAAAAAAAAAAAGGCCTCGCGGACTGTAACAGTGTGACCTTGAGTTTCAATAAAAAAGAGGCTACTTTATACTGGTTTTGTTATAACTGTGCAGTTACACACAGCGTGCAGTACACACGGCTACACATCAAGCTATATATTTCCAGTTTACACTGACCTCTCATTGTAAGGAAATCCTATACAATTCGAGATCAGCTTATACTGGAAACGTATAGCTTGATCTGTAGCCGTGCGTACCTACATGACAGATTCAACAAAGCATATACATGTCTAAAACTTTTAGAATTGCTGTAATTTTACTTAATAAAAATGCCTAAAATAAGGTATTCAACATACTACAAAGAGCGTTAATTTTCTAAGATGAGTTTAATAATCTCCTCGAATTTAACTAGACATTTATTTCAATATTATTCTCAGCCTTTTACACTTTGACTTTTAGACAATCTAAAGGTCATTCAAAAGGTCGTTCCCTTTTTCGCCAAAAGTTTTGCCTTTGAAATCTAACACTGCTTGAATTTCATGCAAGAAAGACATGAAAGAATCCTGTCTGACATTAACTTAACATGGGCTTTGCTTGTTAGGAGAAGAGTCTTATTTCAAAGTGTTAGTTTATGTGCGAAAATTGGTTTGACTTACGAGTACATCTTACTTTTTTTTTATTATTTGTAAGTCGGGCCTGAAAGCGTGCATGACCAGATGTATGAACGTAAACGAAGCAAAAGGAGTATGTAAGGATCGTAGCAGGTTGCGTTCTGTAGTTTCAGCCTACCCCATGAGAAGAAGGCGTCACTATGTATGTATGTATGTTTGGCGTGAAAGCGTATAGAATTATAGTACCAACGAGCACGAGTTCATCGGTGATACCAGGAATCTTCCTAATCTTCCTAGAAACCTTAAAAAAATGGGTACCCTCATGGGTGCTGTAAGAGCCGTTATCCTGCATGGTTTTACCATGCAACCTTCATGAATCTTATCTAGTACTAGATTCTGCCCGCGGCTTACCCCCGCGTGGATATCGGATTTCATGTGCTTCAATTTTCTTGCACGGCACCCTAATTCTTTTTCTAAAATAAAAGTAGCCTAAGCTACTCTTTATAACATCAGTTATCTGCCAATGAATATACCGTCAAAATCGGTCCAGCTGTTTCGGAGATTAGCTGGAACAAACAAACAAACAGACAAAAAATGTGCAAAGTGATTTGCGTTTCTTATTTGTAATGTACACCTGGAGGAAATGAGAACGCATACGTATATATTTTGGTGTAAGAAAAATATAAATTACGAAAAATAAAATACTCGTATATAATTAGTGATCTTTGCCAAAGTTTTAGGCATTATTCAACTTTTAATTTTAAAAATGATGTGCTACGGCATCAGCTATGATAATAACTTAAATTCCAGTAAATTCGCGCCGTAAATAGTTTCATAATTATATTTTTCATAAAAAAAAACTAAAAATCTAAATAACTCAAAAACTATTGAATTTCGGTAGAACTTTAGAACTGTAGAAATTTGGTGGCTTAATTTGTTGCATTTTCACCCTACTATGACGTCCTGCAAGGAATACGTCATATTGCAAGTAACCCTGTATAATATTAAAACAAACAATTAATTGCATAACATAGTCAAAGGGTAAATAAATGAGCTTTTACACGTTAGTATACTATTATTTATTCGGTGTTTTTACTTTAATTTAGCCTGTAACAGCAACGCTGATACAATCACAACTCGCATTATAACAACGCTTGTTATATTAAATGTGTAGCGTTTAGGCTAGCCGCGCACTGCGGGACGCGTCGCGGTCGACCGCAAGTTATCGTGCGGACCAACCGCGAATGTATAAACAGCCTTAGTTTGTATAATATAGTCCCGTGAATTATTGCTGGGATGGATTAACAGAACATTATTTTAGCGATTAATAGTCATTTGGGTATAGTTGTTAAGTAGGTAGATTAGTGTTAGTAAATTATGCAGGCTCAAAAGTGAAGGATCAGCAATTGCAGTAGTAATGACAATAGTTAGTTAACCAGTTTGTAATCTACATGCTCGTGTACAAGTAAAAACCGGTCAAGAGCGAGTTGAACTCGCGCAGCGACGGTTCCGTTCCGATTTCTGAAAAGTGTGCTATTTAGAGACATCGTTTTATTTTTGCTATATTTTTTACATAAACTTCTATCACATGGAATAATTTCAGATTTTTCTCAATGCAAACTTCGGAGATAAGAAGGAACGGTATTTTCTTTTACATTTTTCATCAAATGTCGAAAACTATGCGGCCAAAACCAAAAGGAACAAAATATTTGAGAATGTGCAAACAGCACTCTTTCTTATTAATATGATATCCCACATGCCCTAGTAGCCCCACTTCGAATTTTTAAGACCCCTTTCAGTCCCTGTTGCAAAAAAAAAAAAATCTTTCTTAATTGCAAAATCGTTATCCAAAACTGTTCCAAATTTCAAGTTGACAGCATTAGTAGTTCTTGAGATATCCAGCTGTGACAGACGGACAGACAGACAGACTGAGTCGCACCATAAGGGTTCCTTTTTACCATTTTGGTACGGAACCCTAAAAATGTAGGTGCAGTACAACATACTCTGCCTATGTCTTCAGGTACCGGGTGTTGTTATGACGTGTCATCATAATCAACATTTTTTCTTTTCCATGCACTCATTGGTTATAATCCTTGCAAATGTTTTAGTACACAACCATTACTGGTGAACTCCATCGTTGGTATCTTACAGATGTATGAGGACCAAAGGGAAAGATCCTCCTTTATATAAATAAAAAGATGAAGTCCTGACTGATTTACTGACTCATCAACGCCCAGCCCAAACCCATGGGCCTAAAAACTGAAATTTTGCACAGAGGTTCCCTTTATAATGTAGACAAGGAATAAGGAATTCCCTGCAGTACATTCCCGTGGGATACTTTGCGACATCCATGCTGGCGAAGCTGCTGGCAAAAGCTAGTCTTCCATAGAAAAGGGAGGATCCTCCGACTAGACTGGTGTTGTGTCTGGTGGGCTACTGCCCGACGCGATGGACGTTGTACACAAAGTGTAAATAACGCACAAGGCCATTTCAAGTACTTATCATTATTAACAACTTTTACTATGGGACTAAACCTGAAATCGTGAAAAAAAAAATCAGCTGTTCCTTACATTATCATATTCGCATAACTTACTCGTTAAAATGTAGAGAATAGCTGTTTTTTTCGCGATTTCAGGGTTGGTCTCGTAGTAAAAGTTGTTCCTACTGATGAGTACAATGACCCGTTTTGAAGTTGTGGTTAAACCTTGTATAATTATTATGCTAGTCGCGCGACGAACTTTGCTTGCGCGATGCAGGGTTTTGCGTCATGTTTGTTATGCGTAGTTCGCATGTGGCGTTCTAGATGCCACTACAATATTACGGTTTATTAGTCGGATCGTTTCCTATTCGTGAGTCATGGTTTTCTATTCGTCAATCCAAGGCAATTCTCGTATTTTCTCCCCAATACGTTCTCATCTAATAAAACCAAAACCGACTGGTCAGGATTACTTCATTCAATATCCCGACAGTAAACGAGAGAAGTATGTCATTTCATTCGATCTGTAACCAACTACGTGTTCTATATTTACACAGAATCGAAGTATTTTCCTTATGTATAAGAGAGATGGAAAGTTTTTGTGTTTCCCTAATGTTTTGTGGAGTATTTTTGTGGGATATTGAATAAATGATTGGCCATCGATGCGTTTGTAATTTAAGCGGTCAGTGCTAATACCTAAAGGTTATTCTGGTTCTGAAACTTGTAACATCATTTTAGTATTTTAATGTAAAAAAGTCCCGTTCAATAAACTAAATAAAATAGTATAGATCTACGCATTAGGCCCGTTGTACACGACATGGTTTTGTTACCGTACAGCGCGCTAGCCACACCGTAGAATAATCGTGTGAGTTTGTATATGACACGACAAACCACCGGACAGCGCGGACGGTGACGGCGCCGTGCCGTAGTTCCGCAGTGTCTGTCAACAAGCTCAACACTGACTGTAACTAACTAACCATAGTTTTACACGGCAAAAAAACATGTATGTACGAGTATTAAAGCCTACCGTTGACTCATGGTAAGTTTTAATTACGAAAAATGTTTAGAACCCCGACATCATGAAGCTCAAAATGTCTATATACCTACAAATTTTATAAACTTGTTACTACCCGTTATCCTAGTACCCATCAGCATCGGATAGGCAAAGTGCAGGGGTCAATCCTAAACCTTAGGAAGTAGTTCCAAGGGTTGGTAGCCTCACTTGGCAGGTGTCCAAATGATGCGATCTACGAGTAGTTACTTCAAGGACTCAAGCGTTTGTGACCGCTAACCGCTAACTATTTGGTTGGTAGCGAGAAAATCGTGTTTTGAATTTCTTATTTGGTGGTAATATTGCCTGACCCATCCGGTTAGACTAGAAGCCGACTGATACATATTTGGGAAAAGGCTAGGCAGATGATACTTGTTAAAAAGGCTACATTTAGGAAGAAAAGAAAGAAAGAAAATACGTTTATTTGCAGTAAACATGACGCAAAGGACAACAAAATAAAATAACAATTTAAAAACAAGTTTTGGGGAAAATATGCGTCACATCTACGCAAAACGGCTATTTACTCATTGCAGTAGACGATTTCAGACTAGTACAACTCCAAATACCAACAAAATTATACAATGTGTCAAATGAGTTTGCTGATTCCTATTTAGTCTCATTTTTATGATGTTTACTAGCAGGTATTTTCTGCAGGTAGGACAGTGTGAGATGTTTAAAATTAGCGCACTAGGCCAAATGCATCCTCGACTTATTTTAAACGATGCAAATTACGCTAAGTTACGCTCGTTTGGCACATAACGCTAATCTACGACGTCTTAAAAACATGATTTATGTAACATTTTCATAATATTTTATTTACAGCTCACAATAAACATCAAACAATTACTCACCCAGAAGCCATTAAGCACTCCCCCTTTCCCCCCATTCCCATTTTCCTTTTTTTTCTCCAGTTCCGAGAATTCTCTTAAAAATTCACTGTCGATTTTTATCGTCAAATTAGGATTTTTTCTCACTTTGCTTTATAGTCTGTGATTCCACTTTTCTGTGTTTTTAATCCTTTAATCTTAGAATTTCGTGATGGACGCCTTTGTTCAAGATTCTCTGATAAAACAATCCTGTGATCATTTTTAAAGTAAAAGAAAATTTTCTAAAGAAATTCGGGATGTTTTATTGTTTATTATTAAACAGACAAGCTTTTAATGTCTGTTTTTTTTATATTATTCTGAACCCAAAAGGTGCTATAAGGTTAAAATTGTTTTTTGAAGGTAAATGTAATTCGACTTCTTGGAATTGAAAAAGTATTTTTCATGGTCAAAAATGGTAACTGATATTTCTGATGGACTTTTGATATTGTAGGGATATTATTTATCTACGATTACATGTAGCTACGAGCTTACAGTTGCGGACAGCCACTCTGGAACGTTCGCTGCGTTGACACTCAAAATTGTACTTAGGATAGTTCCAATTTAGAGTATACATAATTTTCATGTGTTCGTGGATAAGTCTCTTATGCACGTAATTACTTTTTTATAAAATAAACCATCCTAAATACAATTTCAGTGTCAACGCAGCGAGGATTCCAGAGCGTCTGTCGATAACTGTAAGCCCGTAGTTAAAAATGTACTTAAAAAAAACCTTTAATTTTTTTTTACTTGTAGATAAATAATATCCCTACAATCTTGCCGTAGAAAGAAAGAAAAAACACAAACACATATTTATAACTGCGATAGCAAAACAGGGTTATATTTTTCATGCATATCGTATACGAGATCTTTGTATGTGGGATTCTTTATACCCTCGAAGCATCTTATCTGCTGGATGGATTTTAATAAATGAGGTGTCGACTCATATCTGAGTCGAGCGATGGGAAAAGGCAAAATAATATACACATTATAAAGGTTTGTGTATGTTTGTATATTTGTTACTTCTTCACGCGCAAACGGCTGGACTGATTTGGATGAAATTTGGTATGTAGATAGCTTATACCCTGGATTAAACATAGGTTACTTTTTGTTCCGGGCTACGAGGGTGAAACCGCGGGGCGCAGCTAGTTATAAAATAAACAGAACTTACACACACTAATACAAAGTTGTGCCTAACCCTTCGGATATTAAATGCTTGATGTTATGTTAAGTAGCCAAAAGCCTAATTATCGACAAAATATTAGAAACCTTCAAAAAATTATAAGTGAAAGGAAATTTTCAGTTGAATGTTCTTTATTTCGTATTTACTAACACAAATGAACACACAATATAACTCTATAACATTTTCAATATAAAACCAAATGTGACACAAAAATATCTTCCGTGTAACAATGCCACTTTATCGTCGTTACTAGGAAATAAGGATGTTAACCATCCGCCCACATTACTTCGTAAAGACGTAACAGTACACGGGATAAAAGGGAATTTTGTGAAGGATAAACTAGTGATGTGACATATCAAAATTATCGAAATCTGAAACTCAGGCCCTTTGATAAAATTCTTACTTCCTAATAATATAGTAATAAAATAAGTTTGTGAAAATGATGAAAAGCTCAAATATTGGCACACCGATATGATAAACGATGTCTGGGAAAAGCAAAGTCTCGTAGCAGTTTCGTAGCATTTTCGTAGCAGATCGCTACGCAAGTGCTACGAATGCGCTACGAGACAATGTGAGTGTACGAAATACACGAATGGGGGTGTGTGTGTGTGTGTATGAAATAATCTATTCAATTATTTCATTGTGGACTAAGGGCTGATTGTTCAATAGTCAGATAATTTTTATGAGAGGAATAAATATGGCGGTTTGACAGCTTTAGTATGGAAAATATGTCAAACTGTCACATTTATTCTTCAGGTAAAAGTTATCAACCTATTGAACAATCAGCCCTAAAACTAGTAGTAATTTTATCTCATTAAAGCAGTAACATTAATTTAATTTATTTTATACAGGTTTGCCAACTGTAAACAACAATTAGTACGTAAAAGAGCGAATGAGTTAATAATGATCGAGAAGGCAATCTGCCTAGCCTTATCCAACTAAGTTAGGCTCAGCTTCCAGTCTAACCGAATGCAGCTGAATACAGGTATTTTACATGGAGTGACTGCCTATATGACCTCTGCAATCCAGTTACTGGGTACAATACCTCTTGGAAAGACCGGTTATCAGACTTTCAAAGATCTACGAATGACAGCCGGGACCAACGGCTTAACGTGCTTTCCGATGCACGGAGGAGTCTCGGTATGTAATGGATGGCCACCCATCCACGAACTATAATAGTATAGTAGCTTAACCTTCGATCGACTTGTACGGCTGTTTTCATTTAGCCATAAGCCCCCTCTCGATATCTGTGTAACATTCGAGAAGTAATTGATGATAACGTAAAGGTTACGGAACTTAGATATACATTACTAGCTGCGTTCTGCCGTTTCTCCCGCGCAAACCGGAATAAAATGTAGCCTATGTATTAATCCAGGATATAAGCTATTTACATACAAAATTTCATCTAAATCGGTCCAGCCGTTTGAGCGTGAAGAACTAACAAACATACAAACACACACGCACATACACGCTCACAAACTTTCACCTTTATAATATTAGTGTGATTATTGTGATAGTCATAGTCATCCTTTTTGATACAAAGCACATTATTTTTATTCTCATAGAATGTTATTATTTTATTATGTACTCAGTAATTCGGTTGAACTACGTTGACAGTAAAGGCATCCCTACTCAATTACCTCCCTCCCATTACGTATGAAAGAATATACTTACTTGAACTTATAAGAAGGATTTTTTGATAATATATTCTCTTCTGTAATACACATATTTGTACCCCTGAAGCGATGTACATTATTTAGATTCAATATTCATGCATTTTTTTTATAAAAATAATCTTCATTGTTTATGTGTTGTGCTTTACGCAATCGTAGGAATTCTCAACTGAAAAAAGTACGTAGGTACAATGTTATTTTATTATCTGTCAGGTTCCAGACACTCTTGTACGGTCCGCAACAGAAGTCATTTAACACTGCTACTTTTTGACATCATCTCAATTAAAACAAGATGATACGATAACCTGCTTTTTATTATTCCATTTATTAGATAAGAGTTAATTTTCTTTAATATTTACATCTTTTCCAATTTTAATGAAGTATTTTCCTCAATAATTAAGATTTATGAAATTCAAGTGTTAATCGACTTTTGTTGCTGACTGTACCTACCCCGAGCACAAACAGAGATCTCCTATTAACTAACCTAATTATTATAGGTTTTGCAATATATTTTCAATAATTAGCTTTCAAGAATCGTGTATTTTATTGGAACTTGTATAACCGACTAGCTTCTACCCGTGACTTCATCCGCGTCAAATTTATTTTTTTAACATCTATCTATATAAATAAGTCCTGACTGACTGTCTGATTGACTCATCAACGCCCAGCCCAAACCCTTGACCCTAGAAAGCTGAAATTTTGCACAGTTTCCCTTTATAATGTAGGCAAGTAAAAAGGAAGAATTTATCGGTAGTACGTTCCCGTGGGATATTTTCCGATATTCATGCGGGTGAAGCCGCTGGCAAAAGCTACTAAAATATATTCTGTGACAGCTTCTTATTACTGAAATAATTTTCAGAATCGGATTAGTAGTTCCAAAGATTACTCCTACATTAAAACTCACAAATTTGACCTCTTTATAAGAATATCTCGCAGTTCTCTAGCTCACTTAACAAAGCCACATTCTAACAAAACAGTCCTACATACACATTTAAAATACCAAAACAATCTCTCGCGTACACCATATCGATTCCACATAAACCTTCCCCCTTCGTGATACAAAAATGAACACCATAAGGAACAAATATTACTATCTAGACGCGAGCCATGTTACACGCGACCTTAAATATGAGGAAAAATAGTTTTAAAATTATGGGGAAATACTTTCGTTGGGTACCTATGTAGTAAGTTAAGTAGTGGTTGGGTTTTGACTTCGATATGGAGGAAATAATAAGCGGTATAAATGAGTAATAGCACAGACTAGACATAATACAGTCGTCCGACGAGAGCCCGAGCTGCTTAGGCCATGGTGCGGAGCGAGAGTGCATGGGAAGCCGTCACCTTCTTCTGCGAAGCAGTAATGCTCGCAAAGGAGGAGGCGGAACGCGAGAGGGAGAGGCAACAGCCGCGCCCTCGCGCCCCTAGCCGCCGTAGGAGACGCCCTGGGCGGCGGGAATCGATTGCCGATTCCCGGCCACCGTAGGCGCGGGCTTGCGGACGACGAGTAATGGGCAGCTCGCCGTCCGGTAAGGACCAGGCCCGGGTCGACGGCGCGTTGTGTTCCACGCGCGCCTCAAAGAGATGTCAGCAGTGACGGGGTCCAATAGGGCCGAAGCCGCCGGGGTCGCGGGTAGTTCGAAAGAGATACCGTGGCCCTGGCACGGGCAACTGAAGGAACACGGGTGGGTTTTAGTCAGTAAAAGTCTGACACGCCCTCCCGCTCTGCCCGGAGCGGGAGAAGTCATTTGATGATTTCCCATCCACAGAAAAAAAAAAAAAAAGCCCGAGCTGCTTACGTAGTTCGCCGAACTTCGTAAGCAGCTCGGGCTTCGTCGGATGACTGTGTGATATATAGACTGTGGTAATAGTAAGTAATTTTAGGTCGAGTCGTAATCAGCTTATAATATTCTGGGACACAAGCCTTCGCTCTGTGAGAGGGAGTGAGGCAGTGCAGGTTGGTAGATGTCTTCAATTTAAGTCGGAGCTGTTTCCACTAGGCCACCACTTCTCGAGGTTGAATACTCCGTAATAACTAAATAAGGAATTTTCAATATTGGTCGTGGCCACCGAGTTACACTGCAATAGCTGTTGTCGGTAATGTGTAATTGAAATTGTTCCAGTATTTCAATCCAACTCTGAAATTCAGTGACACTGGATCACTATTAACAATTTTCACTCCTCTAGTCCAGAGTCTAGTATCCAATGATGGATTGGAATAGAGCTGTATGTAGTGTGTGTGTAAAGATTCTTTCTTTATTTTTCACAAATGCATTTACTGCATTCTTTTCCCATTTTTGTTATTTAAAGAAAGTCCGAACACCGACCGAGTATAATCTATCTGTATCCACGCGCTCATAATGCACGGTGGGAGACGCGACGCGGTCCCACGGTTCGAAACGCTGACACCGTCACATTCCTTCGTCGCGACGCAATCCACGCCGTGCCTCTGGCAGGGTCGCCATGTAGAGAGACGTGGTTATTATTAATTATATGAAAGACGGGTGTACAGTACGACGTATATTCTGAGACTGTTCTAACGTTCTGACTAATCAAAGTACACACTAATCAAAGTACACACTAATCTAAGCTACACACACACACTACAGAGCTATCCAGCCAGTAAGATACCCATCTTACTTCAGACGAACATATTATACATCGTCACTCATAGAGGTTTTAACGAAGCTTAATAAATGCCTGAACTAGAAATAGAAACGCCAGATAACAACGGCCTATTAATCAGAGGTGTGAACGCAGCATCAATTTTATGCACTGCTCAAACGTGCAATTACGAATCCATTCGTCGGACGATTATGAAAGCAATCAGTCAAATCCAGTTATTGTCGTCGACGCCTAGCAATTAGATTATGTGATGAGGTTCAATCGTTCGAACCAGTAGACACATACTGTGGCTTTTATCTATTTAGTTAGACTGGCAAAGTAATTATAACATGAATTCTCTAAAATAGACAGTATCGACGCTGGAAAGCGATTTTGTCGTATCTCGAAAAATTTCAAAAAAATATTTTTTCAGTCACAGAAATCAAAAAAAAAAAAAATACTGCGTCGGACGGACGGTCTGAGCAACGATTTCCTATGACGATGTTTTTTTTTTTATGATACGTCGTTGACTTTTTCTAAACTTTTTTAACAAAACATACTTCAAAATGCTGATATCATTGAATCAACTATTTTTAAATGTTCTAAGTTACAGCAAAATCGACGACCACACGAAAAAAAATGACCATACAAAATATATTTACAATTTTGTTGTAACTTTCAATTTTAAAGCTAATTACACATACCCGTAATAAACTTAGCTCAAAAACATTTCATAATACTTATTGAGCTGAATTTATTAGATAACACAATTGAAATGTGTTTTTAATAATTACCTATTAAATGAATATTATTTATTTACAATTATAGTACAATACATTTTTTAAAAAAGCATCTATTCATTTAACTTTCTTAAAAATTGGATTCCGTGTATGCTATAAAGGTGATGAAATGTGACAGGCCTCTTAGGTTCCATGTAATAGGGGGCGAGTCTGTATCTTTATTAACATCGTTGATATTTCTTCCTCTCTTAAAATAATGATCTGATTAGCAACATATACATATACATACTTCAAATTCTTCTGTTTATCCAAAGGTCGTTGTTCTGATAAATTAAGCAATAAATTAAAACGTGTAAAGGCGGCGGCGGTTTATCATTCAAAATTGCCGCGGTTCGGTTGTGTTGCTTAGAGAAAATGGATCTCTAAAGTTTTAGTATTTACTATGGGTTCTCAAATTTACGAGGGCATTTTGAGTTTTGTGCTGGTTAGGCAGGCTTTGCTTTTATTTTTACGAGAGGCAATAATTCTGTTATAGGAATGATGCAAATTTTATTTGAGGCTGTGATGAAAACTTTAGCAATAGTAAAGTTCTTTGCAATGTCAGGCACTTGAATGAGATTTCCACTTTGTCTAAATATTGTAGACTTTTGAAGAATAAGATACGACAAATTAAAAATCTGGAGTCACACGTCACGTCACGTCACGCCACGTCACGTCATCAAGTTATAAATCGAACGGATTACGTGTACCCCGGATTTTAAATTTGTTTGACATTTTCAAATTTCGGATGAGAATATTTTCTTGTTTCATACTTTTTAGAGCGTGATTTTTCAGTAGTCGGGTTTTAGTTTTTAAACATACTTTTTAAATACGAAGAAAAACTATTGTTTTTGACATCGATATAAAAATATTTTTATTTCTGGATAAAGGATTTCTAAAGGCCATTATAATGTAACCGTCTCGTAGCCTAACATATTTGTACCTTTTTTTATAGTCATTTTGGGACATTTAAATTAACTCAGTAATTAAGGTCAAGTCACGTATAATTAATCCCAAAATACTTTGTCCCCGACCCCTTCTTACTTACACACATTTCATTACTTTTGAAGGCAAAAACTGGTCCTTCCTCAAGACTAAATATCTTTTTTTGCTGTCATAAAACACAGGCGACAAATTTGTGAGTAGATGCCACATAGTAGAGCCCATTTTAAGGGTTGTGCAAAAATATAAATGGGACATTTACTTCGCCGACCTTCGCTGAAGAATGATGCGGTAGATAAGAATTTGTTCTCGCCAAAATTCTTTGTTGGATTCTTTGTTATGTGAAATAATCTACGTGTAATATGGCCTAGTTTTTACCTTACGGAGAATTTTCGGGACCAACATTTTTGAGCAATATTTTTCGGGTTGTGTGAAAATTTTACAAGGATGAAACTCTCCTTGTGAGGCTAAAAATATTATATATTTCAACCCTATATTCACCATCTTTTAGTAAAGTTTTTGATAAAATATAACGTTATTGTTTTTGGCAGTTGTTGATGTTTTTTCTTGTTCACTTAAGCTTGATTCCCAAAAGTTTTTCGCCGTACCTTCTTACGTTCAGTAATGAAAAATATTTTTAAATAACTTTTCAAAAATTAATGTCGATGGCTATAAAAGTAGGGGAAGATGAAAGAAACGATGGATGGATTGTTTGAAAGATAATTTGGCTAGAAAGGGGGTGACTGCCGAAATGACGACTAATAGAGAATTATGGAATAAAGGGACATGTTGCGCTAACCCCGAATAAATTGGGATGAGGGCAGGAGAATGATGATCATGAATTAAAGCTTATGTCAATCATTGTAATGATTTTAACAACTTGAGAGTTTGCGTACTTGACAAAAATATTGTTTTGGTAGGAGATGGTCAAAGGAAAATCTCTGTTAAAAGGATTAAGTTATTTTAAATTAAGACTATTGTTGTAGTGTGTAATACAATTAATTACGTTTTGCGTAGATGTGACGCATATTTTCCCCAAAACTTGTTTTATAAATTGTTATTTTATTTTGTTGTCCTTTGCGTCATGTTTACCGCAAATAAACGTATTTTCTTTCTTCTTTTTCTTGTTTCAATTAAATATTAATAAAAGTATAAAAAGTATATTCCAGCTTTTCTTGAACATCTCATAAATAAAAAAAAAACATGTTAACAAAAATAATAATGATTATGTTACCGCATATTATCGCACCATATCAACAAACACTTATCAGTTGTCCTCCCCGGACTTTCCTAGAGCGTAACGTGGCGCAGAAACAACAGAAATAGATCGCCTTCGTCCCGACGACCTCCGAAAACTTCTAAAATTTTTGGAATACGCCTATAGCATCGTTCATAGAACTTGTTAATGAAATATCACAATACCACTGCTAGCATCACAGCTACAACTGTCATCACTATGTTATTGGTTCCCAGATGCCAACCCAAGTCTTCCAACTTAGCGTTATTGGAACCTGCTGCATTCTGATTCATAAAAACTTTTTCTTTATTCTGCGTTGACTGATACATTTTTGTCTACTTCGATATTAAACACACGAGCGACCAACGTCCGTATTCGTAACAGTATTTGAACTTACTAATCACAGCCATCGTTATTTTAAATAAGACCGTAATGGTGAAGAATTCGCGGACCACCCGCGGCGCTAGCTCTTATGGCAGGGTCGCCATATGAGGTTCGGCGATCGGGAGAGTAAACACATGCAATCAGGTTGAAGGTGCAAACAATACTACTTTATTATAAAATCAATGTGCCTGATTAACGATTTGTTTGCGATTATATAATATATTTCGAGGTACTTAAATCTAAGGCTGTATTATACACACTAGCTATTCCACACCACACTGTTGATCTAATTATTTTTTTAATATTATGCCATACTTATAATAAACTCGCCCCCTATTGCATGGGACTCAAAGATAACTGACGAAATGTAGGTCTTCTATATGTACATCTCTGTTCACCTAAGATATTAATTCAATCTTCCTAGCCTTTTCCCAATTTTTTCCAAATTATGTTGGGGTCGGCTTCCAGTCTAACCGGATGCAGCTGAATACCAGTATTTTACATGGACCGACTGCTTATCTGACCTCCACAACCCAGTAACTGGGTAATACGATACCCCTTGCCAGACTGACTTGTTACTGATTGTCAGACTTTCGGGCTTCTGACGACCCGTAACGACTGTCAAAGATCCAAGAATGACAGCCGGGACCAACGGCTTAACGTGCTCTCCGAGGCACGGAGGAGTCTCGGTATGTAAAGATGGTCACCCATCCACGGTACAACCCCGGCAAGCGTAGCTCAACCTGATGGATCGACCCGTGCGGCTGTTATTACTTAGCCACGAGCTCCTCTTCCACCTAAAATATTAATTACATTGTATTTTCTGATGAATGGTCTTGGGTACTATGTATTCCAAACTCCTAGTTTTCTTTGAATAATATTGTTAGTCTTCCACATCGTTAATACATTTTAAATAATATCCTCAATATAAAATAAACTCGTTTAAATCCAGCCCATGAAGAAAAAGAAGCCATAATTATCAATAATTTACCCGAAAACTTTTTTGCAGAACTTTGCAAAACTCTGCCATTAAAGCCTAATAAATTCCTTCTGCTTTTAAAGCCACAAATTTCGCTAAACAACGAAGCTTTATGAGTTTAGTCTCAGAAAAGTTAAATTTAACTCAATCAAGTAGAACAATTTTGTTAAAAGAGAACAACCGATATGGATCTGCTGGGTTTTATGTGCAAAAAAGACTTTACTGTCAAGATAGTATCGGTGAATGTCGTCGCGTTTTTTTTACGAGTTTCTGTGAAGGCATGCCGAAATTAAAGGTTTTTGTTAGGAAGTATTTGAGGCCGTTCGTGACGAAATGCGTAATGATGATGGATATAAGGAGGTGCTTCGGTTGGCCCGCTTTGTGTCTGGTATTACCTGGGTGATTGAATGTTCTTGTGTGATTGTGTGTCTCTTTCTTCTTTCCTTCTTTGCCAGTATCGTTACACAGAGTATTACGCAATGTAAATTGTCTTTGGTCCCTAGCCCTGATATCAAGCAATAGACAAAATTGACCAACTTTTATTGTTTGAATACGAAACTTTTGGCTACCTTTGTATGTGTGTATTTTTATGTATTATTTTTTTGTAATTTGCGTTTTGTTTGTGCAGAATAATGAATTTTTCTTTTTACTTCTTTTTCTTTGTATTAATGTTTACGCCCTTATTCAGGTACAGCGAAAAATAGTTAGATACTCTATAATGACGTCTATTCTGACGTCGATTGAAGCAATTAATTAAATTTAAATTTTCGGTTTATGGTGCCTTATTATTTAAGTAACGATTAGTTTTTTATATCGCGTTTGCAGGTGTTTACCTAAGGTTCTCTAAAATTTAATTTTCAATAGTAAAATAAGCTTCATGTTTACTACAGTTCTTTCGATTGAGCTGATACAGGTTCCATCGCGGACATTTGCAGTGAACCACTTTTGAATCTTATTACCATAGTGATAAGGTCGAAAATTGTTCACCGCAAACGTCCGCGATGGCACTAGTGTAGTAATGCCGTTTTCAAGTTTGGCATAGCAACGTAATAGCTAGGAAGTTGCAGGTAGGGTTCCCAACTATTGTAAAAAAAAGTATTATTCTGTTTTTTACTACATTATACTTTTTACTGTCGGACAAAAAAACAGTATAAAAAATACTGTTTTAACATCTACAGAAAGAGTTTTTTCTATCATGAATGCAAAGTGGTGTGCCGACAGAAATAGATCTTCCATAAATTTAATAAAAAATGAGGTCCTCATTTACTTTATCCGACTACGGCAAAGCCAAAAGGAAGGGTTATGATTTTAGCAGTCCATGTATGTATGTAAGAATGTATGTATATAAGTTCTTATGTATTTACGTGTGTTCCACCGTAGCGCCTAAATTACTGACCCGTTTATAATAAAATGAAAAAATCAATAGATTCGTAATAATGATCCGGGTGACATAGGCTATATAATTTCTCCCTAAATTTAATATGGTGTCCACCATACACGTAAATTTCTGACCACGAAAAAAATTAAATTGAGATAATAATGACATGTTTGGTGTCAAAAGAAAGGTCTTGACAAGCACATTACAAATATGTATATATGTCATATTGTTTAAGTAACTAAATATGTTTAAATTATTAAAAAAATAAGTAAAAGTGGAGGTAAATAATATTAATTTAATTGGTTACAGACCGACCGCGGCGAGCGTGATTTTTCAGTAGCCGGGTTTTAGTTTTTTAACTTACTTTTTTTTATTTCACTTGTCACAAGCTTATGAAGCCTTCAAAAATGACATTAAATTGCTAAGTTGTGCGAGAAGCACCAAGAAATATGTTTTGAAAACATTAAAAAAATAAAGTACTGTTAATTTTTTTGAAATACTGTTGATTTTCTATCTCCAACGTGAATATACTGTATTTCTTGCAAAAAAAAACTTGGCAACCCTAGTTGCAAGTTTTCATACGTGGTGATAACGACTTCCTTTTACCTGAACTGTCATCTTGGTTCTATCATAATATCTATTATATTTTGTTACACTAGCAATTTGCCAGTGTCTTCGTTCGCCCGTGAAATCCTTATCCCGTGGGAATTTTGAAAAATTCGGCTCTATTCATTGTCATAAATGGAACTTCTGTACAAGAGTTCAGTTATCTAGGTCCAAGGGTTTGGGCTGGGTGTTGATGAATTAGTGAATGAGTGAGTGAGTTAGCACTCTTCATTTTATATATATTAAGCAAGGAAATTATTTTTTTATCAAATTGACTACCACCTTTTATTATCCGTATATTCAAATCACATCTCTCATTCTTCGTCAGTTTTATGAATTAGCTATAACACGCAAATTGACGTAGCGTGACAAGTTGATAAACAAAATTTAAAAAAAGAAGAAAAAAAATTCGGGAGGTGTCGGGGGACACCCGGTTGGAACGAATTTCCTTTCGCTGTATATTATGTTTTAATACAGAGTCGTCTATTAAGGTCTCAAGTGTGAAGTGTCAAAAGTTTTTGTTTTTTGATGAGATGACTCTGTGTTAAAAAACAAACACTTTTGACACTTGCAACTGACGGCATAATGCTTTTTCTTTACGTCACAATTTCTGCCAGTTTACTCCTACTATAAGCTGCGTTAAAGAACTTGATTCCAAAAATAGGATTATTTCTTACAGAACCACGAGCATACAAGGAGCTCGTGGCTAAGTAATAACAGCCGCACGGGTCGATCCATCAGGTACGCTTGCCGGGGTTGGTCAGTGGATGGGTAACCATCTGTACATACCGAGGCTCCTCCGTGTATCGGAAAGCATGTTGAGCCGTTGGTCCCGGCTGTCATTCGTAGATCTTTGACAGTCGTTACGGGTCGTTAGAAGCCCGAAAGTCTGACAACCAGTCTTACCAAGGGGTATCGTATTATCCAGTTACTGGGTTGTGGAGGTCAGATAGGCAGTCGCTCCATGTAAACTATTGGTATTCAGCTGCATCCGGTTAGACTGAAAGCCGACCCCAACACAGTTGGGAAAAGGCTAGGCAGACTGAAACACGAGCATACAAAATTGAATAATGAAGAAAAATAATAGATTTCCGAAATCAGACCAATCCGGGGGAAATCTAACTTGGAGAGATCTATTGATGATTACGGTTAATTTAATTTAATTTAATTTCCTTTATTTCAGGCAGCTGTGGCCCATACAAAATACAATACACAAATACAAACAAAAAATATTACAACATAACAAAAATGATATAATAATATTATGTAAATACAAATTGCAAATTGCAAAAAACAGAAGAAAATTTGAATTTCGCGGGCTTACACAACGGATCAATTTTAACTTCTTTTGTTTAAGTTGCTACGTAATGCAATTCTCATTAGCCTTTTACAACAATATCCTTAAACGCATCACACACACACACACAAAAGAACACACACCCATTGTTCCCACAGTATATTTATAATTAAAATCGCTTTTCCATGAAGTATGAAAGACGTCCTTTGTTCTCTAATGGACTCTCAGTAATATGATAGCTGTCAGTTTAATGGAACATATTTTGTACTACATAACACTGGTGTTTGTGTTGCACGTGTCTTGTTACGGTGAAGAGACAGGGTGTGTGTCTGTGTGTGCGTGTGTCTGATATCTTGAGCGAATTAGCGATGCTCATGTGCGGGTGTTTGTTTGCGAATGAAGTCATGTTTTGTAGTATGAATGTGTGTTACATGAAGAGTAAAACTTGATTAGTTGGACGTGAGAGTAATATAATTTTAGTAGCCTGAAAATGTTGGTTAGTAACACTGTTTTTAAACTTGGCAGTGATGCTAAACGCTCTGTTTCGATATTAAAAAGAAAAAACTATTTATTGCATAAACAAAAATCACATACTCGTATTACATTCAGTTGACATAATTCAATATAACTTTAACCTAGTACAATAATTTTACACTCTATCCCTTAAACTAGGTCTGGCCTGTATCTTAAGATATAGTAGGGTTCAGCCATTGTGTAGGACTAAATTATATTTATTATTTATAAAGTAAGTTCAAAAACTAAAACCCGACAACTGAAAAATCACGCTCGCCGCGGTCGGTCTGTATCCTATTAAATAAATATTATTTACTTTCACTTTTACTTATTTTTAACAATTTCAACATATTTATTTACTTAAACAATATAACATATATACATATTTGTAATGTGCTTGTCAAGACGTTTCTTTTGATACCAAACATGTCATGATTAACTCAATAAATGTTTTTTTCGAGGTCAGATATTTGTGTGTAATGCCCACCATTCAATTTAGGGAGAATTTACATATCTTAAGTCACCCGGAAAGTTATTACAAATCTATTGATACCCCATTAATTAAAATCAGTTCAGTAATTTAGGCCCTACGGTGGAACACACATAAATACATACTTACATACATACTTACGTAAATACATAGACTGCTAAAATCATAACTCTTCCTTTTGGCTTTGCCGTAGTCGGGTAAAAAGACAACAACAAGTGAAATCCGCTACGATGTCAAAAAAATGCAATATTTATGTATGTATGAGGAGCTCGTGGCTACGTAAAAACAGCCGCACGTGTCAATCCATCAGGTTAAGCTACGCTTGCCGGGGTTGGTCAGTGGATGGGTGACCATCTTTACATACCAAGACTCCTCCGTGCCTCGGAACGCACGTTAATTCGTTGGTCCCGGCTGTCATTCGTGGATCTTTGACAGTCGTTACGGGTCGTCAGAAGCCCGAAAGTCTGACAACCAGTCATACCAAGGGGTATCGTATTACCCAGTTACTGGGTTGTGGAGGTCAGATAGGCAGTCGCTCCATGTAAAATAATGGTATTCAGCTGCATCCGGTTAGACTTGAAGCCGACCCCAACATGGTTGGGAAAAAGGCTAGGCAGATTAATTTGATTGATGTGTATTCTAAAATATACAAATCTGGTGATAAATTTTAATGTGATGTGCTAAATGTCAAAAGTTTTGACAAAATTTTCACACGTAACAATTCGTGACTTAATTTCGGAAAAGAAAAATATCCAAAAAGAATAACGAGGCCAAAAGTTAATAATCTGAATCCCGATAACAAGTCTCAACTACGTAAGAAGAATTCTAATAAACATAATATTCAGTATGTTTCAAAGAAAACTTTGTCGTATTTCAACAACAGCGTATTAAAGTACGAGTGTGTGTGTGATGTTGTTGAATTTCCATTATATTTATTCATATTCATTTATTTGCGTTCCACAAGGTAAAATAAGGTCTTAACAAAAGGCTAGGCTAGCTCTACTAAGAGCCGCTGTAGACCCTGTCAGGGCACAGCAAAAAATATTGTTTGATACATATACAACACTAAAGTTTCAGATCTAAATCGTAGAAATTAAAATAAAATAAAATTATACATGAAAACTGAATTCGCATATATACCTACATACACTTCCCTATCATAGTGGTTCCTTTTAAAAGTAAGGACAGAAGACCTACAGTATGTGTGATATCATTTGCCAAGCCTTTTCCCAATTATCTTGGGGTCGGCTTCCAGTATAACTGAATGCAGCTGAATAGGTACCAATAT
Organism: Cosmia pyralina; assembly: GCA_946251885.1. NCBI lineage: Eukaryota > Metazoa > Arthropoda > Insecta > Lepidoptera > Noctuidae > Cosmia > Cosmia pyralina. The sequence goes on from OX276345.1 coordinate 3,845,721, forward strand.
TTTACATAGAGCGACTGCCTATCTGCTCCACAACCCAGTTACTAGGTAATACGATACCCCTTGGTAAGACTAGTTGTCAGCCTTTCAAACTTAAGACGACCCGTAACGACTGTCAAAGATCCACGAATGAGGAATGTGCTTCCGAGGCACGGAGGGGTCTTCGTATGTGAAGATGGTCACCCATCCATGGACCAACCTTGGCAAGCGTAGCTTAATCTGATCGATCGACCCGTGCGGCTGTTATTACTTAGCCACGAGCCCCTTGTATATGTGATTATACTAGTTGTAATTCCAATAGCTGAAAACCTGAAAAGGGCTCATTGTACTCATTCATCGTTATAAACCACTTCTACAACAGGAGAGACCAACACTGAAATTGCGAAAAAATCGCGAATAAGTCCCATGTAATAGGGCTATTGCAATCATGCGTATTTGTCATTTTTATTTGAAACTATACCCTAAGTCATCAATTCAGATAATTTATGTAAACAAAGGTGATAACAGATCAAAAAAATATCGTCATAATGGTAATTCACATAAAATGGCGGAAAACAAGGCTATATTGGCTTTTATGTACTTATTTTAGAAATAATAATTAAACAATTATCATACCGTGTTAATTTTTATAAGTTTTCGGTTTTAAACAAAGTTATTAAAAAAAGAAAATTTTGTGGTATAAAAAATATTATGATACTGGTAACACTACAGGAGTTCCCAACATTCTCAAATTTCATTTGACATAATTTGCAAACTCGCGTCTTTTCAATACGTTCGTGTTCTTTTCTCCGATCATATTATTCGCTGCGTGTTTGTTAATTGTGCTTTGTTATCATCGTGTTAAGTGTTTAATTTTGTTGTTAGTTGTTATATTTCCTTGTTTTTGTATTTCCTTGTTTTTGATAAATTGTTTTGCAGCACTGTCCCGTCATTTTGACAGTGACATTTCTTTGTTTACTAAAATTATCTGAATTGATGACTTAGGGTTTAGTTGTGACCCACGACTTCGTTAGCTTAAAAGTCGTCACATTTTCATAAAACTCGCTTCCCCCGACACGCTGCATTGCATAGCCTGCCCGCACCTGCGCTCGCGCTTCGTTTTCGCATAGCGTTCTTTCAGATTTTTTTCTTTTTGCTCGACTCCTAAGGGTCGCAGCGTGATGTTGAATAGCCTATACCCATCCTCGAGAATTGGATTACTAAATGCAAAAAGAAGTTTTCAAATCTGACTTTTTGTTCAGAATTTCATGGGTTATATTTTTTTTGCGCGGAACTCTAATTCTTTTTCCAAAATAAAAGTAGCCTCAGTTACTCCTTATAACATCAACTACCTGACAGTGAAAGTCGCATCAAAATCGGTTTAGCCATTTCAGAGATCAGCCAGAACAAACAGACAGAAGACAGACAGACAAAATTTTAAAAACAGTTTTTTTTTTGTTATAAGTACCGTATACTTTCATATGCATTTAGTAAAAAAGCTGTTATTTTAACATTACAGACAAATATTTCAATTTTATTTATTTGTTTAGATTATTTGGCGTACTTTATATCGTGAGGCCTAAGTAACTATACATTCAGATACAAAATGTATTCATGTCTGAAAACATACCCAATTCACTGTTGCAATTTTACTCGATACTGTGGAGGTTTCATGCTTTAAGACATTCCGAGCATGACATTCGATCAAACAGACCAATCCTACCTTACCCTACAAAGAATATTACGATTTCCTACTATGTCTGTCATTCCCGGAGTTAGGTAATATTCTTTATAGGGTTAGGTAGGATTGGTCTATATGATCTAATGTCATGCTCTGAATAAAAGTCTTATTTGGAAATGGACTGCGTCAATCCTTTTATTCAAGGGGGGCGTAGTTCATGTGGAGGTTTCATGCTTTGGTCAAACCTTAGTATAATGCTGGCTGACATTCTATTATTCAAATATCGAATTGCTCTTAAAGAAAAACGAAGTTCGAGAGCCAGATTTTAGATAGGGCCTTGTCGCGTAGCCAGTGTTAATTTTTAAGTATGAATCTGATTATCAATATAGCGGGCTTCAGCGCCATTCTATCCGTGTACCTCTTCTTATTTAAAGTAGTAGTTGTTTCCCCCCTGTAAAGCTGAACCTTTACAGTACCTTACCTATTTCGTCTCGATCCTTCTCCGTATGTTGGAGAGTTTAATATCACATAGCCTAAACATCATAGGTTGGGGAAAAAGTTTCTTCGCATTTTTTAAGAAAATTCAAAACATTTTTTAATATACATTATTTACATTTATATAAAGTATGTACGAGTAGGTACCATTTTGTTCGATAACTTTTTGCCATCTTGTAGGTAGGGACATGATCCCATTACTATAGAAATTTTGGGACTTCTGATCAAAATACCGCGGCAAGTGGTTTTGGCAGTCCTCTCGTGATGTTAACCTGACAATGCCTAAAGAATTCTGAAGAGACCGAAACAGATGGAAATCTGAAGGTGCAAGGTCAGGACTATACGGCGGATGCATTAACACCTCCCAGCCAAACTCTCTTAATTTTTTCTGAGTTGCTAAAAATGTGTGAGGTCTAGCGTTATCATGATGAAAAACCACACCCCTTCTGTTGATTGATTCCGGCCGCTTTCTCTCAACTTCTTGCTTTAATCTCATCAGTTGTTCGCAGTAGAGTTCAGAATCGATGGTCCTGCCTGGTGGTAACAGCTCATAATGAATAATGCCCTTCCAATCCCACCACACACACAGCATCACCTTGTTGCGAGTTAAGCCGGGTTTCGCCACAGTCTGTGAAGCCTAACCGGCCTTTGACCTCGACCTTTTTCGCACGTTCTTGTCGTACGTGATCCACTTTTCATCACCAGTTATCAGCTTCTTCAACAATGGTTCGGTTTCATTACGTCGTAATAAAGAATCACAAATGAGTACACGATTCATTAGGTTTCTTTCAGTGAGCTCGTGAGGTACCCAAATATCGAGCTTTTTTGTGTACCCAGTTTTTTTCAAATGCGCCAAAAATGTTTTGTTTTCAATTCCCAGTCCTTCAGCTACATCGTAACTACTGAATTATGCCGATCTTGCTCCACTTTTTCAAAAATGGCATCCATTTTATCCGTAATAGGGCGACCAGAGCGATGTGCATCTTTTACATCAAAATTTCCGGATTGAAAACGCTTAAACCAAATTTGTGCTACTCTCACAAACATTGCACTGGGAACATAAACATCGCAAATTTTTTTCGCGGCTTGCGTTGCATTTTTACCTTTTTTGTAGTAAAATTTTAAAATGTATCGAATTTTTTCATTAGATTCACTCATCATTCGCGGTTGCTGGCGGTACCGCACGCGCGAACTAACTTGCTACGTGAGGCCCCGCTGACGAGCGCGCTCCGCACTCTCAACCTCATTGCTGATGACGTCGACATATTCTGTTGCACTTTGGGTGAATTTGAGAGAATAGCTACCCATAGAATTTGTTATGGTACAAGCAGTGGAACTATCTAATTTATATATGTGTGCTACAATATCACATTGGGTCTAGCCTGTAAGGATATTTGTATGTTTGGAGTGAATAAATAAATAAATAAATAAATAAATAAATAAATAAATAAATCTTGACAGTACGAAAAACAAATGAAAATCACACATGTTCCTAATTTGAATTTGGAATTATGTTTTTTAAAATTTAAACTTTCAATGATACCAAAACCAGCCAGATACAAATAGTATAGCCAAAGAGATTTTATTTTAAGTTCATACATACTATAATGCGAAAAGACTTTTTCCCCAACCTAATATAATGAGTTTCTGTGTTCACAACTACAATTATGTTACGGTATTAAACAAACTTCGCTAATTTCGATTCTCTCCAGTTGTTTTAGTATTCCGACAACTAGCTGAATGTTTTATTAAACTCCCAAGTTTGTGTTAATTAAATCTTGCTTAAGGAAGATTAGATCAGGTGGTTGGATAGTACTTTCATCTGTGTAAAGGTGTCATCACCATTATTATTTGTGTTTTGTTTATAAAGTGTTCGTCGGCCTTTATTGTTCTTTCTTTTTTCTTCATTCTTTTTTTTTTTGTTCTACTTTTTTTTTTTTTTTTATTCACCATGTGGCGACCATATTAGCCGTAGGACCGATGACCGTTGACGTACACGGTGTTCATGAGTAGATACTGAACCGTCAATTACAGGTTGGCGATTTAGTCACCCGTCCTAATAAACAAACTTTAACTTTGAAACTCATATCCGATTCGGGGAAAAAAAGAACAAATTCGTATACAACAGCACATAGTCTATTTTATAAATGTTTTTTAGGGTTCCGTACTTCAAAAGGAAAAAACGAAACTCTAGGATCACTTCATTGTGCGTCTGTCTGTCTGTTTGTCGGTCAGTTTGTCAAGACCTTTTTTCTCAAGAACGCGTGGAGGTATCAAGTTGAAATTAATATCAAATACGTAGGTCTATGGTCCCATGGAGTACTAAAAAAATTAAGCTTCTAAGTCAACGCAATTTATGCGACATATTTTGATACTCGCAAGTAAATTAAAATCTATAGGGTACTTCCCGTTGACCTAGAATCATGAAATTTAACAAGAAGCAAGGTCTCAGCACATGTAAAGGAAAAAGACCAAACATTGTTAATTTGTAATTTTATTTTTTTTGGGAGTACAATGTTATGTTTGTTTTTGGGATATTTTTTTTTTTAACTACAGAACCCTTCATTATGCGTGGTCCGATACGCACTTGGCCAGTTTTATTTTACGAATCGGATATGAGTTTCATAGTAAAAGTTGTTCAGTATGACAGGTAGAACCAAGCCCTTTGACGAACGCAGGTGACAAAAACGCCACCCTGTATAAATAAATAAGTGCACCCTCAAGCTAGGTGTAGTCACTATATAATTATAATTTTGCTTGAGGATGGCTTCAACTCGTATTCCTACTAGATGCTGGATATCACGATTTGAAAGTATATATATAGTAGTAGTAAATATTATTCAATTTAAAAACAAATTAAGACATCTATTATTGGAAAAATGTTATTATACTATTGACGAATTCCTTAATGATAAATTGTAAGTTATTTGACATTCATATTTATTTAATTTTGACAATGTATTATTATTTTAAATTCCATTAATTATTTATTTACGTGTACTCAATTGTTAATGTTTTGCTTGTTTTTTCTGTCTTAAGTTATGTTGTGTTTTGTTGTAATTATTTTATTTTAATTGATTACTTATTCTTTTTTTTATAATAATTACGTGAAAGAGTGTACACCTTTAAGGTAGATTTTTTGAGGAACTATTTATTAATATTAAGATCTCATGTACCAAAAATCACACGAATAAATGAATTTGAAGTAGCAAGAATGATTGGTCAGCTGACAATTAAGTCTAAGTGTTGAATGTGTGTCTGGATTAGGGCTGTAACGTGTCATTATAACCTAGCTATAAATATTTTCTTACAAAAAAAAATATTAAGTAAAAACTTTTTTACAAAAAAATACAACCGACTGCCAAAAACAACACTACAAAGTGAAAAATAACTTTAATTTCGGAAGTCGGTGTCTGATTAAATGTATTTTCGTTTTTGCCACCGACTTCCGAAATTAAAGTTATTTTTCACTTTGTAGTGTTGTTTTTGGAAGTCGGTTGTATTTTTTTGTAAAAAAGTTTTTATTTTTCACTTTTTAGTGGTTCACATGTGCTTACCCCTTCACAGCGTACTGGCGTGATGTTGTGTTATGAACTGGTGTGAACAACAAACAGACATGAGATTTCAGCAATCCCAGTCCATTTGCTATCATTTATTGAGGAGTTCCGTTGCCTATCTCAGAAGTTCTTCATCAGATCTTCACCAAATTGAAATGGGACCACTCCAAGAAAGTACTCTTCCAAAGACTATCCAAATCGCTTCAAGTGTGCCTATAAAATTGGAAGATTTCTCTCTATTTCTCCAGGATCCCATCATCAGATCCTGACTTGATGATCATGGGACCACCTGGGAAGGATACCCTTTCAAACAAAAAAAAAAAATTATCCAAATCGGTCCAGCCATCTTCGAGTAATCGGGGAACATACATAAAAAAAAAAAAAAAAAAAAAAAAAAAAAGGTTCCGACGAATTGATAACCTCCTCCTTTTTGAAGTCGGTTAAAAATAGGTATCATGGTACCATAATGCTGTATATTTGTAGCTTAAGTAAGCAAGTAAGCTACAAGTACCGCCATAAACTCCTAATGACGCAATCGACACAATAACAGCTTTTTTATGAATAAGTAAGCATAGCAGTGTTTTCATGATTTGTATATTATCTAAGACTTAAAATGATGCCAGTAAAATCTTTATTTTTAACTAGCACTTCCCGCGTGGCTTCGCCCACGTGGATGTCGGAAAATATCCCACGGGAACGTACTATCGGGAATTCCTGCATTATTCCTTGTCTACATTATAAAGGGAACCTCTGTGCAAAATTTCAGTTTTGTAGGTTCAAGGGTTTGGTACGAGTATGGGCGTTAATGAGTCAGTCAGTCAGTCAGTCAGTCAGGACTTTTCTGTTTATTTATTATAGATAATTCTTAAACCCACAAATAAGAATTTTGTAATAATATATATAATCCTTTCGGCAATCTACTTGTCATCTTTCATGCTTTGTGTGTGCATACTCATTTTTCGGACTAAATAAATAACCTCTGTCTCTCTCTCTCTATAGTTATAAAGAGAGGATCTCTCAGTTCGTTACTGACAAAATGAAAATGTTCATACCTACCTTGAAAGACTTTAAAATTAGGTCCCCTTCAATATTGCAATCACCTTGCCAGCCCTACAGTCATTTCCTACATCTTGACCTGTTTCTGGCCGACAAGGAGGGGGAGGGACGCATTACTTTGCAGATTTCTGCCGCTTAACAACTGCGAACTATTTTTTCTCTCTAGATAGTAAAGTTGGAACTTTTGTCGAGTCACCAATGAGGTGACAATAGTTTGTAATGTTGTATGACATTGAAGAAGTTCAGAGAGACTAAGGATTCAAAAGAAGTAACACACATTATCACACTAATAGTATAAATGCGATAGTTTGTGAGTGTGTGTGTGTTTGTATGTTTGTTACTTCGTCACGCTCAAACGGCTGGACCGATTTTGATGAAATTTGGTATGTAGTTAAGTGACACCCTTAACACATAGGCTATTTTTTATCCCAGTCTACGCGGGTGAAACCGCGGAGCGCAGCTAGTGATTCTATAAAGTTATTAATCCAAATAGGACCACAGAATAGAAAATTATTTTTTTAATGTACGCATAACAGATAACATCATGCCAGTATTCCCTGAAAGGTTAAGTAGCGGTGTACATTACCTATAGTACATCTTCATATTTCGCCAGTAAAAGTACCTCTGACCCCGAAATAGGTGTCAATTTAACATAAATTTGCATTTACACTGTTGCTTTAAATCACTGTATTGTAAACATTACACATTTGCCAGTAAAACATTCCTCAATTAAACTTATAAACCTTTTATACTTTTCAGCCGAAAAGCGCTACCTATTTAGCAAAATAAATCATGATTTAGTGTGCCTAAATGTTCTAGTTTGTGAAGGAAATGTACTTACGTTTGAGTAAAGGTCTGAAGAGCCTTTCGTTATTAATAGAATAGAATAGAATAGAATAGAATTTTATTTTGCAAATATGGGTAATACATAATAGTTCTTAAGATTAAATTTAGCCCAGCCACATTTTGCCAATCGGCATGCAAACATTTGAAATTATTTATATCATTATTATTACACTTATTTAGATCAATTTATAAATTACTATTATAAAATTCTTAAATCATCAGCTATTAAAAATATATGTTTGTATTAAAAGGAAAAATATAGGTCAGTATCATAAGATTATATATCATGTCATTACTATACATATGTCATACCATTATCATTACATCAATTAAACATGTCATTACTATTACAATTATCATTATTATTACAATTCCAAAATCAAAATCAAAATGTCAGTAATCTAAATGTCAAAGATCAAAATGTCAAAAATAAAAAAATGTCATACATCAAAATTTTAAAAAATATCAAGATATCACTAATTAACAAATATTTTTAATCACAGCCTTTATACCCGACGCTTGACTGATAGGGTGCTTTTGAAAAGCGTGACAGCTATTAAACATGCAAAAAGATTGAGTTTCATGAATATATCAATGAGTTAATGTATTTACATGTATTAGGGGTTTCATTAAGTCATTGGAAACTGTATTAATCAATCTACCTAGCCTTTTCCCAACCATGTTGGTGTCGGCTTCCAGTCTAACCGGATGCAGCTGAATACCAGTATTTTACATGGAGCGACTGCCTATCTGACCTCCACAACCTAGTAACTGGGTAATACGATATCTCTTGGTAAGACTGGTTGTCAGATTTTCGGGCTTCTGACGACCCGTAACGACTGTCAAAGATCTACGAATGACAGTAAAGTGCTTTCCGAGGCATGGGGAGCTCGATATGTAATGGATGGTCACCCATCCACGTACTATAATTGTATAGTAGCTTAACCTTCGATTGACCCGACAACCGGGACCAACGGCTTAACGTGCTTACCGAGGCACTGAGGAGTCTCGTTATTTAAAGATGGTCACCCATTCATGGATAAACCCGGCAAGCGTAGCTTAACCTGATGGATCTACCCGTGCGGCTGTTATTACTTAGCCACGAGCCCCTCTACATGGGAGTTAAACATAATTTGCGAAATGAGGGTATACTGTAGGCACACTCCAAGTTAAGTATGGTATACTAAGAAAATAAACTAGAAAACAAACTAAATATCATCCATCAATCCCTTTTTTACCACCTTTAGTAAAAAGATTTGGATATTAAACGCAAATCTCCATGAAAACCTCTTCAAACAATGACATAACTATAACTCCTATCGATTTCCTCACAACAGTCGTGAGTCACACATGTCGGCGACACAACTCTAGTTTTATTACCGAATAAGGAAACGCGACGTGAAAAACGCACGTTAGACGACACCCTTACGACTAATGGGACAGAAGTAGTAATAAAACGACCGCACTGGGATGACAATAATGACCCTATTTTCTTTGGAAGGTTACCTACAATCTGTCATTGGTTTCATCTTAAGTTACTATTTTAGTGCTCAATTGTTTGGAAACATGTTTAAATTTCAGCATGTCGGTCCGAAGTCGACTTTAAGTAGGTGTTCTGGAAACATTTTTTTTATTTAATACGTTTTATAAGGCATTGAAAAGCCGTGCCTCGGAAAGCACGTTAAGCCGTTGGTCCCGGCAGTCAATCGTGGATCCTTGACAGTCGTTACGGGTCGTCAGAAGCCCGAAAGTCTGACAACCAGTCTCGCCAAGGGGTATTGTATTACCCAGTTATGGGTTGTGGAGATCAGATAGGCAGTCGCTCCATGTGAAATACTGGTATTCAGCTGCATCCAGTTAGACTGAAATCAGACCAATCCGGTCTGATTTCGGAATTCAGACGAATCCGGACGAAATCTAACTTACAAACATGTATTGATGACTTTTATGATTAAAATTATATAAATACATAGGTTTTACTGTCGCGAATCTATTTAAATAAGGATAAAACTTGACGCTGACCTGCAAATTGCAAAAAACGCAAGAAAATTTGAATTTCGCTTTCTACCACAGCAGAGGGGTTAAGTCCAATCTTTTTGATGCGAGTCAGTCATACAATGTGTACAGAGGTAGATAATTACATAACGTTGATGCCTTTTAAAACAAAATCGACGGGTGAATCGCGAAAGGGTCACAGTTAAACAATAAAGGTATTACGGTCCATGTTACGACAACAATATTAATCCCAACATATTACAGGGAATTTTCTTTCCGGACAACGCAATTAATCTTTTTGCTATGCCGAACAATATATTATATCACTCATGAATAACAAATTATAGGGTTGCTAGAAGTCATCATTATCATCCTCAGCTTCAGCAGTCCACTGCTGGACATAGGCCTCCAATCACACGCCATTCAGCTCGATTCTCAGCAACTCTCATCCAGCTACTACCTTAGAGGCATGAGGAACAGGGTGTAAAGTTCACTCGTCCTCCATAGTAAAGGGAGGATCCTTCGACTAGACGGGTGTCGTGTCTGGTGGGCAACTGCCCGACGACGGTTGATGTAGCGACGTTGTATACTATGCTAATTGCGCGATGCAGGATTTTTGCGTGACGTCATGTCATTTATATGTGGTGATGTAGATCACTCCTACATCACTCCCCTCCGGAGATCGGAGGTCGATAGTGTGCCAGTGCCAGTTGTGGTTCGCGTTGGTGGAGCTGGCGTTAAGCTCCAGTGAGTCGGAGTGTACAGCGCTGGGTTGAGGCTGACTGCTGGCATCGACCAGGAGAGGTAGCGCTCTTCTTGTGCACCGGCCGAAAGTGCAGTGTGCTGTGCTAAGGTTGTGACGTCATGTCATTGTGATGCGTTGTTCGTATGTGGCGATGTAGATGCCGACACAATACCAGCCACCCTACGAAAATAGTCGCTCTACCTAGCCTGAGGGCGTCCTACCTTACGATTGCCGATTCACGGTCTCCACTCAAGAACTCGTCTATCCCAACGGTCATCGGTTCTACGGCTAATATGGCCAGTCCATTGCCACTTCAGCTTGCTTAAACTGTGAGCTATGTCGACAACTTGCTACACTTGCTGATTGACTTACTTGTTTACTTTTTATTATTATTTCATAAGAGTGTGTTTACCTTAATATGTAAAAGAAGAGCTCGTGGCTAAGTAATAACAGCCGCAAGGGCCGATCCATCAGTTTAAGCAACGCTTGCCGCGGTTGGTCAGTGGATGGGTGACCATCTTTACATACCGAGACTCCTCCGTGCCTAGGAAAGCACGTTAAGCCGTTGGTCCCGGCTGTCATTCGTGGATATTTGACAGTCGTTACGGGTCGTCATAACCCCGAAAGTCTGACAACCAGCCTTACCAAGGGGTATCGTATTATCGAGTTAATGGGCGGTGGAGGTCAGATAGGCAGTAGCTCCATATAAAATACTGGTATTCAGCTGCATCCGGTTAGACTGGAAGCCGATCCTAACATAGTTAGGAAAATGCTAAGCAGATTGATTGTGTTTAGCTTAATTTGTGATCTTCCTGTGCGAGTCTCAAGAAATACTTTTTCTTTCTTTCTTTTTTCTTTAACTTTAGTTCTATGCCGGATCACCTCGTTCCGTATTCGATCCCTCAGAGAGACTCCAAGCATAGCCCGTTCCATAGCTCGCTGAGTGACCTTGAATTTATGGAGCAGCCATACCGTGAGTTGCTAGAAATAGTGATACTAAAACAAATTAATTTTCACTAAACTATACAACATCTCATCGGCAACAGAGCACGACTTTCTAAAAAACTGACTTCGTGCAACCATTTCCAATTTCACTCAACCAAAAAAATACGAGCTCCAAAAAGCAACGATAAAGAAAAAAATACGAGCCGCTAAATTACAATCCTCCAACATTAATTTTAACTACAGCGCACAGTTCTCGTTAGACCAACAATAACAATTCATAGTAACCAACGATCATTTAATTTAGACCCACCGCGCGTTTCAACCGCCGAGTTGTTGCGAGCCTAACTGTTACACTAATGGCCTAGCAACTAATCATTCATTTTCATAGTAATGAAATTTAGATTAACCAAAACATTGTTTAATTTCCATTTGCAATACATTTGCATAAAATTATTATTCTAACAATATCTTTTAGGCTGTTAGTATTGATACTCATTGTGAATTGATAAAGCGGCTTATCTAGGCTTATTGGGCGTTTTGTTTAGTATTTTGTTATTAAACTGACTTTTGCCCGCGGCTTCGCTCGCGTGGATTTGGGAAACTATCCCACGGGAACGTATTACCTGGATTAAAAGTACCATAATTATGTGTTAATCCAGGCTATAAACATAAAGATAGTATGCCAAATTTCATCGAAATCTGTTCAGCCGTTTTTGCGCCAATCCGGAACATACATCGAGACAAACAGATAATCGGAGCAAAATTCTAAAAACTATATTTTAGGCATCAGATTCTTTCACACCTCGTAGCAAAAATATTCTATGTACAGTCAATAAAAGAGATATCTGGGCAGGGTGTATATTTGTGTGTGAATTGCTTCATGTTCAATTTCGTGAAAATATACATTTTAGTGTTGGTGTGTTACAATGTACTACAAAAACAAAGTAATATATATAAAATTGAACATGAAGCAATTCACATACAAATGTGTTGGTGTGCCCTGCCTAGATATCTATTTTGTTGACTGTACCTACGGTTTTGACTTCATAACTTTTTTATTATTTATTATGTATAGATAATATAGATGATACTGGTGAATTAAGTTAGGTATATACACCACTAATTTTTAATTAGTACAAATACTTAAAGGGCTTATTAGAAAAGGTATTGTTATTATTGTTAAGTCTCAATAAATAATATCCCAAAATGTCACTCAGTTTATGGAAATATTGTACAGGCTACATAGTAGTATTCATTAATCATTGAAAAGCACTGCGCGTAGTATTTTCTAGTAGCAATTGTTATGAATTATTGATTCAATTATGAATTTACCAATTATTACAAATCTCCGTGGACAATTTTGGGATTTAATTTTTTTGACTTTTGACTACACAAATATGATTAGTAACGGGTACGGGTAGTGCCCCGTTTTTTTTTGAACTAATTAAAAAATAGTAGTGTATTTTTATAACTTTACACATTTATTCTATTCTATTTTTTTCATTTTGCCTAGTTTAGGCACCAGTCTCCCACAATATAATGCCCCTCCTATATGTCACCGTAGAAATAGGATAGCAATAAGAGTAATATTGTGGAGAAAATAAACTAATTATTATTCTTTACTGGAAAGGTTAATATGAATTTTAGAGGTTTTATATGAACTTGTATGATGCCATATTGTTAAAAATTTTGTGTCGCGTTCACTTGAACAGGTTATCGGAGTCGAGTTGGTGACTCTCTGTTTACTGTCACCAAAATCCAAACAAACCCAAATCCACCCAATACAAATAATGTACCCAATCAAATAGTAGGTACTATGTCCAATTTCTATCATTCATTCACACATCCAGTCATAAATATGATTAAAATAACGATTATAAATCATACACATTTGAACATAATCCTTGCCCGCAATAAAAATATCACCATTTTAAATGTGGCCCTCATAACGACACGCACTTGACCGCTTTTAACACTACACTTCAAACCTCAAATTAAGGCCCGTCTCTCGGGGACCATTGCAGTTTAAAATGCTTTGTATGTGTTTGAATATTTTAGTAGCAACTACCTCGTGAGCGAACCAATCAGCGAGCCCCATTCCACGTGTGGGTTGACACTGTGAAAATTTTAGTGTGGGCGAATTTTGAAGGTTACATAAGTGAGGGAGTGAATTTGTTTTTCTTACAATGCCAGTTTTGTTTTACTGTCGTTGTTATACGTGAATGTTTGTGACGCAATGAATTTGTGAAATGCCTAATGTTTTGTAATTTCCCCTGGCTGTTTACCTGCGTTGTATGCGTAATTCGCTGTTATCTAAGTTTCTAACGTTGCTGTTATTTGAACTAGGTTTGTTCGCAAATTTCAATATGTGATCAAGGAATGATATTGTTAATTAGGTGATTTCGTGTTTTGTTGGTATATTTTCATAATGGTGTAGTAATACAGTTCGAAAATTAGATATCAGCAAAGGTATTAATGTTTTAAGTTCAGTTTCCAATTTGTTTCAAGTGAGCTTATTCAAATTTAAACTTGCCCACTCTCTCTAAAATAGCCACTATACCCTCCTTTATGAAACTGTAAGATGACAAGATACCGGAGATCACTTCAGGGAATACAAAGGTCTCAGTTAGGTCTTACATCCTTATACATAAAATGTACAAGGGCTATAGTATCCTCAAGTCGACCATATCTAAAGGCAATATCGTAAACAATGTCTTCAGCCTTAGATGTATTACACCCTTTCACATTGCCTTCATCAAAATTGCCAACATCATCTTACGTAGGCGTTTCAGCACTGACAAATTAAATTTCTATTCCCATCTAAATTCCATAAACGAATTATTCGGTAATTTCACAACAATTCTCGTATCTTTAGCTGCGCGAGGCTCACAAAAGGCGTTTAAACAGAATTGCTTCCATACATCATAGACGTTCGGGTGAGGACACGTTGGTGGCTAAGCGAGAGCGAGACTGTAGCCAAACGAGGTATAAATTACGGTAGATAAGTAAGATTAATGTCCACTTACGAGAAAATGAACTTTAAGTGGTCGTAGAGCCTGATATTGACATCGTTTTTGGAGAAATTATTCACTGTAATGTGCTTATTCACTATCTGAGTTCAGAGTGTGATAATGTGATATAGTTGCCAAGGTATTATTTATTTTAATATATGATATTGTTACGAGCTGGGGTTCGGAATAAATAAATTTATACCAATTTAAACCAAAAACACATTGTATTTAAATAATCAGAAATACAGTAATCAGAAACTTTAAGCAGAATCACTTGTCACCGTTGTTTCGCATTTCAAACTGAATTCTCTCACACCGCTGGGAACCCTCTAATTTATATGACGAGGGTAAGCTTTTCGAAAGTTCGAGGACCTAATTCGAGAACATTCTAGTACTTACAGGAATGATCTAGAATGCTGCAAAACGACACTTAATCCATCTAGAAAATTCTGAAATGGATTAGAATATTCTTATCGCCAATATCGGCAATGCCTGTCTTCGAGCGTATTGTTATGTTGCGAAGTGTATCCGTTACTTCCATTTTCAAAATGCTATGTTCCATCGCTCTTTGGCAAACCTTGAGTTTGGACTTCTGAGCCTCGGTCAAAGACCAAGCCTGAGCGCCATAGGCTAGGATAGGCAGAATACACATGTCGACGAGCTTACGCTTTAGTGATATTGGAAGGTCACCCTTCATTAGCCCTTTCATGGACCAATAGATTCTCCACGCACTTTCGACGCGACGATCGATTTCTTTGTCCTAACTGTTGTGAAAGAAACTAGCTGACTCAGGTAGATATATTCGTCAACATAGTATATTTCCTGTCCATAGACCTCGACATTATTATACGTCATCTTTGTCCTTGAACATTGCCGCATAAATAATGAAATCTTTTTCCATACAATGTCATCTCTAGACAGAACCTTGCTCATTTCTCCCACATTTTCTTCCATATCACCACCTTTACGGTGACGTGCATCCATTCAATTATCCATATATCTTGAAGGTATTGAACATCGGTTGGTGTGAAGGTATTTTTTATTCTCTTTGGTTAGCAAACATTTATGGCCTGATAAGTTTTCCGTCTGTTTCTATTGTTTTTTTGAGTTGATTTTTTATCTACATTTTATGGCTTTGAATGTATAATTAAAAATAACAATCGAATTTGCATTCTTATAAGAATTATAATGCAAACAATTTTCATTAACTTCTGGCGTACGTTTGCTTAAACTGAAAGTTTTAATTCAATCTTAGCTATTATTTAATAATAAATACAACGTGGTCAGTATTTTGGAACCGGAAGTTGACGTTCAAAGTAGCTTTGTATTGTTTTGTATTTTGGTTTTTTTCCACCGGCTTCCGAAATTAAAGTTATTTTTCACGTTGTAGTGTTGTTTTTGGAAGTCGGTTGTATTTTTTTGTAAAAAAGTTTTTATTTTTCACTTTTTAGTCGTGGTACCTACCCCACACAAATTCTAATACCACTACCTGCAAAACACACTAGAACATCATCCATATAAAAGTGGGGAAAAAATACGTATTATTGAAGCTAACTCAAAAACTACCAAAGCAAAGTTAATCAATTTTATATGGGACCAACTGTGATGAATAAAATAAAAAAAATCCAAATCGGTTTAGCCATCTTCGAGAAATCGGGGAACATACATAAAAAAACAAAAAAAAAGGTTCCGACGAATTGAGAACCTCCTCCTTTTTTAAGTCGGTTAAAAAAATTCTCTGAAGTAGATTAAAACGTGACAAACTTAGAAATGCCAGGGGAAGGTAAAGTAACGTAAGAGAATGTCAAGGAAAAAAAACGGGGGAAAATTAAAAACTTCAAAACAATTGATTGCCACAAGCAACCTCGTCCTTTTGGTGTTTCTCGCTTCTCGTAGCAAAATACCGGAAAAATATTGTTTCAAATTTATTTTACCTGTACTTCGGAGTCACGTTGAGTGGTACTTGATTTTTTTTTTCCTAGATCGTTATTATTTTTGAGGAGCAGGTGGGGAAAATCGTGGGGTATTTTTAATGATGAAGGTAATGAAGACTGATAAAATATTAAGTGCTTATTTCGCGATGTCCGAATAGCCACTAGTTACCGAATAAATTCAAAAATGGAACAGAATTTTTATGAAATTATCTGCCTAGGAACTTAATCGTAGGTGGTGAAACATGCCCTTCGTGGGGTAAATGAGCCAAGTATTAATGTTACTTTTTCAATTCTTACTTAAGTACATTCTGAGTTTATCTTTGACATTACTGACTATTCTTCAGAGTACTCGCAACCGGCGTGCGTGTATGACCAAATGTATGAACGTAATCGAGGCAAAAGGAGTATGTAAGGATCGTAGCAGGTGGCGTTCTGTAGTTTCTGCCTACACCCATGGGAAGAAGACGCAAGTTTATGTATGTAATAATTATGTACGTATTACTCACATCGGTGAAGCAAAACATCGTGAGGAAACCTGGACTTATAAATCAATATAAGTCTGAAATCGCCAACCCGTCTTGAGCAAGCGAGGGGATCAATGCTCGTGCCTTCTTTGCATGAGAAGAGGTCTTTGCCCTGCATTGGGACAGTAATGGTCTGGTAGTATTAATTATAAATAAGCCAATTTTGTATTCTGATTATAATGAATTTCTCTGTTGTCGTCAATCAAACAGTCGTTAGACACAACTTTGTATCAACCTATCACTTACCTATGAAAAACAAACTTACAAAACGCTTGATTACGCTATAAAACCAATATACCCTATAAAATGATTATACACCAGACTGGCAAAGTAGGCCGTATCTATAAATTATTATTAACGATGCAGTGACCGTAGTGTAGAACTAGAATAGACTAGCAACATGTCGAGACCCTACATTATGCAGTGTGTTCCCATCGCTGGGGAGTTTGTTGATAGCATAGTAATTACAAGACCAGCTCCTTTAAATTATTAAGTCAAGTGGTGTAGTCAAGTAAAACTAACTTAAAATAACATACATAACTTAATCAGCCTATAATCTTCCCACTGTTGGGATACAGGCCTCCTCTCTGTGAATGGGAACGGGCTGTAATATACCACGCGGACCCAGAACGGGTTGGTAGATGTCACGTCTTTGATTTTTTTTTTGTTCTAGGACCTAAAACTAACATAAAAAAGCTAAAATAATAATGTAGAATTATCAGTTTTTATTGTTTGTGAGCCCTAAAAAAACACCCTGGCACAGGCAATTGAAGGAACACGGGTGGGTTTTAGTTAGTAAAACACGTAACAGTAAAGTCTGACACGCCCTCCCGCTCTGCCCGGAGTGGGAGAAGTCATTTGATGATTTCCCATCCACAAAAAAAAAGCCCTAAAAAAATACAGAAATATTTTGTGGCGAAAACAATATCAAGAATCCAATTTTGATATTAGAATTAGCACCAGGTAATCTTGAAATCCGATTTAGTTTCGAATTCGTTGATCGTTTTAGTTCAATTTAATGATAACGTCGCTCTAGTGCTTGAATGGCCAATCGACCATTCTTAGGGAAAATTACTTTTTATAATGTATAACTGTAGAAACAGTATTATTCTGCAGTTATACATTAAAAAGTAATTTTCCCAAAAAATAGTCGATTGGTTATTCAAGACTAGGGTGGCGATAGGTAATCTAGATATAGAAAACTTGAGGGAAACTTAGAATGGAACCCAATTGAACCTAAAAGGTCAAGGAACCCATAATTCTTCAGCAATTAAGATTCCTCACACTCTTTCTGTCCCAAATAAAAGACGGGCCTTATTAAGTTTAGTTCGCACCTGCCTTTTTTAGGTTTTACGTTCGGGCCTTACCTTCGTCAAGTTTCATAAGAAATCTTTATTGGAAAAATCTTCTATAAAACAGGAATTAATTTTTTAATACAGAAATTGGGCTTTTTGCTTATGAAAAAATTTCCACGTATAAATTTTCGCCAACGTCTAACACGATGTTTGAACTTGCGACATTTTTTAATAAGAAGTACACTCTTCTTGTGGGATTATAATGAGCCACCAAAGATTGATATTAAAACCTTTGGTGCCTATGTCAAGCTTTATTTCATTGAAGAACCCTACGGTTCTTGTAGAGAAAATCGTGACTGTCCTTGTATATCTTAAGTAATATTTATGCAGGCATGGTCAAAACAGTCTTGTACGTCTCTAATAACACCATCACCATCTACCAAGCCTTTTCTCAACTATCTTTAAGTCGGCTTCCCGTCTAACTGAATACCAGTATTTATGATGGAACGACTGCGATCTGACCTCTACAACCCAGTTACTGGGTAACTTGGTAAGACTTATTGTCAGACTTTCAGGCTTCTAATTACCCGTAGATTGTCAAAGATCCACAAATGCCAGCCGACTCCGAAGTGACTCGATATTAATGGATGGTCACCCATCCACGGACAGACCTCGGGAAGCGTTGCTTAAAGATTGACCCGTGCGGCTGTTATTATTTATTCACGAGCCAAAAGGTCTTGAAATTAACTGTAAATTACTGAGTCCAATAAACAATGACTATTTCAAACTGCCTTTCACTATTCAGACAAATAACCTTTCAAAGCATAAAACACATTCTTACTCCTACCAATTACAGTCACCATTAACACAGACGTCAGCCAAACAATTCGACAAAAATGTATTACATCGATCCATTAGTTCTTGCTTTGTTCCAACTATTATGAATAGAGCACGCAAAGGTCACCGTGTCAGGCAATGTCGTCCATTAAAGGTCTATGCACATGACAACTTTATTACGCGTCGTCGACGTGCTGCACAGAACGTGCTTTATATATGGTGCGTCTCGTATCATATAAAGATAGTTGGTATATTTTCATTTCAATAACGTTCACAAGATTATAATAAACGTAAGATATACCAACTGTTCATATAATTTCTTTACATTAGAACATGTATATACTCTAAAACTTATTTCGTATAACGTTATTGGATATAACGTTTATTTAATCGAAAATAATTAGATCTAACGTTTAAAATATATTGATACCATCATTATTATAACACTCCGATTCAGAGCAATCCAACACCTCTATTGTTGAGGAATCATTTGGGTTAGATGAGGCGGTGAATGTCTCGTATATTAGACGATGAAAGCTTTTGCTTTGTGTTTTTTACCAAGCGTTTATCAGATTAGACTAAATAGGTTTTATGTCTTTTGAGTGGTATATCAAACGATGTTATATTCAATGTATGTTATGCATAGAAAAACTAGGTACTTACTTTAAAATTATATCAATCGTTTATAATATTAACTGATCATTATATAAAATAGAATTATAGATTCAGCTGTTATATCTTATAAATATTAGTGATTTTGTAATTATATCATAATTTCTTACCCCTTTATCTACGCTTCTAAATTCGAAAAAGCGATTCTGTTTCAATACAAACGCGCGTGAATCGAAATAAAAACGCGCGTCTGTGCAACGTTGTATTTTGTAATTTCCGCAGTTCAACTAACACGCTGCCACAGCGGTACGAACGCTCATGGCATAGGTATACTAGTTGTGGTAGCATAACGTTTGCAGTATGTTTTTGTTGCGTTATACTATATGCGCGTTAACGGTGCTTGAAAAAGTTGTTGTCTACATAGGCCCTAAAAGTTAGTTGAAAACTTAAATCCGAATAATTTGTCATACATTAAAAATTTTGTGCAGAGTAATTCTTGGAATATTGTTTCGAGGGTCTGTGATGTTAGTTTAATTGAATTACCGTTCATATCATTGTTGCTAATTGATTCGGTACCTTGGAGTGTAATTATCTAGAGAAAATTAGAACATAAATTAATATTAAAAGGATTTGAATATTGATGAAAAGGTTGTCTGAATTTGAGTTAAATGGAATCCCATCTTTTATAAATTGTGAAAATGGGTTTTTGTATTTTTGTCTCGCTTTCATCGCTCAATTATTCACATTTCGCACTTATTTAATTAATGTCAGAGAGACGACAATAATAGCACGATTGAAAATTATTTACGAAAAAAATACTATTTTTACAGGGTCATCTATATAAATAAAAAGAGAAGTCCTGACTGACTGAATGACTGATTGACTGACTCACCAATGCCCAGCCCAAACCCTTGGACCTAGAAAGCTGAAATTTTGCACAGAGGTTCCCGTTATAATGTAGACAAAGAATAAGGAAGGAATTCCCGGTAATATATTCCCGTGGGATGTATTCCAACATCCACGCGGGCGAAGCTGTTGGCGAAAGCTAGTATTATAATAAATTAGCTAGTTAAACTCCGCAGTCGTGAAGGTAACGATATCTAATCTAAACATAATAAAACCAAAACGATTCTGAGACTGTTTTGTGTCAAAGAACGTACTGTACTTACTTCTAAGTACTTAAAATACCAGTTTAGAAAATCTGTTACACAAACTTTTTTTTTACCGTATATAGATATCGATACCCTGATTGAGTCTGTGGAGTTTCGTTAGCTAATTTAAATTGACCTTCCATACAAACTATCAATAAATTTCTCGTTCAATATTCAACAAAAACAACCATTTAATTTTAAAATAGGCACACAAACAAACACAAACTACAAACTTACTACTACACTACCCACTACTACAACAACAACAACACAACTACAACAACTTAGTACACACACACACACACTACACACACACACTACACACACACACACACTACACACACACACTACACACACACACACACACACACACACACTTACACACACTTACACTACACACTTACACTACTACACTACACTACACTTAGCTACACACGCTACGCTTAGCTTACTTACACTTAGTAGTTAGTAGTTAGTTTTTAACTATCCACAAACATCCACAAAGTTCTATAAGCAACAGAATGCGCGGCTAATAGTCGCCAGTTTCAACAACAAAGTAACGACATAGAACCACAGTCTACGAACAGTTCGACGAAGCCCGAGCCGCATACGAAGTTCGGCGAACTACGTAAGCAGCTCGGGCTCTCGTCGGACGACAGTATGATGTATAGACTGATAGAACGTTGCTCGTTTGTACAATTCACGTAAAATAAGTTGCTGATGAAAATAACGCCCGCATGTTGTTTATTTGCGATTCGCAATTGTTTTATATAGACCAGTCAAACTATTGACTGTGTGATTGCCTGCATAGAGGTGATCCCATAAAAGGTAAATAGTACAGTGTTATTTCACGAGGATGGGCAGTAACAAGCTTACTTTAAGTATACTAAATGCATTCAACAAGTCCCTACGTAATGTCTATAAAAATATACAACTAGACTACCAGACATCATAAAGAAAGAAGAAAAGTTCAATATATTTAAAAAAAAAACTGAAAAAAATACTAATAAACAAATACTATTATTCCTTATATGAATATTTAAATGAAAACATAAATAATAGAAGAAATGTAGCATATGTTCAGGAAATTACTAATATAATAAAAAGGTAATAATATAAGAGTAATAATTGATAACAAAAGTAAATGATAATCACGCAATTTATAGGTATATTTAAAATATATTAATGATATGGTAATTATTAATAAATAATATAACAAAAATAATAATTAAATAATAAAGCAATAATAATTATTCATAATCTCCTAAAACAGGGCTTCCTCTCTCCTACCCTTTTGCTGTGCCCTACAGGGTCCATAATGATCTCAATTATATAATTACCACCTAAGTACACAGTATGGTAAAGCAATAAAGATATTGAGTATTGAGTACTTTAAGTATACTAGTATCATCGCAACGAATCGTAAAAGACGAACAATAGATTGTCTGATGAAGTTACAGTAGCATCAACAAAATACTACATTCGTCAATCGTCGAACTACCGATACGTATGTTGCAGCCTTTCAGGTACACACTATAGAAAATAATATTCATATTAGAAATTGATTATTTTTAAAATTGGTTTGGGAAGAGATCTTTACCTATCGAGACCCCTCCGTGCCTCGAAAAGCACGCTATCACAGATTAATACAAGTGGGATACTCCGCAAAATCATTTAAAAAAAGCGACTCTTGCTAAGGCACAATAAAGTGCAATTCAGGTCGCACAACTCTTCATTACCTACAGTTATATTCACCTATAAGTTGCCTCTCTTTCTATCGCGTAACTCTTATACCTACTGACTCGTTAGGGTTGTCTTCTTTTATGACGCGGCGCGTGAGTGAGTATCGAAATAACGTGCGAGCCGGCCGGTGCGCGGCAGTCCACACTGAATTGACCCAGTGAGATGAGCCCGCCGCGTACTTGTAGCTTCTCACATAAACTGCGGAGTGTCCCATCTGTATTAATCTGTGACGCTATGCCGTCGTCCCGGCTGTCATTCTTGAATTTTTGACAGTCGTTACGGGACGTCTTTCTGCTGAAATAATAGGGTTTATAATGATAAATAAAAGGTATGACTGCCTCGACGGTCTAGTGGTTGCAAGCGCTAGTCCTAAGCATGAGATCCTGGGTATGATTCTCAGGTCGGGCAAAGTATTATTGGGTTTTCCTATCCGGAATTTCTCAGTAACAGCCCGGAGTCTGGATTTTTACCCGGTTAATGCAATAAACTTGCCCTTTATTACATGGGACTTAAACATAACTGGCGAAATGTGGGTGTACTATAGGTACACCTCTGCCCGACCCTTAGGGAATTGAAAAGGCGTAATGTTATGTTATATAATTACAGTTTGGCTTTCTCAAAATTTCTTTATGTAGGTATACAGTATGGAACTGGCACCATGTGAAAGAATTTAATCTACTAGCAATACTAGTCCACAGAAGTATAGCAAAATTAAATGTTAAATTAAAAAAGTTAATTTTTCAAACAAAATAAATATCAAAATAAATTCAGTAAAAATAATCACTCTGTTTAGACGACCGAGCTGGCCACCTGCGGTGCACCACAGTGCCCATTCCATTGTTCACCAAACAGGGATTTTTTGTTTGCACACATGTTCAAGGATTCAAGTTCATTGACTCATAGACCTAGTGATCGAATCTACAGAGTGTTCAAATTTACTCAAAATTAAAACTATACTTTTTGACCTAATTACTGGACCGATTTTGTTAATTTTTTGTATATCGTCAGCAAAGGTGATATCAAGTATGTGGTTGGATTTATTGCATATATGTGAGCTCCATACTGTATTTAATATCAACAGAGTTTTATCCAAAACGACTAGACTGTATTATCTAAATTAGTTAGTTTCAAAATAACATTCATTTTGTTCCCTGCAGTAATAAATCGCTCATCTGTAATATTCTTTTCTTATTACAAACTTTAATTTAAATGCCAAAGTTCTACAATTTTGCGGCAAATGTACCGTGCAGGTGAGTTATTTTATTTCTTGTTCTTGCGTTCAGAAAGAAAATAACAAGTCAAGAGCGAGTCGGACTCGTCCACAGAGGGTTTCGTTGCGATTTCTGAGAAAAAGTGTGCTATTTAGAGACGTCGTTTTATTTTTCCTGTAATCTTTACATGAACTTCTATCACATAGAATAATTTCATATTTTTTTCTATGCAAACTTCAGAGATAAGGGGGGGAATGGTATTTTTTTTACATTTTACATAAAAAGTCGAAAACTGCGGCCTAAAAAAAGAAAAAAAGTGTTTGAGAATTTGCAAACAGCGTTCTTTCATATGATACCCACATGACTTAGTAGCAACACTTCGAATTTTTAAGAACCCCTTTCAGACCCTGTTGCAAAAAAAATGTTTTTATAACCTTCTTATTTGCAAAATAGTTGTGCAACCGTCATCTAAAACTGTTCCAAATTTCAAATTAGCAACAGCTGTGACAGTTGGACAGCCATACAGACTGAGTCGCACCATAAGGGTTCCTTTTTACCATTTTGGTACGGAGCCCTAAAAAATGAAATATAATTGTTCTTTCTTCAAGCTTTAAAATTCTTAAGGTAAAAGCGTCAGTATTTTATCATGCACCTGTTTTATATAGGTACTCATTTTCATAATATTTTTCTTACGAATAAAAAATAGTCAGGGATATTAATTGCATGTTTATCAAATTAATACACTACGTAAATTTTCCATATTGTCGCCATTTCATACAACATGCAGACTGACAAACAATGAGTGGGAATGAGTTGTGATTGAATATACGGACAATTTAAGTTGGTAGATTGACAATTAGCCCCGGCGAAAACCTAAAGCGGCGGTCGTACCTTATTGGTAATTATATTTTTGAGCCGTTTGGGGTTGAAACCCTTGGACCGTGGGGTCCGAGTGCTCATAGTTTGTTTAACGAAATCTCCAAACGGCTCGTTGACACTTCCCGTAACCCAAGGCTTTTACCTTGGCCAGAGGCTTAGCATTGCCATACAACGTGGCAATGCTGCCAGTCTCTTGGGTACTTTACCAGGCGTCAGCGATGCGGAGGAATTTTTCGATGGCATATTTTAGTTTTTTTAATTATATTTATTATATTTTTAACTTAATTCTACTCTTTACTAAATTAATAAAAAATAAAAATTTGGTAGATAGTCAATATCATAAACAATTGATTTCACTGACTTTACAAAAGATTGAGATTAAACGCAAGTAATTGAGAGTTCAAGTTTCAGCAGTGAATATACCTAGCCCATATAGGTGATCTGTCAGTTCTTTACATACCTCATCATTATAATTATCCTATAATATTCCCACTGCTGGGACACAGGCCTCCTCTTTGTGAGAGCGCCGTAATCCACCACGCGGATACAGTGCGGGTTGGTAGATGTCACACGTCTTTGAATTTTTGGTTCTAGGACATGCCGGTTTTCTTTCATCGTTTTGAGAGCAGTAGTGATGAAATAATTTACACAAGTAAAGTGCCTGTCAAGATTCGAACCAAAGACCTACAACTCTTAAGTGGCGGCCGTTGTCACTGAGCCACCACACCTCTTTACATACCTACATATAAGCAAGTGGAGCAACCCATTCAAAGCAGTTAAAAACCCCTTAAGTTCACACGGCTACATATCAAGCCATACATTTCCAGTATAAGCTGATCTCTCATATTATAGGATTTCCGTACAATAAGAGGCCAGCTTATACTGGCTATGTATGTAGCCGTGTGTACTAACCCCAGAAAGCACTTATAACCATTACTCTCGCTTGTCTCACTTATGCCTATTGTATAGAGAAACTTTGACAGCTACAATAACGAGATATAAGAGTAAATTATACAGGATGTTTAAAAGCTGGGTGCAAAACTTTAAGTGGGTGATAATTAACACCATTTCATTTCAACCCACCATGTCAAAGACGAAATAGGTTTTTTATTTGTAACTGCTATTTTTAGTTATTTTTAACCGACTTCAAAAAAGGAGGTTCTGTATTCGACCCGAATGTATGTATGTATGTATGTTTGTTTGTCCGCGATTTTCTCAAAAACGAATGAACCAATTTTGATGGTTCTTTCACTGACGTGATCTGCATGCTTTCAGGAAGGTTTCAGTATATAATACATTATGTAATTAGTCATATGTACGAAGTTATATCCATAGATATACTGTATCTCCGGCATTTCTAAGCCGATTTTGATGATTCTTCTTTTCGTTCGTTTTGGGCTTACTTATGTAATTGAATATGCAACTAAAAATAGAAAAATAAATTTACTTTTAAAAAAGTAAAAACCGACTTCTAAAACCAAAAACGAATAAAATAACATTCTTAAAATTCTTAACAGCTTCTGAAGTCGGCCATCTTCCATTCTTCAATTCACCTTAACTTAACACCGGCTTCAGAAGCTGTTAAGAATTTTAAGAAAGTTATTTTATTCGTTTTTGGTTTTTGAAGTCGATTTTTACGGTTTTTAAAGTAAATTTTTTAAATAACCAATTTTCTGACAGTTAATTGCCAACAAGTGTTAAAGTTGGTATTATGTTAAATCTGGATACTTTAGAGGTCGCAGAAAACTTTTAAAGAAAAAGCAAAAATTGGGTTATTATATAAACACGTACTCGTATATTATTAAAAAATAAAAACTTTTATTAATCTGGATATTATCTAGGACATCGTCCTTACAAATAAAACGATCTCAAACTCCATAGAGTTGTGTCGTTTTATTACTGAGTTCCCAAGGCCGCCTTCCGGCTCCATCATGAGATCAGCACCACGTAATAATAATATTCCATTGTTATTAGATTTACGTATGCATGTAAAATTTCAGCTCAATCGGAAACCGGGAAGTGGGTCAAATTTAACTTGCAAGATTAGGTTACCTACAGACGGGACAGGTGAAACTAAAAAAAACCGGCCAAGTGCGTGTTGGACCACGCACAATGAAGGGTTCCTTAGTTGAAAAGAATTTATCCCAAAAACAAACTTACATTGTAATCCCAAAAAATTTTTTTTTATTGCGCTTTTTAAAAGGCCGTATTTTTTTATTGCGTTGATTTAGAAGTTTGATTTTTTTAGAACTCCAAAGGACCAAAAACCTACGTATTTCATATTAATTTCAACTTGATACCTCCACGCGTTCCTGAGCAAAAGGGTCTTGACAGACTGACAAACACACAGACAGACGGACGACAAAGTAATCCTATAAGGGTTCCGTTTTTTTTCCTTTTAAGGTACGGAACCCTAAAAATAAAAAAATAACAAAAGCTTGTAAAAAAACCTAAAGTTTGCAGTTAAAATTTAAAAAAAAAATACTCAGTTTAACACTTATAGTATAGCGCAAAATGCTCTAAATGGTGTCAACTATCACTCCTTTAAGGCTTTGTACCCCAGCTTCCAAACGCCATGTATATTCTGCCCGTAGGTGTGTAATTTTGTTTGGTATTAAATCTTCTTGTATGCCCTAGATATGTTTTTTCATCTTATCCTCCCTTCTCATCCCATTTTGCGATAAAACTTTCATCCTGAGAAGTTTTGTCGCCTTCCCAAAGTATGTAGGCATTCCAATTTTATTCAGTTTATGTATAGATTATCTACATAATGTACAAGGTGGCAGGGACATCGAAGCACAAACTGTAACCATGAATTCGGCACATGATTCTAAACGAGCGTAATTTTTTCGTCGGTTATCAAAAAAAATAACTGCTGTTTCATAGGAAACTGCAATAGGGTACCTACGCGGTCGAAATGTATAGAGTAGCAAATATTTTTTTAATAACCGACGACTTTCAACGCAAGGAGGTCCAATCATTTACTGAATATGGATTCAGTACATGATTGGACCTCCTTGCGTTTGTCCTTGTGTTTTTTTTTATTTATTTTTTTTGTCACCATGGGGCGACAGGTAGTGCTGCCTCTCTGTATAGATAAGTAGGGTAGAAGTAGTACAAAAGGATGACATTATGTGAACAAGTCAATGGACATCTACACTCAAGAGCAAAATGAATTAGGGTCACATAAAGATACCTAATAACTGCCGCACGGGTCAATCCATCAGGTTAAGCTACGCTTCCCAGGGTCGGTCCGTAGATGGGTGACCATCTTTACATACCTAGACTCCTCCGTGCCTCGGAAAGCATGTTAAGCCGTTGGTCCCGGCTGTCATTCGTGGATCTTTCACAGTCGTTACGAGTCGTCACAAGCCTGAAAGCCTGACAACAAGCCTTACCAAGGGGTATCGTATTACCCAGTTAATGGGTTGTGGAGGTCAGTTAGGCAGTCGCTCCATGTAAAATACTGGTATCCTGCTGCATCTGGTTAGAGTGGAAGCCGACCCCAACATAATTGGGAAAAGGCTAGGCAGATTGAAAGATACCTACTTACTTGAAAGTCTCGGAAACTAAAATGCAAGCTAAATGAAATAAAATAAAATCTTAATGTTGCCTCAAGATACGAACTATGACTACATTTTCAATACCTTAAATATCTTAAAAAGGGTCAGGTACATAAACATTTTAAAATATTATTTGTGAATTTTAAAATCAACCCCTATTGTATCTCCTTACGGAATGATTTTACAAAAACGCTGAACCGCATATTTCTTTATTTTCTACCAAAAGCATAAATTTGAATTTTCATATCTCTAGCTTAAGAAATGCTGGGTTTCCCATACAAACTTTCATCCCCTTTATCACCCGTTGTAGGATTATTTTTGAGAAAAAAAGTACACTATGTCCTTCCCCAGGATACCATATAAACACAATTTATTTCATTAAGCTAGCATTCTTAGTTTTCGACACAGTCAGGTATCTTTATGTGGCCCTAATTCATTGCCCTCGAGTGTATTTACACTTAGTATCATCCATCTGAAGTTTGATAAAGGGTTCTAGGACAGGCCTTTTACAAATTTTCTTGGGATCGAGTTGTGCTAACCTTCAGGTTACTTATTTGTCATTGTATTCAATTAAATATCGTTAGTTTACATACAGTTGTCAAATTTAATGTTTTGTTTTCATCACCATTTAGTCTAGTACCACCTAATCCTGGATAAAGACCTGCTCTCTTTTGTGCCACGCCTCTCTGGTGCCAGTTTCATCCTGCATCCCAATTCCATAACGCATTTTCAATCACAATCCAACGAATTTTGAAGGAACTTACAAATTCATTGCTTCATACTATCTTTGAAAAATTCGTCTGGTCGACAACGTAAATCACACAATTAATGTTGTTGAATTTAGTGTCAAAATGAGAGGCATTATGCCATTGTATGTTATGCAATTACCCGCTGATATTGTCTGTCATCGGAAATTGTAATGGAATCAAAATTAACGTAATTTCATACAAAAACAGTTCATATCGTAAAGGCCTACCAAGGGTTTACAGTTGACTATCCCGTGGAGATTTTCAACAACCACCATAACTTAATTATTTATTATAACCAATTAACCAAGGAGTTCATCCTTCACTTACTGATATTCTCATAGTAACAACATTACACGAGGCCAAATTGAACCTGACAGGAACACAACCGAGCTTAAGCTCACCGGCCGGATGGGCCGGCTTACTATCTCAGTGAATCTGTGAGACAGCTAATTGACCACGTGTCCCTTGTAACCAGCCAATCGGATCATAGAAATCTAATCTATGACGTAAGCAAACAATCCTCCTAACATATTGGTTAAAGGATATTTCCTGGAAACTGCCTATCCAAATGAAATTATCAAATTGTTTCAATTGAATAAGCAAAACTATAACCTCATCGGTACATACACGTGTATTGTGATTATGAAATCTTGATTGCGGTATTGTCGAATATGTGCAAAATCAATGGAGTGTGGACTCAATCTAATTTAACACGTCGCACAGATTTCATGCCAATTTCAAAGTTCACTGCAGTTGCAGGGAGAATACTATTAAATAATATTCTGGTTTTACGTCTAGCTTTGAAATTACAATAATAAAAAGTTACTTACTAAGTATATAAGGTCTCATTCAAATAGATGGACAAACTTTTAGAAATCATTCAGACCACCAAAATAAGGACAGTG
Source organism: Cosmia pyralina (assembly GCA_946251885.1). Taxonomy (NCBI): domain Eukaryota; kingdom Metazoa; phylum Arthropoda; class Insecta; order Lepidoptera; family Noctuidae; genus Cosmia; species Cosmia pyralina. The sequence continues at coordinate 3,875,431 of OX276345.1, forward strand.
GTAAAAAAAAAAAACAATAAGAAAAATGCATTATATACTTACAAGAAAAAATCAGCTAATGAAAGTACACTAAAAAAGTTGGTTACCCAATGCATAAACACATCCATGTCTTTATTATCTCATGATTCTGTACCACAAATGTGCAGGCGCACGTGACCACGTGACCGCCCGCGCCAGCCGCGTTTTTTTTTTAATTATTTTAGGTCCAAATAAAATCACTTAAATCAGTTTTTTTTTTTTTTTGCTTGGATATCTTTGTTTAGATGTACTGAACGCTGTGTTAAAATTTGTCCATCTATTTTAATGGGACTATATATATTTAAGTAGTTTATTAGTTATAATTGTAATGTTTTTGGAGTCATCCCTTTACAATAATAAAGTTAAGGGTCCGTGCACGAAAAAAAAAAAATATTTTGTTAATTTCTTATCCAATTATGCTTTAAATATGTTTAATTTATTAAAACATTAAGTCTATGTGATTATAAAAGTGCTGTTTTCGTGGCCATATATCAGCTTTTTCATCTACGTATATGAGTCGATATTTTCTGCATTGCACCTGTGCATCAAAATGTAAAAACGCGTAACGAATTGAATTTAAAAGCAATTTTACTGTAACGAGCTTTTGCTAGTATCCTGTTATTTGTTGGTTTCTCTATTTGATAATAGATCAGTATTTTATTAAATATTTGTCGAGTTTAAATTAATTAGTATTCACTAACACAAAGGGATTAACAGTCAAGAATTAATCATTAAAATTCTACGAATATGAGGTAGGTCTTGTCTGTCCCTTTGATAATTTTGTTACAATTCTATTAGAAACCTCGGAACGTACTGTAAATGTCGTATAAAATTTAATTGGTATTATTAAAATTCTTCGATTATGGAGTAGGCCTTGTCTGTCCCTTTGATAATTTTGATACAATTCTATTAAAATCCTCGGATCGTACCGTAAACGACTTATAAAATTTGATAATTGGTATTGAATTCTCGAAACCGTACGCAAGAACCTATTCTGAAGTCTTGTACCTAAACCAATTTTATCGTCCATGCAAAATATGGTTATTAGTTAATAATAATAGTACCTACCTCAATTATTTCAAATCACGAAAGAAACAAATCGAATACACTGAAGATAAAATACATGCAAAACTGAACTGCAGTAAATGAACAAAACGTTACATCACGAACGTCTTACAACTTCGTACTTACGAACACACAAACTCGAAAACAGTAAGCAAAGCAATGTGCAAAACTTAGTCTTCAATAGTTCGCGAGCTCGATATAACTTGGCTCAATAGATTTATGAGCAAAACGTGATCCATTCTGCATTCACTTCGAAGTTTGTGTTTTGTATGCAAAACTGATAGACTGTAAATGCTTCTTTCATATAGTCTGCGGTTATTATACTTCTGCCAAACTAAAGAGTTAAGCCGCCATTTTGGTTTTTGTAGCCGTTGCTAAGGTCACCTCTCTCGCTCTCACGGGACCAAATTTTTATGAATGTTAAATGAAATGATGGTTTTATCAAAATGTAATCAATTAGAGAACTAGTTAATAATATTAATTTAATAGGTAATTATTAAAAACACATTTTTATTGTGGCATTAATTAAACTCAACTCAAAAACAGATAAGTAGTCCTATTACAGATAAGAGTTTTTATTGTGTGGGAGAAGCTCGTGGCTCAGTAATAACAGCCGCACAGGTCGATCCATCAGGTTAAGCTATGCTTGCCGGGGTCGGTCCGTGGATGGGTGACCATGTTTACATACCGAGACTCCTCCGTGCCTCGGCAAGCACGTTAAGCCGTTGGTCCCAGCTGTCATTCGTAGATCATTGACAGTCGTTACGGGTCGTCAGAAGCCCGAAAGTCTGACAACCAGTCTTACCAAGGGGTATCGTATTACCCAGTTACTGGGTTGTGGAGGTCAGATAGGCAGTCGCTCCATGTAAAATACTGGTACTCAGTTGCATCTGGTTAGACTAGAAGTCGACCCCAGCATAGTTGGGAAAAGGCTAGGCAGATTGAATATGTGTTTTTAATAATTCGGTACATATTAATGTTATTTACTAGTTCGCTAATTGATTAAATTTTTCAAAAAATCCACTTTTAATTTAACAATCTTAAACTTTTGGTCTCGTGTGAGCAAGAGAGGAGACAAAATGCGACAGCCCTCTTAAGGCGGTTGTCAAGGAACATTAATATTTTTTTTCTGGGACCGTGATTTTAGCTGTCTGGTAAGTCTCCTTTTTGCGGGAAAGCTCCGTTTACACGGTGCAAGTTTCTGGAACGTTCAAGAGTTCAACGGTCAAGGTTAACGGGAAGGGGATGTGGTGAGGGGGGTAAGAGGGAAAGGGGGATGGGGATATGGAGGGTGAGGGGGTGAAAGGGGCAGTGAGGGGGTTCTATGGGGGAGGGGGGGTTAGAGGGAAAGGAGGAAGGATGCGAGGGGGATTAGAGGGAGAGGGAGAGGGTTGAGAGGGGGGGATTGACGAGTGCCTTTACACCTTAAAGTTGCTTTTTGTATAGTACTGATTCATTGAAGAGAGATTAAGTTGAGACTTTGACTGATTGATTGGGGAGCGGGAAGAGCAATATTCGCATGCCATAAAGCACATTAAATTTTATTGCGATTCAAAAATTGCATTCAAGTGTTTACACGCGTACGATTCCATAAAATGGCATAAAATAATTGAATGCAACTTTTGCCATTCAATTAAATAGCATGCTACTTACACCGAGGCAATAAAATTGTAAGGCGATTATTGCATGCAAGTTTGGCCTCGTCTAACCACACAGTAGCACTTTCTTTTATTATTGATTCAAGTATTACTCGTATTTGCGCTGATATATTTCATTAAATTTTATTGAACGTCTTGTTTCGTTCGCTCGTGTTGGAACGATAAAAAATTTTGTTGCCAGAATTGAATGCGATTTTATTGTACTTGCGATTTTATTGTAGGTACGTGTAATTTTATTGTATATGCTGTTTACACCTGTACCAGTTTTAGATGGCAACTAGTTTGCCCGTATCGTGCAACAATTTGACAACAATATTGTACGTGTTGTAGACGATGCCTTCAATTTAATGTTATGCCACAGGCAATAAACTTGCGCCATGTAAATGGAACTTACCTACTTGCCTAGAAGTACTTATTCTCTCAAACCACTTCAGTTTTGGAAAATCGCTTTTGTGGTGACTATTTTTTGACCTACATACCTAACGTTATAACATAAAAAGAATAGATCACGTATAATGTCATAATTTACAGATCGTGCACAGCAATATCTATCTGCAATAGCCGTCATCGCTTATTCAATTACCTAGTTTAAGTGTCATCATCATCATTCTCCTGCCCTTATCCCAATTCTATTAGAAACCTCGGATCGTAAAGTAAACTTCGAATACAATTTAATTTGTATTGAAATCTCGAAATCTTATTAAAGAACCTATTATGAAGTCTTTTACCTATGCCAATTTGATCGTCCATTCAAAATAAGGTTCCATAACACACATACCACATAATCAATCTATAATGTTCCCACTGCTGGGACACACTCCTCTCTGCGAGAGGGAGTGAGTCGTAATCCACCACGCGGGCACAGTGCGGGTTAGTAAATGTCACATGTCTTCGAATTTTTGGTTCTAGGACATACTGGTTTCCTCACGATGTTTTCCAAAATAAGGTTATTGATATTATTAGTTATTATTTACCTATATAAGGTTAAATTGAAGAAAATCTCTTAGCATGTGAGCTATCTACTTAATATTCAACATTCGTAGCAAGGGACCGAAAAAAGTGGGTCATTACATTATCCATAACCGATGCTAGCAACCCTGTTCATTATTTATGCACAATCATTATGCGGAATCCGAAATTTTGTTGCTGCTACTACCATCATACACCCTGATAGAAAATTTAAAGAAAATATGAAATATACAGTCAAATATTTATACTACGACAACAAGCTTCGGCATAATCACATTAATCAAACTATAAGGTTCCCACTGCTGGGACACAAGCCTCCTCTCTACGAGAGAAAGTGGGCCGTAATCCACCACGCGGGTCCAGTGTGGGTTAAACATAACACGCATAACTTGAGACCAAATTATATTCAAAATCCGTACGTGCTACAATTTCAAGATAACTATAATATTTATGTGATGGATAACGGTACTTTTCAACGAGCCTATACCCTTGGGTTAATATTTTATGATCCTGATGACGTCACGAACCTTTGAAGACCTCATTTTTCAAATACTGATACAGATTGTTTGAATAAATAAAAACTTGATGTATGAATCAATAAGCGATGTAATGTAGTAAATGTATTTGATTTAAGATAAGAAGATTATGTGAAACAAAAGGGCACTTTGAGCTAGACATGACAAAAGTTTATAGAGCAAAATACCAGAGCCGGCAGACCTTACTTATTTTCTGATTAACAAGATGTATGGGACTTTGAACGTACGCATACCTGCTAGCTTGGGCCGACGGCCAATTTTCAGGTATCGTTACGTAAAAATATTACTCACTTTTCTTAAAGTCTGACTGCTGATTTTTATGTATGTTTTAATCATAATCCTAATCATAATCATTCATTTATTGCATTTCATGTTGTTTACAGGTTGTTACATTATGATAGTTCCAAACAATGAACCCTGCTAGGGCACAGCAATGTACAGGCGATAGGTTTTAATTAATTTAACATATATATCATTACAATTTGTTGATATAGATTAATTTAAAAATTATTAATTATTAATTATACATTATGTCATTCTTATAAACTAAATAAATAAATAAATTATCATTTTCATATTATAATCTCATACTACAATTTATGTAATGTTGCAATGAGTGTAAATGTCATTATTATCTCAGTTAATTTAATGTCAATAGATTAGTTTTACATATAGGTAATATGTGACATTTTCAGATAAAATAAAATAGAAAGTAATTACTAAAAATACAGGAATGAGGTAGTAGCGGACTGTTATTTTATAGAGTACCTCGTTATGTATGTGTAATGTGTTCAAGTCGATATTAATTTATTTATTTCTCGGTTAAAACTTCTTTTAAGCTATAATATGATTTTAAGTTTAAGTGGTTTTGTAGGTCATTTTTAAATTTGTACAGAACAGAACATTTTTTTACAGAATATTCTTAATAATTAATAATCAATACTGTCAGACACTTCCCATCAGCGGTTTTTTCCGCCAGACGCTTTAAAGCTCGCAAAAAATGACACCATCTTACTTTTAGTTTGAGTCCTAATTTTTATATAATGATACTTTGAGAACTATTATAATACTATTTGCATTTATGCAAAACAAACAGTAGTACAGTAACAAACGGACAAAATAGCTTAAATATTAAATAAAATCACCATATTACAAACATCCCCAAGACACAGTTAATCGTAATCAGAAAATAAGTAAGCTCTGGTGGCTCTGGGATCTGGGACTATCAGACATTTTGTTGACGTTGTTTATTCATAATCATTTACAGCAAAAACATTTTTAGACATTTTTATGAAAAAAAAAGCAATCAGTTAGTCGGCTGGCTCATAAAGGAAAAAATCATTTTTTTATGAGCTCGCCATTCATCCATCTTTATCAACATGTTGCGAGATCCAACTAGTTTTATCATCCAAAGGGTCAAAAGCCGTCCGATCGCAACAAATCCCAGACGCAAAGCTAATTGGCTCTTTCTATTTCAGTCCAGAATCCCATAAATCCATCGCAAAAAGTGGAATATGCCCCAGATACGCAAAAATCTACATACAAACTGCAGCGTCCAATCGCTTCACCCTCAGGAGACATTAAAAAAAAATGACAAATTACTCTTTCAATATTCATTGCGAACGCTTGCTATAAATCAATAAATGTACCATTAAAGGTGATGAATACTGATGGGAAAATAAAGACGTCTAATCAAGTACGAGCATTAAAGCGCTGAATCGCTTTACGCTTGAATGTACGGTATCTGCAGTACATTGTAATTCAGCTTTGTGGGAGCCAGTTTTTAACGCTTAAATGCTTTTGATATTGAAACTATCGTTTTTGTCAAACGATGCTTGGGCGCCGGTGTTTTTTAGTTTTTGTGGAACTGGGCTGAAGTGGGAAGCGTGAAAATTGTTTGTTAACGGCTCGGCTTGACGTGAATAGTAAATAGAGAGAGCGGTGTAACTTTATGGTGGAATATCTGTAAAAGTAATTGAGAATATTCGATGTTTCAAGAATGAAATGGATTGACTTCTGCCTCTGGGCTAGTAGATATTAAACAATAGACACTTGGTTGTTTTAGTATTCATTGAGTCCAGGAATTCGAAGATTTGAAGTGGAACAAAAATGTCAATTTGCTTAGATCCACTAAACATGAGTGAACCTAACCAAATTGGTTTTTAGTAACTAAATGTTGCTACATGGCGGAGTTTGCTTAAATAACAGCAAGCATTGCTCCCAAAATGAGTAAAAACATCACGCGATATACCATAATTTAGTCCTAAAATAGGGACCTAATCCTACAAACATCATGTTAATTCATCCACAAAGAAAAATCTGACATCATGTCCCCTGACTCATCCACTGTTCTACGGATACAAGTCTCTCTGACGTCACCCCAATTATAAACAAACAAAACAATTTGTACGCCCATTTACACATGAAAAGGTTACTAAACACATTTTTCACAGTCGAAATATTAATTCCTACCCTAAAGACAACAGACGAAAAAAAACATTTAACGTTAATGAATTATGTTTTCCAAACAAATGTACTGTAGACGAATCTTCTGGTAACCCGGAAAAATTTGGACCTTTTCCATTTTCAATATCTATGTACAGTCGTACTAGTAATTTTTTTACCACCCTAATGTTGAATTTCACTTGCACGTCGCAAAACAGCAAGATCTATTTGTCTATGTTACAGTTAGATAGTTTTAACCTTAGTAAAGTATGAATTTACTGGAAATTTTTGCGGCTGTCATTCGAAAATCTTTGACAGTCGTTACGGGCAGTCAGAAACCCTAAAGTCTGCCAGCCAGTCTTACCAAGGGGTATCGTGTTACCCAGTACCTGGATTGTAGAGGTCAAATAGGCATTCGTTCCATGTAAAATACTGCTGCATATACAACTAAATCTAATTAGACTTAGCCGACCCCAACATAGTTGGGAAAAGGCTAGGCAGATGATGAGTCGACCTCGTCATTGCTTTACGACCCTAAGGTTGAATGTCTCTTGCACGTCATAAAATGACACTGTCTATTTGTCTATGTGACAGTTAGATAGTTTCAACCTTAGTGAAGTTTCAATTTATAGCGCTACAATGGTTATTTTGGCGCGTAACTGAAATTGGAACTAACGCCACCATCTTGTTTTTGCAATACATTTCACAAACGTCATTCGAGCGTCAATATAATTATGCTTGTACCAGTTGTACTGGGAATTGTTGTAAAAAGTGATAAAAGACTTACGAGGTGGTACGCTTTTGCCCAGACAGTATTATTAATTCATATTAACGAGACGTGGGGGCAGGGGTTATCCGACTCTGCGCGAACGAAAACGGTCAAATATCATCACCATGTATAACGAACATACGCACTTGGTATTTTTTACTCGTTATGACGCGTGCCGAAGAATTTAATCAGCCTCTTTTTGGTAATTGTAAAATAATTACCTTTATAATATTTGTATGGTTATTTGTTTTTTTAATTAATTGGGCCAGCTGACTCATAATATTATTTTTCTTGTAATAGTCTTATTATGTTCTTATTTATGTTGTACAGTCAAGAGCAAAACCTATTATATATATTTTTTAAATATTTGGCAAATTCAAAAAATTCTAAAAGAATTTGGTATACTTACATTTTGCTTTGAAAGTATTAATTTGGACTAGTATTAATTAAAGGCAATTATAGGCTCGCCCCCTATTACATTGGACTTGAATGTAACTGGCGTAATGTAGAAGTATTATAAGTATATCTCTGACTTATCCTTCGGGTATTAAAGGCGATAAATGTTATGTTATTAATTAATGATGTACCACGCGTCATGCTCGTGAACAAGCGCCGTCAGTTGAGACTGGTCATCTCTTATCTGCCAGAGCTTATTTTTAATAAAAAACTAAAAAATACTATTGAATACAAATTAAATTAAACGAAATTATGTTTTCGCTATAGAAACTATTTTCTTTGGCAAGAACTAGAACAGAACTTCGTTAAGTACTCGCCTTCGAGTCTGAATACTTCTATAATAATAATCAAGCTATGTGTTATTAAGTCTAGGGAAAAAGCTATTATTTTCTGCCAAGTCTTATGACAGACGTCGTTTGTACAGGCGTTCATTTCAGTAAGTTGTTTTTCATTGTACGAGGCTTCAAAAGTGTCGTGAAAAATTTAACGCAGAAAAGTTAGTTAAAATATTCTAAAACGACGCTAAAGTCTCGACAATATGGGAACATGCATTTTATTTAGTTATTTTTCTGGAAATTCAGGGAAGCTTTGAAATAGGTAACCGAAATGAAAATAAAAGAAAATCGCTTGATTGTGAAAATATTTACTTTTAATTTTCATCTATCAAATTCGTTTCGTCTGAAAACAACGTCGGTTTATTCAGAATTTATACCAAATCTGTTTTAATTAGACCTCTTATACTGAGTAGGATTGGTATAATTATATAACGTGGTCTTCAATGAGAAGAGCCTTCCTAGAACAAAATTGTTTGGTGAATTCCATGAATAACAACAATGTCTTTTGTTTCAGATACCAAAATGGCTGCGATAATGCTGTGCCAACGAAACAAACCCTGACCAAAGATGTCGTAACAACAAATCAAATGTATTCACAAGAAAATAAAAAGGAAACATAATAAAGAAATGGGTGTACAAAGGTGATATTCACAGAAAATGGACACCCATAAACTGCCACTACACATTTGCAATTCAATAAAACAGTATATAGTAAACATAGAAATAGTTTCGAGAATAGTAAAGACACACTACAGAAAGATAACAGAACAAAAAAGGCGGTTAGCTTTGAAATTGGGATTGCAGGAGAGGTTTAAAATAGTGATATTGCTCATCTTATTAATGACAGAAAACTCAGATTGCAACGGATTCGGTGGCAGGAATTCCATGCTAAGGACAAGGGTAATTGGAACTCGATACGGGAAGCTCCAAGGGGTGATATTGCCGATGGATCAACACAAATACTTGAAACCAGTGGAGGCGTACCTTGGGGTTCCGTATGCTACACCACCAACGGGGTCAAACAGGTATGTCCTCCATTTTATGGTCGGTCAACTACATCTTATTAAACGCTTGGCTAGGTTCCGACGTGTCGCTAAAGTGGAAATGTCGAATGTACGGAACGTTTTCTTAAAACGAATTTATTTGTGGAGACGTAGGAGTTGGGGATGTTATTGCTTTTATGTTGAAATGAGACAAGTTTCGAATATTATTTCAGTCGTAGTCATGTCGTAGTTGAAGTTAGAATAACTGGAGTTCCAGTGTCGCTTTGTAATCATCAACTCGTATAGAAATGCTATTGCAATTCTGCTGTGTTGTGAAGTATAACTTTACAATGTATGTTATGTGTACAACGGTAGGAGTTTTGAAGTCGTTTGTAACAATTTTAGTGTCAGCTATGAATGATAAGTTACAGTAAATCTTTTAAGAAAGTTATTTTATACAATGTGTAAAAAAACCCTGTTCGATCCGATAAGAGGTCATTGAATTCATCATTATGAAAAACTTTTACTATGGGACCAAACTTGAAATCGCGAAACAAAATTCATCTATTCCCTACTTTTATGTTCGCATAACTCGTCAAAATGTAGGAAACAGTTGATTTTTTTTCGCGATTTCAGGTTTGGTCCCATAGTAAAAGTTGTTCATAATGATGAGTACAATGAATGACCTCTTATCGGATCGAACAGGGTTTTTGTTCAACATTGTATACTTACATTAAACATAATTGGCGAAATGCGGTTGTACTATAGGTAGACCTCTACTTATCCGTTCGGGGATTACAGGCGTGTTGCTATGTGTTCATAAAATATTAAAATGTTTATATATAATATAATATAACACACAAACAATAACAATATATATAACTATACAAATAAATTTAAAAAAGGACAGTGAGGCGTCGATGTACTCGAGAAAGCATAAATGTAAATTGTCTTCATAAGTATAAATCTGTGCATAGATAATTATACAGGGTGTCCCGTAAATAAAGGATAACCTTTTAAGGGGTTGTTGTACTCATCATTATAAACAACTTTTACTTTAGGACAAACCTGAAATCACGAAAAAAAATTCAGCAGTTCCCTACATTTTGACGAGTTATGCGAAAATAAATGTAGGGAACAACTGATTTTTTTTTCGTGATTTCAGGTTTGGTCCCATAGTAAAAGTTGTTCATAATGATGAGTACAATGACTCTTTAAGAGGTTATCCATTATTTACGGGACACCCTGTATACATAAAGCCAGGCTACTATTTATTAGGTAGAATAGAGTAATTATTTATTAACCCAGTTATACAAAACCCGAGTCATAAGCACGGCAAATGCAAATTATCAAAATGCAAAAGCAAACTTTAATGTTGGTATAATAAAAAAATGAGCGAACGTTTTTCCCGATAGGAACTTTTGCGAATCATTATTAAGGTGAGCGTCTACTGGTCCGTGCCAGCCGCAACGCACGTACGGCACACAACGGATTTCGGTTTGCTTTGCTTTATATGAATTCATATAGCACTGCGTCCTCATTTTTATTTCTTCATACAAACAAAAACCAAAATCCGTTGCGTGCCGTACGTGCGTTGCGGCCGGCGTGGACCAGTGGTCGCTCAGCTTAACAAACCAAAATCCGTTGCGAGCCGTGCGTGCGTTGCGGCCGGCGCGGACCAGTAAACTAAAATCCGTTGCGTGCTGTGCGTGCGTTGCGGCCGGCGCAGACCAGTGGACGCTACCTTAACAAACCAAAATCCGTTGCGTGTCGTACATGCTGATGACGCTCAGCTTTAATGAGCTACAAAAATGTTCAAACGAAATTGACGAAAAACGTGGGTTTTTTGTAAAATCTCTTGACATTATTTATTTTAGCTGCTTGTTTTATTATATCATGTGCCTATAAAAATTTTACAGGCATTTCAGTTGAAAACGTATTTTATTTCAAATTACGCTGTGAACGTCCAATTAGTAGAAATTAATTTGAGGAAACAGCACCTTCTTTCAGTTGCAGCTTTCGGGGACAAAGTCATAACAGAGAACTCATTAACGAAGTGAGACTGTGCTGAGAGTTTTAAAATAACTTTTAAAACAAAAACGTGCTGCGGTTTTTTGCTTTGTGATTGTAAATGTTAGCTTTTAACATCATTAATAGACAAGGAAGAAATTGAGTTATGATTGAACTCAAACTCAAAGCATTTATCTAAAATGAAGCAATTACAGGCACTTTTGAATTGTTAAGGGTTCGGTCAGTCAGAAAGATGAAGCTAGTTGCCCATTCCAAAGCGGTACCTATGGAGCAGAACGGGCAAGAAACTCCACGGATTCTCTTTCATATCAAAATATGGTTACAATATATTGGTTATATCATTATTCATGTTGAAATTATACATGTGACAACGATGCAGAACGTTACAAGCGTCCGTATTAAAAAGATAAAAAAATAATTTAAATAACAGTAAAATAAGACGTGGCATGGCACTTAGTGCATCCTGCCCGTCCTAACTTATGGTGCACAAAATTGTCACTTACTGGACAATAGAAGTCCAAACTCAAGATTTGCCAACTGGCAATGGAGCGCAGCATAAGCGGCAATAGTACAGACTGAGTTACAAACACTACCCTGCGCTCCATAACTCAAGTAGCAGATGGTGCAGTAAAAACAGCCAGGCTGAAGTGGGAGTGGGCGGGCACGTCGCATGAATGCACCCGGAGAGATGGGCAAAGATCGTCACTCACAGGACGCCTGAGGGAGGAAATCGCCGTTAAGGCAAGCCACGGCGAAGGTGGTATGACGATCTGATAAAGTTTGCAGGACCAACATGGCCAGAGATTGCATAAAACAGGGAGGTTTGGAAGGAAAAAGGGAAGGCCTTTGAACAGCAGTGAGACACAATATACGCTAATAAAAAATTTGAAAAATGCCGTGGCAGCTAAGGTATTACCAGTTTCTACTGACAGCGCCCTCACGAACCTGAAACATGCAGTGTTTCGTCTCATGACATAATTAACATAACACCACGTCTGTATTCTCCGAAGGGTTGGGCAGGGGTGCATCTATAGTACACCCACATTTGGTCAGTTCTGTTTGGTGGCGAGTGCCATCAACCGAGCCCAAAACCAGACTTTGGGCTGCTACTGCGAAATCCCAGATGGGAAAAGCCAATAAAGCTTTGCCGGACCTGGGAATCGAACCCGGGACCTCATGCTCAGCAGTAGCGCTTGCGACAACTAGACCAACGATGGTCATGACATGATTCTAACTTTTTTTAACATTGGAAATGTTTTTTCGATCGTTCTGGTATGGGCCCTATTTTCAAGAAAAGTGCGCCATGCCGATAATCCCGTTATTTCTAAGGCAATATAGTTAATTGAGTTTTATAACGCGAATGCCTGTTCTAACCGCTCCCGCCACAATCCTCACGCTTCTGGGGGAACGCCTCTCCTCCCGGCTCGGCCAATAAGGGCGATTCGTCGAGAAGATTCTAGAAGCTTCCCTAAAAACAAATGACGCACAGTCTTGTCATTAACATGGGAGCTGTCTATCAACCGTCAAATGCCCTGAGCCCATTTTAGATATTTTTAGAAAACTGTATCTTCTCCCCGAATCTTATTATTGTTTATTAGAGCACTTACGTCAGATAATGTGTTTGTGTGTGGCGTGTGCCGGCTACACTCCGTCAATTTAAGGGTTAAAGGTTTCAAGATGTTTTTTTTTGTGTCTGTCTCCCAGTTTTTATAATCTTTTCTATAATGCTTTATATCTATGAAAAAATAAATAAGTAGAAAATAACCAAGTAAAATTTTCTGTACTTCTTTTACTTACCAAAACAATACTCATCACAATATAACGTGGAGTTTGTAACAATTCTCGTTTATTTCCTTTAAAAAACTCCATATTCTTACTACTTAAATATTAATACGAGCCATCGTATAACAGTTTCAGTGGAATGACATTAAAAATGTATTATATCATATCGGTTCTTTGTAATAATGATTGGGAATTCAGTATCAGGTCAATTATTTACATCGGATCGGAAGGGAGATATTATCATTTTAATGACATTTGTATTAATATCATTGTTTATATCGTCATTGTGTTTTATTATTGTGCATGCTGTGGTCTTCTATATGTGAAGGAGTACACCTACTCAATATTTGATGTTGCTTTTAATTTTTGTGTATTGTGTACATCTTTTGTTGGAAATCCTGAATAAATAAATATTATAGTTGAATTGTGAATTATAAAGATACTAACTAGGTTTTACAGTTGATTGTCGTACAGTCAACCGTGTCCATGTAACAATTTAACTTTGACAGCTCCTTTATTTCCTAGCATTAATGGTATCTCACGTGTGGTTGATTGTACAACAATGTTCTGTTTTAAAATCATCAAATAACGTTACCTAACTGTTCATTATCAGGATTTTTCTATTTGCTAACTGTTTTAAGCTTTTGAAAACGTAGATATAAATTAAACATCAAAGTAATAAATAAATATGTTCGTAATTATAAATTATTAGTAAGCGTGACATCAAATAGGCAGCATCCTTTATTATGTGGAACTTTGGCGAACAATATAATTTTATGAATTGAGTAATTATAAATTCGGCGTTGTGGCGTAATAATTTATGTACATAATTAACTCAAAACTTTTCATATTTACGATAATTTAACGCTTTTGTTGTCTTAAACATTATCAATAGAGCTGTAGGTAGTTATTAAATAAATGATACATTCAATAAAATCAGAAACTTGTTTTGAATAAACAAATGCAAGTTATAGAAAAAAACTTAAACCAACATTTGATCCAATGTTTGTCTTTAGGTTTGCTCCAACCCGAGCGCCAGCCCCTTGGGATGACGTGAAAACTGTGGACCAAATGGGGCCAGTGTGTCCTCAAAGACTTCCAGACATCTCGAACGAGACCCTAGCTTTGGAGAGGATGCCCAAAGGCAGGCTGGAGTATTTGAGAAGATTGCTGCCACGGCTCAAGAATCAGAGTGAAGACTGTCTTTATATGAACATCTATACGCCTGTGCAGGGTGAGTCCATCTTAAACTTAAATTAGTAGATCATAGTTCGTAATTTTACACAAGGTGAAAGGAACCGACGTGCAATCTGTTACCATGAATTCAGTACATGATTCTAAACTGCGATTAAGAAATAAAATCTACTATTCAAGAGCTAGACCACCACCTCTTAAAGCAGTATCATTTTAATCTTACATGAGTGTGGGAAAGAGATGGAGCTAGACGTCCTGTATAGCTCCATCTCTTTCTCACACTGAAGTAACATTAAAATAATACTGCTTTAAGAAGTGGTGGTTGGCCCCCAGGTCACTTTGAATGTTTTTTTTTTTATCAATCAATCTGCCTAGCATTTTCCCAACTATGTTGGAGTCGGCTTCCAGTATAACCGGATACAGCTGAATACCAGTATTTTACATGGAGTGACTGCCTATCTGACCTCCACAACCTAGTAATTAGGTAATACGATATCCCTTGGTAAGACTGGTTGTTAGACTTTCGGGCTTCTGACGACCCGTTACGACGGTCAAAGATCCTCGAATGACAGCCGGGACCAATAGCTTAACGTGCTTTCCGAGGCACGGAGGTCTCGGTATGTAAAGATGGTCACCCATCCACTGACCAACCCCGGCAAGCGCAGCTTAACCTGGTGGATCGACCCGTGTTATTACTTAGCCACGAGCTCCTCCTCCTTTTTTTTAATAACCCATAAAAAATAATTTCAACGCCCGCGTCTACAACAAGTGCTGATTAGATTTTTGTGTTTAAATCTTGACTCCTGGAGTTTCAATTCACTACTACAGCGTAAAAATGCACTCAGCAATGTAAAAACGTCATGAAATCCGGGAAGAACAACACTATTTTCGAAGTAAAAACAAAACAACAAAGCCACGAATAACTGTTGTGACAATATTTCACGGTTTAACCGGAATACGTGCACAGTACCATCAAATAAGTAAAATCCTTGTGTGCTTTTTGGACATAAGTAAAGTTTAAACGATCTGACACAAAAGGTAGGATAATTGCTTTGAATATAACTCTTGGTTTTAATTGTCCCTTTCCATGCCACCCTTTGACAAAAAACCATTACTTAATTATGTCTATGGATTGAATGCCACGTAAAGAATTAAAGGGGCTCACGAATGACCATTGACCATTCATTTGTGTTTAACCTTCGAATATCTGTTTTTTTTTTTAGTTTAATTACATTGCAGATTAACTGATTTGTTAATACGAATTAAAATAAAACGTTTAGATACACTAGCTTTTGTCAGCGGCTTTGCCCGCGTGGATGTCGGAAAATATCCCACGGGAACGTACTACCGAGAATTCCTTCCTTATTTCTTGTCTACATTATAAAGGGATCCACTGTGCAAAATTTCAGCTTTCCAGGTTCAAGGGTTTGGGCTGAGCGTTGACGTCAATCAGTTAGTCAAGACTTCTTTTTTATTTATACAGGTAAAGAGAGCATAAATGCAGAGGTATACCTAATTACGTCAGTTATGTTTATCCCCTCACACGAGCGCGGTGTGAATCTCATTTTACCTAAAATTGTACGTGGTATGAGTTCTATACCAAGAAAATATTTTTTTATTATTACTTAATAGTGATGGAACAATGTTGTCCTTGATCAGGAGGCCGGTTGGGGCCTATTGCCATTAACCGGGCACGAATCCAGACTCCGAACTGCTACTAAGAAAATCAAGATGGATAAACCCAATATCACTTAGCCCGACCGGGAATTGAACCTAGGACCTCATGCCAAACCAGTGAGGCTCTATAGATGAAATATTGGTTTGTTGTTGTAGAAAATTCCCATTTTTATTAACAAGAAAAATAAAATCCACACAAAAGAAAATGCTATAAAAGAAATCATTTGATTTTGTTTTCATAAGAACATTGCATTTCCCATTCATGCGTAATGAAAGCGGCGTTGTAATTGTAATGGCGATGGTATAACATCTGACTCAAAAAAAAAAAAAAAATTGAATAAGAAATAATTAGGATAAGGAACAATCAAGGGGTCTTCAATTCTTCAATGCACCTTAGCTTGCCACCGACTTTAGAATCTAATAAGTTTATATGAAAGTTATTTTATTCGTTTTTGGTTTTTGAAGTCAGTTTTAACATTTTTTAAAGTTTTATCTTATGTAACTTTTAAACTGTTTATTTTAAAATTATAAAAACATATACCAATACCACAAACAACATACACAGCAATACATCTCATTTGATATGTCATATAAAATGAGAGGGCTTACTGTGAAGATCTCAAGTTCAGTATGCAAAATTTTCTTATTTGTCCCCCAAGAGTCTCATATTCCAAATCCTTTTATGTATTTTCGTAACACGTCCGTGTCTGGGTCACAGAAATTGATGTGTGTACCAAACAACTCAATAAAGTATGCTAGACAGTATAGTATAGTATAACAGTATACTTGCTGTGTATGTTATTATAAATAAATAAATAAAAATAAATGTTGTTTGTGGTATTGGTATATGTTTTTATAATCGATCCACTAGATTCGGAGCAAATTGGCTGTGGTAGATGAACATACAGACTGACAGATACACGAGTGATCCTATAAGAGTTCCGTTTTTTTATTCGGGCTTAAAGAACCCTAAAAATTAGTAGGCATCGGCAGTCATGGGGACTGCCTACAGAAACTTAAAACGATGAAATAACAGTGTTCATCCATACAGCTATAGTTATACATACTGTTAATATTAAGCATGTCGGTGGGTGATTTTACCCTACCAAAAATTGCCCAACGCGCACTTATGACAACCAAGTACCATAATAAAAAATAGACATTTGAAGTCAGAGATCAGAATCTGGGCGTCATTCCAAGGCCGTATCTAGAAAATTTATTAAATAAATGAACAGATTTTTCAATTAATTTGAATCCTACTATATTTTTTTAAATGGGTAGGTAGTCTATTAAGACTATAAATATTTTGCTATTATATTAATATAAGCGAAATATTTCGTACCAAAAGATACGTACGTAAACAACCAACTAAGTACCGAAGTAATCATAAGTAGAAGGTATTTTATTGGTTATGGTAAGTATTTTATTTTATTGATGTTTTAACAAAAATAATATTAATCAACTGAATGGTTCTCAATTTACAATTTAAAAAATATTAAAGTTTAAATTTTTGATAACCATAAGCCGACGTTCGTATGGACGTAAAAATATCGCGGCGAGATTTTATCACACACTGGATTTTCAACTCTCGTTGTTGAGCCGAGCTCGGCGCAACGCAGAGCGTTGAAAATCCAGTGCGCGAAATAAAATCGTCCCGATATTTTTACGCCCGTGCGAAGAAAGTCCAGTGCGCGAAACAAAATCGCCGCAATATTTTTATGCCCGTGCAAACTTCGACTTATTGAATACCAAAAACCATTTCAAGTTTGATGCTGTAATGACCACCGATATTCCGATCCCTGCTTATCATGTATATACACCATTTGTTTGATTTCGCCAGTGTCGATGAACAAACGGATCAATGCAAAATTCTCATTTTCAAGACCAAAATCAACACTTACTCGTATTTATGCTAGCCTTTTGATCTTAAAATAAAACTGTTATTATTCGCTACAAACGATATCGTTGCAACTCATATCAGAGAACGGAGAAAAATTTCAAAAAATATTATTAATATACTTATTGCAAATAAATGATTATGATTAACATTGTAAAATTGTAACCAGTAATTTAAATGGTGTGCATAATAAAGAGTATTCTATTCTATTCTATGATTACTTAAACTTTTTATTTTACTTAAGTGCTCCCGTGGAATGAGCAAGGAATTCAAATATATTTGCTACTCTTTCAAACTCAAACGGCTCGACCGATTTTGATGAAATGTGGTGCGGGAGTAGCTGACACCCTAGATTAGCACATAAGCCACTTTATATCCCGAAAAACGGTAGTGTTCCCGTGGGATGAGCAAGAAATTCAAATATATTTGCTACTTTTGATGAAATTTGGTGTGGAAGTAGCTGACACCCTGTATTAACACATAATAACACATTTGCTACTTTACATCCCGAAAAATGTAGTGTTCCCGTGGGGTGAGCAATTTCATTGTGAATATTTTTCTCACCGATTAAATAATACACGTATTAGTGTATCTCATAAACCGCGGGTAACACCGCGGGGCGCAGCTAGTTATACTTAAATACAAAAATTTTGATTACTTAAACCGTTTTGTAGGTTATCTTTATATTACCCAAAAAATCCTCCATCTTGTAAACTTTAGATCAAAAGCTTATGTCGGCCCAAAGGTTAACATTTTCTCAGACAACCGAACCTGAGGTATAAATCCACCTACAAGCCCTTAACCATTCTCTTTCTGCTTATTTTTTCCAATTTTATCCTGGTTTACGGCATTGCATTACAACATCGGATACCGGGTCCCTTGGGGCTAGATACGGTCATATTTTTTGGAAAGAAATCAGAAATGTCCATCGCTGGTACAGTCAGCTTAATAAACATTTAAACACCGAAAAGAATTCATTTGACTGTGTACGAGTACAATCTATGTTTGGTAATATTGTATCAATATAATCATCTGCCTAGCCTTTTCTCAGCTATGCTGGGGTCGGCTTCTGGTCAAACTGGATGCAGCTAAATACCAGTATTTCACATGGAGCGACTGCCTATCTGGCTAGTTTTCAGACGTTTGGGCTTCTGACAGCCCTTGAACAGCCCTTTGACAGCCCAGAATGACAGCCGACGTTACAATTATTCAGAAGCCCAAAAGTCTGACGACCAGTCTAGCCAAGGGTATCCTGTTACCCAGTAACTCGGTAGTGGAGGTCAGATAGGCAATTGCTCCATGTAAAATACTGATCCATGCAGCTGTACCCAGTTAGACTGAAAGCCGACAAAGTTGGGAAAAGCCTAGGCAGATTGATTGTATTTTTTTTTGTATACATATTTTTGAGGCTGACTGTACCCAGACGTCGTATGTATCGTCAATCGCTCGACGACACCGGTAGAATGTAGAGCTAACTTCGTCAGGAACTCCTTTGGAACGAAAAGTAATATTTTCTTTGTCGGATGCATTTCTTGCTCTTACAGTTGGAAATGGCTTAAACTCGGTCGCTCGAAAGTCTTAATGATCGAATGTAAATATTGAATTTCTGTTACTTGGCGATGTCCCGTCTGGGATTATCATGTAAGAAGAAATATTATGGTTACCAAGAATCTCTATCGTGTAGTTGGTATAATCAACCGCATGCCGTGTCCATGTTAACAATTTGATATTGGCAGCGCGTTTTTTTAGTACTAACTACGCCCCGTGGTTTCACCAGCGTAGACCGGGATAAAAAGTAGCCTATGTGTTAATCCCGTGTCAGCTACCTTCATACCAAATTTTATCAAAATTTATCTAGCGGTTTGAGCGTGGAGAAGTAACAAACATACAAACACACACACTCATAAACTTTCGCCTTTTTAATATTAGTGTGACAAGTAAGGATGGTTTTTCATAATTCATCTGTTATTACTGACATGTGGTTGACCAGACACAATGTTTTTGTTACTTCTGAATTGATACAAGCGAATTCAATTACAATCACATCAATCTGCCTAGCCTTTTCCCAATTATGTTGGGGTCGGCTTCCAGTCTAACCGGATGCAGCTGAATACCAGTATTTTACATGGAGCGACTGCCTATCTGACCTCCACAATCCATTAACTGGGGTAATATGATACCCCTTGGTAAGACTGGTTGTCAGACTTTCGGGCTTCTGATGACCCGTAACGACTGTTAAAGATCCACGAAGGAGTCTCGGTATGTAAAGGTCGTCACCCATCCACGGACCGACCTCGGCAAGCGTAGCTTAACCTGATGGATCGACCCGTGCGGCTGTTATTACTAAGCCACGAGCCCCTCACTCCTCACTCCTCCTCAATTACAATCACATACAGTTCAAAATTACACTAAAGGAAAACTGACGAAAATCTCGTGTTTTCTCAGAGAGCACAGCAACATTACCTTAGTTGACTTTAACAAATTGCACAAGAAGGTAAGTGGTCGATGTGCTCTGTTCCCTCCATTTCTAGATTAAAGTGGGGCACTTCTTAGAATTTGTAGTGAAAGAACACTTTTTCTTGGTGAGCGGGCAATTCGTCACATCCATAGTTTCATGTTGGATCCTTGTGGCAATTTATTTTTGCATTTTACCTGGTATTTTCTTAGAAATATGTAAGTACAATACGCGCCACGAAAGATGAGACTTGACCGCTCCTCCCGCGCTCTTTCCGCCGCCCCGATGACGCCCGGTCCCTTCCCGCGCTCAGACCTCATACCGCTAAATAGACCAAAAATCGTCTACTGCGCAAGTCAAACCACGTGGTACCTACTGTTTATCCATTTTGTAATATATAATGAATAACAGAAATCCTGCGAAAAAAAAACAAATCTTTTGCTCAATCTCTACCTTTATGTTCGCATAACTCAATAATGAACGTCACAGATGGCACTCACACACGCGGACACACTCATCACACACAGGAGGAGGGGGTGACAGACAGATAGGGAACAGCAAATTTTTTCCACGTTTTCAGTTTTTTAAATAACACCTTGTACAGAAGAATGTCATACCGAGCATCGAGTCCAACCACTTCCTTGTACAAAAATATCAAAAATCAATCTGCCTAGCCTTTTCCCAACTATGTTGGGGTCGGCTTCCAGTCTAACCGGATACAGCTGAATACAAGTATTTTACATGGAGCGACTGCCTCTCTAACCTTCACAACCCAGTTACTGGGTAACACGATATTCCTTGGTAAGACTGGTTGTCAGACTTTTGGGCATCAGACTACCTGTAACGACTGTCACAGATCTACGAAGGACAGTCGGGACCAACGGCATAACGTGCTTTCCGAGGCACGGAGAGGTCTCGATATGTAACGGATGTTCACCCATCCACGAACCGACTGCGACAAGCGTAGCTTACCTTCGATCGACTCCTGCGCCTGTTATTATTTAGCCACAAGCCTCTCTGTACTAAAACAAGTCTACGTAATAGGTATTAGTAATGTTCTATCAAAGTGCAATCTTATTTCCCACAAAGATCCACTTTCTTTGTAAGGAAGGAAAAGTCGACGTAACAAGGAAATATCACATCAACCTAACTCCGACGCAATTCTGTCAATAAAATTTATCTTCAGTAGTCACTATGTGCGTCTTTCAAAGCCTATTCATATTTTCTAATTCCCTCCATTTATGATTCTGCTTGCATCTGTGTAAATGCTTTGTCATCCTCATGTGTGGATATAGATGTGACCAAAAGCAGGATGTTTAGTACTCAACTCACGTACGTTCCTGTTCTGACCCAATTTCCCCTTTATTGCTTTCGTAATCCTGTTGACAAAAGCCTTTTCGTAACGTTCTGAGATAATTTAAGATGGATATTTGATTGTAGAGATCTTTATGCGGGCAATGAAGTTTGGCAAATTGTGATGGCGGATTTTATTGATTTTTCTGGACCTTGACGTAATTTTACTTCATGTTAGTAATGCCAATTTGAGGAATCTTTCTGTGTTAAGCTTTTATAGGCAACTAAATAAAACTACTAGAGTTTTGAGTCTCACCTACATTTTCGCTTTTGTCAGCTAACATAAGCTATAACAACGGTTTTACAAACTTGTATCGAATTATCAGTTAGGTTTCCATCATGATTTCATCTGGAAGACGTGCACTTCTGGACGTAGGCCTCCACCAAGCGCTGATACATCGACCGGTCATGTGCTTCTTGCATCCAGCAGATTCCAGTTTTCATTATTCATAAAAATTATATGTTATGAATTTACTAATATTGTAAACAGTTCAAAAACCCGCTCAAAAGCATAACCAATATTAATGAAAACCTAATGCAATGCTGATATAAATAACGGTACCTATCACGAATTTTTTTTTATTAGTTATCCACCTCATTGCTGATCAAAATAACTAGAATGTAGAATCAATATCAATCTGGCTAGCCTTTTCCCAACTATGTTGGGGTCGGCTTCCAGTCTAACTGGATGCAGCTGAATACCATTATTTTACATGGAGCGACTGTCTATCTGACCTCCACAACCCAGTAACTGGGTAATACGATACCCCTTGGTAAGACTGGTTGTCAGACTTTCGGGCTTCTGACGACCCTTAACGACTGTCAAAGGTCCACGAGTAACGGCCGGGACCAACGGTTTAACGTGCTTTCCGAGGCACGGAGGAGTCTCGGTATGTAAAAATGGTCACCCACCCACAGACCAACCCTGGCAAGCGTAGCTTAACCTGATGGATCGACCCGTGCGGCTGTTATTAGTTAGCCACGAGCTCCTCAACTAGAATGTAGAATAATATACATAATTTATTTTAGTACTTTAACGCTAGCATTGCTGAATTGAAATGATTAAATTCTAAAAGCTGCCAACATACATAGAAATCAATCAATGCTTTCACCGTTTTCATTTGGGTTTACTTTCAAATTGTTTATAGTAAAGCTAACCGTATCAAAACTAATAATGCTTTAACGTTGATTGAAGTGTCTCGTACAATGGGGTTTAAAGTTACACATCAACAGACTTACGGGCTGAATTCTTTTGTAAGCACAACACGAAACTATTTTTCTCAGTTGGAAAAATTTACAAAATATAGTTGATTAATGGTGGATGGCCATAAGAGTAGGGGAAGACCAAAGAAACGATGGATGGACTGTGTAAAAGATGATATAGCTAGAAATTGGGAGGGACGAATAGAGAAGTATGAGAGAAGAAGACATGTTGCGATTACCCCAAACCAATTGGGATAAAGGCAAGAGAATGATCATAAGTTCATTAAGACATGATGGTCAATAAGCCTGCCTAGCCTTTTCCCAACTATGTTGGGGTTGACTTCCAGACTAACCAGATGCAGCAGAATACTAGTATATTACATGGAGCGACTGCCTATCTGATCTCCACAACCCAGTTACTGGGTAACACGATACCCCTTGGTTAGATTGCTTGTCAGACTTTTGGGCTTCAGACCACCCGTAACGACTGTCAAACAATCTACGAATGATAGCGGGGACCAACGGCTTAACGTCCTTTTTGAGGCACAGAGGGATCTCGATATGTAAAGATGGTCACCCATCCATAGACCGACCGCGGCAAGCGTAGCTTAAGCTGAACGATCGACCCGTGCGGCTGTTATAACCGAGTCACGAGCCCCTCTCTCTCATATAGGATCTGAGGTACTGATTTTAATTATATTACTAATTTCAAATTAGTTGCTAGTTTTTTTTAGAACTGTGCCTATAAGGGGCTGTTACACCACCCACGATTAAGTTCCTATTAACTTACTCGGCAGATAGTTTCATACAAATTCTGTTCCATTTTTGAATTTATTCGGTGAGTAGTGGCTATTCGGATATCGTGAAAATAGGCCCTTAGTCGACGATCCCTGTTATACCTTTCTATCTTTCCCCATAACATAAACCGTCCATATCTAAAATCTGATCTTCGGGATTACCCGGTGAAGCTAATCACCAATTCACGAAGGGTCATAAATCAGTTTACGCGCAATGCACGATCCATCGGTTCATTGCACCCAAATGTAAGCCGGCTCGGTCCTTACGCATAGTTGCCCAGATACAAACTTCTATCGCCGTGCCCAAAGAGAGAAGATTGCGCGGGTGCTATGGCGGGCGCGAAATATATAATACTAGAGCCCCAGTTTCGCACGGTTTTACGACTTAAGAAAACATCAAGATATCTTTATAATATGTAAGTATTAATGAACCTTCTGGAATAAATGTTCTAGATGATGGTGAACCGCATCAAAATCCGTTTCATAGTTTAGAAGAACAGTGCGGTCGCACTGTATGAAACCACCGTTTACGTCACAGCTATTGTGACCTGGTGCCTGGCGTGGTCTTGACGCAGAACGTCATTTTCGCAAAATGTCATCGTAAAAAATTTGGTCATTTTCGCATAATGTCACTTTCGCAAAACGAAATTGTCGCACAACGTCATTTTCTCAAAACGTCATTTTCACACAATGTCACTTTCGCAAAACGTCTTTTTCGTAGAATGTCATTCAAGCCATTTATTTCTCAGGAGAGACCTAAAACTAACACTGCAGAATCGAAAATATACAAAAAAATCATCAATCAACAAAATGGCTTGAAAAACATTCTGTGAAATTGATGTTTTGCGAAAGTGACATTATGGAAAGAGACCAAATTTTTCACGATGACATTTTGCGAAAGTGATGTTTTCCGTCAAGACCCCTGGCGCTATTGGACTGAGCGAGTTAGCTTACGCGATGTTAGCGAGTAATCCTAAGTATTATTTTACGCTATTGTTTGTACAGGGAAAAACAATAGACGATAACTGTAGCTATCATCTAGCTTCTGCTGCGTGCTGAATTATATCTACATATAAAAATCAATTTATGTTCTTGGCCTCGCTAAAACTCGAAAACGGCTTTACGGATATTATGTTTTTTTTTTGTTCTAATACAGGCGTGATTTAAGAGAAAAACAAATAGGAAAAAAAAAAAGAAATTGAAATTTTGACAGGAAAACGTCTGGCGGGTCAGCTAGTACAACATAATTGTCAAAATTATGTAGGTACCTTTTCTATGTTTCTATGCTAATGAATGTAATTGGTGCTGTACCGTTTTATTTAACTATAAATTAACAACAATAACTCGCGATGCACTGTGGTTATCTAATCGCGCCCGCCACCGCGCCCGCTACCGTCTTAGACACTATATTTTCACCCTGGACGAGACCTTTATATTATATTATTATGGTTTCTATATAGGAAAATGGATTTCCGCTTTCGGATTGACTGTGGCAGAATGGTACTGATATTTTGTTTTTTGATGTTTGATATTAAATGTTTTTGGTATATTGATGTTTGCTGCTGCTGAAAATTATATATATATAATAATCAAGGGAAACAAATACAGGATTTTAATTGTTGTTACAAAGAAATTGTCGATAAGTATGTGCCATTACTAAAAGTACAGTCATGCTTTTTCTGTGAACAATAATATTCATAAACGCTTTTCTTAGGTCTTCTGTTAGTTTGCCATTAACATAATAACATAATAATAACATAATAATCTTTATTACATAAGAAAGTGAATTACAAAATAATAGTGTGAAGTCCCTGACACTTGTGCTAGGTGATAAACCTGTGTTACAAGTGCCAGTGCCCTCTCCCGGGAGTAAATACTATTGTAAAGTTATGCAATATGACTAACAATGAAAAAAATAATAAGACTAAACTAATACAAAAAAGTTTAGAAAAAGCCTGTAGTGGTGATTGTGTGTGTGTGTGTGTGCGTGTATTATGTGTGGTGGGTGTGTGTGTGTGTGTGCTTGAAGTATGTGAGTATGTGTGTAAATTGAAATTGAATGTACAGGAAAGGTTGACTGGGAACGCGAGTAAAGGGTGAAGTTGAGTGCCTCTCATAGGCTAGAATTTATATTACGAAAGAGTTTATAAAATTTGCTCTGTTTCGTCGTAATTGAGGGACAGTAGCCAAGACTTTACACTCAGCTTGACCTTATGCAGGGTAAGTTTATAAATTGATAGGGTCTTGTTGATTTTATTGTACATAAGGGAACTTTGTACACGAAAGTGTCGTCGGGCAAGCGCTGAACGATACTGAACAGATTCGCAGATAGGAAAGCCAATCCGCCTATTGGATAGATTTCTATCAAGCGGCATCGTGGAATGTCGACGCAAGACAGTGCGGAGGACATAGAGTTTTCTCACCGTGAGTACTTGGGCTTCGGAGTACAACTGGGTTGTGGGGTAGTCCCTTTTACGGAAATACATAACTTTGAGGACAGCCCTCTGAGCTCTTTCCACCCTAAGAATCACGGTCTTGAAAGTTCCTCCCCACACCGGGATGCAGTAGGTAATAATCGACTCACACAGGGAACGATATACAAGTGAAGCCGTTTCAATGTCGGCCGAATGTCTGAGCTCTTTAAATAAATAAATTAGTTTACGAAGCCGGGAGCATAGTGTATCCGTATGAACACGCCAATCCAGCCTCTCATCGATATGAACGCCTAAATATTTAATATTTGAGACCATAGCAAGGCAATTACAATTGCAAGGAGAGGCATCATGACAAATATGCGCTTTTATTTTAGTTGAATCCGTTGGTGGTTTAGGTGAATTTGGTGGTAGAAACTGAATTACTTTAGTCTTCGAAACATTGAGCGTCAGGAGATTAATGGAAAGCCAGTCCATAACAGTTCTCAAGGTGAGTTCAGTTCTATGTTTAGCTTTGTCCCAGGTCTCATCATAGATCAACAGAGCTGTGTCGTCTGCATAAGTAAAAATGTCACAATGAATGAGAGATAATTGATAAAGGTCATTTATATATATTTGAAATAGTGTGGGTCCCAAGATACTCCCCTGAGGTATACCGTAGCTGATAAACTCTTCGTCACTAAAAACAGAATCTATTTTAACACACTGGCTACGCCCACTGAGGTAATCTTTGTAAATATCCAGGGCCACACCACGTATTCCTATATGCTCCATTTTGGCCACAAGTCTGGGAACAGAAACTGTATCAAAGGCCTTTGTTAAATGTAAGAAAATACCATAGCATTTAAGGCGAGTGTCTAGTTTGCCAATCAGAGCATTGGTGAAATCAGAGACGGCATCTTCTGTGGAGATACCCGAACGAAATCCATACTGGTTGTCTGCAATTAATTTATTTTTTGAGAGGAATTTCGTTAAGTTAGTGTTGAGGATTCGTTCAAGTATTTTAGATAAAGAACTGAGCACTGAAATTGGCCGATAATTGGACACGTCATCTTTAGCTTGACCTTTGTGCACTGGATGGATTACTGCTCGTTTGAAAGCTTTTGGAATATTATTGCTTTTGGAGCATTGGAATATTAATATGTTTCTTGGCAAAATGTTCTATTCATGAAACACCCAACGTTTTACTACAACAATATTCCCCCTATAAGTGAAATAGTTCACGTAGAAGGTATATTAGAACCAAACCACGGTCTCGATCAGATTAACGAATTCAGTCATGAATGATTTAAAGTCCACGATACAATCAAACTCGAATAATAGCGAAGACACAAATCAGATACAATAGGAATTATTAAACAATAGTGGTAAAATATGCAAAATTATCGTTACTAAGTAAAAGTCCTGTAGTGAATACAAATCTTTAGAATCGCAAGCATTCAATTACTGTTTGATTCCAAGAAATTTTGTCGGTATGCCAGACGAAAATGCAATAACATTGAGTTACGTTTAAAAAGAAAATATTTGACTTCATATTTCCATGCAATTTATTCGGAAAGTGTATTCGCGGCATTTTGAAAGAGTTCACGATTTTATTGCATTCAATGACTTTGTAATGTGACTCACGGGTTAAATTGAATTAAAGAGACAATTTTAAAATTTGAAATTTCAATTTTTACTTTTGTTTTTGTATTTATGTGTATACTTAGTTAGTTAGTTAGTTATTTACTTTAGTACCTAGTGTAAACAGTGTTAACTAGTATATTGTTTATAAACCACAAAAATAAAAAAAATATATTAGATTATTTTTTTATTTATAGATTTAAAATCTGGAATTTTAAAAGAATTTCTGTGCTCAACGCTTTTTGAAATTTCTGAACACTTCAGGTTTATATTGCAAAGTATTCAATATAAAAGAGGATACATGAGCATCGGATGTTACTCGTACATTAGTTTATTTTCACATTCTGATATAAAACTAGTAGTTTGTATTACATAAAAATCACCAAAAACTGAAATATGTCACAAAAAGTACTTAGGTACGGGTAGTAGGTACATAGGTACTTGCAGAGTGACAAATCTGAACTAAAAAGACAGCATCAACTTTTAATTCCGTAACATTCAAAAATAAACCGTCCATTGTTACTAAAGAGGACCATTTTGCATCAATAACCGTCCATAACAACGAAACGGGAGCTCAAGTTTTACTCGAACATTTTAATCACAGTTTGCAATGGTTTGTCCCCTCTTTCATCTGGATAGTTTTGTTACGATAGCCTTTTGTTC
Organism: Cosmia pyralina; assembly: GCA_946251885.1. Taxonomy (NCBI): domain Eukaryota; kingdom Metazoa; phylum Arthropoda; class Insecta; order Lepidoptera; family Noctuidae; genus Cosmia; species Cosmia pyralina. The sequence goes on from OX276345.1 coordinate 3,903,772, forward strand.
GCTAGCAACAATAGTCACGTGAGACGCGCAAGATTGTGAGCGAAGTATTTGTGAAGAAATTATTAACGTCAGACTAAATTGTGCTTTTGTGGATATTGATAGAAGATTCGGAAAATATGGGAGCTGGGAGTATAGGAATGTAATAATGAATGGAATAGAAGTAGGATAATGATTCTGATGGAATTTTAATAGACTTAGTATATTTCATAGTGAAAAGCTTATTGTTACAGCCATTGAAGAGGCTAAAACCAAGACCGACTGAAATACAAAAGTTGAGGAGCATTGCTAAACTGCAAATAAATTGTTAATACAATAATCAATTCAATGATATTGCCATATGCGATCATGCGCATTAATTCCTTTTATCCTACCCAAATCGTTAGTTGCGGTGGTTTATGATTGAGGCCATGTCCAGCGATTCACATTTATGGTCCAATAACAATATGATTATGATGATGACGGTAATAGTTTGATTTCCTGATCAAATCAAGGATTGAAAAAAATCTGTATAAATAAAAAGAGAAGTCCTGACTGACTGATTGACTGACTCATCAATGCCCAGCCCAAACTCTTGGACCTAGAAAGCTGAAATTTTGCTCAGAGGTTCCCTATATAATGCAGATAAGGAATAAGGAAGGGATTCTCGGTAGTATGTTCCCGTGGGATATTTTCCGACATCCATGCAGCCGAAGCCTCTGGCATAAGTTAGTTATAAATAAAACTGGTTTGTTAACTACAAGGTTAAGTCTTATTAGATATTCTACGCAATATTTTAGATTGTGGTGTATACTTATTTGTAGCAAAAGGGTTGCTAACCCACCGTTTACGACCGCAACAGACTACGTTTCCCCACAGTTAATATTTACAGCTTGCGGGTTATGGTAAAAAGCTGTTAACAGTTCCGGTTTGTAGTATTATCGTCATAAAAATATTAAATGTGTAATTTTAGATTATATTTTTGTTCCTAAACATTAGAGTTTCCATTTCTTGGTTGAAAATTGCTTCATATTTTAACTGCAACGTCACTTTATCAACAATTACGTTTTTCATGTGTTATAATTAATTTTATTTTTGAAATATTTGTACCTTCTGTAATATTTATATCGTTATATGTTTTCTCATTTCTTCAATCACTTTCCTTTGTGTTCTCATCATCGTGTTTGATACGTTTCGTTTTCTTTTTATTATATTTCTGTGTTCCGTTTTTTTCTCAAAACACTCAAGAATATAAGAGGCAATAAAATTGAGTATAATTTTATATCCTCCAAATGCAAGAAGCGTATAATCTTGTAAGTGAATTTCATAGAAATACAACACAATCAAAATACAATAGTATAATACAGCAATTAAATTGCACTTATCCTAGGAAATAATTGGTAAGGAAGAAAGAAAAATATTTAGTTGCTGCGAAACTAACACAATTATTTATGCCTAGAAAGCAATACGATTTCCTTTAGTTAATATTTGCAACTAGCATGTGATCTCGCAACTGATACTGTCTATAAAACAACAAACATTCACTGTGAGCAATAATGCAATCTATATAAGCTACTGTGTATTTCCTAGATAAGGATGGAATTTGAAATACAATGCGGCAATATACATGACAGACATTCAGAAAAGTCTAGTCTAGTCTAGTGTAAGACTGGTCTTACACTAGACTAGTCTGCAAATGACTGGTCATTTGATAGCGAGAAGTAAAATATCACCACTCCAATTTTAACGAAGACGCTGTTGACTTGTTACAAAATGATCATAATTACAATACCGTGATGAAATAATATGGCGAATTGTTTTAGAAAATAGTTCTTAAAAAGTTCAATCACTGTGATAATCCAGTGATGAAGCATTTTTTTCAAGCATTGCAAAAGCTCACTAAAATTGCGAAATGGAAAACGCAAAACAGTAACAAAACGGAGAAGAATTCATTTCCAAGTATTAAAATACCGAAGATAGTAACAAAATGAACAATGCCGCTATTCTAACTTTTAGTTTTCATAAAATAAAGAGGATAATACACCTTTTGTAAAGTGTGCCAACGAAACAAGCTATCTTTTATCCACCGGAGTTAAGAACTTCCATCTCTTCATGCACTTTATGAACGTTAAACTTTTAAACGATACTTTTAATGTTATTGTATTATAAAGTACAAATGTCTAAGAAAGGTAACGGTTTTTTTTAAACCAAATAGTGAGAACTATTTCGCTCAAGAATGAATTCAGCTGTGGAATGATAATTATTTTATTTGATTCAATGAAAAAGTAACGTAAAAAGAAATTGTGACACCATCTAATTCGTTTATCAATATCTCGTTAAAATTCTTTCCTGTTCATTGTAGATTTATATTTAAATGTTTCTCTAGACGTGTTGGAACGCTGAACAAAATATTTCATTAAGCTTTTATTACCAAGTTTTTAAGTTAAATTTCAAGAATTTTACCAGCTTATTGCTTGACTGTAATATTAGAAATGTCTTTCAACCAATAACCAGCTCGTTGGAAGATGGGATGTACCTATTCATATAATGGATCTATTACCACAGATTAATACAGATGAGACACTCCGCAGCTTAGGTATGAAGCTACAAGTACGAAGCAGGCCCATTTCACTGGGCTAATTCAGTGTGCGCTGCCGCGCACCGGAAGGCTCGCACGTTAGTTCGATACTCACTAACGCTCCGCGTCATAAAAGAAGACAACCCTAACGAGTCGGAAGGTATAAGAGTTACGCGATAGAAAGAGAGGCAACTTATAGGTGAATATAACTATAGGTAATAAGCGTTGTGCGACCTGAATTGCACTTTATTGTGTCGTAGCAAGAGTTGCTTTTTATTTCAATGATTTTTCAGAGAGTCCCATCTGTATTAATCTGTGCTATTACTTCAAACTTAAGCAACTCAGCAATTAAATTCCAGACTGTCGCAAACGTTCATTAACTTCCGTTATCTCTTATCTGCCAGATCAATAACAAATTGTTTAACTTTATGGTTATGAGCAGTCGTTATGCTACCATCAAATGCTGGTATTCAAATTAATTTGAAAACTGATTTCAAATTTCCTTTTAAACTTTGTGAAATATTGCATGGATATTAAAATGGAAAGTAAGTAATGCTTCTTGTTTAAAATTTTCATACATCTTAGATATTTTATTAAAAGTAACCACAAGAGTTTATATGGATGACCTCATAACATGGAGCGTAAGCTCCGAGGTCGGTCACCGTTACTACGTGATTCTTTTGATACATCGTATTCGGAACAAATATTTTAATAATGCTTCCTAAATTATAAATAAAACTAATATAACATCACATTCAAGCTTACATGTTGTGCCGACCCCAAATAAGTTGGGATAAGAGGAGAAGATAATTGGGAGAAGGCCTTTGCAGTGGGACAGTACAGGCTAGTTAGATTAGATTAGATTAGATTTAGATTAAAAGAGCAACAGAATGATGATCATCACATTCTAACTTCAAATAATTTTACTTAATGTTGATGTTGTTGTTGTTTAGTCATACGTACTTAGACACCCACACACAACATCATATACATTTACAGCACATACACCGCACAGATACACGCACATATACACTATAAATATTAATAAATATGTCACTCTCTGTACTTTTTTTTTATTTCTGTGTACTTCGTTTGGAATAATAATTTTGCTAACTTACTGTCAGATGTGAAGCTACCTTATAATAAATAAATAAATAATTAATGTAAGCTCTTTATAAAATTAAAAATATAAGATTATTATTAAATTTTATTAACTCCTTATAAACATTGTACATCATACACCATTATTACATTATTCTTTTTCATAACCGATGTGATTTACTGCTCTTCTGACATAGATAAAGAGCCCAAATATAACATACCCACAATGTTTGAAAAATTTATTACACCCCCTTTCAAAGAGTTCCGACGTCACTTCGGTGGATGCAGAACAAATATTTGCACAATATATTTGTGGGAGACAAGGCGATGCGGATGTACAAGACACGGTGCCAGGCAAATACTTTTCATTGGTTTGTGTCTCCAATATAGGAAGTAGTAACTGGGAATGGAAATTTGTTTTCATTTGTAAAGACAGAGAAAAAGTAATAAAATTAAAAATGAGGACTTGTTAATTGTTGTTATTTTAAATTAACAAATGTATTGTAACGTAAGCATACAACTTGCCACTGCTTTGACGACATTAACTAGACACGCGTATACAGTTCTGCGTTTTCGTTTTGTAAAAATATTTTAATTTCATTAAACTTTATTATTTATTGATTTACTTACAATTTTCTAAAATAGCATCTTAGAGCAACCTGTAGCGCAGAGATGAAATTAAAACGAACGAGAACAAAATGTTCACGCCACTCGAGTTTTTTTCTGGGGGTTGTGCAAAAAAAAACATTCATGAAGCTACTCACAGCTGGATCAGAACAATAAACAAACGATGAACAAAAAAAAAAAGGGTCAAAGACAAAGACCTTCCCAGCTGACATAGAACAATAGCTTCATGAATAAGTCCTTTGCATAGTTTTATTATTTAGTTTTTTTGAAATATTTTTTTTGAAATTTATTAATTATTTTACCTTATTATAATTTTTATGATTACTGGCCACTAGATAGTTCTGGTGGCCAGTAATCATAAAAATGATTACTGGCCACTATTGACGACATTGACTAAAGACACAGATAGTCCTGTGTCTTCAGTTAATGTCGTCAAAGCAGCAGCACGTTTTATTGCAAAGGAGCTTGGATCTCACGACACAGGGAATCCTAGTGTAAGTTCCAGGAATCAACGCATTGGAATGCAATTTTCTAAACAATTTATTATTCTTATTCTTAAAAAAAAAAATATTCGGAGGCTACAAATGTATAGACTAAAAAATCGTAAACACAAAACTATTATTATTGGGTTTTATTATTATAACATCGTCACAATTCAGTGTAAAATGTTTGTACCATTAAAAAAGCAAAAAAATTAAAGTATACACTAATGTACAGGCTTGTTACCTATTATTAAATTAGGGATTCAGTTGCAAATATAATTTAATCGTGTTACATGCAAAACTCACCATTGTAATAAATACTCAAAAATATATTGTATGTTTTAATATTACCTTTGACAAATCACGTTACTGGGATTCTTAATTCCAACTTCACTGCAAAGCCAATTCAAAACAAATATTTTGTTTAGCACATTTTCATTGAAGCAATGTGACCGACATATTGGGAAGCAAAATGCAAATTCTTTCCATTGAATATGTCGACTGAATACCTTACACTAATGTATTCCAGAATTGAATGCATTCCATAACCTTTGGAGTGGGTGAAACGAGCATAATGTTATTTTAAACTGGAATATTTTTACCCGAGCTCTCTATGTTCGCGATTGCCTTCATACCTACGTATGCAAGGGTACGCTTTGAATGGGAATCTTGAAATAAATAGCACCCATTGGCTTGTTTTCCGGAGATGTAATATTTTAGATGGAGGTAGAATGAATTTGGGCCATTGAAATTGGCGTAATGTAAAGTATATTCGTGCATTTTGTGTGTGTCCGTGTTTGTGTTTGTTCATATCATGCATTAGTGTTTCAGTAAGCAAATATTTCACCAATAACGATTATGCGTCGTCTAATGTACCTACGTATGTAGTATAATATGTATAAAGATTTGTACAATATTCAGTTCCTTATTAATTCTGTTATGAGTAATATAAAAGTTTTTAATTTATTTATTTACACGATATATAACAAAAATCTTAAATACAATAAACACTCTAACACAAAAAATATAACATATTATGTACAAGTATATTAATTCAGTTTGAATTCCAAATGTTAACAAATAATACAACTAACTACTAGTTCAATTATTATTATTAATCTTGCTCTTTAAGAAGAAAAAAGCTGGAAGTATTTACTTCCAGCTTTTTTCTTTTTGAACAGCGTTCATTCCAATCTGGATTTCCAGATTGGAATGAACGCTGTTAATTTCAAACTTCCGAAAACATATTGAACGTCTTTGTCCGGTAACAGACATTTCTCGGAACTCTCAAGAATATTTGAAGTGCTATATAAAGAAAATGTTATGTTATAACATTCCATATCACCTGTTTTCTCCGAAGAGTTGCTCAGGTTGGATATTATGTTATATTCGCTATCAATTCTTATTGGCAGCATTCCAATTACTTATTTTCTAGGTTCCGAAGACATTTGTAAGAATTACTATCACATCAGCCATTTTCTAATTCTTATATAGTGGGCTAGGCTATATATTATTAATCTGGCTTTATTTCAAAAGGCCTGTTTACTTTAATAATATACTTAATCCTTAACTTCACAAGGTAATTTATTACTAATTTGCCTACCTTAACGAACGGCTGGCTATTGACGGTGTTTTTAATATCTGTTGTATTGCTTTTTTTTTAGCAAATTTGATGCTGATAGCGAATTCACGATAATCTATAATGTTTCTATTCGATTTTCATTCTTAATTTAATTTTCTTGTTAGCGAAAATTTCCATCTCTTGTATCTTCTTTTCAGCCCGTTATCATTAACTACTGGATACTATTATCCAAGATTGTGTGCTTCCATCATCTAGATGTTTAACGTCACTTTTATGTACTTACGTTTACTTCTTAACTCTGCCTCATCATTATCCGAAAATTTGTCGTTCAAACCCACTATCGATTCCAATTCCCTCACTAACCTCAAATTACTAGCAATCCGCATTTCATTCCTCCCAATTTTATTAATACTAAACACGATAAAATAAATTCCGTACCTTGTAAATCCGCAGCAGTGGCACGACCGTTACATAGAAACGTTATCGATGTTATTACTCCAGTGACTTGTGAATTCGATACGAAAATACTAGTTTTTAGAGAATCCAACACGAGATATTTCTGGTAGAACTCGAATTGATACCGTTCCTCAGTATAATATTACTAGAGTTGGAAATACATTGCGATTTGTGATTTGGTTCACAGTTAGAGCTGCAGTTTTATATCGATGTTAGGGAAGCGGAAATTGTACAAAATTGTGTCTTATTAGTATTTTATCGATATGGCTTGGCTTGGATATCCCAGTTGCTGTAAAATCGGTAAAACTAAATTCTCTTAAGGAAATGGGTGAATGTTTAGCCTTGATTGTAGATAGAATGGCAAAGTTATGCAATAATGAATAATGCAACGTATTTCTATTCATGCTATGATAATTTGTTTCCTTAAGGGGTGTGGAGGTTGGATGGTATTCTATTTTCGTTAAACCATTCGGATAGTCATGACACATAAACCGGGTCCTTGCTGTCGTGAGGCGGATATAATTTTAATGGTTTTCATTATATTTTTATTTTCTATTATATTTGTTTTGTCATAAAAAATCTGGCTTATATTTACGTTAATCACTGCGTGTAATGACAAGGGTTTGAAAAATAACATTATAATTTTTATACTAAATTAATTACTTTATGCAACCGTTTCCACAACTAGCTATAAAAAAATCTGAATAATTTATCCAGAAAACAATATGTATAGATATTCATTGTTATTCAATAATAAAATATATTTCATATCCGTTGGCACATATCCAATGTTCTGACTTTATCTACCGTGCACAACGGCACGTCATGCGAAAACTTGATAACATAAACAAAAGTAGCGGAAAAGTCGAACGATCGGCTTTTGAGAAACGATTTGAATTTTGTTGCCTTCCTACAGTTACTACCATGGTGGTTGGTGGTTGATTGATTTATTACCGCTTTGTTTGAAACAGTTTGTGAAAAGTTAGCTGTTGTTGATTTATTTTATTTGATTAATAAAATACCTAAGTAGTCAGAAAGTTGCGAACTCTTATTGTTTCTATGAAAGTTGAAATTAGTATGGAAAAATTCTTGGTATTTAGTCTCATAGTCAAAGTAATACAAGCAAAATACGTAAACAAATATACCACATTAAGAGGTATACAAAATTATAAAAAGAAAATTATAAGCAGATAGGCTACGGTCAGAAGTTAACAAAAAATAAGGAAAAATAACGGAAACATGGTTTCGCAACAGGATAAGTAGTTCACATGTCCTGTTACGAAGTTAGAGACAAAATAGGATATTGTTGTACAACAAGTAAATGAGTCCGCAAACATACCGTACCCAAGAATAGGCATAGGCAAGCACAGCGTTGGTCGAACCACAATAATATAAAAGACACAGAACTAGGGTAAATTATATAGTTTACTGATGATCTAGAGGTGGAATATAAAGACGATTATGGATATGATATTCTATGCGTACTATAAAACAAAATCGCCTGTCTATCAGTGGGACCTCTTAGTTCTTTTAAACTACACCAATGGATTTTGATGCGGTTATACATTAATATAAACCTTAGATAAAGCACTAAAATCTTGATGTTTTGACGTCAACCGCATAAATAGATTGCTCCCGTGCAACGCAGGGTCGGTCAATAGTGATGAATATTTTATTGAGATGGAAGATTTGAAGATTCAATTTTGCTTTGAAAAAATATATTGACTCGGTCATAAGACAAATACACAAATGAATAATACAGAAATGTTTTATAAATAAAAAACACAATAATTGTTTTAATGATGATTTAACCAAAGATAGATGTCATTAACTAATTCAAAACTTTTGTTTCAGTTGGACCTACCCTACAAGCAAAGTATCCAGTGGTCATCTTCATCCACGGAGAATCCTTTGAGTGGAACTCAGGGAATGTGTACGACGGCTCCGTTTTGGCCAGCTACGGTGGGATAGTTGTCATTACCATCAACTATAGACTTGGGATTTTAGGTAAGTGATTCTTCATTATTATATTTATTGGAATCAACTCCTGTCATAGAATAAACTCGATTCTTAACAAATCAGACCTCCTGTTTTTACAAGGTGATTATTTTCAGATCTCTTAGGGCAAATTTATCCAATGAAACTCAATGAGATGTGCATCTTAACAGCGTTTGAGAGCTGTCAGTGTCAATGTTCCGTAAAACTGATGACACTGAAAGCTCTTGAGTTTAGATGACCTGATCGCGTTTAGCTTTATTAGCGAAATTTGTTATTAATTTGATCTTGTATTCAGCATTAATTTATGAATGATGTCATTTAATATTCATATCTTCTAAAAGTAAATCATCATCATCATCATCAGCATTGGCAGCCTTGTTCCACCCAATGCTGAGTATAGGCCTCCCTTTTGTGCCATGCTACCTTGGTCCGTGCGAGTATCATCCAAAAGTAATTGTCATGTTCTGTATTTTGTATGGTGTGCATAACAAAGAGTATTCTATATTATTCTATATATCTATCTAAATACTTCAATAATATTTTTCTTTGATTTTTAGTCAGACCAATATTCATACAAAGCGTTCTCATAAAGAATATGTAACCAACTTTCCTTATTTATATAACATTTTCTATTAACACAGAATCAACTTACGCTCATTTACTGATTCGGTTTCATCGAAAACTAAATATATTTCCCCAAAGCCATTATGTAGTTCTGTTTTCATGCAATCTAATTATATGAATAGCTCCGAACTCTTATTTTCGTCACGTACCACTCTTCCTAATTAAACATTGCTCATCGAAGTTACCACACCGATTGCCTCATTGAATTATGAACTTTATTACTGAAAATGTATGAATGATTTTTGGTTTACGTTTGGCTAGCAAATTATTTTTGCTATGTTAAGGGTTTTCAGTGATTTTATGCTATATATTACTTCTATTTTTGTTTCCTTCATTTTACTACATAGATTAGAAAATTTACTTTTTACCTTTTCTTTGAAATATAACTTTTCTGAAGTTTAAATAAAATCCAACCTTCTTTAGAAAGTTTGCAATCAACGCTTTCAAGTTGTAATCAACGAACAAATCTCGATTGTTTTACACTTTGCTAGGCTTAACCTTTATCTATCTCTATATAATAGTAATAGATAGTGAACAAAGCCTAGAATTAGGCTTACGAAGAGAAAATCTAACGCAAATATTAACTTCTATTTGGCCTGTCTAAATACTTTCTGTAACTTTGGAACCAAAGATAATTAGGTTCTTACTCTCTGCGGTTCTTATCTATATTGAGAATAAGATGTATATAGGTAGATGTAGGTGTTCTGTAGATCTTCATAAGCTAAGTACATTTTTTTTCATTTCTCAGTAATTTGACTTTTATTATTTTTCTTGAGAAAATGTTGTTAGGTACTAAGGACATATTGCTCAAAAAACTGTGTAATTTAAATTAACCGGTTATTTTGTAGAAATATAATTTACTTCAGACACTCATAGATCAACTAAACATAAAAGACAATTTCATCTCAATACACCACTATTTCTATTCAGATTTTTTTTTTAAATTCTTTTTCTTTTACTTTTATAATTTTTACACGCATGTTCGCCTCGGCATGTTTCGGCGCAGCTTGGCGGCAAAATCGAATACAATAATGATATGCAGTATACGTATTATGTAAATAACGGGTCGATTGATCGGGTTAAGCTACGCTTGCCGCGGTTAGTTCATGGTTGGGTGACCAATGACCATTTTTACATACCACTCCTCCGTACCTCGGAAAACGCGCTGACCTGTTGGTCCCGGATGTCATTCGTGGATTTTTGACAGTTGTAAAAGCCCGAAAGTCTAACAACCAGTCTTACCAAGAGGTATTACCCCGGGTTGTGGAGGTCAGATAGGCAGTCGCTTCATGTAAAATACTGGTATACTGGAAGCTGACCCCAACATAAACATAATTGGGAAAAGGCTAGGCAGATGATGAAGGCCGAACGAAGTTTGCCGATCGACACGAGCGAATGAACACCAAAAAATATGTGTAGTAATTGCTTCGGGTCGGCATTGTTCTTCAACTGTAATACTGCTGAATCGACTGTCATGAGCAGCACAAGCTTGTAACATCTATTATATTTATCTCCTAATTCCAATCATTCCTCCAACAGGTTTCCTGAACGCAAATCCGATACCGCACCTAAAAGCCCGAGTAGCAAACTACGGCCTGATGGATCAGATAGCGGCCCTGCATTGGGTGCAACAGAACATCGCTCTGTTTGGTGGCGATGCTGGTAACGTTACCATGTTGGGCCACGGCTCTGGAGCAGCCTGTATTAACTTTCTCATGATTTCACCTACTGTTATGCCTGGTAAGTAAAGAGAACTTTCAAGCTGTAAGTATGTAAGCTTATTTTCTTCAGTACCTCTACATAAAGTCACATTTCTGTAACCATGTGGTATGTCGGGATATACTTAGCTACGATATAGGGTGACTTTATAGGGTGTAGACTAATATTACGTTTATACATCTTGGCATATAAAAGCACTGGTTGTGGGAACTTCCTACGCACCTAACCTTTTTTAAGGACATAAAATGTGATTGGTGTGTATCCTGCTAGGATGTTCCCTTCCTGAATTGAATACTTATTTATTTTGCCTTACCTACCTTTAACCTGTCTTATAGTTAGGTACTAGTACAATTAATGTTTTTTTTTTTCCAGTTTTACTCTCGTACATTGTTTTAACTAGCAATTTATCACTTAGGCCTTTTTTTTTACAAATTCCAAAATGCTGGTTAGTCCTGAAAATTGTCGCAAACGAAAAAACAAAACAGTGATGGTTCTACAAACTGTAAAATTTTAAAAGCATATCAATATGAAATACGTCGTATCAATCGCTATCCAAATAAAAATTCCTACAATCCATTTATTTTTCTACGCTATGAATAAAAAACTAAAAAAACCGATAGGAAAATTGTTGGATGCTGCAATAAAATCAGTTTTACTTTTTCGAACTTACCAAGAGCTCTCAATTAATTTCATTCAAGGGTTTTTTCATAGCCCTCGTGATATAAACAAATTATGTTCGAAAAGGCAAATAAATAAATAAAATATTTATTTGCGTAAAACATGTTAGACAATGGTATTTAATAAAAAAATATATGGCATAGACATAGCTAGGATAAGAAAAAGCATGCAAAATTTTAAAGTCAGGCAAATAGCTAAGGAGGCATTACCAATGAACTATGTTAGAACATCAATTTTTTTTATCTATAATAAATAAAAAACGTTTATCACGTTTGTCGTTTCTTTTAACGTTTTAACTTCACTACATAGTTTAAAACAAAGTCGCTTCCTGCTGTCTGTCTGTCCCTATGTATGCTTAGATCTTTAAAACTACGCAACGGATTTTGATGCGATTTTTTATAGTAGGTAGAGTGATTCAAGAGGAAGGTTTATATGTATAATAAACGTGGGCGAAGCCGCGGGCAAAAGCTAGTTTATTTATAAATTCTTTTAAGCAATAAAAACGATATTCAAGTAACCATTTAGTTTTAAACATCGTTTCTGATTCCAAATTTCGTAGTGTAATGTGCGCATCCCGAAGTAGCCATCAGTCGCTTTGCCGTGCACAAATTTGGCAAAATAGAACCTGAAATTATTCTCTCACTTTCACAATTAGAGCTCTTTTGGGATTTCAAATTTATTCCGATGTGCAAACTAGAATTTCCAATGAAATTGCCTATTTAGATCAATATGCTATTTTTGGAAATTATGGGAAAATATGGAATAGAAAAGGGACTGAAAACGTCCTGAAATTAAAAAAAGTTTAGTAAAAATACGAAGCTACTAAGAATAAACTTCAGCTATACTTCATTACTTGAATTTTAAGCTGTAGACCGTTTCATAAAGAACAGATAAATGTAAACTAAATGATGTTCTAATTAAATCTCCAGGTAGTTAAAACGTACCTCTCACAGCTTTTTTCATTCTTGAGACTTTATCTTACAACTGAAGATATTACGGAACTTGGTAATATAGAGATGAGAAAAAAATTCGAACTTATAACAATTTTTCACAGCGCAATTTTCTGTTTCGTCTCAGATTCAGTTTCCCCATTAAAGTTATTCTCATATGACCTGTAAGATTCGTGTTTATAAATGCATCCACACATATTACACACACACTTTTATTTCTGAGATCCAATCACAATTTAAAGTCAGCACTCACTCAGGTGTTTTGAGATGGTTAGTCTATTGTAAAAAATAGGATGCATCAGAAATACTAATTCACGAATTTGTTGCAGGTCTCTTCCACCGCTCAATTCTTCTCTCAGGATCAGCACTAAGCTCTTGGGCATTAGTCGAAGACCCAGTAAGCTTTTCCGTCCAATTAGCAAAACAGGCCAACTGCACGCTTCCAGAAGACATCGTCAAAGACCATGAGCTTATAGTAGATTGCCTCAGAGAGGTACCACTTGATGAGCTGATGTCTGCAGAAATCAGCACACCAAGTTACCTAACAGCATTCGGCCCGTCAGTTGATGGAGTTGTAGTTAAAACTGACTATGCAAAAGAACTTCTAACATTCTTCATACCGAATGATCTTCAAGGTTTTTCAAGCGTATCAGGAGTAAACAACCTAAAAGCTGATAAAAGAAGCGGGGAAAGAATGTTTGGGATAAGGGGTGGACAAAACAAGTATGATCTCCTCTTCGGAGTTGTCACCAGTGAAGCCCTCTGGAAATTTTCGGCTCAGGATATACAAAACGGGTTCGAAGGCGAAAGAAGGGATAGAATAATAAGGTGAGGTCGATGTTTATTCAGTAAATTGGTGTTTGAACTACGGTCATAGGACGTCTCCTTGAATGGTTGTAATCAAACGTATTGGATATTGAAGGTGAAATATTTTTTCGTAGAATTGTATAGTATATTTGTTACATCAAGGTATACTCGTATGTCTTTTGTGTTCTCAGAAATTTATTTAGGTATAGAAGGTCTGCTGTAGAAATGCAAAGATTAGGTACTAAATTATTCAAATAGTGATAAGCGAAAAGGAGTGTGAAGCGTACTACTGCAAAAAGGGTAGCTCTTCTAAGAATGAAATAAAACTTTTCAGTGTTGAATACAGAAAAGTTTACCTGTTTCAGTTATTTAAAATATTTGTCAAATACAATAATTAAACTTAAAGTAGGCAATAAACGATTAATGATACACTCCTTCTCAGATGAACACAAAAATAAAAGGTAGCATAAATTTGTTACCATTTAGTCCAATTATATACTCAACATAATAAATCCTCTATCGAAACAGCATATTGGAATCGTATAAATTATTTCCTGAACCATTTGCCGCAGCACAGTTTTATTTAAAAAATATACGAGCATTATAAATTCTCATTTTAATGTGCATGTCACGCCATACGAGCGAACTCTGCATTTTTTTCACAGACACCAATTACAGGCTTATTCGTTGCGTCCTAAAAGGGGTTTTTATTAACAAAAAAAAAAACAGTCTTTTGATGTGAACTTGTGTACCGTGTCTGTATTACGAATTAAATTGTTTTGAAAACTTAATTATACACTTCTGGACACATCTTTTGGCCCACCTTGTATTTTCAGTTTCGTTTGGTCCTAGCTAAAATTTTATATTAGGTCGAGCAAAAAGTTTTTATGCAGTTTTGAACCTGGCACATTCACAATTTCATTCAATAGTCTTTTTTTGAATTTCGAACACAGAATTTAAAGAAACAAAAGACAATTTGGAGCCTGTTTGATAATATCAAACAATCGAATACTAAGAAAACTTGGTTTTATTGGTTTACTTGGATTTAATTCTTGAAAAAGTGATTGATATCTTTGGTTTTGCAACAAACATTACTTATTCTTAACATTAAGGTGAGGTTCTATCAATAATCTATGGATACTTCACCTGAAGTCGCCGCCCAAGCTGTGGCACTTATTCAGGCCGGACACAGCCAAAGAAACGTGAGTGCTCAACTTAATTTAAGTCGATCTGCGGTCCGAAATGTTTATCGGAGGTACCTAGAGACTGGCGGCTTTGTTCGTCGCCAAGGAAGGCCACGATCTCGGGTCACAACTGAAAGGCAGGATCGATTCATCGTGACGACCAGCTTGAGAAATCGTCACCTTACCTCCATTGAGATACAAAACCAACTTCGCGACTTCCACGGAGTATCTGTGAGCGCTCGAACTATTCGGAGAAGGTTAAAAGAACGCGATATGGTACCACACAAGCCAGCTAATGGCCCCAAACTAACGCGAGCCCACCGAACAGCGCGCCTTCATTTCGCACGCAGTCATTTAAATTGGACACAGCAAGATTGGAGCCGTGTACTCTTTTCTGATGAGTCTAAAATTGTGTTACATGGCAATGATGGAAGGAAGAAGGTCTACCGACGTAAGGGAGAGCGTTTCGCACAATGCTGCTTTGAAGAGAGGGTTGCTTATGGCGGTGGCTCATGGACTGTCTGGGGCGGTATATCCGCAAGCGGCAAAACTCAACTTGAGGTTGTTACAGGACCACGGCTGCCAACATTAAATGCTGAAAGGTACATTCGTGAGTGCTTAGAACCTCACGTGATACCATACGCGGACTATGTGGGCCCAAATTTCCTTTTTATGCATGATAATGCAAGAGCCCATGCGGCCGGCATCGTCAGGGAATATCTTCGGGATGTGAACATCACAGTTATGGACTGGCCAGCCAGAAGCCCAGACATGAACCCCATTGAGCACATGTGGGACGAGCTAAAAAGACGTGTTAGGGCTCGTCAGCCAGTTGCCCAGACGATGCAGGAGTTGAAAACTGCCATAGAAGAGGAATGGGAGATGATCCCTCAAAATTTCATAGAGCGGTTGATAAACTCTATGCCTAATCGTATGAGAGCTGTGGTAGATGCCCATGGAGGCAACACGCGTTATTAAATTAAACCTTTATTTGATAAAACATGTTTTTTATTCAAAAATCAATTGCCTTTAACAAGGCGCATATCCGACTTGTTAGGCGTAGCTCCATGTCGTATGGTATTCTGAATTCAAATTTAAAACAATACGATCGAAAAAGATGGTAAAATGTATCAGGTTTAAAACTGCATCAACAGTTTTTGTTCAATCTAGCAATCATATTTCGGTAGGGGCCATCGAAACCTAAACTCTAAGGTGGGCCAATAGATGTGTCCAGAAGTGTATTTCGATGTAATTTTTCTTTTGTTCGGTTTTTATTTGGCAGGGAAAAATGTCAATTTGAGCTTTTGTAAATGTACTCCTTTGTTTTTGTTTCGTAATGAGTTTTTATTAAAATCGTTTATGGTAAGTATTTAAAAAAATCTGGCCAAGTGCGAGTCGGACTCATGCACGAAGGGTTCCGTACCATAATCTGTAAAAACGGCAAAAAAATCATGTCTGTTGTATGGGAGCCCCTTTAAATATTTATTTTATTCTGTTTTTAGTATTTGTTGTAATAGTGGCAACAGAAATTCATCATCTGTGAAAATTTCAACTGTCTAACTAACTCACGGTTCATAAGATACAGCCTGGTGACAGACGGACGGACGAACAGCGGAGTCTTAGAGTAATAGGGTCCCGTTTTACCCTTTGGGTACAGACACTAAAAACGTTCTCATAACGTTTCTGTTTTTAAGTGTTAACAGTTAATCGTATTATAAAAATATACGACACCAATATCTATATTTCAAGTCTGAATATTCCACCAAAGTACCGAACAGTTAGATATTATTTGTATAAGGGTCAGTAATACGAACGAACAGTGACAGATTATTGGTCCATTACCGTCAAGTACCCCCAAGTACAACCATCTATAATAACTATAAGGTTCAGGCATTTTGTTCAGTCAGTCGGTTACTGGAAGGTACCTACAGAATTACAAGCACTTGACAAAGATTTTTTTTTCTTTCGCCTATTTTCAGAGACCCGTTTAGGTTTATAACTTTGGATTCTATAGAAATAATGAAAAAGTGTAAGGACACCGAAAATTCATAAGAAGTGACCTATTTTCGTTCCACCGAATTAGATATAGCCTTTACACAAGGAAAACTTGGCCTGCACAACATCATTATTTATTTGACTAATATAATAAATATGAGCTATCTATGAATCTATCCATTGGTAGGCAATCATTAAATAAAACAACTATCCCTGGTTCTGGAACCAAGAAACAGAATATTATTTATGTATCTAGCTAAGTTTCTAAACTTTTTCGACTACTAAACACCTCCATTGTTTCAGAACATACGTCAGAAACGCATACACATATCATTTGAGCGAAATATTCTTCACAATCGTGAACGAGTACACGGACTGGGAGAGGACTGTGCAGGTAATTATGATTATTTATTGGTTCAATAATTTATTCACAACGGACTTTATTACTTGTTCATTCTCATTATTGGTCCATTATTTGTCAATGCACTTAAATTGCTATAGGTAGGTAGGTAGGTTGGTGGCTTGGTAGGTATTTATGTCCCTACAGTAAAAAGATGTCTCTAATTATCAAACTAATCATAATTATTATTTGTAGTTCTCCTTCAAGACTAAAAAAGATAAGAATGTTGAATCTTTAATCTTATTCTGAAAAATATAACGAAGATAGATTCAATATCAAAACATTCAATTCACATAACACAAACTTCGTTCCTGTGTTTGCCTCCAAAGCTATCAAACTCATGAAACATTACCCAAAGTAGCATCAACTCAACCAAAATCCACACACGTTCAAGCAACACTTGTTTCTGATGTCTTATTAAATTCTCACATTCGATTCGTGTATGAGCCTAGTCAGCAGAAGTAAACAGTGAAATAATATTTGAAAAAGAAAACGAAGACAAATTAAATAATAAATCATTAAATTCAAATAACATAAACACTCTTCTTATACGAGGTTGATATCAGGGAGAGGCATTATATTAAACCACATATACTTTGTATCATTTTCAGCCTCTTTACTAAAAATCAGATAAATAGAAGCAATAGTTTAGTCACAGGATTATTTTTTAGTTTTTTCTTTGTTGAAACACGACGTATCTGCCCTAACAGCTGACTAAGTATGTTGTAGAAACATCCAAGGTGTATGACATACACCTTAAAACGACAGAATTTTTGACGCGACGTTGCCGTTTTGTTACAAAGGATGTTTACATTATAATTAGATCATTAAGCTACGAGTATTTTATTTGTTCGAAAAAAGTTTTTTCTTACTTTACTTCTAAACTTTTTTTTATTAGTTCCGAGTTAACACTATGCATCTATAGTATATGTGGTTTAATTTAATGCCTCTCGCTCATATCAACCTTGTATTTTCCGCCATCGCTATTGAACCCCATGAAATATTACCCAAAGGTGCATCAACTTGACCCACATCTTCCCACGTTTAGGCAACCCACGTTTTTGATGACTTGCCACTGAAAGGCGCATTTGGGACTAAGTCTAAAGAACTAATTACAACGTTAAATTCACATATCCAATTCATAGATGGGCCTAGTAAACTACTAGCAATCCCAGTGTATTACATGAAAAGATAACGATAAATACAATATTAATAGTCTTCTATCAGGCGGAAACAAGGTGCGCGCCTTCAACGGTTGGGTCATGCCGGTCTTGATGTACTCTTTCGGTATAATCAAATGGACTCAGACCGAACTCGACGCCCTGAATAGGAGAGTCCATACGCTGCTGACTGCGTATCGAATGCATCACCCACGGTCATCGGTAATGAGACTGTATATCCCGCGAAAGTATGGAGGTCGAGGCTTTTTAAATGCTAAGATCCTCCGCAGTCGCGAGATATGCAGTCTCAGGGAATATTTCCTAGAAGCCGACGTGGGGATGCATCGAGATGTGGTCACGGTGGACAAGAGCCTCACCCTACTCTCCTTGGCGAAAGAGAACTGGCACTACTTGATACTAACGATTGTAAGGAAGTATGGCAAGGCAAAGATCTTCACGGACGCTTTTTCCGGGCCCTCCATGGGCCTGATGTAGACTTTTTAGCGTCTGTATCCTGGTTACGTTTTGGCGACCTCTTCGGGAAAACCGAAGGTTTTGTCTGTGCAATTATGGATGAAGTTATCATGACGAATAATTATAGGAAATACATTGTCAAGGACGGTACGGTTGACATCTGTGGGGCATGCCACCGTCCCGGTGAATCAATCCGACATATTGTTTCCGGTTGTTCTCGTCTTGCTAACGGCGAGTACTTGGAAAAGCACGATCTAGTGGCTAGGGTTATCCAACAACAACTTGCATTGCAATACAACCTTGTGGAGTCCGAAGTACCATATCACAGGTATGTGCCCGACCCAGTTTCGAGAATGATCACGCCGCATTGTACTGGGATCGATCTATCATCACTGACAGAACTATTGTAGCCAATAAGCCTGATATTGTGGTGATAGATCGACGAAAGTGCCGTGCAATGATTGTTAATATCGCTGTCCCTCGTGACGAGAATCTCGTGAAAGCTGAGAAAGATAAAAAAATGAAGTATCTTGACTTACCACACGAGGTTGTTGACATGTGGGACGTGGACTCTGCAATCATTGTACCGATAATCGTTACGGTTAATGGCCTAATAGCGGAGAGCCTCGACCTACAGACCTCAGGAGGCTCTCATTGCGCGGCTGGGTCAAGGGCTTGATTCAGAAAGCAGTACTCTCGGACACGGCACGCATAGTGAGGAGGTTCCTCTCTCTAGAGCCCTGACCACCGGTGGCTTGGACCCTGTTCCAGATACCGGTGGGCTACTATTTTTTATATTTTTAAATGTTTTTTTATTGTATGTTTTTATAAAAAATGGAAATAATATGTTTGTAAATATAAAAACAATCAATTCACAAACCACAAACTCTCTTTCTAAATATTCTTCAAAAGCTCTCGAACTCCATGAAACATTACCCAAAGTAGCAACAACTTGACCCACATCCACACACGTTTAGGCAACACACGTTTCTGATGACTTGGCAGTGCCACCTAAAGGCGCGTTTGGCACTTGCCTTTAAATTCCTGCCATTGCCAAATTCCCACTGTTTCCGAGTTCAAGCGCCTTCGTATTGAGTGTCCCGGGCATATTTTATAGGATAAGTTTTGATATAGTTTGCTGAATTCTCACGATTTATCGTGTTTCATTTTCATTATGATTTTCATCTGTTATTGTTCGTTGGAATTCTTCTATTCGTGTTACTGTGATTTCAATTGCATGTTTGGGTTTAAAGTTACGGTTGGTTTCGTGCAAATTGATTACTACATTATTTATTACTGCTAGCGTCAAATTATCCCGTTTAAGTTTTAATATAATAACATCAGCTATGTCAATGTAATCTTTATTATTTTAGTTTAAATGTTTTTGTAAAAATTTTGATTCTAATGAGAGTTTCTATCTTAACTTCAAATATTTGACGTTATTTATTTACACGTGTCTAAAATTTGATTCCTATCGTTGTCCCCAATTATTATTAATCTTGTTATTCCTAAACTAAACTTAGTTACAAGTAAACAAACTCTTACAATGGAGCTACTCCATTAAATAATAGTTTATATTGGTCCTATCTATTGTTAAATCTCCTTTTGTCCAAGCTGTCAACCGGCCATTGTCCCATTTAGTAATAACCATATGACCAGATCTAACGTAGGCGCGTTGTAACGATTGAGTGAATTATAAATATAGCACCAGCAGTAGAGTTGACCGCCAATCGAAAGGTCACCAGTTCAAACTCAACCCTGTTAATGATTGAGGTGGACTTACAAACATTTAGCTTGAGAATTTCAAAGGAATTTTAATAAAGGTCCTCGTTTATATTGATTTTAACTTTGACCAAAGCAAAGGAGTGGTTAAGATTTTGGCAGCCAATAAAACGCCACGCTTTGCTTATAGTTTAGCAGAGAATTTTTTGTGTGAATGTAATTTTAGACACACATCACGTTCGTGAGATATGTTCAGGATTCGTTAGCATTTGTTCTAGGAAAGCTTTGCTGGAAAGGCTAATCTTGTTTAAAAGCTTCTCTACGCAGCCATTTTACTAACAATGACTTGTGAACAAAGGAGAAACAAAGAGAATTTTGTGGAATTACATTACGGGTAACATGCTTAGTCGTGCTGATATTTGGAACCAGACTTTGTCCAGCAGTCTTTTAGCAGATTTAATTATGTAGATTGTACAAATACCTGCTACACTGATCAAAGGATCGTAAGTCTTGTAAACAACATTGAGTCTCATGAATGCCAAAACCAGGGATAAGGGCAGGAAGATGATGATGAATGCCAAAACCAGCTGATAATTTCTACAATTTAGTAAGATTGCACGCTATCAAAAATGTAGTTTTAAACTACAAGTATTTGTTCCGAGTCTGGGTGTTTTTCTATCTATAATATGTATGTATTTACAAAAAAAAAAAAAAAAAAAAAAAAAAAAAAAAAAAAAAAAAAAATGTATATAAGTAGTTTATCAGCCATCTCGTTACCATAACACAAGCATTAGGTTGCTTAGCTTGGGGCTAGATGGCGTTGTGTGATATGTCCAAACATATTTATTTATTTATTTAAACTTCGTTTTAATTTGCAACAGCATCCCATAAACACGCGAGACGCAGCAGTACTGGCGCTCTCTGATGCCCAATATGTGGCGCCACTGGTCCAGACCGGAGACTTCCTCAGTTCTCCTGACACCTCACCCAGAACCTTCTTCTACGTGTTCGATTACCAGACCAAGGATGGGGACTATCCTCAGGTGAGGGTTAGAATATTTCTATTACTTTTTTGCCATCTATTTCGTCTTTGTGTTACGTTTATTGTTAGTACGCACGATGACAAAACACGCTATATTTTCCCAGTGTAAACTGACCTCTTATTTTATGGAAGGCGTATAAAATGCGAGGTTAGCTTATGCTGGAATATTATAGTATGTCGTCATTTGTACGTACTAATTCATCAGTAGGTCAGTTTTGTAAAAGATGTACTTGATTATATATGCACAGTGTTTTTTTTTTTAATATTCAATAATTTTTGAGCATAAATTAAATCATTGCTCGCTGTAGTAAAATTAAATCAGCTATATTCATTGAATGCTTGAAATCCAATCAATGATAGCTTTCAATTAAAAAGGATATTATGTATTTTTGGGATTTATGATTGCAATGAAATGGATGATTAATGACTTTCCATATTATGTAGATAGTGTAGATAATTAAAATTCTACCAAATCAGGTTCACAATGACCATTGATTAAATGTAAACATGATTTCAAACAATGTTAAATGAATTATTATATCCCGCACTACAATTTCCATTTCTATATTTACATACTGTGTAAGGGTAAGGAGGCATACCATGACATTCCTATTATAACCCTTGTCTAGATTGCCTTGATTATAGTAGGTATATAAAACGCACAATTATGTATTACTTACAAATTCTCAAGAAGTCAGTCTATCGGTTAATTGCCCGTTCCTAACAGGAGATTCTTAAAAAAAAATAGTCCATCCACCAAATCATTTATACATTCACATTAGCCATTATACACTTCGATTCACCAATCATTCCAAATTTTATTCCCTATCTTTTCAATTCCAACCATCCTTCAACCCAATAAATTTCACCACAAATACAATTTTCTATTGCAGCGGATGGGGTCAGTTCACGGTGAAGAGCTCCCGTACTTATTCGGAGCCCCATTGGTGGAGGGGCTCGGCCATTTCCCCAGAAACTATACCAAGTCTGAAGTGGCTTTGTCAGAAGCATTTATACTTTATATGGCTAATTTCGCGAGAACTGGGTGAGTTTGTCGAATTTTATGTGAGTTTTGTTTGTAAAATTTACGGTTCGATGTTTTATTATTTTGTGTCGTATTCTCGGTAATAGCAAAAGTAGATTAAGAAGTTCAGGAGAAATTTTCATCCTCTGGGATTTAATTGATTCAGATAATTTTCAAAGTATTAAGGCCTATTTAGTTAAAAGCGATATTGCTATCGCGCTCGGTAGCTATACAGAGAGCCTAGACAAAGTAATAATCGATGAGCAATGACGCTAGTAAAAAAGCAAAAAAGCCAAATAATGTATGGGATGACATAAGCTATCGAAATGTGACGTGATCATGTCAATGTCACTTTGAAGCTGTAGCGGAGTACAATCCGAAGCTAATGCCATTTGTATATACTCCATATGCAATAAGATTAGACATTTAAACAAACATTTTTTACAGTCCGTTCAACCGATTTTGACTTCTATTCCGTAGGTTTAAGGATGGCATTAAAGGCAAAAAACTGGTTACAATACCAACTATTTACTGCAGCTGCCATTTGTCATGCCACCAACGCAATAGAAGTCAAAATCGGTTGAACGGACTGTAAAAAAAGGTTTGTTTAAATGTCTAATCCTCTGGTTCTCCTTATGGTTAGTCACTTTGGATCATTATCGTTACCGATACCGAGAGCGATATCGCTTATATCTGAATAAGCCTTTATTTAGAATTTACTAATTATGATTGCCAGATAAAATGATGAGTTTATGTAGGTACTTAGAAACTAAAGTAATTAGCAGATACACGTTCAATGTTCTAATTATCTATCTACATAATAAACTGAGTAGGTACCTATGTACTTAATTGACTGTCAGTCACAGCGGTAAGTAATTGATGCAACCATTGTGCCCGTTTAGGGTTGGGTGTTAGCGGTATCTTGTAATAGGTAATTAATATTTTGCTGTTTTAAAATATATATATATATAAAATAGTGTTGAAGTGGAGTAACTACTCCACTTCACTACAAGACCGTACGGTATTACAAACATTACATAAGAATATGTGGGCGTCCAAGCAAAAAGGGTCCAGTAGTGTTAATTTAAGACTAGATTCGGTATCTAGACTTATCTATTGCTAGTTAGGATTGAAAAAATATTAAAAAACTAGCACATTTAAAAAAACAGAACAACAACAACAGAACAAATAAAAATAATAATTAAAATATTATAATATTAAATATATATATATATATATATATATATATATATATATATATATATATATATATTATATTATTATTTTTATATAATTTTTTAATTAATAAAAATAGGCAGAACTTTAAAAAAACGAATACCATACCTATTGAATAGCCTGCCGGCAGACATAAGGAGCGAAGCCAATGCAAACAGGTTCAGAAATAAATTAAAAAGATATTATTTGGAAACGTTAACTACAGTGCTACCTAAGTCCTAAAGTAAAGAGTTTAAGATTTTAATGAGTAAAGTAATAATAATAAGGACTCGCCAGCCCCCACAGTCAAACTATTGACATGGTTTTGTGGGGCTTAATATATTAATATATTTATAAGCTAAGTAAATCATTGTAATAAAATAAAATAAATAATAATAATTTATGAACCGATTTTTATGATTCTTTTTATGTTGGAAAGGAGACATCCCAAGGGTGGTACCATGATAAGGATACCAGGATCTGATGATGGCATCCCAGAGAAATCGAGGGAAACCTTTAAATTTTATAGGCACACATATAGCGATTTGGGTATTTTTTATAGTAACTAGTGCCTTTGCTCCCGGAATGCATTTAGTGAAGTGGAACTGATGAGGAAGACCAGAGATGGCCATCGGAACTACTCAATAATACGTATTTCACGGGTTGCGATTCGATTATTGCTAAGAAATTTATGCTCGTCAATACATATGTTGAAATGGAGCTGATGGTGACTTCACCATGAATTCCAGTTCTCCTGATTCCTTACTGTGAGAACTCCGTCGTTATATCGGGAAAAGCAATATTTTGCAAAATGTGATGAGCAGTAGACACTAGGCTATTGTAACTTAGATGAATTACAGACTGATCCACTAAAAAGTGAATAATAAAAAACTTTTTACAAAAAAAAAAAATAACTTTAGTTTCGGAAGTCGGTGGCAAAAAACTAAAATACAGATCCAAAGACACCGACTTCCGAAAATAAAGTTATTTTTCACTTTGTAGTATTTTTTTTGGAAGTCGGTTTTTTTTCTTTGTAAAAAAGTTTTTTTTCATCAGACATTTGAAGTTGAAATTTTGAAAAAGCTTGATTTGAGAAAAAGCATTTTCAAAGTTTGGGTGCTCCTGGTACCTTTTTACTAAACTTTTCTCTTATAGTTTCTGGTAAACATCGTATTTAGTCATTTACTAATGAAGTTTTAGATAATTGTGCATTTATTAATTAAAATCTCAAAATGCAATTTTTTCGCCCAACTTTACAAAACTTCTTATACCTCGGAAACTAAATGTCGAGAACTGGACCATTTTAGCTTGGACGCCCACATATAGAGATCAAAGGCGATATGAGATGAAGACCAATTGTACGTCACAATTTCAAAAGTTAGGTTAGTTACACGCTCGGCAATAGAAAACACTCATTGAGCAAATAAAAAAAACTCCTTTAAACAGAACAGTTTGGCTAAATCGAAGCGTCTAAGGATTTCTTCTCGGTTTTCATTACACCCTACCTACAAGGTGACATTAGTTAATACACTAAAATATTCATTATTAAACAGAAAACTAAATACCAACTTTCACAAATATTTACTAAAAGAAAATCAATAACATGTCTAGCCTACGCCACCTAAATCAGAATTGCGTGTGTAACAAATTCATACCCGTCGCACCACTCAAGCGTGAACATTATTTCTCACGACAGCACAAAAACAAGGGCAATAAAACAAAACACTATCATTATTATGTCTAGTTTACTAAGAAGGAGACTAACTTACGTCTTCCTTTGACCTAGGTGTAAATATGCTTAACTTTTACGTGTATTTTAATACCGGACCTGACCTTAAAATGACCTGACCTGACCTTAAAAGGCCTGAGAGTAAGTCGGACCAAAACAGAGTATTTGTTTTGTGATTTTGGCGGACTCTCCGGTCCTGTGCCCATATCTCTTGCCGGAACGACCTTACCGATCTGCTCCGACTTTCGGTACCTCGGGTCGCTTGTCCAAGGGGATGGCGAAGTAGACCGAGACATAACGCACCGGATCAACGCAGGATGGATGAAATGGCGACAGGTTACAGGAACAACTTGCGACCCACGGATGCCCCTCAAGTTGAAGGGGAAAATTTACAAGTCCGTGATAAGGCCTGTCGTACTTTATGGATCGGAATGCTGGACAGTGAAGAAGACGGATGAAAAAAAATTGCATGCAGCGGAGATGAGAATGTTGAGATGGATGTGTGGAGTGACAAGAATGGATAAAGTGAGAAATGAGTATATAAGAGGAAGTTTGAAAGTGGCGCCAGTGACAGAAAAGTTGAAAGGAAATCGTTTGTCTTGGTATGGGCATGTAATGAGGAGAGACGAAACGCATGTGACTAAAAGAGTGATGAATATAGATGTTGATGGATGGAGAGGCAGAGGAAGGCCAAAGAAAAGATGGATGGATTGTGTGAGGAATGATATGAAAGAGAAGGGAGTGAATGATAGCGTGACGGTTGACAGGGGAGAATGGAAGAAGAAAACGTGTTGCGCCGACCCCAAGTAATATGGGATAAGGGCAGGAAGATGATGATGACCTGACCTTAAAATGACACATGTAGTTTTTAAAAACGTTAGGCTTTGTAGATTGTTTTTTCTGTCACTCAATCATGTAATCAACCGCACATCAGGGTACCAAATTGACAATGACAACGCCTTTAAGTTGTAGCAATAAAGGTGATTTTCACAAAACTGTACGAGTACGAGTACTGCAAACGGGAGACAAATTACTAAAGTCTTTCTGTGACCTAGGTGTAAATATGCGTAGCTCACACATCTATGAAAACAGTACCTGGTCTTAAATATGATACATGGAGCATTAGAGGACCTACAATGGATAGGTTTATCAAGTTGCATGTCGACATGCGGCTTGATAAACCTTATTTTTGTTTTGTTTTTTTTGTTATGTGTGATATTTGTTTTTTTAATATTATAATATACGAATAACATAGTTTATAAGTTACTTGTAACGCTATGGGCCTACGATGCCTGCTCATAAAAGATTTTTATTTTATTATTTTTTATTAAAAAAAGTTCGGCTTTATAAAGTACCTTTGTCTCTGTCACACATGTATAGTCTGTTACGACGGGTGGCCAGATATTATAAATAAATAAGACGACCAGACTATTTTATGTATCGTGTATTCAGCCATTGCATGACGAGCGATCGGAGTCGGTGACAAGACAACAGGATCCGGAAATACCACAGATAATATATATTTTATAAAGACTGATACACATACGTAACATCTCCCTTATTAAGAAAAGAAAATGGAATCATTACGTGGAACATGGTACGTAAGTATACTCTTTTTTTTTTTTTTTTTTTTTTAACATTAACAAAATTCTTATATACTAGTAGACTAAGTGGAACGGAACATCTCTAAGAAGTGACAAGTTGACTTGACTGACATTTACATTGCGACAGTTCTGACAGTGACGTCTATCAAATTGACTTAACTAAGTTTTGACAGCTACTAACAAAACAAAATTAGGTTTGACAATGCTTGTACAACAAACAATACATTTAGTATATTAAATTAAAACTAAGTACAAATTAAGAACTTAATCTAGACCAATTTTCAAAATCTTCGGGGCTTTATTATTGCTCTACCGAATGAAGAATAAGTTGTGTGTTGAGTTTGTTTATTTGGTGTATGTGATGTGTTTGTTTTTGTTTCAGATTCTTGGACAGGATTACTTGTACAAGGAGATTGATAATTAGATGGAGATGACGACGGCAGTATATTGGAAGGCGACGGTGGATCAGTGTCAAGTGGAACTGATGGGGATTGAAGTGAACTTCTTCTACTAGGAGCGGACTCAGTTGGTGAATGTTTTGGCTGTAGGATATGTTGGCGATTACGGCGAAAAGTACCTTCCGGGGAGACAATAGTATATGATCTAGGCTGTGGACCTATGTCTGACACAGTACCAGGTGTCCAAATACTGTCTGGCTGTTTCTGGAAGTAAATTTTATCACCAATGTTTAGGGAAGACAACGGTTTAGTATGTTTATTATAATAAATCTGTGATTTGTTCACTTTTATTTGAGTTTTATTTGTTAGAGACCTGTAGTTAGGTATTTTAGGTTTCAGAGTTTGTTCTAAGACTGGAAGTTTAGTTCTGAGTGTCCTGGACATTAGTAATTGGGCAGGCGAATACATATTTTCTTTAGGTGTATTCCTATACTGTAATAATCCTAGATGAGGGTCTGTATTATCAGTAAGACATTTCTTTAATATGTTTTTAACCGTGGCTATGGTTCTTTCTACAAGACCATTAGACCGTGGATAATAGGGACTTGATGTAATATGTTGTATTTGCCAATCTAAAGCAAAATGATTAAACTCTTTTGAGTTAAATGGGGGACCATTGTCTGAAATTAGAATGTTGGGTATTCCATGTCTGGAAAATATAGACTTTAGGTGACTAATGACAATTTTACTAGTAGAACCACCTGCTAGCTTTACAAGCTCGACATATTGGGAAAAATAATCTACGACTATGACATACTTGTTTGAATTGAAATCAAATAGATCAACTCCGACTTTATTCCAAGGGATTGGTTTTACCTCATGGGGCTGTAGTGACTCTTTGGAATTGCTGCGTCTGTTAGTGAGACAGTTATGACAATTATTAACATATTTTTCTATATCAGAGTACATATTGGGCCAGTATACTAGATTTCTTGCCAATCTTTGGCAACTATGAATACCTTGGTGACCTTCATGTATCTGTTTCAAAATGTCTTTTCTCATGGCTACTGGTATAATGACACTGTTGTTTTTGAAGACAATACCATTAATTATATGTATATCGGTTTTTAAAGGAAAATAAGGCCTAAGTATGTCTGGAAGCAATTTTTTATGTTCAGGCCAACCTGTTATGCAATATTTACTTAAGAGTGACAATTCATTGTCTTGGGAAGTCTGTTCTTGAATAGATTTAAGTTTATTTGGACTAACTGACAGTGATCTAATGACTAAATTGACATGTAAATCTAGATCAGAATCTAGATCATGTAATGACTGTTCTGGTAAAGCTGCTCTAGACAGAGTATCAGCTACATAAAGATATTTACCTGGTTTGTAAGTTACGTTCAGGTCATATGGTTGTAATCTTAGCATTATTCTTTGAAGACGGGGTGGAATGTTATAAATTGGTTTTTTATACAGCGATACTATTGGTTTGTGATCTGTTTCAACTAAAGTGTGGCGACCATAGACATATTGGTGAAACTTTGTACAACCAAATAGGATTGCTAACAGCTCTTTCTCAATCTGAGAGTATGACTGTTGACATGAGCTTAATGAAGCTGAAGCATATGCTATGGGGTGTTTATCATGGCAAATCACTGCACCCATGGCATCTTTAGACGAATCAACTGACAGTGTAATTGGTTTATTTTGATCATAATATGTCAAGACAGGGGCTTTTGTTATACATTCCTTTAATTCATTAAATTCTACATTATGTCTCTCTTGCCAAGACCATTCATTATCTTTAGACAGAAGTGTTCTTAAATTAGAAGTTTTATCTGACAAATTCTCTATGTATGAGCCTAAGTATGTAACCATACCTAAAAACCTTTGTAATTCTGTGACATTTGTTGGTGGTGGCATACTGCAAATGGCTTTCACTTTGTTTTCATCAACTCTCACACCATCTTTAGAAAAGATGTGTCCTAGGTACTTGACTTCACTTTTACATATATTAGACTTGTCTTTATTAAATTTTATTCCTATTTCTCTAGCTCTATCTAAGACTTGTTTTAACCTAAAATCATGTTCTTGTTTAGTTTGACCGTAAATTAGGAAATCATCCATCATGATTTTGACTCCTGGAATATCACTGAATCTATTTGTCATGATGGAATGAAACAGTTCTGGGGCTGCATTTATCCCGAAGGGAAGTCTTAGGAATCTATATCTACCTTGAGGTGTGATGAATGTACATAGTTTTGAGGAAGCTTCATCTAACTTTAGCATATAAAAACCTTTGTTTGCATCTAGGGTAGTGAAATATTGTGAACCAGAGAGGCTGGATTTAATTTCATCAATAATTGGAAATTGATAATGAGGACGCATAATGGCTTTATTAAGTTTTCTTGGATCAATGCACAGGCGTAGTTTACCATTTTTCTTTGATGCAATTACAATTGAGCTTACCCATTCAGTAGGTTCCTCGACTTTGACTATAATTTGATTTTTTTTTAACATGGCTAATTCTTCTTTTAATTGTTCTAAGAGACTGAATGGAATTCTACGACAGGCATCTATAGACGGTACAGCATCAGGCTTCATTGACAAATGACATTCATAATCTTTAAGACAACCTATTCCTGAGAAGAGATCTTTATATTTGTCAAGCTGTGATACATTGAGTGACTCATGAAATTGGACATTATGGACTCTTTTAACTAATTTTAAATTCTCACAACTGTTGCGACCAATAATATTCCTACAGGGTATATCTATAATGTGGAAATTAACATTGTATAGTTTGTTGTTATGTGTGACAGACAGAATGCATTGACCTACAGTCGGTAATACTTCACCGCTAAAGGTTGATAGTTTGTGACTACTTTTCTTTAAACTACTCAATGGCAAATTAAGTTTTTTATAAGAGTTAAATGATAAAATGTTAGTGTCAGCACCTGTATCAAGTAAAAAGTCTACATTCTTACTATTTATGGACAAAGTTGTATGATAAGGGTTTTTTTTGCTGACAGAAATCTCATTAGTGAAAAGACTATTTAGAAAATAAGTATCAGTACCCGTACTTTCTTCTTCTTCTTCTATGGATCTCACATGTTTGCTGCGGCAACACTTGGCAAAGTGATTGGGCTTGTGGCAGTTGTTACAGATGACTCCTATGGCTGGACATTTTGTTCGGTGAACTTGACCACATCTGGAACAATTCTTGGTTGACTGTTTGGATTGAGGTTCTTGACTGGACGATGCTTTACTTGATTGACGACTTTGACTTGTTTGAGACTGATGACTTTGACTTTCTTGACGGCTATGACTTCTTTGACGACTGTGACTTCTTTGACTGTGACTTTTTTGATTGCGACTCTCTTGACTACGATGTGTTTGGCGACTGTGATGCGATTGACGACTGGCAACGACACTTACTTCTTGGCTTGATAAAGCTTTAGCCTGTAACCTAGTATTTCTTAGTGTTTTAGCGAGACTGACGGCGGCATCAAATGTTGATGGTTTCTCGATCAGGATACGTTCTCTGATGTACGAGCAAGATGAATTTAAGTTCCATGAGAATATGTCCTTTACTATATCATCGGCAAGACCTTCAAAATTGCATTGGATACTTAGATTCTTGAGATCCGTGGCATATGTCTCAATTTCTTCATCTGGACCTTGTTTTCTGTTGAACAGCTTATGTCTTTCGACGGAAATATTGACACGTGGTGTGAAGTAGTCTTCAAATTTGGCGAGTAAATCCTTATAGGTGATCTTGTCAATTTGTATGTTAAACGAGTAAAATATCTGAAGAGCGTCTGGGCCTATGATTTGTAGTAAAATGGCTACCTTTCGTTTGTCTGGTTGTTCTTCTAAATTGTTGGCTATCATGTAAATCTCTAGACTTGTGTTGAAATTTCTCCAAGCCAATGGCATGTTCGAGTTGTTGATATCTAAGCTGAAATTACTCGGCGGCAGGGGATAACTTGTATTATTTGCGTTTTTATTTTCCGGCATTTTAGGGCTGGACCACGCGGCGACGTTTTACTCGAAATTTTTTTTTTTTTTTGACTGTTTGCGGCACTTACTTTTGTGGTTTTTTGTGACTTCTTTTTCTTCTGTATCTTCTGACACCATGTTACGACGGGTGGCCAGATATTATAAATAAATAAGACGACCAGACTATTTTATGTATCGTGTATTCAGCCATTGCATGACGAGCGATCGGAGTCGGTGACAAGACAACAGGATCCGGAAATACCACAGATAATATATATTTTATAAAGACTGATACACATACGTAACCTCGTAATTTCTTTACCACCCTAAGGTTAAATGTGTCTCGCTATAAACCGATAAGGTCTATTTGTCTTTGTGACAGAATAGTTTCAACCTTCGTGAAGTTTCAATAGTTTCTCTTATGGACACTAAACCTCACTGTGACGTGTTCGCGAATGAATGGAAGACGATTATGTCAGTGTGTTTGGAGTTCTGTGAGATAAGTATATGAATTTTGTCTAATCTTCTTTAACTAATGTAATTGGCGGATAACCGTTTTATGTTAAAGTAAAATAAATATATGAAGAGTAGTAAAGCAACGAGGTTGACTATACCTGTCTGACAGTCCTTTTCTAAAGCTGGATAGATAAATTTTACGCACGATTAATCTAAATAGAACACTAACATTTTCCTGGTGTAAATATGCGTAGCTCACGAACATAACAAATGAGGAACTTGGTGTGTTAATCAATTCAATCGATGTTAATGAATCACCTATTTTCGTCCCTTATTTTTATTTTATTTAAAAGGAACAACTAACAGCTACAATATTATAACATAGAACAAGAAATACATAAAAATTATAGACAATATATATCCAAAACGCTGTTCACAGATTAACTACAGGATACAAACAGTGAAAATAATCGCTAGGGTTACAAATACTAACAAGTTATTCATTTTTTTTTTATTGGACATTATTGTAGTTAGATATTAAGATGTATTTTTATGCCACACAGTATTATTCACATGTCTTCTTCTCACTAATATGTAGACTACTTAATTTTCTGGTTACTTTTAATTTTATATTTTATTTACATACCTAATTTAAAATCTAACAGTCTTAAAAAAATAATAATAGAGGTATATAAAAAAGGAAGGCAAATAATCATAGGGCATCAAAAAATTCGTCCGCATCGCTGTCGACAGGAAAAGTGCCCAAAAGGCTGGCAGCATTGCCCCGTGGTATGCTAATTCTTTGGCCAAAAAACAGGCTAGCCCTTTGGTCACGTTCCGGTTATTTACTCAATATATTA
The DNA here is from genome assembly GCA_946251885.1 of Cosmia pyralina. Taxonomy (NCBI): domain Eukaryota; kingdom Metazoa; phylum Arthropoda; class Insecta; order Lepidoptera; family Noctuidae; genus Cosmia; species Cosmia pyralina. The sequence continues at coordinate 3,936,618 of OX276345.1, forward strand.
TTTCTTACAACCAATAACATTACCTTTTATACTTATTATCAAACAAGAAAGTAAATGTGAACAAATTGTGAACAAAACGCAGCTTAAATTATTAATGGTTTAACAAATATCCCATTATAAGGCTCTCTGAGTATATTTCGGCGTTTTTCCGTACATTTTCCAACTAAGAAAGTTTGTTTTCAGCCAGCACAATTTGTTTGTTTTCAGTTTAATTGAAATAACTGTTATATTTCTCAACTACTCGCCAACAAAAGTTTGAAATAATTGTATTGTTCATAACTATTTGAAACAGACGTTGAGTTGTTTAGTATTAAAACTTATGCGCTTCGCTTAAAGTTTATTTTAAAATGATAAATTAATTTAGCGTAAAATTAATAGACATGATAACTGGAATTATCTAGTCGCTGTGAATACTTCAAGTTTAACGTTTATTGAACGCTGAATTTCATTAAAAAGGCTATTTAGTGAAATAGCTCTGAAAACTCGCTCTCATTTTGGGATACTCTTCAATGGTCTTTATGTTTACCATTTCATTAAATTGATCCGTTTTAAAATTAACTGTCGGTTTATTTAACTCATTTATATGTATAAGGGCGAGTTCAAATAAGTGTATATTTCTGTTTCTTGAGTCAGGAAATTTATTTTGAGGAGCTCGTGGCTAAGTAACAACAGCCGCGCGGGTCGATCCACCAGGTTAAACTACGGGGTCAGTCCGTGGATGGGTGACCATCTTTACATACTGAGACTCCTTCCGTGCCTAGGAAAGCACGTTAAGCCGTTGGTCCCGGCTGTCATTCGTGGATCTTTGACAGTCGTTAAGGGTCGTCAGAAGCCAGAAAGTCTGACAACCAGTCTTACCAAGGGGTATCGTATTACCCAGTTAATGGGTTGTGGAGGTCATATAGGCAGTCGCTACATGGTACTGTTACTATGCAATAAACTTTTTTTTTTTTTTTTTTTTTTTTTTTTTTTTTACTAGTATTCAGCAGCATCCGGTTAGACTGGAAGCCGACCCCAAGATAGTTGGGAAAAGGCTAGGCATATAGATTGAGTCAGGTAATTTACATTGCAGTCTCATTCATCAGAGAGGGTCAGGGGGAGGGTGGGGGGTGAGGGGGGAGGGGGTCAGGGGTCAGGGGGGTCGGGGGGTTAAGGGTTTTTTTTCAGTCTAGTGTGTGCCACATTACAAGACGACGCAAAATGAGTTATCTGTTTGTTGAATATTACATTTGAACATAAAATACGCGACTCATTTTTGCACGATATACATTACGCTCATTTAAGCTTGATTTACACGTTACAATTTAATTTCCTGCAGCATACCATAAGTTGCAGCAACAATAACTCATTTGTTGCTTTATTTATTTATTTTATTTAATTTGACAACATTGGTCCACTGGTTAGTACAAAAACAAAAAAACTTAATTATCAACTAAGGGTTATTTATTAATTACTAGCGATCTGGCCCTGCTTCGCACGGTTTTTACGACTTGACAAAATATGAAAGTGTCTATATTATACATATAAGTTAAATATTAATGTATTATAATCCGTTGCGTAGTTTAGAAGAAGAACGCGGCCACACAGACAAACACGAAGAGCGACTTTATTTTGTAATAAGTATAGAAGTACACATAATTATTATTCATCCCTGCAGTACAAGCAACTGGACTGAGTATCTTTATTGTATGCCACGGGCCAGAAACTTGCATCGTGTAAAGCGCAGCCCACACTGGGAATGAAGCGAAACGAAGATAACTTTCGTAAAGCTAAACGACCTTAGTTTCGTTTCACTTCGTTTCACTTCGTTTGCCTTTAGCCTCATTGAGCTTTAGCTGCATCCTAAAATACGTATTTCTTTTGTTTCCACAGAAACCCGAACGAAGTTCATCGTCAGGAATCAGTGCTGCCAATATCAAGAGAAAGGAACAAATATAAGAGCATACTGTGGGACGAGTATGATACACTGTACCAGAAGTACTTGGAAATCGGTAAGAAGAGTTTGTTAAAAATGTGACGTCATTGGCGTAGTGTGGCATCAACTTATCAAACCTACATAAATAAAAGAAAATCATTACAAAAATTAATAATATCTTTTTGTAATATAAGGCTTTCTTATATTACAAAAAGATATTATTAATTTTTTCGCCGCTTGAAATCTAATTTGCGCTGGTAGGTCTACTGAAAGATACCATTTTCAACCAATTCAATATCCCAATGAACGTTCTTTTATAAAAAATCTAATAACAGAACGTTATCCTCACATTCATCTTCAAAAGACAAAATTTAATCTCGCTCACCTCACGATCATTGGTAATATCAATTCCGAAAGTTAATTACATGAACCTTTTTTCATTTATTCGCACCACACAATTTTCTCCCTACGAATTCCTTTACGCGTTACACAATCAAAAATTCCATTGCAGGGATGAAACCGCGGATGAAAAACCATTATAGGGCTCATCAGCTGTCTGTGTGGTTACGGCTGATCCCGGAAATTCACCGCGCGGGGATGAAGGACGTGGTTGCGAAACACAACCTTTTTAGGAACCACAACGACCCTGAGTTATACGATGGACTGGTCAGGCCGGACCCTCTCACACGCGCCAACTATTTCGATCCCACGATGGAGCTGTACCGCAAACCGACCTACAACCTCACATTAGATATACCCTCCACTACGATGGATACTTACGTCACTACCTGCATTAGTGTGATGTCCGCGCGACCAGGGTCCGCCGTCACACAGAGCCAAGTTCCAAACAACACGCACACACAGGACGTATCTAATTTGGAAGTAGCAGGTTACACTGCGTACTCCACAGCGCTAAGTGTAACCATAGCTATAGGATGTTCTCTACTAATTCTTAACGTTCTAATATTCGCCGGGGTTTACTACCAAAGAGATAAAACTAGACTCCAAGTAAAAGCACTCCAGCAGCAACAGAAAAGGAACCATAATTCAACGTTCGATAGCGTATCGTCGAAGCATCCCCATTACTTCGTTGGACACTCGCAAAGTTCGAGCACGATTGTCGACATCGATCATCAGGACAAAAACGCGATAATCGCAATGACAAATCGAGTTCCCCACTTCACTACAGCGAACTGCCCGAACGTTTGTCACACGGGGATACAAATGTCGAATTTGTCGCAGAAATCGAGTCCGCCGACGAATAGGGGACAATGTACGACTTTGCCGAGGAAAGTGGGGTTCAGTTATCAGCAGAATCAGATATGTAACGCGTCGAATTGTATGACGCTACCGAAGAACGCGACTTTTATGAGCAGTGCGGGGAATTTGCCTGACGTGCAAGCTCAGACGGGGCAGTCTCAAGGGCCCGGGAATGGGTCTGTCCTCCCCCCTCCTTCGTCGCCCCCTTCTCAGCACTTCTCGCAGTCTAGGGTCCCTCAAGCAGCGATGTCGGAGATGAATGTATGAGACATGGAAGATATTTACAATTATGTGTAAAGTGACGGTCGGAACATTCAGTGTGTGTCACGAGACAAGCCATGGTTGTAAATATCGGACTAAAACAGTGTATATACGATGTTAAATTAATGTAATATGTAATACAGGTAACGTTTTAAGTATTCATAGGTGTAATTGTAATTATTGGTTTCTGATTAAATTGAAATTTTTTAAAACGATAAATACATTTTTCAGAAATCGTAACAAATGAATCTGTATATCTCGATCTTTTCGTTGATCATGTAAATATTATTATTATTATTGTAATATCATCGCCATTCAAAATGGATGACAGAAGGAAGTCATTTGATAAAAATAAACTCGACATGAAAATTAACAATGTAAATTCAGAAAATAACTCATTATGAATTGTCTCATGGATAAATCAAATCTTGCAGCAAAAATAACACATAATGTTACTTCACTTAGTACTGTCATTGAAAATGACTATTATTGTAAATAAATTAGAATCTTAAAGACTGTATACTTAAAATAAGATATTTTCAGTTCAAAGAGCCATGTGACACAGATCATTTACTTCATTGCTGTAAAGAATTACTTCGGAATCCTAAAGTGTCGACATTAGGAAGTTTTTAAGACGGTGAATTATCTTTATTTTTCCGTCTAAGTACGTGCTTGGAACTTTCTAGAACAAAAAAAAAGTAATTTGTTTCATTTACACGGCGAACCTAACCGAGTATTAAATTGAGCACCTAGAAAACGAGAAAAGTAAAATAAAGTATTTTCAGGAATGGACGTCTTAGGAATTTTGATGTTTACTTTTAAGGAGATGCTTAATGTATTGGATAATCTCTATTATAATAAGTAAGTATATTATTTTCGTTTGATCTGTCTCGCTGGTCTGCTGGTCCGAGCGCTACAGCTGAGCATATTGACTGGGTTCGATTCTAAGGTCAGGCAAATGTTATTATGTTTATCCATTACGAATTTCTAAGTAGCAATCTTTTTTTTTTTGTGGAGGGCGTGTCAGACTGTTGCTGAATAAAACCCACCCGTGTTCCTTCAGTTGCCTGTGCCAGCCTAGGACCACGGTATCTCTTTCGAACAACCCGCGACCCGTAGCAGCCTGGACTCGGGATTTGTGCCCAGATGATGGCAATAGGCACGCCCCATTTTAAATAGGGCTTTAACATAACTAGCGAAATTTGGGTGTACTGTAGGTATACCACTGCCTAACCTTGCAGGAATTTCAGGCGTGATGTTAACATAACATAATATGTTATATATTTCGTTCAAGTTTTGTCGAGATTTCTTCTGATTTTTTTTTAAATTCTTTGTTTAATTAGGGACTTTTTTAATCGCAATGCGTATGACAGTCCCGTCGTACCCTAAATACACACTGCTACAGCTTACGTTTGGGCCTTAAACCTGAACAGACTCTTCGCATCATCACCATTTTGGCTGAGACAGAATTTTCTGGAACAGATCTTTTCAATTAGACTCGTATCGAACACAGTCCATCAATAAGTGATGTAAGTCTTCCACAACTCCACACAATTCAGCGAGTTAGGTTTTTCATCATGAACGCAAACTTATTACATGGAATGTGTCCAGATCTGAGTCTATGAAACAACAACAACGACATACAACAATATACAACAACAACAACAATAGTAACAATTAATTCTCTACTTATATTACTACTCATATTCAATCTGTGCTGTAGCGATCCTCTTGTTTTAAGTAGAACTGGTAGCTGCAGAGTCCTACATAATGGATTTTATCTAGGTCAGAACCAAAACTTTTGAAAATTTGAATACACATAAAAGCACTAAAACAACCACTTTACATCAATATTAAATAGAACACAAATAACACTTTTGCAAAGTTGGCTTCCATTTTATTGTTACAAAACATTTAAACTTGCAAAGGCAATCACAGAAAGCAATGTCTAAAACAAACATTACACTTTTACCTTTCATGCATAAATAAACTGTTATAACTTATCGTGAACACAAAGGGTACAATCGTGATTTATAGATACGAGTACTCTTGCCGAATCCTCTTTAAAAAACTCAAACAGTACATGATTAAAATGTCCCAAAACGTATTTACGATTCTGTATAAAAAGAAAATCGTCAAAAGGGAAAAAACAATCGGTATTGTCATCAATAAAATTGTGTTCATCGCGAGTTTGGGAGTTTGGACCCATTTTGTTTCTACCGTGTGCAGCGGCCGACGAAATTGTAATGGGCTTTTGTGTATTGAAATATTTTTGTATCGGGATTCTGGGTGCCTATAGGGATTACGGTTTTTGCATCGTTTGGATTAGAGTCACGAACGCGGGATTGCTTAGTGATTTTAACTTCGAGATTGACGCTGCCTTTGTGGCATCAGTAAAACGCTTAGGTGTTGCAGTACTGAAAAACTTCTGCAAGTCAAGTTTCACTATCATGTTTTTGCGATTAGTGGTTTTTAATCCTCGTTGGGATTTGATACTTTCGAGACTTTCATTTTATTATATTCCAATATTTTGTTTAACGGTTAGTTGCGACATGCAAATAGGATTGAACCAAAATGGTTATGATGATTTGTGATTAAATGTTTTTCAAAATAAGCCTCTCTATATTAATGAAACAGGAAAAAATATGAAATCAAGACTGGAGAATATTTTTACCAACCTAAAAGTAATTTAACTCTTCGTGAAACCTGCGCCCAATTTCCTATCATAATCATAATTTGGTTGTGATAGGCAGTACGCAGGCTTAACACGAATATTAGCAAGCCGGTATTTTTTTATCAAAAACAGCGCACATTTTCATGTATCACCGGATCAGTGAAGAAATTGTACATATGCGAAAAAATGTATATATGAAAAAAAGAGTGAAATATTTCGCGCAGCGAATCAGAGAGGCTTTAATATCAACACGCTGAGTTTATGAGGTCAGGAAATCTAGCTATAAAGTAGCTGGGGTTCGGTGAATAGGTGCTGGGGCGAGGTACCGAGGTCGACTGTATATGTTACATCGTCGGGGCGATTTAGGGCGCACGCATGACCAAATTTTTGGTTGATTTACTGTTTTGTCATAGTTGTAAAGTGTGGCTTTGTAATAAAAGTTTGTTAGTTTGGTTTTGTTAAATGGTTCAATTCAAATTCATATTCATATTCATTTATTTGCGTAAAATAGGATATTAACAAATGGCTTAGAGCTAAAAGTCGTTGCAGACCCTCTCAGGGCTCAGCAACAATTATTATATGATACATAGCTATTCTAAATCGTAGAAACTAAATTAAAATAAAACTATACAATAATGTTTTTTTTTTAATTTAATTTAATTGTATTTTTGTTGTTTTTTAATTATTTTTAATTCTATTTTTGTAGCAACATTGCATTGGCGTCATAGCTGTTAAGGTGTTAGTTACGTAATTTTGAATAAATAAATAAATGAAAACTGAATAATTACGTTCGCATAAAAAGTTAATCAATGCCATAAATTTTGTTTTGTTTTATAACGAGGCTGGAACGTGTTTAATCTGCAAAGTAGTCTTGCGTTTTCCGTAAACCATGCTCAGTTGGTTACAGGCGAAAACTACTTTTTTGCTTAGTGGATCTTACTGTTATTTTTCGAGTTAATTTCTACTGGATTATCTCCATTTCTTCTTTGTCTATTCTGTCGATGGCAACCATAATTGGTTGGTTGGTTGGTTGGTTGGTTGGAACTATACAGCAGAATATAATTATTCTGCTGTATAGTTTTGATTTTCTGGAAATTCAAATGCTGCAAAGGTACCGGGTTACGTACAGGAACATCACCGTTCAATTTGTCGCAGCTTGTAAACTGAGATTACGTTGGGGGAACTAGGCTACTACACCCTACCTCCTACTATATAATATTATAAACGCCAAGGCTTGTGAGGATGGATGGATGGATGTTTTATTACTTTTTCACGCAAAAACTACTGAACGGATTTTGATGAAATTTGGCACACAGATAGTTATCTCGATATTCTTACGGGTTCGAGACTTACGCGGGTGAAACCGCAGGGCGCTGCTAGTACTATATATAATTGTGGCACTGTTTATACTGATGGAGGTAAAATGAAGTTAACTTACATATTAGGTAGTTGCTCCGTTGGCAGGACTTTGTAGGAGTATCATACTGTTTCTTTTTAACCGACTTCAAAAAGGAGGAGGTTATCAATTCGTCGGAACCTTTTACTCGAAGATGGCTGGACCGATTTGGATATTTTTTTTTTTTGTTTGAAAGGGTATACTTCCCAGGTGGTCCCATGATCATCGAGTCAGGATCTGATGATGGGATCCTGGAGAAATAGAGAGGATTCTTCCAATTTTATAGGCACACTTGAAGCGATTTGGATAGTTTCTTTCTTGGAGTGGTCCCATTTCAATTTGGTGAAGATCTGATGAAGAACTTCTGAGATAGGCAACGGAACTCCTCAATAAATGATAGCAAATGGACTGGGATTGCTGAAATCTCATGTCTGTTTGTTGTTCACACCAGTTCATAACATAACATCACGCCAGTACGCTGTGAAGAGGTAAGCACATGTGAACCACTAACATGTGAAAAATAAAAACTTTTTTACAAAAAAATACAACCGACTTCCAAAAACAACACTACAAAGTGAAAAATAACTTTAATTTCGGAAGTCGGTGGCAAAAACGAAAATACATTTAATCAGACACCGACTTCCGAAATTAAAGTTATTTTTCACTTTGTAGTGTTGTTTTTGGAAGTCGGTTGTATTTTTTTGTAAAAAAGTTTTTTTCAAGAAAGATTCAGGTATTCACAGATTGTTGGAATTTTTTTAAAGCAAGTAATTTGAATTAGATTTTGCGTGAGAAAACTTCCGAGAAGGTAATAATATAAACCAGAATTGTATTTTGAAACGATAAACAAAATGCTTACCAGCGTTAAATATTTTTGGTAAAAATTTCTTTATACGAGAAAAATTTAAAACTTATTTTGTTGCTATTAAAAATGCACGCACGCACGCTCAATTTAATAAAAATATACTTCCATCATTCAATCTGCCTAGCCATTTCACAACTACGTAGTATTTTATAATATTATTTTTATTATAAACAGTATTTTAATGGAGTGACTGCCTAACTGACCTCCACAACCCAGTTACTGGGTAGCACACATATCAACTCGGAAAGGGATCGTCACCGTATCAACTCGAGCCGTGCAGTATTCTTTGTTTGAACCTCTCTACTGCAACGCATACTAATCGGAATCGTAACGTAATCACCTCGCCTCGGGACCAGCTCACAAACTGCGGCGATACGGTGACGTTCCCTTTCCGAGTTGATATGTGTCTTAAGACTGGTTTTGGGCTTCTGACTACCCGAAACGACTGTCAAAGACTTACAAATGACAACCGTGAATGAAAGAAAGTACTGCCATTGTTTTTAACAGATACATACAAAATAGGTAGAGGTTTCATTCCTGAAAATATTCCCGATAGCATTTCTAACGTAACGTTTTATCTGAAAAATATTTAGATAAATCTGTGTCACATGTTCTCCATATGGTCGTGTTGTTTTACCTCGTATTTCGTACAATTTTATATTGATGTATTTTTTATGATGTAGGACTGTTGTACTATAATATCATACGGTTTGTGTTGTGTGGCAGTAGCTCTTTGCCTTTTATGTTGTGATGGCTATAGTATTTTTTTTTAATGTAAATAATCGACGTTAAATTTTTCAGATGTTTTTTTTTCTGAGGTGGTGAAATGGGCCATAAGTGATTCATTCATTACTTTAAAGCATATTTTGTATATTTCCTATGATTTTAATTAGTATAAATGTACATAAATAAATCATTGATTTCTATGTTCAAAGTCTACCTCGTAAAAGGCAAAGTTTCTGTGTCACATTTTCTGTTAACGTAAGTTTTGTATCGAATGTTATCCTCAATTATTGTTTGTGTAAAGATCATATAATTATTAACTTGGTAATTATCATAATATGTTGGGAATTTATAAGATAACAAGTTATCTAACCGTTACTATGAAATCTTATGACAAGTATCAAAATTTAAAAAAATAAGACAGAATAAAATTCGTGAGAAAAACTTCTTGATTTTGTTTTATTTTGTTCTTACTTCACAGATTTCATAAAAGGTATATTTGAATCTTTATTCTATTAGATACCTACACTCCTTTCACCTCTGATTTTGCATCACTGTCAAAGTAATAGTGATCTTTATTGTCGTTAAGATATGGTTGCTATTGTGAGTGTTGTGTGGAGTGACGAAAATGGATAAAGTTAGAAATGAGTATATAAGAGGAAGTTTAAAAGTGGCGCCAGTGACAGAAAAGTTGAAAGGAAATCGTTTATCTTGGTATGGGTATGTAATGAGGAGAGACGAAACGCATGTGACTAAAGAGTGATGAATATACAAGTACATGTTGATGGATGGAGAGGCAGAGGAAGGCCAAAGAAAAGATGGTTGAATTGTATGAGGAATGATATGAAAGAGAAGGGAGTGAATGATAGCGTGACGGTTGACAGGGGAGAATGGAAGGAGAATACGTTTTGCGTCGACCCCAAGTAATATGGGATAAGAGCAGGAAGATGATGAAGTTATGGTTGCTGTTGGGTTGTTGCCACTGATAAATCTGTAAATATCACAGTGATCTTTACGCTCGATATTAGGTATAAGGTTTTACGCATTGAGAGGGCGAAGCTACAAGATTACCCACGCCACCCAATGCATAATTTTAACCCAGTGCCACAGAGGCTTAAAAGCCGCAAAAATTTCCTTGGGTGCGTGATGGCAACCCCTCCAGAGAAGACGTGATCTTTGGCAAAAACTGCTTAAATCTCCTGATTTCTTTATTGAACCATCAAAGAGCCTTCCATCCGGGCACAAGTTACCGTGGCCTAATTGGGAAACCTTAAATAGACTTCGTACTCAGTAGCCCGCAGCAAGGATAACCTCCACAAGTGGGGGTTCATAGACGGCTCAGATCTACGGTGTTTATGTGGCGTCTCTCCATCAGACAATGGCTCACCTCCCATCTTGCACCACATGCCCTGTCACTGCACATGTGAGGACCTAATGGCTGCGTCAGCGAACGGTATCCGCGTTGCTGAATTTTGGACCAAACAAATTTAAAAAACTACATTTTTATGTATTTTTTATTTTTTCGAGTTATTTTTGCCGTCGACATGCTAAGAAGAAGAAGGTATAAGGTTTCTGTTAGGTCACTGTTATCAGAGATACCTAAAATAACTTCGACTGTGGAAGGACAGTAGGTAGTAGTACCCACAACTAATGGACAACAGACTGAGTAGTTGCTGATTTACAAAAGCAGGCTTAGTGATGCAGTAATGCTGTGTTGGAGTTTCAAGGGTAGGTATGAGTGCCGGTGAAATGATGAGGACGTCTCTTCATTTTGTGTATATAGTATCCAAGGACAGGAACTTGCTAGAAATGTATTCCAGTCGTGAAAGGTACAGCGGTGTAACACTTACAATGGCAATGCCTTTAATTTTGACCGTTCAACAACATTCATTGCGTCATTTACGTTGCTGAGCAGACGAATTTTTTTCAAAAATGAAGCAATGGGTTAGCAATTATCCTCAAAATCAACACTTTCTTGGGACAAATTCATCCTAACTACGGAACCCTTCATTCAGCACTTGGCCAGTTTTTTTTACATCTAAATTGCATTTCATTTAAATAATATTCATTATAATAATAAATATTTAGTGCACCTCTGCCCAACTCTTCGGTAAAACAAGGCGTGTTGTTATGTCTTATGTTATATTTAGTGCACTATAAAGCAATATTTCATATTTCTCTCCAGTAATATTGACAAATTAATCAAAACCGGTTTAGATAAACCATTCTAAAAATGAACGCCCCTCTACAGCGGTGACGCTCACGTGCAAAGAAGTGGATAGACTCAATTCACATTATTGGTCTTACGAGTACGGTCAACAACTAAACTAAATAGATAGCTTACAGACTAAAATACATAAAAATATACAAAATAACACAGATTTTTTTTATGCAAACGGTACCTATCCGACTTGCCCAAACGTCAAACAGCCAGATTTGTCGGCCAACTAGTGTATAAATGATACGAACTCGCGACAACATGCTCCCCGCCGTACAAAGTTGTTACCTAGACTTATCGCACGATTAGTTGACCTCTAAGTGCAGCGAGGAGTTCATGTTATCTGTAAAGTCGCCGCACGCACACAAGTAATTGTTACAATAAGTATTTCCTCTCACACATTGAAATAATCACGTTTTGTGGAGGGGCGTTCATTTTTAAAATGGTTCATCTCTATCTGATAGCTATTTGCGATGGTGATGCCAAGTTTAAAAATGCACAGCCTTTTAAGCTCACAGGTACAGGAGTACTTAAACCTCAAAAAAAAAATATGGAGACGTCTGCTCCTAAATGACCTACTTTCGTAAAAAAATGTAAAAATAATCCAGTGATGTATGAGAAACATTACGGAACCTTTGACCGTTTCATGATCGATGGCTCATTGACCGGCCGTGAACCCGCTTCGGTTTACGCGCCTTTTGCTCGTAAAAATATGGCGTTCATTTGTTTTATGATTTCAATGCTAAACGAGGCTGAATGCTAATGGAGAATTCTTTCTCCATGTTGTGGTATTGCAGTAGAACGCTGATGACGTAGTGGTTGTGTAATTATCGGTTTCTGTAAAGGTTGGGTTGCTTTACTTGGATTGACTGTTTTCTACCTAGGGTTCTAAGGATCATCCCAGCTTTTCATTCTCTTGTTAATATTGTAAGGGTTATTATTCTTTTTTATCGACAGTGACATGTCCCCTCCGAAAAAAAAAAATGTTTTTCTTGCTAAATATTCAGTTTCACAATTTTTTTTTCACTAAATTTTCTTTTGACAATACAACCATTAACATAATGTTAAATATTTCTTTTTTTATTTCTACTACTTTTTTATATTAATTGTGACATAATATTCAAAGGTGTGACGTAGGTTTGTCGGTAGAAAAGAAGAATGCCAAAAAATCCTAAATCACACTAATATTATAAAGGCAAAACTTTGTGTGTGTGTTTGTATGTTTGTTACTTCTTCACGCTCAAACGGCTAAACCAATTTTGATAAAATTTGCTGTGGAGGTAGTTGACACCCTGGATTAGCACATAGGCTACTTTTAATCCCGGTCTACGCGGCTGAAACCACGGTTTCAGCCGCGTAGACCGGGATTAAAAGTAGCCTGGCCCCACGGGCCCCACGGGGCGCACGTAGTTCTAAATAAATACAAAATCTTAATCCCTAAATTCAGCTTAGAAAGGTTGAAAAACTCGAGATCGGTTGTCTAACCACAATTCTGTCTGTCTTTAAACTTTAGTGCAGCTTAGAGATTCTAAAGCTTATCCTCAGAAAACCGAAGACTCATTTATCAGCGTGCAAATGAATCAAGACTTTATAATAAACATCTTAAAAAAAAAATATCTCGTCGTCTCGTCTCGTAAATCTAGTCTTAAATATTTTTCTTTCTTTCTTTTCTTTTCTTTTCCTACTACAAAATACGTGCTAGGCACACGAACTAAATTATTACTTCTCATTTATTTAGAATACCATCATTCATTACATTGAGCAGTGGTGGCCCAGTGCTAACGGCTTCGACTTACCGAGTCAAAGGTTCGAACCCTGACTGGCACTTTACTTTGTGTAAATTATTTCATCACCACTGCTAAAACATCTCATTAAAACATCGTGAGGAAACTAGCATCCTAACTGCGTAACACATCATCAATCGGAGTTGCTTTCATTTTGAAACAAATTGTTAATCCATTGCTTCTTATGTTCGACAAATTTGTCTGCTCGACAACGTAAATAACGCAATGAATGTTGTTGAACTGTCAAAATGAAACCAACTCTGATTGATAATGTGTTACGCAATTAGGGTGCGGCATTCCCTAGAACCAAAAATGCGAAGACATGTGACATCTACCAACCCGTACTGGGCCCGCGAGGTGGATTACGGCCCACTCACCGAGAGCAGGCCTGTGTCCCAGTAGTGGGAACATTTTAGGTTGTTTATGATTATGCATAGGTGTTTAGTACACAGTACATTTCAACAGTTTTGTTTAAGGCCCTCAACTCACTTAACAAACTCACTAACATCATTAATAAGTAGCCAGAATGTAACAGCACTAGTATTTCAATGGCTGTTCGAAAACGCATCGCATACGAAACGCCATCGAGGACGATAAGTGTTAGAATTTAGTTAAAATAAGATAGGCTACTGATTTTTGAAAGTGTACTAATCTGTTAGCTATTGTTGTGCGGGTATGATACAGTAATATGGTAATATCTACGTTGGAAATGATTGTCATCTTATACCGCTAGATGGCGTTACTTTTGGTATGGCTACGATCCATTTATTTTATTAAACATTGATTTTACAGTTAAAGTTATGCATTAATTAATTCTTGTATTTTATGTAACGTTAAATCGAATATTTAAAATAATTTTAGAATTGTTTTAATGATACTGTTTTACCAAACGAGGTGGCGCGCTACATCCGTTCCCCACTCTTGATGGTTGCCGGCGTAGCGCGTTAGCTCATGGGTCAGTCTGTTACTAGCTGTGCTGCAAGCAAGTGAAATAATTCAAGTATTACGTGTGCCTAAAAGTGAGTTTGAACGGAGCAGGGCTCACATAAGTAAGTCCAATGTAAAAGGTGGCGAGCTCCTTGCTATTACCCGGGCACAAACAGAGGCTCCAGGTTACTCTATTAAGAAATACATGATTTAAAAACCCAATTACACTATACCCAACTCGGGATGGAACCTAGGAAACCCTCCCCAGTCGCACCAGTATAGAATTTTCAAAAAGCTGACTAAGGAGTTGAAAGCATGGATATAACTTTACACACTTAAAAGTCGATTAGGGTAACGCCGTCACAGATGCCAGTCTCTTGTAAGTAAAAGTCTAGTCTAAGCACAGATTAATACAGATGGGATACTCCGCAAAATCATTTAAATAAAAAGCGACTCTTGCTACGACACAATAAAGTGCAATTCAGGTCGCACAACGCTTCATTACCTACAGTTATATTCACCTATAAGTTGCCCCTCTTTCTATCGCGTACTCTTATACCTTCCGACTCGTTAGGGTTGTCTTCTTTTATGACGCGGTGCGTGAGTGAGTATCGAACTAACGTGCGAGCCGGCCGGTGCGCGGCAGCCCACACTGAATTGACCCAGTGAGATGAGCCCGCCGCGTACTTGTAGCTTCATACCTAAACTGCGGAGTGTCCCATCTGTATTAATCTGTGATCTAAGTTTGAGAGTTTCAGCATAATATACATAAATATATTACTTACGTGTACAAGTTAGATTGAATGAGATGTGTATGTAGCTCATTGTATAGTTGATATCTTTTTGATTCACTAGGTTGATGCGATGTCGCTATATTGAAGTGAAGAATGAATGAAGTTATCGTACCTACTTCCTTGTCTTCTTTCTACAACGTGTCGTTTTGCATCCTTGTCAAATTTCAGGGTGTGATAAAGAATATCAAACCGAACAAAAAGTTGTTGAAGAAAGCTTCATGGGACCAACATCGTAATCGCGAAAAAATGTTCATCTTTCCCATAGAAAACTTTTTTTCGCGATTACGATGTTGGTGCCATGGAAAAAGTTGTTCGGTTTGATGGTCTATACCACACCCTTTTTGACGAGGATGCAAAACGACACGTTGTATATTGAGATACCTGGCCTCAGTAAAATACAATAGATACAGCAAAATGGTTATCATTCGTATTTACAAAGTCAATTAATTAATGAAATTAATTTTTCATCCATTCATTCTGATCAAGAGACAAAAACATCAGTACTTTCTGAGCAGCTCATACGAAAATAATTATGACATGCAATTCTCGTATGTACTATCAGCAAAACTTAAGCATGCTCAGTTTAGAAAATATTTTTGCGGAAGCGCAAATAGTGACAGACCACACCCCTTTCTGATTACATACACACTTACTGAGTACATACTTTTACTATTCAGAAGTAACGTATGTGTTAATAATTGAATCACAAAGCATGTCAAAAAAGAATGATAGAAAGAAAACATAGTTAAAAAAAACCGGCCAAGTGCGTGTCGGACCACGCACAATGAAGGGTTCCGTAGTTGAAAAGAATTTATCCCAAAAACAAACTTCAACATAACAATTCCAAAAAAAAATTTTTATGTGATAAAATTACAAATTAACTATTTTCGGACTTTTCTTTTACTTGTGCTGTGAGGACCTTGCTTCTTGCCAAACGTTTTGATTTACTTGCAAGTATCAAAATAGCCGTATTTTTTCAGTGCGTTCACTTATAAGCTTGCAAGGGACCATAGACTTAAATATTTGAAATTCATTTCAACTTGATACCTCCACGCGCTCCTAAGAAAAAGGGTCTTGACAAACTCACAGACAGATAGACAGACAGATCAGTTCCATTTTTTCCTTTTGAGGTACGGAACCCTAAAAAACAACCTACCTTTTCCCTACTCTATAGTCACAATAACAAAAAATCCAAACAGATCCAACAAACTGAAAAGCACTTTGTAAAATCCCAAAAACATTAGTTGGAACATTTACTAACCATTGTAAAAATGAGTGTAAAAGGTCGCGAGGCACGACTAAAAGCGAACAGCCATTTTCTTTGAAAGGCACTCTGATGCTTTTTAGCTGCAAAGGATACCTACGTATCTACTTAAAGAGTCACCTTTGACGAAGTTATCTCGTCTCATCTTTTTCATGGTTCACATAACGTTACTCGCCTATGTAGGTACTATGGTTTTAGGAGCGTGAAATATGGCAGCTTCATTTTCTCTTTTTTTATTTTTATAATGTTATATGAGATGTGGTGTTAATTTTTTGCATGACGAAGCAAAAAGGGCTTGTACATTTTGTTGATGAGAGAAATTTAGGTCATACAGACTACTTTTGAGGTGAGGGTACGATACGGGCGATTTATCTGATGCTACATTTAGGTCGCCGTGACTGCCTGTCGACATACTCTAGTTGAAGAGTCCTACGTGGCAAGTTTTGAAAGGCTCACGTATTCACCTGTATAGTATAAAACATGGATCTTCTTATCATTCTGCCTAGCCTTTTCCCAACTATGTTGGGGTCGGCTTCCAGTCTAACGGATGCAGCTGAATATCAGTATTTTACATGGAGCGACTTCCTATCTGACCTCCATAACTCAGTAACTGGGTAATACGATACCCCTTGGTAAGACTGGTTGTCAGACTTTCGGGCTCCTGACGATCCGTAACGACTGTCAAAGATCCACGAATGACAGCCGGGAACAACGGCTTATCGTGCTTTCCGAGGCACGGAGGAGTCTCGGTATGTAAAGATGGTCACCTATCCATGGACCAACCCCGGCAAGCGTAGCTTAACCTGATGGATCGACCCGTGCGGCTGTTATTACTTAGCCACGAGCTCCTCTTATAATTTTAAGTATGTAATATAGAAAATGATGACTATAACATCTCGTCGCACTATCTTCAATTTTAATAAGCAACTCAAGTAATATACGTACCCATATAGTATCACATAGAAGATTTTAATGGCCGATAAAAATCTGCAGTGTAGGATAGCTCTAAAGAAAATGGGTCATAGCCGTAAAGTGATAGGCTAGTAAACTGTCGCCATTTATAAAGAGTTATGATTTTCAAACTTATCTTTATTACATTTTTAAGTTTACCACATTTTTTTTACAAAATGATGACGTAATTACACTAATTTTATTTATTACTACATTGTGTCTTTTCACTGCTTATTATTTTACACCTCATTCATTATGCAAAGTTAGGGAATTTAATTGTTGAGCAAATTGACAACTATCTTAATGTGTCCGTTTATTCAACTGTCAAAGAATGACAGTTTAACACGGCATATTGACTTAGTGTGCCAATTTGCGTACTTAATAATTAATTTCTCTGTCTGTACATAGTCAAAAACTGTGCAAGATCTTAAATGTGAATATCCTTTACCAAATATTATGAAATTAATACTCTGTAAAATATTATAAAGTTCTCAGTTGCAGCCCGGAGTCTGGATTTGTGCCCGGTGGATGGCAATAGGCTCGCCCCCTGTTCCATAGGACTTAAACATAACTGGCGAAATGTGGGTGTACAGTAACTAGGTACATCTCTGCCTAACTCTTCGGGGAATCCAGACGTGTTAAGTTGTTATATATTACTAGCTGCGCCTCGCGGCTTCACCCGCGTAGACCGGAATAAACAGTAAACTATGTGTTAATCTGGAGTATAAGCTATCTACATACCAAATTTTATCCAAATCGGTCCAGCCGTTTGAGCGTGAAGAAGTAACAAACATACACACACACTCACGAACTTTCGCCTTCATAGGTAATACTAGCTGCGCCCTGCGGTTTCACCCGCATAGACCGGGATAAAAAGTAGCCTATGGTTTGAGCGTGAAGAAGTAACAAACATACACACACACGCACACACACACACACTCACAAACTTTCGCCTTTATAATATTAGTGTGATGTGATTAGTTTGGTAGAGTAATAAAGTATCTATACCTAATTATCGAAGACTTCACTAGTGGCTTCCAGTTGTTCATTTCATTATCCGTTCTCCACTCCACAAAGCCCCAAATCTCAAGCTATTTCTCTCCTAACCAAAGCTAGAATAACAGCTCCCGAAACGAACTCAAAACGCCAGAAATGAAGTCTAATCAAATTAAAAATTTTGCTAGACAGAAACTTTTGCGTCCGCTGACCCAAATTACGGAGCCCTCGGGCTCAGTGAAGGGCTCTCACCATCGCCACAGCGTATGCAACATTGGGTAGGGCTGCCCAAGGACGGAATATTGCACTTAGGTCATGCAATTAGCAGAAAAAAGTGGGATAATACTTAAGGGGTAAAAAGCGCCCAACAAATACTTATGAACTACTTTTTACATGAGAGCCATTGTGAATTCGTAGAAAATAATCTGAGTGTTTATTTATTTATGTGTGTGCATTTTAATGAAAGACATGGAAGTGTTTCTGCCAGTTTTTTTATGTCTAAAATACATTTTTATGACAGAGAAATATAGGAAGACTTGATCAAGATCTGTTTTTGACGAATACTTAGCTGACGTGTCGAAAGGCTAATCTGCTGGGATTAAATTTTCTTATCTTCTTATAAATAAAAATGAATCGCTAAATGTGTTGCTAAGCGCAAAACACGAGAACGGCTGGAACATTTAGGCTATTTTTTTCAAATATTCATAGAAATCCAAGGAAGATTGATATGAGGAGTACTATTGGAAATGTTGCCGGGTAAATTGGAAAATTCGGGAAAACTGAAAGTGAATTTTCTATAAATTATTGGTACAGGACAACGTCTGTAGGGTAGTTATAAAATAAAAAACTATGCCGGGTAACTAAAAAACTTATCTGCGATGCAATCTACCACTATGCATCGTCATTAATACGCACCTAAAGACTAGACCAGCTAGACTAGCTTTTGCCAGCGGCTTCGCCCGCGTGGAGGTCGGAAAATATCCCACGAATATACTACCGGGAATTCCTTCCTTATTCCTTGTCTACATTATACAGGGAACCTCTGTGCAAAATTTCAGGTTTCTAGGTACAAGGGTTTAGACTGGGCGTTAATGAGTCGGAAAATACCCAATAATACGAGTCAGCGAATTCTGTCGTCTCTTACACCCAGGGGCCGTACTATGACGTAAAAAAGATCATGTATCCTTTTTTCTCAACGGAATCATGATGGATCCATGATCTTTTTTCACGGCATAGTACGGACCCAGGTCTGACCATCCCAGATACAGATTCCATTCAGTAGCAAATTAGTTTGTAGGTAGCCACCGTTAAAAATTCTGGGAATCCGTGATAAGGTTATGTTAAGGGCTTTTGCGGAAATGGCTTCGGGCGAGAACATTAAAGGCTTTGTTTGTCCAAAGTGCTTCTTGGAAACGATTTAGTACTGAGTGATAGTAGCTATTTGAATAATTTTGGTAAGTAAAACATTTGATATTATAAATAAAGAAGCCTATTTTGCCCCACTGCAGGGCAAAGGCCTCCCTTTCCTTTGATATTGGTCCTTAGTAAGTAAATTATATAAGAAATGTATGTATTTACCTACATAAGCATATCAGCAAGCGTAGCATGGTCACTGTAGAAACAGAAGTTGAAACAAAACATAAAATGACAGATTGTAAAAAACTTTTTTACAAAAAAAATACAACCGACTTCCAAAAAGAACACTACAAAGTGAAAAATAACTTTAATTTCGGAAGTCGGTGTCTAGTTAAATGTATTTTCGTTTTTTGCCACCGACTTCCGAAATTAAAGTTATTTTTCACTTTGTAGTGTTGTTTTTGGAAGTCGGTTGTATTTTTTTGTAAAATAGTTTTTATTTATCACTTTTTAGTTGTGTACCTACCCCACACAAATTCTAATACCACTACCTGCAAAACAAACTAAAACATCATCCATATAAAAGTGGGGAAAAAATACGTATCATTGAAGCTAACTCAAAAACTACCCAAGCAAAGTTAATCAATTTTATATGGGACTAACTGTGATGTATACCCTCTCGAATAAAACAAAAACTTGATATGCATCAAATCAAAAGCTATTACAAACAAAAATGACAACAGTATTTCATGAGAATATCGTGTATTCCATTTTCCTTCTCAATCAATCTGCCTAGCCTTTTCCCAACTATGTTGGGGTCGGCTTTCAGTCTAACCGGATGCAGCTGAATACCAGTATTTTACATGGTGTGACTGCCTATCTGACCTCCACAACCCAGTAATTGGGTAATAAGATACCCCTTGGTAAGACTGGTTGTCAGACTTTCGGGCTTCTGGCGACCCGTAACGACTGTCATAGATCCACGAATGACAGCCGGGACCAACGGCTTAACGTGCTTTCTGAGGCACGGAGGATTCTCGATATGTAAAGATGGTCCCATCCACGAACCAACCCAGGCAAGTGTAGCTTAACCTGATGAATTGAACCGTGTGGCTATTATTACTTAGCAACGAGCTCCTCCATTCCATTTTCCTTCTCACTCAGCCAAAAACAATAGAGCATCTACATAACATAAACTCTCGCCTTCTTCTCATGGGGATAGAACGGAATTAGAGAATGCAACCTGCTACAATCCATAAATACACCTTTTGTTTTATAAGAGCAACTCACCAAAAAAACGATCTTACCCCACAAATGAACCGTATATCGCTGATACAGACAAATCGTAATAAGACGACTTGCAGACATGTCGGCGGCTCGCTGTAATTGCCGCTGTAAGAGCCGTCAACGCGCGAAGGAAGTAATAAACCAACAATATTATCATATAAAAGCAATTATTTTGTTATTATTTATGTGAACGCGGTTTCGCAGACGGTGTGAAGGGATTATTAGGTGAATTTGGAGCACGTAGGAATCCGAAGATTAGCAAAAGTTTTAGTGTAACTTTTTCACAGAATTTCATAATGCGAGCTACTTATCTTATCCATGTTATATGCAGTTGTTACTATGACAATATGAGAGGACAATTTTTTTCCTTATTTCTATTTTTAGGGTTCCGTACCTCAAAAGGGAAAAACAGAACCCTTATAGGATCACTCGTGTGTCTGTCTGTCTGTCTGTCCGTCTGTCACAGCCAATTTGCTCCGAATCTAATGGACCGATTAAGTTGAAATTTGGTACACATATGAATTTCTGTGACCCAAACACGGACGGGTAAAGTAAATAAATTAATATTGAATATAGAGGTCAATTTTGGGGGGCAAATAAGAAAAAAAAAAAAAAAAGTTTTGCAAACCATGTGGCATGTCAAATGAAAGGGTGGGTCTCAAAAATATTTTTTTTATAATTTTAAAATAAATTGTTTTAAAGTTATTTAAGAAAATAGACGAAAATTAACCAATCCCCCCCCCCCCTTATCTCCGAAACTACTTAGCCTAAAATTTTTAAAAAATTACAGAAAATAGATCTTTACTTGTAGATTACAGGAAAACCTGTAAGAAGTCTGTGGTCTTAAAATAATATGGTAAATCTATTAATATTGTGAGTACAAACTTACATTTACAGTTGGAATGTATGGGAGAACATGTTTTTCAACTACAATGTTAAGTTTGTTCTTAACATAAATTCATCCCAACTACGGAACCCTTCATTGTGCGTGGTCCGACACGCACGTGGCCGATTTTTTTTTTAATTAATAAAATGTCACCGCTATTTATGTACACTTTTAAGTTCAAGACCAAAGTCTTAGCGAACTTTGAATCAAAATTACAAAATCGAATGACTAGGGCATATTAGGAGCTAAATTACTGGTCTAATATTAATTTAGGAATGACACAAATAATTAGTAAAATTGCATGGTTCTTATACCTTAGAGACACCTCAATATTACTAGCATTTCCCGCGCGGCTTCGCCCGCGTGGACGTCGAAAAATATCCCACAGGAACAAAAATCGTTCCTTATTCCTTGTCTTCATTATAAAGGGAAACTACTGTACAAAATTTTAGCTTTCTAGATCCAATGGTTTGGACTGGGCGTTAATGAGTCAGTCAGTCAGTCAGGATTTCTCGTTTTATTTATAGTCGAGATATTTTTTAGTTTTTAAGACCCTTTCAAACATCTAAGAATGTTCTAAACCCAACTCGTGCCAACCCTACAAATATGAAAGGGGCTACAAGAGTCATTTCAGCACTTAACGTGTCTAACGTGTGTCGGGTATTCGTCACATGCATAGCATAGCTCACGTACGATATTAGCGACTTGTCCGTACGATATTAGCGACCCGTCCGACATTATCATGAAGTACCGGTTGTCTGGTGTTTGCTGATGAATGAAGATAGGTATGTTATTGCAAATTGTGGCAGGTACAGAACTTCAGTAGATGTACTTTGTTGTACTTATGATGACGAATTAAAAGTCTCTTTCGAGCTCATGGAATCTCAGTTAATCCTATAGTCTTTTCTTTTCTTTTTTTTTTTGGAACGAAGTTTTTTAACGCGGCTTGGGGTAGGAGTAAACTGGTACAAATCGTTACTAACGAAAGAGAGCGTTCATACTTCAGTCGAATCTCAATAACGTTCATATAACCTCTATGCGACTTTCTTCATTCGAATTCACACTTCCTCTCTCCTCAAAATGAAAATCCAAAGTGGATGATGCAATTTTTTTTAAATTTTTCATCGTGGGTGCTGTTTTCACAGTTTTCGAGGGTGCTGTAGTCGATAGTGAGGTCAAAATGCAAATTAAAGATGGCGGCTGCAAACATTTGTTTTATATAATACGTAAGAAGGAGCTATTCGTTTCTGACGCCCGGGTCCCAGCCGCACACGTTTTTTTTTTCCATTTTCTTTCTTTCTATCCTTTTCTTTTTGTGAGCTTTGCCTTTTTGGACTGTTTAGTAAGTAGGTAATGTTCTGTAGTCACAAACGGGCTCCATCAAAAACTATTTTTTTATTTTTTTAATAAACTAAGATGTCTGAAGTAGAAAGTTTCAATAGTAGATTTAATGAGCAAAACAAACATAAGATTCGGGAACACTCAACTCAGTATTTTACTAACAAAATGAAAGCATCTCAAAAACTTTCCGACATCAAAACGTCCCGTTTTCTCTTAGGAACTCTTAAAACTTGCTCAGCATGACAAGATATTTTTGTGTACCCTCGGAGGCTGGATCTCGGCAACATTTTTCGTCGAGACTGTTTACCAATGAAAGAAAGTACCGCTTAAGTAGCAGGCTAATTAGGGACGTGAAAACGAAATGTAGGCTTTTATTTTAGTGAATTTTGTGGAAAATAGGGTAGATTCCATTTGGTCAAGTTGGGAAAAGAAATAACTATCTAATGTTGCTACACTACAATATTTTGAAGTGAAAACTTCTTTTGGTAGGAGGAAATCTTATTGGTTCGCGTCACCGCGACACCTCGACACCGCGACATGGGATCCTTTTTTTTGCATAACGTTTTTGATTCCTAATATACTTTGGCATGACTATTTTGGTATAATTTTTTTTTTGTATAATAATACTGTAGCATAGTAATACTTTAGCTATCATTTGGTCTTATTTGTTTTGGCATAATTTTGAATTGCTTAAATTTGTAAGGCATTTTATTTATTCGTCTAATAATCATAAGCCATAAATATAAAAAGCCATGCACTACTACTTAACTAACTGAATATAAAAACTTGTAGAAATAATAATTATTGGGCACCCCGAGAATGGGTTTGGTTAGGTTCCTTTAAACCCTGCAGACAGAAATAGGAGCCCCGCTGTGCGGGGCTCTGTCGATTTGCCGCCGCCGTCTGGTCTGCCGTTTGGTCTAATTTATTCAGACGTGCAAATTTAGATGTGCAAACAGCATTTTTGAGCGCCTACGCAATTACATTGCACTATAAAAATTATGTTTTAATATCATTATGTGTAAACAAATGTATGCTTTAGAATGTTATGCTTAAAAAAAATATGTGTTAGCTTTTATGCGTAAATAATGTCATGCGTAAATATAAAACCGTGCGAAGCAGGGCTGGGTAGATAGTAATAGTTATAAAAGAAAGATACAGAAACACGTGAATACAAAAATAAAAAGTTAATTCGAATAATAAAAATATATATAAGCGTATGTGTGTGCATATGCACATAGCATATATATATATATATATATATATATATATAATATATATATTTAATTTTTATTATTAATTAAATTTTAATAATAATAATAAAATTTAATGAAATATTTGGCAGTGCAAATACGGGTAATATCAAAACTTGCATACAATAATTGTCTGGCAATTTTATTGCCTTTGTGCTTACACCAATTAAGTGCTTTTTTGCCATTCAATAAAATCGCATGCGACTTATCGCATGCGAAAAAAAGCACTTAATTAATGTAAGTAAGTCATTTTATGTAAATCGCACGGGTGTATGCAATTCTTGAATGACAATATAATTTAACGTGCTTTATGACATGCGATTATTGCTCTTCAACGTTCCAGAAACTTGCACCGTGTAAATGGAGCTTGGAAGATGTAAGGACCGTAGACGGTGGCTTGCTGTAGATTCTGCCTACCCCGTGGGAAAACGTGAGGGACGTGTATCTAAAAAATTTTTAGACCATAAAAAATGTAGCTTGATATTTACACCACCTTCACATGCATGACTCAAAGGAAATAACGTAAACAACAACTCAATGTAATATAAGCCAAAAATAAACAGGTAATTTTAAACTTAAAATATTACGGGTGTATTAATATTTATTCAGGATTGTAACTTACTGAAACATCGGGGACAGTATAAATATTAACTGAGTTGTTAAACATCTCGTTTAATATTACCTACATACATTATAATACGGAGGATATAACGGTAGCTGAATTTAAAATTAGATGAGGTCTTAAGCGAGGACTGGTATACCTAGTAAAACATTTATTACTCAGATCAAAGTAACACAAAAATAAAATAAACATAAATAGACCTTTTCCATTTTCAAAGAAACTTTTGATCGATCGAAAATATGTTGTTTTCGATGGTAAGTATTTCATGTCCAATGGTAAGTTCTTGGTGTCGGATGGTAATTAGTGCTGCCCAAAGGAAATTGATTGCAATCATTAGAATTTTGACATTATTGACCAACCTGCTCAGAGGACTCTCTTTTTCATCAAAGTTTGTTTTCTATTTCTTTTTTTTTTTGGACTTTGATTTTGACTTTTCCCTGAACAAGCATTTACTCATTCGTCAATTATTTTGTAATCCGCTGACTAGGCTATCGCACCTATCACTTAGGTATAACACACGTTACGGATTATAATAATTTAATTTTTACACCAATAAACGGTCAATCATTAACGGACACAAAACAGTGATTTTATTTCCTGTACACATCCCGTGTGATTCGTCCACCTACATACCGCATCTCACTGTACGGAGTTACTGCCCGGAGGTGCTTATTGATGGCGGCGGTGGGCCTCATGATCATCAGACAAAACGAGAGAGGGGTGAATAAAAACCTTCACAATTTAATTATATATCTAGTATTTTTTTACCACATGGCATTAAAATATAAACATATTTTATTAAAAGACACCAAAAAAAAAAACCAAAAACCACAAAAATATTATACCAAAAACAAAAACCAAAAAACCAAAAAAAAAAAAAAACAAAAAAACCAAAAAAACCAAAAACCAAAAACCACAAAAATACCAAAAACAAAAAATACCAAAAATATTATATTATTTTAATTTCATACTTTAAACAAATACACGTCCTAATCTTCTCATTACTTAAGGTGTTATAATAATATTCACAGAGTTCAGTTACCTTGTATAAAATTCATTCTGACCGTTTCATTAAACAATGTAAAAACGTGGGTAAAATTAAGCTGCGGTGAATGACCTCACCAACCTATACAAGAGTAGAAAATTATAACTGAATAAAAAACTCAAAACGAAAATTTCTACTAATCGAATAAGAAATTTCATGTAATAATGTGATTTTATTAATGTGTATTTTTTTTGTCATAGCTTGGAAAAGGGATGCATAGCGCTATTGGTGCAAGTGATTATCGTTGCTACTCAGAAATATTAAGATGAATTTTTGCGCAGATGCAGCGTATGTTGTCAATACATAATTGTGGGTAGTATATTTGTAAAGTTCTAATTTTAAGACAACACTGTTTATGATTAGTATACTACTGTTTGTTTTCCTAAATGAAATAAATAATAAAGACTATAGACGGTCAAATTAATTATGTAAAAGCTGTGCTGTGCATTCATCCCGCTCTTGTCAGAGTGTCAAAGTGAGTACCTTTAGACACCCATCACCATTTAGTATCCCACTGACGATTTGCCAGCGTGTTTTTTCACAATACTGTACACTCACTTGTCACGCTCTCTCTTATACGCTCACGTCAATCACTCTCGTTACGCAAACGTGACGTGCTCACACACACGCAGAGAGTGAATTAAACAATCGCCTCGCTGGAAACACACTCACAAATCTCCAGTTTTAAGGGTCGTGTGAGAAAAAATTGGAGAGCCTTGAACCTCATTCCAAGGAAAATAATGTTAATCAAGTTCCGGAAGCCAGAACCGCGAGCATAACCTAACAAGTGATAAAACAAGAAATTGGAGCCAGGTTTAGTACACCATAACACATAGAATGGCCCGTATTTTTTGTTTATTCGCGAACAGTGAAACGATTTGGTTCTGTCCACCATTTCTACCTGGATTTGTAAATGAAGTTGTTACTTTTTGTCGTGGCATTTGGTCCTGGGTTTATGTGGCTCATAGGGGTAAGTGAAGTATTTACGTGATTACTTAGGCAACATAAACACGGGCTGTAAAACTAGGACTTATGTTATTGGTGGAGGAGTATGGCTGACTTATGAGTCGAGTTTTCGAGTCTCACATGCACCGCGTTTCGATGCGGACGCGTTTGCATATTCTTTATATCGATTAGCGCGGCGCAAGCTGTCGCACGTAATTAACTCACCATGAGTAATGAACTTGTGGTTAATGAGCTGCTGGCGTTCCTGCAGCAGAAGCTGGATGTGATGGACGAGGTGTCTGCTGTCCAGATCTGCGCGACGAACTTCAGTGAGGATGACATAGCTGCTGCCAAGCTGTTGTTGTTTACTGCGCTGAACAAGCGCGACCAGATGGTGTCCCGCCGGCGTGACGGGACTAAGAGAAGCCTGCAAGATATAATCACGCTGTTCAAGGAGACCGACCCCGACGACGTGCCGACGTTTGTGGCGAAGGAGCTACACAAGCTTCCGCCCGTCACCTTCGACCACGTCGATGTAACGAGCCTTCTGAAGGACATTGTCTTTCTGAAGGCCAGTCTCGCGGATGTGCTAACGAAATTAGATGCCTCCCAAAACACCACCGCCGATTTGCGCAAAGAAGTTAGCGAGTTGCGCAACAGTGTGACGGTAATTAGGTCACCTGTCGATGCGTCTAATGTAAACACTGGTCGCGGCGCCGGCCTCGATTTATCGTCGTGTGATTCCGCGTCAGCAGTTTCGTCGCCAGCGCAACCGTCGATTGCTGAGCCTGCAGTGCACCCCGCCCTCGCGCCTCGTAGCCCCGCGCCCGTCGCCGCGGCTCCTCCGCGCAGCGCCGCCCGAGCTCCTCGCTCCGTCCCGCTGCCAGTGTCTGCAGCCCTAGCGAAACCACTTCCACAGAATTTCGCCAGCGTCACCGCGAGCGTCCCTGGCGCTCCAAGGATGAAGCCTATGCCTGGAAAGGCGTCGAACAAGGCTGATAATGATGAGGGTTTCGTGACGGTGCACAGGAGGAAGCGCCGTCCGCGAGTTAATAAGAACCGTTGCGGCAAAGCTCCTGCGGAGCCCGAAGTGAGCTTGCGTGCCGCAAAGCCGAATACACCGGTGTATATCTCCCGCCTGCACTACACCACTAAGGCGGAGGACATCGTGGAGTACGTGCGCCAGAAGACTAGGTACACGCCGAGGGTGCAGTTACTGGAGTCGCGCCGCAACGTCAACTTCAAGGCGTTTGTGGTGCGTGTATCGAACTGTTACCTGCCCTTCGTCATGGAGGAAGACTTTTGGCCGCAGGACGTGGTGTTCCGTCGCTTCCGCGGACAAGTTCCACAGGGCAGCACTTAAAGTCAAGCTAGTGCAAAGAGGAGTGCTACTAACATAGCCTTAAGCCTATTTTATTAACACAAGTTTTTGTTTATATTCAAATATGTATTTTTAGGTTAAGGTATTTATCTATGGGCCGTGTCGCCTGAAATAAATGGTTTATTATTATTATTATTATGAGATCAAGGACCTTAACAACAAAATTAGGTTTAGTATAGTTGCAAACTGTTTCTCATTGGGTTATGGAGCTCTGTGGTAGAACTTATCTGGGGGGACTAGAAATAAAACTAGGTCAGAAAATTCTTGATAATGCTCCGTAGGTAAGTGAATCTGACTAGTTTCTTCTGTTGAGTAAGATATAAGTAAGTGACTAAAGGCGGACTTATGTTTACCAGGCTTAATGCCAATATCACCAATGTAACTGAATGCAGTTTAGATGAGCTGATCGCAATCAGTTTCATTGGTGAAATTGACACTTAGCCTGGTAAAGAGGCATTCTTTTTCTTCTTCCAGCGGAAATAATACCAAGTGGGTTGTACTCTGGTAAAACACGTAAGCCAGTAAATTGTCTGCAAGAATAGTAGGCGATTGCCCATCGAGTGCCAAACGTACTCACCTCCACACGTCCATAGTACTATAGTTAGACACGCCAAGCAAAAGTGATTCCATTATTTTTTGAACTAGAGCGCATCCAAAAACTGCCGGAGTATTAGAAACTTATTAAAAACCCATCACATCACCCATATAAAGATTTGAACTTAAATGCGAAATGCTATGAAAACCTGACCTAACTATATGCCAAATTAATATCTCGCTCCACTTTCCCTTATAAGATTTTAGATTAGTGACGGAATTTTAATTCCCCCTAATTTTAACACGAGTTCCGAGAAACAGATGGCGGAATCCCCTCTAAACATGAAATAATTTGCAATTTCGTACATCAGTGAAAAAAGTCCTAATTTAATAATTCATTGAGTTACATCACAGAGAAAGATTAATTTGTATAATTATGAAAATGTACGATGGGAAATGAATTTTGTAGCTAACTTTGTGTTCGTGTGAGTTACAAAGTAAATAAGAGTTTGTTAGGAGTCTTGTGTGCCGTATACCTAAATCGACTCTTGACTTATAAAGCAACCTTTTAAATTGCTTTATTACCGAAATAATGCTTCGGCTTAAAGTGCTTTCCGAGTCTCAATATGTATTGGATGGTCATCCATCCACGAAATAACCGTGGCAAGCGTAGCTTAACCTTCGATCGTCCCGTGCGGCTGTTATCATTTTGCCACGAGCTCTATAAAAAATACATAATTACATAATGTCCGTTATTATAACCTATTTTGCCATTATAAAAATAACATCGTTGTTTTTAACAAGCAATTTATTACCTACTCAATCATTCCTAAAAAACTATTTTCATTCTTCTTTAAAATTACTGCCATTTATATTTTTCACTTAATACATTTCTGTATAAAGTTCTTTACGTTCACAGCAAGCTGTGCGAAGTCTCCAGTTTCATCATAATTATTATCAAATGAACACAACATTTTTGATTCGGTTCTTTTGCTGTGGTCATAGAATAATAATACCGTATAGAAGCGAAACGACGCTCGTCCAAAACACCGCCCGAAATCTACTGCATTTGTTTTTAACCATATGGAAATTGGGTAAGGAGATAGATGATGATGTCTATTACTCGTAAATAAATATATTGTCATAGGGACCGAAATATTATACAAACAAATCTGATAATTATAACAATAAGAAGCAGTCCAAAATAAGCTTACACAAGTCCACCGACAAGTAAAACAAAAAGGTGTTTAATTATTATTTTTTGCTTATTTAATAGATTGAGCCCGTGTGAAGTCGGGGTGGGTCGCTAGTATTTATACCGGATGACTTTTTTACCATCTTGAAAAAAATAGGCTATAATAGATGAACGGAGTAGAAGCCTCTGGCATACCTAACTTATATTAAAAAAAAACAAATCTGTTCAATATTTTTAAACTATTTATTATTTTTTTTTCAAAATTTCTGTTTTTATTGTTCTAATATGAAAAGTTTACATAGAATTTGTAGTATTTATTGATACTTAGACCATTTTTTTCTGATTGAGCTATTAACAAAAAAAAAAAAAACTAGGTAAATAAAAAATAAAATAATAATAAATATGTTTGGACATATCACACAACGCCATCTAGCCCCAAGCTAAGCAACCTAATGCTTGTGTTATGGTAACGAGATGGCTGATAAACTACTTATATACTCCGATTAGGTATACTTCTACTTCGCTATTTAAAAAAAAACCAGGTATGCCATAGGCTTCTACTCCGTTCACTTAATTTACCCTATTTTTTTCAAGTCATTTTGAATTTGAATTTGAAGTCTATTGGAGTCCTACAAAACTCAAGCTTCTAAGTCAACGCAATAAAAAAATACGGCTATTTATGCGACATATTTTGATACTCGCAAGTAAATCAAAACCTATTGGGTAGTTCTCGTTGTCCTAGAATCATGAAATTTGGCAAGGAGCAAGTAAAGGGAAAAGTCCGAAAATTGTCAATTTGTGTAATTCTATCAAATAATTTTTTTTTTTGGGATTACAATGTTAAGTTTGTTTTTGGGATAAATTCTTTTTAACTACGGAACCCTTC
The DNA here is from genome assembly GCA_946251885.1 of Cosmia pyralina. Lineage (NCBI taxonomy): Eukaryota > Metazoa > Arthropoda > Insecta > Lepidoptera > Noctuidae > Cosmia > Cosmia pyralina. The sequence goes on from OX276345.1 coordinate 3,967,377, forward strand.
ATTGTGCGTGATCCGACAAGCAACTTGACCGGTTTTTTTTTTTACCAGACACCGGGCGTTAGAAAGCATTCGAAGCAAGAATGTCGCATCTACATAAAGTATTATTTCTTCATCTATGCTGCGGTAGGTACCATTATTTGCATGAATTTAAATGCGAGCTCATGTGAAGTTGGCTGTTTTTGGGAGATGTATTAGCTTTTCGCTGGGTTTACGTGGAATTGTTAATGATGAGTTCAAAAATATGTTGTTGGTAGCTTTAGTAGCGAAGAGCGTACCTATTATATGTTTTTTTTATTTAGCGGAAATAATAAAAGGAATTTGCTTTTAAATTCTACTGTTTGTTTTTATTTATGTTTTTTTTTTATGAGGTAGTGAGTCAACCTGCCAGTAGCAATTAATCTGCCTAGCCTTTTCCCAACTATGTTGGAGTCGGCTTCCAGTCTAACCGGATGCAGCTGAATACCAGTATTTTACATGGAGCGACTGCCTATCTGTCCTCCACAACCCAGTAACTGGGTAATATGATACCCCTTGGTAAGACTGGTTGCCAGACTTTCGGATTCTGACGACCCGTAACCACTGTCAAAGATCCACGAATGATAGCCGGAACCAACGGCTTAACGTGCTTTCTGAGGCACGAAGGAGTCTCAACATGTAAAGATGGTCCCCCATCCACTGACCAACCCCAGCAAGCGTAGCTTAACCTGATGAATGGACCCGTGCGGCTGATATTACTTAGACACGAGCTCCTCAACCTGCCAGTAACAATTGGTGATAAAGAGTAAAACACTTTAATGGAAATAGTCGGACCTTTAGTCAGACTATTGCAGCAGTCAGCTGCTGGATGGATACTGTAAAGCTTCATTTCCCAACAAAAATTGCGAACTTAAGGCGCGGTACTAGCTCAATATTCACAAAAATTGTTTTTTGGATTGTCGAGTATGACGTAACGCAATGAAACTATCCGACGCAACAAATACAGTGGACAGAGAAGGGTTTAAAGAAACATTTTAACCGAATAGAATAATTAGTAAGGGTAAAGTACTTTAATTAAACGCATTTTTCTTTTTCTTTTCATTCAAAAAAATAGTTTGATATAAACTTTGGCGTCGAACATCTCTGTATTTTAAGTGATAACGACATTCTTTTTTTTTTAAAGAATTTAATAGAATTTGCATTTTTTTTTAAACTTTAACCGGACAATTATTTTAATTTTGTCTATTCTGAATAAACGAAAAAAAACCCAGAAAATAAATGCACATTCGCAGCTTATTCACATCTCGGCAACACAAATATTATTTAAAATTTTCAACCTTATTTCAAGCCAGCTAATGGTGACATTAGATTACGCGGTTGTGTGCCGTTTAAAATCATAGTCAGTTTCTAATCTTACTCCATCAAAGTGGTATGATTACATATCGATCCCATCAATTCGGTAATAATAATATATATTTATTAAATCACTCACACAACCTTATCTACACACACTATCATTCAAAAGCAGATCAAACGCAGCAGCAAATCCATACAAACTGACTGAAAACCTACATTTTTGTGCAGACTCCCGAATCGATCTGCAACACTGGCTGAGCGTAAAAACGAGCTTTATTTTTTTATTTTTTTCTCCTATTCCGCTTTCACGGCAGTCAGAGACTAATGGACAGATATATTGTTTAAAAGCCTTTTAGCTATGTAAAACTTGAGTAAGCCGATTAGTATTCCGATTATTTTAGTCTTCTTTTCAAATCTCTTCGGTTTTAAATAGTGATGTGGCTTGTGCCGTTTTAAAGGTTTTTAAACGTTTCTAGTTTAATTGATATTTGTTTAAATTGTTTTTTATTAGTGTTAAGTTACGTTACTTATTTACCACGCCACAACTCTTGATTAAGATAGTAATATCATCATCATCTTTCAGCCCTTGTCCTGTGTTAATGTCGGCGCATCACGTTTTTTTTTTAAATTTTCCCCTGTTGGATCACTCTGTCCTTTATTCCTTTTTCTCTCAATATCATCCCACACAATCCATTCATCTTTTCATTGATCTTCCTCTCCCTCTGTATCCATGAAAAAAAAATAAAAAACAAAAAAAAAATTGTTTGGTCCAAATAAATGTTTTTTTTTTTTTTATTTTTTTTTTTTATCAATGTTATATTCTATTCATCACTCTTTGGGTTACATGCGTTTAATCCCTCCTCATCACATGCCCATTCTAAGATAAACGATTCCCTTTCAACTTTTCAGTAACTGGATGTTTGACTAAGATGATAACAAGTAAATAATAATTTTTAAAAAAACATGAAATAACATAACATCACACCTGGATTCCCCGAAGGGTTGCAGAGGTCTACATAGTACACTCATATTTCACCATACATCACATACATAATCAGCCTATAACGTTCCCACTGCTGGGACACAGGCCTCCTCTCTGTGAGAGGGAGCGGGCTGTAATCCACCACGCGGGCCCAGTGCGGGTTGGCAGATGTCACAAGTCTTCGAATTTTTGATTCTAGGACATGCCGGTAGGAGCAGTGGTGGCCCAGTAGTAACGGTCGCGACTTACGAGTTGTAGGTCGTAGGTTCGAACCCAGGCAAGCGCTTTACTTTGTGTAAATTATTTCATCACCACTGCTCTCAAAACGGTGAAGGAAAACATCGTGAGGATATTTCACCAGTTATGTTTAAATCCTATGTAACAGGGGGCGAGCCTGGGGCGAACCTATTTCCATCAACCAGGCCCAGACTCCGGGCTGCTACTAAGAAATTACTGATGGAAAATTCCAATAACACTGACACATTAATGTTTTCTAAGATTTTCCTGCAAAAGTTAGGAACATTAATGCGGAAAGACCTAATGTAGAAGTTGGTCCTACTTGAAAACTTTACTTAGATTGAACTAAGCTGATTGAGTTCGGAACAGTTTGGCTTTTAGCTAATCTTAGCCACACTTTATGAAGATAACTTATATTTTGTTTAAGATTATGGTAAAAACGTTTTATCTGATGTATTTATAAGAAACTTTGGATTATGTTGCTTCGCCTAATTGGTGGAGATTTCATGCTTTAGTCAAACCTAAGCATGAAGCTGGCTGACATTCTATTATTCAAACATCGAATTACTCTTAAAAAAAAAAGAAGGTAATTTTTCCGTAACGGTGTGAGTCAGATTCTTTTAAGGCTTCGCCTAGGAAGTGTTAATTTTTGAGTCTGAATCTGATTATCCATATAGCAGGCTTCAGCCCCATTCCACCCGTGTACTGCTTTGTCATTTCTGTAGCTAGCTTCCCACTGTGAGGTTCGAGCCCTCACAGTACGTTATAAAAAAGTTTATACGAAAATAATTAAGTAGGAGTATTTATGCCTATCAAAGGTTATGTTAATATTCCTTTTATTAATACTTATATTATAAATACCGAGAATCCCTTTGAAATCAAAAACCATATGAAGCGAAACCCACTCAAGGTTTGAGTTTCACGAAATAAAACGTATTAGGTACCTACTTATGTAATTAATAAAATAATTTAAGTTAAAAATATTAAAACAAAGGAGTCTGAACATTCAAATATGTTAAATAATCTAGGTCTTTAGGGCCTTAGAGCGTTTGTCCACTGCAGCCGTCACTGAGACGTAACCGAGAAACAAGATTACGAGTATTCGAAGTGAAAGTGACGTCCAGGTGACGGTGATCTTTTGTCCATCGTGACCGAACTCGTCGGTTCAGTATGTTATGATAGTCAAAACAAAAGCCGGGCGAACGACAGCTATGTGTGGACAAGGTAAAAATTAATTATTTGAATTCCGGCACATCGGCCTGTCACGATCTTGGGCCGAGTACTAGCGGTTGTGCCGAATTAGTCGAAGCTTCGGTGGCCGGGATGATGGAGCCCCGGTGACAGACGCGTGGTGAACACATGGACTGAGTAAATATAATTATGTATCACTACTTCGGCACCGTCATCTCGTTCTTGCTGTCGTCCTGGTGACGGCTTGGCTGCAGTTGACGATACTTATTTGTAGGTATAAAGCAGCGGGTTTTCTGGTACAGATCACTGCAGGTTGATATACGGAATGAAACGGTTACAATGTTTATTTATTTCTTTATGTGTCAGCGCATAAGTTAATACGGGACTATTTTACCCGCGCCGATCGGTATACCGACGTGCCTTTACCGGGACCTCGCGTCTTTATACAAGCACCTTTATATTCATATAAGTTATAAAGCCTTTAATCCGTTTTCACCAGTACCGGTACTAATTAACTTTTGTGTTGACTTGACTTGACCCCAAATTAGAATTTCTGATACCCGGCTTTTTGAAGTAACTTTTAAAACGAACCCAGAACCTAAATCAAGCTTAAATAGAGTTGATAATGACTTATTTACAAAATTTTATTCGAATCATTCCGGTCTAGAAATTTTTGAGCTTTATCGAATAGATTTTAAGAGTAAATTGAGTCTGACTCTAATACTATTCCTATTTAAATATTGGATAGGGAAAATTCATTGATTTATTGCCTAAGGCTTCATTTAGTGAACAGCCTACCTAAAAGTACAAAGTTTTACTCAATTTTGTGAGAATGATTATGCTTAAGTACATAGTTTGCAAAGTTGGGTGGGTAGCTGAAGTGACAGTGGGCTGTTTTTATATGCCAAAAAGAGAGAGGAGACGAAATGTTTACCCACAGCAAGAGAAAACTAAATCGGAACAAGGACAATTGAATGTAGGGGTAAAGGCAAAGCTAAGGGCTAAGGTAAAGCTTCTATCTAGCAATAAATTGGGATTGGCTGAGGTAATTGATTGCTTCTGCCAGTGGAAAATAACATTGCTTGAATGATATCAGGAAAGATACAGTCCGCGAGGCCTAAACTGAGCTTTGCATTTTTGTGAGTGATTGCGAGTGAGTGAGCGCGAGCGACGCACCGCACTTCAGGCCGATTGCCATAAAGCAGTATAAGCCGGTTTGAAATCAAGCAAAGGACGCGTCGCGCTCTAGGCCGACGTCATACCTACACTATCTACGTGCACTCACACAAATGCAAAGCTCAGCTTAGGCCTCGCGGACTGTACTAAACTAGACAACATGCAACGTTAAGACAAAGAAGATAAACTTGACGACTGTAATAATGTCAGCCGGCAGAATCTCTTAACTTAGTCAGAGGATGCCTTGTGTAGGATATCAACTTCCTAATCAGAATTTCAAGTTGTGCTTTTTTGGCATAAACTAAGATGTTATCCGCTATCGAAAATGAGCTAAGCAATCAAACAAATATGAGATGGATCTAAAAACGTTGGGTTCATGCCAAAAAAGAACTGCGGAAGCAAGTTTCGATACTAGGAAAGACGCAAAAAAATTCTTATCAAGAATAAGTTGGGAGTCATAAGATAAAGTATACATTGATGATTATTTGTAAAAGCGATCCTATAGAGGAAGGGTGCCTCAGTGCGAATTTATTTTTGTATAGTGTCGATATTTTGGAGCACTGTTTCTAGACACACGATATTTCACAAACTCGTTTTGTAGGCCCTATTCTGTGCAAGAGATACCGTGGCCCTGGCACAGACAACTGAAGGAAGACGGGTGGGTTTTAGTCAGTAAAAGTCTGACACGCCCTCCCGCTCCACCCAGAGCGGGAGAAGTCTTGTGATGATATCCCATCCACAAAAAAAAAAAAAAATACACTTTTGCTGTCTTGTCGATACGAGGCTTAGATGAGCAACAAAAAGTTAGAATTTTTACAAATTTTCACAGGTATCAGGTACTAGGACCGACCAGACAGGTTTTCAAACAACGACTGGAAACCTGCGAATAGAATGATTAGCAGAAGATAAGTGTTAATATATGCTGTAATAATTTGTAACCATCTAATCTTAATAACTATTTACGTCCTAATTTTATTGTTTAATTAATTTAAATACCCAGATTTTTTTATTTTTACAACAGGAATAGTTATTATATTAATTTTGTTTATTGTATTTTTAAAATTTTATCCTGTAGCTGTGCCTTTGTTTTTGTACCTAGCTTAAGCCTCGTAATATCTTTTTTACAATATAGAATGCAATAAATGAACATGAAGTTTGACCATGTTGTACTCGTATGTTGCGGGGATGAGAATAAAGTCTATTTCAATTTTGTTAATTGAGAATATACGCAAGATTTAGATTTAAAAAGTTACGGACAGGTAGCAAGTACATGGAAACCGACCGGACATAGAGTACCGACACAATAGTGATGTCTATTTACATACTATCGTGATATAACAAATCACACATAATTTTAATGTCTATTGTAATGGTTTTAGTGTTTATTTTAGAGGAGCTCGTGGCTAAGTAATAACAGCCTCACGGGTCGATCCATCAGGTTAAGCTACGCTTGCCGGGGTTGGTCAGTGGATGGGTGACCATCCTTACATACCGAGACTCCTCCGTGCCTCGGAAAGCACGTTAAGCCGTTGGTCCCGGCTGTCATTCGTGGATCTTTGACAGTCGTTACGAGTCGTCAGAAGCCCGAAAGTCTGACAACCAGTCTTACCAAGTGGTATCGTATAACCCAGTTACTGGGTTGTGGAGGACAGATAGGCAGTCGCTCCATGTAAAATACTGGTATTCAGCTGCATCCGGTTAGACTGGAAGCCGACCACATAGTTAGGAAAAGGCTAGGCAGATTGATTGATTGTAATAATTTTAGTAACCATAACTTCCTCGAAGAAACAAGAAGCAATGCGAATGCTGTGAATACTGAACACAGATTCGAACTACTGCTGACTCCAAGAACAAACGTACGTGCATACAAGTTATCAGTAATAGGATACGACCTCAGCAATCAAACAAATATAGCCGTCTTAGAACACTGGACAGATGCCAAAAGAGAATCGTGAACGCAATCAAAGCAAGTTTTGGATCCATTCGTCAGATAATCTAACGGCGGTACTGACATAGATTAATTGGGAGAGGAGATGGTTCATTGAAATATCTTAGTTACGGATAAAATTTGGAGTCATGAAATGGATGAGGGACTTTTAAATAAATAATTAAAATAAATATGTTTGGACATATCACACAACGCCATCTAGCCCCAAGCTAAGCAACCTAATGCTTGTGTTATGGTAACGAGATGAAAAATTTAAAGAGGCGATTGAGGAACATAATCTAATTTAGTTCTAAATCAGCTTTTAAAGCTGATTTAAAACGCTCTAGCGTCGAATACTTAACATTGTATTTTATTTAGGACAAGCTGTGCCCCGCGGCTTCGTTCGCGTGGAAGTCATAAGATACACATTATACTAAAACAGCCACGTTTTAATAAAACTCCCTCGTCCCCCGACCCGCCGGCCGCGTTGCGCGTTATTTCTGACTTTTTTTCTTTTTGCTCGGCTCCTAAGGGTCGTAGCGTGATGTTAAATAGCCTATAACTATCCTTGAGAATTTTGCTACCAAATTCAAAAATAATTTTTAAATACGACTTTTTGTTCACAATTTCATGGATTTTTTTTTTGCGCGAACCCTAATTCTTTTTCCAAAATAAAAATAGCCTAAGTTACTCTTTATAACATCAGATAACTACCAGTGAAATTCCCGTCAAAATCTGTCCAGCCGTTTCTGAGAGTAGCTGGAACAAACAGACAAAAGTTTTAAAAAATGTATTTTTGTTATGAGTACCGTAAATACTAATAATACAATAATACCCGCCGTATCTCTACGTTGACGTCGTGGTGGGGCTTGCGCGCTCCGAACTCTGGGCCTGTGCCGGTGGAGTTTACTTTGCCGAAACAGGTCTAGGGTGAGGAGCCAGACCAAGAGAGATACGTGAACCCGCAGGGCAGCATGTGGCGAGCTGTTGGGCAGTAGCGACCCCACGGACCCTATTTCCCGGGAGAAGTCTTGTTCTTCACCTCTGGCTTGCCTTTATTGGCCGGCTAGAGTGAATACTGACGGGAACAGAGCTCCCACCTCATTCTTGCCTTTATTGGCCGGCTTGAGTGGAGATTCGCAAGAGCAAACGTGCTCGGAGGAAGCAAGTATTCCAGTAAGTGCTTGTAGGGATCTTGACCATCTTCCGGGCTCTGGGATTGTTCTGAGAGCCGTGGAATACCTCTCCATTCCTCAAGCACTTCAGGACATGTTGCCCCTTGTCGCTACGTCACTATGTGCTAGCAACCGTTTCCGGGGGCCCATTATTGAGTGTGCAAGTCATCCCCTGCCAATTTATCTGTGTATATTATATAACATTGGTCAGGCAGGGGACATAGTTCTTCCATAGTTCAAGGTACCCAATCCATGTAGCCACCCAAACCCATAGGCCCAATGTGTTTTGTTTCCATGTTCTGCAATAGTCCTGCACCAACCGGGGGTTGTCCTTGGGTGCACTTGCATAGTGCATACAGGGATAATCGTCGGCTGGTGCCTCCTTGTCATTTGAAATTTTCTAAGGGGCCTCTGCGAGTTCGCTGTGGCCCCTCGTACGCCTTCCAAAGGTCCGGGACCCCAGGGTCCCGAGATAAGCCAATAATACGTAAGCGACCGTTTCCGGGGGCCCATTATTGAGTGTGCAAGTCACCCCCTGCCAATTTATCTGTGTATATTATATAACATTGGTCAAGCAGGGGACATAGTTCTTCCATAGTTCAAGGTACCCAATCCATGTAGCCACCCAAACCCATAGGCCCAATGTGTTTTGTTTCCATGTTCTGCAATAGTCCTGCACCAACCGGGGGTTGTCCTTGGGTGCACTTGCATAGTGCATACAGGGATAATCGTCGGCTGGTGCCTCCTCGTTATTTAAAATTGTCTAAGAGGCCTCTGCGAGCTGGCTTCGGCCCCTAGTACGCCTTCCAAAGGTCCGGGACCCCAGGGATCCGAGATAAGCCAAAGCTAATAATACTAATGTATAAAATATGCATTTAGTAAAAAGCTGTTATTTTGGCATTACAAACAGACGTTTAAATTTTTTTTTGTTTGTCACATCAGCACAAATTTTGTCTCCCCATTCTATGTTTCTCGGTGTTATCGTATTTGATGGCTTTGTCATATTTCAAGAAATTCATCAATTCTGATGATTTGTTGGTCTAGTGGTCGCAATCTCTACTGCTGAGCATGAGGTCTCCTAAGTTCAATTCCCTGGTCGGGCAAAGTGTTATTGGGTTGTTCATTTGGAATTTCTCAGTAGTAGCCCGGAGTCTGGATTTGTGCCGGTTGATGGTAGCCTCGCTCCCTGTTACATGGGACTGAAACGTAACTGAAAAAATGTGGGTGTACTACTCGTATAGGCAGATCTCTGCCCAACCCTTCAGGGAAACAAGGCGTTATGTTATGTTATGTCATGACATCAATTCTGCTAAATTCTAAATTGTAGTTTACATTATTCATTGCACGTGTTTATACATTTGTTGTTTATCCTGGTTTGGATTCATGTCCTGAATAAAGTCACTGCATTGAAGAAAATCAGCTAAATGCAAAATTACTGGACACATGCCAAACACGAAATGTGAACGCGATTGCAATCATAGCGAGTGGCGATACCTCAGATATAATCTAACGAAGGTGTGAACATAGATAAGTGGTAAGATGAGACTTTACTTTACAATCAGCCAAAGCATAGCATAAGCACAGAGGCCTCCTCTCGTCGAGAGGGAGTGGGGCTGTAATTTAACACGCGGGCCAAGTGCGGGCTGGTAGATGGCACATGTCTTCGAATTTTTGGTTCTTTGACATGCCGCTTTGCTCACGATGTTTTCCTTCACCGTTTCGAGTGCAGTGGTGATGAAAGACTTTTTTTACAAAATGTGAAAAATTTCGGAAGTCGGTGTCCGGTTATGTATTTTACGTTTTTTGCCACTGACTTCCGAAGTTAAAGTTATTTTTCACTTTGTAATTGGGATACCTACCCTATACAAATTCTAATACCACTACCTGCAAAAGAAACTAGAACATCATCCACTTAGAAGTGGGGGGAAAAATACGTATTATCTTGAATAATACTCACTCAAAAACTACCCCAGCAAAGTTAATAAATTTTATATGGGATCAACTTTGAAGTAATCTCTTTGAAGTAACCTCTCGAATAAAATAATTTTGTTTTCAAATCGGACGACTTTGTAAAAAGATATATATGCGTGGTAATACATTAAAAAAAAATACGTGTCGAATCGAGAACCTCCTCCTTTTTTGTCATCGGTTAAAAATATTTACGCAAAGTAAAGCGCCCGGGCTCAAACTCACGATCTACAACTCGTAAGTCGGGCCATTACCACTGTGCCATCACTGCAAAAATCATATAATTAACTAAAAATTATGTTGAAAAAACTGAATGGTCCTACATCAGTAACATCTTTATCTACACCTTTCTGCAGAATTCAATTGTTTCTCTAATGTCATTATCTCAAATTATCATCATTATGTAGCTACAAAAAACATCACCATCATCGTAATATCCTAATTTCAATAAGTTTAGGGTCACTGCAGCAGGTTTTGTGTCTTCCATACATCTCTTTTAGCCATCATCTCTAAATTCAAATTTACCTTCCTTGCTGTATGTAATCGTCATCTTCCACACAATCCAATCTTTTCTACAGTCTGCCTTTTTTCTAATAGTGAACATTCAAACGTAGCACTTCTCTTGTCACATGATCCTCATTCCTCCACATTACATGTCCATACTGCGAGCAATCATTCACAGTCCACTGCTGACCATAGTCGTGGTGTCCCTGGCTGCGCTACAACACCCTGTCCTCCACCTTCCACATCCACTCCGTCCCGCCTTGTGACCTTTTCCAAGTCGTTAGCCCATCTAGCTGCGGGCCGACGCAAACTAAGCTTGCCGATACGCAGTCTCCACTCCAGGACTCGTCTGCTCCAACGGCCATCGGTTCTTAGACAAACATGGCCAGTCCACTGCCACTTCAGCTTGTTTACTCCGCAAGCTGTGGTAGCTCCAGTCCTTTTCCAAATAATTTCATTTCTGATTTTATCCTTCAAAGAAACTAAACCGAGCATAGCTCGCTTCATAGTACGCTGAGCGATCTTGAACTTGTGGGCCAGCCCGACTGTCAGTGTCCATTCGGCATTATAATATGTCATAACATTAAACCACACTATAAATCTGCCTAGTTGTAGTATGTTGGGGTCGGCTTCCAGTCTAACTGGATGCAGCGAATACCATTATTTTACATGGAGCGACTGCCCATCTGACCTCCACAACCCAGTAACTGGGTAATACGATACCTCTTGTTAAGACTGGTTGTCAGACTCGGGCTTCTGACGACCCGTAATGACTGTCAAAGATCCACGAGTGACAGCCGAGACCAACGGCTTAACGTGCTTTCCGAGGCACGGAGGAGTCTTGTTATGTAAAAATGGTCACCCATCCACTGACCAACCCCGGCAAGCGTAGCTTAACCGCATGGATCGACGTCGTCATGGTCGACGGGTCGATCGATCCATTCATCCATCCACTGTGTAGTTTAATGTTGTAGAGGAGCTCCTCTACAACATTAAACTACACAGTGGAGCAAATTATTATCATAATTATTACAAAAATCCTGTACATAATATTATATACAGACTGTCCTATCTATACAAAACCACATATTAGATAATCTATCCTAAGTAAATACGGACAAAACGTACCATCAACCTACATCACGACTAAAACGTATGATTAATATTTATGCCGTTCCTATGTCCCTTACACTATGATTGTGCTTACCTATTTTAGTTGTAAAAGCTAAATTATGTCGGAATTCTCGGAAACGTTAACGCTGTATAATTTTTACCTTTGATTCAAAGTGAAATGTGACCTATGAAATAAAATGAGACCTGTTTTCAAATTACACGATACCTATAGGGTGGCAGGGAGAATGATGCGTAACCTGTTACCGTGGACTCAGTATCTCCATGATTCTGCGTTGAAACTACCCCTCAAAGGCCAACTGCACCCCATGTGTGCATAAGGATTAGCTTATAACGTAAAAAAACATCATTCGATGGAAAAAAAAATCATCCTAAGTAGTTGTAAACCTATTGGGTTCGCAACTAACCCCCCCTCCTCCTGGGGGTTTTAAAAAAAAGTGTGTGTGACAGCTCCGATACACGAGTGGAGTTTACTCCTGTTTTTGTGCCGTTCCGACTTTCTATTTTTCGGTCATTTCTGTCGGGCTAGGTTGCTTTAATGAATCAGTGCTTACAAAAACCGGCCAAGTGCGTGTCGGACCACGCACAATGAAGGGTTCCGTAGTTGGGATGAAATTATCCCAAGAATAAACAACATTGTAGTTCAAAAACATGTTCCCCCATACATTCCAACTGTAAAAGTAAGTTTGTACTCTATTTTCTTAAACAACTTTCATACAATTTATTTTAAAATTATAAAAAAATATATTTGAGACCCTCATAGCCCCCCTTTCATTTGATATGTCACACGGTATAGTTTGCAAAAGTTTTATTTTTTTTATTTTCTTATTTGCCCCCTAAAAATGACCCCATATTAAAAATTCATTTAATTACTTTACCCGCCCGTGTTTGGGTCACAGAAATTCTTAAGTGTACCGAATTTCAACTAAATCACTCCATTTGAATTTGGAATGGGTTCAAAAGGTTTTATTTATTCAACAAACTTATCAAACAATAGAAATATTTTTTAACGTAAATGACTAACTAACTAACTATACAAATAAATACAAAACAAAAGGACACTTAGGCGTCGAAGTACTCGTCCGCATCGATGTCATCCGGAAACGTGCCCAGAAGACTGGCAGCATTGCCACGTTGAATGGCAATGCTAATTCTTTGGCCAAAGAACGAGCCAGCCCTCTGGTCACGTGAAGCCTCGACCAGTCGGCGAGAAATTTCCTTAAAAAGTAGACGCGCACTCGGGCCCCATGACCCGAGCGTTTCGACCCCAAACGGCTCAAAACTGTAGTTACCTATAAGGTTACAGTATTTGCGCCGCTTGAGGGTCTCAGCAGCCGCAGCAGCGGCGCCAGCACAGCACGTCGTGCTTGGAACATGAGATGGCGCAAGGGTGTCGACACAAGTTGCGTCCCACACCAGAGGCCTACCCATCTTCCAAGGCAACAACGTCATGCCATCTGGTCTCTTCCCATCGTCACGTACCAAGCCGTTTGGTTCTAATACCGCTGGTACGCCGGCGGTAACAAGAGCTCGACGAATAATGTCGTTGATGCTGGCGTGCCGTGCTATGCGACCTGCGCTCCTGTAGCAGGACAAGCCATGGTGCCCGAGACTGTCGACAGCGTCACAGCAGTGACACCGATGCGGAGCAACACAAGGTGCGCCCAAGCGGAGACACGTAGCGAGCCGAAACGATGAGTCATCCATCATAGTACCTATGGTGGATGACGGGAGCGCCTGAAGCCACAAGCCTGACTCCCATTCTCCCACAGCCAGCAGACGGGCACGCTCAACAGTATTAAAAGACGTGTTTAATAGGGTATTCCGTATAATACTGCAGAGCGGCACGTCCCACAGTTTCTGGGAGGACGGGTTGTCAGGCAAATCCGTATTGGGACAAGCCATTTTCCAAGCGTTCAACGCATCGGTCAAAAACGGTACCTCAAAATCGACCAGTGAGGAAGATAAAATTTTCCTGGTTAATTTATCGGTACTGTGGACCGAGGAGAGGAACGCCGGTAAACTAATACTTGAAATTTTGCGGACGCCGAGACCACCCAGGCGGATGGGAAGAGTAGCTTGCTGCCACGCTCGGTCGTCCAGGGCCACATTTAGGATAGAAGTTAGTGTGTTTCTAATAATTTGGTCTACTTTTTCTAAAAGTTGTGGATGCTTCCAAAGATGGGAGGAGCGAAGGCTATATGTGAATTTTGGTCCAAAGCAACAGTATCGAATGAGTGTGAAGGCCGAATGAATATTAATTTTGTAAAGTCGTTCCGAGACATCATGAAAATTTTGTATTTTCTCCTCAATAAACGTTGGAAAGGATTCGTCAAAAATTGGGGATCCCAGGAGGTGAAGAGAGTTTCTTTCCATAATTTTGATATTTGGTGCTATTGTATTAAATTTTGATATGGTAGTCTGTCTGTCAGTGGTTTGGGGAAGATAAATTTCACATTTTGAGAGGTTAAGGTCTAGGCCAATGGAACTGAATTTTTCTTTTAAAAAAACTAAATCTTTTAAGACTGTGTCTACATCACCTCCTAGGGTTCCGTCATCCAAATACCAAACGTTGAATTTAGAATTTAATTGACGAATAATTGGATTTATTGCCAAACTAAAAATGACTGGCCCAAGAGGGTCACCCTGTTGACATCCAACGGCTGATTTCAAAAGGTTGTCTTTATAAAGTAATTTAGAGGGGTGCCTATAACATTGATAAAGAAAACTGTAAATTTTGGGTATTTCTTTTTGAACTTCTGTCAACAAGGTGTCCCTGTTTACGGAATTGAAAGCGTTCTTAATGTCAACCTTAAGGATGACCTCACCTTTACCGCTATTGATGTAAGTGGATAATGCATGTACCGCAGCCTCACAGCCCCCTTTAGACCCGAAGCCCAGCTGTAGGGGCTGGAATTTGCTGGCCAGTGTTTCGCTGTAGAAAGCACAGCAAATTTTGGCTGCGATACGACGATAAGTGAGCCCTACGGCAATGGGACGAATGCCGCCATCCTTCTTGCGCAGTGCACATAGATTTGCCCCATACAAGATATCAATGACGGCTTCGTTCACATTGCCGGAGAGCATGAGATTAATGAGGGCCGTTAGCCCTCCAAAAGGGACTCACCAGCCTCACCGGCGCCTGAACACATTAAGTCCTTCAGGTGTTGAGGTGTCAGGCCGTCGAGGCCGCCGGCGGAGCCACTTCGAAAGGAGCACACGGCCGCATACACTTGTTGTGCTGTAATTACAAGTGAGTTGGATTCCAGATCGGGTGGGTCAGGAAAGGAGAGATCATCTGCCGGGGTAGGGTGTTTGCTCTCCAGAGCTGTAAGTGTCTCTGGAGAGTACGGCGCAACCACATCGCTACTAAAGATGATCCTAGCTGCACCTCTGATATCACCCTCGCCTAGTTTAGACTCCACATAGTGCAATAAACCTCTTTGGGGAAGGTGTGCTGTTAATTTAGGGTCGAAACTTTGAGCCGAAATGTTGCAATTAACCTTGATTTGTGATGTTAAAGTTTTTTTATTTGCCAAATTCTTTTGCACATGTAGAATCCTAAACGGGAAGGTTAGTAATTGCTCCCAAGCACTCTGAGAGTTCTCTCTGGCGGCGAGGCGGATACAACGCGCTAAACTTAAAGCTACGGATGGTCTCGCGCCACGAGGAACTCTCTTTAAGACTGGAGTTGAAGTTTTCAATTTTGCAAGCGTTTTCCAAAAGGGTTGAGAGGGGGAAACAGGTGTTATGGAAGTGGGTATGGTAGGGCATGATGAAGGCACATTGTGGGATTTGTGTTTCTTACCAAAATGTACCTTCAAGCCTCGTTCACCCTTAAAAAAGTGTGCTTGGGGACAATGAGGGCATCTCACTAGGACATCCAGCGACGTGGCAGGTTGACTGGCGCTTCGTACAGCGTCGCTACCGTCGTCATAGTTTAACATAGAAAAAATTGTAAAAACTTACACGATTTTTCCTTAAAAATAGCACATAATATAAATAGAAACTAAAATAAAATAACAACAACAAAAAGACACATAAAAAAGAATTGACAGTTTGTCCGATGACAGCGGCGCAGTCGCGCTGGGGGCCTGGGGCGCCGCGCCGCCGTATGTCAAGTTGGCGCAGCCCAGGTAACCGTTGCCGTGAGACAGCGTCGTCGAATAAATATGGTCGATTTTAGTATTATTAAGTATTAATTTTCCATGGTTAGTCAATCTTTGAATCTTAAAAAGTCCACTTGGATCAGCAATCGCCAGAAATGCTAGTATGACTGAAATCCTTAGCTTGATATTAGCTTTTCAGAAGCCGGACGTAAGTTTCTTCAGCCAACTCACAATAAAAAAAAAATCACAATATAAATTGTAGTATGGCGTTATTGACGTCGACAGACCAAATTATTATTATTTATTTATTTACTTAAGAAAGTTTTCAATTTACTAAATTCAATTCAATTAATTTGGAATTATGTTGATTATTATTATTATATTTCATTAGATTAGATTAGATTCGGATCAAATTGACTGTGACAGACGGACTGACGCACGAGTGATCCTATAAGGGTTCCATTTTTTCCTTTTGAGTAACGGAACCCTAAAAAGCAATTCTAAGGTGTAAAGGCGCTCGTCTCCCCCGCTCAATTTATTTTAATATCTGTGGTTTACTTAGGATAGTGTTAGACGCACATCGCATTATTTCTGAAATGTTTCTATTGAGCTGGAGTCCTCTTAGTCAATAAAGGTGAGAAACCCAGAAGAAGACGATCCTTATTCTTCATGGACGTACAAAGATTCACAATATATTTGACTTTAACGTGTTTATTCAAGACAATAGGTTTTTTATATATAATATTATAACTTTCACTTTCATTATGACCAGTTCCCCTGTGGGTGGGTGTCCTTTAAAGAGTGAATAATATGTCAGGACAGTGGTGTCAGTGTCAGTGGGGAATGGAGTCTGCTTGTAGCAAACTTTCAACCAAAAGACATCAATCAATCAATCTGTCTAGCCTTTCCCCAACTATGTGGGGTCGGGTTTCAGTCTAACTGGATACAGCCGAATACCAGTATTTTACATGGAGCGACTGCCTATCTGACCTCCACATCCCAGTAACTGGGTAACACGATACCCTTTGGTAGGACTGGCTGTCAGACTTTTGGACTTCTGACTACCCGTAATGACTGTCGAAGATCTACGAATGACTGCTGGGACCAACGGCTTAACATGTTTTCCAAGACACGGAGTAGTCTCGATATGTAATGGAAGTCACCCATTCACGAACCGACCGCGACCAGCTTAACTTAACTTCTGATGATCGACCCGTGCGGCGTTAGGCCTCGTTTACAGAGATGCGGGGCGTCGCTCGTCGCGTTGAGCGGCGCGGCTCGCACTAAATTCAAACATAGGGCGTTCTATGAGAGCGTTTACGGAGATGCGATTTTACACGCGTTTGTTTGAATTCTAGCGTCGCATGTGGCGGGTGAAGCGACGGGCGACGCCACGGCGGACGCGGCGGGTGACGCAGCGGAAGACGCGTTCTTCGCTTTAACTTCTTTATAACATACTTAATGACACCGCGTGTGCCGCGGCGTGCGGCACCGCGAGCGCCACCGCGTGCGCCGCGCCGTTCGAGCGCCACCGCTTGCGCCACCGCGTGCGTGCCATAAACGAAGAAAACGCTTCACGTCCTGCAGCCCGTCCCGCGCACTGCACCGCCTGACGCCCCACGTCTCCGAACGAGGCCTTACGGCCCGGCCATGACATTGCGCGAATTGCGGCGCGGCAAGCGTTTTATCTGTTTATTGCGCGGTCGAGACGCGCAACGCACTGTGGCTAGTTAGGATCACACGCAATGAATTAGGAAAACCGCTGCCGCTGCCGCCGCCGCGCAATGTCGTGGCCGGGCCATTATCGTTTAGTAGCGAGCCCCTCAGTCAACCAAAATATACCAATAACCATATAATATGGCGATGTCCAAGAACCAAGATTCAACAGCGAAGGTTTTCAGTCCGATTATATTAGTAAAAATACCCCAACATTTTATATCTTGTACATACGCAGTACAAAACTATGCCATAATAGTAAAATATGGTCGTAAAAATATGTGATCGAAAGTTATTTATTCCATCTGATTTCATTTTACGATTATTTGATGTGTAGTTTCTTGCAATATGGGTGCCCCTCAAAATTGTGTACTTACCCACTACGTATGAGTCGTAAGTATCGAATATGTTGGATATTAGTAAAATATAAAATTATATTATCGTCTCAGTGTCATCGTTGCTAGTTTTAAGTTTTAGTTTTATAGCTTAAGGCCGGTTTCACCACTTACGATACATAATTTCATACAAATTCTGTTCCATTTTTTTATTTATTCGGTAAGTAGTGGCTATTAATTTTTTTTTTTTAGTAATTAATCCACTTGTATAGATTATTATTTTTGGTTACGGGAATAAAGGTTATATTATTATTATTATAGTGGCTATTCGGACATCGTGAAACAGGCCCCTAAGTCTAGAATTATTTTCAATTTAGTAGTGGTTGGTGTTTTGTTTGAATATTTTAAAAGTATTGGTTTTATTTCGAAAATTTTCTCTCTGGTCACACTCATCTGCCTCGCATTTTCCCCAACTATGTTGGGGTCGGCTTCTATTCTAACCGGATGCAGCTGAAGACCACTATTTTACATGGAGCGACTGCCTGTCTGACTTCCACAACCCAGTTAATGGGTAATGCGATACTCCCTATATATTATTTAAATTTGTTTAATCGAATAGGGAAATTTTAAATCGTATTATGGCAACTCGCACTCGCACCTCACACTTTATGTCTCTGCGTTCGTTCGTTGAGGTTTTTTGTTCCAAGTAACCTAAAACTCATAGTTTATTTAATAAAAAAAACCATTTTATTTCAAGTACTTGCAAGTGAAAAGTGATTCCCTGAGACTTTTTATGTGATTAGCTATTGTTTTTACAAATTTTCACTACACAGGAAGGCATAATTCTATTTTTTTTAACTATGTTAACAAGACGACGGCTCGTCACGTACTAAGGGGGGTGAGCATGGTTTTAGTCGTATGCGTGTGCGTGAGCGTGTATTTTACTTGCAGGAGCACGGTTTTGTGGCTACACTTTTGATGTTCGCGGCGCTTCATCTTCCTTTTTTTGTTCATCTGAGATTAAAGGCATCGTTACCTAACCAGCAGTGCTATTCTGTACAAATCTCACACCGTGAAAACCTAGGTGAAGTGAGTTGTCATTCTACTTGATGCTAGGGATTGACACTATTGACAGCTCACTCCACGCTCACTTCACCTAAGTTTTCACGGTGATATTTGTACAGTATTTTGAAATTTAACTGTGCGAGTATACACATATAGACAGTTTCAAACACAACCCAACACAACACAATTCCGAGAAAATAAATTTAGTCCCAAAATTGTGATGCATTCACAAAGACCCAGTTTAAAGTTAATCACTTTTGAAACTAACACAACATCACGTCTGTATTGGCCTCAGCACGAGGCAGGGGTCAGAGGTTAGTTAGGTAGAGGTAGGTTTGGTAGTTAGAGGTGATCACACTTTGAACATAGATAGGTACACAAAATATAAAAGAACGTGTCCAAAAGAAACAATCCATAATCCTAACTAAAATCATGAATGCGAAAGTGAGTTTGTTTGTTTGTTACGCTTTCACGCTAAAACGGCTAAACGGATTCGGATAAAATTTAGCACAGGGGTAGACCATGACCTGGATTAGGATATATCCTAATTCAGGAAATTTTCCCACGGGAACGTGCTACCGGAATAAAAAGTAACCTGTGTCCTAAGCCAAAGTCATAGTCTACCTATCAAAGCCGTTATGGAGTGAAAAGGTTACAGACAGACAGATAGAGTTATGTACATGTAAAAAAGGATACTTACAGGATACTTTTTTTGTATCCCGAACGTGGTACCGGGGTACTTTTTATCGCGGTAGCACGTTCCCGTGAGAAAATTTCCGAAACCCACGTGGGCGAAACCATGAGTAGCTAGTATAAAATAAAGACTCCAGCATTCCGTTACATTCAAATTCTATTTCAGGAACAACAAAAGCAAATATATATTATATTATATTTGCTTTTATATAACTTCTAAAGAGGTTATTTCCAATACAATAAGTTTTAAACAATTTTAGAACAATAGAGCTAATTACGTCATCAAAATCAAACAAAGGTTATGATACAGGGTGGCTTGGAAAAAAGTAAGAATAATAAAATTATGATAGTCAACATACAGTTGATTAAAATGGTGATATCCTCACAGCAGAGTTGATGGGTAGGGTAAGGTAAGTGGGCCCGCTAGACAGGGCGGGCTGATACCAGTCGGGGGTGCGGTGAATGTACAAGTATCTCCCGCGCCCCCGACTCATGGTGCTAGAAGGAACAGTGGGGTTTTAGTCGGTAGAAGTTTGACATAACCCTCCGTTGTTCCCAGATGGAGAGTATCCATGAGGAAAAGCAAAAGGTAAGTGAGTACATGTCTACTTGCTTTACAGAAACTGTGTCCAAATTAATTTTTATCATTATGGCTCATTCTCTTCGCACAGCCGACGATGTAACCAGTGAAATCATTGTTGGAATACTCTCAGGGATGGGTAAGAAACACAGGCTTCAACTTCCACCATAGATGTTTAAACGCCCCGACAGCTTCAGTTGCAGAACAAGAACAACAACAACCACAAAAAAAAATAGAACTACAACAACAACATAATAAGAACAACAATTGGCAAACAAGAACAAAAATTAATATCAACAACAACAACAACAACAACATAACAACAACAACATATGAACAAGAATTAATATTTACATACATAAACTCACGCTTTCTTCCCATGGGGGTAGGCAGAAACTACAGAACGCCACTTGCATCTCACAAACTCCTTTTGCTTCGTTTACGTTCATAAATCTGGTCATACACGCACCACGCATCTGAACATTCTGAAGAATATCACCAATAAGGTTACTATAATGTCCAATTATGGCGGCGTTTCCACCCAATACCTCAAAACCGTTTGTACCCGAACCCGATATGCCTTACCTACTGCATTTACGCTGCACTGTGGCATGTTCAAACGCCAGATCGGTTAGCTCAGCGCTCGGCGCGCGCTCGCTCGCTGTGTCTATACGCGCGATACATACCTATTATGCGGGGAGTGAGGAAGGGTTTTCATACCTACACACCGCATTACAAGAGGGCCTTAATCCATCCAATCAATTCAATGAATATTTAGAATTAGCTCAATTTAGCCGCCGTGCCTCGGAAAGCACGGTAAGCCGTTGGTCCCCGCTGTCATTGTGGATCTTTGACAGTCGTTACGGGTCATCAGAAGCCCGAAAATCTGACAACCATCTTACCAAGGGGTATCGTATTACCGAGTAACTGAGTTGTGGAGGTCAGATAGACATCCGTTTCATGTAAAATACTGGTATTCAGCTGCATCAGGTTAGATTGCAAGCTGACCCCAACATAGTTGGGAAAAGGCTAGGTAGATGATGAATTAGCACGATTTAGCTATCAAATTCCTAAACAAACTTAAAAACCGATACAGAGCTGCGAACTACAGTTAAAACCCAACCATCCTTAAACATCTAAACCGCCCTGTAGTTAACATCCCCCGACATTATGATAATGCACAACTTTTAGAAGGATTCGCGCTTTTAGTTCAACGGACAAGTTTGTTCTGTCCTCCGCCTGCTCTCCTTGTTCTCTTTTGTTGAAACTTCACGATTGTGGAGATACGGACAACTTTCACAATGGTATCGCTTGGTGTGTGTAAATAGGCCGTCACTCGCTTTTTGGTCTGGATTTTTATTGTTCTGTGTGTGGGTTTGAAACTGTTAGTTTGAGGCGAGAATGTTTAAGAATAATGCAATGTTTTATGTAGCATTGTGGGAGCAGTTCTTTACATTTTATAAACAAATTTGTTGGACCAGTACTCGCCGCTGCCTGTGCCGTTCGTTGTGATTACATCTGGAGTGAAATACTCATTGTTAGGACTTTTTAGTACTAACTTTTTAGTAGTAACTAGTAGTTCTGCAAACAGTGGATCTCGCGAGCACAAACTTTTTTGCAACAATTATGAAACTACTAACGTTATTTAAAACGGGATATTTACCATGTTTCTTTTTGGAATCAGTTCTACAACACATTTTTATGAGACCAACTTGAAGTAACTACCTTTACAAAAAAAAAGAACCATCGAAATCGGATCTCATAAGGCGGAGATATCCAGTAGCCCCCTTTTTGCCCCTTTTTGGAGGAAAAACCTCTCCAATCAAAAATCCCCGACGACAAAAAAATCTATAAAGTCGTAAAATGTAAAATACGACGAAAGAAAATTTTGCCAGACTTGAAGCAGGGACGCTTCACTCGCTACGCTCACTCATTCAATAACTATCGTATGAAATTATCAGAAGACAAAAATATTTTTGTAATAGTCAGCCTTTATCAAGTGTCGGCTAGTCGGAGGCTTAGGCCTTCGCCATTGAACGAGCTGTACCTAACTATGAATTATATATTACTAGCTGTTCATGCCCATCGTCGTTTGGGTAATTTTCCGGTGGATTTTCCAATATTTTTTCCATACGAACCTTGTACTGTCAATTTGAAACACAACAATAAAAAAATCTGCCAAATCGGTCGAGCCGTTCTCAACTGATGATCTTACATATATAGAACTTTTGTTGGGACGTGATGTAGGTTCTATAGTGAGAAATTAAATGTCCATTCAGATTTACACTATGAATTTAATAATGTATTTACTACAACTAAACACGGTACAATTATTATGATGATTAGTATGAAATGATATATATGAGTATGATGATTGACGCGAGTAGTCGTCAGTAAACGACTGTGTAATATGTGTTGTCGTGACAACGCGTGACTTCGAACTTAAGATGACGGTGAACGTCTTAGATACTTATAAGCTCGCAAGTGGCGTGCATGTGTGGGTAAACATACCACTACATGTCCTCCCCCCTTTGATAAAGATAATTTAATAAAAGGGTAAACAAATAATTATCAAAAAACAATGAGCAAAGTGTAAACATAATAACATTGCAAATACCTAATAAAATGTTTTGGTGTAAAAGTGTATAACTTATACCTAACTCTTAATTAATAAACAATAAGACTCTGTGCTAACATGAGGCATATAAAAACAACATTAGACAAATGGATACTTAAACTTAAGTCATTTTGTAAAAAAAAATAAAATACATTGGTCATAATGTAACTACTTGATACAAAAGGTTCTTAAACAAAAAAGGTTTTAAACTTAAGATTTAACTAAGTGGTAACGATAACATAAAAATAAATATGTTACAAGTTGATATAATTAGTATGAGAACGCCACAGAATTGTTTGTTTTGTTGGTCTATTTTAAAACACAACACTTCACCGCACTTCTCACTTGATATGTTTATGACTTTGGGACTGGCGACAAAAAATGTTTTAGATGGCAAATCTCACGGTCTTTTTCACGACGCGACCCGATCTTGTAGTGACAGATGGTTCAGTTTTCTCAAGTGAGGTCGATTTGGTTCCAACCGGTGCTAACGCTGTTGTTTTGGGCGAAACAAAAACGTCATGTGGCGACTGAATTGCAGGGCTATTAATTATAACATAAGCAGGTTTGAGACGATCGAGAGAAATAGTGACTTTTCGAGAACCTACTTGTACGTCGTAATGTTTTTTGCTTCGTTTTAGGATTTTATACGGACCTTCGTACGGCGGTGTTAACGAACGTTTGACTTCGTTTTTAATGAACACGTAGTCAGATTTAGTCAAATCTTTGTGCACGAAAATGTTTCTGTTATCAGTTGGTATTCTTGTGGTCGGTTTAATGCTCGCTAATGTTTCCATGAGTTTGCAGGTATAATCTGTGTTGTTGATGTCTGCTTCGGTGGGAACAAAAAAATCTCCGGGTAGACGCATAGATTTACCGTAGGTCATCTGAGCAGGGCTGTATCCTGAGTCTTCTTTAACGGTATTGCGCATTCCTAATAACACGATAGGTAATTGTTGTGACCATTGATTGCTGTTATCGCAACGTGTCATGATGGAAGCTTTTAGCGTTCGGTGCATCCTTTCGACATGTCCATTTGCCTTTGGGTTGTATGCTGTTGTCCTAATCTTTTCTATTCCAAGTAGTTTGGTCAGCTGTTTGAAAAGATTGGATTCGAATTGACGACCTTGATCCGAAGTTATTTTTGCAGGGCAACCAAAACGTGCTATCCAATGCTCGAGTAGAGCTTTCGCGACGGTTTCAGCGCTTATGTCCTTTACAGGAACGACTTCGGGCCATTTTGTATGACGATCAATCATTGTGACACAGTATGTGTATCCATCGGAAGGTGGTAATGGTCCAATTAAATCTATATGAACGTGCTCGAAACGGTCTGATTTTTCGAACTCTCCTAGAGGTGTGATTGTATGTCTTTGTACTTTACATTTCTGGCATTGTATGCAACTTTTTACAAAGTTTGCAACGTCAGAGTTCATGTTAGGCCAAAAATAGCGCTGGGCGATAAGGCGACGCGTAGCGGCTACTCCAGGGTGGTTAAGTGCGTGGACACTTGAAATCGCTTTTTCTCGAAACTCCGACGGTAAATAAAGTCGCGCTGATGACGTTGATGTTTCGAACGTAAGCTCATGGTTTGCATATGGCATGCGGAACAATTTAAATTCCAAGTTAGGTTTTTGCTTTAGTAATGATAATTCTGTATCTTCGACTTGGCTTTTGTATAATTGTTCATAATCGAAAATATCATGTAAATGAATCTCTTCTATTCTTGAAAGAGCGTCGGCGGCGTTATTGAGCTCGCCTTTAACGTACTCAATTTTGCTGCAAAACTGCGAAATAAAATCTAATTGACGAAGACGTCTTGGTGGATCGGATTTAGATTCTTTTTTTGATAAAGCAAATGTTAACGGCTTGTGATCGGTTAACACTGTGAGATCACGCCCTTCAATCATATACCGAAAGTGTTTTATTGCCATGTACATAGCTAATAATTCCCTGTCGTAGGTACTGTATTTTGTCTGGGCGCTACTTAGTTTTTTCGAATAAAATCCTAGTGGCTCTAACCGTTTGTTGACTAGTTGATGAAGTGCTGCGCCAACGCAGGTATTCGCTGCGTCGGTCATTAAAATAAGTTTGGATGATGAGTCTGGATGCGTGAGAGTGACAGCTTCACTTATGTGATGTTTGCATTGATTAAATGCGTTGACTGCTTCTTCGGTCCAAGCGATTTTAGTCTTGTCTTTTTTCTTAGCGTTGTGTAAGTAATTGTCTAAAATAGTTTGAGTGTCGGCGGCTTTTGGAATGCTCATTCGGTAAAAATTTATAAGACCGAGGAAGCGCCTCAGTTCTTCGATGGTTTCGGGTTGCGGATAGTTATTGATAGCTTTGACCTTTTCTTCGTCCGGCCGTATGCCATCACAGCTAACGCGATAACCGAGAAATGTAAGTTCGGATTTCCCAAATTCGCATTTAGACGTGTTGATTGTGACGCCAAATTCACTAAGTCGCTTGAACACCTCTTTAAGATCATGAATGTGACATTCTTCTGATTCTGAAGCAATAAGTATATCGTCCAGGTAACAAAACGTATTGTGAGTATTTTTCAAAACTTCATTGATAAATCTTTGAAACGTCTGTGCAGCATTTCTCAGACCGAAGCTCATTTTCGTAAACTCGAACAGACCAAATGGAGTTATTATTGCGGTTTTCGGTATGTCCGCGGGTGCGACGCTTATATTATGGTAAGCACGTCGAATATCAATTTTAGATAAAACTTTTTTATTTTTGAGGATGTATGTAAAATCCGTTAAACGAGGAATCGGGTAGCGGTCGGGCTCGGTGATTGCGTTTAAACGACGGTAATCACCGCACGGGCGTAATTCATCGTTTTTCTTTTGAACGACGTGTAAAGCATTTGCCCATGGGCTGGATGACGGCCTGCATATTCCTAAATCTACCATTCGCTGGAATTCGTCCTTTGCCGCTTTGTATTTTGCAGCGTTAAGTGGACGTGCTTTTTCGTAAACAGGTGGGCCATGAGTACATATATGATGCGTTACGTTGTGTTTGGGTGGGTCCTTGAAACACTCGCTCTTAGTGAGGTCTGGGAACTCTGTTAAAATACAGTGATATTTATTATCCGAGTCGATGACCTTTATTGTAGGTATATTTGAGGCATCTTCTACGTTAGTGTTCCTAGAGAGTAGAGTGACTTTGTCAATTAACTTTTTTGCGTGAAGATCAACAAGCAATTGATGTTTGGCTAGGAAATCTGCCCCAATAATGCACCGCTGTACATCAGCCAGGACAAATTCCCAGGTAAAAGCTCGGCGTAAGCCAAGGTCCAAAGTCATTTTCTGAGTCCCATATGTTTTGATTGTGGTCCCATTAGCAGCAAATAACGTAAAATCGGCGGGTTGACGATTCACGTTTTTATATGTAATAACAGAAATATCAGCGCCGGTATCAATAAGAAAATGTGTACCACTTTTCCAGTCGGTGACGCTCAAGCGATATGTTCCTTCGACACCTACACTCGCCAAGGCAGGTGTCGGCTTTAGTTTAACGGATTTTTGATGCATTGATCGTCGCCGCATTTCTTGGCGTTATCCCCATAAATATAGTGATAGAAGCACTTGTAATCTTTGTCTCCCGGTTGCGCTGTTTGACGCCTGTATCTATTTTGATTGTCAAGATACCGAGAGCGTGATCGTGACCGTGATCGCGACTGATAAATGCCACGACTCCTATTTTCCTCCTCTGACACTCTGAGACTCCTCTGGCGCGTGTTTTGTAGATCGCTAATTTTTGTATTTAACGCGGCAATTTCTTTAATTAAATTATTAAATTGTTGATCTGTTGATTGTGTAGGGATAGCGACCGGATTTAGAGAGCAGATTTCAGATGGCCGTGAAGTTTCCATGATCTTATCAGCAATTGCTGCGACGTTGTCCAACGTAACATCGCAGACCGTGACTACTGCGCGGACTGTTTGAGGCAGGCGATCTAACCACAAAATTTTGATCGTGTCGTCGGGAATTTTGTTTCTTCCGAGTTCTCGCATTTTACGAAGGAGTTGAGTGGGTCGTTGATCCCCTAGCTCGACTTTCGTAAGCAATGTGTGTAATTGCTTGGATTCGGATTCTTCATATGCCGAAATTAACCTATCCTTTAGTGCTTGATATTTACCATTTGCGGGTGGGCTCTCGAGAATGTCACTAATTTGACCCAATTCGTCTCGACCTAACTTAGCTATAACTAATTGGTATTTATGTAAGTCACCTGCTTTTTGTGCACCGATTATGGCCTCAAACTGATGGAACCATAGTCGTGGACGCGCTGCCCAGAAGTCGGCGATGCGGGAGTTGATGGTGATCGCCCCCGTCTCTGGCGGCTGGTGCTGGTCTATGGTATAACACGGACCAGCTTGCTGAGGTGCGTTGACACTACCAGGTGTGGCGGCAGCCGTGGCGGCTGTGTGCTCAGGATCGATGGTAACTTTATAGTCAGCGGCAGCAGCAGTGTTAGGGTTGACCATTTTGAAGGTTTGTAAAATAGTTCACAGTAACAATACAAACAAAGTAATTGCACTCGCGGATCAAAGTATGAAACCGTATTATTTCATTCACGTCGGGGTCACCAATATAGAACTTTTGTTGGGACGTGATGTAGGTTCTATAGTGAGAAATTAAATGTCCATTCAGATTTACACTATGAATTTAATAATGTATTTACTACAACTAAACACGGTACAATTATTATGATGATTAGTATGAAATGATATATATGAGTATGATGATTGACGCGAGTAGTCGTCAGTAAACGACTGTGTAATATGTGTTGTCGTGACAACGCGTGACTTCGAACTTAAGATGACGGTGAACGTCTTAGATACTTATAAGCTCGCAAGTGGCGTGCATGTGTGGGTAAACATACCACTACACATACATGCGGCAATTGATTTTTATTTGTACAGTAAAAGTTTCTAAGCAGTACGCAAATTTTCACAGCGTGTTCTATCCATGAATATGTACAACCATACACTTTGATTGATTACGTATTGAACTTTTGTATGAAACAGATAATTTTTTTTTTTTTTTTGTTATTCCAGAGTTGGTCCCATAGTGAAAGTTGTTTATACTCATGGGTAGAACACCCTGTGAAAATTTGCGCACTGCTTAAAAATTTTTCCTGCCATGTATAAATGTTTAACTACTCGCTATCTTGCGAATCGAAAAATATACAACAATATCCCAAAAATAAAAAAAAACCGGCCAAGTACGTGTCGGAACACGCACAATGAAGGGTTCCGTAGTTGAAAAGAATGTATCCCAATAAAAAAGTAAAAACCGACTTCAAAAACCAAAAATGAATAAAATAACTTTCTTAAAAAACTTAACAGCTTCTGAAGTCGGTGCCAAGCTAAGGTGCATTGAAGAACTGAAGACACAAGAAGAAAGTTATTTTTCCATTTTTAGTGAATATCCAATTACATAAGTACCTAAGCCCATGACGAACGAAAAGAAGAATCATCAAAATCGTCTTAGAAATGCCGGAGATACAGTATATTTATGCAAATAACTTAGTACATAAGACTAATTACATAGTGTATTATCTACTAAAACATTCCTGAAAGCATGTAGATCACGTCAGTGAAAGAATCATCAAAATTAGTAAATTAGTTTTTGAGAAAATCGCGGACAAATAAACACACATACATACTTACATACATACATGCGGGTTGAATACAAAACCTCCTTTTTTGAAGTCGGTTAATGAAGTCGGTTAAAAACAAAATTAACAATGGATCCCAAAAAAAAAAAATTCTTATGTCACAAAATTACAAATTAACAATTTTAAGACTTTTTCCTTTTATTGTGCTGTTCTAGCCAAATTTTATTGCGTTGACTTAGAAGCTTGATTTTTTATAAACTCTAAGGGACCATAGACTTACGTATTCGATATTAATTTCCACTTGATATCTCCACGCGTCCTTGAGAAAAAGGATCTTGACAGACTGACAAACTTGATTTTTTTTTATGCGATAGAATTACAAGTTAACATTTTTCAAACTTTTTGCTTTACTTGTGCAGTAAGACCTTGCTTCTTGCCAAATTTCATTATTCCAGGTGAACGGGAAATACCCTGTAGGTTTTGATTTACTTGCGACAGTTGCGAGTATCAAAATGTATCGCAAATGACCGTATTTTTTTATTGCGCTGACTAAGAAGTTTGATTTTTTTAGAACTCTAAGGGACCATAGACTTACGTATTCGATATTAATTTCAACTTGATATCTCCACGCGTCCTTGAGAAAAAGGGTCATGACAGACTGACAGATTTGAATTTTTTTTTATATGATAGAATTACAAATTATTAATTTTCGGACTTTTTTCTTTATTTGTGCTGTGAGAGCTTGCTTCTTCCCAAATTTCATGATTCTAGGTCAATGGGAAGTACCCTATAGGTTTTGATTTACTTGAGAGTATCAAAATATGTCGCATAAATGGCCGTATGTTTTTATTGCGTTGACTTAGAAGCTTGAGTTTTGTAGGACTCCAAGAGACCGTAGACTTACGTATTTGATATTAATTTCAACTTGATACCTACACGCGTACCTGAGAAAAAGGGTCTTGACAGACTGACAGACAGACAGACATACAGACAGACAGACAGACGGACAACGAAGTGATCCTATAAGGGTTCCGTTTTTTCCTTTTGAGGTACGGAACCCTAAAAATAACAAGTTTAGTACTAAGTACGCATTATCTCCATTCCATAACAAAACACAAAATCTGTCAATATCATAATGAGAAACTAGATCAGAAACTTTTATCGGTTTTCTTCAAGTTGAGATATTTCTGTTCATTCCTTCTAGTGAAACTTTCCGGTAACGGATACCGGAACAATGTTTATTGAATTCGTTTTATATTTGTACATATATTAAGCGAGTTTGCTTTACTAAGTACACGTCGTACAGACGTATATACAACAACAACGACAACGACAACGAGACAACAACACAACACAACAACGACAACAACAACAACGACACGACAGACAACGAGTGTTGAACTAAGAAAATGTTTTCATAACACAATGATTTCCATGGCTGTAAACACAGAAACTCACACAGAAGGATGTCAATATTTTACACATACTTATTGACTACTAACAGTGGTTCAATGTGTTCATTATAAGACAACGAGTGTTGAACTAAGAAAATGTTTTCATAAAACAATGATTTCCATGGCTGTAAACACAGAAACTCACACAGAAGGATGTCAATATTTTACACATACTTATTGACTAGTAAGAGTGGTTCAATGTGTTCATTATAAAACAACGAGTGTTGAACTAAGAAAATGTTTTCATAAAACAATGATTTCCATGGCTGTAAACACAGAAACTCACACAGAAGGATGTCAATATTTTACAGATACTTATTGACTACTAAGAGTGGTTCAATGTGTTCATTATAAGACAACGAGTGTTGAACTAAGAAAATGTTTTCATAACACAATGATTTCCATGGCTGTAAACACAGAAACTCACACAGAAGGATGTCAATATTTTACAGATACTTATTGACTAGTAAGAGTGGTTCAATGTGTTCATTATAAGACAACGAGTGTTGAACTAAGAAAATGTTTTCATAAAACAATGATTTCCATGGCTGTAAACACAGAAACTCACACAGAAGGAAGTCAATATTTTACACATACTTATTGACTACTAACAGTGGTTCAATGTGTTCATTATAAGACAACGAGTGTTGAACTAAGAAAATGTTTTCATAAAACAATGATTTCCATGGCTGTAAACACAGAAACTCACACAGAAGGATGTCAATATTTTACAGATACTTATTGACTAGTAAGAGTGGTTCAATGTATTCATTATAAGACAACGAGTGTTGAACTAAGAAAATGTTTTCATAAAACAATGATTTCCATGGCTGTAAACACAGAAACTCACACAGAAGGAAGTCAATATTTTACACATACTTATTGACTACTAACAGTGGTTCAATGTGTTCATTATAAGACAACGAGTGTTGAACTAAGAAAATGTTTTCATAAAACAATGATTTCCATGGCTGTAAACACAGAAACTCACACAGAAGGATGTCAATATTTTACAGATACTTATTGACTAGTAACAGTTGTTCAATGTTTTCATTATAAGACAGCGAGTGTTGAACTAAGAAAATGTTTGCATAAAACAATGATTTCCATGGCTGTAAACACAGAGACTCACACAGAAGGATGTCAATATTTTACAGATACTTATTGACTAGTAACAGCGGTTAAATGTGTTCATTTTATACAGTTCTCTACAAAATAATAAGGAATGATTTCATGTACTCAAGTATTTCATAACCTAAAAATAACAAAATTATATATTAACATAACTAAAACTATTCACAAACTAAAACATGGCGTCAAAAAATTGTACCCAAGAGACTGGCGGCATTGCAACGTTGTATTGCACTGTTTAGCCTCTGCCCAAGATAAACGCCAGCCCTTGCATAACGGGAAGTGTTAACCAGCCATTTCTAGATATTCTTAAAGAGACCATGAGCAGTCGGACCCCACGGCCCGAGGGTTTCAACCCCAAACGGCTCGATATTTACGCCGCTTGAGGTTTTGTGCAGCCGCAGCAACAGTTAAATAATTTCTACAAGTAAACATAACATAACATCTCGCCTGTACTCCTAGACAGAGGTGTACCTATTATTAAGACCCACATTTCGCCAGATAAGTCCCATGAAATATAAGGCAAGTCTATTGCCATTAACCGGGAACAAATCAGTTTATTTTTATTTTATCAACCGACTTCAAAAAAAGGATTCTCAATTCCGTTATGTTTATTACCTCAGAACTCCGTCATTTATGAACCGATTTAGAAAATTATTTTTTTATTTGAAATGATATACTTCCAAATTGGTCCCATTTTTATCAAAATCCAGTTCTGATGATGGGATCCATGAGGAATTGAGGGAATTCCTCAAAAATTATAGGCATATATATAGCGATTTTGGTATTTTCATCAACAAATCAAGCATTTGCATTCAGAAAGTAGCATCTGGTGAAGTGGAACTGATGAAGAAAACCACAGATGGCCACGGGAACTTCTCAATGATAATAAGTATTTCACGGGTGGCGATAAGACATCTCGATTAAGACAGTTAAACGACTATGACGAAGCTTTAAATAAATGGTTCTGATGATAATGGTACCATCGAACCGATCTGATGAAGAAGCCGGAAGGTAGGCACCGGAGCTCAGTAACATAACAATGTATTCTAGCAGTGTTTGGGCTTATTGGAATTGTCATAAGGTGCACTTTGGCTATAAATGATTTTAATGGTAATTATATGCCGCTTCAAATTGTGCTACTTGAGTTGTATGTTATGTGTGGCATCGATTGTCAGAAGTCAGATTTTGTAGCCTCGTTATCTCCGTCAACATAAAACTACGCCTTCCAAACTTCTGACACGACTTAGCGCGACGTATATTTGCCTTTTTGTAATGTTTTTATTTGAGATGGTCGCATATAAATATTTTCAAGCTCTGATAAGTGGCTTTTGAGTTAGCTTTATTCATTTAATACGTATTGTTCCCACATAGCCTATGTGAATGCTGCTCTAATTTATTTTGCAGAGTGGTATTCGATGTATGGGGTAGGCACCACTAAAAAGTGAAAAATAAAAACTTTTTACAAAAAAAATACAACCGACTCCCAAAAAAAAAAAAAACACTACAAAATGAAAAATAACTTTAATTTCGGAAGTTGGTGGCAAAAAATTAAAACAACCAAAGACACTGACTTCCGAAATTAAAGTTATTTTTCACTTTGTAGTGTTTTTTTTTTTGGGAGTCGGTTGTATTTTTTTTTTTAAAAAGTTTTTATCGTGTTTAGATATTGATGCCCATCACGTCTGCAAAGTTTACACAAAGAAACTGGTTTTTAAACTAATATCTCAAGTAACTACAATAACTGCGGTCATTGATTCCAAAATCATATATAACAGCGAGGAGTTCGGGAGGCGTCGCGGACACTCGTACCGGTTGCATATCATTTTCGACGAAGAAATATTTTCAACCTACCTACCATCTCCAACAAACTTACCCGTTTCCCATCATGAGTAAAAGAATGAATAAATGCAGCGAATGTGAAACCTCTATAGCAGCGGCCGATAAGGTAACGTGCTCAAAGAAACTCTGCGGTAATCACTATCATCTGCTTTGTGCTAACTTAACAGCTGATGCCGCTGCGTCTACCCTTAAGTCCTGGACATGTTCCAAATGCAACAAGGGTCAATCAAAGAGTCAGGATACAGCAGCTAAAACTATGGAACAGCAAGTAGCGGATTGTAGTCAAGCACAAAACGTGACCGTAAGGAAAGCAAGTACGCCTTTGGACTTGCCTCAATGCAGTCTTTCTGCTGTTTCAATTGAACTGCTTGATGTTATACGTACAGAACTACCTACTATCATTCGCGATATGTTAACGCCCGAGTTTCACAAAATGCAAACACAAATGACTGAACTCGAAAAGTCGGTTAAGTTTATTAGCTCTCAATATGATGACGTCATGAAACATATTGTATCCAATAATGCTGAGCTAAAGGCATTGCGAGAGGAAAACCAGGCACTCCATAACAGCCTTCACAACGTTGAGGTGCGCCTGCGTCGTCTGGAGATCGAGCAGGTGCGTCAAGATCAATGGGTTCGCCTACAAAACATTGAGATCTCTGGGCTACCTGAGAATAAGGAGGAGCAAACTGTGGACGTGGTGTTGAAGATGGCCGAACATGTTGGAGTTCCTATAAAAAGCGATGACGTCGATTTCGCTCACCGAGTCCAAACACAGCAGCATAATAACTCTAAACTGCCGAGGAATATCGTCGCAAGACTGAAGCAACGCAGCACTAAAGACGCAATAGTGGCTGCAGCACGGAAGCTGCGAGGTATCAATCTGCATGACTTAGGTTTTCAGACAGCGACATCCCCGAAATCTAAGATATATATCAATGAACACTTGACCAAATATAACAAAAATCTATTGAAACAATGCAAGGTCAAAGCTAACGAACTCAACTACAAATACATATGGACAAAAAACTGTCGAATTTATGTAAGGAGGGAAGATGGTTCTCAGCATATTCTTGTTTTGTCAGAGGCAGATCTAAAAAATGTTGTTTAGGAATAATCATTGTTTTCTTGTTACTCTGTATTAATTTTCTATCAAGTTTTGTTTTAACTAAGATAAATACCACTTTGCATTTCTATTATCATCCATACTCAAACACCTACTTCATGATTACTCATTTCTGTGGCTTAACCTTAACACAACACTTTACAAAACCTTACACACTACAAATTATTTTATCAATAATAATAACATACTTAGCATACGTCGCCTTCATTCAAAGTTTATTACTATCACTATACTCATCTGGATACATACGTTTAATTGGTATACATAGGTGTCGTAATGTACTCAGTCGTGTCGGTCACGCGAAATTAGATGTCACTATAATATTTTATGAATCATTGCGGCAAACAAAAATTAGCAATGGCGAAGCGTAATACTAATTACTTACAATTTTTCTATCAAAATGTGCGGGGTTTGCGCACTAAAACCAATACTTTTTATGAGAATATTTTGTTATCAAATAGTGACATCTTAATGTTTACCGAGACCTGGCTACATGACGGCATCTCAGACTCTGAGCTAAGTAATGATACTTATGATTTGTTTAGACGCGATCGCGGCTCGTTAGGCGGCGGGGTAATGATTGCCTGTGCTTCACGTCTGCAAGCGCGCGTACGCAGCGAGTGGGACCGTACTGACCTTGAATGCATCTGGGTAACTATTCCCGCTCGAGTGCTGGGTATAAAGCGTAATTTGCACATCGCGACTGTTTACCTGCCGCCAGATCGTGCGATACCGGAACGTATTCAATTGTTAACACAGGCTTTATCTGAAGTAATTGATCGGAACCCTAATGATTATTTCCTCATATCGG
The DNA here is from genome assembly GCA_946251885.1 of Cosmia pyralina. Classification (NCBI taxonomy): domain Eukaryota; kingdom Metazoa; phylum Arthropoda; class Insecta; order Lepidoptera; family Noctuidae; genus Cosmia; species Cosmia pyralina. Next base: position 4,002,110 of record OX276345.1, read on the forward strand.
GCGATTTTAACTTACCTTGTATTGACTGGACAAGTAAACAGCCTATAGTGTTAAAGAAAGGCGCCGTTGAGGTACAAAACTCCGCGTCTTACTTAATTAATGCAATGTTGTACTGCGGTTTCAATCAATCTAACTTTTTCACTAATTCTCACAGTCATACTCTGGATTTAGTTTTGGCCAATTTCCCTAACACTGTTATAAAATCGAACTGTACATTGGTACCGGAAGACGCGTTTCACCCTGGTATTGTTATTAACGCTACAGATATCTTAACTCCTCCCTTGAAATTGAGGTTTTTTAAAAAACATGTTTATAGGAAAGGGAATTATGAAGCCATTAATAACGAATTATTAGAGTATGATTGGGGTAAAGTCTGCAGTAGTGATATACAGCTTGATCGTATATCATCATCATTCTCCTGCCCTTATCCCAATCTATTTGGGGTCGGCGCAACATGTCCTTTTTTTTCATACTTCTCTATTATTCGTCATCTCGGTAGTGACCCCCTTTCTAGCCATGTCATCTTTCACACAATCCATCCATCGTTTCTTTGGTCTTCCCCTACCCTTATAGCCATCGACATTCATACCCAAAACTTTCCTTACGACATTTTCCTCACTCCTCCGCATCACATGCCCATACCATGACAGCCGATTTCCGCACAGCTTTTCAGTCACCGGTGCCACTTTTAGACTTCCTCTTATGTACTCATTTCTTATTCTATCCATTCGTGTAACACCACACATCCCTCTTAGCATTCTCATCTCAGCTGCATGCAACTGCTTTTCATTTATCCCTTTTGTGGCCCAACATTCTGATCCATACAAGACAGCAGGTCTAACCATTGTTTTATATATCTTCCCCTTAAGTTTAAGGGGAATGCGGGAGTCGCAGATTGTCCCCGTGACCTGCCGCCATTTCATCCATCCAGTGTTAATCCTATGCTTAACCGTCCGATCTACTTCGCCATCGCTTTGCACGAGTGAACCGAGATACCGAAAGTCGGAGCAGACTGGGAGAAGCGCGCCATAAAGCGCTATGCCTCCAGAACTGGAGATACCGCCGAAATCGCAGAACATATATTCAGTTTTGGTTCTGCTGATTTTCAAGCAAACATTCTCCAGTTTCTGTTGCCATTTCTCCAATCTGCTCCGAATCTCAGGTAAATCTTCACCGACAAGAACAATGTCATCGGCAAACAGCATGCACCAGGGTGCCTCTTCCTGTAGATTCGACGTCAGAGCATCCATAATCAACAGGAAGAGGTAAGGACTTAAAGCCGACCCTTGGTGCAAGCCAACAGGCACATTGAACTCGTTGGTATTCCCTGCAGCCGACCGGACGTAGGTACGAGATTGACTGTACATAGCACGAATTAACTCTACATACTTCCCGGGCAAACCTTTCTCTTTCAAGGCCCACCACAACACATCCCGAGGTACCCTATCATACGCTTTCTCCAGATCAATGAACACCATGTGCAAGTTCTTGTGTGCACGTCTGTACTTCTCGCACAATTGGCGGAGTGCAAAAGTGGCGTCCGTTGTTCCTCGACCTGGCATAAACCCAAACTCACAAACACAGCTTGATCATATAATAGACATGTTTTACTCAGTAATTAATACACTTATTGATAAATATGTGCCAGAGATCACTATCGGAGGTACCTATAGCTACCCTGTCTGGTACAGTCGAGCACTAATTAACGTTATTAAGGAAAAGTCTAAAGTGCACGGGCAATGGAAAAAAATATGGAAATCCCCATGATTACGCTACTTTCGCTTTATTAAGGGATCGACAAAAAATGTTGCAAAAGAAATGTCATAAAAATTATTTATATAGATCACAAGAGAACATAAAAACTTCACCGAAACAATTTTGGGCGTACGTTAAATCTAGAAAGAAGACAAAAAATAGTTATCCTAAACACATGACGTATGAAAATAATCAATTGAATAACGAGACCGAAATATGTAATGCATTTAATGATTTTTCCTATAGGAATTTTAGCAGTAGGCTCGGAGCGTACACTCCTTTCTCTACTGACTGTGAATCATACGGCGACACACTACACAACCTGACCATTGATGGTGCGAGTGTCCTGAAACTCCTGCAGAATCTAGATACGTCAAAGGGTCCAGGAAGTGACAATATACCCCCTTTTTTCTTTGTTAAATGTGCTGAATCGCTCTCTTCTCCAATTACCTATATTTTTAACAGGTGTTTTCGTGAGGGATATTGTCCAACTATTTGGAAAACTGCTCACATTGTTCCCATTCATAAAAAAGGTTGTAGAAATTCAATAGAAAATTATCGTCCCATATCAATTTTGAATGTCTTGGGGAAAATAATGGAGAAAATAGTCCATAACGTTATTTATCCTACCATATCTAAATTAATTCCTCAACAACAACACGGGTTTATTAGAGGTCGCTCTACTAATACCAATTTGGCAGTGTTTCTCGAAACTATTGTCCGTGATATGGATGGTGGGGGACAGGTTGACGTGATCTACACGGACTTTGAAAAAGCTTTTGACCGTGTGGATCACGTCATCCTCCTGCGTAAGCTGCAAGAACTTGGAATTCGCGACAACTTGCTCAGATGGTTTGAGTCGTACCTTAGGAATCGATCACAAATTGTTACATTGGGCGGAGTAAGATCGAATTGTGTAACCATACCATCTGGGGTACCACAGGGCTCAATTTTAGCACCTCTGTTATACTCTGCCTACCTATACGATATAGGAACACATGTTCTTAATGCTAGGTTTCTGATGTATGCTGATGACACCAAGATTTTTATGACTATTGGAAATAAGCATGATTGTGAGAGGCTACAAAGCGACTTAAATAGATTATCTAATTATTATAGTATGAATAGAATCAATGTTAACGTAAGTAAATGTCAGACTGTAACCTTTACTAGGAAGCGAAACTTCATTAACTACACGTATAATTTGAGTGGTGGCAATGTGGTGCGTTGTAATGTTATTAGGGATCTTGGTGTCGTCCTGGACTCAAAACTTCTGTTTTCGGAGCATGTGTCCTATATCGTCGGCAAGGCATACAAAAACCTTGGATTTATTATGCGTACGTGTAAATTATTCACTGACATAAATTGTATCATAATACTTTATTATGCGTACATACGCAGTATCTTAGAGTACTGCAGTAACATCTGGAATCCTCACTACTTAATTTATGTACAGCAAATAGAATCTATACAATCCAAATTCATTAAATATATTAACTATCGCACTGGTTTCAAGCCCAAGGATTATCTGCAAGCATGCAAACTTCATCGTATGCTGCCACTGGAGAACAGACGTATGATTCTGGACATGCTTTTTCTTTATAATATATGTAGTGGGGAGATTGAGAGTACCGCTTTAAGTGATCTAGTTCTGAGATTGAGTGTTCCGTCTCGACGGACTAGGCACACACAGTTATTCGATGTACCGCGCAGTGGTACAAACTACGCTCAAAATTCTGTCATTAGTAGGATATTAAGAAACTTTAATAAGAAATTTTATCATCTTGATATATTTAACACCAAAAAAGGTACATTCAGGAAACTAATGGTAGCTTCTGTATGCGACGATTTGACTAATATTTCTAAATAGAGTCAACTCTATTACCATTCTTACTTTCAAATGTAAGAATCCATACACTACTATAACACTTCACACACACACACACACACACACACACACACACATCCCCGCACACACTTTGAAATGCTTGCTTAGATGGTTCTACTCGTAGCATGTCATCCTGTTGTTTCTGATGCATGTAATCAGTGTTGCTATAAATTGTAAATCCATAATTGGCTGTAAGATTGGTTTTATCTATTTAAGTAAAATTGTTAAAGAGCTGTGGATTTTGTAATAATAAATAAATAAAATAATAATAATAATAAAAAAAAAGTATCGTTTTTTTTTATATTTTCATCATGTTTACAAATCGATATGTCACCGTATAATTATGAACATTGTTAGTTTATAGTCTATCGGTATTATTTCTGTTAGATTATAAACTGTCGAAAATTTAAAAATTTCGTTCGTAAATTTGTGAACTGCAATAATTCAACGCATTAGGTATTTTTCGATAGGTATCCATGGGAAACCGACGAATTGTGAACTGATATTAAACTTGCTTGCGTTAATGCTAAATAGCCTGCCTTGTTGCGAGCAAATCGTCCTGTTCGCCAGCCGAGCCGCAACACCACTCGCTGCGCTCGCTCGGCTCGCGCTCGGTTATTCACAGTTCTAACCTAACCCATTTCACCCAGTTCACAATTTTTCAACAGTTTATACTATAGTGTAGTTTATCGAAAATAAAACCGATAGATAATAAACTAACGGTTCTCACAATGTTACGCTCACAGCCAGCCGAAGATTTTAAAATAATTATACATGAGTGTGGTAACACACAAAACGATACTTGTAACTGCCCATGTCTTAAAAAAGTTCCACAAACAAAATATTTAGGAGTTATTTTAGATCAAACATTGTCATGGTATCCCCATCTTGAACAAGTTAGCAATAGAATCAGGAAACTCAGCTGGTTGTTTATAACATTAAGATTTGTGGTTCCAACTAAACTTGTAGTTGAAGGCAAAAATCGTACCAGGAATCTTCTTAATGAAGTATATACTGCTCTTGTGCAATCGGTTCTCACTTATTGTATCCCACTGTGGGGAGGAGCGGCTAAAACTAAATTTTTAACTCTGGAACGAGCTCAGCGAAGTTTAATCAAAATTATGTATTTCAAAAAAAGAAGATTCTCTACGGAAAGCTTGTATCAAATTAGTAATTTGCTATCTGTAAGGAAATTATACATTGTTCAAGTCGTTCTCAGGAAACATAAGTCTCTACCATATAATAGTAGTACCCATTCAAAAAGAAGAAAAGATATAATCGCAGATATTCCCCGAACTAAATTGAAATTCACTAGCAGACAACTACACAAACGTTCAGCTCAATTATATAATAAAATAAACAAATACGTGTATGTTCATAATAAAAATAGGTACAATTGTAAAACAAGCTTAGTAAGTTGGATTAAAACACTTTCCTATGATAAAACGGAGGCTCTGTTACAACAGATTGAGTAATCAGCCATATCACACATTATTCATGCACCTCATTCTATATATTATCATATCACATCAAATCACAAACACCACATTCACATCACAACATACATCACATTCATATCACAACACACAATACTGTAACTTCACACACACCACTTCACGTCACAACACACACCTCACCTCACGCTACACATCACGCTTAATTTAGATAACTATACCATTGTTATGGAAGAGCGGAGCCTTCTAACACAGGCATTATCTGCCTAAAAGGAGACTTCGAATACAAATTTGTAACTATTTGCTGATTTATGACAATAAACAATTTTTTATTTTATTTTTTTTATTTTTTTTATTACTGTGACAGATGACGTCTGTTGAGTTTCTCTAGCTAATTTAATTTGAACCTGCATAATAAATTTTCACAAAAAAATGCAGCATTAAAATCGCCGTTACGATTTTCTCATCCCGACACGCAATCCACATGCTGTGACAATGGTGCAGTGTGTGCAGCTATTCGACAATGAGTACGATGAGCAGTCGACGTCACAGTTACGCACTCGGCACGTTCTCGCAATTCTCGCATTACTCGCAACATGCAAGCAGCGCACGCCTCAATGACGTGTGCAGCGCTCTTATGACGTAGTTATGCTTTACGAGGTCTAGTTAATTTAGTTTTATAAATGTGGGTTATGTTTTCTACAAAATGTTTAATAAGGCTTATTAGCCTATAGGCAGGCAGGGACTGTCAGCTATCAGAAATTATCGGCGGCATTTAAGAGGAAATGCGGGTGCTCTTTTCTCCATAGAAACGCTCTCGCCTGTTTTTGACCATAAAGCAATAATTTTTTACAGAAATATAAATATTAGCTACTTGTATGCTCCTATGTTTTCCTTTTTGATGACACTTATTTTTTATAATAACTAGAGCGCTGTCAACAGAGACTGTTCGATGCAATTGCGAAAAGTTTCTTTAAATGACGAAGGAAATGAAACTTAAAACCCTCAAACAACTTAAATGTTGTATTATTTGCATTTTTAATCACAATGGTAACAAATGCCATTCCAAAAAACGATGCCACACGTGTTCTGGTAAGCATCATACCTTATTACATGATTGTTTTGTTGAAGGCAAGCAAAATAATACGAATGATGAAAATCTTAAGCAAGAAGAACATTCAAAGCAAAACAGCGGTAATGGTGCCCACGCATCTCAGCAAAATCTCACCGAGATTCTTTTAGCTACAGCGTTAGTGAGGGTGATATCAGCAGATAGCACGCAGCATGTCCTGAGGGCTCTCATTGATCAGGGCTCACAGGAATCGTTGATTACAGAGAAGGCAGCTCAGCAGTTAGGTTTAAAACGACAGCAATTTGATAGAGCAGTGTCCGGAATAGCAGAAAAGGAATCTAACTGTACGGGCAAGCTAAGCATTATTTGCCAGTCTATGTATACTAGCTTTAAATTCCATAAGGATGTTTTGATTATGAAAAGTCTAATCAAAAACTTACCAAATCGATCATTTAAAAAGCCTTCGTGGTCGCATTTGGAACATATTAATCTAGCGGATCCAGAGTTTAATACAAGTCGTCCAGTTGACTTGTTACTCGAGGCAGACGCCTATGCTCTTATCATGCTAGATGGTTTGATAAGAGGTGCTAATTCGTCTTCGCCCTTAGCTCAGCAAACACAGCTAGGATGGTTACTGTGTGGAACCATAAAGCCACAGTTCCATTGTAACGTTAACGTAAATAATACAGCAGATATTCATCAATTTTGGCAAATTGAGGATATTCAAGAGCAAAATGAAATATCAGCGGAAGATCAGCAATGCGTCGAATATTACCTATCAACGACAAAACGTCTGGAAAGCGGTCGTTATGAAGTTAGGTTGCCGATGAAGCAGCAAGCGAGTGAATGGCTAGGATCGTCTAAGGAAATGGCACTAGTGCAATTAAAGAATCTACAGAAAAAGCTTGGCAAGCAAGAATATTTAGCTCAGCAATATAAGCAATTCTTAAGCGAATATGAAGAGTTGGGGCATATGAAATTAGCGACTCTAAGCAGCGATGGAATAGAGTGTTTCTTACCTCATCATGGGGTTCAGCGAGCGGAATCCTCCACTACGAAGTTACGTGTCGTATTTAATGCATCCGCAAAGACCTCTTCGGGACTTAGTCTCAATGACGTCATGCATCGTGGACCTAACTTGCAGCAAGATCTACAGGCACTGTTACTTAAGTGGAGACAATATCGATACGTATTCACTGCCGATATCGAAAAAATGTATCGGCAGATATTAATTAGCGAAGCGGATCAAAATCTTCAACAAATCTATTGGAGAGCACAAACTACACAGCCAATTAGAGCATACCAGTTAACGACGGTTACGTATGGCACGAATTCAGCTCCTTTTTTGGCGATGATGACCCTTAAAAAATTAGCAGCGGACGAGAAGAATAACTTTCCTACAGCAGCAAGAATAATACTAGAAGATTTGTATATGGATGATCTAGTATCCGGCGCTCATACTATCACCTAAGGGAGAAGCAGCATATCAGAACTTAATTCGTGTCTAAGTAGCGGTGGATTTTTGCTGAGAAAGTGGTCAGCTAATGAGCAGAAGCTATTGGAAGAGATAAATTCATCGCAGCAAAATATTCAAGAATAGAATAGAATAGAATACTCTTTATTGTGCACCATCATTCATTTTCGAAACTGAAAACACAGCAAAAATTTTGGGCTTGAGATGGGACCCAGAAATAGATGAATTCACTTTCCGATATACTTCATCAGCTAATACTACAAAGCTTAGAAAAAGATTGCTTCTGTCGGAAATATCCAGGTTATTTGATCCTTTAGGTTGGCTAGCGCCGCTGACTACTAAATTCAAATTGTTGTTTCAAAAGGTCTGGCTAGATGAAATTCAATGGAGCGATGAAGTTTCAGCCGAGATCAACAATGAGTGGGTAAAATTATCTGAATATATGGGATGTATTAGCAGATTTAAAATCCCACGATGGTTGCAAAGAAAACGATATGACACTATCCAACTCCACGGATTTTGTGATGCATCTATTAAAGCGTACGCATGTGTCGTATATGCCAGAATCGTATCAAAAACTGAAGCATCGGTGGTACTAGTCGCAGCCAAAACAAGATTAGTACCTAGCAGCAAGACAGTATCTCTTCCTAGATTGGAGCTATGTGCAGCGGAACTTTTAACCAGACTATTAACAAAAGTAGTCACTAGCATGACTGGCATAGATTACGAAACCTATGCCTGGAGCGACTCTAAGTTCGCCCTTAGCTGGATACAGAACGATGAAAGCCTTTTGTAGCGAATAGAGTGAAGAAAATTATTAGCGTAGCATCACCAGATGTTTGGCATTATGTATCGTCAAAAGAAAATCTAGCTGATTCAGCGAGAAAAGGACTATCCATTACACAACTAATAGAGCATACGTTGTGGTGGCGAGGTCCAGCTTGGTTATCGACACCTTGCTTTAAACCGAAGCAAGAGCAAGCAGAGTATACGACGGAAGAAGAGGTCCAGAAGCAAGTTATTACCGTCCAAAATAGCAATCCTGGAATAAGCGTAATTGAAGATTTATTAGATCGTCACAGCTCATTCGTAAAAATAAATCGCATTGTAGCATGGTTATTACGTACACTTGCACGGACAAGTAAACAAAGGCCGTCATATCTCACATTACAAGAGCTAAGGGAAAGCAAAATTAATTATAATTAAATGCATACAGCGCAGTGAATTTGGCTCGGATATCGAGAGTTTGATAAATAATAAACTTAATTCCGATAGCAAATTATTAAATCAGCAACCATTTTTAGATGAAAGCGGCATATTAAGAGTCGGGGGACGTCTTAAAAATGTCAACATTAACTCTGATATGAAATATCCAATAATAATCCCATATAGCGGGAGATTAACGGAGCTTTCTATCCTGCCTATAGCAGAAAAGGAAGCAAGTAAGCAAAAGCCAGAAAAAAGCGAAGCAAAAAAGCAGCATCAGCAAAGCAGTGAGGCAAAAGCGGAAGAGAAAGCGAGCAAACAGTCTAGCAGTTGTCCTAAAATCTATAGCATAGCACTAGCATTGTTATTTTTTATGAGCCTTATACTATCCACGGAAGCATCTTACAAACTACTCGTAACTGCATTTGATAGCAATCAAACATTGTATTTTGACCCTTTAGGACAAATGCATCTTATTCGTGATCAGTGGAAAATCGTAACTTACTATAATAATTTATCTCCTTACTGGCAAGGAGACAAAGCAGTCAAACAATTTTCTCAATATCTCGAGCAAACATGCGGGAAAATTCAAGAGCAGAGCCATTGTAAAATTATCATCCTGCAAATACAACACGAGTACGATGAACTACAATATTACATATAATCAGCTGTTGCTCAATCTGCATTTTGGAGCGCGTCCGCGAACTCGACGCGGGCTTATCAACGCTGTCGGCTCCATAGCTAATTCATTGTTGTTAAAATTAACGAAAGTATGATCAGCATCAAGCCAGCATCCGAATACGTCGTGATCAACTTGAGAAGAGATTCATACGTAACAGCCAGCGTCAGCGATCTTTAAGGTTGCGAATATCAAGCGGAAACCTACCTTTGTCGTCTTCGAGGACCTGTGCAGAGTTTAGGTCCTGATGAACAATCCTGCGAGAAAGAGAAGTTGTCTACTTGCAGGATCATCAAATCAAGCTGAGAAAACAAATGGGTTCCATTACACGACCTTTCAACCTATTTGTATTTCTGTTGTGACTCATACTCTTTGAGAGTCATATGCGACGACGACCTAAAGCGAGCGAAGTCAGCAAGGCTGGACTTATTCAACTAACTAAGCAATGCATTGTGAAGGGTCATGATGTAACACTTTACTCTCATCAGCAATTAGAGAATACGCTTAATCCTAAACCAAATATACTCGAGACTAAATTAACTCCCATAAATCGTGTGATTAGTAATCTTACGCTACCTATCCAAAATTTCCAAGACTTATAGTCTTAGACTTATAGACTAAGACTAGGTCGACGAAGATATCACACCGATAAACGATTCTTTAAAGTATCTCGGTGAACAAATTGAATCGATGAAGGAATCAGCCCAACAGACAGAGGTTTTAACGACACATTACATACATCAGTATGCGTTGTCATATGGCCTATTAGTAGCAGCTGTCGCAGCGGTCCTGTGGTTCCTGCGGAGGAGGTGTCAGCGAGCTGGTGGTCCGCCCACCCAAGAGGGAACGAGAGTATACCAACGAGTGTTAGTATGTGCATAAATCAATCGGAGCAAGAGCAAAGCTCTAGTGCAAGTGCGCGAAATCAACCTCTACCCGAGCAGGGCCCATGTGTCAGTGATAGTGCGCGCGTAGCTTATTTTCCTAAACGTTAGTCTAGTTTGCGTTTAAAGAGGAGAGACACGTCGACTTCTCCCCTAGCTAACAGGCAATCGGTATTTTCATTTGGTGACTCAACCGTTTGAGCATCTATGTTTAGCTATAAGATCATGATATGATTGTTCTATCACCTTGTCAATAATTTCTCATCTAATATTGTCTTAACTTCTTAGCGTTTAAGCTCATACTCACGTAACTCTTTATTTTTGTAAAAGCTTATCTCATTAACTCATCTCTTCCCCTCGGGAGCATGTTCGATGCAATCATTGCAATCGACCACGTTTGCTGACCTAGCGATACAACACGCACTAAATGCGCTGCGAGCTCAGTGCATATTCGGACAGCAACCGCGTGCATTCGCCTGCAGCCATTTCCATCATTTACTTATTTTAGCGATAGCTTAGCCTAAACGTTACCGTGTTAACTCTCTTTATCAGCAATAAACCTTCGAAAGTTATTTGAGTGTTGACTTAGTAGCGTAGCGAATCCTACCAGGTACCACTTAGGTTGCGCCCCTACAGAGGCCTAGTGTACAAATTTGACAATAAAAATCAATCTGCCTAGCCTTTTCCCAACTATGTTGGGGTCGGCTTCCAGTCTAACCGGATGCAGCTGAATACCATTATTTTACATGGAGCGACTGCCTATCTGACCTCCACAACCCATTAAATGGGTAATACGATACCCCTTGGTAAGACTGATTGTCAGACTTTCGGGCTTCTGACGACCCGTAACGACTGTCAAAGATCCACGAATGACAGCCGGGACCAACGGCTTAACGTGCTTTCCGAGGCGCGGAGGAGTCTCGGTATGTAAAGATGGTCACCCATCTTCGGACCAACCCCGGCAAGCGTAGCTTAGCCTGATGGATTGACCCGTGCGGCTGTTATTACTTAGCCACGAGCTCCTCTACAAGTTTGACAACAATTAACGAAAAAAAAAAACATGGGGCATAGTATAATATATCCTTCTTATTCACTTTATGAAATATCTTTTAAATTGGTCCAATATTGGAGGAGGAAATAGACGAGAGCCAAACCTCTTTTTACACAGACTATTCAGTCGGTTCTGCAGTTGTCCTTATCGCATGAATTTGAGGGCCGAGCGCTCGCAGAGCGACAGGAATAGTTTCTTTAAATACATAATTTTCAAAAGTCTCGCCGCCCGCATTTTCTCCTAAGAGTAAGTGTGGGTGACTGAATCTGTGTATAGCTTGTTGCAGACGTCAATCTATTGATTCAGCCACCCACACTTGCAGATGCTAGTCGATTGTCGAGGCTCTTCACTATTATAACATCTGCCAAGTCTACGTCCCACATGTTACCATCCTCGTGTACTAAGTTCAGTTATTGGATTTTTAAATCTTTGTCGGTTATTCTCAAAATTATCCTTATGAGATTTTTATTATGCTTTTCATTTACAAATTCAGGCACGTTTACTCTACAAATTAGATAAGTATGTTATTCTTTCATACATATTATGCCAAAGCAACGATATCCAATGCGCAAAAATAAAGACAATTTTTCTCCTCACGAAAACCTTCCTGAAATAACAAAATTGTTTCATTACATTCCGCTGCAGAGCCCTTAACGTTTAGATTGAGATAATTATACGTAGCTTGGAGATATGAATACAAAATAAAATCACGTTTTCCTCAAAGGAGAACACATGAAGATTCTTAATAAATAAAAAATGTGCTAAAATTTTTTCCTCGACGTACTTACTCATTTTGTTATAAAACTGAGTTACTTTGGAGTAAAAATGTTTCATATTTTTTTTTTTACCTATTAGTCGCTTGTCATATTGCGTAAATGGCGAGATCTAAAAATAAGCAAAATGTCAGAGTAATGACGTAAAATGAGGTAGGAATATAGCTGCTGTTTATTCGAGCGAATGTAATTAAAATTGGGAGCCTGAAATTAGTTAAATTCAGGTCATTTGCAGAGCTACCGGTTACTATATAGCGCAGGAGATAATTTTATGAACAAAAATGCATTATAAAACTCGCATTACCCGGGAATACATATTGTGATTTTAAGGCAAGCGCAGATGTCACGCGCGCAACGCATTTTTATGCAAAAAAGTGTGGTGCCGCCCCCATGTGTGCGTTGGTTCATAGAAAATGTACAAAAGTAATGAAGGAGGATTTTGCAATGCATTGCGTTGCGGCGCGACCCTCCTTAATCTGCGCTAGCCTTTATAGTTGTAACTTTGATGTTATTAGTAGTAGATGAAAACAACGGTGTCTATCGGTACCGTAACATTCTTATTTTTTTTTAAACTTTGTGCTGAAAATGGTTGGGTCAGCCATCTCTTGACGAACCAATTAAATATTGGTAATTGACAAATGCCCCTTCATTTATATTTTAGAAGTAGATAATTGTAATTCTTTGAATTTGCACCGTTATTGGATGGGTGGCGATATGAAAGAACTCTTACTATACCACATCTTTCTCGTCAATTAGCCGACGTGTGAACGGACGTAAAAATATCGCGGCGGGATTTTATTGCGCACTGAATTTTCAACTCTCGGTGTTGAGCCGAGCATTGAAAATCTAACCTAATAACAACAGAGTGCACCCTAGCGCGTCGAAAAAACACACTGTTGGATTTTTAACTCTCGGCGCTAAGCAGAGTGTTGAAAATCAAGTGCGCGAAAAAAAATCGCTGCGATATTTTTACGTCCGTGTGAACATCGGCTTAGTATAATTTAATGGTAACAAAATGAGCAAAGTCCATTTCCTACGAAAATAACAGGTCATGACACAAAATCAAAATTCCAATTCCCATCATGCTGCAGAACACGGCTTCTAATAACACAAGTCAAAATACTTCACAAAATCCATAGGCATTGAAATTCTAACCCAATGAAATCCCCTATCCAAACGGTATTTGGTATGCAAATGAATGTCTACTGCACCCCGGTACAAATCATGCGAGTAACTGGCACACGGCGAATCAGTTTCGTATGTGATCCGAATAATGTGAAGTCTGTTTATTTCTTGGATTTTCGGGGTTCAGTTCGAGTTTTAGTGACATCCATAGTTTGTCCCTTTTTAGGATTCCGTTCCTCCTAAGGAAAAAATGGAATCTTTATTGGATCACTTCGTTGTCCGTCTGTCTGTCCGTCAAAACCCTTTTTCTTAGAAACGCGTGGAAGTGAAAAAATTAAATTTCTACCAAATAAGTAGGTCTACGGTCTTTTGGAGCTCTAAAATAATCAATCTTCTAAGTCAAGGCGAAAAAAAATGTGTGTACCTACCAACTTCATCCTCCACGACTTAAATCAAGGCAAACATCAATGTTGTCCAGGTCGCAACGAACTGGTCAGACAAATTGTAAGTTATAGACACGAGAAGACACGAACTAAATACCAAAACATATACCGCCGTTTCTTCAACCTTCCTGACCTGTACATATACGTCTCCAGATTCAGGCTCCCTTTGCCTATAATATCTCAGACCACAGTAGAGCACACATTAACATAGCACAGGTCTGATTTATTCATAGTCGGGTAGGGCACGTCTCTAATGTTAATGCCGAGGGCAATTTGAGGCCGCGTATCAAAGAATTTTGACGCTCGATTCGAAAGACGTGATTGTACGAAATTCTTGCCACTGATGTGATTGGGTGTAATTTAAATAAAGGGGTCATTGCACTTACCATTATGAACAACTTTTACTATGGGACCAAACCTGAAAACGCGAAAAAAACATCCGCTATTCCCTACATCTATATTCGCACTAGCTGTGCGCCCCGCGGCTTCATCCGCGTAAACCGGGCTAAAAGGTAGCCTAAATTATTTTAATCCAGCATTTAAGTCTACATGCCAAATATCATCCAAACCGGTCCAGCCGTTTGAGCCTAAAGAAGTAACAAACATACAAACACACCCCCACACACCCTCACACACACAAACCTCACAAACTTTCGCCTTTATACAACGTGTCGTTTTGCATCCTTGTCAAATTTTAGGGTGTGATACAGAACATCAAACCAAACAACTTTCTCCATGGGACCAACATCGTATTCGCGATAAAATTTTCAACTGTCCCATAGAAAATTTCAATACCTACTCGACGCAAATGTAGGGACGACTGATTATTTTTTCGCGATTACAATGTTGGTGCCACGGAAAAAGTCGTTCGGTTTGATGGTCACACCACACCACACCCTTAAATCTGACGAGGATGCAAAACGACACGTTCTAATAATAGTGTGATAACTCGTCAAAATGTAGGGAACAGCGTTTTTTTTTTATAATGATTAGCACAATGACCCCTAAGAAAGTTGTGGTTAGGGTAGAATTTAATACCTACTCTTTTAGTAAAGACTGAAAAGTTGGTCAAGCGCTTCTATTGAGCCTGATGTCCTGGGTTCAATTCCCAGGCAGGGTAAAGTATTATTGGCTGTTTTCCACCTGGAATTTCTCAGTAACAGCCCGAAGTCTGGATTTGTGCCCGGTTGATGGCAATAGGCTCGCCTCCTGTTACATGGGACTTAACATAACTGTGGGTACATAGGTGCAACTCTGCCAACTATTGTTATAAATTGTTAATCAATCATTGCCAGCATACAAGAGAACGTCGCCGCTCATCTTGCCCCAATTAATTTTGCAAACACTGCTTCACTATTACAACCCATTTGCAACATTATACTCGTACATATAGATGCCATACCATTATCTAATCCAATTGATCGCTTATCTCCATTCGCCCGCAAGGGAATTATGTGTACGTAGTCATGATGAATGATAACGATGGCCTCTAGCTGCAAATATTACAATAGCAACGTTTGTACTGCCGCAATTTAATTATGCCTATTTCCTTTAGCCCTTTCCACGGATTACCGGGAAGGTGAAGTTATTTTAGAGGGGTGCAGAGCTCGTGGCTAAGTAATAACAGCCGCACGGGTCGATCCATCAGGTTATGCTACGCTTGCCGGGATTGTTCGTAGATGGGTGACCATCTTTATATAACGAGACTTCTCTGTGCCTCGGAAAGCACGTTAAGCCGCTAGTCCCGGCTGGTCCGCTGGTCATGGATTTTTGATAGTCGTTACGGGTCGTCAGAAGCCCAAAAGTCTGACAACCAGTCTTACCGAGGGAATCAAACCACAACTGTCATTCTTTGACAGTTGTATGAAAGGGCTATCACACGGCAAATTGATGTAGAGTGTCAATTTAGCTGTCAAGCTATCATTACAGCTGCTTTCCGAATTCGATAGTCTGTATACAGACTATCATAACTATATTTACGTTAAAATTAAGGTGCACATTACATCTCTGGCTACACCTTCAGGGTATACGAACGTGATGTTTTGTAGTGTATTTTTGTCATGGGGCCCGTTAGATCAAGCGTTGCCAAGAGGTCATGCCAGGAATACGAAAACACGTGTGTTTGTCGCGGCGCCGGCCTCGATTTATCGTCGTGTGATTCCGCGTCAGCAGTTTCGTCGCCAGCGCAACCGTCGATTGCTGAGCCTGCAGTGCACCCCGCTCTCGCGCCTCGTAGCCCCGCGCCCGTCGCCGCGGCTCATCCGCGCAGTGCCGCCCGAGCTCCTCGCCCCGTCCCGCTGCCAGTGTCTGCAGCCCTAGCGAAACCCCTTCCACAGAATTTCGCTAGCGTCACCGCGAACATCCCTGGCGCTCCTAGGATGAAACCTATGCCTGGAAAGGAGTCGAACAAGGCTGATAATGATAATGATGAGGGTTTCGTGACGGTGCACAGGAGGAAGCGCCGTCCGCGAATTAATAAGAACCGTTGCGGCAAAGCTCCTGCGGAGCCCAAAGTGAGCTTTCGTGCCGCAAAGCCGAATACACCGGTGTACATCTCCCGCCTGCACTACACCACTAAGGCGGAGGACATCGTGGAGTACGTGCGCCAGAAGACTAGGTACACGCCGAGGGTGCAGTTACTGCAGTCGCGCCGCAACGTCAACTTCAAGGCGTTTGTGGTGCGTGTACCGAACTGTTACCTGCCCCTCGTCATGGAGAAAGACTTTTGGCCGCAGGACGTGGTGTTCCGTCGCTTCCGTGGACAAGTTCCACAGGGCAGCACTTAAAGTCAAGCTAGTACAAAGAGGAGTGCTACTAATATAGTCTTAAGCCTATTTTATTAACACAAGTTTTGTTTATATTAAAATACGTATGTTTAGGATTAGGTTAATTTATCTATGGGCCAGTATCGCCTGAAATAAATGGTTTATTGGTATGGTTTATTATTACAATACAAACACCGGCCAAGTGTGAGTCTGACTCGCACACGAACGGATTTCGTACCACCATACAATATTTAACACTACCTACATATTTTAAAAAAATACTTCAGTTTAAAAAAGAACACGTTTCTTGAATGGGAACTTTCAATTTTGTTTTATTTTTATTATTTGTTGTAAAAGCATCAATAGAAATACACAATCTGAGAAAATTTCAACGGTCTACGTATTAGGGTTCACGAGACACAGCCCGCTGACAGTCAGACAGACGGACAGCGAAGACTTAGTAATGGCACCCTACAGGTACAGAACCCCAAAAAAGTGCGGTGTGACCCGCCTTTAGCAAGCGATGGTTCTTACAAAATGCATAAAAGTGATGTAGGAGGACTTGCAATGTAGTGAGGCCCGCACAAGTCTGCGTCAGACTTTCCACTCTTAAAACATTAAGGGTGGGTTGCACCATCTTACTTTAACTATAACAAACATCGCACCTTCAGTTCGATGTTTGTTATAGTTAAAATAAGATGGTGCAACCCACCCTTGTTAAAGTTCCTGTTAGACAAGAAATGGGTTGTTCCATTTGACAATTTGTTAGCTGACGTCATAACTTTAACTGTAACCTTAACCGTCCACGCTTCGCTGGTTAAAGTTATTGATAAATATCTGTCACTTCTGTCAGACGCGTCAAATGTCATGTCCCTGCTCCGAACTTTATCTTTTACTTTGGACATGACGGTGCAACAGCAGATAGTGATTCTATGGTCATTTTAGCTTTGACGGAAACTATAACCTAGCCCTGATGCAACCCATCCTTAGTAGGTACTTCAGATAGATTACTTTACACCAACCATTTCATTAATTAAGGCTCGTTACATAAATAATTCAACATCACCAATAAACATTGAATAATAACTACAAAGAAGTTTCCAGAAATGTTAAACTATCTCGGAACCGGCGACCAACTTATTCAAAAGAAAAAAAAACATGGATAAAAGAATCCCCAGCACTATAGTTTTGCTAGAAGGGAATTAGGTTTCATGATGAATTATTTAAAACGAAACTATGCAATCCACTGGCGCGGAGCAGGGTGAGCGGAGGGGGAACGTGCAGAAATCGACCAATATTGGTTGAAGTTCTCCGCTCCGCTGCGCCCAGCTCCGCGTCGGTGGAGATGCACCCTAAGGCGTTATTATTAGCTGAGCAAATATTAAAATCAGGTGAAACGTAGTCCGCGAATTTCGAATTTTCTTACGTTTTATTCGTCATTAGAATCATTAATACTCTCTAATGGTGAAGAGAGAGAAGGGTGGTGAGAGAGAAGGGTGAAGGTGAGGGTGATGCAGGGAGGAGGAGAGAGGGAAGGGTTGGTGAGGGGGGAGAAGGTAGAAGAGGGGAAGGAGAGGGGGAGGTGGACGGAGTGGTGAGTGAAGAGGGGAGGGGAGGAGTTGGCGAGGGGGTCAGTTAGAGGGGAAGCGGTGAAGGGGGTGTGAGAGGGGGAGGGGGAGGTTTGCGAGAAGTTAGGGAGGGTTGAGAAGGGGAGGGGGTTGGGCATGGGGTGGGTGAGGGTGAGGGGGTGGGGTGAGAGGGGGTTAGAGGGACAGGAGAGGGGTAAAAGGTGGGGTAAGAGGGGGTTTAGAAGGAGAGGAGGTGGGGTGAGAGGGGGAGACGAATGCCTTTACACCTTATAGTGGTTTTTTGTAAAGCACTGTTGATTCATTGAAGAAACCCAGCCCGACAAAAATGACTGAAAAATAGAAAGTCGGAATGATACAAAAAACAGGAATAAACTCCTGTCGTGCATCGGAGCTGACATACACACTTTTTTTTGTTTGTTTGAACGCGGTACTCTCTGGTACTACCAGTCAGACACTTTAAATTTTTTTTTTACATTTGATAGCCCAATTCTAGGGCTCTTAGGTGCCGAGCAAAAAAAAAAAGTCAGAAAGAATGCCTAAGCGAAAACGTAGTAATAGCGCGGGCAGGCAATGCGATGCGACTAGGTGAGTTGGGGGAACATGAAATTCCACACATACGAAGTCGCGGGCAGAAGCTACTTCATTATAAAAAGAAAAGTCCTGACTGATTGACTGACTCATCAACGCCCAGCCCAAACCCTTGGACCTAGAACGCTGAAATTTTGCATAGAGGTTCCTTTTATAATGTAGACATGGAATAAGGAAGGATTTTCGTTCCCGTGGGATATTTTCCGACATCCACGCGGGTGAAGCCGCGTGCAAAAGCTAGTGTGGTGAAATTACCTTACTTCAAAATAAGTTTTATTTTTTTTTTTTTTTAAACATTAAATTATTTAAAAATATAGACATTGGCAGAGGCGTGTAGCTTTCTTCGCGTAAGTTTCCATGTTGTGGCCATTGCAGCGTCTTCTAAGATGATTTGCGTGAACCCAACCATGAATTTGGAATGACACAGCAGCTGTTTGACGTTCACGATCCCACGATCGACATGACGTCATGTACGTGTCAATCCCGACCACTCTTTGCATGTCACATGGCTATCCTGCGAGAAATGCTCGAATGAACATGCCGAGAATAGCTCAACTTAATTTTTACAAGGGAAAAGTACGAATCGAGCGACAATCACGAATGCGAGATCCGCGAGAATTATCTTCCAGGATACATCCAGCAGATTTATATTAAAGTCATAATAATATTCAATTTCTAGTCGCAACGGGGGAGACCGTAATCCTTTTTTTGAAAAGACCAACCCCAATTTTAATGCCGCGTAAATATAACGTGTATTGAATAATAAACGGAACGGAATTCTGAAAGGAAAGGTAGTTAGGTTTATTGTGCTTTCATGAAAGTCGGTTGGGATTACGATTTACGATATTTTTAGGTTGATTCCGGTTGAGGAATCTACTAGATTTTTATGTATGTTTGGCGCACCCTGGGCTAAGAATATTGGTGACTGTCTAATACTTCCACTAGTATATGAGCTGTTCTTGAACATATAATATTTAGGCAAATGTGTGCTTTATATACAACAAGTCCACGACACTATATCAACTAATGAAACTCCTGTAAATCAATTTAAAAATGACAAACACCAGAAAAGCTCCGAGACTACGAAGCTTGACGAGTCCCGGAGAAACGAGTCAACTGTTTTGGAAACCGCAACGAAATTAATCAGTTAGATTAAGAAAAAATCGGCCGGACCACGCACAATGAAGAGTTCCGTAGTTGGAATGAATTTATCCCAAGAACAAACTTAACATTGTAGTTGAAAAACATATTCTCCCTTACATTCCAACTGTAAATGTAAGTTTGCACTCACAATATTGAGAGATTTACCATGTTATTTTAAGACCACAGACTTCTTATAGGTTTTCCTAAAATCTACAGGTAAAGAACTGTTTTCTTAATTTTTTTCAAAATTTTAGACACAGTAGTTTCGGAGATAAGGTATGGTAAATTTTCGTCTATTTTCTTAAATAACTTAAAAAAAAAAAAACATTTTAAAATGATAAGAGAAATATATTTGAGACCCTCATAGTAAGGCCTTTCATTTCATATGTCACACGGTATACCGTGTGTTACTGGGTACGTCTTTGTTTGACTTGAATGTGCCCTGGCGGCTGAGAGTATGTGACGCTCACTCTAATGTCTCGCTGATGGTGGCGCGTGTTGGATCATTTAGCTAATCCATGCGTCAGGTTCGTGAACAAGCGCTGTCAGTGAAGGCTGGTCATACCTTAGCGGCCACGGCTTATTTTAATTTAATTTAAATATTTGAATTGTTTTTTTTTTAAGGACGCTTTTTACGTTCTGCATCGTTCTCACATGTAAAATTTCAATATGAATGAGGTAACCATTATTTTGTAACCATATCTTGATTTAAAAGAGTGTCCGTGGAGTTTCTTGCCCGTTCTTCTCCATAGGTACCTACTATGCTTTGGAATGGGCGCCTAGCTTCATCTTTTTGTCTGGCCGACCCCTTGACAATTCAAAAGTGCCTGTAATTGGTTTAATTGAAATAAATGCTTTGAGTTTGAGTTGAGTTTTACTTTACCCGTCCGTGTTTGGGTCACAGAAGTTCTTAGTATGTGTACCAAATTTCAACTTAATCAGTCCATTAGATTTGGAGCAAATTGGCTGTGACAGACGGACAGACAGACACACGAGTGATCCTATAAGGGTTCCGTTTTTTTCCTTTTGAGGTACGGAACCCTAAAAACACATGAACGTGTTGAGAGAAAGAGGCTAATTCAGGAGTGAAATTTAAGCCAAAAGGATGCCACAGTCACTGTTATAGCAACTGCACTTTTCACTCCACCGTCATATTTCAAATATCCATCAGCAAAAACGGCTCCCTTACCTCCGAAACTGACGTTTTTCTGCAAAAAAAGAAGCAAGCACAGCCCTACGCTTCACAAACGCTATGTAAATTCCTGGTCACTGAATAGGGATGTCGGCTGCATCGGCTTGCAAATTGCGGATTCCCTGTGTCTACATAATGCTGTAATACTGCTCTCATAACCTTCGGATTACCAGCCCTGTTGGTGCTTGTGTTGTGTTTAGATTTAGTAGTGATATATATATACATGGATTGTGTAGGTAGATAGAATTTATATTGATTGTGAAGACACAAGCTTAATATTATACAGGGTGGCCCGTAATTAATGGACAACCTCTTAAGGGGTCATTGCTCGTCATTATGAACAACTTTTGCTATAAGACCAAACCTGAAATCGCCAATAAAAAAATCAGCTGTTTTGATTTTGATGTTATGCGAACATTTAAATGTAGGGAGCAGCTGATTTTTTTTTCGCGATTTCAGGTTTGGTCCCTTAGTAAAAGTTGTCCATAATGATGAGTACAATGACCCCATAAGAGGTTATCCATTAATTACGGGACATTACTTTGATTGCATTTAATTATTGTATTTTTAATTGTATTTTTGGTAGTCAATGTAAGTTTGATGTTTGTGTATCTTTGTGGTAATAACATTGCATTGGCGTTATAGCTGTTAACGTGT
The DNA here is from genome assembly GCA_946251885.1 of Cosmia pyralina. Classification (NCBI taxonomy): domain Eukaryota; kingdom Metazoa; phylum Arthropoda; class Insecta; order Lepidoptera; family Noctuidae; genus Cosmia; species Cosmia pyralina. Next base: position 4,023,848 of record OX276345.1, read on the forward strand.
TTATATGTAATTTTGAATAAAATAAATAAATTATGATGGATTAAAAATGTCAAGTATAGGATTTCGTCTCATAAAAAACTCAAAATTTTGTCCAAATCTAGCGGCACCCCAATCGGGTCCCGTGCGAGTTTTGTTTTGACCTCGTGGGTGCAGCAGTGTTTGTAAAAGCCCATATTAATTATCAGTGACGTCCACTTGCTGGTAGCTACAAAGATAGATAGGCAAACGGTAAAACATTTTATCATCTTACGCACGTTTCACTCGGTAAAATGTAGACCTACTCAGTACATACTCGTAGCTTAATCCTTCAGTTTCTATATCCAAACATATAATTATGTTGTTGGTATTATGTGAAAGATGATATGGCTAGAAAGAGAGTGACTACCGAGATGACGACTAATAGAGAAGTATGAAAGAAACGGACATGTTGCGCCGACCCCAAATAAATTGGAATAATGGCAGGAGAATGTTATGTTGTTGGTGTTGTTTTGTTGTACATTGTGTGTTATTGTTGTGTATAATATACAAGGTTATTGGTAAAAAACCAATAACCTCTTAAGGGGTGTGCTCATCATTATGAACAACTTTTGTTATGGGACCAAACCTGAAATCGCGAAAAAAAAATCAGCTGCTCCCTATATTTTGACGAGTTTGATGTAGATAAATGTAATGAACAGCAGATTTTTTTTCGCGATTTCAAGTTTGGTCCCATAGTAAAAGTTGTTCATAATGATGAATACAATGACCCCTTAACAGGTTGTTGGTGTTTTACCAATAACCCTTTATATCCGTTTGCCGTCATAAACTTTCAAACCCCATCTTCATTTACTGCAATTATATAGGGTGACTGGTAATTAGTGACCGATACTTAAACACTTGATTATACTCATGATAATAAACAACTTTTAGTATAGGACCAAACATGAAATCGCGAAAAAAAATCAGCTGCCCCATACATTCATGTTCGCATAACTCGTCAAAATGTAGGGAGCAGCTGATTTTTTTTCGCGATTTGCGGTTTGGTCCCATAGTAAAAGTTGTTTGTTATCATGAGTACAATCAAGTGTTTAAGTATCGGTCACTAATTAATTACCAGTCACCCTATATACTCAGAAGCCACCAAGTAAGTGCATGTTAATGCGATGCTTCCTCGATATCCCAAATGCATGTACAGTAATAACTTGAATGTTCTCCTTATAGTCGTGCAAGCTAGTTATCGTTATATTATATTATGAGTAAGTCGCTGTTTATTCAATTGCTTCACAGAACTTCAGCATCGTTTTCTCTCGTTTGCTTGACGTCTTTTTGCAACGTCTGGGTTTTATACTATTTAATTTTGTTGTTTTCAACTTATTTGCTGGATTACTTGGTTTTTAATGGCCACGGGAATTATTTCTTAATGATATCATCATTTGCTTAACATTTTCCCAACTATGTTGGAGTCGGCTTCCAGTGTAACCGGATGCAACTGAATCAGGTTAAGCTACGCTTGCTGGAGTTGGTCCGTTGATGGGTGGCCATTTTTACAAACCGAGACTACTCCGTGCCTCGGGAAGCACGTTAAACCGTTGGTCCCGGCTGTCATTCCTGGATCTTTGACAGTCGTTACGGGTCGTTAGAAGTCCGAATGTCTGACAGCCAGTCTTACCAAGGGGTATCACGTTACCCAGAAACTGCGTTGTGGCTAAGTAATAACAGCCGCACGGGGATCGATCGATCAGGTTAAGCTTCGCTTACCGCGACAATCGACCAACGGACAGGTTGGTATGTAAAGATGGTCTGACTATCTTTACGAAAGTTTGACAACCAGTCTTACCAAGGGATATCGTATTACCCAGTAACTGAGTTGTGGAGGTCAGATAGGCACTCGCTCCATGTAAAATATACCAGTACTTTACATGGAGCGACTGCCTATCAGACCATCTTTACATACCAACCTGTCCGTTGGTCGGTTGTCGCGGTTTGCGAAGCTTAACCTGATCGACACACACACACGCACACACACACACACAAACATACACACATACACACACACACACACACACACGCACGCACACACACACACACACGCACGCACACACACACACACACGCACACACACACACACACATGCACACACACACACATGCACACAATTGTAATTTAACCTATGTTTACAAATAAAGCATTCTGATTCTGATTCTGAACGATCGATCCCCTTGGGGTTTTTATATTACTTGGCCACAAGCCAATGTGGTTAATTAATGAAAGCCGCACGGGCATTGGTTTATCATTATGACTTAATTTTTTGAACTTTATTACTGTGAATAATTTCCTTGGTTTTTTCCTATATTTCGGGAACAACCTATTTTTGCGTTTTAGTTTGTTTGAATTACATGCAAAAGTATTTTTGTAAATTAATTATTGTTATGGTAAATGGTATCATTGGAATAGAATATATTTATTTTGCATATAGGTAACATAAAAGGTCATAAATATACTCGAAAATAGTTCCACATACATATTTTCCATATTTTTTTCTGCTTGCAAAAAACACCTTATAAATAAAATTATAAACAAAAAACAATTATTACTACTGAGATCATGTGATCAAAAAATATTTAGAAAATTAAGCTATATATTACTAGTGACAATATTGAGATCATGACGTGTGTGTTTTGGTTTTTTTTTTGTGTTTTTTAATGTATAATAACTAGAGTTTTCAGTCAATATTCTAAAAATATCTACGATAGGCAATCAGATAAACGTAATAATCTTGAAATTATTATTATAAGCATTAATATATCGTTACATACAATAATGCTTATAATAATAATGTCAAGATTATTACGTTTAACGTTTCCATAACGACCACAAAAATACCTTTTCAAAACTAATAACAGAAGTTGGAATCTAATAATATTTCTTTTATGTGAATGGTCACATAAAAGAAATATTACAATCCTGTGACCTTGAGATCTAAATTCGAGAGATATTATCGTTTATGGAAGCATATTTCGCAAATCCCCCCTTCATTGTCGCTTTCTCATTCTAAGACCATTCTTAGAATGAGAAAGCGACAATGAAGGGGGGATAAGACAAGTTGTATTCCTCCAATAATGTGACCTTCAAACCCTTGATATGACAATCCTGTTACCTTGAGATCTAAATTCGAGAGATATTATCGTTTATGGAAGCATATTTCGCAAATCCCCCCTTCATTGTCGCTTTCTCTCGAATTTAGATCTCAAGGTCACAGGATTGTCATATCAAGGGTTTGAAGGTCACATTATTGGAGGAATACAACTTGTCTTATGCCTACCTAAATTAACAAGTTTACGCGCAGTAAACAAGACACAATAGAAGTTTTATTGTTATGACTGCTATAGCCGTTTAGTGTCCTTGTAAGGTTAAACTATCAAAGACTTAAGTTTTCAGGAACAAGATAACCAAAACTTGCTCATCATCAAAACATCACTCTTGTCAAACACGTCCTCTAATTGACTTTGCATTTTTTTCCTAGAAATAGGTAACAAACCAAACTCTTGCTAAACCGAACACTTGGGAGTTAGAAATGTAACGTATATTACTTTTATTTCTCTTGGGACGGAACTGTTACTAGAACTTTTTAACGACACCGGTATAAGTTTCGCCGCTGTATCTCGGTTTACATAAAATGTTGGTGTTATGACATTATTTTGCTGTTCGGTTTTCTCCTTTTTCTGTTACTTTTGAATCTGTTACTATCTGTTTCTGTTGTTTGTTTGCTAAGGAAGATTGAATTTTGCAATTTTGGTACTTTTTCCGTAATTGTTACATAGTTTCTTTTCTGGGTAGTCTATTAAGAAGTACTGTCTACCCATTTTTAACCGACTTCAAAAAGGAGGAGGTTCTCAATTCGTCGGAACCTTTTTTTTTTTGTATTTTTTTTTTTTTTATGTATGTTCCCCGATTACTCGAAGATGGCTAGACCGATTTGGATTTTTTTTATTTTGTTCGAGAGTGTATACATCACAGTTGGTCCCGTATAAAATTATGTATTCTTTCCCCACTTTTATATGGATGATGTTCTAGTTTGTTTTGCAGGTAGTGGTATATGAATTTGTGTGGGGTAGGTACACAACTAAAAAGTGAAAAATAAAAACTTTTTTACAAAAAAACACAACCGACTTCCAAAAACAACACTACAAAGTGAAAAATAACTTTAATTTCGGAAGTCGGTGGCAAAAAACGAAAATACATCTATCTAGACACCGACTTCCGAAATTAAAGTTATTTTCACTTTGTAGTGTTGTTTTTGGAAGTCGGTTGTATTTTTTTGTAAAAAAGTTTTACTGAATAATTTAGTATTTTTTAAATTCTACTGACACTTGATGATTTTCCTTCTTCTTTCGATGGTTCTTTTTAACACCACGTAGCATCGGAAGTCATGTCATGTGTTTTTAAAATAAAATTAATTTGAAATTAGAATTCTTAGCCAAACAAAAATTATTTTGATTTGAAATGGCCAGTACTGCAGAACGGCAATTTCATAGGTAAAGAGAGAGAGGTATTTGTAGAGGCGATGACGGGAATCGGACGCAGTCATCAGTCAAGCCAAAACTCCGCTAAAATCATACTCTAAAAATTGTGTACTAAATACAAGTCCCCAATTTTCAGGAAAAGGCTTCAATACCCCCTTTTAACTGCATACTTATCAGAGTAACTCAATCCCATTAAAACCATAATAACAACTATTAAGAACTTCAAAGAAAATTCTCACCTAAACAATCTTCGCTCCAACTTTTCACGCCTCAGAAAATATTTCCTGAACAAGGCTAGCTAACTTAAATCGATGTTGCAAACTCAAAAAGTTGTAGTTCATAGTTCAGTACTCGTTATAACTTTCTTAACCGACTAGTTAACGAGTAATTACTTCATTACCGAGTACATGTTTGCTCGGTGACCGAGTACTAAACTCGGTCACCGAGCCTTCCTTAGGATTCGGGTGTAAGCGAGGAACTATTTATACCTTATGTCACTGCTTACTTAGCTGAAACTGGAACTGGCGTTAATTTTATTTTACATGAATTCGGTGTTTGTGTCTTGGTGTTTTTAGGGTTCCGTACCTCAATAGGAAAAAACGGAACCCTTACAGGATCATTCGTGCTCCACAAGGACGCATTAATTAATTGATTAGCATTCGGATATATTGTTCGACCTGCTGAAGATTAAGATGAGAGAAAACTTTCTTTGCATTGTTTAGATTCAATCTCTTAGTATTGTATAATTGCATAGCACGTGTGAGCACTATGTAGCTACTATTAAGCTACCTTTTACTGGGTACGTCTTTCACTGACTTGAGTGTGCCCTGGCGGTTGAGAGTATGTCATGCTCACTCAAATGTCTCGCTGATGGTGGCGTGTGTGTTGGATCATTAAGTTCCCTTCAAAATGGTTGAGCTAAATGGTGCTGATCCACGCGTCATGTTCGTGAACGGGCGCCGTCAGTTGGGACTGGTCGTCTCTTAGCTGCCATGGCTTATTTTTAATTTTAATATTTAATTTAGTTGTTTTAGTTATTATCTTTTTATTACGGACGCTTTTTAACGTGCACGTCTTTCTACATTGTTCTCACATGTATATTTTCAACTGGAACGATGTAACCAATATTTTGTAAAAATATTATGATTTAAAAGAGTGTCCGTGGAGTTTCTTGCCCGTTCTTCTCCATAGGGATCTACTACGCTTTGGAATGGGCAACTAGCTTCATCTTTCTGACTGACCGACCCATTGACAATTCAAAAGTGCCTGTAATTGGTTTATTTGAAATAAATGCTTTGAGTTTGAGTTTTGAGTTCGTGTGTCTGTCTGTCTGTCTGTCCGTCTGTCACAGCCAATTTGCTCCGAATCTAATAGCCGATTAAGTTGAAATTTGGTACACATATGAATTTCTGTGACCCAAACACGGACGGGTAAAGTAAATAAATTAATTTTGAATATGGGGGTCACTTTTGGGGGGCAAATAAGAAAATAAAAAATAAAAGATTTGAAAACTATACCGTGTGACATATCAAATCAAACAGCTTACTATGAGGGTATCAAATAAATATTTTTTTTATAATTTTAAAATAAATTGTTTTAATGTTATTTGAGAAAATAGGCGAAAATTGACCATTCCCCCCTCTTATCTCCTAAACTGCTAAGCCTAAAATTTTGAAAAAAAAAACAGATAAAAACTTTTTAAAAAAAAAAAAAAAACAAGCGTCTCCCAAAAAAAAAACACTACAAAGTGAAAAATAAATTTAACTTCGGAAGTCGGTGTGTTTGGTTTTTTTTAGTTTCATTTTTTGCCAGCGACTTCCAAAATTAAAGTTATTTTGCACTTTGTAGTGTTTTTTTTGGGAGTCGGTTGTTTTTTTTTTGTACAAAAAATTTATTATTTTTCATTTTTCACTTTTTAGTGGTGCCTACCCCACACACATTCGAATACCACGCTGCAAAATAAATTAGAGCATCATTCACATGGACTATGTGGGAAAAATACGTATTAAACTATTGAAGCTATCTCAAAAGCCTTTCATCACAACTTGAAGATATTCATATGCGACCATCTAAAATAAAAACTTTGCAAAACGGCAAATATACGTCGCGCTAAGCCATGTCAGAAGTTTGGAAGGCGTAGTTTTATGTTGACGGAGATAACAAGGCTACGAAATCTGACTTCTGACAATCAATACCACACAACATACAACTCAAGTAGTGCAATTTGAAGCGGCATATAATTACCATTAAAATAATTTATGTGACAATTCCAATAAGCCCAAACACGGCTAGAATACATTGTTTTATTACTGAGTTCCGGTGCCTACCTTCCAGCTTCTTCATCAGATCGGTTCGATGGTACGATTTTCATCAGAACCATTTATTTAAAGCTTCGTCATAGTTTCTTAACTATCTTAATCGAGAAAAATTATAGCCACCCGTGAAATACTTATTATCTTTGAGAAGTTCCCGTGGCTATCTGTGGTCTTCTTCATCAGTTCCTATATGCCTATAATTTTTGAGGATTTCCCTCAATTCCTCATGGATCCCATCATCAGAACTGGATTTTGATAAAAATGGGACCAATCTAAAAGTATACCCTTTCAAATAAAAAATGAATTTTCCAAATCGGTTTATAAATGACGGAGTTCTGAGGTAACAAATATAAAGAAAAAGAAAAAAAAAACAAGAACCTCCTCCTTTTTTTGAAGTCGGTTAAAAATAGACCTTCACTTGTAGATTACAGGTTAACCTATAAGAAGTCTGTGGTCTTAAAATAACATCGTAAATCTCTCAATATTGTGAGTACAAGCTTACATTTTCAGTTGGAATGTATGGGAGAATATGTATTTCAACTACAGTGTTAAGTTTGTTCTTGACATAAATTTATCCCAACTACGGAACCATTCATTTTGCGTAGTCCGACACGCACTTGGCCGGTTTTTTACTAAGTTGTAAACTTGGATTCTTTCTGAACATTTTCAAGAGTGGTATTAGTTTTTCTAAAGAGAATTACAATCGGCCAGTAATGATCGCACTCTAGGACAAAAGTATCTTGTCATACAGTTATGAATTCTCAGGAATTTCCTACCTCAGACACTTTCCTGTTTAAACAAGTGTGCATTTTATTTACTAGTGCCTGTAATTATGATTTTGAAATAAATAAAAATTTATAATAACTATAAAATGCGTTAGTCCTAACCATAATTATGCTTACGACCGACGTTTTACGACAACATTTTTCTGATAACACTTATTGTTACTTAATATGACGTTATTGGTGTATATGCCGGCAATTCATTAAGGGGATGTAAGAGAGATCATGTAATCATAGACCCCTCAGACCCTGTATGCAAACGTCAACCTTTTTTTTTGCAGAAATCGACCATTAAATCGACCATAAATTATAATACAGACATAATATAAATTAAAGTCGCTTCTCGTGTCTATCTTTGTGACCGCGTTGTTCTTCTAAACTATGCAACGGATTTTGGTGCGGTTTTCACTATCATTTAGAGATTTTTTCTGGAAGGTTTATGTGTATAATATATTAATATTAAAATGACATAATAATAAACCAATGTCATTGCTTTGTCAAGTAGTAAAAACTGTGCCAAGCACCCCGGCGTGTTGCTAGTGAGATATAATTAAGTATAGAAAAAAATCCTACTAAAGTGATTACTTAGTCCAAAATATTGCGAAACATGCGAAATATCAATCATGGCTAGGTGTACGTGAATTATCTTAGTCATTTCACATGACTACGAAAAGCGAGAAGGTATAGTTCGACACGTCTTTACAAAACCACAATTGATTCTACACCACCCAGGACCAAATTCACACCATTTCCAGTGTTCTGCACATGAATAATATTCCCGTTAACCCCAGTACGACAAAATAGATTCAGAAGGTCAGTTCCATAAAACGAGCAAAAACGCATGCACACTAGACACGTGTCTACGTATAGTGAGTGCAAGCATACTTTCAGCTAGCACAAGACTATAAAAGAATGCCGAAAGTTTCATCAAATACTTTTGAAACTTACGGATCTGATGAAAATGTAAACAAATTGATCAAAAAACGTTCTTGTGGATGCCAATTTGTAGTGCCACTTACAAAATATTGAGGGCTTTGATTTGAGTAATCATTGAATACTTAAATGTTTTTTATTTGACAATGAGGTTCAGGTTTTTTTTTTTGCAAAGACCTCCCTTTACGCCTTTCAACTTTCGCTCCAGGTCGTCCCGCCTTCTCCTACGTGGTCTGCCACGACCCCGCCTCACTGGTATGATTTTTCAATTACAATCTAATCTATCCATCTGTGTAAATAAAAAGAGAAGTCCTGACTAACTAACTGACTGATTGACTGACTCATTAACGCCCAGCCCAAACCCATGGACCTAGAAAGCTGAAATTTTGCACAGAGGTTCCCTTTATAACACAATTCAATGATAACAGAATTCCTGGTAGTACGTTCCCGTGGGACATTTTCCGACATCCACGCAGGCGAAGCCGCTGGCAAAAGCTTGTAATAAATCAAACAATAATTGTCTGAAAAAGTGGTGAGATATAAAGACGGAACCTACTGAATACAGATGAATATGTTAATAATTTCCTCAACCGAGTGATTGCGCTAGAATTTAATCTGAACATGGTTTGTTTACATTTACACCCGATCATTTTGGAACTAACTATACGTGTAGGTATGCGTGCGCCTGTTTTCGTTCATTGTAAGGAGCGGGCCTTCTGTACCAATCTATTTCGTGCCCCTACTATACAGACTAAGCTCAATACGCTTGTGCTAGAAGGGTTCGCCACTCGGCTCAAAGGAGGTTTGAGCTCTCTCTCGTCTCGATCGTCAGTCACCACATCTGTATTCAATTCAATTCAATTCAATTTATTTTATTGCAGATAATAAAAATCCATAATATTACATAAAAACAATATAAAAACATAAAGATGAATAAATTTAAAAAAAAATACAATAATTTAAAAATATTATAAAAATTAATCATGAGTGTCAAAAATGTGTAAAAGAATAATTAGGTCAAATAATAATAATAATCAAATATAATTTAATTTAAACTGTCAAATAATAATAATAATCAAAATATAATTTAAACAGAAATAAAAAGATAATCAAAACACATAAAATATAATAGTAGGTACCTATTCTATAATAATGAGGGGCCGCTAGCGTGCAGCCGCATCCATCTCATCAACATTGGTGAGTCCCACCTCTGGGACAATGCGCTAAGAATACCATTCGGGCTGCCACGCACACGCCGTAACAGCGAGGCGCACCTTTTTCTGATTATCGCGAAAAAATCATCAGTCTGCGCCTCGGCAAACATCGCGGAAGCACTACAAAAGCGTGGCAGCCCCAACAATATCCTAAACGCACTGTTATACTGGACACGCAGAGCACTGTACCCCCGCAATGTAAAATTAGTCCATAGGCTGCACGTGTAGAAGGTCTGACAGTATGCCTTGAATAATGTTATCTTTACTTGATTAGTGCAACGTGCAAACCTACGAGCCAACATATTACACCGGATGGACAGCGCCCTGCGCTCCCTCTCGATGTCCTCATTGTCACACAGCTCTTCGGTCACCCAGTGACCCAGATACTTAAAGGCACTTACCTTTTTTAAACGCATGCCGCATAGAGTTACATGAGGAACATGGGAGTAGCCTTTGCTTCCTGACTTGAATAACATGAACTCACTCTTATTCGCGTTGTATCCGAGCCCATGGGCTTCCGCGTACGATTGGCAGATGCACACCAATTTCCGTAACGCTGCAATCGATGGGCTCAGTAACACCATATCGTCCGCGTAACTTATGTTGTTAACAATTACTCCGTCTATGGAACAACCAATACCAGTGTCACTGAGTTCACCGATGAGCCGGTTCATGTATAAATTAAAGAGGTGGGGGGAGCTGATTCCGCCCTGCCTAACCCCACATTCCAAACCGTATACATCTGAATATGCACCCGCCCACCGCACTCTATTGCGTTGGTTGGCGTACCAGAACCTAAGCAATGAAATCACCTCCCGAGGCACCTCCGTATCACTCTCCAGCTTCTGCCACAGCTTGTCATAGCACACCAAGTCGAAGGCTTTTGATAAATCTAGGTAACATGCATAGACAGGTGTGCCCCGACTAGTATAGTACTGAACAGTCTGCTTGAGGCAGAGGATAGCAGTCTCAGTCGAAAGTTCCGGTCTGAACCCAAACTGGGCATCATGCAACTGAAGATGCTTTTCCAACTGCTTGTCAAGCAAACTGTCCAGCACCTTTGCTATAACAGTAGCCAGAGAAATGGGTCTATAATTTGACAGATCCGATGAGTCACCTGTTCTATTCTTTACGATCGGTACCACCGTAGTGTACATAAGGCTCTCGGGTAAGTAACTGTGACTAATACAGAGGTTAAAGAACATCGATAGAACTCTAGGCAGGTGTATTCCCGCATACTTTAGGTGCTCGATGCTGAGATCATCGTGGCCGGGAGACTTGCCCCTCACCAATTTATTAATAACCGTAGCAACAGTCTTCGCAGAAAATCTGACATTAAGTGCGGTGAGGTGGTTCTCAGCAGCGGGCACCCCAGACGTAGGCCCAAGCGGGGACTCAACCCTGAAATGCTGCTGGAATGCACAGGCTATATCATGGGGGTCATGTTTACCACCAACGCTAGCAGGAAGGCCCGACCTTGTGTTTAGCTTTTTAGTGTTTTTCCAAAAACTACTAAAGTCTTTATTGATATGATTTTCTGCTATAATGTCCATTTTTATCTGTGATTCATTTTTCTGACAAAAAGCCAATTTAGACTTAAATATTTTTCTAGATTCACACATCTCAATATACAGATTCCCAGACCTTGGTCTCCCAGCCAACACCCACGTCTGAAAGCAAGATCGTGCCCTCCCGTGAGCGGCACTGACATATCGGTTCCAACCAGTAACATACCTATGCTTGTTACGTTTAGGCACATAATAGCTAGCCTTTGCAGCCCCTGTCAAAATACAGATTATTTTGTCATATATGTCATTTAATAACAATTTATGCGCGTCACTATCACACATACCGTCAGCACAACATTGAAATTCCGGGGGAAAGTCAATTAACTTTAGTTTAGAATTACAAGTACGATGATATTTTTCTATTTGATCAGAGTCTCTTTCTCCCCATTTTACACTATTATTTTACACTTTTATTGTATTGTTTGGTGAATAATTTAATCGAAGCAGATTTTGAACTTGTGATTTCTCACCGTAGATTTCAATGGAATACTGTTTTCCTATTCTGTGTATGTATTTCAAATTGTAATGAAATTAATGGTCCAGTCACACATACTGATACTGTCGATATTTACCGCGGTGGCCACCACATAACGGCCGCAGTGTCATCTGTTATGAAAATGATGGCTTTGAGGTTTAACTTTACGCCGTCGAAAAACGCTCTCCAGGGCTACACACCAACTTACTTTCTTAAACAAAGTTTCGGTGACGTCATTCGAAGGTAAATTGCGGACGCTATGTGGCGTTCACCGCAGTCTTAGGAAACCCTAACATTAAAGATACACTGCTTCTAAAAAGTTCGGCTGCTAGTTTGTTCATTCCATATAAATCAATCAGATTTCATTTTTAGGGTTCCGTACCAAAACGGTTAAACCCTTAAGGTGCGACTCAGTCTTTCTATCCGTCTGTCACAGTTGGATATTTCTAGAACTACTAATGCTATCAACTTGAAATTTGGAACAGTTTTAGATGACGTTTGCCCAACTATTTTGCAAATAAGAAAGATATAAAAATAGCTATATTTTTTTTGCAAAAGGAACTGAAAGGGGGTCTTAAAAATTCGAAGTATGTCATATTATAAAATATGAAAGAGCGCTATTTGCAAATTCTCAAACAATTTTTGCTTTTTTTTAAACCGCAGTTTTCGACTTTTCATAAAAAATGTAAAAAAAACCGTTCTTCCCCTATCTCCGAAGTTTGCATAGAGCAAAATCTGGAATTATTCTATGTGATAAAAGTTTATGTAAAGACTACAGGAAAAATAAAACGATGTCTCTAAATAGTACACTTTTTCAGAAATCATCAACAAAAAAATTACATATATTGATGGTGTTTAGTGCAAAATAAACGATCATACAGTGAAGACGTCTGTGTTTTTTTTTCTAAGAAGTCTAACAACCGAATGTGAACCTTAATTACAACAACATATGGTCCAAACGAACCGGATCTTTAAAAAAATAAATAAGAATGACCGGCGATCGGAGAACAATAGGCCGCATTCCTGAGCTGATTTTTGTGCAAGTCATTAGTGTTATGTTATGAGTTTATGAGCCTACGTGCGAATGCGATCTATCTAAGAAACAAGTGAAGGTTTGACTATAAAAGTGAATAACGGATTGTGACGAAGAATACAAAAGTGATGGTTCGGTGTATTAAAATAGTGTGTTTTTAAATAACGAGATGCTGTTTTAACGCGAACTGTAAACGTTTTGATGCACAAATCTCAGTCTACCTACGTGATAAAATAAAGTAAAAGTTTTCGTCGTAGTTTGCGTCTTTATACATTTTTATTGGAAAATCATAAAGTGTAAAGAATGGAGAATATAGAAAAGCGAATGTTGCTTCAAGCTGATGTGTTTGAAAAAGTGCAGAAAGCCTATACGAATTACAAAAAGACGCCCAAGGACAGAATAACCGAGGGTTATTTACAAACTAGGATGGATACTTTGGAAATGTATTGGAAGGAATTTAAAAGTGTTCACGAGAAATTGGTAACGGATGTTTATAAGAAAGACAGACAGCAGTTCGCGTATTTTGCAGAAGATAAATGCGATAATTTTGAAGAGTTGTATTTTACTTATAAAGGAGAAATGAAAACTGCATTAAACAAGTTGATGTCTGAGTCTGACTTGAAAAAATCGGATAAACTGGAGAAATTAGACGAGACTAGACAAACAGCTTCTAGTAGTGATATTAAATTGCCACAAATTTCAATCCCTATTTTCGAGGGAAATTACACGGAATGGAGATCGTTTCACGACCTGTTTATTGCATTGATACACAAAAATAAGTCATTAGAAGATGTACAAAAACTTCATTATCTTAAGAGTAGCTTGAAAGGAGACGCAGAAGTTCTTCTGCGGCAGTTTGCTATCACGGGTGAAAATTATGCCGATGCGTGGTCAATTTTGAAAAAACGGTATGATAACAAAAGGTACATTGCTAATTGTATATTTAAAAAGTTTTTTGGTCAAAAAACAATATCTCAAGAGTCAGCTTTCTCCTTGAAAAACTTGTTAGATACGTCGGTCGAGTGTATGAATTCTTTGAAAAACCTTGGCTTACCGACAGCGCAGTGGGATGCAATTGTGAACTATGTGGTTGTTTCAAAGCTGGATCCTGAAACACACAAACAATGGGAGCTTATTATTAGTGAAGATAATTCTGATGACTTACCTGGTTTTGAAAGGCTGAAGTCTTTCTTGGAGACTCGGTTTCGTACGTTAGAAATGGTCGAACCTGAAAATAAAGTTAACAAATCAATTAAGCCGAAGACACATCACGCGACAGCCACTAGTGGAGAGAAGCACTGTCCTTTCTGCAAAGAAGACCATTATATTTTTAACTGTAAAGAATTCGCAAAGCAACCGATAGAAGAAAGATACAGCTTCGTAAAGAAAAACAACTTATGTTTTAACTGTCTCATTCCAAATCATTCCGTATTTAAATGTAGACAATCAAATAAATGTAAAATATGCAAAAGGCGGCATCATTCCTTATTACATCGCGATCGAGAGTCGACGAAACAAGCAGATGACACAATGTCAACTAAAGAAGAATCTACAACAAATAAGCAAGAGGTTAGCAAGGTAACAGCACATGTGTCAAGAGGAGAACAACCTGGTCAACACATCTTGTTGGCAACAGCATTGATAGACGTGACCTCGAGGACTGGACAATCACACGTCTTCCGTGCTCTGATTGATCAGGGCTCAGAGGCTTCGTTCGTGACGGCGAGAGCAGTCGAGTTATTGGGTCTGAAGAAGACTCAAATCAGCGGTGAGGTCTCTGGTGTTGGTGGAGGTAACAAACTTTGTATTAATCATTCAGTAGGCTTACATATTAAGTCGAGGTATGAAAGTAATTTTTTTATTGATGTTAAGGCGTATGTATTAAAGTCATTGACTTGTAGGCTACCGTCTAGACAAATGAGAGGTTATGACTGGCCTCAACTTAAAAATATGAAATTGGCTGATCCTACTTTTAATGTTCCGGGTAGAATTGATATCCTTCTCGGAGCTGATGTTTTTGGCACAATAATATCATCTGGTTTGTTAAGAGGACCGGGCAGTATAATTGCTCAGCATACACACCTAGGTTGGATATTGTCAGGGGATATGTACTCAAATCCTATTTGTGCACAAAACATTATTAGTTTACATGTTACCAGGCTCGTAGAAGAAGACAACAACCTTTTGAGAAAATTCTGGGAAATAGAAACAGATGACTACAAAACCAAGAAAGCATGGACAAAGGAAGAAGAAAAATGTGAAGAACACTACATAAAGACAACAACAAGAGATGCATCAGGAAGATATGTAGTACACTTACCTTTGAAACAAAGTATTGAAGAGACCGTGAAGGCGTGCGGTGAGACTAAACAACAAGCTACAATAAGATTTAAACAACTGGAAAGGAAATTTGCAAAACATGAAGGTTTGAGATCAGAATACAAGAAGGTCATACAAGAGTACTTGAAGATGGGTCATATGAAGAAGGTTGAAATAGAGGATAGAAGTGAAGCAATTTACTTAGCACATCATGCTGTCATAAGGGAGGATAAGGATACAACAAAGGTAAGAGTTGTTTTCGATGCTTCAGCCAAGGGATCGAATGGGCAATCCTTAAACGACACCATGATGGTCGGCCCTACGCTACAACCTGATCTTCGTGTTCTTATCATGCGCTGGAGGTCTCACAATTTCTGTGTTGTCGGCGATATTAGAAACAAACACACAGATTTACAACGCATCTTATGGCGAGATAATATGTGTGAAAACATAGAAAGTTATCAACTACTTACCGTAACGTTTGGGACAGCAGCGGCACCTTATCTTGCGGTACGATCATTGAACCAACTAGCTGATGATGAAGTGGAAAGATACCCTAGAGGAGCTGCTGTCATTAAGAGTTCGTATTACGTGGACGATCTGATGACTGGACATGAAGATCTATCTGAAATAAAACAAGTTTGTGAGGAAGTAAACAATCTATTGAAGGCAGGTGGTTTTCAAATGCAGAAGTGGTCCAGTAACTCTGATGAAGTCTTGACGTTTTTACAGGGAGACGAGGAGACTCCGGAATCTGTGAACAAAATAGAAATCAAATTAGATAAGCTTATAAAGATACTTGGACTTACCTGGGACAGGAAAAATGACACGTTCCAAGTTACAGTTAATCTACAGGAAACCAGGATTTCTGTAACAAAAGGGATAATATTATCTGATGTGGCGAGTCTCTTTGACCCGTTTGGTTGGCTCTCGCCAGTAGTTATCACAGCCAAGATTATGATACAGAGATTGTGGCTTAGCAATCTCGGCTGGGATGATGAATTGCCCTCAGATCTAGTAGCCGAATGGCTTAACTACAGAGAGGAACTTAAAGAGTTACACACCATTGAAATCCCACGCTGGATAAAGAGGACATCGCACTGTAAAGAAGTTCAGTTACACGGGTTTGCAGATGCCTCTTCGGTTGCATATGCAGCAGTAGTTTATATAAAGGTATTAGATGAAAATGATGTTGTTCATGTCACAATAGTAGCATCTAAGACCAAGGTTGCGCCACTGAAACAACTGACAATTCCAAGATTAGAGCTTTGCGCTGCGGTGTTGTTGGCGAAGCTATTGCACGAGGTATCTAGCTTATGGGATATAAGTATGCAACAAGTGTATGCCTGGACCGATTCCATGGTGGTTCTGTCCTGGTTACAGGCTCAACCAAGTCGATGGCAAGTGTTTGTCGGCAACCGGGTGTCTGATATAATTCAATTAATAGACAATGATAGATGGAACCATGTTCAATCAGCCGACAACCCCGCTGATCTTGCGTCAAGAGGTGTAGCGCCGAGTGAATTGGCAAATAATGATATGTGGTGGACTGGACCCAAGTGGCTGAAAAATAAACAAATAGATTTTACAAAAAGTTCTATTCCTCAAACAGATTTAGAGATCAAGAAATCATTTAATGTTACATTAGAAGAAAAACCTGTTTGGGAAAGGTTTTCATCCATGTCCAGAATGAAGAGAGTTTTAGCACAATGTTTAAGATTTTTAAAACCTAAAGAAGAAAAAGAGAAATATTTAACAGTTAAGGAAATTAATGATGTTGAAGAAAGGTGTGTAAAATATTACCAAAACTTAATATATGAAAACGAAATAAAAGATCTGAAGATGAACGGAAAGGTTAAGAATAGAAGTTCTATAATTAGTCTTACACCTTTCATGGATAAGAAAGAGCTGCTGAGAGTTGGAGGGCGACTGAGTAAAGCCAATATACCAGAAGATGCGAAACATCCGATTATTATACCTTGTAAACAACATGTTACTCTACTAATAATAAATGAAGTCCACACAAGAACTTTCATCCCGGTACTGATCAACTAGTTCGAGTGGTATCAGTACAATGCAAAGGAGATAACATTCTTAAGAGACCGTTATCTAAGTTAATATTACTGCCCATGCCCAAGGCATCAGAGGGTAACTAAATAGTTAGCGTGGTAGTCAGCTAATGTCATGTTTGTTTTAAATTGTGTGGTATAATAGGTAGATCTGCAGTATTTACTTTGATACATTACCTATATCTCGAAAAGGCACTACATTCTTATCACCGTAAATGAGTTATGCTAAAATAAATGTTGAACATGTGTATTTTCTAAGTTCATGATAATTTACTTGTGTTAACGCACTTGTGTAGGTATAAGATAATAATCATTGTTGTCGTCAACGTTTGTATTAAATTAATGAAATTGAACCCTTTAGTACTTATGTTCATTTTACTTGTTACTTCCTATAAGACGATAAAACGTCTAATATTTTTATCATACAGTCCACTTAGCTATTACCTAAATGAATACGAGATGTTATTATTTTCTAGTTTGTCGTAGGTAGGAGGTATCTGATAAAGCTTATTGATAGGTACCCGGTGATTATACGCAATCTAAAACGACGCGTAATTTTCTTTGTGAATGTAAGGTATGCCTATACTATTGTACTATTATTGTTATGTGTTTGTATACTTTGCGCAATCTTCTTACAACTAATAATGTGTTAATATAATAGTAGGTAGTTTAAACGAGTTAAGCGCAGATGTTTTTTATAAACGAAGCAATGTAACGGGTATCGACTATACATAATGATAGCTACCTAGTGGTTTCATAGGCTCATTAAGTAATTGGTGTAAGTTGTTTTGCGATGTATTTCCATTTTAATTGTTTCAACAAGTTATATAAATCTTAGACTACTGTCATTTAATAAATTAGTAAAAAACTGTTGTTTTTGGAGGGCGGTATGTTTAGTGCAAAATAAACGATCATACAGTGAAGACGTCTGTGTTTTTTTTTCTAAGAAGTCTAACAACCGAATGTGAACCTTAATTACAACAACAGATGGTACGGAACCCTCGGTGCGCGAGTCCGACTCGCTCTTGACCGGTTTTTTTTTTTACAACAATCTTAGTTAAATAATTTATCTACAACAACAAACAAACAGTTTTAAGTAAGTATAAGATCGCTTAGTTATTGAGATACTTTTTGTACTCAGTAACGTTACGTTGAAAGAGTTTTCTTACCTACTTTCTTTCGGGGAAGAAAGTTTAAACTCTTCATCATCATAATCAGCCTACAATGTCCCCACTGCTGGGACACATGCCCCCTCTCTGTGACAGGGAGTGGGCCGTAATCCACCACACGGGCCCAGTGCGGGTTGGTGGATGTCACATGTCTTCGAATTTTTGGTTCTAGGACATGCCGGTTTCCTCACGATATTTTCCTTCACCGTTTTGAGTGCAGTGGTGATGAAATAAGTTACACAAAGTAAGTGCCTGTCAGGACTTGAACCTATGACCTACAACTCGAAAGTCGCGGCCGTTACCTTGACTGGGCCACCATTGCACCAAGTTAAAACTGAATAAGTACACAAAATTCAAATTCAAATTCAAAAATGATGAATAAATTCAAAAAAAAAAAAAACCTCCCGATAATATATTCCATACCGTCAATTGTTCTCCGATATACATTACCAAAAAAAAAAACTCGTATATTTTTCATTCAGTAAAAATACTTTCACAAAATTTATTTTACTGCCACGACTTTACTCGTGTTTTATTCGGCACAATATGGCGTCTGTAAATAAAAGTTTTTTATTGCCCTACTTGCTATATTGTAGTATAATACCATTATGCCTCACATGCTTACTATAAAAGCACATAGGTACCAACTGGTGTTATTTTTCATGTTGATTCGGGGAATGAAAAATCGTGTATGTTTACCAAGAATTGTGGCAACATTCCACAAATGATTCCCAGTCTTGCTTCTTCGGTTGAATTTATATTAATTCTCGTTTATTTTGCTTGTACTCATAAAATTACAAACAAATACTGATGTCTGCACATGACTGCTGATTTTACATCCCACATTCTGTCAACCTCACAAGTCAATCACATCTTACCCTGTGAAGTAAGAGTTTATTATCTTATTTAATATCACTATGGAAATATGGTAATTTTAAGAAATTATAGAAACAAAGGCAACAAGTTTAATGGATTTAGTACAATATCTCATTTGGCATCCAAAACTAAAAACTGGCAGGGTGCACTATCTCCTTACCTTTTGTTGTCATCATCTGCCTTTTGCGAACAATTTCGGTCGGCTTCTATCCGGATGCAGATGATTACGAGTATTTTACACGGATCTGACCACCACAACCCAGTTACTGTGTAATACGATACCCCTTGATAAGTCTGGTTGTCTTATTTTCAGGTTTCTGACGACCAATAATTACTGTTAACGATCCACGAATGACATCCAGGACCAATGGCTTAAGTTGATCTTGGTATGTAAAGATGGACGAACCGCGGCAAGCGTAGCTTAACCTGGTCGATCGACCCGTGCGGCTGTTATTACTTAGCCACGAGCACCGCCCTACCTTATGTTGTGTGGCATGTTATTCACAAAGCTAATTTAAAATATTCTCCAGCATAAAATTTTAAACCCCGAACCAATCCCCTCCTAATTTCCTTATTCCATCCTCTAACAAAGCAGGTGACATCCATCTTTGTTTACGATCGTACGTATACCTACGAAAGTCGGATCGTGAATCGTAAACTGTGCGCTACCGTTTACGTACAATCGTAAAATTGATAGGTCCACCGGGTATAGGGATTCCGCGTTCCAGTTTTGTGTAACGTGTAATGGGTTATGTTTAATCCAGAATGGGTGGGGTTTATAGGATTTTTTCTGGATTATTTTTAAGTTTCCAATTTATATGGACATATTCAGGAAATAGTACCCAGGTTGCCTAAAACACTAACGCCCAGAAATCTTAATCTGCTTTTTTAACCTTTTCCTAACTATGCTGGGGTCGGCTTCCAGTCTAACCAAATGCATCTAAATACCAGTATTTTACATGGAGCGACCGCCTATCTAACCTCCACAGCCCAGAACTGGGTAATACGATACCCCTTGGTAAGACTCGGGCTTCTGACGACCCGCAACGACTGTCAAAGATGCACAAATGACAGCCGGGACCAACGGCTTAACGTGTTTTCCGAGGCACGGAGAAGTCTCGGTATGTAAAGATTGTCACCCATCCATGGAGCAACCCCGGAAAGTGTAGTTTAACCTACTGGATCGACCCGTGCGGCTGTTATTACTTAGTCACGAGCACCTCGGGCACAAGTTACTAACACCAAAATTATGCCTAAAATTTCATCAAGCTCTCTCTTGCTTCATTTTGCCTCACTTAACTGACGTTTAACGCGGTATTTCCGCAAACCGTCCCACTTCACACGTAGGTGCTGAGCCTCTTGAAAACTTTCAAAAACTTGATGCGGTAACAAACCTTAATAGTTTTCAGACAGTTGGGGTTTTTAGGCGGGTTACACAACAAAGAAACCGGAGCCGAGAAACAGGCCTTTTTACGCCATTTTGAAAATAGTTCGAAGCTGAGATTGTCTGTATGGTAGTAATTTTACCAAATCAGTATCACACATACTTGTACCCCCTTAAATAAGGGGGAGGTTACTCGTTACTTAACTTTAATCCACGTTTAAAAATATAAACGTGGTTTATGTTGTGGTTTGTGTTTAATTTTTTAATTTTATTTTAATTTTACTTTTATATGGATAGTATTTATCTATACTTCTATACTATATATACTATATAATATTATAAAGAGGAAAGATTTTTTTGTTTGTTTGTTTGTACCGAATAGGCTCCGAAGCTACTAGACCAATTTGAATCATTCTTTTCACCAATACAAAGCAAAATTATCAGGAAGTAACATAGGCTATAATGTATTTTCATTCAATTTAGAGATCCTTAAGAAAATTGCAATAATATAACCCAAAGTAGCAAAATTTGGCGTGCGCTGAGAAAACTATTGATCATACATAAAAAGTATATACTACATGATTAATGTACTCATTATCACCTTCAAAAAAGTCCTCGAAATAGAAGCTTTTGTTTTCTAAAATTTAATAATATCGCAGGTAGAAACAAAAGTTGGTTACATTCGAATCGTAGTATTAATTCTTATTCAAATAAATAGTTTTATCATATTCGAATCACAAGTTATCACGAGTATAAAAATGCCATACGCGTTCCGTTCGATGTCGCGCCGCGGTTAACTCAGTATTTTTATACTTGAGACCAAAAACCAGGCAAGTGCGTGTCGGACCACACACAATGAAGGGTTCGATAATTGGGATGAATTTATCCTAAGAACAAACTTAACATTGTAGTTGAAAAACATGTTCTCCCATACATTCCAAATGTAAATGTAAGTTTGTACTCACAATATTGAGAGATTTACCATATTATTTTAAGAACACAGACTTCTTATAGGTTTTTCTGTAATCTGCAGGTAAAGATCTATTTTTTGTATTTTATTCAAAATTTTAGGCTCAGTAGTTTCGGAAATAAGGGGGGGGAATGGTCAATTTTCGTCTTTTTTTAAAAATAACTTCAAAACAATTTATTTAAAAATTATTAAAAAAATATATTTGATACAAAAAGGGTACAAAAGGGGTACAAAATTTATCAGGGGAGGATTTTACTGCGGGGCTTGATTAAATCGAAAACTGGTGTAAATAATCTTTCAGTCAAGTTATGGAAATATCCGAAACGATTCTTTAAAATTCCACTCCTGTGGGCATGAAAACAGGGAATACATTTATATGAAAAATCTTATTCATTTGGTTAATTAACTTGAAACTTGGCACAGATAATAAAGTTTGTCATTAATAGTTTTTCAAAACTACCCTAGAGGGTTAGAGGGGGGGCGAAGAGGAGGGGGTGGGTGAGAAGTAGGGGTTTGGGGGAGGGGGGTTAGTGAGGAGATGAAGGGATGGTGAGGGGTGAGGGGAGGGGTTGGTGAGGGGGAGGTGAAGGTAAGGGGGAGGGGTTGGTGAGGGGGAGAGGTAGGGGAAGTGATGAAAGGGGTGTTAGAGTGGGTGAGAGGGGCAGGGATAGGTTAGCGGGAAAGGGATACGGTGAACGAACCTGCTAATCTCTGGAACTACCAGTCGGACTTTAATAAAACTATTTGCATATTACTCGTATAGCCCAAATCTTAAGGAAGACTATAGGCATATTTAACATCACTTTAGGACCTTTACGTGCTGAAATAAAATAAAAAAGGCAGAAAGAACGCTAAGCGAAAACGAAGTAATAGCGCGGGCAGGCAATGCGATGCGACGAGGTGGGTCGGGAGAACAAGAAATTTCACGCGGACGAAGTCGCGTGCAGCAGCTGTATAATATAATATATAATCATACTAATATTTTATAGGCGAAAGTTTGTGAGTGTGTGTGTGCGCGTGTGTTTGCATGTTTGTTACTTCCTCACGTTCAAACGGCTGGACCGATTTGGATGTTATTTGGCACGTAGATAGCATAATCTATTCAATGTGACGGCCATTTTGTTTTTGTGGGTTTTTGTGTGAGAGTAATTCTGGGTGGTCTCGCGCGGTAGACGATATCTCTAAAGTTTTGTATAAGAGCTGTATATTAAACTGTCGTTGGAATCATTATGAAATAAGCTACCACATCTCGCAGTTAAAAGGTTATACCCTGGATTAAAACATAGGCTGCATTTTATCCCAGTCGACGCGGGTGAAACCGCGGGGCGCAGCTAGTCTGAAATAAATTATTTGATTTGATTTAATTAAAGACTAACGTCTGTATAACCACACCTTTTTGACGTCACTTTAAGCAATGTTTATAAATAACGTGGTTAAAGTTTGCTTTGTTGAATGGGAACTTTTTCTAAAACAACGACTGCATGCCAACCAGATTATTATGTACTAGTTTCTGACCGCGACTTCGTACGCGTGAAATTTCTCGCTCCCCCGACCCACTCCATTGCATCGCATTGCATCGGTTACGCACGCTGTTTCTCCGTTTTCGCTTAGCATTCTTTCTGATTTTTTTTATTTTTCTCGGCTTCTAAGGGTTGTACCGTTATGACAAGTCTACAGCCTTCCTCAAGAATTGGGCTATCAAATGCAAAAATATTTTTTCAAATCGGACTGGTAGTTCCAGAGATTATTGAGTTCAAACATACAAACAAATAACAAACTCTACATCCTTATTATTAGTACAAAGATATGGAAAATTCTTAGCACTATTTTAAATCCTCGTGAAATTTCGAGCTGTTTTTAGAACTGTGAATAAAGCTTAGTGAATAAAACTCATTTTAAATTGCACTGTAAGTCCGCACACTCATTTTCAAACACCAGCTTAAAAATCATAACTCCTATCAACTTTAAATACTGTTCCGAATTAAAATCCGCGGCCGAACTCGTGGTAACTAGCGTCTGCTTCAATATCCTATCAGATATAAACTATCTACATTCAATTTGGAAACCTATTGTCTTCGTTATAAGGTTGGATATTGAATGGGTGTAATAAAAAGTCCCGTTTTCGCTCTGCTCGCTTTTCTGTAGTGTGAAATACGCCCAAGCCTTGTTCTGCAACCACACTAAGAATTTCGAATTCTCGCCTCCCTTAATCTGACTTCGGATAAGTTTTGAGAATTATCTGGATCAAGGAGTATGCGCGGAATTTCGGGATATCCTCTAAATAATATGTGATAAGAATCTTAAGTGGTCGGCTTAGAGTCGATTTTCGGACGAATTATGAGGGTTTTGTCTCGTTTTAAATAAATCCAAGGACAGTTTTGTCATTGTATTGTGAAACAATCTCGGGATTGCTTGAAGTTCTTCAATACATTTCAGCTTAAAGTCGTTCATTGTTGTAAATGAGTCAGTTCCATACATCGTTTTAAATAACAACGCAAGGAAACTTGTACTGACAGTAATTTTACTTGTCTGAATAATGCTTTAAACAGCCATTAGTGGAGTCGGCAATGGCTTCTTTGTCGGGAACCATATGGAAGCACTTGCACTGTTAGGACATGACTGAAACTACTGAACACGTAATAGTACATGTTTCTATGACAAATAAATCTGTTTTTCTTTCTTTATTTATTTTCTTTTACTCCTTTACCTCAAATTTCACTTCGATTTAATCAAACGAGCTTCACGAATTCGGTAAAATCGATTTTCTTTTGTTTCAAGCTTTTTTTACCTTCGTATCGGGTGATTTTGTTTTTCAACAAAACAAAAGCCAATCGTTCCCGTACCTCCAAACTTAATCGTCTATGGTGTACCTAACTAAAGCTTTTAACACAATTCTATCCTCTACTTAAACCATCATTTTCTGCCTATAACTTCGCAGTTCGTAAATCATTTTATTTTACGGTCACCATCACTTCCGTAAAAAAATATCGAGTAGAATTAGTAACCCTTCAACTGAAAGTTATATGATGTGTGTTCGTATAACCAACTGTGAGGAGTGTAGTTACGCTACTTGCTTTGGAAAAAAAGTTGAAAGGTGTCAAGGGACACCCGGATGGAACGAAGTTCCTTTCGATTAATTAGTGAAGGAATTGTAATTTTTTTTTTTTTTAAGTTATAATAATATTTTTTTTATTATTAACAAATATAATGTAATATAAACTTAATCTTTCTATAAGAGAGAGAGAGAGACAGACAGAGAAACATGCGCACGTCGCACAGCTTACAATAGCTTACTATAGCAAAAAGTGTCGTTACAACTTTTCGTGAGAATTGTTTCCGTCTAGCCCCCTTTCACATCGCCCGATAAGGAACTTCGTTCCAAAAATAAAAATGAATACCTACATTTCTTCAGTCGCGAGTGTCATATTCCCTCAGATTATGTCAAGAGTTTGATTAGCAGCGAATGCAATGTCTATATACTGTTACTGAGTGATCACGAATCGAAAATGAATAAAACGGGATTTTTTCCAGTGCCCGGTTTCCACCGCGAGCGGAGCGGACCCATTAAGGACTCCGTTTAACTCGCTAGAGTAAACTGCGTACTATTGGTCTATTTGTTGGTGGAAATACAAGTATGGAGTTTACTCTTGCGAACTGCTCGTGGTGGAAACCGGGCTTAAAGGATAAACTGCCGAGTCCAAGCGTGTAGGAACTTCATACCTACTACAAGAAAGAAAAAAACCGGCCAAATGCGTGTCGGACCACGCAGAATGATGGGTTCCGTAGTAGAAAAGAATTTATCCCAAAAACAAACATAGGCCGTACACGAAATTTTGTCAATTTCGCTGATTTACGTGATTTTACAGGTACAATACTGTATTTCTATAAGTTTGAATGCACTATATGAATGAGCATTTCAATTATGGTCTAATGTATGAACTACTTTTTTATTTTTATTATTTAATTTTGATTAATCGACCTAAACCGGCGACTGTTTTGTGAATTTTGCTGTAAGAGGTTTAGAATATCACATATTTACGAATTGTTTTGACTTCTAATGGGTATGGAAGAATTACAATATAGTTGTGTGAAAGTTGTACAATGTGTGAACCACTTTTTACTACTTTCATATAAAACTTTTGATTAAAAAAATATTTAACTGAGTCAAACTATAAAGATAAAGAAAATGGGCAAAGAATTGCTTTTGATTTCGGCTACTTAGAACTCTCGTTAATAAAATTAAAATAACAGAAATAAACTTCAGTTCAAAATCAATCCATTTCTTAAAATAAAAAGTAAAATATTAAAATCATTTGGTATTAAAAAATCTTTTAAAACAACCTAATTCTCGTTTTTATAAACTCGACGCAAAATACAAAAGTAGCTCATTCATTAGATCATCATTGAAATGATCTTTCATGTTGTGCATTAAAACTTATAGAAATACAGCATTTTAACCGTAAAATTAAGTCTGTAATATCACGTACTTAAATAGCTAAATCGGCAAAATTTTGTATATATGGCGTCTTAATATTGTATCCCAAAAAAAGTTTTTTCATGGGATAAAATTACAAATTAACAATTTCAAATTAACAGTCGCTCCATGTAAGATACTGGTATTCAGCTGCATCCGGTTAGACTGGAAGCCGACCCCAACGTAGTTGGGAAAAGGCTACACAGATGAAGATGCCATGCAGTCGATTGGCATTTTTGTGTTACGCAACTACTCCGCCGGTTACCATCTCTGTAACAAAAGGCTACACAGATGAAGATGCCATGCAGTCGATTGGCATTTTTGTGTTACGCAACTACTCCGCCGGTTACCATCTCTGTAACAAAAGGCTACACAGATGAAGATGCCATGCAGTCGATTGGCATTTTTGTGTTACGCAACTACTCCGCCGGTTACCATCTCTGTAACAAAAGGCTACACAGATGAAGATGCCATGCAGTCGATTGGCATTTTTGTGTTACGCAACTACTCCGCCGGTTACCATCTCTGTAACAAAAGGCTACACAGATGAAGATGCCATGCAGTCGATTGGCATTTTTGTGTTACGCAACTACTCCGCCGGTTACCATCTCTGTAACAAAAGGCTACACAGATGAAGATGCCATGCAGTCGATTGGCATTTTTGTGTTACGCAACTACTCCGCCGGTTACCATCTCTGTAACAAAAGGCTACACAGATGAAGATGCCATGCAGTCGATTGGCATTTTTGTGTTACGCAACTACTCCGCCGGTTACCATCTCTGTAACAAAAGGCTACACAGATGAAGATGCCATGCAGTCGATTGGCATTTTTGTGTTACGCAACTACTCCGCCGGTTACCATCTCTGTAACAAAAGGCTACACAGATGAAGATGCCATGCAGTCGATTGGCATTTTTGTGTTACGCAACTACTCCGCCGGTTACCATCTCTGTAACAAAAGGCTACACAGATGAAGATGCCATGCAGTCGATTGGCATTTTTGTGTTACGCAACTACTCCGCCGGTTACCATCTCTGTAACAAAAGGCTACACAGATGAAGATGCCATGCAGTCGATTGGCATTTTTGTGTTACGCAACTACTCCGCCGGTTACCATCTCTGTAACAAAAGGCTACACAGATGAAGATGCCATGCAGTCGATTGGCATTTTTGTGTTACGCAACTACTCCGCCGGTTACCATCTCTGTAACAAAAGGCTACACAGATGAAGATGCCATGCAGTCGATTGGCATTTTTGTGTTACGCAACTACTCCGCCGGTTACCATCTCTGTAACAAAAGGCTACACAGATGAAGATGCCATGCAGTCGATTGGCATTTTTGTGTTACGCAACTACTCCGCCGGTTACCATCTCTGTAACAAGAGGGGATCGAAATAATAGTGACGTCAAAACTGAACAAACAGGAAAGTTAAACCTTTCAACCGAGGATCTAATTTTAAAACGTAAAATTAATCCTCCGTGGACCACAGTCATAATTTAGGACCCACCACATGCCATCAACTTGGCAGATTTATGGCAAAGATTCGATGTGGCTAACTCAGAGTTATTGGTGTCATGTTTTATGGGACATATTCATATTTATATGCATATAACTTTGAAGTGAGTTGTTTTTTCCGGTAGAGCTCTGTAGGTGACCGGTTATGGTATTATCAGCGTTTTACTGTTTCGGGTTTCATGTTTTAGTTATGCGTAAATCAATTTTAGTTTTGGAATATTTTCAGAGCGCGGTCTTTTGGAACGAAGTTCTTTAACGCAGTCTACGGTAGGAGTAAACTGGTAGAAATCGTCACGTAACAAAAAAGCGTTATATCTCCATGCAACTTTCACTCTCTCTCTATCTCTCTGTGTATAAATTTGGTAAAAATGTAAATCCAAGATGGCAGCTGCGTAAATTTTCAATTTATTTTTATTTATTTATTTATAGGCTCTTCAACAATGAGTACACTATTACTTTACAATTTGTACATCGCAAACTTAAGTCTAGGCGCCTCATTACTTATAGAAAAGCACATCATGCACTACATTATGCGCAGATAATAACACAAATCAATTAAATTATTGGAAACAAGAATTACATAATTTAGACAAAAAATAAATGATTCATTATTAAGTTGATAACAATAGATTACATAAATTAAATTAATTATGATTACATTTCATTTTTGATAATTATTGTATAAAATTAGATTAATATTTGATTTTTGATTTAAGACTAGAGACATACTCGTACATTAAAAGCGCGGCTTTCTTTAGAGCAGGTACGGATGAGTGAAAAAGATCAATGACCACTTTGTGCTCTTTGTATGCAGCATACATTCTAGACAGTGGACAGTATTGCCTTAAGTTGGTATGACACCTTGGCATGCAGAAAAGCCTCCCATTAGAACTTCTTGACAGATTACGTGGCACATGGAATAATACCCTACTGAGCAAATCGGGACAGTTCAAAGAGCCTGTTACCAACTTCTTAAGGAAAACCAAATCTAGCATAATTCCTGCGTTTCTCCAGCCACACCATCTTAAAATACTTTAGTCTGTCTTGGTACGATTTGAGCTTTTTGCCCACATTACTATTATAGGTGAGATGCCATAAGAACCGTTTTTGCAGCCGTTCGATGCGATTGATGTGGACCTTATACTTAGGTGACCAGACCACACAGCAATACTCGAGATGGCTTCTTACTAGCGCGTTGTACATATTTTTTTTTAATATTAGGCTTTTTGAAGGTTTTACACTCTCTCATAACAAAGCCAAGCATCTTTGATGTTTTTAATATAGTTTTGTCAATATGATGGACTAAACTTAGCTTTTTATCAAACTGAACGCCTAGGTCTCGTATAGTTTCGACTTCCTTAAGCCGCTCACCATTCAATTCATAAACTGACTGTATGATGTTCTTTTTTTTTATGAATTTGGTATGATGGCAATTTTTTACATTCAAGGACATTTTGTTGTGCTCACACCACTTTGTCAGCCGGTCTAAGTCGCTTTGGAATAGTACCGAGTCCGCAGGATTTGTTTGATGCAGGAGGTTTGATGGGTATCTTTTCTTGGTTTTCGAGGGTGCTGAAGCCGATAGTGAAGTCAAAATGAAAATCCAAGATGGTGGCTGCGAAAATTTTCAATTTTGTCATCATAAGTATCTTTTTCATGGTTTTCGAGGATGCTGAAGCCGATAGTGAAGACAAAATGAAAATCCATGATGTCGGCTGCGAAAATTTAGTTTCTGTTTTAAATTATACGTGAGAAGGAACTTCGTTCCTGACGGGAGTCCCCGACCGCACACGCGCACTACCTAGTTTTATATTTCTTAATATTAAAGTATCTACTAGCCTTAAAAATATACTAAACACAGTGTCAGCTGAAATACTTTTGCACTTATTATATTCGTGTTTCGAAAGAGTCTGGACCAAAGACTACAAACCGATACTTCACAAACCACTCGCATTCAATTTTCATCTTCAAATACGTCTTTGAATGGTTAAAATAACTGTTGTCAAAATCAACCCATACAATCTCAAAACATTTACAATAATCCCATACCCGGATCAACCCGTCAGATATTAAAGGAAATCTTCCATGTTCTTTCACACGCCCAAAAACTGTACAAGGATTGAAGAGTACCCTACTTTAAGGGCGTACACACGTGAGCGATTTTCTCTCTCAAGCAGAGGCTGACTCTCAAAGATGTGTCGAAGGTGCTGTGTCAATGCATACACTCCATAGCTTGCATAGATTCTTCTCAGAGTAGTCGGATAGAAATGACCGAACTCGTCTATTTTTAAAACATAATGTTATTTTTAACGTGTAAAAGTGTTATTTTTTTTTACCAATTTACAGAAATAAATATCATTGAGCCCTGGTGACCGTAATACAGGTCTTTATATAAACCTACTTCAGGCACCAGTCTCTCACTAAGTCAGCTCTTTGTCCGTCCACTATCGTCAAATAATAGTATTTTACGTAACTTGTGTAGAGAAAAATTAACGTTTTATATTATTATTTATATTTATCATTTAGACACTAAGCGGATAGCTGTGCTAAGGCATTGCAGATGGCAGGAATACACTACGCATTCGGTTTGTCCCGGCTGGTCTAAGAAGCTGGTGGCCAAATCAACTAAACAAACGTTGCAATAGTCTTTCCATTGTGAGTTTTTGATAGATTTTCCATACAAATTCTCACAAAAAATCACAATGGACAGACCAGTGCAACTTTTGTAAATTAGTAGACTTATACCCATTTTCATTGTCACCCTAAGTGACACTTAAATTAATCCCTAAATAAAAGTGCACTATTGGATTTTCAGCGATAAGCAGCAGTTAACAACTCTCGGCGAGTTGAAAATCGAACAGTACAATAATATTTAGGGATTCATTTAAGTGTCACTTAGGGTTGGTGAAAACGGGCATTAGCCCCTTGGTTTCTTGTAAGCGCTAAATTACAACTATGTATCAAACTGTATCAACTGTATCAGCTGTAACTGTGTATGTATGTATTCATCCGAACTGAAAAGTCAATAAAAAATGCGACCAATGCTGATGAGAGACAAATGACTGTATGTCTGGAAAAGCTGCAGTCGAAATGACGTCATACCTACAATCAAATTCAAAAGTATCGTCAACACAATCGCCCGGTCAATCAGTCTATCGCCGTCAGCTATCCGACAATCGTGTTAACCAGCGTTCACTTGCACCCATCCTTATCTCTAACATGTGACAATAAAGGACCAAGGGTCCCGATTTAATATCTCCCCTTTGGCGAGTGTCGTATATCCGACTGTTCTTCACTTGTTATTATTTTTGAGACACTTCCTCGTCCGTAATTGGTAAGGCGATACAAGGGATCTTTTTGTAATGGTTATAGTCTTTGTTATTGGTAATTATTAATGATTTGTTGTTAATGTTACGACTTGCTCTTTTGGGTAGCAAGATTGTATAAAAGTGCCATCGTTAATAGCTTAGCTTTTACATAGTTTACCGATATTTAACGAACACTTCTACCTGTTTTTGGTGATATCGTAACTATAAAACATGCAATAGGCGTGTCTCTATTCCATGTTTTAATGCATCAAAATCATTCACACTAGTCGTAGAACGTCAAAATTACGTAAGATAGTCCCACAAAACGCACGCCCTTCACCACTTCCTATAGTGCTTTAGCTGGTAAGAAGAAATGGCGCAAAAAAACTCCCCAACAGAACAGCTGTCTGTTAAGTTAGCTGAACTTGACTCTTTAAATTAGTATGCAAAGTAATTAACATTACGAAACACAAATATATTCGCGTGAATGAGGGTGTATAAAAGACTTTACTAAACATTCGTCGTACGTGTCGACTGCACCCCATGTGTGCATAAGGAAAAATCCTTTATATAATAAGTATATAAGCTTATATCATATTTATTTAGAAACGTAAAGAAAAATCATCATCAGTGGTTGTGAACCTATGGGGTTCGCAACTACCCCCCCCTTCCCTCCTCCCCCTGGGGTTTTGGGTTTATAAATTAGTACATGATTTACAGCGTAAGGGTTAACTCAGTTACCTGTTTTTTTTTCTACTAATTGTAACGGACGTGACATCAGCCAACATGCAGCCCGCCGAAGCCAAGCCGCCATCGCCATATTGACACCCCACTCCAGCCAAGCCACGAGCCAAGCCAAGATGTTCGCCTTAAGAGTGGGGAAGTGTTAATATAAGCCATAGCCAGCCATTTATTATGCCATTCTGATTTTGATTACAAGATCTAGACGAAACTCTGCCAGATTTTCATTTACCCCGTTTCATAATATATTCTTCATAACCATATGTTCATACGTGAGAAGAAACCATTATTTTCATGATTTATAAACATTTATACGATCGATTTATAGCATTAAAAATAGGAACTAGTCCAAAATAATAAATGAACATATTTTTCGCACAATACTGAGACAAACATTTCCCAAAATTGATAACAACAACGGATAGCAATACTACTATCATATCCACACATTACCAAGATATTTGTGTCGCAAAAACTCCTAGAAAAAATATTTTATAAGGACCGAGAGGACATAGTTACCAACTTATCTTGTTAGCCATAGATTTGAAGTATTTCTCAAATAATCCGCATATTAACTTAGTTCATGTTTGTGTTAGAGGGACCATACACCGGAGAGGTTTGTCGTCTGTTCGAGTTGGATTGCCAATTAAATATTATGCAAAATGAGAGCAGTGGTGGCTTAGGCCTCGACTAACGACTCGTGGGTCGTGGGTTCGAACCCAGGTCCTGCCTTACTTTGAGTAAATCATTTCATCACCACTGCTCTCAAAACGGTGAAGGAAAACATCGTAAGGAAACCGGCATATCTTACAACCAAAAATTCGAAGACATGTGACATCTACCAACCCGCACTGGGCCCGCGTGGTGGATTACGGCCCACTCCCTCACACAGAGAGGAGGCCTGTGTCCCAGCAGTGGAAACATTGTAGGCTGATTATGTATCCAAAATATCTAGTCTATTTGTAACGTGTGGCTATTGTGGCAATTTTCTTTTCTACTGTTCTTGGTCTCGATGTCATGATGATAAAATCACACCTTATCGAAAATACCTAAACTAGATTAGCTCAAAAGAGGGAAAAAATTATTCTGGTATCGACCCGTAAAACATAATGATTAGCTCACATTGCTATAATAGTACATTTCGATACAAGTGGAGAATGTTTGTTATTGCATTCGAGGCGGAATCAGCAGTGCTATTCTGTACAAATCTCACCGTGAAAACCTAGGTGAAGTGAGTTGTCATTCTACCTAATGCTAGATTGGATTGACACTATTGACAGCTCACTCCACGCTCACTTCACCTAAGTTTTCACGGTGAGATTTGTACAGAATAGCACTGCAGCACCCGAGCCGTAGGCGAGGTTGTTTTTGAGCCGAGAACTGCAATAACAAAAATGTCTACGTGTATCAAACGACGTTTTTCAATACACTTTTGAAGAAATAAAATAAAATAACGAAAAATATTTCTATCATGAATTATTAGGAAACTATGTTTTATATTTTCTTTTTTTCCGCGCTTTGCTTTCGCCAGGTTGAAGGTGAAGAAAAGGTATAAAGCCGATAAACATGAAAAATAAAAATTCAAATATTTTTGAGTTTAGAACACAAATAAATGTTAATTTGTTCATAAACGTTTTTTTTTTATTGTAATAATCATGGTTTTTGATGATATTCTGTTTATAGACACTATATAAATATTTTAAAAAATATTAACGCCGTAAAGACGCATATCTCTTTGCCGAGATTAAAAAACAAACATTCACCTCCGAATAGAGATGACCGTCTCGCGCCTGTTTCATAAAATGAAACTGGCACGACACGGTGTGAATAGAGGCATTGAACCAATTTGGACTTAGTATAGATATAAGTTATCTGTGGCAATTTTTATTCCCGCACACGTGTTGGAAAATGAAAAATCACACGCGTGTGAAATACAGTGCATTGTGAATCTAATCGTACTGCGATATGAACCAGTTTTCGAGGAAGTGTATTGAAAAAAATATTAGTTACTCAGCGCGGACCGAATTTGTAGCGGAGCCGACTGCTGGGTGCTCCGGGCGAATGTTTATGTATAACCACATGTAGAGGTTATTTCAATGCACCTCATCATTATCACCGTCGTCAGCCTACAGCAGTCCACTGTTGGACGTCGCCCGAACCACTCATTTAACTCGATACTCTGCAACTACCATCCAGCTGCTACCAGCCACCCAGCGAAGGTACTCCACCTACCTGACGTATGCCAAATCGCGATCTCCTGTACTCAAAAACACGTCTACCCCAAAGGTTATCGGTTTTACTTATAATAATGGCCGGCCCCATTGCATTTCAGTGGCATAAGAGGAAATGCGGGTGGCGAGAGTTTTGAAAATTAGATATTTGAAGAAATTATTGCTGTCGCTCTGCGAGCGCTCCGCCCTCAAATTCGTGCGGTAAGGACAACTGCAGATTCGACTGAATAGCCTATGTAAAAAGTCATATTTCGAAGTTTGGCTCTAGCCTATTTCCTCCTCCAATATTGGAACAATTTAAAAGATATTTCATAAACTGAATCAAAAGGATATATATCTTATGTCTTTTTTTTTAGTTAATAGTTGTCAAATTTGTACACTAGGCCTCTGTTGATAGCGGAAGCATTTTTTGAGTGTTCTAGTTTTTATAAAAATAATGTATTATCAAAAAGGAAAACAGGGGCATACAAGCTAATATTTATATTTCTGTAAAAAATCATTGCTTTATTGTCATTAACCAGAAAGAAATCAGTTGGCGAGAGCGTTTCTTTGGAGAAAAGCGCACCCGCATATCCTCTTAAAATAATGGAAGGAAGGTTGAAAATAGAACAAAGATATTTATTGATTTACATAAAGCTGCATTCATTATACCGTGGAAAAGTGGTTGACCAATTAATGCAGCTACCCGAAATGAAGGTTACACCAACATTTCATCTATAGTGAAATTTCCAGTAATTAGATTGAAATTGATGCGGTCCAGGGTTACCTTCTTGCACAATAAATAATTGTTCTTGCTTTATTGTTATATTATCCGCTTGCGCGATTGTGGTGTGAGTGTTTCCTGAGAGTCAATTTGCCGTAACTGAACGTGATATAAGTTCTATATCAAGGAAATATTTTATTACTCTTGGTTAAGAGTAATAAAATATAAGGTTTTATTCCACCACTATTAAGTAGTACTATCCAATTCCATGCATTTACTATGATAGATTATCTGTGTCCAAACCTTTTGAGATACGGCAACACTCCCTGAACCAGTCTATGACATTAAAAAAATATTATTTTCGCCGTCATAAAATCTAAAGTAAACAATAACAAGTTTCTGTCTCAACTTCGGAAGCTTGTAAATAATGAAAGTGGTAAGTTGGTGGTGGTGGTGGTGGTGGACTGTGGTAAGTGGTTTTATTTATGATTTACGTTAAGAATTAACACAGCGTGCATTTTAAACCATAACACATATAGGTCATCGGTTGTTTTTTCTTTGTAGGAAATCTAGAAATCTAGAACCTAGAAATCTGAAAGTAACTGTGTTTGCTCTTTACATACCTATTTTTGTGAATTTTATACGATCATACATTCAAACGAAATGCACTCAAAATATAGCTCTGATTACTGGTACTTTAAAAATATAAGGTCATAGCCTTCCGAGAAACACTTGGTTGGTTATCGGTTTGTATAAAACAACTGGCGCGCGCGCAGCCAGATGACGTCAGTAGCCCGTTCAGTGGACAGGTTTCATTTTGTCGCGGCCGAGCGCTTCGCTCGCGCAAGCCGTTATTATAGTCTAAAATATTCTGTACATTGCTTCTTCTGTGCATTGTTTTGTGTGCTTAATCAATCAATCTACCTAGACTTTTGTAGGGGTCGGATTCCAGTCTAACTGTATGCAGTTGAATACCAGTATTTTATATGGAGCGACTGCCTATCGTACCTTCACAATAGTTACTGGGTAACACGACCCCTTAGTAAGACTGGTTTTCAGATTTTTGGGCTTTTGACTACCGTAACGGCTATCAAAGATGACAGCCAGGACAACGGCTTAACGTGCTTTCCAAGACACGGAGGGGCCTCAATATGTAATGGAAGGTAACCCATCCACGAACCGACCGGTTGCCCGGTCGGTTCGACAGAAGGTTAAGCTACGCTTGCGCGTAGCCCGTGTGGCTGTTATTAGCCACGAGCCCTTCATATCGTGGGCTTAATATGTCTTAATAAAATAATTTGATCTTAATATAGTATCGAAAATCAACTTTAATTTACAATGTGTAGTTCCCCTTAGATATTCCACGTATCGACCATTCAATCAAGCCTTATTGGGTACAAGTTCAGGAGTAGGGTCTCGTCTAGATTTGGATTAACATGCCACATTATAATTTAAGCTGGGTTTGACCTAGACCTTTGTCTGGCACATGCTTATATGTTACGAATATAGTAACCATTGACTTTATCGATCGAAAAAGGATCTCAGGGAAAATTATAATGGGACCTTGTCTGTCTGCGGGTACTAATGATATTAGTATCTCATGAAAGGGCTTTTAGTACCGACCTACCTTGGCTATAACGGATGACAGAAAAGTGGCAACAGATTTTTTTTTCTGGTCTCAGTACGAGCTTTGAGAATAGCTGCTTATACATAATCAGCCTATAATGTTCCCACTGCTGGGACACAGGCCTCTTCTCTGTGAGAGGGAGCGGGCCCAGTGCGGGTTGGCAGATGTTACATTGTCTTCGGATTTTGGACATGCCGGTTTCTTCTCGATGTTTTCCTTCACCGTTTTGAGAGCAGTGGTGATGAAATAATTTACACGAAGTAAAGCGCATTTTAGGGTTCGAACCCACCACCTACAAATCATAAGTCGCGATCGTCCGGCCTTTACCACTGGGCCACCACTGCTCCCTGGTCATAGTTAAAAAATAGTAGGGTTGGCATCGTGTCCTCAAAAGAGTATTAGATGGGGTTAAAAAAGGTTTATTTTGTACATGCTCAGGCATGACTCAGATACACCTAATACATCATCCTGCGAACTATACTCAATCATGATCAAACCATACATCCCCTTAAATGTCGGACACACCCCATGTGTGCGTAAGGATAAATCAATAAAAATCCTTTATGTAATAGGTATATAAGCGTATATCGTATATATATATCATGCGATGGAAAAAAACATACACACACATTGACACGAACCTATGGGTTTCATAAATTAGTATATAATATCGGCCGAGGGGATACACCTAATTATATATCAAGCAAGCGCGTGCATATACTACTTCAACCGACATCGTTCGATGACGTCCGATAACTAATGCCCGATTTCTGAAGAATTCCTAAACGGAGATTAAGCTCTCAATGGTTATTAATTCAACAATATTATCTATTTAAGCGAATTTCGTTATTATGCTCGGTTGTTTGAGGTCCTCAGGTAAACCCTTGATATTAATTCACTCGACTTTTAAGCTAAATTCTTCCCTAATGAAGTATTCAGAAAAATGATATCAAACCAATAGTGATTATTGGTTATGTATCAAATGGATAAATTCCGTTTAAAAACCTCAGAAAGCGGCATAAATGTCTTTAATACAAGTTTGGTTCGATCAGCATAGTATTTCTGATTGAGTGTACGCTTCGCCTTGAACTACGAACTGTCAAGCATTTTAGAAGATCATCCAAATATTTACCATTTGCAAATAACTAAACAAAACAAAATTGGCCAAGAAAAGGGGATCAAACCACTTAAGAAGCTAAACAACTACCAATTCAAAAAAACAATTATTCACTGGCTCGCCTCGTGCCTCGTGAAATTTTGTGGTGGGCACTTAAGGAAAAATGTGTACCAGGGAAGTATGTGCAGTTGATTCGCGCGATGTACAGTCGATGCAGTACCCAAGTCCGGTCTACAGTGGGCACTACTGACAGCTTCGATGTGGCTGTCGGCTTGCACCAGGGGTCTGCACTCAGCCCTTACCTCTTTGTGCTGATAATGGATGCTCTTTCTTCGGATATCCAGGAAGAGGCTCCCTGGTGTATGCTGTTCGCCGATGACATTGTGCTGGTTGCCGAGAGTGGCTTAGAGGTCCAGAGCAGATTGGAGGTGTGGTGGAAAAGACTGGAGACCGTTGGCCTGAGAGTAAGTCGGACCAAAACAGAGTATTTGTTTTGTGATTTTGGCGGACTCTCCGGTCCTGTGCCCATATCTCTTGCCGGAACGCCCTTACCGATCTGCTCCGACTTTCGGTACCTCGGGTCGCTTGTCCAAGGGGATGGCGAAGTAGACCGAGACATAACGCACCGGATCAACGCAGGATGGATGAAATGGCGACAGGTTACAGGAACAACTTGCGACCCACGGATGCCCCTCAAGTTGAAGGGGAAAATTTACAAGTCCGTGATAAGGCCTGTCGTACTTTATGGATCGGAATGCTGGACAGTGAAGAAGACGGATGAAAAAAAATTGCATGCAGCGGAGATGAGAATGTTGAGATGGATGTGTGGAGTGACAAGAATGGATAAAGTGAGAAATGAGTATATAAGAGGAAGTTTGAAAGTGGCGCCAGTGACAGAAAAGTTGCAAGGAAATCGTTTGTCTTGGTATGGGCATGTAATGAGGAGAGACGAAACGCATGTGACTAAAAGAGTGATGAATATAGATGTTGATGGATGGAGAGGCAGAGGAAGGCCAAAGAAAAGATGGATGGATTGTGTGAGGAATGATATGAAAGAGAAGGGAGTGAATGATAGCGTGACGGTTGACAGGGGAGAATGGAAGAAGAAAACGTGTTGCGCCGACCCCAAGTAATATGGGATAAGGGCAGGAAGATGATGAATTATTCACTGGCTAGACAATTACGATTATGAGGAAACGGAGAATCTTTTCGGCAGCGTAACATGTCACCCAGTCACATTCTCCATACACACCTTACACGCACACACCTCACGCACTCACACACTCACACATCACTCACACTCACCTACATTTTCTACAGAACGCATTGTTAATTTAAACTCTTTTATCATTGTTTCCTTTATTTATTTATTTTATTGTTGTTTTTTTTTGTTCTCTTGTATAGTTTTGTGAACCTACCTGTCAAAGCAACTGTAGTTATTTAATTTGTTTTTGTATACTAACATAACTAAAACTATTAAAAAACTAAAATAAGGCGTCGAAAAATTCCTCCGCGTCGCTGTCGACTGGTAAAGTACCCAAGAGAATGGCGGCATTGCCACTTGGCATTGGCATTGGGGTTGAAACCCTTGGGCCGTGGGGTCCGACTGCTCATAGTTTGTTCAACGAAATCTCTAAACGGCTGGTTGACACTTCCCGTGACCCAAGGGCTAGATTTTACCTTGGCCAGCGGCTTAGCATTGCCATACAACGTGGCAATGCCGCCAGTCTCTTGGGTACTTTACCAGTCGACAGCGATGCGGAGGAATTTTTCAACGCCATATTTTAGTTTTTTAATAGTTTTAGTTATGTTAGTATATAATTTTGTTATTTTTAGGTTATGTTTACAGTTAAATGTAAATGATGTGTATATTTTTTATTAATTCATTTGTTTTTGTAATTTTATTTTGTCTATCTCGCTTCTACATCATATTCCCTGTAAAGGCTCTTGTGATACAGGATCTCCTAGTACAAGAGTCAGGGCTACACAGATGTTTGTGACTTTTGAAATGTAAATAAAGAATTTATTATTTTTATTATATTTCCTTGATTTCAGTATTAATATAATTATAATTTATATACATATAAATTATATTTTTAAATATTAGAATATAAAAAATATAAAAACATTTCAAAATATAAAAAATAGTAGCCCACCGATATCGGGAACAGGGTCCAAGCTACCGGTGGTCAGGGCTGCTGAGAGATGAACCTCCTAACGATACGCGCCGTGTCCAGAAGTACCGCTTTCTGAATCAAGCCCTTGATCCAGCTGCCTAACGAGAGTCTCCTCAGGTGTTGACGGTGGCATGCCCAACAGATGTCAACCGTGCGGTCTTTCACAATATATTTCCGGTAGTTGTTCGTCATCATAACTTCATCCATAATCGCAAAGACAAAACCTTCGGTTTCCCCAAAGAGATCACGGAATCGCAACCAGGATACGGACGCTAAGAGGTCTACATCGGGCCCATGTAGGACTCGGTAAAAACGCCCGTGAAGCTCTTTGCTCTGCCATACCTCCCTGCGGTCATTAGTATCTAATACCATAGGTTTGCGCCAGTTCTCGTTAGCTAAGGAGAGCGGGGTGAGGCCCGTGTCTACTGAGTTCACATCTCGGTGCATCCCCACGTCGGCTGCTAGGAATTATCCCTTAGACTGCATACCTCACGGTTGTGCAGGGTCTTAGCATTTAAGAAGCCTCGACCTCCGCACTTCCGTGGGATATACAGTCTCATCACCGATGAACGTGGGTGATGCATACGGTTTGTGGTCAGCAGTGTACGGACCCTCCTATCCAGGGCGTCAAGTTCCGTCTGAGTCCATTTGAGTATGCCGAAAGAGTACATCAAAACTGGCATGACCCAACTGTTGAAGGCACCTTGTTTTCGCCTGATAAAAGATTATTTAATATTATACTTTATTCAGGCGGCCAAAGAAGCGCTCCCTCAACGATTGTTTCATGTCAGCAGCATTGATGCTTAACGCTTCCGACATACCCAAATACTTGTAAGCTTCAAGTGAGGAGAGGGATCTTAGGTGTATAGAATCTGAGAGTTGGGTTCTCACGGATTCCACAATCTCCCCTCGCTTTACATGCATGACCGCACATTTGTCCACACCAAATTCCATCCTGATGCTGCTACTGAAAGTTTCGGTTACCTTCAGTAGCTCCATCAGTTGCAAGTTGTTGGTTATTATTATTATTATTATTTTTAACTAGTAATGTTACATCGAACTCCACCCCAATATTACACAGATTAATATTTTACCAAAACGGTTTAACGCTTCCAAAAACAGTTTGTTTCTTTCTTTCTTTCTATCTGACCTCCACAAGCCAGTAACTGGGTAATACGATACCCTTTGGTAAGACTGATTTTCAGACTTTCGGGCTTCTGAGGACCCGTAGCGACTGTCAAAGATCCACGAATGCCAGCCCCCGTGCCTCGGAACCGTACTTTCCAAGGCACGGAGGAGTCTCGGTATGTAAAGGTGATCACCCATCCACGGACCAACCGTGGCAAGAATAGCTTAACCTAATGGATCGACCCGTGTGGCTATTATTACTTAGCTACGAGCTTCTCCAGGAAACAATAGCAATATTTACATGTACACACATCAAAAGTGTCTAGGGATCAAGCATTTTTATGCGGATTTCTTGAGATTGAGATGTGGCTTTGTAATAAATTTATGATTTTATAAATTTATATGGATCCTTTTTGGTGCATTTCATAATTTGAATCAGGAACTGTGAATCAAATTCGAGTAAAAGATGAAAATCAGCTGTCAATATTTTCCCTATAAAAACATACAACGCATTGAAGACATTATTAGTGCTACTGTTTCCCTACTACTGATTAAAACCAACGTTATTATGGAGCGGCGACGTCATTTAAGCAGGGAAGAAATGCTCAGAGCCGTGGGAATGATAGAAGCTGGTTCCCGGCAACGTACTGTGGCTTTAGCTCTGAATACAAGTCAGAGTGTTATCAGTCGACTTTGGACACGTTACCGAAGCACTGGTACCGTGGCTGAGCGCCATGGAGGACGGTATCGCTGCACCACACGGAGACAAGACCGATACATTCAAATCTTAACTCGAAGAGCTCCAACTATAACCGCCATGATGTTAGCTGTGAGGCTTCATCACTCTTCAGGGAACTTAATTAGCGACCAAACAGTCAGAAACCGCTTGCATGAAGTGAACCTTCATTCCCGAAGACCGCTACGGGTACCACCTATAGCAATGCACAATCGTAGGATTCGATATCAATGGGCTCTTGAACACAGAAATTGGGCAGAAGAACAATGGCGTTTCGTGTGCTTTTCTGATGAGTCTCGTTTTGGTATGAGACCGGATACAAGACGTATACGACACTGGAGAACCCCTGGACGCCAACAGCGATTAAAATCCTGCCAGGAAGTCCATCCTTATAGTGGTGGAACCATCATGGTATGGGCGGGTATTTGGATCGGCGGAAGAACTGAGTTGATTTGGATCAGAGGCAACCTCAACGCTCAAATTTATGCTGAGACGATTGTATCAGACGTCATCGTTCCTCTACAAGTGCAAATCGGTCCCTTATTTCAGTTAATGCATGATAATGCACGACCGCACACCGCAAGAGTTGTAAGACAGACTCTCGCCGCAGCTAACATCAATGTCCTGCCCTGGCCTGCTCAGTCGCCAGACTTGAACCCGATTGAGCATGCATGGGATATGCTACAGAGAAGAGCTCTGCCGAATATGGAGGGTATCCAGTCGCAAGAAGACCTTTTTTTGTTGTTGCAACGAACATGGGCGGCCATTCCACAGCGTGATTTGGATGAACTCATTTTGAGTATGCCAAACCGATGTTATTGTGTTGTTAGTGTTCGTGGTAGAAACACGGATTATTAATTGTATAAGTTACCCAATAAAATTTTAAAGAAAACTGTTATTTCAGTCTTTTTTTCGAACTTTAATGGTAGTGGTTCAAATGTCAAAAATCCCTTTATTAGGAAAATGGCAAATTTCTTTATTAATGCAAAGGTGACTTGGTTTATCGTTACTGTGACAAACGAAAACACTTTATTTGATGAATCCTTAAAGAAAATTTTAATTAATATCAATCAGGAGAAAAGTTATTGCAAAAATATATGTTGATCCCTAGACACTTTTGATGTGTGTATTAATGATTTTAAATTGCAATTCAGAAATTGGGAGATTTTGTTTTATTTCTTGAATTTACGTTCACGGAAATAATGTAATCAAATGAATGGCAAACAAAAGATTACACGTTATTATATTACGCAGCCACGTATAATATTGTAGTTTTTTCTGGAATTAAATCTATAAGGTAACGCTTGTTCTGTGTTATCTTATACGGTTTTATTTCCGCACCTAGCCTTTCAGATGGACCATTGTGCGTGCAGTAAAGGTAACGGTAAAAGTTAAAAACTTAAATTAGTCCTTCAGGAGGACCATTGTGCGTGCAGTAAAGGTAACGGTAAAAGTTAAAAACTTAAATTAGTCCTTCAAGTGGACCATTGTGCTCGCAGTAAAGGTAACGGTGAAAGTTAAAAACTTAAATTAGTCCTTCAGGTGGACCATTGTGATTGTGCTTGAAGAAAAGGTAACGGTAAAAGTTAAAAACTTAAAAGCTATCTCTTTGAAGTTTTTAACTTTTACAGCTTAAATTAAAATTAATTTTATCGACCGAATATCTAATATGAAGAATGAATCTTTGCACGTCAATTCAGTTTAACTTGATTCGATTAACTGCACGTTATTGAACCCTATTATCCACAGAAACTGTACAAATTCAACCAAAAATCGTTCAACAACTAAAGATCTCAACCGTCTGGCGTTTGATTGAACCAATTTGGAAGGCATTTCATACCAGGAACGGTTCACAGTCATGTCGGTGTATTTATAGTGCCATTTCGTCATGAATTCATGATTAATCTAGATGCCAGCCACGTCGGAAGGATTTACATTTTGTCAATCTCGTCTAATTTTTACTCCAATGAGTTTATATTGGCACCAATAAATGTACGTGTGCTACTGAATAAATAAATTAAAAAAAACAACATTGTATTAGGGGATCGATTCTATTGAAGAATTTGTTGAATTTCGAAGACTATTGGCTAGTTAAATACAGACATTTAATTGGTGGAGCGGACAATTTATTGTTGACTAATGCGCGGTTTCTGAAGAATTCTTAAACGGAATTTAAACCCTTAATAGCTATTGATTCGACAAAATTATCTATTTAAACGAATTCCTTTCCTACACTCGGTTTTTGAGGTTCTCAGATATCCTCGATAGTAATTCACTCGACTTGTAAGCTAAATTCTCCCTTAACGTATAGTTCATAAAGACGATAGTGAACCAATAATTACTATCGAATGGGTAAACTCCATTTAAATAGTTCAGAAACCAGGCATAAGACACTTATGGGACAGTAGCATAAAGAATAATAAGATTTCTTCATGGACACTGCCACGACCACGTGATTCATAGGTTTTTAAGCATAATAAGGGCAATAACTTCAAATTGGGAAATTATTTTGTTAATGTAAGTCAGGAATTTGAAGTAAAGTAAGCAAGTAAAGGTGGGTACGTAAATTTCTAAGAATTTTCTGACTGCATCAGTGAGCAGAGTTCGCGTAACTGAATTAACGTCCCAGCATCGGGAAAAGCAATATTTTGTAACATGTGATGAGCAATTGACATTGGACTATTGTAACTTATACAAATTATAAACAGACCCACTAAAAAGTGAAAAATAAAAACTTTTTTACAAAAAAATACAACCGACTTCCAAAAACAACACTACAAAGTGAAAAATAACTTTAATTTCGGAAGTCGGTGGCAAAAACAAAAATACATTTAATCAGACACCGACTTCCGAAATTAAAGTTATTTTTCACTTTGTAGTGTTGTTTTTGGAAGTCGGTTGTATTTTTTTGTAAAAAAGTTTTTTAGTTGTGGTACTTACCCCACACAAATTCTAACAACAGTACCTGCAAAAGAAACTGGAACATCATCCACATAAAAAGTG
This sequence comes from Cosmia pyralina, assembly GCA_946251885.1. Taxonomy (NCBI): domain Eukaryota; kingdom Metazoa; phylum Arthropoda; class Insecta; order Lepidoptera; family Noctuidae; genus Cosmia; species Cosmia pyralina. The sequence goes on from OX276345.1 coordinate 4,068,220, forward strand.
GAGATATAATACGTATTATTGAAACTAACTCAAAAACTACCCCAGGAAAGTTAATAATTTTTTTATGGGACCAACTTTGAGGTAAACCCTCTCGAACAAAATTAAAATTTCTCAAATCGGACGACTCTGTAAAAAGATATGCGTGGTCATAGATAAAAAAAAAAGATTACACGAGTCGAAATGAGAACCTCCTCCTTTTTTTCTACTTGCGTCGCTCCCTATGATGTATCTACAATGTACTCCCAATCATTGAAGTATTAATAATGATGTAACGTCAAGCCATTAAGAACCCAGAAATCACATTTCAGAACTTCGACTGTGCGAAACATGTCAAAGCCACATTTTTCTTCAATCCTCGTTGAAGGAAGATCTGAAATTTCCAAATTGCAGCGCGAGACTAAAACCATTTTTGACCACATTTACGCCGTACCGTAACAGCGCTTGCATGCATGAATGTACGTCATTTTGTAAACCTTTGTAAGCCACATCATTACACTAAAACTAAAGCTTTTAGTGATATTGGAAAGCGTTTATAGATAGTTTAATGACTTAAAATGTTACTGTCAATAGTGTTGTGATCTACAATATTACCTATTTGATTAGAGGAATTTACAAATTAATGGATTAAAATATAATTTCCATAAGTATTCCTAATTGTAATAATCATTGAAATTCTGTTACAAGACTTACATTGCTATCAAAGGATAATTTGTGTGTTACTTAGATTCCTTTTAAAATAGAAAAACCGGCCAAGTGCGTGTCAGACCACGCACAATGAAGGGTTCCGTAGTCGAGATGAATTTATCCCAAGAACAAACTTAACATTGTAATTGAAAAACATGTTCTCCCATACATTCCAACTGTAAATGTAAGTTTGTACTCACAATATTGAGAGATTTAACATTTTATTTTAACACCACAGACTTCTTATAGGTGTTTCTGTAATCTACAGGTAAAGAACTAGTTTTTGTATTTTTGTTAAAAATTTTAGGCACCGTAGTTTCGGAGATATGGTGGATAAGGTGGTGGTGGTGGTGGTGGTGGAAGGGTAAATTTTTGTCTATTTTTTTAAATAACTTATTTAATCTAAAATTATAAAAAAATATATTTGAGACCTACATATTAAATAATAATTGAAATGATAATAATAATGAACCCCCCCCCCCCCCTTTAATTTGATATGTCACACGGTAGTTCCGTTTTTTTCCTTTTGAGGTACGGAACCCTAAAAATCCGAAAAACCATTACAGTAACAAACTAAAAAAAAACCGCACAGCCGTAAACAGCAGTAAAATAGCACAGCTAAAAATGTTTCACGACTTTAACACAAACCACTATGACAAAACATTTACAGAACATTAAAAACTCTATACAAACATAGCAGTATCATATTTAAAACTAAACTTAAACTATTGTTTGATAGAACAGGTAAGTGACGCTACACGGAATAGTGTTCATCAAAAGATAGCAATGAATGAAATGCTTTCACTGCGCCCGGATGGACCGGCACACTAACTGTGGTGGATAGTTTCATACAGTAGTGAAGTAGGAATTTTAATTTTGTCGCACTATTTTGGAATGTTAAAAGATTTGAAAAATGAAACATGGAAATCAGATGGTTGGTTGGTTGCATAAATAATGAAAGATTATGAAAATAAAAAACAAGAATTCAGGAAGTCTGGAATCGCAAACATCGAGCGATCTTGATAATACGTTTATAGTCTGAATGTTAACACTGCCTTTACTCTGCATTGGGACAATTTATTATTTTAAGCCCATGTTAGATTCTTGGCCCCGAAAGTCTCGAAGTAAAGGCTATGTCTAACGTAAACGTTCAAAAATGTATGGTAAAACTAAAGTAACTTTTTACTGTACTGGTGTAACTTTTCTCCGAGTTTAGCACCAACTTTGATCCTTTTTAACCGACGAAAAAATGGAGGAGGTTCTCAGTCAACACGTATATATATATATATATATTTATTTATTACCACGCATAACTTTTCAGAGAAGTCTGATTTGTAGTTTGTTTATGGGTATACCTCAAAGTTGGTCCCATATAAAATTTTTAACATTGCTTGGGTAGTTTTTGAGTTAGCTTAAATAATAATTATGTATTTTTTCCACTTTTATGTCGATGGTGTTCTAATTTCTTTTGCAGGTAGTGGTAAAGAATTTGTGTGGGGTAGAAAGTTCAACTAAAAATTGAATTTTTTTTTTTTTTTTACAAAAAAATACAACCGACTTCCAAAAACAACACTACAAAGTGAAAAATAACTTTAATTTCGGAAGTCGGTGGCAAAAAACGAAAATACATTTAACCAGACACTGACTTCCGAAATTATAGTTATTTTTCACTTTGTAGTGTTGTTTTTGAAAGTCTGTTGTATTATTTGTAAAAAAGGTTTCTTAACTAACGGTATAACTCACATAACACTTCGGTGTGAGAACCTTGGTATGGTGCTAACATAGTGCGGCCTTCAGGCATTTAGAGCGACGAAACGCTTGCTACCAGCTATTTCTGTGCGCCTGGTATATGCGATCACTTACCCGTTCACATTTTCAGCTTCAAGAAATTGGAATATTTTCAGCATAATTACTCGTATGATTGAGGGGAAATATGAGAATATTTTCTGAAAAGGATACAATATTGTTAGGAAAATAGAGGTACTCGTAAGTTCTAAGGACAGCAAGGATAGAATATTCTTAGACTTCCCATATATTTATTACTAATGTTAAATAAATTGGATTTTTTTAATAATTGCTATATTATACATACAAACGGAGTTCGTCTTGATTTGTCTGTTTGTCTCCTAAGATATAGGCCATCCCTAGTTTAGGAGGCAGGATTAAATTTTGGTATTATACACAATTATTTTTCACCCCTTGTGTCTACACTGTTAGTTTACTAAGTCTTAGCATGTAACATGAATACAAATGTGTCTATTTATTTTTCAATCGCCATTTATTTTTTAGCTGAAGTCAAATAATAAGCTCTCATCGACTTAAAGAATTAATGCAATTTTGAAACACACCTAATGAAATTATTTTCTGAAGCACATACGACAAAATAAATTAAAATAAGTTTAACCTCAGGGCCAGTAAGACGTGTATTTTTCATGTATTTTTGTTTAGCATAATCAACATAAAATGTTCCCACTGCTGGGACACATTACTCCTCTTTCTGTGAGAGGGAGTGGGTCTTACTTCCCCCATACGGGCCCAGTGCGGGTTGGTGGATATCAAATGTCTTCGAATGTTTGGATCTAGGACATACCGGTTTCTTCATGATGTTTTTTTTCCTTCACCATTTTGAGAACAATGGCTTGGGTTCGAACTCAGGACTCAGTGGGCCACCAATGCTTTTAATATCTCTTATTTTTGTTTACAAACACATTTCTCAGTGCCATAATTGTAAATTACATATCATCAAACATGACCAAGCCATGCAAAACTGTATCCAACCACTTGACACATCGCATCATCTCGCTTGATCAAACAGCATCTACTTCAGAGGTATCCGAAGCGTTCACGGATAATGTTCTGCTAATTAATTACAATTTACATCTAATGAGCACTTATCACGGCTTTGATCACTGATATTTAATATCATTGGCGCAAAAACATTTAACGTTTAAGTCTCGAGAAGAGTACCTACCATTTTATTGGTTTTTGATAAGTTCTGCACATAGCTTCAACTTTGATAGATTGTAAAATTCACCTGTGTTACTAAAACTAAAAAAGCAGCAAATACTCCTTTCTACGCAACCTACATAATACAGGGTTACTTGTAATTCGACGTATTCCTTGCAGGACGTCATACTAGGGTTAAAATGCAACAAATTAAGCCACCAAATGTTCTACTGAAATCAAATAGTTTTTGAGCTAGTTACATTTTCAGTTTTTTTATGAAAAATACAATTCAAAAATTATTTGCGCGACTATATTGGAATTTAAGTTATTATCATAGCTGATACCGAAGCAGATCTTTGTTGAAAATTAAAAGTTGAAAAATGCCTAAAACTTTGTCAAATATTAATTTATTAATTAATTAACTTTTTTATTTCTGTAAGTTATTTAAACCAATTACTTTTAATATAAATAACCTACAAATAACAAAATTATATCCTAACATAACTAAAACTATTAAAAAACTAAAATATGGCATCGAAAAATTCCTCCGCATCGTTGTCGACTGGTAAAGTACCCAAGAGACTGGCGGCATTGCCACGTTGTATGGCAATGCTAAGCCTCTGGCCAAGGTAAAAGCCAGCCCTTGGGTCATGGGAAGTGTCAACAAGGCGCTTGGAGATTTCGTTGAATAAACCATGAGCACTCGGACCCCACGGCCCAAGGGTTTCAACCCCAAACGGCTCGAAAATATAATTACCGATAAGGTTATTATACTTTCGCCGCTTGAGGTTTTTCGCAGCCGCAGCAGCAGTGCCAGTACAGCACGCCGAGCCAGCAAGTTGGGATGGCGCAATTAATTAACTAATTAAACATTTTATTGTTCGTAATTTATGTTTTTCTTAGACAAAAATAATTAAAAAAAAAAACTGAATTTCGGTAGAACATTAATTTTGTGCCTTAATTTGTTGCATTTTAACCCTACTATGACGTCCTGCAAGGAATACGTCGAATTACAAGTAACCGATACCGTACCGATAATGTATCGAACATTGCAGATTTTGTGTAAACAAAATTGCACATTTTTTTGGACTAAAGTTATTTGAACTCAAACTCAAAGCATTTATTTTGAATAAACTAATTACAAGCTCTTTTGCATTGTCAAAGGGTCGGTCAGTCAGAAAGATGAATCTAGTTGCCCATTCCAAAGCGTAGTAGGTACCTATGGAGGAGGACGGGCAAGAAACTCCACGAACACTTTTAAATCAAAATATGGTTACAAAATAATGGTTACATTATTCATGTTAAAGTTATACATGTTGTGAGAACGATGCAGAACGTTAGAAACGTTCGTAATAAAAAGATTAAACAAGTGCGTGTTGGACCACGCACAATTAAGGTTTTCGTTGTAGAAAAGCATTTATCCCAAAAAAAAATTTAACATTGTAATCCCAAAAAATATTTTTTATATCATTAAATCACAAATGAACAATTTTCGGACTTTTTCTTTACTTGTGCTGTGAGACATTGTTTCTTGCCAAATTTCAGGATTTTAGGCCAACGGGAAGTACCCTATAGGTTTTGCTTTACTTGCGAGTATCAAAATATGTCTCATAAATGGCCGTATTTTTTTATTGCGTTGACTTAAATGCTTGATTTTTTTAGAACTTCAAGGGACCATAGACCTACGTGTTTAATATTAATTTCAACTTTATATCGCCATGCTTTCCTGAGAATAAGGGTCTTGACAGTCTGACAGACACACAGACAGATGGACAACGAAGTGATCGTATAAGGCCCTTATAGAATCACTTCGTTATCCGTCTGTCTGTGTGTCTGTCAAGACCCTTGTTCTCAGGAAAGCATGGATATATAAAGTTGATTTTTTTTACTGGCACATGCATTCGTCAAACTGAAAATAACAATATTTTTATTGTAAAGCAAAGGAATGGAGCAGAAAGGAGGTAAACCGAACGATTCTTTCACAAGAAGCTCACTTATTCTTATTTTAACATTCCAAGCATGCTTCGAGACATATAAAACTACAGACTGCTTGAACTGGAATCCTTTGACGACCTGCAAACGGTTATCTGTCCACTGAATACCTGCATCTTATAAATAAAGAAATACGTGCATGCACATTGAGTAACAACTTTATTTCGTTTTATCTTTTTATATGGGTCTGTAACACATTCACAACAATATCTTTTATACCACATATCGGACTGTTCAACATTTGACAGCGAGTGATGGAGCGCAGCATCCTCGGAGTTCAACTTACCGACCGGATACGGAACACAATACTGCGCTCTAAGAAACAAATCGCAGAAACAAAACATATTAGGCTATAGTGGATTGGTAACCAAGAACTATGGAAGTTTTGTGGATGCTTGCTTGCTTCGGAATGTGTGCAGAAAGAATGAAAACGTTGGAGTTATTTTCAGTATTTATTTACTCACGATTTCTAATACACTGGAAGTACTCTATGAAGATTGAAGACGAAAGGCGCGCGTCTGTATTGCGGGGTACGGGACAACTGAAGTTCGCCGCACATACAAGTCCAATCAAATATAAAATGTGTATGTCAGCGTTCCTCTACAGAAGGACTATAGTCCCCTGCCTGATCAATGCCATGTAATACACGGATAAAATGGCAGGGGGTGACTTGCACACTCAATAATGGGCTACCGAAAATGGCCGCTAGCACATAATGTCATAGCTACAAGAGGGCAACACTTACTGAGGTGCTTGAGGAGTGGTGAGGTTTTGTTGGACTGTTACCGGCACGTGGCACAATTTTAGTAAAAGACCGGCTTTTTAGAGCGTTGCAGGTGATCTCTGTCACATACCTGTGTCTCTTTCATAAGCTCGATCTGTCATTATTCACAATCGAGTACTGTATACAATGGATCGTGTGTTTTAAATATTCAACTTTTTATCGATTTCAGTAGTTCAACGCTGGCCTTTTTTGTTGGACATTCTAATTGAATGATATTTTGAATAATCAGCCTATAACTTCCCACTGCTGGGACACAGGCCTCCTTTCTGTGAGTGAGATTGTGAATTTATAACAATCTTGTAAAAAATTACGATTTTCTTTAGGTACTTATTTCCAAAAACACCCGAAAAACATAAAAATAAAAATATTGTGTGTTAACAATGGTATCATTTCAAAAGAAATATTATTATTGTGTGTCCATTACGTGTGGTCATGATTGGTAATTTTGTTTATTGGATAAGTAATCAACTTTGATTACTTTTTTGTGTAGGTAAGCTGGCTCCACTCATTATTATTGAATAGGAAGCAATATTTTGATGATGTTATTGGACAGACATACAATTAGAATAACTGCAGTATCCTCTCCTTCTCTCTTAATCCATCTAAACGTTGTCTTTGAAACATCGCTCTTAGCAATAAGAGCGCACATTGGGTAACTTTTATGGTGTAATATATAAAATAAATATAATAAAGTACATTTATTTAGATCAACCATAACTCATCTCATGTGGAGTGCACACAAATACAGAAAAACGTTTTACAAAAAAAAAAACAATGGACTTCCAAAAAAATACTACAAAGTGAAAAATAACTTTAATTTCGGAAGTCGGTGTCTTTGGATCAGTATTTTAGGTTTTGCCACCGACATCCGAAATTAAAGTTATTTTTCACTTTATAGTAGTTTTTTGGAAGTCGGTTGTTTCTTTTTTTTTTTTTTTTTTTGAAAAAAAGTTTTTTCTTTTTCACTTTTTAGTGGGTCAAGTTATCTAAGTTACAATAGCCTAATGTCAACTGCTCATCACCTTTTACAAAATATTGCTTTTCTCGATACAAGGACGTTAATTGTTTAGGAGTTCTCCCAGTATGAACCAGAAGAACAGGAACTGATGGTGAAGTCACCATCAGCTCCTCTTCAACATATGTATTGTGACGAGCATAAATTGCTTAGCAATAATCAAATCGCAACCCGTGAAATACGTATTATTGAGTAGTTCCGATGGCCGTCTGTGGTCTTCCTCCAAAGTTCCACTTCACCAAATGGCGCTTTCCGGGAGCAAATGCACGAGTTACTATAAAAAATACCCAAATCGCTATAGGTGTGCCTGTAAAATTTGAAGGTTCCCCTCGATTTCTCTGGGATGTTGTCATCAGATCCTGGTTTCCTTATCATGATGCTACCCTTGGGATATCTTCTTTCCAACAAAAAACGGCAACATGCCTATCACAGCAGTGGCGTATGTATGAGCAGTCCATCCTCCGGTCCACGATCATCGCCAGGACTGCATTGGTGCTGCCCCACACCCTACGCACCAGGGACGCGCCCCGCTTGCGCATGGTCGCGTGGAAGCAATCGGTACGTGCCTCAGCGAACATACCTGAGGCGCTGCAGTAGCGAGGCAGTACATAATAAAGAGTATTCTATGTATCTATGTGTCTGTTATACTCTAATTTGGTGAAATAATACATCGACAAACGTAGCAACAGCCTGAGGCTAAGTGGAGCATAGATCTTCGCAGGATGGCTGTTAGCAGCTGGATGAGAGGTGGTCTTATTAGTAGTAAATGATGTGCGGTTGCAGAAGTCTATGTACATCAGTAAAATTTAATCTAAGCTGATGATGATGATAAATAATAAAGTTTTTGAGTTTTTGCAAAGATGATGCTCTATCTGTGGGTTACCTAGAGCACTGGTGGCCCAGTGGTAACGGCCCCGACTTACGAGTCGAACACAGACAGGCGGTTTACTTTGCTTAAATAATTTCATCACCACTGCTCTCAAAACGGTAAACGAAAACATCGTAACCGGCATGTCCTAGAAACAAAAATTCAAAGACATTGTGACATCTACCAACCCGCACTGGGCCCGCGTGGTTGATTACTGCCCGCTCCCTCTCACAGAGAAGGCCTGTGTCCCAACAGTGGGAATGCTTTAAGTTGATTATGCATGCATGCTTTGTGTTACATAAATAAACATTGTTTTAAAAAGGCCTTTCAATTTATTGGTCCATCTTCAGGCAGCAGGCACCCACTGTGTGGATACTCTTGCCCAGTACCTAGTCATTATGTATGCGACTGAAGTGACATTTTTTTTATCATATTTCTGAATAAAAATAAAGGATCAAAGAGTATCTAAAGCCTAAAAAGGACCCAATAATACACAGAACCCAAACCATCTTCCAAAACAGTCCTATGGCAACAGCTGTAACAAAAACCGTTCCTTTTTACTTACAAAAAATATTCCTTTAGAAATACTAAGTTTTTATTCAACGTAGAAAGAGCAGGCAATCAGCATAATGTCAGCATTAGTAGGGAATCGCGTGTGTCTGACCAAATGGGAGCATTGACCCAATTTCTCTTAGAAGTATTACTATAGGAGATTTTTTTTTGTTTGTATATCGTCTTGCAGGGATGGTGAACCGTTTTTTATTGATTTTTTAAGACTGAGTTATGTTGGGTAAACTAATTGTTTGGGCAAGGACCGTAGAAATTAACGCCTTTGGGGCAAAAAAAGTCAGGAAAGGTAGTTACTTGAATTTTGCTTATACTTAAAGCGGTTTGTATCTATTCGTAAAGTATTTTCATTTCATCTATTTTAACGTGATCTTTCTTTTTTTTTTTTCATTTTGCAAACTTTCGTTCGTGATTGGAGTTTTCAAAGTGTATGGTTGAAAAGTTACAGGAGATCGATTCAATTCAATTATCTTTATTGAAAACACATACAGTGATCAAAAATTGTTTGATTACTTCAAGTCACAATCAAGAGTCAGAATGTTAAAATGTATAAATTATTCAGTTTAAACTGTGATAGACTACTGTGATAGTAACCAAATTAACTAACCCTATTTAAACAATACAATTTATTAACCCTTTAACAAATTACTGAGCAATTATTCTAATTGAAGACCAAACTATTCCAGTTATTGTTCAGTTTAATCTAAAACATTGATGTTTATACAATGAAGTCTTTATCCGTTTTCTATAACGTATTACTTCATCATCGTCTGCCAAGCCTTTTTCCAACTTTAATGGGTTCGATTTCCAGTCTGACTGGATGCAGCTGAATACCAGTATTTTATATGGGGCGGTCGCCTATCTGACTACTATAACCCAGTTACTGGGTAACACGATACACTTATGTTGTCAGACTTCTGTCTGAGATTTTAAAAGATAGCCCAACGGTTTAAAGTTCTTTCCAAAACACGGAGGGTTCTCTATTTGTAATGGATGGTCACCCATCCACGGACCGACTTTAGCAAACGTAGCTTAACCTTTAATCGACCCGTGCGGCTGTTATTATTTAACCTCGAACCCCTCAATTTAATATACATATAATAATAAACATTGATGTTTATATTATACAATGAAGTCCTTTTTTTGTGGATGGGAAATCATAAATGACTTCTCCCGCTCTGGGTGGAGGGACGTGTTGGACTTTTACTGACTAAAACCCACCCGTGTTCCTTCAGTTGCCTGCGCCAGGGCCACGAACTATCTCTTTCGAACAACCCGCGACCCTGACAGGATACAATGAAGTCTTTATCCGTTTCCTATATCGTATTACTTACAGTAATTCCACCAAACGTTGACCACCCCTAACTTGAGTAAATGCGATTGGGTAATCTGTGTAGGTATCAGATTTGATAGAGGAAAGTGAAACAAAGTGCATGAGTCCTGTCAGATTTGAGTATTGAGGAAAACTAATCTTAAATGCAAAATTTGCATTTGAAAAATACTCGTACCACGACATTAAATGTCGTGGTACTAGTATTTTGTTTGTGGGGTGAGTTAAGAAGGCAGTTTGTTGTTGGAGTAATTTATTCGTGTTATTCATTGATTGTAGATTTATGTGTGTTTTCAATCCCAAAGTGTTATTAGAGGGTTACAAATTGACTTCAAGGCAACAGCCGCGCCCTCGCGCCCCTAGCCGCCGTAGGAGACGCCCTGGGCGGCGGGAATCGATTGCTGATTCCCGGCCACCGTAGGCGCGGGCTTGCGGACGACGAGTAATGGGCAGCTCGCCGTCCGGTAAGGAACAGGCCCGGGTCGACGGCGCGTTGTGCTCCACGCGCGCCTCAAAGAGATGTCAGCAGTGACGGGGTCAATTGGGCCGATGCCGCCGGGGTCGCGGGTAGTTCGAAAGAGATACCGTGGCCCTGGCACGGGCAGTTGAAGGAGCATGGGTGGGTTTTAGTCAGTAAAAGTCTGACACGCCCTCCCGCTCTGCCCAGAGCGGGAGAAGTCATTTGATGATTTCCCATCCACAAAAAAAAAAAAAAAAAAAAGGTTATCTTTGTCGTCAAAAAAGGTGGCTGAAGTTTTTTTTTTTTACTTTATTGTTTTCTGAAAGAAATCAAAAAATAGGCTATAATAGGTGTACGGAGTAGAAGGATACCTAGTTTTTTTTTCTTCAAAAAATTAAAAAAGAATCGAAATTCAAATCGTATGCAGGGTGCATTATGCTTTGAATTTCGATATTTTTTACCGATTTTTTTTTTCAAAATGTCAGTTTTTATTGTTCTATTATGAAAAGTTTACTTCGAATTTGTAGTATTTATTGATTCTTAGATCAATTTCTGTCCAAAAATTAAAAAAAAAAAATTTGGTATGCCATAGGCTGCTCCGTTCACCTATTACACCCTATTTTTTTCAAAACGGTCAAAAAAATCATCCGGTATAACTAGGTAGATATTCTTAAGGTTGCAGGCTGATATAAAAATGCCTCTGGTTGCATTCGATCACTCAAGCGACTTTAGAATTAGTTTCCAAAATTGAATATGAGGCGATTGTTTTTCAAGAAACAACAATCTAACAATTATGTGATAAGCGCGTAAAAGTATGCACGTCCTGTTGATTTTTTTAATTTTTTTTTTATGTTAGCCTGCACTATCACTGCTGCACAAAGACCTCCCCCAAATCCTTCTAAGTATTCTTTTCCAAGGCCATCTCGATCCAACCCTTGCGATACGCATCTAGGTCGTCTCGCCACCTCGGTGGCGCCGTCCATCCTCAAGGACCCAGTGTGTAGACTGTTGACCAGCTGTCACTATGCAGCCGACATGACCCGCCCAATTCTATTTTAGCTTGGCAGCCTTTTTGCCTACTGCTAGGATCCCTGTTTTGGAGCGCAGCGTGGTGTTTCGTATTCTGCCAGTTCATTTTACGCCGCTTTTTCAATCCTTCGCTCCATTGTTCTTTGGCAAACCCTAAGGCGGAACTTTTGTGAGCCCCGTAGGGACGGGCAAAATACACATATCAATGAGTTTTCGCTTCAGGGAAATCTTGAAATAAATAGCGAAAATAAGTACAAATAGGCAGGTACATAAAAATACCTATGAGCCGTTCATTTAAATATTAAATATCCCTTCAGAAGAATACTATTATCTTTATTTTACTTTTTAGTCCTTACATAACTTAAATAGGAGGAGCTCGTGGCTAAGTAACAACAGCTGCATGGACCGATCCATCAGGTTAAGCCACGCTTGCCAGAGTTGGTCTGTGGATGGGTGACCACCTTTACATACCGAGACTCCTCCGTGCTTCGGAAAGCACGTTAAGCCGTTAGTCCCGGCTGTCATTTGTGGATCTTTGACAGTCGTTACGGGTTATCAGAAGCCTGAAAGTCTAACAACCGCAGTCTTACCAAGAGGTATAGTGTGACCCAGTAATTGGGTTGTGAAGGTCAAATAGGCAATCACTCCATGTAAAATACTGGTATTCAGCTGCATCCGGTTAGACTGAAAGCCGACCCCAACAAAGTTGGGAAAAGGCTAGGCAGATTGACATAAATTAAAACTGTCATTATAATTGGTTCATGTTTTGTCTTTTCATCCCAATGACTGCTAAACGGGATCTCTTTGCCCAGATTTAGCTCTCGCATCTCCGGATTTTCCCCTTTTCGACATTGTTGTTGCGTATGTACAATTTAATCCAGCTCAGAGGATTAAATTTTACATTTTACAGCGCTACGTTAATTTTATATAAAGGTTTGCTGTCTAATCTGTGTGAAGAATAACATGTGTTTTGAATTATGAGTGCTTGGTACTATTTGTGTAATGTATTGTCGTGCTATTGTTTTTCTGTAACGCCATTTTGTTTTAATTGCTAAGACGTTGTTTATTTCCCGGTAGTAAAAAAATACGGACACTGTTTGATTTGAAAAATAATGACCTAATTACCTACTGACCCACGAAGGTGATCCTAATTCAATAAAAAAAAACCTACCAAGTGCGTGCCGGACCACGCACAATGAAGGGTTCCGTAGTTGAAAAGAATTTATTCCAAAAACAAACTTAACATTGTAGTTGAAAAACATGTTCTCCCATATATTAATATACGTCACGGTCAATTCTCCAACTGCAAATTTACGTATGTAATTCCAAAAAAAATTTTTGTTCCGTAGTTGAAAATAATTTATTCAAAAAACAAACTTAACATTGTAGTTGAAAAACATGTTTTCCCATATATTGATATACGTCACGGTCAATTCTCCAACTGCAAATTTACGTTTGTAATCCCAATTTTTTTTTTATGTGATAGAAGTACAAAATAACGATTTTTTAGACTTTTTCCCTGCTGCTGCTGCTGTGAGTCCTTGGTTCTTGTCAAATTTCATGATTCTACATCAACGGGAAGTAAGTACCTTAGGTTTTGATTTACTTGCGAGTATCAAAATACGAGTATGTCGCATAAATGCCCGTATTTTTGTATTGCGTTGACTTAGAAGCTTGATTTTTTTGGAGCTCCAATGCACTATAGACCTACGTATTTTATATTAATTTCAGCTTGAAACCTCCTCGCTTTCCTGAGAAAAAGGGTCTTGCGAGACTGACAACGAAGTCATCCTATAAGGGTTCCGTTTTTCCTTTTAAGGTACGAAACCCTAAAATGGAGGTTAAGCATTCAGTGGATTTTTGTTTCACATTAAACTGTAATTTTATCCTCAGTGCGTTTTAGCGGTCTCATGAGTTTCCTTTCAATATTTTTGTCCAACGTAAAAATAAATGTTCGCACTGAGGGTAAACCAACAGGTCGCAAATACTACCTACAAAATACTAGCACCATACCCTAAAAAATCGCCCTACTTTTCATCATAAGGTTAATCAGCCAATAATGTTCCCACTGCTGGGACACAGGCCTCCTCTCTGTGAAAGGGTCCATAATCCACGCGGGCCCACTGCGGGTTGGTGGATGTCACAATTCGAATTTTTGGTTCTAGGACACCCAGGTTTCTTCACGTTGTATTCCTTCACCATCTTAAGAGAACAAAGTAAACTGCCTGTCTGAGTTCGAACCTACGACCTACAACTCGTAAGTCGCGGCCGTTTCCACTGGGCCACCACTGCTCTCTGTTAGATGACAAATAGTTCCCAAACACAATCTAGGGTAATTAATTACCTAAAAACAGAAGTACAAAAAACACCCTATTTTTTATTATATTACCTACCAGTAAAACAACATATAAAATAATGTTCCATTTTTGCGCCACTCAGCGATAACCTCACCCATCATGTTTGACAAATGCGTTCGCACCGCACATTACAATGTTGCGTACAGCCCTATATGTATATGTATAGCATTGCTCTTAACCGCACTTCAATGAGTGCAATTTGTATCTGCTTTTTGGTAATGGGCATGAGCAGAATAGGGATGACTAAACATTTTTTGACCGTCAGGTAAATTATTAAAATATTGGACACGTTTTTTTTCCGTAATCAAAAGATTACGGCGATACATTGAGTTAAAATATGGCAGACGTCACGCCTTACTTAAGAGTTTATTCTGAATTGTGACGTAGCAAGCCCCCCTCTGCCCTACTTTAATGCGTTTTATGAAAGTATTTTTTTGTTAATATGATAAAGCAAAAAATACGTGTCTAATATTTTTTTACTATCTGACTGAAAGACTAAATATAATTTAAGTTTTTTACTCAGGCATTATGTATCCCTATCGTAAGTGCCTGAAATTATATTGGCTGATGGTATGACAAAATTGTGAGGCTAGCATTACATCAGGCTCATAATTATCTGATAATTTGAAGGATTTTTAGATAATGTACATCATAGGAACCTACTACGCTTCAGAATGGGCAACTAGATTCATCTATCTGACTGACCGACCCCTTGACAATTCAAAAGTGCATGTATTTGGTTTATTTGAAATAAATGCTTTGAGTTTGAGTTTATCAGTATCACCTGTATCCAGGTATAGAATAGAATAGAAAATAAAGTTTTTATTTGCATTAAAACGTGGTACAGACAGCATCAGGTCAAGTTACTACAAATTGTCAAATTTTCTCATTCGATTTTGAACAAATAAACAACATTTTAAGGATTAAAATCATTTGGAGAAATTTGACAGTTTGGTATAACCTGATGTGCTGTTACCTGAACAATAATGTTTTTAACATGTCTCGCCATGGACTGGCATACAAATATTTAAAAAAAAACAATTTAATAAACCTAGCATCATTATTAACAGTGTAGTCAAACTGTCACTATACCTACTATTACAACATATTTTCAACCATTTTACAACACTATAACAAACTTATAAGCCGACGTTCGCACAGACGTAAAAATATCGCGGCGGGATTTTATGTGAATCCAACCTAACAGCAACTCAGTTCGAAAAAACGCACTGTTGGATGTTCAACTCTCGGCGCTAAGCAGAGCGTTGAAAATCCAGTGCGCGAAACAAAATCGCCGCGATATTTTTACGTCCGAACGTCGACTAATTCTGTCCTCACTACGTTTATAACTAGTTTCAAAGCTAAGCAGTATCTAGTTTGTTAGTTAATTTAGTACTTATAAGAAGTTTATCCAGAATAAGCCGACGTACGCACGGGCGTAAAAATATCGCAGCGATTTTGTTTCGCGCACTGGATTTTCAACGATCTGCTTAGCGCCGAGAGTTGAAAATCTAATAGTGTGTTTTTTTCGCGCGCGGGGTTGGATTCTCGAAGCTTGGCTCAACACCGAGGGTTGAAAATCCAGTGTGCGATAAAATCCCGCCGCGATATTTTTACGTCCGTGCGAACGTCAGCTAACACAACAAAATAATAGCAGTGTCTTATTAAATATCTGCCAGCTGATATGATTAGGCAAAGCTGATTTTACTCGGTCATACCGGTATAAAGATATTTAGGTTTCATTATAACGGTAACGTGAGGAGCTCGTGGCTAAGTAATAACAGTCGCACGGGTCGATCCATTAGGTTAAGCTACGCTTGCCGGGGTCAATCCGTGGATGGGTGACCATCTTTACATACCGAGACTCCTCCGTGCCTCGGAGAGCTCGTTAAGCCGTTGCTCCCGGCTGTCATTCCTGGATCTTTGACATTCGTTACGGGTCGTCAGAAGTCCGAAAGTCTAGTCTTACCAAGGAGTATCGTATTACCTAGTCACTGGGTTGTTGTCAGATAGGTGACTACCTATCTGACCTGCTCCATATAAAATACTGGTATTCAGCTGCATCCGGTTAGACTGGAAGCCGACCCCAACATATTTGGGAAAAAGGCTAGGCAGATTGATATATAACGGTAACGTAATCTTTTACTCAAATAATAAGCATTTTCAATGAAGCTAATTTCAAAACACAGTTACTCCGATTAAAAACATAACAAATCATAAACCTTACATGCGTTAATTTAACCTACTCAAAATAAGAGGAGGTTTATTTTGAAACCGTGTTCGACAAATTCGTTCGCGCCCTCCATATTACAATGTTATAGCACGGTGCTCCTCTTAACCACACTGAAATGAGTGCAATTTGTACCAAGCTCGGTTTTTGTTAAGTGTTAACAATCATTGCACTGACATTACTCAAAGCGGATAACGATTGCTGGTAAATAATTCGGAGATGTAGCAAGGTTATTTTACAAAAAATGCATTAGTGAAAATGAAACTGTTTTTCATGTAATGTTCGTCAGAGCATGGTTTAAATGATTTTAGGAATTTAGTTATGGAAACTCGCAGAATCATTTTAAAAATTATGTACCTACAACTGTGAAAAATTCTTATTCCGATATACAGGGTGTAACTGTAAGTAAGTAAGCTGTTAATTAGTGGCAATATTTTAAGGTACTCATGATTATGAACAACTTTTACTATGGGACCATACCTAAAATCGCGAAAAAAAAATCAGCTAGTCAGTACATTTATGTTCGCATAATTCGTCAAAATGTAAGGAACAACTGATTTTTTTTTACACGAATTCAGGTTTGGTCCCATAGTAAAGCTTCAGATCACCAAGGGGTATCGTATTACCTAGTCACAACACAGTGACTGGGTACTGGTACAACCTTTGGTAAGATTGGTTGTCGGGCTTCTGACGACCTGTAACGACTGTCAAAGATCCACGAATGCCAATGCCAAGGCCAACACCTTAATGTGCTTTCCGAGGCACGGAGGAGTCTCGGTATGTAAAGATGGTCACCCATCCACGGACCAATCCCGGCAAGCGTAGCTTAACCTAATGGATCGACCCGTACGGCTGTTATTACTTAGCCACGAGCTCCTCTATACTTATCATATTGTTTGACAAATACGTTCCCACCGCACATTACAATGTTATACCACGGCGTTCCTCTAGACCGCACAGCAATGACTGCAATTTGTATCAGCTAATTTTGTCTGATGTGAGCAGGATTGTAAGTGATTAAATTTAATTATTGTCAGTTAGTCACATGTTTAATGGTAATGAATGGGTGTTAAGGACATGCTAGTCGCTCATTCTTCCTTACAAACGTAGTATGGAGATTACTCGTGTTTCACGATGTACGTTCAAAACTAAAAACTATTTCAATGTGTCTCGTCGTCATAGAGGGCCATCTGTATGGAAGCAGAATCGAAAAAAAAATTTCGGGTTAGAGATGTCTTTATTATTTCCCATAAGAAATTTCACTTACATGAGAAATATTTAATAATAATAAAAAAAAATATTAAAAAAAAAAATTCATGTTTAGAAGTTATGAGCGTCGAAACTTTCTTATTTCAACATTCATTTTAACGCTTCTTTGGGCGTAAATAAATAGATCCCGGAGTATGAAAATGGCAAAATTGCTACCGTACAGGAATACAATTGTACAAAAAATCAAATAAATTCATTCACTTGTTTTTCATAATATCTCTAAAAGGTCTGTTCACGAAATTTTATGCACTCGGTTTTGTTATAAATCGTCGTCTATTTCACTAAAAACTAAATAAATCAATAAAGTAACTAAATAGCATTTGGCCACACCACAAAGCAGTTCGAGCCGCTGACTAGTGGCTCCTTAATATAAAAACTGTTAAAGGTCGTATACTCATCGAATTTAGGATTGTAGAATAATGCTCAGTAGCGTCTTTGCGTTCACTGATATGAGTCCGGGCTGTTTGGAGTCCCGAGTTTTTTGGAGCTGTGTAAATAAAGCTTAAGGTTTGTCCACCGCCACTACAACGGGACGTCAACGAGAACGAGTTAACAGCGCCAAAGCAGCGATATACAGGGTTAGTTTTCAATGACCAGCCAAATTTTCACAGGGTGTTCTACCCATGATTATGAACAACTTTCACTATGGGACCAACTTTGAAATCACGAAAAAAAAATCTGTGTTTCATACAGTTTACTCGAGTTGGTATTGAACTTTTGTATGAAACAGCTGTTTCTTTTTTTCGTGATTTTAAAGTTGATCCCATAGTAAAAGTTGTTCATATTCACGGGTAGAACGCCTTGTGAAAATTTGGCTGGTCATTGAAAACTAACCCTGTATACATTTACTATGGCCGGTTGTCCACCGCACATCCGTCAACGGGACGTCACGTTTGGTCCGCATATTCTCGTTTCTCGTTGACATCCCGTTGACGCTGGCGGTGGACAAACAGGGTAAGCTCATCTGAGCTTACCCTGCCACTGCTAACTTTGTGAGGACATCTGTCCTCACGAAGTTAGTAGTGGCTTTTCAAAAACACATTGGTACTTTGACTTTTGGAAAAGTATGGTGTAGTAGGTTGTAGCCGTGATATAAATAATAGGTCCCCTACCCACCTACCTAACCTACCTACCTACCCCCCTACCTATGAAATTGCCGTTTTGTATGAAAAAATTTAAACGAATTTTTTTCATGCATTTTTTATTTGTATTAATCGAAGTAACCACCCATGCAATCAATGCATCTTTGCCAACGCAGTGGCAGTTTATTGATGCCCTTCTTAAAGAAATCAGCTGGACGGGAGGCAACAAATTCTTCAAAGGCATTTTGTACTGCCTCTCGGGTATTGAATTTTTTTCCCGCCAAGAAGTTATCCAAAATCTGGAAAAAGTAGTAGTCTGTAGGCGCAAGGTCTGGTGAGTAGGGCGGATGACGGAGAGCTTCCAACCCCAGTTCTTGCAACTTGGAGACCGTCTGCTGTGCAGTATGAGGTCGCGCGTTGTCGTGCAGGAGCAGCGGAGACGAGCGATTGACCAATGCTGGTTGGAGATGTGCCAGCTTCAACATCATTGTGTTCAGTTCTTCACAATACACATCTGAAGTAATGCTCACCCCGTTTGGTAAGAAGCTGTGATGAATCACACCGGCGCTAGACCACCAAACAGTGACCATCACTTTTCTAGGGGTATGTTTTCGTTTAGGGCATTGTTTAGGTGCTGAACCAGGATCCAACCAACTTGTTGAGCGCTTGCAGTTATCAAACAGAATCCATTTTTCATCGCAGGTAACAATGCGGTTTAAAATTCTTTCATTTGTGTGTCTGTTGAGCAGTGCAAGGCACAAATCAGTTTCAATGCATGACTGAGTTTAAGACTTATTTATTTCATTGCTAAAAATGAAAAAATACAGAGCCTTTTCTGGTATGTAGCATGAGAATTAAAAAATGTTGTTAAAAACCCTTTGCAGGGAATCTAACTAGAGTCTTTAAATATGTATAAAAAAAACCGGCCAAGAGTCTGTCAGACCACGCACAATGAAGGGTTCCGTGGTTGGGATGAATCTACACCAAACACAAACTTAACATTGAAGTTGAAAAACACGTTAGTTAGTAATCATATTTTTCTTTTATGTGATAAATAATAGGCACATACATTCTTGAACGAGGGATGCGGGGCAGCGGCGAGGCAGCCGGCCGGGCGACCGCAGCGCGCACCCCCGCGCGACACACACGAACGAACACGAACACGAACTCACGAACATGGTCCTTCGAGCCGGATCATGTTCGCGACGATAAATCATGGCAGAGATAATTGAAAATAGAGCGGACTGTATAACATGTATAATGTGAATAAAAATAAAGAATTTACAATGGTGCCCGGTTTAAAAGCAAACAAGCGTAAGCGCAGCCGTGCGTGGAGGCGTGCAGCAGCTGACTCGAAGACTGGTGTGTGTCGCGCGGGGGTGCGCGCTGCGGTCGCCCGGCCGGCTGCCTCGCCGCTGCCCCGCATCCCTCGTTCACTGCCGCCAGCGCGCTGCGATGTTGAGAGGAGCAGCCTCAACATGCTCCCCCCGTTGAAGAGTCTTCAACAGTAGTGACCGGCAACGGGCAGATGGTGTTGAAGGCGCGCCGAATGACACCCTTTCTTGTGAGGATGTCGGCGACCCTCGCGACGCCGTCTCTGCCTGGGAGAACATGCTTGATGCGTCCTAGAAGCCACATAAGAGGAGGTAAGTTTTTGTCTTTTATGACGACCAATGTTCCTTCCTTGAGCTCGCCAGACGACCGGCACCATTTTGTTCTCTCCTGTAGCCACAGAACATATTCGTGTGAGAATCGAGCCCAGAAGTGCTGCTTCAAATAGTCAATACGCCGGAATCTCTGCAAGCTGTTGACGTTGGCGTTCTGGATCTGTGGATGAGGCAGCATGATTAGAGAACGACCAATAAGGAAGTGTGCCGGGGTTAAAGGAACGAGATCGGAAGGGTCGTCGGACATCGGAGTTAAGGGCCTTGAGTTTAAAATAGCCTCAACTTGAATTAAACAAGTAGCCATCTCTTCAAAAGTTAGGTTGGTTAAACCCAAAGTGCGCCGAAGATGATGCTTGGTGGATTTAACTGCAGACTCCCATAGGCCTCCGAAGTGTGGAGTGTACGCAGGTATGAATGAAAAGTTAATGCCAGGATCGATGCTGTTTAAGTTTAAGTCTTGTGAAAGCAGCTTGGCCAACTCATTGAAAGCCCCGACAAAAGTTGTGCCGTTTTCGGAAAAGACGTTACGGGGTTTTCCCCTTCGAGCAATAAAGCGATTTAGTGCAGCTAAGAATGCCTCTTTCGTAAGGTCCGACACAAGCTCGAGGTGGACGGCTCTCGTAGCTAAACACACAAACACACAAATGAAGCATTTAATGAGCCTGCATCGTCTACCTTTCCGGTCAGCTATCATGATGGGACCGGCGTAGTCTACCCCTGTGTCTAAAAATGGGAACTCTAAATGTAGACGCTGCTCTGGGAGGTTACCCATGATGGGTTGAATAGTGTTGGCCTTGAATCTGCAACATTTCACACATTGATGTGTGATCTTTTTAGCCAAGTTCCTACCTCCAATAGGATAGTAGTGATGACGAACAGTGGCCAATAAAAGCTGTGGACCAGCATGCAAAAGACGTACATGGAACATGTTGAACAAGAGAATGCAAATTGTATGAGAACTAGATAATAGAATTGGATGCTTAATATTATAATCGTAAAATGAATTGTTTAATCTTCCTCCAACACGAATTAGACTAGAATCTGTATCAAAGAAAGGGGACAAAGATAGTAGCTTATTTTTTGCTGGCAACTGTTTACCTGACTTAAGTAACTGGTACTCTTCCGGGAAAGATTCCATTTGACTAAGTCTTAACAATAAGTTTAAAGCATTGTTAAGTTCAGCAGAAGTTAGTGAACCAGACTCAAGTGATGTTTTATTGCATTTATAAATGAATCGCAAGACATAGGCCGTCACACGCTGCAACGTGCATAAGCTTGAGAATTTTGAAAATAACGCAGTAATAGTATTTTCAATAATATGATTAGTAACATGACAAGAAGATACTGTTTCCGGTAATGCGGAATTATTATTATGAGATTCAGGGAACTGAGGCCATGAAGACGTATCTTTACGAAGAAATTGTGGTCCTGACCACCACAGTGAAGACGACAACAATCTGTCAGTTTTAAGTCCGCGCGAAGCGAGGTCTGCGGGGTTTTCAGCTGACGGAACGTAGTGCCAAGCCTCTCCTCCTATTGTTTCCTGAATTTCAGATACACGATGACGAACGAACGTTTTTAACTGATTTGGTGAAGTAGATAACCATCCCAAGACGATGGTGGAATCACACCAACAATGTACTTCATCAAAATGTAAAGTAAGTGACTGACGAACCTTTGAGTACAACCTTGAACCCAACAACGCACCACACAGCTCGAGCCGCGGTATGGTTGTGGATTTGATTGGAGCTACCTTGCTTTTAGCGGTAAGGAGATGTACGGTAACCTCGCCGTCTCTCGAAACACTGCGAACATAAACACACGCCCCGTAAGCCTTTTCGGATGCGTCAGTGAATATATGCAGCTGTAGACAGGACGCAGATTCGCATAACACCCACCGTGGTATCTTGAACTCGTTTAAAAGGTGCAGGCCATTTTGAAAGTCATTCCAGGCACACTGAATATGCGTGGGAACAAGTTTCTTCATTATACATGTTATACAGTCCGCTCTATTTTCAATTATCTCTGCCATGATTTATCGTCGCGAACAATTCTACATAATAGGCGACTATAATCTCCCAGAAATAACTTGGGTCACACTGAGTCCAGCTGGACCTCTTATGGGCGGTGGGCTGGGTTCAGGTACTTCTATACCTTGTAGTCAGTTGAATAACTTAATGTCATTACTTGATGCTTTACAATATAATGTAGTGGCAAACACTAATGGCAAAATTCTTGACCTACTTATATCCAACCACCCATGTAGGGTATCGGCTGCGTTGTTTCCTCTGCTTCCAATCGACACGTATCACCCGCCTTTTATTTGTGATATAAGTCTAAATGTAGATATGTTCAACCTATGAAAAAGCGACCGATACAAAAATATAACTTTTACAAATCTGATTATGAGCACATTAACCGCAAAATTCAGGGTATTGACTGGTCGGACCTTCTTGTCCCTTTGGGATCAGAAGAGGCACTGAGCGCATTTTACAATAAGATTGATGATGTAATTAAACAGCATACACCACTATCAGCATCCAGAATCGCTGGTTACCCGGTCTGGTATTCTAAAACATTAATTAGTACTCTAAATAAAAAACAGAAGGCATGGGTTAAATGGAAGAAATATGGCAACATTGCAGACTATGAAAAATTTTCGCAGCAGAGAGCATTCTTTAAGGAAAATTGCAATAAATGTTTCTCTAAATACATTCAGTCGATTGAGGATAGTATACATAAAAATATTAAGGATTTCTGGATCTACATTTCCAACCGCAAAGACAAACCCGGTATACCGGCGAAAGTTCAATATAAAAATGACGTATCCAACGACCCTCAATCGATTTGCAACATGTTCTCTGATTTCTTTTCTTCCGTGTATGAACCTGCTTCATCTGCACTCTCTCAATGGGAGTTACCTTCTGAAACGGTGTCTAACGACATTGTTGTTTCTAACCTACACTTTAAGGAAGAATCGGTTTTGGCTGAACTGAAATCCCTTGATCCATCTAAGGGGCCAGGTCCTGATGGGTTGTCTGCGTTTTTTCTTAGGAATACTGCTACTACTATCTGTAGACCCCTAGCTATAATCTACAATAAATGTATCACAGAAGGTGTTATGCCAACGGTGTGGAAGCAGGCTAATATCACACCTGTACACAAGAGTGGATCTAAGCGTAGTGTTGAGCAGTACCGACCTATTTCTATTTTATCTACTTTGTCGAAGCTTTTTGAGAGACTGGTACATAACGAATTGTACCCTATCCTACATAACACTATTATACAGCAACAGCATGGCTTTGTGAAAAAGCGGTCCACGACAACTAATTTATTGGTATTTTCTAATGATCTATTTAATAATATTGACAATCGTATACAGGTTGATGCAGTGTACACAGACTTTCAAAAAGCTTTTGACAGGGTGGATCATGAACTGTTGCTGAACCGAATAGCTTTCAATGGTATTCGTGGTAATTTGTTGCGATGGTTCATTTCGTACATCACTAACCGTTGTCAACGGGTTGTTATTAACGGGTATCACTCTCATGCTACTTATGTTACATCTGGTGTCCCACAAGGTTCTATTCTCGGTCCACTTCTATTCATTATCTTCATAAATAATATTGGTAACTGTTTCCATCATTCCAAGTTTTTGTTATATGCTGATGACCTCAAAGTATATAGACCTATTCATAGCATTCAGGATTGCTATCTTCTCCAAGAGGACTTGGATCGACTAACAGACTATTGTTGCACCAGTAAGCTCCATCTGAGCATTCCCAAGTGCAACTACCTAAATTTTACCAAAAATAAAAACATCATAAGGTTCTCATATTCATTGTGTAATGCTTTATTAAATAAAGTAAACTCGGTTCGTGATCTTGGCGTATTGCTTGACTCAAAACTCTGCTTGGATTTGCATATCGAACAAATCATAAATAAAGCTTATAAGATGTATGGATTTATAATGAGATCCAGTCATGACTTTAAACGGGTCTCTTCGTACCTCTGCCTGTATAAAACACTAGTCCGTTCCCAGCTCGAATATGCCGTATCCATCTGGAACCCGTATTATGGTAAATACATTGACATGTTAGAAAAAGTCCAACGTAAATTTCTTCGTGCAATGCACTACAGGTGTCACAAAACTTATCTGCAGTATAACCAATTGCTCAGTAAATACAAGCTTTTGACGCTCAGCTCTAGACGTAAACAATTAGAGGTAATGACATTGTATAATATTGTTAATGGTAATTTCGACTGTGTAGATTTAAATAATGTATTGTGCTATGCTGTCCCAAGAACTGTCCATAGACGGCGGGTGCGTGCGGGCAAACTCTTTGCAGTAGGTGCCTGCCGATCTAACACTGGTCTACGTTCACCAGTTCGGCGAATGGCAGCAACCTACAATGAAGCATTCGAACATATAGATATATTTGCATGTTCTTTTAAAAGGTTTCGTAGCCTTTTGTATGAGGCACTTGAACTCTAAGACTTATTATTTTTTGTTGCTGTTTTTTCTTCTTTTTTTTTATGTTTCATTTTTGTTTCTATTTATTTTACAATATTAGTATAACTGTCACAAATGAACAGTTCACCTCCTAGTGATTAAGGTTTTATTTATTAATAGTAAACTGTGAACAGCGCTGTGGGCTACATTATTACTTAAGTTATTTATGTTTTACTATTGTAATATTCCATTTTGTAGCTGTTTGTTGTTCCTACTTAATAAAATAAAAAATAAAAATATACAAATTTACAATTTTTCGACTTTATGTCGTACTTTATGGATCGGAATGCTGGGCAGTGAAGAAGACGGATGAAAAAAAATTGCATGCAGCGGAGATGAGAATGTTGAGATGGATGTGTGGAGTGACGAGAATGGATAAATTGAGAAATGAGTATATAAGAGGAAGTTTGAAAGTGGCGCCAGTGACAGAAAAGTTGAAAGGAAATCGTTTGGGCATGTAATTAGGAGAGACGAAACGCATGTGACTAAAAGAGTGATGAATATACATGTTGATGGATGGAGAGGCAGAGGAAGGCCAAAGAAAAGATGGATGGATTGTGTGAGGAATGATATGAAAGAGAAGGGAGTGAATGATAGCGTGACGGTTGACAGGGGAGAATGGAAGAAGAAAACGTGTTGCGCCGACCCCAAGTACTCGTAATATGAGATAAGGGCAGGAAGATGATGACAATTTTTCGACTTTTTTCTTCATTTGTGCCGCGAGACCTTGCTTCTTGCCAAATTTCATGATGCTAGGTCAACGGGAAGTACCCTATAGGTTTTGATTTATTTGAGAGTATCGAAATTTCACTTAGATGGCCGTATTTTTTTACTGCGTTGAATTAGAAGCTTGATGTTTTTAGAGCTTCAAGATACTTACGTATTTGATATTAATTTCAACTTGTTACCTCCACGCGCTCTTGAGAAAAAGGGTCTTGACAGACTGACAGATAGACGGACAACGAAGTGATTCTATAAGAGTTCGGTTTTTCCTTTTGAGGTACGGAACCCTTAAAATTAATCATAGTTTATTACCAATACCAAAAACAGCTTCCATAATTTAATACAAGCGCATGAAACAAGATGGTACATAGACGAGCGTCACTTAATAAAATATTTAAGGTAGTACCCAAGTCACTTGGCGACACACATAAGGAGCATATAGCTACGTTCGTATAAAGGTCGATTCAGACCAAATGAGTGAATGGACATTCTATCCATTTTATTTATCCATTATATTCTATTTTATGTAAACAGGGACAAAACGTTCCT
Source organism: Cosmia pyralina (assembly GCA_946251885.1). Lineage (NCBI taxonomy): Eukaryota > Metazoa > Arthropoda > Insecta > Lepidoptera > Noctuidae > Cosmia > Cosmia pyralina. Next base: position 4,094,285 of record OX276345.1, read on the forward strand.
TCCTTGCTTCCTTCCTCAATAACATGTCAAGAATATCAACAAAATAATACTCTTGCTCTTTTTCTGGTTCTGTGTTCGTTTGCTCTAAACCCACCTTAATACGAATTACATCGTGCGCTGATTATGTTCGAGCAAACGTTGAATTGCGCACGTCTCGTGCAGTCGCGACAAGAATGACATCTGTCACTGAGCGTACGAGGTGTGAAGAATAAGTAGGTTCGTTATGACAAAAAGTCACACTAATATTACAAAAGCGAAAGTTTGCGAGTGTTTGTGTTTGTATGTTTGTTAGTTCTTGACGCTCAAACGGCTGGACCGATTTGCATTTAATTTGGCTTATACCCTGGATTAACACATAGGCTACTTTTTTATCCCAGTCTACGCGGGTGAAACCGCGGGGCGCAGCTAGTAAAGTAAATATTGCAAAGTCACCGGTGCCGCGCCGAAAAAAATCGCGTTCGCGTGTACGCACCCTAAAGCAAGTACATACAGCGTGCATCTCATAATGGAATATCTTGTCGGCGGCTGGCTAAGTTTCCTTTGCCTCGTTGTGAATATTATACCATAATTAATGCTTCAGAAGCTGAATATTGTATACAGCTGCTTATACTTCTTTGTCAAGTTAATCCTGGTCTTTTATCCATTTTTTTCTTGCTTTTCAAAAGCTTGAAGTGAAAGAGATGGTCTGAAAGATAATAAAATATATACTTTTTTTGTTATACCTGGTTGTCAAAAAGGTAAGTTTGGCTTTAAAGAGCATGGCAGTTAAGAGTTTGTCATGCTCACATAAATGCCTCTTTGATGGTGGCACGTGTGTTGGATCATTCGGTTCCCTACAAAATGGTTGAGCTAGATGCTGCTGATCCACGCGTCATGTTCGTGAACGGACGCCGTCAGTCGAGACTGGTCATCTCTTATCTGCCAGGTCTTATTTTTAATCTTATATTTTGAATTGTTGAATCATTTTTAAGTATTTTTTTTTTTTTAGATGGTTCTTACATTGTAGAAGCAACAAGAATAACGTACCTACCCAGGATGTTGTATTACTTATCGTGATTTAAGAGTGTCCGTGGAGTTTCTTGCCCGTTCTTCTCCATGTAGATCTACGTTTTGGAATTGGGTAACTAGCTTCAACTTTCTGACTAACTGACCGACTCTTTGACAGTTCAAAAGTACCTGTAATTGGTTTAATTGAAATAAATAATTTGAGTTTGAGTTTGGCCTAAGAAAGTTTTTTTTTTACCCATTTAGGACGCTTTCAACACAGATATACAGTAGGTAGATATGTAGAAGAAATCCCCAAGAAATAAATCAAAAGCTCACGAGTCACAGGTCATACAATAATGTTATCTTCCAGACAAGTTAACTGAAACTTATTTGGACGTTTTGAGACAATTTTATATGAATTTACAATTTACTTTTCATTACACCATCATAAATCACTATCACCGTAAACACTACAATAACATCAACCACTTATATCTCTACCGACCCCAGTTGGTACAAGACGTAACAAATTGCACTAATTCCAGTGAGGTTGGAGCAACACCGCGCCATTACGATGAAATGTGTGTGAGTGAGCACATTTGTCAAATGCTGGTACTCATGGAGGACAGTGTTTTATGATTTTTGGGTTTTTTCTTGAACTCGAATATTCGTACCAACCCATCAGAATTGCATGTTTATCTATCCTACTTTCATACAAAACTCCCTGAACCAAGTTTTAGGTAACATTTAAAACTAATTTCAACGCTACGACCGTGCTACGCCAAAGAGATTTAATTTCGTAGCAGCTACGATACGCGTAGCAGGTACGTGTATTCTGTAGCGCTAATATCACAAAATAGATAGATACAGAAGGTCACCTCCTTCAATCGAGCGAAAACACACGCACACATAGACACGCTTCACTTACAGTGAGTGCAAGCGCACTCACGACCGGAATTCTTTAAGACTTAACCTTCTGTATCTTTTATTTTGTGTTGTAGTCTTGGAGCAAGAAAGTGTTTTAATTTTAATTACCTAGACGTCGGATATCTTACAAGGTCGTTTTAAGACATGAGAGAGACGGCTTTTTCAAGTTTCTTTGAGAGTACATTGAATATAATCTTCATCTCGCCTTTTCTTAGACTGTTCCTTGGAGAGGCGTGTTTATAAAAGGCTGTATATATATATGTTTGGACATATCACACAACGCCATCTAGCCCCAAGCTAAGCAACCTAATGCTTGTGTTATGGTAACGAGATGGCTGATAAACTACTTATATACATTTTTTTTTTTGTAAATACATACATATTATAGATAGAAAAACACCCAGACTCGGAACAAATACTTGTAGGTCGTACAAATATTTGTTCCGTGCGGGAATCGAACCCGCGACATGCTGCGCAGCAGTCAATCGCTCAACCACTGCGCCAACCGTGTCGTCGTCTGTATACTTTAAGGAAGAACTGGCAGTACCTGTAGGTATTTTTTTTGAGTGAGGCCCAAAAGTTTCTTTACGAAGAATCTTGGTTAAGTTCTCCAGAGCTTTCCAGATTACCAAAAGATTATAAACATTATTATTCTGACTTCCTCGTTCGTCTAGAGATCGCAAGCGTGACTGCTAAGCAAGTAAGCATGGGAGCCCTGGGTTCGATTCCCAGGTCGGAAAATGTTGGGATAAAAGCAATAGACTCTTTTACTATTGGGACTTTAATATAACTGGTAATATACATGTTCACACCTTTACTAACCATTCAAGGAATAGGGATGTTTCCTGACAAAAAAAAAAAAGAAATTCTATTTAGTCCGTTAGTCAGATAACAAAAAAATATTAGACACGAACTTTTTGCTTTATCATATGAATAAACGCATAAAAGTTGAGGAGCGGGGACTCGCTACGTCATAACTATAACAAACTACGTTTAAAATCTAGCAATGAGTGACGTCATGCCAAATTTTAACTCAATGTATCGCCGTAATCTTTAGATTAGTTTAAAAAAAAAAAAAATACGTAATACAATATTTTATAATAATGACGGTCAAAAAAAAATTTTGTCAACATCCTATTCTTTATTATAAGTACTTACAAAGTAGTTTTTTTTTTTGTAATTCATTCCAAATTTGATAAAAGAGAGAAAGAAAGAAAAATAGGTTTATTTGTCTTAGAAACACGTAAACGTTTCTGTTCGTAGACATTTCGTATAACATATTAAACTAAAATATATTTATTTATATAGCACAAACTAAACGTTCCAATCACGATCATTGGTAACAACAACCGGTCGTTACTAAAAGTTAGCTAAGCATTTAAATGTTTGTGGTCTGCTCATTTAAGGCCAGCGCCATTTAATTTATTGTTTTGTCCAGAATTGTTTGAAATTAATTTGAATGTGGTAAGCTTGAAATGAGTGTAATTTGTGTAGTTTGATTTTTGAGGAGTCGGTTGGTTGGAAATAGATAGATTGGTTGGATGAATGATGGTTGGTGTATTTGGATGGATGAGGTTCGATGACATCTTGACTTTTGCAGGTTGTTTTGAACCCTAAGGACCCGGTCTCGAGATCTCGTTATTTAAAGGGAAGGCTTGGTAGAGGCATGTTATGAGGAGGGAGGAAACGCATGTGACTAAAACAGTGATGAATATAAAAATGTTGATGGTTGGAGAGGGAGAGGAAGGCCTATGAAAAGATGGATGGATTGTGTGAGAAATGATAAAAAAGAGAAGGGAGTGAACGACAGCGTGACGGTTGACAGGGGAGAATGGAAAGAGAAAACGTATTGCGCCAACCCCACGTAACATGGAACAAGGGCAGAAAGATGATGGTGGTGCTTGAGGCTGCTGATTTAAACTGATTTTCACACACATTTTTCCCAAAATAAGGAGTAAGTTACAGTTTCTTATTTGTCCAAGAAAATTACCATCATTCTCCTGCCGTTATCCCAATTTATTTGGGGTCGGCGTAACATGTATTTTTTTTCATACTTCTTTCTCTATTAGTCATCGTCTTGTTTGTCCAAGAAAATACCGTAACAAATTATTTCTCCAGAATCACTTTGGTTTAGCGATTTTAATAGTTAGGTTGCCAGTGGCATATAAGGCTTTTAGACTTTGTTTCGCGGTGACAGGCAACGGTGAAGTTAAATAACATGAAAGGTAGGTACAGTTGAACTTGTCAATGATTTACCACTTTTGATGAAAATTTGCAGTAAATTGAAAATGTACTAAGGTTGAAACTATCTAACTGTCACTAAGACAAGTAGACCGTGTTGTTTTATTACGTGCAAGTGACATTCAACCTTAGCAATGACGAGATTTACTACAGACCGTTCACAGTTATTTTACCTGTGACAGCAGCAACCCAACAGCAACCTTACAGTAATTAAAATAACGATCACTTTAATTTTTACAGATATGTCAGTGGCAGCAACCCAACAGCAACCTTAGAGTTAGAGTAACGAAAATAAAGATCACTTTGATTTGACAGACATGTCAGTGGCAGCAACTAAACAGCAACCTTAGAGTAACGAAAATAAAGATCACTTTTATTTTGACAATGATACAAAATCAGAGGTAATATAATTGTGAACGGCCCGTATACTTCCTAGATATTACATCACTTAAAAAGTATTGCCGATGTAATAAGCTAAGTTTACCGTTTAACATCAAATATACAATTACTCAGTTCCATACAGGAAACTACTACCCCAAACATTTTTCTTTTACAAAAACAAAAGATTACTACCATCTTCCTAACGACCACTATTACTAAATCTTCTTCCCATATGTCAGATTACACTAAAACCATGCTTATACATATTTGTCATCTACACAAAGGGATTATGGTCAACGTCATTTGTTTTTAGTACTCACTTAATGTAATTAGATTTCGCCTTGCGTACGTGATTTATGTCTTAAAAAATGTTGCCTCATTTTTAGTAAGTGTCAAAAGCACTAATGATGTTAATGTCGAGTTTCTAGCTGTGAACCATCTTCTTTTTACTCGTGTATGTTGTAAAAAGTGACTAGGATATTATTTCAAACAGATAAATAAAGCTGTCAATGTGTTATCCAAGAATGGAATTGTAGCGACCCTAGCGAATTTCAACATTGTAACATTGTAACCAATAATTTAAATGGTGTGCATAATAAAGAGTATTCTATTCTATTCTATTCTATTTTAGCGATGCGATTTGCTGAATTGCATTTTTGACATGGTAAAGGAACGCCAGGGCAGGGCTCGCCAGTCGCTTACATACCTTCGCCTTGCCACGTCCTAATTTGTTGTAATAATTGTACCCAAGTTAGTGATGTTTTATTAAACAATTTATCATATTCAGTACCTATAAACTAAATTCGCCTATCATTTATCTAGACCCTACACATAACACGCACAACAGAATCATCATCATTCTCCTGCTAAAATTTTCCTGGTGACATTTTTCTCATTCCTCCGCAGCACAAGCCCATGCCACGATAACCGAGTTCCACACAACTTTTAAGTCACCGCTGTCACTTTCAGACAACATGTATTTTTCTTACATACTTCTCTGTTAATCGCCATCTCGGTAGTCATTCCCTTTCTAGCCTTATCATGTTTCACTCAGTTCATCAATCGTTTCTTTGGTCTTCCCCTACTTGTATAGCCATCCACATTCAGACTCGAATCTTTCCTGGCGATATTTTCTTCATACATGACAACCGATTTCCACACAACTTTCAGACTTCCTCATATCAAAAAATAGAACATAATATTTTTTATTACGTTCACCATTTGATGACGAAACATATTTTATTTGGGACACGCACAGGAAATATAAACAATAAAAAATGGAACGTTAAGAACTTACAAAATTATCGAGAAAAAGACCCGCGCAAGGCCAGAAAGGCTCTACTGGTATCTCGGCATAACGCTGCGATATTAAAAAAATAAATACCGCAGCGCTTGTATTCAGATAGGGCCCGCAGGCTGATCATCTATAAATATCCTTATAATATATTAGTTAATTAGTATGTGTTGAGGAGCACAGCAATCTTTTAATAGCATAAGTAGATTTAATATTGAATGAACAGAAAAGCACATAAGCTTACATAGCTAGAATTCTAATTATTATCTGATTTCGGACGGTCACATTGTTAAAACCATTATTATTTCGTAATTCATTTACCTAATTATATGAGAAACAATGGACAATTACAATCATGCATTTTAGACGAACAACATAAAACTGCACACCTGCTTTAAGAGGGCTGTTGCATTTTGTCACTTGAAAGAAAATGAAAGAAAGAAAATGAAAGAAAATGAAAATGAATTGAAAGAAAAGATTATTTTTCGAAAAATGTAATCAATTAGCGAATTAGTAAATAATAATAATAATTTAATAGGTAATTATTAAAAACACATTTTTATTACATTTATTTTATAACTCATCTCAAAAGCAGATCATACTTTTTGAGCTGAGTTTTTTAGATAACACAATAGAAATGTATTTTTAATAATTAGGTACCTATTTAATTAAAAATGTAATTATTGTATTATTGTTATTTGTATTTTTGTAAAATTCGAACACAATGTAAATTGTTTGATGAATAAATAAATGAATGAATTAAAATTATTTACTAGTTCGCTAATTGATTATATTTTTCAAACAAGCATATTTTCATTTAACAATCTTAAAAATTTGGTCCCGTGCGAGCGGGAGAGCTGACAAAATGCGACAACCCTCTTAACTGCGTAGCACCTATTACAAAAGAACTTCGCACCTGCGCACTTTATTATCTGCCCAATATTGCATAACAACATCGTAAATCTGCGCAGTTGTATTAACAACGATGTTTGTAACGAGAAACCCACGTCTGCATATAAAATTAATGCCGCCTAAATGTCTTCGAGGTAGTCTTCGCTTATCCTTCATACTAGAACGTGCTCCGCTCTCAATATTGTGTCTGATTGTTGTAATTATTGTGTCTTCAAGAATATACTGTTTTACTCATCTTCGTGCTATTTAATTCAGCGTCCATCCCCCTGCATCTGCATATCCAACAGTATGTTAAACTAAATAGTATTCACATTGCTTACTACGCTTTTCCACGGCAAGTACTGATTTCAGACCAAGAAACTGAGGTATATTTTCGATACCTGTCTTCATCAGACAATTAATATGGTACTAGTATTTAAGATAACGTTAAAAATTATGTTTAAAACAAAAAACAAACGCTAAGGTTTAAATCTAAAACCACGATATTGGAAATTACGAGTAGATCACCGTTTAAATTTCTGTGATACGGTCAGACACCTAAGTAATTCTATTGCTACAAACTAAATTGGTACCAATTTTGGCACGAAACACTAAAAACTTGGTTACAATTTTGACACAAACGAGGAAACTCAATAAAGTGTAAGACAAACTGACCATCACTAAGTTGGTCGAAACACTCCACTACTAAGTATTATACAGTTATTTATCAAGTTACCTAAGTTACCGAGTCAACTGCATCGGAAACTTTGATAGTAACTTAGAGTTTAGGATGTTGGGAGATACTGGGTTGATATTCGGCGAGCATGTTGGTTAAGAACGTGTTTCTTAAAGCGCGGTATTAGCTCAATATTCACAAAAATTGGTTTCTTAGATTGTCGAGTATGTCGTAACGCAATGAAGCTATCCGACGCAAAAATACGGTGGACAGAGAAGGGTTTAAAGAAAAAAAATTACCGAATAGAATAGTAAAAAATTGTTTGATAAAAAGTTTGGTGGTTGCTCCATAAAAAATAAACTTTGGCGTCAAACATCTCTGTATTTTCAGCGATAACGACATTCTTTTTTTAAGAATTTAATAGAATTAGCATTTTTTTTAAACTTTAACCGGACAATTATTTAATTTATTGTGTATATTCTGAATAATCTGAAGAAAACCCGGAAAATAAATGCACATTCGCAGCTTAGTCACATCTCGGCAACACAAATATTATTTTCAATTTTCAACCTTATTTCAAGCCTTGTTTTAATGGTGACAATAGATTACGCGGCTGTGTGCCGTTTAAAATCGTAGTCAGTCTAGCGTTATTGCGTTGTTGTTGTTGTAGTGCATTGTTGTTACACATGATAGGCATGGCTAAAAATATATGTAGACGTCTAAATAAGAAAATCTTTTTTTGGGCGTCGTCTATCATCACTATTATTAATTACTATTATTTATCCCTTGGTAAATAGATTAGTCTCGACTGTTTTGCGCACTCTTAATTACACCTGTTCCTTATAAATCAAAAGCCAATATGATTCTATTTCTGAGTTCTAAATGCCTCAAAAAAATGCCTGTATTAAGCGCAGGACCCACTGGGAATGAACCGAAACGAAGCTCAGTTTGTTGATGTCTTACATGTCTTTTCATACCCCAGTTCACACTGCATACTAAGTGAAATGAACATGGAAATATGAAAAGACGTGGAGGAAAGCTAAACAAACATAGCTTCGGTTCGTTTCGTTCCCAGTGTGGCCTGTGCTTAACAGAGGAACATACTCTTGCAGGAATATCTATCCCTTAAATTAATTATTTAAATTAATATCAATTAATGATATAACGCGAGTATACCAGTTCAAGTACTTGGGGCATTATGTGACCGACGACCTTAATGACCAAGTGGATATTGAGAGGGAACGTAGGACGCTGGCAGTCCGATGTAACATGTTGGCTCGCAGGTTTGTACGCTGTAGCAAAGCAGTCAAAATAACGCTTTTTAAAGCTTATTGCCAAGTGTTTTACACGTGCAGCCTGTGGACCAACTTTACTCAGCGGGCTATCAGCGCCCTACGGGTTCAGTATAATAACGGGTTCAGGATGTTGATGGGGCTGCCCCGTTTCTGCAGTGCATCTGGTATGTTTGCACAAGCACGTGTCGATGGCTTCCACGCCATCGTCAGACAGAACTCTTTGCTCTGCAGAGTGCGGGACAGCTCCAACTCCATCCTGAAGACCATAGCGGGGAGGTACGATTCTTCTTTGTTAGGTGATGTTGTTCGAAGATGCATTTCGAATAGCACCCTTGTTGCTAAATAGATTATAAGTTTACTAACATAGGTATAAGTTATCTTTTTGTTTCTTTTTGCTTACTAACCCATATATGGATGATGCTTATCCGAAATAAAGATTATTTTATTTTTAAATGTCAGACGCACACATGTGGTGCGTAAGGAGACACCAAGGATAATAAACGTATATCATATATTTATATAAATGTAAAATACCATCATCCGATGGCGACCGCGGGCTTACAGTGTAAACCTATGGGGTTCGGTTGACAGCACTTATTGATTCGTTATAAATCTGTAATTGTTATTTCGCATTGTCATAGAGATATTTTTTTTTTCAAGAAACTCGCAAACAGATGTCGGTTCTGCAAGCTAAGAGATTCTGTCCTTCCAAAGCTATTGGTTCTCCGAACGACTCTGCAATATGTGAGCATGTCTGAACAGTACGGTGTCAGACAGCAGCCGTCTCAAGTATTGGAAGCAGACTCAGATGGGTGCTAATAGCGACGCTTGGTAGAGTTATCATCGCGGCAAGCTTCTATAGTTCTGTCATTAATTGCAGAGTTTGTTTTATTGTGGAGAAATTGCTGATCATTTTATCTAAACTAAATAATATGAACTCGGTTTATAGTTTATTAAGGGCCGATTTTTCAGTGGTCAGATAACTTTTATCTGAGGAATAAATATGGTGGTTTGACATATCGCTCACCTAGCAGTATAATGACACATCAGTTGACTTTTACGGGATGGATGCCGCAGGCAGAAGCTAATTAGAAATAGAATGAAAGATCTGCTACTTACATCAAAAGGTAATGTTGGTGAAGGCTGTACGTTCTCATGTACTCATTAACATAATTATATTGTTCGTAACATGTCGTCAAGGTTTATTAAGCATTATCCCATGTTTAACAAGGATTATGACGCGTGTTGCCATGACACATGAATAGATAATACTGCAGTAAAAGATTGGCCAGTCAGTTAGGTTGGTAGTGGGCTTCCTGCACGTGATGATAATAATTTTAAAACAGGCGGATGTTTGGACATAATTCTCTAAAGCTGATAGTGGACGCTTCAATCGAGTGAATGGGTCATTCGAATGAACGTTGTTGTTTCATTCCACGTTCAAACAACCTCCATAAAATAACATAGGTATGAACATCATCTGCTCTTATCATTTAATTTTTCGATCATTCGGTAGGCAAGTGAATGATTACTACTTAATTATTTTTTTACGTTTGACTCATTTTATTTGGTGATTTGATGAAAGACAAAAATTAAGCTGCTGTTATCTGCCTAACATCAAAACAGGAGACAACAGACAGAAAATATAAACAAATAATATAAAATTCCACCCAGACAACCCCCCAAAAAACGCATACCTACTACAATTCAGAAAATTATTTACAACAAAACACACTTCATGTTTCTTAACATCCTCAAAAATAAGTCCTTTCCTCCCAAACTTACAAAGCTGCCAAACTCTACGTGCTTAAATTGAAAAAAGGATACTAGCGAAGTGCATTTTGTTCTCAAACGTACGCCGCTTGCGATACACTGAAGGTAAAGTTTCCGTGCAGTTGTGCCTTTTTTGGGGCCCGTATACGAGGTGTACAGTAGGCAAAAGAGAAAAGTATGTAGGCAGCTAAGTGCAGAATCAGATACGTTTTTATTGAATAAGCTCGCGTTCGGTTTTGAAGATCGTTCTTCTCACGTTAATTTCTATTTTCAATAGTTCTACATGATAACGGTACGGTACTTGTACATTGTTAGAACATAAAAGATAAAAAAAAACATTATCTAAAGCTTGTCGTAATATTATCATCTCATACGTAAAGATACGATCGACTATTGAACACGATTATCATAAAAGTAACCAATTTTCTTGTAAATCGAAGACTTCTGGCAATAGTTATAAGGAAGAACAGACTTTATTTTTAATCGTTTTCTGCTGAGGCCGTCAAAATGAATGTTAGACATACACGACCTCGACTGATGCGACTTACGTCAAGAGACGCGCGGGCGTCACCAGTTTCCGTCCGTCCCTAAGTCGCGTCATAATCAACGCAATCTAAGAAGTCCGTTTAGACAGCTATCGAAATACTTTGTGTAGTGATGGGAAAAAAATCGGTTGCTTTAAAAACAGATTCTCGAGACATATCGACTCATCATACTTAGAGTTTGTAACCGACAATTTATCTACATTGCTTACAACTGATTCTCGAGCCATATCGTTTTAATACATGTACGAGTTTGTAATATTTAGCAGTTATTACATAAATCCTAACTAAGTTTATATTTAGGCGAGTTTCAAAGCCAAACCAAGACATAAACTGAAACCCGATTTATACTGATTTCTTCCGGAAGGTATAATTATGTATGATAAATTGATAATATATACAATATATTGTATATTATGCACCAGTGGCGTACCTAATCATTAGTAAATATCAAAATAAAGCTAAAAATATATGTGATCAGATTTTGTTTTTATAATTATGTTTAAACATTTAATAATACAGTAAATACATTTATCTCTTTTCTAAGTTAACATTTGTAAAAGTGTCGATTTTTTCGAACATCGATTTTATTAAGTCAAAAAACGGCTTAGAACGGTCACAATACTGCGGCAACCTAAAGACATGACATTGTAATAACGTCCAGTGGGAATATTAATCAATGATTAAGTCATGTTTTTGAGTGCATTTTTCCAATTTAAAGTTTGGTGCTTACTGTAATGTTCTCTGTGTTAATAAAACACACTTTGACAGATCACGCAGGTGAAGTAATATATGCGTCTAGCGCACGTCCGCTCTCGCTCACAGTTAGCGCTCGACTGCCCGCGCGCCGCCCAGGCGCATGCACTACATCCCTTCTTTATTTTATAAATAATTAAGTTACAATAACTTAAACGATAATATTAACAAAAGAACAGAATAGATTTAGTAATATAAACTAGTGAATCAGGCATACAAACATTATATCAACAACAAGGTAACAGACAGATAATCGTTTTAATTTCATAAAGGTATATTGCAATAATTTAGTCCTCATTGTTCAATCACCCTGTGTCTTTATTATCATTGTCCACAACTTGCCAAGAATCATTAATTTTCTTTAAATATACTATATTCCGACGATACTCTTTACCTGTTTCATCGTTCCGTACATGAATGTCACCATCGGTGACTCCCGTCACTGTGTGAGAGGTAGGGTTATAATTAGGTGTCAATTTGTTATCCTTAGTTATATTTTTTAACATTACCTTTTCCCCTATTCCTAAATTACAATCAGTTGCTCTTCTTTTTCTATCCCCATATTCTTTCCCTTTTACTTTCATTAGCTTATCCCTATCTCTCACATCAGAATCTATGAGTTTATTTTCTACATCTGGAGCGAAATGAACTTTATCTCGAAACCGTCTTTTTTAAGAAATAACTCAGATGGCGATGTACACACCTGTTATCTTATTTTGCTACTTTGTGGACGCATACATAGTCTCCACCCATACCAGATTTCCGAGATATATCTTAAACATGTCTTCCACGGAAGCGTCAAGCTATACGCCACCACCCCGGCGTCTCTCACGCGATCGTGGGCGAACTAGAGAGTGTCGCAGCAAAACTCAGGATGACCAGCCCATTCGGAGACGCCGGTCCGTGACAAGTTTGCGTGATAAACGCCGCCGTCATAAATGACAAACTGACCGCAGCAGATCTCGAAGGCGATGCTCGTCCAGTAGCACGAGTAGTGGCAGACATGCACGTAGACCACGTTCCTCTTACCAACGCCCTCGCCGCTCTGCTACCAGTACGTCTGAAAGCTCTGATGATTTGTACTATATTAAAAATCGACACGCAAAAAGTAGGAAACGACGGCGTCGTTCCCAATCTAACACATCATCATCTTACAGAGAGGAGGCCTGTGTCCCAGCAATGGGAATATTACAGGTTGATTTTATTTATATAAAAACAAATAAATTAAGTACTAAAACTCCCTGGTCTTGAATGAATGTAAGTATAGTAGTGCTTACAAGGTGCATTAAATGATATGTATTGTTTTATAATTAAATCAATTGTAATTTAAAACAAGACTAAATTATTATTTATTTGTGACTAAAAAAGCTCATAATATTTTCGTCTGGTCAATAATTATATAGATAAGTACTTCATTTATTACAAGATATCACTATGTTTGTTGTTATGTATTACTATGTTTTATTTTATTTAGGTATAAGCCCCTTATTAGGTACCACAAAATTTATATTGTAATAACATAAATCCTAACCCAACTATGATCCAAGCCACCAAAACATGTCATAGCAAAAGATGAAGCTGATTAATGTGTTACTTCATCATTTGCCTAGCCTTTTCCCAACTATGTTGGGATCAGCTTCCAGTCTAACCGGATGCAGCTGAATACCAGTATTTTACATGGAGCGACTGCCTATCTGACCTCCACAACCCAGTTACTGGGTAATACGAAACCCCTTGGTAAGACTAGTTGTCAGACTTTCGGGCTTCTGACGACCTGTAACGACTGTCAAAGATCCACGAATGACAGCCGGGACCAACGGCTTAACGTGCTTTCCGAAGCACGGAGGGGTCTTGGAATGTACAGATGGTCACCCATCTACGATCCGACCGCGGCAAGCGTAGCTTAACCTGATCGATCGACCCGTGGGGCTGTGATTACTTAGCCACAAGCCCCTTATGTATTCTTATGTAACAATATTAAATTACAGTGCTTTAATTAAATAAAATGTCATCTGTAACTATAGTGCGTTTTATGACTATTTGTCATTGGAGAAAACAATATTATATTGCATGGCCGCATAATGTTATACTTTGGTTGCACATTAAGTAATAGGTATGTACTACTTAACAGCTATTTAACTAAAATTATTACTATTTTAGCCTGTTTTATAGCACATGGCAAGGCATGGCAAGGGTTTTTTTTTGACGTTTCTCTTTGTTTTTGTTTATACTGTTTAAATAACCACATTATTTTTCTGTCGTAATTTATACGTTTCTTGTAACACTAAAAGGTGTTTATAATAAAGTTTTCATTTCAAGATAATACTTCACATAAAACTATTTGTTTTTAAGTTTATTTTTTTACTGACCATATCCCAGTTTCTGTATTAATCTCGGACTTAGTGAATATATTTGATTTTCCAAGTCTATACTTGCGAAAATGATAATATGATTATCCAACAATGTCAGTAGTCTCTCGACTACAGCCACGGTGTGGTTAAATACCTAACTCACTGGATTGTTACACACTGTGCAAATCATTTAATTCAAGTAGGTAGGTATTATTAATTATGCCCGAATGATTTCAGGAATACTTTGGCTACCTGCGACCGTTGTCTTTTGTTTGTAGTTCATACTACCTATTATAGTTTTGTTAGTAGGTACGAACTGATTTTCACAGTTTACTATGAATCTATACCATTTTTTTTTTTTTTTTTTTTTTTTGCTAGCTCTAACGACTTAGCTAGTTTGCATTTTATCCACTAGGATATTCAATAACCTATAGGAACTATTTAAGTTTTGTTAGCAATAACCGACTGTGTCAGTTTGCTATTTAGCCTGTGGGATATTATCCCATTGGAATTATTTCAGTACGATATACTTGCAGTCGGTTTCTTCCGAATGACTAATGTTTAGGTGCAGGCACTGGATTTAAGACTTGCATGAACAACGGTAACAGTTAAACAACTTATTTGTTCATTAAGGTACACTTTTAAAGGAAACCCTCGAAGGATTTTTTTCCAACTGATATCCTCAGTCTATTTTTAATATTTTTAGCAATTTTAGATTTGTAATATTATAGCCCAACTTGCTTGCTTGTCGCTTTAATTGGAGGGATAGGTATAATTATTGCAACCTCCAATATCAGAATAGAACTCTTCCAATTGCAGCCACAACCGCTACTACCAAGCAGTGTTGGTTAAGGAAGCTATTTGATTCCAATTCTCAATAGTTAATCTAAGCATATAATGATGCGGCTCTTGTGCTCGGACATGAATAACGCAGCCTTTATTTTTATTCTGGCCGGTGACAACCACAGCAATGTAGGAAAAATACCTACTTTAACTTTATGCTCATTCTTTTCTAATTATGATTTCATTAATTCTTTGAAAGGTAAAAGTACGGTAGCAACCAATAATCGGCTTTAATATCACTATTGGCCGTAAACCCTAAAAAGTGTACAGGTGTGTCGATGTTGGCAGCCAGTAAGTAAATCTCAAGTACCCTCTTCCTTGGGGCAGTTTGCAATAAAATATGTATATTGACTCTTATTTTTGCATGGCTTTTATTGAAAATCAGTAACAATAACAATATTATAACTGCATACCCTTATTATATTTTTGCGTGGCTTTTACTGAAAATCAGTAACAGTATTATAACTGCATAGCCTTATTATATTTTTGCGTGGCTTTTACTGAAAATCAGTAACAGTATTATAACTGCATACCCTTATTATATTTTTGCGTGGCTTTTACTGAAAGTCAGTAACAGTATTATAACTGCATAGCCTTATTTTTTTGCGTGGCTTTTACTGAAAATCAGTAACAGTATTATAACTGCATACCCTTATTATATTTTTGCGTGGCTTTTACTGAAAATCAGTAACAGTATTATAACTGCATACCCTTATTATATTTTTGCGTGGCTTTTACTGAAAATCAGTAACAGTGTTATAACTGCATACCCTTATTATATTTTTGCGTGGCTTTTACTGAAAATCAGTAACAGTATTATAACTGCATAGCCTTATTATATTTTTGCGAGGCTTTTACTGAAATTTTACTGAATTTACTGTTTGCATTACGGCACATTTAAAATAATTGCGTACTATTCAGGCATGGCCCTTTGTTTTTTTGTAAACAACACTCACTGCATGGCCTTGGTAACGATTTATTTACATGTAGGTAGGTAGGTACAATGTGACTACGTTCAGTTTTCACTTTTAGTATCCATCCTTATCGAAATAATATAGTCGCTTAATTGATCGTAAACAACTTTCAACGTGCATTACTTTTCAGCGTGCATTCTTCCCCTTTTTGGTAAATGTTTTCAATACTTGCTTTTATCCTCGTCGCCACTTGTAATGTTCTCTGTGTTAATAAAACACACTTTGACAGATCACGCAGGTGAAGTAATATATGCGTCTAGCGCACGTCCGCTCTCGCTCACAGTTAGCGCTCGACTGCCCGCGCGCCGCCCAGGCGCATACACTACACTTACAAATGATACTCATTGTTATAGTGTATGGATAACACAGTAATCAATTACGAATACGAATTAGATTTTTCGATTTTTTACGTAGACGTTCATACAAAGTTATCGTGGCATGTATAATAAGAAATGCCCAAACGGACTTCTTAGATTGCATTGATTATAGTGGCAAGTTCTAAACAACTTCTTTCATTTGTTTTCCCCGTAGTCGCGGTCGAAGATGCGTGTACCTCGTGGCCACAGCAGTGCTATTCTGTACAAATCTCACACCGTGAAAAGCTAGGTGAAGTGAGTTGTCATTCTACTTGATGCTAGGGATTGATACTATTGACAGCTCACTCCACGCTCACTTCACCTAAGTTTTCACGGTGATATTTGTACAGAATAGCACTGCAGGATTGCGCTTCAAAAGTCACGCACACAAGATCTGTGAAAATTGCCTGCATAAATGTTATTTGTTCTGTGCAAACTAAACTATTTTGCTGAATGTACACAACTGAGTAGTAACTTTACTGTGGGAAAAAATTTCGGGACGAGTTTTTCTGACGCAACGTTGCTTTCCCAAATGACTGCGTGTCGTCATGCGTCGTTGGCTACCAGACTGCAGTAAGCTAAAAAGGGCTGGTTTGTGATTTGTTTTTGTACTATTTTCGTGGATTTTGTATGGAAATTTTTAGTTAATGCCAGTATCATTACTGTGAGTACGTTTTCTGTTAAATACCTTCACATATTTCTGCAACCAGACATGATTGTGTTCCCATTGCGATAGTATAAATAACAATGCAGTTAAAGGCAGGTAAATGAAAATTTATTTAACCTTCTACGTGTTAAACCCGCGCCCACGTCAGCGTCAAAATACACCAAGCAATAAAATACAATAATACTTTTAGAATGAACCAATAACGTACTGACAATAATGTCGTTTTATTCGAGTGGAAATAGTCATAGAAGCTATACTCCATTTGCACTGTGATTAGAAATTTCAACAAACCTTTTTACAGTTCGTTCAACCGATTTTGCCTTGTATTCCCTAGGCTTAAGGATGGCATTAAAGGCAAAAAAGTGGTTACAATACTAACTATTTACTGCAGCTGCCATTTGTCATGCCAATAACGCAATAGAAGTCAAAATCGGTTGAACGGACTGTCAAAAAGGTTTGTTTGAATGTCTAATCTTATTGCAAATGGAGTATAGTCATTCAACCTTAAAACAAACGTAAATAGGTAAAACCCTTCACAATAAATAAACACACAACATTATTCTTATCCAATTTCCATTTCAATCATGAATGAATGAAACCAAAAATTTGATTCAGTATCAATAGAAAAACCAATCATTTGATAATCTACATGAAACAAACCCAAAACACGTCACGAAAAAAACATGCGATACAGAAATAATTGTAACGAAAAATACAAGCAATTATTCGGGCTTCACGGGCGGCACCCGATATTTTATCAATCAAACAAATTACATGGTCCTGCGTATAGAATCCATTTCAAATATTTACCTGAAAAACATTCTTTTAATGTGCGGAACCCTAAAATGGCGGCGAGACCGGACCGATCAGGTGTATCGATAAATGTGGGTGTTGTTTTTTTAACGTATGTTGTAAGGGGTGTATTATGAAAGCAGTCGTTAAATGTTTTCTCTTTAGTTAACCTTTTTTTTTTTGTGGTTGGGAAATCATCAAATGACTTCTCCCGCTCTGGGCAGAGCGGGAGGGCGTGTCAGACTTTTACTGACTAAAACCCACCCATGTTCCTTCAGTTGCCTGTGCCAGGGCCACGGTATCTCTTTCGAAATACCCGCGACCCCGGCGGCTCTTTATTTATCTCAATTTCATTACAACCACCAATTTCTTTTGACGTATAAATGTGTTTTTTAATAAATAAATATCGTCATAGAATTTTTTTCACCCGGCTGTCGTTCGTGGATCTTTGACAGTCGTTACGGGTCGTCAGAAGCCTGAAAGTCTGACAACCAGTCTTACTAAGGGGTACCGTATTACCCAGTTACTGGGTTGTGGAGGTTAGACAGGCAGTCGCTCCATGTAAAATACTGGTATTCAGCTGCATCCGGTTAGACTGGAAGCCGACCACAACGTAGTTGGCAAAAGGCTAGGCAAATTGAATTTTAGCCAAAGACACAATATAGGAAAGCTTCTGTGGTCAACTTAGGAACGGAAGACTAAAACGAGATGAATTTTAGCAATTAGCCGCACAGTTTCAACCAATATATTCATAGTGATAATCAGTATTCTGATATCTATCACCCAAAATCAAAGGATCACTACACAAATTGTAAAAAATGCTACCGAACAGAGAAAACAACCAATTTTTCCTTAATCAAGACCCAATCCAGGATTCAACACTTAATCAATTCCCTAGCTAATCCTACTAGATATCCTACACTTGGGTAGCCTGCTACCCAGACCAGCCAGCCTACCTGGAATGCACATCACGCCACCCATACGTGACTTCCATCCGGCAACTCGTCTACACGAACGGCTAAATTTTCAAGATTATCTCTCGAAAAGTTTTTGGAAAGCTGCCAGAATGGATATACTGGGTAGTAGGGTAGTCAGATTTTTAATTTCCATTGTTCATTCATACGGTTTAAGCCTGTTATTATTCGGGAATTAAAAGTGTTCCATGAAAAGAGTGGAAATAGTATTTTTAAATGCACTATGAGAGTTTGTGAGGGGTTTTGGCAAAAAGCAACTGCGTAAATCTAATATTTGCGATTGGATGACCAGCTTGATATAAGGGAATCAATGGGTTTCTTACTCCTCGAGGTACTGTTATTTTATAGTTGTTATACATTTTTGGTGTTCATAGTCAGATCTAAGAAGTAAATTTCTAATATTCAGCTGCATCCCATGATACTGGAGGCTGACCCCAATATAGCTGAGAAAAGCCTAGGAAGATGGTGAATGTTGCATGTTCTAAGACAATGAAATATTGATAGGTTCGCGTTGAACCACTGTCTTATATGATGATAAGTGAAGATGCTGTCATCGATAGCGCACGTATGTCTAGTGAAGTCATCTTCTCACTCGAGAGAGGCAATTTTGACGTTGGAAAAAAATAATATCGAGTAATACAATAATAAACCCCCTGCTCTACCTTTACCCTTGTTTTCGCCTCTCAAACCGTATAACCCGTTACATTTTTATTAAAATTCGCATTTAGGGTCAAAAGCTTTCGCAAAACTGCAAATAGCTACCAACGCGAAATGAAACGTATACGATTCTTTTGTTATAAAAGTACTTTTTGATTCTACGTAGAGTTACGAGTTACGCTCGTAAGTAGAGTCGACTTGTATTATGTAGAGTTTTGAACGACGCGCGACGAGACGATTGTTTGGCTCTCTTGTAGAGGTCAGGAATGCGGTCAAAAGGATTTTTATACGTAGTTGTTTCTTGGAATATATTGCTTTTACTAGCTTTTGCCCACGGCTTCGCTCGCATATATGTCGGAAAATATCCCACGGGGATGTACTACTGGGAAATCCTTCCTTATTACTTGTCTACATTTTAAAGAAAACCTCTATGTAAAATTTTAGCTTTCTAGGTTCAAAGGTTTGGTGGACAAGTAATAACAGCCGCACGGGTCGATCCATCAGGTTAAGCTACGCTTGTCGGGTTTGGTCCGTGGATGGGTGACCATCTTTACATACCGAGACTCCTCCGTGCCTCGGAAAGCACGTTAAGCCATTGGTCCCGGCTGTAATTTGTGGATCTTTGACAGTCGTTATGGGTCGTCAGAAGCCCGAAAGTCTGACTAACACTCTTACCAAGGGGTATCGTATTACCCAGTCACTGGGTTGTGGAGGTCAGATAGGCAGTCGCTCCATGTAAAATACTGGTATTCAGCTACATCCGGTTAAACTGGAAGCCGACCCCAACATAATTGGGAAACGGCTAGGCAGATTGAGGTCCAAAGGTTAGGGCTGGGCGTTGATGAGTCAGTCAGTCAGGACTTCTCTTTTTATTTTTAAAGAGATCTGTAGCACTTTATTTCAATCAAAGTTTTAAAGGCTTAGGAGGCATTCAAAGAATACTGTACTTACTACTAGGTCACCTTTAAGTGCTTTTAAGTTAGAAGTAAAGCTTCTAGTGTATGGCTTAGTAGTACTACAATCGGACGCAAAAATATTTATTTATTTATTACAAAATCCACAGCTCTTTAACAATTTTACTTAAATAGATAAAACCAATCTTACAGCCAATTACGGATTTACAATTTATTAATAATACGATTTATTAATAATACAATTTATTAATACGGATTTACAACACTGATTACATGCATCAGAAACAACAAGATGACATGCTACGAGTTGAAACATCTAAGCAAGCATTTCAAAGAGTATAATGTGGGTGGGTGTGTGTGTGTTTGTGTGTGTGTGTACGAGTATGTTATGGATTCGTTAACAATAGTTTCCTGAATGTACCTTTTTTGGTGTTAAATATATCAACATGAGAAAATTTCTTGTTCAAGTTTCTATATCCTACTAATCTTTTCTTTTTCTCTTCTTTTCTATATCCTACTAATTCTGTATCCTACTAATGACAGAACTTTGAGCGTAGTTTGTACCACTGCGCGTCTTATCTATTTTGATCAATTAATATACATATTAAAAATCGAAATCGTGTATAATGGACGTAGTCAAGAAGGCTGCAAGGCTCAAATAGGATTGGGCTGGTCACGTCAGCTTCATGCATGATGACGGCTGGGCAAAAGATCTTCACCTAATGGGTACCTGAAGATGGACGGCGCCGCCAAGGTCGGCTCAGAAAGAGGTCGCGGGATGATCTGGACGCATACCGAGAAAAGAGTTCCTGGAAGGAATTGCGGAGGTCTTTGCCCAGCAATGGGACAGTAAAGGCTAAGTAAAACAAAAAAAAAACACGACAGTCATTATACTACCGACAGAAGTGAAAACCAAAAAAAAAAAAAAAAAAAAATAAATCATTTATTTTCAGGTAAAATCAAAAGAAAGAAAGTAAAGTTAAATCAGTAGATCAAGTTAAATCTTGTTTTGGATACCATAGTTCATGCAGAGACTGCTTATAACACTAGTGGTTATATAATTGTACGAGTAATACGCTATTTTTGTATACGCATGGTGTTGTTTGTAAGTGTTTGATTGTTCAACTTTTTAGTTCAATAAATCTTTTATTATTATTATTTCATTTGTCTTTGGCTTATCTCGGGACCCTGGGGTCCCGGACCTTTGGAAGGATTATTATTATACCTTAACCTAAGTATGGGTACACAATAATATAGTAACAATTTTGTAAGTAAATAAAACTTAATAACTATGTTAGTATCACATAGTAGCACTAAGTTCCGGTGGCACTTTGCCGCGAAAGCGGCGGAATACCACATCCTGCGGCTAAAAGCTTTCTTCCATCACCAGGTGCAGGTAGCATGTTGGTATGTGCACCACAAACGCCTTAAAGTTGACGTTGCGATGCGACTCCAGCAGCTGTACTCTCGGCGCGTACTTCAAACTTTGGCGCACGTACGTCACGATGTCTTCCGCGTCAGTGGTGTAGTTGAGGCGGGAAATATACTCCGGAGTACACCGAGTGTACTCAAACGTAAAACTATGCATAGCATGTCGCATGTCGGTGACGCGAACTCATAAGATTTACCAAAAATCACTCGACGCGCCTAAAGAAGATTCCACTTCAAAAAAATATATACTTAAATATAAAATTAAAAGGGGAGAAAGTAACATGTAAGTCTGTATTTTGCCAGAAACTTACTGTATATAGCCATGTCATGAAAAATAGCCTAGTAAATACAGTATGACACAACTTAGATGTAGCATAGCGTTGAAAATTTGCATTCATTCATTTCAATTTTACGAAACTATTTGGTTATATGACTTTATAAGTTATTGCGTATGCGTAAAGGTAATTTTTGCCTAAAGCAGTAATAACGGTTGGTGATGTTGAAGGCTCAGTTCAGATCGTGATCGGTTTTACGAATTTTGCCGATGCTACATCTAAGTTGTGTCGTATTGTACCTGCCAGTAAAAGCTACCTACACATATTACCTATGCACAATAGTCCAATCTATTAAATAAATGACCAATAGTTTAGACCAACGTGGCAGGTACGCCATACATCACTGACGGTCCAGTTTGGCAATATAAACTCATTTACCATAGAGTAAGAATGTATAGAAGCGACACTCTTTCTAAACACAATCTAAATGTCTACAGTTTCAAAACGTAACCCCCTGACTACAATCTACATGCTCAAGCGGCACGCGTCTTGCGACACTGACTGCGGATAAAACAACAATGAAAGAATTTTTTATAGTATGCCACGAGACATCGCGACGCGACTAGTGGCGAGTCGTGGCATGGCATGTAATCGCGTGAGCGTGTCGCTTAACGCAGATCACGTCGCAAATCGCATCCCCCGAGGTCGTGAACAGGGCCTAAGAAGGTTTCCACTGAGTCAGGATTAAATTGTATACTTGTGGCGTGCATATACATCATCATCAAACCCTGTTTGGGCTTAGGTGAATGCGAGTAGGAATATGGAGGGAGAATAGGTGATTGGCATTGGCGCATGCACAAAACGAATAACATTCACGGAACATGCATAAAGAGAGTGTTTAGAAGCTGGGCGCAAAGCATTAATTGCAAACTTTTTTGTAAATAATTACATACCAACTTTAACGGGACTTAAATAAAAAAAACATAGTACTTCGTCTAAGACATGTATGGCTCAAAATGCCCAAAATTGTTTCAACTATGACCCTTTTAAGCTTCCAAACACAAGGGTGTTCGGAATCTGGATGCAAAGCATTAAAAACCTATATACTAAGCAATTTTGAAATACATATTCGCATTGACATTTTTAATGCAAATTTGTCTGTAGGTACTGCGAGGGGTTGAACCACACAGAGAGATAGCTCTATAAATAAAAGAGGTATCCGCTTATAACTCTGTTATAATAGGTTGGGGAAAAAGTTTCTTCGCATTTTTTAAGAAAATTCAAAACATTTTTTAATATACATTATTTACATTTATCTAAAGTATGTAGGTATCATTTTGTTCGATAACTTTTTGCCATCTTGTAGGTATGGACATGATCCCATTGCTATATAAATTTTGGGACTTCTGATCAAAATACCGCGACAAGTGGTTTCCTCTCGTGATGTTAACCTGACACTGCAAAAGAAATCTAAAGAGACCGAAACAGGTGGAAATCTGAAGGTGCTAGGTCAGGACTATACGGCGGATGCATTAACACCTCCCAGCCAAACTTTCTTAATTTTTGCTGAGTGGCTAAAGATGTGTGAGGTCTAGCGTTATCATGATGAAAAACCACAACCCTTCTGTTGATTAATTCCGGCCGCCTTCTCTCAAATTCTTGCTTTAATCTCATCAGTTGTTCGCAGTAGAGTTCAAAATCGATGATTTTGCTTGGTGGTAACAGCTCATAACAAATAATGCCCTTCCAATCCCACCACACACACAGCATCATTTTGTTGCGAGTTAACCCGGGTTTCGCCACAGTCTGTGAAGCCTGATCGGCCTTTGACCACGACCTTTTTCGCACGTTCTTGTCGTACGTGATCCACTTTTCATCACCAGTTATCAGCTTCTTCAAAAATGGTTCGGTTTCATTACGTCGTAATAAAGAATCACAAATGAGTACACGGTTCATTAGGTTTCTTTCAATGAGCTCGTGAGGTACCCAAATATCGAGCTTTTTTGTGTACTCAGTTTTTGCAAATGCGTCAAAACAGTTTTGTGGTCAATTCCCAGTTCTTCAGCTACGTTGTAACTACTGATATGCCGATCTTGCTCCACTTTTTCAAAAATGGCATCCATTTTATCCGTAACAGGGCGACCAGAGCGACGTGCATCTTTGACATCAAAATTTCCGGATTGAAAACACTTAAACCAAATTTGTGCTACTCTCGCAGACACTGCACTGGGTCCATAAACATCGCAAATTTTTTTCGCGGCTTGCGTTGCATTTTTATCTTTTTTCTAGTAAAATTTTAAAATGTATCGAATTTCTTCATTACATTCACTCATCTTGACAGTACGAAAACAAATGAAAATCACACATTTTCCTAATTTGAATTTGGAATTATGTTCTTTAAAATTTAAACTTTCAATGATACCAAAACCAGCCAGATACAAATAGTATATCCAAAGAGATTATATTTTAAGTTCATACATACTATAATGCGAAAAGACTTTTACCCCAACCTAATAATAGGTCTTTTACCTATGAAATTACCGTTTTGTATGAAAATTTTTTTCATGCATTTTTTATTTGTATTAATCGAAGTAATCACCCATGCAATCAATGCATCTTTGCCAACGCAGTGGCAGTTTATTAATGCCCTTCTTAAAGAAATCAGCTGGACGGGAGGCAACAAATTCTTCAAAGGCATTTTGTACTGCCTCTCGGGTATTGAATTTTTTTCCCGCCAAGAAGTTATCCAAATTCTGGAAAAAGTAGTAGTCTGTAGGCGCAAGGTCTGGTGAGTAGGGCGGATGACGGAGAGCTTCCAACCCCAGTTCTTGCAACTTGGAGACCGTCTGCTGTGCAGTATGAGGTCGCGCTTTGTCGTGCAGGAGCAGCGGAGACGAGCGATTGACCAATGCTGGTTGGAGATGTGCCAGCTTCTCCATCATTGTGTTCAGTTCTTCACAGTAATCTGAAGTAATGCTCACCCCGTTTGGTAAGAAGCTGTGATGAATCACACCGGCGCTAGACCACCAAACAATGACCATCACTTTTCTAGGGGTAAGTTTTCGTTTAGGGCATTGTTTAGGTGCTGAACCAGGATCCAACCAACTTGCTGAGCGCTTGCGGTTATCAAACGGAATTCATTTTTTAATCGCAGGTAACAATGCGGTTCAAAATTCCTTCATTTGTGTGTCTGTTGAGCAGTGCAAGGCACGTCTCGACGCGTACTTCGCGCTGGCGATCATTGAGTTCGTGGGGCACCCATTTGTCAAGCTTTTTTACCTTGCCAATTTGACGCAAATGGACCAATATTGTTTTGACGCTAACGTCGAAAGCTGCTGCTAATTCAGCCGTAGATTGTGTATCATCAGCTTCCACAATCGCATTTAATTCGTCATTGGCGACACGGTTGGCGCAGTGGTTGAGCGATTGACTGCTGCGCAGCATGTCGCGGGTTCGATTCCCGCACGGAACAAAAATATTTGTACGACCTACAAGTATTTGTTCCGAGTCTGGGTGTTTTTCTATCTATAATATGTATGTATTTACAAAAAAAAAAAATGTATATAAGTAGTTTATCAGCCATCTCGTTACCATAACACAAGCATTAGGTTGCTTAGCTTTGGGCTAGATGGCGTTGTGTGATATGTCCAAACATATTTATTTATTTATTTATTGTCGACCAGTCTTCGGACGACCGCGAGGTTCATTTTTCAGGTCGAAATTTCCAGAACGGAAGCGAGCAAACCAATAACAAGTGGTGCGATGGTTTGTAGTGTTAGCTCCGTAAACGTCGTTGATGTTGCGTGCCGCTTGTGCCGCGTTGCTGCCACGACGGTACTCATATTCCATAATTACTGGAATTTTTAACGTATCCATGATGACGAAAAAAATTGAAATGCGATGAAAATGTAACAATAATCAATAAACAAATGACTACTTTTGGAAAAAAAATCCAAGTTTTTAAAATAAAATTAATTTGAAATTAGAATTCTTAGCCAAACAAAAATTATTTTGATTTGAAATGGCCAGTACTGCAGAACGGCAATTTCATAGGTAAAGACCTAATATATTTAATTATAAATACATATCTTTACAACTATCAAAATGCCCGTGGCCGCCTGAATTCTGTCACTTATTTTCAAAAGTAATTTGATGTTTGAATGATAGAATGTCAGCCTGTAATCAGGTTGACTAATGCAACTAACCTCTACAGTACACAGTCGGAAGATTGATGCATCCCTAATCTCAGATATCGAATTCGAGATCAAAAATGTAAACAAAGGTGTTGCCAATTTTAAATAATAACTTCAATTGTGCAGTTTGCCGAAAAGTACTAAAACATAGTGCTAAAATTGTAGTCATATCTTAAACAGCTAAAATATAGTATTGCACACAGTTTTCAGCTTTAAAGTGACGTAAACTACGATTCAAGAATAAAATATAACTGTTTGAAATAAAATCGTGCAATTATTTTTATAATACTAGCAATAAGGCAGAAGCTCTAAACAATTGGAGTTTCATCAATTATTTTAAATAATATTGCGTTATCCTAATAATCGATTCAAGTTGAGTGTCCCAACCTGGTCGGCATAGAGGAAAGTAATAGTACTGTCATCCGATTTCAATATCAAATAATTAGAATGACTGGGGAAATGTTGGCTACCCCTGAGCTGTCACTTTGATAATGACATTTCTTTGTTTACATTTTTGATCTCGAATTCGATTTCTCGTTTTAGGTGTTTAACCTTTTATTCCGTGACTGTATACGACTTTTGCATCTCATGCACGATGGGAATCCTTTTCACTTCACGACTGTACATGAGTGTCGTTTCTACACAGTTTTCTTGTTCTATATCATTATCTAGTTTCTACTGGCCATTCCTTCCACCATCATTTAGTTGTCAACGGCCCCCAAGGGAAGTTATGGGACGGTACTTCGTTACATGAGCAACACCATAAGAGTGCTGAATTATGCACATAAATATGCTTAAAAAATATTACGCTTTAGGGATCAAACTGAACATAAAATTGTTAATAGTTGTTGATGGTTGTTATTATCATTGTTAATTGTTAGGTTGTTGAACCTCGCAGTGATAAATATCAAAATGGTGAGGTTTTCTTTAGGTTTTTTTTTATAAACTTTTTGGCATTCAACTTTGATGGATTTCTGGTGGAATAAACACCACAGCGGAGCTCGTGACTAAGTAATAACAGCTATACGGGTCGATCCATCAGGTTAAACTACGCTTGCCGGGGTTGTTCCGTGGATTGGTGACCATCTTTACATACCGAGACTCCTCCGTGCTTCGGAAAGCACGTTAAGCCGTTGGTCCCGGCTGTCATTCGTGGATCTTTGACAGTAGTTACGAGTCATCAGAAGCCCGAAAATCTGACAACAAGTATTACCCAGTAATTGGATTGCGGAGGTCAGATAGGCAGTCACTCCATGTTAAATACTGGTATTCAGCTGAATCCGGTTAGACTGGAAGCCGACCCCAACAAAGTTGGGAAAAGGTAGATTGAAACATCACAGAATCGCCGTGCCAGCAGGGTCGTTCTCTATTCTTTATCAGTATCGCAGTGTGATTATACGCTTGGTTTGTATGTTGACAATGCTACCACTAGCAACGGCTGCCGCTCTCTCCGTGCTTTGTGAGTGATGATCGATGAACGATGGATTATGAATTATACACGACGAATGATGAAACTCTCACGACTTTGTACAGCCCCAAGAACATCTACCTCCCATTCGCGAACTGCTGTGGCCTATTCAGAAAGCTCTCAATCGATTGCGTATCCAAGTAGGCCGCTGCAAACATATCTGGCGAAGTGGGGCATAATCGCTTTACCCAACATTCAATTCGAGTGCGGTTCTCCTGAACAGACTACGTCGCATCAGCCTGTTAAAGTGTCCTAATTTTCCGTTCACCTGGACTTATGACGATCTGAACAACGCATTTGACACCGCAATAAATGTAGCTACCTACTGGGCCCAAATAGCAGGCCTAAAACAAAAATAAAAGATCCAAGGAATAATAACATTACAATATCAATCTGCCTAGCTTTTACCCAATTATGTTGGGGTCGGCTTCTAGTCTAACCGGATGCAGCTGAATACCAGTAATTTACATGGAGCGACTAGCTACCTGACCTCCACAACCCAGTAACTGGGTAATACTATACCCCTTGGTAAGACTGGTTGTCAGACTTTCGGGATTCTAACGACCCGTAACGACTGTCAAAGATCTACGAATAACAGCCGGGACCAACGGCTTAACGTGCTTTCCGAAGCATGGAGGAGTCTCGGTATGTAAAGATGGTCACCCATCAACGGAACAACCGCGGCAAGCGTAGCTTAACCTTATGGATCGACCCATGCGGCTGTTATTACTTAGCCACGAGGAATAATAACATTACAATAAAGGTTGAAAGAATACTGAAGCTATCAGCGAACAATTCATACAACCGTACAAATAAGATCAACGTTCAACAAAAAAACTACAAATACTCTACGTACTATGGTCCTATGAATGGCCGTGTGAGATGAGAAAATTCAACAAAAGTGATTTTAAATCTCGTAAAGACAATGTCGGGTGGCTGTTACACCGTTCTATGCCACATATGTAACATGGCACAAAAGGTCGTAAAATCAGGCCAGGCGCTTTCCGCATTTTAGGTATGAAGCTACAAGTACGCGGCGAGCTCGATTTAGGTTGTTTTAGGTAGTGTTTATGTTAGTAGGTATTATAGGTGTGTATGTTCTCACTCATGTGTGTGGGTATTGTTCTCTGTTGTACTTTACGTTATGTCCAGATCAGAAAGGGTATTCCATTAGAAGTGAAACCAAAAGAATATAGACACTTGATATAATTTTATCACACGAAAAGTTACATATTTTTGACACGAGTTTGCCCGACGGCAGGAGGTAGACGACTGTGGGACAGGAACGTGCATTCGCTGTTTTGCTGCATAAGCCAGATATCATATTGCGTTTCCTGCCGCCACAGTGGTCCCCCTCTTATAAAAAAATTTTTTTTTTTGACAAACATAAAATCCTAAGTTAGTTAGATGCCTTAAATACCACCGCAGTACCACAATAATACTACTCAGTAAACATTATCAGCAAGTTGCAACACAATCATAACATCCTTATACAACCTATGCAGAAATTAATACCTTTACAAAACAAAGTGGAAGTCATAACATACTAGTTGACAATTTTATTATTCACACTTAATCAATTGCAATTCAGCAACACTTGCTTGCTGACTGTAAACAAAAGTTTAAAGTTACAAATGGCTTACTTTGAAGTTTAGTTTTATATTTTATTACGACTTTAAAACTTGAGACAATTATGTTTATGATAATTAGTTAATTACACACACTTTAAAATATAGGTCACTGGAAAAACCAAAGTAATGTTACTTTAACACACGTCTCCTTAAGCGTATACAACCTGCTGTGGTTGCTGTGGTTGTACTTGCTGTACATTACTAGGAACAACCGTAGAAACTGATGTCAATCTGGTTGTTGACATTATCTGCTTTTTCACCCATTCTTGAGAACGTTTTCTACATGTTGTAAAACAGAGATACACAATCAATATTGATAATAGTATCAACACAATCATCATGAGACTTCCGTATAACTTGAACTCTTTATGTAATTCTATGTCACTGTTAGTTGCTCTATTTGCTCCATCTTGTGCAATAATAATCTCCTGTTCCTTACTGTATGATTTACCCATGTTGATTAGGTATTACTGTACGAGTACAAAAATATAATGAAAGTGTTTGTTACTTTCACTATTTACTTACTTATATTAAGATTTTGTTTACAATTGCATTTATTATTAAATTACTTACTATTCATTTAAGAACCTAACTGGCAATTTTGATATGCGACCACTGCGTGTGGTATAATTGACACGCTTATCGCTATTTACGGGTGACTCATGTTGACTGTCTTGTATGCTTATTCTATTATTACTGCTATTTGTATCTAAACATCCACGTTCCAGAGGTGTTGTTTCTTCATTCAGCAAATACGCTGGTTTTAATCTGTCGATCGAAACTAATGTATTTTTTCCAAAAATGTTTATCTTAAATGATTTACTTCCCCTCTTTATGACCTTATACGGGCCTAAATAAGGAGGTTGAAGTGTTCCTCTCATTACTTCGTTCCTAACAAATACATGATCACAACTATTCAAATCTGGGTGAACAAATATGGTGCGAGAGTCTCTGTGTTGTACACTTCGCGGCTTAAGATTATTAAATAAATTCACGAGTTGATTGACATATTCATCGTTATACTTAATTTTAGAGTTTGAACACTCGTAAAAATCGCTAGGTAGTTTTAACTTTAGACCATACGTCAATTCCGCTGCGCTGACGTGAGTATCGCTTCGTGGAACTGCGCGTAACCCCAATAATATTATAGGTAATTCTTGTAACCAATTTAAGTTATTATTTAGACGTGCTCGTAATGCCACTTTCAATGACCTATGCCATCTTTCTATCATCCCATTGCTCTGTGGGTGGTATGGGGTGGTACGTATTTTATCTATACCTAAAAACGCTGTTAATTGTAAAAATAAATCGCTCTCAAATTGTCTGCCCTGGTCGCTTGTCAGCCTAACAGGACATCCGAAACGAGTTATCCAGTTTTCAAAAATTAATTGTGCGACTGACTTTGCCGTAATCTCTTTCAATGGGTACGCCTCTGGCCAGCCCGTGCCTCTATCTATAATAGTTAGTAGGTACCTATGTCCCTCTTGTGAGGTCGGCAGAGGTCCTACTAAATCGACATGTATATGCTCAAAACGGGCACTAGGCATAAAATTTCCTAATTTCGATTTCGTGTGTCGCTGTACCTTTGCCTTTTGGCAACTAACGCATGTCTTAGTCCATTTGGCAATTTGCACATTCATTGATGGCCAATAAAACCTATCCTTAATTAATTTTTTTGTTGCCCTTATTCCTGGATGACTTAAATTATGCAATTGTTCAAATATTAATCTACGATAATTCTCCGTTAAATATGGTCGAGCTACCTTAGTTGACATATTACAAACTATTGATACTTTACAGTTTGGTAAAAATATTTCCCTGAATTGCAAAGTATCTTTTGCCTCTTGTAGTCTAGTACTTAACTCACAATCTAACTTTTGCTTACTTGCAAGTTCTTCATAATCAATACTAGAAGGAGTATCTATCGTCTCTATGCGTGATAAAGCGTCCGCTACGACGTTTTCGTCACCTGAAATGTGCCTAATATCGGTCGTGAACTCACTAATGTACGATAATTGCCGAGTTCGACGTGGAGTCTCTTTTTCACTAATTTTCCGGGAAAATGCAAAAGTTAATGGTTTATGATCGGTAAAAATTGTTAATTTTCTCCCTTCAAATACTGTACGGAAATATTGCATTGCTGAGTAAATCGCTAATAGCTCTCGATCATACGTTGAGTATTTTTGCTGTGCTTCAGACAGTTGTTTCGAATAATAACCTAATGGTCTCCACTGCCCTTCTATTTCCTGTTGCAATACAGCGCCCATGCAAAAATTCGATGCGTCCGCCATCAGCGATAACGGTACGTCGGTAGCTGGATGTGATAACATGATGCTATTTTGCAAACTGTCTTTACATTTAATGAAGGCGTTTTCCGCTTGTTCCGTCCAAATAATTTTAGTTTTATCTTTTCTCTTTGAATTGTGTAAATACTTATTTAACTCTTTTTGATATTCTACTGCTCGCGGTAAATGTGCCCTATAAAAATTGATCATTCCTAGGAAGCGCCTCAATTGATCAATTGTCTCCGGTTTTGGATAATTATTAATTGCTTCTATCTTCTCCTTTAAGGGTTTTATTCCTTCCGAGGTGACCTTAAAACCTAAAAAATCTAATTCTGTTACTCCGAATATGCATTTACTAAGATTTATAGTGATACCAAATTGGCTAAACCGTTCTAAAATCACTTTTAAATGTTGCCTATGACTTTCTTCGCTGTCGCTAGCTATAATGACGTCATCCAGATAACAAAAATAGAATGTATCTTTATAACCGTGGCTGTCCTCTACATGTTGTTCTAAACCTTGTAAGACGTTGTTATTCATAAACCTTTGAAACGTCTGGGCCGCGTTACGTAAGCCGAAAGGCATTCTTAGAAATTCAAATAATCCAAAAGGTGTTATGATTGCTGTTTTTTCAATGTCTTGCTCTGCTATCGGTACACAATGGTAAGCACGGTTGATATCTAATCGGGAAAAAACTTTTTTGTTAGAGCAAACGTATGTAAAATCTTTTAATCTTGGAATTGGATACCTATCTGGTTTTGTTTTTGCGTTTAATTGTCTATAGTCACCACAAGGACGTAGCTGTCCATCTTTTTTTTGAACAACATGTAGTGGGCTTGCCCAAGCTCCCTTAGAGGGTCTACAAATGCCTAGTTCCTGCATCAAAACAAATTCGTCTTTAACTTTTTGGTACCTTTCCGGCGGTAGCGGTCTAGGGCGTGCATATACCGGCGGGCCGGTAGTTTCTATGTAGTGATAAACTGCATGAGGGGCTGCCTCTTTGAATAGGACCGGTTTTGTTATCTCTGAATATTCCGTTAGAAGGTCATAATAAGGGTGATTACTACTAATCGTATTAATTGATTGTTGGTCACTCTGAACTACTGAAGCGAGGATGTTTAGACTTGTAACTTGGTCAATTATTTTCTTAGAACTTAAATCTATTAACAACTTATAATGTTTCAAAAAATCAGCTCCCAGTATGGGTTGCGTAACATCTGCGATTACAAAGGTCCAACGAAATGCTCGCTTTAAATTTAAATTTAGAATAAGTGACTTTATTCCATACGTTTTTATCTCGTTGCCATTAGCTGCAAATAATTTATATTCAGAACACTCACCACGATTTTTGTCTCTGACACTAGCTGGTAATACGGAAATATTCGCTCCTGTGTCCACCAGAAACGTAATATGATTCTGAGAGTCTGTTACACTTAGGCGGTTGTTGGTTGCCGATACATACTCTCCCGCCACAGAATGTACCGCAGCTAGTTTCCCTCCTTGTCTTTCCAGGCGCAGGGTTTCTCACATGTACGTGCACGAGTACGATACTTATAGTGGTATTTGCATAACCAATTCGGATCGTCAGAGGTCATCTTCGGCTGGTTACCCCTGGATCTTGACCTCGAGCGTCCATTCCACCGTCTATGTCCGCGTCCTCGGAAGTTGCTTCTTCCTCGCCCTTGTACTTCACTTCTCAATGACGCTACTTCCGCAGATAGTTTATTGAGTTGCGATAACAAATCACCTACTGCGAATATCTGGTTGTTGCTGGTTGATGCTGACGCATCTGTATGCACTGCTGCGACGCTGTTGGTGTTGATGTTCTCCACAATTCTGTCTGCGATGATTGCCAACTTGTCCAGATTTTTCTCCTCAGTGACTACCAATCCTGCTCTGACTGCTGCTGGAAGTTTCGCTTGCCAGAGTGTACGCAGGGCTTGACCCGATATATCTGAGTTTCGGCCTAAATCTGCCATAATCCTGAGAAGCTGAGAAGGTTTTTGATTTCCCAGTTCTATCTCACTCGCCAATTTACGAAACTGCTGCTCCGCTGATTCCTCGTAAACACTTATCAGCCGATCTTTCAGGGTCTGATATTTGTCCTGAGCTGGTGGATCTCGAATAATGTCGCTCACCTGTTGTAGATTGTCCATATTTAACTTCGAGACTACTACGTTATATTTCATCTCATCCCCCTGCTTCTGCTGTGCCATAATGCTCTCGAATTGGGCGAACCACATCCGAGGCATGTTCGTCCAAAAATCTGGGATGCGAGATGTTACGGTAATCGCTGCTAACTCCTCTTGGGGTACTGCGGTGACAGTACGCATACCTCCTGCTGCCTCTGATGCCGTAGTATATATAACTTTTCCAGCCGTGGTGATTAATGCTGGTGAATTTTGAATATTGCCTGACGCTCCGTTAGGCATGTTAACGATTGAATGTCACTGTTGGTCACTACACAAATCACTTCTAACTTTTGTCCGGGGTCACCAGTTTAGGTTGTTTTAGGTAGTGTTTATGTTAGTAGGTATTATAGGTGTGTATGTTCTCACTCATGTGTGTGGGTATTGTTCTCTGTTGTACTTTACGTTATGTCCAGATCAGAAAGGGTATTCCATTAGAAGTGAAACCAAAAGAATATAGACACTTGATATAATTTTATCACACGAAAAGTTACATATTTTTGACACGAGTTTGCCCGACGGCAGGAGGTAGACGACTGTGGGACAGGAACGTGCATTCGCTGTTTTGCTGCATAAGCCAGATATCATATTGCGTTTCCTGCCGCCACACTCGACTTGTCGGGCTAATACAGTGTGGGCTGTCACACACCAGCCGGCTCACACGTTAGTTCGATACTCACTCACGCACCGCGTCGTAAAAGAAGATAACCCTAAAGAGTCAGAAGGTATAAGAGTTACGCGATAGAAAAAGAGGCAAATTCTAGGTGAATATAACTGTAGGTAATTAACGGTAGCCGACCTAAATTGCACTTTATTGTGTCGTAGCACTAGAGTCTCGAATATACAGGGTTACTGGTAACTCGACGTATTCCTTGCAGGACGTCATAGTAGGGTTAAAATGCAGCAAATTAGGCCACCAAATGTTCTACCGAAATTCAGTAGTTTTTGAGTTAATTCGATTTTTAGCTTTTCTATGAAAAATCCCAGATTAAATCATTTGGAGCCAATTTAAAAATGATTTACGGCGCGACTGTACTGAAATTTAAGTTAACATCATAGCTGACGCCGTAGCAGATCCTTGTTAATAATTCAAAGTTCAAAAATGCCAAAAACTTTGGCAAATATCACTAAAGAAACATTTAGTTTTTTTGTGAATTTTGCTATTACTTCATACAAAATGTTGTCTAGTGAAAAAAAAAATTACTACGTCTGATGTACAAATTACTAGGAAAATATCCTTGTCTTATCAGCTATTCAGAAAGGTATGAAAGTTAATACAAAGTTAAGGACTACATTATGTGCGTCTCACAAAAAGGTGATTATTCGGAAAATCAATAAAACTATTTCGTGAATATTAGCATTATTTTTAATAATAAAATATCAGTTTAAAAACTTTTACTACACTTTCACACGTCTTGTTCGATGTGCTGCCCTCGGTTTCTAATACACGTTCTTATTCGCTTCCTCACTTCAGTTTTTGTGATTCTTGATGTGATTGTTGCCCTCATCTGGTCCGCTGCATCTCTTATTCTCTCCCTTAGTTCTTCAATTGAATTTACTGGGGTCACATAAACTAGGTCTTTCATATGACCCCAGACGTAAAAGTCTAGTGACGTAAGATCAGGGCTACGTGCAGGCCACGGAATTGGCCCACCGCGCCCTATCCATCGGTTTGGGTAGGTTTCATCCAGCAATTGTCGAATTGTGATTCGGAAGTGGGCTGGACATCCGTCATGTTGATACATCATGTTTGCTCTTCTGTCTTCCGGTACATCCGTGAGCAGTGGTGTTAAATGATTTCTTAGGAAATCTTCATAAAGTTCCCCATTTAATGTTTGGGGTAAAAAATGTGGGCCAATTAATTTGTCGTCGATAATACCCATCCAAACATTAAGCGAGAATCTACGCTGGGATGCGGTTGGTTTCAGTTTCTTAGGATTTGCTTCTGCCTTCGGTGCCCAGTAATGTAAGTTGTGGTAATTTGTGATACCATCACGGTCAAAACATGACTCATCGGTCCACAGAATGTTTTTTAAAAAGTTTTCGCTTTCGGCGTCGGCATTTAGCATAAAACGACAAAATTCAAGCCGTCTTGGCGGATCTCCCTCTTCTAATGACTGGACAGGTTGATAGTGGTATGGATGTCGGCCTGATAAGTGAACTACAGACCAGACTTTCCACTGTGACATAGCAAGCTCACGCGCTACGATGTTTGTCGATATGTTGGGGTCGTCAATAAAACGTTGAAGAATCAGCTCTTCGTCCTCAGCCGTGTATCTCCGAGAACGACCAGTGTCAATTTGCCTGCTTCTTTGGACGCTGCCAGTTTCAGATAATCGCCGATAAGTCGATCCAAAAACACTAACGTGTGGGAGTCGCCGGTTGGGAAAACGAAGTTGATATTCTCTCCGCGCCTGAGCAGCGTTACCGTCACTAAGTCCGTAACAGTACATTATGTCAGCGTATTCAAGGTTAGAATATGCAGCCATAGTCAGCACTTATGAAGGCACAGCACAGCACAAGAGCAAGATACGCAGTATCAGTTAAGGAAATAGCCAGATAACAAAACACGAGCTTGCGCGACGTAGAGTTGAAACTAACTGACTCTGACGACCAGATTTTGTAAAGTCGCACCCCGTGTCATGCCGGGAGAACAATAGTGACCAATCACAAAGCTTGCCGAGTGTTTGTGGTTCAAGCGCAGGTAAAAACTACGAATAATACGAATATGAAACAATAGGTTGACCGTCTCGCAATTTTACCTGCTCCTCATAAAACTCAATACTCAATACTCAATACTCAATACGTTTATTGCATTCCACAATGTGAACTTAGGTGGTAGGTACATAAAAATTACATACAAAATTTTGGAGCATTGTGGGCCCTGTCGGGCATAACAACATAAAAATTAAAAATTAGGAGGAGGGCTACTATAAATATTTGTTTACAACTTCAATAATAAAATACTTTTCGTTTTGTGTAGGTAGGTGGACTTAACTACTAATTGTATCATATAATTTGTACAACTTATATATTTAATTTATGCATTAATATTTATTTAATTTATACATTTATTATTATTGGTATTATATACTAGTATTGCGTTTTTTTGGTATTTTTATTTATTTATTAAATTTATCATTTAAATATTCATGCACATTATAATAACATTTACTGATTAGAAATTGTTTTAGTTTATTTATAAAGATATTAAATTTTTGTTCATTTTTGATGTCATCTGGTAATTTATTATATATTTTAACTGACATGACTAAAGTGCTTGTGGAGTGTATTTTTAGCTTAGAGCCTGGCTGGTTAAGTCTGTTTTTGTGTCGTAGTGTGTAGTGAGTCTGTATGTTTTCACGTGTTGTAAAGAGTTTTTCATTATTTTTAACAAATTTACAAATTTCCAAGATATATATACAAGGTAGGGTTAGAAGTTTATATTCTTGAAAATAGGGTTTGCAGCTGTCTGTGTTTTCTATATTGGCTAGTATTCTAATCAGTCGTTTTTGTAGTGTGAAAAGTGTTGGTGCGTCTGTGCTATTTCCCCATAATATTACGCCGTAGCTTAACCATGCGTATGCATAGGCGTAGTACGTAACCAGAGCAGTAGGGAGATTAGTCGATTTTTTTATTTCACGGAGGGCATAGGCAAATTTTGACAACTTTGTCCTGATTTTTTTAATATGCGATTTCCAATTTAAATGTGTATCTATGGATAAGCCGAGTAGGTTGAATTCTTTTACTGTTTCTATTTTTTCGTCATTGTAAATAAATGTTATGTCTAATGGAGTTTTCTGATGTGGATAGAAGGATATGATTTTAGTTTTTTTGAAATTTAGTTCAAGGTTATGTTCTGTCATCCAAGTTATAATTTTGTTGAGTATACCTGTAAGTGTTTCAGTTAAGTTGGTATTATCGTGACAAGAAGTTAATACTGAGATATCGTCGGCAAACAGAACACATGACTCATTTATGATTGTAGGGAGGTCATTTATATAGATGATAAATAGTAGGCATCCAATAACACTCCCTTGGGGGATTGAGGCGTTAATTTGCTTGCTATCCGAACGAATGTATTGAATTTGTTTTGCGTGTTCGTTGTAATATTCTACTTCGACTTGGTGTTCTCTATTTTCTAAATATGATTTGAACCATTCGTAAGACTTTCCGCGGATCCCTATTCCTTGTAACTTTTTAAGTAGGATGTCAAATTGCACTTTATCGTAAGCTTTTGTCATGTCTAGCAGTATACCTACGGCATATTTTTTCTTATCAATTATATTAATAGCTTCCTGGATAAAATTATATACTGCTAGAACTGTAGAGTGGTTTTTTCGGAAACCATTCTGGGATTCATTAAAAATTTTATATTTTTCGCAAAACGAATATACGCGATTACACATCGCTTTCTCGAATATTTTCGAGGCTGTAGGTAAAAGAGCAATAGGGCGGTAATTAGAGGGGTCGGTTTTTGAGTTTTTTTTATGAATTGGCTTTATAATGGCTTTTTTTAGGTAGTTTGGAAATCTTCCTTCCTCAAAAGACTGATTAACTAGCAAGTAGAAGGGTAGGGTCAGCTCATCTGCACACTGTTTGACTAGGGTTGGTGGTATTTCGTCTATTCCATAGCTGTTTTTGTTTTTAAGGCTTTTTAATATTAAATTTATTTCACTGGGACCTGCTGAACTTAGGAACATGGTATTTTCTGTGCGGTGGACCACAGAGATGTTTCGCGGTTCTTTGCCGGGGGTTTGCACGTTTCCTTCTCCGATAGACGCAAAGAAGTTATTAAATATGTTTGCTGTCTGCTTTGGGTCCGAGATAGCTTTGTCATTTAGGTGTAGCGTTATGTTTTTTTTTGCCTTTTTTACGTTTTTATTCGTTCGTTCGTTTATAATTTTCCACATAGTCTTTACTTTGTTATTAGATTTCATTAATTTATTTATGTACTGCAGTTTTTTAGCTTTTTTTACTATTTGTTTTAAAGTTTTTTCATATATTTTGTAATGTTGTTTAATTAAAGGGTTATTTGTTTTAATGGAGAGTATTTTTTCAAGCCTTTTATTTTTACAAGAAATTTTGATGCCTTTTGTTAGCCAATGTTTTTTATAGTTTGTTTTTAGCTTTAATTTTGTTTTTGGTATGCATTGATTAAGTATGTCCGTAAGTGTATCGTTAAATGATTTATAGTTTTCATCAATGTCCCTACCGTGCTTTATTATATCGTTCCATTTTATTTCTTTTAGTTTAGATTTGAAACTTTGTATGTTTTTACTATTGAACAGCCTCTTTTCAACGCACCAGACTATCTGTCTAGTTTGCTTGGGTACAGCCAGTTTTATTATTGTACTACTATGGTCAGAGAACCCCAACTCTTCCACAGTGGTGCGTGATTTTATATTGCAATTTGTAAAAATTAGATCTAGACACGTTGAGGTGGTTTGGGTCACTCGCGTTGGTACTTTTATATGCTGTACAAAATTAATTTTTTTTTTATTTATTTTTTTTTTATATCACT
This sequence comes from Cosmia pyralina, assembly GCA_946251885.1. Classification (NCBI taxonomy): domain Eukaryota; kingdom Metazoa; phylum Arthropoda; class Insecta; order Lepidoptera; family Noctuidae; genus Cosmia; species Cosmia pyralina. Next base: position 4,133,572 of record OX276345.1, read on the forward strand.
TCTCTCTAAGCACTCTATGTGTTCCTGTAGAAGAATACAGACGCCGCCACCAGCGCGAGTTTTCCGGCAGAATGAAGCCGCAACCTTGTAGCCACTAAAATGTATTAAATCCAGTCTTTCTTTTGATAGCCAGGTTTCCGATACACATATAGCATGGTATTTTGGTGTTTGTTGAATGAAGGCTTCCATTAAGTGGTGTTTATTGGAGAGGCTTTGTATATTTTGAAACAATATTCTAAATTGTAGGTCTTTGTTTTCGAGGTATTCTGTTTCTGTCTCCTGTGTCGGTGTAGCGGCGAAAAAAACTGTTATTGTTTTGAGAAGATGATAAGTCTGCTTGTGTATTCCATTTATTTGTGTTCATTTGGTTGTCGGGTGTAGTATCCATTTTATTTGTAATTTTTCCATCAATGAATAGTTGATTATCGCGGATTACTGCGTGAAGTCCTTGCCTTCTTGCTGTCAACATTTCTTCGCGCAGCAATTTCCTTTCTCTTCGTGCTTCATCATCTAAGAATTCCGATAAAAATAGTCTAGTTCCTCGAAATACATTGCTATTTTCTTTGAGATACGATACCATCCTTTTGCTTAATATTTCTATCACTAATGGGCGGTTCTTCGAGCTTCGTTTGCCAATCCTATAGGTTTCTTCAATGTAGCCCATCAGGTCAACATTCATAAATTCGCGAAATAAGTTGATCAATCTGATGTGTAAGTTATTTACAGGCTCCTTATAATATTCATCAAATCCGTATAAAACTATTTTCTTTGAATAGCTTTCAGTGCAATTAGTTTGGCAAGTGTTACTTCGCGTCTTCAAGCTCTCTATTTCTGTTTTTAACCTTTCATTTTCTATTTTTAAGTTCTCAATTGCCGTGTTTACATGTTGGATGTCCATTTTCCTCTCTTCGTTTTGCCTTTGTAAGTAATTAGTTTCGCGTTCAAAATCTTCTCTTAACTTTGAGATGGCTTTATTTAACTCTAGTTGGATAGTATTCTGTAATTCGGTGATGATTGATCTATTATTTTCTTTTAAGCGAAACATTATCATTTCACCTATGTTCTGCAGTTCTCATTCTTTCCCTGTCACACATGCAAAAGTATTGACAATCATACCTTTCTGAATAGCTGATAAGACAAGGATATTTTCCTAGTAATTTGTACATCAGGCGTAGTAATTTTTATTTTCACTAGACAACATTTTGTATGAAGTAATAGCAAAATTCACAAAAAACTAAATGTTTCTTTAGTGATATTTGCCAAAGTTTTTGGCATTTTTGAACTTTGAATTATTAACAAGGATCTGCTACGGCGTCAGCTATGATGTTAACTTAAATTTCAGTACAGTCGCGCCGTAAATCATTTTTAAATTGGCTCCAAATGATTTAATCTGGGATTTTTCATAAAAAAGCTAAAAATCGAATTAACTCAAAAACTACTGAATTTCGGTAGAACATTTGGTGGCCTAACTTGCTGCATTTTAACCCTACTATGACGTCCTGCAAGGAATACGTCGAGTTACCAGTAACCCTGTATAAGGGCTAATTTTTCATTAGTCAGATAACATACGGCTGTAGAATAAATATGACAGTTTGACATATTTTCTGTACAAAAGCTGTCAAACCGCCATATTTATTCCAAAAATAAAAAGTAAGTTCAAAAACTAAAACCCGACTACTGAAAAAATCACGCTCGCCGCGATCGGTCTGTACCTCCACTTTTACTTATTTTTAACAATTTAAACATATTTATTTACTTAAACAATATACATATTTGTAATGTCCTTGTCAAGACCTTTCTTTTGATACCAAACATGTCATTATTATCTCAATTTAATTTTTTTCGTGGTCAGAAATTTACGTGTAAAGTCGACCTAAATTTAGGTAGAATTTATATGGCCTATGTCGCCTGGAACATTATTACAAATCTATTGATACCTCATTCATTAAAATCGGTTCAGTAATTTAGGCACTACCGTGGAACACACGTAAATACATACTTATATATTAGGTTGGGGAAAAAGTCTTTTCGCACTATAGTATGTATGAACTTAAAATAAAATATCTTTGGCTATACTATTTGTATCTGGCTGGTTTTGGTATCATTGAAAGTTTAAATTTTAAAGAACATAATTCCAAATTCAAATTAGGAAAATGTGTGATTTTCATTTGTTTTTCGTACTGTCAAGATGAGTCAATCTAATGAAGAAATTCGATACATTTTCAAATTTTACTACAAAAAAGGGTAAAAATGCAACGCAAGCCGCGAAAAAAATTTGCTATGTTTATGGACCCAGTGCAGTGTCTGTGAGAGTAGCACAAATTTGGTTTAAGCGTTTTCAATCCGGAAAGTTTGATGTGAAAGATGCACGTCGCTCTGGTCGCCCTATTACGGATAAAATGGATGCCATTTTTGAAAAAGTGGAGCAAGATCGGCATATCAGTAGTTACGACGTAGCTGAAGAACTGGGAATTGACCACAAAACAGTTTTGGCGCATTTGAAAAAAACTGGGTACACAAAAAAGCTCGATATTTGGGTACCTCACGAGTTCACTGAAAGAAACCTAATGAACCGTGTACTCATTTGTGATTCTTTATTACGACGTAATGAAACCGAACCATTTTTGAAGAAGCTGATAACTGGTGATGAAAAGTGGATCACGTACGACAAGAACGTGCGAAAAAGGTCGTGGTCAAAGGCCGGTCAGGCTTCACAGACTGTGGCGAAACCCGGGTTAACTCGCAACTAGGTGATGCTGTGTGTGTGGTGGGATTGGAAGGACATTATTCATTATGAGCTGTTACCACCAGGCAGGACCATCGATTCTGAACTCTACTGCGAATAACTGATGAGATTGAAGCAATAAGTTGAGAGAAAGCGGCCGGAATTAATCAACAGAAGGGGTGTGGTTTTTCATCATGATAACGCTAGACCTCACATATCTTTAGCCACTCAGCAAAAATTAAGAGAGTTTGGCTGGGAGGTTTTAATGCATCCGCCTTATAGTCCTGACCCTGCACCTTTAGATTTCCACCTGTTTCGGTCTCTTCAGAATTCTTTAGGCAGTGTCAGGTTAACATCACGAGAGGACTGCCAAAACCACTTGTCGCGGTATTTTGATCAGAAGTCCCAAAATTTCTATAGCAATAGGATCATGTCCCTACCTACAAGATGGCAAAAAGTTATCGAACAAAATGGTACCTACATACTTTAGATAAATGTAAATAATGAATATTAAAAAATGTTTTGAATTTTCTTAAAAAATGCGAAGAAACTTTTTCCCCAACCTATTACATACTTACCTAGACTGCTAAAACCATAACCCTTCTTTTTGGCTTTGCCATAGTCGGGTAATAAAATTTGAAAAATTAGCCCTAAATGATGTTGCGGAGGGAATCTAAGCTTCTGTATTTGCACTATTATGTATTCTGTGGTAAAATTGTGATACGGTTAAAAGCTGAAGTGTAAAGGTTTGTCACCTTGGTTATGTTGGCTAAAAGTGGGCTCAGCCAAACCCAAGGTAGTTAAAATTGGTGTAAAATTCTATTGCTGATATCAATAAAATCAAAAGCTTTTGAATGAGATTTCAATCTTACTAATATTATATATGCGAAAGATTGGATGTTTGGATGTTTGTTACTCAAGCACGCAAAAACGGCTCAACGGATTTGGATGAAATTTGTTATACAGATAGTTTATAACCTGGATTAAGACATAGGATACTCTTCATCCCGGTAGAAGGTTTCCGTGGGATAATTTCTGACATACACGCGGGCGAAGCCGCTGGTAAAAGCTAGTGTTTCATATTTAAATAAAACCCGGTCTAACAAATCAAAGTAAGTATAGCCCAACCATGATTCGTCATTCTCCTGCCCATTAAATATCTATCTACGTAGCTATCTCGTAATTTTGTCTTATATATATCGTCAGGAAAATTGTTGTAGAGTAACATCGCAGTGCAGCGGTGTAACAAACGGCCATATTATAAAAGGAATTCAATATATTACCGTTATAACTTTTAGATTCCACTTTATCAGTCCGTAACATATTTTATGTGCGTTTAAAAATCCTCTCCGGTAATTCCATTGTTGTTTATGTTCATGACTATGTTATATTACGAGGTGAGTAGAATATGCTGTAACAATACGTAAAATATGAGGAACTTTAAAACTGGTACTAGCTATTTGTATTGTGATTTTAATGCATTATTTACTATTTGCATCATTCCATTTAAGAGTCCATTATGTCTGTTGGTTTGGATGATAGTAGATAGATAGATAGATAAATAGATAGAGGAGCTCGTGGCTAAGTAATAACAGCCGCACAGGTCGATCCATCAGGTTAAGCTACGCTTGCCGGTGTTGGTCCGTGGATGGGTGACCATCTTTACATATCGAGACTCCTCCGTGCCTCGGAAAGCACGTTAAGCCGTGGGTCCCGGCTGTCATTCGTGGATCTTTGACAGTCGTTACGGGTCGTCAGAAGCCCGAAAGTCTGACAATCAGTCTTACCAAGGGGTATCGTATTACCCAGTTAATGGGTTGTGGAGGTCAGATAGGCAGTCGCTCCATGTAAAATAATGGTATTCAGCTGCATCCGGTTAGACTGGAAGCTGACCCCAACATAGTTGGGAAAAGGCTAGGCAGATTGATTAGTTTGGATGATAGTAGATTGATTGCTGATAATATTTTATTGGATCATGGGCAAAAATATATGAAGCCTGGTACTCGGTCCAATAGCCATAATATATATATCATTGGAAAGGTCTTTTTACAAGGATTAATGATAACCGAGTCGCTTGTCTCCATTTGCTGTCGGAACGGAGTTATTTTGTGTTAAGTATTTTTTTTTTGTTTTTGTTTCATTTTGTTAAGATAATGGTGATATTATATAATTTTCTTCTATAGAATCCTGTGTTTGTTAATTAATAGATACTAAAATGAATAAACACTCAGGAATAAAAAAAAAATTGAAAAAGTAAGAAACGTTATTTATTTTTTTAAACATTATTATCAACAATAATGACATCGTTGAGGAACGCTGCAGGAGCAGTGAAGCCTACATGTCTGGCATATCCTAAATACCAAACGATTGAAACTATATGAGCACAAGTGCCGATTGTTCGTCGTCCGGTCAAACACGTGCAGTAATAATTGCATAAAATGTTATGGATATTGGTTTCGTTTTCATTAACATTGTTTTTTACTAATACATAACAATAATAAGTTCTTGACCGTACGTGACGCGACTGTATGCGTCCGCGTAAAAGCCAGGCATCTTCGTTTATACCATATTCATTTAAATCTTGGAGTGCGCTTTCTCTATATACTTGTAGAATGTATAGTCCATTTGATAAATGCTCGCTGCAGTAGGATCGGGCTAGCTTCAGTTGATAGGTGCCCAATGAAAGTAAAATAATCTGTTCTTCCGTCAGTAGTGGGAAGTTCTGTATTTCGTGACTTTCTATTCTTTGAAAATCCGCTCTTCGGTTATTCAAATGTTTTCTTTCAACATAATCATAAAGTAGATTCGGGGAATCTATTTTCTCCCTGATTATGTTTAGGAAGGCCTCTGCGTGAATGTTGTCATCGATGGGTATGTGGCAGTTATTAAACATAGCTGCGGCGATTTTAAAATCAATGAACATTTTTGGTAGTGTTTTATTAAAATATTTTTGCCGCAAAAGCTTGAAATCTCGTTTGAACCTCCCGTTCACCACTTCCACTACCCACCGGCATAGTGTAACTGATCGAGCTTCATTACCTTGCTCAGTAGTTAGCTGTGTCTCCCATCTGTCTTTAGATGGTGGAACGTAGTGTTACGTATGTGTATCAGTCTTTATAAAATATATATTATCTGTGGTATTTCCGGATCCTGTTGTCTTGTCACCGACTCCGATCGCTCGTCATGCAATGGCTGAATACACGATACATAAAATAGTCTGGTCGTCTTATTTATTTATAATATCTGGCCACCCGTCGTAACATGGTGTCAGAAGATACAGAAGAAAAAGAAGTCACAAAAAACCACAAAAGTAAGTGCCGCAAACAGTCAAAAAAAAAAAAAAAAAAAAAAATTTCGAGTAAAACGTCGCCGCGTGGTCCAGCCCTAAAATGCCGGAAAATAAAAACGCAAATAATACAAGTTATCCCCTGCCGCCGAGTAATTTCAGCTTAGATATCAACAACTCGAACATGCCATTGGCTTGGAGAAATTTCAACACAAGTCTAGAGATTTACATGATAGCCAACAATTTAGAAGAACAACCAGACAAACGAAAGGTAGCCATTTTACTACAAATCATAGGCCCAGACGCTCTTCAGATATTTTACTCGTTTAACATACAAATTGACAAGATCACCTATAAGGATTTACTCGCCAAATTTGAAGACTACTTCACACCACGTGTCAATATTTCCGTCGAAAGACATAAGCTGTTCAACAGAAAACAAGGTCCAGATGAAGAAATTGAGACATATGCCACGGATCTCAAGAATCTAAGTATCCAATGCAATTTTGAAGGTCTTGCCGATGATATAGTAAAGGACATATTCTCATGGAACTTAAATTCATCTTGCTCGTACATCAGAGAACGTATCCTGATCGAGAAACCATCAACATTTGATGCCGCCGTCAGTCTCGCTAAAACACTAAGAAATACTAGGTTACAGGCTAAAGCTTTATCAAGCCAAGAAGTAAGTGTCGTTGCCAGTCGTCAATCGCATCACAGTCGCCAAACACATCGTAGTCAAGAGAGTCGCAATCAAAAAAGTCACAGTCAAAGAAGTCACAGTCGTCAAAGAAGTCATAGCCGTCAAGAAAGTCAAAGTCATCAGTCTCAAACAAGTCAAAGTCGTCAATCAAGTAAAGCATCGTCCAGTCAAGAACCTCAATCCAAACAGTCAACCAAGAATTGTTCCAGATGTGGTCAAGTTCACCGAACAAAATGTCCAGCCATAGGAGTCATCTGTAACAACTGCCACAAGCCCAATCACTTTGCCAAGTGTTGCCGCAGCAAACATGTGAGATCCATAGAAGAAGAAGAAGAAAGTACGGGTACTGATACTTATTTTCTAAATAGTCTTTTCACTAATGAGATTTCTGTCAGCAAAAAAAACCCTTATCATACAACTTTGTCCATAAATAGTAAGAATGTAGACTTTTTACTTGATACAGGTGCTGACACTAACATTTTATCATTTAACTCTTATAAAAAACTTAATTTGCCATTGAGTAGTTTAAAGAAAAGTAGTCACAAACTATCAACCTTTAGCGGTGAAGTATTACCGACTGTAGGTCAATGCATTCTGTCTGTCACACATAACAACAAACTATACAATGTTAATTTCCACATTATAGATATACCCTGTAGGAATATTATTGGTCGCAACAGTTGTGAGAATTTAAAATTAGTTAAAAGAGTCCATAATGTCCAATTTCATGAGTCACTCAATGTATCACAGCTTGACAAATATAAAGATCTCTTCTCAGGAATAGGTTGTCTTAAAGATTATGAATGTCATTTGTCAATGAAGCCTGATGCTGTACCGTCTATAGATGCCTGTCGTAGAATTCCATTCAGTCTCTTAGAACAATTAAAAGAAGAATTAGCCATGTTAAAAAAAAATCAAATTATAGTCAAAGTCGAGGAACCTACTGAATGGGTAAGCTCAATTGTAATTGCATCAAAGAAAAATGGTAAACTACGCCTGTGCATTGATCCAAGAAAACTTAATAAAGCCATTATGCGTCCTCATTATCAATTTCCAATTATTGATGAAATTAAATCCAGCCTCTCTGGTTCACAATATTTCACTACCCTAGATGCAAACAAAGGTTTTTATATGCTAAAGTTAGATGAAGCTTCCTCAAAACTATGTACATTCATCACACCTCAAGGTAGATATAGATTCCTAAGACTTCCCTTCGGGATAAATGCAGCCCCAGAACTGTTTCATTCCATCATGACAAATAGATTCAGTGATATTCCAGGAGTCAAAATCATGATGGATGATTTCCTAATTTACGGTCAAACTAAACAAGAACATGATTTTAGGTTAAAACAAGTCTTAGATAGAGCTAGAGAAATAGGAATAAAATTTAATAAAGACAAGTCTAATATATGTAAAAGTGAAGTCAAGTACCTAGGACACATCTTTTCTAAAGATGGTGTGAGAGTTGATGAAAACAAAGTGAAAGCCATTTGCAGTATGCCACCACCAACAAATGTCACAGAATTACAAAGGTTTTTAGGTATGGTTACATACTTAGGCTCATACATAGAGAATTTGTCAGATAAAACTTCTAATTTAAGAACACTTCTGTCTAAAGATAATGAATGGTCTTGGCAAGAGAGACATAATGTAGAATTTAATGAATTAAAGGAATGTATAACAAAAGCCCCTGTCTTGACATATTATGATCAAAATAAGCCAATTACACTGTCAGTTGATTCGTCTAAAGATGCCATGGGTGCAGTGATTTGCCATGATAAACACCCCATAGCATATGCTTCAGCTTCATTAAGCTCATGTCAACAGTCATACTCTCAGATTGAGAAAGAGCTGTTAGCAATTCTATTTGGTTGTACAAAGTTTCACCAATATGTCTATGGTCGCCACACTTTAGTTGAAACAGATCACAAACCAATAGTATCGCTGTATAAAAAACCAATTTATAACATTCCACCCCGTCTTCAAAGAATAATGCTAAGATTACAACCATATGACCTGAACGTAACTTACAAACCAGGTAAATATCTTTATGTAGCTGATACTCTGTCTAGAGCAGCTTTACCAGAACAGTCATTACATGATCTAGATTCTGATCTAGATTTACATGTCAATTTAGTCATTAGATCACTGTCAGTTAGTCCAAATAAACTTAAATCTATTCAAGAACAGACTTCCCAAGACAATGAATTGTCACTCTTAAGTAAATATTGCATAACAGGTTGGCCTGAACATAAAAAATTGCTTCCAGACATACTTAGGCCTTATTTTCCTTTAAAAACCGATATACATATAATTAATGGTATTGTCTTCAAAAACAACAGTGTCATTATACCAGTAGCCATGAGAAAAGACATTTTGAAACAGATACATGAAGGTCACCAAGGTATTCATAGTTGCCAAAGATTGGCAAGAAATCTAGTATACTGGCCCAATATGTACTCTGATATAGAAAAATATGTTAATAATTGTCATAACTGTCTCACTAACAGACGCAGCAATTCCAAAGAGTCACTACAGCCCCATGAGGTAAAACCAATCCCTTGGAATAAAGTCGGAGTTGATCTATTTGATTTCAATTCAAACAAGTATGTCATAGTCGTAGATTATTTTTCCCAATATGTCGAGCTTGTAAAGCTAGCAGGTGGTTCTACTAGTAAAATTGTCATTAGTCACCTAAAGTCTATATTTTCCAGACATGGAATACCCAACATTCTAATTTCAGACAATGGTCCCCCATTTAACTCAAAAGAGTTTAATCATTTTGCTTTAGATTGGCAAATACAACATATTACATCAAGTCCCTATTATCCACGGTCTAATGGTCTTGTAGAAAGAACCATAGCCACGGTTAAAAACATATTAAAGAAATGTCTTACTGATAATACAGACCCTCATCTAGGATTATTACAGTATAGGAATACACCTAAAGAAAATATGTATTCGCCTGCCCAATTACTAATGTCCAGGACACTCAGAACTAAACTTCCAGTCTTAGAACAAACTCTGAAACCTAAAATACCTAACTACAGGTCTCTAACAAATAAAACTCAAATAAAAGTGAACAAATCACAGATTTATTATAATAAACATACTAAACCGTTGTCTTCCCTAAACATTGGTGATAAAATTTACTTCCAGAAACAGCCAGACAGTATTTGGACACCTGGTACTGTGTCAGACATAGGTCCACAGCCTAGATCATATACTATTGTCTCCCCGGAAGGTACTTTTCGCCGTAATCGCCAACATATCCTACAGCCAAAACATTCACCAACTGAGTCCACTCCTAGTAGAAGAAGTTCACTTCAATCCCCATCAGTTCCACTTGACACTGATCCACCGTCGCCTTCCAATATACTGCCGTCGTCATCTCCATCTAATTATCAATCTCCTTGTACAAGTAATCCTGTCCAAGAATCTGAAACAAAAACAAACACATCACATACACCAAATAAACAAACTCAACACACAACTTATTCTTCATTCGGTAGAGCAATAATAAAGCCCCGAAGATTTTGAAAATTGGTCTAGATTAAGTTCTTAATTTGAACTTAGTTTTAATTTAATATACTAAATGTATTGTTTGTTGTACAAGCATTGTCAAACCTAATTTTGTTTTGTTAGTAGCTGTCAAAACTTAGTTAAGTCAATTTGATAGACGTCACTGTCAGAACTGTCGCAATGTAAATGTCAGTCAAGTCAACTTGTCACTTCTTAGAGATGTTCCGTTCCACTTAGTCTACTAGTATATAAGAATTTTGTTAATGTTTAAAAAAAAAAAAAAAAAAAAGAGTATACTTACGTACCATGTTCCACGTAATGATTCCATTTTCTTTTCTTAATAAGGGAGATGTTACGTATGTGTATCAGTCTTTATAAAATATATATTATCTGTGGTATTTCCGGATCCTGTTGTCTTGTCACCGACTCCGATCGCTCGTCATGCAATGGCTGAATACACGATACATAAAATAGTCTGGTCGTCTTATTTATTTATAATATCTGGCCACCCGTCGTAACACGTAGGATTCATATCCCCATGCTTCGATAGCATCTAAGCTGTCCCGGAAGCCGCGATCTAATATGAAGACATCGTTCGGTTGAAGAAAGCAATGCAATGGGTTTTCTCCATCATTCATTATATCGCTCATGATGTTCGCATCAGTCTTAGTGCCAGCGTATGGTCCCAAAACATCGATTATATAGCCATTGGAACACACAATTAAAAACGGCTTCAGCAAGTTCTGGAACTTATGCAGGCTATAAGATAGACGCTGGAACAAAAAGTTCGAGCTTTTATTGATATATATATAAGTCCCATCGCATATAACGATAGCTTTATTGTTTTCTTCATTGCCAAATAACCCTCTTGGTATAGTGAGGTTCTTTTCTATTCATATGGTCCACTCCCAAGTGTAATATTACATATTCATTCATGAGGCATTCGCGCACAATAGTTAGTAAACGTTCCAGCTTTCTTCGTGACATATTAAATAACGTCGCTAGTCTTTCATCTGAGTCTCCGGTACGTAGTTTCGTCAGATATATGCCTAACGCAGTTCGAGGCTCCTTGCACCTCCCACTTAGTGAGGGTGTTTGTTCTAATATGGAATCAAACTGTTCGCATTTGCGTCCTGTCCAAAAGTACATATCCTCGTTGCTTAAAGCACCTCTTGTGTTGAAATCTAGCCTAGGTCCACGATTTAAAGCCATTCTCAACATGTCACAAACGTCGCTAAACTGTTGCGCATTGAAGTTATGTGTGACATTGCAGAATTGAGGCAGCTCTTCCCAAGCATTGCTCTCAAGGTGTTGTCCACATACTCTAGCACCGTCAGGAATATATAACTTATATTCACAGAAAATGTGAATCTTGATCGTCTCTGGTATTCGATGGCGGGTTGCGTTTTGGCAAGTGTTAAAGATACAATGCCCTGGAGTGTTTGGAGCTCGAGTGTAGTCTGGAACCTGAAGCTCTCGTACATTCTGTTCTACTTCTGGTATGACAGGTGGTCTTCCTACAACGTTGTCAATTCTCTGCCAACATCGGTGACACACACGTCGTGTGTTGTCGAACTCTACCTGAAAATGGTAGAATACGATCTTGCTGATGTTATGTTGTATTTTTATGAAAACATTTAAAACAATGCGGTATGTAGGTGTTCAGGTCTAAAGTCATGGCATACTTGTATTGTTTTCATATTTTAAGTAATGCAAGTAAAAATATATCTTATCTATAGCCGATGTGACGGCTTAGTGAATAGATAACAATAGCAAACACACAATAGGTGGTCAGAGAAGTGTTTTAATAAGAAGAACTATAAACGTGCGAACTGAGTCATAAAAGGATTAAAGGATTGTGAGAAAGCTGCACAAGTCATTACTGATATAAAGGGATGCCGCTCGGAAGCAGGTAGCTAGTACTGCACGTGTTTTTTTTTTCTATGAAGCGAACACCCTTAGCTACGGACCATACAGCCGCGCTACATAGAAAATAAACACGTGCAGTTGGTAGTTTGCAGCTCGGTTCGGAAACGCACTTTTACACACAACACTAGAGTAGTTCAATAAGACCTGTAAGTGCGAGCAAGAGGTCCGATTAAAATGATTTAGGGCTCAATTCGCACGTTTGTAATAGCTCAGGTATCAAAATATAACAGACAATAATAATATAAACAAACCGCTTCTAAAAAGAAAAACTGAAGCTGGTGAAGTTCGAAATAGTTTAATGAAGTATGTACTAACCTCCAAAATGGCATGTTCTCGTATGTAAGCCACAAACTCGGGGTGCATTCTTGGAAGATCATCAGTTAAAACATGCTGTTGGTATCTAGCATGATGTAGGCCTCGCCGACACATCACACAGTTGCGATTTTCTTCCATAACGATGTTCCAAATCGATAAGCACTACAATAGTCCACAACACTAGCCAAGATAAACGTTTGTAGCGGGTAACAATGTCCAAAAGGGGCGCCGGGGTCAGTGATGAAAACGGTATAACAAAGTACTAGGTGGAATAAACAGCTGCGGAACGTCGTTTCACGCACAGAACGATACAACGACTAGTGAATGTCGCGGCACAAAAGGCTGTCCACTGGCACAGCGCACCACCTACCCCACCCCGCGACTGGTTCCCTATCCCCGAGGTCTATAGTCACCGTTGTAACAAAAAACAGAAATGTTAAAGATAATACTACTTTTTTATGTAACAAAACATATTTTCAAAAGTGTTCACCATTATCATATCATATCACGATATAATGCATGAATAGTAACACAATAGACGTATAAAAAAAAGAAGGACTCCGCGCCACGCATATCGAAAGTGAAGCACCGTACCGATCTATGTGTGCGTGATATGAGTACCTGCAAAGACGCCGTCGCTTGTGTCACGTAATGGCGTCCGGTTGGCATACTATGATGTAAATGTGTGCGTGAGGCGTGTTTGTACAAACGGTCCTGGCATACTTACTGTGCTTCACTTTCGATATGCGTGGCGCGGAGTCCTCCTTTTTTTATGAGTCTATGAGTAACACAATACATTTCTCGTTTTAAATAATGTTGTTTTTACATTGTTTTTTTCGTATTTCAACCATGATAGGTATGTAATATTATCGTACTTGCAATTATGATATTAACTAAAACTGGAACTTTGGGGGCTTGCCGTGGTTTTCAGACAAGGATTTGGGACATGTCGCCATAGTAAATATTTTTCCTGATTAAAAGACCTATCCAATGACACCACAATGATTGCTATTGGAGCGAGTACCAAAATGCCCATTCTCCTTTGAATGTTCGTTCGAACAGTGTTCTTTTGTTGGGCACATACAGTGCCATCCAAAACTCAGTTGAAATTTTTCTACTTCAGCTGTGATGCTATATTATGATTTAAAAAAAACCGGTCAAGTGCGAGTCGGATTCGCGCACGAAGGGTTCCGTACCATTATCTATATAAACGGCAAAAAAATCACGTTTGTTGTGTGAGGACCCTTAAATATTTATTTTATTCTGTTTTTTAGTATTTGTTGTTATATCGGCAATAGTAATACATCATCTGTGAAAATTTCAACTATCTAATATCACAGTTTATGAGATTCAGCCTGGTGACAGACGGACAGACAGACGGACGGACAGCGGAGTCTTAGTAATAGGGTCCCGTTTCACCCTTTAGGTACGGAACCCTAAAAAACAGGTTTTCCTAAGGGGTAAGGGATTACCTGATTATTTTTTTGTGATAAGTCATAGGTAATTGAATGAGTCAATGAAAACGTTATATTGTACAGTTTAAACATTAGAAGCTAGAATTTTAAATTAGCTATAATGTGGCATCACAGCTGAATTGGTAAAATGCCAACTAACTTTTAGAGGGCACTGTAATATTAAACGTAAGTGATGATTTTCAAAGTTTATAATATAGCTGTAAGGAATATCGTTCATTGACTTCTTCTGCCCACTGAATAATTACCTAGTAAACCCAACTATGGTTGAAAATGCGATTTTTCCCGGAAACATTATGATGTTTCCGGGAAAAATCGCATTTTTATTTTGTTTCAAAAACTGTTTTTCCCACCACAATTATTACTAAATTCCATTTAAAAAATAAGCTATAATGAGGACTTATTGAAACCTAGGTAGGTACCTAAATGGATAGGCCGTACCTTCTTAGTGACTATCGACTTTCTAGCTTTTCAGATACATCAGCCTACAGCAGCCTCATAGCCTAGGCATAGGCCTCTCCAAAATCACGCCACTTCTCAGATACACCTAAATTTTATTTTACCTTTTTTCCTAACTATAAATGAGCACCTTTTTCCGTTCCTAAAAATCACTATCGCAAGAATTGAACAAGTCAAGCGCGAGTTCAAAGGTCAATAGCTAAAGAAAACGGAATAGAAAAAACTAAAAAGAAAAGTTCAGTAAAAGAAAAAGGCCCTAGTGTTTATGTTTACTCGATTTCTCTTCAAGCTATCTTAGTAGACTTTTACTATTTTCTTGATATAGATATAACTACTTATTTTGTACAATCTGGCTGGTCCATAAATTCAAGGTTACTTAGCCCGCAACCTTGAAGCATAAGATCAGAGATTAAGTTATCCGGAAAAGAACTGGAGTTACGGACGTAACCTGCAGAGTAAGCTAGCTGAAGTGGCAGTGGGCTGGCCATGTTTGTCGAAGGACCGATGGCCGGTGGAGCAGACGAGTCCTTTTTGTGTGGATGGGAAATCATCAAATGACTTCTCCCGCTCTGGGCGGAACAGTAGGGCGTGTCAGACTTTTACTGACTAAAACCCACCCGTGTTCCTTTAGTTGCCTGTGCCAGGGCCATGGTATCTCTTTCGAACAACCCGCGACCAGACGAGCAGGCGAGTCCCGGAGTGGAGACCACGTATCGGCAAACGTAGTGTGGGACGTCCCCCAGCTAGATGGACCGACGAACTTAAAAAGTTGGCTGGGACAGACTGGATGCGGAAGGCGGAGGACAGGGTGTTGTGGCGCAACCTGGTAGAGGCCTGTGTCCAGAAGTGGACTGCCATAGGCGGAATTGATTGATTGACTTACGTTATAAAACTGGCAGTAGGTACCTACATACCTATTTCGTTAAGTTATTCTACTTTTGATTTTCATTTGCCTGCGTATCCAAACACGAATAGGATATATTAAATCTCGTATTTGCGGAACTTAAACAAAGGGAGGTTTTATGTTTTGCATTGTGCATATCAATGCACTGAATATATCAATATTCAGTAGACAAAACTGCAAAGAACAGTCAAAAACAATATGTTAATACATATTGCTGTTACGTTTTATTAAAATCCAACAAAACTCTGAAAACATCAATGGATATACATCAATGGGTATACATATTTATGAAATTGCTAGATTACTCTAACTGCCGCCGGGGTCGCGGGTAGTTCGAAAGAGATACCGTGGCCCTGGCACGGGCAACTGAAGGAACACGGGTGGGTTTTAGTCAGTAAAAGTCTGACACGCCCTCCCGTTCTGCCCAGAGCGGGAGAAGTCATTTGATGATTTCCCAAAAACTCTAACTATAGCTACATTCTGTACTCTATTATGACCTGCATAAAAAAACTGCCAGTTACATACATAAGCTTACGCCTTCTTCCCAGGGGGGAAACTACAGAACGCCACCTGTTACTATCCTTATATTATCATACACGCACGCCGGTTGCGAGTACTAACGCACCTGACCTTTCTGAAGAACATCACCAATAACCATTTGCCAGTTCCTAAAGGGCCCCACACATCTACAGGCCGCAGGCGGATATCAGCCTGTCAGTTAATCGCTATAGATCACAGACACAGTTCCTTTTAAGGTTTTGGATTGATGACCGATGCGGGTCGTTCCCGCTCGTTAATACCCTGTCGTTAACACTATTAACGATTTGGAATGTTTTATCCCACTCGTTAAAGTGTTGAAGAACGCGAAATTTTTTCGTTCGTTCCCGCTCGTTAACAGTGTTGATGAACGGGACATTTTTTTCCCCAATCATTTACCCCTAGTTCCACGTCTAGTTCAAGTGTCAGATAGGTTAAAGAAAACGCGCTATAATTAGGTAGCTACGACTTGGAACGAGGGGTGAACGATCGAGAAAAAAATGTCGCGTTCTTCAACACTGTTAACGAGTGGGTACGACTGAAAAAATGTCGCGTTCTTTAATACTGTTAACGAGTGGTAATGTTTTGTCCCACTCGTTAACAGTGTTGAAGACCGCGTCATTTTTTTCCCAATCATTCACCCCTCATTCCGCATCTAGTTCAAGTATCAGATAGATTAAAGAAAACGTGTTTCAATTAGGTACCTATGACTCAGAACGAGGGGTGAGCGATTGAGAAAAATGTCGCGTTCTTCAACACTGTTAACGAGCGGGAACGATCGAAAAAATGTCGCGTTCATCAACACTTAACGAGTGGAACAAAACATTCAGTCGTTAATAGTGTTAATGATGGGGTGACCCACCAATGCCAACCAATGCGGCGCCAGTGTGTGGCCTGTTGCCGGCGCAGGCCTGAGTCGACAGGTATCGGCCAGACACTGTGGGCCGGACAGTCCATGATCTCAAGGCCAAATCGCAGCAGTGTTGCCAATTTAGCGACTTTTCTAATTTGGTTATCATTTCAAAAATATAATATATTTCACTAGGTACGATGTCTTAACCACTGAACATAAAAAATAGGACATCGTTTTTTACGTAACATTATCACTTTGTGAACTGACACCGAACTATTCAGGCCACTGCCGGCGGATGATATTGAGATATGAAACTGCCAGCTGCCGCCTGCTAGTGTGTGGACCCAGAACCGGTACCGACCGTTGCCGGCAAGCAATAATCACTGTAGTGTGCAGGCCTAGGAGGACAGGCCACCTGTTTGGGACAGAGACTGCAGGCCAACTGCGCAATGTGTTGGGCCCTTTATTTCAATTATGATCAGCGACTTGCAACTGACGGACTAAGTTGTGAATTTTGATCTTAATTTTATTGAACTTTACTTTAAAACATGAAATATTATTAGTATCGACACCGTGCTCCAATTTTCTACGGAATTCATTAATTTTGTGACCCTATTCTGGTTGTGAGCTCCTGTAGGAAGTAAATTGAGTTTATTTTGCTGATGTGATTAATTTGCAGGTGTTTTATGTACCTGTTTTTTTTTTGGCATTGAATAACAGGAATAGTAGAGCGATCTTTGAAAAATTCGCTTGAAGAAATACTTTTGCATGTTTTCTTTTTGGTTAAGGCACCTGTCCCACCGCCCTGCGCCAGCGAGAAGCGAGTAGCTAACAAATAAAAAAAGAGTGTGCGAGCAATGAGCGGCGAGTGCAAGATGGCAACGAGTGATTACTCGCTGGTATGCTTATGTAGTACATGAATGAAAATAGAGGCTCTCTAAGCGAGTGTTCTGTGTGTCAAGCGAGCATCGATGAGGAAATTCTCTTTGTGTAAGCTCTTGCTACTGTGACAAACTATTACTCGCTGGCGGTGTGAGCAGTCAGCGATCAACTATATTATATCCTTCTCTTTTATAGGAATAAAAGTAGCCTATGTGTTAATCCAGGGTAAAAGCTATCTACATACCAAATTTCATCGAAATCGGTCCAGCCGTTTGAGCGTGAAGAGGTAACAAACATACACACACACAAACTTTCACCTTTATAATATTAGTGTGATGTGATGATTACATTTTTTTTATTTAATAAAGTAAAAAAAAAACTGACCTACTTCTACCTAAACTGTTATTTATAATTTCACATTAGTGCTAAAACATGATCACCGTACAAAGTTTCAAATATCCATAATTATTAAAACACAAACATGTCATCATAATTAATTAATTATTATCAAAGTGAATTTTTGTAACAAAATATGTATTGTACATACAAAAAGAAAACATAACATGGAGAGGTTTTAAATAACGTGGTACAGACCATCACTCTGAACAACTTTCTCCATGGGACCAACATCGTAATCACGAAAAAAAATAGTAGCTGTTCTACACATTTGGGTCGAGTAGGTATTGAAGTTTTGCTGCTGTGTACCTAATTACATATTATTTTCGCATTGGAAAGCTTTTGTACCACATTGCATGCTGTTTAGCTAATTGGTACCATAATTACCGCAGTTAGTTTTAGTTAAAACACAGTACATATTTATTGCCAATGACAATTTAATTGTTGCTAGTAAAATATTACTAAAATACAGATGGTACGAACAAAAGAGAGACTGTACATGGCGATCAAATGGATTTGAATTTAATTTGTTTGTTTTAAATCAATACGTTAAAAATTTGTTTGAAATTGTTTATGAAAATGTGTTGGTAGTAATATCTAACATTGTATCGTAATCTATTCTATACTTAATAATAATAATAACGGTCCCGCATGACGGGAACCTCGTAAAAGCCGAGAAAGATAAACAAATCAAGTATCTTGACTTGGCTCGCGAGGTTGTCGACATGTGGGATGTGGACTCAGCGATCATTGTGCCGATAGTCGTATCAGCCAATGGCTTAATTGCCAAGAGCCTCGACCAACATCTAAGGAGGCTCTCGTTGGGCAGCTGGATTAAGGGCCTGATTCAGAGAGCGGTACTTCTGGACACGGCGCGCATTGTTAGGAGGTTCCTCTCTCTGGAGCCCTGGCCGCCGGTAGCTTGGACCCAGTTCCCGATACCGGTGGGCTACTATGTTTTATATTTTTAAATGTTCTTATATTTTTATATTCTAATATTTAAAAATGTAATTTGTATATATTATTAATGAAATAAAAGAATAATAATAAAGAATAATCTCTGGAACTACCAGTCGGATTTAAAAAAATATTTTTTGCATTTGATTGCCCTATTCTTGAGGAAGGCTTTAAGCTATTTAACATCACGGTATGTCCCTTAGGAGCCGAGCATAAAGAAAAAAAGTCAGAATGAACGCTAAGCGAAAACGAAGTGGCAGCGCGGGCGGGATGCGATGCGACGTGGTGTGTCGGTGAGTTTTATAAAAATGTGGCTGTTATCTTAGTAAATTGTGTATCTTGTACGACTTTCACGCGAACGAAGTCACGGGCGGAAGCTATAGTACGTTATAAAATAGTTTAGGATTGTTAATGAATGTATTGCTAATAATATCTCAGATTTTATCCTAGTGATTATTAATTTCATCAGACCATTTTTGCCCAAATATCGTGTACGTAAGACAGGCACATAATTAACGTTTTATTTCTATGTAATGACAAGTGTCGTTCTTTGCTAGTCTTCTATTGCTAGTTGTAAAACTGTCAAAGGATGACATTTGTGATTTGAGTTTAGGTACGGATTTATGTATTGTACAGACCGTTCACAGTTATTTTACCTCTGACAGCAGCAATCCAACAGCAATCTTATTGTAACGAAGATAAGATCTTTTTGATTTTGACAATGATGTATGATCAGAGGAAAAATAACTGTGATCGATCTGTAGTTTTTATTATTCAAATCACAAGAGTCATCCTTTGACAGTTGTATTAAAATACTGTAACATGGCAAATTGACGTATGTGCCTACCTTTTGTATCACTTCTGTGCAAATCTGTGCAAATTTGACTTCCGTGTGAATTTCTCTGAGCTTACCTATTAATATTATTAAACTCCAGAATACACCCTCGAACTACCTCTGGAATGCGATGAAAATATCTTTGGGGAGTTTGTTAAAGATTGTTTAGAAGAAAACAATTTCAACTTAATTGCAATTAAAATCTCTGTATTTAATATCGGAAAATATTTACGTAAACATAATCGTCGCTATTAGAGAGAACGAGGTCAAGTCCTAATAGCATTCTGAAGATGTTAGTGGACAAGTTTAACTCACCGATAATGAATCACTTCATGCAGGTGTTACTTAGGCAGGAGTGATTCATTACATTCGATGAACTGTTTGTACGAGCTACGCTGAACATTGACCTTTGTAGTAGTTTGTACGTCACACTCATTATGCAGACTTCTTAGAAACTATGCCGCTATCGCATTATGTAAACAAACGCGCGCCGCGGGCCGAATGACGTCAGCGGGTGGTACACTTGACTAGTTTTTAAAGCGGGCGTACCTGCCGTGTGAGCGGATAGCATTTAAGTGTAATATTTGTGTAATTATACCCAGTAGCAATAAATCCATCAAGGGACTCGTTCGTCTACTTATTTACATAACATTCTTCATAACAAGTACATAACATTTTCACTGTTGGAATTTACGCCTGGAACGAAGTTCCTTATCGCGCGTTGTGAAAGGGGGCTAGACGGAAAAAATTCTCACGAAAAGTTGTAACGACACTTTTTGCTATAGTAAGCTGTGCGACGTGCGCATGTTTCTCTGTCTGTCTCTCTCTCTCTCTCTCTCTCTCTCTCTCTCTTATAGAAAGATTAAGTTTATATTACATTATATTTGTTAATAATAAAAAAAATATTATTATAACTTAAAAAAAAAAAACTTATTACAATTCCTTCACTAATTAATCGAAAGGAACTTCGTTCCATCCGGGTGTCCCTTGACACCCCTCAACTTTTTTTTTTTTTCTGTGAGCGTTACTAACATAGCTGTACTTTTGTACCAACTAATTTAAATGGATCATTGTTGTCTATGCAAATAAATAAAAAATAAATAACAACGACATCACGCCCCGTTTCCCCGAAGGGTTGGGCAGGTGTACCTATGTACAATACAACCACATTCCGCCAGCTATGTTTAAGGCCCATGTAATAGGGGGCGAGGCTATTGCCATCCGGGCACAATTCCAGACTCCAATTCCAGATAGAAAAGTTGAGAGGTGTCAAGGGACACCCGGATGGAACGAAGTTCCTTTCAATTAATTAGTGAAGGAATTGTAATATTTTTTTTTTCTTTTTTTTTTTTTGGTTTTCTTTTTTTTTTTTTGTTATATCTGGCTTGGTTTCTATAAGAGAGAGAGAGAGAGAGAGACAGACAGAGAAACATGCGCACGTCGCACAGCTTACAATAGCTTACTATAGCAAAAAGTGTCGTTACAACTTTTCGTGAGAATTTTTTCCGTCTAGCTCCCTTTCACAACGCGCAATAAGGAACTTCGTTCCAAAAAAACCCAATAACACCTTGCCCGACCCAGGAATCAAACCCAAGACGTCACGCTCAGCAGCGTTTGCGATCACTAGACTAATGAGGAGGAGGATTTTCTTAAAGTGCGTTAGAAATAGGAACCATGATTTTCTCTTTTTTTTTTAATGTATAGGTATCTAAATCTATCCCGAAATTCAATATCCGAGTAAAGTATTTGTAAACATTGCTAAAAATATCATAACCAGGCTTGCTGGCTTCCAAAAATTCATAGAAAGCCTGAGGCCAAATTGTGAAAACTAAACTTTCGGCGAAATTGAGTGTTCAAAAAATGGAAAAAAAAAAAAAAAAAAAAATGGAAATGGTGTGCATAATAAAGAGTATTCTATTCTATTCTATTCTATTATATTCTATTCAAATATTGAGCATTAGCCCACACGGAACTGGTAACCAACTAAAAGACAGAATGAAAAAAACCTTTTCACATAACATCTGAACTATGTCTGTGGATCCGAGTATGTAAACTTTATCAAAATGCATTTCAAAATGCAATCTTATTTTTATCCGACGAAAAAAAAGGAGGAGGTTCTCAAATCAACACGTGTTTTTTTTTATTTATTTTTTTTATGTATGACCACGCACAGCTTTTTAGAGTCGTCCGATTTAAAAAAAAAAATTGATTTATCCGAGAGGGTATACCTCAAAGTTGGTCCAATATAAAATTGATTAACTTTGCTTGAGTAGCTTTTGAGTTACACAACTAAAAAGTGAAAAATTAAAACTTTTTTTACAAAAAAATACAACCGACTTCCAAAAACAACACTACAAAGTGAAAAATAACTTTAATTTCGGAAGTCGGTGGCAAAAAACGAAAAAACATTTAACCAGGCACCGACTTCCGAAATTAAAGTTATTTTTCACTTTGTAGTGTTGTTTGTGGAAGTCGGTTGTATTTTTTGTAAAAAGATTTTATTCAGGACATACTTTCATGTGTGCTGTTGACTCATCAATACCTGGAAAAAAACAATGAATTGCACAGTTTTTCAAATCTAGCTCTGTAATAAGGGTAAATCTTCTGAACACCATCGCATCGGCTGCATACAGTGACACGCCCAGTGCCGTACGCTACCAAGATACATCATAAGGGATGTATCTTGATTATTCCAGGTGGTCAATATCACACACTCATGTAAGCCAAATGACAAATTAAAAAAAAAAAACAGGTCAAGAGGGCTCGCGCACCGAGGGTCCCGTACCATCATATGTAAATTTTGTTGATGATTTCTGAAAAAGAGACATTTAGAGACAACGTTTTATTTTTCCTGTAATCTTTACATAAACTTCTATCACATAGTATAATTTCAGATTTTTCTCTAAGCAAACTACGGCGATAAGGGGGGGGGGACCGTTACTTTACATTTTTCATCAAAAGTCGAAAACTATGCGGCCTAAAAAAAAGAAAAAATGTTTGAGAATGTGCAAATATCGCTCTTGCATACATGCCTTAGTAGCCCCACTTCGAATTTTTAAGACCCCCTTTCAGTCCCTTTTGATTTCTTTCTTATTTGCAAAATATATTAGTTGGGCAGACGTCATCTAAAACTGTTCCGACAAGTTTTAGCATTAGCAGTTCTTGAGATATCCAGGTGTGACAGACGGACAGATAGACAGACCGACTGAGTCGCACCATGAAGGGTTCGTTTTTACCATTTTGGTACGGAACTCTAAAAAAAGCTAGATGGAGTCGACATTTCCTATCTGACTACCCCTGAAAGAAATGGCGAAGCAAACTCTTTCACGGACTAACCGTGGCCTGACTAGCTTACCTTTGCAAATCACACACCTCCAATATTTATTATTAAAACGTCTTTGTCACTAAGCGATTCAAACAACGCCACTATTTTACCAGAATCCAGTTTTGAACCAACTCCATAAAAAAGCCAAAAAAATGATTAAGGACGCTGTTACAAATGTATAAACAAATCATTACTTTTTTACCCAAAAATATGTTTATTAATAAAATGCTTTGCATTCTTAAAATATTTTTTGGCCGAATTGTTGATAGATGTGCAAGGTACGATTAATATTTTTTTTTAAAAATAATTTGTTAGTAAATGAACTGAAGTGATAATTTTTACTTCGGTACATTTATTGAGAAAATGTACCTATCTAAAATTATGATTACAGCTTAGAATCGTACCTTTTACATCTATCAATAATTCGGCCAAAAAACATTTTAATAATGAAAAGCATTTTATTTAATTAACATATTTTTGGGTAAAAAAGTAATGATTTGACTACCCATTTGTAAAAGCGTCCTTAAAAGCCCAAACTGACTGTTCAATAGACAACGCCTCCATGTTTTATTTTCCCCCGTGTGTCCCAAAAGTAGTGACCCTTGCCCACTGACCCTGTGACGTTTACTTTCTGTACCCTGTGTTGTCCCCTGGCAAATTGATTACGCTCTATTTCCTGTGTTGCGTTATTGCGAGATTTGCTTAGTTGCTTTCGTATTGCGAAAACATTGTACATGTGTTGAGATTACATTGTTAGAGCGAGGTTGCGTTTTTTTTTTTATTTGAGTTCAGTATTTAATTGTATACTTAGTCTTTAATTTGTGTACAGTCACCACCTGAAGTTAATTTTCAATGTTTTAAGTTTCGAAAGAACCGGAGTAACCGACATAACTTTCAAAGTAAGCGAACTGAAGTGGCAGTGGGCTGGCCATGTTTGTCGAAGGACCGATGGCCGGTAGAACAGACGGGTTCTGGAGTGGAGACCGCGTATCGTTAAGCGTAGTGTGGGACGCCCCCCAGCTAGATGGACCGACGACCTGAAGAAAGTGGCTGGGACAGATTGGATGCAGAAGGTGGAGGACAGGGTGTTGTGGCGCAGCCTGGGAGAGGCCTATGTCCAGCAGTAGACTGCGATAGGCTGAGTTGATTGATTGAAGTTTCGAAAGTGAAATAAAGTGTTTTAGTGACATTACAGCTGAAAGGAAATCGTTTGGCTTGGTATGACCATGTGATGAGGAGGGAGGAAACGCATCTGACTAAAGGAGTGATGAATATAAAATTTTGACGGTTGGAGAGGGAGAGGAAGGCCCAATAAAAGAAGGATGCATTGTGTGAGGACTGATACGAAAGAAAAGGGAGTGAGTGATAGCGTGACGGTTTACAGGGGAGAATGGAAGAAGAAAACGTGTGGCGTCGACTCCAAGTAACATGGGATAAGGGCATAAAGATGATGATGAAGTTTCGAAATTATTTTGCTTTTATCATTATTTCATAGGTTGAAATGTGAGACAAGTGATGCACTCGTGGCAGTAACCTTCAGTTATAGTTAATGTATATTGAGTTAGCTCTAACGTTAACAAACTTGGGATAAGCCCTCATTAAACTGTAAATAAGCAAGTTTAATCTGATTAAATTGCTCGAAGTGTGAATTTAGTGAGTGGCTTTTACTCGTATTCTAGACTTTTTCTATTCTGTCACTAATATAATAAAACTCAATCGTTTTTGACTCCTTCAATATTCAGTAACAAAATAATTAAGCAGATAACAAAATGGTCATGGACTTTAACTTCATGTTTAACAAGTTCAGTTGTTTCCCAATTTCGCAGAATAATTTCAAAGTAGCGTCGTGTCGATTTAAGATATTGTCGACTTGCAGCATGTCGGAGTAGAGTATGTCGAAATTGGCTCATGTCGGACTAGCATTGATGTCGAAGAAGTATGTCGTCGAAGTCGCATCGTTTCGTAGTTAAGTCACGACGCAGAAACGCTTTGTCGGAGTACAGTAGTGCCGGACTTAAGGTATTTCGAGCTATTGTCGAAATGAAGACTTGTCGGAGTTCTGTATTGTCGAAATAAAATCTTGTCGTATTTCGGTTTGTCAAGGTTCAGTTTGGTAGTCGACTTCACTATTAGCTTTAGCACCCTCGAAAACCATGAAAACGATACCCGAGATGAAAAATTTGAAAATGTTCGCAGCCACCATCTTGAATTTACATTTTAACGTCACTATTGTCTTTAACACCCTCAAAAACCATGAAAACGACACCTATGACAAAAAAAAAATCACAGCGGCCATCTTGAATTTTTATTCTGACTTCATTATCGGCTGTAGCATCATCTAAAACTATAAAAACGATACCCAGGATGAAGATTTTCGCAGCAGCTATCTTTGATTTACATTTTAACGTCACTATAGGCTTTAACAAAAGACCCAGAGGCAGACCCAAAACAAGGTGGACAGCTTTAGTGCTAAAGGACATGAAAGAGTGTCAGGTATCTGAAGACGATGTCGAGGATAGAGCGAAGTGGAGGAGAAGACCAGGAAGGCTGACCCCACCACCATGTGGGATACATAAACAGGATGAGAGAGAGATTGGCTTTAATATCCTTGAAAACCACGAAAATAACACCCATTATGAAAAATTTGAAAACTTTCATAGATCATTTTGACGAAATGTACGCTTTCTCAAAAAGAAATAAAATAACCAGCCAAGTCTTGTCGGACCACGCACAAAGAAGGGTTCCTTGGTTGAAAAGAATTTATTCCAAAACCAAATTTAACATTATAGTTCAAAAACATGTTCTCCAATACATTGATATATGTCACGGTCTATTCTCCAACTGCAATATTCAGTTTGTAAACCTAAAAAAAATTTTTTATGTGTTAAAATTACAAATTAACAATTTTTCGACTTTTATCTTTATTTGTGCTGTAACACCTTGCTTCTTGCCTTTCATAATTCTAGGACAACGGGAAGTACCTACCCCATAAGTTTTGATTTACTTGCGAGTGTCAAAATATATCGCATAAATGTTTATTTTTTATTTTTATTGAGTTCACTTAGAGCTTGATTTTTTTAGAGCTTCAAGAGGCCATAGACCTACGTATTAATTTCACCTCCACGTGTTCCTGAGAAAAACGGTCTTAACAGACTGACAGACAGACAGCCGGACAACGAAGTGATCCTATAAGTGTTCCATTTTTTCCTTTTGAGATAAAGATAAATTTATTTGTTAAAACATGTGTAACATGATACATGAATATGCACATATTGATGGAAAAATATTTTTATCGGAACAACATGTTCTGCCTTACTCAAACAAAATGACAAAAAAAAAACACACAAAAAACACAAAATGTTGTACAAAATGTTTATAATATTATGTTGATAATTAAATTGGCAATTTTTTTTTTATTAATGTCAGTTTCTTAAATAAAATTAGAGTCAGTGCAAAATATAGTCAATAATTCAATATTACAAAATATGTCAAATACACAATTAAATTAAAATCAACAATAACATTAAAAAGTCATCATTTAAAAAATCAACAATGATGTAGTAGCACAAGTGCTATTTTAATTTATTTAAGAAAACACTCAAAAAGTTGCTTACTGATAAGTCAGTAAGCAACTTTTTGAGTGTTTTCTTAAATAAATTAAAATTCAATTGCTTTATATCATTCGGAATTTTATTGTATATTAATGGGGCCATGCATACAACACTTTTATTTAGAAGTGCTGTTTTGGCCGCGTATGACTGCACCCGAAGCCTATATACTTCTCACGAAAGAAAAAGAGAAAGTTTCATGAGCATAACGCTTTTTCGTTACGTGACGATAATACCAGTCAACTCCTATCGAAAGCCGCATTAACTTCGTTCAAAAAAACCTACCGCGTTATCATAACTGACAATTAAGTTATATTGCTGTATTTCAATTAAACTTTTCAGTGTCATGTGGTGTCATCAACTTTGTCTTTCAGGTTAGCAAAAGCCTATCATTTCCTGTAAATAATAACCGTTTCACATAATATAACATCAAACCAGCCTTGAGGTGGTGTTAGGCAGAGGTGTACTCATATCACACCCACATTTCACCGCTTATGTTTTAAGTCCCATGTGGACAAGAATATATTGCCATCAACGGGGCACAAATCTAAACTCCGTATCTGTTCTGTTATTAGAAATTCTATTCCAATCCTCATGAAACACTCCTAAACCTTCAATACTTGTAACTGAACCCACTATATAGAAACGCAATAATCAAGTGACCGATTGAGATCTCACAGCGTCAATATTTCGTCCACGTACCACCGCAGTGTGAAGCGATACTAACACAAATGACAGGGGTCTTTGTGACGAATAGCGGCTTACATGAGAGAGGGATTTATTTGGGCCATCTGAGCAACAAGCTTCTAAACTCGGAAGCTGTTTGCTACAGATTTTGGAGATAGGAATGGAATAAAACAAGGAGGTTTTGCTGTTCAAATTTCAAGTTTTTTAATGTCAGCACTTCAAAATTAGAACGGTTTCGAGATTTACTAAAAACAAATGAATTTGCGATTGAATTGAATGCGGTCACTCGAGTGATATTTTGAAATAGGAAGACTTTATCGGGTGACACACTTTAAGCTATCCATGACCTAATTATTTAAAACTTACTTACTTACTTACGGAAATAAAAAAAAACAAAATATCATTGAACTACTGAACTATTGACTATTGAAAAATAATTAAAACCTTGCTTCAATCAAATCCTATCTCCAATCCAATCAATTAATTGGCATAATGTAATAAAACATAGGTAATTATTCTCATAAAATAATATCACAATATTAACAGTGACTGATAATAGGTCTTTACCTATGAAATTGCCGTTTTGTATGAAAAAATTTAAACGAATTTTTTTCATGCATTTTTTATTTGTATTAATCGAAGTAATCACCCATGCAATCAATGCATCTTTGCCAACGCAGTGGCAGTTTATTGATGCCCTTCTTAAAGAAATCAGCTGGACGGGAGGCAACAAATTCTTCAAAGGCATTTTGTACTGCCTCTCAGGTATTGAATTTTTTTCCCGAAAAGAAGTTATCCAAATTCTGGAAAAAGTAGTAGTCTGTAGGCGCAAGGTCTGGTGAGTAGGGCGGATGACGGAGAGCTTCCAACCCCAGTTCTTGCAACTTGGAGACCGTCTGCTGTGCAGTATGAGGTCGCGCGTTGTCGTGCAGGAGCAGCGGAGACGAGCGATTGACCAATGCTGGTTGGACATGTGCCAGCTTCTCCAACATTGTGTTCAGTTCTTCACAGTACACATCTGAAGTAATGCTCACCCCGTTTGGTAAGAAGCTGTGATGAATCACACCGGCGCTAGACCACCAAACAGTGACCATCACTTTTGTAGGGGTAAGTTTTCGTTTAGGGCATTGTTTAGGTGCTGAACCAGGATCCAACCAACTTGCTGAGCGCTTGCGGTTATCAAACAGAATCCATTTTTCATCGCAGGTAACAATGCGGTTCAAAATTCCTTCATTTGTGTGTCTGTTGAGCAGTGCAAGGTACGTCTCGACGCGTACTTCGCGCTGGCGATCATTGAGTTCGTGGGGCACCCATTTGTCAAGCTTTTTTACCTTGCCAATTTGACGCAAATGGACCAATATTGTTTTGACGCTAACGTCGAAAGCTGCTGCTAATTCAGCCGTAGATTGTGTATCATCAGCTTCCACAAT
This sequence comes from Cosmia pyralina, assembly GCA_946251885.1. Lineage (NCBI taxonomy): Eukaryota > Metazoa > Arthropoda > Insecta > Lepidoptera > Noctuidae > Cosmia > Cosmia pyralina. The sequence goes on from OX276345.1 coordinate 4,162,397, forward strand.
CGCCTTTAATTCGTCATTGTCGACCAAAGTCTTCGGACGACCGCGAGGTTCATTTTTCAGGTCGAAATTTCCAGAACGGAAGCGAGCAAACCAATAACAAGTGGTGCGTTGGTTTGTAGTGTTAGCTCCGTAAACGTCGTTGATGTTGCGTGCTGCTTGTGCCGCGTTGCTGCCACGACGGTACTCATATTCCATAATTACTCGAATTTTTAACGTATCCATGATGACGAAAAAGATTGAAATGCGATGAAAATGTAACACTAATCAATAAACAAATGACTACTTTTGGGAAAAAAATCCATGTTTTTAAAATAAAATTAATTTGAAATTAGAATTCTTAGCCAAACAAAAATTATTTTGATTTGAAATGGCCAGTACTGCAGAACGGCAATTTCATAGGTAAAGACCTAATATTAACAGTCCCATCCACATTCCCATTCATCTTATTTTCACACAAAAACAAAAGAAAGAAAAAACATTCCATACATTATTCTGCATTGTCATCAAATGAACAACATTTTCCATATTTTACGAAAACAGAATTACAAAACGCATCTAACATTCTACACACGTACGTCTACATTATGGTGTTCCCCTTGTTCTGCAATATTCACACCATTGATGAGGGTGTGTATTGAGTGCTATTGTTAAAATGGTGTCACTTTTGTTACACTGTCGAGGTTTCCTTACTGAAGTAGTGGCAGCGTTACATAAAGACGTGCATGGCCGCCGCCGGGGTGCAGGTAGTTCGAAAGAGATACCGTGGCCCTGGCACGGGCAACTGAAGGAACACGGGTGGGTTTTAGTCAGTAAAAGTCTGACGCGCCCTCCCGCTCCGCCCAGAGCGAGAGAAGTCATTTGATGATTTCCCATCCCCAAAAAAAAAAGACGAAAAAAAAGACGTTCATCGCCTGACTTCTTAAGTAAGACTTGTACAACACATAGATCTCAATCATTGTATATAAGATAAAATGTGAAGAAATTAATGTAAGTAGGTTTTCAATTCTGTATATTTTAAAGTTGATAGTCTTTAACTAACTTAATAACGATCATAATTATAAAATATTTTATATGATGTTCATTGTAGCCACAAATATTTAAACATCAACCAATCTCAAACTTTTAAACCATGCAACCCTAGGCAGACTTCTACAGCTGCCGAGTTGTCAAAACATAATCACTCATAAAACACTGACTACAAATTAAAGCCAAAACTATTCCTACAATAAGGAACAAATATGGAAACAAGAAAAAATTAACCCTATTCAAAAATCGAACCTTTCATCCTGGCCACAAAGCGACCATCAATGATTGGAATTGACAATTTGAATTCTGAATAATTTTCTCTCTTTTGAATTGAGAAGATTTTTTGGCAGATGGCCAAACGTCTCTACAATAAGAGCGTCGCGAACTTCGGCGTCACGTGCACAATCAGCGCAAATGCTGAAAGCATAGACAATTTTGAGCAAGTATTTTATCATAATGTAACTGGTTGTAAATGACTGTCATGCTCTTTTTAAAGTTGTATCCGCACATATAAAGGCCATGCCAGAGACGTAAACGGACCATGCTCCAAAAAATATCGGTGTGTACATTTTAGAACTCGTTCGATCATATCCGGGCGGGCAACAGAGTTTTAGTGACTGTCTTGAGCGCGACAGCCCTGTCACGTCCGGACACGGCCCTGACATGTGAGGATTTACCTTAAATAGCTTCTAAGCTTATTGCTTTTGGCAGGTGGTTATAAGTAGAAAGATTATAAGCATCTATTCTCAAAAATCTATAATTAGTAACGTAGCTAGGTACTTTTTCAACAACCATGAGTGTAAGATCATAAGAGCGTACGAGGAAATGATAAAATATTAAACACACTTACGCTATACATTATACACCCACACATATATTAAAGCTTCACCATGATAGCATTTTATAAATAGAACAGTCCCGAACCTTCTAATTATGAAATATAATTATACAGCGTGTAACTTAATTAGAAGTTTAATAATAGGAAATTATACGTTTGATCATAAATTAAATTACATCAATTAAAACTATATTTCAGACTAGGTACTTAATTATGTTACTATTTTGGTGTTAGTAACAATAATGCTTATGTACATAGGTTAGTATTGTTAGTTTTCAAACACTAATTAATTATTAATTCAGACCTAGGACTGTCCCCACCCAGTGTCCTTGAAAGAGACTCCGGCTCCGGCAGCGATAATTTTACACCGACTGCAAAAAAGGAGGTTCTGTATTCGACCCATATGTATGTATGTATGTTTGTTTGTCCGCGATTTTCTCCAAAAACTAATAAACCAATTTTGATGATTCTTTCACCAACGTAATCTGCATACTTTCAGGAAGGTTTTAGTATATAATACATTATGTATTTATTTTTATATACGAAGTTATATCCATAAATGTACTGTATCTCCGGCATTTTTAAGCCGATTTTTGATGATTCTTCTTTTTGTTCATCTTGGGCTTACTTACGTAATTGTATATTCAACTAAAAATGGAAAAATAAATTTACTTTAAAAAAAGTAAAAACTGACTTCAAAAACCAAAAACGAATAAAATAACTTTCATAAAAAACTTAACAGCTTCTGAAGTCGGTGTCATCAATTCTTCAATGCACCTTAGCTTGTGACCGACTTCAGAAGCTGTTAAGTTTTTTATGAAAGTTATTTTATTCGTTTTTGGTTTTTGAAGTCGGTTTTTACTTTTTTTAAAGTAAATTTATAGAATGCTGTTGTCACCATGCAGCATAGTACCTCAGATAGTACCATCATAGTACTAAGATTGACTAATAAATTAACTACTTCATTGGTATTATTATGAGAGAATATTGAATATAATGATATATAGAGCAGTGGTAATCTAGTGGTAACGGCCTCGACATACATGTCGTAGGGCGTGGTTTCTAACCCAGGCGAGTAAATTCAAATTCAAAACCTTTATTTTGAGCCATGACTCTTATAGGGTTAGTAACATTGTCCCTTAAAACTAAGTGTTAGTAAACAACACGAAACGATGGCACATGTAACTGACAACAGCTGGATTATATACGGACAGTCCACTCTGTCAGCAATCATTTTCAGAACCCTGTTAGGGCTAGCCATGACTCGAGCTACCATGGATGCTACGCGCTTGCGCATTATTGTGTAAAAACAATCTACACGCGCCGCCGCAAATATCCCTGACGGACTACAACGCCATGGCAACCCCAACAGTTTCTAAACGCTCTATTAAATTAGACACGAAGGGCTCCGTACGGCGCCCGCGAATACTTCTCCCACAAGCTGCACGTGTAGAAGGTTTGTGTACAGAATGCTCTAAACAACGTCACCTTTACGTCTGCAGTACAACGTGCAAATCTGCGGGCCACCATATTCGCACTCACGGAAAGAGCCCTCCGTTCCTTTACTTTGAGTATTGAGTTCTCTCAAAACGGTGAAGGAAAATATCATAACGGAATGGGCATGTTCTAAAATCAAAAATTCCAAGATATGTGACAATATCCACGAACCCATACTGGGCCCGCATGGTGGATTATGGCCCACTCCCTGATACAGAGAGGAGGCCTGTGTCCCAGCAGTGGGAACGTTAAAGCCTGAATATACTATTTTAATATTGTACTTACAACCAGAATTTACCCAGGTTTTCACTTAAAAATTGCTAAAAACGAAAGCAAATTAAAATGGAAGATGTATTATTAATTTAAGTTGCTCGGGCATACCCCGAAGCGACAGGGGACTGACTGTGTCCCTGACAAATGCACGGGCATCCACCGTACGCTACCTAACTCTACAAGATTTATAACTACCACTATCACAAGTAAATAAGTGGATTACTATTTAGTTGCTTTAGTAGAGGAATGCTGAGCATAAGGTTTTGGGTTCGATTTCCTGATCGAGCACAGTGTTATTGGGTTTTTTCTATCAAAAATTTCTTAGTTGCAGCCCAGTCTAGATTTGTCCCCGGTTGATGGCAAAATGCGACTTAAACAGAGCTGGCGAAATGTGGGTGTATAATAGTTAGTAGTAATATATTATCACCCTGTATTCCCCAAAGGGTAATTACCTCTATCTAACCCTTTGGAGAATACAGGGTGATGTTATGTTTTGTAGAGGATTAGAGGAAAAACATCTTATTCATGTTTACATTGAAAGTATCTCAATAACAGGCTGACAATGACTGAATCGTTAGAGTAGTGGTCGCAAACATCATGTATGGGCGCGTTTTGTCACTTCTCTTGCTCACACGGAACCAATTTTTTATTAACTATTATTGTATTTATTAACTCATCATCACTATCAATACAGGAATTTCCTAATGAAATTAAAATAATTTTTAGATTTTTAATTTTTTTTTTTAATTTAAGTATTTTTTATTTTTTTATAGATTATTTTAATATTTATCAATCTGCCCAGCCTTTTCCCAATTATGTTGGGGTCGGCTTCCAGTCTAATCAAATGCAGCTGAATACCAATATTTTATATGGAGTGACTGCCTATCTGACCTCCACAACCCATTAACTGGGTAATACGATACCCCTTGGTAAGGCTGGTTGTCAGACTTTCGTGCTTCTGACGACCCGTAACGACTGTCAAAGATCCACGAATGACAGCCGGGACCAACGGCTTAACATGCTTTCCGAGGCACGGAGGAGTCTAGGTATGTAATGATGGTCACCCATCCACGGACCGACCCCGGGAAGCGTAGCTTAACCTGATGGATCGACCCTATATTTTAATATTTATATAGATTTAAATATACGGATTCTTTAAAATAAAAAGATGAACACATAAAAGTCTGTCTCGTATTATTTTCCATTCCAGTTTTTCATTTCAAATGAAGTTCCCGCGGTTTCCCGACCTTTGTCATTGACCCCTAACCCCGTTGACCTGCCGATATCCGACCCAATGAGGGCATCGCAAAACTGATGGTGCCTTTGACTCTTCCACTTCGTTATGCATATGGCTTTGCTGGAATATTTTCAAACCATGCTAAGAATAGAGATGGTTTTGAAAAACAACATTTTAAGATACTTGAAGTATTAATTTTCATACACATGAAAATGACGTTACAACGTCGTGCCGAGCTGTCAACGTTACAAACGAGATTAATATTACAATTACTTATACCACGACAGATCTTTTGTTCTAACTATGTATTTAACATTAATTCTCTCTCATACATTACTCGCTATGGCATATATTTGCTCTCATATTATCCGGAGTTGACAAGACTGATATCAACACATTTTGTCATTGCTTACCAGTGCAAAATAAAAAGGTGCCTCTAAAACCAATTTCTTAAAATATCGATAAAAATATTGTTATGACTGGCCGTTAATAACATCCTTTTGTGAAGCTATAAAATACACCTAAACTACTGCTTTCATGACGTACATAGGCTGCACTAAAAGTATCGGGAATTGTATTTCCATTGTTCCTGTCATATTAAAATCTTTTTAATTGAAAACTCCTTGGTTTAAAAAATCGAATACCATTTATTTATTTAAAAAAAGATTTTCGGTCCTGTCACAAGGTTTTGTCAAATCAAATCAAATCAAATCAAATCAAATCATTTATTTGCAACGAATGTAGGTTACATTAAAATATAGGTGGAGTCGATAGGAGTGAGCCATGTACATTCTGCCTGGAAATAGGCACGCAAAATTTATAAAAGTTGTTTATAAGCTATCCAAAAATAAAATTTACAATATGTCACAATTAGAATTATTACAATTACATAATAACATAAGTACATTAATTAATATTACAATGTCAAATTAAAATGTTACCTTAGAATAAAATTAAAAATAAATATATATTAGTTACATAGTATATTAGTTACATATGTTCAAACTAATATTAAATAAATTTATTATCACATTGCTGATTAAAAACTTTTGTCCATTAAAAAATCGTTAATCGAATAATAACATTTTTCTATTAGGAAGGCCACTAATTTCCTTTTAAAGTTTTTTATTGTATCATTTTTCAATAAATCTGGCAGTTTATTGTATATGGTAGGACCCATACAAACAACACTTTTTCTTAATAACGCTGTGTTGCAGGAATCAAACTTGTTTAGTAGTTGAGAAAATGGAATTGACTCGAGAAAATTCAAGAGCGATGATTTATTATGATTTTCGAAGTGATTTAACACAAAAACAGTGTGTTGACCGGATGATTTCTGCATTTGGTGATGAAGCCCCACCAAAACCACAATTTATTGCTGGTTTGCTGAATTTCAACGTGGACGTGTCAAGCTCAGTGATGATCCCCGTCAAGTTCGTCCAAAAACTGCAGTCACCCAAGATAACGTTGATGCTGTGCGTAAGCTGATTGAGGAAGATCGACATGTGACATACCGCGATATTCAGGCAACTTTAGACATTGGCATGAGTCAAATACAAATAATCTTGCATGAACAATTAGGTGTAAAAAAGTTGTTTTCCCGATGGATACCGCATTCGCTCTGTGAAGAGCAAAAAAGCGGCTCGCGTTACTTGGTGCGTCAGAACTCTCGAAAGATTCCACGCAGGATCCTCAAATGCTGTATACAACATCGTATCAGGTGACGAATCCTGGATATATGCGTACGAACCCGAAACAAAAAACCAGTCACGAGTTTGGGTGTTCGAAAATGAGTTAAAGCCAACAAAAACTGTTCGTTCACGGAGTGTGGCTACGTTTGTCTCCAAAACCGGCCATGTTGCGACTATTCCTCTTGAGGGACAAAAAACGGTTAATGCAGAATGGTATGCTAGCATTTGTTTGCCACAGGTCGTTTCTGAACTCCGTGAAGAGAACTGCAACCGCTGCATCATCCTCCATCACGACAATGCGAGTTCTCACACCGCGCACAGAACAAAAGAGTTTTTAGAGCAAGAAAACATAGAATTATTAGACCATCCGCCGTACAGCCCCGACCTAAGCCCTAATGATTTCTATACTTTCCCTAAAACAAAGAATAAATTGCGTGGTCAGAGATTTTCATCACCTGAAGAAGCTGTGGACGCCTACAAAACGGCCATTTTGGAGACCCCAACTTCCGAATGGAATGGTTGCTTCAATGATTAGTTCCATCGTATGGAAAAATTGTGTCAAATTTCGCGGAGAATACTTCGAAAAGCAATAAATACATTTTTAAATGTAATGTTGTGTCACTTCCTTGATTCCCGAAATTTTCAGTGCCGCCCTCGTAATAACAAAACTTACCCGTTTTAGAAAGAATCAACGCGTGGTAAAACAATATTCAAAGATTCAAACGTGTGCTGGGGTATAAAAAACCCCACACGATCAATCAAGGGTTAAAGAAAGCAGTCACACACAATTGCATTATAAGGAGGGAGGCCAGAGGAGCTTCGAAGTCAGGATCTTACACTGTTCAGTCCTGCCTTTCATTGGCTCTTGCCACTTTTAAATGACATCTTAAGCCGGGTACAGACTTATAAAATGTAACATGCAATATAACATGTAAGGAGCATTTCATAAGTGTGGACGCAGCGCGCGCACGAACCGAGCATGTACCTACTCGCATCTGTTTCCGGAATGCGCGCGCGCGCGGCGTCTGTTTCAGTCTGCCTCAGTCCTCCATTGTTCGATTTTTTTTTGTTCGAACGTTCGGTCGCGTTCCGCAGTACAGTCACATACAACCCGTCCACACTGGCGCTCCGTGCACACTGCGCGCCTCTTTGTGTTCGGTGAAAAAACCGACAAATGGCGGATCGCGGCGCGCATGAGTTGAAATGCTCTGTTCGTGCGCGTAGAGTGCACGGTTCGTGCGCGCAAGGCTCCACACTATGGGAATTCTGTTACATTGCATGTTATATTTCTTTAGTCTGTGCCCGGCTTTACGAACATCCACTGATGACGCTACAAAGAATGGTAAGGGGTAAGCTGATGTGGTCATGTTTAATTGTATATTATACTTATTTTCATGACATTGATTTTATATTGTGATTACACACTGACTTTTATTTGTTGACATTTTTAAGAAAATCGTTTAATTTTAGAATGTTTGTAAATATGTGAGCACCATGTATCTATCACATAATTTATTTATTTTTTGCATTGCTTAATTTTTTTTTTTACTCTTTGTGTAATTTTATTCTAGGTGCATTGTTTTCACATATAAGTAATGATATAATTATTGTATACAAAATATTGTAAAACAATTTTAAAAGAGTAATGGTGCGTTTCTTGCCCATTCTTCTCCATATGGAACTACCATTTGGAAGGGGCGAATAGAATCAATGAAAAAATTTATTTTTGTTAATTTTGACGTTCAAAAGTGCCTTTCATTTGTCTATTTGAAATACATGATTTGACTTTGACTTTGACATGTCGGTAAATAGTTTTAAAGCAGCTAAAAGATTCCTCAGTATTGTATAAGTACCAATGTAACTTAGACACCCATAGTTCTTTTACCAATAAATCTAAAACCGCACATTATTGGACGAAGGAATCACTAAATCAGCGCGACTCGTCCGCTCCGCCATTTCCCAGATATTGAGTAAGGAAAATGTGGATGTGGTCCACAATACATCACCAATGAAATGCTTGGGATGCAAGGTGACACGGCTTGTATAACAATTTTCATAAGCCGTTTCTTCTGAAACTTTTACAGTGTAGCCAGCCTACGGTTCTTCAAAATAAATAGGCTGCGTACTAAAATCTTACTAAGAACAATAATTGTGAATCATGAGTAATATGAAAAAACATAAAAAAAAAGAAAAACAACTGACATCCAAAAAAACACTACAAAGTGAAAAATAATTTTAATTTTGGAAGTTGGTTTCTTTGGTTTTGTATCTTCGTTTTTTGCCACAATTAATAGAGAAGTATGGGAGAAAAAGACATGTTGCGCCGACTCTAAATAAATTGGGATAAGGGCAGGAGAATGATGATGATACTTATGTCTTTTTTTTTCACTTTTTAGGGTTTCGTACCTCAAAAGGAAAAAACGGAACCCTTATAGGATCACTCGCGTGTCTGTCTGTCTGTCTGTCTGTCTGTCTGTCCGTCTGTCACAGCCAATTTGCTCCGAATCTAATGGACCGATTAAGTTGAAATTTGGTAGACATATGAATTTTTGTGACCCAAACACGGACGGGTAAAGTAAATAAATGAATTTTGAATATACAGGTCACTTTTGGGGGGCAAATAAGAAAATTAAAAACAAAAGTTTTGCAAACTACACCATGTGGCATGTCAAATGAAAGCGCTTACTATAAGGGTTTAAAATATTTTTTTTTTATAATTTTAAAATAAATTGTTTTAAAGTTATTTAAGAAAATAGACGAAAATTGACCATTCCCCCTTATCTCCAAAACTACTGAGCCTAAAATTTCAAAAAAATACAGAAAAGAGATTACCTGTAGATTACAAGAAAACCTATAAGAAGTCTGTGGTCTTAAAATAACATGGTAAATCAATCAATATTGTGAGTACAAACTTACATTTACAGTTGGAATGTATGGGAGAACATGTTTTTCAACTACAATGTTAAGTTTGTTCTTAAGATAAATTCATCCTAACTACGGAACCTTTCATTGTGCGTGGTCCAACACGCACTTGGCCGGTTTTTAGTTGTGGTACTTACCCCACACAAATTACCACTGCAAAAGAAATTAGAACAGCATCCACATAAAAAGTGAGAAAAATAAATATTATTGAAGCTATCTCAAAAACTATCCAAGCAAAGTTAATCAATTTTACATTTACCCAATTTCAAGGTATACCCTTCCGAATAAAACAAGAACCTTTCAAATCGGACTACTTTTTAAAAAAATTGCGTGATCGTACATAAAAAAAAATATTCGTGTCGACTTGAGAACCCAATCTTTTTTTTTTGTAGGTTAAAAAAGGAGATCTTATGACCTGGACAAGTTCTCTTAAAATGGTTTTCTTTATAATTATCAAAAGTGTAGGCACACAATATAACCTCCTCCATTTTTGTAGTCGGTTTAAAATATATATTTATTTAGATAAAAAAAAGTGTGAGGTCGGGAACGAAGTTCCTTACGCGATACACGCACGCACACACACACTCGTATATAATAGAAAAAACAGAGAGATAGAGAGAAAGTCGCATGGAGAGAAAGTAACGCTCTTTCGTTACGCGACGACTGTCAACTCCTACCGCAAGCCGCTTATGGGTTTTTCGCGATTTCAGATTTGGTCCCGTAGTAAAAGTTGTTCATAATGATGAGTACATAACTCCCTTTTTTTTGTGGATGGGAAATCATCAAATGACTTCTCCCACTCTGGGCGCACAACGCGCCGTCGACCCGGACCTGGTCCTTACCGGACGGCGAGCTGCCCATTACTCGTCGTCCGCAGGACCGCGCCTACGGTGGCCGAGAATCGGCAATAGATTCCCGCCGCCCAGGCCGTCTCCTGCGGCGGCTAGGCGCGCGAGGGCGCGACTGTTGCCTCTCCCTCACGCGTTCGCCTCCTCCTACGCGAGCATTACTGCTTAGCAGAAGGAGGTGACGGACTCCCATGCACTCTCGCTCCGCACCATGGCCTGGACCAGGTTTGGACGCGAGAGATCGCCGCCGCCGATCACCTCCGCGAGAACACGGCGGTGCTCCGCCCAAGCCGGGCAGACCTCCACAGTATGCTCCACCGTGTCCTCCGGGCGATCCACACAATAGTGACACCCGGGCGTTTCCTCCCGCCTTATCTGAAACAGGAACCTCCCGAAACAACCGTGTCCGGTATGGACCTGCGTCAGGCGGAAGGTGAGGACGCCGCGGCGCCTCTCCAACCACTCCTCAAAGAGGGGACTTATCGCCACAATTGTGGCGTGCCCAGCGCTGGGTTGCGACAATCGCACTCTCCATGTCGCCATGAGATCCCACCGGAGCTCTGTCCGCTGTATCGCGATTTCTCGTGGCAGCGGAGTTACGCCCCGGCGTTTCGCCTCCTCGCGCCACTCCCACACGTGCGCGAGGAAGTACATAACCCCTTAAGTGGTTGCTGGGGTTTTGCCAATAAACCCTGCATATCAAGCGTCTGCGTTAAATTTTAAATACATAAAAATATTTATCTCTACAAATTCAAGGTAGTCAAACCTTTTTAAGTCTCAAAACGTCTGCGTAACAAAACCGGTCCACTCTATTTCCTGTTACAATTTCGCCGTTGAACAAGACGCGACGTATCCGCGTCAGTGTGCTTGTTTTGATGAGGGTGAGGTAAAAGGGTTGGGACGTCCTACGTCCTTACGTTGGATGGAACGATAGGTACCGTGGACAAGAACATGTGTGTGGTGACGTATTTGTTTGTGGTGTTGTTTGTGATTGTGATATTGTGTGGCTAGATAAAGTGTGCACGAAGTTGTATTAAACCCGACGCTTCACTCGACTGAAGGGCCATTTTTATTTTATTCCATGTTCACGAGACACCAACACCGTGGATAGGTGACCATCTTTAAATAGCTACCGAGGCTCCTCCGTGCCTCGGAAAGTACGTTAATCCGTTGGTACCGGCTGTCATTCGTGGATCTTTGACAGTCGTTATGGGTCGTCAGAAGCCCGAAAGTCTGACAACCAGTCTTACCAAGGGGTATCGTGTTACCCAGTAATTGGGTTGTGGAGGTTAGATAGGTAGACGCTCAATATAAAATACTGGTATTCAGCTGCATCCGGTTAGACTGGCAGCCGACCCCAACATAGTTGGGAAAAGGCTATGCAGATTGATTGTTCACGCAAAACCAAAAAAAGTGTACAGGGTGGCAGGGACATGGACGCTCAAAGTGTAACCATGAATTCAGCAAATGATTCTAGATCTGCTAGCGTAGATGTTTTCCTTCGATTATCAAAAAAAATCTGATGTTTCATAGAAAAGTGCAATACTTACGGGGTCAAAATGTATGGAACAGCAATTTTTTTTATAACCGACGTAATTTTTCAGCGCTGTGGGGTTCAGAATCTGTTATGAATCCGTGGTTTTAAACTTATTTAAGAAAAAAAAAATGGGCGATTTACCATTCCCCCTCACTTATCTCCGAAACGTACCGCTCAACTTAGATCACAATATAAAACCATGTTGTGTACAAGTAAATACAAAACAGCACTAGCAAGGAAAAGTATTTTAGGCATGAGTCCGGTTATATATAAAATTTCAATTATAATAAAAAATAATAAAATTCCTGATAGCATTATAAATTAAAATTTGCACAACTTTAAATGAAAATTAAAGATTTTTTTAATAGGAAATTGCTAGTATTCAATCACCGAATATTTGAATGACATGCTGTTCTAAAATGTCTGACATTTCGTAAGTACCAATTATTGATCTTCTTATTGACATTTAATTTTAATATATGACATCACAATGACAATTTCTTTGACATTCTTTAAATAAGTAAGTGCTGACAATTTTAATTTTATTACAATAACTGCGGACATTTTTATTTTATTTTATTTTCTTATCACACTTATCTAATTTTATAATTGACATTGTTCAGTGTGATCTAATTTATTTAAACGTTTATTTATAATTCATATGTCTATATTAATTCTCTTGTTGTTAATTATATAGCATGTGCCACTTTTGTATGCCCTAGAGGCAAAACATAGCGGCCTCAATGTACGAGTAAGAACTTATAATGTACCTATGTTTTACAATAAATAAATGAATATGAATACGAATGAGCCTAAAATTTTGAAAAAATACAGGAAATAGTTCTTTACCTATAAATTACAGGAAAATCTATAAGAAGTCTGTGGTGTTAAAGTAACATGGTAAATCTTATAATATTGTGCGTACAAACTTACATTTTTTGGCAGTTGGAATGTATGCGGTAACATGTTTTTCAACTATAATATTAAGTTTGTTCTTGAGACAAAGTAATCCCAACTGCGGAACCCTTCATTGTGCGTGGTCCGACACGCACTTGGCCGGTTTTTTGTAGGTATTTCCAGTATATATTATATTTATATGTCTATGGTCTGTATTCACTGCACAACTGAATACAGAACTCTCAGTCCATTCGCTATGTCTTTGGCCCTATGGGATTTCGTTTTGACAAAAATTACGAACTTTTTTACAAACTTTCCTATCCTTTAACCCTTTAAGGGAATGAATCTTTAAAAATCCTTCCTCAGTGCTCAATTTTGTTACGTTAGGAACTTTTGTGCAAAATTTCATGCTTCTGTGTAGACCCAGTAGTTTAGGCTGTGCATTGTATGTCAGTGAATGAATGAAGAAAGATTCTATTATGGGTGGATGCGCAAAGTTAGCCTGCGAAATTAAAAATTTCTTCCGTTTTTTGCAATTTGCAGGTCAGTGTCAGGTAGTATCTTGATTATTTGATTCTAGATCAAAATATGATTCGCGACTATAACAAATACGTATTACCCTATTATGCAGCACCCTAATTCCGTAACACAGTGTCGATCGGAATCTGAGTCGTTTTGCAAATTGCTAATCCATTTCTTCATAATTAATTATGTTCAAAACATTTGTCTGCTCTACAATGTAAATAACGCAATGAATGTTGTTGAACTGTCAAAATGAAACCGACTCCGTTAAAAAGTGTGTAATGCAATTAGGGTGCAGATAATAGAAACACTAATAAAACCTAATAATACCAATAGATACCAATCTAAGTATTGTTACGTTATCAACAAGTATTATAACAAAGCCATGAGTCCGTTATGAAAGTAAAATTACACAAACTGCGAGCAATATTGTACGAGAGGTCATCATACATACAGCCCGGATCACTACATAAGGTTATTGTCTCCGTCGCGTAGAATGTTCTAGGTATACTCGTACGTGCGAAATCTAAATTTTAATATAGGTACAAGTAGATTTAATAATATTATTCTAAATTTAATTTGAATTTTGAATAGTCCGTTTCGGAGTTTCGTTCACAAAAACTTGAATATTATAGTATTTACGTACTGCAGACATTTTACATCATATACTTACACTTTACATTCATTCATATATGTATATATCATACTTCTTTATTGATTTTGCATTAATATTTTGCGAATGGGTCTAAAACGATTTATTTTCTTTAATTTTCTTTCTTTACAATGTTATGACACTTATGTCAGGCTGTTTAAGCTGTCATTACTTTTTCTTCTAAATTTTCTCTCATAGAGTTTCTCACTAGCTTAGTCTATGAAGGTTATTTTTGATTTATATAATTTAAATTATTTTTATCAATATGTTAGCTCAAATATTGTATTTTATAAATAATTAAGGTTGTTTACTAGATTTATAAAAATAATTGACACGCTCTCAGAATTCATCGAAGAGGTTTTTGAATGAATACTTATATTTATGGCCGTTTCGATTACTGAGAAGTCGCATTTTTTGAAGAACAAAACTTCAAACTCTGAAAAAGAACGAGAATCGAAAAAGCCAGGGAACGTGGCAATCATGGCTTATATAGCCTCGTCTCCAAATTTTTCACCATGTCTGTTGTTTTCTCCTCCTTTCAAACCCTCCTCAACTCCTCTCCGACCCGTGCTTTTCTTGAAATTATAAGGCCTCAGAGCTGGCGAGGCTTGACATCTGGCCTGGCCTGGTGCCGTATTTCAAGTTTCCATTACACCCGACTGCGGCGAAGCCCAAAAAGAGGGTTATGTGTTGGGTTAAGTTTTACTAAAAATCTGAGAGTGTGATAGGTAGGGAGGTGTTTTTTTTTTTAAATATAATCTGTATTTTTTATATTATTTTCCTAAATTATATTTTGTTTCAAGTCTCTATTCCCTTTTTATTTAACCAGGATAGTAGATTCGTTACAATATTAAATGTTGTATTATTATTCAAGTTTTTGTGTAGTACATAATCTTATGTTGACGTATTATGTCAGTTTCGCAAATCAAAACATTGATATAGTCACGTATTATAATGCTGTGCGTATGTGTGTGTTTAAATCAATCACAATAAGTAATGGATTTATAAAATTCGTAAAAATTAAACGATTAAAAATATATGCATAAATATAAGGGTACTAAATAACTTTAGGGGTTTTTATGTGAATATACCTAATTATGCTGTTTATGAACGAAATACTCCGTCAATAATTATTTTAACAACGTTATTTTAAGATAGGAGTATACAAGGTGGCAGGGACATCGACGCACAGCCTGTTACCATGGTTTCAGTACATGATACGGGACCCCCTTGCGCTGAAATTTTTATCCGGATATAAAAAAAAAATTGCTTTTCCATATATTTTGTCCTTCAGTAATTTATTCTGGAAAGCGCCTGTATTAAAATTTTTCGTTGATTATGAAAAGGTAGGTAGTATTGCACTCGCGTAGGTATTGCGCTTTTGTAGGAAACAGCAGATTTTTTTTTAATCTGATGAAAAATTTCAACCCTGCGTTGATCCAGAATCATGTACTGAATCCATGGTACTCGTAACAGGCTGTGTGTCTATATCCTTGCCACCATGTATAATAATAGCACAAATTACTTTTACCTTTAACTTAGCTCAATATTTATTTAAAGTTTTACCTTGACACGAACAACAGAACAAAAGAAGAACACCCAAAATATAAATGGATAAAATAGCGAACGGAGACACCGGTCCGAGTAGTCCCACAAAGCTAACATAGACCTTAGCAAACATCTATGTTTGCCGTCCGCCTTACGATCCGACATTTGCCTAGGTAGCTATCAGGAGTATACTCGTACAACGGAATCAGGGGTATTGCATCTAAAGTGGTGCTTTGGGTTATTTTAACTTACTGGAATGTTAATATGGACTGTTTTTTTTTTAATCGCTTCTTAGAATGTAACTTTTTTAATAATTAATAAGGCTTACAGAAGTTGGGTTAGCTTAGCTGTGAAACAATATATTTTTATAACCTTCTTAATGGCTATTGCTTGCTTGAGGAGTTCGTGGCTAAGTATTAATAGCCGCACGAGTCGATCCATCAGGTTAAGCTATGCTTTTGGTTGGTTCATAGATGGGTGACCATTTTGACATACTGAGACTCCTCCATGCCTCGGAAAGCGCATTATGCCATTGGTCCCGGCTGTTATTCGTAGATCTTTGACAGTCGTTACAGGTCTGCCCGAAAGTCTGTCAACTAGTCTTACCAAGAGGTATCGTATTACCCAGTAACTGGGTTGTGGAGGTCAAATACGCAGTCGCTCCATGTAAAATACTGATATTCAGCTGCATGCGGTTAGACTGGAAGCCGACCCCAACATAGTTGGGAAAAGGCTAGGCAGATTGACCTTCTTGATGGCTATGGCTCTGAGCTATACTCCATTTGCAATAAGATTAGACATTTAAACAATTCTTTTTTACAGTCTGTTCAACCAATTTTGACTTCTATTCCGTTGGCTTAAGGATGGCATTAAAGGGCAAAAAAGTGGTTACAATACCAACTATTGCCATTTGTCATGCCACCAACGTAATAGAAGTCAAAATCGGTTGAACGGACTGTAAAAAAGTTTGTTGAAATGTCTAATCTTATTGCAAATGGATTGTGAAAGGAAAATCTTAGTAGCAGATTTTATATCTCACGGGATTGTTGCAAACCCAGTATTGTATTAATATTGTTTAGTAATTGTTGCTATGGTAATTGTTTGAACTATGCATACCAGAAATTTATCCACGATTCGTCTTACTTTGCAAAAATAATGAGAATTTAGTGAAAAGAAAACAAAAGAAAGAAAAACGTTTATTTGGACACAGTTCGTTTCCTTTTTAGGGTTCCGTAGGCAACAAGGAACCCTTTAATTTCGCTATGTCCGTCCGTCCGTCCGCACCTTAGCTCAGAGATTCTTAGGACTAGAAAGCTATAATTTGGCATGGATATACATATTTATCATGCCGACAAAGTGGTAAAATAAAATCATGAAAAAAAATTTTTTAGGGTACCTACCTACCTAGGGTAGGGTACACGTTAAGTGGGGATTTTTTTTTTCTCGTCTATTCCACGGTGTGGGGTGTTGTTAGATGGGTCTTTCAAAGACATTGCGGGTTTGTGAAATAATTTTTTTGATTTAGAAATCCGTTTCTGAAATATTAGGCTTTAAAGTGCAAATTTTTGTTTAGAGTTTTGGATGGTTGAAAAAATTCACGGTAGTAGTATATATAACGAAGTTAAAAGGAAAGCTATCACAGCTCACTTAGCTGCTTTTCAAGTTTACGAGTAATAGTCAACCAACTTACATTTGCAGTTGGAATGCATGGGAGACTATGTTTTTCAATGAAATTGTTAAGTTTGTTCTTGGGATAAATTCATCCGGAACCCTTGATTGTGCGTGGTCCGACACGCATTTGGCCGCTTTGTATTCATCATTCGTTTTGCTTGCGCTACTTATTTACACTGTAAGTTAAAATTATGCACACTAAAATTAAATATTCAGTTTTAAAACGTGTTTCAACACTAAAAACAACAAGTTACGTCCAAACTGGTGTTTAAACTAAATAAAAATATTACTACTAAACTTCAGCATCAGTCGTAAAGACTGCAGTCTCTTATATCATATAAGTTTATATTATTTTCTTCGTCGGTAAGACTTTGTTATATTCAGTGAAGCTTTAAAGTAAACGCTCGTAGCAGCGTCTACAAATTGTCTACGAGGTTTGCTACGAGGCTACGATATCAAAGCACTTCGTAGCGCACGTATATGTTTTTATTTGATGACATTGTTTGTTATGTAATGTGGTTTGTGATAAATGTGTGTGTGTGTGTGTGTGTGTGTGTGTGATATGTGCATTGGTGTGTTTGACTGTATATATCAGTACATTTGAAGGAGTTATGTGTGCGTAAATGGACAATATCCCTACGAAGGGGACTGGACTAAAACCATGGTTTGGTTTTTTAAATTGTACTAAAACTTCTTTTGCATATTAGTTTCCTCTTTATCTATACATATTAAAAAATAAAGTGGCTTTTTGTGTCTGCCTGTATGAACGCATTGTTTTTTAAAACTACGCAACCGCTTTTGATGAGATTTTCACAATATTTTAAAGAATTTATTATGGAACGTTTATGTATATCCTACTATCCCACAAAATTACATATAACTAGGTGTTGCCTACGACTTCATCAGCGGTCCAAGATGAAAAGTAATAATTTCCAGGTTATAGTCTACCCATATGCCAAATTTCATCCAAATCCGTTCAGCCGTTTTAGCGTGAAAGGGTAACAAACAGACAAATAAACAAACTATAATATTAGTTAGAATATATTATAATAATATATCACTCTAATATTATAAAGGCGAAAGTCTGTGAGCGTATGTGTTTGTATGTTTGTTACCTCTTCACGCTCAAACGGCTTGACCGATTTGGATGTTATTTGGTATGTAGATAGCTTATACTTTGGATTAACACATAGGCTACTTTTATCCCGGTCTACGCGGGTGAAACCGCGGGGTGCAGCTAGTATCCTACTAATATTATAAATGTGAATGTGTGTATGTTTGTTACTCAATCACGCAAAAACGGCTAAACGGATTTGGATGAAATTTGGCACACAGATAGTTTATAACCTGGATTAATACATAGAATACGTTTCTCGTGCTATAGTCAACGCGGGCGAAGCCGCGGGCGAAAGCTACTAATTCACATTTCTATTCATGGAAATCTCGGTGTTTCATCAAGTTTAAAAACCGGTTATTTATAAATTGCTGTTCGTATTTTGAATGTCAAGATGTTTGATTTTACTTCATACCTCTTTCTCGGCATTTCCTCGTAATATTCTTCTCTTTGTTAATTTGCAGGTGGTATTGGTGGTGGTGGTCAGGTTGTATGTTGATAAAAATATGAGTCTCGGCCGTAACTAACATGGCTTTACAGAAATATAATCATCAAAATCTGTAATACAACTTTATAAGTTGGAATTGGCCTGAAATGTCATGATTTCTTGAAATAGTCATTCAATAGAGTAATATGAACTTAAAGAGTTGTATTGATGATTTTCTGATTATAATTCTTTAAATAAATAGTTGATACGGCCGCGAATCATATTTAGATCAACATACAACCTAGTACTGAATTGCAAATTGCAAAAAACGTAAGAAATTATGAATTTCGCGGGCTTCCCTGGCGGTTTCGCCTTAAACCCTTGTATCTCTGCTAAATCAAAATAAAGTCACATTCAAGACAGCGATCTCCGTTCCATATTATGAAGATAGAGGAATATTAAGGTTATTTCACACAATATTTGCGCCCGCGGCCATTTCGCTTCGCTTCATAGTGTACGTGAGAGGGTTAAGCGATGTAGGATAGTTACACATTAGAGGACACTGAAAAGTAAAACACAGTTGTGTTACATACAGACGACTATATCATACTAGCTGCGCCCCACGGTTTCACCCGCGTAGACCGACATAAAAAGTAGCCTATGTGTTAATTCCGGGTATGAGCTATCTACATACCTAATTTCATCCAAATCGATCCAGCCGTTTGAGTGTGAAGAGTTAACAAACATACAAACAAACCCATATACACACCCTCATACACACAGTCACAAACTTTCGCCTTTATAATATTAGTGTGATACCATAAGGTTGACTGTTAAAATATGCCTCAGGCATTAAAGTTGCGCGTTCACCGGGTCGGAATCGGTCCGTCCGCACCGCACCGTACGGATTTGTTGCTTTCTATTGGTTTATATGGTACTGCGTGCACTGGATCGGCAATCTGCGGCAGAGACCGGAATTTCTGCCGATGACGTAATCCGCAGTGAACGCGCAGTTACCAGGGTCCTTGTTATGAAGTATTAACGCCATCATGATTCCGTTGCGAAAAAGGGATGGTGATATAGGTCATGTATAGCTCCGTCTCTCTCTAGCGCTGGAAAAATGATGGCATTAATTATTCATAATACTGCCCCAGGCATACGGTTTAAGGCTACCCAAAAGGATGAATTGCAATTGTCAATTTTAACGTGATTGATGCACATTGATGCGCAAATTGAATTCAGTAACAAACAAAAACATTTTTAATTAAAATTGCTTTCAAACGAATAACTAAGGGCTGGTTTCTTTACCGTAGTTAACTCAACCAATAGGTAAAAATAGTAACTAATGGTTAAATTTGATTCACATTTTGCCAAAATGTTTAACTATTGGTTGAGTTAAATACGGATCAAGAAACCGGCCCTAATAAAACACTTAAAAATCTTTATCACTATCATTCCGCGATCTGCCGCAATGCAGACAACTCTATGTTCAAATAAATCCCTGTCAAAATAAAATAGCCCTAGGCCATATTGGTAATTTTAACCTAAAAAAGGGAGAAATTCCTAAAAGTGGAAACACTGGTTGATATTGCTGATGCTAAATTCGAATGCATGGACGCACCCTTATCGGCATTTTTAACTGACGAAAAAAAGGAGGAGGTTCTCAATTCGACACGTATGTTTTTTTTATTTTTTTTTTTTATGTATGACGCATAACTTTTTACAGAGTCGTCCGATTTTATAAATGTTTATTTATTGATTAACTTTGCTTGGGTAATTTTTGAGTTAGCTTCAATAATACGTATTTTTTCCCCACTTTTATATGGATGATGTTCTAGTTTGTTTTGCAGATAGTGGTATTAGAATTTGTGTGGGGACCACAACTAAAATGTGAAAAATAAAAACTTTTTTACAAAAAAATACAACCGACTACCAAAAACAACACTATAATGTGAAAAATAACTTTAATTACGTAATACTTGTTTAAGTTTTTTCATTTAATTTCATTTGTTTTCTCTCGCTACTTTCTAGTTACCTTTTATCAATGCCGTGAAACTCCATTATTGGCTAAGTGATAATTGTCATCATCTCGCTATCATTGAACAGTGTATACAGACTGTAGGATGCTGTAACTTTGACGCAACTGCTTTGAGCTGTTCATTGATAGTGTGGTGAACATTCATAACTCATGTAATTAGTTATAAGCTGTTGAGTTTCCTAATAAATAAATAAATAAATAAATAAATTTCGGAAGTCGGTGGCAAAAAACGAAAATGCATTTAACCAGACACCGACTTCCGAAATTAAAGTTATTTTTCACTTTTTAGTGTTGTTTTTGGAAGTCGGTTGTATTTTTTTGTAAAAAAGTTTTTTGTAACTCCGGATGCTCTATGCGGTGCGTACACTCCGATTCCGACCCAATGGACGCGCAACTTAAGTCTGCCTTTGTGCGGTATTTTTACTAGTGCTAAATGTTTTAATAAATAAACAATACTAACTTCCATTTGACGTCTGTCTGTACTTTAGAACAATGCCTTTGATGATACTTGATTATTTTTTATTACATCAGATACTATTATTATTTGGATTGTCATACCTTTTTGAAACATGTATCACACGATTTAACTCTCAAAAACACGTACTCACTCAGTTCCATCCAATTGCTGTTAATGACAAAAACAATAAAATTATAAGCTAAAAGAATCGAATAAAAACACTTTCAAAATCTTATACCATTGCAACGCATGGCAACACTATTGTTTTGCCGATAAAAATCTCATTTAAAATTTTACGTCTCAGAAGCGAACCTAGTTTTATTCTCGACATAGGAACAACACTTATCCGGTGCGAGGCGAACATTTTATTACCGTGTGAGTGAATTTATTTACAGTGTATCTAATACTGCTTTTACGCCATCTTTAGAAGCTTCGGAACGGGCTATAAACATACTTTAAGATGTCACTTTACTGTTAAAAGCGCGAGTTTTGGGGACGGGATTTCTTTGGATTTCAGGACCGATTGGGTAGGTAGATATGATACAATACAAGGTTTTTTACGTTGGAGTTTGATGAACACAAGTATGTAAAACTTTTGATATTATGTAGGTATTTTTGCAGTGGTAATGGCCCCGACTTACGAGTTGTAATGTCGTGAGTTCGAACCCAGGTAGGCGTTTTACTTTGTGTAAATATTGTCATCACCACTGCTCTCAAAACGGTGAAAGAAAAAATTGTGAGGAAACCGTCATTTTCTAGAACCAAAAATTTGAATACATGTGACATCTACCAACCTGCACTGAGCCACGTGGGCCACGTAGATTACAGCTACAGCTCACTCGAAGAGAGCGGGCCTGTGTCCCAGCAGTGGGAACATTATAGACTGATTATGCTGTTATGATATGTATGTTGTGGTGACTCTCATGACTAAGGAAGCATGGCCTATACTCCGCAGAGGGTGGAACAGGGCTGTCAATGATGATGATGTAGTGATGATGTTGCAAAACTCATCTCTTACCAATGGGGGAAGGCAGAATCAACATAAAGTCACGTGCTATGATCTTATCATGCTCCTTTCCTTCGTCTACGTTCATGCATACTCGCGCCGCCGCTGCGCTGATTGCTGTCGCCTTTTTGCAGGATATCACCAGTAAAGACTCCTACAAACAAGCCTGACACGCGACACAAAGAGATCGCGCTCGTCGCACGACACGCGGTGCCATTGTGTCCCGTGCGATTCGCGTCGCATGTCGCGTCTGTTTGTAGGAGCCTTTAGGCTAGTCACCAATAACGTCCATACATTATACAAATAATCTCTCTTTGTGGGGTTTCCACTAAAATCCGTTTTATATGTACATACTTTTCGTTAATCATCTTCGGGACTGAGGCTGGAAAAGAACAGTTTGTTTTTTTTAAATCACAGTTATTAATTACCTATTCAGAAAACAAGCATTTTAAAAACAATTCAATAATCAACCATTACCTCGTTGGTCTAGTGGTTGCAAGAGCTAGTGCTGAGTATAAGGTCCTGGGTTCGATTCCAATGCCGGGCAATGTGTTATTTGCTTGATTTTTCCACTGGCGATAGGCGTTTCCTATTACATGGGACAAACATTATTGGCAAATTATGGGTATACTGTGGGTACACCTCTACCATACCTGAAACTGATGTTATGTCAACCACAAAATACATCATATGTCGTATGATGTATTTTGTTGAGCTACGTAATAAAAGATTTTTCCCAAACGTCCGCACATTTATAATATTAATAAAAGGAATCCACTTTGCAAGTTAAGCAGTTTAATTATGAATTATAATATCTGATATTCTCTTATCTGCATTGTGGAGAGGCGAACAAATAATTAATTAAACTGATTAAATATTTGATGATAGTGATTGCTGGGCGATTTTGGTTTTGATTATACGAGGGGTTCAATTAATAAGTATCAATTTGGCTGTTTCATTAATATGTTGGTCCGAAGTGCTACTGCTGGGAGTCCTCACTCCCAATTCTGGATACTGTTTGAGTCGGTCAACGTTTTATGGTTAATTACATTCGAATATTTACAGTATCTGCCCCAAGCCTGTGAAAATTAAAATATTAAAGCATGACATCTGTATTCGCAGAAAGGGTATAGAGAAGAATAAAAACAGGGTGTAAAGTTCACTCATCCTCCATTGAAAAGGGAGGATCCTCCGGCCAGACGAATGTTGTGTCTGGTGGGCAACTGCCCGACGATTGTTGTCAGGACGTTGTACATATGCTATTCGCGCAGTAAACTCTGCTTGCGCAATGCAGGATTTTTCGTGACGTCAGTGTGATTTGTAGTTTGCATGTGGCGATGTAGATGCCGCCATACGGGTAGGCCGAATCATAGGTATGCTCACACAATGCCAGATATATGTTCCATGTCTTAAGCGAGCCGTAATCGTAGTCTTTCGACATTACAGCAATTTAAAAAAACTGGCCAAGTGCTTGTCGGACCACGGACAATGAAGGGTTCCGTTGTTAGGATGAATGTACCCCAAGAACAAACTTAACATTGTAGTTGAAAAACGTATTCTCTCATACATTCCGACTGCAAATTATAATGTATGTTTGTACTCATAATATTCAAAGTTTTACCATCTTATTTTAAGATCAAAGACTTCTTATAGGTTTTCCTGTAATAAGTATAAAGAACTAGTTTCAGTTTTTTTTTTTTCAAAATTTTAGGCTACTTAGTTTCGGAGATAAGGGGGAATGGTAAATTTTCATCATTTTTCTTAAATAGCTTTAAAACTATTTATTTTTAAATTATTTAAAAAAGAATTTGAAACCGTCACGGTAAGTCTTTTCATTTGATGTGCCTCACACGGGACTATTTGGAAAACTTTTTTTTTATATTCTTATTTGCTTCCCAAAAGTGATCCCCATATTCAAAATTCATTTATTTACGTTACACGTCCGTGTTTGGGTCACCGAAATTCACATATTATATACCAAATTTCAACGTAATCGGTCCATTGTATTCAGAGCATAATGGCTGTGACAGACGGACAGACAGACAGACACTCAAGTGATCTTATATGGGTTCCGTTTTATCATTCGGATGTCATCATTCTATTTCCCTTATCCCAATCTATTTGGGGTCGGCGCAACATATCCTTTTTTCCATACTTCTCTATTATTCATCATCTCTGTAGTCACCCCCTTTCTAGCTATGTCATCTTTCACACAATCCATCCATCGTTTCTTTGGTCTTCTCCCCCTATTCTTATAGCCATCGACATTCATACTCAAAACTTTCCTCACGACATTTTCCTCACTCCTCCGCATCACATGCCCATACCAAGACAACCGATTTCCGCACAACTTTTCAGTCACCGCGGTGCCACTTTCAAACTTCCTCTTATGTACTCATTTCTTATTCTATCCATTCGTGTAACACCACACATCCCTTTTAGCATTCTCATCTCAGCTGAATTCATCCCTTTTGTGGCCCAACATTCTGATCCATACAAGACAGCAGGTCTAACCACTGTTTTATATATCTTCCCCTTAAGTTTAAGGGGAATGCGGGAGTCGCAGATTGTCCCCGTGACCTGCCGCCATTTCATCCATCCAATGTTAATCCTATGCTTAACCGTCCGATCTACTTCGCCATCGCTTGGCACGATTGAACCGAGATACCGAAAGTCGGAACAGACTGGGAGAAGCGCACCATCAAGCGCTATGGCTCCAGAACTGGAGATACCGCCGAAATCGCAGAACATATATTCAGTTTTGGTTTGGTATGGTTTCATTCGGATGTACGGAACCCAAAAAAATTACGTCAGCATCAAAATGCCTGTCAAAAAATTATTATAATAAATGACTAAAGCGATTTGGTTAATGCTGCAGTTTAAATTCATTTAACCCTTAATCATCCACGCGAAGGCATGCACGACCATGCGTGCATTTTACGAATATTATTAAGACTAAGGTTTGCTACACACGCTACGTTTTTACGTTTTAGCAAAAAGTAATCTGGTAGGAATTTTGTTAAGCATGAAATTGTGTTTATTAATGTAGGTATAGTTTGTTGCAAAAAAATGCTGTTACGTATCCTTAGAAGAAAAACCAATATTATTAGATTTATATTCACAAAAAGAACTAATAAATGTCAATAAAGAAAAATAAACAAAAATACACGTAACTGAAATATAACATCGTATTCTTGAGCGCACAAGGAGGCGCATTGAAAATAAATTAGGAGTAACCGATAAGCCAATTAGACTTTTTTCCACAAACCAAAGATTACAGCCATTGCGCCAATGCAGTAAATCATGAACCACACACATTAACCGAACCAGTTAAGCTAGTAACTTGTTACATACAAAATATTACCCAGAACTTCAAACTCATTACCATAATAGACTAGAACATAGCCATACAAGTAACCTGAACCGCTTGAACACAAAATTCCGACAAATTGTTCCTACATTGAAGCGATCGCGTGTGTAACCAAACTTACCTGTCAAAATCTGCATTACGACGCGGCCTCTGGTATTACAATAATTAATTTTCTACTTAGCCTGTAATAATTTCAGGTAGAAACAGTTGCTAGTATAATTAATATTATGTTACAAATAATATATTTTCTTTTGAGCCCCGCCGCGTAGGGTTGGTCGTAAATTGTGTTGTATTAAATTTAATATGTACCGTCAATCTGTTAATTCCGGTGAGAGAGGGTTGTGGTGTTTAATATTTTGGCCAAAAGACATGTTTCTTGGAATGAAGCTTACATTTTGCTATAATTATTGTAACCGTAGTACCAAGGTATTAACGTGCTTTAAAAAAGTACAAAAAAATATAATAGGTTGGGGAAAAAGTTTCTTCGCATTTTTTAAGAAAATTCAAAACATTTTTTAATATACATTATTTTCATTTATATAAAATATGTAGATACCATTTTGTTCGATAACTTTTTGCAATCTTGTAGGTAGGGACATGATCCAATTGCTATAGAAATTTTGGGACTTCTAATCAAAATACCGCGACAAGTGGTTTTGGCAGTCCTCTCGTGATGTTAACCTGACACTGCCTAAAGAATTCTGAAGGGACCGAAACAGGTGGAAATCTGAAGATGCAAGGTCAGGACTATACGGCGGATGCATTAACACCTCCCAGCCAAACTCTCTTAATTTTTGCTGAGTGGCTAAAGATGTGTGAGGTCTAGCGTTATCATGATGAAAAACCACACCCCTTCTGTTGATTAATTCCGGCCGCTTTCTCTCAACTTCTTGCTTTAGTCTCATCAGTTGTTTGCAGTAGAGTTCAGAATCGATGGTCCTGCCTGGTGGTAACAGCTCATAATGAATAATGCCCTTCCAATCCCACCACACACACAGCATCACCTTGTTGCGAGTTAACCTGAGTTTCGCCATAGTCTGTGAAGCCTGACCGGCCTTTGACCACGACCTTTTTCGCACGTTCTTGTCGTACGTGATCCACTTTTCATCACCAGTTATCAGCTTCTTCAAAAATGGTTCGGCTTCATTGCGTCGTAATAAAGAATCACAAATGAGTACACGGTTCATTAGGTTTCTTTCAGTGAGCTCGTGAGGTACCCAAATATCGAGCTTTTTTGTGTACCCAGTTTTTTTCAAATGCGCCAAAACTGTTTTGTGGTAAATTCCCAGTTCTTCAGCTACGTCGTAATTACTGATATGCCGATCTTGCTCCACTTTTTCAAAAATGGCATCCATTTTATCCGCAATAGGGCGACCAGAGCGACGTGCATCTTTGACATCAAAATTTCCGGACTGAAAATGCTTAAACCAAATTCGTGCTACTCTCACAGACACTGCACTGGGTCCATAAACATCGCAATTTTTTTTTCGCGGCTTGCGTTGCATTTTTACCTTTTTTGTAGTAAAATTTTAAAATGTATCGAATTTCTTCATTAGATTCACTCATTTTGACAGTACGAAAAACAAATGAAAATCACACATTTTCCTAATTTGAATTTGGAATTATGTTCTTTAAAATTTAAACCTTCAATGATACCAAAACCAGCCAGATACAAGTAGTATAGCCAAAGAGATTTTATTTTAAGTTCATACATCCTTTAATGCGAAAAGACTTTTTCCCCAACCTAATATACAGGGTTAGTTTTCAATGACCAGTCAAATTTTTTTTCGTGATTTCAAAGTTGGTCCCATAGTGAAAGTTGTTCATAATCATGGGTAGAACACCCTGTGAAAATTTGGCTGGTCATTGAAAACTAAGCCTGTATATGAAAATGCTTTTTAAATGTTGTAATGAGGCCAGATACATTTTAACTACCAATAATGTAAAAACAAATACAATCTCGGTTACGAGTATTCCAAGCCAGAGCACACGAACATACTCGTAAATGAACCATAGTTGGATCTCCTTAAATGATGAAAAACAAGACTTCAAGACATGTCTAAGTGCCACCCCTGAAAGCTTACCTGAAAACCGGATATAGGCCAGATTAAACTAACATTAAATACTAGCTAACAGTATCTCTTCTGGAAGTTATTAATATTCAGACTTTAAGGTAAGGTTTCTTGAAAAAAAAGCATGTCTAGTACTTGTCTTGAAATATTATTTTAGAATTTTGTTTTTGTTGATTTGTGATTAGTTTATGAGGAGCTCGTGGCTAAGTAATAACAGCTGCACGGATCGATCCATCAGGTTAAGCTACGCTTGCTGGGGTTGGTCGGTAGATGGGTGACCATATTTACATAGCACTTTAATTGGTAAGTTAAATGACCAAGAACTAACAATGAACAATGTTAATATTTTGTATGAAGAATTCTTTTCGGTAGTCCAAACAGAGTTCGATAAATCTTTTAAGAAGATCACAAAAACTATAAGCCCTAAGTTTTTATTTAGTGACTGGGCAACTAGAGGACTCAGGAAAAGTAGGGAAAGACTTTTCGAGCTGTATGGCCTTAAGCCTTATATTAACACGGAATCTTTTAATAAGTATGTTTCTACTTACTCTAGAATTTTTAAGAATACTTGTAAGGCAGCTAAAGCTTTATACATTAGCAACAAGGTTAAATCAGCAGAGAATAAAATTAAGACAGTTTGGAAAATTATCAATAATGAAACTAATAGGATCAAAAAGCATAATTTTGATTACACACTGGAGACGTCATGTGGTCTCATTTGCGATAGCAAAGAAGTTGCTCAAGAATTTGTAAATTTCTTTACCAGTATCCCACTTAAAACTACTGAAATATTAAACTCCTCGCCCTCACTTTCTTTTAATTTAGTAAAGGCGAACGTTTCGGCCTGCCCGATTGAATTTAACTTTAAGCACATTAACCCCATAACAGTAATAAAAGCTTTTAAGCAAATTAAGATCAAACCGACCGAAGATCTTTGGGGAATGTCTATTAAAGTCTGTACCTCCATAATTGAGACTATAGCGCCTTACTTAGCCTTAATATTTAATTTGTGTGTGGATCAGGGAGTTTTCCCGGATTTAATGAAATACAGTAAGGTAATACCACTTTTTAAATCCGGGGACAGTAAGGACACAAATAATTATAGACCCGTATCCGTGTTGCCAGTTTTCAGCAAGGTTTTTGAAAAAGTAATGCTTAATCAAATGCTCAATCATTTTAACACGAATAAAATACTTCACGATCAACAGTTTGGTTTCACCAAAGGACGTTGTACGACCGACGCCGGTGTAACCTTATTAAAACACATTTTTAACGCGTGGGAAGAGGCCCAAGACGCCATAGGAATTTTTTGTGACCTCTCCAAGGCATTTGATTGCGTTGATCACGAAACCCTACTCTTGAAACTTGAGCATTACGGACTTGGAAAACTTGCGCTCAGTTTAGTAAAATCTTATTTAAATGATAGACAACAGCAAGTTCAAATAAATGGTATCACTTCACTTGGTTTAAATGTAAAAATGGGTGTTCCACAAGGCTCAATATTGGGTCCTTTCCTCTTTTTAGTGTATATTAATGATTTACTCCATTTATTAAAAAATCAACCACAAATGGTGTTATTTGCTGACGATACTTCCTTGATTTTTAAGGTAGGTAGACGTGATACAAATTTTGACGAAGTTAATAACGCCCTACTGCAGGTCCAAAATTGGTTCACTGCTAATAATTTAGTATTAAATGGGAAAAAAACTAAGTGCATTAGATTTTCTTTACCAAATGTAAAAAGTAGTGATTGTGAGATAGTATTGAATCAAGAGAAACTAGAATTCGTCGATAAAACCGTTTTCTTGGGGATCACGCTCGACTCTAGGCTACAATGGGGTCCTCATTTAACATCACTTGCAGGACGGCTAAGTTCAGCAGCATATGCTGTCAGAAAAATCCGTCAATTTACTGATGTAGATACTGCGCGGCTAGTCTATTTTAGTTACTTTCATAGTATCATGTCTTACGGTATTTTACTTTGGGGACGGGCTGCAGACATCGAGTCAATTTTTATTCTGCAGAAAAGAGCCATTAGAGCCATATATAATCTCCGCAAGCGCGATTCTCTAAGGGAACTGTTTAAGGAAATTAACATCATGACGGTACCTTGTCAATATATCTACGAAAATATCATGTACGTAAGGAAAAATTTACATCTTTTTAGTAAAAGAGGTGAAAGGCATAATTATAGTACTAGAAAAAGGGACCTATTAGCTCAACCAGGTTTCAGACTAGCTAAAGTAGACACGTCGTTCATGGGATACTGTTTAAAATGTTACAATAAAATACCTCCACACATACTTCAGCTCAATGAGACTAAATTCAAAACTTGTATAAAACGCACACTATGCAGGCAGGCATATTATAAGTTTGGGGATTACATAACCGATAAAAATGCTTGGCTCAATGCTGGTCCTGCTCCACAACCACAACTAATTAATTAACATTTGAAGATACTGTTGGAGATGCTGAAGATTGTAAGACTATCATTGCATTGTATAGACTCAATCTCCTTTGTATTATATAATTGCATAGCACATGTGTGAGTACTATGTACATACTCTAAAGCTACCATTTACTGGGTACGTCTTTGTTTGACTTGAATGTGCCCTGGCGACTGAGAGTATGTGACGCTCACACTAATGTCTCGCTGATGGTGGCGCGTGTTGGATCATTTAGCCAATCCATGCGTCAGGTTCGTGAATAAGCGCTGTCAGTGAAGGCTGGGCATACCTTAGCGGTCAGGGCTTATTTTAATTTAATTTAAATATTTGAATTGTTTTTTTTTAAGGACGCTTTTAACGTTCTGCATCGTTCTCACATATGAAATTTCAACATGAATGATGTAACCATTATTTTGTAACCATATCTTGATTTAAAAGAGTGTCCGTGGAGTTTCTTGCCCGTTCTTCTCCATAGGTACCTACTATGCTTTGGAATGGGCGCCTAGCTTCATCTTTCTGACTGACCGACCCCTTGACAATTCAAAAGTGCCTGTAATTGGTTTAATTGAAATAAATGCTTTGAGTTTGAGTTTGAGTTTTGAGTTTGACATACCGAGACTCCTCCGTGCCTCGGAAAGCACGTTAAGCGGTTGATCCCGGCTGTCATTCGTGAATCTTTGACAGTCGTTACGGGCCGTCAGAAGCCCGAAAGTCTGACAACCAGTCTTACCAATGGGTATCGTCTTACCCAGTCACTGGGTTGTGGAGGTCAGATAGGCAGTAGCTCCATCTAAAATATTGGTATTCAGCTGCATCCGGTTAGACTGGAAGCCGATCATAACACAGTTGGAAAAAGGCTAGGCGGATTGTTGATTTGTGATTAGTATTTTGTCATCTATGAATAGTATTATTTTTAAATTACCGATAGCAAAAGACTGCAATATAACCGAAGCAATTAATTAGGAAACGATTTAGCAAATTGCTACCAATTTCAAAAAACACCATCACTCTTGCACAATACTGTCCATTCATGGAATTCATATTATATTATGACGTTAGTGCAAGCAAATTGAATTTCAAAAAGAGGAGGGTCTAACTTAACTAAAACTATTAAAAATGGAGGGACTAACTTAATCAAAACTATTAAAGCAGGTCAAACTTAACTAGAACTATTATCAAACTAAAACATGGCGTCGATAAATTCCTCCACATCGTTTTCGACTGGTAATATACCGAAGAGACTGGCAGCATTGCCACATTGTATGGAAATGCTTAGCCTCGGGTCTAGGAACCGGATCATTCATTAATGAAATTCACATAATTATGACGCTTGTGCAAGCAATTTGAACTTCAAAAGATGACGCTGTTAAATTGACTTTAATGCTGTCTTAAATCTCAACTTAAGACATCCAAATGATTTTTAATTCCTAAAATGTATCCCCAATTTTCGATAAACAGGCCAAATTATACCCCTAAATTGGGTGTACAGTCAGCCCTACACCCCTTCTAAGTCCGACGCACGCAACTATAACATTCATCATAATTCCGCGAGGCTGTTCACGAATCCGTATACTTATCGTATCTGCATTTTTTCGTATGTTATTTTATGATTTATGTTGTATTTTTATAGCCTGGTAAACGAACCGTTTTTTTTTGGGAGTAGACAGTAGTTTAAGACTCCGCTGTCCGTCTGTCTGCTTGTCCGTCTGTCACCAGGCTGTCTCATGAACCGTGATAATTAGACAGTTGAAATTTTCACAGATGATGTATTTCTGTTGCCGCTATAACAACAATACTAAAAAACAGAATAAAATAAATATTTAAGGGGGCTCCCATACAACAAACGTTATTTTTTTGCCGTCTTTATAGATAATGGTACGGAACCCTTCGTGCGCGAGTCCAACCCGCACTTGGCCGGTTTTTTATTAATAAACCACTACAGAAACCCGAATGTCTAACCATGTTTTCTAGTTTCGAAAATCGGATCCTACCTACAAGAGAAAAAAAAGCAGTTGCTACAACAAAATATTTGTACACAATAGCATGCAATTATACTGACAACCGACGGTAGTTGGAAACAGACGAAAATTTAATGTCTGTCTTCAACAAAACGTTTTAAATAACGCACAGGTAACTTGTTAATGAATACTGTTTAGTGCTATTCTGTAAAAATCGCACCATAACTCATCGATAACTTAGGTGAAGTGAGCTTAAAGTGAGCAGTGAGCTGTAATTTTTAGGGTTCCGTACCAAAATGGCAAAAAGGTACCCTTATGGTGCGACTCAGTGTGACTGTCCGTCTGTCACAGCTGGATATCTCAAGAACTTAGTAGTTCTCAACTTTTGGAGCAGTTTTAGATGACGTTTCTCAACTATTTTGCAAATAAGGAAGAATTTTTTTTTTTTGCAACAGGGACTGAAAGGGTGTCTTAAAAAATTGAAGTGGGGCTACTAGCCCACATTCTCAAACATTTGTTTCTTTTTGTTAGGCCGCATTGGTTTTCGACTTTTACGAAAAATGTAAAAAAATAAGCCCCCCCCCCCCCCCCCCCCATCTCCGAAGTTTGTGTAGAGATAAATCTATCTGAAATTATGCTATGTGATTTAAGTTTATGTAAAGATTACAGGAAAAATAAAAACGATGTCTCTAACTAGCACACTTTTTCAGACATCGGAACGGGACCCTCGGTGCGTGAGTCTGACTCGCTCATGACCGGTTTTTTTCACCTGATCTAGGGGTTGACACTACGGATAGCTCACTTCACCTTAATTAGCACGGTAAGATTTTTACCGAATAGATCGACTGAAATAGATTTAATAGGCACCCCCTGCATACATGTACCTTTATAAATTTAAAGATCTATTCTAGACAGGGTATAAAGTTTGTATAATTATACCTAAGCACAGATTAATACAGATGGGGACACTCCGCAACTTACGTATGAAGCTACAAGTACGCGGCGGTCTCATCTCACTGGGTTAATTCAGTGTGGGCTGCCGCGCACACGGCCGGCTCGCACGTTAGTTCGATACTCACTCACGCGCCGCGTCGTAAAAGAACACAACCCTATCGAGTCAGAAGGTATTAGTTACGCGGTAGAAAGAGAGGCAACTTATTCGTGAATATAACTGTAGACAATGAAGCGATGTGTGAACTGAATTGCACTTTATTGTGTCGTAGCAAGAGTCGCTTTTTATTTAAATGATTTTGCGGAGTGTCCCATCTGTATTAATCTGTGACCTAAGTTTGTTTGTGTATGTTTATTTGTTGGTAAGGTACATAGTTACTGGTCACTATTTTGTTGTTACAAAGCACGTTAAGTGTTTAATGCCTTCCAGATTGAGTTCTCTGATACATAACATTATTAGTAAACAATTATTTATCGTGATTGAAAATGGCTCACGCAAAATAATAAGCAGCAATGAAAGGAGCTTTGGTTTTCTGTCCAGACCAGTTTTTATGGTATGGTTTTTATGAAGTTAGCATGTTTTTTAACCAACTTCAAAAAGGAGGAGGTTCTCAATTCGTCGGAATCTTTTTTATTTTTTTTATTTTTTTTTTTTTTTATGTATGTTCCCCGATTACTCGAAGATGGCTGGACCGATTTGGATTTTTTTTTGTTTTGTTCGACAGGGTATACATCACAGTTGGTCCCATATAAAATTGATTAACTTTGCTTCGGTAGTTTTTGAGTTAGCTTCAATAATACGTATTTTTTCCCCACTTTTATATGGATGATGTTCTAGTTTGTTTTGCAGGTAGTGGTATTTGAATTTGTGTGGGGTAGGTACACAACTAAAAAGGGAAAAATAAAAACTTTTTTACAAAAAAATACAACCGACTTCCAAAAACAACACTACAAAGTGAAAAATAACTTTAATTTCGGAAGTCGGTGGCAAAAAACGAAAATACATTTAACTAGACACCGACTTCCGAAATTAAAGTTATTTTTCACTTTGTAGTGTTGTTTTTGGAAGTCGGTTGTATTTTTTTGTAAAAAAGTTTTTTATGATATAATATAACATAATATTACATAATTGGTTTATTTGAAATAAATGCTTTGAGTTTTGAATTTTTAGAATAGGGGGCGAGCTTATAGCCTTCAACTGGACACAAATCCAGTCTCCGGGCTGCTACTGAGGAATTCCAGATGAAAAAACTTAATCACACTTTGCTTTTTATCATATAATCATTATAAAAGCAGTAATTTCTTCCCTCCCTTTTACGAAGTAAACGGACCCGCAAAATATGGCCACCTTGTCAATATTGGGTGTCGATGGATCAAAAGATTTTACAACCAAGACAAAAGGTTTGGACAGAAAGCTCTAGTTTGCCTTTCTTGAATTATTGTGATCATCTATCTAGATGCGTTTGCAACAATATCTATGAACAGTCAGGAAAGTTAATTGTTATGAATATTCACACCCTACGTTAATTTGCCGTGTTATAGCCATTTCATACAAAATTCCTTAACAGAACTGTCAAAAAATGACAGTTTTAATTTAAATATACGGAGAATTTCAGTAGGTAGTTAATTTACTTATCAGTTTTCCCTGAATTTATTAAAGCATTACAGAACATCAACAAGAAATCTTTTCCCTTGAGTTTCCGTCTCAAAAGTCATCCTTCAAAACTTTTAATGCCCAATTAAGTATACTTTATACGACGTCTCTTTCCATAAAAAAGTTCCACTTCGTTTGCTAATTAAGTTAGAATTAAAGGAGATTTACGTCGATACGTAATTAAAGAAGGCAATTAAATTATAATACGCTTCTCTTCTGTAACTTTTTCGTTGGACTCATTTTGTTCCGTAGACGATAGGGATGCGCGAAAGTCTTATCGATATTATCTTAGATTATTAGTTTTTAATAATGACCATAGGTAATGTTTTAGATAGATAGATAGATATAATACTCTTCAGCTCAACCCAGCCTCTTTACTTTTATAATTTTCCTTTTTTTTGCCTTTCCTGCTGTTATGCTCTTTTAGCTGTATGTTATGGAAATAACGAAACCGATACATGTGTGAATAACATTTTGTGAGATATATGCCACTAACTAATTATCAATTATATGGTCATGTCCCAGTTTGGTGTAACATAATGACGTAACAAATTATTGCAGCAAGATTGAGCCCTGAATAGATGTTATATTTTAGAGTAATTGGGCTTGTAAAGTTATTTTGATACATCTTTAATCACTGGAGAGCTAAAAAAAAACTACTACTACTAAAAAGCCAGTCTTATCAATAAACGAATCTAAACTCTTTCAAATCTTTAGAAAACTAATACCAATAAAATGTGATGCTCACAACCATATAATGGTGTAGCCAAACACAAATTTTATCGTCATCAAACTATCGATCGAACCACATCCCTACCAGTCGTTAGAGCACGAAATCACGTTAAATGCCATTCGGAAATTAAAGCGGATACTAGGGCGGATACGACGTGACCAGATGCCGACCTCCACGGATAAAAATAATATGTTTTATAGTTTGTATAGTATAGCTTTCACTGGACAGGTGTTTTGTTCACTTAGTTTTAGGGTGTTAAAGAATAAGGCAAGGCAAAAATTTACTTTCATATTTTTTTTTCATGAGAGCAGTGGTGGCCCAGTGGCCCCGACTTACGAGTTCTAGGTCGTAGGTTTGAACCCAGGCAGGCGCTTTACTTTATGTAAAAAATTTCATCACCACTACTCTCAAAACGGTGAAGGAAAACATCGTAAGGAAACCGGCATATCCTAGAACCAAAAATTCGAAGACTTGCGACATCTACCCACACTGGGCCCGCGTGGTAGATTACAGCCCACTCCCTCTCGAGGAGAGGAGGCCTGTGTCCCAGCAGTGGAAATATTATAGGTTGATTATGCTTCAGCCAAAATTTTCTTTCATAACTTTTACTGTGCATGATGCGACATTATATGGTTACGGAAGATGGACTGCGTTAACTTTGATGAAATTGCAGCAATTTTATTACGGGCCTGATACAAATATAGACACATCATCTGCCTAGCTTTTCCCAACTATGTTGAGGTCGGCTGCCAGTCTATTTATTTTATTTATTTATTTAACTTTAATTAACACGGTGTAAAACCAATTACAATAATTAAAGGCAGAGACACACATACATACAAAATAAAATGTAAAATTATAAAATAATAAAAAATTACAAAAGGTACTCGTACTTTTATGAATCCCTCACACAGTACTTCTGACATGCCAATAATATCTTCGTCCATTAATCCGCAAACAGATCGTTTGTTGGATTAGAATCCAAGAGATCATTAAGTGCGGCCAGAAAGCGAGGTACTGGGGACTTAGCGCAACGGTGTCACATGGGGCCACAGCAAACAGCCTGTGCGCACTGCCGCGGCAGGAATTGTCGGGGATGAAGAAGCGAGCCAGCACAACATGCAGTTCAGGCGCGTCAATAGTGTCACGAAGCGTCTAATCGGATGCAGCTGAATACCAGTATTTTACATAGAGCGACTGCCTATCTGACCTCTATAACCCAGTTACTGGGTAATACGATACCCCTTGATAAGACTGGTTGTCAGACTTTCGGGCTTCTAACGACCCGTAACGACTGTGAAAGATCCAAGAATGAGAGCCGGAACCAACGGCTTAAGATGCTTTTCGAGGCACGGAGGGATCTCGATATGTAAAGATGGTCACCCATCCATGGAACGACTGCGGCAAGCGTAGCTTAACCTGATCGATCGACCCGTGCAGCTGTTATTACTTAGCCACATGCCCCTCTGACAGAGAAATATGGGGCATAAATATAACTAGCGAAATAAGGATGTAGGAATTTATTTCCTCTTCCTACTTTCGCAAAATAATGGGAGCGATAATCAATAGTCCGGCTCGCAGTTTGTTGTTCGTTTGTTAATTGTCTGACGACTCACACACACTGATACTTGATGACTAGGCGATTACAAACGCGTTGAAATTCAAATCTCATGTTCTTTCACCCGCACCCATAACGATAACAAAATGAGGCATAGCAGTAAAAACCCTGAAAAAGTTCTGGTAATTTTTGTGAGTTATGCCCGATTGCTCACAGATCTTGTTCGTCATTGAAATTGAAAAACCAAAGGCGTGTTTATGGTTTTGGATAAGTGTATACACTGGATGACTTTTTTTACCATCTTGAAAAAAATAGGCTATAATAGGTGGACGGAGTAGAAGAATATGGCATAGGTACCTAACTTTTTTTTTTTTCAAAAAAAATTTACATAATCAAAATTCAAATCTTATACGAGTATTATGCACGTTGCATAAAATGTGATTTGAATTTTGATATTTTTAAACATTTTATTATTATTTTTCAAAATTTCTGTTTTTATTGTTCTAAAATGAAAAGTTTACATAGAATTTGTAGTATTTATTGATACTTACCTTACCCCCCCTCACCCCTTACCTTACTTACTTTTTTATTTTTTTTTTAATAGCTGTGACAGAAAAAAATATCATTTTTTCTGACACAGCTGTTAAAAAAAAAAAATTACGTATGCCATAGGCTTCAACTCCGTTCACCTAATATACCCTATTTTTTTAAGACGGTAAAAAAGTCATTCGGTATATAGAAAACATAAAGAAGTAGTCAGTGAAAAAATCGGATTGAGCATACACCTTGTATACTCCATTTACAATAAGAAGACATTCAAACAAACCTTTTTTACAGTCCGTTTAACCGATTTTGACTTGTATTGCGCTGGTGGCATGACAAATGGCAGCTGCAGTAAACAGTTGGTATTGTTACCACTTTTTTGCCTTTAATACCATCCTTAAGCCTACGTAATAGAAGTCAAAATCGGTTGGACGGACTGTAAAAATGGTTTGTTTAAATATCTAATCTTATTTTAAATGAAGTATAGATGATTGTTCAAAAAAAAAATTGAATGTCTCTAAAACCGTGCAAAAAGCACTGTTGTATTTTGATAACTTTGGCGTAAATAAGAAGTAACCTTAAAACGTAATGCTAAACAGACTCTTAATCCCTATACACATATACAAAACACACCAACACATGTGCCTGCCAATCACAGCGGTAATCGCCAACCAATTGTTATCCACATAACATGCCAGATAATCCCCACATGACAGGGGATGTAACGCCGTCCACAATACCTTGACCACTCGGCTAATTTACATGTGTGACATTTTGTTTACAATTTAGAGGGTGACTTGTAAACAGTGCCAAGCGACTGGCTGATTTAAATTTGCCTTTGTTATAAAACTACCTACAGTTTTACAAAGAAAAGTATGCGCATCGGTAATCTTCGTGTTTCCGAATTAGCATGAACGTTTCGCCACAGAGGCAATGCTTCTAAGTTTTTGTAACACCGCGCTTTGCTTTTTGCATAATTATGTCATTTTCTCTCTGTCGGGTTACCTACTCCGATCTCAGATCGTCAATTGTCGCTCAAAAGTATTGAAAAGTTTTTGTAGTTGCACAGAGTTGTTAATCTATAATTTTGTAATCATGGTAACACAAAATAAGCACGTACTTCCGTGGTTGTAACAGCTCTATTAGATCATGCGTTCGTATTCCCGTGGATAGATGATGATTCCCGAAGCGCATACTTTTCTTTGGAAAACTGTACATAAATCACAATACTAACTTGTAAACGTGTGCTGGATCTTATTCTGCCGAGCGAAAAGATTTGCCAACCAGCATGGCTGTAACTGTTAGTGGCCATACTGCCCAACGTGCGCCGGACACAATAAGATCACTTGGAGGCAACTTCTTTTGTAAGTCTGCCAATGACAGCTACAACGGAGAAAGGTTATGCAACTATCGTTTCATTTTGCAAAAGGATTGTGTTCAAAATTTATTTTAATCAGAAAGGTAACATTACTGCTACAGCATAAATAATAATCCCTTAGTCGCCTCGATAGTGCGAATTTTTTTTTAGTTTTGCGTGGATGTGACGCATTTTTTCCCCCAACATGTTCTTTTTTTTGTGTTAGTCTTTTCGTTTTCGTTCTTTTCGCGTCGTCTTTTTTTTTCTTTATTTTTTCTTCTTCAAAATTTGATAATCCTTTTACTACGGTATCACCTGCACAGAAATATACGTTAGTCATTATTGAGTAATAACTTGTTTTGTTTCTAACACATTTTTATTTTTATTTTTGTGTGTACTACTAACAACCCTACTTATCATCCATCTTTGTAAAAAAAACCGGTCAAGAGCGTGTCGGACCACGCACAATAAAGGGTTCCGTAGTTGAAAAGAATTTATCCCAAAAACAAACATTACATTCCCAAAAAAAAAAAAAAATATGTGATACAATTACAAATTACTTGTGCTGTGAGACCTTGCTTCTTGCTAAATTTCATGATTCTAGCACAACGGGAAGTACCCTAAAGGTTTTGATTTACTTGCGAGTATCAAAATATGTCGCACAAATGGCCGTATTTTTTATTGAGTTGACTTAGAAGCTTGATTTTTTAGAAACTAAGGGACCATAAACTTACGTATTTGATATTAATTTCAACTTGATACCAGACTGACAGACAGACAGATGGACAACGAAGTGATCCTATAAGGGTTCCGTTTTTACCTTTTTAGGTACGGAACCCTAATTATGGACTGTATCTCTGAAAAAGATAAATTATCATTAACTCCCGTGGGTCCCGTGGAGAGATCGCATGTGAGTAGGTATTCATTAGGTACATAATAATAATATCGTAAAATAAGACTTGAAAAACAAAACTTTATGAAAGTAGGTACAAAATTTTCAAACCGGCTTCAGTTTAAAGCTCTCAAAATTAACACTTCGTTCGTAGATCAAACTTGAAACTTGTTTACAAAAGTGATTTGTAAAATGAAACTTTATCTTTATAACAATACGGTTCGAAATCTTTTGTTAAAAGTTACAAAAGGTTGATGAATGCCGTCTTTAGATCATTTCATTCGTTCGTTCGTTCGAGTATTCGACACGTTCGATGTAGGAAACACTCAACTTTATCTCTGGGGACAGGTGATCTACATGGTGCTCTGAAAATTTACTTATCTAATTGAATTAAAACAAAACTTATACCAGGTGCGTTTTAACTACATATAAAGATATTAAAGAAGGGTTTTCATTATCATTATTATTTTTACATACACAAATTAAAAAATTTGGAGCTGTCAAAAATTTGTAATGACCCTTTTGATGTTCACCTCAATGCATTTCTGACCAGTAGTAGACCAATTATTCCTTTTGCCTACTGCAGTAGGTTAGGTACTTTATTTCTTCTAAAATTAATGACAATTATGATAACATAAGTCACTATATCTTAATTATTTCATAGCCACTGTTTCATTCATCACCATTTTCATGGCAATTGTAATCGACTAAAAATGTGCAACAAAAATTGTTATAAAAAAAAACGGCTTATAAAGTTTCACGGCTGTGAAAATATTTAACCACTTGGCAGAAGAATTTAGAAGTGCTTCAGATTTAGAATTTAGTATGAAGCTGTATAACTGGTTGTGTGAGAGATGTTTTTATTCCATCAATGGATATTTTGAATGTAAAATGTAAAACTTAATTTTTTGACATGATAAATTATTATTTTATATGATAAGAATTTAATTTAATTTTAATGTATTAATTGCTTAAAATCTAAATTTTAATTTTGAAATGATTATTAATATTTTTGTGTTGATGTCTTACGTTATTACTAAATGTGTACTGCATGCTCTAATCTAAATATTTGTATGGCTGAAATGCCGAGTATAATGAAACCCATGACAGATGATAAGAACCTATGTACCTATATTCTTGCAAATAAATATCATTCATAACAAAAAAGTACAGATATATTCACTATTTTTGTTAGTTTCACAATTGCAATTTTATTACCAACGTAGGTAGGTCGCGAGGAGGTGGAGTGGCGCGAGGAGGTGAAACGCCGGGGCGTAACTCCGCTGCCGCGAGAAATCACGGTACAGCGTACAGAGCTCCGGCGGGATCTCATGGCGACATGGAGAGTGCGATTGTCGTAACCCAGCGCTGGGCACGCCACAATTGCGGCGATAAGTCCCCTCTTTGAGGAGTGGTTGGAGAGGCGCCACGGCGTCCTCACCTTCCGCCTGACGCAGGTCCTCACCGGACACGGTTGTTTCGGGAGGTTCCTGTTTCGGATCAGGCGGGAGGAAACGCCCGGGTGTCACCATTGTGTGGATCGCCCGGAGGACACGGTGGAGCATACAGTGGAGGTCTGCCCGGCTTGTGCGGAGCACCGCCGTGTTCTCACGGAGGCGATCGGCGGCGGCGATCTCTCGCGTTCAAACCTGGTCCAGGCCATGGTGCGGAGCGAGAGTGCATGGGAAGCCGTCACCTCCTTCTGCGAAGCAGTAATGCTCGCGAAGGAGGAAGCGAAACGCGTGAGGGAGAGGCAACAGCCGCGCCCTCGCGCCCCTAGCCGCCGTAGGAGACGCCCTGGGCGGCGGGAATCGATTGCCGATTCCCGGCCA
This sequence comes from Cosmia pyralina, assembly GCA_946251885.1. Taxonomy (NCBI): domain Eukaryota; kingdom Metazoa; phylum Arthropoda; class Insecta; order Lepidoptera; family Noctuidae; genus Cosmia; species Cosmia pyralina. The sequence goes on from OX276345.1 coordinate 4,203,965, forward strand.
CCGTAGGCGCGGGCTTGCGGACGACGAGTAATGGGCAGCTCGCCGTCCGGTAAGGACCAGGCCCGGATCAACGGCGCGTTGTGTTCCACGCGCGCCTCAAAGAGATGACAGCAGTGACGGGGTCAATTGGGCCGATGCCGCCGGGGTCGCGGGTAGTTCGAAAGAGATACCGTGGCCCTGGCACGGGCAACTGAAGGAGCATGGGTGGGTTTTAGCCAGTAAAAGCCTGACACGCCCTCCCGCTCTGCCCAGAGCGGGAGAAGTCATTTGATGATTTCCCATCCACAAACAAAAAAAAAAAAAAAAAAGGTAGGTATAAGATAAGTATCATGTCAATATAAATAGCATGATAGGGGCTGTAAGTGTGAATAATATTCATTTAATTAACATTTAAACATCGTATTGCGTGATTAAGAACATTAAATTAGGCGTTTTGTTTCAGATTTGTTGGCAATCGTGTTTTGTAAATGGGTGTCCGGTGAAAGTAAGCAGTAAATTAAAAGATACTGTTGTTTGTGATAATTTACTGTACAAATAAAATTATGATTTTGTTACATTAGGTAGCGATAAAGTTTTGGTTTTCTAGGAAAGCGGTTCCGTCATATTATAATACTGCCGTCATGAACATCTGTAATTTTCACCAGACATATACCGTCTTATTACAAAACAAGGTTCATCTTCAAACCCAGGCTTAAACCATGGACCCTTTTTTGAATTTTGAGCTTTATTCTGACACGTTAAGATGTCAGTTTTACAAAACTGACAACTTGGTACCGGACTAAGTTGTCAGTTTTGTATAAAGAACTGTATTTCTATCAAAGCTAGGTTCATATTACAAAAACTGGCTCGATGGTTTAAACCATGACGAAGAAAAACCTCGTTTTGTAATAACACCGATAGGGCCTATTTCACGATGTCCGAATAGCCACTACATAATGAATAAATTCAAAAATGGAACCGATTTTGAATTAAATTATCTGCCAAGTAAGTTAATAGGAACTTATCGTAGGTGGTGAAACAGGCCCTTAGGTGTCAGAATCAATCAATCTGCCTAGCCTTTTCCCAACATTGTTGGGGTCAGCTTCCAGTCTAACCGGATGCAGCTGAATACCATTATTTTACATGGAGCAACTGCCTATCTGACCTCCACAACCCAGTAACTGGGTAATACGATACCCCTTGGTAAGACTGGTTGGTAGACTTTCGGACTTCTGACGACCCGTAACGACTGTCAAAGATCCACGAATGACAGCCGTAACCAACGGCTTAACGTGTTTACCGAGGCACGGAGGAGTCTCGGTATGTAAAGATGGCCACCCATCCACTGACCAACCCCGGCAAGCGTAGCTTAACCTGATGGATGGACCCGTGCGGCTATTATTACTTAGCTACGAGCTCCTTAGGTGTCAAAATACGCTATGTAAAATACGGTCAGCCGTTATTGTGTGACCGTTCAACATTTTCTTAGCAAACCAAAGCTGTACAACCCAATGGTAAATGGAATAGAATAGAATAGAACACTCTTTAACACGTGGATTGACAAACTTGATTATGAGTTTGAACCCACAGCAATAGAATTTCATTTTTAAAATAAAAAAAAACGCAAGCAACTTCACCAAAAAGTTTAGTAGAAAAGTTTAAGATCTTTTTCCTATTTTAAATCATATCTATAAACTTTATCATCAAAAACCTTACGCTATACAAACAAAAATAAAATCCAAGAACTCTACACTAACTTCACACGAAACTAAAATTCGATTTCTATACAGGACACCCTGTAGAGGTGCCAGCAAGAAATCTAAATTGAATCGAAATTGCAAGAATTTCCGTGTGTGGGATACCTATTGCCGTGTGTGCACACAGTGAGGGAAGTGTGTGTATGTGTGTGTGTGAGTGAAACTGGCGATGATGTGTGTATGCGTGTGTGATTATGGGTTTTTCTTTAAGCCGTACGATTGTTTCTTTTGATTCTGTAACTTATTTTCACGGTTTGTCGTTTATTAGGTCTGCAGGTGAAATTTGTAAGGAAATTGTGGATTGATTTTTGATGGGTTTAGAAAGCAATTTAGGTAATAAAGTATGTTTATTATTTTTATTTTTATGGGAATTGAATCAGACTCGATTAATCATACGTTCGGCTTGAGTAATAATTTCAATGTTTTGGTTGATAAAAAAAAAAAGCCCATAGCTTTTTTTTTTTCTTTGTGGATGGGAAATCATCAAATGACTTCTCCCGCTCTGGGCAGAGCGGGAGGGCGTGTCAGACTTTTACTGACTAAAACCCACCCATGCTCCTTCAGCCGCCCGTGCCAGGGCCACGGTATCCCTTTCGAACTACCCGCGACCCCGGCGGCATCGGCCCAATTGACCCCGTCACTGCTGACATCTCTTTGAGGCGCGCGTGGAACACAACGCGCCGTCGACCCGGGCCTGTAGTGCTATTCTGTAAACATCTCACCGTGATAACTTAGGTGAAGTGAGCGTGAAGTGAGCCGTCATTCCATCTGATGCTAGGGGTTGACACTATTGACAGTTCACTTTAAGATCACTTCACCTAAGTTTTCACGGTGAGATTTTTACAGAATAGACCGGCTGGTCCTTACCGGACGGCGAGCTGCCCATTACTCGTCGTCCGCAAGCCCGCGCCTACGGTGGCCGGGAATCGGCAATCGATTCCCGCCGCCCAGGGGTCTCCTACGGCGGTTAAGGGCGCGAGGGCGCGGCTGTTGCCTCTCCCTCACGCGTTCCGCTTCCTCCTTCGCGAGCATTACTGAAATAAAATAATTGCAAATAATTTAATTCAACATTTTGTGTTTCTTTGTTTTGTAATGTGTACTTTGCATACTATTGTAGATTCAAGTATTTCGTACTGAACAAATGGCTGTGCTGCTGGGGAGCTTGTTGCGCCACTTCTTCTTCCCAGCTAAAGTACTATGAAGTGGTGAAGGGCGGGCGATTTGGGAGACTGTCTTATGAAATTAATGTTGACATTTAAAGAGTGCTGATTCTCAGCCACAGATTAATAATATGTAGCAATTCTCAGCCTAATTTGAGTAAATCACATTTGATTTTGATTTGAACAATTGTGACAATCCACGACAAAAGGTGCCACACACATTTACAGTCCGCTAGCAATCCGCCGGGAGGCGGTCATTCATTCATTAAACAGTTTTTATGAACTGATTTTTTGTTACGAGTATCGCATATACTTTTATATGCATTTAGTAAAAAGCTGATATTTTGACATTACAAACAGACACTTCAATTTTTTTGTTAACACGGTTTTTTTGTATGTTTGTATGTAACGGAATCTTTGAACTCGATTTTTACCCACTTTAAATGGTCAGATTAATTCGAAATTTTGCACACATAACAGCAGTGCTATTCTGTACAAATCTCACCGTGAAAACTTAGGTGAAGTGAGCGTGGAGTTAGCTCTCAGTAGTGTCAATCCCTAGCATAAGGTAGAATGACAACTCACTTCACCTAGGTTTTCACGGTGAGATTTGTACAGAAAAGCACTGCAGGGCCTGATGAAGTGATGACAATACAATAATTTAAAAATTTTGTCCCATTATCCTGATCAGGATCAACAGGGTTAACGATTTATCTCTAAAAAATTTAAAAATAATAAAATTGTAATTTAAAAACTAAAAAACACGCTTTAATACCATTAAACTGAACTAAAAAGTAAAAACAGTTGAGAGGTGTCAAGGGACACCCGAATGGAACGAAGTTCCTTTCAATTAATGAGTGAAGGAATTGTAATAATTTTTTTTTTAAGTTATAAACTTATAACTAATAATATTTTTTTTATTATTAACAAATATAATGTAATATAAACTTAATCTTTCTATAAGAGAGAGAGAGAGAGAGAGAGAGAGAGAGAGAGAGAGAGACAGACAGAGAAACAAGCGCACGTCGCACAGCTTACAATAGCTTACTATACCAAAAAGTGTCGTTACAACTTTTCGTGAGAATTTTTTCCGTCTAGCCCCCTTTCACAACGCGCGATAAGGAACTTCGTTCCAAAAAAATTTCAATGTCAGAATAAAGTGATTAACGAGAAAATGAATGGCATTGTAAAAAAAAGCGTAGGGTGCTTTGTACTACATTCTTACACTAACTCTGTAATTCGAAAGCACCCCACGCTTTTTTTCACAGTGACATTAATTTTCTCGTTCCTTTATTCTGACATTGAAAAATTTAGTTTTTACATTTTTAAAGCGTGTTTTTTAGTTTTTTATTTGTATATATAAAATAATAATATTTTGTTTTTTTTTTTATTTTACAATCAGTTCGTGCCAACACATTATAAGAATTAAATAAATAATAAATAAATAATAAATAAATAAATATGTTTGGACATATCACACAACGCCATCTAGCCCCAAGCTAAGCAACCTAATGCTTGTGTTATGGTAACGAGATGACTGATAAACTACTTATATACATTTTTTTTTTTTGTAAATACATACATATTATAGATAGAAAAACACCCAGACTCGGAACAAATACTTGCCACTAATTCAGCATCAAAGCCACGCCAGAATTTGCCTGTTGCTCAACCATTACTGTTGTATGCAATATTCATAGACTAATCGAATTACAAGCAAATAGGATAATGTTCCACTAGTTACAATAGATTTAAAACCCAGTACAAATCCAGACAAATCCAATAGAAACTCGTTAATAAAGTACTGCTATTAGTTGAGCTAACTTTTCGCGTTATTTGCCCGTTTATTTCACTTGAATACGTTTTAATACCAATGTATGGCGTAATATGGAGGAGACGAGAAGCTCGTGTGTAAGTAATAACAGCCGCACGGGTTAATCCATTGGTCAAGCTACGCTTGCCAGGGTTGGTCAATGTATGGGTGACCATCTTTACATACCGAGACCCCTCCGTGCCTCGGAAAGCCCGTTAAGCCATTGCGCGTTGGTCTCGGCTGTCATTCGTGGATCTTTGACAGTCGTTATGGGTCGTCAGAAGCCCGAAAGTCTGATATCCAGTCTTCACAAGTGGTATCGTATTACCCAGTTACTGGGAAGTGGAGGTCAGATAGGCAGTCGCTTGATGTGAAATACTGGTGTTCAGCTGCATCCGGTTAGACCGGAAGCCGACCCCAACATAGTTGGAAAAAGGCTAGGCAGATAAATAAATAAATAAAATAAATATGTTTGGACATATCACACAACGCCATCTAGCCCCAAGCTAAGCAACCTAATGCTTGTGTTAGATAAATGTAATTATTATGTGTCTAAAATTTAAAAGTAAATACTTGAGATTACCTTGATTCCGGAAGTTAGTTCGGTTGTGATTAAAATCATCGAATCATTGTAAAACAACCTTTAGATTATTAGAATAACTCTTCGTTGGATATTGACATCTGTCACATTTACGAAGCTTGAGACCAATGTAGAAGTATCTAATTTGATTAGTTATTGTGTTTACGAAATATACCACTCTTAACTTGTCAAATTCGTACAGATTTTATTACTATAAATAATTAAATAATATTTGATAGAAACTGTAGTATATCTTAGAATTTATATTGCTATTTTAATATAACAGGTTGTTTGAAACAATTGATACAATACTGTCAGTTGATGTTTGATAGGAAGGGATAAATGGAAGGGGTGGAAGGATATAAAAAGGATTGTAATGACATTCTCGAGGCAGTTGCTCAGTGGATGTTCAAGTGGCTAGTGCTAGTGCCGTTGTGATGTGAAATATATCTACCAGTTGTCATGTAAGTTACGTAATTTCATATTATACCTTAAATATTGTTATTATGTTGCTATTATTCTGAGTAATAGAAATAACTGTTTGAGATAACTATAAATTGTGGAAATATAAGAAATGTGTTGATAGAATACTATAATACTGTTTCCATGGAGTTTCTTGTCCTTCTTCTCCATGAAGACCTAGTTTTGCGAACGGACAATAGCTTTCTCATTAGAGATGAATAATTATTGACAAGCCTAATTGAAATAATAAATATCTAGTCTTGTCTTTCTGTGCTTTTCTTTATGAAATCCTTCCCTTACACACCATATTCATAATACTTTCATACACAATAAATAACCAATAACCATTCTGACATTTAAGGCTTGCTATTTAGCCTAGTAGCTATATATACGCTTATAATTATATATTATATCAAATCTAACATCAGAAGTGGGATAGTGCTCAGTCTCACATAACATATTTCTAATGAATTTTATTTTGCTATTTTCATGATCAACGTTGGAGCAATCGTGTTCTGCTGGAAACTATTGGTAACGGCGGGTCGTTGACTCAACCCTCATCATAACGATGAAAACGTGCTGAGAATTGTATGGTCGAAAAAAGAAAAATGCAAGTGTTCACGGAAAGTTAATTTAAAATTGTTAATATTATTGCTCTGTTGATCACAAATTAATTTAAAAAATGGCTTTGGAGGAAACTAAGTAAATGAAACATAATTGTATTTTTATATTATGAAAGAAATAGCGAATATCACATAACTTGCTGATAAACAAATATATATAGGTTGAAGGTTATTAATGATTAGCTTTATTTTGTTATTTTTCACTTTCAAAATGCTTACTAATAGTATTGTTAAAATAAACTTATAGTTTTGTCGGAACTGATCTGAGTTTCTTGATAATTTTGATTTGGCTTATTATTATAACCTTTTACTAAAAAGTAAGGTACCAACAGAGTGACCATATTAAATATTTGCAATTATTTAATAGAAAATGTAATAAGGATGATCAATACAATTTGCAATGATATTGTCAGGTTGACCGAGCGGTATATTGTTTTGATTACTTATTTAATTAATACAAAAAGAGCTTGTCTTGACTGTTGTCTGGCATTCACTGACTGCGGGTGATTGAGCTTCACCGACGGCGGGTGATTGGCCACATACAGTAAGATGTGATTAAGTTTCACACTATTGTTTTTGTATAATGATAATTATCTTGTACTTCGAGATCGAAATACATGTTAGTATGGCCGTATTAGATAATTGTAATTAGCTGACTGTGACTATGACTGTGAGTGTTTCCGCTGGTCGGTCATTTGCTTGGTGCAAGTCTATCCCACTAGCAGCGGGTGGAGGGGACTTGTCACGTCTAGGCAATTGGCAAAACAAAACAAAAATGACAATGACAAAACCAAAGTAAATTACAATTGTAGAAAAACGGTATCTAATGTACTTCGAGAGCGAAGTACTTGTCAGTATGGCCGTGTTAGATAAATGTAATTATTATGTGTCTAAAATTTAAAAGTAAATACTTGAGATTACCTTGATTCCGGAAGTTAGTTCGGTTGTGATTAAAATCATCGAATCATTGTAAAACAACCTTTAGATTATTAGAATAACTCTTCGTTGGATATTGACATCTGTCACATTTACGAAGCTTGAGACCAATGTAGAAGTATCTAATTTGATTAGTTATTGTGTTTACGAAATATACCACTCTTAACTTGTCAAATTCGTACAGATTTTATTACTATAAATAATTAAATAATATTTGATAGAAACTGTAGTATATCTTAGAATTTATATTGCTATTTTAATATAACAGGTTGTTTGAAACAATTGATACAATACTGTCAGTTGATGTTTGATAGGAAGGGATAAATGGAAGGGGTGGAAGGATATAAAAAGGATTGTAATGACATTCTCGAGGCAGTTGCTCAGTGGATGTTCAAGTGGCTAGTGCTAGTGCCGTTGTGATGTGAAATATATCTACCAGTTGTCATGTAAGTTACGTAATTTCATATTATACCTTAAATATTGTTATTATGTTGCTATTATTCTGAGTAATAGAAATAACTGTTTGAGATAACTATAAATTGTGGAAATATAAGAAATGTGTTGATAGAATACTATAATACTGTTTCCATGGAGTTTCTTGTCCTTCTTCTCCATGAAGACCTAGTTTTGCGAACGGACAATAGCTTTCTCATTAGAGATGAATAATTATTGACAAGCCTAATTGAAATAATAAATATCTAGTCTTGTCTTTCTGTGCTTTTCTTTATGAAATCCTTCCCTTACACACCATATTCATAATACTTTCATACAAAATAAATAACCAATAACCATTCTGACATTTAAGGCTTGCTATTTAGCCTAGTAGCTATATATACGCTTATATATATATTATATCAAATCTAACACTTGCGTTATGGAACGAGATGGCTGATAAACTACTTATATACATTTTTGATTTTTTTTTTATTTTTGATGATGATGTTTGGCGTAATATGGAGCTGGAAGATACTGCATTGTTAATTTATATTTACGTCAGCAACATAAATTGGGTACCCTTCACGCATAATCAGCCTATAACGTTCCCACTGCTGGGGTACAGGCTTCCTCTCTGTGAGAGGGACTGGGCCGTAATCCACCACGCGGGCCCAGTGCGGGTTGGTAGATGTCATATGTCTTCGAATTTTTGGTTCTTGGAAATGCCGGTTTCCTCTCGATGTTTTTCTTTGCCGTTTTGAAAGTAGCGGTGATGAAATAAATTACACAAAATAATGCGCCTGCCTGGGTTTGAACCTACGACCTACAAGTCGTAAAGCCACCTCTGCTTATCCTTCACGCAAACTAAAAGCGACAAAACGGAATATTCCATAATTCCGAGTAGGTAAATGAAAAAAAAAATGCTAAACGCTCACAAGATAATAAAATACAGTCAGGGAAATTAATTATTAAATTGGCAAGTAAAGCTATTTTATCTACTCTCTTATCGTAAATTCGATTGGGGAAGGTCGGGCACAGCTAATTGTAGATGGCGTGATCATAGCCAGGTCCCGGCCTTTAATAAATTTGACATTTCGTTCATTCATGAGTTCGATTTTATTTCACTATTTCGTTATTTTTGTTTTTTTTTTAATATTTAAAATCAAGTATTTGACATGGAAAGTGGCAGAATTTAAAACCTTAAATATTTCCTCGTAATCACTTTCATCTAAATGTATCGAAATCTATTTAATTTAAAAAAAAAAATACGAATAGCATCAGTCCACAATCTTCTAATTTTAGGGTCTCTCGGGAAAAGGAGAACTTCTTTGGAGTATTTAGGAACACAAACAACGCGTCATTTTCTTAAAAATTTAATAAAACCACCTCACGCCTTGTAGTTTTAGTTTCCACTAGCTATAACAGCGCTATTTTGACAGTTGCCTTCCCCATTATAAACTTCAAAACGACTTTGTATTGACTTACTTTAATACTAGCTACTTTCAGAGCATCCGTGATGAAAATAATATTTGTTAATCTGCACAGGCCCTATTCGCCAGCCCATTTATTTGTTTAAATTAATATGGCAGTCATTTAATTAAATAAATTATTTGAAAATCTGACACCACAAACAAAAAATACCCACCCTTGTTAGTCCTTCATAATATTTTTAATTTTAAACTGTTCTAAATCGGATTTTGGCAAGGATTTCCACTGCATCTGTTGTTCTGAGTTTAAGTGAATTTTGATATCATTTCGCCAGCGTTTTTAAAGAATACAACCAACAGCTGTGCTGAATTTTAAAATGTGGTTTAAGATGTTAAAATTTTCATATTCGTTGACAGTTTTAGATTTAAAAAAAAAATAACACTGGGAGCTTCAATATCGATTAAATATTCAACATGGTGTCAGCATGTGTGGTGATACTATGGTGGTGATCAATTCATTTTGATCATTCATTCATTCTCAGTTTGAAAATAGGTTTTAGATGGTCTTTATTCCACTGTAAGCTTATTTCAATATTTATGGTTCGATATTAATTGCGTTTAGTAGGTACAGTCAGCGATAAAATTCGATTAACGCTACATACACATCATCTAAATTGACACAAAATAATTCGATTCCAACAATAATATACTTTCCTTTATTTCATTTATGTACATATATTTCACATTTTTAAATATTTTTTATAAAAACATGAAAAAAAAGGAAAAAAAAACATTTAAAAATATAAAACATAGTAGCCCACCGGTATCGGGAACAGGGTCCAAGCTACCGGCGGTCAGGGCTCCAGAGAGAGGAACCTCCTAACAATGCGCGCCGTGTCCAGAAGTACCGCTCTCTGAATCAGGCCCTTAATCCAGCTGCCCAGCTGCCGAGAGCCTCCTTAGATGTTGGTCGAGGCTCTTGGCGATTAAGCCATTGGCTGATACGACTATCGGCACAATGATCGCTGAGTCCACATCCCACATGTCGACAACCTCGCGAGCCAAGTCAAGATACTTGATTTGTTTATCTTTCTCGGCTTTCACGAGGTTCCCGTGAAAAATATACTTTTATTATTAGTTTATTTAAATATTTAGCTCAATAATTAAGAATTTTGTAGAGTTATGCGAACATAAATGTAATGGAACAGCTGATTTTTTTTCGTGAATCTTTCAGGTTTGGTCCCTTAGTAAAAGTTTTTTGTAATGATGAGTACAATGACCCCTTACAAAGATGACCATGAATTAAATTTCATCCTGTAGAAGTCAAACAATTTACTTCACACAGACTCTCTAAAAGCAACCGCGCTGGCTATCAAAAGTTGCTTCGAAGTCGCCGAAGTCAAATAACATTGATCCTCTGCCATTAGTACGTACTAGAAACTAATCGACAATGATGTTAGTACAAGTTTGTAAGTTGTAGCAGTTGTAAGGTTAATTACTAACATTCCCGTTTAAATGGTGTAGTTTTGTTAATGGAGTTAATTGTAAATAATGTATATTTATCACATAATTTTGTAACTAATCTAATTTAACATGTATTGGGGGGCCTGGTGACAGATAATTTATGCCTTTTTCGGGCACCAGTCTCTCACAAATATTAACCCTATATTTCTTAGTGTCCACAACAACATTTGTGATGAGAAATGAATAAAATTATCTTATCTTGATTGTGTGATTATTTTCATGACAAGACTAACTTATCTTTCATCTACTTATTATATTACTAGCTTCTATCCGCGACTTTATCCGCGTGAATTTTTTTGTCTACCCGATCCACCCCGTCGCATTGCGTCGCCTGCCTGCGCTTTTAGGTTGGTTTTCGCTTAGCGTTCTTTGTGACTTTTTTTCTTTTTCTCGGCTCCTAAGGGTCCTGGCGTGATGTTAAACCGCCTATATCCTTTCTCAAGAATTGAGATACCAAATGAAAAAAAAATTTTCAAATCCGACTTGTAGTTCCAGAGCTTAGCGCGTTCAAATAAACCAAACAAATTCTTCAGCTTTTTTATTAGTATATCGGGTGACTAGTAATTTGTGACCTTATTAAACACATGATTATACTCATGATAACAAACAACTTTTACTATGGTACCAAACCTGAAATCGCGAAAAAAAAACAGCTGTCCCATACATTCATGTTCGTTTATCTCGTCAAATTGTAGGGAGTAGCTGATTTTTTTTCGTGATTTCAGGTTTGGTCCCGTAGTAAAAGTTGTTTGTTATCATGAGCATAACCTTGTGTTTAAGTATCGGTCACTAATTACCAGTCACCCTATATATATAGGCTGTAAGCGTAAACAGTGGCAATCTTTTATGGTCTAAACCTGAAATCGCGAAAAAAAATCAGGTGTTCAGTACATTTATGTTCGCATAATTCGTCAAAATGTAGGGAACAGCTGATTTTTTTCGCGATTTCAGGTTTGGTCCCATAGTAAAAGTTTTTCATAATGATGAGTACAATGACCCCTTAAAAGATTGCTACTATTTACACTTAAACCCTGTATACATTATTTCTACAAAAAATGTACAGCCCATTCTGATGGTATGTGATCGCTGCAATTGGACATTTGCTATGTTATGGTAAAAAGGAAATAAAAAAAGGAAAAATAGGCATGATGGTCATCATCATCATGGTTTCATGCTTTTCCCTTCATTCAATTTATCATGTTTGTTAAAGATATTTGACCCTTTCGATTGATGCCATACATGGTGTTATGTTTTCGGATTTTAGCCGGTTCGATTGCCGAGTGTGGCAAGCGAATGTTGAAAATCTCTGAAAGCAGATTTGTTTTTTTTTTTAAATAACGGTATGTGTCCATTGACTAAAATTGGCTACTTTCCCTCCAGGTGAGGTTAAAAAATTCCATCCTGTGTGAGTGTAGAAAAAAGCAGACTAAACTTAAGTTTATATTCGACGAACGCACATGCACATTATGACGAACCCTCCTCGGGTTTCGTCATAATGTGCATTTTCGATAAATTATTTCATTTTTAGCCGATTCTAAACGCAACGGCTACTGAATATTCTATTAATACGCGAGAAGCGGGGGGAGAGCGCATGAGCACGCGACTCCTTCGTCGCAGAATATATTATTTTTAAAACACGGTGTCCAAAAAAAATCATAATCTCGCAAAATCATCGCAAATCATCATTCGCAAAACACCACATTTCCAAAACATTACATTCTCTTGTGCCTAAACGAACCCTGGCACTCGCCAGCCCTCTTCCTTTAAACAAGGCACATTTACTCGATAGTCGATCTTCAAGGTTAAGCAACGCTTGCCGTGGTCGGTCCAGGATGGGTGACCATCCATTACATACCGAGACCACCTTTTTTTGTGGATGGGACATCATCAAATGACTTCTCCTGCTCTGGGCGTGTCAGACTTTTACTGACTAAAACCCACCCGTGTTCCTTCAGTTGTCTGTGCCAGGGCCACGGTATCTCTTTCGAACAACCCGCGACCCCGGCGACATCGGCCCTATTGGACCCCATAACTGCTAACATCTCTTTGAGGCGCGCGTGGAACACAAAGCGCCGTCGACCCGGGCCTGGTCCTTACCGCGTCCGTCGACGACGCGAGCTACCCATTGCTCGTCGTCCGCAAGCCCACACCTACGGTGGCCGGGAATCGGCAATAGTTTCCGGCCGCCCAGGGCGTCTCCTGCAGCGGCTAGAGGCGCGAGGGTGCGACTGTTACCTCTCCTTCACGCGTTCCACCTCCTATTTCGCGAGCATTACTGCTTCGTAGAAGGAGGTGAAGGCCTCCCATGCACTCTCGCTTTGACAGTCGTTACGGGTCGTGAGAAGCCTGAAAGTCTGATCCAGTCTCACCAAGGGGTGTCGTGTTACCTAGTGACTGGGTCGTTGAAGTCAGATAGGCAGTAGATCCATGTAAAATACCGGTATTCAGTCATTCAGAAGAGTATAGGCAAATGATGAGGGAGAATCCGAAAAATCTTTGAAAAATCGCGAAGCACTGATTCAAATGTTTGCTTTAGACATTTGTATAATGAAATTACTCTCAAATGGATTAATACACTATTCATAAAATTATAGTGGTAGCAGCTTTGAGTAAACGAACCGTGAAAATATGAAAAATCGAGTAACATTATTCAAAGTAGGGTTGCCGCACACTCATTTAGTTAACTTTGATTTTTAACCCTCGACGGAAACAGAGTGGTGTTTTTAGTTTAACGTGTGTATCTGTGTATCTGTCTGTGGAATCGTTTCTCCTAAATGACTGAACCGATTTAGATTTTTTATTTGTTTGAAACGTGATTTTTTTTAAATTTATTTATTTAAGTACGAAAATCTTACCTGCATTTACCATTACAGATCGGCGATCCAACGCGATTTATGATTGATTTGATCGAAAGTCTTCTTAGCTTAGCGTTCAAGAAAATCTATTCAGCCATTTGAAGATTATCAGCTCTTTTCTAGTTGATGAATGGATGTGAGCACGAGTCGAAATTTAGTATTCAGTTACTTCAATGATATTAGGTCTTTACCTATGAAATTGCCGTTCTGCAGTACTGTTGCAGTAGTGTGTGGTGTGTTGTTGTGTGTGTATTGTTGTTACTTCTTCACGCTCAAACGGCTGGACCGATTTGGATGAACTTTGGTATGTAGACAGCTTATACCCTGGATTAACACATAGGCTACTTTTTATCCCGAAAAAATGTAGTGCTCCCGTGGGATGAACAAGAAATTCAAATATATTTGTTACTCTTTCAAACTCAAACGCCTCGACCGATTTTGATGAAATTTGGTGTGGAAGTAGTGACCCTCTGGATAAACACATAAGCTACTTTTTATCTCGAAAAATAAAGAAAGAACGAAAGAAAGAAAAAGTATTTATTGTGACTAGCACAGGAAGATCACCAACTTAACTAAAATCACAATAATAAAACTTTGAAAACAAAAAAAAAAAAAAAATAATCACACTATCACACTAATAATTATTAAAATAACATAGTTACCTTAAACTGATGCTACAGCATTATCTGGAATTTGCAGGAAACCCAACTTCCTACTTGTTTGGTCTCATTGAAATGGTATCCATTAAGACTAGAGGGAGGATGAGGGGGGTTGGCAATCAGAGTCTGATGATGGAGTTGCAAAAAAAATGAGGATACGGGGATTTTTTAATTTTAACTTTTAACTTGTCAGCAGGTACAGTAAATGTATTGAAAGGTTAAAAGGTAAATGTATTGGAAGGTTGGAAGGTTGAAGGGTTAGGCAGAGTTGCACCTATATTATACCCACATTTCGCCAGTTATGTTCGAACCTGTTGCCATAAAATAATAATAAAAAATAATAAAATATTTCTCATTTTTCCATGTAATTTTACAATAATTGTTAGCATGCAACAAAGTTATTATTATTCAATCAATGTTATTAATATAATTTTTTTAATCAATTACAATAATTTATTATTTAGTTTCAATAATTCCTAACTGATTATTTTTATTGTTGTTGAATCGATTTTCAAATTTTATTAATAAACAAGTTTTGGTTTAATTTCAATGAGAACCCCTATGTTGGGTGAAGGCCTCCTGCATTTTTATCCATTGGTTTCTATCTCTCGCTATCGTTTGCCATTTATCTCTTGCTATATCTTTGATATCATCGACCCATTTTCTTGATGGTCTTCCTCGTTTTCTTTTTCCCTTGGGACCTTCCCATACTAAGGCACGACTGTTGCCATAAACCGGGCACAAATCCAGACTCCCGGTTGCTACTGAGTAACTCCAGAAGGAAACACCCAATAACACTTTGCCCAATCCGGGAATCGATTCCAGGACCTCATGTTCAACAGTAGCGCTCGTGACCATTAGAACAACGAGGCGTTTCTGTTAATAAGTTTCATTTACTAACAATACCATTTTAATCCTAATCCTTACTAATATTATAAATGCGAAAGTGAGTTTGTTTTGTTTGTAACGCTTTCACGCTATAACGGATGAACGGATTTAGATGAAATTTGGCACACGGGTAGACCATGACCTGGAAAAGGAAATATACTTTTATCGACATACCACACAGGCGAAGCCGCGGGCGGGAGCTAGTTAGTTAATATTAGCCTTAGGACGATGATGACTGCTGAATGTAAATAGAACTGTCAACGACTGGTCAGTGGGATTTTGCTATAGGTAATAAGTAGGTATTTTTTGAGAAAAATTTTTGGACACACTTTTTTTTTTTAATAATTTTTTGTCACATTTTGCAACACCCTGCGGCTATAAAGAAAATACAAATAATTTCCGATTTCGTCTCCAGTAGCAGTCTGGATTTGTGCCCGGTTGGTTGTGCCCCTATTGCATGGGGCTTAAACATAACATTGTACTATGGTACAACCTGCCTAACTCTTCGGGGATTACAATTACAGCTGTGATTTTACGTGTTAATTTTCGAATGTACAAAAAAGACTTTATATATCTCTTTGATTTCGGTTTTTTTTTTTCACAATCAAAGTTAGTGATTGACAACCCTAATTTTCTAACCTTCAAAAATATTAATAAGTTTTACTAACCGTGTTCAAGTTCATGACCCGAAAAATACAATTTAGTTTTAGTTCAAAAGTCATGCTAAAGTCAGTTAGGGTTTATCCAGGCTTAAAATATTTATCTAGGAATCCTAAGTAGGATTTATAGTTACGTCAGTTTATCGGATTATTATTTGAGGGTTTTGAGTGAATATTTTTAACCGACTTCAAAAAGGAGGAGGTTATCAATTCCTCGGAACCTTTTTTTTTAATTTTTTTTTTTTTTTTTTTATGTATGTTCCCCGATTACTCGAAGATGGCTGGACCGACTTGGATAATTTTTTTTTTTTGTTTGAAAGGGTATACTTCCCAGGTGGTCCCATGATCATCAAGTCAGGATCTGATTATGGGATCCTGGAGAAATAGAGAGAACTCTTCCAATTTTATAGGCACACTTGAAGCGACTTGGATAGTTTTTGGAAGAGTACTTTCTTGGAGTGGTCCCATTTCAATTTGGTGAAGATCTGATGAAGAACTTCTGAGATAGGCAACGGAACTCCTCAATAAATGATAGCAAATGGACTAGGATTGCTGAAATCTCATGTCTGTTTGTTGTTCACACCAGTTCATAACATAACATCACGCCAGTACGCTGTGAAGGGGTAAGCACATGTGAACCACTAAAAAGTGAAAAATAAAAACTTTTTTACAAAAAAATACAACCGACTTCCAAAAACAACACTACAAAGTGAAAAATAACTTTAATTTCGGAAGTCGGTGGCAAAAACGAAAATACATTTAATCAGACACCGACTTCCGAAATTAAAGTTATTTTTCACTTTGTAGTGTTGTTTTTGGAAGTCGGTTGTATTTTTTTGTAAAAAAGTTTTTGGATTTGTAGTTTAGGTTTCATACTCCCTAGCGTGACAGTCGGGCTGGTCCACAAATTCAAGTTCGCTCAGCGCGCGCTGGATAGAGCTATGATCGGAATTTCTTTGAAGAATAATAAATAATAAAAACATTTGTAGGGATCGTTGTGAATCAAAAGCAAAACTTCTTGTAACTTCTTTTATTTTAAATCTCCTTAGCTTAGTCCGTTCGCACGCGTCTTTCATATTCGTCGTCCATCTAGTCTCTCTTTCATGCCATCTCGCTCCCACAGTGTTGTCATCCCTTGTGTGTTGCCACTTTACCATTCATTCCTACACATTTATTTTCTCCACCACATCATGAAAACTTACTAGAATACATAATTTGTGTTTACAAAAATACATTGATTTTGTGGAGACTGGAGCCTGTACTAGAAATACCTGTGTTACCGGTCTCCAGGCCTCCAAACTATACAGACAAGTCATAGTAATACAAATTATACATGAAAATTTTGGGATAAAAATAATTTAAGACAAGGAATAAGGATTAACAAATAATTAATTAAACAGCATAGTAGGGTGTATTGGTGTGGGTGTGTGTATGTGTGAGAGAGGGTGTGTGGCGGTGCGTGTGTGTGGGAATAAAATCAGAAATTAAATTATCCGGCAAAGAGCCGAAGTAACCGCCATAGCTTACAGAGTGTTTACTCTGCAAGCTATTGCCCCACAACTCAGTTACTGGGTAATACGATACCCCTTGGTAAGACTGGTTGTCAGACTTTCGGGCTTCTGACGACACGTAACGACTGCAAAAGATCCACGAATGACAGCCGGGACCAACGTCTTCACGTACATTCCGAGGCACGGAAGAGTCTCACTATGTAAAGATGGTCACCCATTTACTGACCAACCCCGGCAAGCGTAGCTTAACCTGATGGATCGACCCGTGCGGCTGTTATTACTTAGCCACGAGCTCCTCAAGTAATACCTTTATGTATATATATTTTAATTAAAGAAATTTATGGATGGCACGATAAGGTTTGCTCACTGAAATGGCGCTATAATGTCGCGGCGGGGTACTGCTTAAGTAAATCAGACCCTTCATTTGATTGACTACGAGTATCTACATGTATGTATCTACTGACGTTCACTATTTAAACAATACGAAGAGTACACGTCAATAGAGCTCAAATTAGTATGATTTGTAGTGTTCTAGATTTAGTTCTACGAGTAGTAGATGAACATTATATTGTTCTCCGTTGTCTCTAATATTCCGTATGTGAAAGTCATGCATACCTGTTATTTGTCAAAGTCAAATTAGAAATTGTAATTTATTAGTGTGTTTTTTGGTGATACATTAGGTCTTATACTTAGGTTATGGTGACTCAAAAAACTACCCATTAGGGCATACACTATTTATCAATATAAGAATTTAAAATCATTATTACATGCAAACAAATTAACAAACATTTCAATATTTAAAATACCTACTTAATTACTTATAATATTTTTTTATAATAAACATTTAGAATACAATAAATTATTATAATAAAAATATTCACATAATCAAATTATCATTTAATTTAATACATTTTGTCAAGAAGGAATTCGTCAATGGTATAGTAGCATGGTTACTACAATACCATTTTTTTTTATGTTATTTTAATTAGAATTGTAAATGACCGTGCTGCTGGTGTGCTTATTATTATAAATAAATAAATACTGATGTAACAGTAACTATTAGTCGACGTTCGCGTGGACGTAAAAATATCGCGACGGGATTTTATCGCGCACTGGATTCTCAACTCTCGTTGTTGAGCCGAGCGTTGAGAATCCAATTTAACAACAACAGAGTGCATTCTAGCGCGTCGAAAAAACACGCTGTTGGATATTTTCAACTCTCGGCGCTAAGCAGAGCGTTAAAAATCCAGTGCGTGAAATAAAATCGCCGCGATATTTTTACGTCCGTGCGAACGTCGAATTATACGACGCTTATATGCTTATACGATGAATTGAATGCAAATAGCGTGTGGTTATGTAAGCTGGCCGCGTATGGACGCCTAAGCATTGCGGCGCCACTTTGACGGCCGCTAAACGGCACTGTTTATGCACAAGTGTGGATACTTCCTAAATAATGGTTATCAATTATTATCATGTTTGTTTTGGGCTTGAGTTTTATGGGTTAAGAACTAACAATCTTAATTCCTTCTTTGCCTAAATCATGAATCATGGTACTCTCCATGAGCTTTGCTTCCAGTATAAGCGTTTGCAAAATTACTCTCAAAGTCAAATAATCAAACAATACGAAATTTATTACCCAGTTATTGGATTGTGGAGGTCAAATAGGCAGTCACTCCATTTAAAATACTAGTATTCAGCTGCATCCGGTTAGACTGCAAGCCGACCCCTACATAGTTCGGAAAAGGTAAGGCAGATTTTTGATGTAACCAATATTTTATAACAATATTTTCATTTAAAAGAGTCTACGGATTTTCTTGCCCGTTCTTCTCCATAGATACCTACTACTCTTTGGAATGAGCAAGTATAGTAAGTAGTATCTTTACGACTGACCGAATCCTTGATAATTTCGCGCCTCTAACTGGTTTAATTGATATAAATGCTTTGAGTTTCATGAGTTTAAGGGCCTGTACGTCGATTCTGTAAAATTCAAACAACAACTCGCATCTTTATTCACTCTCACTCGTAAACTATATGCTTTTTATTTGACACTTTGAATCGGGTTCAAGTGCAAAGTGAGCGTCGAAGTGACCTTACTGAATGCCACTTCTTACGTCATCTCATACTTTATCTGTCAAAATCTTACGGTCAATGTTCAACTCACTGACACGCTCACAAGGGTAGCGCTAGTGTAAATTCGAATTATCAACCGAGTTTTTAGAATGCCAATCAAGAAACTCACAGCGGATTCAGATTCGAAGTGAGGTCTTACACAATCACACGGCTGTTTCACCACCTACGATGAAATTCCTTAAACTTACTTGGCAGGTAATTTCATACAAAATCTGTTCCATTTTTTAATTTATTTGGTAAGTAGTGGCTATTCGGACGTCGTGAAATAGGCTCTAATCAGAACTTTATAAACATCGATTATAACGTGAAATTGTTTTCTAAGTAGTGTAGAACCTGAACATACATATACATACGTTGATAAGTGACTAACTATAGCTGGGTGGTTTGATTTAGACTTGAACTGACGACAATAATAAAAAGTAAGTTCAAAAACTAAAAACCGACCACTGAAAAATCACGTTCGCTGCGGTCGGTCTGTAACCTATTATTAATAATTATATTAATATTTTTTTATTATTTGTAATATTATTTTCCTACACTCTTACTTATTTTTCACAATTTAAACATATTTATTTACTTAAACAATATGACATACTCGTATATGCATATTTGTAATGTGCTCGTCAAAACCTTTCTTTTGATACCAAACATACCATTATTATCTCAATTTAATTTTTTTCGAGATCATAAATTTACATGTGAAGTCCACCATATTAAATTTATGGAGAATTTATATAGCCTATGTCACCCGGACCATTATTACGAATCTTTAATACCTCATTTTTATTAAAATTGGTTCAAGAATTTAGGCGCTACAGTGGAACACACGTAAATACATACTTATATATTAGGTCTTTACCTATGAAATTGCCGCTCTGCAGTACTGGCCATTTCAAATCAAAATAATTTTTGTTTGGCTAAGAATTCTAATTTCAAATTAATTTTATTTTAAAACCATGGATTTTTTTTTCCAAAAGTAGTCATTTGTTTATTGATTAGGGTTACATTTTCATCGCATTTTAATCTTTTTCGTCATCATGGATACGTTAAAAATTCGAGTAATTATGGAATATGAGTACCGTCGTGGCAGCAACGCGGCACAAGCGGCACGCAACATCAACGACGTTTACGGAGCTAACACTACAAACCAACGCACCACTTGTTATTGGTTTGCTCGCTTCCGTTCTGGAAATTTCGACCTGAAAAATGAACCTCGCTGTCGTCCGAAGACTTTGGTCGGCAATGACGAATTAAAGGCTATTGTGGAAGCTGATGATACACAATCTACGGCTGAACTAGCAGCAGCTTTCGACGTTAGCGTCAAAACAATATTGGTCCATTTGCGTCAAATTGGCAAGGTAAAAAAGCTTGACAAATGGGTGCCCCACGAACTCAATGATCGCCAGCGCGAAGTACGCGTCGAGACGTGCCTTGCACTGCTCAACAGACACACAAATGAAGGAATTTTGAACCGCATTGTTACCTGCGATGAAAAATGGATTCTGTTTGATAACCGCAAGCGCTCAGCAAGTTGGTTGGATCCTGGTTCAGCACCTTAACAATGCCCTAAACGAAAACTTACCCCTAGAAAAATGATGGTCACTGTTTGGTGGTCTAGCGCCGGTGTGATTCATCACAGCTTCTTACCAAACGGGGTGAGCATTACTTCAGATGTGTACTGTGAAGAACTGAACACAATGATGGAGAAGCTGGCACATCTCCAACCAGCATTGGTCAATCGCTCGTCTCCGCTGCTCCTGCACGACAACGCGCGACCTTATACTGCACAGCAGACGGTCTCCAAGTTGCAAGAACTGGGGTTGGAAGCTCTCCGTCATCCGCCCTACTCACCAGACCTTGCGCCTACAGACTACTACTTTTTCCAGAATTTGGATAACTTCTTGGCGGGAAAAAAATTCAATACCCGAGAGGCAGTACAAAATGCCTTTGAAGAATTTGTTGCCTCCCGTCCAGCTGATTTCTTTAAGAAGGGCATTAATAAACTGCCACTGCGTTGGCAAAGATGCATTGATTGCATGGGTGATTACTTCGATTAATACAAATAAAAAATGCATGAAAAAAATTCGTTTAAATTTTTTCATACAAAACGGCAATTTCATAGGTAAAGACCTATTATATATACATACTTACATACATAGACTGCTTAAATCATAACCCACCCTTTTGGCTATGCCGTAGTCGGGTAAAAATAACTTTCAGTCGGTTACCGGGGCACAGCTTTCCAAATTAGTCAAATTCTGAACGATCACCATATTTTGGAGGACCATTGGTGTTACATTACCTATACGACGATTACAAACGATATATGAGAAGCTCGTGGCTAAGTAATAACAGCCGCACGGGTAGATCAATCAGGTTAAGCTACGCTTGCCGGGGTTGGTCCGTGGATGGGTGATCGTCTTTACATACCGAGACTCCTCCGTGCCTCGGAAAGCACGTTAAGCCGTTTCTCGGCTGTCATTCGTGGATCTTTGACAGTCGTTACGGGTCGTCAGAAACCGGAAAGTCTGACAACCAGTCTTACCAAGGGGTATCCTATTACCCAGTAATGGGTTGTGAAGGTCAGATAGGCAGTCGCTCCATGTAAAACATTGGTATTCAGCTGCATCTGGTTAGATTGGAAGCCGACCCCAACATAGTTGGGAAAAGGCTAGGCAGATTGATTGATTACAAACAATACATAGTACTTATTCTTTCTTCTATGGTGAAAACCTTTTCACTACTTTGTGTCAAAACTTCAGTCCCACTTCCAACCAAACGAAAAAGAGCTCGCAGACGCTTTAAAATTCATCACCCACTTAAAAAACATTTGAACATTTAAATTTTCATGGCAGTCATACATAGCTGGCCAGCATAATTCTTTCTCTGAACTAATCTATACGTACGTTGTAATGGTAATAGATGCTGTGCCAGATACGTGTTTCTGACAGTGTATTTGCTTGGATTATTTGAATTAAGTTCGGATATTATGTTTGATTTGCAAATTATGTGTGTTTTAGGCCTGAAAGTTAAAATTCGACAGGTTTGGGGAAGATACTACAGATTGCTGAGGTACTTGTTTGAAAGATAACGTGTGTTTGTTCCCATAATATGATGATTAAGGCTCAATTTCACCACACATCACTAAACGCGTTTAACGCTAAACGAATTTAAGATATCGCACTGTTTCTTTCAATCGTTTGAAGATGACAGAAACAGAATGATGTTTTAAAAACTGTGTTTAGCGTTAAACGCGTTTTGCGATATGTGGTGAATTTGAGCGTAAGCGTATAATATAACTTACATAAGAGGAGCTCGTGGCTAAGTAATAACAGCCGTACGGTCAATCCATCAGGTTAAGCTACGCTAGCCGGGGTTGGTCCGTGGATGGGTGACCATCTTTACATCCCGAGACTCCTCCGTGCCTCGGAAAGAACGTTAAGCCGTTGACCATGGCTGTCATTCGTGGATCTTTGACAGTCGTTACGGTTCGTCAGTAGCCCGAAAGTCCGACACCCAGTCTTACCAAGGGGTATCATATTACCCAGTAATTGGGTTGTGGAGGTCAGATTAGGCAGTCGCTCTACGTGAAATACTGGTATTCAGCTGCATCCGGTTAGACTGTAAGCCGACCCTAACATAGTTGGGAAAAGGCTAGGCGGATTTTGAAGGGTATAATATAACTTAAGGCGAGTAGTGCCGCCAACTAGCGCCACCATTGAGAAACAAAACTCATAAGTCTGGAGATATAGAACATTTTGAAATTTTCTATGCTCACAGTTTTAGGCCGATGAGGTAGGTCAGGTGACGTCCTAGGAGGTTTAGGCCTCTTTTCCATTACACGGTTTCTCGCCGTGAAAATCTACGGTTAATTCGCCGCGTGTAGGCACGGTCGTCAGTGTGGTATGGATCACTATATGAGCTTGTCGACATGCACGGTGGCGCCAAGGCACGGCGCCGCGGCCGCGTGCGCCGTGACTGCCCCTCGGCGCGCCGCGTCTACGCACGGCGTGATTTTCACCAGTGTTGTATGGCAGTCTATCGGGGTGTGTCGACGGTGCCGGACGTACGCACGGATTCGTGACCGCTTATATACGCTGTTTCGCGATTTTATTATAAAATGAACATAAATCAAGTATTATTAATTACGTTGATTCAAGAAAGGCCTGTAACATTGGGATAAGACCATCGACGATTATAAAAATAAGCGGCTTAAATATGATTCCTGGAAATAAATATTTATTCATTTCCAGCCCACATTTGAAGATTTAAGTGGTGAAAAAAGCGAAAAAAAAAAAAGCGCTACTAGCCAGTACTTACCAATGTCTCGCGCGGTGATTTTGCCGTATCATGTACAAGCTAGCACGTTTTTTCAACCGTACGGCTTACACACCGTACGTTTGAACAACCGTGTAATGGAAAAGAGGCCTTAGTGTTGATTTTTTTGATACAAAACATGATCTGGCAAAAAATGTGAGCGTAGGCAAGAAAATGTTACATACTCGTATCTCCAGACTTATGATTTTTTTTCTCAATGGTGGCGCTATTTGGGAGCACTACTTCAAATTTTCAAAACCCCCTTTTAGTCCCTGTTGCATAAAAATATATATACAGGGTGTAAGTGTAAACAGTGGCAATCTTTTAAAGGTTCATTGTATTCATCATTATACCACAGTCGTCCGATGAGTGCCCAAGCTGCATACGTAGTTCGCCGAACTTCGTATGCAGCTCGGGCTTCATCGGACGACTGTATGATGTGATTATAATAGGGGACCAAACCTGAAATCGCGAAAAAACAATCAGCTGTTCAGTACATTTATGTTCGCATAATTCGTCAAAATGTAGGGAACAAAAGATTTTTTTTTCCCCGATTTCAGGTTTGGTCTCGTAGTAAAAACTGTCCATAATGATGACTACAATGACTTCTTAAAAGGTTGCCACTGTTTACACTTACACCCGGCACATATATTTTTATTTCTTATTTGAAAAATAGTTGGCCAAACGTCATCTCTCACCGTCGTCGTCGTCGTCACTGTACCAAATTCCAAGTAGATAGCATTAGTAGTTCTTGAGATATCCAGCTGTGACAGACGGACAAACAGACTTAATCGCACCATAAGGGTTCCTTTTTATCATTTTGGTACGGAACCTTAAAAATGTGGTCAGCAAGACGACCAGTCATCACATGCAGCACCTGTTTACGAGCATAATGTAAAGATCAGCCATTACCCCTCTCTTACTTACTTGACTTAAGCATACTTAGCCTATAATGTTCCAACTGCTGGGACACAAGCCTCCTCTCTTCGAGAGGGAGTCGACTGTAATATACCACGCGGGTCCAGTGCGGGTTGGTAGATGACACAATATCTTTGAATTTTTGTTTCCTCACGATGGTTTTCTTCACCGTTTTAAGAGCAACGGTGATGAAATTATTTGAACGAAGTAAAGCGCCTGCTTCCAAAAGGAGTGAAGGGAGGCCTTTGCCCAGGACAGAGTAGGCTAGTAAAAAAAAAGCTCCCGGCTGGGTTCGAACACACGATCTACAACTCGTAAGTCGGGGCCATTACCACTGGACCACCACTGCTCCATATTTATCTTCAAAAAATTCTCTCAGAGAAACACTCCACTTGTATTTTAATGTAACCTACATTCATTGCAAATAAATGATTTGATTGATTGATTGAGAAACTCTAGCACCTAGCTGGAATAAAAAAAAATTTTTTTCGTTTAAAAAATCATCATCATAAGTGATTCTACTTTAACTTAGCAGCCATTGAATACCATATCAACTGTTAACGCCTCTATTAAAGTCGTAAAAACGTATAAAAGGTTCACGAGCCAATTAAGAACAAACTTTTGTTAGACCCTAAAAAGTAACACATAAATCACCCACACATTTTAACCTTAGCATCAAACAATACAGTACATGCCTTTAACCCAGCAACAATAAACGTTGGGAAAACAATTGGAAAATAAAACAAAGTACGGTATTCAGTAATTGCTTTTAATAATTAACAGGCGTGAGTGAATCAAGCGATCACGGTGCGTTCCCAGCTACAAATCACTACGTGATTGTTGGTACAAGTTAAAAGTTGTGCTAAGTTGATCGTCAGCACTTGAGTCATTTATTTTGTGTCTGCTGCTGTTAGCCTATATCATCCCATTGAGTGAGACTGGGCTTTCGATCCAGGGCTAATGTGGACCACTGGTCCACTGGCCTTGGCCAGCCTGTCCCAACATCTTCTACGGTGTCTGCTGCGACGCCTTCTTGCTGTTTCAGGGCTCTACATAGTGGTTATTTTGGCCCACATTCCATTGGGCATATGGCAGTCGTAGCCAATCTCTTCTGCTTATCGGCTTAGTGAGCAACGTCAGTAATCTAAGTTTTTAAAAATAACCGTAAAAAGACTTCCACACAATAGGAATAACGAACAGTCCTCTGTGCAGGGCTTGCATGGAGGCTCAGGAAACCGTTGCGCACGTGCTCTTTGAACGCACAGGCGTCACCCAGATTAGAACAGAAACCCTCGGATCACTCCGATGTTTCTCAGATGTTCTTAACAGTCCAGGAGACTTGATTAACTTCTGGATCCCAGGTGGGCTGGTTGGAATAACCCGCGACGGCCGCCATGGTCCGCACACAGTGGTCCAAATGAAGGACTAAGTGCAGAAACCAAATCCTCTAACATACACCATAGAGCAGTAGAAAGGCAAATGCTAAAGCGTTATCTACCAGTTTACCTTAGGGCGAAGCAGAAACAAAACTAAGGCACCTACTTTGTTTTGTTTCTGCTACATGATAGAAAATTAAGAATAAATACAACACCAAAGAAAGCTCTCGTTGGGCACCTGGATTAAGGGCTTGATTCAGAAAGCGTTACTTCTGGATAAAGCTCGCATTGTTAGGAGGTTCCTCTCTCTGGAGCCCTGTAGCTTGGACCCTGTTCCCGATACCGGTGGGCTACTATTTTTTATTATTTTTAAATGTTTTTATATAATTTTTATTCTAATATATTTAAATATAACTTATACTTATGTGTAAAGAAAAATAAAGGGAATAAATAAACGGAACGTATAAATCGAACGTATCTTTCGCATGGTTTGTAGGTTGTAAATCACTAACCTGTGGTAATTATTTATGTATTTTTGTATATCTGCCCGTGACATCACAGCGGGCCCTATCAGAATACCAGCGCTGCGACAATTATTTTTAAATGTCGCAGCATCATGCTGAGATACCTTTTAGCCTCGTACAGGACTTTGTCTTTTTTTTTTTTTTTTTTTTTTTTTTTTAACTTTTATCATTGTGTTTTTAGTTCAGTTGGTGATCTTCTTGTGCGAGTCATAATAAATATTTTTTCTTTCTTTCTTTCTACACTTCTGGACACATCTATTGGCCCACCTTAGAGTTTAGGTTTCGATGGCCCCTACCGAAATATGATTGCTAGATTGAACAAAAACTGTTGATGCAGTTTTAAACCTGATACATTTTACCATCTTTTTCGATCGTATTGTTTTATATTTGAATTCAGAATACCATACGACATGGAGCTACGCCTAACAAGTCGGATATGCGCCTTGTTAAAGGCAATTGATTTTTGAATAAAAAACATGTTTTATCAAATAAAGGTTTAATTTAATAACGCGTGTTGCCTCCATGGGCATCTACCACAGCTCTCATACGATTAGGCATAGAGTTTATCAACCGCTCTATGAAATTTTGAGGGATCATCTCCCATTCCTCTTCTATGGCAGTTTTCAACTCCTGCATCGTCTGGGCAACTGGCTGACGAGCCCTAACACGTCTTTTTAGCTCGTCCCACATGTGCTCAATGGGGTTCATGTCTGGGCTTCTGGCTGGCCAGTCCATAACTGTGATGTTCACATCCCGAAGATATTCCCTGACGATGCCGGCCGCATGGGCTCTTGCATTATCATGCATAAAAAGGAAATTTGGGCCCACATAGTCCGCGTATGGTATCACGTGAGGTTCTAAGCACTCACGAATGTACCTTTCAGCATTTAATGTTGGCAGCCGTGGTCCTGTAACAACCTCAAGTTGAGTTTTGCCACTCGCGGATATACCGCCCCAGACAGTCCATGAGCCACCGCCATAACCGCTCATACGGTTTCGGTGTGAATCGGGTCCGTGAGATTTTAAATATTTTTTTATTATTAACGTTGTTCCATCACTATTAAGTAATTTTTTTACTATTACTTAATAGTGATGGAACAACGTTAATAATAAAAAAATATTTTCCCGGTATAGAACCCATACCACGCACAATATTAGGCAAATTACTCACGGACGAACCGTATGAGGGGCTACGCAACCCTCTCTTCAAAGCAGCATTGTGCGAAACGCTCTCCCTTACGTCGGTAGACCTTCTTCCTTCCATAATTGCCATGTAACACAATTTTAGACTCATCAGAAAAGAGTACACGGCTCCAATCTTGCTGTGTCCAATTTAAATGACTGCGTGCGAAATGAAGGCGCGCTGTTCGGTGGGCTCGCGTTAGTTAGGGGCCATTAGCTGGCTTGTGTGGTACCATATCGCGTTCTTTTAACCTTCTCCGAACAGTTCGAGCGCTCACAGATACTCCGTGGAAGTCGCGAAGTTGGTTTTGTATCTCAATGGAGGTAAGGTGACGATTTCTCAAGCTGGTCGTCACGATGAATCGATCCTGCCTTTCAGTTGTGACCCGAGATCGTGGCCTTCCTTGGCGACGAACAAAGCCGCCAGTCTCTAGGTACCTCCGATAAACATTTCGGACCGCAGATCGACTTAAATTAAGTTGAGCACTCACGTTTCTTTGGCTGTGTCCGGCCTGAATAAGTGCCACAGCTTGG
This sequence comes from Cosmia pyralina, assembly GCA_946251885.1. Lineage (NCBI taxonomy): Eukaryota > Metazoa > Arthropoda > Insecta > Lepidoptera > Noctuidae > Cosmia > Cosmia pyralina. The sequence continues at coordinate 4,232,214 of OX276345.1, forward strand.
GCGGCGACTTCAGGTGAAGTATCCATAGATTATTGATAGAACCTCACCTTAATGTTAAGAATAAGTAATGTTTGTTGCAAAACCAAAGATATCAATCACTTTTTCAAGAATTAAATCCAAGTAAACCAATAAAACCAAGTTTTCTTAGTATTCGATTGTTTGATATCAACAAACAGGCTCCAAATTGTCTTTTGTTTCTTTAAATTCTGTGTTCGAAATTCAAAAAAAGACTATTGAATGAAATTGTGAATGTGCCAGGTTCAAAACTGCATAAAAACTTTTTGCTCGACCTAATATAAAATTTTAGCTAGGACCAAACGAAACTGAAAATACAAGGTGGGCCAAAAGATGTGTTCAGAAGTGTAGTAACTATTATTCGAAAAACCTATGGAGGTGATGGTAAGTGTTAGTACCATTATCTATCTTAAAGACATTATAATATTGGAATCTTAATTTAGAAAACAAAGTCGGGTTTGTTCGAACACGTATAACTCGAAAGCGGCTGGACTGATTTTCATGGTTTTTGATTTGTTGTATTTGTCTCCGTCTCGAATAGCAGACTAAGTATTAAAAACATTATAAAAATCACCAAATAAAAAAAATTAAGAAAATTAATTTTCTCATACATTAGACAGGGCTGTCGGGAATTACCTTTGGCTCAAGCCAAGAATTTCGATAGTTCTGGTACACTTTTACCAATTTGGCACCCAATGTTAATTCAGGAGCTTGGGTCCTTCTTTGGAATGGGCTAGAAGATTACTCAGACTTAGCTCATAAGGCAGTGTCTAGCAAATTATAGTAATGCGGGCTTAATTTTCAAGAAGAAGGAACCAAACGCCATTAAAATTAATCAATCTGCCTAGCCTTTTTCCAACTAGAATAGAATAGAATATCTTTATGTGTATAAAATATGGTACATAATAAGTCTTAAATATAAAATAGTTCCACATATTTTGCTTACTTTTTTCAGCATGCAAAAAACACCTTAAAAATAAAAATATAAACAAAAACACTTATTACTAGGTACTGAGATCATGTGAACCAAAAATATTAAAATGTTAAGTTATAATATATAAATTTTAAGTGAGAATAGTGAGATCATAATATGTAGGTATAGATGAATTTAAATACCTACCTTAGATAAGATAACTTTATTATTTTGTACTTAGCTTATAATTCACCTTTAGTCTAGAACACATTATTACAGAGCCATTTCTTATAATTCACCTTTAGTGTAGAACATATTATTACAGAGCCATTTCTTATAATTCACCTTTAGTGTAGAACACATTATTACAGAGCCATTTCTTATAATTCACCTTTAGTGTAGAACACATAATTACAGAGCCATTTCTTATAATTCACCTTTAGTGTAGAACATATTATTACAGAGCCATTTCTTATAATTCACCTTTAGTGTAGAACACATTATTACAGAGCCATTTCTTAAGTTTTCTTTTAAAGTAATTTAATGGTAGCTCTCTGGTCTGTTTCGATATTTGGTTATAGATTTTGAGTGGGGTCAGCTCCAGTCAAACCCGATGCAGCTGAATACCAGTATTTTACTTGGAGCGACTGCCTATCTGACCTCCACCACCCAGTTACTCGATAACACGAACCCTTGGGCAAGACTAATTTGGTCAGACTGTTGGGCTTTTGGCTACCCATAACGACTGTCAAAGACCTATATAAGAACAACAGGATCAACGTGCATTCCGAGGCATGGAGGAGTCTCGAAATGTATTGGATGGTCAGTCATCTACGAACCAATCGCGGCAAGCGTAGCTTAACCTTCAACAGCCCGTGTAGCTACTGCCTAAAATAAAAAAATAAAATTAAAAAATTATTATTAAATAATAAATAATAAATTATTTAGACAAAAGCCCCTCCGAATGACAGATTAGTAATCATATAACTTCATGTATTTTGTTACTCGACTAAATGTAGACACGATCTTTGGAATCCTAACACTTGTGTTTTAAGAGGGCTGGCCCATTTTGTCACCTCTCTCGCTCACGGAGCCAAATGTTTAAGAATGTCAAATGAAAAGTTGCTTTTTAGAAAAATGTAATCAATTAAATGACTAGTAAATAATGTTAATTAAATACGTACCTAATTATTAAACTACATTTATATTTTGTAATCTAATAAACTCAGTTCAAAAAGTATTATCTGTTTTTGAGACGAGTTAAATAAATGCCACAATAAAAATGTGTTTTTAATAGTTACCTATTAAATTAAGATTATTTACTAGTCCTATAATTGATTAAAATTTTCAATAAATTTACTTTAAAAAAAGTAAAAATCTACTTCAAAACCAAAAACGAATAAAAAAACTTTCATAAAACACTTAACAGCTTCTAAAATCGGTGTCAAGCTAAAGTTCAGTGAAGAATTGAAGACACCGACTTCAGAAGCTGTTAAGTGTTTAATGACAGTTATTTTATTAGTTTTTGGTTTTGAAGTCGGTTTTTACTTTTTTAAAAGTAAATTTATTTTTCCATTTTTAGTTGAATATGCAATTACATAAGTGGGTAAGCCCAAGTCGAACGAAAAGAAGAATCATCAAAATCCGCTAAGAAATGCCGGAGATACAGTGCATTTATTCATATAACTTCATACATAAGAATAATTACATAATGTATTATATACTAAAACTTTTCTGAAAGTATATAGATCACGTTAGTGAAAAAATCATCAAAATTGATTCGTTAGTTTTTGAGAAAATCGCGGACAAACAAACATACATACAGGTCGAATACAGAACCTCCTTTGTTGAAGTCGGTTAAAAAAGCATATTTTCATTTAACATTCTTAAAAATTTGGTCCCTTGTGAGCGAGAGAGGTGACAAAACGCGACAGCCTTCTTAATTGCTTCGCTATCTTAGCCTCACGGCAGTCTCCTTCATTCCTCTTCCAGCTTCTTTTAAATAATTGGATAATTGCATGTTCTCATCTACAGACAATAATATTTACCTGTTATACTACAAACTTTCGTCACTGAGACCACACGCAAAACAGTCCTTTGGTCATATATCAAGCACATTCAGACACATTGGTCCATTTAATGAATTGCACCAAACGTCCTGATGCTTCCGAAATCTGTTGTGATTTAAACGCCGCCCAAATTTATTATAAGCTCACCATTCTCACTGATAACTCTGATTCAATTTAGGATATCATGTATGTGTTCCTGAAAATAAATTGTGTACGACAACAGTATGCGAACTGCGATAAATAACACCATGGCTGTGATCAGGACAAATCTATTGCCGTTTCTGGCAAAAATCCAAACGTTGCTACCGTAACTGAGGAATCTTCCTAAGTTTGCTGTGACACAGACAGTCAGCTATGTACCTAGTATGGGCCAAAGTTCCGCATGATCACCTCAAAGGCGATAATCGCATGCACGGCTCACGACTCGGCCGCACAATGTCCGTTTGTCACTAGCTGCGCTCTCACAGGAATATTTTCTTAAGTGAGCATACTTAAGTTTTGTCCATAGTACATAATTATTACGCAATAGTATATTAGACTAAATGATAACAGTCGCACGGGTTTACCAAATGTTAAACTACGCTTACCGCGGTTGGTTGGTGGACGGGTGACTATTCATTACATATCGAGATCCCTCCGTGCCTCGGAAAGCACGTTAATCTATTGGTCCCGGCTGTCATTCACAGATCTTTGACAGTCGTTACGGGTTGTCAGAAGCTCGAGAATCAGTCTTACCAAGGGGTATCATGTTACCCAGTAACTGGATAATGAAGGTCAGATAGGCAATCCCTTCGTGTAAAATACTGGTTAGACTGGAAGCCGACTGCAATATTATTTCGGAAATGGCTAGGCAGATTGGTTCAGTACATTCATATGATTGGCAGAACCTAAACTGTACCACTCTAATATATTTTCCAGATACGTAGTATGCATGCATTCATGTACATACATTCCAAAAGTCAATCAGTATTACAAGTCCCTGAAAACATCAGTTTCTAATCAGTAAATCGGATGTTTGCTGTTCCGGCCAAAATCATCATTCTCTTGTCCTTATCCCTAATTATTTGGGGTAGGCGCAAAATATCTTTTTCTTCCATACTTTTCCATTAGTCGTAATCTCGGTCTCTCTCTTTCTTGCCACGTTTCTTTGGTCTTTCCCTACTCGTATTAGCCATCCACATTCATACTCAAAACTTTCTTGTTACTGTTTCGGCCGAAATATCAACAGCCAATCAGAATCACTTAAAATGATAGACAATATATTGCACACGATGCTGCTATCCGATGACACGTCGTGGTAATGTAAATCCTAACAATAGTGTGATTATCGCATCTGGATTTCAATTTAGAGCATTCGTGCTAGGAAACGTACTAAGCTGTTTGGTGTGACCGAATTACGGATGGTTTTGTTTTGGTAATTTTGTGCAGCTTGGAAATGAGCAGGGTTGTAAACGTGTTGCGATTAGTGTTTCTGTAGTGTGAATGATGCTGGAAAGAGAATTAGTGATGAAATGACGAGATGTTTGTTGTATTGGTTTTAAGAAGAAAATTTCAGGACGGTAAGACTCCATTTTGAAGTTTGAGGATTGAAAATATTATAGTGGAAAGTGATTGTCCTTTATTTTTTTCATTAATGTACAAATTGTAAATTTTCCGCGATCATAATCCAGCCTATTACGCCTTGTCCATACGCCAGCATAACCCTAACTATCATTATGTAAGTTTCTTTGCTACCTTCTCACGCCTAAACCACTGAACCCGTCATGAAATTTTACATATACCTACGTTGTCAGGTGTACAGAAACTGACATAAGGTAACTTTCATCTCGAAACAAAAGTACTGTTCCCGATGAAAACAACAATAACGTTCTTAAGATAATAGATGGCGCCACGTGTCTTTCGAATCATGATTGCATTATACAGGGTGTTTGGTGCATCGTTTGCCAAATTGAATTGGCCGAAAGAAGAGGTCATTTGCTATCGCTTCAGGCTCAAGTACTCATTTTTGGCCACACCGGTTTTTTTATTACAACTTTCTAATTTTTATTTTGAAAAAATCCAAAACTCAGCATTAAAGCTTAAATTAAAAAAAAGTTTTAAGTGTAGTCGTCAAATTTCATTTTTATTTACATATGTACTGTTGTATGGCTCTATCAAATTTAAAATTACTTGCCAGTTACATCTAGTTTTTTTTTAATAAATCACAAAGTTTTTGGAAAAATAAAAAATGAACTTAAAACTCAACTTTAAATAGCTATAAAAAAAAACTAAAAGCGATCGGGATCTTCGAATTATTTTAAAAAGTTCTCTAGTCTATCCCCTTTCCAACGGTATGTAATGTGTTAAAAAACTCTTTTAACATCTTTAATAATTAGCTAAATGTGTAGTCGAGACACATCAGGCTGATATTGGATATTACGTTTAAAACACTAGTTTTCGCATAAATTACATGCTATTAGTAGATAGATACTGTTATCTCACGGCTTACGTAGTCTCTTATCTCGTTCTTACATAGGGAACTTTCCTCGAAATTGAAAAAAAAATACATTATTACAAAAATAATCATTTATTAATAAGTAATTTAATTACATACTAATCTTACAAGTCTTGTTCAAACTGTCTACCACTATTGCGTATGCACGCGCGACATCTTCGTCTTATCTCAACTGTAGTGGTGCGTAAACGCATTTCTGCTTTGATCGTCATGAAAGCCGCCTCAATGCGTTGGACCCCGTGGAGGATTACGACCAAAACCCCCCAAACAGTAACCCTAGAAAAAAGGAAATATCTAGCCACCTATGTGTCGCGACTTTGAACGTTAGAACTCTACTCTCTGAGACAAGAATTACAGAGCTGAATCATGCTACTGAGAAACTACTATGGGATGTTATAGGATTATGTGAAACAAGAAGAAAGGAAGAAAGTATAGAAGAATACCCTGATTTCATATTTTACAATAGCAAGGCAGCAAAGGGAAGATGTGGAGTAGGGTTTATTATAAAAAAGCACCTAAAAAAGAACATAGTTGGTTTTAACTGCTATTCAGATAGAATTGCGACCCTTGAGTTAAACATGTCTGATAATAACTTGTGGTCTATAGTACAAGTCTATGCACCCACCGAATTGTGTGAAGAAGATGAGTTGAGCGAGTTCTACGGAACCTTAGAAACCGCTATAGAGACCTTAAACGCAAGAAACCTCATTATAATGGGCGATTTCAATGCCCGAATTGGGACAGCTCAACAAGGTGAGGAAACTGTATTCGGCAGATACTCGCACGGCAAAAGGTCAAGGCACGGGCAGAAGTTGATAGAGTTTGCTTTGGAAAAGAACCTTAAATTCGTAAATAGTATGTTTAAAGCAAAAGAAAACAAAAAATGGACATGGGTATCACCGAATGGAGAGTACCATAACGAAATAGATTTCATCTTAACAAACAAAGGTACAAATATATTTGCTTTCGACACAATAAAAAACCTTAACTTTAACACTGACCACAGAATGATAAGGTGCAAAATAAAAATGGAAAACACTAAAAAAAGAAGCTTTACCAAATCTATAAACGCACATTGTACAAGAAACTTGCCGATATTAACAAGAGAAGGTGGGATGCATTGGGAAAATAAATTCGTTGACTTTACCAAATCTTCCTCACAAGTTCAAATCCAGTATGATAACTTCCAAAAAGGTATGCAACTTTTATTAGCACAAATACCATGTGAAAAGAACAAACAAAAATACCCGATAAGTGCTCACACACGACAACTTCTAGAAGATAGAAAACAACTGTATAAAGAAAAAAGGACAAAGGAAATAAAAAGAAAAATCGCTCAAACAAGTAAAGAAATAAACAAACAAATCTCTAATAACAGAAAGAAACACAGACAACATGTTTTTGAAGAACACTTGTCGAAAAAAGGAGCCATTAAAAAGGCATACAAAGAGCTTCAAACTACAACAAAATGGGCAACAAACATGGTGGACAAGAAAGGAAAGATTATTTCGAAGCGATCAGATATATTAACAGAAGCAACTAACTTTTACCAGAAACTTTACTCGTCACAGGAAAAGCCCAGTTTAACGCAGCACGTCAGAGGCAAAGTCTATGTAGACGAACCACTGCCCGAAATACTAAGGTCAGAGATTGGTTTTTCTATAGAAACTCAGAAAAAAGACAAATCACCTGGAGAAGATAAGGTAACAAATGAAATATTGAAGTCTCTATCAGAGCCATTACAACACCCACTGGAAATCATGTTCAATAACATTCTACAAAAAAGGGAAACTCCAAAGCAATGGTCTGAATCGGTGGTAACTCTTCTTCACAAAAAGGGAGATAGAGGGGACCTCAGTAACTTTAGACCAATTAGCCTTATGTCAAACCTCTATAAAATTTTCTCAAAAATACTATTAAATAGACTTACAAGGACACTAGATGAAAATCAACCGCGTGAACAAGCTGGATTTCGTAAACACTTCTCAACAACTGACCACATCCAAGTGGTAACACAAATAGTGGAGAAAGTTAAAGAATATGGTAAGACTCTGTATTTATGTTTCATCGACTATTCCAAGGCAATTGATTCTTTGGAACATAATGCAATATGGAAGACACTAGTGGAACAAGGAATAGATATAAAATATGTAGAGCTACTCCATAGCATTTATTCAAAAAGTTCCGCTAAAATAAAATTGGAATTGGAAGGACCAACTTTTCCCATAAGAAAAGGCGTCAGACAGGGCGATCCGCTATCACCAAAAATATTTTCGTCTGTCCTAGAGACAATATTTAGAAACCTAGACTGGGAAAACAAAGGCGTGAAAATCGACGGTGAATATCTAAGCCATTTACGATTTGCAGACGACATCGTTGTGTTTACAGGAGAATCCGCACAATTAGAGAACATGTTGCAAGAGCTTACGACAGAAAGTAAAAAGGTAGGATTGACTATGAATGCTGCAAAAACCAAAATTTTAACAAACGGGTCGAAAGTAACAATAAATATAGATGGACAGGAAATAGAATATGTTAAGGAATACGTCTATTTGGGACAATCTATTTCATTTGAAGACCAAACGGAAAATGAAATTAATAGGAGAATAGCAATTTCATGGAAAAAATACTGGAGTTTTAAAGAAATCATGAAGAACACCAAGATAAAAATGAATTTGAAAAGCAAGTTGTATGAGATAGCAATCCTTCCATGCCTTACATATGGATGCCAAACATGGTCTCTCCGTGTAAAAGAAGAACACAAACTCGGAGTTATGCAGAGGAAAATGGAGAGAAGCATGTTGGGTATTAAATTGTTCGACAGAATTACTAATGAGGAAATTAGGAGGAAAACTAAAATAACTGACGTAGTAGAGAGAATAAGAAGTCTGAAATGGAAATGGGCCGGGCATATTTGTAGAATGGAAAACGAAAGATGGACAAAGAAAATCATAGAGTGGGTACCTAGAGACGGGAAAAGAAAACGAGGAAGGCCGCGGAAGCGTTGGGAAGATATATTTAAGGAAAGATGTGGACCAGACTGGAGGAGACAAGCCAGAGATAGGGAAAAATGGAGAAAGTTGGGGGAGGCCTACGCCATAGAGGCGACTTCCATAAATTAATAATTTCACGTGCATGCTAACATTAATAATAATAAAATTAGGAATTTAACTCAACAATAATAATTAAAATGATATTTAATGAAATGTGTTATAGGTAACAATATGTGATAGGATAAAATAATTAATAATGCTTAAATTTTTATATGTATTTATGGTAGAATAAAAGGCTTTTTTATTTTTATTTTTATTTTTTATTTATTTATACCGTTGGAAAGGGGATAGACTAGAGAACTTTTTAAAATAATTCGAAGATCCCGATCGCTTTTAGTTTTTTTTTTATAGCTATTTAAAGTTGAGTTTTAAGTTCATTTTTTATTTTTCCAAAAACTTTGTGATTTATTAAAAAAAAACTAGATGTAACTGGCAAGTAATTTTAAATTTGATAGAGCCATACAACAGTACATATGTAAATAAAAATGAAATTTGACGACTACACTTAAAACTTTTTTTTAATTTAAGCTTTAATGCTGAGTTTTGGATTTTTTCAAAATAAAAATTAGAAAGTTGTAATAAAAAAACCGGTGTGGCCAAAAATGAGTACTTGAGCCTGAAGCGATAGCAAATGACCTCTTCTTTCGGCCAATTCAATTTGGCAAACGATGCACCAAACACCCTGTATAATTACAAGCAGAGTACAACCCGAATTGATTGTCAAATTCTAAATTAACGCAAGCAAAGCCGCGGGCAACAGCTGGTTCACACCACAACACACACACACATACACCAACAACACATTACAACACATAACATAACATTAACCATTCATTCATTTCATTCATTTTCATTTTTAATAACATTGTAACCTGTAATTTAAATGGTGTGCATAATAAAGAGTATTCTATTCTATTCTATTCTAGTTAAATATAATAATCACAGTACTCTTTATCACTTTAAGAACGGATAGTATAGCCAATTTGGCTGCGTTAATTATGTGTAAGGGTCGGCTTGCGAGCTTGATATCGGACACCGTATACACTTGGATAGCTGAGTTACTAGCGGTGACGTCGTCACTATAAAGCCTTGTCCACACTACAGGGAATGATTTTTGTTTCAATCCTGATTCTTGTCGACACATGAACTTCAAATTTCTGTGCCGTCTATATGTCGTAGTAAGATGGTTGAAGACGTGATGCAGTTATATGCCTAGGAATATCTAGGGATATAGCTATATACCGTAATATATATGAAAGCGATTCATAACTATCTTACTATAGGAATATATCAATGATAAGAGCACGATCTAGTAATAGGGTAACTGCTGTAGTAATTGGCCTATCTGTAGTTTGTTACGGAGATATTGAAGGTCAAACTTCCTATTTATTTTCATGAAAACATGTTTGAAATGCTATAATATAATTTAGCTTTAAACACCCCCCACATCTCCTGTACCGTTGAATGCACCAAAACGCACAATGTTTTGCATGTATTGCATTGCGCGCTGCGATTTTTAAAAAATGAAAGTCGTTTCCCAGCAAAAATTACAATTTATTTAATTTATGCAGACCGAAAGACGAACAGATAGACAGACGGTTTTACGAGTGATCCTATAGGGGTTCCGTTTTTTCATTTGGACGCCAAAAAGTCATACGTTTCGTTGTTGATATTATAATAATCATGATAAAACTGGATCATTTACCCCAGAAAAGTACTAGTCTCTTTCAGAAACCTTGAAGAATTTTAGTAATTACCAAAACCAATTAATTCAGAGCTATCTTATTACGCAAGGTAATGTATGTGGGCTATTTTATAATTTAAAGTAGGTTAGCTATGTTTTTTCTGAACTGTAATCTGATGATGTAAAAAAAAGAAACGTAGAGGCATAGACGAAGGCGAGAGAACAAAAGGGAGTCAAAAAGATGAAAAGTGTGTAAAAATAAAAGCTGATTTATTATTTAGAAAAGGTGTTTATTTTTGCTAAAACAACCAATTCTTCCGTCCTACAACTTTGGGGGCTCGTCCGGGATTGGAAGAATTAGAATTTTGGCAGAAATATTACGTTCGAAACGAGATTGGTTTCTCACGCATGTGGCGAACTCGTTGCCGGTCGTTTTGGGAAAGTTGTAAAAGCTGTATTTTGAAGATGCAAGACGACAAGGCGATGTTTGGCGTCGCGAACAGTTTCGGCGCAGATGGTATTTTGAAATTTAGTGGCGATGACAAGACGTATTCGTCTTCTAAATGGGCTCAGGATATTGAGGACAATTCCGAGATCTTCAGCTGGACGCCTCAACAGAAGCTGATCGTTGCCCGTAGATCGCTAACAGGTACGGCTGAGCTCTGGTTGCGGTCAGAAAAAACCTACAAGACGTTCGAAGAGCTGAAAGCTGCACTACAAAAGGAATTTCCTGATTCATTGAATATTAAAGAAATGCATGAGTTAATGAGTTCTCGTAAGAAGAGGCGCGAGGAGACTTATTACCAGTACATGTTGGTTATGAAAGAATTGGGCAAGCGGGCGAAATTCCCGGATTATGTGGCCATTCAGTACATTGTGGATGGAATACAGGATTTGGAGATGAACAAAGCAATACTCTACGGCGTCACCACCTACTCGGCTCTAAAGGAAAAGTTGTCCATATATGAAAATATCAAGAATAAGTCGAGAGTCCGTGCCAGTTTGTCAAAACAGAATCAAGAAAGTACGAGTAGTGGCGGTCGCGGACAAAAGTTGCAAGCCGCTGAACTTAAAAGAAATTGCTACAAGTGTGGTGATACATCTCATCTATCTAATTCTTGTCCGAATGGAGTAAAGTGTTTTAAGTGCGATACGTTTGGCCACATTGCACCAGATTGTAAGTCGAGCAACATTCAAAAGTATGATTCGCAGTCGCAAAATCGGCAGCGTCATCAGTCGATGTGTGTGAAGTTTGCAGCGAACGATGGTGGCGACCACGATCAAGATGGCGAAAACCGTATTAAAGTGTCAGACATCAACATTGAAGGTGACAGTGACAGTGGTCCGCAACTTCAGTCGGTGTTGAATGTCAACAATAAAACTCAAAACAAACTTCAAAAATCGGAGAAAATAATAGAAATTTGTGGTCAGAAAGTAGAAACATTAATTGATAGTGGAAGTGATTTAAATTTGATAACAGTAGATTTATTTTTTGAATTAAAAGTGTCGTCATACACTAGAGAAAAGTTGTTATTAACTGGACTTGGATCGTCGAAAGTAAATACGTTAGGGAAGTTTAATGGTATCATCAATATGGACGGTCATAATTTAGATGTATTATTTTATGTAATACCGGTAGATACAATGCCTTACAAGATGTTACTAGGTCAACCTTTTTTAATGACTACGACTGTGTTGTTTAATAATGGGTGTGTTAGTTTAATATCAAAAGGGGAAGGTGAAATGTTAAGGTGTTTAATTTCAGATGCACAGCAGCAACAACTGGTGAGTTATATTGCAGATGATAACATACGCACAGTTGTTATGCAAATGGTGGAAGATTATAGGCCCATGCAGGTGCAGGAGGCGCCAATCGAAATGAAAATAATTCTGAAGGATGACATTCCGGTTGCACAAAGACCCAGACGTCTATCCCTGCATGAACAGCATATAGTGGATCAACAGATCAAGGAATGGATTCAGAAAGGTATTATAAGGCCCAGTTTTTCTGAGTATTCAAGCCCTCTAGTGTTGGTTAAAAAGAAGGATGGTTCAACACGTGTTTGTGTTGACTATCGGAAGATTAATGCAAAGATGGTCAAAGACGAATTTCCTTTACCAATTATAGACGATCACATGGATAGGCTTTCAGGTTATAAGATATTTAGTAAGTTAGATCTCAAAGATGCATATTTTCATTTAAAAGTGTGGGAAAGCAGTATAAAATATACCTCATTTGTGACGCAAACAGGGCAGTATGAGTTTAATAGGGCACCTTTTGGACTTTCTATATGCCCAAACTATTTTACTCGTTTTATAACTATTGTTTTCAGGGATATAATTGCAAAGGGTCATTTATTGATTTTCATAGATGATATCATGTTAATGGCAGAGACCTATCAAGAGGCACTTGACAGACTTAGAGAAGTATTGAAAGTGGCTTCTGTACATGGACTCCAAATCAATTGGATGAAATGTAATTTACTGACCACTAGGGTCGAGTACCTTGGTCATATAATTGAGAATGGAACAGTAAGGCCATCGAGTGATAAGGTGGAAGCAGTCATGAAGTTTCCAGAGCCACGAACCATTAAACAACTCCAAAGCTTTATAGGTTTAACCTCATACTTTAGAAAATTTATTGAAGGTTACTCATGGATTGCAAGACCACTGACTGATTTGTTAAGGAAGACCAGTCATTATCATTTTGGTGAGGAGCAGCAAATTGCTTTCAATCAGTTGAAAGAGAAGTTGACACAGGGTCCAGTGATCAAAATTTTTAATCCATCTTTGAAGACAAAACTGCACACTGATGCCTCCCAACAAGCTTACGCAGCAGTGCTCATGCAACAAGATCCAAATGACAATTGTTTACATCCAGTGTACTACATGAGCAGGAAAACTACAGATGCAGAGAAAAAATATACAAGTTACGAGTTGGAGGCTTTAGCTGTGATAGAAGGTGTGAAAAAGTTTAGAAAATATCTATGTGGAATCCCGTTCAAGATTGTTACAGATTGTTCAGCATTTGAGATGACTTTAAAAAAGAAAGATTTAACAACAAGAGTGGCCAGGTGGGTTCTCTTATTACAGGAATATGACTATACAGTTGAACATCGATCTGGAAGCAAGATGAGACATGTAGACGCCCTGAGTCGCAGCGCTTACGTGAATATTGTTACAAGAGGAGTCCATGACCAGATAAGAAAGGCTCAACAGTGTGATGAAGGAACAAGTGCTATTTTAGAAGTTGTAAAACAGCAGCCATACATGGATTATTATGAACATAATGGACAGGTGGAGAGAGTACACAGAGTTTTAATCTCCATACTTACCAAGTTGTGTCTAGGAGATGAGAAGCAATGGTACCGTCATGTAAGCCAAGTGCAAAGATCATTAAATAGTACTTTTCAGCGCAGTATAGGTACAACTCCTTTCGAGTTATTGATTGGTACCAAAATGAAACTTAAAGAAAATATAGAGATAATTAACATGTTACAGGAAGAGGAAAGAGAAGAGTATGTACAGGAAAGAGAAAAGCTGAGAAAACACGCTAAAATACAGATTCTAAAAATACAAGAAGAAAATAGGAAAAATTATAACAAAAAAAGAAAGGAGAGTGTAAAGTATGCTGTGGGCTATTTTGTAGCTATTAGAAGAACACAATTCGGAAAGACTTTGAAGTTAAAGGCAAAGTATTTGGGACCCTACAAGGTCGTGAAGATATTTGGGAAAGATCGATATGAGGTGGAAAAAGCTGAAGTTACTGCTGAGGGTCCTATAAGAACATCAACTGCAGCCGACTACATGAAAAGATGGCCAGAGGTGAGCTACTAAGCTGGTTGTTTATTGTGTTGTTTTTTATATTATACATTTTTCAACATTTCAACATTTCAATTTTAAGTTTTCTTTATTTTATTATAAAACAGTTTAAAGTAACATAAGGCATTGGATCTCAGGTGTACAGTGACATTTAATTTTAAGATGTTAGAATTATGATGTTTATATTAGTTTATTTCTAAAACTGTGATGATACTAGTTAATATTTGAGTTGTTGTTTTAAAATAAGTAAGTAGTGGAGTAGGTATGTTCATAGTCTGAGGTCAGACTATGGCAGGATGGCCGAGTTGTGGGCTATTTTATAATTTAAAGTAGGTTAGCTATGTTTTTTCTGAACTGTAATCTGATGATGTAAAAAAAAGAAACGTAGAGGCATAGACGAAGGCGAGAGAACAAAAGGGAGTCAAAAAGATGAAAAGTGTGTAAAAATAAAAGCTGATTTATTATTTAGAAAAGGTGTTTATTTTTGCTAAAACAACCAATTCTTCCGTCCTACATGTATTAGCATAGTGATGTTTAGCAGCGCAGGCTCAGGACTGATTAGATTGTAATTAGCGTATTCTCCTCTGAATACAAGTTACTGCTTACCGATATTAATGTCTTGACAACAGCCTTGCGTGTGCTGAATTAATGGGAGAAAGTTTTGTTAAGATCTAGATTAAATTTTAATACATAATATGCTATAATAATATCTGCCACGGCTGCATTGGGACACAGTATTGCGTTTATAGATAAAATTGTAGTAAAAATAAAAAAAAGTGTAGTGAAGAAGAAAGTAAGTGAAGTGTAGTAAAAAAAAAAATATATATTATTATCCTATATCATAAATTTATTCATACAAAAAAGTGTGCGTGTAAATTTGAATGGGTTTATTTGTATGAAACCGTCCCGTAGTAATTAGTGTTCATTCACATAACAGTTAGAAAGAGGTAGCAATAATTGTTTTCATTGAAGAAGCGATACATCGCGCATAGTTTGGAATAAAGTCAATGTTTATCTAATTACTTTGTTACGGGGTATGAAATTTCGTGCGTTACGCAATTAGAGTTCAGGAGCTAGACCACCACCTCTTAAAGCAGTATTATTTTAATCTTACATGAGTGTGGGAAAGAGATGGAGCTAGACGTCCTGTATAGCTCCATCTCTTTCTCACACTGAAGTAACATTAAAATAATACTGCTTTAAGAAGTGGTGGTTGGCCCCCTGGTCTATGCGACTCTCATCCAGCCGGTAAATTACAGTGAACCCCATATTTCTGCCCCATTGCATAAAATTCGGAATGGTTATTCTGAGCATGATTTGCTATGGAAACGTTCAAAATGTTTACTTTAAAGCAAACTTGAAAAGTTATTACGCTTCAAGAGAGTCGGTTTTTTATGCGAGGATGATTGTTTACGCGCAAGATTATTTTGCATGAAATATTTTGACTGGTACCTCGGATGTTATTTGTGAAAATCTATGGAATTAGATTTCAAGAAAAATCGACGTCACATCTTTGTTAGACGGTTCCAAGTTCTAGCGGAAACTTTCATATAAAGTAACTAGCTTTTGTCCGCGGCTTCGCCCGCGTGGATGTCGGAAAATATGCGAGGGGAACAAAAGTCCTTCTTTATTCCTTGTTTAGATTATAAATGGAACCTCCTGTGCAAAAACTCAGCTTCATAGATCGAAGAGTTTGGGCTGATGAGTCAGTCAGTAAGGACTTTTCTTTTTAAATATTGAGATAACTTCTGCCCGCGACTTCGTCCGCGTGAAATTTCTTGATCTCCGACCCACTCCGTCGAATCGCATTGCCTGACCGCGCTAACACTTCGTTTTCGCTTAGTGTTGTTTCTGACTTTTTTTCGTTTTGCTCGGCACCTAAGAGTCCGAGAGATGTTAAATATGCCTATAGTCTGCCTTAAGAATTGGGCTATCAAATGCAAAAGTCTGCCAGGTAGTTCCAGAGATTAGCGCGTTCAAACAAATAAAAAAAAGTGTGTGTGTCAGCTCCGACGCACGACTGGTGTTTACTCCTGTTTTTTGTGCCATCCCGAGTTTCCGACTTCCTATTTTTTGATAATTTCTGTCGGGCACCCAGCCCGACAGAAATTGTTCAATGCATCAATGTTATAGAAAAAGCAATTTTAAGGCAGTCGTCAGTGTAAAGGCACTCGTCGCCCCCCTCACCCCACCTCTCACCCCTCCCCCTCAATCCTCTAACCCTCTCACCCCCTCCCCATCCGCCTCTCCCTCTCACCCCCATCACATCCTTTTCCCGCTAACCTCCCCCTTCCCTTTTCACCCCCTCACACCCTCTTCACCGCTTTCGCCTCCCACACTACCCTCGCCAACTCTTCCCCTCCCCCTCTCCTCTCTTCCCTTCTCTTCCCTTTCCATACCTTCCCCACTCACTACACCCTCCTATCACTCTCCACCTCTCCCCGCTCTCCAATCAATCAGTCAAGTCTCTCTTCAATGAACCAGTGCTATACAAAAAACAACTTTAAGGTGTAAAGGCACTCGTATCCCCCAATCATCCCCCTCTCACCCCTCCCCTCTCCCTCTAACCCCCCTCTCACCCCTCCTCCTCTCCCTCTTACCCCTCTCTCACTCCCACCCCCTCTCACCCCCTCACCCTCTTACCCCCCTCATCACATCCCCTTCTCGCTAACCTCCCCCACCCTCTCACACCCCCTTCACCAGTTTCCCCTCCCCCTCTACCCTCACCAACTTCTCCCGTCCCCCATTCCCCCTCTTCACCTCCATCCCCCTCATTACACCCACCTATACCTCTCCCCTTCTCCTTCCTCACCATCCCTCCCCTCCCTTTCCCCTTACCATACCCTCCCCTTCCCCTTTCCCTCCTCAATACCCCACCCCTTCCCCTCTTCACCACCCCCTCCCCTCTTCACCACCCCCTCCCCTTCTCCTCCCCTCTACCCTTCTCACTGGGGGAAAACTATTAATGACAAACTTTATTACTTGCTTAGGCAAGTAATAAAGTGCCAAGTTTCAAGTTAAATTCAAAATTCAAAATATCTTTATTGTGGGCATATGTTAGTTAAGGTCTTAACAGTAAATTAAAGTTTCAATATGTCCTGCCTAATAGGCATACAATAATTAAGTATTGGCATTTTTAAAATTATTTTACATGTCAAATTTAGTTATTATAAATATCAAAATACAATTAAATTAATACATGGTCAACAATAAAATCAATAATTTAAGAAATCCTGGATCGTGTAGTATGCTTTATCAATTAAAAAGTTTCGTAATTTATTTTTAAATACTGGAAGTTCCTTAATGCTGAGAATGTCAATAGGTATTTTGTTGTATATTTTTGATGCAATGCCAAAGAAGCTTTTGTTAAATAGAGCCGTTTTATGTGGTACATTAGAAAGTTTTAACGTGTGTCTTTTCGACTTAAGTTTATCAAATAGATTCTCATTTGTTTTTATAAATACGGCTACTTCATAAATGTAAATTGCAGGAAAGGTCAATATTTTAAATTCTTTGAAGTATGGTTCACATGAGTCAGGGACACGGATACCAGCAATCGCACGTACACATCTTTTTTGCGCTTTAAACACTAAATCCCTATTAGTGGCATTGCCCCAATATATGACTGCATATCTCAGTGTCGGCGAAACGTAAGCATGGTATGCGGTCAAAAGAACTGATTGATCAACAGTTTTGGATAATTTATACAAAGCATATGAGTACTGATTAAGTTTATTGCATATTGTGTCAATGTGTGTTTGCCAAGTCAAATCGTAATCTATCCAAAGCCCTAGAAATTTAACGCAGCTGACTTGTTCAGTTTTCGTCCCATTGTAATGAATATTAATGTTGTTATTTTTATGGTTACGCCCGAAATTGACTAATTTAGTTTTTCCTAAATTGATAATTAAGTTATTATCCGTCAGCCAGTTAATTATATTGCAAAGAGTGGAATTTATATCATATTCAAAAGTATCAGTATTTTTACCTGTAAATATGGCTGTGCTGTCATCAGCAAAAAGGACCATGGGATACTGTGAAACTTTAGGCAGATCATTTATGTAGATGAGAAATAGCGGTGGACCTAACACACTACCTTGTGGCACTCCATATAGTACTTTTTTGGGCATGGATGTATGGTTTTGTTCGGTATTATTTAAAAGATTAATATTATTTATTTCTACTACCTGATATCTATCATTTATATAAGATTCTAGAAGTTTATGAACGTTACCCCTTATTCCATAACTGTACAATTTATTTAAAAGTGTTCCATGGTGCACATAGTCGAACGCTTTTGTCATATCCATAAACATTGCAGAGACAGGAACATGTTTATCAATATTAGTATAAACTGTTTTTAAAAGGTCATAAATTGCTAAATTAATTGACTTATTTTTTCTAAAACCTTTTTGTTCTTTAGCAAATAGATTTAACTTCTCAAAGTGAGTATTTATTGCATTATATATAATTTTTTCAAATATTTTAGAAAAAATAGGGATAAGTGCTATTGGTCTGTAACATGCCATATCTTCCTTGTTTTTTTTCTTAAAATGTGGCTTCACTATGGATTTTTTAAGTTTAGTCGGAAACACACCAATTAATTAACGAAATGAATAAGATTTTTTATATAAACTACTAGCTGCGCCCCGCGGTGTTGCCCGCGGTTTATGAGATACACTAAAACGTGTATTATTTAATCGGTGAGAAAAGTAATCACAAAAAAATTGCTCATCCCACGGGAACACTATATTTTTTCAGGAAGTTAAGTAGCCTATGTGTGCTATGTGTTTTTAGGATGTCCGCTACTTCCACACCAAATTTTATCAAAATCGGTCGAGCCGTTTGAGTTTGATGGAGTAACAAATATATTTGAATTCCTTGCTCATCCCACGGGGGCACTACATTTTTTTCAGGATAAAAAGTAGCCTATGTGTTTTTCCCGAGTATAAGCTGTCTACATACCGGATTTCATCCAAATCGGTCCAGCCGTTTGAGCATGAAGAAGTAACAAACGTACACACACACACACTCACACACACACACACACACACACACTCACAAACTTTCGCCTTTATAATATTAGTGTGATGGTGTGATTATTTATTTTTGTTTTTTTGTTTTCAAACTTGTATTATTGTGATTTTAGTTTAGTTGGTGATCTTCCTGTGCTAGTCACAATAAATACTTTTTCTTTCATCCTTTCTTTCTCTATTTTTTGGGATAAAAAGTAGCCTATGTGTTAATCCAGGGTATAAGCTTATACCCTGGATTAACTAATTAGCTATCTACATACCGAATTTCATCCAAATCGGTCCAGCTGTTGAGCGTGAAGAAGTAACAAACATACACACACACACACTCACAAACTTTCGCCTTTATAATATTAGTGTGATGTGATAGTGTCATTATAATTTTTTTTTTTTTGTTTTCAAACTTTTCTTATTGTGTTTTTTGTTTGGTTGGTGATCTTCCTGTGCTAGTCACAATAAACACTTTTTCTTTCTTTCTCTATTTTGTCGGGATAAAAAGTAGTGTGTTTATCCAGAGTGTCAGCTACTTCCACACCAAATTTCGTCAAAATCGGTCGAGGCGTTTGAGTTTGAAAGAGTAGCAAATATATTTGAATTTCTTGCTCATCCCACGGGAGCACTACATTTTTCCGGGATAAAACGTAGCCTATGTGTTAATCCAGGTTATAAGCTGTGTACATACCGAATTTCATCCAAATCGGTCCAGCCGTTTGAGCGTGAAGAAGTAACAAACATACACACACACACACACACACACTCACAAACTTTCGCCTTTATAATATTAGTGTGATGTGATATTCCCTGTCGTCACCCCCATGGAGATGGAGTTTAAACAAACCGTTCGGGATATTTCCGTAACTTGACTAAAAGATTATTTACACCAATTTTCGAGTTAATCAAGCTCCGCAGAAAAACCTGCCCCTAACCCTGTTCACCCCCTTAGGGGTGATTTTCGAAAAACCCTGATACACGTTATTCTTAATTTTTGGTCTCAAGTATAAATACTGAATTTCGAGTTAATCGGACCGCGCGTTAAAATTACTCCATACAAACTTTGACACCTCCCAATCCCTCTTTAAAAAGTTTTTCATTTTTAATTTTCCTAAACTACCCCCTAGTTTAGGAAAATTAAAAATGAAAAACTTTATAATTTACTTAGATAAATATTCGTGCTAAGTTTTAACTCTATTAACTCAAGGGATAAGATTTTTCATACAAACTTTGGACCCCCGTTTCAACCCCTTAGGGGCTGAATTTTGTAAAAGCCTTTCTAAGTGCACCCCTAACCTCATAAGGAACCTACGTAATAAATTTGGAATCTCTTGACCCAGCGGTTTGGGCTGTGCATTGATATGTCACTCAGTCAGTCAGTTAGTCAGTTTCTTCTTTTATATATTTTGATAGAGCAAGATCCCAGGGCTGCCAGACCTTACTTATTTTCTGATTAACAAAATGTATGGGTTAGAGTAGTGTTAGCATGTACTTTGAACGTACGCATACCTGCTAGCTTGGGCCGACGGCCAATTTTTATATATCAGGTATGTACCACAGTAACGTAAACATATTACTAATTTTTCTTAAAGTCTGGCTGCTAATTTGTATGTGAATTATACAGAATATTATTAATTATTATTAATCAATACTGCCAGACACATGCCTTCAGCGGTTTTTTCCACCAGACGCTTTAAAGCTCGCAAAAAATGACGCCATCTTACTTATAGTTTGAGTCCTAATTTTTATATAATGATACTCGGGAAACTATTTCAATACTACATATTTGTAAGCTTTTTTTTTTTCGTAAGTTGTACAAACAGCCAAAGCTATGGTCTCCTAACACATGTGTTATTATGCTTAAAAAACTTTTTTACAAAAAAATACAACCGACTTCCAAAAACAACACTACAAAGTGAAAAATAACTTTAATTTCGGAAGTCGGTGTCTAGTTAAATGTATTTTCGTTTTTTGCCACCGACTTCCGAAATTAAAGTTATTTTTCACTTTGTAGTGTTGTTTTTGAAAGTCGGTTGTATTTTTTTGTAAAAAAGTTTTTATTTTTCACTTTTTAGTTGTGGTACCTACCCCATACAAATTCTAATACCACTACATGCAAAACAAACTAAAACATCATCCATATAAAAGTGGGAAAAAATACGTATTATTGAAGCTAACTCAAAAACTACCCAAGCAAAGTTAATCAATTTTATATGGAACCAACTGTGATGTATACCCTCTCGAATTAAACAAAAAAAATCCAAATCGGTCTAGCAACCTTCGAGTAATCGGGGAACACACATAAAAAAAAATTAAAAAAAAAAAAAAAAAGGTTCCGACGAATTAAGAACCTCCTCCTTTTTGAAATCGGTTAAAAAGGAGGCTCCAATCATAAACTAATCTAAACTAGTTGGTACATAAATAAACATTTTTCATTTTTTGTATTTTTGTATTTTGTATTTTTGTAAGCAGCCAGATCAATCATAGTGGTCAAACATCCCCCAGACACAGTTAATTGTGTCTGGGGGATGTTTGTGCCACGAGCGGTAGAATAAATTAATTAAAGTATTAGTACAATAAAATCATCAGTACCTTATTAAATAATTAATGTCGAATGTACGTAATATCCATTTTCACTTAAGGGAAATAAAATTAATCAGTGTTTATGGGCACATTTTTTTTTCAACAAAATAAGAAAATTAAAAGCGATTTATCTTAAACTGTATCCACAGAAAAACATTACTCGTGCTTCCAATTATCGACTTAATCGCTTATCGATTAACTTCCCTATTTCTAAGGGTGCAAAGTTCAATTTGGCATGATTAAACGAGGTCATCTATTGGCTTGGACGAGGGTTCAGGGCAATTGTTTTAAATAGCCGTTTTGGGCAAAAGACGTATTTTTTAATGTCTTTCCCAAGTGTAGATTAAAATCACATTGATTAAACCATATTATTCTTTAAAGCTTTTATTAAGTAAGGCAATCTTCTTCCATTAGAGGTCTGTGAAAAATTGGTTTTGGTGTGAAAGTCATGTGCAGTAGTTTTTGTTTCATTCAATTTTTTTTTATCACTAATTGCCTTCAAATTAATCTAACCCGCTAAGCTGACCGTATGTTTTTGTATACGAATGAAAACCGCACAGGCGCCGCATCGCCGCTGCACCGGAGCCGCGCCGGAACCGCGTGTAAGACCTCTGCCTCGAATTTTGCGGGCAGCGGGACGGCAGCGGCGGCGGAGCTGGAGCGACAGGATTTTATGCGTAAAAACAAATGGACCGGACCTCCAAAACAGCGGCGCGGTAGCGGGGCGGGACAATGCGAGACGCACCGCCGCCGCCGCCGCCCCGCTGCCCGCGAAATTCGAGGCAGAAGCCTTAGTACACCGTATTGTTGTCGTACTGATGAAGGATTGATTGCCGTGTTGACTGACTGTCTGCGACTGTCACAGTTCAGTAAAGCATAGCCAACGAGACTGTAAAGACGTCTGCTTTTCATTTTAATATTGATAAATATTTTAATTATAACTTTAATCATTAAGTATAATAATTATAGAGAAATCACTTTTTAAGTCTTTTTTTAAACTTTAACATGCTGTAATTTTAGATTCCCACTTGGATGCGGCGGCTAACTGTCACATGCATGATTAAGGAATATTAAAACTATTACAAATTAAATTTATTCGGTACAACCACGAGCACTAATATGTACACATTAAGCAAAGAAATATTCTCCTACTGTATTGATTGTAATTTTATGTTGTAATCAACATAGTATTTTGGAACCCATAGCAATATGAAATAGATCTTATCTCAAAGTTGCAGTCGTTAGGACATGAGAAAATCGCTTTTGAATTTTGCTAAGTGTATACATATCAATGCTCGTGACTGTACCTATAAAATTGGTCGCAGAAATCGAGCAGTACCTCCCCTACTATTACTGAACTGCGATCGTTGCTTTACTAACTCGTTATCAATGCGGTATACACGCGGATCCGGCGCGGCTTCTGTGCGGTGCCTGTGCGGTTTTCATTCGTATATACAAACAAGCGGTCCGGCGCCGGTGCGGCTCCGGCGTCATGTACATGAAGCCTTAGTAAGAGTATAGTGAAATGAAAGTAAATATGAACTCAATTTGGATAAAATTAACGCTCATTTTATATTTAATGGAAAGCCTACACCGAGTCTGGATTTGTGCCTGGTTAGTGACAATAGGCTGGCCACCTAACAACTGGCTAAATGTGGTAAGATGATCATCATCTTCCCGCCCTTATCCCATATTACTTAGGGTCGGCGCAACACGTTTTCTTCTTCCATTCTCCCCTGTCAACCGTCATGCTATCATTCACTCCCTTCTCTTTCATATCACTCTTCACACAATCCATACATCTTTTCTTTGGCCTTCCTCTGCCTCCATCCACCAACATGTATCTTTATCACTCTTTTAGTCACATACGTTTCGTCTCTCCTCATCACATGCCCATAACATAACAAGCCAAACTACTTATTTCCTTTCAATTTTTCTGTCACTGGCGCCACTTTCAAACTTCCTCTGATATACTTATTTCTTACTTTATCTATTCTCGTCACTCCACCCATCCATCTCAACATTCTCATCTCCGCTGCATGCAATCTTTTTTCATCCGTCTTCTTCTCTGCCCAGCATTCCGATCCATAAAGTACGACAGGCCTTATCACGGACTTTATTTTCCCCTTTAACAAGATGTGATGTTAGGTTAAATTTATCCTCGAAACCCATTACTACAATTCGTCATTCTCGTTACAAATCAAATACCTAAAGCTTATGTATACAAGCTGTATCGTATACTAAGCTAAATACACACGGTTGGACGCACTGCACACTACTGATAACTGAGCTGAATGTGTCCACATAATTAGAGCTACGTTGAAATTAGATATCACTGTAATTGGTGTTTATAATTACTTGGGGTAAACCTGATGACATGTGACATCTACCAACCCGCACTGGGCCCGCGTGGTGGATTACGGCCCACTCCCTCTCACAGAGAGGAGGCTTGTCACCCAGCAAAGGGAACATTTTAAGCTTATTTTTATAAGCCTGATGAGTAATGCAGTGTCGCTTAGGTTGAGTAGTTTATACTATCAATATAATAAAAAAACTTTTTTACAAAAAAATACAACCGACATCCAAAAACAACACTACAAAGTGAAAAATAACTTTAATTTCGGAAGTCGGTGTCTAGTTAAATGTGTTTTCGTTTTTTGCCACCGACTTCCGAAATTAAAGTTATTTTTCACTTTGTAGTGTTGTTTTTGGAAGTCGGTTGTATTTTTTTGTAAAAAAGTTTTTATTTTTCACTTTTTAGTTGTGTACCTACCCCACACAAATTCTAATACCACTACCTGCAAAACAAACTAGAACATCATCCATATAAAAGTGAGGAAAAAATACGTATTATTGAAGCTAACTCAAAAACTACCAAAGCAAAGTTAATCAATTTTATATGGGACCAACTGTGATGTGGACCCTCTCGAATAAAGCAAAAAAAATCCAAATCGGTCTAGCCATCTTCGAGTAATCGGGGAACATACATTGAGAACCTCCTCCTTTTTGAAGTCGGATAAAAAGGAGAAACTGGCTGACTGACCAAGATACCCACAACCAAAACTATTGAGAGTAGAAACATGAATTTTTGCACACGGCTTCCTTTTTTTTAAGGGAATTTTGTTTGTATAATTCTTTGGATTAAAAAAACTTAAACTTGACACGCATAGGTATATTCAGTCAATAATATCGACACGAACAGACTGTTCAAAACTGATCTAAACAACTATGAAAATTAAATATTAACTCAATGATACAACGAATGTTTCAGAATGAAGACAGTACACGACAACTATCAGTCTGACAAGAATTTTATCGAATTGAGATAAGTTTTAATTTTCTTAGTTATTGAGTTCATTTTGAACAGTGTGTTCGTCCCGATATTCTTGACGCTGACTGTACATTCCTAAGTAAATAGTGAAGTTTGTCATTATTAGTTTTTCAAAACGAATACTTACTTATATAAATAAATAATGTAGAGCGTAAGCACTAATTTACGAAAACTAACTTTTAAAAGGGTGGAAAGGGTGCTGAAATTTTTAGGGGAAAATACGAAGACCACGCGAACTATGTAGCGCGTAAAGTGCTAGCAGTCTTACAAGACTGGTGTTCAAATTGGTTTGTTCAGCATTGATTAAAGGCATATAAAACGAAAGCTACTGTCAAAATCTATGTTGTTTATATCTGAGCCAAATAAGACAGGTTATCGTGATAAATGAAAGAATAGATGTTGAATTGTAAACTTACCATACCGAGTAAATTGTAAAGTAGCCAAATAAATTAAAATTTGTGTCTCGAATACCTTCAACTGCAATTATTCCGAGTCATAACAAAGCATAATTTAGCCGCTAGAAACTCAGATAACAGACATAACGAAATAAGCAGAAACGAAGCAAAGAAGCAATTTCTCATAAAATAACAAATTTAGTTACATTTGGGCCTGATAAAGTCCACTTCTGGCCAAAGTAAGTGGGTCCCCGAATTAATTCAAAAGATAACGGGCCACGATAAATAATAGAAATGTTAGCTTTAAATAGAGGGACTTCATAACTTAGCATTGTGCTAAGGTTCCTTTAAGATTTCTTTGTGAGAAATATCCTTGAATGGCTGGTTTATTTTTTATTCAGTGTAAAATGGGTTTGCTTTTAAGACAGTACCATTTTCGGGGATTTTTCGGAGTTTTTTTGTAGAGTATTCATAATATATGTGTTCTTTTTGTTCCAAATTAAAATGTTTTATAAGAAACATTTTCTGAAAAATTATGAGATAAATGTTGCTTACATACCGATGTAGGATGATTGGTGATGGTGACCAATACTTTGATTTAAAAGAGTTTATATAGAGTTTCTTGCTGTTCTTCTCATTAATTAATTCTTCTGTTTAAAGTTCTGACAGACTGACTCCTTAACAATTCAAAAGTGCCTGTAATTGAATTAAAATAAATGCTTTGAGTTGAGTTTGATCTGAAAAGAAAAAGTGCCTCGTAAGTGAACCAGGCGAAAAAAAAATTTGCAAATGAATTCTACTTTACCCAGCCCAAAAATTCTTTACAATTCGAGATTGTACCATTCCTCAATTAAACTAGTGAATTATAGATCTTGGTTATAAAACGTCGTCTTGTATAATTCTTAGAAGAGCTCGTGGCTAAGTAACATACCGAGACTCCTCCGTGCCTCAGAAAGCACGTTAAGCTGTTGGTCCTGGCTGTCGTTCGTGGATCTTTGACAGTCGTTATCGGTCGTCAGAAGCTCTAAAGTCTGACAACCAGTCTTATCACGGGGTATCGTATTACCCAGTAATTGGGTTGTGGAGGTCAGATAGGCAGTCGCTCCATATAAAATACTGGTATTCAGCTGCATCCTGTTAGAATGGATGCCGACCACAACATAGTTAGGAAAAGGCTAGGCAGATTGATTGATTGTATTATATAATTCATACGTACTGCTTGTCCTCTTGACACTCTTTTAACTACCCTTAACTAAAATGTCACGGTAAATGAATTATGTCACTAGATTTGTCTGGTTTGTAAGCTAGACCAGCCACTTGTACCTATTAATTAGTTGTTCCTATAAGTACAGTGTATCCGTAAACCCAATTTGTCATTGTCGTACCCTTGTCTTTAGCCAACATTTTGGTCTATATTAAGTTCGTACAGGGATTATTATAATCTTCTTTGGTGCGACTACTTTTTCTGACTCAATGTGTAATAAAGCTTTGGCGATATTAAATTACTTTGGATTGTGAAGCAATCAATACAATCAATCA
The DNA here is from genome assembly GCA_946251885.1 of Cosmia pyralina. Classification (NCBI taxonomy): domain Eukaryota; kingdom Metazoa; phylum Arthropoda; class Insecta; order Lepidoptera; family Noctuidae; genus Cosmia; species Cosmia pyralina. The sequence continues at coordinate 4,259,136 of OX276345.1, forward strand.
TGCAATAGTGCATGCTTTTTTATACCAACCGACGGAAAAAAAGGATGAGGTTATGAAGTCGAGGCGTATATATAATAGGTCTTTACCTATGAAATTGCCGTTTTGTATGAAAAAATTGAAACGAATTTTTTTCATGCATTTTTTATTTGTATTAATCGAAGTAATCACCCATGCAATCAATGCATCTTTGCCAACGCAGTGGCAGTTTATTGATGCCCTTCTTAAAGAAATCAGCTGGACGGGAGGCAACAAATTCTTCAAAGGCATTTTGTACTGCCTTTCGGGTATTGAATTTTTTTCCCGCCAAGGAGTTATCCAAATACTGGAAAAAGTAGTAGTCTGTAGGCGCAAGGTCTGGTGAGTAGGGCGGATGACGGAGAGCTTCCAACCCCAGTTCTTGCAACTTGGAGACCGTCTGCTGTGCAGTATGAGGTCACGCGTTGTCGTGCAGAAGCAGCGGAGTCGAGCGATTGACCAATGCTGGTTGGAGATGTGCCAGCTTCTCCATCATTGACATCATTCACAGTACACATCTGAAGTAACGCTCACCCCGTTTGGTAAGAAGCTGTGATGAATCACGCCGGCGCTAGACCACCAAACAGTGACCATCACTTTTCTAGGGGTAAGTTTTCGTTTAGGGCATTGTTTAGGTGCTGAACCAGGATCCAACCAACTTGCTGAGCGCTTGCGGTTATCAAACCGAATCCATTTTTCATCGCAGGTAACAATGCGGTTCAAAATTCCTTCATTTGTGTGTCTGTTGAGCAGTGCAAGGCACGTCTCGACGCGTACTTCGCGCTGGCGATCATTGAGTTCGTGGGGCACCCATTTGTCAAGCTTTTTTACCTTGCCAATTTGACGCAAATGGACCAATATTGTTTTGACGCTAACGTCGAAAGCTGGTGCTAATACAGCCGTAGATTGTGTATCATCAGCTTCCACAATCGCCTTTAATTCGTCATTGTCGACCAAAGTCTTCGGACGACCGCGAGGTTCATTTTTCAGGTCGAAATTTCCAAAACGGAAGCGAGCAAACCAATAACAAGTGGTGCGTTGGTTTGTAGTGTTAGCTCCGTAAACGTCGTTGATGTTGCGTGCCGCTTGTGCCGCGTTGCTGCCACGACGGTACTCATATTCCATAATTACTCGAATTTTTAACGTATCCATGATGACGAAAAAGATTGAAATGCGATGAAAATGTAACACTAATCAATAAACAAATGACTACTTTTGGAAAAAAAATCCATGTTTTTAAAACAAAATTAATTTGTAATTAGAATTCTTAGCCAAACAAAAATTATTTTGATTTGAAATGGCCAGTACTGCAGAACGGCAATTTCATAGCTAAAGACCTAATATTTTATGTACTTTTTACAGAGTCTTACCCCCCGGCACGCCCCCGAAAAAAAAATAACCGATTTCCAAAAAACACTGCAAAGTGAAAAATAACTTTAATTTCGGAAATTGATGGAAGAAACGAAAATAAAAAACCAAAGACACCGACTTCCGAAATTAAAGTTATTTTTCACTTTTTAGTATTTTTTTTAGAAGTCGACTATTTTCTTTAAGTTTTTTAAATCTCTTGCATACCAGGTAAACCTTTCCACCTTGAGAGTTAGATTTTATTCCTGGATAGTGTGCTGTTTTCATACCATACCACGCTCGATGGTCGCTCGATCAGGTTAAACTACACTTACCGCGGTCGGTCCGTGGATGGGTACTGTAAAGGATTGATGCTTTGATCATGCCTCGTTAATATTATATAAAGGCGAAAGTTTGTGAGTACACACTCACAAACTTTCGCCTTTGTGCGCGTGTGTTTGTATGTTTGTTCCTTCTTCACGCTCAAACGGCTGGACCGATTTGGATTATTTTGTATGTAGATAGCATAACCTATTCAATGTGACGGCCATTTTGTTTTTGTGGGTTTTTGTATGAGAGTATTTCTGGGAGGTCTCGCGCGGTAGACGATATCTATAAAGTTTTGTATGAGAGCTGTATATTAAACTGTCGTTGGAATCGTAATGAAATAAGCTACCACATCTCACAGTTAGAAGGTTATACCTTGGATTAACCGTATAGTTTGGAACCGTATAGTTGGTCCAATTGGACCCGAACACACGTCTCCTCCGAACGGCTCTCTATCGCACCCAATTGGACCCCAAAATGACGACATACGACACTCTAAATTGATTATGTAAATATTTATTATGCTACCCATCAAATCCTATGAATGTGCGTTAATTATGAGAGTTAGATAAAAAACTCACATATTAACGTCTTCTAATCTTTTATATTTAACACGCAAGTTTACTAATTTACCTTTATAATATCGAAGTCGGTAAATGCGATAATCGCCATTTTGTTGACAGTGGTGGTCGAGGCTAGAAAACATAAAAATTGGGAATTTCGGACATCCAAACTGCACCAAAGGGGCAGTGAATCATATATCATTTAATTATTTGACGAATTCATCCATTTTTCAAGGTAATTAAGTAGTGGCAATGAAAGAAAGAAAGAAAAATGCGTTTAATTGGCATTACAGCAAAAAAAAAAAAAATACACCTTAAAATTATAAAAACATAAAACAAAGATTGTAATGCCAAAAGGGCCAAAGAAAAAATGAAGTGAAGTCAATGAAGTTTTTTGTTATGCAAAGTCGAAGTTTGGCGCCAATTGAGTCTGTTTACATTTTTACTTTTCACAAATACAACACACACACATGTAAATACGATTTAAAATGTGACAAATATTATTAAAAATATTATAAACAACGAGAAAAAGCCCACATCTTAACGTAATATACAAACACAGGTCCAATAATACGTAATATTCATTACTACTACTCAATTTGTGTTCAAAATCGCCGACCATTATTGTTTTTTTTATTGTAATGATGTGATATAGCGATTATATAATACAAAACGATTTTTTTTTTATTTCGATTTACTCGAGTAGGTAATAAATTAAACGATATTTGGAAATTGAAATAAAATTGTTTTAAGTAATAAATGAATTATGCATTGTTTTTAATAATAATTTACACTTATCAAATGTAATTTTAATCGTTTTTCGGACATTATATTGAAACCGAGCCAACAAACAGGACCTAAGACCACATAGGTACCTGATTTTTTTAATTTCGCGCCGAATTGTTTCGTACCTAATTGAATTTAAATAATTGGAATGTGCTCGCTCTACATTTTTTTTTAAATTTATTGGACAATTACGTATTGTGGATTTTATTTTTTTTTGCTACAAAATGCCTAGTGTACATTTTGTAGGTAGGTTTAGCAAAATTTTGTTTGGGACTGTTGTAATACTGGCTGTAGTGGACGCCTTAAGCTAATACGCCCCCTTAACCTTAAGCGCCTTAAGTTAATTTATAGTTTAGTTGGTGCGTCCAGGTACCCTAGACCAAGACCTAGCCCTGGACGTACCATTATAGTCCTGAAAAGCCTACTTGATTGAATTTATAGGGGTCGGAAACTTTAATTTGCTGTTTTTTGGTGACTCATTCTAGCAATTTAGATTTTCAGGGCGTGTCACGCAGCGGACAGAGCTCCGGCGGGATCTCATGGCGACATGGAGAGTGCGATTGTCGCAACCCAGCGCTCGGCACGCCACAATTGCGGCGATAAGTCCCCTCTTTGAGGAGTGGTTGGAGAGGCGCCACGGCGTCCTCACCTTCCGCCTGACGCAGGTCCTCACCGGACACGGTTGTTTCGGGAGGTTCCTGTTTCGGATAAGGCGGGAGGAAACGCTCGGGTGTCACCATTGTGTGGATCGCCCGGAGGACACGGTGTAGCATACAGTGGAGGGCTGCCCGGCTTGGGCGGAGCACCGCCGTGTTCTCACGGAGGCGATCGGCGGCGGCGATCTCTCGCGTCCAAACCTGGTCCAGGCCATGGTGCGGAGCGAGAGTGCATGGGAAGCCGTCACCTCCTTCTGCGAAGCAGTAATGCTCGCGAAGGAGGATGCGGAACGCGTGAGGGAGAGGCAACAGCCGCGCCCTCGCGCCCCTAGCCGCCGTAGGAGACGCCCTGGGCGGCGGGAATCGATTGCCGATTCCCGGCCACCGTAGGCGCGGGCTTGCGGACGACGAGTAATGGGCAGCTCGCCGTCCGGTAAGGACCAGGCCCGGGTCGACGGCGCGTTGTGTTCCACGCGCGCCTCAAAGAGATGTCAGCAGTGACGGGGTCAATTGGGCCGATGCCGCCGGGGTCGCGGGTAGTGCGAAAGAGATACCGTGGCCCTGGCACGGGCAGCTGAAGGAACATGGGTGGGTTTTAGTCAGTAAAAGTCTGACACGCCCTCCCGCTCTGCGCAGAGCGGGAGAAGTCATTTGATGATTTCCCATCCACAAAAAAAAAAAAAAAGGGCGTGTCACGCCCTGTAAAATATAGATGTAATCTTGATTTCTTCACAGTGTTTTAGGTCATTAGACCAGCTTAGAGATACCTGCTTACCCCGTTGAAACGTCTGCTTTGGTTATCGAATAAATTAGTTTGAAAAATAATTTTAAATAAAAATAATTAACTTTTTTGTGTTTACACACTGAAATCTTTTCAGTGAATAAAGTTACAGGAATTTCAGGTGTCTCAATTGCTGGATAATCGAATGACGATTCTAGCAATATATAATATGTTGTAATTATAGCCATGTTTCAGCTGCTTATAAGCAATTTTGTAAAACTTTTTGAATAAAAATAAACTTGGAATCAGGAGACGGTTCGCGGCTCTCGTTAAGGTAAAGTTTCGAGGTACCTTAGCGTGCAAGCGAAAATATAGACTTGTAGCCATCGGCATGGTACCTATAGATCATCGTTCTGTTCCTGAAGAGTTACGCAGATCGTCTCCTGAAGACTTATCAAAATTGCTGTTATTAATAGTTATAATATTTCATCTTCAAGAAACCCTTCCCCGTCAAAACTTCACACATAGCTACTGGTCGCCAGTCTGCAGATATCATGAGCCTATAGGTGCAGGACGTCAGCGCCGTTTGGACCAGGAGGCCTAACCTCATATAGGGTTACACCTGGATGGGCATTACACACTGCTTTCATACACCGTGTCCAACGAACCCGCCCGTCCCGCACATTTTCATCTACATAGAACAAATTCGTATGTTATTCTATGTCATATTGAAAGCAAAAATTAAATGAAGATGTCACTAACCCATTACATATTTTTATTTAGCTATTAATATAGCTTATTTTAAAACAGGGACTGATGATAAATTAATTCTATAAATTAGATATTCTGCAAACACTTTCACATGTCAATATTTTTGTTAGTTGTATGAGCTTAGTAGTTTTTGTTTGAACGAAGTATTCGTTTATTGAATAATAGAAATTGTTTATTTTTTGTGGTAATTTCCTAACGAAATTAAAAAATCTGGCCAAGTGTATGTCAGACCACGCACAGTGAAAGGTTCCGTAGTTGGGATGAATATTTACGCATGCACATTGTACAGCATTAATTTTATCGACTGCCAAAATAAGTTTGTTTCAAAGCATTACTCAAAAAAAAACTGGAAAACAAAGTTAATTCTGCGGTTGTAGCCGAAAATATCACATTACTCAGAGTTTAGACACATCTTTATCATTTAAATGATGAGACCCAACAAATCTACCCCACACCATAGACTACTTTATTATAAATGAGCCCCACATGCTTAAGTGCATATATTTTCTTTTCATCTCTCGGTTACATTAAGTACATGTATGGGTAATGCCACCCCTAATTATGTTTAACGTAATTTCACTACAGTACACCATTATTTAGCGGTGCAAAGAATACACCTTCTTATAAATTTTCATCGAACTCTCCGAGTATATGCTGGCTGTATGACATCCGCCGGACGCACGGACAGGCGGCCATGACGAAATTAGAGATTGTGTTTTTTTTTTACGGATTTTGGATAATTAGTTTACAATCGGCCTGAAACTGATGTCTATGAGAATTGATTTACAATATTATTATTTGGAATAGCCGCTTCCGGATTCCGTACGATGAATATGTTATATAAAATATTTTGTACCAAAAAATTTATCCCAAGATTAACATTATAGCAGAAAAACGATTTTCCCATACATTCCAACTGCAAATGTAAGTTTGTATGCAATATATTGAGAGATTTACCATGTTATTTTTAAGACCCTAAACTTTTTATAGGCTTTCCTGGAATCTATAATCAAAGAACTATTTTCTGTATGTTTTTCTTTTTATTTTGGGCTCTGTGGTTTTGGAGGGAGGGATATTTGTTTTTAATTACAAAAATAATAATTTTGGAACCCTTGCAACAAGCCCTTTCATTTGATATGTCACACGGTACCTACAGTTTGCAAAACTTTTTTAAAATTATCTAATTTGCTCCCCCAAAAGTGACTCCATATTCAAAATTCATTTATTTACGTTACACTTCCGTTTTTGGTCTACAGAAATTCATATGTTGACCAAATTTTAACTTAATCGGTCCAGTAGATTCGAAGCAAATTGGTTGTGATAGACAGACACACGAGTGATCCTATAAAGGTTCCATTTTTTCATTCGGTCGTGCAGAACCCTAAAACGCTACGTCCCTGTCCACACTACGTGTATGTATTTAATTAAAATTTTTTTCAAGCTCGATTTTATTGCGAGTATCGATTAGGCTGAATGCAACTTTTGAATCGAAATAAGAAAATTGGGTAGACGGTCAGCACTAAGAAGTGTCACGTCGCAACACATTTTTTTATTTTAGAATTTTTATCAAGATTTGATCGTGTTTTTATGTAGTTTATGTATGAAAAGTAGTAAAAGTAAGAATGCAAAGAGAGTGACAATATCTTTATTTTGCCCGTTTGCATTTTATCAGCAAGAGAGAAGCTTGTTTATGTACATATTTTCAGCGAATCTATGTTGCCTACCATTTGGATAGGTGTAGTAATACAGGATTTTATACAACTTTCGCAGTAGACTGACGCGGTTTGAACACACATTATTATTATTATTTGCCACAAACTTATTGTTTAGAATAGCTGCGGTAACTGTAACTTAATTTTCTAAATAAATTCGAAAGTTGAAAGTTGATGTAAATTCCTGAATTTCATGACGTAATTCGTAACATCGCGCCGAGTCAGCTGGTATTTCATTATCGAGCAGAGAGGTTAAAACATAGGCTCCTTTTTATCCCGGTCTACGCGGGTGAAACCGCGGGGCGCAGCTAGTATTTTTATAAATTGCAATATTTAGATAACATATCAGCCTACTTATATGTTTCTCGTACTGTGTCTTATTTTAAATTGTTTCTATCAAAACAGTCACACATTAAGATATACAAGAACTACATTTGTAAGTAAACAATGGAAACCTACATGAACACTTGCTTGCATCAGGAAATGGTATCCGATGGTATCTGTGCCGTGTTAAGTGAAAACTGAAGCGTTCCGTGTTACCGTGCCGGATTTATCTCCTTGTAACGCTACTCATCTGGTTGATTGAGGATACAACCCAAGTCTTGTTAAGGAAAATCGGAATTGACAGTTGATACTGATAATGGACCATAATCAGCTTGTAATGTTCCCACTACTGGGACAGAGGTTTCCTCTCTTCGAGAGGGAGTGGGCTGTAATCTACCACGTGGGCCCAGTGCGGGTTAGTAGATGTCACATCGTCTCATGTCTTCGAATTTTTGGTTCTAGGATATGTTGGTTTACGATGTTTTCCTTCACAGTTTTGAGAGCAGTGGTGATGAAATTATTTACACAAAGTAAATCGCCTGGCTGGGTTCGAACCCGCGAACTACAACTCATTCTTTGGGCAACAGTCACTTATAAACTATTATTATTATTTAACGTAGTCGGATTATACGAGAAAAAAACTAGAAAACAGAACGTTTCGACTTTTCTCCACGGCTGATAATAACTTGCAGAAATAACGAGTTTTAGGTGGTTCAATAAATGTTTTCTATTATAAATAGATACCTACTATAATCTTATAGGAATACTATTGCAAAAAAAAACCAGCTCACTTGCAAATGAATATAAATTTTAATGTCTTCCATTTTTGGGTCGATTTTTACATCCTAGTTAACAACGACGTCTCGTAATATTAGGTACGTACACTTTCCTATATGTATTATCCTTTTCACTTACAAATTCACAGAATACAAAATACGCGCCATTACAATTTAAAAATAAAAAATCTTACCGCGACAGCTGTTGGATTAACAAGGGCCAGACAAAAAGTTTGCATTCGCGGAGGAAATCTATAGAAAAAACCGGCCTAATGCGAGTCGGACTTGCGCACGAAGGTTCCATACCATTATCTATAAAAACGGCAAAAAAATCACGTTTGTTGTATGGGAGCCCCCTTAAATATTTATTTTATTCTGTTTTTTAGTATTTGCTGTTATAGCGGCAACAGAAATACATCATCTGTGAAAATTTCATTTGTCTAACTATCACGGTTCATGAGATACAGCCTGGTGACAGACAGACAGACGGACGCACAGCGGAGTCTTAGTAATAGGGTCCCGTTTTACCCTTTGGGTACGGAACCCTAAAAGTACATTTCTGTTTCATTTACTCTGTCTGAATAACAACAGAAACACAACAACAAAATAAACAATGAACAACAACAACATAACATAACATAATAAGAACCACAACAACACAAAACAATAAAATAACATTGAATATAATAACAGTGTCTTTGTCTCAATATTACTACTAGTTAGTGACTTGTCTATGGGTATTCTCTCTCTCTATAGTCAGCACCCAACTTTGCATGCGACACATGTACTCACACACACACGAGTTCAATTTTCGAACTATCATAAGCTTTCGACAACTAACCTTTCGCTATTGGTACACGTGTCAATTCCGATAATGACGTCACTAATTTAAACCACTAATAAATCATTGGCATAAAGCATCTGTTATTAACGAGCGCATGATTTCGGCGTTTTATCAAATAATTTGTGGATATACCCGTTTGACAGGTTTGATTTCATTACGATATTGCCGTTTAATTTGGCTGTAGCCTGATTAAATTTGGGGAGAGGGATGGGTCCATGCGGATAGTGGTGAGTGTGAAAGGGTTAGTGATAGAGCATACAGTATGGATGTAGTCATAATGAGCAGTTGGATGATCTCGTTTTAGACATTTAGTTTTCAGATTAACTTAATATTGATTATGGTTGACCAAACCATAAAACCAAACCCATTGGTTATGGTTGGTTGGTTGCTTGCTTGCTTGCTTGGTTGGTCACGTCATCAAGACATTCACCAATATCTAATTACAAAGGGCTAATTTCATCAATAAAACTGAAATTTAAATCGCGTTCAAGAGCCGACAGTATCAAAATTGTTGTGGAATATTTACACTGACAGCTCTTGGACGCGGTTTAGAAGTGCTAAAAATAATTTAGGATACAGTTATTCAGTAAACAATGATAATTATCTATAAAATACAATATTTGGGCTAACATATTGATAAAAATAATTTAAATTATATAAATCAAAAGTAACCTTCATAGACTAAGCTAGTAAGAAACTCTATGAGAGAAAATTTGGAAGAAAAAGTAATGATAGCTTGACAGCCTGACATAAGTGTCATAACAATGAAAATTAAAGAAAACAAATCGTTTTAGACCGATTCGCAAAATGTGAATGCAAAATCAATGTAGGAGTATGATATATACATATATTAATGTAAAGTGTAAGTATATGATGTAAAATGTCTGTAGTACGTAGATACTATAACACATAAAAGAAAATGTAAAATTATAAAACAATAAAACTTTGCAATAGGTGCTTTCATGAATGCCTCTCACAGTACTTCTGACATGCCAATAATATCTTCGTCCATTCATCCGCAAACAGATCGTTTGTTGGATTAGAATCCAAAGGATCATTAAGTGTGGCCAGAGTGCGAGGTACTGGGGACTTAGCACGCGCAACGGTACGATATGGGTGCACAGCGAATAGCCTGTGCTTTCTGCCACTGCAGTAATAAGTATATAAGAGGAAGTCTGAAAGTGACAACGGTCACTGAAAACTTGTGTGGAAATCCGTTGTCATGGTATGGGCATGTGATGCGGAGGAATGAGGAAAATGTCGTCAGGAAAGTTTCGAGTGAATGGCTATACGAGTAGGGGAAAACCAAAGAAACGATGGATAGACTGTGTGAAAGATGATATAACTAACAGACTTATAGTCTGTTTTTTTAACAAACGGGTACTTAGTTATGTCTCTTGCACATTTCCGATATTGACAGAGTGAGATGGGTCATTGGTCGGGGTGGGGCCAACGCCTTTGTTTTGTTTTGAAATTGTTAAGGCCCATTTATATTGAATACTTCTAAAATTTACAGTACAGGAGACGTCCGCCATGACTCACGCATAAACAATATCGTCTGGTTCAATCACTAAAACACTTGCGACGCGCAGGTACCTAGTCGATGACTCGACTGAATGTACATGTAATTACAGCGTTTGGTTTGTGTAGAACGGACTATATGTTGATTACGTGGACCAATAGTAACGCAGTCAAAATTTTCGGTACTCGTTTGTTAAAAAAATACAGACTATAGTACACTTCAAAAATCAATAGCCTATCTTATTTGAACTAAATTCTAACAGGCAGGTGAATGAATTTGAGTTTGAGTTTCAGTTTGACCCATATTATCTTGTTCTAACATGCCTCGTTCCTCTACCTGTCATATTCCAGCTTCCTTTGTATCTTGAACTCAAAACCCATAATCCCCCGAACCAGAACATAGGTGTAATACATAAATATCTTGCAGTAGCCTACGGCATCGCAGCTTAATTCAATGGTACCCAAGGGACAGCAACTAACGCTGTTTGCTTAGAGAATGTAAATATTATAACACCAACCAAGGTGGAGTCTGCTTTTGAAAATTAAACGTGGTAGGATGTTTAAGTAATAATTAGTTTTGGGATGATATTATTATTGTTGTTGAGGTCCTTACTTTAAGAATAAAATCATTATGTTAGTTGTGTTTTATGAAATCACAGAAAAAAACGTGACCACCATTTTGTACCAGAAGTGTCCAATGTTGCTCGTCATAAAATAATGGTGATTATATGGCCAATGTTACTATGGTGGCCGCCACTTAAATCTGAAATAAAGTTCATTGCTCTTTCCTTAAATTCTCAGCGTAGGTACCCCGACAATACATTGTGAATTGTATTTTATTACTAGAAAAAGTCAAGGATCACGATAAAGGTCGTTTCGGCACAAGTTTATGTCATTATTTCTGTTTTCGGAATTACGTATTTGAATAAATGTACGCGGGTCAATGACCTTTAATTCAGATTTATTTGACGTTAGGCATAAATAATTTATAATTGAACTGTGATATTAATCGATTGTTTAAGTTTAATGTTAAAAGGGATAATGGATTCAAAATCCGGTACAAAATCAAAGGTCTTCTAAATACGACCCCACCGATTACACACCGACGATTGTTGGGGCCCACCTTACCCAAGTTATTTAACTAAACGTTTGTAGATAAAGTTTTATGTCTACAGTATGATTTTTAATTCGACCGAATTCCGACAGCTGTAATTTTTGGCCACTTCAGATATCACAAACCTTTTCTGTCTTGTCCTTTTTATAAGTTACTATATGACTAGAATTTCTTAGGTATAAAATAACAAAAAATATGAAAGAGAATGAGAACAAGTAAACTATATGACAATGTAAATAGTGATTGTTCTGTTCATACAATGCACACTAACTAAAATATTAATTTTATATGACTAAATGGAAAAAATAGTAAAAGAACATAAGTTTTAATTTTAAATATTAATTTATGTATCATTATCACTAATATCATCATCATTTACTGTCTGTAGTTACAAGAAGCATAGATTTTACAAACAAAAAGGTATTCCTAAAAAAGGTTTGTAACCTATGGATTATATGGACAGGGATTCCTGTGAAAGAAAAATATTTACCTTGCTAATTATTATAACTTCAATAATTTGATAATAAAAAATCTGAATAGCATTTTAAAATTATCACTCAATTTTTATGTTTTAGTTTTTCTAATTGAAACCTTATTCAAGAAAGATTTTTTTTTTAATATCGTTTCAATGCATTCCGTTTTTAGTAGGACCGTTTTATTATTGGCAACACTTCTGAAATGTCAGAATTCCGTCGAATTAAAAATTAGAATGTAGATCTGAATTAGATCTCAACTTCCTTTACAGATTTACTAGTTACCTATCTACATTCAACATTTCTTATCCACAGAATTTTTAGTCCTGTTTGCTCTAGAAATACAAACTGCATTAACACAACCACGCCATGTAAACTGTACAGTCTGAAAAAGAAATAAGTAATCAGGCAGCTAACTAAAACTCATTATTTTGTGCAATGTTGGGAAATTGCTTTGACTTTTTTTGTCTGGGTGTGTCTTTATGTTAGCCTGAATTTTGTCTACGCAGTGCAAGATGTTTTTGTTAACTGTACAGTTGGTAACAAAATGTTCCAACCCGATGTATCTATTGCCTGATATTTCGGTCCTTCGTCTACTCCTGAGTCAGACGGGCGACGTTTTGACGTGACGTCACATAGCTTGATGTTTGCCCAGATTGTTTCCTCGATAGTTCTGTTACGGATAAGTAGTTTTGTTGAAGAGATATTTTTAGGATTTCGACGGACAATGTTTTGGGAGATTGCTGGGTATCTCTTAGTTTTGGGTAGTTATTGGTTTCGTAGAAACTTCTGGATTGATTCGAGGTATTTTGTGGATTGGGTTACTTTGATATCCGTTTGGTATACTTTTGTAATACTGAGTTCTTGGTTTCTCTAAATATTCTTGTGTTCATGTAGGAATCTTTCTTCTTCGTTTTTATAGTCTCGTGTATCTTCAATGCCTCTTTTAGCTGTCTAAAGTTTTATTATTACTTTTCAATAAAACAAATGTACAGATATCTAAAGATAATGATGATGATGAATCAAATCAAAATCAAATCAATTTTTATTTCAGGAATACACCCATATAAGATACAATTTACACCAGATTACGATAGATTACAAAGATTATAATTATTATTCATTACTCATTAGTTATAAATTATATTATACGTATTTTTTTTAGCTGGCACATCCATACTAATATTATAAATACGAAAGTAACTGTATCTGTCTGTCTGTTACCTTTTCACGCCTAAGCCACTGAAAGGATTTCGATTAAATTTGGAAAGGCTTTAGATGGCATCCTGAAGAAAGACATTGGCTACTTCTTGTCCAAAAATTAATCCTACAGGGGGTGATATAGGGTATGAAAGTTTTCTAAGGGAAACCCAGCATTTCTTAAGTTAGGGACACGAAAATTCAAATTTATGCTTTTGGTAGGAAATAAAGAAATATGTGGTCCAGCGTTTTTGAAAAATCATCCCCTAAGGGCGTAAAATAGGGGATGATTTTAAAATTTACAAAACTGCACGGATATCGATAAAATCTGGCAAGGCTATAGATGTCATCCTGGGGAAGGACGTAGCTTACTTTTTGTATTAAAAAAAATCTTACAGGGGGTGATATAGGGGATGAAAATTTGTATGGGAAACCCAGCATTTCTTAAGTTAGGGATATGAAAATTCAAATTTATGCTTTTGGTAGGAAATAAAGAAATATGTGGTCCAGCGTTTTTGAAAAATCATCCCCTAAGGGCGTAAAATAGGGGATGATTTTAAAATTCACAAAACTGCACGGATATCGATAAAATCTGGCAAGGCTATAGATGTTATCCTGGGGAAGGATGTAGCTTACTTTTTGTATTAAAAAAAATCTTACAGGCGGTGATATAGGGGATGAAAATTTGTATGGGAAACCCAGCATTTCTTAAGTTAGGGATATGATAATTCAAATTTATGTTTTTGGTAGGAAATAAAGAAATATGCGGTTCAGCGTTTTTGAAAAATCATTCCGTAAGGGGACAAAATAGGGGACGATATCCCTATTTTGTCTGGAATATATGACTGCCGTCCACTAACTAAAAGGCCGTTAAGCCACAGTTGGTCGTTTTTCACTTTGTAATGTAGTCTTACACAACTTTCGATGCTCTATCTTTTGGTGTAAGAATCATTTTTCTATGATTTATAGTTTTAGAGATACAGAACATTGCTGAGCAGTTAAACCACATAAATTTCGTTACTCCCTTAATTAAAAAGCGGCTAAGCCACAATACTTCTCTAGAAAGACGTTAACATACTTTAACGGCAAATTGATGTATCATTTTTTTCTAAATTTACTTAACTAAAAGTACGTTATCTAGTCATGCTTGACTAAAAAGCAGCTAAGCGTCTTTAACTACCGTCATGTATTGTGTCTTACAAATAACCATCTGAACATCGTGCCTTAACTATAAAGCAGTTATAAAGAAAAACTACACTAGAAAGCAGTTATACGCCAATAGCGGCTTTCAAGTTATGTATTGAAGTTAGTATTAGCTAAATATCAATCGCTAGAGAGCAGCTAAACGACAATACTAGACTAAAAAGCAGTTAAACGCCCGTGATTTTCATTTGCATTTGACCAGCTCAGGCTATAATTCCTTCCTTTTCACTTCGGGTGCTCATACCAATTACATCTAAAGAGTCTAAACATATCGTTCGCTCGACTAGGAAATGAGGAATGCGAAATATGCGAATCTTATATATTGCATAGTCTTGATACAAACCATAATATTCGCACGCAAGCTATACCTGATTGTAATGCATGTTCGACATGGGCAAAACACCATGACAAGTATAAAAAGGCAAGAGAATATCAGCGTTTTACCTGAAATAAAACGCTTATTAAACTACTTACCTTATTCGAAGCATAAGTAAACTATTGAGATAGGCTGAACCATGTTTCCTGTGCCTTTTTTCCTTACGTTTCTAGCGCTATAGCTCTGTCTCGCTCTCATGACGTCACCAGGTCAGAGAGGGGAGCGCATTTTTGAGCGCGCGCGCTCGGTCTTGTTCATTGGATGATTGACTATGTCACCTGGCAGAAATTAATATTATGCTTCGAATAAGGTAAGTAGTTTAATAAGCGTTTTATTTCAGGTAAAACGCTGATATTAAACACTTGACCGTTATTCGAAGCATAAGTAAACTATTGAGATATTGTTTGTTATCGCCTGGTGACGCTCATGACGAACGCCAATGTGTAGGGAAAGATAAGAAAAAAGAAAAGATGTGTTTGAAAATATTCAACAAAATATCAATAAATCAACATAATTCACTATGAGACAGGTTTAAAAAGAGCAGTAATGCTGTCACTCCTAGAAGAGCCCGAAACCTGTCCTTTATAAAATCGATTAAAAGTGTTTGAGGACCTCCAATTTCCCCGAGCCATAATATCTTCCATGCGGAAGTTGTCCAACCAATTCTTGGAAGCAATAGCGGAAGGGACACTTTCAGGAGTAGCAACAATACCTGCCTGACGCATCAGAGCTTTAATCCAGCCTGCAATAACAGTTCGTGAGGCCGCACGAGCTGTACTTCTCGTAGTGACAAACAAGTTAGGACTTTAGCTTCCTGAAATCTAGTGGAAAGCAGTGATACAGTTTGTTCAACCCGGTATACGGGGTGCAAATTATCGTTATCGGTCATAAGGAGTGTCAAGTCATGAATACGCCTACCAGAACAGAGTACTAAGAGGGCAGCGGCTTGACTCGAAACATCAAAAATGTAGTCATGATTTAATGTTTTAACGCCAAGAAAACATATTCCACACGGGTAACTTAGAAACAATTGGTTTTTGATTGAAATCGATTTCAAAATATGTTACACCAAAACATGATTACTTAGAACACCTGAATCATTTACATTACAAAGGGTGGAGACCACAGACTTGTGTAACAATATTGTATTATTGTTTTATATGCAGATCAGCCAGAAAACGAGCTAGGTCAGATCCTGAGGGATTCTAGGGCTAATATGACTCTACACCACGAAACCCAGCGGTTCCATGCAGGTTTGCAAGTTCTTAGGGTAGAATCGCGCCAAGAACTTTTCAAAAGATCTATCTGAGAATTATTCCACTTACCTAAATGATGTGTCCACACCCACATTTCCAAACTTCCAACACTAGATCCTGGACGCGAGGAGGTGGCAGTCCCGATGTCACATCGATCAATACTTTGTTCAGGTTCTGTATTGTGAACGTTGGGGCCAGAGCCCGGGCTGTGAGACCTCCGCGCCAAAAGACTCCCATCGCGGTGCTACTATCAAGTAAATTCCCGATGCCCGATTGAGGAAGCTCAAAAACCCTGGGAATCAGGAACGGGGGTGCGAACACCCATGCCAGATCGAATTTCCAAGCAATTGAGAATGCATCGTGGGCCACAGCTTGTTTGTCGTTCTAATCTTTCGACACGTAATGAGGGACTACGTGAGCGTTGCTGGAGGCAAACAGGTCCACTTGGGGAATTCCCCATTTTAAGAATATTATCTTGGTAATCTCGGGTATCAGATGCCATTTGGGGACCTGGCGAAACCGCGATAGGTGATCGGCATGGTTGTTGTACCTCCCCGGAATGTAGTACACATTGATATGAATTTGGTACTGATCTATCAAACAAAACAGGTCGTATGTTATGTCCATCATTCGCGAGGATTTGGTTACCCCTGCGTGACGGAGATACGCTACTACCGTGCGATTGTCGCATTGTATGGTGACCGTAGATTGACTCAGATACACGGGATGACTTTGAAAAACCTTAAATATTGCCAACATTTCTTTTACGTTGCAGTGACAATTCTTCTCGTTCTGGGACCACGTTCCCCATAGAGACTGGTTGTCCATCTGGGCCCCCCAGCCTAAGTCGGAGGCGTCCGTTTTAGTCGCTGGTGCGTGGTGTAGGATTGACGGATGTTGCAAATTGTGGCTCCACCATTGTAGGTCGCCTATTGCATCTGCAGGTACAGTGTATAACTTGACAGAATTGTCCAATTGTAGTGTGTTTAGGAATTTCAATAGAGCTCGATAGTGCAATCTCCCTTTTTGGTCAACAAAACTCGCAAAGTTTAGTGCTCCTATTACGCTTTGCAACTTCTTTAGGATTGTCTTCCGCAAATCTACGATTTCGCGAATCTTCGCTAGTAATGAGGGTACTTTTTCATTTGGCAGACGTTTGAGGTTTAGCCAAGGATCCCACAGTACTCCTAGGTAAACCAGGGATTTCATTGGTGTTAGGATAGATTTTTCGAAATTTATTTGCCAACCCAGATATTTTAATGTTTTTACGAGAAGACTTACATGGCCTGCGAGAACTACTAGGTCTTGGCAAGCCAAAACAAAATCGTCGAGAAATACTAATATTCTCACACCTTGGCTTCTCATAATTTGGGCAATCCATTTTGTCAAACTGGCAAAAGTTTTAGGTGAAAATCTGGTGCTTGCATTTCCTTCCAATGATCGACGAAATTCGATAACTGACTGGCTTGAAATATTTTCATGACAATATTTACTTCTCTTGGCATTCAAGCCTGAAGGTGATGACCTTCGCTTATTTCCGCCACGTTTATGAGCGTGGTATCTTTGGGTTTGTTTTGCCTCAAGCCGAAGGAAAATAAAGGAACCTCTATCCATTACGCCACTACCCTGTTGAGGATAGTTGCAATACGCATGTGCTGGTCCTTGCGAAGGACACTGTATATTATGCTGCAAAATGCCACCCTGCAAGGGGACGTTACAGTTCTGACAGCCTTGTGAAGGCATGCTTGAGTTATAGTTCTTACCCTGCGAGGGTGGAACTGAATATTGCCCCTGCAAGGGACGTATATACGCATGTGCTGGTCCTTGCGAAGGACACTGTATAATATGCTGCAAAAAGCCACCCTGCGAGGGGACGTTACAGTTCTGACAGCCTTGTGAAGGCATGCTTGAGTAGTTCTTACCCTGCGAGGGTGGAACTAAATATTGCCCCTGCGAGGGATGTATATACGCATGTGCTGGTCCTTGCGAAGGACACTGTATATTATGCTGCAAAAAGCCACCCTGCGAGGGGACGTTACAGTTCTGACAGCCTTGTGAAGGCATGCTTGAGTTATAGTTCTTACCCTGCGAGGGTGGAACTGAATATTGCCCCTGCGAGAGACGTATATACGCATGTGCTGGTCCTTGCGAACGACACTGTATATTATGCTGCAAAAAGCCACCCTGCGAGGGGACGTTACAGTTCTTACAGCCTTGTGAAGGTATGCTTGAGTTATAGTTCTTACCCTGCGAGGGTGGCAATATTCAGTATATTGCCCGTGCAAGGGACGTATGAGCCATTTTCCAACTTGCGAAGTTGAGGTATTACCATAAGCCGATTTTGTAGATGTACCAGCCGATCTAGAAGCAGGCCAGAAGGCTTTTTTGATACCGCCAGCTTTTTCTAATGCAACAACTAACTGCTCAGAATTGAATAAGCTAACCTCAGATGGAGGTATTTTCTTTATTGCCGCTTTTATTAAGGGATCGCGAACTGCATTAGTTATGCTGTCTCTTCGCATCTGTATAGATTCAGCCCTATGGCCGCAAATCATTTGCCATAGGTCTGCCGAAACCTTGCTGAACTCACCAGAAGTGAAGATGTCATTCAGCTTTTTTATAGCCTCGAAGTTAATTCTCTCTGGTCTCGAACCCATGTCAAAAATGCACAAAGTTCCTTGTCCTTTTAAAATACCGTAAGTTAACGAAGCATAGGCCCTCTCCGAGTAACTTAAGTGTTTTAGTGTGTCATAGGGTCTGATCTCCTCGTTTGCCTCGAGTTCGACGAAACCCGGGCTATGGTTATACGATTTAAAACTGAATTTCTCTTAAAATGTTCAAGTAACGCTCGTCTGTCTTTGGAACAGCCGGTTCCTTAAGCTTAGTTTCAACATCTAAATTATTTATAAGACTACTACCCTCCAGTTCTAAATCATCCTCCGTGAAAAGGGAAAGGGCGTCGTCGGGCAGCGGTATACTATTATTTATATTATGTTTCACTTTATGCTCCGAGCGGCGATGCTTGTGCTTGCCCCCCCTTACGGTGACGGCGACGCGATGTTTAGACTTATGGTCAGAAGAACTAGATGAACTGGAACTAGAATCGCTACTATCAGAGCTACTACTACTGCTGCTGCTCGGATGTAAACGCATCCGTTTGGCACTAGATTCTCTATTATTAGCGGTATTCGAAGGACCTGCGACCGGTTCATCTTGCGAAATCAACGTTATTTCTTTATCCATTACGTATTCGGTATTATACTGAAAACAATTGAATTACACACACTGGAAAGAAAAAGAATAAACAACACGCGAACGGAAAACCATTAAATTCTGAAAATATCAACGTTGATTCACTGTATTATCATTAAATATCATTCACTAAAAACAGTTTTAATAAAAATTGTAAATTGGTAAGTATGCCAACTTTCGTCGAAAGGAAAAATATAGACGGTTGTGAAAAAGAAATATAGATAACTCACCTGCTAAGCAGCAACCGTCTCCGGCAAGGAAAAGAACGCCAATGAACAAGACCGAGCGCGCGCGCTCAAAAATGCGCTCCCCTCTCTGACCTGGTGACGTCATGAGAGCGAGACAGAGCTATAGCGCTAGAAACGTAAGGAAAAAAGGCACAGGAAACATGGTTCAGCCTATCTCAATAGTTTACTTATGCTTCGAATAACGGTCAAGTGTTTAATTATATGATTTACACAAAACTTTGGAACAGAATACTCAACAGATATATTTTAGTATCGACTTAGAAAAAGTAATTATGTTACCTACCACGATTAGATACGTTTATATCCGTAATTTTTTGTCCTAGAGTTTTTTGTATATAACCAGACATTCGCACCAGTAGGAAAAATCACAAGATGTGTGAAACCTTTAGCCGCCATATGGCATGATGGTATAGCAGGCCGTAAACAGGATGATATCATGAGTGCTTATTGCAGCTTTTTACTTAAATTTCGAGATATCCAATCAATCAATTTGTGGCTTGATAATTGTACATCTCAAAATAAAAACTGGTTATTGTTTTCTATGCTAATCGACCTCATCAATAGTGACTTAATAGCCACAAAAACTATCACTCTATTTTATTTCGAACCGGGTCACACATTTATGAGCTGTGATCAATTTCATCATCAAGTTGAATTATCGATGAAGCGGAAAAAGACCATATAATGATTTCACAGACTTTGAAAATGCAGTGGCCTCAGCAAATAATGGTAAAGTTCTGGTTAAATCCATGCAGCCTCAAGATTTTGTAAACTACGTAGGTAACGTATCAGATCGACGCATACATAATTCAAGTCCTAGAGCGTATCTTAAAAATATGACTCAAGTGTATTTTAAACGAGGAAGTTTTGATCTCCATTATAAGGAAGCTTTTGATGAGGAATATGTGTCTCTTAAATTTTTAAACGATAAATACTTGAAGAACTCGCATTTTGTTTTAACATTTCGTACGCAACCGAAAGGAATAGATGAAGAGAGAAAGATTAATCTTATAACAAAGTTATCGCCAATTAAAACAAACATAAGATGTTATTTTGGCAAAATTTACCGATCATTGAAGGAAATAATATATCTGAATTGAACCAGAAGAAAAACAAAAGGAACGTAACTTTGTAAACTAGGATATGTAGTAAACATAAAGACTGACAAAGTGCATTTAGAATAATGTTGTTTTTTATATTTTATTAAATATTTTTGTTTACTTTATTACTTAATTTTGATAATACTACACGAGTGTTACTAGGTTTAGTTGTTTATTTACCTAATCTGATTTAATAATTTTGTTAAAGTTTTTAATTAGAATTTAAGCATAAAAAATGGCTGAATTTATATTTTTTTATATAAAGTCTAATATTTAATTGATTATGACGTTACGCACAATTATATTATTTCAACTTTGCAATTATTGATCTCTGATTGCGATATGTTTATTTCATAAGTGCATAAGAATTTGAAACCAATGTGTGTCATGTGCCATAAAGCTTTCAAAAACGATACTTACATGTGTTGGGTATTTTAATAAAATAATTATAATATAATTTTTCGGTTTCGCGAATATTGATTATTATTAAATTTGTAATTGTGATCTCATTACTGAATAGGATTTGTAAAAAGTTAACTTGGTTTTTTTATTTTATATTGTTTAATTAATAATAAGCTATTTGTTAAGTTCCTACACAATTTAATTAGACGTACTGATTGTCTATTCTTTTTAATTAATAAATAAAGTTCTGATTTTCATAAAATAGTTTTTAACTTCTCAACTTTTTATCCGCAAGTGCTTATTTAAAAGGCAGTTAATTGCGAGCGAGATGTCTTTAACTGCCTTCTAGTTGAGCAATAGGAGAACCAGTAAAAAATATGTTTTACAATACCGAACTTAAAAGCGTTTAAAATCCCATAACTGCTTTCTAAGTAAGCAAAGTTAGTCTTCCAAGTGTTAGTTACTAGGCTATAAGTCTGTTAAAATCCTTTAACTGCTTTATAACTAAGTAAATTTTGATAACTTTTACTATAAGTACAAGACGTGGCAGCTACAAGAAATTGCTTTACTATAAAGCAGTTAAGGTATGGTTAGCGGCCTTATAGTGCAGTATTTTATGTAAAAATGAAATAAATTGCTTAACTAAAAGTTAGAAAATGAATTTAAATAAAATGCGATTAATATAAACGAATGAAATATATCACATATTGTGCAAAAAGACTATGCCTACGTATATAACTTGCAACCTTGTTCCTACGTAGCATACTTTTCAAGAGACATCAATTCCCACTTATTTTTGCGTTTTCTCGAAAACTACTTTTTGCACTTAGCTGCCTTTTAGTTAGTGGACGGCAGATGACCCCCATATACAAAATTCATTTACTACTACCGTGTGTTATACTTACTTCCGTGTTTGGGTCACAGAATTTTAAATGTGTACCAAATTTCAACCAAATCAGTTAATTAGATTCGGAGCAAATTGGCTGTGACAGACTAACAGACAGACATACAGACAGACACACGAGTGATCCTATAAGGTTACTGCATTTTCAAGCGGACGTACGGAACTTTAAAAAGGGAAAACCGACATAAAAACACCTGGTGGAACCGGTGCGACCGAAGTCGCGCGCCAACTGCTAGTCGGTACGGTGCACGAGTACTTAGCTAGCCACAGCACAACGTAGTTTATTTAGTTTGAGATTGATTAAACACCCTAACTAATGGTGCAATTAGATACACCAGACTATTAAATTGATTTTCATATTGAATCCGTCTGAAATCCGTTAAATTGATATTGAATATTATATTATGAATTTTGACATTTTTTCATAATTTCCTAATACAAAATCCGTCCATAAAATTATGTGATTTTGTCTGAGACTTTTGCCTTTTTAGTTTTGCTACTGCCATATTCTAAATTGTAAGGCAATTAAATTATTGTGACGGTTTGTAAAGGGAAAAGTACGAAAACCGTTAATTTGTAGTTTTATCATATAAAAAAGATTTTTTGCGATTATAAACTTACATTTGCATTGGAGAATAAATTGACAATGACATATGATATATCGATGTATGGGAGAACATGGTATTCAACTACAAAATTAAGTTTGTTTTTGGGATGAATTCAACCCAACTACGGAACCCTTCATTGTGCGTGGTCCGACACACACTTGGCCTGTTTTTTTTAATAATAACATAATACACACTGCCGAAGCAAATAGTGGTACACACAACCGACTCGTCCTCCATTGCAACTACATATGACAAAAAATAGGATCAAAGAACTATGATAATGTAATACACAGGTACGATTCTAGAGGTCATTATTTAGGATAAGAGATAGGATCCTATATAAATTATGATCCTAGATATTTTATAGTGTAATAACCCACTAACTCAAAAATACAACCGACTTCCAAAAACAACACTACAAAGTGAAAAATAACTTTAATTTCGGAAGTCGGTGTCTGATTAAATGTATTTTCGTTTTTGCCACTGACTTCCGAAATTAAAGTTATTTTTCACTTTGTAGTGTTTTTTTTGGAAGTCGGTTGTATTTTTTTGTGAAAGTTTTTATTTTTCACTTTTTAGTGGTTCACATGTGCCTTCACAGCGTACCGGCGTGATGTTATGTTATGAACTGGTGTAAACAATAGACAGACATGAGATTTCAGCAATCCCAGCCCATTTGCTATCATTTATTGAGTTCCGATGCCTATCCCAGAAGATCTTCATCAGATCTTCACCAAATTTAAATGGGACCACTCCGAGAAAGTACTCTTCCAAAAACTATACAAATCGCTTTTAGTGTGCCTATAAATTTGGAAGAGTTCTCTCTATTTCTCCAGGATCCCATCATCAGATCCTGACTTGATGATCATGGGACCACCTGGGAAGTATACACTTTCAAGCAAAAAAAAAAATCCAAATCGGTCCAGCCATCTTCGAGCAATTGGGGAACATACATAAAAAAAAAATTAAAAAGAAAAAAGGTTTCCAGACGAATTGAGAACCTCCTCCTTTTTGAATTCGGTTAAAAATGCGGGTTGTAAATTCGATTTACCTCACATGGAAGGTACGAGGCAAACTGACATTCACAAACAAATTTTTTTTTCAGTCCGCCACTTGGGGAAATCGTCATATTATTATATTTTTAAATATATCTTTTTTGATATTGGAGGGAAAGTACAGATTTTCTACGAAAGCTTTGCCTCTAATTTTCATCGCTTGAACACATCATATTTTAATTAAAATTATGTTTGCAACAACGTTTTTAACAATAAAATCTGCTTGGCGCCAAGTTTTTAAAATAACACCAATATTCATTGTGTTACTTTAGAACTTTTATACGAAAGATACATTTTTCATAGATAGGTATTACTAGTAGAAATAAAATACAGACCAACAACACTAAAAGTGTATGCAGAAAAGATATTTTTCGTTGCCATTCCATTTAGATAAACGAATAGTTTTTTTGTAAATATACAGATTTTTTTGTTTATTTTTCTAATTTCTTCGTATTAGTGATGAAAAGTAGAGTGATCAACTCGGGTGTAAGTGATCAATTACACACTCGAACTATAAGCACCCTCACTTGCTTCGCTCGCTTGTGTGCCGAAATATCTCGGGTGTCATTGATTACTCCACCAAACAAAGCCACTCTACAAAGCCTGAGGACATCGTAGAATACATACGGGTGAAGACCAATTGGACCTTGAGGGTGGAGAAGTTGGAGGCGCGCCATAACACCAATTTCAAGTCGTTCGTGGTGCGCGTTCCAACTCACCATTTGCTGACCTTCCTCAAGGAAGAGTTTTGGCCGAAAGGTGTGCTGTATCGGCGTTTCCGCGGCCAGCTACGCGACACCTCGCAGCGTAACACGACGCCGTCACTTCGTGTGCAGTAGTTTTTAAGTTTGTTAAATGTTTTTTATATGTATTAGTTTATAATTTTGTACCAATCATTTGTGTAATTTATCTATGGGCCCTAATAGCCTGAAAATAAAGGAATTATTATAATTATTATTATTATTACTTTGATCCCATGTTTACAAATATACTATTAAGCTGATTTAACGCAATCATAAGAGCCTGTTTCACCACCTACGATTAAGTTCCTAATAACTTACTTGGCAGATAATTTCATACAAAATCTGTTTCATTTTTGAATTTATTCGGTGAGTAGTGGCTATTCGGTCATCGTGAAATAGGCTCTTAGCATGATAAAAATAATGGTGAAGAAATCGTTACCTACCACTAACATAACATAATAATAATTATAATCTTTATTGAAACTAAAACACATTTTACCACTGAGACGAATTAAAATATAAAAATGATTGGTGTAGCCAACTGATTTATCGCACTTACTTTTTATATAAATGCAAACTCGGTCTATTCAATAATCATTCATCTAAAGCTCAAAAACGGAAGAAGAATGTTTAAATTACTCATTGTGTTGGTTTTCATGGTACTCGTGAGTGGAATCAACTGTCAGAACAATGACTACCGTGATGATGGGGTTGTACCTCTCGTCCGGCTGAAAGATTATAGACGGCTCTATGATATTCCTCCGCCATTAGGAAGACTGGGCTGGGGTAATTTAGCAGGCTCTCCTGGGAAATAATTGCTGGAGACGCTGTCTGTGGAGTATATTGTGTGTAAGAAACTACATTTGTAAAATATACTCCTTGTAAATCTTTACTGCCTTTATCATTTCTTACTCAGACCTCATAACCCAAAAATATTTTCCACCAAAAACATGAATGTAAAAAAATCAGGTGTATTTGGTTCTGTATTTTCGTTTTTTACCAGAGACTTCCGAAATTAAAGTAGGTAATTTTATTATTTGTAGTGTTTTTTTTTTTTTTTTGTAAAAAAGTTTTTTTACTTTTTAGCCGTGGTACCTACCCTACACCAATTCGTATACCACTACTCGCTATAGAATAGAATAGAATATCTTCATTTCGGTCATACAATATTCATATAGTGTTAGTAACATACAAAGAAATTGCTTATTGCTTAGTGTTAGTAAAAATCAACCTCCGCACAAACTGCTGTAGAATCGGAGAGCCAAGGCTCTCGGCTACAGTTTTCAGGATGCTGTTCCGACTGCACCTCACTCTCCTCTGTAGCGACGCCGTTCTTTTGCGTATAATTGCATAGAAGCCGTCGGTGCGGGCATGCGCAAACATTGCCGACGCGCTACAGTAACGAGGCAGCCTCAGCAACATCCTGAAAGCATTGTTATATTGGACTCGCAGGACCTCCAGCGATCTCTTAGAACAATTAACCCATAGACTTCCCGTGTACAAACTTTGGCAATAATTCCTCTTCTATGGCAGTTTTCAACTCCTGCATCGTCTGGGCAACTGGCTGACGAGCCCTAACACGTCTTTTTAGCTCGTCCCACATGTGCTCAATGGGGTTCATGTCTGGGCTTCTGGCTGGCCAGTCCATAACTGTGATGTTCACATCCCGAAGATATTCCCTGACGATGCCGGCCGCATGGGCTCTTGCATTATCATGCATAAAAAGGAAATTTGGGCCCACATAGTCCGCGTATGGTATCACGTGAGGTTCTAAGCACTCACGAATGTACCTTTCAGCATTTAATGTTGGCAGCCGTGGTACTGTAACAACCTTAAGTTGAGTTTTGCCGCTCGCGGATATACCGCCCCAGACAGTCCATGAGCCACCGCCATAAGCAACCCTCTCTTCAAAGCAGCATTGTGCGAAACGCTCTCCCTTACGTCGGTAGACCTTCTTCCTTCCATCATTGCCATGTAACACAATTTTAGACTCATCAGAAAAGAGTACACGGCTCCAATCTTGCTGTGTCCAATTTAAATGACTGCGTGCGAAATGAAGGCGCGCTGTTCGGTGGGCTCGCGTTAGTTTGGGGCCATTAGCTGGCTTGTGTGGTACCATATCGCGTTCTTTTAACCTTCTCCGAACAGTTCGAGCGCTCACAGATACTCCGTGGAAGTCGCGAATTTGGTTTTGTATCTCAATGGAGGTAAGGTGACGATTTCTCAAGCTGGTCGTCACGATGAATCGATCCTGCCTTTCAGTTGTAACCCGAGATCGTGGCCTTCCTTGGCGACGAACAAAGCCGCCAGTCTCTAGGTACCTCCGATAAACATTTCGGACCGCAGATCGACTTAAATTAAGTTGAGCACTCACGTTTCTTTGGCTGTGTCCGGCCTGAATAAGTGCCACAGCTTGGGCGGCGACTTCAGGTGAAGTATCCATAGATTATTGATAGAACCTCACCTTAATGTTAAGAATAAGTAATGTTTGTTGCAAAACCAAAGATATCAATCACTTTTTCAAGAATTAAATCCAAGTAAACCAATAAAACCAAGTTTTCTTAGTATTCGATTGTTTGATATCAACAAACAGGCTCCAAATTGTCTTTTGTTTCTTTAAATTCTGTGTTCGAAATTCAAAAAAAGACTATTGAATGAAATTGTGAATGTGCCAGGTTCAAAACTGCATAAAAACTTTTTGCTCGACCTAATATAAAATTTTAGCTAGGACCAAACGAAACTGAAAATACAAGGTGGGCCAAAAGATGTGTCCAGAAGTGTACATAGATATTATATAATTACACAAATACATAGGTACATATATATATATATATATATATATATATATATATATATATATAAACGGAATAAACTTTGTAAGGAGAAATAACGATCGGTAGAGGAGAAACAACGATCAGTAGAGGAGAAAATGAAGCCAGCAAATCAGCGCTGGGATGCTTCTGCCAACTTATTACGTATATACTCACGTGTCATCACTTTAAAAGACAACCGATTGGTTGCCATCCTGATGTTCAGAGGGAGCGCGTTCCAAAGAAAGACCGCCTGGACAAAGAAAGATGAGTGAATGAATCCAGAGCGGTGAGAAGGACATCGTAGAAGACGATTATTGGAGGACCTAAGGTTTTTACTATGGGCAGAGCATAAGTATTGAATATGGGAAGTCAGATAAGAAGGAGAAGTGGGATTGTCGAGAATAGAAAACAACATAGCCAGAGCCCTCAGCTCTCTGCGTTGACGAATGGGTAACCATTTTAACAGCAATCGGTGCGCAGATACATGGTCATACTTACGAAGATTGAAGACGAATCGAATGCAATTATTGAGAAGGCGGTCAAGTTTATTGAGGAGATCTGCATTCAGGTCATAGTAACACACATCACCATAGTCAATTATGGGAAAGATTAGGGACTGTACAAGCATTGCCTTTATGTATGATGGGAGAAGGTTTTTCAACCGATAGAGCGACCGCAACGTTCCGGTGATCTTTTTGCGATTGTATCGCTTGTATCTACAAACTACAATAACAATATTGTAATAATTACAAATATCACTTTTTTTTTTTTTTTTCGGACTTACCGGTGAAAAAAGATCCCTTGTCGGGCTACACTACACCACTTGCTACTTTTCCGACACGTTACAACAGCGCAACAGGGCATAATTCTTTTTTTTTTTCGCGGAGCGTCGTACGTTGTCACAGTGAGAGCGCGATTACTGGCCGGTAAAACAAATTTCGGCTGACTACGTGCGTCTACACATACGTGTGGCGCGCCTGCCCCGCCCACAAGGCCCTTCTAACCTCTTTATCTTTTCTGTGTTTTTCACCCATCCAAAACTAACCGTTTAGCTGGCAGGGGGGGGGGGTCACTTGACTCTAACAAAAATCTTTTTTACAAAAAAAAAAAAAAACAACCAACTTCCAAAAAAATACTACAAAGTGAAAAATAACTTTAATTTCGGAAGTCGGTGTCTTTGGATCTTTATTTTAGCTTTTTGCCACCGACTTCCAAAATTAAAGTTATTTTTCACTTTGTAGTATTTTTTTAGAAGTCGTATGTTTTTTTTTGTAAAACAGATTTTATTTTTCACTTTTTAGTGAGTCTGTCTGTCAGTAATTCATATAGCCTAATGTCAACTGCTCATCACCTTTTTACAAAATATTGCTTTTCCCGATACAAGGACGTTAATTGTTGAGGAGTTCTCCCAGTAAGGAACCAGGAGAACTGGAACTGATGGTGAAGTCACCATCAGCTCCATTTCAACATATGTCTTATATCTTAGGCGAGGACGCTGGCACCCTAAACACAAGTTAAATCTTACTTTGGGTGCCGGAGTTCATCGAAAACACTCTTTTCCATTTTTGTAACGTTGCATAGTTTTAAGATAAGTGTTACCTACAACTGAAGTTAATATATTTTTTTTTTTTTATGTATTGTGACGAGCATAAATTGCTTAGCAATAATCGAATCGCAACCCGTAAATACGTATTATTGAGTAGTCCGATGTCCATCTCTGGTCTTCCTCATCAGTTCTACTGCACTAAATGGTGCTTTCCGGGAGAAAATGCACGAGTTACTATAAAAAATACCCAAACCGCTATAGGTGTGCCTATAAAATTTGAAGGTTCCCCTCGATTACTCTGAGATGCCATAATCAGATCCTGGTTTCCTTATCATGGTACCGCTTTTGGGATATCTCCTTTCTAACAAAAAAATAATCATAAAAATCGGTTCATAAACGACGAAGTTATCCGCGAACACACAAAAAAAATATATACGGTTGAATAGAGTAACTTCCTTTTTTGAAGTCGGTTAAAAATCAGCACTAATATTTCAGAAACGGATCCCTAAATTGAAAAATTGTTTTTCAAAAAATCGCAATATTTTTGAAAGACCCATCCAACAACAGCCCACACTATGGGGTAAACGAGAAAAAAAACCATGACCACTTTACGTGTACAGAAGGTACCCTAAAAGAAATTAAAAAAAAAAAAAAAAAAAAAATTTTTTAATCGGTGTGATGAATATGTATCCCCATGCCAAATAATGGCATTCTAGAGTTCTAGTCTCTGAGTTAAGGTGCGGACGGACAGACGGACGGTCATAGCGAAACTATAAGGATTGATTACGGAACTCTAAAAATGATTGGTGTAGCCAACTGATTTACCGCACTTACTTTGTATAAGTATGCAAACTCGGCTTAATAATCATTCATCTAAAGCTCAAGAACGGAAGGAGAATGATTAAATTACTCATTGTGTTGGTTTTCATGGTACTCGTGAGTGTAATCAAATGTCAGAACAATGACTACCGTGATGATGGGGTTGTACCTCTCGTCCAGCTGAACGACTCTAGACGGTTCTTTGGTAGGCTGTTTTCCCCTGCTGGGTTTCAGTTAATTTTATCAAGCTTACATGGGAAATAATTGCTGAAGATGCCATCTGTGAAGTACATTGTGTGTAAGAAACGACATTCGTAAATTATACTCCTTGTAAATCTAAACTGCCTTTATCATTTACTCAGATCTCACAACCCAAAAATATTTCCCACCAAAAACATAAATGTAAAAAAAAGTCGATGTCTTTAGTTCTGTACTTTCATTTTAGCCACCGACTTCCGGAATTAAAGTAGGTAATTTTTTACTTTGTAGTATTTTTTTTTAAAGCCAGTTGTTTTTTTTCTTTTGTAAAAATGTTTTTCACTATTTACATTTTAGCTGTGCTACCGCATTGCAATTGATATACCACTACTTGCTATGTAAACAACAGTCACACAAAGTTTTATAACAACATCAGCATACAAAAAGTAGATTCATCAAAAACCACACAAGCAATGTCAATAAAATTTATCTGGGAATACGGCGCAAGTTTCTTTTACCAAATGAAAAAATAATCTGCAAAATCAGTCCACAATTGATTAAAATATCGATGAAAATACAAACAGACGAACGTAGAATCCCCTCCTTATTTAAAGTTAAAAGCATCAAAGTTTTCAAAAATCTGCAAGAGACGTGCAAATGAAATCATAATCATAATCTTTATTTGTGAAACATAAACGAAAACTCTGCCCCACTGGTGAAATATTTTATGTATAGCTATAATTTAAGTCATGTCCCTTCCGCCAGACACGGAACAGAAAATGAAGCCAAGGCCTTGAAACAGCTTGGTGTTCAAGAAAATATAGTTAAATAGAAAAAATGTAGGCTATTTATTGATGACTAGCTTTTGCCCGCGGCTTCACTTCACCCACGTGGGTGTCGCAAAATATCCCACGGGAACATACTACCGGGAAACAACACACAAAGGGAACCTCCATGCAAAATATCAGCTTTCTCCTTTTATTTATATAGATGAGTTCTGTTTTCTGGGCTACTCCTGACGGCATTTGTGAAGAAGGACAAGTTGAGATTTTCGCTGGTGATTTTCGGTTCGGTGTCGACACAGAAGAACCGATTGCAAGAAAAAAAAACCGTCCAAGTGCGTGTCAGACCACGCACAATGAAGGGATCCGTGATTGAAAAGAATTTATCCCAAAAACAAACTTAACATTGTAATCTCGAAAAAAAATATTATGTGATAAAATTACAAATGATCGATTTTTGGACTTTTTCCTTTTGTGCTGTAAGACCTTTTGCTTCTTGCCAAATTTCATGAATCTAGGTCAACGGGAAGTACCTAGGTCCTCTAGGTCCGGGGTGGCCAACCCAAGATCTACTGTTCACTGACGACACCCTGTGCGATCTACCAATTACATACTTCTTGAAATCTTAAATGAAACATCATAGTTCAGTACACAATTATGTAGTATTTTTGATTTTATTAAGAGCGAAAATATAAAACTGGACATTATTCTTAGTAGCTACTTATTTATATTTGTATGAGCATTACGTTTGAGCTGTTAATATTGTAACATAATCTACATACTACTTGTATGACTACTAGCGCCACTTGTGTACTCTGTAGCTACAACCCTCTTGACCAATAAACGTCAGTCTATGACAAACTGCTCATTGTGTATTATTAACATGAGCATCTTTCAGTTAGTGATTAGGTACGTTGCGCAGGCTGTTCTACGTATTTATATTTTTTGCCTTGCCACGATCGACTGGACTAATAGTCGTGATCGATCGGTTGGCCACCCTTGCTATATAGGTTTTGATTTATTTGCGAGTAGCAAAACGTGTCGCTTATATGGCCGTATTCTTTTATTAACCGACTTCAAAAAGGAGGAGGTTATCACTTCGTCGGAACCTTTTTTTTTTTTTTTTTTATTTGTATGTTCCCCGATTACTCGAAGATGGCTGGACCGATTTGGATTGTTTTTGTTTTATTCGAGAGGGTATATATCACAGTTGGTCCCATATAAAATTGATTAACTTTGCTTCGGTAGTTTTTGAGTAAATTAAATAAATTAATAAAGATCTAATTTATAACCAAGTCATACGCATTATAATCTCTCCATTATTGTGTGTTTAGCAAAACACTCCAACTAAATTGGTTCTACGCGGAGCCCTAACCAGATTCTGTCTGTCATCCTATCAAGAAAACGAGGATCGTTTTCTTGACAGAAGATATTCCCTATTTGAATGATTGAATGTCAGCCAGTATTATATTAACGAGGCATGATCAAAGCATCAATCCTTTACAGTAGGTACCCATCCACGGACCGACCGCGGTAAGTGTAGTTTAACCTGATCGAGCGACCCGTGCGCCTTTTATTACTTAGTCACGGAAAACAAACATGTAGGAATATTTATTTATATTTTTAGGGTTCCGTACCTCAAAAGGCAAAAACGGAACCCTTATAAGATCACTTCGTTGTCCGTCTGTCTGTCTGTCTTTTTGTTTGTCAGTCTGTCAAGACCCTTTTTGTCAGGAATGCATGGAAGAATCAAGTTAAAATTAATTACAAATATGTACTTGTCTATGAGTCCTTGAAGTTCTAAAAAAATCAAGTTTCTAAGTCAACGCAAAAAAACTTTTTTACAAAAAAAATACAAGCGACTTCCAAAAACAACTACAAAGTAAAAAATAACTTTAATTTTGGAAGTCGGTGTCTAGTTAAGTGTATTTTCGTTTTTTGCCACCGACTTCCGAAATTAAAGTTATTTTTCACTTAGTAGTTGTTTTTGGAAGTCGGTTGTATTTTTTTTGTAAAAAAGTTTTTATTTTTCACTTTTTAGTTGTGGAACCTACCCCACACAAATTCTAATACCACTACCTGCAAAACAAACTAGAAAATCATCCATATAAAAGTGGGGAAAAAATACGTATTATTGAAGCTAACTCAAAAACTACCGAAGCAAAGTTAATCAATTTTATATGGGACCAACTGTGATATATACCCTCTCGAATAAAACAAAAACAATCCAAATCGGTCCAGCCATCTTCGAGTAATCGGGGAACATACAAATAAAAAAAAAAAAAAAAAAGGTTCCGACGAAGTGATAACCTCCTCCTTTTTGAAGTCGGTTAATAAAAGAATACGGCCATATAAGCGACACGTTTTGCTACTCGCAAATAAATCAAAACCTATATAGCAAGGGTGGCCAACCGATCGATCACGACTATTAGTCCAGTCGATCGTGGCAAGGCAAAAAATATAAATACGTAGAACAGCCTGCGCAACGTACCTAATCACTAACTGAAAGATGCTCATGTTAATAATACACAATGAGCAGTTTGTCATAGACTGACGTTTATTGGTCAAGAGGGTTGTAGCTACAGAGTACACAAGTGGCGCTAGTAGTCATACAAGTAGTATGTAGATTATGTTACAATATTAACAGCTCAAACGTAATGCTCATACAAATATAAATAAGTAGCTACTAAGAATAATGTCCAGTTTTATATTTTCGCTCTTAATAAAATCAAAAATACTACATAATTGTGTACTGAACTATGATGTTTCATTTAAGATTTCAAGAAGTATGTAATTGGTAGATCGCACAGGGTGTCGTCAGTGAACAGTAGATCTTGGGTTGGCCACCCCGGACCTAGAGGACCTAGGTACTTCCCGTTGACCTAGATTCATGAAATTTGGCAAGAAGCAAAAGGTCTTACAGCACAAAAGGAAAAAGTCCAAAAATCGATCATTTGTAATTTTATCACATAATATTTTTTTTCGAGATTACAATGTTAAGTTTGTTTTTGGGATAAATTCTTTTCAATCACGGATCCCTTCATTGTGCGTGGTCTGACACGCACTTGGACGGTTTTTTTTTCTTGCAATCGGTTCTTCTGTGTCGACACCGAACCGAAAATCACCAGCGAAAATCTCAACTTGTCCTTCTTCACAAATGCCGTCAGGAGTAGCCCAGAAAACAGAACTCATCTATATAAATAAAAGGAGAAAGCTGATATTTTGCATGGAGGTTCCCTTTGTGTGTTGTTTCCCGGTAGTATGTTCCCGTGGGATATTTTGCGACACCCACGTGGGTGAAGTGAAGCCGCGGGCAAAAGCTAGTCATCAATAAATAGCCTACATTTTTTCTATTTAACTATATTTTCTTGAACACCAAGCTGTTTCAAGGCCTTGGCTTCATTTTCTGTTCCGTGTCTGGCGGAAGGGACATGACTTAAATTATAGCTATACATAAAATATTTCACCAGTGGGGCAGAGTTTTCGTTTATGTTTCACAAATAAAGATTATGATTATGATTTCATTTGCACGTCTCTTGCAGATTTTTGAAAACTTTGATGCTTTTAACTTTAAATAAGGAGGGGATTCTACGTTCGTCTGTTTGTATTTTCATCGATATTTTAATCAATTGTGGACTGATTTTGCAGATTATTTTTTCATTTGGTAAAAGAAACTTGCGCCGTATTCCCAGATAAATTTTATTGACATTGCTTGTGTGGTTTTTGATGAATCTACTTTTTGTATGCTGATGTTGTTATAAAACTTTGTGTGACTGTTGTTTACATAGCAAGTAGTGGTATATCAATTGCAATGCGGTAGCACAGCTAAAATGTAAATAGTGAAAAACATTTTTACAAAAGAAAAAAAACAACTGGCTTTAAAAAAAAATACTACAAAGTAAAAAATTACCTACTTTAATTCCGGAAGTCGGTGGCTAAAATGAAAGTACAGAACTAAAGACATCGACTTTTTTTTACATTTATGTTTTTGGTGGGAAATATTTTTGGGTTGTGAGATCTGAGTAAATGATAAAGGCAGTTTAGATTTACAAGGAGTATAATTTACGAATGTCGTTTCTTACACACAATGTACTTCACAGATGGCATCTTCAGCAATTATTTCCCATGTAAGCTTGATAAAATTAACTGAAACCCAGCAGGGGAAAACAGCCTACCAAAGAACCGTCTAGAGTCGTTCAGCTGGACGAGAGGTACAACCCCATCATCACGGTAGTCATTGTTCTGACATTTGATTACACTCACGAGTACCATGAAAACCAACACAATGAGTAATTTAATCATTCTCCTTCCGTTCTTGAGCTTTAGATGAATGATTATTAAGCCGAGTTTGCATACTTATACAAAGTAAGTGCGGTAAATCAGTTGGCTACACCAATCATTTTTAGAGTTCCGTAATCAATCCTTATAGTTTCGCTATGACCGTCCGTCTGTCCGTCCGCACCTTAACTCAGAGACTAGAACTCTAGAATGCCATTATTTGGCATGGGGATACATATTCATCACACCGATTAAAAAATTTTTTTTTTTTTTTTTTTTTAATTTCTTTTAGGGTACCTTCTGTACACGTAAAGTGGTCATGGTTTTTTTTCTCGTTTACCCCATAGTGTGGGCTGTTGTTGGATGGGTCTTTCAAAAATATTGCGATTTTTTGAAAAACAATTTTTCAATTTAGGGATCCGTTTCTGAAATATTAGTGCTGATTTTTAACCAGAAGTTACTCTATTCAACCGTATATATTTTTTTTGTGTGTTCGCGGATAACTTCGTCGTTTATGAACCGATTTTTATGATTATTTTTTTGTTAGAAAGGAGATATCCCAAAAGCGGTACCATGATAAGGAAACCAGGATCTGATTATGGCATCTCAGAGTAATCGAGGGGAACCTTCAAATTTTATAGGCACACCTATAGCGGTTTGGGTATTTTTTATAGTAACTCGTGCATTTTCTCCCGGAAAGCACCATTTAGTGCAGTAGAACTGATGAGGAAGACCAGAGATGGACATCGGACTACTCAATAATACGTATTTACGGGTTGCGATTCGATTATTGCTAAGCAATTTATGCTCGTCACAATACATAAAAAAAAAAAATATATTAACTTCAGTTGTAGGTAACACTTATCTTAAAACTATGCAACGTTACAAAAATGGAAAAGAGTGTTTTCGATGAACTCCGGCACCCAAAGTAAGATTTAACTTGTGTTTAGGGTGCCAGCGTCCTCGCCTAAGATATAAGACATATGTTGAAATGGAGCTGATGGTGACTTCACCATCAGTTCCAGTTCTCCTGGTTCCTTACTGGGAGAACTCCTCAACAATTAACGTCCTTGTATCGGGAAAAGCAATATTTTGTAAAAAGGTGATGAGCAGTTGACATTAGGCTATATGAATTACTGACAGACAGACTCACTAAAAAGTGAAAAATAAAATCTGTTTTACAAAAAAAAACATACGACTTCTAAAAAAATACTACAAAGTGAAAAATAACTTTAATTTTGGAAGTCGGTGGCAAAAAGCTAAAATAAAGATCCAAAGACACCGACTTCCGAAATTAAAGTTATTTTTCACTTTGTAGTATTTTTTTGGAAGTTGGTTGTTTTTTTTTTTTTTTGTAAAAAAGATTTTTGTTAGAGTCAAGTGACCCCCCCCCCCCTGCCAGCTAAACGGTTAGTTTTGGATGGGTGAAAAACACAGAAAAGATAAAGAGGTTAGAAGGGCCTTGTGGGCGGGGCAGGCGCGCCACACGTATGTGTAGACGCACATAGTCAGCCGAAATTTGTTTTACCGGCCAGTAATCGCGCTCTCACTGTGACAACGTACGACGCTCCGCGAAAAAAAAAAAGAATTATGCCCTGTTGCGCTGTTGTAACGTGTCGGAAAAGTAGCAAGTGGTGTAGTGTAGCCCGACAAGGGATCTTTTTTCACCGGTAAGTCCGAAAACCTTAAAATACAAGTGATATTTGTAATTATTACAATATTGTTATTGTAGTTTGTAGATACAAGCGATACAATCGCAAAAAGATCACCGGAACGTTGCGGTCGCTCTATCGGTTGAAAAACCTTCTCCCATCATACATAAAGGCAATGCTTGTACAGTCCCTAATCTTTCCCATAATTGACTATGGTGATGTGTGTTACTATGACCTGAATGCAGATCTCCTCAATAAACTTGACCGCCTTCTCAATAATTGCATTCGATTCGTCTTCAATCTTCGTAAGTATGACCATGTATCTGCGCACCGATTGCTGTTAAAATGGTTACCCATTCGTCAACGCAGAGAGCTGAGGGCTCTGGCTATGTTGTTTTCTATTCTCGACAATCCCACTTCTCCTTCTTATCTGACTTCCCATATTCAATACTTATGCTCTGCCCATAGTAAAAACCTTAGGTCCTCCAATAATCGTCTTCTACGATGTCCTTCTCACCGCTCTGGATTCATTCACTCATCTTTCTTTGTCCAGGCGGTCTTTCTTTGGAACGCGCTCCCTCTGAACATCAGGATGGCAACCAATCGGTTGTCTTTTAAAGTGATGACACGTGAGTATATACGTAATAAGTTGGCAGAAGCATCCCAGCGCTGATTTGCTGGCTTCATTTTCTCCTCTACTGATCGTTGTTTCTCCTCTACCGATCGTTATTTCTCCTTACAAAGTTTATTCCGTTTATATATATATATATATATATATATATATATATATATATATGTACCTATGTATTTGTGTAATTATATAATATCTATGTACACTTCTGGACACATCTTTTGGCCCACCTTGTATTTTCAGTTTCGTTTGGTCCTAGCTAAAATTTTATATTAGGTCGAGCAAAAAGTTTTTATGCAGTTTTGAACCTGGCACATTCACAATTTCATTCAATAGTCTTTTTTTGAATTTCGAACACAGAATTTAAAGAAACAAAAGACAATTTGGAGCCTGTTTGTTGATATCAAACAATCGAATACTAAGAAAACTTGGTTTTATTGGTTTACTTGGATTTAATTCTTGAAAAAGTGATTGATATCTTTGGTTTTGCAACAAACATTACTTATTCTTAACATTAAGGTGAGGTTCTATCAATAATCTATGGATACTTCACCTGAAGTCGCCGCCCAAGCTGTGGCACTTATTCAGGCCGGACACAGCCAAAGAAACGTGAGTGCTCAACTTAATTTAAGTCGATCTGCGGTCCGAAATGTTTATCGGAGGTACCTAGAGACTGGCGGCTTTGTTCGTCGCCAAGGAAGGCCACGATCTCGGGTTACAACTGAAAGGCAGGATCGATTCATCGTGACGACCAGCTTGAGAAATCGTCACCTTACCTCCATTGAGATACAAAACCAAATTCGCGACTTCCACGGAGTATCTGTGAGCGCTCGAACTGTTCGGAGAAGGTTAAAAGAACGCGATATGGTACCACACAAGCCAGCTAATGGCCCCAAACTAACGCGAGCCCACCGAACAGCGCGCCTTCATTTCGCACGCAGTCATTTAAATTGGACACAGCAAGATTGGAGCCGTGTACTCTTTTCTGATGAGTCTAAAATTGTGTTACATGGCAATGATGGAAGGAAGAAGGTCTACCGACGTAAGGGAGAGCGTTTCGCACAATGCTGCTTTGAAGAGAGGGTTGCTTATGGCGGTGGCTCATGGACTGTCTGGGGCGGTATATCCGCGAGCGGCAAAACTCAACTTAAGGTTGTTACAGTACCACGGCTGCCAACATTAAATGCTGAAAGGTACATTCGTGAGTGCTTAGAACCTCACGTGATACCATACGCGGACTATGTGGGCCCAAATTTCCTTTTTATGCATGATAATGCAAGAGCCCATGCGGCCGGCATCGTCAGGGAATATCTTCGGGATGTGAACATCACAGTTATGGACTGGCCAGCCAGAAGCCCAGACATGAACCCCATTGAGCACATGTGGGACGAGCTAAAAAGACGTGTTAGGGCTCGTCAGCCAGTTGCCCAGACGATGCAGGAGTTGAAAACTGCCATAGAAGAGGAATGGGAGATGATCCCTCAAAATTTCATAGAGCGGTTGATAAACTCTATGCCTAATCGTATGAGAGCTGTGGTAGATGCCCATGGAGGCAACACGCGTTATTAAATTAAACCTTTATTTGATAAAACATGTTTTTTATTCAAAAATCAATTGCCTTTAACAAGGCGCATATCCGACTTGTTAGGCGTAGCTCCATGTCGTATGGTATTCTGAATTCAAATTTAAAACAATACGATCGAAAAAGATGGTAAAATGTAGCAGGTTTAAAACTGCATCAACAGTTTTTGTTCAATCTAGCAATCATATTTCGGTAGGGGCCATCGAAACCTAAACTCTAAGGTGGGCCAATAGATGTGTCCAGAAGTGTATTTATTCTTATATTTTATAGTTATTTTCTTGTTATCTATCCTTTATGTTGCACCTGCCATGTCTTCTCTCTGCACCACCCTAAGGTTGGCTGGTAGAAAATGCCTCAGGCATTAAGTCCGCCTTTGTACGGTATTTTTTTTACTTGTGCATAAAGTTTTAATAAATAAATAAATAAATAAAAAGATAAACAATTATACATTGCTTGCAATGCATGGGTACCGTCTTGTACTACGTGAGCGATCGCGCAATACGTTGCGTTGTGTTCACTGCGAAAGTCACGTGCGCCGAGTCGAGCTTGAATTCTGCGAAATCCATGCGTATCGATAGGGTTGTACCAAGTTGTAATCAATGTCGATATTAAGTATGTGTACATAAATGATGTTTTTATTTATAAAAATATACGTCTAATGGAAAACATTCGATAAAGCCGTGAAATTAGTTTTTGGATTTTTGCAAATTGCAGCTTTGTTATTGAAAATGCGATTTGCGCCCGTAACGGTTACTCAATAATAAATTCAGTATTCATCAAAGTCGTAAGTATAGTTTTCTAGGTTTACTACTCAATTTCCGAAGAAAAAAAAACTTGTTTTTTTGAGCAACATGATGATTTTTGATAATTGACATGATTTTAATTATTTTTAACCGACTTCAAAAAAAGGAGGTTTCTCAATTCAACCGTGCATATTATATTTTTATGTGTATTCGCGGATAACTTCGTCGGTTATGAATCGATGTCGATGATTCTTTTTTTTGTTGGAAAGGAGATCTTCCAAGGGTGGTAACATGACAAGGAAACCGGGATCTGATGATGGCATTCCAGAGAAATCGAGGGGAACGTTCAAGTTTCATTTTTTCTTCTTATTTTTTATAGTAACTCGTGCGTTTGCTACCGGAAAGCACCATTTGATGAAGTGGAACTTATGAGGAAGACCACATAAGGCCATCGGAACTACTCAATAATACATATATCACGGGTTGTGATTTGTTTATTGCTAAGCATATACTCGTCACAATACATATTATGTTGAAGAGGAGCTGAAGGTGACTTCACCATCAGTTCCAGTTCTCCTGGTTCATTACTGGGAGAACTCCTCAACAATTAACGTCCTTTTGTAAAAGGTGATGAGCAGTTGACATTAGGCTATTGTACCACTACCACCGGTCGGTGGCAAAAAGCTAAAATAAAGATCCAAAGACACCTACTTCCGCAATTAAAGTTATTTTTCACTGTGTAGTATTTTTTTGGAAGTCGGTTATTTTTTTTTTTTGTAAAAAAGATTTTTGTTAGAGTAAAGTGACCCCCCGCCCTGCCAGCTAAATGGTTAGTTTTGGAACGAATAACGAAGTTAAAAGGAAAACTTGATAGTTTTCCTATTTTACAGCTGTGATCAGCTGAGTAGGCTTTTCAAGTTTAAGAGTAATAGTCAAATATTCATGAAACAACAAAAAGCCCTCTTCTTAGTCCGCATTATTGTGCAACTACGGAACCCTATTACTGCGCGTGGCCCGACACGCACTTGGCCGCTTTTTTATTTTAATTCGTCTCAGTGGTAGGTAATGATATCTTCACCAATATTTTTATTATGCTTATGATTGCAGTAAATCAGATTGAATCAATTGAACAGAGTATGGTGTATCTAATTGTTCCATTAGGGTGTCTAATCAATCTCATACTAAATAAACTACGTTGTGTTGTGGCTAATCACGTTTTCGTGCACCGTACCGACTGACGTTGTCGTGCGACTTCGGTCGCACTGGTTGTTTATGATCAACCAGATGTCTTTATATCGATTTTCCCTTTTTAGGGTTCCGTACGTCTTAATGAAAAAGCGGAAACCTTATAGGATCACTCGTGTGTCTGTGTGCCAATCTGTCACAGCCAATTTGCTCCGAATCCAATAAAATTAACAAATTGAGTTGAAATTTGGCACACGTATAAAATTTTGTGGCCCAAACACGGACGTATAACGTAAATAAATGAGTTTAAAATATGAGGGTCAAATTAAGAAAATTAAAAAAAAAGTTTTGCAAATTGTACCGTATGAATATCAAATGAAATGGCTTACTGTGAGGGTCTTTAACCTACTTTTTTTTAAATTTTAAAATAAAGTTTTATTTAAATGAAATAATTTTTAAATACTCGAAAATATTTAAAAGGAAATCATTCATTTTGGGCTAAATATTATGAAAAGACTAAACATTGTGTAATTAGTAAAAAAAAAAAACTTGGCGGCACGTGTTGTTTGTTTACATTCGTATCGGCATCGATGTAAATACGAGATGTGCCTTCACCCTACTTCTTTGTACGTCGCGCGAAAAGTGTCCCTCCTAAGCAGAGCGCGACTTCGATTCATTTGCCCATTCGTCACAGTTCGTGACACATCGATCGGAAGAACTTTCTCGTTTATTACACAAACAGCTGAATAAATATGCGTACCAACAATTCTAAAAACTCAAGGAGGAGCTCGTGGCTAAGTAACAACAACCGCACGGGTCGATCCATTAGGTTAAGCTACGCTTGCCGGGGTCGGTCCATGGATGGGTGACCATCTTTACATACCGAGTCTCCTCCATGCCTCGAAAAGCACGCTAAGCCGTTGGTCCCGGCTGTTATTCGTGGATCTTTGACAGCCGTTACGGGTCGTCAGAAGCCCGAAAGTCTGACAACCAGTCTTACCAAGGAACATCGTATTACCCAGTTAATGGGTTGTGGAGATCAGATAGGCAGTCGCTCCATGTAAAATACTGGCATTCAGCTGCATCCGGTTAGACTGGAAGCCGACCCCAACATAGTTGGGAAAAGGCTAGGCAGATTGCAGATTGAATTCTAAAAACTCAGATAAAGCTAAAGGTATTATAAGGTACTTTCCATGTGTACTTAAATAAATTATTTTCAAAGTTATTACGATTTCTAAAATAAATATTATGACGGATAACAAAAAATACATTACCATGACAACGAAATGAATTAAAGGGTAGTGTAGCGTTGACAAGAAAAGTTTAAAATTTGAACATAGGAAGTATGGAGGTTGTATGATTGATTTTAAAATATTTTTTTATAGACGGATTTTTAAAATCTTATTTTTTTTTAGATTAATTTTTCTTTGCAACTATGTTTTCGAATAAAAAAATAGGTACCTACATAAACAACTTATTAATAAAACGTGACTTGACGTTGTTTTCGGAAGTCGGTTGTATTTTTTTGTATAAAAGTTTTTTCAATAGTCCATTGATAGAAAATCAGGCAAATTGTTATCGGTTG
This sequence comes from Cosmia pyralina, assembly GCA_946251885.1. Lineage (NCBI taxonomy): Eukaryota > Metazoa > Arthropoda > Insecta > Lepidoptera > Noctuidae > Cosmia > Cosmia pyralina. The sequence continues at coordinate 4,301,247 of OX276345.1, forward strand.
TGGAAACATGAATATTGTGTAGCATCAATTAACGATTTAATACTGAATGAAACTGTTTGATCTGATGTTGTTAGTTAATTAATAGTGAATTCAGTTGTGTTGATAGCAATAAGTTCACGCCCTTTAGTTTTGACGATAGCAAATTTTGATATTATCGGTCTGGACCATACATAGTCACACTAATATTATAAAGGCGAAAGTTCGTGAGTGTGCTGTGTGTTTGTTTGCTTGTATTAAAGCTCAGGGTAATTTTAAACAATTTTGTCAGGATACAAATATTTATTAAGTTTCTTACACTCAAGTTACACTTCAAATGTTCTGCAAAATCACTTACACTTCCACTGTTCAACACTGTTCAACGTCGACTGACTACCGATCGTGCGCACTACTTCCCACCACTTGTTATTTTGTTACCGGAAATAACCTAGGTTGATATTTATCATAAAACGTGGTGGTACAACCGGAAGTAGTGCGTGCGATAACTCTTAATTTTAATATTAATGTAAAAAGTATTTAAATATTGTTATTAAATTTAAATACAGATAATAATTTAATCATAATGAATGTCTATCAAATTTAATATCTAAAAATGATTAATCGATTCCGGAAATCCGACTATCGAAGAAAGAGTTTCTAACAGTCGGCCTTTCCTGATACATTTCCCGTCCCGGGAAAATTAATTCTCACACAAAAACAAAAATGAACGTAATGAAAATAGTAAAATATACTCAGCTTATTTGTGTTATTTTCTTTAAACTACTTGTACTTTAGACTAAAATTGAGATATTAAGGCCTCAACATATCCTTAACACCTATCTTAGCCGAGACCTGATACTTATTCTCAGATAAGCCACTTAACTTAAGGTGTTAAGGCCTCAGACATATCCTTAACACCTGTCTTAGCTGAGACCTCAGACATATTCTCAGATAAGCTACTTAACTTAAGGTGTTAAGGCCTCAGACATATCCTTAACACCTGTCTTAGCTGAGACCTCAGACATATTCTCAGATAAGCCACTTAATTTAAGATGTTAAGGCCTCAGACATATCCTTAACACCTGTCTTAGCTGAGACCTCAAACCTATTCCCAGATAAGCCACTTAACTTAAGATGTTAAGACCTCAAACATATTCTTAACACCTGTCTTAGCTGAGACCTCGGACATATTCTCAGATAAGCCACAGACAGCATATACATACTTAACTTAAGATATCAAGGCCTCATACATATCCTTAATATCTCTCTTAGCTGAGACCTCGGACATATTCTCAGATAAGCTACAGACACCATATACATACTTAACTTAAGATATCAAGGCCTCATACATATCCTTAATATCTCTCTTAGCTGAGACCTCGGACATATTCTCAGATAAGGTATTAGACTTAACTTTAATATAATAGCTTCATTACCAATCAATCTTAAATTAGTCTGTGTTTTCATCTTCCGGCACCTCAGAATCTGAATCCGATCTATTAAAAACTACCCAGGGGTGGATTTTATCGACTGAAAAGATACCGCTAAATTTTCTATTTCCCTTTTTAGATAGTGGTGTATCTTCAATTACGTATCGGTCGTTATCAAGAACTTCTGCAATACGATACGGTCCTCTAAGTTTAGGAACTAATTTCCTACTTTTTCCTACTGATGGAACATCTCTTTCTACCCTTACAAGTTCTCCTATCTTATAATTGACTTCTTTCCTAGCTTTGTCGAAACGTTCTTTTTGCATGTCTTGATTTTCTTTAATATGTTCTGAAATTTCTTTTCTAGTGTCCTCTAACGAAGTGGCCGAACTTTCTGTGTCGTTTGTAACATTAAGCTGTAATAACGCATTTGAGGTACTCACTAAATTAAGACCAAATAATGCCTGAGCAGGGCTTTTCCCGGTACCTTTGTTAAGTGTGTTATTAAGTCCCCACTGAATTTCTGAAATATGTTCATCCCATTCATTTTCGGATTTGCCATAATTAGTAGCTGTCAATGCTGATAAAACAGTTCGATTGTATCGCTCGACTTGGCCATTGGCCCGCGGAGTCGCTACAGCGTTCATTACATGTTTAATACCTAATGAACTTAAGTAATCTTGAAAACTTTTAGAAGTGAATGAGGTACCTCTATCGGAAATAACACGTTTTGGAACACTAAATGTGTGAAAATAGTTTTTAATTGCTCTGATGGAATGGACGGACTTAGTACTTTTAACAGGAACAATTATCACAAACTTCGTAAAAGCGTCAACAATTAATAACAGGTATGCATTTTTGTGCTTACTTCGAACAAAAGGACCTAAATGATCAATATGTATGGTATGAAATGGTTGTTCAACCTTTTCAATGGGATGCAATTTGCCTGACTTTTTCCCAGTTGGTATTTTAGAGTGGGCACATTCTAAACACGACTGAACATATTTTTTAGTGAATCGTCTCATCTTAGCAAACCAGTAATTATTTTTAATTATTTCTAAGGTTTTATCAAGACCGAAATGTCCAATTTCATCATGGTTTGACTTTAAAATTTGCCACCGAACGCCTTTCGGTACAACCCAACGATCGCCAGTATCTGTTTTCCTGTATAATAGTCCCTTTTTAACAACAAAATTATTTTTAATTTCTATAATATTGTCATTCTCTTTATCATTTAATATAGCAATAATTCTTTGTAACTCAGGATCGTTTTGTTGTACCGTGGCTACCCAATCTGTATCAATTCGTCTTACTTGTAACTCTATTATTTCTGATGAAATGGGATTTCGGCTCAGAGCATCTACATGAGCCATACCTGTGCCTGGTTTATAAATTATTTGAAAGTCGAATTCTTGTATGGTGCTCCACCATCTTGCAACTCTTGGCAGTATGTCTCTTTTTTCAAAGGTTGCACGGAGTGAATTGCAATCGGTAACAATTGTGAAATTAATACCTAACAAATATACTCTAAATCTCTGAAGCGACGTTACTACAGCTAGTGTTTCTAAGTCGTAAGATGTGAATTTGGCTTCTTCAGGGGATGTCTGTCTACTGTAAAATGCTACGGCACTAAAAGATATCTCTTTATTTGGCCTCTGCATCAAGATTCCGGCAACCCCAACTTTAGACGCGTCTGTATGCAACTGTGTTTCGAATTCGGGATTATAAAATGAGAGAATGGGTCGTTTAACAAGTTCTGTTTTTAGGTTTAGAAATGCTGATTCTTCTGCGTCTCCCCAACTCCATTTAGAGTCCTTTTTCAAAAGTTGTGTTAGTGGTTTCGCGATAATTGAAAAACCTCTTATAAACTTTCGAAAGAAACTCGCTAATCCCACAAACTGCCTAATCTTGTGTTGGTCTGTTGGTCTGGGAAATTGGTCTACGGCTTCGGTTTTCTTTTTGCCTGGTTTTACTCCGGACTCACTAACTTCAAAACCTAAATAATCTATGGATTGTTTCAAAAAATTACATTTTGATAAATTTAGTGTTATCCCGGAAGACCGGAAAAGGCTCAGTATATCATGTAGTCTTTGCAACCCTTCTTCTATTGTTCTGGATGGTATAATTACGTCATCCATGTAAGCAAACGCCTCCTTGAATCTCGCGTTCCCCAAAACACTATTAACAGCTCTTTGAAATGTTGACGGCGCATTTACTAGCCCAAAGGGCATGCGGTTAAATTCATAATGACCATCTGGGGTCACAAAAGCTGTTAAATGTTTTGCCGATTCTGCCATTGCAATCTGATAATAACCGGATGCGAGATCGAGGGAAGTAAAATATTTATGACCTGACAGATTATCTAACTGATCATCTATACGGGGTAGAGGATAATGTTCTTTGACGGTCTTTTTGTTTAGTGCCCTAAAATCAATGCAAAGACGATAGTCACCGGTCTTTTTGCGTACTAATACGATGGGGGATGCGTAATTTGATGATGACTGTCTAATTATTCCCGAGTCAAACAAGTCTTTTACCATTTCGCGAACTACGTGCCTTTCTGAATGGGATAATCGATAAGGTCTGTATACCACAGGCGTGGTATCACTAAGGTTTATGTTCATTTCTGTACCACTTATACACCCTAACTCTTTAACCGAAAAGGCGAAACAGTCCCTAAAGTCATTTAGCAACTCAGTTAATTTGGTTCTATGATCAGATCCGATATTGTCGTCCACTTGTATCATGCAAGCTTTAATTTGGGATGTTACTGTATTATCTGGACAGTGTTCTATTCTGCCAATATTTAGTGTCTGTACTTCACTTAAAGGAAGGGCCCGGAGCAGTAAAGTGTCTTTCAGCAATTCAAACCCAGAGTTTAAGCCCTTAACAACAATCGTTCCTTGTCCGTTAGTCACTTGTACTACACTTTGAATAATCTCATATTGTTTATGAGCATTCTGACAAAAACTAAGTTCAACAAATAAGTCGCCTGAATACCTTGGTTTAGTATAAATACTGACTGGGGTATACCCATGTATAATAAGCGAGTTATCAACGTACACCAATACGTTTTTAGTTATACTCGTGGTTATCTTAAGCTGGTTATTAGTTTTAAGAACCACAATATGTTCTTGTTCTGTGAATGTCTGTCCCAGTAATAAAGGAACTTGTAATAATTTATCAGGAACGATAAGAGTTTCTACCGTAGCAGTGACTGAATCTACTTTTATCTCAACACTGCATTTACCTAAGCAATTGACAACGCTGTCCCCAAAACCTTTCAATACAGGTAGTTCTGATACCGACCATGAGTTAACCAATTTCTTAGCCGCAGATTCTTGCAACATAGAACATTGACTTCCGAAGTCTATGAAGCAATCAAAATTCAGACCATTCACGACAGCGGTTTTAAAATATTTGGAGTCACTATCTGGTTCTTTTGAAATTCTTAAAACTGTTTTATTATTAGTAGATTCTTTGGTGCCTGGACAGCTATCAGCTAAGTGCCCTACTTGATAACATTTATCACAACGCTTGATTGGTAATTTACATTTGAAATATGGATGCCCCTCTTCACCACAATTATAGCATTTTGTACGCCTATAGTTCCTATTGTTACTATTATCATTTTGAACTCCTTTTAATGTGTTAGATTGTTTGCTATCAGTGTTGCCTGCCCGCAGAGATGAATTTGGCTTGTTTAACTTCTTTGTAGTTCTTATATTCCTGAGATAAACTAATAATTTATCAGGTTCCGTGAACTGTGCGGCTTCTGCACTTGTTCTGACAGACCTGTCCTCAATTCCAAACAAGATACAATCTATTGCATTTTTACCGTGTATATTACAGCGATTCAATAAAACAACCTTTTGGTAAAAATATTCTTCTAAAGACACTCCAAAATCAGCCCTACAGGCAAGCATTTCCGTTAATAGCTGACCATAGTTCTGGTCACTTGGAAATGCCAATTTTAATTTGCTCTGCCATTCAGCCCATGAAAACAGAAGACTAGGTAGGCCCTGATACCATTTCTGAGCCAATCCCGCTAATTTAGGAAGAGCATAGTGAACAGTCTGCTTTTCGGTCCAATTATAAATTTGAGCACATTCGTTTACTTTACTTAACCATGTTTCTATCGTTTGAGTTCGCTTACTGGGATCAAATTCTGGTATCACATTAAAAACCGGAAAACGTTCACTACCCCCGTCTGCTTTCATGGTCTGCATGAACTCTTTAAAAACCGAAACTAAAATGTTAGTATTAGTATCTGCATCTTTTATAGAATCAAAAGGGCTCACCACTGCTGCTGGTGTAGTGTCCGAACGCGATGCTCTCGCTATATCTTGACTATGTCTTCGTGGCATGTCACGACTGCACGATGAATCACGCGTTCGCGGCGCGCCGTGCGCACCATCACGCGTCGCATCCTGTACCGCATCCCGCAACTGCGACGCATCACGCGATCGTGACGCACCATGCGCACCATCACGCGACGAATCACGCGGCGCATCACGCACCCACGACGCATCACGCGATCGCAACGCGCCGTGCACTCCATCACGCAACGCATCACGCGTCGCAGCTCGCGTCGCATCAAGCATCCGCAAAGCATGGCGCGATCGCGATGCATCACGCATCCGTGACGTATCACGCGATCGCGACGCATCACGCGCCCCGTCACGCGACACATCATGCGTCGCAGCTTGCTCCGCATCACGCATCCGCGAAGCATGGCGCGATCGCGACGCATCACGCGTAGCAACACGCGTCGCATCAGGCGATGCATGACGCGTAGCTTCACGCGCCGCACCACGGCGCCTTGAACCACGACTGCTGCGACGTGCATTGCGATCTCTCGACTCGCTCGTTCTCGATTCACTCGACTTGTCACGGTTGCGGCGAGTTTTGCGACGTCTCCGCACAGCAGGCTCTGAGCCACTTGGTGAAGAGTCGTATGACTCCCTTGTATGTTGTCGAGACTTTCTTTTGCGAGTCATGATCACTAGAAATGAATAAATTACCAAAAGTTAATGTTCTTTAATTTAATATTTACCTATGATAATCTTACCAATATTTCTAATATTTTAATTATCTTAATATATTAGACAAAAGAGAAGAAAGAAAAGAAAACAAAAAAAAAGAAAAAAAAAAAAAAAATATATATATATATACATATCACCAGTTCAGCTAGAATGCTATTAATTACTCATTCACCAGCGATCAAATGTTCTTCTTTTGAGACATCGTTAAATGGAGAAAAGCATTTCCATTTTCTAGAGGAAAGCGACTAAAACTAACCAATTGAATAATTTTAGATATACCTAATTCAACTTTAACATTGTACGTACCTTTTATGGGCGTTCAGTCCTTCACCGAGGGCGATTATTGATCGCTATCCCGATTATATACCACTTCTGAACTATTAAAGCTCAGGGTAATTTTAAACAATTTTGTCAGGATACAAATATTTATTAAGTTTCTTACACTCAAGTTACACTTCAAATGTTCTGCAAAATCACTTACACTTCCACTGTTCAACACTGTTCAACGTCGACTGACTACCGATCGTGCGCACTACTTCCCACCACTTGTTATTTTGTTACCGGAAATAACCTAGGTTGATATTTATCATAAAACGTGGTGGTACAACCGGAAGTAGTGCGTGCGATAACTCTTAATTTTAATATTAATGTAAAAAGTATTTAAATATTGTTATTAAATTTAAATACAGATAATAATTTAATCATAATGAATGTCTATCAAATTTAACATCTAAAAATGATTAATCGATTCCGGAAATCCGACTATCGAAGAAAGAGTTTCTAACACTTGTTACTTCTTCACGCTCAACTGGTTGGTCCGATTTTAATGAAATTTGTTATGTAGATAGATTATACCCTGGATTAAAACATATACTACTTTGTATCCCAGTCTACGCAGGTGAAACCACGGGGCGCAGCTAGTTAGTCATATTTTTTGCGTCGTTGAGCTCACTGAAAACGTGATCGACTTAGTCTGGAATCCAAGTCTTAATTTTAGCCTGGGTCTTATGTATTTGTTGCTACTGTTAGTATCTTGACTTCTATAAAGACATATTTACATAACGGATGACCAATGGGACCAAAGAGTTCTATAGTCGCGACCACTTACTGGGGCCGTACATCATCATCATCTGCTTAGCCTTTTCCCAACTATGTTGGGGTCGGCTTCCAGTCCAACCGGATGCAGCTGAATACCAGTATTTTACATGGAGCGACTGCCTATCTGACCTCCATAACCCAGTTCCTGGGAAATACGATACCCCTTGGTAAGACTGGTTGTCAGACTTTCGGGCTTCTGACGACCCGTAACGACTGTCAAAGATCCACGAATGACAGCCGGGACCAACGGCTTAACGTGCTTTCCGAGGCACGGAGGAGTCTCGGTATGTAAAGAATGGTCACCCATCCACTGACCAACCCCGGCAAGCGTAGCTTAACCTGAGGGATCGACCCGTGTGGCTGTTATTACTTATAGCCACTGGGGCCGTACAATGATGTGAAAAAAGATCATGGATCCATCATGGTTCTAGTGTGAGCGAGAGATGGAGATCACTATCCTTTTTTCTCAACGGAACCATGATGTATCCATGATCTTTTTACACGTCATAGTACGGCCCCTGGAAGGCGCAGCGTGGGGCGCCCACTGTGTGAACTGACGACCTTTGAAATCCGCTGGATGCAGCAAACGAAGGATCGCTTGTTGCCAGTCAATCTTCTTGAGTCCCCGTATAATTTTAATATCATCTCTCTCCAATGTCAGAGAGCAGTGGTGCCCCAGTGCTAACGGCCCCAACTTAAGAGTTGTAGGTCGTGGGTTCGAAACCAGGCCAGCGCTTTACTTTATGTAAATAATTTCATCACCACTGCTCTCAAAACGGTGAAGGAAAACATCGTGAGGAAATCAGCATGACATTGAGCCTAAAATTCGAAGACATGAGACGATGTGACATCTACCAACCCGCACTGGGCCCACGTGGTAGATTACAGCCCACTCCCTCTCGAAGAGAGGAAACTTGTATCCCAGCAGTAGGAACATTATAGGCTGATTATACTCCATCATCAGTATCAAGCCTCAATTCCAATTTTCCTTATCAAGACTTGGCTTGTATCCTCAATCAACCAGATGAGTTATCGTTACAAGGAGATAAATCCGGCACGGTAACACGGAACGTTTCAGTTTTCACTTAACACGGCTCAGATACCATCGGATACCATTTCCTGATGCAAGCAAGTGTTCATGTAGGTTTCCATTGTTTACTTACAAATGTAGTTCTTGTATATCTTATTGTGTGACTGTTTTGATAGAAACAATTTAAAATAAGTCACAGTACGAGGAACATATAAGTAGGCTGATATTATTATGTTATCTAACTATTGTAATTTATAAAATACTAGCTGCGCCCCGCGTTTTCACCCGCATATACCGAGATAATTAGTAATCTATGTGTTAATCGAGGGTATAAGCTATCGACATACCAAATTTCATTCAAATCGGTTTAGCTGTTTGAGCGTGAAGAAGTAACAAACATACAAACACACCCTCACACACACACAAACTCACAAACTTTCGCCTTTATAATATTAGTGTGATTGTGTGCATATAAATGTACTTACATGACATACCAATAAAAATCAATTGCCGAATGTATGTAAGTGCATCACTTCAGAACGGTTGCACCTATTTGGCTAATTCTTTTTTTGTTGTGTTTGTAATTGTCGGGACAAGGTTTGTATGAGAAAATTTCCTTGAAAAGTCGTAAATTTCAATGGTATTTTTGTTGAAAACCCGCAACACACCTAGCCTAAACCATTAGAGATAGAGGCATGAAATTCTCCCGGGCGACGCCGGGCACGAACAGCTAGTTAAAAATAAATTAACAATGTTATAGTAAAACGATTTTGCTTCCCCAGTAAACATTTTAGGTTAAGGAGGATGCGCTGTGGTAGCCCGCGAAATTCAAATTTTCTTGCGTTTTATGCAATTTGCAGGTCCGTGTCAGATTGTATCTTGATCAAAATGTGATACGCGGCAATAAAACATACCTATGTATTTACATAATTTTAATCGTAAAAATCATCAATACATCTCTATAAGTTAGATTTCGTGCAGAGTCGTTAGATTTCGTTCCTTCGACGAATCTGCACGAAACCTAACTTAGAGAGATGTATTGATGATTTCCATGGTTAAAATTATATAAATACATTCAGTCCGACCAACTTATCTGTGAAATGGCGAAAATTGGTACTACGGCCATCATGTTGAAATGTCATTCGATTGTGCCGACGCATGTCATTCGATTATGTCGACGCATCGACGGTGCCGCCTCTTTCAGTTCACAGATAAGTTGGTAGGACTGTATGTTTTGTTCCCGCGTATCATATTTTGATCAAGATTTGTATCTTGATCAAAATATGATATGACATGGACCTGCGAATTGCAAAAAACTCAAAAAAAAATAATTTCGCCGGCTATCACAGCGCATCCCCCTTATTTCTTACTTCGTCGGTAGGTACTTCATGTGTTTGACCTCAAAACCAACTTCTATACCTGAACTAATTAACTTGTTTTGCTTCTTATTTCATTAGAATTCTCGTGCCGTCAAACTACGGACCCTTCTCTACCCTATGTTCGGAACATCGACACGAAACGAACCCGTCACCGAAGTCGGTTTAATTCTCGCCAAATTGGACCCAGTTTTTCTAGAACAGAGGCCTCTACATACATAGTTCTAATATTATTTTGATGAGGTTTTAAGAGTTTTATTATGTTTCTATGTAGGTTCTAGGCCTGGTTCACTACCTACGATTAGGTTCACATTAACTAACTTGGCAGATAATTTCATACAAATTATGTTCTATTTTTTAATTGATTCGGTGAGCAGTGGGTATTCATACATCGTGAAATGTATACTAAAGTGTAAAACGCGAGATCCTTGGGTCGGTAACATGGGTCAAAAAACGTTTTATTTTTTAAAACATAAGTACAGCATACTGGGATTAAAATTTAAAAAAAAATAAGCTTTATTTTCCTTCTACAATTTTGTTTGACTTAACTAATGATTAATTGTACAAATTTGACTCTTATACTCGTAATGTTAGTAATAATATGTTTTTCATTTCTATGTACCGTTATTTAATATAGTATGTACAAGGACCGCTAGCAATAGCGGTGAAAGCCTCCTCCATTCGTTTCCATGCTATTCTGTCTGTAGCTACTCTATTCCAAATGTTACCTACTATTTTTCTAATATCGTCGCTCCATCTCATTTGTGGTCTACCTTGTCTGCGCTTTTTGTTCAGTGGGTACCAGTTGATGGTGACTTTCATCCACATTTCATCTGGTGCTCTTTGGATATGTCCAGCCCATTTCCATTTCAATCCAAGTACCTTTATGGTCACGTCCGTTGCCTTGGTTTTACTTCTAATTGTTGTATGTTTTACTTTGTCTTTAAGTCTGTGGTCCATAAAGCTCCTTTCAATTCCTCTCTGGCACACTTTGATTTTTTCTAAGTTTCGTTTCGTCAGGGGCCATGTTTGACAGGCATATGTGAGTGTGGGAAGTAGGCACGTTTCCATAGTTTTTGTTTTTATTTTGGTTGGCATGTTACTCTTGAATGTTTCTTTTAGAGTCCAGTCTTTATTCCAGGTAGATTTGATTCTTCTTTCTATTTCTGTGCAGTTTTTGAAAGTAATTAGGTGTCCTGGGTAGATGTACTCTTCAACGTATTCTAGGTTGGTAGCTGAAATTATTATTGGTATTTTGTGTCTGTTTGTCATAAGTTTTGTTTTTGTTTGGTTTACTTCTAAGCCAACTTTTTTGCTCTCATGAAATAGTGACTCTAACATAGACTGCATTTCATATGGATCTTCTGACATAAGCACGATATCGTCGGCGAATCTTAAGTGCGACAAGTATTTTCCGTGTAGGTTTAGGCCCTTGTTTTCACAGTTCATTGCTCTGAATATTTGCTCTAACATTGCATACTGGGATTGCTTAACAAAAAAACCGGCCAAGTGCGTGTCGGACCACGCATAACGAAAGGTACCGTTATTGAAAAGAATTTATCCCAAAAACAAAGTTAACATTGTAATCCCGATTTTTTTTTTTTTTATGTGATAAAATTACATATTAACAATTTTCGGACTTTTTCCATTCTTTGTGCTGTGAGACCTTGCTTCTTGCCAAATTTCATGATTCTAGGTCAACGGAAAGTACCCTATAGGTTTTGGTTTACTTGCAAGTATCAAAATATGTATAAATTATCATCTGTAACCCCCGGGGGGGGGGGGGGGGGGGGGGGGGGTTTAGTTAGCGAACCTCATAGGTTCACAACTACTTAGGATGATTTTTTTTCCATCGGATGATGTTAATATCACAGTCTACGCGAGAGAAGCCGCAGGCTAAAACCTGATAGACATCATCATAAATGCAAACACTGTAATTATTAAAAAATAAGCTGTCATATTATTCACACCGACTTCCGAAATTAAAGCTTATGTTTTTGGTGGAAAATACTTTTGGGTTATGAGGTCTGAGTAAAACATGATAACGGCAGTTTAGATTTATAAGGAATACTCCTTATAAATCTACGAATGTAGTTTTTTACACACAATGCGTCTCCAGCAATTATTTCCCTTTTGCGAAATGCCCCAGCCCTAGAAATATTTTTTCTGGCCCCAAGCCCTGTCTTCTTAATGGCAGAAGAACATAGAGCCGTCTGTAGTCGTCGTTGTTCAGCAGGGGGAAAGGTACAACCCCATCATCATGGTAGTCATTGTTCTGACATTTGATTACACTCACGAGTACCATGAAAACCAACACGAGCAATTTAAACATTCTTCTTCCGTTCTTGAGCTTTAGATGAATGATTATTAAATAGACCGAGTTTACATAATATATATACAAAGTAAGTGCGATAAATCAGTTGGCTACACCAATATTTTTTTTTATTTTAATTCGTCTCAGTGGTAAAATGTGTTTTTGTTTCAATAAAGGTTTCGAGTTTGTAATTGATGATCACTTACACCCGAGTTGATCACTCTACTTTTCATCACTAATGCAAAAACAAAAAAATCTGTATATTAAAAAAATATATATTCGTTTAGCTAATTGGAATGGCAACAAAAAACACCTTTTCCGCCTAATCAGTTTTAGTATTGTTGGTCTGTATTTAATATCTACTAGCAATACCTATATATGAAAAAAATTAAGTTTAATAAACTCTTATAAATTGGTATGAAACTTCTTAAGGTACACAACGAATTAGTGTTATTTTAAAAACGCACTGGCCAGCAAAATGACCGCAGGAAAAAAAAATCGAAAGAAAAATTTGGCGCAAAGCAGATTTTCTTAATCGAACCGAAAATCACCACCGGAAATCTCAACTTTGCCTTCTTCACAAATGCCGTCAGGAGTAGCTCCCAGAAAACAGTACTCATCTATATAAATAAAAAGAGAAGTCCTGACTGACTGACTCATCAACGCCCAGCCCAAACCCTACCTAAACCTAGAAAGCTGATATTTTGCATGGAACCTCCATGCAAAATATCAGCTTTCTAGGTTTTGTGTGTTGTTTCCCGGTAGTATGTTCCCGTGGGATATTTTGCGACACCCACGAGGGTGAAGTGAAGCCGCTGACAAAAGCTAGTCATCAATAAATAGCATACATTTTTTCTATTTAACTATATTTTCTTGAACACCTAGCTATTTCAAGGCCTTTTTTTTTGTGGATGGGATATCATCAAATGACTTCTTCCGCTCTGGGCAGAGCGGGAGGGCTGTCAGACTTTTACTGACTAAAACCTACCCGTGTTCCTTCAGTTGCCCGTGCCAGGGCCACGGTATCTCTTTCGAACTACCCGCGACCCCGGCGTTTTCGGCCCTATTGGACCCCGTCACTGCTAACATCTCTTTGAGGCGCGCGTGGAACACGCCGTCGACCCGGGCCTGGTCCTTACCGGACGGCTAGCTGCCCATTACTCGTCGTCCGCAAGCCCGCGCCTACGGTGGCCGGGAATCGGCGATAGATTCCCGCCGCCCAGGGCGTCTCCTGCGGCGGCTAGGGGCGCGAGGGCGCGGCTGTTGCCTGTCCCTCACGCGTTCCGCCTCCTCCTTCGCGAGCATTACTGCTTCGCAGAAGGAGGTGACGGCCTCCCATGCACTCTCGCTCCGCACCATGGCCTGGACCAGGTTTGGACGCGAGAGATCGCCGCCGCCGATCGCCTCCGTGAGAACACGGCGGTGCTCCACCCAAGCCGGGCAGACCTCCACTGTATGCTCCACCGTGTCCTCCGGGCGATCCACACAATGGTGACACCCGGGCATTTCCTCCCGCTTTATCCGAAACAGGAACCTCCCGAAACAACCGTGTCCGGTGAGGACCTGCGTCAGGCGGAAAATGAGGACGCCGTGGCGCCTGTCCAACCACTCCTCAAAGAGGGGACTTATCGCCGCAATTGTGGCTTGCCCAGCGCTGGGTTGCGATAATTGCACTCTCCATGTCGCCATGAGATCCCGCCGGAGCTCTATCCGCTGTACCGTGATTTCTCGCGGCAGCGGAGTTACGCCCCGGCGTTTCGCCTTCTCGCGCCATTCCCACACGTGCGCGAGGAGCTGTTTCAAGGCCTTGGCTTCATTTTCTGTTCCGTGTCTGGCGGAAGGGACATGACTTAAATTATAGCTATACAAAAAATATTTCAGTGGGGCAGAATTTTCGTTTGCACATCTCTTGCAGATTTTTGACAACTTTGATGCTTTTAACTTCAAATAAGGAGGAGATTTTACGTTCGTCTGTATGTATTTTCATCGATATTTTCATCAATTGTGGACCGATTTTGCAGATTATGTTTTCATTTGGTAGAACAAACTTGCGCCGTAGTCCCAGATAAATTTTTTGGATGTTGCTTGTAAGGTTTTTGATTAATCCACTTTTTGTATGCTGATGATGCTACACTTCTGGACACATCTATTGGCCCATCTTAGAGTTTAGGTTTCGATGGCCCCTACCGAAATATGATTGCTAGATTGAACAAAAACTGTGGATGCAGTTTTGAACCTGATACATTTTACCATCTTTTTCGATCGTATTGTTTTAAATTTGAATTCAGAATACCATACGACATGGAGCTACGCCTAACAAGTCGGATATGCGCCTTGTTAAAGGCAATTGATTTTTGAATAAAAAACATGTTTTATCAACAAAAGGTTTAATTTAATAACGCGTGTTGCCTCCATGGGCATCTACCACAGCTCTCATACGATTAGGCATAGAGTTTATCAACCGCTCTATGAAATTTTGAGGGATCATCTCCCATTCCTCTTCTATTGCAGTTTTCAACTCCTGTATCGTCTGGGCAACTGGCTGACGAGCCCTAACACGTCTTTTTAGCTCGTCCCACATTTGCTCAATGGGGTTCATGTCTGGGCTTCTGGCTGGCCAGTCCATAACTGTGATGTTCACATCCCGAAGATATTCCCTGACGATGCCGGCCGCATGGGCTCTTGCATTATCATGCATAAAAAGGAAATTTGGGCACACATAATCCACGTATGGTATCACGTGAGGTTCTAAGCACTCACGAATGTACCTTTCAGCATTTAATGTTGGCAGCCGTGGTCCTGTAACAACCTCAAGTTGAGTTTTGCCGCTCGCGGATATACCACCCCAGACAGTCCATGAGCCACCGCCATAAGCAACCCTCTCTTCAAAGCAGCATTATGCGAAACGCTCTCCCTTACGTCGGTAGACCTTCTTCCTTCCATCATTGCCATGTAACACAATTTTAGACTCATCAGAAAAGTGTACACGGCTCCAATCTTGCTGTGTCCAATTTAAATGACTGCGTGCGAAATGAAGGCGCGCTGTTCGGTGGGCTCGCGTTAGTTTGGGGCCATTAGCTGGCTTGTGTGGTACCATATCGCGTTCTTTTAACCTTCTCCGAACAGTTCGAGCGCTCACAGATACTCCGTGGAAGTCGCGAAGTTGGTTTTGTATCTCAATGGAGGTAAGGTGACGATTTCTCAAGCTGGTCGTCACGATGAATCGATCCTGCCTTTCAGTTGTGACCCGAGATCGTGGCCTTCCTTGGCGACGAATAAAGCCGCCAGTCTCTAGGTACCTCCGATAAACATTTCGGACCGCAGATCGACTTAAATTAAGTTGAGCACACACGTTTCTTTGGCTGTGTCCGGCCTGAATTATTGCCACAGCTTGGGCGGCGACTTCAGGTGAAGTATCCATAGATTATTGATAGAACCTCACCTTAATGTTAAGAATAAGTAATGTTTGTTGCAAAACCAAAGATATCAATCACTTTTTCAAGAATTAAATCCAAGTAAACCAATAAAACCAAGTTTTCTTAGTATTCGATTGTTTGATATCAACAAACAGGCTCCAAATTGTCTTTTGTTTCTTTAAATTCTGTGTTCGAAATTCAAAGACTATTGAATGAAATTGTGAATGTGCCAGGTTCAAAACTGCATAAAAACTTTTTGCTCGACCTAATATAAAATTTTAGCTAGGACCAAACGAAACTGAAAATACAAGGTGGGCCAAAAGATGTGTCCAGAAGTGTATAAAACTTTGTGTGATTGTTGTTTACATAGCAAGTAGTGGTATGCCAATTGGTATGCGGTAGCACAGCTAAAAGGTAAATAGTGAAAAACATTTTTACAAAAGAAAAAACAACTGGCTTTAAAAAAAATACTACAAAGTAAAAAATTAACTACTTTAATTCCGGAAGTCGATGGCTAAAAATTAAAGTACAGAACTAAAGGCATCGATTTTTTTTTTACATTCATGTTTTTGGTGGGAAATATTTTTGGGTTGTGAGATCTGAGTAAATGATAAAGGCAGTTTAGATTTACAAGGAGTATATTTTACGAATGTCGTTTTTTACACACAATGTACTCCACAGATTGCGTCTCCAGCAATTATTTCCCACGAGAGGTTGATAAAATCATCTCAAACCCAGCAGGGGAAAACAGCCTACCAAAGAACCGTCTAGAGTCGTTCAGCCGGACGAGAGGTACAACCCCATCATCACGGTAGTCATTGTTCTGACAGTTGATTCCACTCACGAGTACCATGAAAACCAACACAATGAGTAATTTAAACATTCTTCTTCCGTTCTTGAGCTTTAGATGAATGATTATTAAATAGGCCGAGTTTGCATATTTATACAAAGTAAGTGCGGTAAATCATTTGGCTACACCAATAATTTTTAGAGTTCCGTAATCAACAAGGAACCCTTATAGTTTCACTATGACCGTCCGACTGTCCGTCCGTACCTTAACTCAGAGACTAGAACGCTAGAATGCCATAATTTGGCATGGGTATACATATTTATCACGCCGATAAAGTGGTAAAGAAAAATCAGGGAAAAAAAATTTTTTTAGGGTACCTTCTGTACACGTAAAGTGGACATGGTTTTTTTTCTCGTTTACCCCATAGTGTGGGCTGTTGTTGGATGGGTCTTTCAAAAATATTGCGGTTTTTTGAAAACAATTTTTCGATTTAGGGATCCGTTTCTGAAATATTAAGCTTTAAAGTGCTAATTTTTAACCTACTTCAAAAAAGGAGGTTACTCAATTGAACCGTATATATATTTTTTTATGTGTGTTCGTAGAGAACTTCGTCGTTAGTGAACCGATTTTTATGATTATTTTTTTGTTGGAAAGGAGATATCCCAAGAGTGGTAACATGATAAGGAAACCAGGATCTGATTATGGCATCTCAGAGTAATCGAGGGGAACCTTCAAATTGTATAGGCACACCTATAGCGATTTAGGAATTTTTTATAAAAACTCGTGCATTTTCTCCCGGAAAGCACCATTTAGTGCAGTAGAACTGATGAGGAAGACCAGAGATGGCCATCGGACTACTCAAAAATACGTATTTCACGGGTTGCGATTCGATTATTGCTAAGCAATTTATGCTCGTCACAATAGGGGATGGTGAGGTAATACGATCCCTGTAGGTCAAATGATCCCCCGCTGTAAATCAGAGACAACTAGTGCCATCTATCCAAATGCGCATGAAACGTGTTCCCCGCACCCCTGCTAGTTGCCTCTCCGAGTGTCACGGCGGTGCGAGCGCTTGGCGTGATTTTATTAAGGCCAGGATATTCGAGCGCAGTAGGCATTTAGCGTTACCTCCCACCCCGCGTGGCAAGTCGCGCGAACGCGCAGTTCAAATGAACTCGCTGACCCCGCTCTGCAAAATAATTTTCCCATTTTTTTAACTTAATTACCACTATAATTATAATACAACTTAAACTAAGATCTACAGTTTAATTATACACTACAACAATATTTACAGACTGATTTTTAAAACTAATAAACAAACACGGAAAATAACAATAATATGACAAATATTTCGATCGATTAGCGGAGGGACGCAGCGAGCCAGCAAAAACGACACAGGTCCTGCCTCGGAAACGCCTAGCGGGCTACTGAAGCGAAGCGCGTGCGCCGCTTAGTTATATAATCATTTGTTAAAATAATAAAAAACTGTTTTGAGAAAAAGTAACCGGAGAATGTTCTCCTAAACGTTATTGCCTATTTTTTGACATATTTTTTTTTGAGTAAAAGTTTGGTCTACTTCAAGTACGACTTGAAAAACGATCACAAATATCTCTGTTTTCGCGATTTTTTATGATCGAGTGAAAATTTAAATATCGTGTTTTGAACCGGAGAATAATCAAGAATGTTTATTAAAGTACAACATATATTTTTACCAAATCAAAACTAAGAATATTTGATTGTTTAATGTTGAATCAAAAATAGGTCGATTTTGAGGAACCTGGCCTTAAAAAATTATCAAAAAGTGTGGCTCTAATCTAAGGTAAGCATGTTTTTGGACTTTCATTACTTTTTACATGTTCGTGTTTATTGAAATGTTGTTTTATTTGCGGGTATGAATAGCAGTTAGCTAATATTTAAGCAATGTTCGATCACCGCACGCGGTATTTGTAGGTTATCTTTTGATCGATATCTTGGAATTTGGTGTTTGGGGCGAAATGATCCCTTTCTGTGTGTTTAAAATGATCCCTGGAATCATTTTACCCCATTATTATTTGTTGTTTTTACAGATCATGCCGAGAATTTATATACGCAAAACTAATCGCCAAAATTGGCCTGAAGAACAAATGCAAAAGGCATTAGATGCCGTCTAGAGATGGTATGCCTTACAAAACCGCAAGTAGAGAGTTTAAGGTCACTGTGATGGCATTAAAAAGAAGAGCCAAAGGTAAAAATAAAATAGCTGTAGGCTCCGCTAAAAAGTTAGGTAGCAGACAAACAGTGTGTAACCTAGAACAAGAACAGGAACTTGTTGATTACATTAAGGAAATGGAGTCAGATATAGAACAAAAGAAAGCCCTTAAAGAAGCGAATAAAATAAAAAAAATGGTGACCAACAAACAGAACGATAAAGGAAAAGGTGGAGGGAAAGGAAAAGGAGTCGGGAAAGGAAAAGGAGGCGGAAAGGGAAAAGGCAAAAAAAAAGCGAAACAGATCAGATTCTTCTGAAGAGGAGAGTGATACCGAATGCCTCTTCTGTACTGAAAGCTACTCCAAAGACAATAAAGGCGAAGGGTGGATTAGGTGCGTTGTGTGTCTTAAATGGGGACATGAGGCTTGTGCGGGAGTAGATAGTGACGATGAAGGCGACTTTACTTGCGATATTTGCCTTTCTAGTAATCAATTTGATAGTGTGAAAAAAATTTTAAGGCTTTAGTCCTATTTCTAAATTCCTGATAAGAAAATTATTATTTTTTAAATGAAGAGTTGATTTTTCTATTGCATTTTGACATTGATAAAAACCTTTGTTATGGATGAGTATTATTTGTGTTTTTTTTTTATTTAGAAGAAGAGTTTATTTGTTTACCTATTGCTTGACTAGGTATGTTATTAATTTTGTAAACCTTTTAACAGTTTGTTGCAATGTTTAATGTTTAGTTTTGTTATTGAGTAGTAGATAATTACAAAAAAAAAATCTCTAATGAAACTAGAAGACTGAAAAAGTTTTGTGTAACTTGCTTACATACTTAAATTGTTATGAACAATACATGAGTATGATTAAAATAAACAGCTGAGTGTTTTATTTCACTGATATTTATTAACTTATGGTATAAAATGATCCCTGGGATTATTTTACCCCTACCCCAGGGATCATTTTATACATAGGTGTGTATAAAATGATCCTTTACTAAACTTTAACAAAAACCTCTAATACAAAAAAATTACATACATATATTAAAAAATAAGTATGCAGTTACAAAGTTAAGTAAATTCACTACCTCCAACAATAGAAATCTTGCGATTTTGTCTTCAACTTTAGCCACAATTAAGTTTTTCCCTTAAGGGGATCATTATACCTCACCTTCCCCTACATATGTTGAAACGGAGCTGATGGTGACTTCACCATCAGTTCCAGTTCTCATGGTTCCGTACTGGGAGAACTCGTCATCAATTAACGTCCTTGTATCGGGAAAAGCTATATTTTGTAAAAAAGTGATGAGCAGTTGACATTAGGCTATTGTAACTTACATGAATTACAGACAGACCCATTACAAAGTGAAAAATAAAATCTTTTTTACAAAAAAAAAAAAAAAACAACCGACTTCTAAAAAAATACTACAAAGTGAAAAATAACTTTAATTTCGGAAGTCGGTGGCAAAAAGCTAAAATAAAGATCCAAAGACACCGACTTCCGCAATTAAAGTTATTTTTCACTTTGTAGTATTTTTTTGGAAGTGGTTGTTTTTTTTTTTTTTGTAAAAAAAATTTTTGTTAGAGTCAAGTGAGCCCCCCCCCTGCCAGCTAAATTTATTTATTTATTTATAAATGGTTAGTTTTAGATGTGTGAAAAACATCACAGTAGTAGTATATATTTCGAAGTTAAAAGGAAAACTATCACAGCTAAGTAGGCTTTTCAAGTTTAAGAGTAGGTAATAGTCAAATATTCATGAAACAACAAAAAGCCCTCTTCTTAGTCCGCATTATTGTGCAACTACGGAACCCTATTACTGCTCGTGGCCCGACACGCACTTGGCCGCTTTGTTTATTTTAATTCGTCTCAGTGGTAGGTAATGATATCTTCACCATTATTTTTATTATGCTTATGATTGCAGTATATCAGATTGAATCAATTGAACAGAGTATGGTGTATCTAATTGTTCCATTAGGGTGTCTAATCATGAGGGTAGGCACCATCCGTCCTGACTCCACGGGGATGCGAGCCGTTACGGTGAGCTGCCCCGTGTCGGCGGCCCAAAAGATAGCTGGGGAGGGCCGAAGGTTCCGGGTGGGCTGGGATTCCACGCGGGTGAAATTGCTGGAACCCAGACCTCTGAGGTGCTTCCGTTGCCAAGTGGGCAACCACGCCGGAATGAAATGCACCTCGGAGGTGGACCGCAGCAGTCATTGCTTCCGTTGTGGTCAGCTCGGTCCCAAGGCCGGCTCGTGCAATGCCACGCCGCACTGCTATTTATGTGCGGCAGATGGCAAGCCGGCCGATCACCGGGCTGGAAGCAAGGGCTGTGGTCCATTCACTAAAACCCGGAGCAGGGGCAAGTACTCTGCCACCGCCGTCAGTGCCGCGGCCGCCGCCACTGCCGTCGCCGTTGCCGCCTCCACTGCCGTCGTCGCCGTACCCACTGTGGCAGGACCCACACAGGGGGCTCAGGGAGGGAGTGAAATTGAATGTCAGTAATGGTTCCATTACGCCTCCTCCAGGCGAACATCAACCACTGCGCCTCAGCTCAGGATCTGTTGCTCCAGAGCATGGCGCAGTGGTCGATTAACATCGCCGTGGTCGCTGAGCCGTACTTTGTCCCGCCCAGTGATTACTGGGTGGAGGACTTGAGCGGCTCAGTGACCCTCATTTCGTCGGCCGCCGCCGGTACCCTGTACCTCGAAGCTGTTTAGAGAGGACAGGGTTGCGTTGCAGCACGGTTCGGGGAGATTGTCGTGGTAGGGGTATACTTCTCCCCGAACCGAACTTTCGCCGAGTTCCACAACTCCCTTGCGGAGTTGAAAACCGTCGTCGTCGGGTTCCGTTCCCTTCCCGTGCTCGTTCTCGGGGACTTCAACGCCAAGAATGTGGCCTGGGGTTCGCGGCATACGGACACACGGGGCAGGATGGTGAAGGACTGGGCTCTGGAGACAGGCCAGG
This sequence comes from Cosmia pyralina, assembly GCA_946251885.1. Lineage (NCBI taxonomy): Eukaryota > Metazoa > Arthropoda > Insecta > Lepidoptera > Noctuidae > Cosmia > Cosmia pyralina. Next base: position 4,322,874 of record OX276345.1, read on the forward strand.
TCGTCCTAAACCGGGGTTCTGTTCCCACATGTGTGCGGATGCGGGGCGAATCAGTGGTAGACATCTCGTTTGCTAGACCCGCTCTGTTGCCGCATGTTGTTGACTGGCGCGTCATGGAGGGGGTGGAGACCTATTCCGATCACTGGTACATCCGGTTTGATGTCTCCGCCCAGACCTCGAGCGCGCTGGTCCGACAGGCCCCGAGTGGTCCGCGGTGGGCGCTGAAGCAGCTGGACCGGGAGCTCCTCCTGGAAGCCTCGATCGTGCAGGCCTGGGTGTCACCACTGGACAGGCCTGCTGACAACAACGACGAGGCGTAGTGGTTGCGGGAGGCCAGTTCCGAAAATGTGACGTGGCAATGCCCCGAGTCCAGCCCGGACGCGCTTGGCGCCAGGTGTACTGGTGATCGCCGGAACTGACGGCTCTGCGCGAGGCGTGCGTTGCTGCGCGGCACCGGTACACCTGGTACCGCAGGCTCCGTATCCGCCCACCGGATACGGAAGCCATTCAGGTGGAACTGTACGAGGGGTACAGAGCGGCGAAGACTGCCCTCCGAGCGGAGATCTCGCGGGCCAGGGGTCTGGTTCGCGAGGAGTCGCTGGGGACTCTGAACAGAGACCCGTGGGGACGCCGCTACAAAATGGTGCGGGATAAACTCCGCCCATGGGCTCCCCCGCTGACGCAGAGTCTCCGGCCGCAGCTCGTGGAGGACGTGGTGAGCGCTCTGTTCCCTTCGCGAGGGGAACATACTCCCCCGTCCATGGCTCCGCCTCCTGCGGTGCCCGATGCGGACCACATCACCGACGACGACGACGACGATGCTCCGGAAGTGACCGAGGTAGAGCTGAGAGCGGCGGTACGTAGGCTGAGTGCCAAAAATACCGCCCCAGGACCCGACGGCTTGCCAGGAAGAGCTTGGGTTCTGGCCTTTGGGGCTCTCGGGCCTCGACTAGGGGGGCTCCGAAGCGCATGCTTGGAGAGGGGCCAGTTCCCACTTCGTTGGAAGACAGGGAAACTGGTCCTCATTAAGAAGCCGGGGCGCCCTGCGGACTCTCCGTCCGCTTACCGGCCCATCGTGCTGCTCGACGAGGTGGGCAAGGTCTTTGAAAGAGTCATTGCAGACCACCTCGTCGGGTGGCTGGTGCAGGAGGGGCCAGATTTGGCGGAGAGCCAGTTTGGTTTCCGCAGGGCGCGCTCTACGGTGGACGCCATCATGCGCGTGCGAGCCCTCACGACGGGGGATGCTGTGGCCCGGGTGGGGTCGTCTTGGCGGTGTCTCTAGACATCGCCAACGCCTTCAATACCCTGCCGTCGAGTTGCATCAAGGAGGAACTTCAGTATCACCGGGTGCCAACCTACCTCCGTCGAGTGGTCGAGGCCTATTTGACGGACAGGGCCGTCATCTACCTCGGTCATCAGGGAGAGTGGAACTGGCGAGAGATGTCGTGCGGTGTCCCACAGGGATCGGTCCTGGGGCCACATCTGTGGGACATCGGGTACGACTGGGTGCTGCGTGCCGACCTCCCTAGCGGCGTAAGCGTTGTATGTTACGCTGACGACACGCTGGTCCTGGCGCAGGGGAGGTCGCACCAGGCGGCGGCCGAACTAGCGACACGCGGGGTTGCGACAATCGTAGAGAGGATCCGGCAGTTGGGACTCGAGGTGGCCCTGCACAAGTCCGAGGTCATGTGTTTTCATGGTCCTCGGAACGCGCCACCGTCGGGTTCCCAAATAACGGTAGGAGGGGTTCACATCGGGGTCGAGTCGACGATGAAGTACCTGGGACTCGTCATCGACAGCCGGTGGAACTTCGTGGAGCACTTTCGACGTTTGGCTCCCAGACCGGAGTGGGCCGGGGCTGCCTTGAAGTGGCTCCTGCCCAATCTGGGGGGTCCAAACGCCTCCTGCGACCTTTCCCCGAAGGCCACGGGCGTTCCAATAGATCATCTTCAATGAGCTAGCCATGATACAGCGTTAGTAGTGTGACCAGGCCATCGAGGATGACCGTCTCTACGTCTTGTATCTGCCTGATGGCCTTTATAAGGTCCATCAATAACTGTATTGCGCAGGCTGTGAAATCCTTCTTCTTTCCTTGTAAAGATTGTGGCTGCCTACCAGTAGCGTCACTCGTCGATTTGGGGAACTTTTCTTGTTTCACCGTTGTACCGGTGGCGCTGGCGTTGGTAGCGCCGCCACTCTTATGTGTGGCGGACTTTTTTGTTGCCTCGGCTTGCCGCTGCGCACTGGTGGCGCTAGTGGTAGCTTTGACTTGCTGTTTTTGTTTCACAGCCCGCGCCCCTGATGAGGCAGGGACGATGGCCTCGGGAAACTCTTCCTGCGTCGCCGCGGGAGCTTCGGGCTTCTTCCCTCTTCCTTTCCCCCCGCGCCTCTTCTTCCTCCGCCTCGAGGAGGTGGCTTCCGTTCTTTGTGTGGGCCCGTTGGCTGCCGCCATCAATGACGCGCCTTGAGCCTGTTCAAGCGTCTCCGTTTGCCTCTCGGTGGCCTCACGAGGCCGGCGTGTGGAGGCCATGATGGCGACAGTCCCCGCTCGCTTGTTCCGGATCTCTGACTGGAAGACGGGGCACCTTATATTGCACGCGGGGTGCGCGCCATCGCAATTAACGCAGGTGGCTGGTTCCTCCCGCGGGCGTGGGCAATCCCGAGCTGCGTGTCCCTCCCCGCATCGCATACAAGCGAGCGGTCGGTGGCACTGGTGCAAGCTATCTTCTGCCCGCGACTTCGTCTGCGTAAAATTTCTTGTTGCCCCGACTCACCCAATCCCATCGCATCACCTGCCCACGATATTACTTCGTTATCGCTTAGTATTCTTTCTAACTCAAAAAAAACAAACTTTTCAGTTTTATTTTTAGTATAGATAACATAACACGAGTTAAGAGATAGCTAACACGAGTAAAGATATAGATAACACGAGTGCAATCATCAGTTAAATAATTTACACAAGGTTTGAAGTTACTTATTGATTGAGGATATTGGATACAGACCTATATCAATCATTGCTGCCCAGAAAAGCCCAAAATAGACAAGCCAATTTGCACAACGCAAAGTTTGAACATTCTAACAATATTGACATAATGGAAACCAATGTGACCATAACCGTAGCAGAACTGATCTGATCACCTAGCTAGGCGGTTGTCTCCAAAATGTCTTGGTCTTTCAAACGCTTCTATAATCTTCATTCAAACCAACACGTGAGTTACGACCAACGGCAAAGGTTAGTGTGTACACGGTGTAAGGGACAGCCCTCCGCAAACTAACAGGGTGCATCTAAACTTGACATTGGCTAAATGCACAATTAAACCGTGCGAAGCCCAAAAAAAAAAAAAAAACAAGGTGCATTCAGCTTCTTATTTTGAATCATACGTATATTTCACTCGAAAATTTTTCCGGATTTTTTTTTATCGTTTTTAAGGTTCCGTACCAAAATGGTAAAAAGGAACCCTTATGGTGCGATTCAGTCTGTCTGTCTATCCGTCTGTCACAGCAGAACTACTACATAGGCTGCACTAAAAGTATCGGGAATGGAATATTTCCATTGTTCCTGTCATAATAGGTCTTTACCTATGAAATTGCCGTTTTGTATGAAAAAATTAAAACAAATTTTTTTCATGCATTTTTTATTTGTATTAATCGAAGTAATCACCCATGCAATCAATGCATCTTTGCCAACGCAGTGGCAGTTTATTGATGCCCTTCTTAAAGAAATCAGCTGGACGGGAGGCAACAAATTCTTCAAAGGCATTTTGTACTGCCTCTCGGGTATTGAATTTTTTTCCCGCCAAGAAGTTATCCAAATTCTGGAAAAAGTAGTAGTCTGTAGGCGCAAGGTCTGGTGAGTAGGGCGGATGAAGGAGAGCTTCCAACCCCAGTTCTTGCAACTTGGAGACCGTCTGCTGTGCAGTATGAGGTCGCGCGTTGTCGTGCAGGAGCAGCGGAGACGAGCGATTGACCAATGCTGGTTGGAGATGTGCCAGTTTCTCCATCATTGTGTTCAGTTCTTCACAGTACACATCTGAAGTAATGCTCACCCCGTTTGGTAAGAAGCTGTGATGAATCACACCGGCGCTAGACCACCAAACAGTGACCATCACTTTTCTAGGGGTAAGTTTTCGTTTAGGGCATTGTTTAGGTGCTGAACCAGGATCCAACCAACTTGCTGAGCGCTTGCGGTTATCAAACAGAATCCATTTTTATCGCAGGTAACAATGCGGTTCAAAATTCCTTCATTTGTGTATCTGTTGAGCAGTGCAAGGCACGTCTCGACGCGTACTTCGCGCTGGCGATCATTGAGTTCGTGGGGCACCCATTTGTCAAGCTTTTTTACCTTGCCAATTTGACGCAAATGGACCAATATTGTTTTGACGCTAACGTCGAAAGCTGCTGCTAATTCAGCCGTAGATTCCACAATCAACATCAGCTTCCACAATCGCCTTTAATTCGTCATTGTTGACCAAAGTCTTCGGACGACCGCGAGGTTCATTTTTCAGGTCGAAATTTCCAGAACGGAAGCGAGCAAACCAATAACCAGTGGTGCGTTGGTTTGAAGTGTTAGCTCCGTAAACGTCGTTGATGTTGCGTGCCGCTTGTGCCGCGTTGCTGCCACGACGGAACTCATATTCCATAATTACTCGAATTCTTAACGTATCCATGATGACGAAAAAGATTGAAATGTGATGAAAATGTAACACTAATCAATAAACAAATGACTACTTTTGGAAAAAAAATCCATGTTTTTAAAATAAAATTAATTTGAAATTAGAATTCTTAGCCAAACAAAAATTATTTTGATTTGAAATGGCCAGTACTGCAGAACGGCAATTTCATAGGTAAAGACCTAATATTAAAATCTTTTTAATTGAAAACTCCTTGGTTTTAAAAATCAAATACCATTTATTTATTTAAAAAAAGATTCTCGGTCGTGTCACAAGGTTTTGTCAAACTTGTTTAGTCGTTGAGAAAATGGAATTGACTCGAGAAAATTCAAGAGCGATGATTTATTATGACTTTCGAAGTGGTTTAACACAAAAACAGTGTGTTGACCGGATGATTTCTGCATTTGGTGATGAAGCCCCATCCAAAACCACAATTTATCGCTGGTTTGCTGAATTTCAACGTGGACGTGTCAAGCTCAGTGATGATCCCCGTCAAGGTCGTCCAAAAACTGCAGTCACCCAAGGAAACGTTGATGCTGTGCGTAAGCTGATTGAGGAAGATCGACATGTGACATACCGCGAAATTCAGGCAACTTTAGACATTGGCATGAGTCAAATACAAATAATCTTGCATGAACAATTAGGTGTTAAAAAGTTGTTTTCCCGATGGATACCGCATTCGCTCTGTGAAGAGCAAAAAGCGGCTCGCGTTACTTGGTGCGTCAGAACTCTCGAAAGATTCCACGCCGGATCCTCAAATGCTGTAAACAACATCGTATCAGGTGACGAATCCTGGATATACGCGTACGAACCCGAAACAAAAAACCAGTCACGAGTTTGGGTGTTCGAAAATGAGTTAAAGCCAATAAAAATTGTTCGTTCACGGAGTGTTGCAAAAAAAATGGTGGCCAAAAATGGTGGCCAGCTCCGTAAAGAGAACTGCAACCGCCGCATCAACCTCCATCACAAAAATGCGAGTTCTCACACCGCGCGCAGAACAAAAGAGTTTTTAGAGCAAGAAAACATAGAATTATTAGACCATCCGCCGTACAGCCCCGACCTAAGCCCTAATGATTTCTATACTTTCCCTAAAACAAAGAATAAATTGCGTGGTCCGAGATTTTCATCACCTGAAGAAGCTGTGGATGCCTACAAAACGGCCATTTTGGAGACCCCAACTTCCGAATGGAATGGTTTCTTCAATGATTGGTTCCATCGTATGGAAAAAATGTGTCAAATTTCGCGGAGAATACTTCGAAAAGCAATAAATACATTTTTAAATAGTAGCGTTGTGTCACTTCCTTGATTCCCGAAATTTTCAGTGCCGCTATCAACTTGATATTTAGAACAGTTTTAGATGACGTTTGCCTAATTATTTTCAAATCAGAATGAATTTTTTTTTTCTTTTTTTTTAGGCCGCGCAGATTTCGACTTTTGATGAAAAATGTAAAAAAAAATACCGTTCCCCTCATTATCTCCGAGGTTTGCATAGAGAAAAATCTGAATTTATTCTATGTGATAGAAGTTTATATAAAGGTTTCAGGAAAAATAAAACGATGAACGATGACGAACCAACTTCAATGCTATGAAATACTCTAACGAACGACCCGTGAAATCAGCTGTTCACTTTCTGCATAGCTACAGAGTTCATCGAACTCACCGCATACCAAATTACATACCTCTCCCAACCGTTAACAAATGCTCCGATTTGTTCACAAAATCACAAACAAATCAGGTTTATTGGATTCCCATAACGTTCCTGAAATCATTTCATGTACCGATCATATTAATATGATAATACTGAATTCACCCCATCAGTCTGCGGAGGGCTTACACCCTTTACACCCTGTATTGTGTGTCCCAGATTATAGTTTCTCAGAAACACCTGCAATTAGGGTGTATATCAACCGGACTTGGTTTCATTTTGAAACAAATTGCTAATCCATTAGGTAGTTCATATGTTCGAAACATTTGTCTGCTCGACAACGTAAATAATTCAATGAATGTTGTTGAACTGTCAAAATGAAACCAACTCCGATTGATAATGTGTTACGCAATTAGGGTGCTGAAAATGATAAGCCAATTTTGGTAACACAAATTTTTGGAACATGATAGCGTACAGAGTCAGACACGTCAATATTCAGAGATTATATCTCACAGTACAAGTCAAATAACAAAGTCAGAATAGAAGAGGAACATTTTTCCTTTACAAAACTTTCAGCTGTAGACACGGATGATTGATTTATTATGTTCCCTCACTTATATTGGTTTTTTGTTACTTCTAACTTCCAAGGCCTTTCATATTTTCTTTGTTCTATTCAAAGTTAGGCTTAGTTAATAAACTTTTGATAAAATATAGATCATAGTGTAATAAAAAGTTTCCTTTGTTTTATGTTGGTCTTCGCTGATAAAATATTATTTTGTCATTGTATAGTCGACCTCGTAACTGCTTTACCACCCTAAATATTTGCACGTCATAAAAAGACAAAGTCTATTTATCTGCGACAATCAATCTGCCTAGCTTTTTCCTAACTGTCTTGGGATCGGCTTCCAGTCTACCCGGCTGCACCAGTGAAAGACTGCCTATCAGGCGACTGTCAAAGATCTACGAATGACAGCCGGGACCAATGGCTTATCGTGCTTTCCGAGACACTGAGGGGTCTTAATATGTTATGAATGGTCACCTATCTACGGACTGATCTCGGCAAGCGTAGCTCAACCTTCAATCGACCTGTGCGACTGTTGTTAGTTAGGCACGAGCCCTTGGCTATTTGTCTATGTAACAGTAAGAAAGTTTCAGCCCTAGTGAAGGTTTAATTTACAGGGACTCATGTTGTCAAAAGTGGTGAAGCAAATATGAGGTCGATTATACCTGCCATACATACCTATTTTCAGAATTACCTAAAAATAAGAAGCATAGGTACGACTACGAAAAATACTATTATTAGGAACTTTCACATTATATTCTACCTGACTGCTTTGGAAATTTTAATGGACTATTATTAATTAACTTGGTTTTAATTTAAGCACGTGTGAGCACTATGTAGCTACTATTAAGCTACCTTTTACTGGGTACGTCTTTCACTGACTTGAGTGTGCCCTGGCGGTTGAGAGTATGTCATGCTCACTCAAATGTCTCGCTGATGGTGGCGTGTGTGTTGGATCATTAAGTTCCCTTCAAAATGGTTGAGCTAAATGGTGCTGATCCATGCGTCATGTTCGTGAACGGGCGCCGTCAGTTGGGACTGGTCGTCTCTTAGCTGCCATGGCTTATTTTTAATTTTAATATTTAATTTAGTTGTTTTAGTTATTATCTTTTTATTACGGACGCTTTTTAATGTGCACGTCTTTCTACATTGTTCTCACATGTATATTTTCAACTTGAACGATGTTACCAATATTTTGTAAAAATATTATGATTTAAAAGAGTGTCCGTGGAGTTTCTTGCCCGTTCTTCTCCATAGGGATCTACTACGCTTTGGAATGGGCAACTAGCTTCATCTTTCTGACTGACCGACCCATTGACAATTCAAAAGTGCCTGTAATTGGTTTATTTGAAATAAATGCTTTGAGTTTGAGTTTGAGTTTGAATTTCCACGCAATATTTGAGAAAAGTACTATACAAGCCTTGGCCGCAACCAGGCATTGATGGACACACGAATGTCTGCTCGGCTTCGCCTCGGCCCCCATTTTCACGATCGTCCATCAATGCCCCTTTTGCAGGCCGCGGCAGTAATAGTATATCTATGCTTAACTTGAGGAGTAATTCCCGTATTTTACGAAATGTTTGCGGTCTAATCTCAGCCTCAATTTGTCGAAAAAAAAAACTCTATTTTTAACTAGGCACATTTTTGACATTGATTGCTGCTGAGATGGGATCGGGATTGGGTTCCGTACCAATATGGTAAAAAGGAACCCTTATTGTGTGACTCAGTCTGTATGTCCGTCTGTAAAGCTAGATATCTCAAGAACTACTAATGCTATTAACTTGAAATTTGAAACACTTTTAGATGACGTTTGCCCAACTATTTTGCAAATAAGAAAGAATTTTTTTTTTTTTGCAACAGGGACTGAAAGGGGTTCTTAAAAATTCTATGTGGGGCCTACTATGGAACGTGGGGTATCAGATGAAAGAGCGCTGTTTGCACATGCTCAAAGATTTTTTTTTTAATTTATTTAGGCCGCATAGTTTTCGACTTTTGATGAAAAATGTCAAAAACCTTTCCCGCCCCCTTATCTCCGAAGTTTGCATAGAGAAAAATCTGAAATTATTCTATGTGATAGAAGTTTATGTAAAGATTACGGGAAAAATAAAACAATTTCTCTTAATAGCACACTTTTTCAGAAATCAGAACGGAACCCTCAGAACGCGAGTCCGACTCGCTCTTAACCGGTTTTTTAAGTATGAGAATTGGCTTCACCCAGCCAGTTTCAGATCACACCCAGCCAGTTTCTAAAAATAAAATAAATCCATTTCTCGTCAATCAATCTGCCTAGCCTTTTCCCAACTATGTTGGGGTCGGCTTCCAGTCTAACCGGATGCAGCTGAATACCAGTGTTTTTACATGGAGCGACTGCCTATCTGACCTCCACAACCCAGTAACTGGGTAATACGATACCTCTTGGTAAGACTGGTTGTCAGACTTTCGGGCTTCTGACGACCCGTAACGACTGTCAAAGATCCACTTATGACAGCCGGGACCAACGGCTTAACGTGCTTTCCGAGGCACGGAGGAGTCTCGGTATGTAAAGATGGTCACCCATCCACGGACCAACCCCGGCAAGCGTAGCTTAACCTGATGGATCGAGCCGTGCGGCTGTTAATACTTAGCCACGAGCTCCTTCCATTTCTCGTCAACAGGAGCAAATATAGTCGCTCTATTTACTGAACTCAACATCACTTCTCGGAATGCTCAAATCTCCCTCGCTACATACATACCACATTAGTGGTCCCATAATCCTTGGGACTATTTCTGGGAAGGATACAGTTACCGAACAGACGAACAATCAATCTATCGGTGGATGCTATCAGATTTCAAAGCGCGCTGTCAGGAAATTCAATTTATTTGTAGACGAAATCCACTATTTTGGAAAATGGTCGGCTGATAGTTCCGTTTCAATGTGTTCGGTTTTCAAATATTAGGTTGGGGAAAAAGTCTTTTCGCATTATAGTATGTATGAACTTAAAATAAAATCTCTTTGGCTATACTATTTGTATCTGGCTGGTTTTGGTATCATTGAAAGTTTAAATTTTAAAGAACATAATTCCAAATTCAAATTAGGAAAATGTGTGATTTTCATTTGTTTTTCGTACTGTCAAGATGAGTGAATCTAATGAAGAAATTCGATACATTTTAAAATTTTACTACAAAAAAGGTAAACATGCAACGCAAGCCGCGAAAAAAATTTGCGATGTTTATGGACCCACTGCAGTATCTGTGAGAGTAGCACAAATTTGGTTTAAGCGTTTTCAATCCGGAAATTTTGATGTCAAAGATGCAAGTCGCTCTGGTCGCCCTATTACGGATAAAATGGATGCCATTTTTGAAAACGTGGAGCAAGATCGGCATATCAGTAGTCACGACGTAGCTGAAGAACTAGGAATTGACCACAAAACAGTTTTGGTGCATTTGAAAAAAACTGGGTACACAAAAAAGCTCGATATTTAGGTACCTCACGAGCTCACTGAAAGAAACCTAATGAACCGTGTACTCATTTGTGATTCTTTATTACTACGTAATGAAACCGAACCATTTTTGAAGAAGCTGATAACTGGTGATGAAAAGTGGATCACGTACGACAAGAACGTGCGAAAAAGGTCGTGGTCAAAGACCGGTCAGGCTTCACAGACTGTGGCGAAACCCGGGTTAGCTCGCAACAAGGTGTGTGGTGGGATTGGAAGGGCATTATTCATTATGAGCTGTTACCACCATGCAGGACCATCGATTCTGAACTCCACTGCGAACAACTGATGAGATTATAGCAAGAATTGAGAGAAAGCGGCCGGAATTAATCAACAGAAGGGGTGTGGTTTTTCATCATGATAACGCTAGACCTCACACATCTTTAGCCACTCAGCAAAAATTAAGAGAGTTTGGCTGGGAGGTGTTAATGCATCCGCCGTATAGTCCTGACCTTGCACCTTCAGATTTCCACCTGTTTCGGTCTCTTCAGAATTCTTTAGGCAGTGTCAGGTTAACATCACGAGAGGGCTGCCAAAACCACTTGTCGCGGTATTTTGATCAGAAGTCCCAAAATTTCTATAGCAATGGGATCATGTCCCTACCTACAAGATGGCAAAAAGTTATCGAACAAAATGGTACCTACATACTTTAGATAAATGTAAATAATGTATATTAAAAAATGTTTTGAATTTTCTTAAAAAATGCGAAGAAACTTTTTCCCCAACCTATTATTATTAATAAATCTTTAAATTGTCTGAGTTGATTATTGGGATATTGTATTTCTTATACTGGCATCACCAGTTTTTAACCGACTTCCAAAAAAGGAGGAGGTTGTCAATTCGGTTGTATTTTTTTTTTCATGTTTGTTACCTCAGAACTCCGTCATTTATAAACCAATTTGGAAAATTATTATTTTATTTGAAAGGGATTCCAGATTGGTACCATTTTTATCAAAATCTAGTTCTGATGATGGCATCCATGAGGAATTGAGGGAACTCCTCAAAAATTATAGGCATACATATAGCGATTTTGGTATTATCATCAACAAATCAAGCATTTGCATTCAGAAAGTAGCATCTGGTGAAGTAGAACTGATGAAGATGGCCACGGAAACTTCTCAACGATAATAAGCATTTCACGGGTGGCGATAAGATATCTCGATTAAGATAGTTAAGCGACTATGATGAAGCTTTAAATAAATGGTTCTGATGAAAAAGGTACCATCGAACTGATCTGATGAAGAAGCTGGAAGGTAGGCATCGGAACTCAGTAATAAAACAATGTATTCTAGCCGTGTTTGGGCTTATTGGAATTGTCATAAGGTGCACTCTGGCTAAATTGATTTTAATGGTAATAATATGCCGCTTCAAATTGCGCTACTTGAATTATATGTTATGTTTGGCCTTGATTGTCAGAAGTCAGATTTCGTAGCCTCGTTATCTCCGTCAATATAAAACTACACCTTCCAAACTTCTGACACGGCTTAGCGCGACGTATATTTGCCTTTTTGCCAAGTTTTTATTTGAGATGGTCGCATATAAATATCTTCAAGTTCTGATGAGTGACTTTTGAGTTAGCTTCAATAATTTAATACGTATTTTTTCCACATAGTCTATGTGAATGATGCTCCTTATTTATTTTGCAGAGTGATATTCGAATTTGTGTGAGGTAGGCACCACTAAAAAGTGAAAGTCAGTGGCAAAAAAATAAACTAAAAAATACCAAAGACATCGACTTCCGAAATTAAAGTTATTTTTCACTTTGTAGTGTTTTTTTGAGAGTCGGTTGTTTTTTTTTTTGTAAAAAGTTTTTAAAATGACGTTTTGACATAACAGTTGAGGACGGAGTTGACTCGGCCTTATTGCTCGGGGCCAGCATCGTGGACACACGATGTTGGCATAGGATAATTGGAGATCTACATTTAGGTGGTATTATAAATAGAAGAATATTAAATGAATAGTGATATTGTGTGGAGAATAATAGGAGATGTGTTGTTATTGAATTTATTGTTGACAAGGATATTAAATGAATGACTGAATATCTTGGAGTTTCATGTTATTTACCTATTCTCTGAGATATCGTGAATACAGTTTATACTTTGTGAAATTGGGAATACGCTGGCTGTGTGTGAACGGCACTACGAACATTACATGTAAAGCCGTGTACCCACGAACGAACAAAACCATGGTGAACATCGAACACTTTAAATGTTCAATTCCGTGATCGATGTTCGTGTTCACCATTTTTGTTCGTTCGTGCGTACCTACACGGCAACACGCTCGGGCTGGCGCTCGCACTGATCCATCGGCTGTCGGTTTTCAGCGCGAACGCAAAGGCTCTCGCAGTCGAACACATACAGGATTCGCGTTGAGTTTGCATGCCGTCCACACTATACGCATTACATTACAAGATACATTATATTTCACACGTCTGGTCCCTGCTTAACCAACCCCGCGCCCGGCTCCCCCGCCTGACGTCATTAGGGACTTTTTATCGGCGCGCGACGGGGCGCCTAGTACTGGTAGACTGGAATTAAATATCTCAGTTCGGTTCTCAGAAGGATACTCTGGTACTTATAGAAATCGCAGAAAATGAGATTAATGGAAATTCGACCTTATTGAATGGATTTTCTGCCCAATAATAGCAGGCAACGTAGGCATGAAAAATCTGTCAATTAAATCATTATTATTATACGACCGTGTAAAAGCCGTAGTGAGCACAATTTGCTCTGATAAAGGCATTATAGGTGCATAAGTAGTTTCGTTTGTCGTGTAGCAAATATCTTTAATGAGATGTGATTAGTATACCAATTCATGAGTTACTGTATAAAAAAAAATCACAATACTCCCACAGAATAGATGAGAATAAAATGTCAATACAATTAAAATAAATGAATGAGTGAGTAGCAATTAAAAGGCCACAGAGTTAAAATAAAAACAAAAACCGAGATGTTGGCAAGCTAAATTGAGAACGACCTAGTATACAAATACCTAGATAGTTTATATATACCTTTCAATATGTATTTTTAGGTCGGAAAATCACCAATATAGTGAAATCGTTACGGCGATCGGGGCTCGTTTGCCAATCCAAACTGAATGCAAATAGTTCGTCACTTAAGGGCAAGGTTTCACTACTATTTTATAATGTTGGGTAAAGAATCAGAGATAAAGATGAATTACAATTCCATTGTTGAAGGCCTTTGTAAAGCGCTGCTAAAAAGGCTATAGGTATACAATGGAATTTAACATAATCCTCCCCACTTACTTACACTTGCCGACGTTCGCACGGACGTAAAAATATCGCGGCGGGATTTTCTCGCGCACTGGATTTTCACCTCTCGCTGTTGAGCCGAGCATTGAGAATCCAACTTAACAACAACAGAGTGCACTCTAGCGCGTCGAAAAACACACTGTTGGAATTTCAACTATCGGCGCTAAGCAGAGCGTTGAAAATCCAGTGTGCGAAACAAAATCGCCGCGGTATAATTACGTCTATGCGAACGTTGACTAAGACACCGAACAGATAAACTTTTTTTTTTGGCAGCCTGCACTTAAATAATAAATTTAATAAAATAATAAGTTTATTGTACAAGGAGATTCACATAAAACAGATACACTAAACATGGTAGTACAAAACTGCCTGTGCACTGTCACAATCCTTCTCAAAAGATAAAAAGGTAAACTTTATTCTCAATAAAGACATATGTCACTGAAGAGCTCGTGGCTAAGTAATAACAGCCGCATGGGTCGATCCATCAGGTTAAGCTACGCTTGCCGGGGTTGGTCAGTGGATGGGTGACCATCTTTACATACCAAGACTCCTCCGTGCCTCGGAAAGCACGTTAAGCCGTTGGTCCCGGCTGTCATTCGTGGATCTTTGACAGTCGTTACGGGTCGTCAGAAGCCCGAAAGTCTGACAACCAGTCTTACCAAGGGGTATCGTATTACCCAGTTACTGGGTTGTGGAGGTCAGATAGGCAGTCGCTCCATGTAAAATAATGGTATTCAGCTGCATCCGGTTAGACTGGAAGCCGACCCCAACATGGTTGGGAAAAGGCTAGGCAAATTGATTGAAAGACATATGTCACTTACTGGAGAACAATACTAAATAAAACATACATTAATTATACAAAGTTCGTCGTGATCTGTTACAAATTAAATAGGTACCCATCCAATGCCTTCATTTCTCCAGAAGTGATCGATCCGCAATAGGTATATTCCCTGGGTAAAAAAAAAACAAATTCTATCCAATCCGTCATTCAGATAATCAAAAAATTTTACATACGTATTTTTTGCTATATCATATTAATAAAAAATTACTTAGATAAATGGCATTAAAGTTGGGGAGTGGGGGCTCGCACGTCATAACTATAACAAACTAGGTACGTTAATCTAGCAATTAGTGATGTCTTGCCATATTTTAACTATGTATCGCCGTAATCTTTTGATTACGTAAAAAAATAAAAAATATGTGTCTAATATTTGTTAACAATCTACATGACAAACAACAAATAGATTAGTAAACATCTTTATTATTGAGTTGAGTTTTGAACGCATTGAGAGTGTAGAATTGTTATACTAGAGGCTATTGTATTATAAAATTATGCTCCTTCAAAAGTAAGCATTTGTTTGCCATAGTTAGTTCTAGTTTTGGGTAAAACTAGCAGACTAGCTCGCCGTGTGCTACGTTGACTCACTTGATTGATTTATAATCATAATTTGTCTTTTGGCAGCACCTTTTGTATCTCAACTACCTAGCACAAATCTGCACTGATTTACGCTGATTGTAACCAGGTCATACGATGACATCACTATGATCAACAGCTTAACTTACTGCTGATTTTCCAGCGAATCCGACTTACTTGTGACCTTTTTCCCCAAAGAACCAGGAAAGCAAGGCCTGTAAGGTACCCTCTACATTATTATAATCTTTGTCATTATATGTATATCATATTATTATTGTAATAAAGCCAGTATAATCTCAGCAGTCATTGGGGTCATTTATTATGTCTGCCTACCGTACATGGCGACCCTGCGCAAAGAATCTACTCTCCGAGCGTCGCTTATTTGACACCACCCGGCCAGCGCTGGCTGGCGCTCCGTACCGTATATGGGCAAATAATGTGAAACAAAACAGTGGATTTAGAACAAAGTGCATCTAATAAGAGTAGAATAATTTTATTGATGGTTAATGTCACGCGTGTATGCAAAATATTCGGAAAATCATAACTTCTCATGAAGAAGTAATATTGGCACAGAACGCAGCCGGAGGCACAAACAAAGCGACCTTCTCTTAAAAAAATATTTCCTTTCCCCCACCATACCCTTAACAGTTACAGTCTATCTGATTTCAAAATTGGCTCTCACACCGCAACAAGTTGCGATCTCTGAACCTCGATAATTGGACTTTTTACTGGCGAGTCTGTTCGTGTAACTTTACTTTGGGCGAATAATTGCCAACATTTTAGTCTTTTTTCGGCTGTTGGATAGTGAAGTTTGATTTGAGGGTACACGGTATCGTTAGACATCATAAAATAGGTTCTATTTTGCGTGGTTGCTATAGGTAAGGTACGGTCATCAAAAAAAGTCGATTAACAGCTGAGTTTTCTAAATTTTAATTATTCAGAAAAACACTTAATTAAATCGGAACATATGTAAATTTCAAAGAAAATTAACTCTTATTTAATAAATGAAATGCTAAAAAGCAGGTTACCGTATCATTTTGTGTTAATTTAGATGATGTCAAAAGTAGCAGCGTTAACCGACTTCTGTTGCTGACCGTACATGAGAAAAGGACATACAAGTAGAAGGACCTTACAATGAACAAAATGTTGCTGATACCATAGAACTAGCAGGCTGGACACATCTGACGCATGTCAGATGATCAATGGGCCAAACTAACGACCCAGTGGGTCCCGCTTAATGGCAAACGAAATAGCGGCAGGCCCAGACGGCATCAGCTGGACTCCTTTATTGTTCCTTGGCAGCTCTGGATAGAGAGAGGTGGAAAGAGAGTAGGGAGGCCTTTGCCCAGTAGTGGGATGATTATGACTAGTAAAAAAATATAAAAATAGAAATATATCTATGGCTGATACGTACCTAATACTTACCTATTGCATTGCTTACAACATAACGACTAGCCTGTAATTCCCGATTTTTTTATAGAAGAACCAATTAGTAAACCGATATTTCGTCAGTTACTTTTGGTTCCCTTATAAAAAGGGCATTGTCTTTCATCTTAGCTAGAATAAAAAAATCAGCCAATATTCCATCTAGGACCTTGTCTAACTTATCTACTAACACAACAACGACGACAACAATATTTATCAGTAAAACAGCCCTATAATTGCACGATCACAATTATCATGATTGTATTCACTGCACATGCCAGCATCAAATTCCCACACACAAAATAGTTCACATAACTCCACACACACCACGAGTATATGCCACATATAAATATAATATATAACAATATTCATACAATATGGATGGCTTTGAGTAGGCATGTCGTATTACTTACGGAGTACTGAGCATTTCACAGATGACTTATTTTACCATTTTTGATAGCAACATCAAGGATTAGCGCGACTTTTGCCCTATTACGGTTTTATGGGGTCATTGAAGTAGATTTTGTTGAAGATATGATGGAAAAAAAATATGCAGAAAGAAAAGAAATGAAGAAAATAGATCAGAAAGAAGAATGTGCGATGTGCAACTACAGGCATCGATACCTTATTAGTAATCATCATCATCTGTTTAGCCTTTTTCCAACTATGTTGGCGGCAGCTTCCAGTCTAACCAGATGCAGCTGAATACCAGTATTTTACATGGAGCGACCCCTGGCTAAGACTGATCGTCACACTTTCGAGCTTCGACGACCCGTAACGACTGTCAAAGATCCACGAATGACAGTCGGGACCAACGGCTTAACTTGCTTTTCAAGCCACAGAGGGGTCTTGGTATGCAAAGATGGTCACCCAACCACGGACCAACCGCAGCAAGCGAAGCTTAACCTGATTGATCGACCCGTGCGGCTGTTGCGCCTGCTTACTTATTACTTAGCCTCAAGCCCTTTTTTATTTAAGAACTAGTAATTATAATTCACATGCTTGTTAGTGATTTAAATTTTTTTAATCCAGATATGTTCTCGAGGTCCTGTTACCTTATTTTTTTTATTGCTTTATAATAATAATGGTTAATCTTCCTTTATTTCATTTATATACATATCATTTACATTTTTAAATATTTTTATAACAACATAAAATAAAAAAAAAAAACAAAAATATAAAAAAAAAGTAGCCCACCGATATCGGGAACAGGGTCCAAGCTACCGGTGGTCAGGGCTCTAGAGAGAGGAACCTCCTCACTATGCGTGCCATGTCCAGGAGTACTGCTTTCTGAATCAAGCCCTTGATCCAGCCGCGCAATGAGAGCCTTCCGAGGTGTTCGTCGAGGCTCTCCGCTATTAGGCCATTAACCGTAACTATTAGCGGTACAATGATTGCAGAGTTCACGTCTAACATGTTAATTATTTAAAAGTTAATCTCACATTGTAAAATTTTTTATTTTTTATTTTTCACACTGGTTTTTAAAAAATTGGTTCTACAATAATTGGACCACTATATCCTCCAGTTTATAAACTAGAAACTCGTAGTACTACCAATACGTCAGTTTTAAAAGTCAGTTTTGCTGCAAATATACACAGAACATGTTTCAACAACAGTTTTTGCCAATTAGCTTTGATACAACGTTTTGTAGAGACAGCTGTTCAACGAAATACGAGAATGTAGTTACGAGAAAAGCAGACATATTTTAAACGTATGTTATACTGAACAGAAATACTGTTAAACTTAATTATTTTGTTATAGTACACAAAGCAAACATGATATTTCGTTTTCAAACGTATGTTATTACTGCATACATTGCATGTTAGAGTGATGTTGCAGTGTACAGTGATGAGAAATGATGATGTGATATTCTTTTTTAGTTTATAGTGTTTTATTAGGATACAGCTCAGTGATGTACAATTGGAGAGGCATATAATATGCAGTGGAATGCTGTAGGCTGCAGATGACGTAATAATAAAAATCCGAATGAGTTTTGAGAAGTTCTAGGTACCTACATAATGATTATACCTCAATCTGCCTAACCTTTCCCCAACTATGTTGAGGTCGGCTTTCAGTTTCCAGACTACATGGAGCGACTACCTATCTGACCTCCACAACCCAGTGACTGGGTAATACGATACCCCTTGGTAAGACTGGTTGTCAGACTTTCGGGCTTCTGACGACCCGTAACGACTGTCAAAGATCCACGAAAGAAGTTGGGACCAACGGCTTAACGTGCTTGCCGAGGCACGGAGTTTCGGTATATAAAGATGGTCACCCATCCATGGACCAACCGTGCAGCTGTTATTACTTATACCTTACTATCCGGTTAGACTGGAAGCCGACCCCAACATAGTTAGGAAAAGGCAGATGACGATTACACCTACAATATCTATTTATACCTTACAGCATAGATATACATTATCTGTAATTCCAGAAATATCCATAGGGTAAGATGTTTCGGGAACCGACTTTGTTACCCCCGGGATGTCTTTACTACGACATATGTGCATCGGTGCGTTTCACCGGAGATCCCTAAAGCCCCTGTTCACAGCATCGAGTGATGCGACTTGCGTCAAGACACACGCGCGCGCTTCTTCTGGTTTCCGTCCGTCGCGCTGTAAGTCGTGTCGGTGACTCGACTCGGGCATGTTCTAAACAACTTTTTTCATTTGTTTTCTCCGACGCGTGTCGCTTGAGTGTGCAGTAGCTACGGGGTAAGCCTCCTTATGTTCTTATAGGACGGTCACAGTGCGGATTTAGACGTTAAGGATCTCAAAATATCCCTCCGCCTATCTTAGAAGGGCATTCATACCAGGGGATTCACTAGTGTGTTGTTTTTTACTCAATAGGAGATGGGTAGACTTCCATATTTTTATAGATACTTTTCCAGAAGATTACGTTTATAATGCCTACAATATTTGTCACTTCATTTCAATATTTTTTTGAACTATGAAATGGTAGGGTGCGTATGTAGACTGATGTTATACTTTTGACAACAATTTCCATTAAATTGAAACATTATAATAAGTTAAAAACTGTCTAACTGCCACATAGATAAATAGACCTTATAGTTTTATGATGTGCAAGTGATATTCGACCTTAGGGTGATAAACTGATAAAGCAATTACGAGGTCAATCAATCTGCCTAGCCTTTTCCCAACTATGTTGGGTTCAGCTTCCAGTCTAACTGGATGCAGCTGAATACCAGTACATTACATGGAGCGACTGCCTATCTGACCTCCACAACCCAGTAACTGGGTAATACGATACCCCTTGGTAAGACTGGTTGTCAGACTTTCGGGCTTCTGACGACTCGTAACGACTGTCAAAGATCCACGAATGACAGCCGGGACCAACGGCTTAACGTGCTTTCCGAAGCATGGAGGAGTCTCGTTAAGTAAAGATGGTCACCCATCCACTGACCAACCCCGGCAAGCGTAGCTTAATCTGATGGATCGACCCGTGCGGCTGTTATTACTTAGCCACGAGCTCCTCAAAGCAATTACGAGGTATTTCCATTAAATTGAAACTTTATAACAAGGTTGAAACTATCTAATTGGCACATAGATAAATAGACCATAAAGTTTTATGATGTGCAAGTGATATTAGACCTTAGGGTGATAAGGCAATTACTGGCCGCCTAACTAAATGTATACAACTACACTTTCTGGGAAAACATAATAGGGTTTAGCATAATCAGTCTATAATGTTCCCACTGGCTGGCTGGAGTCCATCACGCGGGCCCAGTGCGGGTTGGTAGATGTCACACGTCTTCGAATTTTTGGTTCTAGAACATGGTTGGTTTGGTTTGCTCACGATGTTTTCCTTCACCGTTTTGAGAACAGTGGTGATGAAATAATTTACACAAATTAAAGCGTCCTGTCTAGGTTCAAACCTACGACCTGCAAGTCATAAGTCATGACTTATTTAAGAAAAAACTAAAATAGTATTTAGCAGGCAAATGTTTCTATAGTATTGCTGAGTTTCTAACGGAGAAACATATTAATTCTAATGTAAATTCTGATGTAGGGGCGAAGTATTATTTTATTTTGACAGTTGAATTAGCTTGAGACGATATTTTGTTCTTCTACTTATCTAATTTAATTGATGATTGAATTGCTTATGATGTACCTACAATATATACAAATTTAATTTATTGTAATTGTTAACAAATTAATTTCAGTTAATTGTGTTTTTTTTATATGTATAATGTGTACGCCGCCGTTAAGGTAAAACATAACTGTGATCCTTTTTGCAATGTTAATTTCTTGTATGCTTTGTATGTGCATACTCATGTTTCGGTCAACTAAATAATCTCTATTTATCAGCTTGCGCGAGCACGGGAAAGTTCGTTACCAACAGTTGATTGTCCGTGGGAAGAAACTTCCCAAGAAAATATTTTTTTACTTTTAACCTTGTTCCATTACTATTAAGTAGTAATATCCAAAAAAATAAACAGGCGTGATGTTATTATAATATTCTGAAGTGACAGGGAAATAGGTTTTAACAACTCTTTAGAGGCGATTTTTACGTATAAAAGGATAATTCTGTGTATAATTGACTGAATAGAATGCTACTCCTGTAGTACCAGTGCGTCACACCGCCATTGCCAGTGCAGTCTGTGCACGTACTTTACAGTTGAATGTATTACGGTACGTGTTGTCAACATCTGCGCGATTGCATTATGTGTGAGAGCTTACAGATTTTCAATATTCTTCAATTTCAACTATTTGAAACCGACTTCGGCAATGGAAGAGGTTATCAATTCGAAGGAAGTTTCTATGAATGTTGTTTTAAATCTTCAAAAAAGTAAAAAAAGTAAAAAGTTTAATAACTTAAAATTCTCTATTATTATTTAGGATATATGTATAGTGTTAGGTTAAACGAGGGACATACTTTAACGGAGTGTAGTACTCGTGAAAATGAACAACTTTTACCATGGAGCTAGCCCTGAAATATGAAAAAATAATCAGCTGTCTCGTTCATTTTGATCGCGTAGATTTTGAACTTTGTAGAGAACAGCTGATTTTCTTTTTCATATTTCAGGGATCGTTCCATGGTAAAAGTTGTACATTTTCATGAGTACTACACTCCGTTAAAGTATGTCCCTCGTTTAACCTAACATCCTGTATATTATACCTGTGTTTTAGTATATTTTATACTTATTAATTGCAACAACGACAGCCCCATTTTATGTCCAGGCAAATCACTGCCCATTCCAAGGTTGCTTGCAAGAGATCGCAGAAAGCGATAAGGCCGCCCATTATATTGTATTGTGTTTGATTTATTTTTTGGTATGCAATTTTTGTGGTTCAATGAAATAAAATATAAATAAATAAAATTATAAATACTTTTTATTAGTATTCTACCATACTTGTACTCCCTGAAGAAGCCAGCAGAGGTGAATTTTGTGCACACAGAATAGAATAGAATATCTTTGCACAGAATGTAGATATTATAAATTAGATGTCACAAATAATATCATTATAAAAAGATTACAGCCTAGTCGTCATTCGGACACACTAATGTACATTACAATTTATAATTAATAAACTCACGCTTTCTTCCCATGAGGGTAGGCAGAAACTACAGAACGCCACGTGCTACGACCCTTACATACTCCTTTGGCCTCGATTACTTTCATACATCTGGGCATGCACGCACGCCGGTTGCTGGTACTACGCAGCCTTATCGTACCTTTCTGAAGAACACCACCAATAAGATCAATATACTTGTATGTCTTCTTAGGGCAGCCCCTCCCGGCGTTTCCCCTCAGATTGAGCACTCTTACACTCATTGAAACAAAGTTCCTTAACGCGTCTTGCGATAGGAGTTGACTGGTAAAAACTTTTTTACGAAAAAAATACAACCGACTTCCAAAAACAACACTACAAAGTGAAAAATAACTTTAATTTCGGAAGTCGGTGTCTAGTTAAATGTATTTTCGTTTTTTGCCACCGACTTCCGAAATTAAAGTTATTTTTCACTTTGTAGTGTTGTTTTTGGAAGTCGGTTGTATTTTTTTGTAAAAAAGTTTTCATTTTTCACTTTTTAGTTGTGGTACCTACCCCACACAAATTCTAATACCACTACCTGCAAAACAAACTAGAACATCATCCATATAAAAGTGGGAAAAAATACGTATTATTGAAGCTAACTCAAAAAGTACCGAAGCAAAGTTAATCAATTTTATATGGGACCAACTGTGATGTATACCCTCTCGAATAAAACAAAAAAAAATCAAATCGGTCCAGCCATCTTCGAGTAATCGGGGAATATACATAAAAAAAAAAAAAAAAAGGTTCCGACGAATTGAGAACCTCCTCCTTTTTGAAGTCGGTTAAAAATCATCACGTAAGGAAACACCCCTCCATGCGACTTTCTCCTCTGTCTGTTTCTATTGTATAAGGTGCTATAAAAATATCTGCCACGGCTTCAATGGGACGTGGTAGTATTGAGTATATAGATTACAATAGTGAATGTTATATATGTGGCCTCTTTACTTCGACTTCATTCATTATCTCATTTACTTCTTTGTCACTTTGTCATGTCATTGTGTGGTCACTGTCTGAATAAAATATTGAAGATGAATATAATTATTTAATCATCCGAAACATAATATTGGCGACGATGGAGGCAGAACTGGCGCGACTTACTCGCCTGCGCGCAACTATACGCGGCCAGCTTACAAAGTTCGAACGTACACTGGAACAATTACAAAATCCTTCGGATTACGAAGTAAGTTCACGTCTGACAAGTCTAACAAATTATGAACAAAAATTTGAAAAAATACAAAATGAAATCGAATTGCAAATACATGATGTGGAGACTGAAATTGAACAGCGGCATTCTACAGAAGAGCACATATTACAATTAAAGCTAAAGCTGCATGGCTTACGCCCTACACCATCGACTTACGTCACGGCTTCACTTGAAAGTACACCGGAAACGACACCAAGAATCAACTTTCAACCGTTACAGGAACGAGAAAGTTTTAATAACTTTGTTCAGAGATTAAAAACCTACATGAAGCTAAATAATTGTAACAATTCACAAATCCAGACCCTCACGCTGCTTAGTTTATTGCCACCAGAATTACACCAGAAAGCTTACGACTTGTGCGCACCAAACGATCCTTGTGAACTAGAATTTGGCAGCTTGGTTCAAATATTACAACATTATATAGATCCAAAACCGAGCATTTGGGCTCGTCAACATAAATTTATTTCGCGACTTCAAGGTTCTGACGAGACAGTCATGACATACTCGTCACACTTGAAACATTTAGCTCAAGATTGCGAGTTCACGTGCAATACCTGTAAGAAGTCGATCTGTGATAATTTTCTTACCTTACAATTTATAAGAGGATTAAATGACACAGATATTCGTACCAAAATACTACAGGAAACAATGGTAACCGATTTTTCGGACTTAATTAATAAAGCAACCACTATTGAATTAGCAAAATCTGACAGTAGCTATATGTCATCAGCTCACTCTTCGAACCAAGGTCTACTACATGTGAAAACTGTTCAAGTTGACCCCAAACACCGCAGTCAAAAGCCAGAGTATAAACCTTTAACGATTAAGGACTTACGAGGGAAATGCTTTCGTTGTGGAAGTAAGGAACATCGAGCTATTAGATGTCGCAGCATCAAGGATACTTGCAGCAAGTGCAAACGAGTAGGTCACCTTGCTCGCGTTTGCTTACAATCAACACCTGGGAACAACCAACAGGAGCCTGAACATGTAGTGGTGCAGGACACGGACAACTCTTCCGATACAGTCGATGACACAACCCCCTGGGATATGAATTTAATACGATCCAACAACACAGACAAATTTATGATAAATGTAAGCATAAATGACTCGAAAATCAAAATGGAAGTAGATACAGGAGCAGCTCTGTCATCTATCTCTCATAAAGATTTTAAAGCGTTGAACACTGGATGCAAGATTTACAAAACTAACATTACGATGAGAACATATACAGGAGAAATCTTCGCACCTCTCGGAGTAGCCTACGTTACGTGTAAATACAATGACCAAACACTTGAAGGAAAATTATACATCATCAAACAAGATGTTGACCCTATCTTCGGTCGAACATGGATACGAGCAATCAACTTGGATCTGGCAAACATAAACGCAGTTACGAGTAATGCTAAAGAACATCAGCTAAAACTGGATAGGCTACTTTCGGAATACACGAATGTATTTGATGGCTCCCTTGGCTGCATACCAGATTACAAAGCTCATTTGACCCTAAAGGAAGAAGTGTCACCAATTTTTATTAAGCCAAGACGTATACCGTATGCTCTTAAAAATAAAGTCGATGAGGAAATAGTACGACTCTGCGAACAAGGGGTAATTACAAAGGTTGATAGCTCTGAGTGGGGAACACCAGTGGTTCCTATTGTCAAACCAGATGGCAGTATACGCTTATGCGCGGATTATAAAGTC
The DNA here is from genome assembly GCA_946251885.1 of Cosmia pyralina. NCBI lineage: Eukaryota > Metazoa > Arthropoda > Insecta > Lepidoptera > Noctuidae > Cosmia > Cosmia pyralina. The sequence continues at coordinate 4,347,803 of OX276345.1, forward strand.
ACCTTAAATAAAGTAATAAGAGATGAACAATACCCTATTCCGATCATAGAGGACATTCTGGTAGAAATGAACGGAGGTCAAATATTTTGCACACTTGATATCAAACAAGCTTACTTAAACATGATGATGGACGAGGAGAGCGCTATGATGCAAACATTAAGCACACATAAGGGAACATTCAAAGTAAATAGACTTATGTTTGGCGTCAAGGTTGCCCCGAATTTATGGCAAAAATTTATGGATCGTTTGCTTCAAGGAGTAACTGGAGTGAAATGCTTTTTCGATGACATAGTAATTCAAGGACATTCAGAAGAACAACTTCTTTCAAGACTACGCTTGGTATTACAAAAATTACAAGACAAAAATTTGAGACTCAATAAGGATAAATGTAACTTTTTCCAAGAAAGAATCGAATACTTGGGTCATACCATTGATAAAAATGGACTGCACAAAAATAGAAACAAGGTGAACGCTATTCTGGATACAAAATGTCCCAGCAACATCAACGAACTGCGGACATTTCTAGGAATGGCTAATTATTATAATAAGTTCATAGCGAATTTAGCTTCAATATCCAGCCCTCTTAATAACCTACTCAAGAAGGACATTAAATACGAATGGACGCACAAATGTAATGAGAGTTTCAAGAAAATTAAACAGGAAATCCTCAGTGAGAGAGTTTTAATGCATTTTGACCCTGAGAAGCCCTTCGTTCTCGCTACAGATGCTTCACCTTTTGGACTTGGAGCAGTTCTATCGCATCGATTATCGGACGGAACTGATCGGCCTATTGCTTTTGCATCACGTTCATTGACGAGTAGTGAAAAAAAAATACAGTCAGATAGACAAAGAAGCGACGTCTTTATTCTGGGGATTAAAGAAATTTTTTCATTACTGCTACGGAAGAAAATTCAAACTTATTACAGACCATAAACCATTAACTACGATCTTCAATCCACACAAAACTTTACCGGCTATGAGCACAATGAGACTCTTTCACTATGCACATTTCCTATCTGGTTTTGACTACACTATTGAATACAGAACATCGGATGATCATAGCAATGCAGATTATCTATCACGATTTCCGGTAGATACAGTAGCAAATAACCTAATTGACGTACATTGCGCATTTCAATTAAATCAAATGAACACAATTGCCGTTGACCGTATAAAAATTGCCGAAAATACACAACTAGATGACGAATACAACAATTTATTGAAAGCTTTACAAAATGGTACCTCAGTGAGAAGACATGGCTACAATGATAACGAATTGACCATACAAGACGGTTGCATTATAAAAGGAACACGTGTGATGATACCGGCAAATCTGAGGCAGCAGGTTTTAGAAGAACTACACACAGGACACCTTGGAATAGTAAAAATGAAATTACTAGCGCGTGGATACGTGTTCTGGAGAAATTTGGATCAAGATATAGAAGACATAGTTAAAAGCTGTCGAGAATGTCGACTTAAGCAAAATCAACCTGCATGCGCAGTACTACATCATTGGGACTCACCATCAGGCCCATGGCAAAGGATCCATATCGATTTTGCTGGGCCGATTAAGGGGTATTCCTTATTTATAATAGTAGATGCTTTTACAAAATGGGTGGAAATTATAGAAACGAAAACAACCACAAGCTCATGGTGTATCCGCCAACTTAAAGAACTTTTCGTGACATTTGGATTTCCGCTTACTTTAGTATCAGACAACGGTCGACAATTTGTTTCAAATGAATTTGAATCATTCCTTAGAGAAAGCGGGGTTGTTCACAAAACCACAGCCCCATACCATCCGGCCACGAACGGACAGGCAGAGCGATACGTACAAACAATTAAAAAGGCAATACATAGCGTCAACGCAGAACCAGGCTTTATACAAGACAAACTGCTAGGTATTAAGGAACGCCTACGGAGGACGCCGAGTAGCAGCACAAATAAAAGCCCATATGAGCTCATGTTTGGCAGGGAGATAAGAAACACCCTAAGTGTTCATTTCAAGGCGAGGACGAGAGATGAAACACGGCCGCCGACTGATGAGGCAACGGTACGCTCATTTACTGTTGGGCAGAGAGTGCAAATACGCAGCTACACAAACGACCATATTAAGTGGGAATTCGGAACCGTTTTAAGGATATTAGGCCAATTACATTATCAAATAGAAACTGATTCCGGTCAGATTTGCAAAAGACATGTTGATCAGATGCTGGGTACATTAATACCAAGAGAGGAACAGTAAAACCGTAACAATAACCTCCGGAACTTAACAACTAGACGATTTGGGACGGAGGTGTTATATATGTGGCCTCTTTACTTCGACTTCATTCATTATCTCATTTACTTCTTTGTCACTTTGTCATGTCATTGTGTGGTCACTGTCATATTGAATAAAATATTGAAGATGAATATAATTATTTAATCATCCGAAACATAATAGTGAAGTTTCGTACCCCGGAATAGTTAAATCAATTTGAGAAAATAAAGTAATTAATTAAACATTTACTTTATTCTGCATAACGTCATTCACAAATTTCGCGCGATGTGTCGCTTCGTCAATGAAAACAATTGCTACCTCTTTCTAACTGTTCTGGGAATGAGCACTTATTACTACGGAATGGTTTCATGTAAATAACTGAATTCAAATTTATACGCACATTTTTCGTAAAAAAAAAATATGACGTAAGATCAATAATTTACCTTCACTATTGTAATCTATATACACAATACTGTTTCCTATTGCAGCCGTGGCAGATATTTTTTTAGCACCTTATATACGAGTGTGTGTTTGCGTGCGAGCATCGCGGAAGGAACTTCGTCCCTGACAGGGGTCCCCCGACCGCAATTGTTTTTTCATGAAAGTAAGTTGGCGTGTTCCTAAAGAGCGGTATGACTTCATGACACCGTAAAGTCAAACCCCGCCGTCATCATTTTCCTGACAGCCATCACTGCGGCCGTAATGTGGTGCCCACCGCGCTTTTAAGAAGCCCGCGTAGCTTAACTGACCATAATCTTTACACTATAGCATAAGTTTAATGATTTTCAGCGAGTCAAGCGAAGAAGATCCAAAATTATATCCAATTCAATACTGTCAGTCACGACAAGAGACGCTCAATCTAGCTCATTCAAACTAGCAAGCTCACTCACCTACTCGACTATTTACGTGCGAGTTAAAACCAGCGATGTATCAACAAGTCGGCAAGCAGTGAGGCGAGCGACGCACTCGACCGTGAACATTGAATGAACGGGTGACCGCTTGTGAATCAACTGAAACTTGTACCGGGGCGCGGCGCTGTTGTGGTTCTACTACGGATTATACGGCACTGGTTTTTAGCGAATCTTGCAGTTTTATACAGGGTGGTAGGGACGACGATGCACGACCTATTACCATGGATTCAGTACATGATTCACCTTGCGTTGAAATTTCAAATCCACTGTTTCCTACAAAATTCAATACCTACGTGGTCAAAATGTGTATAATAATAATAATTATAACATTTATTTTCAGGCTACAATGGCCCATAGACACATACCTTACAAACTAACATACGAGTACATAAAGTATAAAATAAAATTGTGATAAGGAGGATGCGCTAAGGTAGCCCGCGAAATTCAAATTTTCTTACGTTTTTTGCAATTTGCAGGTCAGTGTCAGGTTGTATGTTGATTAAAATATGAGACGCGGCCGTAGCTACTATGGCTTTACAGAATTATAATCATTAGAATCAGCAATACAACTCCATAAGTTAGAATTGACCTCAAATCTAGCTATTTCATGAAGTCATGTGGTTTAATTTATGGAGTTGGGTTGCTGTTTCTAATGATTATAATTCTGTAAAGCCATATTAGCTACGGCCGTGTCTCATATTTTAATCAAAATACAACTTGATACTTACCTGCAAATTGCAAAAAACGTAAGAAAATTTAAATTTCGCGGGCTACCTTGGTGCATCCCCCTTAATAAATATAGCTTAAAACGATGTTTTTAGCACTTCACTTCACTAGCTTCTCCTTGTGCTATCCTGTGTTACTTACTAGTTCGCGGAAGCGACGGAATACCACGTCCTGCGGCCAAAAGTCTTCCATGACGACAGACACAGACAGGTAACAATTCGGTACTCGCACCACGAACGCCTTGAAGTTGACGTTGCGGTGCGACTCCAGTAACTGCACCCTCGGCGTGTAACTCGTAAAATGTATAAATTAGGGAACTGCTATTTTTTTTTTTTTGTATCCACAATCATGTACCAGGTTGCGCGTCAATGTCCCTACCAACCTGTGTAGGAAAACCAAATAAACTAAATCTATTAGCTGATAACATTCATCGTGCGTATCGCTAAGGAGTGGAACTCCTTAACAGTGTCTGTGTTTCACGGCAGCCTTGTCTTCAATTCAAGGTTACTTTTATGTAAACTTGTAAATACACCATCACCGACTATAATAATCGATTACGATTCGGAGGGCCTAGACAAATGACAGCTTCAAAGTGACATTGACATGATCACGTGACATTTCGATAGCTTATGTCAACAACATTTTTGGCTTTTCCACTAGCGTCATCGCTTATCGATTGTTACTTTGTCTAGGCCCTTGTAAGATAGTTGTTTAATGCGAGCCTATCATAAAACAAATTTCGGATAAAATAAACCAACTTCTCTCTTGCACTGGGTACGTAGAGTGCTTGTCACAGAAATTGCATTGACATAACAAGATGGCGACGTTCGTTTCGATTTGGGTTACGTGCTAAAACAAATTTATTTTAGCGTTAAAATAAACTAAAACAAGTTTATTTTACCGCGTGAAATACTTTGATCAAGCTTAGGAACAACGCGACCGTTGTCTCTAAACTTGGTCGAAATTTTCACCTTGTGGCGGCAATCCAGTATAGAGGCATGAGGAACAGGGTGTAAAGTTCACTCATTTTCTATTGAAAAGGGAGGATCCTCCGACCAGACGGGTGTAGTGTCTGGTGGGCAACTGCCCGACGGTAGATTTCGGGACGATGTATATATATGCTAGTCGCGCGGTAAACTCTAATTGCGGATTTGCGTGATGTCGTGAATAAAATAATTAAAGGATCAATTCGGGGGAAAATATAGCTACGCTTGCTGAAGTTGGTCCGTGGATGGGTGATCTTTACATACCGAGACTCCTCCATGCCTCAGAAAGCACATTAAGCCGTTGGTCCCGGCTGTCATTTGTGAATCTTTGACAGTCGTTACGGGTCGTCAGAAGCCCGAAAGTCTGACAACCAGTCTTACCAAGGGGTATCGTTACACAGTTATTGGGTTGTGGAGGTCAGATAGGTAGTTGCTTTATGTAAAATACTGGTATTTAGCGGCATCTGATTAAACTGGAAGCAAACCTCAACATAAGTGGAAAAAGGCTAGGCAGATTGAGGTCGATTCGAGAGCAAAGTCGAACAAAAGAATAAGCCTCTAGAATTAGTATTATCAAAGTAGCTCTTCACACTAATAACTTCTTCAAAATGTCTAGATTTTCGTAACTTTTAGCGCAATCAACATTTTGAGTGAACAACAAAATCTCGAGTGTTCTCTTTGACAAATTTCTACGAAAATAATTTCATCAAGGCCCTTTCGTATAGTTGTGAGATACAAAATTGTAGTCTTGAGAATTCTATAAGCATTTGTTAAATGTTCACGTAATATTATAGTTTTGAAACTAAAAACTTTTGAAGTCATTTTGCCTAGAAATGTAGGTAAGTTCTTTGATGTTGTCATGAAAAAGGATTCTCTAGTGCAGAAGCGTTGTTTACAGGTATTCGTAGAACTAAATCGTTGCCTAATTAAAGAGTCAAGACTATACATATTACATATAGGGTGACTGGTAATTAGTGACCGATACTTAAACACATGATTTTACTCATGGTAACAAACAACTTTTACTATGGGACCAAACCTGATATCGCGAAAAAAAAATCAGCTGTTCCCTACATTTATGTTCGCATAACTGGTCAAAATGTAGGAGTAGCAGATTTTTTTCTTTGCGATTTCAGGTTTGGTCCCATTGTAAAAGTTGTTTGATAACATGAGTACAATCATGTGTTTAAGTATCGGTCACTAATTACCAGTCACCCTATATATACATACTAGCTTTTGCCCGCGGTTTCTCCTGCGTGATTGTCGGAAATTATTAGTACCGAAATAAAAAGTATCCTATGTCCTGTACCCAGGTCATGGTCATATCCGAGTGCCAAAAGTATAAACTTGTTCAGCCGTTAAGAAAAAGAATAATAAGGCGTGAAAAGATAACAGTCAGACAGTTACTTTCGCATTTATAGATAAATGCGAAAAAGTAAATAATATGCGATTTTTTTTTTATTGTTTCCGTACAATACAATACGAACACAAAGAGTATTTTCCTGATTTGGTTAATTTTTTGACAAGCAAATAGATAATTATAAATATATAGAAGAGAAAATACTGATATTTTAGTACACGACACGTTTTAAAAAAAAACCGGCCAAGTGCGAGTTGGACTCACTCATGAAGGGTTCCGTAGCAGCAAGTAACATAATATAAAAGTTCTTGTAGTTCGTTGTAACTTTGATCGATGTTTTAATAATTGAGTTGATTGAATGAAAGGTAAATTGCTGTTTACGATTTATGACGTAAAAAAAAAACTACTTACTACATCTCGTTCAAACTAATTTTCGGAGAAAGTTTACATGGTAATGTACATCATATATTTTTTTTAGTTTTATCATTGTCTTAGTTTAGAAAGTTACAAGAACACACACACATTTTACCACTTTGGAACTGTCTCTCGCGCAAACTTTTCAGTTTAGTAAAAAATGATATTAAAAACCTCAATATTATTTTTGAAGACCTATCCATAGATATCCCACACGTATGGGTTTGATGAAAAAAAATATTTGAGTTTCAGTTCTAAGTATGGTGAACCCCAAAAATGTATTGTTTTTTTTTTTCTATTTTTTTGTGAAAATCTTAATGCGGTCCACAGAATACATCTACTTACCACGTTTCAACAGTATAGTTCTTATAGTTTCGGACAAAAGTGGCTGTGACATACGGACGGACAAACAGACAGACAGACAGGCAGACATGACGAATCCATAAGGGTTCCGTTTTTTGCCATTTGGCTACGGAACCCTAAAAATTAATGAACGTTGTATTTTAAACATTTCCTCCTATAATGTTACATGTGTTTACAAGTTCTCATAGTTATCCGACATGAATGTAAGCTATTGGAAAAACGTTGCGACGTCAGATTAACAGACTGCATTCACACCGAACCGAATGAGCAAATGTCAAAGCTGCACCCCAATTGCGTAACACTCTTTCACAAAAAAAAAAAAAATAGGCAGTCACGTAAAACTACACTTCTGGACACATCTATTGGCCCACCTTAGAGTTTAGGTTTCGATGGCCCCTACCGAAATATGATTGCTAGATTGAACAAAAACTGTTGATGCAGTTTTAAACCTGATACATTTTACCATCTTTTTCGATCGTATTGTTTTAAATTTGAATTCAGAATACCATACGACATGGAGCTACGCCTAACAAGTCGGATATGCGCCTTGTTAAAGGCAATTGATTTTTGAATAAAAAACATGTTTTATCAAATAAAGGTTTAATTTAATAACGCGTGTTGCCTCCATGGGCATCTACCACAGCTCTCATACGATTAGGCATAGAGTTTATCAACCGCTCTATGAAATTTTGAGGGATCATCTCCCATTCCTCTTCTATGGCAGTTTTCAACTCCTGCATCGTCTGGGCAACTGGCTGACGAGCCCTAACACGTCTTTTTAGCTCGTCCCACATGTGCTCAATGGGGTTCATGTCTGGGCTTCTGGCTGGCCAGTCCATAACTGTGATGTTCACATCCCGAAGATATTCCCTGACGATGCCGGCCGCATGGGCTCTTGCATTATCATGCATAAAAAGGAAATTTGGGCCCACATAGTCCGCGTATGGTATCACGTGAGGTTCTAAGCACTCACGAATGTACCTTTCAGCATTTAATGTTGGCAGCCGTGGTCCTGTAACAACCTCAAGTTGAGTTTTGCCGCTCGCGGATATTCCGCCCCAGACAGTCCATGAGCCACCGCTATAAGCAACCCTCTCTTCAAAGCAGCATTGTGCGAAACGCTCTCCCTTACGTCGGTAGACCTTCTTCCTTCCATCATTGCCATGTAACACAATTTTAGACTCATCAGAAAAGAGTACACGGCTCCAATCTTGCTGTGTCCAATTTAAATGACTGCGTGCGAAATGAAGGCGCGCTGTTCGGTGGGCTCGCGTTAGTTTGGGGCCATTAGCTGGCTTGTGTGGTACCATATCGCGTTCTTTTAACCTTCTCCGAACAGTTCGAGCGCTCACAGATACTCCGTGGAAGTCGCGAAGTTGGTTTTGTATCTCAATGGAGGTAAGGTGACGATTTCTCAAGCTGGTCATCACGATGAATCGATCCTGCCTTTCAGTTGTGACCCGAGATCGTGGCCTTCCTTGGCGACGAACAAAGCCGCCAGTCTCTAGGTACCTCCGATAAACATTTCGGACCGCAGATCGACTTAAATTAAGTTGAGCACTCACGTTTCTTTGGCTGTGTCCGGCCTGAATAAGTGCCACAGCTTGGGCGGCGACTTCAGGTGATGTATCCATAGATTATTGATAGAACCTCACCTTAATGTTAAGAATAAGTAATGTTTGTTGCAAAACCAAAGATATCAATCACTTTTTCAAGAATTAAATCCAAGTAAACCAATAAAACCAAGTTTTCTTAGTATTCGATTGTTTGATATCAACAAACAGGCTCCAAATTGTCTTTTGTTTCTTTAAATTCTGTGTTCGAAATTCAAAAAAAGACTATTGAATGAAATTGTGAATGTGCCAGGTTCAAAACTGCATAAAAACTTTTTGCTCGACCTAATATAAAATTTTAGCTAGGACCAAACGAAACTGAAAATACAACGTGGGCCAAAAGATGTGTCCAGAAGTGTATATTATGCATAGTACTCATATGTCGCATATGGGTGACATGAACTCATAAGATTTCTCACTACCAAAAATCGATCAGTACGCCTAAAAATGGTTTTCACTTCGAAAAAAGAAACTCGAATGTTGATGAATTGTTAATGTGACGCAATCACCCCGCTGCCGCTGGTCATAATGGCCATTCGTTGTAGGTAGTGTAAGAAATACTGGACATACAGGCAGAACCTTGTGTGGTGCTACGCTATGACGTCACCTACTACGTCATGACGTCAGTGCTACGCCGTAGTCATCCCGGCGCTACTCCAGGGATAGACACGGAGAGGGACGGCAGTCCTAATTGTGCTATAATTGTGGATACACGTATATCGATTGTTAATCAAGTTAATTAATAATATAAGCGATTATAAAACCTCGTGAGTTGTCTCATTTCTGGACTCGAACAGTAGTTGTAACTTGCGTATAGGCTGCACAGATGATGATGCACAAAGTGAAATAACTATGTAACATTTACCAATTACCAATATTTATAGTGTATCAGTGAGATGGATTATTTAGACACATGCAAATAAACTCATGCTTGGGTTAATCTATAGGTACGTGTACTAATATTATGAAGAGGTAAAATTTGTGATTTTGTATGTAGGGGATAACCTTCGGAATTGCTGACCCAATTCCGTAAATTCTTTCAGTAATGGGAAGCTACAGTATTGCCGAGTATCATAGGATATATTTTCTATATTTTATGTTACAAGAAGAAGTTCCAAGCAGACGAACTTGTGGGCAACGGCTAGTTATTCATATTACCAATAACTGCATAGTTAAGGGCATTGCCAAATATTTACTAGTCGTGTATTGCTCACAAAGATTATGTTTTGGAATACCAAAAGGAATGTAAAAGTGAACTTCATAAATTTTAAAAGATTACATAAATTATCTCCAAATATTACGCTTCGGTGTGAAATGCGGCCACATAAGCTGACCGTCATATATGTAACCACCGACCACGCAAGCGGCGCGTGTTTACACCGCCATTTTAATCTTAGCTTCACGCTATTTACTGAAAGGAGTGGGTGGAGTTACAGGCAGGCTATTTAAAGACAAGCTTATAACATTGGATTATTTTGATAGCGTTACGTTGGAGAAGAAAGGTTGAGGGTTATCATCACACATTGGCTCCAATGTTGGGTTGATTGGTGCAACGATTGAGCGCTGGCTTCTGTGATAAGGGTCGAGAGTTGGAATCCTGCACAGGTCAAAATATTTATTTATTAGAAAGGATAGACATGGGTAAAATTGACCCGACACTACGCTTGTAGTTAACTACAGACAGAGCAGAGGCAGAGGTGTAAGTATAATTTTAGTTGGGCGCAAAGTTTGTATAACATAGTACATAAAGGAGAAATTGTTACAATATGCCAGGCTTTGAAATTACGAAATTGTTTCAGAACTATCAATGTTTGAACGCACAATAGATTTTAATAGTAGGCTACTTTTAAACTTTGAAACATCCAAAGTCTTACTTGAAGTGTCCATTTGCACTTAAACTACGAAACCTTAAGTGTTAAACATCCATTTTGTATTGCCTTTTGTAGTATCAAAAGCCGAAATCTTCGTCTTATTTCGAAGCTAGCAACAAAAGTTCTATTTTGATCGCAGATTGCGACCCGAGAAACACAATGAAATCTTTAGATTTTACCCCAGAATGGATACGAACGTGTGATATTTTTGTGTACGTTCTGAAAGCGCTACCTGCGATAAAACAAAATGGATTTTGATATAGTTGCATTAAGAGGATATATTGAAGCGTTTTTATCTCGCTGTGTAAGTGAAATGGCGTTATGGCGAGAGTGATAGAAGACTCTCACGCGCACAGGAACTAAACGCGCATCGTTTAAATGTAGATTTATGACAAAATACAATAATTAAATCAATTTTTTATCTTTGTAAGTTCTTAACATATTTAAATACCTTCGATTTAAAGCAAATGTTACTGGACAATAAGGAACCGTTACTGTTACTGTGTACTTTGTAATTTTTTTCTGTGGAAAAAATTTCAAGTACCGTAAGGTCGGGTTACTTTGACTCTAGGGCATAACTTTGGCCCAAATCGAGACAACTGTATAAACTGACCGAAGTGTCACGACCACACAACCGAAGGTCGTATGTCCTACGGTAACTATTACATGGTGATATAGACGCGTACTTGCGGAACCTTGTGTGGATTTAATGACAGTAAACATCTTTCTCGATTTGGGCCAAAGTTATGCCCTAGAGTCAAAGTAACCCGCACTTACCAGTACTCGTAAGTACCTAATCATGTTTTGGTTTTAGTACAACACCAGACAATAATACTGGATGACTTTTTTACCGTCCCGAAAAAAATAGGGTATATTCGGTGAACGGGGTAGAAGCCTATGGCATATCTAGTTTTTTTTTTTTTTTTTTCATAATGCAGGTGGCATACGATTTGAATTTCGATATTTTTAAAGGATTTATTAATATGAAAAGATAGTTAAAAGATAAATATTATTTATTAATATGAAAAGATAGTTAAAGATAGTTTAAAGATAGTTAAGATAATGAAAAGTTTACATCGAATTTGTAGTATTTATTGATACTTAGATATTTTTTTCTGACTTAGCTATTTCAAAAAAAAAAAAAAACTAGGTATGCCATACGCTTCTACTCCGTTCACCTAATATACCCTATTTTTTCGAAACGGTAAAAAAATTCATCCGGTATATGTAGTGAAATAACACATAAGTATGGAAAATCCAATTGATTTAACCATATATATTTGTTTTTATAAAGTACTCGTAGGTAGAACGCTCTGCCCATATTTCACCTATCTATGTTAGCATCATCTAATCCCAACGCACTCCGACAAATCACAAATCACTGCAGTCTTCAAAGCACCCTTCTTTGCTACGGTTCTCTTTTGTTCAGCTCCTACGTATTATCTGCGTGAGCTATGGATCTTTTCATGAACATAGATCTTTTATGCTTCTATATTTTACGTTCTTACACAAAAACCTACATCGTATGTGAAACTGTTATCGCCTACCGAGGTACTTTGAAAAGCCACCTGACACCACACATAAAGTGAACATGTTGAAAAAATGTAAAGAAAATAGGTATATAATATTTTGTCTGACGTCATACCACATAATACATCAGGCAAAGTCGTAAATGAGATGTTGTCACACACTTTCTCAACAGTATGGTATTAGGCTAAGTTCAGATTGTCGTGATACTGCGCGTGTAAAATTCGCTGGTTTACCAGGCGAAAGGCAATTTGTGAACGTCTTAGAAAACATGTCATTCTGCCAATCTGTCTAGCCTTTCTCGTATGTTGGGGTCGGCTTCTAGTCTAACCGGATACAGCTGAATACCAGTATTTTACATGAAGCGACATCCTATGTGACCTCCACAGCCCAATTACTGGGTAATACGGATACCCCTTGGTAAGACTTGTTCGTCAGACATTCGGGCTACTGAAGATCCGTAACGACTGTCAAAGATCCACGAATGACAGCCGGGACCAACGGCTTAACGTGCTTTCCGAGGCACGGAGAGTCTCGGTATGTAAAGATGGTCACCCATCCACGGCACAACTCCGGCAAGCGAAGCTTAACCTGACGGAGGGACCCGTGCGGCTGTTATTACTTAGCCATGTTCTTAGAAAGCAGGCAGCATACACTTAAAATCTCGCTTTGAGTTAAAGCATTGTGATTAGTTAATTAATATTATTATATTTAATAACAGCAAGTCACCGTTCACGCGAACTATTCCTCACGCGAATTCTTTGTAGTTCCATGGCCAACGTAGCGCAGCAATCTGCACTTACCCTTAAAATAAAAATGGTTGAAAAATTTGGTCGTGACAAAAATAATCCTAAGTATATGATATGAATAGATGATATATAATTTTATATCATAATAATTGAAGAGGAAGGTGGCTAAGTAATAACAGCCGCACGGGTCGATCCATCAGGTTAAGCTACGCTTGCCGGCGTCGGTCCGTGGATGGGTGACCATCTTTACATAAGACTCCTCCGTGCCTCGGAAAGCACGTTAAGCCGTTGGTCGCGGCTGTCATTCGTGGATCTTTGACAGTCGTTACGGGTCGTTAGAAGCCCGAAAGTCTGACACCCAGTCTTACCAAGGGGATATAATACTGGTATTCAGCTACATCCGGTTAAACTGGAAGCCGACCCCAACATAGTTGGGAAAAGGCTAGGCAGATTGAATTGAAGACGATGGTAAAAAAAACTTGTTCGAGTAGGTGTCGCCTTTTAAATTAATATAAAAATAAGCGCATTTTCCATTCTGAAGACTTGTAATAAAAATCTACCTTCTTACTCAGTAATCACTAGTGCCGTTTTCCGTATTTTCCAAATGGTATGGGTACCAAAATTATAAACTTTAGTAACTTTTCAAGTCAGTGGATGGCGATTTTATTTATTTAACTATTTATGTACACACAAATAAACAGACAAACAGAAAGGAACAGAAAAATACGTACAAAGGTGATGCTTATTTCAAAAGAAATCTCTTCCAGCATACCTGCGATAGGACAAAGGATAAAAAGAGATGTAGACAACGTGTGTAAGAGTAGAAGAGAAAATAAAATACATAAAATCCAAAACACTTAACTATACATATGAAAGAAAAACTACAGAAAAAAAAAAGTTAATATTACCTAATTCATGATTACAATAAAGAAAGATTGGTTTATAGTAAGACAGTGCGAGAAGAATTTGAATGTGAAAAGACAAGCCGTGATATTTTATAGAATCGTAGAAAAAGGACCAAAAATATATATTTAGAGAGTAAAAACCGTAAGGTATATTATGCAAACACCTTAAATGATAAAAATATTATCTATCATGCACACTATTGTAATCTCTTCTTGACGTGTTACATAAAACGCATGACAATAGTCCCCGCGGTAAACATACGGAGATGTATTGTGGGCAAGAATGTCATACTTTTAGAAAAACTTTTTTACAAAAAAATACAACCGACTTCCATAAACAACACTACAAAGTGAAAAATAACTTTAATTTCGGAAGTCGGTGTCTAGTTAAATGTATTTTCGTTTTTTGCCACAGTTAAATATATTTTTCTGTAAAAAAGTTTTTATTTTTCACTTTTTAGTTGTGTACCTACCCCACACAAATTCTAATACCACTATCTGCAAAACAAACTAGAACATCATCCATATAAAAGTGGGAAAAAATACGTATTATTGAAGCTAACTCAAAAACTACAAAAGCAAAGTTAATCAATTTTATATGGGATCAACTGTGATGTATACCCTCTCGAATTAAACAAAAAGAATCCAAATCGGTCCAGCCATCTTCGAGTAATCGGGGAACATACATAAAAAAAAAAAAAAGGTTCCGACGAATTGAGAACCTCCTCCTTTTTGAAGTCACAAACGGTTTACGAATTGATTGACACGAGAAGCAAGAGAGCAGTGCACAGTGGTGGCCCAGTGGTATCCCTGACAGGCGCTTTACTTTGTGTAATTTACTTCATCACCACTGCTCGCAAAACAGTGAAGGAAAATGTCGTGAGGAAACCGGCATGTCCTAGAACCAAAAATTCGAAGTTATGTGAGATCTACCTACCTGCACTGGACCCGCGTGGTAGATTACAGCCTACATCCAAGTTGGTCGCAGTTAGCTTGGCTATTTAATATTTATAGAACCCTAAAATAGAAATAGTTTGAGTTTCACAAAAAGAGGTACAATCATTATATTAGAGTGTTCATTAATATTTGTAGGAGTGCAAAATGGGAATTATGAGAGGTACAGTCAGCAACAAAAGTCAATTAACACTTGCAGTTTTTTTTAATTTTAATTATTAAGCGAAATATTTAATTCAAATCGGAGCAGAAGTACTTAAAATTTTAAGAAAGAAAAAATGCAGTTTTTCGAATCATTTATGTGTTTATTAGATGATGTAAAAAAGTAGCAAAGTTAACCGACTTCTGTTGCTGACCGTACGATTAATACATGCGAAATTCAAAATTTATTTGCATAAAAACTTAAGAAACTTTGAGTTTCGCAGGCTATCATAACCTTAAGTAATGCTATTTAACTAAAGTTTAAGTGAGTTTGAGTTCCCAATTTCAATTTTTCAATTCAGAAGTCGGATGCAAGAGGATAGAAAATGTCGTCATACCGTGCTCATTATAATTTGACGTGAACCCACTCGTTTCACACGAAGTTACATTTTACAATCCAATTCGTTATAAAGGAACCTGATTCAAACAAAACAAAAGCAAGAAGAGTCAAAACCGTTTTGAAATAAAACCGCATTTTGGGAGCAATTTCTTTAAAACAATTTGTTACTGAATTGCTCAATTTCTAATTTTATTTAAAGACTGAATACTCTTCGAAGTTTAAACAAACGCCACTTTTGAAGCCATTTGAGCATTCTCAAATATTTATTGTTGAAAACAACAAGTAATGTTGACACTCCTTTATAGTTCTCAATAGTTGTTTCTGAAACATTTAGTTTTACAGGACAATTTTTTTTCACTTGCCAAATTTTCACAGAGTGTTCTACCCATGAATATGAACAACTTTTACTATGGCAACAAACCTAAAATCGCGAGAAAAAAATCTGCTGCTCCCTACATTTTGACGAGTTTGGTGTAGATAAATGTATTGAACAGCAGACTTTTTATCCGCGACTTCAGAGGCGGTCGACGTTCGCACGGACGTAATAATATCGCGGCGATTTTTTTTCGCGCACTGGATTTTCAACGCTCTGCTTAACGCCGAGAGTGCAAAATCCAACAGTGTGTTTTTTCGACGCGCTAGAATGTAGGTACTCTGTTATTGTTGGATGCTCAACAACGAGAGTAGAAAATCCAGTGCGCGATAAAATCCCGCCGCGATTTTATTACGCCCGTGGGAGCGGGGGCTTAGTCCCATAGTGAAAGTTGTTCATATTCATGGGTAGAATATGAACCCTGTGAAAATTTGGCAAGTGATAAAAAAATTGCCCTGTATAATTTTGTATTTTTTAAATTCCTATATAACCAAATGTATAGGGCGTTGTTAGCTGCGCTACAGTTTATACTTTTGCAGATATCATCGTTTTACTTAGTGTTGTGTTATTGTTCCGAAATAAAATTTTTATATAATTTTTTTTTATTTGATTAAATCATTTGGATTTCCCTTAAATATCACCACAGGTACCACCTAGCTCAGGAGTTAGGACTTCAATTGAAAATATTACTCCATTTTTTATGTCAGTAAAACATTTTTTTATTTTTATTTTTTATAGGTGTCATTTGACTATAATATATTATTGTCTACTGATGTACTAAAACCGAAAAAGAGGAGCTCGTGGCTAAATAATAACAGCCGCAAGGGTCGATCCATCAGGTTAAGCTACGCTTGCCGGGGTTGGTCCGTGGATGAGTGACCATCTTTACATACCGAGACTCCTCCGTGCCTCGGAAAGCACGTTAAGCCGTTGGTCCCGGCTGTCATTCGTGGATCTTTGACAGTTGTTACGGGTCGTCAGAAGCCCGAAAGTCTGACAATCAGTCTTACCAAGGGGTATCATATTACTCAGTTAATGGGTTGTGGAGGTCAGATAGGCAGTCGCTCCATGTAAAATAATGGTATTCAGCTGCATCCGGTTAGACTGAAAGCCGACCCCAACATAGTTGGGAAAAGGCTAGGCAGATTGATTTGTACTAAAACCGAAACATGATTACCTACTAGAAATTTTTTCGATGGAATAAAATTCCAAAGTAGCACCGTCTATTTTCTGTGGTAGGAATGTTTTTATTTTATTTTCCAATTAGACAATACCTATTAGATTTCACATATACCTACATAATTATTTACTCTATTTCTAGTGGTTGCAAGTGCTAGTTCTAAGAATGAGGTCCTGCAGTGCTATTCTGTACAAATCTCACCGCGAAAACTTAGGTGAAGTGAGCGTGAAGTGAGCTGTCAATAGTGTCAATCCCATCTAGCATTAGGTAGAATGACAACTCACTTCACCTAGGTTTTCACGGTGAGATTTGTACAGAATAGCACTGCTGGGTTCGATTCCTCAGTCGGGTAAAGCGTTATTGAATTATCCGTCACGGATTTGTCAGTATCAGTCCGGAGTTTGTATTAGTGCCCGATTGATGGCAATAGGCTCGTCCCTATTACATGGCACTTAATCATAACCGGGGAAATGTGGGTGTTGGTGTGTACACACGGCTACACATCAAACTATACATTTCCAGTTTACACTGACCTCTCATTGTAAGGAAATCCTTTGCAATGCGAGATCAGCTTATACTGGAAATTTATAGCTTGATCTGTAGCCGTGCGTAATATAAGTACATCTCTGCCTAACCCTTTAGGGAATTTAGGTGCGATTTTACGTTAATTAATTCTATCATATTTTACAGAAAACAATGTGATTGGCAGCTTTCGTACTTTTAAATACAGATATTAATCTATGGAATTCTGAAATTAATTTGTTTTCAGTTATAATGTTCATGGATATTTTCAGTCCAAATTAGGCGAATTTTCTAATGCAATCATATTAAACTTTACAAAGGCTTCTGAATAGTTTTGATAATCTTGAGAATGCCTTTGATGTATTATCTTAGGATTTTAAACTAATAACTCTAGGTATTTAATAAATATCGTCTCGTAAAATTAATTTAAAAGTTTGATTCACCTGTGCTATTAAATTACACGTCTGCTTGCGAGTTATTCGTATAATTATTAAATCCAAGTTTTATTTTTATAAATCTACCTAGGTCCTAGACTATTAAATATTATTTTACTATTAGGAATAAATGTTAGTTTGTTAATAAAATAACTACTGAGCATTTAATGTATTCTATTATTTTCTCTTTATTTATGAATAATTATAACAATAGGTAACATTACGTATTATTAAAAGGAATATTAATAAATAGCAGGTTTTTTTTTTAATTTTGATATTGTACCGCATCCCTTTTTTCTCAATATAGACACATATATACTCAATATTTTTATTGCTTTACCATGTGTACTTATGTGGTAAAATTATATAATTGAGATCATTATGGACCCTGTAGGGCACAGCAAAAGGGTAGGAGAGAGGATCTCGAAGCCCTGTTTTAGGAGATCATGAAAAATTATTATTGCTATATTAATTATTTCGTTTATTTATTTTCTTTCTTATCTATTTACATTTTTAAATGTTTCTTAAAAAAAGGACATAAAAAAAACATTTAAAAATATAACCTTCACCTTCACCTTTTTTTTTTTCTTCTTCCTTTTAACCTTCTCACAATGCGAGCCGTATCAAGGAGTACTGCCTTCTGAATCAGGCCCTTGATCCAACCGCCTAATGATAGCCTCGAGAGATGTTGGTCGAGGCTTTCGGCCATCAGGCCATTGGCCGTTACGACAATCGGCACAATGACAGCCGAGCTCACATTCCACATGTCAACTAATTAATTTATTATTATTGCTATTTTATTTAATTATATTTTTTTTCTCACCACCAATATGCAGAAAAGACTACTGCTGAGCATGTGGTCCTGGGTTCGATTCACGGGTCGAGCAAAGTGTTATTGGATTTGTTCATCTGGAAATTCTCAGTAGCAGCCCGGAGTCTGGAATAGTGCCCGGTTGATGGCAATAGGCTCGCCCCCTATTACATGGGACTTAAAAAATAACTGGGCAATATGGGTGTGCTCGGCTGCTTGACCCATTGGGGAATACAGGCGTGTAGTTATGTTATATTTAAATAAGTGGGGGATTATACAACGTGTCGTTTTACATCCTCATCTAATTTCAGGGTGTGATACAGAACATCAAACCGAACAACTTTCTCCATGGGACCAACATCGTAATCGCGAAAATTTTTCAACTGTCCCATAGAAAACTTCAATACGTACTCGAAGCAAATTTATGGGACGATTTTTTCGCAATTACGATGTTGGTGCCATGGAAAAAGTTGTTCGGTTTGATGGTCTATACCACACTCTCAAATTTGACGAGGATGCAAAACGACACGTTGTTAAGAAAGCTCTATAGATTACATATTTCTCCCGCGTACCCGCACAAACAACCTTCCCGTATATTTCCAACCGAACCCAGTCTTCATATTTGCATACAAAGTACGGACACGGAAGGGACACGCATTTTTCAGAACCAAATAATGGCCGCTAAATATTTTAACGGGGCCTTTCCCTTGAAAAATAGTGTCGATATTCTTTTATTTATAACACCATCTAGCGGTGTAACGACGTACTGAATTATTTTTTATTTTTACCTTATTGTATTTACGGTGACATGATTATCATAATGGAGTTTAGTAGTTTGTAAGGGATATCAAGATAATAATATTATGTTCGGGATACGTGGTGGGAATAAAATAGTTATCGTTGTGGTTTGTGGTTAAGCCAAGACAAAACTATGCAAGTAGCTGGCATGCTATTGTGACATTCACCGATCAGAAGCTAATATGGTACAATATGGCATGCAAGCTACTTGCATAGTTTTATTCAAGCTACAGGTATGTGTATTACGGGCCTAAGGGCGAAAATATACATAACTGTACCCGGTTCAAAACTATGCAAGTAGCTGGCATGCCATTGTAATATTGACCAATCAGAAGTTGTTATGGCGCACGGCATACCAGCTACTTGCATAGTGTTCTACAAGCTACAGGTATGTGTAATAGGGGCCTAAGGGCGAAAATACACATAACTGTAGCTGGTTCAAAACTATGCAAGTAGCTGGCATGCCAATGTAATATTGACCAATGAGAAGTTGTGATGGCGCACGGCATACCAGCTACTTGCATAGTGTTGTACAAGCTACAGGTATGTGTAATAGGGGCCTAAGGGCGAAAATACACATAACTGTAGCTGGTTCAAAACTATGCAATTAGCTGGCATGCTATTCTGATATTGACCAATCAGAAGTTGTTATGGCGCACGGCATACCAGCTACTTGCATAGTGTTGTACAAGCTACAGGTATGTGTAATAGGGGCCTAAGGGCGAAAATACACATAACTGTAGCTGGTTCAAAACTATGCAAGTAGCTGGCATGCCAATGTAATATTGACCAATCAGAAGTTGTTATGTCGCACTGCATACCAGCTACTTGCATAGTGTTGTACAAGCTACAGGTATGTGTAATAGGGGCCTAAGGGCGAAAATACACATAACTGTAGCTGGTTCAAAACTATGCAAGTAGCTGGCAACTATGCAAGTTGTTATGGCGCACGGCATACCAGCTACTTGCATAGTGTTGTACAAGCTACATGCATGTGTATTTTCGCCCTAAGAATTGTTTATTCCCAAAATACAAGCTCTAGCTTAGTTTGGTAATCAATATCAGCACGTATTGTACTATACATTTCAATTGTTACCCGCTTTAGCCTGCAAATTTGTGAATGTATCTGGTATCAATAAACAATTTTTATTTTTTTATTTTATTTTTTATTTATTTATTTGTAGCGTAAAAGATAGTCAAGGAATTATGTTACAGGATAAACACAAATGGACACATTATCAATAGGAGTTGGTTTCATTTTGACAGTTCAATAACATTCATTGCATTATTTACGTTGTCGAGCAGACAAATTTTTCGCACATATGAAGCAATGGATTAGCAATTTGTTTCAAAATGAAACCAACTCCGATCGATAATGTGTTACACAATTAGGGTGCTGTTCGATCAACCTGTGCGCCAAGCCTGGTGATTTTGACAATAACCTGTATCAATATTAATTATAACAGTTGTTGCAGGAGTTCTTACGGATTTAGTAGGCCCGAGTTTTTCTGTAGATGTCGACATTTTCTTCTTCTAAAGTTTCCTAGGAAAGCGGCCGTGACGGCCGTCATTAAAATCTGTCATTTTCACCAGTATTTGACATTCAGTTGAACCCCGCCCCTCAAAGATTTAAATTGGAAGATTTGCCCTCACCTTACTTAGTCATAAGAAAAAGTGTCGATACTGAGAAGAGTGAGCTCACACATTAAACACCGTTTCCATGATAATCAAGTGAAGTCACTGCGTCATTGCGTGTCAGAGGTGTCAAAACGAAACCCACCGCTCTTCTAGGAAACCGTAGTTTTTTTTGATGAATACATAACGAATTTATCGGCTACAACGTACAAAAAAACGGCTAAGTGCGCGTGTCGGACCACGCACAATGAAGAGTTCCGTAGTTGGGATAATATAATTAATTTTCTGCAAATGTTAGTAATCGCATAAAAAACAATTTTTTTTTTATAGGAATCATTGAAATGCATCGGACCCCAGCGAGATTCGACCAGACTCGATTACTTGAATGAACCCAAAGATTCACACTAGCCCTTGTTGCCTCATGTCACATGGTGCAATAGAGACCATTGCATATCAAGGAGTAGAGCAGAGGGTGCGATAATGGCAGGGAAGACGTGCCTTTAGGATATGTTGGGATTATAGAGCCTACCGATTATGCAGCCTGTTGTAAGCAATGGAATTATGGAGAGACGAGGTATATAATATATATGGATGGGCTCTTTTTACGACGTCGCCGTCGACGCCAGTTGCTGTTTCCAAAATCTTCTTCTGAGGTCTCGCTGCTATCCGTTTCCAAATTTCTTGTAAATCGCGCTAGCAGCTTTCTTAATTTTATCTCATTCTTCAGCCGTCTCCATGCAAAAATTGTTTTCATTAACGAAGAGTAGTACCAAAACAAAATTTTTTTATCTCTACAATTTAACGATTTTTGGACTTTTTCCTTTACTTGAACTGTGAGATCTTGCTAACCAAATTTATGGTTATAGGTCAACGTGAAGTAGCCTATAGGTTTTAATTTATTTTGCGAATATCAGAATATGTATTGCGTTGACTTAGAACCTTTATTTTTTAGAGCTCCAAGGGACCCTAAGGTAGGGACCTATGTATTTGATATTAATTTCAACTTGACACCTCCACATGCTTCTGAGAAAAAGGGTCTTAATGGACAGACAGACGGACGGACGGCCAATAAAGTGATCTTATAAGGGTTTCCTTGTTTCCTTTTTGAGGTATGCATCCCTAAAAAATAAACAGTAGTCGATATTATGAAGACTACGCATAATTTGTCATTAAAAATACTAACTGCAACTCGCTGTAACCTTTATTACAGGAACTGGACTTCAGCCACATCAAAACGCAACGACATCATCAAAACTCCCCATACCAACAAAGTAACATAACTGAAAAGTTAGCAAGCTCAGCATAACAGCAATTATGTTAGTTATACCCGCCGGGATCAGCGTATAATTGGATGAGCTAGCTGGCCACTTCGTTAGCGCAGCTAATAATGATCGAGGTTTATTAAGGCACCGCTGTTCCATCGCTTTGAAGGGATTTTGGATCATTAAGACTATTGATAATTGGACTTCGATTTAGCTAGAAATGTGGGACTGAAGTGATCGGTGTAGAAGTAAGTAGGTACAGTGTGTGAGTGTATTCAAAACTGATAAAGATAAATAAAGATAACAAAATAAATAAAGTAGCGTTTCAACAGAATACTTTGTCATCGCCCATTTTCATAACCTAAACTGTTGTTTTGTTTGATTTGACCACAGAAGGATCAGCTTGCTAGCTGGCCACTTCGAGGTGGAAGTCGAGGTGTATAAGGCACCGCTGTCCATCACTTTGAAGGGATTTTGGATCATTAAGAGTACCTATTGATAATTTGGACTTCGAATTTGGACTTTTATGCGAGCTGAAGTGATTACTTTAGAAGTATTTGGAACCGTGGCCGTGTTCAAAAAAGAGCGTTCCCTGCCGGCAAAACGAATCAAATATACTTTTGAATAAGCAGAAAGAAGGGTGAAATACTGCAACATCAAAATCGGTTATCCCAAATCTGGGGTCCAACAGAATTAACATATTATTTTCTTTCGTTCTTTGTTCATTCTTTTTGATAAATAGCTGGCCATTTTGAAGATTATTAAGGCACTATTTTTCCATCGCTAGGAATTTTGGATCATGAAGCATATTGATAATTTGGACTTCGATTTGGATCGAAATGACGTGAGAGTTGAAGTCACTAAACTCACCGAGGTTCTCTAGGTACCGTATAAAGAGGTATCACATTTCCGTCCATTTTGGAGGCATGATACGGAATTTTGGGTCATGAAACCAACCTTATTCTTACTTGATATAAAGGTCTCTTTAAAATAGATAATTTCTATAGCTTGTTAGGTAAAATAGTCAAGATTTACTTTATTTACTTTCCAAACATAGGATTAAACGACCCTTAGCGCCCAGATCAAGAACTAATACAAAACATTTCTAATTTTGTATTAATCCAAGTTCCTGCGGCTGTAACTTAACTAATGTTTGTTTTAGACTTCGAAATAGTTCTAATAACGATCGCTATCTCGGTACAGTAAATCAGCGTTCAATTACCGGACGTGGGTCGAACGGTAAATTATCTGCTTTTGAAAAACCGTCTCTAGGACAACATTTTAAAAACCAAGAGGTACAGAATTCAAATCTCAATCAATATTTGTATTTGACTTGGAACTGGTACACATTATATGAAAGAAATGAAAAATGTTTAAGGGTCAATTAAGATAATAGCAAATATGATCGCCCTTAGCCCCAATATACTATTCAGCATGCAAAAAAGAAAAGAAAAAATCAATTTACTGTCGCAGAAGCATCTGTCTATACAACTGCATCCTCGTCAAATTTCAGGATGTGATACAAAACATCAAACCGAACAACTTTCTCCATAGGACCAACATCGTAATCGTGAAAAAAATTTCAACTGTCCATAGAAAACTTCAATACCTACTCGATGCAAATGTATGGGACGGCTGATTATTTTTTCGCGATTACGATGTTGGTGCCATGGAAAAAGTTGTTCGGTTTGATGGTCTATACCACACCCTTAAATTTGACGAGGACTCATCTGACTGACAGACTCAACAACGCCCAGCCCAAAGCCTTGATCCTAGAAAGCTGAAATTTTGCATAGATGTTCCCTTTCTTTATGATGTAGACAAGGAATAAGGAAGGATTTCCCGGTAGTACGTTCCCGTGGGATATTTTCCGACATCCACGCGGGCGAAGCCGCGGGCAAAAGCTATGCCCGCGGCTTCGCAAAGCTATTGTAATTATAAAAATTATCTGTCTTATTACAAAAGATTTGAACACGTGTTGAACGCGTGTCTTACGTTTTTTTTATGTATGGAGTCTGACGTAAGACACGTGATGAACATGTGTTTAAAGACAGTGATAATATTGATAATATTTACTTGAATTATGACTTTATAAAATAAAAGTAAAGTCTCCGAAACGGCTAGACCGATTTTGACGGGACTTTAACTGGCAGATAACTGTTGTCATAGGGAGTAAGATCACACTAATATTATAAAGGGGAATGTTTGTGGGTGTGTGTTTGTATGTTTGTTACTTCTTCACGCTGAAACAGCTACACCAATTTTGATGAAATTTGGTATGGAGGTAGCTGACACCCTGGATTTAGACATAGGCTACTTTTTATCCCAATATTCTTACGGGTTCGAGACTTACGCGGGTGAAGCCGCGGGGTGCTGCTAGTAAAACATAAAAATAATTTTAAAATTTTTTGTCTATCTGTCTGTTTGTTCCGGATTCTCCGAAACGATTTTGACGGGACTTTCACCGGCAGATAGCTGTTGTCATAGGGAGAAAGACTATGGCAACTTTTATTTTAGAATAATATTAAGGGTTCCGCGCAAAAAAAATTAAAACCCATGAAATACGACATCCACGCGGGCGAAAGCGGTCTAAGTACCAATCAATAGTCATCTCGTGATCTATCATCAGAATCTTAATCAGTCTTTTAATAATAACTTTTTAACCGACTTCTAAAAAAGGAAGAGGTTCTCAATTCGGATGTTTGTATTTTTTTTTTTTTTTATGTTTGTTCGCGCATAACTCCGTCGCTTGCCAACCGATTTGAAAAAATATTTTTTTGTTAGAAAGGGTATACTTCCCAAATGGTCGCATTTTTGTCAAAATCTAGTTCTGATGATGGGATCCTGGAGAAATCGAAGGAACTCTTCAAATATTATAGGCACACCTATAGCGATTTGGGTATTTTTTATAGTAACTCGTGCATTTGCTCTCGAAAAGCGCCACTTTGTGAAGTGGAACTGATGATGAAGACCACAGATGGCTACCGGAACTACTCAATGATAAATATTTCACGGGTTGCGATTCGATTATTTTAATATGGTTGCTAAGCAATTTCCGCTCGTCACACAATGCGTGTGGTGAGTGGTTGTTGAGGAGTTCTCCTGGTTCTTACCAGCAGAACTCCTCAACAATTAACGTCCCAGCATCGGGAAAAGCAATATTTTGTAACATGTGATGAGCAATTGACATTAGACTATTGTAACTTATACAAATTATAAACAGACCCACTAAAAAGTGAAAAATAAAAACTTTTTTACAAAAAAATACAACCGACTTCCAAAAACAACACTACAAAGTGAAAAATAACTTTTTTAAAAAAACTTTTTTACAAAAAAATACAACCGACTTCCAAAAACAACACTACAAAGTGAAAAATAACTTTAATTTCGGAAGTCGGTGTCTGATTAAATGCATTTTCGTTTTATGCCACCGACGCGACGTCCGAAATCAAAGTTATTTTTACTGACTTCAAAAAGGAGGACGTTCTCAATTCGTCGGAACCTTTTTTTTTTATTTTTTTTTTTAAGTATGTTCCCCGATTACTCGAAGATGGCTGGACCGATTTGTATTTTTTTGGTTTTATTCGAGAGGGTATACATCGCAGTTGGTCCCATATAAAATTGATTAACCTTGCTTTGGTAGTTTTTGAGTTAGCTACAATAATACGTATTTTTTCCCCACTTTTATATGGATGATGTTCTAGTTTGTTTTGCAGGTAGTGGTATTAGAATTTGTGTGGGGTAGGTACCATAACTAAAAAGTGAAAAATAAAAACTTTTTTACAAAAAAATTAATACAACCGACTTCCAAAAACAACACTATTTTATTTTTCACTTTGTAGTGTTGTTTTTGGAAGTCGGTTGTATTTTTTTGTAAAAAAGTTTTTATTCACTTTTTAGTTGTGGTACCTACCCCACACAAATTCTAATACCACTACCTGCAAAACAAACTAGAAAATCATCCATATAAATGTGGGGAAAAAATACATATTATTGAAGCTAACTCAAAAACTACCCCAGCAAAGTTAATCAATTTTATATGGGACCAACTTCGATGTATACCCTCTCGAATAAAACAAAAAAAAACCAAATCTGTCCAGCCATCTTCGAGTAATCGGGGAACATAAATAAAAAAAAAGAAAAACTAAAAAAGGTTCCGACGAATTGAGAACCTCCTCCTTTTTGAAGTCGGTTAATAAAAACCGCGGGTTGGTCTTTATTTAGAACGTCCTCAAAGCCTAACCACTCAACTAATTATTATACAATCAAGCACAAAAGTTGCTTATTTTCCTGTAAAATAATAAAGTGAAGTTTTCTCACAGGTAAAGCCAGTGTACCGTGGTTACTGCATGCAGTTAGCAGGTTATGGCCGCTGCTGCAATAAGGCTAGTTTCACACGGCATCATTAACTGTGAGGCATTTACTATTGTTATCTAGATGACATTTGCTTAAGAGCCCATACTACCTCAGCTTTTTATCTCGCTCGCACGATACTGCTCGCGGACTGAGTGGGAGCGAGATGAGTGCGGTGCTGGGCACCGCGATAGTTTAGATAATTGTTTTTTACGGTGAAAATAAGGGTTAGGGGTCATTCGGCCCACTATGGAACTGGGCCCGCGGACCAGTTACCCCTTTTAAAATTTGATGGTGGTAAACTGGGCCCACATCTGTTTTGCTTTCAATCAAGCGAAGGGTGGCTTAAAATGGCGTATATAATCTAGTCGTTTCTGGTCACAGTTCAGGTCACAGTTTTAACCTAACCTAACCTATATATTTTTTGTCATATTTTGGTATTTTAAAAAAAATATATTATATTATATATGTAAATGCTTGTACCTGTATATATATTGTATACTTAATAATATATAAGCCATTTTAAGCCACCCTTCGCTTAATTGAAAGCAAAACAGATGTGGGCTCAGTTTACCACTATCAAATTTTAAAAGGGGTAACTGGTCCGCGGGCCCAGTTCCATAGTGGGCCGAATGACCCCTTTTTTTTTTTTTTTTTTTTTTTGTGGATGGGAAATCATCAAATGACTTCTCCCGCTCTGGCCAGAGCGGGAGGGCGTGTCAGACTTTTACTGACTAAAACCCACCCATGTTCCTTCAGCTGCCCGTGTCAGGGCCACGGTATCTCTTTCGAACTACCCGCGACCCCGGCGGGCCGAATGACCCCTAACGTGAAAATAATGGTAATTTGAAAAAAATATATATTTATATATATTTAGTTAGTTTAGTTATTATGCAAAGTTTCTTAGTATAATTTGAAGTATTTTTTTCGGTTTATTGTTCGGTTTGGAGGTAACTTTGGATTTTTTCTATCGAGAAAATTTTATGGAATCGTGTTTTCGTCAAACATAGTACTTAACATTCATCCTCAACTTTACCATATACTCGTATTTATTTCAAAATTAATGCTGCAGTATTTATGACATAACGAAGGGTCATGCTAAGCCATTTGAGGTAGTAGGCTTTTAACACCTAATGTTGGTCCTTACATAACAATGTTGTATAACCACCATCACTCTTGTTTTAAGATACAGTAGTGCTATTCTGTAAACATCTCACCGTGATAACTTAGGTGAAGTGAGCGTGAAGTGAGCCGTCATTCCACCTGATGCTAGGGGTTGACACTATTGACAGCTCACTTTAAGATCACTTCACTCATGTTTTCACGGTGAGATATTTACAGAATAGCACTACTGCTATACGAGTATGCCAACGGCCTTGAGTGCATAGCTTGCGTGTTCTGTGCTGGGCTCACGCAACGAGTCGTATGTCCAGCTAGTAATAGGACTCGCCCATCAAAGAATGCTGTCCTAAATTTGTCGTATTATTAAATTATTATACATAAAACAAAAGGTCAAACACGTATATTAAAAGATCCTACTAATATTATAAATGTGAAAGTTTGTGAAGATGTTTGGATGTTAGTTACTCAATCACGCAAAAATGGCTGAACAGATTTGGATGAAATTTGGCACACAGATAGTTTATAACCTGGATTAACACAAAGGATACTTTTTATCCCGGTAGTAAGTTCCCGTGGGATAATTTCCGACATCCACGCGGGCGAAGCCGCGGACAACGGCTAGTAAATAAATAAAAAATCTTTAAAATGGTGAAGTTTTCATAAAAAAGTTTTATGTATGTTCCAACTTAAATGTAAGTAAGTATAAATGTGTGTGTACGTACACACGGCTACACATTAAGTTATAAATTTTCCAGGTTACACTGACCTCTCATTGTGAGGAAATTCTATACAATGCTAGATCAGCTTGTACTGGATACTATAGCTTGATCTGTAGCTGTGCGTACAACTGAATACATAAATAAAAAGTATACATTGAGCTTCTACTTGAAAGTGTGATTTCAGTTAATGATTGATGGATACAATTCATCGTTTATTGTTTGATACTTAAATTGTTTATGAGTATCAAAATATAGGTTAAGAGGCCTATTACATTTTCGATCGTGATTTTTACGTTAAAAGCCCAACTTAGGCGTTCTTATTCTGAGAAACTGAAAGGCTTTGACAACTTAGACTTATTCAGTGATAGAGAATTGTTATCACTTATTAGTATAATTTATAGTGGCCTCGCTTTTGCAATTTTTTCTCATCTATTTATGTAAAGCTAAAATTCCGAAGCAAATTTTTTTATAAAAAGCACGACTGCATTTTTCGAGCTCGTGGATTGAACTACGGTACATAAGAAAATAAAATGGAAAATATATAATAATATTTCTTAAATAGTGGTTTAGTCCACAACGACCCTAATTAGAATTTTGAATTAAGCAAGGAATAAGCAAAAAAAAAATCCAATTCAAAACCTTAGAACTACTAAAACGCTTAGAATTCTGTTTTTTCCTTATTATATAATTATTATGATGTAAAATTTATACCAGAGTAACTTTAGTTCGGAAATTATAATTTCATACTTTAAACAAAAAAAAATTAAATTATAGAACTCAAAATAAACGTAATTACAACTGCCAAATAAAAAAAAAATATATTTATTTGACACTAGGAAATACATGTTGCAATCAAGTTACAATAATAGCACACTAATGTATTGTAACAAATCAGATCCGAACCCCCAAACTAGGCCTGGACCTGTATTTTGGGGGTCAGCGTTCAGCCATGGGTTCTATTTCCAATCTAACAGCATTTAAGAGGAGTGTTAATAGAAGTTAACAGCCAAGGTTATTGCTATTTGGTAACACATATAGGTCAAAATAACTTTCATTAGGTACAGAAGAAGGTAAAACACATAAAATATCTAGGGATAAAAATTACAAAAAGAAAGTAAAAATGCAAAAAATTATTTGTGTTTGATGTCTGTGTGTGTAATTATGAGAGTTGATGAGTTTATGTGTGTATACGGTGGAAGTTTGTTGTGTGTGTGCAAGGGAGTGAGTGAGTGTCTGGTCTAAATTGCTACATAATGCGATGCGTCGCCGTGCTCACGCTGTGCTGTTACGCTGGGTTGCACCATAATTAAGGTTTATGTCAAATTTGACAATAACATTAACCAGCGTAGCGTGAGTGGTTAAAGCTACAGTTAAAGTTATGACGTCAGCTAACAAATTGTCAAATGGAACAATCCATTTTTTGTCTAGTAACACTAACATGCGGTGCGATGTTTGTTATTGTTAAAGAAAAATGGTGCAACCCACCCTTAGAAATCGATCGTCATGTAAGGAAAAAGCGTTATGCCCTCTCCATGCGACTTTCTCTCTCTTTTTAACCGACTTCAAAAAGGAGGAGGTTCTCAATTCGTCGGAACCTTTTTTTTTATGTATGTTCCCCGATTACTCGAAGATGGCTGGACCGATTTGGATTTTTTTTGTTTTATTCGAGAGGGTATATATCACAGTTGGTTCCATATAAAATTGATTAACTTTGCTTTGGTAGTTTTTGAGTTAGCTTCAATAATACGTATTTTTTCCCCACTTTTATATGGACAATGTTCTAGTTTGTTTTGCAGGTAGTGGTATTAGAATTTATGTGGGGTACACAACTAAAAAGTGAAAAATAAAAACTTTTTTACAAAAAAATACAACCGACTTCCAAAAAAAACACTACAAAGTGAAAAATAACTTTAATTTCGGAAGTCGGTGTCTAGTTAAATGTATTTTCGTTTTTTGCCACCGACTTCCGAAATCAAAGTTATTTTTCACTTTGTAGTGTTGTTTTTGGAAGTCGGTTGTATTTTTTTGTAAAAAGGTTTTTTTCTATTAAATATAATAGATAGAGACAGAGAATGAGAAAGTGTGAATTTGGTCAAAATTAAAATGCAAGATATCAGCTGCGAAAATTTTCAAATTTTTCATCAGTGCCCTTGAAAACC
Source organism: Cosmia pyralina (assembly GCA_946251885.1). Classification (NCBI taxonomy): domain Eukaryota; kingdom Metazoa; phylum Arthropoda; class Insecta; order Lepidoptera; family Noctuidae; genus Cosmia; species Cosmia pyralina. Next base: position 4,378,351 of record OX276345.1, read on the forward strand.
CTGAAAACGATACCTGCCCAAGGTATCGTTTTCAGGGTTTTTAAGGGCGCTAAAGCCGATAGTGAAGACAAAATGAAAATCCAAGATGGCAGCTGCGAAAATTTACAAATTTTTCGTCATGGGTGTCGTTTTCATAGTTTTCGAGAGTGCTAAAGTCGTAAGTGAGGTCAAAATGTAAATAAAAGATGGCGGTTGTGAAAATTTTGTGTTTAATGACGTGAGGTGAACTTGGTTCCTGACGAGGGTCCCCCGACCGCACACGTTTTTTTTTTACGCTAGGTAGACTCAGTAACTTTCATACTTGTGGTGTATGAGATGATGACTGATAGAGGAGTATGGATGAAGAAGACATGCTGTGTGAAATGAATTGGTAAGCGAGGTAAAAGAATGATGAGTTGTGATGTATAATTGAGCTTTTAACATTGACTTATACCAACTTATACCGTCAGAACCCAAACTTGACTGCTCAATTCCTCTTAGTTAACATACAAAATAATAGCAGACATAAGGCTTAATTTACACACACGGGTAATAAAATTTCATACAACACTAAACCTTTCCACTGCCTGTAGGTACAATTAACTAAAACAGCTTATGTTCAATGAGGCTGACTCGCATTTGCACATATTATACACAAACCATTGTGAACCCTTTGTGTTGGTAATAAGATTCGTTTTGGAACGTGAGCGATGTGAATATTTCATAAAGGCCGGGGCTACACGGTATACAAATCTCATTATGTAATGTAGTAATGAGCAAGGAGATGCAGATTCCTTCTGCTGTGACAATTTGTATCTACCTGGGACCTTTGTTTGGTTGTGGTGCGAGTGATGAAATTAGTGCAATTTAATTGGACATCGCATTTTTTTTTTTTTGTAATTTGAACATGCACCCATAAGTAAATTTAAAAAAAAAAGCTACGCTTCAAGCTACGGTTAAGCTACGCTTGCCGGGATCGGTCAGTGGATGGCTGACCATCTTTACATGCCGAGACTCCTCCGTGCCTCGGAAAGGACGTTAAGCCGTTGGTCCCGGCTGTCATTCGTGGATCTTTGACAGTCGTTACGGGTCGTCAGAAGCCTGAAAGTCTGACAACCAGTCTTACCAAGGGGTATCGTATTACCCAGTAACTGGGTTATGGAGGTCAGTTAGGGAGTCACTCCATGTAAAATACTGGTATTCAGCTGCATCTGGTCAGACTGGAAGCTGACCCCAACATTGTTGGGAAAAAGCTAGGCAATGACTAAGTTAAAACTGACTTTATCATACCAATTCTCTATTTTTTTCTTCTCATAAGCATAATAATTCAATCTTAAGGCAAGTAGTGCTGCCAACTAGCGCCACCGTTGAGAAAAAAAAGTCTGGAGATAAATGGAACTTTTTAAAATTTCCTATGCTCAATACCTATGTAGAATTTTTTGTAACAAAAAAATCAACTCTAATCCTTAGGGTTCGAAGCCTTAGCAGGTAAGGCCAAAAAAGGCCGTTTTTGGCGTTAACCCGGCAGTTTCTTACTGCATTTGTTTTTAACCGTATGGATATTGGGATGATGATCTGTACTAAATAAATATACTGTCATATGGACCGAACGATTAAAACCTGATAATTATTACAATAATAAGTAGTCCAAAACTTGATTGGATAAAACCACCGACAAATAAAACAAAAAGGCCTTTAATTATAATTTTTTGGTCATATTAGTAGATCGAGCCTGTGCGAAGCTGGGGCGGGTCGCTACTTTTTTAAAAAAAAAATAGAGTTTCATAACAGGTTAACTGTCCAGGCTCCAGAGTGGGAATGGTCCATAAGTCCAGTTATGTTTTTATTAAAAGTCGGTGTCCGTATTAAATATGAGACTTTCTTCTTACGTCCACAGTGTCAGATGGCTTAGAAATTGTACGGGCGAACATACCACATATGATCTGTGGACCAGGTGGGAATGGTCCATAAGTCCAGTTATGTTTTTTATTAAAAGTCGGTGTCCTGCCAAGTCCGCATTAAATATGAGACTTTCTTACATACCACATAATTATGATCTGTGGACTGGTATGGAAGTCTCTCAACAGACCGTATGTAGTCTGTGGATAGTTAACCTGGAGACGTTAAAAGAAGAGGTGAAAAATAATCTTCATCACGACAAAAAGATGATCCTAGAAACGCTACTGTCTTATAACTTGCACTAAACATTCAAGAGTCTTTGAGCATTGCACTAAGTTGAGAAGGTTGTACGACTGTGCATCTAACAGCCGCGTGACACGTGTCATTTCTAACAAATTACACATTTAAGTGTTTCTATGTTTAATGTATTATTTTGTTCTCTGCTTAATCATTAAGAATGTTTTGAGAGAGAATTCTTTTAATAATAACGACTTTGTCAATGATCTAATGGTTGAAAGCCCAACTACAGTGTTGGCAGATTATCCTCAGGTTGACAAAACTGTTACCTACTTATTGGATTATTCAGTTGGCCTGTTTCCTCTGAAGATTTAAAAAAGATCCACCAGAGGCAGCACTAGTGTGGAGTACACGTGTTTTGATTTCTCTATTGACAGTAACGTTGAAGGCATGTCTTATCATTGTAATAAATTGATTAATAAAGTGAGTATAAAAAATTAATTATCATGCCTACTAAATGTTGTATATTCGCGAATTGCAGTTTTGACAAAAAAAACCGGCCAAGTGCGTGTCGGACCACGCACAATGAAGGGTTCCGTGGTTGGGATGAAATTATCCTAAGAACAAACAACACTGTAGTTGAAAAAAATGGTCACTCATACATTCCAACTGCAAATGTAAGTTGGTTGACTAACTCGTAAACTTGAAAAGCCTACTTAGCTGTGATAATTTTCCCTAAATGGAATAATTATTTTAACAAACCCACAATGTTTTTGAAAGACCCATCCAACAACACCCCACACCATGGGGTGAACGAGAAGAAAAACCATCCCCACTTTACGTGTACAGACGGTATGTACCCTACAAAAGTTTTTTTTTTCATGATTTTATTTTACCACTTTGTCGGGCGTGCTGAATATGTATATCCATGCCAAATTATAGCTTTCTAGTATTAGAGTCTCTGAGATACGCTGCTTGTTCCTTATTGACTACGGAACCCTAAAAAGAAAACATTAACGGTGTTATTACAAAACGAGGTTTTTCTTCGTCATGGTTTAAACCATCAAGCTAGTTTTTGTAATATGAACCTAGCTTTGATAGAAATACAGTTCTTTATACAAAACTGACAACTTAGTCCGGTACTAATTTGTCAGTTTTGTAAAACTGACATCTTAACGTGTCAGAATAAAGCTCGAAATTCAAAAAAGGGTCCATGGTTTAAACCTGGGTTTGAAGATGAACCTTGTTTTGTAATAAGACGGTCTATGTTAAAAGAAATGTTTTTGTTTTTTTTTTTTTTTTTAATGAAATATTTAAATCTCTAACAACAATAAAACGAACTGTCTACGACAACTAACCTTTCTTCGAATAAATTTTTATTACCTAAAACTAGTAAACCACTGCATGCACTGCATTGCTTTAAATCCCGGACAACAAGATCTCGAATTTTTGCAAATTTCAATTGTACTCCTGGTTCTTTAACGTTAGTCTTAATAGGAAAATCAATACATATTTATGTACCCCCCACTATTGCTGACTCTGGCAGATCTTTTTTAAATCTTCAGAGGAAACAGGCTAATTAGGATCATCTCCTATAAAGGGGTACACAGAGGTGACGATACCCACATTTCGCCAGGTACGTATCTCATGTAATATAGAGCGAGCCTATTGCCAGTAATCCTCAACATAATATTCAGGCTCGGACTGAGCGGATTACGTAGCTAATGGAAAATCCCAATGACTGTTTTCCCAACCCAGGGTTCGAACTTAGGATTCCACGCTCTCCCTCTTGCAACTACTACACAAACGAGGTAGTTTTCTGAAAGAATACACTCAACATAATTATGTGTGTACTTAAGGCCGTTTATATGTCTCCATATTCTCAGTACAAGCACAGATTAATACAGATGGGACACTCCGCAAAATCATTTAAATAAAAAGCGACTCTTGCTACGACACAATAAAGTGCAATTCAGGTCGCACAACGCTTCATTACCTACAGTTATATTCACCTATAAGTTGCCGCTCTTTCTATCGCGTAACTCTTAAACCTTCTGACTCGTTAGGATTGTTTTCGTTTACGACGCGGCGCGTGAGTGAGTATCGAACTAACGTGCGAGCCGGCCGGTGCGCGGCAGCGCACACTGAATTGACCCAGTGAGATGAGCCCGCCGCGTACTTGTAGCTTCATACCTAAACTGCGGAGTGTCCCATCTGTCTTAATCTGTGGTACAAGTGCTTTAATTCTCACTAACGCGCTAACGTCTGTTTGCGGAACAATATTATGTATTGACTTGCCTGGTTTGCGTTTGACTTGATTGTTAGAAATTGTTAGCAGTTTCTAAGTGTTAATGATATGAGGCTGTAAGATTAGTTGTGTTATGATTTCAGTTCTGTGTTGTTCTAATTAGGTAATTAAGCACTCAAATTAAGGAAATAAGGGTCGGCCTCGTGTCTAAATAAGAACGGTAAAGCAAAGCTTGCTGAGGTCGATAAGAAGATGAGTGACCATCCTTTACATACCGAGACCCTTCCGTGACTCGGAAAGCACGATAAATCGTTGGTCCCGGCTATCATTCTTAGGTATTTGACAGTCATTGCGGATCGTCAGAAGCCCGAAAGCCTGACAACCAGATGTATCGGTCTTACCCAGAAACTGGGTTGTGGGGATCAGATAGACAGTCGCTCCATGAAATGAAAGAGAATGAATAGGTATATTACAAACTTTGAACTCGGAAGGTCAAAAGAAAGCTGGCCAAAATTAGCTTGCAATACTAACAAGTGAAACTAATATTGTAGTTTTTTTTAATATCCAATAGAGAAAAACTACAAACATTAACACTACTTTCCTGTGCGAGTCATAATAAATACTTTTTCTTTCTTTCTTTAATTAAAAAGATATACAGGGTTAGTTTTCAATGACCAGCCAAATTTTCACAGGGCGTTCTACCCGTGAATATGAACAACTTTTAGTATGGGACCAACTTTAAAATCACGAAAAAAAAACAGCTGTTTCATACAAAAGTTCAATACCTACTCGACCAAAATGTATGTGAAAATTTGGCTGGTCATTGAAAACTAACCCTGTATAAAAATAATCAAAAAATGTTCAAAACAAGATCGTGCCGGCATCAAATCTTACACTGTTTGTCAACGAGAAACGAGTTTATTTGAGCCGAACGTGACATCCCGGTGGAGGTGTGCGGTAGACACGCGGCCATAGTTTTATGCATCGCTACTTCGGCGCCGTACCATCATCTCATTCTCGTTGACGTCCCATTGTCGTGGCGGTGGACACAAGGCCTGAGATTGAACTAAAATAACTGCTACAAACTGCATAGGACTGCTTGAAATGTGATGGTGTTTTGAACTTTTTTGTTGCAGTTGGGTTTTTTTTATAATTTTTAGCCTTTTTGTGTGTCTCCTCGAGGCCCTTTATTAGATACCCCATAAAAAAATTTTTTTTTCAAGGCATCACTTATTTTTGTCTTAAATCCGCCATTTTGATTTTATACAAATAAAACCTATACCATCAATCATAGGACCTAGAGGACACTTCATGTATTAAAATCCATCCAGCTGTTTGGATGCTTCGAGAGTATAGAGAAACAAAAATACGCGTGAAAAACAAAAGCCTGTCTTTCTTTACACGTGACCAAAGGGCTGGCCTATTTTTTGGCCAAAGAATTAGCATTGCAATTCAACGTGCTGCTAGCCTTTTGCGCACTTTTCCTGACAGCGATGCGGACGAATTTTTTGATGCCCTATGATTATTTCCCCTCCTTTTTATATACTTGTACATATTTCTGTTTTTAAGACTGTTAGATATTAAATTATGTAAATAAAATAAAGCCTGTCTTCGCTGTGACGGAAAATTAAAAAGTCGAAACCGTATTTTCGCCACTATGAACGTTTTTCGTAGATAGGTTTCGGTTGGCAAGCTGTCGGTACATACTGCGATTTTATCACCTTTTAATCCACTGCTGCTGTGCCAAATGTGGTTTTAATATAATAATTTGGCACTAATTATAAATGGACTCTACACAATAGGGGTCATTATTATGATGTTATTTAAATATAATGGTGCATTTAACCTAACCAGATGCTAGGGATTGAAACTATTGACAGCTTACTTCACCTAAGTTTTCGCGGTGAGATTTTTACTGAATAGACCGGCAGATGATAGGGATTGACACTATTGACAACTCACTTCACCTAAGTTTTCATGGTGATATTTTTGTAGAATAGACCGACAGATGCTAGGGATTGACACTATTGACAGCTCACTTCACCTAAGTTTTCATGGTGATATTTTTGTAGAATAGACCGACAGATGCTAGGGATTGACACTATTGACAGCTCACTTCACCTAAGTTTTCATGGTGAGATTTTTACGAATAGACCGGCTGATCTGACCCTCTACTATACTTTGAACTTCCAGTATCAGCCGTGCTACCAACTTTGCTGACTGGGTACCTAATCTTCATAGGGTGTAATTTTAATCACCGTTAGCGTCTTAAAAGGTCATTATATGCGCATCATTATGAGTAACATTTACTAAGGAACCAAACCTGAAATCACGAAAAATAAATCGGCTGTTCCCTGCATTTTGACGAGTTATGCGAACATAAATGTAGGGAAAAGCAGATTTTTTTCACGATTATGTTTGGTCCTATAGTAAAAGTTGTGCATAATGATGAGTAAAATGACACGTTAAGAGGTTAAAGGGGGTTAAAATTACACCCTTAATCTCAAATTAATTAATTCGCTTACCGACAACGCACAAGCTAATAAAACGGGACGCGTGAATTTTTTCAAAAAAGTTCCATAAACAATGAAAAGAGTAAAAAGGATTTCAAAAATTCATCCCCTAAAGGGGAAAGTTTGTATGAAAGTTCTTCATTTTAATAGCCGCCGATAGAAAATTCCATCGGGCACAAAGCTTGTTGTAACTTATAAATTTAAAAAAAATTTGAAGACCAACAGATCAATCAATCGAGAACAACACACGAAGTAAAAGGCAAAATTCAGAATTCCAAAACAAAACAAAAAAATCTATTAATAAACTAGATACGGCACGCACGCTAGCCCAAAACATTCGCCAATCGGCCGTCAACTGTCACATCCAGGAACGTGTCCAGCGAAGGCGGAAAACGCACCCGATTGGCCTTATTAATGAGCATCGTACATTACGAGCCCGCACTGATAGATGAGTGTGGACGCAGCCTGTTTTATGCGACCGAATTCACTGGATATGTGCCTGTTGCAATTTTGGTGTAGGCACTTCAATTTACATGTCTACTTACACGTTTAAAATGAAAGAGAAAAAACAAAAAAAATTGTATGTTCAGCACAAATAAGACGCTCATTTAACATTACAAAATAATCTTCCAAAAAAAAAAAACCGGTCAGTGCGTGTCGGACCACGCACAATGAAAGGTTCCGTAGTTGAAAATAATTTATCTCAAAAACAAACTTACCTAACATAGTAATCACAAAAAAAAAAAACAAAAAAATATGTGATAAAATTACAAATTAACACTTTTCGGACTTTTTCCTATTTACTGTGCTGTCAGAGCTTCTTTTTACCAAATTTTATGATTCTAGGACAACGGGAAGTTCCCTGTAGGTTTCGATTTACTCGCGAGTATCCAGATATGTCGCATAAATGAAAGCCTGATTTTTTTAGAATTCCAAGGGACCATAGACTTACGTATTTGATATTAATTTCGACTTGATACCTCTAGGCGTTCCCGAGAAAAAGGGTCATGACAGACTGAGAGATAGACATACGGACAACGAAGTGATCCTATAAGGGTTCAGTTTTTTTCCTTTTGAGGTAGGGAACCCTAAAAACAAACAAATAAATAAACGTATTTTCTTTCTTTTTTTTTTCTCTGAATTAAAGGCCTAGCTTTTTCCCAACTGTAAGCTAAGTTTGATGCGGTTGGCTCGTGGATACGTGACCTTCCATTACATATCAAGACCCCTCCGTGGCTCGAAAAGCAAATCTTCGACAGTCGTAATGGGTAGATATAAGCCCAAAAGTCTTACCAAGGGGTCCTAATGCTACCTAGTACCTGGGTGTGGAGGTCAGATAGGCAGTCGCTCCATATAAAATACTGGTATTCAGCTGCATTCTGTTAGAATGGAAGCCGACCCCAACATAGTTGGGAAAAGGCTAGGCAGATTTATCAATCTTTCTTTCAACGAATGAAAATTGAATCATGAACACCTTGATAGTTTGAAAATAAATATTGTTTCACTCCACCTCAATGCATGAATTTTAAATACTTCTTTGGCGGACTCAAACCGTATTTCCTCGTATATTTACAACCATTAATATGCAAAAGTAAGCAACCATGTAACGCTCAAAATCACGAAAATCACGCTCAAAATACTCAAAGAGTTAAGCACACAGTTAATACTTGAGCTTTACTTAATGACACGTTTGACATAATATTGGATTAAAAATTGTTAATAATGGCACTAAGCTGGGACAGGTTATGAAAACAGCTCCAGCCCCCGTAAACAGGTCCGGATGGACGGCGGCCTCGGGGACGTCCGCCGGACCCCATTCAGCTGGACGCCCTTATTGGACGTTGCGAGGGGAGTTCCACACCGAACTCCCCTCGCGGGCCTGAGGAGGCTTGCGAATGCGGGCAGGCACTAGCCGGGGATCGTGGAAGGCGCAATAGTTCCCATGATCCGGTCCAGGTGTGGGAAGGACCGGGGTGGTTTTTAGTCAGTAAGAGTCTGACAGACCCTTCGCCCAACCCAGGGCGGGGGACATCCATGAGGATTAACCACACCGGAAAAAAAGAAATATGGACCCATCTTTCTAGTCTTTGTAAATAAGACAGACAGAAAGTCGAAAATACTTAGTTTTGCGTTTGATTTGATACGGAAGATGGTACTCGTATGTCTCTCTATTTACTATTTATAACTTTATAGTGAAAAAAAAGAAAAATCTGAAAGTCAAATAGGTTTATTGCTACAAGCATTTAGCTCTAGATGAAAAATATTATTCTGTCTGTCAACTTGCGTTTTTAAATAGTTTCGCTATCTAAAATGTTAATATGATCCATGGTAAAATGCACAACTTACGTCCGCGTCGCAATATCATTTAGTTGTTTTTTTTTTATACAAGGTCTCATTAAAATAGATGGACAACTTTTCACAGGGTGTTCTGCCCATGTATATGAACAACTTTTACTGTGGGACCAGACCTGAAACGGCGAAAAAAAAAATCGCGGGCTCCCTACATTTTAACGAGTTTGGTGTAGAGGAGCGTGGCTAAGTAATAACAGCCGCACGGGTGGATCCATGCCCATGAGCATGAGCCATGAGCTATGCTTGCCGGGGTCGGTCCGTGGATGGGTGACCATCATCATATACCGAGACTCCTCCGTGCCTCGGAAAGCAGGTTAAGCCGTTGGTCCTGGCTGTAATTCGTGGATCTTTGACAGTCGTTACGGGTCGTCAGAAGCCCGAAAGTCTGACAACCAGTCTTACCAAGGGGTATCGTATTACCCAGTTAATGGGTTGTGGAGGTCAGATAGGCAGTCGTTCCATCTAAAATACTGGTATTCAGCTGCATCCGGTTAGACTGGAAGCCGACCCCACCATAGTTGGGAAAAGGCTAGGCAGATTGATTGATTGATTGATAGTGCAACTACCAAATCCATCTAGATATTTATTAATACTAACATAAAATCACGTCTGTATTCTCCGAATAGTTATAGGTGCACCTTTAGTACGCCCACATTTCGCCAGTTATGTTTTAAATCTCAAGTAATAGGGGGCGAGCCTATTGCCATCAATTCTCAATAGGGATGATGCCTGGGTAAAAAAAAAGAAAATCTATTTAGTCCGTCAGTCAGATAATAAAAAAATATTAGACACGTACTTTTTGCTTTATCATATTAATAGAAAATGACTTAATTAAAGTTGGGGAGTGGGGGCTCGCTACGTCACTGGTACGTATAAAATCCAGCGACACGTGACGTCACGCGATGTTTTAACTCAATGTATCGCCGTAATCTTTTGATTTTGTAAAAAAAGAAAAACACGTGTCCAATATTTTCTAATACACCTTCGCTTTGCCGATGACATCGTCATAACGGCAGAGACGCTGGAACAGTTAGACCAGATGCTGCACAGCCTAAATGGAGCCTCTCGGGGGGTTGGCCTCGGCATGAATTTAGACAAGACGAAAGTCATGTACAATTTGCATGTCTTGCCGAGTCCAAACTACATTGTAGGGTCGCTTCTTGAAGTTGTGAAGGAGTATGTCTACCTAGGGCAAGTCATCCAGCTCGGTAGACACAACTTTGAGAAAGAAGCCGACAGAAGGATCCGGTTGGGTTGGGCAGCGTTTGGAAAACTTCGTCAAGTCTTTTTGTCACCTATCCCGCAATGTTTGAAGACTAAGGCTTTCAACCAGTGCGTCCTGCCCGTTATGACATACGGTGCTGAAACGTGGACACTGACGGTCGGGCTGGTCCACAAATTCAAGGTCACTCAGCGCGCTATGGAGCGGGCTATGCTCGGAGTTTCTTTGAAGGATAAAATCTGGAATGAAGTTTTCCGGAAAATAACCGGAGTAACCGACATAGCTTTCAAAGTAAGCAAACTGAAGTGGCAGTGGGCTGGCCATGTTTGTCGAAGGACCGATGGCCGGTGGAGCAGACGAGTCCTAGAGTGGAAACCGCGTATCGGTAAGCGTAGTGTGGGATGCCCCCTAGCTAGATGGACCGATGACCTGAAGAAAGTGGCTGGGGCAGACTGGATGCGGAAGGCGGAGGACAGGGTGTTGTGGCGCAACCTTGGAGAAGCCTATGTCCAGCAGTGGACTGAGATTGGCTGAGTTGATTTAATATTTTCTAGTAATCTACATGACGGACAAACGAATATTTTTTTGTCATCATCCCTATTGCTATTGAGAATTTCCAGATGGAAAAACACAATAACACTTTGCCCGACCCGGAAATAAATCCAAGACCTCACACTCAGCAGTAGCGCCTGCGACCACCAGACCAACGAGGCAGTCAACTAATGATATGCCGTCTCTGCCACATAGTGAACCTATAGTGTAAAATCGTCATCAAAATCGGTCGTTTTCCAGAAAATTTTACCATCATACACACAAACAGAAAGTTAATAATAACCCATAAATTACCTATTTCCATACAATTTCTTATATGGCTCCTGTATGACATTATTTATTTATTTAACATGTGGAAAACCAACAGCTTAACTTATAAACAATAAATATACTGAAATAAGAAACATGAAGCCAATTACAGGTTTTCACGGCTAGCTATACAGTAATTATAATAAGAGATCTTACACACGACAAGACATCAAGAAAAGATGAGCACCAATCGTCAAATCGACACCGCCAAACATAAGGAATAGATTACAAAAAAATTAAATATTAAACAGATCTATTATTAACACTAAGAATTAATTTTGAAAAATTCCAGGTTCAGCCTATTGCGTACGCTTGAGCCTTTGGTTGAAAACAAGTCAAAAGAGCAAGCATAGGAGAGCTTGCATAGGTCATAGTCTTTACTCACACTAAATGTGAGTTTTGCCTGTAGTTGGAAGAAGACAACGGAATAGCTATAGGAGGATTAAATCTGAGAGTTCGCTGGGGAACATTAAAGTACAGCTTACGTAGAATATATAAGAATATATTTATACTTAAGATTACCACCAATCAGGAATGCTCGCTACTCTAAGTACACAACACGACCACAGTACAGATAGGTACAGAAGGTCGATCTACACAACGACCAAAAACGTACCTACACACACTGACACTGCTTAATACGATACCCTTGATAAGACTGGTTGTCAGACTTTCGGGCTTCTGACGACCCGTAACGACTGTCCAACATCCACGAATGACATCCGGGACCAACGGCTTAACGTGCTTTCTGAGACACGAACGGTCTTGGTACGTAAAGATGGTTAACCATCCACGGACTAACCGCGGTCAACCCGTACGGCTGATATTTATTTAGACACAAGATAAATAAATAAAAATGTTTGACTTTTTTTTAAAACTTTTTGCTTTGTCTTTTTTAATCTTGAATCTTGTTGTCTTTATGTGCGTGTTTATGGGCGTGTGTGTCGTGTGTCTATGTGTACGTGCGTTTTCGCTCGTTAAATGGAGCTGACCTTCTGAACTATATATTTTACATGCTAGGAACACGTCTCAACTTGACAGCTGTTAGCGTTCATTTAGTTAAATCGTCTAGTTATGCTTAGGCACGTTTTTCTAGGTTACAGTTTGATATAACTTTGACACCGGGATTCGCTTGGGTTGGGTTTCTTGAATGGCGTTCCACACCCATTCGATATTGGTGCAAGATGCGTCAATATTTGGCCATTTGGAGTTTTATAACTTAAAAAATTTACTTTAAAAAAGTAAAAACCGTCTTCAAAACCAAAAAAAGAATAAAATAACTTTCATAAAACACTTAACAGCTTCTGATGTCGGTGTCAAGCTAAAGTGCATTGAAGAATTGAAGATACCGACTTCAGAAGCTGTTAAGTGTTTTACGAAAGTTATTTTATTCTTTTTAGGGTTCCGTACCTCAAAAGGAAAAAACGGAACCCTTGTAGGATCACTCGTGTGTCTGTCTGTCTGTCCGTCTGTCACAGCCAGTTTGCTCCGAATCTAATGGACCGATTAAGTTGAAATTTGGTACACATATGAATTTCTGTGACCCAAACACGGACGGGTAAAGTAAATAAATTAAATTTGAATATAGAGGTCACTTTTGGGGGGCAAATAAGAAAATTAAAAAAAAAAGTTGGAAACTGTACCGTGTGACCTATCAAATGAAAATAGCTTACTGTGAGGGTCTCAAATATATTTTTTATGATTTTAAAATAAATTGTTATAAAGTTATTTAAGAAAATAGACGAGAATTGACCGTTCCCCCCCCCCCCCCCCCCTTTTATCTCTGAAACTACTGAGCCTAAAATTTTGAAATAAATACAGAAAATAGATCTTCACCTGTAGATTACAGGAAAACCTATAAGAAGTCTGTGGTCTTAAAATAACATGGTAAATCTATCAACATTGTGAGTACAAACTTACATTTACAGTTGGAATGTATGGGAGAACATGTTTTTCAACGACAATATTAAGTTTGTTCTTAAGATAAATTCATCCCAACTACGGAACCCTTCATTGTGCATGGTCCGACACGCACTTGGCCGGTTTTTTTGGTTTTGAAGATGAATATACAATTACATAAGTAGGTAAGCACAAGAAGAACGAAACGAAGAATCATCAAATTCCGCTTAGAAATGCCGGAGATACAGTGCATTTATGCATATAACTTCGTACATAAGAATAATTACATAATGTATTATATACTAAAACCTTCCTGAACGTATGTAAATCACGTTAGTGAAAGAATCATCAAAATTAGTTCATTCGTTTTTGAGAAAATCGCGGACAAACAAACATACATACATTAATACGGGTCGAATACAGAACCTCCTTTTTTGAAGTCGATTCTCTTGTTTTTTCTTAATAATAAAAAACTAGAATTATTTATTAAAAGAATAGAAATAAAAAATCCATGATAATAATCTTTTATTATTTATTTACCTGTAAACCCCTCATTCCTATACGGGTGTACCAGAAAGGTGTGGTCAAATTTGTGTGACCATCAAACTGAACAACTTTCTGCATGGGACCAACATCGTAATCGCGAAAAAATAATTAGCTGTCCCATACAATACTTCAATACCTACTCGACGCAAATGTATGGGATTTCTGATGATTTTTTTTGCAATGACGATGTTGGTCCCATAGAGAAAGTTGTTCAGTTTGATGGTCTAAAACTCTAAACCATTCAATTTGACCACACCTGTCTGATACACCCTGTATAACAGCAAACAAAGCAACATCCATTTAAATTAAAATGAATCCAACAAACACATACTTACGGCTAACATCAAAGCTTTAAATACGGCAGCACCATTTCAACATAATTCCCACTATAAAATTTCCATGTAGTACGAAATAACATTTCACACAAAAATCTTCTAACGAACTCTGAAAGCTAGCAACGCGAAGGTTTTCCACAAAACCTCGCATAGTGGGCTAACGAGGCCAAAAATGTCGCCACATAAATGCATAAAGTCGAAGGTAAATCTTATTTTACCCTAAACAATGAGAAAAATGCTTTCACAAACTTAATGAAAATATAATTTGTTCAGCTAGTTTAAAACACAGTGCTCGGACTTGCTTTTGTTGGAGATTAAAGTCGTTATTTATTGTTAAAGAAGTTTAGTGTCTGACTGCCTCGTTGTTTTAGCTGTTGCTACCGCTACTGGCATGCTCATGCTCCAGGACCTCATGGTCCTGGGTTCAATTCCCGGGTTGGGCAAAGTGTTATTGATTTTTTCCATCTGGAATTTCTAGATAGCACACCGGAGTCTGGATTTGTGTATTTTTGATGGCAAATAGGCTCGCCCCCCGTTACACGGGACTTTCACTTAATTGGTGAAATGTGGATTTACTATAAGCTTACAGGCATTCTCTTTGGGGAATACAGGCGTGTTTATGTTATCCCTTCGTCAGTGGCGCTAACCCGAGCGGCGCGCGTTAAATATAGGTACCTTAATCTGTGTAAAAGCCGGAGCGGCTCGATTGTCACTGTCTGAACATACATTACAATTACTTACAATACATTACATTACAAGTCAAAAATACACTAATTTATACATAATCCGTTAGCTAATTTAATAACGATTCCAACGACATAACTTGTAGGTAGCTACCTATCGCAACTTTAGAGTTATCGTCGTTTTAATCAGACGCGCCGTAATCGCGCGGGACCACCCAGAAGTACCGACACAGATGCGGCGTTTCGCGCAATATACGCGCCACAGATGATGGGTTATGAAGTTTAGTGTTTTGTTTTAGAAGGTTTTTTTCACAAGAAAACATGTTGAAATCACCGTTTCCTTGGTTACCTGTCAATGTATCAACTCGCATTTGCATTGTCACACAACTTGTTGATGCGAAATATGTTTGACATTTCATATCACGACAAGTTTCCAACACATGTTTCGTGCAGTGCGAACGCAAATTCAACAAAACAAATTGTGAGATTTGTTTGACATGACAAGTATCGAAACAACTCTTGTTGAATGTTTTCTACTGCAAACGCACAGTACAACAGGGGAAATACTGTTTTGTATCAACGAATGGATGGTTATGTTTACCAACAAATTGTAACACTATCACACTTTGTTATAATGCCTAAAGCCGTGTACGCACGAACGAACAAAAACATGGTGAACACGAACATCGAACTCTTTAAATGTTCAAAAGGGTCCTGAGTTTCTTCAAATATTCTGTGATCGTTGTTCGTGTTCACCATGCTTTGTTCGTTCGTGCGTACACGGGTTAACAAGTTAGCAGTAGGACTGACGCCCGACACTGATGCATGACATAATGTGTTACACATTCCATTGCTGCGTTGTGTTATGTGGTAGTTAGGTACGGCAAGTTCCTATATCGTCCCACTCTATTTTCCTCAGATCAATCAATCTGGCTAGCTTTTTCCCAGCTATCCAACATAGTTTAGTTAATTTTTGCGAGCTACCTTCGCAAATCCACCTTAAAAAAATAAAGCTGATGAAATAATAAGCACTTCGTTATTTGCGTCAAAACATAAAATCAATCTGCCTAGCCTTTTTCCAACTATGTTGGGGTCGGCTTCCATTCTAGCCGGCTGCAGCTGAATACTTGTATTTTACATGGAGCGACTGCCCATCCGACCTTCACAACCCAGTAACTGGGTATTACGATACCCCTTGGTAAGACTGGTTGTCACACTTTCGGGCTTCTTGTGACCCGTAAAGACTGTCAAATATTCACGAATTGGACCTTGGCTGGGACCCACAGCACGGAAGGGTCTCGGTATGTAAAGATAAGTTTACATTCATCTACGGACCATCCCTGCCGGGGTTGGTCCGGTTAGCTTAACCTGATGGATCGACCCGTGAGGCTATTTATTACTTGCCGCCGGGGTCGCGGGTTGTTCGAAAGAGATACCGTGGCCCTGGCACAGGCAACTGAAGGTACACGGGTGGGTTTTAGTCTGTAAAAGTCTGACACGCCCTCCCGCTCCGCCCAGAGCGGGAGAAGTCATTTGATGATTTCCCATCCACAAAAAAAAGGCTGTTATCACTTAGCTCCTCTATTTTTCTCGGATCATCGTAATTAATTTCAGTCGAAAGACGTCCACTTGTGAACATAGGTCTTCCCGAAACAACGCCACGTCGACCGGTTCTGTGATTCTCGCATCCCTGCGGTCTTCACAAGGTCGCCTTTCGACCCCAGCGGCCATCTGTTCTGCGACCAATGTGCCCTGTCCACTTCCACCTCCTTTCCTCAGATAACATAAGTAAATATCAGGTTTTTTAATCAACAGTAAAATGTCAAATAAATTACACCTAAAGGGTCAGACAACAAGCGATGTATACGCTTGATGTCTGCGTCGAATTTTATACTTAAAGTCAATATTGATACAGTTACTTATTCAGTGAAATTTAAGTGATTGTGCTTGAGTGAAACTAAAACATGGCGTCGAAAAACTTCATCCGCATCGCTGTCGACTGGTAATGTACCCAAGAGACTGGCGACATTGCCAGGTTTGTACGATATGATACATAATTACTTACTCAAGAGTACAGTCATGAAATAACCCAAAAAAAAGCATGCATACATATTCCTGTCATTATGTTATTATTAGTACCTATTAAGTTAAAATTGTTGTTATGTTGCCGTGCCCTAACCGGGTTTCATGTTGGAACTTACTAAATTGTAACAACTAAACGTACACATGAATGCAATAAAGAGTTTTGAATTTGAATTTAATCATCCGCGAAAGTTTTCCCGTTTGGTGGAAACCGACCCTTATATTTCAAATGTCATTGACACTTTTGACACTACAAGTACTACAACAAAACATTTTGCAAGGCTACCCACACAAAGTAAGCACACTGAAAAAAATAATTTCTTACTACACCACATTAAAGTGTGATTTCATTAAAACTTACTGACTTTATACAGTAAGGAGAAATGTTTGTAAAACATTAAAAGGCAAAACAGTAATTAATGATTGAACATACAATTTACTGCAAAACCACAATTACTGTAATATAGATAAGTAAATAATGGTTTGAACGATATCTGAATGAATAAAAAGTTCATTAAAATTTAGCTATTTAAACCGTTAAAGTTTATTGTCATGACGGTAACATTTTTCCTCGAGCTTTAACTGTTTTCAGATCATTAAAAATACTGTTTTGAACGCTAGGTTCATATAGAACTGTTTAAAGTAGTTCAGATCAATGTTTTTTTCATTTTTATTACTGCTTATTTCTTTCAGTGCACCTCAATTTCTCCCACCTCGCCTCAAAAACTCATTACGTACAAAAAATAAATCTCAATGTCATCGCTCTCTTCATTTTTCAATATACATTACTATTGTCATTAAATGTCATTTATTTCTTCACCGTCAACGAAGGGAAATTTATTAAATTTCGTCCGGTAAGCTCATAACACCGAATGACGAAACACTTTTAACGAAATGAAAAGAATTACTGGTTTTACAAACGCTTGGCTGTAATTGGAGAAGGATTTTTTGTGGACTCTTAGGGAAATTAAATCTATTGTAATTTTCTATACCATCTGGTCGGTTTATTAAAATAACAAAACCTAACTAATATTATAAATGCGAAAGTAAATTTGTTTTATTTTCACGCTTAAACCACTGAACTGATCATCCTGAAATTTTGCATATACGTTGTCAGGTATACAGAAACGGACATAGGGTACCTTTGATCCCGAAAAAAGTACTGTTCCCGAGGAAAACAAAAGTAACGTTCTTATGATAATAGATGGCGCCACGTGTCTTTCAAATTATGATTGAATTATATTAGTATAAGCAGAATACAACCCGAATTTATTGTCAAATTCTAAATTAACGCGAGCGAAATAAATATTTATACTTTTCTTTTGTCTTGTCTTTTCTTTTTAGTTGTCATTGCAATGTAATTAATATTGTACCAGTAGTCAAATAGAGAATGTTTCAATTAATTAGGTAAAAAAAAGACAGTCGAACACTAGTTTAGTTACTGCGACCCACTGCGAGAGAAGGTGAGAAAATTAAATAGAGGCTAAAGTATTTAAAAAAGTGTGCATCATTAGAAGCGCTAAAAGATATAGAGGTTTATTAATTTAAAAAGTGAACAATAAGTTTTTAGAGGATTTAAATATTTTCCGTATATTATGGCAATATGCCTCACTGTTGTAAAGCGTCTTACGTTTTATAGAAAGTCACTACATATAATATTATAAAACAAAGTCCTCCGCTGCGTCTGTCTGTCTGTATGTATGTATGTTCGCGATGACCTCAAAAACTACGGAACGGATTTTCATATGGTTTCACCAATGGACGGAGTGATTCATGAGGAAGGTTTTCTGTAAATTGGCTGAAATATGACGATGATTGTTGAAGATGTATGCCTACTGGGAGCAGTACTGGCGTGCGAGTTAGTACGTTTCCGTGGGATTATTTCCGAACTCCACGCGGGCAAAGCCGTGGGCAAAAGCTAGTAATTGTAATAGGTATGTCGGAAAACAGCGAGCAAAATTCTCAATTTTCAAAGAGAGCTACTATTTCTCCTTTATCATAATGACTTCTTCAAAAACAGTCATAAAACTTTAACTATTGTCGCCCTCGTTATTAAATCATCGCACTATATTTATAAAACTGCGTTGAAATAAAATAAATTATGCAATTTTCTTTACACCTTCCTTCCGCGGTGTGGCGGAGTGCAATCTAATTATGTGAAGCAACTCGCCGCTCGCGGGCGCAATCTAATACTGCGGATGCTGTATTGTTGTGGATACGGCATCTTAAGACGCAGATAAGTGCCAGCGGCCTTGAGTTTCATATATTAGGTTATTAAAAAAAATGTTCCAATTTAACATTTTATTTTCCAAGTCATTAAAACCAATAATAAATATTAGCAATGTGGATAAGGCAGTCGTCGTGCAGATAATCGTGACGGCCAATGGCATAATAGCCAAGAGCCTCGATCAACACTTGAGGAGGCTCTCGTTAGGCAGCTGGATCAAGGGCTTGATCCAGAAAACGGTACTTCTGGACACGGCGCGTATCGTTAGGAGGTTCCTCTCTCAGCAGCCCTGACCACCGGCAGCTTGGACCCTGTTCCCGATACCGGTGGGCTACTATTTTTTTATATTTTAAAATGTTTTTTATATTTTTTATATTCTAATATTTAAAAATGTAATTTAGTATACAGGGTTAGTTTTCAATGACCAGCCAAATTTTCACAGTGTGTTCTACCCATGATTATGAACAACTTTCACTATGGGACCAACTTTGAAATCACGAAAAAAAAATCAGCTGTTTCATACATTTTGGTCGAGTAGGTATTGAACTTTTGTATGAAACAGCTGTTTTTTTTTCGTGATTTTAAAGTTGGTTCCATAGTAAAAGTTGTTCATATTCACGGGTAGAACGCCCTGTGAAAATTTGGCTGGTCATTGAAAACTAACCCTGTATATGAAAAAAAGAAAAAAAAAAAGGAAATAAAACAATTTTCCAAGTAAAAATAGAATATTCCAGAAAAAAGTGTATCTTTGGTGTATGTACTAATGGAAAAAAACATTGTATCATAAACACCAAGAACTACTCATCTTCAGTTTAAAGTCATTAAAAGTCGCTTATCGTCGCCATAAAGAATACAGGTATAAGTTCAAAATCCAATAAAAGACCTGCGTTGTCTCAATTGCGACAGGCAGTATTGATTGATGGATTAGACCTAAATTATTTTGGCACAAATCCAGACTCCGGGCTGCTACGGAGAAATTCCTGATAGAAAAAAACCCAATAACACTTTGCTCGACCTGGGAATCAAACACAGGACCTGATGCTCAGCAGTAGCGCTGGCGACCACTAGACCAATGTGGCTTATCGAATAATGATAAGGATTGGTTTGGTCAATTAATTCTGACCTGCTATTTGAGTTTGCTTCGCAATACTCGTATTATATCTAGACGCTAGTGTCAGCATGCCATTCAAAATTATTCAAAGTGTAGATTCTTCATCAAAACGTTTTCGCTTTGATGGGTGTCTAAGAGGCGTTCTCTCACCGGGAGCATTCACCTGTGTTGTTGTTACATTGCATTGTTCAGATTCGAACATTACATCAGCGAGTGAGGTGAACCGAGGTTATGATAATATACAACGTGTCGTTTTGCATCCTCGTCAAATTTAAGGGTGTGGTATAGACCATCAAACCGAACAACTTTTTCTATGGCACCAACATCGTAATCGCGAAAAAATAATCAGCGGTCCCATACGTCTACGTCGAGTAGGTATTGAAGTTTTCTATGGGACAGTTGAAATATTTTTGGATGTTGGTCCCATGGAGAAAGTTATTCGGTTCGATGTTCTGTACCACACCCGACGAGGATGCAAAACGACACGTTGTAGTAATGCTCAAAATCGAATCTTGGATTGTTACATTAAGGGGATACATCGATTTTGTGTTTTTAAAATTCCTATAAAACCAAATGTAACCAAAATGGTTAAATCATTTGGATTTTTCACATGTGTTATTTGACTACATTGTCTACTGCTGTACTAAAACCGAAGTGATTACTTGAAATTTTTTCGATAGAAAAAATTCCAAAATAGGAATTCCGTCCATTTTTTATTTTATTTTTTTTTAATTTGCTTTAAATCAAACGTATTTAAATATGTTAAGAACTTACTAAGCTAAAAATTGATTTAAGTAGGTACTTAAAGCATTTCGTCATAAATTTACATTTAAACGAAGCGCGTTTAAATTCCGGTGCGCGTGAGAGTCTTCTATCTCGCGCGTCAAACTAGACAGCCATAACACCATTTCACTTGCACACTGAGCTAAACCACGCTTCAATATATCTACTTTAAGGCGAGTGCTCCTAGTGAGGGAGCACCTTAACATGAGTTGTACATTGTTCCCTGAATGCTCGACTTGGGTTTCTCTTCTCATGAAACTCTTACAATAATACCACCTCCGAGAATATCTTTATTCGTCCACGATGATTCCACAACCTCGAGTCGCAATACGAATAAAAAAAGTTGTTTTTTTATTACAACGGCGCTTGTTGGTTCAATTTTAAAATTCAATTTAGATTTAACTTAAAGCTAAAATGTCCTCTGTAGCACTCGACCACTGTTGTACTTAATCAACTGTGTAAGTGTATCCTCTTCTTTTTAACCAACATCCAAAAAAGGAGGAGGTTCTCAGTTCGTCTTCTCTCTCTTCTCTATCTTTTTTTTTCATGTATGTTCCCTGAATGTACCCGAACACTTGAAGACCGCTGGACCAATATGGAAAATTCTTTTTTTGTTTGAAATAGTATACTTCCTAGGTGGCCGAAATCACGGTACAGCGGACAGAGCTCCGGCGGGATTTCATGGCGACATGGAGAGTGCGATTGTCGCAACCCAGCGCTGGCCACGCCACAATTGCGGCGATAAGTCCCCTCTTTGAGGAGTGGTTGGAGAGGCGCCACAGCGTTCTCACCTTCCGCCTGACGCAGGTCCTCACCGGACACGGTTGTTTCGGGAGGTTCCTGTTTCGGATAAGGCGGGAGGAAACGCCCGGGTGTCACCATTGTGTGGATCGCCCGGAGGACACGGTGGAGCATACAGTGGAGGTCTGCCCGGCTTGGGCGGAGCACCGCCGTGTTCTCACAGAGGCGATCGGCGGCGGCGATCTCTCGCGTCCAAACCTGGTCTAGGCCACGGTGCGGAGCGAGAGTGCATGGGAGGCCGTCACCTCCTTCTGAGAAGCAGTAATGCTTGCGAAGGATGAAGCGGAACACGTCAGGGAGAGGCAACAGCCGCGCCCTCGCGCCCCTAGCCGCCGTAGGAGACGCCCTGGGCGGCGGGAATCTATCGCCGATTCCCTGCCACCGTAGGCGCGGGCTTCCGGACGACGAGTAATGGGCAGCTCGCCGTCCGGTAAGGACCAGGCCCGGATCGACGGCGCGTTGTGTTCCACGCGCGTGTTGGATTATTAACGATTGTTCGTATTTATGGAGAATAATTAAGTAATTGAATAGTTTATTGATAATCTTATTACGAACGTCAGTGTCACTCTGTCAGAATGAATGATGACAGTGACGTTCGGAAACGTTCCATTTCAATAACATTTGAATAAACTTGATAAACGTAAATTAATATTTCACGAATAGAATAATTAATGTTGTACTTATAATATAATATGATATTGACCCTATTAATCAAAACAAAGTCATAGAACGTCAGCTATCACTTTAAAGATGATAGTGACGTTCGGAAACGTTAAATTTCAGTGATATTTTATTAAACGTAAATTAATGTTTTATATGTAGAAATGTACATATTGTTATTTGCATTTCTTTGATTGATATTTCATAGACAGATGTATTTTATATTAATTGTTTATATTGCGACTTAAAATACTCGTATTACCAACAACGATTGTAGAGTTGTCGCACAATAGACAATTATGGTGGCTAGCATAGAAATATAAAAAACAGGAGAAGTGGCATGGAGGCGTGTCTGTGTCCACGCGTTATGCGCACGCTGTGCCTTTACTCGCCAAATGGCCGTTTCCGCGAACTAGTACGCTTTCGACCGTGGTCACGATAAATTATAAAAATGCCGTGTTGTTCAGTGGTTTGCTGCAAAAACCGAAGTGATAATAAAAACTTCGTATCTCACGGAATCATTTACCATATGTAAGTAAAAGTATTTTACTGTATTTATCTTTAAAATCATAAAAAACAACAAATCGTAAAATATTTCTTTCTTTTACTACGTTATTTTTGTTTTCAAATATCGCAGCGGTTGTACTATTTTTGCAGCAAATACATTGCTCCTTAACCACTGTCTTAAGTATGTCGCTAAGCGACTGGACAAGCAATGTAAAAATAACAAAACGATACTTCATTTACGCGGAGCGTCGCATAGTACAGCCGCTGTGTCTTGCGGCGAGATAGTGATGAGGTTAAGATCCACTAAAGTAGGCTATCGATAATAATGTCGATTGCCCAACGAATATTATATTGCTATTATAGTTTATTTTTCAATTTGTCAACCGTTTTAGCCCGGTTGGAACACTTGAAAAGATGACGTTTAAGTACGGTTGGAAAACCTTTGAGAATGTAAAATAATCTTTTTTACTGTTTTTGATTATTTTACCTAGTTGAGAAATGCATAACCAACGGTCGTAAAGTAAGTTTTTTTTTTTTTCAGTTAGTTTAGTTTTTTGGAGTGTTTTTGGGTTTAAATTATCGCATCTTCGTGCTATTTCCTTACTTTTTTTTTGGTTTTGGTATTTTACTTCCTCTAAAGTCTTTAACTATGCACCACAAGATTCGAATGCGTTGTAGTAATCGGTATGGTTCAGATAAAATATTAGTGATTTTTGCTTAAAATAAGTCAACATATTCATGCTATTTATTTGTTATGCATGAGTATGGCATGTGTTTGTTTTCATATATTTAACTATTTCTTAACTAAGGGTTTTTTTTTAATAACAAAAGCCTATTCGCCTGTTGCCTGCTACCTGCTTACTCATCGTGAGGTTAAGAAGTTTAGACCGCGCGGAACTAGTTGACCGCGCCGGTATGTGAGCGGTGGGATGGAGGAGCGGGGGCGCATTACTCAGTACGTGCGTTGCGAACCGCCGCCTCACCCCTGTCTCAGCGGCCAACTAGTTCCTAGACTATAGACTATAGCTTAAGATACTTATTATGTAAATGATAAATAAGTTCTTATAGTACCTTTTTAGCTTCCCAAAAGATACAAATACAAAAAAAGAATGGATTGATGCCACAGGAAGGCCACCTAACTGGTTCCCAACAAATTATAGCACCATATGCTCAATTTACTTTAAGAAAACTCGAGCCTCTAAAGAAAACAGGCTTTTTGAATGGGCAATCCCAAAATTAAGAGTACCTACGTCAAGTACTGAACAAATACCTCCACTTTACAGGTCAGTCAGTAAACACATCATAACAGGGTTCAACAATTCCTATGGTTTCACAGCCTAAACCAACTTAATCGGATTGTTTTAATTTATCGATTCGTGTTGTTTTTTAATATACATTTTTTTTTAATTTAAAATTTATAATACTTTCTGGACATATCATTTTTTATTTTATTTTCAGGACCCCAAATTTTTCTTGTACTAATAAATGGAAGTATCGATAACTTTCCGATTTAGTCAATCACTAGCGTATATGTAAAATAAATTGCTTTTTGCACAACACAATAATAGCGCCAGATGTTTTTGTGTGAGTAAGTTGTACGGTGCATGGTAAATGCACGCTGTGTGTGACGAGTTAAGGTTTATAATTGATTGTGTAGTATGTTCTGATTTATGAATTGCAAGTGTGTGCGCGACTTTGTATCTATTGCTTTTAGTGAACTACATGTGTAGTAGTGGCGCGGTGGTGGGGGCAACCTAGCGACATCGGGTTCTGATACATTTTCAACTACCGGGCATATCTCCTTCTTTCATATATCTATGGTGGCTAGGTACTGATAACCAAGTTTAGACTTTATTATAATAACAATACTGTAAATGAATAAGTAATAATTAATATGATACTAATAATGTTTCTCATGATTTTACATTGCAATTTCTATGTACCAAGTTATTTCTAAATAACTTTTAACAATAGTCATGACCTGTGATTGGCAGAAATAAATCATGACCCTTGATTGGTTGAAACTAATATCGTATCAGATCTTACTTCTAGGTTATAAATAAACAATAACTGTATTCCTAAATGATCCCTTAATGTTTTAAAACAGTCTCGCAATATATGATTTGTTAAGTAATACCTATTTTAGAAGTTATTTGGCAATTATGTATAACCATCTGTGATTGGTCTAAAATGGCGCCAAGAGGTGGGAATAGTTTGTACCTAGTAGGTAGGTACCAGTAATATTTAAAAACTATAAAAGACGGGACTACCCCGAATTAGGGGGACTCGTTATGCTAGCTGTCGTACGGTAAAGACCCTCTGGTGTCTGCCGTAAATATAAAGCTGCTAAGGAAGTCCTATCATCCAAGTCTTTTGGTTACAACTGTTAAACGGTACAGACAGACCATGAGTGGTGTCCCATGTCCGTAATTATTAAGTTGCTAAAAGTTATAATACGTCATTGGCTAAGCCAATGTAAAACACCACGCTGCATAGCAGAAGTTCTGTGTAAAATGGATTCTCTTGGATCTTGTGAAAGATCGAACTACAATGTTCATGTAAGTTGATTGATAATATTATATCTTGATTATTGTTGATAACTATGTTGTTCGGTATGTGTTATAATACGACTAATATTCCTCATGATATTGTGCAGTTCCTATATAGTGTTATAGTTGCTAACTTTGAGAAATGATCTATGATGATCTGATCTATATTTATAAGGTAATGTGATACCTAACTATGACTGATCCTAATGTAAATATGTATTGATAAAACACTTTGAGTTCCCGTGGAGTTTCTTGTCCCTTCTTCTCCACGATGACCTAGTTTTGCGAACGGACAAATAACTTTCTTAGATAAATAATTATTGACAAGCCTAATTGAAATAATAAATACCTAGTCTTGTCTTTCTGTGCTTTTCTTCATGAAACCCTTTCCTTACACACCATGTTCATCTTGACATACAAAGCTTTTAATTAAGTGGATATATATATATATATTTATATTGCATCGCTTCATTCTTCAGATATAACATTCACAACGTAGTTCCTCTAACCTACAAGGTAACTTCGCACTTTTTTTTTTTAAATTACCCCGTTTTTTTTTTTTTTTTTTTTTTGTCTGGTGTCTACGATCAGTGTATCAAACCTCATTCTTTTTCCGTGCGAGGCAACGACAACACGAGTTCTGCGATCACAGTCCCCGATTTGAAAAACGGTTTTAATATTGAATCTAGTTGTTTGTCAGTACCTAATAGATAGAAATAATGCCTAAGCGCAGTGCTAAAGATAAAATTGAGCGGTATAATAAAAAGATTCGTAAACTCGAAGAAAAGGAACGACAAAGTCGTCGTCGCGTGGTGCGAGTTATTGAATCTTCGGACTCTGATGTGAGCTTCGATAACGACGCCGATAACGGTAAGTACCTACCTATTTATATTAACTAATTTTGGTGAATAAGTGCTTCAATGTGGTATTTTAACCTCAAAAAATTATTTGTTGCCTTGATTCGTAATCGAACGTGGCAAGCCTGGGGGTTGGCCGTGAGTCAACACGAGGGCATAAAAGCAAAAATAAGCATGTCTTACATGAGGTAGCTTAACATTTTTGCGAATTTAGACAAAGCCTGGGGTCTATCCGTGAGATAGAACGAAGGTATTTTTGTCAAAGTACCCACGCATATAAAATAAATAATTTTATTATTAGATGCGGATAAAATGGACAGAAATGAACCTGCGAATCCACCAGCCTTGGAGGTCACCAATATTCCCGAGATACCGGTTCCCGATCTAGGAATACCAGAAACCGAAGCATCTTCGATTGCCCAGGACCTTGACCCAGAAATTTTGTCAGCATTAGGGGAGCAATCTGACGACACTCCCGAGTTTGGGGAAAGCATACATGAAAATTTGGCACAAAGATGGCAGCCCATATTAAAAAAAGGGATTCCCAATGAAGCCAAGGACAAATTATTAAAAGAATATCTTGTCCCTTCCAACTGTGCTCTTTTACAAGCACCAAAACTTAATGCCGAAATTTCGGCAGCTATTATGGATATGGCAAGAAATCGTGATAAGAAGATGGAGTTCTCGCAACAACTTCTTGGCGCTGGAATCACAGCAGTAAATAGGGCGATGACTCTTCTCATTACTGGCGAAGAAAAAATCCAAGCCATAAAAATGCTAAGCGACAGTTGTCGCATCTTAACCCACCTTCACCATATGGATACTGAAGCACGTATTAAATTAGTGACACCCGGCTTGGAAAGATCATTCCTAAATGTTATCAAGGATAACGAAAGGGATAGCACTCTATTCGGAATAAAACTATCCCAAAACATCAAAGCTTCAAAGGCTATTGAAAAGCAGGGCCTGCATATAAAAAAGGTCTCGGTGCCTCAAAAACCTCCACAGACAGTTCAATCTGCAGTCGCACAACCTCGCTACCAGGAAAACTGGCCAGGTCCTTCGCGTTATCTGTCGAACAGGGGAGGGCGCGGAGGCCAGAGGAGACAAGCCCCTGCAGCACGCAAGACGCAGACAGCGTCGCAACCGAGGTACTCGAACACGAACAAAACGCGTGCTCAACCTCAACAATAGAACAGGTACATTCTGGACGAATACGTCATTTTTATTCTCACTGGCTTGACATAACTTCCAATGATATCGTTCTCGAATGGATTCGTAAGGGGTTTTCCATACCATTTTCTGAAACTCCGGTACAATCTTTTTCACCTCGTAATTATCTTGCAACGTCAGATAAAGAGGATATGAAGTTGGCCATCAAAAAATTACTTGATTTAGGCGCGATATCAACATGTTCACCGACCGAGAATCAATTCATATCAAAGATATTCCTTACTTCTAAACCAAACGGTGACAAGCGGTTTATTCTGAATTTAAAGCCACTAAACAAGTATATCTCTAAGTTTCATTTTAAAATGGAAGATTATAGGACCGTTACTAAATTAATACCTCAAAACGGTTACATGGCTAACATAGACTTGAAAGAAGCTTATCTTTTAATTCCTATTGCCAAAAATCACCGGAAATACTTGCGCTTTTATTTCGAGGATGATAAAGCACAAAACATTTTGTATGAGTTTAATGCTATGCCTTATGGCTTATCTATAGCACCTAGAACTTTTACCAAGATTATGAAAGAAGTAATGACCCATCTTCGGAACCGGGGTTATAAATCAGTTCAATACTTGGACGACGTATTATGTATTGGTGATACCTATTCTGAATGTCGTGAAAACTTAACAGAAACTTTGAAATTATTAGAATCCCTTGGTTTCGTTATTAATTTCAATAAGAGTTCATTAGAACCAAAACAGACTTGCAAATATTTAGGTTTTATATATGATTCAAAAAATTTAATTATGTCCTTACCAGACGAAAAACGCACTCACATAGCTAGTTTAGTAGATAAATTTTTACGCTTACCACGCTGTACAATAAGAGAATTTGCACGATTAATTGGGATTCTTACTGCTGCTTGTCCAGCAGCAAAATATGGATGGATTTACACCAAAATTTTAGAACGACAAAAATACTTGGCCTTAAAAATAAACAATAATTTTGATACAAAAATTAAATTATCTAATATAATTTTGAATGATCTGAATTGGTGGTCAAAAAATATTTCCACAGCTTCCAATTCCATAAGGGCTCAAGCATTCACGTTAGAAATATTCACTGATGCGTCCAGGACCGGCTGGGGCGCTTGTTGCAATAACGAACGCATTAACGGCGCTTGGAAAAATTCAGAATTAAAGTTTCACATTAATTATCTCGAACTTTTAGCGGTATTTTTAGCATTAAAATGGTTCGTTCGCAATTATTCTAACTGTGCTATATTATTACGTATTGATAATACAACAGCCATTCACAACAGTCAACCGTATGGGCGGAATACAATTCCCACATTTGAACGATTTATCTCGAGCTATTTGGCAGTGGTGCGAAAGGAAAAATATCTGGTTAGTAGCTTCTTACATAAACACACATGATAATGTTATAGCCGACGAACAATCTAGAAAAATTAACATAGACACAGAGTGGGAATTATCAAATTCAGCATTCCAATTGGTAACACAAGAATTAGGCCAACCAGAGGTAGATTTATTTGCCTCTCGCACTAATGCAAAATGTGAGAACTATGTGTCTTGGCGACCAGACCCCGATGCTATCACAATTGACGCGTTTACAATAAGCTGGCGTGATAAATACTTTTATGCCTTCCCGCCATTTTCTGTAATTTTAAAATGCTTACAAAAAATTGTTTTAGACCAAGCCGAAGGTATTCTTGTTTTTCCCATATGGCCATCACAAGCCTGGTATCCCCAGTTAAAGAGTATGCTCGTTACCGAAATAGTTGTTCTGGAAGCAAATAAAGGTCTTTTATCTTCCCGTTTCAGAACACACCATCCACTTTACAAGTCGCTTACCCTGGGTGCCGCGGTGCTCTCCGGCTTACGTTCACGCAGCGAGGGACGCCCCCAACCGCTCTCGAATTAATGTTAGCTTCTTTGTCTCAAAACACTGTACAGCAATATAATGTCACCTTTAAACTGTGGTGGGAATTCTGTACATTTAATAGTCTTAGCGTGTTTGAGGTGTCAATTCCACGGGTCATGACCTTTTTATCTTACCAATTTAATAAGGGAGCATCGTACGGTTCCCTTAATAGTCATCGCTCTGCCCTATCGCTACTTCTAGGAAATAGTGTAGGAACAGACGACTGCATAAAAAGATTACTAAAAGGAGCATACAAGTTGAGACCGTATGTACCCAAGTACACGAGTACTTGGGATCCCCAGGTGGTACTCAACTTTATCTCTAATTGGTTCCCAAATGAAGATCTTACAATAGAAAATATCACTAAAAAATTAGCAATTTTATTAGCTATTTGCACAGCTCACAGAGTCCAAACGTTTTCCTGTATAAAGACCTCAAATATAAAAAATAAATTCCAGAGGCATCGAAATAATCATAACCGACATTATTAAGACATCGGCACCTGGCCGAGATCAACCAATTTTATTTCTACCATACTTTTTAGATAAACCAAGCATTTGCCCGGCTACGACATTAAAAGATTACCTTCAAGTGACGAATGAAATTAGACCTGAGACCGTACCTAATTTATTCCTGACGTTTAAACGGCCTTATAGAGGCGCCACGGCGCAGTCAATCAGTCGTTGGATAAAACAAGTGCTGTGTGCCAGCGGCGTGGACGTGACGACATTCAGCGCGCATAGCACGCGCCATGCCGCCACGTCCACGGCGCACCGTGCTGGCCTGTCCATAGACGCCATCAGGAAGGCGGCTGGCTGGACAGCCGCTTCTCAAACGTTTGCCAAATATTATTGTCGGGCCATACGCGAAGAAAATTCTTTTGCAAGTTCGGTTTGTTTTCCACCTAACCCAAATTAAATAAAGACTAATTAGCGCCTATAACATTGTAAGTAGGTGTGTAGGTTACCAGCCTAAATAATATAATTACTTATGATTGAAGTTGATTCTAGATCAAGAATGCAATAAGTAGGTATTATCAATGTATTATTTATAATAGATTACCGATTCATAATTACCTGTAAAAGGAAAGGCTTATGTTAAATAAACAAATTAAGTAAATAACTTATGTATTATTATTAGCAAAACTTCACCTCTAAACATCTACGTTGTGAATGTTATATCTGAAGAATGAAGCGATGCAATATAATATATGATCAAACGAACTTCGACAAGTGAAGTTCGATCGATATTATATTAATCGCTTCATTCGAAGATATAACACCCACCCACCCGATATCCCGATGTCCTGCCTGTAACGAAGTTTTTGCTAAACTATACTTACTCTAAAAAAAATGAGGTTTGATACACTGATCGTAGACACCAGACAAAAAAAAAAAAAAAAAAAAAACTGGGTAATTTAAAAAAAAAAAGTGCGAAGTTGCCTTGTAGGTTAGAGGAACTACGTTGTGAATGTTATATCTTCGAATGAAGCGATTAATATAATATCGATCGAACTTCACTTGTCGAAGTTCGTTTGATCATATAATACACACATCAAAAGTGTCTAGGGATCAACATATATTTTTGCAATTTAACTTTTCTCCTGATTGATATTAATTAAAATTTTCTTTAAGGATTCATCAAATAAAGTGTTTTCGTTTGTCACAGTAACGATAAACCAAGTCACCTTTGCATTAATAAAGAAATTTGCCATTTTCCTAATAAAGGGATTTTTGACATTTGAACCACTAACATTAAAGTTCGAAAAAAAGACTGAAATAACAGTTTTCTTTAAAATTTTAGTGGGTAACTTAAACAATTAATAATCCGTGTTTCTACCGCGAACACTAACAACACAAGAACATCGGTTTGGCATACTCAAAATGAGTTCATCCAAATCACGCTGTGGAATGGCCGCCCATGTTCGTTGCAACAACAAAAAAAGGTCTTCTTGCGACTGGATACCCTCCATATTCGGCAGAGCTCTTCTCTGTAGCATATCCCATGCATGCTCAACCGGGTTCAAGTCTGGCGACTGAGCAGGCCAGGGCAGGACATTGATGTTAGCTGCGGCGAGAGTCTGTCTTACAACTCTTGCGGTGTGCGGTCGTGCATTATCATGCATTAACTGAAATAAGGGACCGATTTGCACTTGTAGAGGAACGATGACGTCTGATACAATCGTCTCAGCATAAATTTGAGCGTTGAGGTTGCCTCTGATCCAAATCAACTCAGTTCTTCCGCCGATCCAAATACCCGCCCATACCATGATGGTTCCACCACTATAAGGATGGACTTCCTGGCAGGATTTTAATCGCTGTTGGCGTCCAGGGGTTCTCCAGTGTCGTATACGTCTTGTATCCGGTCTCATACCAAAACGAGACTCATCAGAAAAGCACACGAAACGCCATTGTTCTTCTGCCCAATTTCTGTGTTCAAGAGCCCATTGATATCGAATCCTACGATTGTGCATTGCTATAGGTGGTACCCGTAGCGGTCTTCGGGAATGAAGGTTCACTTCATGCAAGCGGTTTCTGACTGTTTGGTCGCTAATTAAGTTCCCTGAAGAGTGATGAAGCCTCACGGCTAACATCATGGCGGTTATAGTTGGAGCTCTTCGAGTTAAGATTTGAATGTATCGGTCTTGTCTCCGTGTGGTGCAGCGATACCGTCCTCCATGGCGCTCAGCCACGGTACCAGTGCTTCGGTAACGTGTCCAAAGTCGACTGATAACACTCTGACTTGTATTCAGAGCTAAAGCCACAGTACGTTGCCGGGAACCAGCTTCTATCATTCCCACGGCTCTGAGCATTTCTTCCCTGCTTAAATGACGTCGCCGCTCCATAATAACGTTGGTTTTAATCAGTAGTAGGGAAACAGTAGCACTAATAATGTCTTCAATGCGTTGTATGTTTTTATAGGGAAAATATTGACAGCTGATTTTCATCTTTTACTCGAATTTGATTCACAGTTCCTGATTCAAATTATGAAATGCACCAAAAAGGATCCATATAAATTTATAAAATCATAAATTTATTACAAAGCCACATCTCAATCTCAAGAAATCCGCATAAAAATGCTTGATCCCTAGACACTTTTGATGTGTGTATATACCTATAAGGTTAGTGTACAATCCACTTTCTAACACGCGCATCAAAGAGATGTCAGCAGTGACGGGGTCAACTGGGCCGATACCGCCGGGGTCGCGGGTAGTTCGAAAGAGATACCGTGGCCCTGGCACGGGCAACTGAAGGAACATGGGTGGGTTTTAGTCAGTTAAAGTCTGACACGCCCTCCCACTCTGCCCAGAGCGGGAGAAGTCATTTGATGATTTCCCATCCACAAAAAAAAAGGTGGCCTCATTATCATCAACTCTCAAGAGAACTCTTCAAATATTATAGGCACACCTAAAATAGCGATTTGGGTATTTTTTATAGTAACTCGTGAATTTGTTTTTTTTTTTTTAATAATTAAGTCTCTTTTAAACTTTCTAGCCTTTCTCCCAGTTGGTCGCAGTAACTACGCTAGGGTATCCCAATCAAACTGGTTAGGTTAGAGCTGTAACCAAGCATGCGTGAACCGAATTGGTCGCAGTAAAGGAAGGGCACCTCGAGTCCCCGACCCCGACGGTTTGGTTACGTCTGGTGCCGTGGCAGCGGCCGGCGAGCGCAACATCCGAAATAGTTGCAGACTTGGCTATAGTATTTTCAGGATCCCAAGATAGGAATTATTTAGGTTTAGAAAAAGAGGCGCAATCATTTTATTAGAGTGTTCAATAATATTTTTAGGAGCGCAAAATGTGAATCATTTGAGATTCAGTTATTTATGTAAATACATGCCTTTATTTTATAACATTCGTAAATATAAATAACTAGTAATAACAAACAATTTTTCAAACTAACTCCACCAGATACCCATAGGTACTATGGGCCAAAGTTCCGCATGATCACCTCAAAGGCGATAATCGCATAGCACGGCTCACGACTCGAGCGCACAATGTTCGTTTGTCACTAGCTGTGCTCTCACAGGAATATTTTCTTAAGAGCATGCTTAAGTTTTGTCCATACATAAATAATAGGTCTTTACCTATGAAATTG
Source organism: Cosmia pyralina (assembly GCA_946251885.1). Lineage (NCBI taxonomy): Eukaryota > Metazoa > Arthropoda > Insecta > Lepidoptera > Noctuidae > Cosmia > Cosmia pyralina. The sequence continues at coordinate 4,411,916 of OX276345.1, forward strand.
CCGTTTTGTATGAAAAAAATTAAACGAATTTTTTTTATGCATTTTTTATTTGTATTAATCGAAGTAATCACCCATGCAATCAATGCATCTTTGCCAACGCAGTGGCAGTTTATTGATGCCCTTCTTAAAGAAATCAGCTGGACGGGAGGCAACAAATTCTTCAAAGGCATTTTGTACTGCCTCTCGGGTATTGAATTTTTTTCCCGCCAAGAAGTTATCCAAATTCTGGAAAAAGTAGTAGTCTGTAGGCGCAAGGTCTGGTGAGTAGGGCGGATGACGGAGAGCTTCCAACCTCAGTTCTTGCAACTTGGAGACCGTCTGCTGTGCAGTATGAGGTCGCGCGTTGTCGTGCAGGAGCAGCGGAGACGACCGATTGACCAATGCTGGTTGGAGATGTGCCAGCTTCTCCATCATTGTGTTCAGTTCTTCACAGTACACATCTGAAGTAATGCTCACCCCGTTTGGTAAGAAGCTGTGATGAATCACACCGGTGCTAGACCACCAAACAGTGACCATCACTTTTCTAGGGGTAAGTTTTCGTTTAGGGCATTGTTTAGGTGCTGAACCAGGATCCAACCAACTTGCTGAGCGCTTGCGGTTATCAAACAGAATCCATTTTTCATCGCAGGTAATAATGCGGTTCAAAATTCCTTCATTTGTGTGTCTGTTGAGCAGTGCAAGGCACGTCTCGACGCGTACTTCGCGCTGGCGATCATTGAGTTCGTGGGGCACCCATTTGTCAAGCTTTTTTACCTTGCCAATTTGACGCAAATGGACCAATATTGTTTTGACGCTAACGTCGAAAGCTGCTGCTAATTCAGCCGTAGATTGTGTATCATCAGCTTCCACAATCGCCTTTAATTCGTCATTGTCGACCAAAGTCTTCGGACGACCGCGAGGTTAATTTGTCAGGTCGAAATTTCCAGAACGGAAGCGAGTAAACCAATAACAAGTGGTGCGTCGGTTTGTAGTGTTAGTTCCGTAAACGTCGTTGATGTTGCGTGCCGCTTGTGCCGCGTTGCTGCCACGACGGTACTCATATTACATAATTACTCGAATTTTTAACGTATCCATGATGACGAAAAATTTTGAAATGCGATGAAAATGTAACACTAATCAATAAACAAATGACTACTTTTGTAAAAAAAATCCATGTTTTTAAAATAAAATTAATTTGAAATTGGAATTCTTAGCCAAACAAAAATTATTTTGATTTGAAATGGCCAGTACTGCAGAACGGCAATTTCATAGGTAAAGACCTAATATACAAACAACCTATTTCTAAGTATATAATTAATAGTCATGTTTCTTGAACCCAAGGTATGTTTGTTTGTTGTTGGCTTACCGCAACAGTTCTAAACGTCGATTTTGAGGTTAAGTTCGAGTTGCTTATAACTTCAGGCTATATTCCTAAGGTATGAAGTAAACATACCTACCTAACTTGATTTTGGATATACAATAAACGTATAATAAAATCAGCCTATGGCAAACAGTTGCGGCACGCGACTGCGAATCGCACGCGAAACAAAGGCACCGCGTGTCGTCGTGCGGTGAGCTGTGCCTTTGGGCCGTAAATAAATGCTGGCTAACGTGATTAAGTTTCGATAAGAACCACAGCTTAGTAAGCAGTATAAAAATCAATCAATCTGCCTAGCCTTTTCCCAACCATGTTGGAGTTAGCTTCCAGTCTATCCGGATGCAGCTGCATACCAGTATTTTACATAGAGCAACTGCCTACCTGACCTCCACAACCCAGGAACTGGGTAATACAATACCCCTTGGTAAGACTGGTTGTCAGACTTTCGGGCTTCTGACGACCCGTAACGACTGTCAAAGATCCACAAATGACAGCCGGGACCAACGGCTTAACATGCTTTCCGAGGCACGGAGGAGTCTCGGTATGTAAAGTTGGTCACCCATCCACGGACCAACCCCGGCAAGTGCAGCTTAACCTGATGGATCGACCCGTGCGGCTGTTATTACTGAGCCACGAGCTCTCTCGCAGTAAGCGTCCTCCTTAGAAACCTTCCTCTAGGTATAATATCTAACAAGTCAGAAAAGGTATTTTAGCTGTCTGTCGTATCGACATTGAATGACGTGTACAAGAACACAGTATAGGCTTAAGCTCTCTCGAAGACGGTATTAGGCACTTTGGTACACTTGATACAAGCCCAATCAATACCTAAAGGGAATTGTATAGACGTTTCCATCAGTAATAGGCACTTAAGTAGACGTTCACGAGTAAATAAATATAAAGAGAAATATTTACTCATATTGCGAATGTTCTTGTGTAGTGCTTAGTAACAGTCGCGAAAATTGTGGACTGTGAGGGAAATTGAAAATAATATTATTAAAAAAATAGAATGTGTAACGAAAAATAAAATAATATGAAAAAAACTTTTTCCCCGACCGACAACTTTACCCACTGTGATTTTTGTTTTATACAACTGTCAAAGAATGACCTATACCGACAATTAACCAATATGACAAACAATTAATTTCTCTGAACAATACAACACATTAACAACACATCTCTGAACATTATTTATGGTGACTGGTAATTAGTGGCCGATACTTAAACACATGATTGTACTCATGATAACAAACAACTTTTACTATGGGACCAAACCCGTAAACGCGAAAAAAAAATAAGCTGTCCCTTACATTCATGTTCGTATAACTCGTCAAAATGCGAATTCAGGTTTGGTCCCATAGTAAAAGTTGTTTGTTATCATGAGCACAATCATGTGTTTAAATATCGGTCACTAATTACCGGTCACCATAAATAATGTTCAGAGATGTGTTGTTAATGTGTTGTATTGTTCAGAGAAATTAATTGTTTGTCATATTGGTTAATTGTCGGTATAGGTCATTCTTTGACAGTTGTATAAAACAATATCACAGTGGGTAAAGTTGTCGGTCGGGGAAAAAGATTTTTCGTATTTTCTAAGTATAAAGTTGTAGTAAAATCTTTTTGGTTGTACTGTTTATACCAGGCTGGTTTTGATACCATTAAATAGATGACATATAAAAAAAGAAGAAAAAGGAGTAAAAACGATTTGCCGCCATTTTTCAATTGTTTTTCTATCCGCCGAAATGAGTGAAATTATAACATTTTGAATTTTTTTCTTACAAAAACCGGAAAATGCAACACAAAAAAAAATTGTAACGTTTAGGGAATTAACGCAGTTTCAGTAAGAATAGCACGAAGTTGGTTCAAGCGTTGTCAGTCCGGGAATTTTGATGTCGAATATGAAGCTCGCTCTGGTCGCCTCTGGTTGCCCTGTTATGGATAAAGATGATGCCATTTTTGAAAAAGTGGAGCAAGATATTAGTAGTTACGACATAACTGAAGAGTTAGGGATTGACCACAAAACAGTTTTGACCCATTTGGCAAAATATTAGAATCAAGTGTAAATAAACTATGTAAAAATTACTTGAATTTATATGTGGAGGAGCTCGTGGCTTAGTAATAACAGCCGCACGGGTCGGTCAATCAGGTTAAGCTACGCTTGTCAGGGTAGGTCCGAGGATGGGTGACCATCTTTACATACCGAGACTATTCTGTGCCTCGGAAAGCACGTTAAGCCGTTGGTCCCGGCTGTCATTCGTGGATCTTTGACAGTCGTTATGGGTCGTCAGAATCCCGAGTCTGACAACCAGTCATAACAAAGGGTACCGTATTACCCAGACTATTAGACTGGAAGCCGACCCCAACATAGTTGGGAAAAGGCTAGGCAGGCAAGCTAGGCTTGAATTTATGTATAAAACACGAAGGAACTCTTTCCCCGACCTAATATTATACTATCACCCTTAAGTGACCCTTGGGTTTAAACACAGAATAATAAATAAAAAAGTTTCAAAATAGTTTCGACCATAAATCACCGAAAATAGTTTCGACACTCCCAAAACTATAGTTCGTCAAACAAAATAACAAACATCTTCACTCATTTCTAACTCGTCTTCAAAAGTACTAGTCGCAACATCCCCCAAAGGATAGTCTTGGCACCTTGACTGATCGGTGCTCACATAAACAGTAGGATATTGTGGGCATTACCGCTCCGGTCACGAGCCGGTGAAACCGAAACAACTGGCTTACTGTACCCGGGATACTATGGAAATTTTATAAGGAAACATTGATGTAAAATAGTTCGCTATGCTCTGCTGTTTGGTTTTCTAAGACAAGGTTGTTTGTTAGATATGGTAACATGTGGTTTTGAACAAAGACTTTATCTTGAATAGAACAGAAGTATCATTTGACACTTTTTCCAATGATAAGTATTTCTTTATTTGTGCTTACAGTTAATGCTGGTCTCAATTCTATCAATCTGCCTAGCCTTTTCCCAACTATGTTGGGGTTGGCTTCCAGTCTAACCGGATGCAGCTGAATACCAGTATTTTACATGGAGCGACTGCGTATCTTACCTCTACAACCCAGTAACTGGGTAATACGATACCTCTTGGTAAGACTGGCTGTCAGCCCACGACCCGTAACGACTGCCTATGGTCCACGAATGACCGCCGGGACCAACGGCTTAACGTGCTTTCCGAGGCACGGAAGAGTCTCGGTATGTAAAGATGGTCACCCATCCACGGACTAACCCCGGCGCTTGCCGCTAGCTTAACCTGTTGGATCAATTGTATCTAGTATGGAAATCCTACTCAAAATCAAAGTTTTTTCAGGTTCTTAAAGCCATTTCTTTGTTTAACAAAGAAGGGCTTTGATTGCCAGATTAGATTTATGGATGACGTTTCCCTCAACCATCACCATCATTCTCCTGACCTTATCCCAATCTATTTGGGGTCGGCGCAACATGTCTCTTTTTTCCATACTTCTCTATTAGTCGTCATCTCGGTAGTCACCCCATTTATAGCCATATCATCTTTTACACAGTCCATCCACCATTTCTTTGGTCTTTCCTCCACCATAAGAAAGCAATTTTCCTATCAACATATTATTATTTTTATTATACACTATAATCTATTTCGCTTTGTCAAGTTTCGAAACCGCGCACTATTTCGTTTTACCTTCGAACCACCAAGTTTATACATACATAATACATCACGCTTATTTATTTCATGTTACACACCTTATAAGTTCTTCAAATTTATGCTCAGCCACGCCAAAAATATGTCCTCGTATACCTCTAGCGTGTTACAGAAATATGTGATCTTTCGTAGTTTATACATGGTTTCATAACTCTTCAGACTAGGGCACAATGAGGTGATCTGTAGACCTACTTTGTGGCAGTCTGAGTGAGGTCGAAAATATTGTATGGTGCGTACGAATATATTTGTTGAGTCAAAATATTTTAAGGTATTACAGGGATATTTTCGCCTAACACGTAGAAAGTTATGTGTGAAGTTTGCTGTACATTTTTTGTTTAAATATTTCTTTTTTTTAATTTGTAGGTTGGCTCGAGCAATAGAATACGGGTGTAAGGGACAGCTCTCCGCAAGCTAACAGGGTGCATTCAGCTCCCTATTTATAATCATATTCCACCGAAAAAATTCTCAGGAAAATTTTATTTTTTTTATCGTTTTTTTTTCAGTTATTTATTTATTTCAACGTACAATTACATTCCCTGCACGCAGCACTCCATTTATGTAAATGAAACAGCTAAAATTAAAAAAATCAGCAATGGATGTTGGAATAAGTACGACGCGCTGCGCTGCCGCCATGCCGTCCGCTACGTGCGTTTTGCAATGGTAACGATACATTGCTTTTGAGGTAATAAAATAAATCAGATTTATTGGATACCGATAACGTTCCGGAAAAAAATTCATGTACCGGTCATCTTAGTATTATGTATACTGAATTCACCCCATCAGTCTGCGGAGGGCTGTTCCTTACATCCTGTTTAATACTCAATATATATAATATAATATTATGTACACCATTGAGGTACAGATATAAATGTATAAATTTTACATAGGGCGACACAATGCGCGGTGTTATCGCTGAAAGCGATCTTTTAAAGACAACCTTTGGATGGATTTAAAAGGTGAAGGAAAGAATACGAAAGAAGGAAGAAGGGAGGGGGAATACTGGAGCAATAGTTCATGTGGTGGTGAAAAGATTATGTGAGTGCTACATAGGCAAACGCATCCATGTTGGAATCCTTAAAGCACTTAAGGGGAGACATCGATAATTTTGTAGATAGATAGATAAAACATTTATTTGGTGCAAATTCCTAGAAAACCAAATGTATATAGTGAAATCATTTGGATTTTTAATATGTGTTATTTGACTATATTGTCTACTGCTGTAATAAAACTAAAACACGATTACTTAAAATTTTTTCTACAGAAATAATTCCAAAGTAGCACCGTCTATTTTCAGTTTTATACGATTATTCGTAAACAGTTCCTTATTGTGCGGTATAATTTGCTTTAAATCGAAGGTATTTAAATATGTTAAGAACTTATACTAAGCTAAAAATTGATTTAAGTATAGCATTTTCAGCACCAAGCTAAACCACGCTTCGATATATCCTCTTAAGTGTAGTGATTCGAGGTAACTTTATTGATTTCCCTTATAAACAAATTAGGTAGCTTAAACGTCTGTTCAAATTACAAGTGACAAGTGGCTTCATTTTAAAAAAAAGTTCCATTCAAGTTATTGGCCCAATAAGACAACAACAGAAAATAAAAACCGGCCAAGTGCGTGTCGGATCACGCACAATGAAGGGATCCGTAGTTATAAAGAATTAATCACAAAAACAAACAACATTTTAATCCCCAAAAAAAAATATATGAAAAAATTACATATTAACAATTTTTGGACTTATTCCTTTACTTGTGCTGTGAGACCTTAGCTTCTTGCCAAATTTCATGACGATTTACTTGCGAGTATCTAAATATGTCGCATAAATGGTCGTATTTTTTATTGCGTTGACTTAGAAGTAGAAGCTTGATTTTTTTAGAACTCCAAGGGACCATGGACTTACGTATTTGATATTTATTTCAACTTGATACCTTCACACGTTCTTGAGAAAAAGGGTCTTGACAGACAGACAGACGGACAACGAAGTGATGCTATAAGGGTTACGTTTTTTACTATTGAAGTACGGAACCCTAAAAATGCACAACGACACCATATCTTCTAATTCATCAGTCAAAACCTCCCACAAACTTATGCTGAAGCTGATCAAAAGATACAGAAAAGTTCAGGTCTTATCACGGCCCTGTCTCAAACCTTTTACAAAGCCATTCAAGCCATTATCTCAAATAACTTTTTTACAAAGATTCAACGCGATAAGAATTTGGTTTCGTAACAATTAAGGAGTTATCTGCTTCGTTTTAACAACCAACTCCTAATAGGTCTTTAGATACGCCGCCTTTAATAACAATAGGCTATATAAAGGAGTATGTAGCAGGCGTTTCCTTCTCAAAGTAAATAGGGAATTGTCGTTCCGGGCCTAAATGAAGCTTTTCCTTTATGTGTTACTAAGGACGGTTAGGAGGAATTGATTTTCTTTTCTTTTTCTTTCTTTAACGGTATTGGCTTTTTTTTTCATTATGTGAATTCAGTCCTCCGTTTACACGATGCAAGTTTCTGGAACGTTCAAGAGCAATAATCACAAAAAGCACATTCAATTTTATTGCCGTTCAAGAATTGCATGCAAGTGTTTACACACGTGCGGTTCCACAAAATGGCATACAATAATTGAATGCAAGTTTTGCCAATCACTAAATCGCATGCGACTTACAACGAGGCAATAAAATCAAGATAACTGCATGCAAGTCAACACAGAATTACACGTCCTTGTACAATTTGTTTCAACTATTACCCGTATTTGCGCTGCCAAATATTTCATTAAATTTTATTTAACGTCTTGTTTCGTTCACACATGTTTGAATAATAGAAAATTTTCATGCCAAAATTGTATGCAATTTTATCGTACGTGCGATTCTAGTTTACGTGCAATTTTTTGTATATGCTGTTTACACCTACACCAGTTTTGAATAGCAACTAATTTGCCCGTATCGTACAACAAAACTGTACGTGTTGTTTAGACGGTGCCGGATATTTGCCCTTCAATTATATGGTACGCCACAGGCAACAAACTTACGCCGTGTATATGGAGCTTTAAAGATGAAGTCTACGCTTGTGCCTTAGGCGTTTGGATCAAATAAAACCTTTCTGAATTTTCTTCCAAAAGAATACAAAAAAGATATTTTCTTTAAAATTTTTAAAGAACTAAGGGTGGGTTATTTTTGTTATAGTTCAAGTAAGATGGTGCAACCCACGCCTACGCTTGTTAAAGTACCTGTTAGACAAAAATTGGGTGGTACCATTTGACAATTTGTTAGCTGACGTCATAACTTTAACTGTAACCTTAACCGCCCACGCTTCGCTGGTTAAAGTTATTGATAAATATCTGTCACTTCTGTCAGACGCGTCGAATATCATGTCCCTGCTCCGAACTTTATCTTTTACATTTGACATGACGGTGCAACAGCAGATAGTGATTCTATGGTCATTTTAACCCACCATAAATCAGCCAAACAACGTTACCATAAACAATTATTGATATATATCATCCTAACTAATATTGAGGAGCTCGTGGCTAAGTAATAACAGCCGTACGGTCCATCAGGTTAAGCTACGCTTGCCGGGGTTGGTCCGTGAATGGGTGACCATCTTTACATACCGAGACTCCTCCGTGGATCTTTGACAGTCGTTACGGGTCATCAGAAGCCCGAAAGTCTGACAATCAGTCTTACCAAGGGGTATCGTATTACCCAGTTAATGGGTTGTAGAGGTCAGATAGGCAGTCGCTCCATGTAAAATAATGGTATTCAGCTGCATCCGGTTAGTTAGTTAGAGTTAGATATCATCCTAACTAATATTATAAATGCGAAAGTGAGCTTGTTTGTTTGTTACGCTTTCACGCTAAAACGGCTGAACGGATTTAGATAAAATTTGGCACATTGGCAGACCATGACTTGGATTAGGACATAGGACATTTATATCCCGATAGTAAGTTCTCGTGGGATGAACTCAAAAAAACTCAAAGCATTTACTTCAATTAAACCAAGTACAGGCACTTTTGAATTGTCAAAGAGTCGGTCAGTTAGTCAGAAAATTGAAGCTAGTTGTCCATTCCAAAAAGTAGATCTCTGTGGAGAAGAACGGGTAAGAAACTCCACGGACATATTACAGAATCCTGAGTTTAATTTTCGACATACACGCGGGCGAAGCCGCGGGCAAATTTGCTGCTAGTCTAACATAAAACACTAACACAAGACACATTAAAACACTGTTTTATTTTATCATCTTCTTAAAATTAAGAGCTATTCATCTTACAAAAAAATCCTCAGCTACGTCAATACCCCTCCAAAACCTTCTTGACTTAAAAACGACTTATGTCACTCAAGTGAACACCAAAGTCTCCCTCTCCAAAACAACTTCCAATCAGTAAGTCCTCAATCATTGTTCCCCTTCTTAAAAGCAGATAGAAGCTGTCTTCTAATGATAATGTATTAATTAGTTCTGCGTAAACAGCGTCCAATTAACTTGAGAGTTAAAGGCGCCATGTTTTTGCTGAGTCGCGAACGAATGGGGAATGTTTGTACGATCTTTTGCCGTCGAGCGAGATGTTGGTGCTTGTTTTTAAAATAAAACGCAAATGTAACTTTAAACTAATTTTAATAAGGTGGGAATTTGACTTCCTGCTTGATGACATAGCCAATGAAGTTTAATATGTCAGATGTAGGAGTCAAACAACATGATGTCTATGAGGGGCTTGTGGCTAAATATTAACAGCCGCACGGGTCAATCGAGCAGTTTAAACTACGCTTGGTACGTGGATGGGTGACCATCTTTAGATACCAAGATCCCCTCCGTGCCTCGGAAAGCACGTTAAGCCATTGGTTCCGGCTGTCATTCGTAGATCTTTGACAGTCATCACGGGACGTTAGAACACGGGTGACAGACGACGGGTGTCGTATTACCAAGTAATTGAGTTGTGGAGGTCAGATAGGCAGTCGCTCCATGTAAAATACTGGTATTCAGCTGCATCCGGTTAGACTGGAAGCCGACCCCAATATCGTTGGGAAAAGGCTAGGCAGATGATGATGTAGTAGTCAAACAACAGTTCCATGAAGGTGTCCATTTCTCTAGATATGAGTAGATGTTAGGCAGCAACAAAGAGTATTGAGAAGACTCGGCAGGAGTTGCTTTAGGGGCACACTTTCCACACGAGTCAAGGCTGTCACCGTTTTCTCGAACTACTACACAAAATGACGACTTTGAATGGCGTCCGTGGCAGAAGTTGTGCGCTCAAAGCACTTTCGGCTCCAAGAATTTTATGATTACTGCCACCTCTGGACACCACGGCGTTCCATGATCTGTGGGCCGCAGTAATCTCCTGACTGAATTATAGTCTGACCTATTTGTGGTATCTGTCCATCAATACGAGTAACAGCAATTTCACATAATTGTCTGTTGATTGGAACGTTTACAGAGACATATGTCTTGTAAGTATTTATTTAACTTTAATTAACACGGTTAAAAACCAATTAGAATAATAAAAAGCAGAGACAAATACACATAGAAAAGAAAACATAAAATGTTTAAACTCAGGTCAAAACAAAAAATTAACAATCACACAAATATTATAAATATAAATATATAATATAATATACATAAATAAATATAATATATATAAATATTAATATTATAAAGGCGAAAGTTTGTGTGTGTGTGTGTGTTTGTTACTTCTTCATGCTCAAACAGCTAGACCGATTTAGATGAAATTAGGTATGTAGATAGCTTATACCCTGGATTAATACACAGGCTACTTTTTATCGACACACCATGCGGGCGAAGCCGCGGGTGGAAGCTAGTACTTTCATAAATCTTTCTCACAGTACTTCTGACATGCCAATAAAATCTTCGTCTATTCATCCGCAGATCAGAACAGATCGTTTGTTGGGTTAGAATACAAGAGATCGTTAAGTTCAGCCCGAGTGAGTATTGCGGGACTTAGCTATCACACTAATATTGTAAAGGCGAAAGTTTGTGAGTGTGTGTGTGTGTGTGTGACTTAAGAGGGGGTTTTTATGTTTGTTACTTCTTAACGATCAAACGGCTGGACTGGTTTGGATGAAATTAAGTATGTAGATAGCTTACACCCTAGTTTAACACATAGGCTACTTTTTATCCCGGTCTACGCGGGTGAAACCGCGGGGCGTAGTTAGTACAGTATAAACATACAGATCCTATCTATCCTAGCCTACCTATCTGTAGACCTTTTTTTTTTTTTTTTGTGGATGGGAAATCATCAAATGACTTCTCTCGCTCCGGGCAGAGCGGGAGGGCGTGTCAGACTTTTACTGACTAAAACCCACCCGTGTTCCTTCAGTTGCCCGTGCCAGGGCCACGGTATCTCTTTCGAACTACCCGCGACCCCGGCGGCAAGGCCTCACAAACAAATATTTATCGACGGGAATAGAACCTATCCGCGCGGCGCAGAAGCCAGCTCATCCTCTGCAACAAATCAAACCAATGAACATTATTGCCCCAGTCTCTCCTACTTTAAATACTACTTTAAATCCCACAAATTGCAATGACTAACAAGATAAATACCAAGTATGTTTGCAAGGCTATTCTTGTCCCTGTTTTGTTTTCCCTGAGGCAAAGAAGTGAAGTTTCAAGGAAACTTGGGCAAAAACTCAGCTCGAACATAAATAGATTCAGCTTAACCGGACCTTGTTTAACTAAAAGCTGGCAGTAAGTTTAACAGCATACAATGCGGGTTATGCAGTCTTGAAGTATGCCTGATCTATGCTGAGATCAGCCGTGTGATTCTGTAAGACCTCATTCTAAACTTTGAATCTGAATCCGCTGTGAGTTTCTTGATTGGCATTATGAAAACTGGGTTGATAATTCGAATTTACACTAGTGCTACCCTTGCGAGCGTGTCAGCGAGTTGAACTAAATTGACCGTAAGATTTTGACAGATAAAGTATGAGATGACGTAAGAAGCGGCATCCAGTAAGCTAATTCTTCCGTCACTACGATACTCACTTCTCACTCGAACCCGATTCAAAGTGTCAAATAAAAAGCATATATTTTACGAGTGAGAGTGAATAGCGATCTGAGATGCGAGTTGTTGTTTGAATTTTATAGAATCGACGTACAGCTCCTAGTCAAACCAGATACAAAAGGCCACTGATTTAAAGCGGCAGTTGTTTAATGTAGTTTTGGTAAATTAAAAAATACAAAATGCATATTTATTAACATGTTCTACAGTAAAATCTGGCAGTAAATTAAATTAAAATGAGTCAAAGCAAATATTTAAATGTGTAATTAAATGAATTATTGAGCAGTACATGACTGAACGGACAGTTACGTGTGGGCAGTTCAACAAATTGGAATAGTCGGTAAGAAATCTAACTTTGAAGTACAGATGCCAGCATATCAAGCTACTACAATCGGTCACATTTCTTTAATAGATTTTCATCTTTATTGCTAAAGCATTAGGTTTAAGATTGATTGGGAAAATTTTACAGTTTTGGGTGGCTTGACCTGCTGCCGTCTGTACCACTCGCCGCCGGCCCAAGTCGCGGCACCGCTCACTTAGCTCGCTCGGCTCGCGCGCGGGTTGGTTACAATTCCAACCTAACCCATTTTGAAAAACCCAGTTTGGAATCCCATGTATGATGTTTATATCTCAAGATTGGAATCTGTCCAGCGAAACTTTACAAGATACCTGCAGTATAAGTGTAACACCCGCGATCACAATTATGAGTCGAGGTGCAAAAGGTACTACCTACTTCCACTTAGGGAGAGAAGGAGTATATCAGATATCTCCTTCCTCGTTAAATTAGCGCAATCTTTCATCGACGCCCCGCAACTTCTCTCATAGGTTAATTTACGCGTCCCTACCAGATCTGCTAAAATACCCTTTCTTTTTCTTAACGTCCCCCGCTGCCGCACAAATTACGGACAGAATTCGTTCTTTATAAGATGCGCTAAATCCTATAATAAATTGGTTGATTTTTCTGAATTTGACTTGTTCACCACTAAGCCGCATGTATTTACTCGATTACGTACTAAACATTGGTTCGAATTGGTTCAATAACTGTTTTAATTCACTTCATGACGAGGTATGATTATGATTGTATGTTATTGTTTAAGGTACATACCACATTTGTAATTCGTTTTTTTTTCAGTCTTTCTTTTTATTTTTCTCTGTAACAAGTTTGCTCTTCATAGTAGATTAAATGCGAAAACATCTAATTGGTTACTAGTTGATAAGTTTGATGTTAAATTTGTTAGTTGTTAATACTGTTTGTTTTCCGATTACAATAAAATAAAATAAATAAATCAATTTGTTTGGGGTGCCCTGGCTTAGTTACTGCGACCAATTCGGCTCATAGTTCGGTTTCGGGGTAAATTCGGTTGGTCATAGTTCCAACCTAACCTATGAAGCGCCGAACTATTTATGTAGAAACGCCAGTACATCAAGCTACTACAATCGGTCAAATTTCTTTAATAGATTTTCATTTTTATCGCTAAAGTATTAGGTTCAAGGTTGATTGGGAAATTTTGACAGTTTCGGGTGGCTTGACCTGCTGGCGTCTGTATCTGCCCAATCCAACATTTTTACGGGCCAATCGTTTATTACACTAGGCACGCTAGTCAATGACTAGATAGGTACTTGAGTATTTTTTGTGCTAACATTGCAGGATGAAATAACCGACCAATTTTCTTTTTATTACTGTTCATGTTTTACTGTCTGTCACGTTAATACCAACCGCCGATAAATTTAGTTACTGCTCGTTATAAATAAAAATAAAAATAATTTATTTCAGACATTTCGTCCATATGATGTCAGCATTGATATTAGTAATACACACTACTTATAAACTATGTTAGTAAATTAGTGACAAATCTTAGACATTACTATTAATTCATGTATCTGTTGCGCTCACCTGACGCACCAGGCACATGCACATGTACATGTACCCAATGCGCCCTAATGACGCAACAGAGCTTCTCACAGATGACCTTCAGAATGCCGTTGACGCTCCCACACACTCTGTGCATCATGGACGCAATCCTTTTTCGCAGGATGGTATTAAAACCATCAGTTATGTTTTTCACCTGATTATAATAACCTCCCTAATCCTACTAATATTATAAATGTGAAAGTTTGTATGTCTGGATGTTTGTTACTCAATCACGCAAAAACGGCTGAACGGATTTGGATGAAATTTGGTATACAGATAGTTTATAACCTGGATTAAGACATAAGATACTTTTCATCCCGGTAAAAGGTTCCCGTGGGATAATTTCCGACATACACGCGGGCGAAGCCGCTGGCAAAAGCTAGTGTTTAAATAACAGTTGTAAAAATTATTACCCATACAAACCCGCTATTCAAAAAGACTTCCATAACCCAAGTACTAGGAAATGACGTTTGTCAGACTTTTCGAGTGACGGCAACCCGTAATGACTCATATATAGGACTGTTTTACAACCGGGGCTGACTATTTAACTTACTATAGCTCTCTGGAACACAGAAGTAAACCCCGCTTGCAAAGAATGGTGAGGTCTCCGATATGTCAAAAAATAAATGAAAGCGTTAAGTTTCCAAAGTGCTGTCCCTTTTCAGAACTTTTGATCAAAAAACTTGGCTTATCGCAATCCACTGCAGGACGAAGCCTTTTCTCCCGAATTGGGCTGTAGCACTTATTGTATTTTCGCATTCATTTCAGCCCCGCACGCTTAGCATGACCGCCATACAAACGGGTTTTTTCGACGGAAGAATAGACAAAATGGCAGATAGTAGAAATGTTTGTACGCATTCTACGGTAGCATGGCAATGTGTAGTTTTGTCTATTCTTCCGTTGACAAAACATTGTCATGCTACGCGTGCAGGGCGATAACCATGCACTCTTATAGCAGGTCAATATGTGTCAAAAAGTGAAGATTCAGGTAGTGCTAAGAGCGTTGGCTCCGTACGGCATTTCATAGAAACTTTCAAGACCTTTTTTATCGAAATGAATGAACCGATTTTAATGAAACTTCATATGCATAAACAGGATATATCTAAAAAGTTAGTTAAGAACATTTTCGAAATGTGTTATTTAAAAAAATATAATTGGAAATCTGTGTTTCTATATATTTAAAATCGGTCGAAATTAGCTGCAACACTATTTTTCGAAAATGTTTTTAACTAAATTTTTAGACCTATGTATCCAGCTTATGCGTATGAAGTTTCATTAAAATCAGTTCATTCATTTCGATAAAAAGGACTTGAAAGTTTGTATGAAATGCCGTACGGAGCCAAGGATCTTAAGCGATTTTGAACCATGCATTATTGCTGTCACCGGAACTTGCCGTGCTTGAGTCACACAGCAAACGGTTATTTATTTATTTAAATAATATGGGAGACTTACAGCTGAAACAAACAGATCAAGGACAGTACATTAGTCTGAAAACCAATTACAGGTCTCCACTTTAAAAAAACAGAAAATGTAAGTAATAACCTTCTTAAGTCGACAGTATTTTTTTTTTTTAATAATAAGTAGATATAATATTACCGTCACATTTTACGACACACTTCAAAGTATAACTTCCGATGCGAGCCTTCCTCATACCTCGCGGAAGAAACCTACTCAAAATGCAAATATCTTGATATGCTTTTATGGTATAACTTCAGTTCATTAGCATCCGAATCTTGGTGCAGCAGCTGTGGCTGTCGAAGTTTGACTCTCGTGTTGTATACCATACGAGAAGTTAGCGTTCTATAACAGTATCTACGTATTGTAGATAATTTTGGAACAAAGATCTTATTCAAATTGCGTTGAATATTTTAGGGAGAGGAGAATTGGTTGAGAATTTGGAGTTTGAATATGGGGGATTAGCATGTAGATATTGTAGATACTTTCGTGGTCTGAGAACCGGAATTAGTCTTCTTGGTTTAATCCTTGTTTTCCTTGTTTGTTTTTTTTTTGTTGTTGTTGTTTTTCTTGGTGTTGTTGTCAAAAAATTGTTTATTCTGTAAATGGGATATCGGATCGCAAGTGTTGTTGTGAGTTCACCAGGCAAGTGTTCATAAGTTCTCAAGTCACACAGAACTTACAAAGTGATTGTTGGTTTGTAAGTTAGCCTTAACCAACTCAATGGGCCGAAATTATGATTAAATATTTTGTAATCTACATGAATAAATGTGCGTTTATTTTCTCTGTAATAGGCAAATTAGTATGGTAAAAAAGATTCCGACGAACTGAGAACCTCCTCTTTTTTTAAAGTCGGTTAAAAGGCAAGCATCTAAACTTTCTTTACCTTTCCCAGTGGGTTTACGATCCTGATAAAGGCTCTCCTCAGGGCCATGTCCAACGGCCCTTCTATTTATTAGAGAAGTATTAAATAAATCAATGTATATTTCTGTCAAAAGAAACCACCTCGAAACTTTTTGGTTCCCAAAAAGTAATTGGATTTTACAATTTACCAACTAACAACCCCAACTCGTACCTTCAACTCTAGTTACATAACAATTTAGCAAAGCGCTATCAATTTAATTGGTTCACAACATCGCTCGAACAGGTCCTACTGTTTTAGTAATTGTTATTATTTGGTATAATGGGTGTAAATGTTGGAATTACCTACATATTACTATAATAGGAGGGTGGTAATAACCTGTTTCTACAATGTTCCGCTTGAAATATAGATATAATAGCTCAAATCATACAAGTAAGTAAATTAATAGTTATCGTTGAATATTATAGACCTAATCATGCTGCAGTAAACTATCGTATCTACTACCAATTAAATAACTATTGTCAATATCACCATCTTTTGAGGGGCTCGTGGCTAATAAGTAATAATAGCCGCACTGGTCAATCGATTAGGTAAAACTTGCTGCAGTTGGTCCATGGATGGTTGACCATCTTTACATACCGAGAGTCCTCCGTGCTTCGAAAAGCACGTTAAACCGTTGGTCCCGTCTTACTAAGCGGTAGGCAATGTATTACCCAGTAACTGGGTTGTGGAGATCAGCTGAGTCGCTTTATGTAAAATACTGGTATTCAGCTGCATGTGGTTAGATTGGGAGCCGACCCCAGCATAGTTGAGACAAGGCTAGGCAGATGATGATCACCAATCACATACCATCACGACTCGATACGATGAATCAATATCATATATTGTACATTTACTATCCAGCTGGCCCGAAAGACGTTGTCCTGTCCAAATTTCAATAATTTATACAAAATTCCCATAGAAAATGTACTTTCAGTTTTCCGAAATTTTCTAATTTTCACGGCAACTTTTCCAATTTTTCTCTATCACTCACTCACTCTATCTATGAAAACTGCATTAAAATCCGTTGAGTAGTTTAAAAGATCTAACCGAACAGACAGCGGAAGCAACTTCATTTTATACTATGTATGTAAAGATTTATTGACGAATCAATTATGATTCGACAGAAAATATTTTAAACATGTTTTTCGCAATAATTCACAAATGATGAGAACGTGTAAAGATACACATATTTTCAATGCGCCGCGCTGCGGCGCGGGATGCATACAAAATGTGTATCTTTTTGTGTAGTAACTAAAGTTATATTTTGTTTATAAGTGCGTGCCGCGTTGCGTCGCTTCGCGTCTCGGTGTGAACTGACCCTATTGGTTCCGTTTTTTTCTTTTTGTAGTATGGAACCTTAAAAATGACATATTTGTCATATTTTAACGACAGCTGTTATTTAATAAAACGCTAAAACTATGAAAAAGTCTTACAAAATTGACAAATAGGGATGATAACAAATTTTTTTTTTGTTCGTTTTGTAGATATAAAATATTAGACACGTATTTGTTATTTTATACGTAATCAAAAGATTATGGCGATACATTGAGGTTAAAATGTGGCATGACGTCACGCCTAGCCAGATTTTATACGTAGTTGTGACGTAGCGAGCCCCTACTCCCCAACTTTAATGCGTTTTATCAAAGTAATTTTTTATTCATATAATAAAGCAAAAAAACGTGTCTAATATTTTTATTATCTCACTGACGGATTAAATAGAATTTCTTTCTTTTTTTTTTTCACCTGTCGCTTGTAGGTATTTAATAGGCCCAGACTTACATTACATTCGTTGCAGTAATAATAATAAGACAGTAAGTATCGCTACAGAGCTGTTTCAATACACAAAAAACAACACTACAAAGTGAAAAATAACTTTAATTTCGGAAGTGGGTGTCTATTTAAATGTATTTTCATTTTTTGCCTCCGACTTCGGAAATTAAAGTAATTTTTCACTGTGTAGTGTTGTTTTTGGAAGTCGGTTAGATTTTTTTGTAGAAAAGTTTTTATTTTCCACTTTTTAGTAGTGGCACCACAACAAAAAAGTGAAACATAAAAACTTAAAAAAAAAACCACACAAATTCTAATACCACTACCTGCAAAAGAAACTAGAACATCATCCATATAAAAGTGGGGAAAAAATACGTATTATTACTGAAGCTAACTCAAAAAATACCCATGCAAAGTTAGTAAATTTTATATGGGAACAATTTTTATACCCTTTCGAATAAAACAATTTTTTTTCAAATCGGACAACTGTAAAAAGTTATGCGTGGTAATAAATAATAATAAAAAAAAAACATA
This sequence comes from Cosmia pyralina, assembly GCA_946251885.1. Lineage (NCBI taxonomy): Eukaryota > Metazoa > Arthropoda > Insecta > Lepidoptera > Noctuidae > Cosmia > Cosmia pyralina. The sequence goes on from OX276345.1 coordinate 4,430,541, forward strand.
CGTGTCGAATTGAGAACCTCCTTTTTTTTCGTCGGTTAAAAATCGATCCGTGGTCTTGTGGTCTTTATTCTAGGATTCAAAGCTTAGCACACAGCAATCAATTGTAGTAACATTCCCATCAGCAAACTCACGAACATTTTATCAGAATGTTTTCGATTGATTCCCTTTGATGTACATTTGGCATTGTTTAGAGGTCAATTCAAAGTTGTTTCCCGTTTTGTTTGGGTTTTTAGCTTTTCATTGTACAGACGGTTCATTCAAGCATTGTATTGGTTCAGAGATTTATTTTTTGTATCTTTTTCCTCAAAATTTACTTCATCAGAATTCGGTGCTAGGTGGTTATTTATGTTTACAAAATACACTCCATCATCATCTATATAAATACAAAGAGAAGTCCTGACTGACTGACTCATCAACGCCCAGCCCTAACCCTTGAACCTAGAAAGCTGAAATTTTGCACAGAGGCTCCCTTTAGAATAATGTACATAAATAAAAAGAGAAGTCCTGACTGACTGACTGACTGACTAACTGACTGACTGACTAACTCATCAACGCCCAGCCCAAACCCTTGAACCTAGAATCCTGAACTTTTGAACAGAGGTTCCCTTTATAATAATGTAGATAAATAAAAAGAGAAATCCTGACTGACTGACTCATCAACGCCCAGCCCAAACCATTGAACCTAGAAAGCTGAAATTTTGCACAGAGGCTCGCTTTATAATTTAGACAAGGAACATGGAAGGATTTCCCAGTAGTACGTTCCCGCGGGATATTTTCCGACGTCCACGCGTGCTAAGCCGCTGGAAAAGCTAGTCCTATATATATTATGGTCCTTTTTCTGAGGAGGCTTAGATATGAGTTCTCAAGAACCTTGCTAAGGCTCATTGCAAGCCTTCATTGTATTTTTTTATCTGTTTTACTTACATTATAGTGTGTGCCTTTTTAGTCTGTGCCAAATATATATATATATATATATATATATATATATATATATATATATATATATATATATATATATATATATTCTTTCTTTCTTTCTTTCAAGCATTCATTTAGACTGGGTGAGCTTATTTGTTGGTTCAACTCAACCTATCGCAGTCCACTGCTGGACATAGGCCTCTCCAAGGTTGCGCCACAACACCCTGTCCTCCGCCTTCCACATCCAGTCTGTCCCAGTCACTTTTTTAAGGTCAGCGGTCCATCTAGCATCTATCCTATTTGTTAAATGATCATAATTATTCTTTTTTTGCGTTGAATGAAACGTCTCCTCTTTTATTCCAGACCATCATGGCCTAGCTTTTTCCCAACTATGTTGGGGTTGGCTTCCAGTCTAACTGGATGCAGCTGAATAGCAGTATTTTCTACGGAGCGATTGCCTATCTGACATCCACAACCCAGTTACTTACTGGGTAATACGATTCCCGTTGGTAAGATTGGTTGTCAGACTTTCGGGTTTCTAACGACCCATAACGACTGTCAAAGATCCACGATTGACAGCCGGGACCAGCGGCTTAACTTGCTTTCCAACGCACGGAGGGATCGATTTGTAAAGATCCACCCATCCGCGCACTAACCCCGACAAGCGTTGCTTAACCAGATCGATGGACCCAAGCGGCTGTTATAACCTTGTGTTATAGTCCACACCATGATCCTTTTTATTTGTATTATGTCCTAATGTTTACCTAGCTCTAGAGTAATGGATACATTCACCCGATATAAACCTTTCATCGCCTACGTTACCTAAGTACCATAAAAAGGTAAGATGGCGTACTTTAGGCACATTATATCAAGTACAGACTACAAAAAAAGCGGCCAAGTGCGTGTCGCACTACACACACTGAAGGGTTCCGTAGTTGGGATAAATTTATCTCAAGAACAAATTTAACATTGTAATTGAAAACTGTTCTCCCATACATTCCAACTGTAAATGTAAGTTTGTACTCACAATACTGAGAGATTTACCATGTTATTTTAAGACCACAGACTTTTCATGGGTATTCCAGTAATCTACAGGTAAAGGTCAATTTTCTGTATTTTTTTCAAAATTTTAGGCTCTGTAGTTTCGGAGATAACGGGGAATGGTCAAGTTTCGTCAACTTTCTTCAATAACTTTTAAAAATTATATTTTAAAATTATATAAAATATATACTTTAGATCCTCATAGTAAGCCCTTTCATTTGATGTGTCACATGTTAGCAAAACTTTTTTTTTTAATTTTCTTATTTGCCCCCAAAAAGCGACCCCCATAATCAAAATTCATTTATTTACTTTATCCTTCCGTGTTTGGGTCACAGAAGTTCATATGTGCACCAAATTTCAACTTAATTGGTCCATTAGATTCGGAGCAGATTGGCTGTGACAGACGGACAGACACGAGTGATCCTATAAGGGTTCCGTTTTTTCCTTTTGTGGTAAGGAACCATAAAAAGGTATATCAATGAACATAAATATGTATGCTACCCAAAACAGGATGTAAGTGCCCATAAAGTAATGGCCGAGCCGTATATACGCATCCACAGACGCAAACTAACACCTTTTAACATCCGTAACAACGAGCCGACCTATCACCAGCTTATTTATTGTAACCAATGGAACCTAGCAGCGAAAAGTTAAATTGAATATAAATCTATTCAAGAGACGTGTGCTAACTTAGCAGTAACACTACGACAAGGAAAAATATACTTTGGGTCCTCTGAAATAAGGATTGGTTGCTGTGTATTGTTAAGTTTGCATTGCTCTCGAGAGAGGACCATCAATACGCAAGCAGAGGGCTGAGTGTGTTTAAATAAATAAAATAACCAGCTTTGAAGCAATTATAGAAAGACTGATTTTTTTTTTTGCATTCGATTTGAAATCAAAGGTATGTGTTTAATTCGTTTTGCAAACAGTTATGATGGATGAATTTATAAGAAAACGGTGAATGGTCACACAATGACGTCTAGACATACAGAGCGTTTTTGACCCTTAATGTCAAATACTGGTGAAAATTACAGATTTTCATGACAGCAGTTTTTTTAGGGTTCCGTACCAAAATAGTAAAAAGGAATAGTTTGAGATGACGTTTGCCCAGCTATTTTGCAAATAAGAAAGAAATAAAAATACATATGTTTTTTTTTGCAACAGGGACTGAAAGGAGGTCTTAAAAATTCGAAGTGGGGCTACTAGGGCCTCTGCGGTATCATATGAAAGAACAATGTTTGCACATTCTCAAACATCTTTTTTCTTTTTTTTAGGCTACATAGTTTTCGATGTTTGATGAAAAATGTTTAAAAAAATACCGTTCCCCCTTATCTCCGAAGTTTGCATAGAGAAAAATCTGAAATTATTCTATGTGATAGAAGTTTATGTATTGATTACAGGAAAAATAATAAGCTGTTTCTAAATAGCACAGTTTTTCAGAAATCATCAACAAAATTTACATACTCAATACTCAATATATTTATTGCTTCCACATGTGAAATTATGTGGTAGGTTTAACAAAAAAAATGTTTATTGTGGACCCTGTCGGGCACAGCAAAAAGTAGGAGCGAGGAAGAGGGCTTATTCTACATATAAATGATGGTACGGAACCCTCGGTGCACGAGTCCGACTCGCTTTTGACCGGTATTTTTTATTGTGACGGAACCGTTTTCCTAGGAAACCAAAGCTTCAGCTGTCAAAAAATAGGGAATGGACCGTACGCTGTCAATTCTGATTTCAAAACCATCGCAGTTTAGAATTCCTGAATGTAAACTCATGTTGGATGTATTTCCTGGAAACGATGTTCCATATTTCATTCGAAATTCAAATGTTCAAACGGTGACTGTTTATACTGAATTCTGTTTCATGAAATACAAGAACCACTTTAACTATTGGTCAACTGTCTGTATTGGTGTATTCAAGTGGAGTTCTCGAGTCCGCTTTCAAATAATTGTTTTGTTTGAGACTTCTGTTTATGTTAGCATTTATCTTCTAAACTCCGTTTGTCACTTTTGAAGAAATTAACTCAATAATACTTCTTTTTATTTGAATAAGCGATGTTAGAATATGCACTTTGTAGATCAGTGATAATGGTCCATCTACCGTTAAGCAATACCTTTTTTTTGTGGATGGGAAGTCATCAAATGACTTCTTCCGCTCTGGGCGGAGCGGGAGGGCGTGTCAGACTTATACAGACTAAAAAACTTTTTTACAAAAAAATACAACCGACTTCCAAAAACAACACTACAAAGTGAAAAATAACTTTAATTTCGGAAGTCGGTGTCTGGTTAAATGTATTTTCGTTTTTTGCCACCGACTTCCTAAATTAAAGTTTTTTTTCACTTTGTAGTGTTGTTTTTGGAAGTCGGTTATATTTTTTTGTAAAAAAGTTTTTATTTTTCACTTTTTAGTTGTGGTACCTACCCCACACAAATTCTAATACCACTACCTGCAAAACAAACTAGAACATCATCCATATAAAAATGGGGAAAAATACGTATTATTGAAGCTAACTCAAAAAATACCTAAGCAACGTTAATCAATTTTATATGGGACCAACTTTTATGTATATACATATTTTACCCTCTCAAATAAAACATTTTTTTTTCAAATCGGACGACTGTAAAAAGTTATGCGTGGTCATACATAAAAAAAAATAAAAAAAATAAAACACGTGTCGAATTGAGAACCTCCTCCTTTTATTTTCGTCGGTTAAAAACCCACCCGTGTTGCTTCAGTTGCCCGTGCCAGGGCCACGGTATCTCTTTTGAATAACCCACGACCCCGGCGGCATGGCACTGAGATGACTACTAATAGAGTAATTACGGAATACCAATCTTAAAAAAAAAAAACAATACATTACCTAATGTTAAGCAGATAAATTATTCCCGTTAAAACTGCAAAGCCTTGTAACTCTACGGAGATACCTAACAACACCAGATCTTGATAAAATAATAAACTTATTTTTAAGAGTTAACGAATGTAATACAACGTAAGTACCAAGAGACGCTGAACCGAAAATAATAACATAGGGTAACTGTTGTAGTAATTGGCCACGCTTTAGTGACTGGTCACTCATAAAAAAAGAGGTAGAAACAAGAAAAAGACGCGCTCATGAATGAAAACGACGAAAAATATTGTTTTGGTCCTTTTCATTCACGAGCTTGCTTGCATTTCCTTGTTTCTACCTCTTTTTTTTTTAATGAGTGGCCAGTTAATAGAGCGTGGCCAATTACTATAGCAGTTACCCTATTTCTTTTTACGTCACTCAAGAATAGCAAAATACAGCTACATCTTTCCATCGATAAATTCAAAAGTCTTCTCATTTCAATACGAAATATAGAGCATCTTTAATATAAACACATTATATTAGGTAAGTGCTTTAATAAACAATAATACTCGTAGGATTCGGGGCGAAGATAGAGTTTTGTAAAAATATCTAAAATGTGCACAGCCCAGTTGACAGACAGCTCACACAAAATCAACTACTAGACTGTGCGTAATTTGTTCTTAGAGAAGCTTCTAGAATCTTCTAGAAGCTTCGACTCGCCCTTATTGGCCGAGCGGGTAATAGAGGCGTTCCCGCCAGAAGCGTGCGGATTGCGGCAGGAGCGATTAGAAAAGCATTCGCGTTATACACCTAATTAATGATAGCTCAAACATTATCTCAGCAGCTCAGCTGTTTTAATCAAACGATCTATCTTTAAACCCCTCGAGACAGAGTAATCTAATTTTTGCCAAGCTCATAAGGATTCGAAGCATAATGCCGATAATTTTCAAAGAAACCCTTTTCGATGCAAAATAAAAGAGATATGACGTTCTATAAATTCAATTGTTAGATTGAACTGATTGAAGTAATAATCAGAGAATTCATTTCTGAATAGGTACTTGCGAAATTAAACAGTCTAAACACGAGATGCAAGTAATTTGTAGCTGAATTTTTTAATCGACGATAAAAAAGGAGGAGGTTCTCAATTCGACACGTATATATTTTTTTATGTATGACTGCGTGGTCACTTTTTACAGAATATCCGATTTAAAAAAAAATGTTTTATTCGAGAGGGTATAAAGCCTCAAAGTTGGTCCCATATAAAATTTATTAACTTGGGTATTTACGTATTTTTTCTCCAGTTTTTATGTGGATAATGATCAAGTTTCTTTTGCAGGTAGTAGTATTAGAATTTGTGTGGGGTAGGTACCACAACTAAAAAGTGAAAAAAAAACTTTTTTCCTAAAAACAACCCACATCCAAAAATTATTTTTCACTTTGCAGTGTTGTTTTTGGAAGTCGGTTGTATTTTCTAGTAAAAAATATTTTATTGCATACCACTGGCAAGAAATTTGCAGCGTGTAACTAAGGCTTTATTGACTGAGCTGCTAAAAGGTTGTTAGATGATAATGATGAGTTAAGATTTATAAGCATTAATTGTTAAACACAATAAAGAGATACGAGACTTAATTTTACCACACACGTAAGACAGGTTAGTACAATAGAATATTTTTGTTTACAAAAACTTACACACAAGTTGGTACCACCATTTCAGCCGAAAGACGTCCCCTGCCAGACATAGGCCTCCCGAAGCATCGCCACTTCGACCGGTTGTATGCTTCTCGCATCCAACGGATTCCTGCCACAAGTACGTTCAGATTTAAAGTCATTAATCATATTATTCTGATCAAATAAAAAAAGGTGTCACAAAAAAGTTATTGTGAAAATTACTGGAAAACTTTAGTTTTATCCGCATAAAGTCTCGGTTTCGACTTCCGGTCTAGTTAAATGGGAATATCCGTGTGATCTACAGATGTTTGTTCAAATTCAGAATGTTTGTGCTAGTGATTTACGATGTAATGGCACTCAGGATGTTGGGAATTCTACAGAGCTAGGATCGTAGAATTTTAGGAAATGTAAACGTTACTAACTCGTGGAACTGCTGCGATTTCCTGGAACTGTTCGTGGTAAAAAATTTAAATCTGGAATTTTCACATACATACCTACCTACCACGGACTAGAAACAAACGAAGGACTCCGCGTCACGCGTATCGAAAGTAAAGCACCGTACCGATCTATGTGTGCGTGATTTGACAAAGACGCCGAGCCGTCGTGTCACGTACACGTGTCGTGTACGTTACTATGATGTAAATGTGTCTATGAGGCGTGTTTGTACAGATGGTCCCGGCATACTTACTGTGCTTCACTTTCAATTTGCGTGGCGCGGAGTCCTTATTTTTTTTCTAGTCCGTGATACCTACATAAAGTTTTAAATTGCCGAAAAACAACATTCACAAATATTTTTATATGCGTGGTGACATTCAAATTGAAACATGTCAGTCTATGGATCCGAACCTACCGTGGTCATCCCCTTCAACCAGCTACGCAGATGGCCACAAAAGTTTACCCATACACAAGCGGAGGGCTGGTAGACCTCGACACCAGGTTGCAGGCAGTCCAAAGAAGCTATGCCATCCTTAGATGGCAGGCTAACCAGGTCGTTAATACGCCTGGATTAGGAGCGGCCTACGCCTGGTGACGGAGACCATCACGTGACACTGCTCGCTACACAAATATTACCAGTTCCACACAATAGGCATAACGGACAGTCTTCTGTGCAGGGCATGTATGGAGGTTGAGGAAACCATTGCGCATGTGCTCTCTGAATGCACAGGCGTAATCCAGACTAGAACAGAGAGCCTCGGGTCACCCAGATTTTTTTTTGCAGATGTTCTAAACACAACAGGAGACCTAATATACAGGATGTAAGTGGCAATACTTTAAAGGGTCATTGTACTCACCATTATAAACAACTTTTACTATGGGACCAAACCGGAAAGAGCGATTAAAAATCGGCTGTTCATTTGTTCATAATGATGAGTACAATGATCCCTTAAAATATTGCCACTATTTACACTTACACCCTGTATTTGTGGAGGGAGGTTGGCTGGTTGGAATAGCCAACGATGGCCGCCATGACCCACATACAATGGTCCACTTGAAGGACTAAGAGTGAAAACGAAACCCAATAAGATAAAACTTAGACAAAATCATTAAAAAAAAAACACATGGGTTTTGCCCTTGAGGTTCTGTAAAGATAGTTTAAATTACACAAAAATTGCAAAATCGTGAATAGATTAGGCCGTAATAATCAACCACACTGAATATCATGCATGGGTAGACTCCGTATTAGTTTAATTAGAACTCATAAAGACCTCAAACTCCCAAACCGAAGGGCTAACCAAAAGACGTACAGACAAGAACACAAAAGGCCTCCCTTACAATTTCTTCAAGCAGTCCAATAACCATTAGTAGAACAAAAAGGGCCAACTCAAAGACACGTCTAATTAAGTAGGAGAAGCAAATCGCACGCACCGCCGACATCAAAGGGAAGACAAACAAAGCCATCGTAGGCTCAGAGCCAGGCCTCGGCCTGTGTCCCACGTGAGTGATGAGGGCGAAAGTATAGGGTTTAGTTTGATTTTGTATATTTTCAGTTTATACTTTTTATATTGTTGGTAAACAGTCGTATGGTAACGCGATGGTAAATCGTTATGACCTTTTATTTTTTTCTTTTATACATACATAATTCCATAAAAAAACTTTTTTACAAAACAATACAACCGACTTCCAAAAACAACACTACAAAGTGAAAAATAACTTTAATTTCGGATGTCGGTGTCTAGTCAAATGTATTTTCGTTTTTTGCCACCGACTTCCGAAATTAAAGTTATTTTTCACTTTGTAGTGTTGTTTTTGGAAGTCGGTTGTATTTTCTTGTAAAAAAAGTTTTTATTTTTCACTTTTTAGTCATGTACCTACCCCACACAAATTCTAATACCACTATCTGCAAAACAAACTAGAACATCATCCATATAAAAGTGGGTTAAAAATACGTATTATTGAAGCTAACTCAAAAACTACCCAAGCAAAGTTAATCAAATTTATATGGGACCAACTGTGATGTATACCCTCTCGAATAAAACAAAAAAAATCCAAATCGGTCCAGCCATCTTCGAGTAATCGGGGAACATACATAAAAAAAAAATAAAAAAAAAAAAGGTTCCGACGAATTGAGAACCTCCTCTTTTTTGAAGTCGGTTAAAAAATAGTTAGTAAAGCTTAAAACTATGTTAGTAACTTATACCTACTTAATACACTTTAAACAATTACCTTGCATTAAAAAGGACACCACCAGAACTGTGTACCATACTCCAGTGCCCCGCAATAGGACACTCAACCCTTTCCGTTATTATATTTATAAACCTACAACCCCGATGTGATTTAAATGCTTTATGAACAAGGAATTATAGACAAGACACCGCTAGTAAGCATGAAATATTTGCACTAGAGTTCCATAAAGAAGGTATAACTTTCTTTGAAGGGGTCATTGTACTCATCAATATGAACAACTTTTACTATAAGACCAAACCTGAAATCGCGAAAAAAACAGCTTTTCGTTTGACGAGTTATGCGAACTTAGTAAAATGTAGGAAATGCAGATTTTTTTTCAAGGTGGACAGGTGTCAAGACCGCTTTCTCTCGACATGGTCGGATTGCAATTATCAATACTGTTTACTGCGACCGAAACAGGTTGACACTTCTTGAGAAAAATCATTCATAAGCACAGCAAAGAATGTCTACTGAGCTGGTAAACCCAAAACCGAACTACCATTGACCATCACCTTCACCTTTTTTTTTTGGGTACTGATATCCAAATTAAATATCTTTCATAGAAGGTCTCATTATGTATTTTTTATCGCGTCACATCGCTTCAGTCAACCACCTAGGACACTACATGAGGCCTACGTCTCTAGTTCACACATGAGGTAATCATTTCTAGAGCGTCCTTACGATAATGAGTGATTAGGTTCTCGTTTTAAAAAGTTTGTCATTACAAGAGCTTCTTCAATGTAACATTGCCTGGTAATTTTAAACTTAAACAAGGTGATGAGTTTTGTGACATATTCTTCTAATAACTTATAATTATGAACTCTTATGAAAGAAATTAAGAGTATAAATCCGATTGTTTTAAGTAAAGCTTATAATTTTGTAGATATTTGTTTAAGAGAATCAAAAATCACACTAATATCATAAAGGCGAAAGTTTGTGAGTGTGTGTGTGTTTGCATGTTTGCTACTTCTTCACGCTCAAACTGCTGAACCGTTTGGATGAAATTTGATATGTAGATAGCTTATACCCTGGATTAACACATAGGCTACTTTTTAAGGTTCCGTACCTCAAAAGGAAAAAACGGAACCCTTATAGGATCACTCGTGTGTCTGCCTGTCTGTCTGACCGTCTGTCACAGCCAATTTGCTCCAAATCTAATGGACCGATTAAGTTGACATTTGGTACACATATGAATTTCTGTGACCCAAATATGGACGGGTAAAGTAAATAAATTAATTTTGAATAAGGAGGTCACTTTTGGGAGGCAAATGAGAAAATTAAAAAAAAAGTTTTGCAAACTATACCGTGTGACATATCAAATGAAAGGGCTTTGAGGGTCTCAAATATATTTTAACGAAAATTTACCATCCCCCCCCCCCCCCCCCGCTTTATCTCCGAAACTGGTGAGCCTAAAATTTTGAAAAAAATACAGAAAATAGATCTTTACCTTTAGATTACAGGAAAACCTATAAGAAGTCTGTGATCTTAAAATACCATGGTAAATATCTCAATATTGTGAGTACAAACTTACATTTACAGTTGGAATGTATGGGAGAACATTTTTCAATTACAATGTTAAGTATGCTCTCGAGATAAATTCATCCCAACTACGGACCCCTTCATTGTGCGTGATCCGACACGCACTTGGCCGGGTTTATTATCCTGGTCTATGCAGGTGAAACTGCAGGGCGTAGCTAGTTATCAGATAAAACAAAAAATACCTGGTTGTCGTCATTAAACTGTGTAGGTACCACAAGGGAGGATTATCTCACCGGTATTTCTTAATGGACACAAAAGTTAATTGAAGATAATTGTTTCATAATCTGTCCTTTTCAAGAAAAGCAGCGCCCTCAAAAACCAAATAAAACCTAATACTAAAGCAAGTCCTAAACTTTTTATCAGCACTATTTCCTGTGCCTCTCATGTGACCCGTGGCGGTCTGTCACTACTGCTACTCAACAGCGACCAAGTTGCTGGTCGCAAACCAAGCACTAAACGGCTGGTCGCTAAAAGTTTCGATGTTATTTTTCCATCTGATAACACTTGGGTAAGAGCCACGAAGAGAGCGGAAAAATTAGAAGCTTATTTTGTTTTTGGTCTGTTTGTGTGGTGTCGTGTTTTTTCTGTAGTTAGTTTAGCTATATACGTGAAAATACCTGTCGATTTGTTTTTCAAATACATTTTTAGAGGATTGGAATAGGCAAAGAGAGAAATAAAAACTCACACGTTATTTTAGATTAAGTGTTGTGAACCATTTTCGTAATATTGCTACTGAAAATCTGCCAATAATTCCAACGATTTCAATCCAAGTTCATTCATACATGATCAGTATTTTTAGACAATGGATCCTACCGATTTTTGTGGATATTTATTTATTTAAATGCCTTAAAACTATCATGTCTTAATCTAATACGATAGCCAAGACACACACCCAAAATTAAAATAAATGTAAAAGAAGACAACCCTAATGAGTCAGAAGGTATAAGAGTTATGCGATAGATAGAGAGGCAACTTTTAGGTGAATATAACTGTAGGTAATTAATGCTGTGCGACCTGAAATGCACTTTATTGTGTCGTGGCAAGAGTCGCTATTTATTTAAATTATTTTGCGGAGTGAAGAGCTCGTGGCTAAGTAATAACAGCCGCACAGGTCGATCCATCAGATTAAGCTACGCATGGCCGGGGTTGGTCCGTGGATGGGTGACCATCTTTACATACCGAGACTCTCCGTGCCTCGGAAAGCACGTTAAGTCGTTGGTCCCGGCTGTCATTCGTGGATCTTTGACAGTCGTTACGGGTCGTCAGAAGCCCGAAAGTCTGGCAACCAGTCTTACCAAGGGGTATCGTATTACCCAGTAACTGGGTTGTGGAGGTCAGATAGGCAGTCGCTCCATGTAAAATACTGGTATTCAGCTGCATCCGGTTAGACTGGAAGCCGACCCCAACATAGTTGGGAAAAGGCTAGGCTGATGATGATTTTGCGGAGTGAATCTTCTGTACTTGTAGTACAAGTATGTACTCTGTGCCAAAATTGAAATCCTGATTCTCTTTGCATAGTTGTCGAGAAAAACCTCTGTGAGAGACGGACAGAAAGTGATCTTAGAAAAAATCCGTTTTTTTTTTAAAGGTCGGAACCCCAAATATTTCAAGAAAATTGAATTTCGAATGTCCCACCCGCCTTCTCCGCTAGTTTCAGGGCTGAACTCCAACTTGGCCATCCAGTTTGCTAAGTAACACATAAATTGTACCGTGTCTAAGTGCGGGCCACACTTAGCGCAAGTGTGCCGATAGTTTCTGTCTTCCTGGTACTCGGCCAAACGTTCAACTTTAAGTTATTGTAATTTGTATAAAGAACTTAGCGTTTTTTAGTTTGAGTGTTTGATTAGGCAAGTGTTTTGAATTTTTAAAATTGTAACTTGATATCGTTTGTGTTGTATGTCTCATACTTACTGCAAAAAATGTTTGGAATCAGTGTCTCAGCTTTCTATGTCTTTTTTGTTTTCAAAGTATTTATATGAGCTTGCTGTAAACGCACTTACGGTGATATTGTAGCGTGGGCTTTGGCAGAGGGGAAGGGTTATTATTTATAAATATGAGATCACAATTTTCTTCTAATTCAGTTGCCCCGATCGATGCAATATGGTGTGAAATGACGTTTAGTATTAAAATACGCAACAAACAGTAAGGCTTTGTTTACAAAGATGCGGGGCGTCGCGCGTCGCGTTGAGCGGCGCGGCCCGCACTAAATTCAAACAAAGGGCGTTCTATGAGAGCGTTTACGGAGAAGCGATTTTACACGCGTTTGTTTGAATTGTAGCGTCGCATGTGGCGGGTGAAGCGACGGGCGACGCCGCGGCGGACGCGGCGGGTGACGCAGCGGAAGACGCGGCGGGTTTCTTCGGTTTAACTTCTTTATAACATACTTAATGACACCGCGTGCGCCGCCGCGTGTGTGCCATAAACGGAGATAACGCTTGACGCCCCGCAGCCCGCCCCGCGCACCGCGCCGCCTGACGCCCCGCGTGTCCGTAAGCGAGGCCTAAGAATATTGCGTGGACATCAAAGATTGTTGTTATATGAAATTTGTAACAACAAGCTACCCATGTCAAGCAGAGACAATCTTAGATACAGACCTGCTTAAAAAAATTTGGACTCCATAGGCGGCTGTGACGACAGCATCAGGTCAGCCAACTTGTTTGACGCACAGTGGGATAAAAGCTATAACTACCATTTGTGGCGCCATGCACTTCCTCACATGCGAACTACGCATCACACTGACGTCCCGCAAAATCCTGCATCGCGCAAGCAGAGTTTACCGCGTGACTAGCATACATGGTTATTTTAAATAGGCTAGCTAAACTCAGAAGATGCGATGGGTATCGATATCTAAACATGGTAAAACAAAAAATAAATTAATTTGATGATGTTTTTGTGGGGTCGTCGACCGCAATTATAGTCAGTTGAAATATCTATAAAATTGTTTTTTTTTTTGTGTAAACTTCACAGACGTGATGTGTTTTGATATCTGAACACGGTAACATATACAACGTGCAGCTGCAATTGCGACATTAATTCAACACGCGTATACGACTTCGCGTTACCTATCGTTCTATAAAGATATTTTTATTTCATTAAACGTTATTATTTATTGATTTATTTACAACTAGCTTTTGCTAGCGGCTTCGCCCACGTGGATGTCGGAAAATACCCCAGGAACGTGCTACCAGGAATTCCTTCCTTATTCCTTGTCTACATTATAATGGGAACCTCTGTGCAAAATTTCAGCTTTCTAGGTCCAAGGGTTTGGGCTGGGCATTGATGAGTCAGTCAATCAGTCAGTCAGTCAGGACTTCTCTTTTTATTTATATAGATTTTCTAAAATAGCATCTTGGAGCAACCTGTAGTGCAGAGATGAAATTGAAAATAAGGCCACGCAATTCGAGTTTTTTTTTTTCCATGAAGCTACTTAACAGCTGGGTCAGAACAATAGACAAACGATGAACAATAAAAAGGTGTTGGGTTAACGACCTTTTACCAGATGTCATAGAACTATAGCTTCATGAATGAGTCTTTGCATAGAGTGATCCTAATTTTGGTTAGTATTTTATTATTCAATTTGTTTGAAATTAATTTTATTTCAATTTACGAATTATTTTATCTTATTATAATTTATATGATTACTCGCCACTAGCTCTACCAGCGTTTTGAAGGAATGTCGCGATTGCGGCAGCGCGTTGTATAAGAAAACCAGTTTTTATTAACTCATACTTCAAGTAACAACACCTACAGCGGTCATTAACCTCCCAAAAAAAAATCATCAAATCTTTTTATTTTATCGTATTTAGATATCGCAACCGATCGTGTCTGCGGAGTTTAACTAGCCAATTTAAAATAACACACCACACACAACAGCCGTCTGCTCAGAGGATCCTCCGTTTTCTATGGAGGATGAGTGAACTTTACACCCTGTTCTTCATACATCTTACATTTAAAAATGGCTTCGAGTTTTTACTGGCCATCAATAAATCTATTCTATCACCTACCAAAAATAGCAAATTTATAACAAAACCATTCTTAGATTTCCTTTCCAGCTGTTATCTAAGATAATAAATACTTTGAATTTTCTCAATAACAGTACTGTCTGTACCAGGATGCTGTAATCGTCCGCTTCCTAACTCTTTATTAAAAGCTAATATTGCTAGTGCATTGTTTTAGTAGTTTCCATCGGTTTAAAGATTCTAAAGCCATTTTAAAATGTATCGAAATCGGAAAGGGTTGTTTTAATTTTTTTATAACAATTTTATACATTGGATATTTTGGGTGATAATGTAATGAGTGTGTGGGGGTGCGTGTGTGAGGGTGTGCGCGTGTGTGTGTGTGTTTTTTGTGTCATATTCATGTGAATTTGGGACCAAATATCATTTATTTATTTATTTATTTATGTTAATACGGTTTGTGGACCAATTACATTAACACATACAGTAAATATAACATAATCATAAAAAAGACAACAAAAAAAAAAAATAGAACAAAGATATTATAAACAAAACACAAGTTTTAAATTTATGTGCTCTCACAAAAGTGAAGACAAGCGCACAAAACAGTTTTGAGATCATCTGCAAATAGGTCACAGTTCGGGTTGGCTTCCATGAAGTTATTAAGCGCAGTCAGGGCGCGAGGAACAGGGGATGAGGCGCGGGCCACTGTTCGAGTTGTGGGCACGGCTAGTAGACGGTGTTTTCTACCACGGAGATAGCTGCTTGGAACGTAAAGGCGAATCAGCTCATTATGGAGATCAGGAGCATCTGTTATCCCACGACATATTTTAAGCATGATGTACAACTGATCATAGGCTCTCCTAGTTTGTAACATATGAAATCCTAGAGATCCTACGAGAAATTTTGTTGGATATAAAAATGGATAAAATCCGTAACGGAATTTATAGAGAAATCTCAGAAATGCTTTTGAACCTTCTCTAATAAAAGTGCATAACTAGCCTCGTGCGGGTTCCAGACACAAGAGCTCGCCTCCAACTTGCTTCTGACAAGCGTACTGTATAACAGCTGTACAACATGCGCATTTTGAAATTCTCGTGCGTTTCTAAGAACAAACCCTAGTCGTTTAAATGATTCCTTAGCAACCGTTGAAATGTGGTCATGGAATGTCAACTTCTGGTCGAATACGACACCCAAGTCTTTTTACAGTGTTCGATCTTGTAACAACAGTGCCATTTATTTTATATTCATAATGAATTGGATGCCGCACCCGGCCAAAAGTCATGTCATCATCTGAAAGCCTAGCTTTTCGGTGAAGACTAAGGCGCCTTTTTAACCGACTTCAAAAAGGAGGAGGTTATCAATTCGTCGGAACCTTTTTTTTTTTTTTTTTTTTTTTTTTATTTTTTTTTTTTATGTATGTTCCCCGATTACTCGAAGATGGCTGGACCGATTTGGATTCTTTTTGTTTTATTCGAGAGGGTATACATCACAGTTGGTCCCATATAAAATTGATTAACTTTGCTTTGGTAGTTTTTGAGTTAGCTTCAATAATACGTATTTTTTCCCCACTTTTATATGGATGATGTTCTACGAGTACTTTGTTTTGCAGGTAGTGGTATTAGAATTTGTGTGGGGTAGGTTCCACAACTAAAAAGTGAAAAATAAAAACTTTTTTACAAAAAAAATACAACCGACTTCCAAAAACAACTACAAAGTGAAAAATAACTTTAATTTCGGAAGTCGGTGGCCAAAAACGAAAATACATTTAACTAGACACCGACTTCCAAAATTAAAGTTATTTTTCACTTTGTAGTTGTTTTTGGAAGTCGGTTGTATTTTTTTTGTAAAAAAGTTTTTTTACACTCATTGCGCGCTTTTATAACTTCTAACGTGACTAGTGAATGCAATCTCGGTATACCAAGATCTCGCAGTAATATTGCAAGATCAATCACGCGTCATAATTAGTGTGAGATCTCGCAGGGTTTGCGAGATCGAGCAGCAGCGCGCCACACCTGCTAATCGACGAGTAACTGGCCGTAAAATACCTAGAGTTTACCTACAACACTTCGGTGATAGTAATTCTAACGAGCGTGGAATCGGAAAGTGCATTTTATTCAACAAGCTACTTGGTGTCGCACATAAGAAGCAGGCTATCAGATGCCACCATTGGCGTTCGATGCCTCTTGCGAAGCTTTTTTCAAAAATATGCGCGAAAATTGGCCATCTGATCTGATAATAATTTACTCGACTTTTAAGCTAAATTCTTCCATAACGAAGTGTTAACATGATATCGAACCAATAACCACTATCGAATGGATAAACTCCGTTTAAAAACCTCTGAAGTTGTCCAATATAAATTAAAGCCAAAATATCAAAATTTAATATAAACTATATAAACATCAACAACAGGGTGCTTTAAATTTACCCAATTTTCATTGACTGTATACAGCGTTTAGAGTGTCGATACGTCCAGTTCATAGATCGTTTGCTGCACTACCAATATTAGCTTTGAATTAATAAAATATTGTAGGTACTTTTAGATCTATATTAATACCTAAAATGCTGAAGAGTTTGTCATGCGACTTACATCAAACCAATGAAATTGCAAGGCGGTTATAAGCGGCTTATACAGACAGCTCTGTAAACACAATGATGGCGCGCACACTAGCAACAAAACTTCCCAGGTATGGTCTGTTGCAGGTATGGTTGTGTCCCTCCCGCTCTCGCTCGTTTTTTTTTTTGTGTAAAAAAAAAAACGGTATGGGTCTGCTCTAAATCTAATGAAAGTGAAGAAATACTTACATACAGACACACAGACTGGATTTGCACAGACTGGAGTTGAGACTCTTCTCAGCTCCAGTCTATGCACAGCCTTAAAGCAAAAATACTGCCAAACGAAGAAAGTAAAGTGCCCCGGATTTCCATTATGATGTCATCACAACTAGTTTTAAACATCTACTATTCTTTACAAGCTATAAAACAATAGACCAAGCCCCGCAGAAACAGAGGACTTCATAAATAATTATTCAAAGCTTGCAAAACATGAGAAAACAAACTAAAAACATACATTGTCCCGGGGCACAAATACACTTCTGGACACATCTTTTGGCCCACCTTGTATTTTCAGTTTCGTTTGGTCCTAGCTAAAATTTTATATTAGGTCAAGCAAAAAGTTTTTATGCAGTTTTGAACCTGGCACATTCACAATTTCATTCAATAGTCTTTTTTTGAATTTCGAACACAGAATTTAAAGAAACAAAAGACAATTTGGAGCCTGTTTGTTGATATCAAACAATCGAATACTAAGAAAACTTGGTTTTATTGGTTTACTTGGATTTAATTCTTGAAAAAGTGATTGATATCTTTGGTTTTGCAACAAACATTACTTATTCTTAACATTAAGGTGAGGTTCTATCAATAATCTATGGATACTTCACCTGAAGTCGCCGCCCAAGCTGTGGCACTTATTCAGGCCGGACACAGAAACGTGAGTGCTCAACTTAATTTAAGTCGATCTGCGGTCCGAAATGTTTATCGGAGGTACCTAGAGACTGGCGGCTTTGTTCGTCGCCAAGGAAGGCCACGATCTCGGGTCACAACTGAAAGGCAGGATCGATTCATCGTGACGACCAGCTTGAGAAATCGACACCTTACCTCCATTGAGATACAAAACCAACTTCGCGACTTCCACGGAGTATCTGTGAGCGCTCGAACTGTTCGGAGAAGGTTAAAAGAACGCGATATGATACCACACAAGCCAGCTAATGGCCCCAAACTAACGCGAGCCCACCGAACAGCGCGCCTTCATTTCGCACGCAGTCATTTAAATTGGACACAGCAAGATTGGAGCCGTGTACTCTTTTCTGATGAGTCTAAAATTGTGTTACATGGCAATGATGGAAGGAAGAAGGTCTACCGACGTAAGGGAGAGCGTTTCGCACAATGCTGCTTTGAAGAGAGGGTTGCTTATGGCGGTGGCTCATGGACTGTCTGGGGCGGTATATCCGCGAGCGGCAAAACTCAACTTGAGGTTGTTACAGGACCACGGCTGCCAACATTAAATGCTGAAAGGTACTTTCGTGAGTGCTTAGAACCTCACGTGATACCATACGCGGACTATGTGGGCCCAAATTTCCTTTTTATGCATGATAATGCAAGAGCCCATGCGGCCGGCATCGTCAGGGAATATCTTCGGGATGTGAACATCACAGTTATGGACTGGCCAGCCAGAAGCCCAGACATGAACCCCATTGAGCACATGTGGGACGAGCTAAAAAGACGTGTTAGGGCTCGTCAGCCAGTTGCCCAGACGATGCAGGAGTTGAAAACTGCCATAGAAGAGGAATGGGAGATGATCCCTCAAAATTTCATAGAGCGGTTGATAAACTCTATGCCTAATCGTATGAGAGCTGTGGTAGATGCCCATGGAGGCAACACGCGTTGTTAAATTAAACCTTTATTTGATAAAACATGTTTTTTATTCAAAAATCAATTGCCTTTAACAAGGCGCATATCCGACTTGTTAGGCGTAGCTCCATGTCGTATGGTATTCTGAATTCAAATTTAAAACAATACGATCGAAAAAGATGGTAAAATGTATCAGGTTTAAAACTGCATCAACAGTTTTTGTTCAATCTAGCAATCATATTTCGGTAGGGGCCATCGAAACCTAAACTCTAAGGTGGGCCAATAGATGTGTCCAGAAGTGTATTTATGTGTGCTTCGGATATTCTGGAAATACCTTGGGGTATGAATGGGACACGCCTAAGAATTAAATGTTACGGTAACGCTAGTTTAGTATAATAGGCATAATATGTCCTGATTCTGTTGTGCACCAACTAAACTATTGCTGCTTCTTATTCGTAGATCTATCACGAAGGAAATGTTACTGCTGTCAAATACTAGTCATCATCTAATCAGAATTTATTATCCATGAATATTTACATAATTTAAAATCTAACAATCTTAAAAAAAAAAATATGTACAAGTAAAAAGGAGGGAAAATAATCATAGGGCATCAAAAAATTCGTCCGCATCGCTGTCGATAGGAAAAGTGCCCAAAAGGCTGGCAGCATCGCCACGTTGTATGGCAATGCTAATTCTTTGGCCAAAAAATAGGTCAGCCCTTTGGTCACGTGTAGAGTCGACCAACCGCTTGGCGATGACCCGAAAAACTAAAAGGGCATTCGGACCCCATGGCCCTAGTGTTTCAAGCCCAAGCGGCTCAAACATATAAGTCCCAATAAGATTAGAGTATATGCGCCGTTTGAGGATTTCCGCACCCGCAGCAGCCGCCCCAGCACAGCCCACCGTGCTAGGAAGATGGGATGGCGCAAGGGTGTCAACACACGTTGCATCCCACACCAAAGGCCTACCTACCTTCCAATGCATTATGGTCATTCCGTCTGGTCTCTTCCCATCGTCGCGTGCCAAGCCAATGGGTTCTAAAACAGCTGGCACCCCGGCGGTGACAAGAGCACGACGGATGATGTCATTAATGCAGGCGTGCCGTGATATCCGGCCTACGCTCTTACTGCAGGATAGGCGTCTTCAATTCTTCATTGTACTTTAGCTTGACACCGACTTCAGAAGCTGTTAGTGTTTTATAAAAGTTATAATATTCATTTTTGGTTTTGAAGTCGGTTTTTACTTTTTTTTTAAGTAAATTTATTTTACCCAGGCATCATCCCTATTCTATCATAAACCACATCAGTCAAGGCGTAAAAGTTACAGCCGGAGTAACAATAATTATAGTCAACATTTATAATTTCATAGATTCTTTTCCTTTATGCCTGATCTTGTGCATACTTTCTTGCCCCGAAGAGAAATCTTCCGAAGAAAAAATTCGCCCGTATGAATATTGACACATTTAATTCCCAGGAGTTTGTACGGGACAAGACTAGAAAATAGAGAATTATCATTTCATATTCAATACGGCCGTTTGTGAGGAGGGTATGTAGATAGCCGTATTTCGTGATTTTTATTTCTTATGTTATTAGAATTTCGTGGAAAAATATATTATTACAGTATTGAAACAACTGGAATCATTTTTCTGAGGATATTGTTTTTGCGGTTTTCAATATTATTGTTTTCGGTTATGAAATTAAATTTATGTTTATTTTCAATAAGATGGAATATGAATGTAGAATTGTAGATCAAAATCAAAAACAAACAGAAATACTAAACCTCATCTTGTGAAAAGCAATGGATGGAAAAATTAAAATCTGTTCAATTAGAAC
Source organism: Cosmia pyralina (assembly GCA_946251885.1). Lineage (NCBI taxonomy): Eukaryota > Metazoa > Arthropoda > Insecta > Lepidoptera > Noctuidae > Cosmia > Cosmia pyralina. Next base: position 4,451,399 of record OX276345.1, read on the forward strand.
ATACTTATTCGTTTCTTGTAAATATTGTAAGCGACTTTCAATAGTGCCTTTTATTTGTCTAATTGAAATGTTTATATTTTTTTTAAGTTTGACTTTGGCCTTGACAAAAAGGTATCACTCAAGTAGTAATATTTAGGGTTCCGTACCTCCAAGGAAAACACGGAACCCTTATAGGATCACTGGTATGTGTGTCTGTCTTGCTGTCCCTCTGTCACAGCAAATTTTGCTCCGAATCTAATGGACTGATTAAGTTGAAATTTGGTACACATATGAATTTCTGTGGCCCAAACACGGACGAGTAAAGTAAATAAATTAATTTTGAATATAGGGGTCACTTTTGGGCGGCAAATCAGAAAATAAAAAAAAAAGTTTTGGAAACTGTACCGTGTGACATATCAAAAGAAAGAACTTACTGTGAGGGTCTCAAACATATTTTTTTTATAATTTTAAAATAAATTGTTTTAAAGTTATTTAAGAAAATAGACGGAAATTTTCCATTCCCCCCCCCCCCCCCCCCCCGCCTTATCTTCGAAATTACTAAGCGTAAAATTTTGAAAAAAATACGGAATATAGTTCTTTACCGGCCGGCAGATTACAGGACAACCTATAAGAAGATTGTGGTCTTAAAATAACATGGTAAATGTTCTCAATATTGTGAATACAAACTTACATTTACAGTTGGAATGTATGGGAGAACAGGTTTTTCAACTACAATGTTAAGTTTGTTCGTGGGATAAATTCATCCCAACTACGGAACCCTTCATTGTGCGTGGTCTGACACGCTCTTGGCCGGTTTTTGACATTAAATACACGTACCCCATTAGACGTCTATCACAAACACTCCAACTCGCGTTGAATCCAATATCGGGAACATTGTTTTGTCTAAGGATTAAGGATTTACCGCCATGTCGTTGGTTGTTGTTACAAACGGGTTGTGGAAAACAACCCGGTGATGACAACCCCACCCGTGTGGTCACAATGCACACAAAATCCTGTTATTAAGACGGAGATATATGCCAACGGCCTTGAGTGATTAGCTTGCGTCTTCTGTGCTGAAATCACGCAACGCGTCGTACGTCCACCCACTAATAGGACTCGCCCATCACGGAGCGATGTCCCTAATTAGACGCATTATTAATTGATTAGTATACATAAAAGAAAAGCTATTACATTAAAACACGATAAAAAATTAAATTATTTTTAATATGGTGAAGGTCTCTTAAAAAAATACGCTTGAGACTTTTTTCATGATTCTCAGTTTTTTCCGCGTTATACACTTTATAAATTAATTTCACTATATTACACATAATCTAAAATATTCAAATACGGAACCCTTATCACCCTCACTTCGTTGTCCATCTCTCTGTCTTTTTCTCTGTCTGTCTGTGTGTCAGTCTGTCAAGACCTGTTTTCTCAGGAACGCGTGGAGGTATCAATTTGAAATTAATATCAAATAATTATGTAAGTCTACGGTTTCTTGGATATCTAAAAAAATCAAGCTTCTAAGACAATACAATAAAAAATAAGCCATTTATGCGACATATTTTGATACTCGCAAGTAAATCAAAACCTATAGGGTACTTCCCATTGACCTAGAATCATGAAATTTGGCAAGAAGCAAGGTCTCACAGCACAAGTAAAGGAAAAAGTCCTAAAATCGTTAATTTGTAGGTTTATCAAATAAAAAAATAAAAAATTGTGATTAAACTTACATTTGTAGTTGGACAATTGATCTATGTATGGGAGCACATGTTTTTCAACTACAATGTTAAGTTTGTTTTTGGGATAATTTCGCCGCAACTATCTACGGAATCCCTTCATTGTGTGTGGTCCGACACGCACTCACTGGTACAGGCGAGGTGTGATGTTATGTTGTTAATTTTAAATTGAGCCAAGTTTTTATTGATATATAATTTACCTCAATTCCTATTCTAGATTAAAGGTTCTGTTTTCTGCAGTCAACCAAGTTACATAATTATATTGTTGAGTTCTGCACAAATGGTGTAAGATATTCTTCTGATTTGGTAAGTACTCTCGAGAGTGCAACCAGTGCAATACCCTATTTTATTCGTCGTAGGTGCAGAATAAGTTAAAAAGGGCTGCTTCTAGCTCTTTTTTCCGGGTACCGGACTATTCACCAAGCTTGCGTATTTTTGGATTGCTTTTACCAGCCGCATAAAATCCTTGGAATTCGAGACCGGCAAGAAAACAAAGGTGGAGTACATTCCTAGACTCAATTCGCTAAGTCACCTGTCTTTTTATTGGCTACAAAAAAGAACAAAAACACGCAAGCCAGACAAACAAAGAATATTGTGTAACTTTGGCACCGCGGCGCGGGGCAAACATTAGAAATATCTTGTAAGGCACAGACTAGATTGGTTCAGTTTTAAAACTTTTTTTATGTCACTGGTACCGCAGCTCTCAAAACAATGATGGAAAAAATCGTTAGAAACCGGCAAGTATTAATATGCTATAAGTGTGCGCGCAAGTGCTAGTCACCGCCTAGTGAGCGGTGAGACGGAGTAGGGCGCGATTGACGATTAGCAGACTGAGTGACCATTGTCTACCTCCCCCGTCTCACCGCTCACATGCCTCAGGCGGTGACTATCTTCGCGCGCACTATCTTCTGTGCAGGATGCTTCAAACTCTGAATTCAACATTACCATTACCATATATTACCTACTAACACTAGCTATAACTTATTACTATAACACTATGGATGGTTGTTGTCCGCATTAATACATTTTGATTTGATTTTGTTTTGAGTGAGTATTTATTATTATACTAGCTCACTCAGAGGAGCTCGTGGCTAAGTAGTAACAGCCGCACGGGTCGATCCATCAGGTTAAGCTACGCTTGCCGGGGTTGGGCCGTGGATGGGTGACCATCTTTAAATACCGAGACTCCTCCGTGCCTCGGAAAGCACGTTAAGCCGTTGGTCCCGGCTGTCATTCGTGGATCTTTGACAGTCGTTACGGGTCGTCAGAAGCCCGAAAGTCTGACAACCAGTCTTACCAAGGGGTATCGTATTACCCAGTTACTGGGTTGTGGAGGTCAGATAGGCAGTCGCTCCATGCAAAATACTGGTATTCAGCTGCATCCGGTTAGACTGGAAGCCGACCCCAACATAGTTGGGAAAAGGCTAGGCAGATTGATTGATTTGATTTTGTTTTGATAAAACCAAAATTTAAAATACAGAAGCCAGCGGTAATCCCATCGGGATTGACTGCCTCGTTGGTATAGGGGTCGCAAGAGCTATTACTGAGCATGAGGTCCCGGGTTCGATTCCCAGGTCACGCAATGGGTTTTTCCATGTGGCATTTCAATATTATATTTTGTAAAATCCTTGCTTAATGCTCACCTTCATTTTATCAGGAACTCTTGTGCAAAATTTTATACTTTTAGGCCCAATGGTTTAGGGCCATGTGTTGTATGACAGTAAGTGAAAGAATGAATTAATCAGATTATTGTTTCCGGTATTATCATTGTTTGTATGTACAGTCAGCAACAAAAGTCGATTAACAGTTGAGTTTTCTAAATCTTAATTATTGAGAAAAATACTTCATTAAAATCGGAACAGATGTAAATTTTAAAGAAAATTAACTCTTATCTAATACTCGTAAATGAAATGTTAAAAAGCAGGTTACCGTATCATTTTGTGTTAATTTAGATGATGTCAAAAAGTAGCAGTGTTAACCGACTTCTGTTGCTGACCGTACCACTACTACTAGCTGTAATACTGTAATAAACGTGAATTGTATTCTATTATGTCGGGGCCATACCAATGTCAACTTCAATGCCCATCATCGCCATAAACATCGCGGTAATTATTCCGATGATTATAGCGATAAATTGAGTGGCCACACTTGAACGCCGCCTCCTAGTTATCGCCACGTCAATCGGCGATGTGAATGCCTTTGCAAAATTATCGCGATAAGTTTTGCCTACACCTACGGCCTACGTCCATCATCGCGATAATCAACGGCATATCCCGTTGGTGTGGCCCCGACATTAGAAGATGTGACGTACACCAACCTGCATTGGGCCCGCGTGGTAGATTATAGCCCTACTCGTATACCCGTCATAAAGAGGGCTTTAATCCAATATCAATGGTAACATTATAGGCTGCTAAGCTACTGTTACAGTATACCTATGCCTACTCCTGACAAATGTAGCCGTGATGTTACATATATTATTATGTGTTATCTTTGACACCAGCTAACTTTGAATAAGATAATACTATTTTGACATGGGTTATTATTTGATTGGCGTTTCATGATTTGCCCTGACGTCGGTTCTATTATTTTAGTGAAAACAGAGATGTCATATGATTGACCTTATTACGTTTCGACGTATCTATATCTAAATCTATTTATGTAGTATTTATCACTAACGCGCCCGGCTGCCCCGCGTGACGTCATTAGGATTGTCCTTGAGAAATATGAGACTTTTTTTCGGCGCGCGACGGGGCGCCTAGCCACTTATACACACAAAAAATTTGTATCAATGGACATTCAACGAATGACTGTGTTGCGGCGGCCTAAAGCCTTGGGGTGAAAATCGAAATTTTCTTAGTGGACTGTATGAGGGGCGGTTCGGTGACACAAGTAGGTGTTTTGGTGGTGTGGGAAAATGATGATGGTACCTGCCTGGTGAGCTATGGCGACACGACGAGAAGGGTTTCCTTAGCCACGTGGCTGGCGCGTCCAGGATATCACGTACGGACGAGAATCTGCACTTTCCACAACACACATACACGCACTTGCACTGTTCAATAGCAATCTTCGTTCTTCGCGGTGAAAATATGAGTCCTTTTTCGACTTGGGATTAATTTTACCCACACGCGTCGATGTTGGTTGAGAACTGGCGGATCTTCTTGGCGGCAGCGAATGCGCGCCATTGCGGATCTTCCTTCTCGCTCTCACTTAGGCATTATAAGGGTTGTGGAAGGGAGAAGGAAAGCGGAAGGAACTTTATGTTACACAGATACTAATTAATTAGAGTTGCCAGTAATTAGGCATGAAATATAAAATAAAGAAAGTAATGGCGTTAACATTCCTCGCGGCCTTAAAGGGTCACCTTTAAAGAGAATAATATAATAATATATACAGTGAAATTACACTTAAATCTAACTAAAGAGGGAATGGACTGAATAAGATATTACTGAGTAGGAATGGGGCATAAGCGGACCACAGGTCGCACAAGAATCCCATTAGAAGTGCGTACTGAAACGACTCGCGTGCTACCGTCTATAGACGTATGCAACTTCTCAATAACACCTAGAGGCCAGGATAGAGGAGGCGCATTATCATTAACTATCACTACTACAATGCCTTCCTTAATCATGTCTCCATCAGGTTTATTCCATTTTAAGCGTGATTGTAAACTATGAAGATACTCGCTTCGCCATCTTTTCCAGTACGACTGGACTAATTTATCCATAAGAGAGTGTCTTTGAAGCAGGTGATCAGACAGTAAACCTACTTCCGCGGCGGGTAATGAGTTAAGCGGTACAGTATGTAAAAAATGCGAAGGGGTAAGAGCTTTAGGCTCTTCCGGATCAGCGCTAAGAACAGTAAGAGGTCTGGAGTTCAACAGGCACTCTATTTGAGAGAGAATTGTAACTAATTCTTCATAAGATAGAAGTTGTTGACCTATTGTCTTGAAAAGGTGAGTCTTCACGGCCTTCACCATGGACTCCCAACATCCACCAAAGTGCGGTGACGCGGGCGGAATAAAGTGCCAATTAATGCGATGCTCAGCGAGCTCCTCTTCAAAGCGCGGGCGGTATTCTTTATTTATGAAAGTATACAAGTCGCGTAAAAACGAATTAGCTCCTCGAAAATTGGTCGCGTCGTCCGAATACAAGCATTGTACCGGTCCACGGCGGGATAAAAACCGTTTCAACGCGGCTATGAACGACGCAGTCGTAAGATCTGTAGCTAATTCAATATGAACAGCGCGAGTAGTCATACAGGTAAATATACATAAATAACCCTTGCGACTCTTCGCACCTCGAGTGCGTACGGGCACATACTGTATAGGGCCAGCGTAATCACACCCTGTATGAGAAAAAGCTTTGGTTGCAACATTTACTCTAGATTTAGGGAGATCGCCCATAATCGGCGGACCATGAGGTCGCGGTCTCCACCTGTGACATGCGTTACACTTGTGGATTCTATGACGAATAATGCGTCTAGCGGACAAAATCCAATACTTATGGCGCAATAACGACATAGTGAGTTCTGGACCTGCATGTAAATATTTTATATGATAATAGTCTACGAGGATTTCAACTATGCGATCATGACGGGGTAACACTACCGGGTGTTTAGTACTATAGGCCTCAGCCGAATGAGTTAATCGACCCCCAACGCGGATTAAATCATCACCATCTACAAATGGCTTGAGTTTAATAAGAGCGGGTGAACAAATTTTATTATTTTTTAACTCGGAATAATCATCCATGAAGTGTTTTCTTTGAACATGACGCCACAAAATGGTTTCAGCGAACTCGAGGTCGCTAGCGGTAACGGCGTCAGTACGACGCGGGAGTTTTTTCATGAAACGGTATATGAAAACAACAATACGCAGCAGCTTAGTCCACGACGACGTACGTTCTGCGAGTGCGAGTAGAAGCGAATTGTCCGAACTTGAATCCGCGACTATGGGGTGCGCGTGGACCTTTTCTTCCGGAATGGGTTCCGAATTCAAGTCTGTAACCTTATGTATGGGCCATTCGGAAGGGTCGCGCTTAGCCCAAGCGGGTCCGTGCAACCATAATGGGTGCTCAATGAATTTGTCAGGTGTTAAACCACGTGACAAACAGTCCGCTGGGTTTTCAGTACCAGCTACGTGGTAGAAATGTTCCGCGGGGACGTTGTCTACGATGCGAACGACACGATTGGCCACAAACGTGTGCCAACGATGCGGAGAAGAATTTATCCAGCAAAGAGTCACCTTTGAATCGGTGAATGCGTAAATAGCGGTAACATTATAACGCGGATTATAAGTGTCATGAACACGGCGAAGAAGTTTAGCGAGGAGTTCGGCACCACAGAGCTCCAGTCGAGCAATAGTCAATGGTTTAACCGGCGATACCTTCGACTTGGCACAAACCAGCTGAACAACTGCGTCATCGTTGCGAGTGACATGCGCATAGATGACAGCGCCGTAGGCGCTTTCGCTGGCGTCGGAAAATCCAATGAGGCGAAGAATACAATTTTCAAAAATACCTAAATGGCGCGGGATTTTAAAATCATTTAAAAGCGGCAGGGCAGAGCGAAAAGTTTGCCAAATATTTATGATGTGACGCGGGGGAGTGTCATCCCAATCGAGCTTCAGTAACCACAATTCTTTGATAAGTAGTTTAGCATAGAGAACTACAGGCGCGACAAGCCCCATGATGTCCCACAGTCTAGCTACGGCCGACAGAATAGCACGTTTAGTACACGTGTCTGGCGGTGCGGAAATAAGAAATTCAAAACAATCATTTGACCTACACCAGCGCAAGCCGAGAACCTTTTGTTCTACCGACTTGTCGAATTCTAGTTGTTCGGTCAACCTATGCGACGCGGGAATACTGTTTAGTACAGTTTGAGAGTTACTGGTCCACTTGACCAACTCGAACTGACCTCCTCTAAAGAGTTTAATCAGTTCGTGCGAAACCTGGACTGCACGTGATTCGGAGCTTACGCTGTAGACTACGTCATCCATATACAGCGAATCCGCGATGATAGCGCTGGCGCGCGGGAAGTGATGACCATCGTCTTGAACCAACTGTTGTACTGTGCGGATCGCATGGTAGGGACTTGACTTGAGACCAAAACAGACACGGTTAAACTGATATAGAACCAGAGGATCGTTTGGACTAAAACGATATAAGATGCGTTGAAAGCGACGATCGCTTTCTCTTACTTCAATCTGTAAGAACATTTGTCGGCAATCAGCCGAGAGCGCGAATGCGAACAATCGAAAATTCAGAATTATAGTAAACAAGTCACCCTGTAAATTTGGGCCACTGTGTAAAATATCGTTGAGAGATAATCCAGTACTCGTTTTAGCACTAGCGTCTAACACGGAGCGTAGTTTTGTTGTTGTCTTATCTAAACGTACAACTGCGTGATGCGGAATTACATAGTCAGGACAACTACTGTCTGAACTATCGAGCGGAGCAGGAGATAAATATCCTTTATCAATATTTTCGCGAATGACGTCATCATACGCAGTACGTAACTCGGGTGCGGATTCTAATTTCTTTTCTAGGCAGAAAAAACGTTTTTTCGCGATATCGAGTGAGTTCCCCAATGAGAACACATCGCTGCGAAACGGTAGGGCTACAGAGTATCTACCTGTGTCCCCATCGCGTTCCGTGGTCGAATTATAAAAGTACTCGCACTCAAGTTCGTCGAGCGATTTGCTCGTCGAAAGAGTGACGGGCGCTTCATCGACCTGCCAGAATTTTTTCAACGCCGATTCTAACGAGTCTTTGTCGGATGGTTGCGAAATATGTGAGTAACAAGACTGTGGAGGCTTATTGCGACGTACAGGCAGCGCGGGCACAGCGCCCATGATGACGTAACCGAGTACCGTCTGCATGGCGGGCGGCGCGGAGGAGTTGCTGCTAACTACGCGGGGCAGCATAAGATGCGGGAAAAGCGAAGCCCCGATCAACACATCGATGCGACCGGGTTTGCCAAACGATTCGTCGGCGAGCGGTAAACCTTTTAAGTAAGGCAAGGCGGAAGTATCTACGGGAGCGGTAGGTAAATTATCGGTGATTGCATCGACAACTAGCGAATTAACGTTAAAAGTAACGTTCGGATTAAAACGGGAAAAGAAAGCGAATTGTACGGAACCCTTAACGGATTTTTCCGTACCACCGATACCCTTAACGGAAGGCGTATCAGATGAATGTCTAGTCAAACCTAATCGTTTGCAACATTCTGCGGTAATAAAATTAATTTGTGAGCCACTGTCTAATAGACAGCGAATAAAATGCTCCTTACCAAATGAATCTCGAACTATTACAGTAGCGGTTGACAACAAAATAGTAGTATTCGTATTACATTGCGGCTTTGATACGCGGGAGTTCGAGTCGTAAAAGATCGACGTAGCAATGGATGCATTACATTGCGGGGCGTTCTGAGCGGTGGCGGCGAGCGGCACGGCGGCGGCGTGAGCATCTTGCTCGCTCGAAGCCGTGGAGTTTGAACCCGATTGTGTACGTGCGGTATCATCAACACCGTTCGATAATACAGTCGCGTGCGATTCGCGATTAAAGTGTAAAAGCGTATGGTGTTTATTTTTACAAGATTTACATCTAGATTCAGACTGACAGACTCTGGCCTTATGTTTAATACTTAAACAGTTAGTACATGCATCGTTTTGCTTCACCGATTTGAAACGATCACTTGGTGTCATTTTAGAAAAGGCAGGACATTTAAATAAATGTTCATGAACAAAGCTATCACACAAACATTTTGCGGATTTATCAATTACAGTGTAAGATTGCGGTTGCGGAGTTTTGGACGTTTTTTTATTTACAGGATTGTTGTTAGACTGAGTGAAACTCAAGCTGTTTAAAGCTTTAGTATTTTGTAAAATGCGAGATTGATTTTTAATGAACTGTACTAAATTGTCGAATTTAGGAATTTCGTCTTTTGAGTTCATTTCAAAAAGTCGAGCGGTTTCAGAATCAACCTTTTTTATAGCGACATGGAAAAAAATCAAATCTGATAAATCATTTATTTTAAGGTTTTTTAATGCGTTTGCGGTGGAAACAAAATTATCAGAAAAGGATTCGAAATTTTGAATAGATGCGGTATTAAAAGATTTATGTTCAAACATCCGATTAAGGTAACTAGAAGCCAACATACGTTTGTCTTCGTATTTGTTTATGAGTGAATTAAAAATTAATTGGTAGTTATCGCCATTAGGGCAAACTCCTGAGAACGCGGTTTGAGCCTTATCTTTCAATTTCCCCATCAAATAATACAATTTCTCCGAATCAGTCAATGTATTATTTTCGTGTACCGTGCTTTTAAAATTAGCATAGAACAGGGGCCAGTTACGAATATCGCCATCGAATGACATAATTTCAATGGGAGGCAAGCGAACTGTTTGCTTATTGACACCACTACCACTAGAAGTAGGAGCCGTTGTGGCTGATGATTTTGAGTAATTTGAATAATTATATTTAACGCAGCAATATAATTCCTCAAAACTAATCCACGACTGATCATCAATATTATTTTCCGGGTCTTGTCTTAGAAGAAGCGAGTTATATTTATTAAATGCCTCGAGGAACTCGGTGCGCAACGCATCAACATTGACACACGCACACAAGAACTTCTCTAGCGGTTCCATACCGGACTTCATTTTTTCCATTAAATCGTAAATGATTTGCATGCGGGCAAAAATCATATTACGACATGACAGTGCTATTTGAATCGCGGATTCTATCTGATCATCCGAATCCATGGTCACTTTCTTAGGCATTTTCGATATTTTTGTAGGTTTTTATAATAGCTAAAATAAATCGCAAACTTCAACGAGTTGCGCGCGGTGCGGGATTGGTAAGTGGTACCTACGAATATAGTACCGAACGATAGCGAAGCGAGCGAGCGGTAGATTTTGCTTCTACCTACGTATATTAAAATATTAAGTTGAGCGGGATGCGAAATACCTGTGAATGTACGCAATGACAAGTAGGTACTGTAATAAATGAATAAATGAAAGCGGTTTAGTATAAGAGTATAAGGAACGAAGATTGAAATGAAATATAGTTGCGGGATGATAATATACGGATATAATATTGATATCCGTTATCAAGAGGATAAAGAAAAATAGGTATCCGTGATCATGGGACCAAAACTGTTGGATATCTGTGATCGTAGGACCAAAAACTATTGGATATCCGTGATCGTAGGACCAAAAAATGTCGGATATCCGTCTCGAAGGAACAAAAAATGTTGCGGCGGCCTAAAGCCTTGGGGTGAAAATCGAAATTTTCTTAGTGGACTGTATGAGAGGCGGTTCGGTGACACAAGTAGGTGTTTTGGTGGTATGGGAAAATGATGATGGTACCTGCCTGGTGAGCTATGGCGACACGACGAGAAGGGTTTCCTTAGCCACGTGGCTGGCGCGTCCAGGATATCACGTACGGACGAGAATCTGCACTTTCCACAACACACATACACGCACTTGCACTGTTCAATAGCAATCTTCGTTCTTCGCGGTGAAAATATGAGTCCTTTTTCGACTTGGGATTAATTTTACCCACACGCGTCGATGTTGGTTGAGAACTGGCGGATCTTCCTGGCGGCAGCGAATGCGCGCCATTGCGGATCTTCCTTCTCGCTCTCACTTAGGCATTATAAGGGTTGTGGAAGGGAGAAGGAAAGCGGAAGGAACTTTATGTTACACAGATACTAATTAATTAGAGTTGCCAGTAATTAGGCATGAAATATAAAATAAAGAAAGTAATGGCGTTAACAGACTGTTTCCTAATACTCGTTTTTCGTTCAGATTTACTTTCGTGCAATGGTCGCGTGAGTGGCTATACTCTATACTTATTATAAAATAAAGTCCCTTTTCGTGTCTGTCTGTGTGACCGCGTTGTTCTTCTAAACTATTCAACGAATTTTTATGCTATTTACTCCATCATTTAGAGAATTTATTCCAGAAGGTATATAAATCACTATATTAAACTTACATATCTAAATAGGGTGTCTAGTAATTAGTGACCGATACTCAAACACATGATTGTACTCATGATAACAAACAACTTTTCCTAGGGGAACAATCATGAAATCGCGAAAAAAAAATCAGCCATTTCCTACATTTTGACGAGTTATGTGAACATAAATATAGAGAACAACAGTTTTTTTTTCTCGATTTAAGGTTTGGTCTCATAGTAAAAGTTGTTTGTTGTCATGAGTATAATCAGGTGTTTAAGTATCAGTCACTAATTACCAGTCATCCTTTATACATGTACACGCACCCTAAAGCCAAAAGTATCACGATAAAGCTACGTCTAAGCCCGACAGGTGTTCAAGCCGACTGTAATGAAAATCAGCTGCCAACAAAAGTGTAGCACAACCCTCTTCACGAGCGACACATATTACTTTCAGGCGTCATTCTGAGATTCTGCGGTCATTATTACGAATGGCTTTTATTGTTTGTGCATTTCAGTGATTGCGTTGCGAAGAAAAACAATAAAAATGGAGACCTATTCAACCTTTTGAAGGTTTAATTTTAAAAGTTTCAAAGCCTTAAGCCTGATGAGAGTGACTACAGGCTTTTGCAACATCTGTGCCTATAGGCTAGGCTTTTGCAACGTTTCTAAAAATAAATTGTAGTGTTGTCTAATGTCAGGCCAACCTCAGATCGTATGAAGTAAAACGGGTACCTATATTATACCTGGTATTCAGCTGCTTCCAGTTAGACTGGAAGCCGACCCCAACATATGTAGTTGGGAAAAGGCTAGGCAGATTGATTAATACTAAGCTTATACTTTTTAATAAGTTTTTGACAAATTTTTCGCAGGATAACACTTAGTAAAGTGTTATCTTGCGAATAAGTGTTGAATTTTTTAAAGATTTCCAAACTAAAACTGTCGCTCGTCAATTTTATTCCGCGGATAAAAGCTAATAATATCTGACTTTGGTAAAATCTTAATATCCGTTTCAGTTAAGCAGGTACGGCAGTTCCCTTTGCTTTCCTGAATTTCTTTTTTTTTTTTTTTTTTTTGTGAAGCCTTTTCATTCATTTTCCAACAAAAAAGTAATAATACGAGTATGTACAAGTATATACAAAAAGGAGGGGAAATAATCATAGGGCATCCAAAAATTCATACGCATCGCTGTCGACAGGAAAAGTGCCTTTCCTGGATTAAATTTTTCTCAAGGAGCTCTATAACTCTTCTCTTTTATGCCATGCTATCCTATTTCTTGCCTATTATCCTGCAAAATACTATTCCACGTTGTGCCTTTTATCCTGATGGCTTATAAGCATGAAAATACATTACATAAGGCACTTACATCTGAACGTTGAAGTCTTAAGCCGAAACAGATTAAATGAAAGTTGGTATGGAGATAAAAAATGTTACATGAAACTTGGCTGGAACGAGGCCAAGATAGTTGTTCAACAAAAAACCGGCCAAGTGCGTGTCGGAACATGCTCAATGAAGGGTTCCTTAGTTGGAATGACTTTGTTCCTAGAACAAACTTAACTTTGTAGTCGAAAAAATGTTCTCCCATACATCGATAATCAGGTTAATTTTCCATCTGCAAATGCAAAAAAAAAAATCGTAAAAAAAATATTGATAAAACTACAAATTAACGATTTTCGGACTTTTTCCTTACTCGTTGTCGTATTTTATTACGTTGACTTAGAAGCTTGATTTTTTTAGAGCTCCAAGGAACCGCAGACCTACGTGTTTGATATTAATTTCTACTCGATACCTCCACGTGTTCCTGAGGAAAAGGGTCTTGACAGACAGACACAAGGATGGACGGATGAACAGTGAAATCTTATATATAAAATTCTCGTGTCACAATGTTCGTTCCCGTACTCCTCCGAAACGGCTTGACCGATTCTCATGAAATTTTGTGAGCATATTGGGTAGGTCTGAGAATCGGCTAACATCTATTTTTCAGACCGCTACTTTTTATCCCGGTCTACGCGGGTGAAACCGCGGGGCGCAGCTAGTGATCTTATAAGGGTTCCATTTTTTTTCCTTTTGAGGTACGAAACCCTAAAAAGAACTTTTATACTCCAATTAAATTGGTTTCCGTACTTATAAGTATTTTTTGTCGGAGTTCTTGTATTATTTTAAGGAAAAACTTAATTGGCGCTTGTTTTTTGACGCTATCTATAAAGGAGCTCCAGACAAGGAATTTTCTCACAGCATTGTTTTCTTTACTGAGGGTTTCTTAGTAAATAACCAAAGGATAATATAGCTAATTCTTTTAAAGGTCTTTCCCTATGAAATTGTCGATTTTTGATACTGGCTAGTGTGAAGATCTTGCATTCTATTTAGAATTCCAAATTCAAATTGTCCTTGTTCATTTGTTTTCCCGCCGTTCGATTTTTCTTTGATATCGATGTTTCTGTAACCATGGAAAAATCGAATTAGTGCGCTATTTTCGAATACGAGTTCCGTCGTGGCGCCAACGCAGCAATAGACAGCACGCAATATTAACGACATGTGACAAGGTACCGTAAGTGAAGGCACGGAGCGTTTTTGGTTGGATCGCTTCCGTTCTTAACAATGTGCCCCGGGGAAAAATTTCAAATCCAATGAGGCGGCGAAAAACGCCTAAGAATACACGTCCCTATGATTTCTATAGCAGAGGCAACAACAAACTTGCATTAAAATGGAAAAAGTGCATTAACAATGTTTCTTATAACAAAAATTGTTTGATTTTTTCTATACAAAACGGCAATTTCATAGGTTAAGACCTAATATTTTACTATACAGGGTGTATCAGAGAGGTGTGGTCTTTGAGGGTTTGACGATGTTGGTCCCATGGAGAAAGTTGATGGTCCTTACATCAACTTTCTCCATGGGACCAACATCGTAATCAAGAAAAAACCGTACCTACATTTGGGTTGAGTAGGTATTGAAGTTTTGTACGGGACACCTTTCTCATACACCCTGTCTAAGAATGCCGTGGTAGAAATATGGATATCCGTCCAGGATCTGCCGAAAGAATATTTAATTATTGCTTGCTAAGCAGGATTGGTAGAAATGTATTTCTGTCTTCTCCTAAGTACAACACATAATTCCGAATGAGGCTGTGTGTCAACTTGGTTGAACCGTTAACCATCAGTAAGATTTTAAATAAATCAGAAACGAAGCAGGTACGAGTAAATCTGGTTCTTTTCCGGACAGGAAAAGAATCGGAGTTACCAGCATAGCTTATAGAGTACCTAAGCAAGCTGAACTGAAGTAAGATTATTTAATCATTGGCTTGAGCCAGTACTTCTTACGTCTTCAACAATATTTTGTCTCCGGGTGATATTTATGTGTCACTGATATCGTCATTGTACTTAATGAACAATGACACCAAAGTATTTTTATTTTCCACTGGGAATTAACTAGCTTTACGTATGATTCCGTTGGCACACTTAAACCTATTCAAAGATCATGTCTATGAATTAGGGACAAAAACCGTATTTTTCTCTCTCTCGGTTCTCTAGTTAAAACCGTTTTTACAGATAGACAAAGACGATGCGTTTCATAACATGTTAGGAATCGTTACTAAGGATGCATAAGCATAATCAGCCAATAACGACAATGGTATGGTGGTGGTGGTGGTGGTCAATGGTTGGACACAGGCTTCCTTTCTGTGACAGAGAGAGGCCGTATTTCACCACGCGGGCACAGTGCGTGTTGAGGATATGTTCGAATTTTTGTTTCTAAAATATGACGGTTCCCTCTCGATGTTTTTCTTCACAGTTTTGAAAGCAGTGGTAATGAAGTAAATTACAAAAGGTGCAATGCCTGTCTGGATTCACTAATGATGACAAGGCAATTATTTAGACTTTATAGAGTATGAAGTCTTAAATAATGAAATGTCAAAATGCAACAAATTGAACCCCCCATATGTATGGCCGAAATTCAAAAGTTTTCGAGATATTTGAATTTTAAGAGTCTTTCGATATTTACCCAAAATTTGACATTTAATTCCAAATAAAAAAAAATACATATTTGAATGGGTACCATTAAAAACGATGTTGTAGCTGGCACTTCAATTAAGCTATGGACATAATTAAAACTAGTTAATTTAACAAAATAATTAAAATAATGAGCGATATAAGAATAATATCTTACCAATATTTTCATTTTTCGCTTCAAAAATGTTGTCTCGTCACAAAAAATTCTATGACATTAATCGTACAAATAACTAAAACAACTTGCCTATTCTGTAAGCTTTCCAAAAAGGTATAAAAGTCAATTTTAAGATACATAATTCGTGGCATGGCCTGTGTTTGAATCGGTGCGGGGAGAGAAAGGGTCATTTGTATTTGTATGAAATAAAATGCATTAAAAAATTTACACATCTTGTTCAAAATGAGCCCCTCGATTACGAATGCAGGTTCGAATTCTCTTCATAACTTCGGTTTTCGTCACTCTTGATGTGAACGTTGTTCTCATCTGTTGCGCCGCGTTTATTATTCGCTGTCGAAGTTCTTCGACTGAATTTATTGGGGTCACATAAACTAATTCCTTCATATGACCCCAAACGTAAAAATTAAGTGGTGTGATATCAGGGCTTCGTGCTGGCCACGGAATTGGCCCTCCCCTCCCAATCCATCGGTTTGGATATCTCTCGTCTAGCCACTGTCGGACAGTAATCCGGTAATGTGCTGGGCAACCATCATGTTGAAACATGAGGTTGTTTTTTATTTCTTCGGGAACATCCGCCAACAAATCGTCTAGGTTGTTTCTTAAAATCTCCTCGTAATTTTCACCGTTCAAAGTTTGGGGCAAGAAATGAGGGCCCAGCAAATAATTATCAAGGACACCCATCCATACGTTCAGGGAAAAACTCATTTGCGACGCAGTTTCTTTTAGTTTTTTTGGATTCCTGCCTACTTTAGGTGCCCAAAAATGTAAGTTATGGTAATTCATTATACCATCCCGGTCAAACTTTGACTCGTCAGTCCACAAAATATTTTTTAGTAAATGTTCCTGGTCAGCGTCAGCGTTTAACATAAACCGAGAAAATTCGAGTTGCCTGGCAGGATCTCCCTCGTGCAATGTTTGGACACGTTGATAATAGTATGGGTGTCTACCTGATAGATGTACTACCGACCACACTTTCCACTGGGACATACCGAGCTGTCTTGCAACAATGTTCGTTGAGATGTTTGGGTTATCAATAAAACACTGAAGAATGGTGTCCTCTTCGTCAGCCGTGTACCGTCGAGGTCTGCCAGCGTTGACTTGTGCTCTCTGAACACTACCAGTTTCAGACAATCGTCGATAGGTGCTCCCGAAAACTGTAACGTGGGGAAGTCGACGATCGGGAAAGCGGCGTTGGTATTCTCGCCGAGCCGCAGCCGCGTTTCCATCGGCAAAACCATAACAAAACATTATGTCTGCGTATTCGTTATTAGAATACGAAGCCATGTTATCCGAAATAACAATGATAACAAAAAGAATAACAAGAGAAACAAGATTTAACAATAATGATCGATAACAAATTAACGCGATGAGAGATTGGTAGATTGGTTGATTGAGATTGGTTGGTTGGATTGCAAGATAACAACACACGTGCTTGCGCGGCGTAGAGTCGAAACTTACTAAGGAAGGTGACGCGAGCGCAGCAGACACCGTGTACTCCCCCGCCCGCACACCCCGCCCCATCACGAAGAATTTCGCCAGTAAAATCGGTTGTTTTAGCGAGGATCATAAACTAAAAACACAGATGATTTCTCTCCCCGCACCGCGCGCCGCCGCGCCGTTTTAAACACATACCATTCCACGAATTATGTATTTGAAAATTGACTTTTATACCTTTTTGGAAAGCTTATAGAATAGGCAAGTTGTTTTAGTTATTTGAACGAATAATGTCATAGTAATTTTTGTGACGAGACAACATTTTTGAAGTGTAAAATGAAAATATTAACAAGATATTATTCTTAAATCGCTCATTATTTTAATTATTTTAGTAGTTTTAATTATGTCAATAGCTTAAATAAAGTACCAGCTACAACATCATTTTTAATGGTACCCATTCAAATATGTATATTTTTTTTTATTTGGAATTAAATGTCAAATTTTGGGTAAATATCGAAAAACTCTTAAAATTCAAATATCTCGAAAACTATTAAATTTCGGCCATACATATGGGGGGTTCAATTTGTTGCATTTTGGCCCCCTTATCAGCCCCTGACGGATATACGTTAAATTACCAGTAACCCTGTATATTATTCTCAAACACTAAGAAGATACTTGATAAATACTGATAAACAATTGACAAAAGCTACCTAATTAGTTAATATTTAGCTAATGATAGTTAGCTTCTAATAGTATCAGCTATTACAATGTACGTCAATGTACTAATGATAATGGTTCTGATAAGCTATTATATTCACTAATTACGTAATAATGTTATGGCAGATTTCGATTTTAAGTTTCATCGTTCAAGAATTTTACCTGAATGGGTACAGTCAGCAACAAAATTCGATTAACACTTGCAGTTTTTTAATCTTAATTACTAAGCGAAATATTGAATTCAAATCGGAACAGAAGTACTTAAAATATTAAGAACATAAACTCTTAACAGTTAAACGAAAAAAAAGCAGTATATCTAATCATTTTGTGTTAATTTAGACCGACCGATTTAACCGACTTCTTTTGCTGACCGTACATGAAAAGTACAGATGCAAGAAATTTTAATTAAGGCCACGTTCACACCAAACATTAACTAAGCTGCCGACTGTGAGCGCGAGCGTCGAAATGTAGTGTAATTCAAAATGTATGAAATAACAGCGGACTGTCAGTCGGTGGCTGACGTTGTTTTTTTCATACATTTTGAACTATAGTCCATTTATTATAACACTATAGCGACCCAGCAATGCTTTCATTCTATGTACTGGTATTCAGCTGCACCCGGTTTGACTGTAAGCTGACCCCAACATAGTTGGGAAAAGGCCAGGCAGATGTGATGATGTGTACCTACTACATGTCGACAAGCTCGTGTGCTGTCAGTAATATACTTGAGCTCTTTCTCTATCTCTCTTTTTATTATTTATCGATTTTCACTAGATTATTACTATAATTAAAATCTTTGTTATTGTGTGTACCCCTGTATAGGCGGCATCTCTTGCCTTGAACCAATTTCATCCAATTTGGAAGTCTCTCTACTAGACTACTGGACTAGTCTAGTAGAGAGACTCCACTTAAAAACTGTTGTTTATGAAACTTTGTTCAGTATTCACAACGTTATTAACATACTTCTCTGAAATAATTATCAATCAATCAATCAACTCAGCCTGTCGCAGTCTACTGCTGGACATAGGCCTCTCCCAGGCTGCGCTACAACACCCTGTCCTCACCCTTGCGCATCCACTCTATCCCAGCCACTTTCTTAAGGTCGTCGGTTCATCTAGCTGGGGGGCGTCCCACGATACACTTGCCGACACTTGGTCTCCACTCCAGGACTCGTCTGCTCCACCGGCCATCGGTCCTTCGACAAACAAGGCCAGGCCACTGCCACTTCAGTTTGCTTACTCTGCAGGCTATGACGGTAACTCCAGTTATTTTTCCTGAATGTTTACTTTTCTTTGAACTAATTAAGAACTAACCGGATCCCAGTGTCAGAGTGAACAAATGAGCAAAGATAAGAACCACTGTGTAAGTCTTTTAGTTATATTAAATTCTAGATTCATGCATTTCTAAATTATATACCTATAATACGGTTTTATAAACCAGTAAAAAACTGAAGGCAAAAAATATTAATCTACAGAAATCGCACAATTTTGAGCGGTTTTTGCACTTATATCTGTTTGTTAAAACCATTATTATGTTTTTATGACGAGGTAATAATGACATAGTTTGACTGTGGTCAAAGTCATCCGCCAGACGAATCTGATTATAGTGGCAATTGAGGGGCCTGAAAATGACCACTTAACAGTTGACATTGAGAACATATTATGTCATATCATTTGCCGGTTGAATGTTGTCAAACGTGACATACATTTATGTAAACACAAATATTTTGTTAGAGACGTATTATCATCACTTGGTTATTTAACCGAATTCCATGCCTCTAAATGGGTAAAATAAGCTAAATACATAATTACGGTTACCCTTCGCTTTATACCTACTTACAGATAACAAGCAATCATTAACACCGTAACTAGAACCAAAGTCATTTATAAATTACCTAAAGGAAAACCATTGGAATGCGAAGATTAACAAGAACAAACAACTCATTTGTACATAAGTGTGATTAAATATAGGAACCGAGTACTACTAGCTATCAGTCCGTATAGCAACCTTCGCGAGCGCGCATCGCCGTCACAATGTTGCTCATAATATTGTTGATAGCGATAGTTTTGTGCATAGTGTGGTTCTATTTCAAGTCTACGAACAGGAATTACTGGAAGAAGCAAAATGTTGTGCAAATCAGTGACCTAATGATAAAGTTTGTGTTCGGCAACCAGTCGATGCCAGAAATTGTGAAATCTATATACAATGAGCACGACGAACCGTATGTTGGAATGACTACGGGAACAATTCCTACGCTGATGTTGAAGTGTCCTGAAGATATCCAAGCAGTGCTAGCTGGAGACTTCCAAAGCTTCCACAGCCGTGGTATAATCGCAAATCCAAACGACCTTCTAGCTGATAATCTTTTATTCATCAATGATTTTCAAAGATGGAAAATCTTAAGGCAGAAACTCAGTCCAGTTTTCACGAGCTCAAAACTTAAGAATATGTTCTACATCTTAGACAAATGTTCCCGTGATTTTGTGGATTATCTTGAAGATAATCTTCATATGCGGCAAAAACCATTCAACTTTCTGTACACATATACTACATCATCCATAGGCGCGGCAGTGTTCGGCATAGATACTCAGACTAAGAATACTATGGAATCACCGTTCTTAGACATGGCATGGAAAACTCTAGAACCATCAATGTATCAAAATATGGTTCTTTTAATTGCAAATGTATTCCCTTCCCTGTATAAACTCTTGAAACTTAAAATTTTCGGAGAATATGAAGAATTCTTCGTGGGCGCTGTAAAAACTGTTTTAGAAAATAGAAGACATGAGACTGCAAAAACACACGATTTTATAGACATTTGTTTGGAGCTTCAAAAACATGGTATAATGCAAGACTTTACTACAGGTTATGAGTTAGATCCTACTGATGAGATCCTGGCTGCACAAGCATTTTTCTTCTTTATTGCTGGCGCCGACACCTCAGCTAGCACAATGCACTTCACTTTACTGGAACTGTCAAACAATCCAAAAATCTTAACAAAATTGCATGAAGAAATAGACAAGGCCTTTGAAAGTGGTACTGAAGAACTGACTTATAATGATGTTGAGAAAATGCCGTACTTGGATAAAGTGCTTAATGAAGCAATGAGAAAGTATCCTCCAATAGGTGTCATACAAAGATTATGTACAAAAGATACTTATCTACCGTCTGGAGTAGCGATTGCTAAAGATAATATTATATTGTTACCAGTTTTTGCGCTTCACAGGGATGAAAAGTATTTTCCTAACCCAGATGTATTTGATCCGGAAAGGTTTTCATCAGAAAACGATTCGAAAATAAATAATTATGTTTATTTACCTTTTGGTGAAGGAAACCGTATCTGCATTGGTAAGTACACTAAATTACTTTTATCAGTGTTAATCATGATTGTTAGTGACATTGTGCAAAAATGTTGGCATGTTTACAGATTGAAAACAATTAAAACAAATAAACATAGTTTTTTAGGGTTCCGTACCTCTAAAGGAAAAAACGGAACCCTTATAAGATCACTTTGTTGTCCGTCTGTCTATCTGTCAGTCTGTCAAGACCCTTTTTCTCAAGAACGCGTGAAGCTATCAAGTTGAAATTAATATCGAATACGTACGTCTATGGTCTGTTGGAGTCCTAAAAAACTCAAGCTTCTAAGTCAACGCAATAAAAACATACGGCCATTTATGCAACTTATTTGATACTCGCAAGTAAATCAAAACCTATAGGAAACTTCCCGTTGTCCTAGAATCCTGAAATTTGGCAAAAAGCAAGCTCTTACAGCACAAGTAAAGGAAAATGTCTGAAAAATGTTAATTTGTAATTCTATCACATAAAAAAAAAATTCATGTCAGTCTGTTAAGATCCTTTTTCTCAAGGGCGCGTGGAGATATCAAGTTGAAATTAATATCGAATACGTAAGTCTATGGTCCCTTAGAGTTCTAAAAAAATCAAGGTTCTAAGTCAACGCAACATTTTGATACTCGCAACTGTCGCAAGTAAATCAAAACCTATAGGTACTTCCCGTTGACCTAGAATAATGAAATTTGGCAAGAAGCAAGGTCTCCTAGCACAATTAAAGGAAAAAGTCCGAAAATAATTAATTTGTGACATATAATTTTTTTGTGTGATCCATTGTTAAGTTTGTTTTTGGGATAAACTCATTACAACTACGGAACCCTTCATTGTGCGTGTTCCGTTACGCACTTGGCCAGTTTTTTTTACTATCGTGTCTCTATCGGTGGTTACGAGTAGATATGATTACTAATTAATATCAAAACGATCATTAGCATCTTGAAACAATTATTCTACTTATTTATTTTTAGTACCTAGGCGACCGAGCTCTGCTCGGGTGAAAATAGAGAAAACGAATTTTCCCAGTATGAGAACTAGCATTGCAACTTTCATCGAAATCGTTAGAGCCGTTTTCGAGAACGTGATTACAAATGTACATATACAAATATTGCTCATTTAATAGTATAGGATAGGATGATAATAATATAAATCACATGATTATTAATTTATTATATATTAGAAATTTTTCGGAGTACGTACCATCTAATTTTAGAACATAATTCTTGGTTCTAGTGCTTCGCCTGGAGAATTACTGTCACTGGAGAATTACGGTTGATGTTTCAATATAAATGTGATACAGTTTGAAGGACACAGACTGACATTAATTTGATCTTTGTCTATAAAACTATCAGATAATGAAGACTATATTTAGTATCACAGTCTTCTTACCCTTTACTCATTTACCCCCTCTCACTAGCTCTTATTTCTCAGTAGCAGTCCCAGTCTCGATTTGTGCCCGGTTGATGGTCATAGGCTCGCCCCTATTACATGGGACGAAATGTTGGTATTCTACAGGTACACTTCTGCCTTACCTTTCGGGGATTACAGGCGTGATGTTTTGATGTCTCTCTATCTCTCTCTAGCTCTGCCTACTCTTACCCCATTTATATGCTTTGCTAATAATTATTTGTATTAATTTTTCAGGTAATCGGTTTGCTCGTCTCCAAGTGAAGGTCGGGCTGGCTTGGCTGTTGCGTCGCTTCACTTTAGGTGAACAAAACTGTACTCCTACCTTTGAACGAAGCCCATTTGGTCTGCGAAGCCCTACTGCCCGTTATGAATTGAAGTTACGATATTAAATCAAGATTCATCATTGTAACTTACTAGTTATAGTCTATGATTTCACTCGCAACCTAAGGGAACTATGTATGTGCCCGTGAAAAAATATGATCTATGTGTGCCAATTCATCCAAATCCTTGGTGAATTGGCTCACATAGAATAGAATACACTTTATTATTTACAGTCAACAAAAGCGATATCTAGACAGGGTATACTAACATATTTGTATGTGAATTGCTTCATGTTCGATTTTATAATTTATTTTTATTGTTTTTTTTTTTATTATGTTCTTTTTTATGTTTGCAATAGGGGGATTAAAGGATGGAAACTACGAATGGCCCATTGGATCCTTTCCAACGTGATCACTCTGCTTGCGTAAAGCCAATTATTGTCTGATGGCGTTTGAACAACGTCTAGCCAGTCGTTTACCTGCGTAAAGACACATCCAGGGAAGTGAGTTTCAATAAGGACGCGTCTCGTTTCTTCTGGCGAGGAAGTATAGTGTATTATCAGGCTTACGGAGAGTAGCGGGCCCAGGTGTCTGCTGTTGCGCGAGTACTTTCCTTACCGTGTTTGCTTGCTGACAAGATTCAATAAACCACAAAATTTGCGCCATCCCGTGGTACTCCTGAATCTGATGCATTTTTTGTAGCTGGATTTGGCTGCGTAATAGTTGTCCCAGTCCTCATCCGCACATGTGTTCATGGCCATATTCAGAGCTTGCCTTACCTTACCGCGCTTGTGCTCCAGATCAGCGCCCCACCAGGGTTGTTTACCCCGTGTGCTATGCGGAGCGGTCTCTGGGCAGGCATTTTGGTAGCTGTCATTGAGTTAGTGAGATGGCCTACTAGTACCTCAATCTGTGTCGTATCCGCAACTGTCGTCGGATAGCTTAGTGTCGCCAGCTTGGATTCTAGGCTGCGTGTATAGGTAGCATGATCCGTATTACGTGAATTACGTCGTGGTGGTATAGGTGGAACACAGACCTGGATGTAGAAGTGGATCACCTGTGATCAGAGCAGGAGGCCTCCTTGGAGACCTGCCACCCAGTGGTAATTTCCGCCGCGCCTTCTGTTGCCAGAGTGAAAGTTGGTTCGGAGCCAGTGTTTAATAAAGATAGGTTAGATGAAAATAAATAGTCAACCAAGGCCTTACCCCTCTCGTTTTGCGTGTCCGTACCCCACAGTTGGTGGTGAGCATTGGCATCGGCCCCCACAACGACCTGATACCCGCATCTCTCGCAATGACTCACAAGGCGGGCGAGGCCGTGGGGAGGCGGCGCCTCCGCCTCGGGCATATAGACTGAAGCGAAAACGATCTCCATTTCCATGGCGTCGACACGCTGTATTAGCAGCTTTGCTGCAGAAACATCTCTGCAACAGAAATCCGTTAAGAGATGTGTTTTAAGGTTACCTGTGACATAGATGCACGATCTAGGGTTATCGTGATCTGTGGTGACCAGGAGCTTACCATTAAGATTGGAGAGTCCTTGTATGCGGCCTGCCCTTATCCACGGCTCCTGGATCAAGGCAATGGCCGTGTGTTGAACTTCCAGCCACTTGCGGAGCTGAGCCGTCGCGATCTGACTGTGGTGGAGGTTTGCTTGGAGGACTCTACAGGTCGACGACGAAAGGGACGCCTTCGCTGGTCGAACCCTCTTCGTCCCCCCCAAGTTTTTAGCCCGGCAAAAAGGTCGCCCTCATCGAAGCCATACCCTCCCGGGCTCGAAGCCGGGGACAGGATCATGTCATCCAGCTCCTCGCCCGATAGAGGAACGGCGCCTTCAGTGACGGCGGCAGGGGCGGCCGACTCTGCAGCAGCAGGTTGAGCCGCGGGTGCTTCCGGGTTGTATAAAGGGAGAGTAGACTCCCCTGCTGGTGTCTGCGGCAGCTGACTCGGCGCCTCGCAGACGGTTCCCGTGGCGGGGTCCCATCCCTGAGGGACGTCGGTGGACCTGCTGTTCCGACCCCGGAACTTTACGTACACCGCCCCTAAACCAATTGAGAGGCGGCGTCCGGCCTCCATCAGGGTCGGGATTTGGTCCACAGGGACATCGACTACCACAAACCATGCCTCGGCTTGCTTGTCAGCATGCAGCATTACCCACCTCTTGACATCTATCCAAGGGTTCTGGTAGCTGAGAGCGCGACCAATATTGGTCGGCTCTCCGAAGACCCCCTGCTCGTCCGGTATCACGATGCCACACCGTGCACATTTCTGGATCTCCAAACTCAAACTCAAACTCAAAGCATTTATTTCAAATAAACCAATTACAGGCACTTTTGAATTGTCAATGGGTCGGTCAGTCAGAAAGATGAAGCTAGTTGCCCATTCCAAAGCGTAGTAGATCCCTATGGAGAAGAACGGGCAAGAAACTCCACGGACACTCTTTTAAATCATAATATTTTTACAAAATATTGGTTACATCGTTCAAGTTGAAAATATACATGTGAGAACAATGTAGAAAGACGTGCACGTTAAAAAGCGTCCGTAATAAAAAGATAATAACTAAAACAACTAAATTAAATATTAAAATTAAAAATAAGCCATGGCAGCTAAGAGACGACCAGTCCCAACTGACGGCGCCCGTTCACGAACATGACGCATGGATCAGCACCATTTAAAAAAGCGCGGAAAAAAAGATTTAAATCATAGTTTCCTAATAATTCATGACAAAAATATTTTTCGCTATTTTATTTTATTTCTTCAAAACTGTATTGAGAAACGTCGTTTGATACACGTGGACATTTGTTATTGCAGTTCTCGGCTCAAATATTTTTGTCATGAATTAATAGGAAGCTATGATTTTAATTTTCCTTTTTTTCCGCGCTTTGCTTTCGCCAGGTTGACTTGTATCAAAATGTACTATTATATTACATCAGAATGTAATATTAACAAATTATAATAAGTATAACATCTACTCTGTGGTACCCATTTAGGTATTATGTATTAGGTATTTTCGAAAACTTGTTAGATCTAATAAGATCTAATATGTTTTCGAAAAGAAATACAATCAAGAACATAATCAAATATTTTAAAAAATAATGATGACAATCGAAATATTTATTACTTTATATCGGCTTATTCTTTGTCAAAGTTTAAACTAGGCAATAAATAGATTTAAAGATACTGATTTTATCATTAACTAGTGTAGATAATAAAATGAATCTTTTCTCTTGCCCTTATTAATTATTTATTTAATACTTTATGCACACAAATGTACAGAGGTAGACTTAAGGGCGTTGGCTCCGTACGGCATTCCATACAAACTTTCAAGTCCTTTTTTATCGAAATGAATAAACCGATTTTCATGAAACTTCATACGCATAAGTAGGATACATAGGTCTAAAAAGTTACTTAAGAACATTTTCGAAATGTCTTATTTAAAAAAAGATAATTGGACATCTCTGTTTTTATGGAATATTTAAAATCGGTCGAATTTAGCTGCAACACTATTTTTCGAAAATGTTCATTACTAACTTTTTACATCTATGTATCCTGCTTATGCGTATGAAGTTTCATTAAAATCGGTTCATTCATTTCGATAAAAAAGGACTTGAAAGTTTGTATGAAATGCCGTACGGAGCCAACGCTCTTAATGCCTTATCCAAATTGGGTCGGCGACATGTTTTCGTCTTCCATACTTCTCTATTAGAGAAGTATGACGAATAATAGTCGTCATCTCAGTAGTCACTGCCTCTCTTAGCCATGTCATTTTTAGGGTTCAGTAATCGAAGGGTACCAAACGGAACCCTAGTACTAAGCCTTGTCCGTCCGTCTGTTCGTCTGTCTGTCACAGGGCTGTATCTCATGAACCGTAATAGGTAGACAGTTGAAATTTTCACAGATTGTGTATTTTTATTACGGCTATACTATCAACAAATAATAAAAAAAAATTAAAATTAATTATTTTTTTTCAAAATGTTTTTGAAAAAAAACCTTACATGTGTTGTGTGTCTTGCATGTGTGGTATCTAGAACTCATCGAGTAGAGTACAAAATTAAATACATTTTTATTTTATTTTTTTATCTTCGAAAATAAAGAAATAGAGAGCAACAATTACACAAGTTAAGAATTTTAAACTTCTGTATATCATGTACCATATAGGAAAGCACTAAAAACGCCGAATCATAAGGTATTTTGATTAAACATGAGCGATTTTCTGCAGCTGCAAAAAATAACCTTGTAATTCACAGTAACATGATGAAATACAAAGTTATCTTTGCGATTAATAAAAATAAAAATAATAATAATAAATAATATTTATTCAAATTAAAAAGTAAAACAGTAAATACAATTTTGCTTAAATGTATGTCGAGTTCACTAGTGTTAACTGCCTGAACTAGGACATCCTGTGTTTCAGGCGAGAGAAGGTAAAAACATTATGAAATAATCACTGTAATTATAAAACACACATAAATAAAAAAAACAACCAACAACACAAAAACAAACAAACATACATGGAAACAAACAAATAAACAATCAATCAGTCTGCCTAGCCTTTTCCCAACTATGTTGGGGTCGGCTTCCAGTCTAACCGGATGCAGCTGAATACCAGTATTTTACATGGAGCGACTGCCTATCTGACCTCCACAACCCAGTAACTGGGTAATACGATACCCCTTGGTAAGACTGGTTGTCAGATTTCATCAGTGGTAGTGGTTCTTTGGTTTTCCCTTACTCTTATAGCCGTCCACATTATAGTATCTACGTACTACAGACATTTTACATCATACTTACACTTTACATTCATTAATACATGTATATATCATACTTCTATGTTTTTGCATTAATATTTTGCGAATTGGTCTAAAACGATTTTTCTTTAATTTTCATTGTTACGACACTTATGTCAGGCTTAAACTATCTTTACTTGTTCTTCCAAATTTTCTCTCATAGAGTTTATTACTAGTCTATGAAGGTTACTTTTGATTTATATAATTTAAATTATTTTTATCAATATATCAGCCCAAATATTGTATTTTATAGATAATTTTAATTGTTTACTGAATAACTGTGTCCTAAATTAGATTTATAAAAATAATTGACACGCTCTCAGAATTCAGCGAAGAGGTTCTTGAATGAATACTGATATTTATGGCCGATTCGATTACAGACAAGTGGCATTTTTTTAAAGAAAGTCTTCAAAACTGGGCAATCGCTAAAAAAGAACGTGGTGAAAATTTTTGATACGAGACGAGGCTTTATAAGCAAGGACCACCAGATTCCGAGGCTTTTTTCGATCCTGAATTTCGTGAGGGAAACATCTCCGCAAGAAGAAGTGAAACTATACCTTCTGCTTGACTCGGGGTCTCAGTGCTGACGAAACCGACCTGTGAGTGCTTCTTTGGACTTATCAGGCCTCAGCGCTGACGAGACCTGATATCTGGCCTGCCCTGGTGCTGTACTTCACCTTTTCAACCGACTGCAGCGAAGCCCAAAAGGAGGGTTTATTATTATAAAAAATCTGAGAGTGTGTGTTAGGTAGGGAAGTGTTTTTTTTACTATAATTTGTATTTTTTATTTCCTTCTCTAAATTATATTTTGTTTACGTGTCTATTCCCTTTTTATTTTATTAGAACAATAGATTCGTTACAACATTCACACTCAAAACTTTCCTCACGACATTTTCCTTATTTACACGCTGTTTATCTAAACACATTCTAATTATACTTTCATTAGAATACGTAATGTGTTTTGTAGAAACCTATAACAGCGTGTAAATGAGGAAAATGTGATTTTTATGCGTTATAGTGTCTGTCTGTGTGGCCGCGTTGTTCTTCTAAATTACACAACGGATTTTGATGCGGTTTTCACTATCATTTAGAGAATTATTCCGGAAGGATTATATGCATAATACATTAATATTTAATTTAGATATAATATATAAAAATCCAGTTTTGTCAAGTCGAAAAAACCGTGCAAAGCAAGGCCTGCACCCTAATTGCGTAACTCACTATCAATCGAAATCTGAATCATTTTGAAACAAATTGCTAATCCATTGCTTCATATGTTCGAAACATTTGTCTGCTCGACATCGTAAATAACGCAATGAATATTGTTGAACTGTCAAAATGAAACCAACTCCAATTGATAATGTGTTACGCAATTAGGTTGCGGGTCACTAGTAGTAAATCAATAAATAAAACCCTGAAAAGTGTCAAGATAACCGGGACAATCCTTATCATTTACAAGTATCTCTGTTTATCTTACAAGTATCTCCTAAATTGCCCGACGTACACCTAATTAAAAATTTAAATCACTGCGACTGTAAGTTTATAAATACACTTGTTTACACCACTATCAGTATTGATAAGTAAATTATTGTGTACCGTGTTATCTCAATGACCTCGACTAGAGCAAAACATCGTGTCGAAACATGGTCGAGACTTGAACAATAAAAACATGACTAATCTTTTGTTTTTACTTTCCGTAAACATGGGTGATAAAAAGTGATATTGGAATGAGTTATATTACGGCCAGACCTGAGCGTCAAGTAGCGGGACGCGGGACGCGAACCCGGAGCGTCTACAACGCGAAACTTTTGCATGCACGCCTGCGCGACTACAACGCGAACCGCGAACCTCATTTTTATTGAATAGTCACTGAATCCGCACGTCTATAGCTTAGTTTAACACCTAAATTGTTGTCCAACAATAGAAAGTCGCCTAACGAAAGGACCATAGGCCCTTTGTTTTCATCATTCGTGCGTCGGAGCTGACACACACACTTTTTTTTTGCAACTCCGGGTATTTTAATCACGTCATATGTGAGGGTTGACATTGTAAAGCGCTATTAACATCATAAATGGTATAAATGATAGTCACAAAATTCTCGCTTCGTTCAGAGTAGACAAGCTCTACACACGTCTGACCACAAGACGCGTGCGTCCGACTGTGTCCCGCTTTGCAAACGCGGTCTTCCCGCGTCGCGATCGCGCAGGTGTGCAAGGCGCCATAAGATAACACGGGCAGCGGCCGCCGAGCGACTGACGCTCCCGCTTCGCAGACGCTTTGGTCGCTCAGGTGTGGTCGAAGCTTGATAGTGTCGGAAATCTTTATCATAGTTGCGTGTAGATTTAAAACTTGTCACAACTTGTTAAGATATTTTAGAAACATCATCGTTGCTATGCAGGATTGCGCGTTGCTTACCTTCGCTTTTAAATACTGCCCCGTTGCTCTCGTGATCGCAAGCGCGAATGCTGACCATGGGGTTATAGGTTCGATTCCCGGGTCGGGCAAAGTGTTATTGGTTTTTTCCATTAGAAATTTCTAAGGAACAGCTCGGAGTTTCGAAGTTGGCGGTGTGATACCCCCGTGCCTTGGGAAGCACGTTAAGTCGTTGGTCCTGGGCCTGATCTCTCTCCGGTCGTGTCGGAATGCCGTCCCATCGGACTATGAGAGTGAAGGAAGAGACCTGTATCCTGTGTGTGTATGCAACTGTGTCTGTGTACACAATTGTGCACTTTATACGTCGAAGGCTAGAGTCTCCGCTGAGATTGGCCACCGTGGCTGAAATTCGGTCTGGAGGTCTATTAATATTATTCTTCATACAGGTCTATTCGAGGAAGAAAGGTGCTTGTGGCTAAGTAATAACAGCCGCACGGGTCGACCAATCAGGTTAAGCTACGCTTGCCGCGGTTGGTACGTGCATGGATCTTTACTTTCCAAGACTCCTCCGTGCCTTGGAACGTTGGTCCCGGCTGTTATTCGTAGATCTTTGACAGTCGTTACCTGGGTTGTGGAGGTCAGATAGGCTTCATATAAAATACTAGTATGTAGTTGCATCCGGTTAGACTGAAGCTGACCCCAATATAATTGGGAAAAGGTTAGGCAGATGATGCTAACAAGTCTATTCGAGACAGTACATTTGGGTATAATTTTCTTTTATTTAACCCTTTTTTCGATGCATTTGGATAGAGCCCTTCTTGTTTATGTAAAGGCCAGTCACTTTTATTGATTAGTAGCCATCTTTATAGTATCTTCAGTACTGGGACTGTATAAAGTGCAGATGCAATGGATTTCAAATTAGTTCAGTGCCAACATTTTAATCAATCAATCAATCAAATCGTTTTATTGTGGGCAACAGACAGATGTTAGGTAAGTTACAGTTCCATTATGTCCTGCCCAGTAGGTATACAAACACACACACACACACACACACACACAGTGTGCATAGCACAGTTACAAATTACAACTACGAGGTTTTTACACCTAGCCGACGTCCGCTTAGTATCTATTACAAAAATATTTTTAATTATAGAAATTCGTCCAGACTATAATAACATCTTTCACACAGTAACCCGTTTAGTGTTTTTTTAAATTTCTGCAATGGCCATACATTTCAGTTTTTTTGCTGAAAAGGCCTTTCTACAACGCCATTCATGAATCGGTTGAAAGAAAAAAATACCAAAATGAGCGCACTTAGTAAACTCAGTAACGAGGAAACCGAAAACCGAAATAACATTTAGATAGTAATGATATCCTTTTATCTCCATAGAATCCAAAAGTTCTTAAGCGAAAATCTTAGCTTCTTCCTAAGCAAAGTAACCATAATTCTAAACCAAATCTTGAAGTCTTTCAAACATTAATTTTGTTTAACTTGTCGTAACTTCTGGAATATGGCGTCTTGTTACAAGATTAGCTGTTTTCAATTACTTCAAAACTGTATTTTGTTGAGGGAAATTGGCTCAAACTCTTGTAAGTAGTATTGATCTGTTTCAAGTAGGCCAAACGAAGGGGTATTTTTATTTTTTTTCTTGGAGGCAAACAAGCATAAGGCTGCTTTTCCACCAGAGACGTGCTATGCAGCTATGCTGCGAGGATGTGAAAGCTAAGCTACGAAACTATGTGACCGTTTCCACTAATGCTAAGCTGTGTAGCGGAGCGAGTAAGATGTGCTATGAAGATGCGCCGCCCCGAGGATACTGTGCGAGGAAGATGCATATAACTACACCACTCATGCATCCATAGATCCTATCCGTAGCACGCATCCATAGCACGCATCCAAAGTACGCATCCTTCCATAGCTTAGTTGAACCAGTTTCCACCAGTGCTATGATATGTGGACCAATGAATATGATTGGTGGATATCAAACGCATCCGTAGCAATGTAGCATAGCACATCTCTGGTGAAAGAACAGCCTAACTATAGCCCTCACCCGACGATAAGTGGTAACCGCCGCCAAAGACATGCTGGTTTCCTCAAGATGTTTTCCTTCACCGTTTTAAGAGCAGTGCTGATGCAATAAATTACACAAAGTAAAGTGACACAGTGACACGACTTATGACACGTAAATCAGAGCTGGTACTATTGGGACACCACTGCTTTTCTGACAATCCGTTTACCAGCTGTAACATATTTACCCCTCATTTTTTTACTGCATTAAAAAGTCACAACCGGATCAATACGTCAGTCCGTCAGTCCGTCTTCATGATCCGGGTATGCACCGTGTCACCGGCTCAAAGGATTACTCGGGTAACGCAGCGAATATAGGATTACAAGTGGAGTGATGAGATTACTGGGAAATGATCGTCGTACGAGTATCCATCGTGAGGGGTAATTTTGGCATAGTGAGTCGGTTAGTGTGAAGTTGAGTGACACATTGGTGTTTATAAGATGGTTTATGTTTAAATAGAGACTGAGACTTCTCCTTTCTTCACATTTTTTACGGCTTGTTTCTTAGAAAGGTGATAATGATATTATATTATTAAGGTGGTATTGCACAAGCTGTGCATCCAATGAAACTTCTCATCGGCAAAACGTGTAATTTCCACACAAACTTTCATTCCCTATTTAACCCCTTTTAGAAATAAATTTTCAAAAATGCTACCTTACCTTACCTTACCTTACCTTGCTTACCTTCGTTACATAAGAAACTCATGAGCAAAATTTCATGCTTTTAGACCCAGTGGTTTAGGAAGCTTTGCGTTGTTTTTCAATGAATTTAAGATTTTTATTTTAAGTAGATCATCTCGAACAATTTAGGTATCTAAGGATCGTAGCAAGTGGCATTCTGTAGTTTCTGCCTACCCCCATGGGAAGAAGGCGTGTGTTTATGTATGAATGTACATAAGATGGGTGTATGTAAGTTGGGAGGAGCTCGTGGCTAAGTAATAACAGCTGCACGGGTCGATCCACCAGGTTAAGCTACGCTTGCCGGGGTTGGTCCGTGGATGGGTGACCATCTGCCTCTGAAAGCACGTTAAGCCGTTGGTCCCAGCTTTCATTCGTGGGTCTTTGACAATCGTTACGGGTCATCAGAAGCCCGAAAGTCTGACAATCATTCTTACCAAGGGGTATCGTATTACCCAGTTAATGGGTTGTGGAGGTCAGATAGGCAGTCGCTCCATGTAAAATACTGGTATTCAACTGCATCTGGTTGGACTGGAAGCCAACCCCAACATAATTGGGAAAAGGCTAGGCAGATTGATGTTTTATCTCGAACAATTTGGGTATCTAAGGCGATCCTCCTTAGCAGAACGCGTTCTGTAGTTTCTGCCTACCCCCATGGGAAGAAGGCGTGAGTTTATGTATGAATGTATGTAAGTTGGGTGTATGTAAGTTTATGTATGAATGTATGTAAGTTGGGTATGATAAATTTTATACCGTCAATCATCATCCTCATCATTTGGTCTGTATTACGAAAATTGCCAAAACTAATGATATCAAAATGTTTTCGTACCTGCACAAATCTAAAGGCATTACGTAGTCTTTATCAGAAGAGGTCATAATATTGCGTGGGTTTGCGGACGAGGAGATGGTAAGTTAATGAAAGTCAATGATATTCTGAATGTAAACGACGTTCTCCCAAGTACGTAAGCGCGTGCGCACATCCTTTACTTCACTGCACTGCCAGGGTAATCACCACCATTAGTTACATCACAATCTCAATAATCAATCCAACCGGCTTTTCTTTAAATCTACCTCAATCAGTTTAGCGCCCAAAAACTGTCTGCGAAAGGCCGCCTCCTTAGCACTTCGGATTCCGTCAAGTTGACAGCTGTCATGATCGTTCTAAAATCAACTGCGTCATAAAACCTTTAGACACGCCGTCAAATCTTTTCAAACACAAATATTTAACACTAATAACCTAGCAAAGCATAACACAAAGTTCGTTAACCTCACAGCCATACCTATAACCCTATAACAGTATATTATGTTGGTACAAAAACAAAACGTAAACGCAAACCACATACAAACAACGCGACTACGACTCGCGTCACCGACCACATTATTATACCGCTAATAGCCAATATACTATCGATTGTTTCGACGCTTCCAAAAGACAGAACTGCTCAAAATCCTTTAATGAAATCGTAATTTGCATACTATTTTAAATGTCTGTAGATTTAAATATTAGGTCTTTACCTATGAAATTGCCGTTCTGCAGTACTGGCCATTTCAAATCAAAATAATTTTTGTTTGGCTAAGAATTTTAATTTCAAATTAATTTTATTTTAAAAACATGGATTTTTTTTCCAAAAGTAGTCATTTGTTTATTGATTAGTGTTACATTTTCATCGTATTTCAATCTTTTTCGTCATCATGGATACGTTAAAAATTCGAGTAATTATGGAATATGAGTACCGTCGTGGCAGCAATGCGGCACAAGCGGCACGCAACATCAACGACGTTTACGGAGCTAACACTACAAACCAACGCACCACTTGTTATTGGTTTGCTCGCTTCCGTTTTGGAAATTTCGACCTGAAAAATGAACCTCGCGGTCGTCCGAAGACTTTGGTCGACAATGACGAATTAAAGGCGACTGTGGAAGCTGATGATACACAATCTACGGCTGAATTAGCAGCAGCTTTCGACGTTAGCGTCAAAACAATATTGGTCCATTTGCGTCAAATTAGCAAGGTAAAAAAGCTTGACAAATGGGTGCCCCACGAACTCAATGATCGCCAGCGCGAAGTACGCGTCGAGACGTGCATTGCACTGCTCAACAGACACACAAATGAAGGAATTTTGAACCGCATTGTTACCTGTGATGAAAAATGGATTCTGTTTGATAACCGCAAGCGCTCAGCAAGTTGGTTGGATCCTGGTTCAGCACCTAAACAATGCCCTAAACGAAAACTTACCCCTAGAAAAGTGATGGTCACTGTTTGGTGGTCTAGCGCCGGTGTGATTCATCACAGCTTCTTACCAAACGGGGTGAGCATTACTTCAGATGTGTACTGTGAAGAACTGAACACAATGATGGAGAAGCTGGCACATCTCCAACCAGCATTGGTCAATCGCTCGTCTCCGCTGCTCCTGCACGACAACGCGCGACCTCATACTGCACAGCAGACGGTCTCCAAGTTGCAAGAACTGGGGTTGGAAGCTCTCCGTCATCCGCCCTACTCACCAGACCTTGCGCCTACAGACTACTATTTTTTCCAGAATTTGGATAACTTCTTGGCGGGGAAAAAATTCAATACCCGAGAGGCAGTACAAAATGCCTTTGAAGAATTTGTTGCCTCCCGTCCAGCTGATTTCTTTAAGAAGGGCATCAATAAACTGCCACTGCGTTGGCAAAGATGCATTGATTGCATGGGTGATTACTTCGATTACAAATAAAAAATGCATGAATAAAATTCGTTTAAATTTTTTCATACAAAACGGCAATTTCATAGGTAAAGACCTATTATAAACTCCGCAAGATTGACAAGGTCGATTTGTGTGTGTATGTTGATTAAAGTACCCAGTTATGTAGGAACTTTTTGTTGCTTTAGGTTTTGGTGAATCATCATAATCATTTCAGCCGAAAGACGTCCACTGCTGGACATAGGCCTCCCCCAAGCACCGCCACTTCAACCGGTTCTGTGTTTCCCGCATCGCTTTTGATGACAGAGCTCTAAAACTTATGAAAGAATTATAATAAAGATGGTTTATTGCCTTAATTTCAGTAAGTGATAGGTTATGCAGATCGGTCATAAGATTCTGTCCATCGAACAAACATTTTACCGGCAACGCTGCTTGAAGCCATCATCATTCCTAGAGATGATGACATTTTTATCCGTAGGTTCCTATGGTCTACAAAAAAAAAACGCGTACATTAAGTACAAATCTAAGGCTCGTATTACAGAACGTCAAGACTCATTGCTTAAAAGTAGCTTAAAGCCATTTGATTAATTGATATCTTTAGCAAACTCTGTTGCTAATCGTAGCCCCAAACGCTAGTATTTCTCCGGTAGCGTAGGTATTTTTCCTTGTAATAAATTGACTTTTATACAATCAGATCACAAAATAGTGTCGTAAATATCGTAATTAATTGTACGTACAAACTAAACAGTGGAAGTTCCATAAATTAATCAAGATCGTATCTCAAAGGCCCAAGTCTCCACGGATTAGGTTACTGTGCTTCACCGTGTGTGAAATTGTAAATTCCTAGAAAAACATTGGTTGGTAGTTGGGCAGCGAACCGAGTTTGTGTGCGATACTTTTGGCTGGTAGCCACAAACGGAATGATAGACGGCTGTATGTTTATCTGGGTGTCGCAGGGGCCATGCTTCACAGAGTCGAACGCTTGTGGGGAATCTATCGCGACTTGGAGGAGTTTTATTGCTCTGATGTGTTTTTCTTGGATTTCTTCAGGTGGATTTGATGGTGACTGCACTTGACTTGCGTGGGTGGGGTAAGTTGAGTTTTAGAGTGCATATTAATGAGAAGTTAATGAGAGTATGAATACATTTTGTCTTCAACATTTTACCGTGGGTTTTAATGAACAAGACGTTGTTTTGATTATGAAATTATTTGTTGCACTTAATAGAAATTGAAATAATATTTATTCGCGTAAAACGTAAAGATATTAAAGAGATTATAGAGCATACATGTTACAGGGCTTCCGACGACCCCCTCCTGGATCTTTGACAGTCGTTACGGGTCGTCAGAAGCCCGAAAGTCTGACAACCAGTCTTACCAAGGGGTATCGTATTACCCAGTTAATGGGTTGTGGAGGTCAGATAGGCAGTCGCTCGATAGGAATATTTCAAAACGAATTTGAGGAGCTCGTGGCTAAGTAATAACAGCCGCACGGGTCGATCCATGCCCATGAGCATGAGCCATGAGCTACGCTTACCGGGGTCAGAAGCCCGAAAGTCTGATAACCAGTCTTACCAAGGGGTATCGTATTACCCAGTTAATGGGTTGTGGAGGTCAGATAGTCGCTCCATGTAAAATACTGGAATTCAGCTGTATCTGGTTAGACTGGAAGCCGACCCCGACATAATTGGGCAAAGGCTAGATAGATTGACTAGGGCAAATAGCTTTATAATAATAAGTTTTAAAAATTGAGTATCATCAATACCCTTTGTATTGATGCTATGGGACAAACCGCAAGGTTTTTTGACCTGAAAAGAGTTGAAAGGGAAACGCCTATTCTTGGCCATGTTTTGCCCATCAATGTGACAAATACAAAAAAAATACCCATTTAGTAACTAAAATATTGCTAGTACTTATTTGTATTGAAACCTCCGGAATTATAAGCCGATTTAATCAAGAAACTCAATCGTATTTACACTTCCGGTCGTTGGTCAAACCTGTCAAAGTAGGGATGACAACATTTACTGAAAAAATGATACACTAAAACCGGTTACCAAAAATACGTATTTAGGAAGATCTATTTTTGACATTATATAGTTGTTTCGCTTTTATTTTCTTTAGAGACAAAAAAAATGTTTGTCTATTTTCGGGCTTCTAAATACGATCCATTTAACCGATTCCGTGTTTCAAGTTGTACAAAACTATAGATTTTTCGATAAATCGATTTCTTAAAGACATCCCTACGTCAATAATAATCGTAATTGACAACTGATTGACATTGACATTTCACATTTTGTTTGGTGCTGTTTTCTTGCGACTCGTGATTTTTTTCTCTACTGCGTTTTTCTATTTAATATTCCGACGACTTTGATTACGATTATGGACCCTGTAACCACTTCCGATGACGACCTTGGCTTTATATTGGATTCTGTACCCGCCTCTCTCGACGACACCCGCTTGCCAATGGATACCGTACCTGTTTCTCACGAAGGACCTGACGCGAATATGGAACCTGGGTTCTTGGGCTGGGCAAGGTTTCAATCAAATTATAAATCCCCAGCCCAATTTCTAGATGAAGTGCTCGTCATATATTTAAATGAGAACGAATAAAAAATCGGAAATCTTTAAGTATGTCTTTTATTAACCTTGAATTTTTATACTTTGATTTTTAAAAGTCCAACCGAGTTCTATGTAAAAACAAGTGTTTGTATCTTTATCTATGATGTCAACCGTAATGCCTCTAATTTGTTTCTTTCGTGGGCGTCACTTGGCCAAAACCTCTTTATCAAATGGGCATTTCCCTTTATACGAAAGCACAGTAACAAGAATATAATAATCTGTACTAATAATAAGGTTAAAGAGTTTTTTTGTTTGTTTGGACGCGCTAATCTCTGGAACTGCCAGTCGGATTGAAACAATTCTTTTTGCATTTGATAGGCCAATTCTTGAGAAAGGCTACAAGTTATTTAACATTACGCTAGGACCTTTAGGAGTCGAGCAAAAAGAAAAAAAAAGTCAGAAAATACGGTAAGCGAAACCGAAGTAATAGCGCGGGTAGGGGATGCGATGCGACGGCGTGGATTGGGGGAACAGGAAATTTTATGCAGACGAAGTCACGGCCAACATCTAGTAGAAAGATAAACACAGAAAGTTACTGATACAAACAGATGAACATCATAGACTGGAAGCCGACCCAGACATAGTGGCATAGTTGAGAAAAGGCTAGGCAGATTGATTTATAGAGCATACATGTTTATATCATAGCAAACAAATATTATAGGTTACGTTAAAAAATGTTTCCCATCAGTAAGTTCATTTATGCTTTAAAAATTATTAGTGTTTAACCACATATGTAGTTTTTTTAAAACAATCTAATATCTAAAGTTTTTAAATCACTTAGAATTTTATTATTTACGAGTATACGAACCCACATGGCTAAATAGCTTTTACCTATTTATTATTATTATTTTACCTTTTATTTATATTTAACCATCTAAAATAATGGTGCAGACTCTACCTACTGCATTCAAGATTCATCTTTGTCTGGCACACATTTTGGAGGAATATTTCAAAACGAATTTGAGGAGCTTGTGGCTAAGTAATAACAGCCGCACGGGTGGATCCATGCCCATGAGCATGAGCCATGAGCTACGCTTGCCGGGGTCGGTCCGTGGATGGGTGACAATCATCATATACCGAGACTCCTCCGTGCCTCGGAAAGCAGGTTAAGCCGTTGGTCCTGGCTGTCATTCGTGGATCTTTGACAGTCGTTACGGGTCGTCAGAAGCCCGAAAGTCTAACAACCAGCCTTACCAAGGGGGGGGGGGGGGGCCTTACCCAGTTAATGGGTTGTGGAGGTCAGATAGGCAGTCGCTTCATGTAAAATACTGGTATTCAACTGCATCTGGTTAGACTGGAAGCCGACCCCAACATAATTGGGATATGGCTAGGCAGATTGATTTCAAAACGAATTTGA
Source organism: Cosmia pyralina (assembly GCA_946251885.1). Classification (NCBI taxonomy): domain Eukaryota; kingdom Metazoa; phylum Arthropoda; class Insecta; order Lepidoptera; family Noctuidae; genus Cosmia; species Cosmia pyralina. The sequence continues at coordinate 4,491,044 of OX276345.1, forward strand.
TAACGTAGGTAATAGAAGTATAGAGGCATGAGGAACAGGGTGTAAAGTTCACTCATCCTCTATTGAAAAGGGAGGACCCTCCGACCAGACGGGTGTTGTGTCTAGTGGGCAACTGCCCGACGATTGATGTCGGGACGTTGTATACATGCTAGTCGCGCGGTAAACTATGATTGCGCGTTACAGGATTTGCGTGACGTCGTCATTGTGATGCGTAGTTCGTAAGTGGCGATGTACGATGACGCCACAGAAGTATAAATTAAAAGTTTGATAGTTGTATAATTTTGGGTACAAAAAATCTGTAGTCTGGATTTTTTTCCGGGAATTTTACCTAGGTAATAAAAGGAAATTAAACCAAGGATCGTACTCCAGCAGCAAACCGAATAACGAGCCAATAACACTAAACGACAATTACCCAGGTAGTACCTACCTTATCCAATAAAAGCAAACAGTAATGACCAAAAAAGTCGATTTGACCCTCGAACGCAAGGTCAATGTTACCCGGTTCTTGGGCATACTGATTACCTCTTGTATATACCCGGTTGGTCCGTTCGTTAGCGAGGCACAAAACACCCGGGGCGCCAATTTATCCGTCTAACCTAATTACTGCGCGAACGAGCACTATTTATTTTCCAGTAGTAACCCGGGTATGTGAAGCCGGGTGATAAATGTTGATACGGGAGGTACCGGTTTTTTGTATGTTTATATTGAAGGGATCGTGTTCTCTGATTTTGGTAAAATAAGTTAAAAAATATCGAACGTAAAAATCAAAAAACCTTGAGTCGCAAAATGCAAATTTGCATATACTGTCACCGACACATCACACATCGAGCAACTTAAAACACTATTGAAAACTATTTAGATTACATACAAAGTCAATAATTCATCTACATAATAATAAAATTTAAAAATCCTCAAAACATTGGCAATTTTAATTATCCAATCAATCTGCCTAGCCTTTTCCCAACTATATTGGGGTCGGTTTCCAGTCTAACCGGATGCAGCTGAATACTAGCGTTTTACATAGAGCGACCGCCTATCTGTCCTCCACAACCCAATTACTGGGTAATACGATATGCCTTGGTAAGACTGGTTATCAAACTTTCGGGCTTCTGACGACCCGTAACGACAGTCAAAGATCCACGAATGACAGCCGGGACAAACGGCTTAACGTGCTTTCCGAGGCACGGAGGAGTCTCGGTATGTAAAGATGGTCACCCATCCACAGACCAACCCCGGCAAGCGTTGCATAACCTGATGGATCGACTCGTGCGGCTGTTATTACTTAGCCACGAGCTCCTCATTTCAATAATTTCCATAATAATAAAATTTAAAAATCCATAAAACATTGGCAATTTTAACTATCGAATAATTTTAATTAACGCCTTAACCGTATCAAACCGACTACTTCATAAAACTAAGTCAACAAAAGCGCCTACAGTTTAATTTTCTAAACCAAAAATAGTCGACCTTTACACTATAAGAAAGATCCAGAAAATTTAGGAGCCACGTTATATATGTTTACCTAACATCATGGTCGGATCTTCTATCTCCAGTATTTTAGCTTTAGGGTGCCTCGGAGACCCCTAACGTATCTAGCTTGGAAGTAAGCCCGTTCATTGGCCGAGCCCGCATCACGTATTTTTACAACAAAGAGGTCTTGTATATGGCCGTATATTTACTGGTTTTATTTTCCAGCAGGAAGGTGTCGGAAATAAAGTGGGTACGGTACCTATTAACAAAATATTTGCTGGGTAAGCTACGTGGAAATTGTATTGTAAAACATTTAGGCATGGATTTATAAATGCAACATGGCTCCTAAAACGAACTGAAGAGATGCGTCAAAGTGTGTTTATTTACAAAGCAAGCGAAAACTTAGAACTTAACTATTTATTAGTTGCGCTTAAGATGGCTCCTTAAATTATTATTTAATGGCTTTTAACCGGTTGAATGCCGTAATTACAGAAACAATTAAAAAGCCATTGTTTCCGGCAGTCGAGAGGTGACACAGTATAATAATGTTCAGCTTCAGCTTGTTGTAAAAAAAAAATGTTTATTTCAATAACTTACAGTAGTTACATTTATACCTTAGGAATGACCCTTTAAGCAAGATAAATGCTTGTGCTAGGACATTCCGCCCTTCAACTACAGTACATTGTCGTATACAAGTTATTGAATTATGATAATGAATTTTTAAATAAGTAGACAAATCCTCCAATTTGAAGGAGGAGTATATAATAAACAAAAAGAAAAAGAAATGAAAATTGGGTAATTTAATAGCGCGCGCATAGTGATAGTGCGTATGTTAGTACGAGTGTATGCATGAGTGTGTGTGTGTGTATGAGTGTGTGTGAGTGTGCGTATGTGTCTTTGGTGTGAGTAAGAGGCTATGAAGTAAGTGCGGGTATGCGTGATATGAGTGAGGAGAGAGGGTTGGTGCGGTAGGTGTTGATGTATTTTAGAAGTGATTGTACTATGGAGTGTGATAGGGATTAGAGCTTGAAGTTTTAGTATGGATTTTGGAGTTAGCCCTACGACATGTCTTGGGATCGGAAGATGTTGCATGACGACATCTTCAACTAACCGTTGTTTAGTGTTTGTATTAAACATTCAACTTCATCGTACGATTTCGATTTTAGCCATTTCGTCATAATACTTTTACATTCGCGGTGTGTACGAGGATAAATATCCAACTCTTTGTTAAGGAGATTATATAAGCGAGATGATTGACTTGCGTACTGTCTTTTTGCAAAACAATGCAATGTTACAGTAGTTTATCTTAGAAAATGACCGAAACGACGCGCTTCGAAATCTCAGTATAACCAGTACCTACCCAACAGTTCGAGTGCGCGGCAGTTACCCACAGACGGACGCGTATTTATCTATTTATCTACCGAGCGGCCGTAGGTAGTTAATTCAAGGTCACTGCCCAGATACACTACTGAAGCTTTATTATTCTGTGTTAATGATATTCGATAGCACAATTTTATAGGGATCCGTACCAAATGGTACCGTACAAAATGGTAAAAAGGAACCCTTACGGTGCGACTCAGTCTGTCTGTCTGTCACAGCTGGATATCTCAAGAACTACTAATGCTATCAACTTGAAATTTGGTATAGTTTTAGACGACGTTTGCCCCTAACTAAGAAAGAAATAAAATTTGCAAATAGGAACGATTTTTTTTTTTGCAAGCGGACTGAAAGGGTGTCTTAAAAAATCGAAATGGGGTATCATATAAAAGAACGCTGTTTACACATTCTCAAACAATCTCTAAATAGCACCTTTTTTCAGAAATCGGAACGGAACCCTCGGTGCGTGAGTCCAACTAGCTCTTGACCGGTTTTTATAATGCTATTCAAAAACACACAATTATTTTCAGTCAGTCTGCCTAACCTTTTCCCAACTCTTTTGGGGTCGGCTTCCAGTCTAACCGGATGCAGCTGAATGCCAGTATTTTACATGGAGCGACTGCCTATCTAACCTCCACAACCCAGTAACTGGGTAATACGATACCCCTTGGTAAGACTGGTTGTTAGACTTTCGGGCTTCTGACGACCCATAACGACTGTCAAAGATCCACGAATGACAGCCGGGACCAACGGCTCAACGTGCTTTCCGAGGCACGGGGGAGTCTCGGACCAACCTCGGCAAGCGTAGCTTAATTACTTAGCCACGAGCTCCTCCAATTATAGTCAGTATACTGTGGAAAAAACGGTACCTTTCGGGAACGACGAAAAAAATAGCAATACAAAATATAATAAACACGACATAAAAAGTAGTTCGGCAAGTCATATTCATCGTAATTCCACTTATTACACTCAATGATAAAACTCAATACTTTAGAAGCACATAGAGGAAGGACACTACTGGTAAAATGGCAAGTCCATTAGTACTATAGGCAAAGCAATTCATGAATGGATAACACGGAACCGAACACGCTTTCATCGTATTGGGGTAATGCAGGAAGATGCAGAAGGCTTGGTGGAATCAGTCTTCTGGTCCCAATCAACAAGCATAGTATCATCACCATCATTCTCCTGCCCTTATCCCAATCTATTTGGGGTCGGCGCAACATGTCCCTTTTTTCCACACTTCTGTATTAGTCGTCATCTCGGTAGTCACTCCCTTTCTAGCCATATCATCTTTTACACAGTCCATCCATCGTTTCTTTGGTCTTCCCCTACTTTTATAGCCAACAAGCATATTAATGACCTTTACATCTTCTTTGAACGAGTATTTAATGGGAGGCCATTTTGTAAATATCCTGATTTGTGTTTAGTTTTGGGAACATTGCAGAAAATTCTGGGCATGCGTCTTTGCTGAGCTCGCCGGCAGATATGTTTTTTATGTTATTTTATAGTATTTATTCATCATGTTATATAATTGCATTATATTCTAGTACTGTTTATCTTTGACAGTTACGGGTTGTCAGAAGACCGAACGTTTGACAACCAGTGTTACCAAGGGGTATCGTATTACTACCCAGTAACTGGGTTGTAGAGATAAGATAGGCAGTCGCTCCATGTAAAATACTGGTATTTAGCTGCATCCGGTTAGACTGGAAGCCGACCCCAACATACCTGGGAAAAGGCTAGGCAGATTGATTCTAGTATTGTTTATAAGGGTTCCGTACCAAAATAGTAAAAAGGAACCCTCATGGTGCGACTCAGTCTGTCTGTCCGTCTGTCACAGCTGGATATCTCAAGAACTACTAATGCTATCAACTTGAAATTTGGAACAGTTTTAGATGACGTTTGCCCAACTATTTTGCAAATAGGAAAGAAATAAAAATATTTTTATTTTTTTTGCAACAGGGGCTAAAAGAGGGTGGGGTATCATATATTATTAAAGAACGCTGTTTGCTCATTATCAAGCGTTTTTAGGGTTCCGTACCCCAAAAGGAAAAAACGGGACCCTTGTAGGATCACTTCGTTGTCCGTCTGTCTGTCTGTCTGTCAGTCTGTCAAGACCCTTTTTCTCAGGAACGCGTAGAGGTATCAAGTTGAAATTAATATCAAATATCTATGGTCTCTTAGAGTCCATGTTTCTAAGTCAACGCAATAAAACCTACGTTTATGCGACATACTTGTTTTTATTTTTTTAGGCCGCATAGTTTTCAACTTTGATCAAAAATGTAACAAAAAATAACATTACCCCCCTTATCTCCGCAATTTGTATAGAGAAAAATCTGAAATTCTTCTATGTGATAGTAGTTTATAGTAGTTTATGTAAAAATTACAGAAAAAATAAAGCGATGTCTCTAAATAGCACACTTTTTCAGAAATCATCAACAAAATTTACATATATGATGGTACGGAACTCTCGGAGCGCGAGTCCGACTTGCTTTTGACCGGTTTTTTTTCCTATCAAAATCAGCCTATAATTAAAAACCGGCCAAGTGCGTGTCGGAACACGCACAATGAACGGTTCCGTAGTTGAAAACAATTTATCCCAAAAAAAACTTTTAGTGTCATAAAACTACAAATTAACATTTTTCGGACTTTTTCCTTTACTTGTGCTGGGAGACCTTGCTTCTTGCCAAATTTCATTATTCTAGGCCAACGGGAAGTAGGTTTTGATTTACTTGTGACAGTTGCGAGTATCAAAATGTGTCGCTTAATGGCCGTATATTTTTATTGCGTTGACTTAGAAGCTTGATTTTTTTAGAACTCTAAGGGACTATAGACTTACGTATTCGGTATTATTTTCAACTTGATATATCCACGCGTCCCTGCGAAAAAGGGTCATGACAAACTGACAGAGTTGAATTTTTTTTATATGATAAAATTACAAATTAACAATTTTCGGACTTTTTCCTTTATTTGTGCTGTGAGAGCTTGCTTCTTGCCAAATTTCATGATTCTAGGACAACGGGAAGTACCCTATAGGTTTTGATTTACTTGCGAGTATCAAAATATGTCGCATAAATGACCGTATGTTTTTATTGCGTTGACTTAGAAGCTTGTGTTTTTTAGGACTCCAAGACGACGACGAGACGTATTTGATATTAATTTCAACTTGATACCTGCACGCGTTCCTGAGAAAAAGGGTCTTGACAGGCTGACAGACAGACAGACAGACGGACAACGAAGTGATCCTATAAGGGTTCCGTTTTTTCCTTTTGAGGTACGGAACCCTAAAAAGGGAGGTCTTGACTGACTGACTGACTGACTCATCAACGGCCAGCCCAAGCCCTTGAACCTAGAAAGCTGAAATTTTGCACAGAGGTTCCCAACAAGGACAAGGAATAAGGGAGGATTTCCCGGTAGTACATTCCCGTGGGATATTATCCGACATCCACGCGGGCGAAGCCGCGGGCAAAATCTAACTCTAGATAAAAATCGAACCTTCTAAACCTTCCTGTTTCGTCATATCGTTCCATTTTATTCTTTTTGGCACTCCTAAAGTGGGGTAAAATAGTGGATAATTCGTGTTTCGCTTTTACAGTTCGAGTATTAGCAAAGCATTAAGGTGCTGAATAATGAATGTGCTGGCTTCGGCAATTGAAATCGTGTGTTTGGTATTTGAATTTGGAACACCGATTTCGGATTACTTAGATATTTATGGAGATTAGTTCGCAGTTGTGTCATGTTTGCACCCTTTTATGTTCAGCCAGTAACTTTCCCATGCGTCTGCATAGGTTTATTCTCGTTCATTATTATACTGTAGAGGCTTTAGCTTGCAACCTCCGCGAGTATTATAAGTTGATCACATAATATTATGTATTACTAGCTGACACGATACACGTTGTCCTGTCTCCCGAAGGCGCAACCCTCGGAACATCCAGATCTTTCACAGATGTTCTTAACAGGACTTCTTCTTCTGGAGGGAGGTGGGCAGGTTGGAATAAAACCCCGACGGCCGCCATGGCCCACGCACAATGGTCCACATGAAGGACTAAGTGCGGAAACCAAATCCCCTTACAAAGAACATACTCGTAGATAGTCCTCTGGGTGAGATTCCTCACCAGTGGGCTGTCCAGCTTACAGGCTATCTTATTCAGGATGCTGTTGCTACACGCAATATGCGTAGCAGTGATGCTGTCAACTATAGTCACAGATCCAGTAGAAGATTGCAATGAGAGACTAGAGAGCTCTTAATGCCTATTTATTTACTACAAAGTAATTATTTTATTTTAAGAATACTTACTGGTGCCATAGGGTGCATTAAAGAATTCTGGCAGTGCCACTAGTTGGGCCCCATTTTCTTTGGCCTTATGTATTTGTTGTACTGCTGCAGCTACATTTTTTTTCTTGTCCATGCCCACTGCCATGGATCAGGGCTATCTTTAGGCCTGGAAATTAAATCCTCATGTAACTATCCACTGGATAATAAATCTAAATGTATTTATTTTGACTAAATTACAATAAGGAAGAAACTTAATTTATATTTTAAGAATTGAACAACGATTTTTTGCTCAAAAGTAAAATACCGGAATAAAATTTAAAGTAAAAAAGTCAAAAATATGGAAAAGATTAATTGGTGCTAATTTTAATGAAAATAAAAATTTTTTTTGAGTATGAATGTCAATGGCTATAAGATTACGGGAAGACCACAGAAACGATGGATTGACTGTGTGATATGGCTTGAAAGGGAGTGACTACTGAGATGACGACTAATAGAGAAGTATCGAAGAAAGGGACATGTTGCGCTGACCCCAAATAAATTGGGATAATGGGTTGTTACTTATATCAAATCTCCACATATTTAGTACAGTAGTGTTAGTAAATTGACTCTGTAACTTTATACTTTGTAGAAGTTTCTTTCATACAAACCTTGTCTCGAGAATTACAAATACAACAAAAAAGAATTAGCCAAATAGGTGCATCCGTTCTGAAGTGATGCGCGTAATACATTCGGCAATTGATTTTTATTTTAGAATACTACACAGCTGACCCGCGAGACGTCCTGTCAAAATTTCAATAAATCGAACGGACGGAAAACAAATGAACAACTGATTATAAAATTAATTTGAATTTGGTATTCTAAATAGAATGAAAGATTCCCGACAGACATTGCCCTGGCCAAATTTCATATATGAGAAAATGAATTTTCTTCATATTTTTTTTTATATTTTTCCAATTTTTATAAAATAATTATTCTGCTATTCGGGACGGAGACAAATACAACAAATCAAAAACCATACAAATCGTTCCGGCCGTTCTCGAGTTATAAGATTTATAAATTTTCGAACAAACCCGACTTTATTTTATATATTAAAATGAGATAAAGACTATTTCATATTTGGAAGAGTAGAAAATAAAAGACTCAGCTTGGAGGGCTAACAGGGCGAGTCATCATGGAAAATTTTATTCATTGATTTAATTGAATAATTACCAGATTAACGCAAATACCTCTTTTATTTATCCACAATACCATCATTGATCACTAGTCGTACGCTTTCTCACTGTATCATTATTTTATTTCTATTTCAGATTATTCATTCTAGAATTATTTTTGATTTTTCACATTATCCGTAAATATGAAAGAAGTAAAATTAGCCAGATCAGAAACACAAATACTACACACCATGTGTGTGCAGATAACAATAAATTTTCTATTGTGTCTGCTAATTGGCGCGCGACGGGTTAAAATTGAAAAAAGATATAGATTATTGCAAGAGTTTTTACCACAAAATGTTGCGTCCAAAATAGCTCCTTAAACATAATACACGTAAGGTTACACTTTGTTGTATCCAACAACAACAAACAAACAACAACACAACACATACAATACAATAACACACAAACAAACAATACATACACACACACACACATACACACACACACACACACACACACACACACACACACACACACACACACATATATTGGGTAGATAAAAAAAAAAAAATAAAAAAAAAATAAAAATAAAAAAATTTGTTTTTTGTTTTTGTTTTTTTTTTTTTTTTAGATAAATGGTATAGATATTATACATGTTTAAGAATGCACTCCATGCTCTGCCGTCACATGGGCATGCATAATTTACATAATATAAAAACTTTTTTTACAAAAAAATACAACCGACTTCCAAAAAACAACACTACAAAGTGAAAAATAACTTTAATTTCGGAAGTCGGTGTCTAGTTAAATGTATTTTCGTTTTTTGCCACCGACTTCCGAAATTAAAGTTATTTTTCACTTTGTACTGTTGTTTTTTGGAAGTCGGTTGTATTTTTTTAAAAAAGTTTTTATTTTTCACTTTTTAGTTGTGGTACCTACCCCACACATATTCTAATACCACTACCTACAAAACAAACTAGAACATCATCCATATAAAAGTGGGGAAAAAATACGTATTATTGAAGCTAACTCAAAAACTACCAAAGCAAAGATAATCAATTTTATATGGGACCAACTGTGATGTATACCCTCTCGAATAAAACAAAAAAAAATCCAAATCGGTCTAGCCATCTTCGAGTAATCGGGGAACATACATAAAAAAAAATAAAAAAAAAGGTTCCGACGAATTGAGAACCTCCTCCTTTTTGAAGTCGGTTAAAAATTGGATCAGCTATGTCCTGCCGCTTAGGCATACAATAACAAACATGGAATAATTGAGACTAAATGAATTTAAAGAAGTCAAAATTACACAAATTCCAATAAATGTCAAACATTATCCATTTTATATAAAAGATAAGAGACATTTAAACGCCAAGGCATTTGAACGTCAACATGTATGGTTAAGCAGATGATTAATGAGCATTAAACATCGTAATTTCATCGTGGACACTGACAGTCGAGCTGGTCCACAAATTCAAGGTGCGCTTTGGAGCGGGCTCGGAGTTTCTTTGAAGGATAAGATCAGAAATGAGGTTATCCGGAAAAGAACCAGGATTACCGGCATAGCCAAGCATAGAAGTATATATAGTATAGTAAGCAAGCTGAAGTGGCAGTGGGCTGGCCATGTTTGTCGAAGGACCGATGGCCGGTGGAGAAGGCGAGTTCTGGAGTGGAGATCGCATATCGGCAAGTGTAGTGTAGATGGACCGACAGACTGAATGCCGAGAGCGGAGGACAGGGTGTTGTGGCGCAGCCTGGAAGAGGCCTATGTCCAGCAGTGGACTGCGACAGGCTGAGTCGATTGAGTCATTATCATTGCCCCAAAGCGAGCTACGCCTCCAACAATATTTTGCCTCCGGGTGATTATTATGTGTCACTGATATCGTCATTATACTTCATGAAGTAATGGATAATCAATGACTACAAAGTGTTTCTTATTTTCCATTTGGAAATTGACTAGGCTCAGTCTAGGCTAAATAAATGAAACCTTTAACAAATAGTATTCAAGGAATATGTAAATGTATTCAATTCAATTCAATTCAATTCATTTATTTCAATCATCATTGGATCATAAGAAAATTAAAAATACATTAGATATATAAACATCAAAATAAAAAATAAGACATCACACAACACACAAATCATTTTATTGTTATTGTCACTACATTAAGCATACAGCAATGGTTAATGTAGTGACAGTCGAACCTCTCAGCCATCATCCTCAAGATGGTGTTGGTTGGTTGGTGTATTACATTACCTAGAAAAACTTCCAATACCTCGTTCAATTATGTAGTAGATAACCCATTTCTTTCAGGCAGTCCTTAGGGATATTATACCGGATCTAGTAAACAAAACGATGTTATAGTTCTAGGTATTTCTATTATATCTTTGCAAACACTATTAGAACATTTATTTTATTAACCTTTTGTAGTTTCTGTATGTATTGTAAGTGTTTTCATAGAAAAAAACCGGGCAAGTGCGTGTCGGACCATTCACAATGAAGGGTTCCTTAGTTGAAAAGAAAATATCCCAAAAACAAACTTAACATTGTAATCACAAAATATTTTTTTTTTTATGTGATAAAATTACAAATTAACAATTTTTGAACTTTTTCCTTTACATGTGCTGTGAGACCTTGCTTCTTACCAAATTTTATAGTTCTAGGTCAACAGGAAGTACCCTATAGGTTTTGATTTACTTGCGACAGTTGCGAGTATCAAAATGTGTCGTAAAATGGCCGTATTTTTTTATTGCGTTGATTTAGAAGCTTGATTTTTTTAGAACTCTAAGGGATCATAGACCGTATCCGATATTAATTTTAATTTGATATCTCTACGCGCCCCTGAGAAAAAGGGTCTTGACTGACTGACAGACTTCAATTTTTTTATATGATAGAATTACAAATTAACAATTTTCGGACTTTTTCCTTTATTTGTGCTGTGAGACCTTGCTTCTCGCCAAATTTTATGATTCTAGGACAACGGGAAGTCCCTATAGGTTTTGATTTACTGGTGAGTATCAAAATACGTCGCATAAATGGCCGTATGTTTTTATTGCGTTGACTTAGAAGCTTGATTTTTTAGAACTCTAAGGGACAAAATTCTAAAATATAACCTCAAAAAATCAAAATAACGCTACCTTAATTCTACATTGTTTTTCCACAATAATAATTAAGATGCGGAAAAATTCCGGATAAGTTTGCGTGGAAAAACGTAACGACCCGGCTAACCCGGGTCAATTACTTGTGTTAACGTTAACCTGCCCGTTTACGGTATCTATAAACATTTTCTGTACATTAACCTTTAATAATCTTCTAGCTACCTGTACCGACTTTCATTGGTCGTTATTATGATGGGTGAAAAATAAGAGAGAAGCAGCTCCTCGGGAAGTACTACCACTTTACCTAATAAGATCACCAAGCAACGTTCCTGTGTTGCCGGTGTAATTACAACATAAGCATGATCAGCCTACAACGTTCCCACTGCTGGGACCCTGGCCTCCTCACTGTGAGCCCAGTGCGGATTGGTAGATGTCACATCGTCGCTCTAGTGCTTGAATGGCCAACAGACCAATTTTTTGGAAAAATGAGTTTTTAATGTATAACTGTAGAAATAGTCTTTTTCAAAAATGATCGGTTAAAATGAGCCTGTAACTGTAGAAAAATACTGTTTCTACAGTCTACTCATTTTCCTAAAAAATGGTCAGTTGGCCATTCAAGCGACATTTCTTCGAATTTTTTGTTCTAGGAAATTCCGGTTTCCTCACGATGTTTTCCTTCGCCGTTTTGAGAGCACCGATGTTCAATAAAATAAATTAAATAACGAATAAATGAAAATAAATGATGAAATAAATATTACACCAAGTAATATGCCTGTGGCTTCGAACTCACGACCCTCGTAAGTACCCGTTCCCACTTTTTATAACAGTTCATAATAGTTCTGCCTTTATAATGGCAACAGATCTGACGCTTCTAGTATTGCAGATCTCAGTAAATGACACTAACCATTTACTACCAGGTGGTAGTGGGCAGGGCACATTGCTCGCAAAACAGATGGCTGAAGGGGTTGAAAGGTTCTGGAGTGGCAACTGCCTACCGGAAGACGTAGCGTTGGAAGGCCTCCCACAAGGTGGGCCGATGACCTGGTGAAGGCCGCAGGAGTCCGCTGGATACGTGAAGCAAAGAACCGGTTGAAATGGCGGTGCTTTTTAGGCCTACGTCACACACTAGAAACGATAACGATATATTATTTAAAATAACGGTTTTTAATTATAGGCTGATTTTGATAGAAAAAAAACTGGTCAAGAGCGAGTCAGACTCGTGCAGCGAGGGTTCCGTACCATCATTTATATGTATTTTTGTTGATTGTTTCTGAAAAATTATGCTGTTTAGAGACATCGTTTTATTTTTCCTGTAATCTATACATAAATTTCTATCGCATAGAATAATTTCAGATTTTTCTCTATGCAAACTTCGGAGATAAGGGGGGGTAGGTAACGGTATTCTTTTTAGCATTTTTCATCAAAAGTCGAAAACAATGCTGCCTAGAAGAAAGAAAAAAAATGTTTGAGAATGTGCAAACAGCGCTTTTTCTTATGATATCCCACATGCCCTAGTAGCCCCACTTCTAATTTTTAAGATCCCCTTTCAGTCCCTGTTGCAAAAAAAAATTTTTTTTTCTTTCTTATTTGCAAAATAGTTGGGCAAACGTCATCTAAAACTGTTCCAAATTTCAAGTTGATAGATTAGTATTTCTTGATATATCCAGCTGTAACAGACGGACGGACAGACAGACTGAGTCACACCATAAGAGTTCCTTTTTACCATTTTGATACGGAACCCTAATAAACACCTAATCAACGATTATGAGCACAGTAACCGTTGCTGATCACTTATCGCGACACAAACAGATCTGTGCTGCCGTTTTATCAAAATCACCTCACAATTTTAAACAAACCGTGTGGTCAGCTAATGGATTTCAATTAGCGATTATCGTACTTTGCTGGAGTAAAACCACAGAAGGTCAAAACTGGCGCACGCACACATAGACGCGTAAGCCTGGAGCGATTTTTACATGCGGCGATGGATTTTCAACACACTGCTTAGCGCCGAGACTTGAAAATCCAACATTGTGTTTTTTGACGCGCTGAGCTGCACTCTATTGGATTCTCAATGTTCGGCTCAATACCGAGAGCTGAAAATCCAATGCGCGATATAATCCCGCCGCGATATTTTAACGTCCGTGCGACGTTCGCAGTTTGCACTCGCTGTACAAGTCCCGTGTCTATGTGTGTGTGTGCGTTTATTGTACAGAGTTGACCTTCTGTACAAATCTATTTTGTGGTAAAACGTTTATTACACAGTGTAATCAGTATGATAACCATATAAGTTGCCAATAATGCGTTACGTTCAATACCAAAGGTTATACACACAACGATAATGTCGGGCAATACAATGACAAATACAAATTAATAATAAAAGGCTGACGCATATTGGGGCAAAAATCCTCTATCATCACTTTGATATATTTTGTTTGCACCATCGCACACGACACCGACCTTTTTTACACGACTGCCCAAAGGAGTTGGGTTGATGTATGTTTGTATGTGAGTTTCTTTATTTTCATATTGAAACGGTGTCATGTGCGCTTAGCTTTATTTCGCAATTACATTGTGTTGTGATTAGTTTTGTTCACGACTATCTGGGTTTGAGAGGCAAAATAAGGTTGTAGTACATAACACTGTAACTAATAGCATTTTGGCAAACATACACACATCAAAAGTGTCTAGGGATCAAGCATTTTTATGCGGATTTCTTGAGATTGAGATGTGGCTTTGTAATAAATTTATGATTTTATAAATTTATATGGATCCTTTTTGGTGCATTTCATAATTTGAATCAGGAACTGTGAATCAAATTCGAGTAAAAGATGAAAATCAGCTGTCAATATTTTCCCTATAAAAACATACAACGCATTGAAGACATTATTAGTGCTACTGTTTCCCTACTACTGATTAAAACCAACGTTATTATGGAGCGGCGACGTCATTTAAGCAGGGAAGAAATGCTCAGAGCCGTGGGAATGATAGAAGCTGGTTCCCGGCAACGTACTGTGGCTTTAGCTCTGAATACAAGTCAGAGTGTTATCAGTCGACTTTGGACACGTTACCGAAGCACTGGTACCGTGGCTGAGCGCCATGGAGGACGGTATCGCTGCACCACACGGAGACAAGACCGATACATTCAAATCTTAACTCGAAGAGCTCCAACTATAACCGCCATGATGTTAGCCGTGAGGCTTCATCACTCTTCAGGGAACTTAATTAGCGACCAAACAGTCAGAAACCGCTTGCATGAAGTGAACCTTCATTCCCGAAGACCGCTACGGGTACCACCTATAGCAATGCACAATCGTAGGATTCGATATCAATGGGCTCTTGAACACAGAAATTGGGCAGAAGAACAATGGCGTTTCGTGTGCTTTTCTGATGAGTCTCGTTTTGGTATGAGACCGGATACAAGACGTATACGACACTGGAGAACCCCTGGACGCCAACAGCGATTAAAATCCTGCCAGGAAGTCCATCCTTATAGTGGTGGAACCATCATGGTATGGGCGGGTATTTGGATCGGCGGAAGAACTGAGTTGATTTGGATCAGAGGCAACCTCAACGCTCAAATTTATGCTGAGACGATTGTATCAGACGTCATCGTTCCTCTACAAGTGCAAATCGGTCCCTTATTTCAGTTAATGCATGATAATGCACGACCGCACACCGCAAGAGTTGTAAGACAGACTCTCGCCGCAGCTAACATCAATGTCCTGCCCTGGCCTGCTCAGTCGCCAGACTTGAACCCGATTGAGCATGCATGGGATATGCTACAGAGAAGAGCTCTGCCGAATATGGAGGGTATCCAGTCGCAAGAAGACCTTTTTTTGTTGTTGCAACGAACATGGGCGGCCATTCCACAGCGTGATTTGGATGAACTCATTTTGAGTATGCCAAACCGATGTTCTTGTGTTGTTAGTGTTCGCGGTAGAAACACGGATTATTAATTGTTTAAGTTACCCAATAAAATTTTAAAGAAAACTGTTATTTCAGTCTTTTTTTCGAACTTTAATGTTAGTGGTTCAAATGTCAAAAATCCCTTTATTAGGAAAATGGCAAATTTCTTTATTAATGCAAAGGTGACTTGGTTTATCGTTACTGTGACAAACGAAAACACTTTATTTGATGAATCCTTAAAGAAAATTTTAATTAATATCAATCAGGAGAAAAGTTATTGCAAAAATATATGTTGATCCCTAGACACTTTTGATGTGTGTATTTAGCCAAAATTCAACCATTACTTGGTTATGTTTCACCATTGGTTGAGTTAACTTCGGGACAATAAACCGGGCCTTAGTAAAACCAAATATTTGTTCGACTGCGTATAGCGGAATCTACATCGCTACTTACGAACTACGCGTCACACTGAAGTCACGCAATCCTGCATCGCGCAATCAGAGTTTACCGCGCGAATAGCATATATACAACGTCCCGACATCAACCGTCGGACAGTTGCCCACCAGACACAACACCCGTCTGGTCGGAGGATCCTCCCTTTTCAATGGAGGATGAAGAACTTTACACCCTGTTCCTCATGCCTCTATATGTGCATCAGCGTTATTCTAGTTTTCGCCAAAAAAAAAACGCGCACAAACAATTCCGATTCGTCAATTTACACTCGCCACAAGTGGTTTACATGGCGCGATGGCACCTCACTGATAATAGCAATTATCGGCGAAGCCACCGTGCTTCACATATAATTACGTACCGATTTAATTTCGACGTGTTATGTCCAACTGCAAGGCTTTCAAATACAATTGGAGACTTGGAAATGATAAATGAGTATCTATTTTGATTTTTTAGCACATTTTTTAATATAAAAATTTTCGTTATAGAGTCTGAATGACAGGAATTTCAGCTTTAGTTAACAAATCGAAACTTTCTATAAAAAAAAAAACAAAAATTTCTCCTTGCAAAGTTTATTTCGTATATAATATGTATGTATATAGGAATATAATATATATGTATTTATTCTTGCAATTTATAGTTATTTTCGTGTTATCTATCACTTATGTTGCACCTGCCATTGTTTCTCTCTGCATCACCCTAAGGTTGACTCGTAGAAAATGCCTCAGGCATTAAGTCCGCCTTTGTACGGTATTTTTTTTTTTACTTGTGCATAAAGTTTTAATAAATAAATAAAATTAAAAAAAAACCGACTGCAGCTAAAAAGTTCAAAACAATCTCAATTTCCAAGCAGTCTGATGCCACCAGCTGCAGTCGCGAAGTCGGGAAAAAACAACATATTTCATGTGGAAGTATTCCTGGATGGCCTTAGCACACCTTCGCCGCAAAACCACATGATATTCTGCTACTCAAATCGCGATTTGAGAAGCGGAACATCATGTGAGTCAGTTGAATTGCACTACTGCGGTTTTCGCTGATATGGTTTCGCGACGGAAGTGTGATACCCGCCTAAATCAACGGTCATAGAAGCGAAAAGAAGGAAGCATGGGTTATTTAAAAAATGAATGATTCATGACAATACGCAAAGTTTAAAAACCGACATTAAAAGCTACCCCTCTACATAACACATTCTACAGACATAGGCCTCCTCTCGATGAGACGGAGTGGGCCGTAATCCACCACGCGGGCCCAGTGCGGGTTGGTAGATATCACATGTCTTTGAATTTTTGGTTCTAGGACATGCCTGTTTCCTCACGATCTTTTCCTTCACCGTTTTGAGAGCAGTAGTGATGAAATTATTTACACTAAAGTAAAGTGCCTGCCTGGGTTCGTACCCACGACCTACAACTGGTAAGTCGGGGCCATTACCACTGAGCCACCACTGTTCAACATAACGACCCGACTATAATTATTATATACGTACTTACAGTATAAACGTAAACTGCCAGTTGGTTCCACTAAAAGGGTTAAGAACTAAAACCTAACTTCAAAATTACTTTTATATATAAAACTTTGTTAAAACTTTTCCCAGTAAACGGATTCGTTTCGGAGACGTTATTTAATTCACTCGAAAAACTTTTAATGAGTCTTTCGTTGTAAAGTTTGGTCTTTTTCTCTTGTTAGGCACACCTTTGGTCCTTGTGCTCGCATAAAGATGAAAGGGATTTGATAATCGTTTATTTTCTCCGGGATCGAGTTCAAGGGTATCTTCTGTGGAGATTGTCCATGAAATTATAGTACTTTACATAAATAAGAGTCATAGAGAGTTTGGCATTTAGTTTTGGATATTTTCCGCAATCATTTCTAAAAGTTGAAGATATTTAATGAATAACTTAGACTGCTTGTAAACTGCCTTAATATATAAATCTATACTCCATTTAATATACTCTATTTCCTTTTTTACAGTCCGTTCAACCGATTTTGACTTCTATTCCGTAAGCTTATGGATGGCATTAAAAGCAAAAACGTAGTTAGAGTACCAATTGTTTACTGCAGCTGCCTTTTGTCATGCCACCAACGCAACAGAAGTCAAAATCGGTTGAACGGACAGTAAAAAAGGTTTATCTAAATTTCAAATCTTATTTCAAATGAAGTAGGTATATTATAGAATTAGCTAAAACACTCTCCCACATATAACTTAAAGAAGAAGTCAATAACATCAATTTTTATCTCGAAGACGCGACTTGAGGTAACAGCTTTTATGAACTCCCAAGACACCAACTAAAACATTATGGCAAATAACTCCCCACGAAGGTAACAACCCCCATAATTAGCTAAAATAAATAAACATAATTAAACAAACCTATAAAGGGAGCGGCACCATTTTCTCGAATGACGTCGTAAAAAGACGTCATGAAAAAAATTACGTCAAAGGTACTAAAAAGTTTTACAACTTTAAAGACTACCTTTAAATTAGTTAATGACCTTTTAAGTACAACTTTAGGCCTTAATGTAGGCAGTTTGTTTTGGGCAAAGGTCTGTTTTATTTTAGTGTTAAAGGCAAAGTAAGTTTTTTGGTAGGCTTTTACTCTCTGGGTTCTAGATTTAAAGACTCACGTACATAGCTTGGGTTTACGATCGATTCTAATCTAGACTATTTGTTCCTATCGTTCGTTTTCTTAATGAGGCATTATGTAAGTTAAAATCTAGGATATCCCAATTCTCAGGTCTGCTTTCCAACTGTACTTTCTCTAAAATTGGTCCTGGACCAACTGAAGTAGTATCATCTAACACTTTATCTTTCTCTAGACATAAAATCCAGACATCATCATCATCATCATAATTTCAGCCAAAAGATGTCCACAGCTGGACTTAGGCCTCCCCCAGGCACCGCCACAAAAAAAAAATCCAGTCAATGACATAAATTTTTCAATCCACAAATTCTCTTGTGTGTTGATTGTCAAAAAATAAGTTCCAAGCATATTGATTTAGTGAAAAAGATACTTTCGCAAAAGAAATCTCCTAACAAAATATCATCACTGAAAATAAAAATCTCAAGGCCCAGAAGCAAATTCACAAAGCCACAAGTCGCCATACTTCTTAGTAGCTTTAGCGACAATAGAGTGGCCATATTTATATTCTGTGGACGTCCCAGAGTCGCCTATTAGTGATAAACAAAATTTATATATACTCCGTCTTACCCTTAAGGCCGGGCTGTATGATAAAGCTGCGGAAAATCTCTAACATTACGACGATGTAAGGATTTCTGAGGTTTTCGTGACGTGTTTATAAGGAGTTTGTTTAAAAATCGAGAGTTTGTTTGAGAGTGGGGTCATTTGAAACAAGGCCTTTCTATGGGGATATCAATACAGGGTGTTAAAGAAATTGCGTGCCATAGCTTAGGGGTAGGTTCAGTATCGATAAAAGTACCCAGGAAAAAAAAAATATTCCAAGATTCATCTTGCAATAATTTTATTTTTCCTGGGTTCTTTCGATTGCTATTTTAGGTTAAGGTATTAACTTAAAATAGCAATCGTTTAGAATTAAAAATTTTTAATTTGTTTAAATGTAGCAAATATTGCGCCAGCCCTTAGTATTCGGACGCGAGAAGTGAAGGACGAAATGACAACGCGTTCGATAGTAGGTAAGTAATTAAAGCATTTTAACAAATAAAATAATTTTAATTCTAAACGATTGCTATTTTATAGGATTGGTATTTTTAGGTACTAAATTAGGTTGATCTAGCAATATTTTTTTTTAATGTTTTTATTTCGATTTTTTTTTCCTGGGTTCCTTTATCGATACTGAACCTACTCCTAAGCTATGGCACGCAATTTTTTTAACACCTTGTATAGCTAACATAGAGTGAAAAACACAACAATAACGTTTCCTATAAAAAAAAAAAAATCCTTGAACACGTAACGGAAGATCTAAAATTTTTATCAAACTGCCTAGCCTTTTCTCAATTATGTTGGGGTCGACTTCCAGTCTAACCAGATGCAGCTGAATACTGTGTGTAAGACTAGTTGTAAGACTTTCAGGCTTCTGACGACCAGTAACTATTGTCAAAAGATCCAAGAATGACCCCGGGCCAACGGCTAAACGTGGTTTCCGAGGCACGGAGGAGTCTCGGTACGTAAAGATGGTCACCCATTTACGGACCGACAGCGGCAAGCGTAGCATGTGCGGCTGTTATTACTTAGCAATGAGCCCCTCTTTTTCTTTATTAGCAATACTAATACGTATTTTAAAACTGAAGAAATAGCAGTTTTTCTGCTGTAACCACTTAATTTACTGAAATGTTTAACCAGAAGAGTTCAAACAAATTAAAATCATTATAATAACATCTGTTTAGGCTGACAATGCTAAAACATCCCCTCAATTTGCAGCACAAAGCGAGAACAATACTTACAAGTCCACCTCGCATTTTAATTATTTCACGGTATTAATACCGATACCCACACAAATCCTCGCCCGCATAAGCCCACGCCCAACACTGGGCTCGTTGTTTTTAATAAAACACGAAGCTTGATATGCAATTCAGTTACAAAAGTACAATAAAACATTTATATCGCTTTGTCGGCGTTTCCTTCCATATTTTTGTGGTACAATTTTGGGCGATAGCGGTTTGATGTTCATCTGTTTGTATCAGTAACTTTCTTTGTTTATCATTATACTAGGTTTTTGGCCGTGACTTCGTCTGCGTAAAATTTCCTGTTCCCCCAATCCACCCCGTCGCATCGCATCGCCTACCCGCGCTATAACGGGGTGTCCTGCGTGAGCGACGAATATGACGCAACGCAATACCCTGGTTGTGGCCTATATGGCAGTCTGCGGCAAGACGCGACGAAACGCGTACTTGTTTTGAAGGCGACCAGTCGCGACACCACAAAATTGTATTGTACTTCTCCATGATTCGAGAACTATTGACCAAAATCACATAGAACATTTGTCGCGTGTAGCATCGCGTCGCATTGCATCGTGTCGTGTCGCGGCGCGTCGCGTCGCATTCGTCGCTCACGCAGGACACCACGTTACTTCGGTTTCGCTTACCGTATTATCTGACTTTTTTTCTTTTTGCTCGACTCCTAATGGTCCTAGCATAATGTTAAATGCACTTGCAGCCTTTCTCAAGAATTGGCCCTATCAAATGCAAAAAGAATTGTTTTAATCCGACTGGCAGTTCCAGAGATCAGCGCGTCCAAACAAACAAAAAAACAAACAAACTCTTCAACCTTATTATTAGTATAGATTATTATATTCTTGTTACTGTGCTTTCATATAAATTTCAACACTTTTCGGATCAATTTAAAGGGTATTGATGATAATCAGTTCATTAAAACTTATTATTATAAAGCTATTTGCCCTAGTCAATCTATCTAGCCTTTTCCCAACTATGTTGGGGTCGGCTTTCAGTCTAACCAGATGCAGCTGAATACCAGTATTTTACATGGAGCGACTATTTGACCTCCACAACCCATTAACTGGGTAATACGATACCCCTTGGTAAGACTGATTGTCAGACTTTCGGGCTTCTGACGACCCGTAATGACTGTCAAAGATCCACGAATGACAGCTGGGACCAACGGCTTAACGTGCTTTCTGAGGCACGGAAGAGTCTCGGTATGTAAAGATGGTCACCCATCCACGGACCAACCCCGGCAAGCGTAGCTTAATCTGATGGATCGACCCGTGCGGCTGTAATTACTTAGCCACGAGCTCCTCAACGCTAATGCCCTAGTAATTGTAATATTGGGCCTATTAAAACTGATAGACTGGTGTCTCTTAGAACGCAAATCTCGATCACAAAGTTACAAAACTTGTTTATAAAGTTACAATCTAAACTCAAACTAACCAATAATTAATTGCAATATTCTAAACAATTTGCTTCCGTAAAGTTTCACTAACAATTTCAATATCTACATATTTGTTAAGTTAATTAAACAAGCACCAAAAGTAGATCTAATATATGGAGAACCACATCCACTTGTATCAAAACATAGTGACAAAATAGTTAGTATTTCGAGAAAGACTGATTAATATTGATAGTCGTCAATGTCAGATGTAATGTTTGTTTATTAACAAACAATCTAATTTTAACGGAGAAAGAGAATGAGAATTGAGAAGGATCATCACAAAATCCATTTAAAAATGCCGGAGATAGGTACAGTACATTTATGCATATAATTTCGTACATAAGAATAATTACCTAATGTATTATATAATAACAACACTAACACCAACACTAGAAACATTCATCCGCAATACTAACATAAACAAATAAGTTAGGTTGCATCAATTTAGTTATAGTTTAAGCCTACTTTCAAGCTGGCACTTCGTTATATAGATATATCTCCAATACTGTACAATAAATTGCTGTCCTTTGTAAACTAGAATAATCGCATGTTGTGTTTACCTGTAATTGGGTGTGCAGTAGAACTAAGATCTGTTGTTATATTTTTTGTGTATGTATAGCTGTAACATCTGTTGGTAAACCATGAATAAATAAATAAATAAATAAATAATAAAACCTTCCTGAAAGTATGTAGATCACGGTAGTGAAAGAAACATCAAAATTGGTTCATTCGTTTTTGAGAAAATTGCGGACAACAAACATGCATACATACACCGGGTCGAATACAGAACCTCCTGTTTTGAAGTCGGTTAAAATTTACTTTAAAAAAAATAAAAAACCGACTTCAAAACCAAAAACGAATAAAATAACTTTCATAAAACACTTTGAAAGTGTTTTATGAAAGTTATTTTATTCGTTTTTGGTTTTGAAGTCGGTTTTTACTTTTTTTAAAGTAAATTATTTTTCCATTTTTAGTTGAATATACAGTTACATAAGTAGGAAAGCCCAAGTCGAACGAAAAGAAGTATCGTCAACATCCGCTTAGAAATGCCGGAGACACATTTTATTTATGCATATAACTTCGTACATTAGAATAATTACCTAATGTATTATATACTAAAACCTTGCTGAAAGTATGCAGATCACGGTAGTGAAAGAATCATCAAAATTGGTTCATTCATTTTTGAGAAAATCGCGGACAAACAAACATACATACGGGTCTAATACAGAACCTCCTTTATTGAAATCGGTTAGGAAGTCGGTTAAAAAAATAGTAACTATTTCGAGGAAGACTGATTAATTTTGATACTATCTGTCAAAGTAAGATACTGTAATGTTTGTTTGTTTACAAATAATCTAATCTTACCGGAGAAGTGTGTTGAAAATTAAACCTCGTTAACAAAAGCTAGTTTGTATTAATTCCTTAGTGAGAGTTATTACTGCATATAGGTATGTATGGTATGCCCTTAGGAAGTTCAAGTGTGGCACTGGTGACTGAGAAGTTGTGAGGCAATCGGTTGTCATGATCTGGGCATGGAATGAAAGGACGTGAGGAGTTTAAGAATGAATGAGCCCGGGTATAAAAGAGATAAAGGAATAGACGTAAGAAAACTCGCTTACGCTGCCCTATTCATAGTATTTTGGAATCCTATAATTCAAATTTCGTTGATATTTGCATGCTAGAAAAGTAAAAAATCTAATATTATAAAAAAAAAATATCTTAATTGTAATCTTATTATTATTATTTATTTATTGCATCATTTAAGTAAATGAAATTGTGTCTGATCTGATTTGGTTTTGTAGCTATAGCTTTGCAGTAACTTATTTATTTATTTTAAAATATTTGTTAATTTTGGTAATGCTCGTCTAGTGGCAATCACTGATCTTTATGTGTCTTATCTTTGGATAATGCAGTGGACTGCAACATTACTACTTAAAGTTTTGTTAACCTTATGTGTTATATATGTCGTAGTTGTTTATTATCCCTTAATAATTAAAACAAAATTAAAAAAATAAGACTTCTTGCCACAATTTATTAGAATCGAAGGATAATAATGATTGCGTGGTTCATTATCAGAACTGAATGTTGAAGTTGTTCTAATGTAACATTCATTCAAGGTCAATGACACTGCATAGGGAAATTCAGACCTCTATTGGATGAAACAACCGGCCTTCTCTCATCACTTGTACCCAAATTTTCCTCAACGGATTTATTAGCCGCGGGGATCAGGTAAAAGGGTTGGAAAAAAATAAAAGTCCGGACCTTTTCGGCCAGGCTTTAATTGTTTCGCTGATTGCGTATTATCCGCAGAAACCATCCGGAATTGAAAAAATATATTTTTTTAATAAATTAATATTATAATGACGACTGACTTGTTATTTCTGTGAATGGAGTTATTTCAGGAAAGAAATCAATTGTTTTTGGGGAGATTTAAGATCTTGGTAGGGTTGAGATATTTTGCTTTTAGTTAGTGTTCTAGATTTTCACAAGCTTTTATTTAGCTGCCCTGTACCGGTGTCTGTCTGTCTGTCTGTAATCGAATCTTGCAAGTTAAATTTGACCCACTTCCCGGTTTCCGATTGAGCTGAAATTTTACATGCATACGTAAATCGGATGACAATGCAATATTATTATGACATAGAGCTGATCTCATGATGGAGTCGGAAGGTGGCCACGGCCACTCAGTAATAAAACGACGCAACCCTATCGAGTCTGGGCTCGTTTGATTTGTCTTGATAAGGACTCTGTCCTAGATGATATCCAGATTAATAAAATCTTGTTTTTTTTTATATATTACTCTTGTTTGTAGAGGAGCTCGTGGCTAAGTAATAACAGCTGCACGGGTCGATCCATCAGGTTAAGCTACGCTTGCCGGGGCTAGTCCGTGGATGAGTGGCCTTTTTTTTTTGTGGATGGTAAATCAGCAAATGACTTCTCCCGCTCTGGGCAGAGCGGGAGGGCGTGTCAGACTTTTACTGACTAAAACCCACCCGTGTTCCTTCAGTTGCTCGCGCCAGGGCCACGGTGTCTCTTTCGAACTACCCGCGACCCTGGCGGCATCGGCCCTATTGGACCCCGTCACTGCTGACATCTCTTTGATCCGCGCGTGGGCAACAACGCGTCGCCGACCCGGGCCCGTTCTTCACCGGACGGTGAGCCGCCCACCACTCGTCATCCGCAAGCCCGCACCCACGGTGGCCGGGAATCGGCGATAGATTCCCGCCGCCCAGGGCGTCTCCTGCGGCGGCTAGGGGCGCGAGGGTGCAGCTGTTGCCTCTCCCTCACGCGTTCCGCCTCCTCCTTCGCGAGCATTACTGCATTGCAGAAGGAGGCGACGGCCTCCCATGCACTCCCGCTCCGCACCACGGCCCGGACCAGGCCCGGACGCGAGAGATCGCCGCCGCCGATCGCCTTCGTGAGAACACGGCGGTGCTCCGCCCAAGCCGGGCAGACCTCCACTGTATGCTCCGTGACCTTCTTTATATACCGAGACTCGTGCCTCCGTGCCTCGGAAAGCACGTTAAGCAGTTGGTCCCGACTATCATTCGTGGGTCTTTGAAAGTCGTTACGGATCGTCAGAAGCCAGAAATTCTGACAACCAGTCGTACCAAGGAGTATCTATTACCCAGTTACGGGGTTGTGGAGGTCAGATAGGCAGTCGCTCTGTGTGAAATACTGGTATTCAGCTGCATCCTGTTAGACTAGAAGCTGACCCCAACATAGTAAGGAAAAGGCTACGCAGATTGATTGACTCTTGTTTTTTAAACTAAAAATTCATTGAAATTTATGTGACCTAGTTTTTAAGCATTGTTGAAGGTTTTTGTATAAAATAAAGTTTTTTTTTTTATTCTAGATTACGCTTTCATATAAAAAAAATTCAACACAGCAGCTTTACGTTTCTTCTAAATTCTCTAAACTTTTAAATAATTTGTCCTATATTCATAAACCATCATCTGTTTGGTTTCTTACTAGTCCCTAAAATGTTACTACAGTATCATATTTTGCTTACGAACAACGTTCTTGAAGAAATAATTATAACCCTTTTATTTTTTTCTTAATCAACTGAAAAATTATTACGTGCCCTGAAATTACAGCAATTTTCTTCGTAAAACTGTCTAAGTTAAGGTCTATGGTATCGTTTACAGGGATATACTAAGATCAAGTTTAAAATACTCCTTTCTTTTACAAGATAAGTTGTGTACTTTCCGACTAAATTGATGATTTATTTTCAAGAAGAATCTCATAAGACTCCTTATTTTTGTGTTTGAGGTATTATCAACATAACCAGTGTGACACAACGTTCAAGTAATAACAACGTGATTTTAAAGCTTAGTCTTTATTGTAAAAGCACCCATACTCTTAAGGAGAATGCTGTTATAATAAGATTCCTCTTTACTTCCACCAAACCCCCTTCAACATCCATTTAAACAACTCACAAGAAACAGAACATACGTTCTTGCCAACTGATAATATTAACGTGTTTTCGTAAATTAAATTTCCCGTGTTAAAGTAAAATTCGAGAAATTTATATAATATTTAGTAAAGTTGTGAGTCGTACGCACACCTTCAAAGACGAAATTAATTAGAAGCTCATTGTTTACCGTCAAAGTTCGTCGGGGAACCAAGATGGAGCCTTGGGGTACCCCTATAGCTATGTATATGGTTCTGTTTATGATTATATTTTGAAAGGCGATAAAAGGGCTGAATATGTTTATGGGGCAACCAAAAATGTTTGGTATTGAATTTTAATGAGGTCACTAATTAAAAGAAGGCCATAGTTTCTTTCATGAGGTGTCTCAAAGGCTTATTCTAAAACTACTTGAAATTGATTTGAACCTACCAATGTGTGTTAGTTTCGATAAAAAGAGTCTTATACCAGGAGTTATCGACTATAAAGTCTCATTAATACAACAAAGGTTTCCCATACACGTACAGCATATCATAATATCCATAATATTGACCCTTCATACGTACCTATATCCGTTGTTACCGAGGTCTTCAAAAGTCAAATAGTCCCTACCCAACGGATCCCAAAAGCTGTAACAAAATATCGCGAGCAAGGTTTTAATAAATTCTCTCACAAAAGTCGAACGATACGATACCACGACGGCTTAATTGTGAAAGTTTACCGGCGACTCCGCTTTTGTCGAAATTTTTTATATCAGCCTTAAATACGTCAAGATTTGATGAGTTTTCGGTTTGAGTTCAGATATTTTGAGCGTGGTTGAGACAAAGTTTTGTCGGCTTTTAACTTGTGAGAGGATTTATTATTTATTAATACGAGGTTTTATTCATGATTAATTGCAAAAGGGTGTTTATTAGGGTTCGTGAAATTTAGGGTAGGCCAGGTATATAACATAATTTATGTCAGTAGAAAGAAGTCTTATCTAACCTAACTGAACCATTATCTCTTAGTTACTAGACGGCGGGCTGTTACATCCTTATTATTGTTTAAAAATCATGAATCATTGTGGAATTTCCTTATTCAAGTGTGGCGTGTACACAAGTTAACTAATAATCGTCTGCAAATAAAAGCACGATTCCTTAATGAACTAATAATATGTATCAGTAAATAGTCAACCCTGACCGATATACCAAATGATTAAATGAATAATACTCGACCAAAAATATTTTTGTCGGTATTTTAAAAATCACGCACATATTTTAACTTTATCCACACAACACAAAACATTGTACAAACAACTACATAACTATGTATTATTCATACACGCGGCTCCAACCGAAATCCTGCTTTAATAGCGCAAAATATAACGGAACATTTAAGCCGTTTACAGGGCTTCAACAACAAATAGCCGGTGCTCTAACAGTCAAAAACCCCATACATACAACATGGCAGCCTGCAAAATGCTCCCATGAAAGTAAAAAATCACTAAGCGACTGTTGGCCTATATTGCCATGCGCCATAATACCCCGTCCATCATGGAGGATAAAAAATAATACTTCATAATAATTTTCTTTGTGGTGGTTTGGTTATGGGGTGTCATAGCTGGGGATATTTTTAGCTCTGCTTAATATTTTCACTGCATGACACCACAGTGTTCCAGTTTTGCTTGGAATCCACAAAAAAAAATGAGTTTGTAAAGCTCTGTTAATTTCTGATTGGAATATCTCCCGTTACAGTAGCTGTTTAAAAAATACTGATGTCAAATCTGCTGAATTCATTTCTTTTGTAAATTTTAATTTTTTTGAAAGAAATAATAATGTTTATTTGGACACAGTTTATGAAACAATCAATCTGCCTAGCCTTTTCCCAACTATGTTGGGGTTGCATCCTAGTGCAGCTGAATACTAGTGTTTTAAATGGAGCGACTGCCTATCTGACCTCCACAACCCAGTAACTGAGTAATACGATACCCCTTGGTAAGACTGGTTGTCAGACTTTCAGGCTTCTGACGACCCGTAACGACTGTCAAAGATCCACGGATGACAGCCGGGACCAACGGCTTAACGTGCTTACCGAGGCACGGAGGAGTCTCGGTATGTAAAGATGGTCACCCATCCACTGACCAACCCCGGCAAGCGTAGCTTAACCAGATGGATCGACCCGTGCGGCTGTTATTACTTAGCCACGAGCTCTTTAGCACAGTTTGTGAAACACAAAATACAAATAAAAAATAATTAAAAGTGAAAATAATGTTTTAATAGTGTGTGCTTCACGGCTACAACTGGCTGTTTTACAATGTTGGATCAATTCATTTTTAATGGAATGGATTCAGATATACGTATTTCGTGACGTTACTCTAATTCTTACGTTTCTTATATAAACACGGATCTTCCTGCTTTCCTATAAAAACATGATCTGCTAACATCACTTCCTCATGACGTCAGTTTATCCTTTCTAATATGCTTCAATTTATTGCTCAAAGGCACATTACCCCCGCCATAAAGCGTCGTCTGTCATGGCGGATAAAAAATAATACTTGATAATAATTCCTATAGCCCGCCATGTTTTATATCGGTTGGTACACACCACGTGTCGCGACTGTATAAGTTTTAGACCGGGAGTCTGGATTTCAGTAAGTTGATGAACTATTTTCTTATAGAAATGAGTTGCTGTTGGCAAAATGGTTTCGTCTATTGACTTGTGCATACTTTTCTAGATTCTTTTTTTAGATTTTGGTTTCAATTTCAGGACACCAAAAATTACAGTGACTTTAATCATAACCAGACGATTGTGAAGATGTGCAATACTTTATCTCGTCCGGTATTATTGGAAGTTTTAACTCTTATTTACTTTCAACCAACCACGAAATACAATACAAAAAAATAAAGAAAATTCGACTTTTAACATTTTCATGTCAACACTTTTGCGTAGGTTTCAAATCTCACTAATATCAAACCACGCCTTAACTTTCCAAAATAATAACAAACTCCTAACAGATCACCTTAAGCTCTGTTGCTATTCATGCATAAACAAAAGACATAAGCCCTATTATCTCATTAGTGGTACATTAAGCAATTATATTTGTTCCACGCTCCCAGCCCATAATGGCCGTCTTCTCTTAGCACCATTAATCTAGCTATATGTGTAATATTTCTCGGTAACTGATGTTTTATTCACCTCACACAGCATATAAATTGTTTTCTTTGCTTCCATTCTGTCTACTTAAAGATATATTAGTGGTCAACACGATAATCTTGTGTATTTAATCAGTTCAGATATTGTTAATAATGAGTTAAGATGTTGTGCTGTTGTATTTTATGGGGTTTGATCTTCACTCTCCATCTAGTTTAGTATAAACACTTTAATTCTAAGACTCACGAGTCTATTCCTGAGTTTATTTTGGTGGAGAATATTAAATTAAAAAGACTCTGGCAAAAGGGGATTATGACAATTGAAGATGACGTTCATGATTTGAATTTGACATAGGTTACTATATAGCAACAAATTTTTCTCAGAACTTTTCCATTGTCAACAGTGGCAAGAAGCCCAATAACTTATAACGAACATCATTTTAAACTTCTTCAATTGGATCTAGCTTATAAACTTCTTACCATTGTACAACGAGAAGCACGAATTGAAATGAGAACAACATGATGCGAGAAGTAACAGAATAAACTATTTCTATCTCACATCGGCTCGTCACCTTTGACTATGGACAGCGTAAATATTAGATCTGTCAGAATAGTAAAGGCTAGACTCAGTCAAATCGAGCTGCAGATGGACTACGAGCGAATAGCGACGCTAAACATTAGAGGAGTTCGAATTGCCCATCCGCCCGTTCAAATTATATCGTCTGGTGTTAAAAGAGCCTGCTCAATTATTTCACATATGCATAAGGTCTGCTCTCCTTTGAACTCGTTTTGCTCAAGCGTTATTAATTTGAACAAATGTGTTTTTAAATTGAGTATTATCACGCCTCAGTACATTCGTAAATTAATCAAGCGTGTATTAGTCAGTGGAATGGATATTTTTGAATCTCAAAGAGTTCTGTAAGCATTTAATGATGGGCTTTGAAGTTCCAATAATTTTTATAATAAAGAAAGTGTGTTCTGTCCTACTTCATCTGCAAGGTATAATTGAAATAGCTGAATACCTCTTAGTACAATTACCTGAAATCGCAAAAAAATCAACTTTTCCATACATTTATTACGTGTAAGGAACACCCACCCACACTATACGCTTTGATATGCTTAGATGGTGCTAGCATGTCATCCTGTTAGTTCCGATGCAAATAATAAATGTAGCTACTAAATTTTAAATCCTTAGGTAATTAGCTGTAAGATTAGTTTATTTATTTTAAGTAAAATTGTTAAAGAGCTGTGGATTTTGTAAAAAAATAAACATAAGATTTTTTTCGGTGTTGGTCCCTTTTTAAAAGTTGTTCATGAACATAATAATGAGTACAATGACGCCTTAAGACGTTTTAAGTTATTTCAATTACACTTAAAATACTCTCGTCACAACTAAAAAGTGATAAATAAAAACTTTTTTACAAAAAAATACAACCGACTTCCAAAAACAACTACAAAGTGAAAAATAACTTTAATTTCGGAAGTCGGTGGCAAAAATCGAAAATACATTTAACTAGACACCGACTTCCAAATTAAAGTTATTTTTCACTTTGTAGTTGTTTTTGGAAGTCGGTTGTATTTTTTTAAAAAAAAAAAGACTTCGAAGCTTTTTTGTGGTGAAAGGTTATTATAATGTAAGTGAGTTCCTAAATGAAAAAGATTTTTAAGTTAAGTAGTGTATTTTTTTTTTTTTTTTATCTTTTGCATATGGTAAAATATGGCTGAACTTGTTATGATTTTTGTTATCCTTTATACCCATATTTGCAAAATAAAATAACCTTTACCTTATCTTATCAACCACTAGACCAACAATGCAGATTACCCTTAGAAGAAACAAGAAGAACATAAGTGCCAGCGGCCTTGAGTGGTTAGCTTGCGCGTCCTGTGCTGAGTTCATGCAACGCGTCCACCTAGTAATAGGACTCGCCCATCAAGGAACGCTGTTCTAAATTAGATGCATTATTAAGTATTATATAAAAACACGTATACTAAAAGATAAATAATTAAATAATCTTTAAAATGGTAAAGTTTTCATAAATATGCGCTTGATAGTTTTTGCGTGATTCTCAGTTTTTATCCGCGTTAGACATAACTTTGAAAATTAATTATACTATTTAATATAAACATAATCTAAAATATTCATACACAAAGTTATTATTTAAAAAGCTTTTATTAAACATATATATATTAATAACAGTACTCGTTTAGACGTGATATTCAGTTAAAAATGATTAAAAGTCGCCTTCAATCTGCCTAGCCTTATCCCAACTATGTTGGGGTCGGCTTCCAGTCTAACCGGATATAGCTGAATACCAGTATTTTACATGGAGCGACTATCTGACCTCCACAACCCATTAACTGGGTAATACGATACCCCTTGGTAAGACTGGTTCTCAGACTTTCGGGCTTCTGACGACTCGTAACGACTGTCAAAGATCCAAGAATGACAGCCGGGTTCAACGGCTTAACGTGCTTTCCGAGGCACGGAGGAGACTCGTTAAGTAAAGATGGTCACCCATCCACGGACCAACCCCGGCAAGCGTAGCTTAACCTGATGGATCGACCGTGCGGCTGTTAGTACTTAGCCACGAGCTCCTCCAATCATAAAAGTCGCCTTAATCTATAGTAAAAGATTTCACGGACTATTTAACTCAAAAAAGGTAATTTCCAAAAGATGAAGAAAGGTATTGACGAAAACGCAGTGGATCCCTCTTCAATTATACTTGGAATAAATTATGCGACGACGCGCGAATCGAAATGAAAACCATTGGAATAATCGTTGCTCCAATAAGGGAATCCAATTTCTATTCTGTGGAATTAATAAGAACGTGATCCGGGCGCAGGCGCTTCGAATACAGGGTGGCTCGTCATTTTTATATCGAGTAGTAAATTTGGGTTATGGATTTCAGGTATTGATTATCGAATAGTACTTTTTTGTGAGGTTTGAATGAAAAGGTCGAGAATAGAATAGAATAGAATACTCTACTCTCTTTATTATGCTCACCATTTTTCGAGTATTCTTACCATTTTGTAAATTACCTAGGCGCTCGTGGCTAAGTAATAACAGCCGCACGGGTCGATCCATCAGGTTAAGCTACGCTTGCCAGGGTTGGTCAGTGGATGGGTGACCATCTTTACATACCGAGACTCCTCAGTGCCTCGGAAAGCACGTTAAGCCGTTGGTCCCGGCTGACATTCATGGATCTTTGACAGTCGTTACGGGTCGTCAGAAGCCCGAAAGTCTGACAACCAGTCTTACCAAGGGGTATCGTATTACCCAGTTACTGGGTTTGTGGAGGTCAGATAAGCAATCGCTCCATGTAAAATACTGGTATTCAGCTGCATCCGGATAGACTGGAAGCCGACCCCAACATATTTGGGAAAAAGGCTAGGCAGATTTTTACCGTTTTGTAAATTGATTCATAATTTGATAAAACAATAATGTTAATACTTTATAGGATGACTGGTAATTAGTGACCGATATTTAAACACATGATTATACTCATGATAACAAACAACTTATACTATGGGACCAAACCTGAAATCGCGAAAAAAAATCGGCTGCCCCATACTTTCAAAATGTTCGCATAACGTCGGCAAAATGTAGGGAGCATCAGATTTTTTTTTTCGCGATTTTAGGTTTGGTCCCATAGTAAAAGTTGTTTTTAACCGACGAAAAAAAAAGGAGGAGGTCAATTCGACACTTATGTTTTTTTTTTATGTATGAACTTTTTACTGAGTCGTCCGATTAGAAATTTTTTTGTTTTATTCGAGAGGGTATACATCAAAGTTGGTCCCATATAAAATTGATTAACTTTACTTGTATAGTTTTTGAGGTAGCTTCAATAATACGTTACGTACTTTTACATGGATGATGTTCTAGTTTGTTTTGCAGGTAGTGGTATTTGTGTGGGGTAGGTACCACAACTCAAAAGTGAAAAATAAAAACTTTTTTACAAACAAATACAACCGACTTCCAAAAACAACACTACAAAGTGAAAAATAACTTTAATTTCGGGAGTCGGTGGCAAAAAACGAAAATACATTTAGCCAGACACCGTCCATTGTCCATTTCCATGTCTGATTTAAATAAATAAATTTAATTTAATTTAATTTAACCATTTTCCATGCTTCCATGCCTATTAGCCATCAAATGGCTCATCAAAAGATGAAAATACAAAAAAAAAAGTATTTCCAAAAATCAATGCAAAACGTAAAATAAAACACAAAAATGTTACACCCTGTAACTTTACACCGAAAACTGGAGATAGTATTTGATCTCCAAATGGAATTGGGAGTCGCGATCACACCACAGACAGCCCCGTGCCCCGATCAGGGCAGATGTCTGAGCTAGTACTGTTATTATAACAATATTATTTTAGGTTATTTCAAGATTATTATTATCTAAAGTGGATAGTGGTTTTTCAGCCAGAACTCATCTAGCTCGAGGCAATACCTTAATTCTTTTTAACCGTCTTTAAAAAAGGGGGTTCTGTATTGATGTATGTATGTCTGAGATTTTCTCAAAAACCAATCAACCAATTTTGATGCTTCTTTCTCTGAATAGGTACCTACTGCGCACAGTACACCCCACCAGTTATACGTAAAAGATCCGTGTAGGTAAAAGGGGGCAACTGGGAACAAATTAATCTAAACTCCGGACTGCTAATAAGAATATCTCAACATCACTTTGAGTATTTGTCTCTAAGCGGGATCCCACGCGCACATTTGGAAAATTATTGATTAAAAGAATATTTATACTTTAGACAAGCTTTTGCCCGCGGCTTCGCCCGCGTGGATGTTGGAAAATATCCCACGGGAACAAAATTCCTTCCTCATACCTTCTCTACATTATAAAGGGACCCTTTGTGTCAGTGTCGGTCAGTCAGTCAGGACTTCTTTTTTTAGGGTTCCGTAGTCAACAACGAACCCTTATAGTTTCGCTATGTCCGTCCGTCTGTCCGTCTGTCTGTCCGCACCTTAGCTCGGAGACTCTTAGTACTAGAAAGCTATAATTTGGCATGGATATTCATCACGCCGACAAGTGGTAAAATAAAACCATGAAAAAAATTTTTTTTTTTGTATGGTGTAGGTACACGTAAAGTTGTAAGTTGTTTTTTTTTTTTCTCGTCTACCCCATGGTATGGGGTGTTGTTGGATGGATCTTTCAAAAATATTGCGGGATTGTTAAAACAATTTTTGATTTAGGGATCCGTTTCTGAAATATTAAGCTTTAAAGTGCTAATTTTTGTTAGAGTCAAGTGTCCCCCCTGCCAGCTAAACGGTTAGTTTTGGATGGGTGAAAAATTCACGGTAGTAGTATATATAACGAAGTTAAAAGGAAAACTATCACAGCTAAGTAGGCTTTTCAAGTTTACGAGTAATAGTCAAATATTCAAACTCAAATCAAACTCAAAGCATTTATTTCAAATAAACCAATTACAGGCACTTTTGAATTGTCAATGGGTCGGTCAGTCAGAAAGATGAAGCTAGTTGCCGATTCCAAAGCGTAGTAGACCCCTATGGAGAAGAACGGGCAAGAAACTCCACGGACACAACATGTAACAACAAAAAAATCTCTTCTTAGTCCGCATTATTGTGCAACTACGGAACCCTATTACCGCGCGTGGCCCAACACGCACTTAGCCGCTTTTTTTTTTTTGATTAACTTAACTTGCTTCTAATCAGCCCCACGTCCTTCATATTATCTAGACCCCTATAAAAACCTAAATCTAAGACCCCGATCCAACGCCACGTCTTTCAAACTATCTGTATGTTAATTTTCTTTGTACGCGCATCGCATAAGCTGAGTGAACTTTATCTCGAATAAGTCTTTAGGATCACAAGATTTTTCATTATAATTCTAAAAAAGAAACGACTTATGAGATTAGATACTTACATCAAACTTCGGAAAATGTTGGCCCATTTTCGGTATTAGATTTTATTGTCAATAGACGGTATTTTCTAGCTTTTTAGGGTTCCGTACTTCAAAAGGAAAAAACGGAACCCTTATAGGATCACTCGTGTGTCTGTCTGTCTGTCCGTCTGTCACAACCAATTTGCTCCGAATGTAATGGACTGATTAAGTTAAAATTTGGTACACATATGAAATTCTGTGACCCAAACACGGAGGGATAAAGTAAAAAATTAATTTTGAATATGAAGGTAAGGTTTGGGGGGCAAATAAGAAAATTAAAAAAAAAGTTTTGCAAAAGATACAGTGTGACATATCAAATAAAAGGGCTTACTATGAGGGTCTCAAATATATTTTTTTTATAATTTTAAAATAATCTCTCTCTCTATCTATCTCCGAAACTACTGGGCCTAAAATTTTGAAAAAATATTGAAAATGGTTCTTTATCTGTAGATTACTGGAAAACCTATAAGAAGTCTGTGGTCTTTAAATAACATGGTAAATCCTCAATATTGTGAGTACAAACTTACATTTGGAATTACAGTTGGAATGTATGGGAGAACATGTTTTTCAACTACAATGTTAAGTTTGTTCTTGGGATAAATTCATCCCGACTACGGAACCTTTCATTGTGCGTGGTCCGACACGCACCTGGCCGGTTTTTATTATTTACTGAAGGAGAGCTGTCACAAACATATAAATCACCCATACAATTGGAGATTTTATATACCTGCCATTATTATTTACCTATGTTAAACAAATGAATAAATGACCGACTTAACCCACTGATGTATATTATGTACTAATTTATGAACCCCATAGGTTTATGTCAATGTGTACCCCCCGTAGTTGCGAACCCCTAGGTTCACAACTACTGTAAGCCCGCGTCGCCATCGTGAGATGGTATTTTACGTTTATATATACATGATATACGCTTATATACCTATTATATAAAGGATTTTTCTTACACACACATGGGGTGCGTCTGACATTTAAGCGGTTTTGATTTGAGTTAACCAAATATCATTTTATATTTATTTTTGTGCACTATAAAGCTGAAAAGGTTGACTTAGGAATTCTAGGCATTCTCTACCAGTGAACATTGTTTGTGTGTGGAACACAAAATATTAAATAAAAAACTTTTTTACAAAAAAATACAACCGACTTCCAAAAACAACTACAAAGTGAAAAATAACTTTAATTTCGGAAGTCGGTGTCTAGTTAAATGTATTTTCATTTTTTGCCACCGACTTCCGAAATTAAAGTTATTTTTCACTTTGTAGTTGTTTTTGGAATTCGGTTGTATTTTTTTGTAAAAAAGTTTTTATTTTTCACTTTTTAGTTGTGGAACCTAGCCCACACAAATTCTAATACAACTACCTGCAAAACAAACTAGAACATCATCCATATAAAAGTGGGGAAGAAATACGTATTATTGAAGCTAACTCAAAAACTACCGAAGCAAAGTTAATCAATTTTATATGGGACCAACTGTGATGTATACCCTCTCGAATAAAACAAAAACAATCCAAATCGGTTTAGCCATCTTCGAGTAATCGGGGAACGTACATAAAAAATAAAAATAAAAAAGGTTCCGACGAATTGATAACCTTCTCCTTTTTGAAGTCGGTTAAAAAAGGTAGGTACACATAAGTTGACATAGGATTTAAAGGTATTCATTCTTAGGCATCATCTTATACAGTACGCCATTACACTATCTCAGTACGCCTAGCATTTAATCATCAATCAAAATCATGAGTATATGGGTTTGTTTCACCATTAAGTTCCTATTAACTTACTTGGCAGATAATTTTATACAAATTATATTCTATTTTTTAATTTATTCGGTAAGAAGTGGCTATTCAGCCATCGTGAATTTATCAAGTAATTTATTTCAATTTGACTGATAATAGACAATTTTGAAAGTCAAACAAGAAAACGAATTGAATTTACCATTCTAAAACATTGTTTCCTATGGAGAAAAATTATGGGCAAAACTAATTTCATGGCTCTAGTTATCATAATCATGTATCGACAAGTTTTGCACCAATTCAGCGTATTTGGAATCTAACAAATATCTTGAGAAATATAGTGCTATTTAGCTGGATGATACAGTTAATAAAATTCGCGGCTGTGTAAGCTTTTTAAAAGATAAAAGGAGATAGCCATCTCTGCTTACCCATAAGGAAATGCCACAGAGTCGTAACCAGGTTACAGTCAACACATAAAATACTCAACAATGTCATAGAGTTGCCCACTGAGGCTCTATTTTCTATGCTCTATTGTTGTTCTAGCAAGCGTTATGATTGTAGGGTTGGAAACAAAACAAAGTGTGGCTGAAATGTGTTTGGACGGTTAAAAGTGGAGGCAATTGTTTTCTTCAGCCAGTGTTTTTAAATTGACGCTCACTTTATATTTCAAATTGTATGTAGATGTGTGTGTGAACTGCAGGTATATTCTGTAAAAATCTCACCGTGAAAACTTAGGTGAAGTGAGCTGTCATTCTACCTGATGCTAGAGATTGACACTATTGTCAGCTCACTTCGCCGAAGTTTTCAAGGTGAGATTTTTACAGAATAGATCTGCTGCTTCTATATTCATTAGATTTTTTCGACTATTTGTATCGATATTATGACAGGCAATATTGCCGTCTGAAGCTGTATTTTACCAATGAAGTAAAATAGTATTGGGTGAAATAAGCTTTTATTTATTGGATATTGTTATTTAGACTCGAACATTTTCTATAAAGTATAATATAGATATGTCGGAGGAGAATGTCAGCGTTCGTTGCCGGACTGGTCGTCTTCCATTGTTGTAACCGAAATAAGACTCAATATGCACTCTACAGTTATAATTAGATCGATTTAACAAACAATCGGTTAGAAAGTAGTACACACGAATCGGATGGAACCGGATTCGTATCGGAACGCAGCGAGGTCGAGGCGAGGTTGGTAGCGCACGTCCGTTCATTTCGGTGTCTAATCACGAAGTCCTCGTCAAGTGCAGGAACCTTGAATTACAGCCGTCATCTGTCACCGTTATTTTCCCCCGCAAACTCAAAACGACATTGACAGCTCGCACAGTGATGCCAACCCCCATTTCCGAACACACCCAAGTCGGTACAACTTGACGTTCCGTTCAGAATCCACGACAGATATAATCATGTGAGGGGCTCGTGGCTATGTAATAACAGCCGCACGAGTCGATCGATTGTTAAGCTACGCTTTTCCAGTTGGTGGGTGACCATCTTTACACACCAAGACCCTTTCTTTCTTCGGAAAGCACAGTAAGCCGTTGCGCGTTGGTCCCGGCTGTCATTCGTGGATCTTTGACAGTCGTTACGGGTCGTCAGAAGCCTGAAAGTCTGACAACCAGTCTTACCAAGGGGTAACTGGTTTGTGGAGGTCAAATAGGCAGTCACTCCATATAAAATACTGGTATTCAGCTGCATCCGGTTAGACTGGAAGCCGACCCCAACATAGTTGGGAAAAGGCTAGGCAGAATTATTTACTAACTGAGGTATAAAATCTGTGCCTCAGCTACTCAAATTAATCTGAACAGTCCAAACATTTCTGAGGCTAGGCTAGGTAGAGTGACGACCTTCGCAGGGCAGCTGGTAACAGTTCAGCTAGAGCTGATGAGTGAGGCCGAAGGTCATTACAAATGGCGTACTGTCATAGCGGGTTACTGTGATTCTAGCTAGGGCACAACTTAGACCCAAATCGAGATAAATGTTTGAACTTCCCGCCGTGTCGCGATCACACGTCCAAACATCATATTTCCTTCGGAAACTAATAGTTGTCGATTAACGGCCGAACCCAATAACCTACTGTCAGTAAAAGATAGATCGCTACTGATGAAAGACAATATAATTCTATCTGTCCTTACATTCCTTTCGTCGTTCGTGTTCTTTTGTTTTATCTGTCTTAGATTATTGTGATGTTATAACCATAGATAGATAAGTTTTTCTATCTCCAGTATGCCAAAACTGGTGATAGATAGGTTATTGGGTTCGGCCGTTAGATGTACTAAACATAGCTGTGCCGGGGCGGCTGCTGCAGGAGCAGAACACCTCAAACGGCGCAAATATAACAACCTTATTGGGAACTACATGTTTGAGCCGTTTGGGGTTGAAACACTAGGGCTTTAGGGTCCGAGTGCTCATCGAGTTTTTCGGGACATCGCCAAGCGGTTGGTCGACTCTACACGGGACCAGAAGGCTGGCTTATTTTTAGCCCATAGAATTAGCATTGCCATCCAACGTGGCAATGCTGCCAGCCTTTTGAGCACTTTTCCCATTGACACAGCGATATGGACGAATTTTTGGATGCCCTATGAGCTCTGCCCCTTTTATTTTTTTTATTATATACTTGTATATAATATATATTTATATATATATTGTAAGCAGAGTGAATAAGTTTGAATTAAAAAAAAAAGTTAACGACTACAAAATAAAACTTATAATTCTTTTAAGCAAATAATTTACAAAAATAAATCTTAATTAAAAACAAGTAACATACGCCTAGCTAAAACCCGTCCTAACACTCGAAGCGCCCAAAATGAAATGACCGAGGAAATGCGCTCGCCGCTGCAGCTGTTCGTCTGCCCCATTCTTGCGCCTCGTGACCTCATTCAGCCGCCACACCTACCGTCGCAGGATTCTCCGCTAACAATATATATATTTTAGTGTTGGATTGTATATTTTAATTAAGATTTGTCTATTAAATTGTAATTATAACAAAACATTTGTCTCGATTTGGGCCAAAGTTATGCCCTGGAGTTAAAGTAACCCGCTATGAACACAACGGCACGATTGAAGAGGTATGAAAAGATTGTTTTTTTTAAAGTCAATTAATTTATTACGTCACCTGACGTCATTTCACGTGCCAACCCTTACCGCAACAACCTTCCATTATTTAGCCACGTTTGTGAAGTAAAGCGGACGGACGAGGGTTACGGCTATTTTTTATGGCACACGGTCTGCCACGGTCCAGCCACGGCTTTCATTGTCGGCCCATTCGAAGCCGCGATAAACTTTATTGAACGTTATGACCATACGTTCTTGGAAGGTTTCTGGTTACCTGCGAAAGAAAGGCTTTATTTCTTTTCTTTGCAATTTTAAGGATATATGGTTTGCCTTGCTGGTGGGTCGGTTGTTAATGAAAGTGTTGCGGTTTTGATGTTGGTATTGAAATAATAAAAGGGATCTCTTTAAGGATATATCGAAACGTCTGGTTGACACTTCCCGTGACCCAAGGGCTGGCTTTTACCTTGGCCAGAGCCTAAGCATTGCCATTCAACGTGGCAATGCCGCCAGTCTCTTGGGTACTTTACCAGTCGACAGCGAAGCGGATGAATTTTTCGACGCCTTGTTTTAGTTTGTGAATAGTTTTAGTTATGTTAGGATATATTTTTGTTATTTTTAGGTTATATTTTTAAAATCAAATAAATAATTACTAAGAAAGCATAAAAGGGTAAATAACATAAAGGAAATATTGTTTGTGGTATTATGTTTTATCAGCCAGCAAATGACTTTAATTAAAACCTAAGAGTTATCATCAACGTCATATCAAGAACTTAATAATGATGGAATCATTTTCTGATGTATTACATATTTAAAGTCAAAACTTTCACGTGACTATATTACAATAATTTTCATTTGAAATTCTGGCTAAAAATGGATTTTCATTAGCGGCATCAAAATTCATTTTAATAGCATTATTAAAATTAATTTTGATGCCGCTGCATATGCATGCAATTGCATAATGACGATGGTGGCCCAGTGGTAACGGCCGCGACTTACGAGTTGCAGCTCGTGGGTTCGAGCCCTGACAGGCGCTTTACTTTGTGTAAATAATTTATCACCACTGCTCTCAAAACGGTGAAGGAAAACATTGTGAGGAAACCGACTTGTCCTAGAACCAAAAATCCGAAGATATGTGACATCTACCAACCCGCACTGGGCCCGCGGGGATTACGGCCCACTCCCTCTCACAGAGAGGAGGCCTGTGTCCCAGCAGTGGGAATATTATAGGCTGATTATGATAATGCAATTAATAGCCAACATTTCAAATTCCATTCAATGACAACCTTTTAATAATTATTATTATTTTTAATCTATTACATGTTATCATCGTCATCCGCCTAGCATTTTCCCAACTATGTTGGGGGCGGCTTTCAGTCTAACCGAATGCAGCTCAATACCAGTATTTTACAAGGTGCGACTGCCTATCTGACCTCCACAACCCAGTTACTGGGTAATACGATACCCCTTGGTAAGACTGGTTGTCAGACTTTTGGGCTTCCGACTACCCGTAACGACTGTCAAAGATCTACGTATGACAGCCGGGACCAACGGCTTAACGTGCTTGCCGAGGCACGGAGGGGTCTCAACATGTAATGGATGGTCACCCATCCACGAACCGAACGTGGCAAGCGTAGCTTAACCTTCGATCGACTCTTGCGGCTTTTATTATT
This sequence comes from Cosmia pyralina, assembly GCA_946251885.1. Lineage (NCBI taxonomy): Eukaryota > Metazoa > Arthropoda > Insecta > Lepidoptera > Noctuidae > Cosmia > Cosmia pyralina. The sequence goes on from OX276345.1 coordinate 4,532,561, forward strand.
TAGCCACGATCCCTTCAAGATTTATTTGTGTAATCTTAAGTACCTGGGCGACCGAGCTCTGCTCGGGTGAAAATACAGAAAACGAACTTTCCCAGAAATGAGACCTAGCTAGATCGATTTTTAGCCCCAGTAAACCCCTATATTGCAACTTTCGTCGAAATCGTTAGAGCCGTTTTCGAGAACGTGATTATAAATATACAACGTGTCGTTTTGCATCCTCGTCAAATTTAAGGGTATGTACCATCAAACCGAACAACTTTTTCCATGGCACCAACATCGTATTGGCGAAAAAATATACAACTCTCCCATAGAAAACTTCAATACCTACTCGACGCAAATGTGTGAGACGGATGATTATTTTTTCACGTTTACGATGTTGGTCCCATGGAAAAAGTTGTTCTGTTTGATGGTCTATACCACACCCTTAAATTTGACGAGAAAGCAAAACGACACGTTGTTTATACAAATATTGCTCATTTATTAGTATAGGATATTTAACTTAGATATAATAAACAAATCTTAATGTTTTTGTCAACCGAGTGAAGCCGGGGCGGGTCGCTTGTTATGCATAATTCAACATTCCAATTTCAAAACCTAAACAAATAACATCACAACTCCTCATACCAACATATCTCAAAAATTCATTTTTCCAAAAGGATTTATTATGTACATGCATTTTACAATTTTCAGTCAACAAAGGCTCGCCCGCGAGGGGGAGTGCGGAAGTGACGTCGCTGGGATCGGAAGTCGACGCTCCCGCTTGGTTGAAAACCTAGTAGGACGCTGGAACCATTTTCACAGTTTCATTTATGTATCCATTTTGTTATACCTACCTACCTCCTCTTAAATGGAAGGAAGTCGTTTTGAAAATTATACTTCTGAATTGAAAACCGACTTTCAATTATTGTTAGAAATATTGGAGGATTACGACAAAAAAAAAAGAATAATCGTAATCGGTCATTGGGTAGTAATCTAGAGCTAGAGCGGTCTCTCATAATAATAGACAAATTGCATAGCTTACACAGACTACACCCCCACACACACACACACACATACACAAACACTCAACCTCACTTCCACTCCACATCAGTGCTGGGTAGGTACTTTAAAACTTATAATGATTTTTTCTTTTATAATTTTTAATTTATTAAGAGTTCATTAAATATGTGAAAGTAAGGAACAAAAATGTCTTCCTTGTACTTTGTGTTGGGCGTTGATAGCTGCGCCACAGTATTTTACTTTTGCAGCTATGTTCGTGTCTATTGTTATGTTTAATACCTAAAAATTGTTCGTAGTAAACTTTATTTAATTTTAATTTAATAATCTTTACTTGTCTTTTATAAATGAACAGTGTTTATTTAGCACTTGAAACCAATAAAAGTGTGTATTTAAGAGGGCTGTCGCAATTTGTCATCTCTCGCGCTCACACGGGGCCGAATTTTTAAGAATGTTAAATAAAAAAATGCTTTTATGAAAAATGTAATCAACTAAAGGACTAGTAAATAATGTTAATTTAATAGGTAGGTAACTATTAAAAACATAACATTTTTATTGTGCCATTTATTAAACTCATCTCAAAAACAGATAATACGTTTTGAACTGAGTTTATTAGATATCGCAATATAAATGTATTTTAGTAATTAGGTACTATTTAATTAACATTATTTACTAGTCCTTTAATTGATTACATTTAAAAAAAAAAACATCTTTGAATAAAAATAATAATAATGTTTATTTATCTCCACAAAACAACCAACAACAACAAACAAAAACAATCAACAACAAAAATCTTAAAAATTTGGTCCCATGTCAGCGAGAGAAGTGACAAAAAGCGACAGCTCTCTTAATACTTAGAAACATTACCTGTGTTTCCACAAAACTGTGTTTATCAATTGTTTAGGCTAAACCACTGTCTAACATGACATTTATGTATGGAGTTTGACGTAAAACTGACATTAGACACGCGTTCAACAATTATCTCTGTTTTTGTGGTAAGACCCTGTATTTTTATCAATAAAGCTTGTTGTTCAACATGACACAATTTCGTACGTCACAATACACATAAATATTATTTTACAATTCACTGAATTATTATTAATATTACTTTATACGGTCACTATAGTGAAAATACAGTTATAAAGGTGAATAGTAATGAGTTGAAATAAAAAAAAATATATCAAAGTAACAACCACTTTATAATCCAATTCTACCAAACAAACTTGTCAGTTCCACTACAAACTTTGTAATTGTATAACAAATGACTCTTCAGTGTTGCCGACACAAAAACTAGAACATAAATCCTCAAACTTTTTTTATATGAAAAGTATAAATAGGATTTATGCAATAACAACACTGGTTAATGTGTAATGCATGATTTTTTGGTAAGTTTTTTATGTGTTTATTTAATTTTTGTTTTACTTTTAAATCATGGTGTGTTTGTAAGGATAAAATTTATGCTAACAACAAGCGTTGTGCCGAAACGGCCGAACACGAACTTCCATACAAATTTTCATCCCTTATTTAACCCTTTTGCGGGGTTAATTTTAAAAAATCCTTCCTTAAAGCTTCACTTTCGGTATTTATGAATTTCTTGCTTCTTTTCTTCTGCTTTTTTCTTTTCTTTTTTTATGCTTTCTTTTCTTTCATGCTTTTCAGTGGTTTAGGCTGTGCTTTGTCTGTCAGTGAATGAATTAATAATTTTAAGATATGTGTTTATTTATTTATTTATTGGACAACCAACAAAGCATACACTAAAAAAAATACATGTTAAAATAGCGATGTTGTGTTAAGAGCGAAAGCGCCAGAGTAGCCCGCGAAATTAAAATTTTCTTACGTTTTTTGCAATTTGCAAGTCAGTATCAGGTTATATGTTGAACTGAATATGATTCGTGACCATAACAAAACCGTATTTATAGAAATATAATAATTAAAATCATCAATACAAATCTCCAAATTCATATTACCCTATCGAATGACTATTTCATGAAATCTTGTCTTTTGAGGATTATACTAACATGGAGTGTATTACTGATTCTAATGATAGTAATTCTGTAAACACATATTTGTTTCGGCCGCGAATCATACACATACAATTAGATACTGAGCAGCAAATTACTAAAATCGTAAGAAAATTTGAATTTTGCGGGCTACTTTAACACTTTAACGCTTCTCCAATAAGTAGATAATTATTTGAGGGTTTGAGGGTCTCATATATAAATAAATAGTAGTGTGCATCGAAATTTATTTTCTATGTGGATCCGATTTTAATCTACTCGAAAAGAGCTCAAGAATAAAAAGAAAAAGGGTTTTTGTTCAAAAAATTTCCTTGAATTGTAAAAGGCAAAAACCTTCCTGATCCTGACAACCAACTTTGAAAATCAGTCTTACTATTAAAAACTAACACCAAAACCTCATTTTGAGTAAACAAAGGAGCGCCGTAATAAAAGAACGCAATCCTTGTTGGATGTCAGAAAAAATGTTAATTTCTTTCGGATTGGCGATTTACAAATAAAAACTTCTCGGTCGGGCCCTAAAGTTGGGACAACTTGTGACGTAGTACTTTCAAGCATAATTATTTGGTACGAAGTCTCTCGAATAAATCGTGAGTGATTCCATTATGGCGTTACATTGGTTTTCTCGAATTATTACTAGATTTAAATAATGGATGAAGTTTGCGTTCTGTTTATTCGGTATTTTTTTATGTAAAATATGGTGTGATAATGTTGATGGTTGTGTTTTGTTTTTTAAGGTACCGTACCTTAAAAGGAGAAACGGAACCCTTATAGGATCGCTTCGTTGTCCGTCTGTCAGTCTGTCAAGACCCTTTTTCCAGGAAAGGGTGAAGGTATTAAGTTGAAATTAATATTAAATCGTAAAATACGGTAATTTATGCGACATATATTGATACTCGCAAATAAATCAAAACATATAGGATACTTCCCGATGACCTGGAATCATGAAATTTAGCAATAAGCAAGGTCTTACAGCATAATTAAATGAAAAAGTCCGAAAATAATTTATTTGTAGTTTTATCACATAAAACAATATTTTTATCGAATTACAAACTTACATTTGCAGTTGTGGAATTGACCATGACGTATATCGATGTATGAACATGTTTTTCAACTACAATGTTACGTTTGCTTCTAAAAATTCATTCAAACTACGGAATCCTTCATTGTGCGTGGTCCGACAAGCTCTTAGTCAGTTTTTTGAGTTCCGGTTGTGAGAAACGCCCGCAGATCTGCTGATCACAAAACCTGTGACCTAGCATCACTCAGCTTTGTTCGACCCTTTACTGTTGACGTCATAGGAAGGTTGACCTACCTAACAAAGTAATCGTCATAGTGGTGTTTAGTACGAGTTAGAAGTTAATACCTCACATTTACCACTGATGTTACTGTCCATCTTAGTGTCAGTTTTGGTAAAATTGAAATGAATAACATGTTGAAGCAGAGTATTCGAATCGACAAACCTGATTACATGCGTAGCGAAACATAAAAATAAACTTAATCCCAAAAATAATAAAGATGGAAAAATACTTATCTATGACTCGTAACATTAAGGCCGCATTCAGTAGCTTCTTTACGTCCCTAAGTGATCTTAACTTAAACCTATTTTTATTCTCGTTTGCAAGGAAAAGGATAATGCCGAGCCTCGTTGAAAATGGACGTCCTAGATATAAGTCATTTGAATAATTTTGGCTCGGTCTCAAATGTAAAGGCATTATAAATAGAATGTGTTGCTGCTTCCACATATTTATGGAATCACTACTAGTTAAATACATAAACAGCGGTTAGTTACAACTATCAGAATATTTTATGTAAGTATATGGCAATAAGTCCTGGCCACACATAGAATGACCTAGGTATCTTTCTGCTGGGGTATATTAAATCAACAACCCCTGCCCCAATTTTGGGTACCGAAAGAGACTTAACGTACTTTTGAATTGAGGTAAATGTATATGTAAAAATGCACATAGGTACATAAATATCGAACATACACTCAACCCTCTCTCAACCCTAATACAAAAAGAAAATAACAAAACAACACAACTCAAAGTCGGTCTACAAGCTCGCTACATTCAGCTTCATCATTGAAATAATTCAGTAACTTCTGATGGGCTCTCATTAGCCGCTGTCATTTATCATTTCTGCGCCCCGTCACTGCGTCGGGGTAAACTTTTAGAATCACAAAGACATTTGACATGTATACTGAGTGGAAAATTCTATGTATCCGCTGTGTCACCCCGCGGGGTCTAAATTGGAAGAAGTTTGAGTAACGCTGAATTGTTCAATTTGATGCGTAATAAGTTGTGCGACGCGATGGTAATTTTATTTTGTGAAAGTTTTCATTTGTTTAGGGCTTATTTAAAGTGGGTTATTTGACTCGTGTGAGTAACTCGTATTTACTATTAATTTCGTTTGCTAGAAGGGGCAAACGTGCCGGGGCGATGTGAATACCGTTCTAGAGCCTAAGGCCTCATTTACGGAGACGCGGGGCGTCTCGCGTCGCGTGTGGCGTGGCGTCTCGCGGCGCGTCGGACGTTTTTTCTGTTTACGGTGGGGCGGCGCGTGAAGCGGCACGCATCATCGCACGCGTAAACACAAACTTATAGCAATATACGAACATGTTCATAGAGAAGCGAGACGGGAAGCGTGGCGGTGCCCGCCGCGGCACCCGCGGCGAATCCTCTAGCGTGTAGCGAAGCACGCGGCGGGCATCGCGGCGACGCACGCTCGCCTCGTCGATCAAATCGACTAGTTTTATGTTGGCGAGAGATGGGAGCGCACGTGTCGCAACTTCGCACCCCCCACACACACGTCATACGTCTGTGTAGCGCGATTTCTAAATAAGACTGACAGAAGATTCCGCCTCGGACATAGCTTCATCGAGAATTGCCGCTGCGTGCGCCGCCGCGATAGACGCCGCGTGGGACGCGTCGGTGCCATCCGCGGGTTCGGCCGCAAAAAACGCCCTAATTCAAACAAACGCGTCTAAAATCGCTTCTCCGTAAACGCACTCATACAACGCCATATATTTGAATTCAGTGCGGGCCGCGTCGCTCAACGCAACGCGCGACGCCCCGCGTCTCCGTAAATGAGGCCTAAGAGCGTAATTTTGAGCGTTCGTTGTGTTTGTTTAATAAAGTGATGGCTGTGTTAAGCGCAGTTACAAACCTTTACAGTTTTCGATTTGCTCTTCTAAAATAATAGTTTTCTATGGACAGTTTTTTGCTAAATAATTTTTAGATAGATTCAGATGTTTGGTTATAATTATGATGATATGCTCAGAAGTCCCTAGGACTAGACACATCAATTGGTTAGTATTGACCTAGGCTTATAGATACCACTACAAAACTTTCATAACTAGAGGATTAGGTGTAACACTTTCCTATATTTATCCCTCGTTTCCTTTTCTTTTTATATTCCTTATCTCTATCCAACATAGGCATCGGCGCAGGATTAGGAAAATATTTTTTATTGACACACACCGACCGATTGGATTGACAAATACGAACCAATAAACAAGTTACTCGGCTATGCGTGGACATATGGACGTGAAGGATGGCTGACGGGAATGTGCTTTGGGAGTGACTGAGATGATTGATTGAGTGACGTAGAGTTTTTATTTTGTCCACTACTGCTGCAAATCTGACATATCATCACCATCATCATCATTTCAGCCTAAACACGTCCACTGCTGGACATGGGCCTCCCCCAAGTATCGCCACTTCAACTGGTTCTGTGCTTCCTGCAGCGGATTCCTACGGCCTTCACAAGGTCATCGGTCCACCTTGTAGGAGCCCTTCCAACGTTACGTCTTGCGGTACGCGGTTGCCGCCTTTCGGACCCTTCGGCCATCGGACATAAGTCTGGAAATTCTGCGGGTTAGGTCGTTATCTTGGTTGATATTGTGACAGTTTTTCAACTATAATGTTAAGTTTGTTCTTGGGATAAATTCATTCCAACTACGCAACCCTTCATCGTGGTCCGACACGCACTTGGGCGGTTTTATTTTTTTTATATAATTATACTCGTATTCCGCTTTTTCGTAAACTAGAAAAAAACGTTTTTATTAAATAGTATACACATCATTTACATTTAACTGTAAACATAACCTAAAAATAACAAAATTATATACTAACATAACTAAAACTATTAAAAAACTAAAATATGGCGTCGAAAAATTCCTCCGTATCGCTGTCGACTGGTAAAGTACCCAAGAGACTGGCAGCATTGCCACGTTGTATGGCAATGCTAAGCCGCTGGCCAAGGTAAAATCCAGCCCTTGGGTCACGGGAAGTGTCAACAAATTGTGTATAAACTAGAACGTTTGAAATTTGAATGTATATTTTTATTTTTTGTTCCGGAGAAACTATTAGCCCAAAATGGTCATTAAGTTTAGTAGAAAAGGTAGGAAGTGAGGTAGGTAAAAGTAAGTGCAGATTTTAGATTAATATTTTTTTAAATTAATATCTCCATAATTACACATGTTATGAGGTTGATCTTTTTTGATATCGATAGCTTATTTATTGTAGATTATGGGAATATGCATTACTCCATAACGGCCATAAGGTACCTTTGCCTGTGGACTGTCACATATCATATTAAATGCTTAATATGGACCTCCAAACCTCCAAATGACAGCTACAATAAACCTGCAGATAGATGCACACAGTCGACTCGTTACTTCATAGCCATTGGTGTAGATTAAGTTACTTATTTTTAATCGACTTCAAAAAAAGGAGGAGGTTCTATGTTCGACTGTATATTTTTTTAACACCAGTTTTTTTATTTTTTTTTTTAACACCAGTGTTTTTTTTTTATTTTTTTTTTTCGGTGGTAAAAACGAAAATACATTTAACCAGACACCGACTTTCGAAATTAAAGTTAATTTTCACTTTGTAGTATTGTTTCTGGAAGCCGGTTGTATTTTTTTGTAAAAAAGTTTTTTATTTCAATTAAGTATATGTCGGATCCGGTCAATAGTACGGACGCGTAACGAATCGCAAGCGCGCCACAGGCGACATCACGTGAGGTGCCCACGCCTACAGCGCGCTTCTACAGAGTCGTGATGTTTTAACCTCATGGCGAGAAGAACAGTCTTGTGTCGGATCGCATCGAGGCAACATCGGGGTTGGTACGCCACGGAACTGTATTCGATTCGTTGTGCTTAGTGATTGTGTTAGATTGTGATTTTAAACACCGTGTATCGCACCCAGTGTGTTTTTATTGCACGAAACCCATCTTCTGCCCACGTGTCTGTCTAAATCTAACTTAGTAAATCCTGACGTCCCGACATATATTTCAAATAAATGCATAGTTTATGTGCATTTACCCTAACTGAAAATTATAACTTATTTTCCATAGTAGGAATTCCTGTATAAGAACTGCTGCTCATTCTCCACTGTCATGGTATATTGTCAAAAGTCACGTATTAAAAGCACGTAAAACAGCTGTTGTACTTAGAGAATATAATCCTGAGCATCTTCATCAATCCTGAGATCCGTATCCCGGGTCTCTAGTTATAATATACCAAAAAAAGTTTTCCACCGTAATTTTTCCGAACCGTATGTCCCAAAACACTTGAGCGCGTCCTACCGCTCTCGGTAAATTCAATTCCAAGACTTAATCATAAAAGTTTTTGAATAAACAATGTGCGAATCGAATAACATTCCACTTACTTAAGCCCAAACTTATAAAAGTTACTTTAAGGATACAAAAAAAAAGGTAAATATTTATGCTATTACGTTTGTGGACTGTTTTCGTTTTTATTTGAACGAAATTATTTAATTTTCTTCCTAAATTATCATAGAACACGTTTTAATGATATAAGTTTGAGAACAGGTGGTCCGCCTGATGAAGAATCACTGCGTAAAACACGAAATTCACTGCCAATCTGGAAAGAAGAATCTGATCGATTCATTGGTTGTAGCTGTGATAATAAAGTGGTAATATAGTTTTATGAAAGCGGTTCATAACTGTCGGAGTGCTCTAATTTTGTTACCGCGACCAATTTGGACGAAGCGCTCGCCGGCCGCTGCCGCTACACCGCTTGCTTCGCTGGCTCGGCTCGCGCGCGTATTTAGTCACAGTTCTAACCTAACCTATTTGGTCGTAGTGCCCTAATACTCATATTACTAGATCTTTGCTCGTATCATAGTTATATTCCTAGTAAGATAGAGAACCGCTTTCATATAACTATATCACGGCTACAACAATCGTACTGCAACATATACACGAATTGATCGGACTGACTAGTTTCAACGATTTGTCTAATAGCAATCGTTCCCGCCGTCCGTCTTAGCCGATCAATTTTGAGTCTGCTATAGCATGGTACGGAATCACATCAGCGTAGCTTTTCACAACCACTCAACAGGCTGTGGTATCGAAAATGACACATTTTCAATTAATGATTTACCTTGCCTCCGACAGCAAATTTCTGTCGGAAGAATGGCAGTCGTCCATTTTGATTTAAACTGGAAAAAAATCGTTTTAGGATTTGTCAACGGCCTTTAGGGAACTCCTTTGATAGCATTGATTTATGTTTGATTCGGCTCGGAAGCGTCTCGAACGGCTGTGAATACTTTTTTATTTTTTTTATTAGCCATAATTGTCAACTGCAAATGAGAAGCTCATGGCTAAGTAATAACAGCCGCACGGATTGATCCATCAGGTTAAGCTACGCTTGCCGCGGTTAGTCCGTGGATGGGCGACCATCTTCACATACCGAGACTCCTCTCCTCCTCCGTGTCTCGGAAAGTATCTTAAGCCGTTGATACTGGCTGTCATTCATGGATCTTTGACAGTCGTTACGGGTCGTCAAAAACCCGAAAGTCTGACAGTCAGTCTTACCAGGGGGCATCGTATTACCCAGTTACTGGGTTGTGGAGGTCAGATAGGCAGTCGCTCCATGTAAAATACTGATATTCATCTGCATCCGGATAGACTGGAAGCCGACCCCAACATAGTTGGGAAAAGGCTAGGCAGATTGTAATTGACAACTGCTGGGCAAAGGCTTCCCTACTCTCTTTTCACCTGTTCAGAGCTGCCAGAAACCAATCTTTACTAAAGGAGTCCAGCTCATCCCACCATCTCCATCTGGGCCTGCCGCGATGTCATTTGCCATTAAGCGGGACCCACTGGGTTGTAAGATTGACCCATTGGTCGTCTGACATGCGGCAGATGTGTCCAGCCAAACAGCTGTCCCAAAATAACTGATGTCACTCGTCAGTTATTTTAGTATCCACAAGTTTAATACCCAGAATACTCCGTTCCATACTTCTCTGGCAAACCTCGAGCGTTGACTTCTGTTGAATTGTCAAAGATCGTGTTTGAGAACCATATGTGAGGATGGGAAGAATACACAAGATGAGTCTCCTCTCTTGAGGCATAGAGAAATGATGATAACATCTCTTATAAAAGCTTTTATTACAACACACTACAATTTCAATTCAGCACACGAGGCTTTGTTTCTACAAAGCATCAAACCTACTTACATAGACATACCTGGAAATGCACACATAATTACGTACATTCGCGTAGACAAGTGAACACATACATTGTACAGTCGTGCACAACGTTTTCGTAAACAAGGCTTGGTACAGAACAGCGTCAACAAGCGTTGTTAATACTACCTTAAAGCCACGTACATGTGTACTAGGCTTAAAGATTCCAGTGCCTAATGCATTCTGTGTAGAAGGCAGGATAGAAAATAATTATGCTCGTAGCTTGTGTTTGTGATGGCCAAGTACAAGTGTAGGCTTAAAGCGATATTCAGCGTCAGTCGACCAAGATATGTGGTAGGGAATTGGGTAGAAAATGTAATTTAACTTTTGTAGGTCTTTAGGAGTGAGTAAAATCATGAATACCTACTGATCACTTAAATTGATTATCTTTATGACATTTTTAGAGTTCCGTAGTCAACAAGGAACCCTTATAGTTTTAACATGTCCGTATTTCTCTCCGCGGCTTAGCTCAGCTAGAAAGCTGTAATAATTTGGCATGGGTACTTATACATCTGTCTATTTTTGTACCGTAAGACCTCTCTATACCATGTTTTTCGCAAATAAATATATTACTATTACATATTAATCACGCCGACAAAGTGGTGAATCAAAACTTTGAAATAAAAAGTGTAAGGTAAAGTGGGGATGACATTTTTGTTCGTCTATCTCATCGTGTAGGGTATCGCTGGATAGGCCGTTCAAAATGATTGCGGGTCTCTGAAAACCATTTTTCAATTCAGGGATCCGTTTGCTTAATATTAAGCTTTAAAGTGCTAACTTTTGTAAGAGTCAAGTCTCCTTCCCCCCACTTTGCCAGCTAAGTGGTTGTTTTTGGATATGAGAAAAAATTCACGGCAAAAATTGCACAGTCTAAGAAGAAAGTAGAAGAAGTCAGAGTCAGTCAGTCTAGAAGTTCGGCGAACTACGTAAACAGCTTGGGCTCTCGTCGGACGACTGTATGATAACACTGATGACTGTGTAATAGTATACATAACGAAGTTAATATTTAAAGGAAAACTATCACAGGTAAGTAGGCTTTATACAAGTTAACAATTAATACTCGACCGACTTACATTTGCAGTTAGAATGTATGGAAAAACATGTTTTTCAATTACAATGTTTAAGTTTGTCCTTAGGATAAATTCATCGCAACTACGGAACCCTTCATTGTGCGTGGTCCGACACGCACTTGGCCGGTTTTTAATGTAAAGTTTTTATGTGCAAAATGAGTTGCATAATATTATTGAATTACTGGATACTTAGAATTTCTTGGCTATACTTGTTCAGGGTTCACGTAAATATCACAATGAATAGGCATCGAACTTATAACTTCTTGCTCGCCTTTACAATACATTAATATTGAACTCACATAAAGAAATCTCGTAATTGTCGTAAAAACCGTGGGAAGCAGGGGCGGGTTATGTTCATCTGTATTACGAACAACTACATATTAAGAAGAAAAGGTACCTTTGCCCTCTATTTGCTAAAAATCAAACATTCAAAATTTCATTAAAATATAGCTAAACGATGTTCTATAAAACATATATGGATGTTCAAAAGAAAAAATCTGAATACTCTATGTTCTGAAATCGCAAAACTGGTGAACAAGTGTGGTAATCATTGCTCATTTTTTTTTTCAGTACTGACCACACTGACGCGTCTTCACTCGATTGCGCGTGTCGATTGTTTTAATGAGTAGGAAGTCACGCGACTTTTCGCGTCAGTTTGAACACCTCTCATCGGCGCAAGCAAATGTCGTCCCGCATCCCGTGCGGAATTCGCTTGTTTGGGCAGAGCTTTACCATGCTATGAGAAAAATACAGGTTGATGTTCGCAAAGGCATAAAAGCAAGGCTTCTGAGAGTAATAAAAGGCTACATCTTAAGCTTTACAACAACGCAGCCTGTATACAATCCACAGAAAATAACGTTTTCAAACTGGAAGAAGCAAAGCTTATAAGCTGCTTACTGGGCGATGCAAGCAGCTCAGACTTCCATTTTGTTCTCTAACAGTCGATTGGGGAAAAATAATCCAATATACGAAGGACTAAAAATGAAAAATCATTTTTACAAATATTGTTTGTTCAAAGATATAGGTAATTTGGTTCTGTAAAAATAAATTATTAATGTCTTCAAAAGGTTTCAAGTCACGTTGTAAAAAGAATCGATTCTAAATATAATTTTTGTTTCGTAGTATTTCGCATAATAAACATTCTAGCATTCTCAAAGGACCAATGTTGTAGAAATACCTACGAGCAGTTATTTTACGAACCCACACCTGGAGTTAACTACTTCAGATCTACACGCAACTACTTTTAGGTGGAGTGTAGGGCCTGTAGAGAGCTTTTGACTAAGTAATAACAGCTGCACGGGTCAATCGACATTTGGCGTGGTTGGTCCGTAGATGAGTATTTACTTATACCAAGACGTGCCTCCGTGCCTCGGATAGTCCAAGCTGTCATTCGTAGACAGTCCTTACGATTCGTCAAAAGCCCGAAAGTCTGACCAAGGGGTATAGTATTACCCAGTAACTGGGTTGTGGAGGTCAGATAGGCAGTCGCTCCATGTAAAATACTGGTATTCAGCTCCATCCGATTAGACTGGAAGCCGACCCCAACATAATTGGGAAATGGCAAGGCAGATGATGTGGGGCCTGTACGGAGTAACAAAATGAAGGAACCTACCGTTTCCGCTGCGATCTGGACAATAAACAAGGTATATAAGGGCTGATTTTTCAGTAGTAGTATAACTTTTATCTTTATATTGCGGTTTGATTGCTTTTGTACAGACAATATACTGGTATCAAACTGCCCAAATTAATCTTCAGATACCACCGACTATTAAAAAAATTACCCTATGAAGTTGTACAAGGTAAATTATGACGAACTACGAGTAGCTTTTGTGCCCGCGGCTTTGCCCGCGTGAAGTCGTGAAGGAAATTATCCCACGGGAACGTAAAGAAAGAAAGAAAGAAAATACGTTTATTTGCGGTAAACATGACGCAAAAGACAACAAAATAAAATAAACAATGTAAAAAGCAAGTTTTGGGGAAAATATGCGTCACATCTACGCAAAACGGCTACCGCTCAGCATAATGCCGCGACCCCATGCGAAACGGAGCCCCAGCGCTGGTTTTCAGCGATAGCCGGCGTTGACGCGATGACGTCGACCGGTGCAGCATGTAATAAATAATATGCAATTAAAAAATAAATAAAATATAAAGTTAATTCTATAGGTATAGATAAAATATACAGAAAATGACAATATTCCCGCATTCCGCTCCGCGACAGCACCGACTCCCACGCCGCAGAATGCGTTATCTGTGCGCGCAGCTGTCAGCGACCGGAAACATTAGACATTTTACATAATATATTAAACATGGCGTAGCATTATGCAATTAACATTTTGATTTTGATGAAATTATGTACTACCGGAATAAAAAGTATACTATGTCCTAATCCAGGTAATGGTCTACCCATGTGTCAAATTTCATCCAAATCCGTTTAGTCATTTTAGCGTAACAAACAAACTCACTTTAGAATTTATAATATTAGTTAGGATATTCGTGTCATTTTCTAAATTAATTAAAAAAACCGGCCAAGTGCGTGTCGGACCACGCACAATGAAGGGTTCCGTAGTTGGGATGAATTTATCTTAAGAACAAACTTAACATTGTAGTTGAAAAACATATTCTCCCATACATTCCAACTGTAAATGTAAGTTTGTACTCACAATATTGATAGATTTACCATGTTATTTTAAGACCACAGAATTCTTATAGGTTTTCCTGTAATCTACAAGTAAAGATCTATTTTCTATATTTTTCAAAATTTTAGGCTCAGTAGTTTCGGAGATAAGAGGGGGGAATGGTAAATTTTCGTCTATTTTCTTAAATAACTTCAAAACAATTTATTTTAAAATTATAAAAAAATATATTTGAGACCCTCATAGTAAGCGCTTTCATTTGACATGCCACATGGTGTAGTTTGCAAAACTTTTTTTTTTAATTTTCTTATTTGCCCCCCAAAAGTGACCTCTATATTCAAAATTCATTTATTTACTTTACCCGTCCGTGTTTGGGTCACAGAAATTCATATGTGTACCAAATTTCAACTTAATCGGTCTATTAGATTCGGAGTAAATTGGCTGTGACAGACGGACAGACAGACAGACAGACAGACAGACAGACAGACAGACAGACAGACAGATGGACAAACAGACAGACAGACACACGAGTGATCCTATAAGGGTTCCGTTTTTTCCTTTTGAGGTACGGAACCCTAAAAAATAACACCTTCTGCTTATTTTTTAACTTTACTTTCTCATTTTACGTTAGTGAAGGCCATACACCACCCAACAAACGACTAACTGCATCTAAATGCTCCTTGCGCCTTGGTTAGTTCAAAAAAATGTCGAAGTATTTTCAACTCAACGCAAACCCACGTGAAAACAGCTCGCTTATAAACTGACGTTCGGCCCGTTGATATGCAAATCGTGCAACCCTGAATATCGGCGCCATTTTGTTAACCGTGCTTTGTTAGCCAATGAGATATTATGGCGCTTTTCAAAGTTTCCGTGATGAACCCATTGTTGGGTTTACTAGTGTAGCCTTCCCTTAAGTTAGGTTCAAGTCTGCGCTTGTTTATACATAAACTCACACCTTCTTCTCATGAGGGTAGGTAGGAACTACAGAACGCCACCTGCTACACTCCTTTTCCTTGTTCACATCATACATCAGAAGGCCAATTCGCATACCTACCTAAAAACATTCAAATTCAAGTCGCAATCTCATGCCAGCGACGAAATTCTAGTAATTAATTTTTGAACTGTATTTTTCATAAAAAAAATAAAAATCTAACTAAGTAACTCAAACTATTTTATTTCGGTAGAACATTTGGTGGCTTAATTTGTTGCATTTTAACCCTACTATGACCCTACCAACCCACAACCTCCAAGGTACAAGGTACAAGGTTCCTACAAGGTATACGTCGAACTACAAGTAACCCTGTATACTACAGGATGGTTCTATGTCACAAGGACCGCTTAATAGAGTAAAATGAAGGCTGTACTCGTTCTCCACATTAATGAAGTGGGGGTAGGTAGTTGAAAATACAGCGCGATTTACGACGTGTCGGTGACCGGTGGGAATATACGGGAAGGAATTATGAACGGGACTGTCTTGAACGGAAGGTGGAATCGCGTTACTTCCCGGTGATACACTTTTTGAAAAGTGTATCACGGGGAAGTAACGCGATTGTACATGGTGGAGGAGAGAGATCTTGAGCATCTTTTGGGCACGGATACCAAAGATATATAAACGCATACACAATTATTGTAACGCCTTCAGCAGTATTTTATCACCTCCTCAAGCGGCAAGTAAATCGTCGAACGATGCTCGGTACTTATCTATCTTATCTTCAGAAGTTCATTTTGAGTCATTTTGATGCCATACGAGTAACAACTCAAGGACCAGTTTTATAACAAAAATTTTGATAGGAAAGGAGAATGACCAAAAGTGGTACCAAAAAGTCTCATGCATCTAGATCAAAATTTTATAGTACATAATTAGTTTCATAAAACAGTCATTCGTTGAATGTCCATTCATACAAATTTTTTGTGTACAAGTCGTGTATAAGTCGCGCGCCGACAAAAAGTCTCCTATTTCTCAAGGGCAATCTTAATGAAGTCGCGCGGGGAGCGGGACGCGTCAATGGCTATAAAAGATTATTATTATTTTTTTATCATTTTGGCCGTTGAAACATCATACGTTGTTGGTAGCGTCGAACAAAATATGGTGGCCTAGTTTTTAGGTTATTTTAGATTTTATAAAATAACTGCGAAAGCTGGATGTGGTTAGAAAAATAACTTTTGTAGGAGTTAATAAAATGAGTGTAGTCTACAAAAAACAAAGTTTGATTTTGATGCAGGTTGGTACGGGATTCCATACATCCATGAGCATTGTCCTTTGGCGTTTTGATAAAATGTACAGTAAACTTTGACTGACCTGATATATAGAAAAGGAATAACAACTGAACTTTTGTAGGGCCTTTAGGGACACATAAAACCCACAGTTTTCACGTACAAAATATGAACCCATATCTTCTGTGCGGTTTCCTCGCGACGTCATAACTAAGGTTTAATTGCCGGTGGCGCATCCGAGCCCCAAGGAGGTGCATTAAATTTTCCTTAATAATAACTTGTGCAGCAGTGCATCCAGAAGTACATGGAAGAGGTGGGTTACCTCCTTACCTCGTATGCAGATGTAAGTAAGTTATGCCTAAATAATTGTCGGTGGTGAAAGGTATTTTTTTATTTTATTATGTACTAGTGACCCGTCTCGCTTCGCACTGTTTTAACGACTGACCAAAATATCATAATTTCTTTATTACATTTAAATTAATTCTCAAAAATATGGTGAAAATCGCATCAAAATCCGTGGCGTAGTTTCGAAAAACAACGCGGTCAAGCACGAAAAGCTACTTTATTTTAGAAGTCTTTTTTGCTACAGTTGTGGCTACAGTGTACTAACTCTCTCTCTAAAATTTGTTGTTTTAATCACATCACTTTATAAATGGCAAAAATAACGTCTTATTTCATGTTTGTTTGTAGCAATTTATTGTTATCAATGCTTCAGGGATCATAAAGCTCCTTTTAGGAAAAAGGTTAAAATATTAAGAATATGGGTCGCCGTCGTCGTGCTTTCCGACGACGGTTGGTCCCGGCTGTCATTCGTGGATCTTTGACAGTCATTACGAGTCGTCAGAAGCCCGACAGTCTGATAGCCAGTCTTACCAAGGGGTATCGTTTACCCAGTAACTGGGTTGTGGAGGTCTGACAAGCAGCCGCTCCATGTAAAATACTGGTATTCAGCTGCATCCGGTTAGGCTGGAAGCCGACCTCAACATCGTTGGGAAAAACTAGGTAGCTCTATTTATATTGAAAAAAATTGAGCCGTCGCGGGACGCCTGACAGATGTGAAACATGAATCTATTTTGTGTAGAAAAATGCATGAAAGGATGGTAACGTCAAAAAGTCGCCAGCAACAGCCGGTCTGGCCCGCCGCATTAGATGTTTCACATTAATAAAAAAATTATGACATTTTTTTTTTTACAACTTTCTACAAACCTCTGAAATAATGTTCTAATAGTCCACCAGGCCAATACATTTAAGAGTACTCTTAAGTACTATTCCAACCAAAAGTGAAAAATACCACAATTTACCACCAAATCACCCAACAATCTGGACGGAATAGGTCAAAACTTTTTAAATGAGTAACCCAGAAATAACCCACAAATGCTAATAAGGTAAACATAACGGTTATTGCGAAAGTGCTGGACAGTCTGCTTGACCACCAACTGGGCAGGCATATTAAGCTCCATGATGCACAATTTGGATTTCGATCTGGTTTGTCAACGGAAAGTGCTATCATGTGTCTAAAGCAGACTGTTCAGTATTATAGTGATCGGAAAACTCCCGTTTTTGCGTGCTTTCTGGATCTCTCGAAAGCTTTCGACCTGGTGTCATATGACAAACTATGGCGTAAGCTCGAAGGAGAGACAGATTGCAGTCCGGAAGTTACATCTGTTTTTAGGTATTGGTACAACAACCAGAAAAATAGTGTCAGATGGGCAGGCTCTTTCTCGGATGTGTACAGGTTGCAGTGCGGGGTGAGACAGGGTGGACTGACTTCACCGAAGCTCTTCAACCTGTACATTAACCGACTTGTCGGTGAACTCAGCAGCGCCAGTGTCGGCTGCTACATAGACGGAGTTTGTCTCAACAATATTAGTTACGCAGATGATATGGTGCTGCTGAGTCCATCGATCGGGGGTCTGCGTAAGCTGGTACGGATTTGTGAGTCCTATGCGGAGGCCCATGGGCTCAGATACAACGCGAAGAAAAGTGAACTCCTAGTTTTTAAGGGGCGGGACAAAAATTACGTGACTGTACCTACAGTCACCTTAGCTGGTACCCCCTTAAACAGAGTCACTCAGTTCAAGTATCTGGGCCACTGGGTTTCCGAGGACCTTAAGGATAACGCGGATGTGGAAAGGGCACGTAGGGCGTTGGCTGTCCGGTGTAATATGTTGGCTCGCAGGTTCGCGCGTAGCAGTAATGAAGTGAAAGTGACTCTTTTTAAGTCTTACTGCCAATCACTTTACACGTGCAGCCTGTGGGTTAACTACACACTCGGGGCATACAACGCCCTACGTATTCAGTACAACAACGCGTTTAGGATGCTGCTGGGGCTGCCACGATTCTGCAGTGCTTCGACTATGTTCGTAGAAGCGCACACTGATGGGTTTCAAGCTCTTATAAGGAAGCAGTGTGCGTCGCTGCTGAGTCGTGTTAGGTCCAGTAGCAATAGATTGATAAGCGCGTTCGCGGACAGGTGGGACTCTCCACTGCTGCGCCACTGGATACGTTTGCATACTGCGCTGTGAGCAGTGGACAGTTCCTCCCTGTCCTAAGGTGTATTACTGTGTCCTTTTATTTTGTTTGTGTTGTTTTTGTTTATTTTATTTTTTATTGATATTTTGGTTTTAATATTGATTTAATTTTGATTTAATTTGAATTTAATTTTGATTGTTTTTATTGTGTTTTTGATTTTAATATTGATTTTAATTTTGATTTTTGATTTGATTTAAATTTAATTTTGGTTGATTTTTAATTGTGTTTTTTGATTTTAATATTGATTTTAAGTTTTAATTTTAACTTTGATTGTTATTTTAACACTAACATAGTTTGTAAGTTCTACTACTAACCAAATACAATATGGATTATTTCTGAAATAAAAGATTGAATTGAATTGAAAAAAAAAATAATGTCCCGAACAAACGCACTGGTGATTCGTCTTCAAGGCTCGGCAAGCATTCGTCTTGTAAATCCTTACGTTTAATCATATGAGGCAATTTTGGGGCTCTTGTGGGGGGATGACGTCACGCAGTTCATTTGCGGATCTCAAGGTGAAACGTTGTGGGGTGTACTGATTTTTAATAGGAAGAAAATATTTATTGCGGTTGTTTATAGCAATGAGTCAACTGCTAAAGGTCGCGTCTTTTATCAAAAATACAATTATAGTTTTAGTATTAATAAACTACAACACACCACAAAACAAAACTACTTCAGATATTTTTGACATTAAAGTGGTACTTAATTACACGAGGAGCTCGTGGCTAAGTAATAGCAGCCGCATGGGTTGATCCAACAGCTTAAGCTACGCTTGCCGGGGTCGCTCCGTGGATGGGTAACCATCTTTACATACCGAGACTCCTCCGTGCCTCGGAAAGCACGTTGCCGTTGGTCCCGGCTGTCATTCGTGGATCTTTGACAGTCGTTACGGGTCGTCAGAAGCCCGAAATTCTGACAACCAGCTTTACCAAGGGGTATCGTATTACCCAGTTAATGGGTTGTGGAGGTCAGATAGGCAGTCGCTCCATGTAAAACACTGGTATTCAGCTGCATCTGGTCAGACTGGAAGCCGACCCCAACATAATTGGGAAAAGTCTAGGCAGATTGAATTACACAACAATTTCTGATTAATATGACTATTATATACACTACTAGCTGCGCCCCGCGCTTTCACCCGAAGACCGGGATAAAAAGCAGCCTATGTATTAATCCAGGATATAAGCTATCTACATACCAAATTTCATCCAAATCGGTTCCGCCGTTTGAGCGTGAAGAAGTAACAAACATACAAACACACACATACACACACACACACACAAACTTTCGCCTTTATAATTATTAGTATGATTGAAAACATTTTATATTATTGTAAAAGGTCCAACATTTTTTCTTTCCGGAATCGCCGATGTTCTTCTATTTTTCCGCTGTTTTCTAAAAAAATCCAACCTGTATAACAAAATTTTCTGCAACGGTGCTGAACCAATAACAAATGCACACAACGATTCACAGGATTTGTTTTGATACACAACCCACCAATTCTTCCAAACCTTTGACCCAGGCTTAAACCTTTGTACACAACAACACTGTTCACAGAATACACAGAAAAAGTACACACCTGCCGTTATATTTGTGTAAGGGATAAAATTGTGTGTATTCACACTGACAGGCTCTGAAATTTAAAGCCAAAGCGTACAAGCCAATTCTGGTACTGTGTTAAAAACCGCGTCAAATGGTTCAAAAAAAAATGGTGATGCTTGGATGCTGCTTACGTCCAGCAGTGGACATATTTCTGCTGAAATGATGATGATAATAATTATTGGACATTTTGTATAGTTTGCGAGTCATGGTGGCCCGAAGGACCCGCATCATAAAAATGTTTTCATTCCATCTATTCGAAAAGGACGACTTGGTTCGCCTTTAAGTGCACCCAAAGGTGGTGTTTTCTATAAAAAACTTTTAGCGGGCAGTAATGAGTTTTTAATCCTCTTTCTTTGCCGCGCACTTTTTGAATTTGGAACATCTTAGTGTTCAGCGCCAAATAAATCGAACGCAAATATTATTTGAATAAAGACTGGCTGGTACGATGGCCCATAGTTGCGCCGCCGCGCCGGCTGAATAAAAAAAAAAGAAATCAAATTCAAAACGCACGAACTACAGTCCGCGTTTTCGTCAATTTTCACGGATTGTTAGAAATTCATGGTTTTGTTTTGAAAAATGAATTCTTCAAGTGACAGTGAAAGTATAGAATTAACTCATGAAAGTATTAGAACTGACGCAAGAAATGAGATGGATAATCTATTACCTGCAAAATCGCGGGAAAAATATATGAAAGCCTATGGTAATTTTATTGAATGGAGAAATGCAAAAGGCGCCAAGAATTTTTCAGAATCTGTGTTTTTGGGCTACTTCCAGTACTTAGCCAAAACTAAATAACCTTCCACTCTTTGGAGTACCTACTCAATGCTAAAATCAACAGTCAGTTCTAATAACGACGTAAAACTGGACACATATTCGAAATTAATAGCGTATCTGAGGAGGATGTCTGATGGATTTAAACCTAAAAAATCCAAAGTGTTCTCAGTCAAAAACGTGGAGACTTTCCTTAATGAGGCATCCGACAAAGTCTTTCTTGCCATAAAAGTAAGTAACTATGTATATGGTGGATTAGTAAAGTATAACCATAGTGTTTTAAAATGCGCATTTTATTGTAACCTGTACTTCGATAGATACTTGTCTTATTCACATTCGGTTTTGTTACAGGTGGCTTTAATTTTCGGAGTACATGGAGTTTGTCGTAGCAATGGACTTTACTAAAAAATAACTGTTGATGATGTTGAAAATCACTCTAATGATTTACTGTTAGTAAAGCTAACAGACACAAAAACAAAAATTTACCGATCCTTCGTAATCCGAGGAGAATACAAAACTATTGTACAGAAATACTTGGACCTGCGTCCTGCTGATATGAAGACCAATCGGTTTTTAATCCGATAGCAAAATGGCAAGTGTGCCTTAACAACGGATACGTTGTCTTATCTTTGCATCACAGATACAGACAACATACCAAATTACCTATATCTAGTTTCTCACATCTCATCAAATACGAACCACAAACAGCAGATTATGGAGCAATCACTTTAAATTGTATTATCTGAGCTGAGCAAGGGAGCAACGGAGCAATGAAGCATCGACGGCGCAATGGAGCAACGGGTGCGTTGGGTGCATACATAGGGAGCAATTAGACCAATCGCGCTAAGTCAACGAGAGACGTTTGTGTTGCTCTTAATATAAATGCACATGTGGTGTTATTGCGTGTTGGGATGGGAATAGAGATTGGAGGCTATTGATAATATTAAGTAACATGAAACTGAGTTTTGAGTGAATAAAGAAAGAAAGAAAGAAAAATATTTTATTTGGGACACGCACAGGAAATACAGTTAAAAAAGAGCATATAAAAGTAACTAAATAAACATTAAAAAGCAAAAAAACAAAAAAAAGAAATCAGAATAAAAAAAAGAGACCTGTGCGAGGCCAAAAAGGCTCCCATCTCAGCATAAAGCTGCGATATTTAAAAAATAAATACCGCAACGCTGGTATTCTGATAGGGCCTGTGTGATGCCACGGACATACCCACGGATATCAATTAAAAATAGCAAGGGGACTAAAATCAAATAAAATAAAATACAAATACTAGAATACTTGAAAAGAAAAAAACAAAAACCGTCAATAAGGTGTAAAGATCGACTCACGCTTGACGCGCGACGGTCCAAACTCACTTGTCTATGCTATAGACTATTGTCTATATTTATGACAAGCGATGAGACCATGCATGAGACGCGGGCGCAGGCGACTGGCTGTCAATGTGCATAAAATGCATAAAATAAAATGTGAATAAAGCACTGTGCATTATTTTGAAGACTGTCTTCAGACGTGGGTACAGATATAAAGAAAGCCATCTGATCTTTAAAAACTTTTTTACAAAAAAATACAACCGACTTCCAAAAACAACACTACAAAGTGAAAAATAGCTTTAATTTCGGAAGTCGGTGTCTAGTTAAATGTATTTTCGTTTCTTGCCACCGACTTCCGAAATTAAAGTTATTTTTCACTTTGTAGTGTTGTTTTTGGAAGTCGGTTGTATTTTTTTGTAAAAAAGTTTTTATTTTACACTTTTTAGTTGTGTACCTACCCCACACAAATTCAAATACCACTACCTGCAAAACAAACTAGAACATCATCCATATAAAAGTGGGGAAAAAATACGTATTATTGAAGCTAACTCAAAAACTACCCAAGCAAAGTTAATCAATTTTATATGGAACCAACTGTGATGTATACACTCTCGAACAAAACAAAAAAAAATCCAAATCGGTCCAGCCATCTTTGAGTAATCGGGGAACATACATAAAAAAAAAATAAAAAAAAAAAAAAAAGGTTCCGACGAATTGAGAACCTCCGCCTTTTTGAAGTCGGTTAAAAAGGAAAGAAATCTATATAAATAAAAATGAATGGCTAAATCGTCTTATTGCTAAGCGCAAAACTCGAGAACGGCTGGACCAATTCGGCTAATTTATGAATTATTGAGTTTTGGACAGAACAACGTCTGGCGGGTCAGCTATTAGGTAAATAATATAAGTAAGGAACGTAGCAGTTGGCGTTCTGTAGTTTCTACCTACTCACGTGGGAAAAAGGCGTGGGTTTATGTATGTATGTATGAACGAATGAAATAAATGTCTTCGCCGCGAAATTCCTCTTTTTGTAATAAAATCTAGATTAATCTTCGTCAGAACAAAACAGATACATTTCTAGGTAAACTGACTAAAACCACACTGTACATAAGCGCCGATATATAAGCGCCTGGGCTCAAATTCGATCTCTGGTGGAATAGACAAGTGCTACTCTGTTCTGTGTCTAAAGTCAGACCGTTACCCAGTTTTTGAATTGAGAATTTGAAGTTGAGAACTTGTCTTGAACTTGTCGGCTGAGAGTATGTGACGCTCACTCTAATGTCTCGCTGATGGTGGCGCGTGTTGGATCATTTAGCTAATCCATGCGTCAGGTTCGTGAACAAGCGCTGTCAGTGAAGGCTGGGCATACCTTAGCGGCCACGGCTTATTTGAATTTAATTTAAATATTTGAATTGTTTTTTTTTAACGACGCTTTTAACGTTCTGCATCGTTCTCACATGTAAAATTTCAAAATGAATGATGTAACCATTATTTTGTAACCATATCTTGATTTAAAATAGTGTCCGTGGAGTTTCTTGCCCGTTCTTCTCCATAGCTACCTACTATGCTTTGGAATGGGCGCCTAGCTTCATCTTTCTGACTGACCGACCCCTTGACAATTCAAAAGTGCCTGTAATTGGTTTAATTGAAATAAATGCTTTGAGTTTGAGTTTGAGTTTAGGGCCTCAGCACACCTCCAACGCGAAAATAATGATCGAGAAACTGCTAAGCGAATTCCGCTGTGATACATTGCTACATTATGTCGCGATTCGAGTAACGGAACTTCATAGAACGATAGTTGAATTGAAGCAAACGGAGCAAAATGCGCTTTCGACTTAGTAAATACTGTACATGGTGTGCTTCGGACGTCTTGGGTTAGTTTTTCCGTAAAATCAACATCGATTTTATAAAAAAGCGGAAGTTTCGCTATATAAACTTGTCGACTGCCACAGATACGGGCGAAATAAACGCGGCTCCGCTACAAAATGGTGGGCCTGAGCGCGAAGGCGTAACCAAGGCGTCTACTCCCTAAGCACGAAGCCCGTAGTTTCGGCCTTCGTTACGTGCGTTTCCTACTCCGTATCAACTACGGATAGATGATTGGTTTGGGGCCCGAATGAAGTATGAATGACAACACGATTTGACAGTAGTTGTCCCTGTCATGTGTTTTTGCCCGTCCGAAAAATTCAACTTTTACACTTGTTTTGATGGATCGTTATGTCAGACGGACGGACAGAGGGAGTAGCCCCCAGCTTCCGAGCAGATCAGCGAAATCACGCGAGATAGAGATAAAATCATAAAAAAAAAGAAAGAAAGAAAAATATTTTATTTGGGGCACGCACAGGAAATACAGTTAAGAATAAGGAGCTTAATAAAAGAGTTAAATAAAAGTAAAAAACAAAAAATTAAACTAAAAAACAGACCTGATCAAATCAAATCAAATCATAATCAAACCTGTGCGTTAAAACAGGCAGTTTCGCTTCTTTTTCGCTTGCCGTACAATGGACTGAAGTCATGGTGTAACTTCTGCGGTTTCAATGGTTTTGTGCGAAATTTAAAATTTCTTACACTTTTCATTTTTCTCTACTTCAAATTCTCAATTCGGAAACCAGGTAAGTACTAGTCTGTTGCAAATAAATCAAATCAAATGGCTGGCTAAAGCAAGAAAATAATTCTATCAGCACACGGAATAAGACGGCTTATTCAAATCAGCTGCACATTAAAACATAGCCATTAAGGAATAGCTGCGCGTCTACAGCTGGAAGAGCTGGCATTCGATAAAGTTCATATTATTATTATGTATGTATATCCTATCGTTTCTGATGTCTAGCCGCCAGCCAGTTTATTAGCAACGCGCATGGGTATGCAAGCAGTTTCTCTACTGGTTTCTAATACGAAGATGTTGAATTTTCTTGTAATATAAGAGAGAAATATAAATCGTTTTTGTTTGATCATAATTCGCGTTTTCTTTGAATATAAAAAAAAAACTCAGGTGAGATTTTTTAATTTCATAACCCTTTTTTAATGCAACAACATATAAAAACGTGGTAAATACTGAAAAAAATATTCAATGGTACGGATAGCAAAAAAATAAACGAAGAAACACGTATTTTTTTAGTTTTTAAACGATTTAATCGGGGGGCTATTTATTAACGATTTACTAACGATTTTTTTTTAATAGAAATTCATCACGAATTCTCACAAATTACTAAAATTACGCGTTACCAACAATAAACAATGAAAACTTGCCGCAGTTATTTTGGTTTTTTTTTTTAATTATTTTCGATTTTTGAAAACTTTACGCGACCTACCTCAAGTCCTGTGAATTGTCACCAACTAAAGTTTGGCATCCACGCGGATGAAGCCGCGAGCAAAGGCTAGTTTACAATAAATGAACAAGACACAGATCCTTCTAAGAGCACAACGCACAGCATAAATATTTTATTTTGGTCAATTATTTTGATAACTATTGGGAGCTCGTGGCTAAGTAATAATAGTTGCACGGGTCGATTTACCAGGTTAAGCTACGCTTGCTGGGGTTAGTCCGTGGAAAGGTATCCATCTTTACATACCAAGACCCCTCCATGACTCGGAAAGCACGTTAAGCCGTTGGTGCTGGCTGTCATTCGTGGATCTTTTACAGTCGTTATGGGTCGTCAGAAGCCCGAAAGTCTGACAACCAGTCTTACCAAAGGGGTATCGTATTACCCAGTAACTAGGTTGTGGAGGTCAGATAGGCAGTCGCTCCACGTAAAATACTGGTATTCAGCTGCATCCGGTTAGACTGGAAGCCGACCCCAACATAGTTGGGAAAAGGCTAGGCAGATTGATTATCTTGTTAACCATTGGATGTTTTTCATACTCTCTCCTTGCGTTCTGGAGCTTGCACACATGCTTTTGTTGATTAAATTGCGCTGAAACAAAAGACAGTATAATAACACTTTAAAGAAATATAAGCAACTGAATCAGAAATTTGCAGATAGTGTGCAAGCACCACAATATCCTTACCGACTAGACTTTTACTTTCTGATGGCGGCCATTCCCCTGGGAAATATGCACGATAATTTACTTTTATCTGCAAGCTGTTAAGTGCTGGACAGAATTGCAGGTATAATTGCTGTAGTTGCAGCATGTATGTGTAGCTTGTAATTAGAACAGTGACGTCATAACCTACTTATGTATGGGTACATGCGGCTATGGCTTCAGTGATTGAATTGTTGAAGTGACTGCTTGGTGAATGGTGAGATGATGTCAAGATCTTCTGAAAAGTTAACTACATATTTAATGCTAATATTTTTATTTGATTAAATAAATAAACCAAAACGGGTGACTCCCGCTCCGGCTCGTTCTTGGTGCAAAGGTTAGCCATTGCCATCCAACGGGGTAATGCAGCAAGTGTTATGGGCACCTTTGCGCCAGGAACAGTTAGGAGCGGGTTATTAGACGTGTTGTTGTGACTATTATTATTTAAGATAATAAATTATTGTTATTATTAAATTAAGCTGCTGGAAATTCTCTTTTGAACAGTCTACGCTTACCTACTTCTAAGAGTAAGTATCGGGGACACTATTAATATATTTCTTGAAGCATTTGAAACTTTATTGCTGATGATTAACCAATATTTATGTCTTTTTCCATACATGACCCTTTTAAAAAAACACAATAATATATAGGGTGACTGGTAATTAGTGACCGATACTTAAATACAGGATTTTACTCATGATAACAAACAACTTTTACTATGGGACCAAACCTGAAATGGCGAAAAAAAAACAGCTGCCCCATACATTCATGTTCGCATAACTCGTCAAAGTGTAGGGAGCAGCTGATTTTTTTTCGCGAATTCAGGTTTGGTCTCATAGTAAAAGTTGTTTGTTATCATGAGTACAATCAGCTGTTTAGATATCGGTCACTAATTACCAGTCACCCTATATATCGGTTCAATATGCAGTGAATGTTTCCGTATCCAATTTTTTTCATACCTTTGAAACAACAGTTGGCATCATACATAATTCGGACAAATTTCATCAATGAAACAAACTCTCGGAGGTTGCATGGAAACACTAAATATAGGCTATAATCTCTACAGTACCTACTTCGCAAGCAAATTAAGGGCAAATTTCACCATTGACACTTACCACGATCAGCTCATCTAATCTGCGTTCGAGAGCTGTCAGTGCATCATTGTTGTGGAATATTGACACTGACAGCTCTTGAACGTGGTTTAGATGTGCTGATCGTGTTCAGTTTCATTGCTGAAATTCGTGCTTAATCTACTTGCGAAGTAGGTACTGTAGATTATAGCATATTTGGTGTTTACATGCAACCTCCGAGAGCTATGACTTAAGATTATGAGACAAACACAAACGTTATTTATTTATTTTATTATTTATGTACACAGTAAAATACATAGAAATTCTTCGTATTTAAAAGTCTAGAAAATAATACTGGATCGGCTTAGCGAGCCGACAGACGATATAAAACCGTAAAGCCGATTCTAGGTATAATTTTTATTACTATTTTAAATATCTTTCATTTCGTCCCGGTTTCATCGGTAACAATAATTTAAGTAACGAGATACATTTGGGTCGAGTAGGTGTTGGTATTGATGTTTTGCACGGGACAGCTGATATTTTTTTTTCTCGATTACGATGTTGGTCGAATCTACAGGAAGAGGCACCCTGGTGCATGCTGTTTGCCGATGACATTGTTCTTGTCGGTGAAGATTTACCTGAGATTCGGAGCAGATTGGAGAAATGGCAACAGAAACTGGAGAATGTTGGCTTGAAAATCAGCAGAACCAAAACTGAATATATGTTCTGCGATTTCGGCGGTATCTCCAGTTCTGGAGGCATAGCGCTTGATGGCGCGCTTCTCCCAGTCTGCTCCGACTTTCGGTATCTCGGTTCACTCGTGCAAAGCGATGGCGAAGTAGATCGGACGGTTAAGCATAGGATTAACACTGGATGGATGAAATGGCGGCAGGTCACGGGGACAATCTGCGACTCCCGCATTCCCCTTAAACTTAAGGGGAAGATATATAAAACAATGGTTAGACCTGCTGTCTTGTATGGATCAGAATGTTGGGCCACAAAAGGGATAAATGAAAAGCAGTTGCATGCAGCTGAGATGAGAATGCTAAGAGGGATGTGTGGTGTTACACGAATGGATAGAATAAGAAATGAGTACATAAGAGGAAGTCTAAAAGTGGCACCGGTGACTGAAAAGCTGTGCGGAAATCGGCTGTCATGGTATGGGCATGTGATGCGGAGGAGTGAGGAAAATGTCGTAAGGAAAGTTTTGGGTATGAATGTCGATGGCTATAAGGGTAGGGGAAGACCAAAGAAACGATGGATGGATTGTGTGAAAGATGACATGGCTAGAAAGGGGGTCACTACCGAGATGACGAATAATAGAGAAGTATGGAAAAAAAGGACATGTTGCGCCGACCCCAAATAGATTGGGATAAGGGCAGGAGAATGATGATTACGATGTTGGTCCCATGGAAAAAGTTGTTCAGTTTGATGGTATGAGTCACACCCTTAAATTTGACCACACCTTTCTGATAAACCCTGTATAGTTTCTCTAACAACCAAAATAAATTTTAAAAATTAAAGATAACAAAACTAAATCAATACCTGAAACCCGTTCTGGCAATAGGGATGATGCCTAATTTTTTTTTTATCCCGACATTCAGATTATTAAAAAATATTGGACACGTATTTTTTCTTTTTTTACGTAATCAAAAGATTACGGCGATACATCGAGTTAAAACATCGCGTGACGTCACGTGTAGCTAGATTTTATACGTACAAGTGATGTAGCGAGCCCCCACTCCCCAACTTAATTCTCAATTCTCAATTCTCAATTCTTTATTGCATTCCATAATGTAAAACAGTTGGTAAGCTTAAAATTAATGACACAATTATGGACCCTGTCGGGCACAGCATAGTAGGAGAGAGGAGGAAGAGCGCTTCTTTTATTATTTAATTTATTTAAGTAGTTTAAGCTTTATTTCTTTGCTAGTATGATATAAATAGTACCTGCTTAAGTAAGTAACTCTTTTTAATGTTAGGTATACCTATATTGCTTAATTAGTTATTCCTGTTGTTACAGTACCAATATGTTTAAACTATTGATATTTGGTTATTGTACTAAATTTATTGCACGATTATTTATTTGTTAATGACTAGAATTTATTATTAATAATACATAGGAATAATATTATTAATTGAAAATTATCGTGTAAGTGGATAATGAAGTATTTAAATTAATTGTTTTATTTGTTTAATTATGTATTTAATATATATTTAGATATTTAAGTTTAATTATATTAATTGTTTTATTTATTAATTATGTATGTTATATGTGGTATTAAATGTAAATTTTCTATTTAAGACTTGTAAATTATAATTTATCATCTAAATATTCTTTTATACTATAATAGCTTTTGTCTAATAGAAATAGTTTCAACTTATTAATAAAACTGTTATCTTTATTTATACTTTTCATAGGTTCTGGTAACTTGTTATATATTTTTATAGACATGACAAAGGCACTGGAGGAGTACATTTTTAGTCGTGAAGTTGGTATGTTTAGTCTGTTTTTATATCTAAGTGTAATTCTAGTTTGTATATTTTCTCGCTTAGTATAGAAATCCGGGTATTTGCGAACAAATTTACATATTTCAAATATATAGATACAGGGTAAAGTTAGCATTTTTAGTTCTTTAAAGTAGGGTTTACAGCTGACGGTTTCTTCAATATTTACTAAGATTCTAATTAATTTCTTCTGTAAAATAAATAATATGGGCGCGTCTGTACTGTTACCCCATAGGATGACTCCATATTTGAGCCAGGCATAGGCATATGCGTAATAGGTTACTAGAGCAGTTTTAAGATCTGTAGTTTTTTTGATCTCGCGGAGGGCATAAGAAAATTTTGATAATTTAGCTCTTATTTTTTGAATGTGAAATTTCCAATTAATATGCGAGTCTATGTTTAGTCCTAACAGGGTGAATTTATTAACAACTTCTAAAGTTGAGCCATTTATGCTGAAATTTATATTTATGGGTGTTTTTTGACAGGGATAAAATGCTATTATTTTTGTCTTGGTACTTAATGCGTGTTATCTTAGTATTTTTTTATTAATATGATAAAGCAAGAAATACGTGTCTAATATTTTTTTATTATCTGACTGACGGACTAAATATAATTTATTTTTTAAAGTTAGGTAATAACCCAGGCACCATCCCTAACGCTTGGCATTATATTACCAACACCGATGTACTCTGTTTACATTGGTGTTGGTAATCCCATTGATTTCTATGAGCACACGTAATAGCGACCGCCATAAAGCTTATTCAAATTAGTTGCACATTTAACTGCGCTCAATTAACGAATTACGGTCTTGCTTTGTCAGGCCAACGCTGTTTGTGGTTTGTGTAGCCTTCTATAGTTGGTTTGAAAATAGAAGCCACTTTACTACCATACTTTTAGGGTTCCGTACCTCAAAAAGAAAAAACGGAACCCTTATAGGATCACTCGTGTGTCTGTCCGTCTGTCACAGCCAATTTGTTCCGAATCTAATGGACGGATTAAGTTGTCATTTGCTACACATAATTATGAGTTTCTGTAACTCAAACAAGGACGTGTAACGTAAATAAATGAATTTTGAATATGGAGGTAACTTTTGGGGGGCAAATAAGAAAATTAAAAAAAAAAAGTTTTGCAAACTTACTTACAGTGTGACATATCATATGAAAGGGTAAGCCCTTTCATATGATATGTCACACTGTACAGTTTGCAAAACTTTTTTTTTGAGAGAGAGAGTCTTTTTTTTTTCTGTGAGAGTCTCAAATATTTTTATTTATAAGTTTAAAATAAATTGTTTTTTTTTAAGTTATTTATGAAAATAGACGAAAATTTACCATTCACTCCGTTATCTCCGAAACTGCTGAGCATAAAATTTAAATAAAAAACAGAAAATATATATTACAGGAAAACCTATAAGAAGTTTATGGTCTTAAAATAACATGATAAATCTCTCAATATTGTGCGTACATACTTACATTTGCAACTGGAATGTATAGAAGAACATGATGTTTTTCAACTACAATATATGTAATATTATGTACATCTAAAAATAAAAATAATTATAAAAGAACTATAATGTTAAGTTTGTTCTTGGGATAAATTCATTTCAACTACGAAACCCTTCATTGTGCGTGGTCCGACACGCACTTGGCCGGTTTTTCCACCATATCTTTTCCACAAGCACCTACACAATTATCCTTAACCCATTACGTGAGTACCTGTACTCCTTACTTCACAAACAGCAGTTTGTGAGACATCAAAGCGCACACTTATTCAGCGTCCGTGAATACTTAGAGGCTCCTAATTCCTTAGACAGCTTAGCTTGCTCTGCAAACACTTCTCACCTTCCACCACGACACTACCAACCTACATTTTAAATACTACAACTTCTTTTAACACGACATCCATTACTGGTTTTGAACCAAGATAGTGTTCATCACTCGAACAGAACAGGCAATGGTTAAAGAAGTTTTCTTTAGGGCAGTTTTTATTTTAGTTTTGTCACCGGTGCGGTGTTGACGAAGATTTCCCTCAGTACACAAATCTGTTGTACTTACAATGACTGGTGACGCTTTACACGGGTTCGTGCTTGTCATAAATATTGAAAGTTGATTTTATTAGGAAAGTCTGTTGTTTAAGTAAACGAGTATTTTATTTGTAGAGCGTAGGTATTTTGGTATAATCAGCCTAATAATGTTCCCACTGCTGGGACACAGGCCTCCGCTCTGTGAGAGGGAGTGGGCGTCGTAGTCCACCACAAGGGCCCAGTGTGGGTTGACAATGATGCTAAAATGTTGCTTTATTGTTACTGCTTATTATGAAAGAAGGTTCGATTCCTCTGTGTCGAACAAACTCACCATTTGCTGACCTTCCTCAAGGAAGAGTTTTGGCCGAAAGGTGTGTATCGGCGTTTCCGCGGCCAGCTACGCGACACCTCGCAGCGTAACACGACGCCGTCACTTCGTGTGCAGTAGTTTTTAAGTTTGTTAAATGTTTTTATATGTATTAGTTTCTAATTTTGTATCAATCATTTGTGTATTTTATCTTTGGGCCCTAGTAGCCTGAAAATAAAGGAATTATTAATATTAGTTAAATTGTCTTTGACATATCTCGGGACCCTGGGGTCCCGGACCTTTGCAAGGCGTACGAGGAGCCGTAGCCAACTCGCAGAGGCCCCTTAGACAATTTTAAGTGAAAAAAAGGCACCAGCCGACGATTATCCCTGTATGCACTATGCAATTGCACCCAAGGACAACCCCCGGTTGGAAACAAAACACATTGGGCCTATGGGTTTGGGTGGCTATAGTGGATTGGGTACCTTGAACTATGGAAGAACTATGTCCCCTGCCTGACCAATGTTATATAATATACACACATAAATTGGCAGGGGGTGACTTGCACACTCAATAATGGGCCCCCGGAAACGGTCGCTAGCACATAGTGACGTAGCGACAAGGGGCAACATGTCCTGAGGTGCTTGAGGAGTGGAGAGGTATTCCACGGCTCTCAGAACAATCCCAGAGCCCGGAAGATGGTCAAGATCCCTACAAGCACTTACTGGAATACTTCCTTCCTTCGAGCACGTTTGCTCTTGCGAATCTCCACTCAAGCCGGCCAATAAAGGCAAGAGTGAGGTGGGAGCTCTGTTCCCGGATTAGCTCGTGGCCCAGTCCACACCTATCCGTAGTTGTGTGTTTTATCCGTGCGGACCGCTTCATCCCGTTTCTCTCTGTGTTTGCACGGGTTACCGAACCGGCACCTGTGTAGACACGGGGGGAAGCCACCAGTGCGCCCGGTGAGCGTGCTCACCCCAGCGGTCGCGGGGGCTACGCCCAGATAAGCATGCCGAAACCCGGCAAGCGCGGCTCGTTGGGCCGCGATGCCGGGGACCAAGAAAACCCGCCGGTGCTGGACCGGGCGACGTCGTTGCCGAATATCGGCGATGCGGCGTCCGGTCCGCTGCCGGCTGGGCAGCAGCAAGAAAGGAAGAGGATTGAAGAAGGAAGAGGAGGGGGGAGATCGGGCGCCGCTGTAGCTGCCGGCCCATCGACGACACCGGCGCCAGCGCGCGGTGCGCCCCTACCGTCGTCGGGCCGTCACCAACAGGCGGTACCGATCCGCCCGGCCGCGTTCCGCCCGGTGCCCACTCAGGCGCCGGGGTCTGCCGCGAACCCCGGTCGTGCGCCGTATGCGCACGTCGCGGCGCCGCCCGCGCGCGATACCGCTGCGTTGCGTGCGTCCGCGCCCGCCGTGCGCGCCGCGCCCGCCGCGCGCGCCGCGCCCGCCGCGCCCGCCGCGCCGTCCGCGTACTCGGCGCCGACAGTGCCAGCTATGCGCACTCGCACGCCCCATGAGCGCTCCGCCGCACCGCCGCCGCGCTTCGCGTCACCGCCGGCGCCGGCGCCGGCGCCCACGGGGGCCATACCTAAGAGTGCACCACCATCGCGCACCGCCGCGCCCGGTCCCCGCTTCTCGCTGGCGGGTCCGACGAGCGCGGCGAAAGTGAATGTGAAAGTGAGTGAAGTGAAGTGTTCGCCAAGGGCGCCGGAGTCGCCGGCGCCCCCTCGCACCTCAGCCTACGACTCGCCCGCCGGTCTGTCGGCATGCTCGTCTCGCGCGGGATCGAGCATGTCGTTGGCGTCGGTGGGCTCGGCCGCGTCCGGTCGCGGCGACGTGTCACCTGATACGACGCCGCGATCCGGCCAGCGGCCCACCGTGGGAGGGGGAGCGGGGCAGCACCCCATGATGACGGCACCTTCGCAGCCGGTTGGGTTCGGGTTCGAGTTTAACCTGGAGCCCCGACCCCAGCGTAAGGTGCCAAGAAGACGAAGCTCGTCGGAGTCCGGCACCGCGGAGGGAGGAAAGCGGGCCTGCCTCGAGGCGCCAGCGTCGCCGACGTTTGCGGACGCGGCTCGCCGTACGCCACCGCGGTCTCCGACACCCACCAAGATGGACGATGGGGTAAGTGGTTCGAGTTTACTCCCACACCCAACAGTGACAGGTGCCCCCCCTGCTGTCGCCCCTGCCGCCTCTCAGGCGACACCAGCGGCGCAGCAGGCGAAGAAGCCACGCTACCCACCGCTGGTAGTGGAGAAGTTGCCCAACTGGGCCACCCACTTCCGCGCCATTGCCGCCAAGCTGGGCCGGCCACCCAACGCCCGTCCGTACGGGGCGGGTGTGCGCTTCACCCCCGGTACGGAGGAGGAGTACCGGCTGGTCCAGCGCTACCTGACCGCGCTGGAGAAGGAGGTAGGCATTTCGTGGTTTGCCTATTCACTACCAGCGGAGAAGAGCCTCAAGGTGGCGATTCGGGGACTACCGGCTGACACGGACCCGAAGGAGATTGAGGAGGAACTCCGGACGCTGGGATACCAGCCGGAGTACGTGCGCCACATTAAGGGCGCACAAGGAAGACCCGGCTGCGTGTTCCACGCAATCATAAAAAAGACGCCAGATGTCCGGGCTATCTACGACACCACCGTGTTCCTGTACATGCGGGGTGTCAAGATAGAGGTTTGGAGGGGGAAAAGAGGCCCAGCCCAGTGCCACCGGTGCCAGCAATTCCGGCACAGCTCGCACCAGTGCCACCGTCCGCTCGCTTGTGTGCGGTGCGGGGAGGGGCACGCGGCACGAGATTGCCCGCGCCCGCGGGAGGAAGCGGCCACCTGCGTCAACTGCGGTGGCCCGCACCCCGCGTGCAACTTGAAGTGCCCCGTGTTCCAACACGAGATCAGGAACAAGCGGGCGGGGACCGCCGCCATCACGGCAAAGTCGCGCCGGCCCTTAGTGGCCACCGAGGGGCCGCAAACATTGCCGGAAGAGGCCCAACAGGGCACGTCGCTCATGGCGGCGGCCAACGGGCCTACAGAACGCAACCAAGCCTCCTCCTCAGGGCGGAGGAAAAAGAAGAGACGCGGGGGTAAGGGAAAAGGCAGGAAGTCGACCCTCCCCCCCCCAGCGACACAGGAAGACGTCCCTAGGGCCGACCCTGCCTCGAGCGGGGCGCAGGTCGGGAAAGCAGCGGGTCCGACTACTGGCGCCGGCATAGCGCCGCGGAATAAGTCGGAACCAAAGAAGTTCACTGGAGAGACGAGTGGCGGCGCTACCGGCGCCAAAGCCACTACAACAAAGCAAGAGTTTACGACCTGCGCCATCAAGCTTTTGATGGACCTCATCAAGGCAATAAGGCAGGGTCAAGATGTGGAGACGGTCATCCTCGATGGCCTGGCCACTCTGCTGACGCTTTATCATGGCTAGACCATTGAGGATGATACACTGGAACGCCCGCGGCCTAAGGGACAAGGTCGCGCTCCTCCGCCATCTCCTTCGGGATCAAGACGTCGACGTGGCGCTCATAAGCGAGACGTTCCTGGGACCCGAAGATAGGGTTAGGTTCCCGGGTTACCTCGTTTACAGGAAGGACGAAAGGTCGGCACAAAATATCCGCTATCGTGGTCTGGCGGTGCTTGTGAGGCGAAGAGTCGTCCATCAGGAAATCCCCTCGTCGACACTCAACACGTGCTACGCGCTGGGTGTGCAGCTGCACGTAGCCGGCGAGGACATCGACATCTACGCGTGCTACAAGCCGCCCTCGGCCCGCCTCGACTTTACCGAGCTGCGGGCCCTCCTGCACGCAACACAGCACGCCACCATCCTCGCCGGGGACCTTAACTGCAAGCACCCAGCGTGGAACTCTCAGCTCACGAACACCGAGGGGAGACGGCTCTTCGCGGACGCGGAAGCCTTCGGCTATACGGTGTCCGGCCCAGAGACGCCCACACACTATCCGGACGTCGCTACCTATATGCCGGACGTGCTGGACATCGTAGTTCACCGGGGGCTTAAGTGCCAGATCACCCAACATGTGATAGACGACGAGTTACAATCGGACCACCAGCCTGTACTCGTCGTCCTATCGGGTATGCCGACCCGACTGAAGCCCATAGCGCCACGTCGTAAAACGGACTGGACTATGTTCCGGGAGAAGTTAGAGACCACCATACCGACTCGGCCTATCGTCACCTCCGCGGACGTGGACCGGACGGCGAATGACGTCACTGCTTGCATCCAAGACGCCTTAGAAGCGGCGACAACGACGCAGCCGCAGGGGCTACTACCGCCCCTGCCAACCCACATAAAAGCGATGATCGCCGTGAAGAGGCGCCTTCGCAAGCAGTGGCAAGAACTTAGATGCCCCACGTTGAAAACGCAGCTTAACCGTCTCGCGGAAAAGGTGAAGGCCGAGCTTAGAGCTCAGGCCGCCGCGGACTGGGAGGTACGAATAGACGCCACCACGGACAGTTGGCCGTCTGTCTACAAGTTATGCCGCCAC
Source organism: Cosmia pyralina (assembly GCA_946251885.1). Classification (NCBI taxonomy): domain Eukaryota; kingdom Metazoa; phylum Arthropoda; class Insecta; order Lepidoptera; family Noctuidae; genus Cosmia; species Cosmia pyralina. The sequence goes on from OX276345.1 coordinate 4,569,636, forward strand.
TTCACGAATACCCCAGCCCCGGTGCGCCCTCTGCAGAGCAGCGACGGGGCGCTGAAATATGTAGCGGAGGACCGGGCGGAGGTCTTCGCCGAGCACCTGGAGCGTCAGTTCCAACCGAACCCGACCAGCGAACTGGAACATGTCGCAGCGGTCGAGCAACACCTTGGCGCCTACTTCGCGACGCCGATAGCTCCCGAAGAGGACCCAGTCTTCTTCTCGCCTGGTGCGGTCAGACGCGCCATCCTCAACACGAAGCCCCGTAAGGCCCCTGGGGCGGACGGTATCACCAACACAGTGCTGCGCCACCTGCCGTACCGTATGGTAGCGGCGCTGGCGCGCCTGTTCACGGGGATACTGCGCACGGGGGCTTTTCCCGCCTCGTGGAAGGAGGGGCGCGTTATCATGCTGCCCAAGGCGGGAAAGAACATCCTGAAGCCGGAGAGCTATCGGCCGATCACTCTCCTGCCGTCGATTTCCAAGGTGTTCGAAGCACTCCTGCTGCGACATCTCCAACCACACATAGCGCCACGTCCGGAACAGTTCGGGTTTCGGGCGGGACATAGCACGACGCTCCAGCTGTCGAGGGTACTGCACCTTCTGGCGGCAACCGCGAACAAGAAGGAGTACGCAGTGTCAGTATTCCTCGACATGGAGAAGGCCTTCGACCGTGTATGGCACGACGGCCTTATTTACAAGTTGTCCACGTCGGACGCGCCCCGTCGCGTTGTTAGGGTGGTCTCTGATTTTCTCTCCCGCAGGACATTCCGAGTGGTGGTAGACGGCGCGCTATCTAGCGCCCGCCCGGTGCTGGCGGGCGTACCGCAGGGTAGCTGCGTATCGCCTGCGTGTTACTCGCGATACATGGACGACATCCCCACTACGGAGGATGCGACGCTCGCGCTGTATGCCGACGACGCCGCGTACATCACCACTTCGCTGAACGCGAAGCACGCGGCTCGTAAAATGCAGCGCGCCCTCGACCTCCTCCCCGACTGGCTGTCTAAGTGGCGGCTGTCGGTGAACGTGGGTAAGACGCAGGCGATGGTCTCGGGGGCCGCGCGTCTGCCACCACCTCTGAGACTACAGGGGGCCGACGTCGAGTGGTCGTCCCGGGTAAAGTACCTGGGGGTCACCATCGACCGTCGGCTCACTATGGGGCCACACGTCCGCAGAGTCGCCGCACAGGGCAGGGTCGCCCGCAACCTGCTCAAACCAGTGCTCTCGTCCCGCCTCCCGCATCGGGTCAAGTTGGGTGTGTACAAGTTGTACGTGCGCCCAATCTTGACCTATGCCGCCCCAGCATGGTTCGCCCTCACGAGCGAGGTGAACCGGAAGATGCTCCGCACGCAGCAAAACTTTGCGTTGCGGACGATAGTCCACGCGCCCCGCTTCGTGAGGAACGACGTGCTCCACCGCGACCTCGGGATTGAGAGCCTGGATGAGTTTGTGGGCCGCCTGGCGAAGGGGATGTTCGCGCGTGCCGACGCGTCTGCTTGGCCTCATGTCAAGCAGATTGCGCCCTGGCATACGCGCCCCCCTGACGCTAGGCCCCTTCCCCGCGACTTGCTTGCGGACGGTGACCCCATCTCCGCGCCGGACTGACCTCCAGGTGGGCCGCTCCCGGCTACACGCGGTCCACTTGTGACACTAACGCTTCCACTACAAATAACATACGCTGTCACGTGATGCGTGCTAGGATAATTTAGGCGTGTCACGTGACAAACCCCAGACATGCACCTCTAAACAGGCACCAGAACTCACATACGAGGGCGCTGCGCGGGCGGCGACTCGTAAACGACGCCGGGTGACGCCACACAGTTCAATGTCACCCTCACACTCATGACACGGTCTCCCTACCCCGTGCCAGGCTCGGCTAGCTCTGAAAGTGGGGCGGGCGGGAGCCACTCACCCTATCCGTAGGAACGTCGAGTCCGTATCCCTGTCGCTGGTCGCCATCTGCTGGGCTTCCCCCATGTAGGTGGGGGTTCCACCTGGTAGGGGTTGACCGCCGGGGTACGGTGAAGAAAGCGGCAGTATGCATATGTCGTGACGAGCTTACGGACACAGATAGAGACACTATTTTCATGGGCGCGAAAATGCAGCGCGCCCAACCTTTTACTCGCCAGAGGCGACATACGATGAGAGGCCCGTGGTAACGGGTCGCCGTACGGCATCCGCGGAAGGGGGGCTTCGCCCCGAAACCGCCACGTCACGCCCCTTACGGGGCGTAGCGACATCCCACAGTTAAGCTCTGTTCCCGTCAGTGTTCACTCCAGCCGGCCAATAAAGGCAAGCCAGAGGTGAAGAACAAGACTTCTCCCGGGAAATAGGGTCCGTGGGGTCGCTACTGCCCAACAGCTCGCCACATGCTGCCCTGCGGGCTCACGTATCTCTCTTGGTCTGGCTCCTCACCCTAGACCTGTTTCGGCAAAGTAAACTTCACCGGCACAGAACCAGAGTTCGGAGCGCGCAAGCCCCACCACGACGTCAACATAGAGATACGGCGGTGGGGTTATTATTAGTATTATTAAAGACTGGAATTAAAAATTATGCCCGTATTGCAATCTTCTGGCCTTGTACAGTCGACCACACGTCGTCGATGGTAACACTTTGACTCTGAGCTGGCTTTGCGTAGTACGGAGTTTTTCTATACAGGGTCAAATTAAATTACTTAGAGAAACTCCGCAGACATGATGGTTATCGAAACAAAAAATAAATTATTTTGATGATGTCTTTTCGTGGGGTCATCGACCGCAGTTAGAATAAAAAACAAGTTTTTTTTTTTGTGTGTAAACTTTACATACGTGATGGGTATCGATACCTAAATTTGAGAAAATAAAATAGATTTTCTCAAGTAACAAGACTTAAAAGCGGTCGTTGACCCCAAAAAAAACATCTTTTTTTTATCATGTTTAGATATCGATACCGATCACGTCTGCAGAGTTTCGCTAGATAATTTAATTTGACACTGTACAATAAAAGGCCAGCTCATACTGGTGTTGTTACCACTGACGTGCGGCCTACTGTACCTCCATCTCACGCGTCTGAATGCTAGGTGCTGATTGAATTTGGATGCCATCAATGGATACGTCTCGAAGAAAGATATGAAAGACTTAAATAAAATATGAAGAAACACAGCGGACTTACAGTAATTAGATGTTTTATATCTGTGGACTTTGAACTCTTTTTCATAAAAACCTATAATGCGAGCCTCAAGGGGTTAAATTTTGGCTATGTGAAGCCAAGAAAAACTAATATAAAATATCGACCGCGGGCTTAAGTAGTTAGATATTTTATATCTGTGGACTTCGAACGCTTTTTCATATAAACCTATGCGGTATCATGCGAACCTCAAGAGGTTAAATATTGGCTATGTGAAGCCAAGAAAAACTAATAAAGAAACCTAAAACTTCGTGATGACAACCTTAGACAATGATCATTTCCCATAGTAACAACAGTACTTAACGGAAAACACAAGAAAACAAACAAACAAGATTAAATACATCCTTTTATGCAGTTTTTATCTGCAATTAACAAAGAAAACAAAGTAAAATAAACAAACAAGATTAAATACATTCTTTTATGCAGTTTTTATCTGCAATTAACAAAGAAAACAAAGTAAAGTAAACAAACAAGATTAAATACATTCTTTTATGCAGTTTTTATCTGCAATTAACAAAGAAATCAAAGTAAAATAAACAAACAAGATTAAATACATTCTTTTATGCAGTTTTTATCTGCAATTAACAAAGAAAACAAAGTAAAATAAGCAAACAAGATTAAATACATTCTTTTATGCAGTTTTTATCTGCAATTAACAAAGAAAGCAAAGTAAAATAAACAAACAAGATTAAATACATTCTTTTATGCAGTTTTTATCTGCAATTAACAAAGAAAACAAAGTAAAGTAAACAAACAAGATTAAATACATTCTTTTATGCAGTTTTTATCTGCAATTAACAAAGAAATCAAAATAAAATAAACAAACAAGATTAAATACATTATTTTATGCAGTTTTTATCTGCTATTAACAAAGAAATCAAAGTAAAATAAACAAACAAGATTAAATACATTCTTTTATGCAGATAAAACTGCAATTAACAAAGAAAACAAAGTAAAGTAAACAAACAAGATTAAATACATTCTTTTATGCAGTTTTTATCTGCAATTAACAAAGAAAACAAAGTAAAGTAAACAAACAAGATTAAATACATTCTTTTATGCAGTTTTTATCTGCAATTAACAAAGAAATCAAAGTAGAATAAACAAACAAGATTAAATACATTCTTTTATGCAGTTTTTATCTGCAATTAACAAAGAAAACAAAGTAAAATAAACAAACAAGATTAAATACATTCTTTTATGCAGTTTTTATCTGCAATTAACAAAGAAAACAAAGTAAAGTAAACAAACAAGATTAAATACATTCTTTTATGCAGTTTTTATCTGCAATTAACAAAGAAATCAAAGTAAAATAAACAAACAAGATTAAATACATTCTTTTATGCAGTTTTTATCTGCAATTAACAAAGAAATCAAAGTAAAATAAGCAAACAAGATTAAATACATTCTTTTATGCAGTTTTTATCTGCAATTAACAAAGAAAGCAAAGTAAAATAAACAAACAAGATTAAATACATTCTTTTATGCAGTTTTTATCTGCAATTAACAAAGAAAACAAAGTAAAATAAACAAACAAGATTAAATACATTCTAAGCACACAATACCCGAGGCTTGCCACGCTTGCTATTAATATGTTTATTATAACCACCATTCTTTACGTCGGAAGACGAAATCTCACGACGTCTTATTGAAATTCAGGAGCCATACCTATTTCGTACGTTGAATAATTACCGCGAATTTCAGGCTTTCAGGTTCTGGATGTGGCTTTGTGTGAGGAGGATATTTTGAAGATGACATTGTATTAGTACTTTTGGGATGAAAGGAATTCAATTAAATGTAAGTAATGGGAAAGAGACGATATGAAAATCAATATCTAAGAGGTTATAATATGAGAGTTTGTGTGTTAAGGGGGATGCGCTGACGTAGCCCGCGAAATTCAAATTTTCTTACGTGTTTTTGCAATTTACAGGGCAGTGTCAGGGTGTATAAAAATATTGATCAAAATAATTATTATTCGCGATCGTAGCAAATGTGTTTTTTCAGAATTTTGATCACTAGAATCATGAGTACAACTCTCTTATTAAAATTAACCTCAAATGTCATGATTTCATGAAATGGTCATTCAATAGGGTAATATGAACTTACATAGGTGTATTGATGATTTTAATTCTGTGAATACAATGACATATATGTGTTACGGTCGCGATTCATATTTTGATCAACATACAAGCTGAAACTGGCCTGCAAATTACAAAAAATCGGCCAAGTGCGTGTCGGACCACGCACACTGAGGGTTCCGTAGTTGAAAATAATTTATCCCAAAAACAAACTTAACGTTGTACTTAGTTGAAAAACTAGACACCCAAAAAAAAATTTTATGTAATAAAATTACAAATCAACGTTTTTCTCAAACTCAAACTAATTAGGGATTATAATAGTGATATAATATGTTGTCAATTGGGACTATTATGACGTGTATGAAATATGATTGCAATCGAAATAGTTTATCTGCGTCCGGATCAGGTTTCAAGTTTCAGGTTTAATTTGCTTGCTGCATAAATGAAATAATTACCATTTCGACATTTATTTTCTTTTGTTGATGGTTTGACTTCTGCTCCAAGAACATTTACAGGCAAAATGAAAAAGCCTTGGAGTGTGTACACAAGTTAAAAGTTTTTTTTTTTTTTTGAGAGAACAATGTACCATTTATTAGATATAACACAAGTAAAAATAACCTAGAAATAAGAAAAATATATCCTAACATAATACTAAAACTATTCACAAACTAAAACTAGGCGAAAATATAATAACCTAATTGGTAACTATATTTTCGAGCCGTTTGGGATTGAAACCCTCGGGCCGTGGGGTCCGAGTGCTCATGGTCTCTATAAAGATATATCGAAACGTCTGGTTGACACTTCCCGTGACCTAAGGGCTGGCTTTTACCTTGGCCAGAGGTTAGCCATACAACGCCATACAACGTGGCAATGCCACCAGTCTCTTGGGTAAGTACCCAAGAGACCAAAAAAAAAAAAGTAAAGTAACCAGTCGACAGCGATGCGGATGAATTTTTCGACGCCTTGTTAAAGTTAAATTTAAAATTTTAAAAACCCCCGACACAAATTTACCCTCATTTTTTTTTGCTACTCCATAATCAGACCTTGATTGCCATCTATCAATAACCTATTCATTGAAACCATTTAAATGAGCCCAAACACTATACCGCTGCTTAGGTATGTTGGTGAGCAAGTTGGGTATCTGCAAATTCCAGGTAATGCAGCTCTAATCCTGCCGACAAGCTGTCTTACAGATTGGCAGGTTTGAAAAATTTGAAAGTGTTTGGTCCAAGTAAAAGTTTTTTTATCAGTTCAAGGTTACTAAATTATTCTAGTATCATTGAAGTAACAGAATACCAAATTTCGACTTGATCAGACCTGCGGAAGATGCTCACATCCATTCATCAACCAGAAAAGAGCTGATAATCTTCAAACGGCTGAATAGATTTTCTTGAATCATAGCTAAGAACACTCTCTATCAAGTCACCTTTCAAACAAAACATAAAAATCTAAATCAGTCCAGTCGTTCGGGAGCTACGACGTCACAGACGTTAAACTTATAACACCCCTCTGTTTCCATCGGGGGTTAAAAACGATGGTACGGTCAGCAACATAAGTCGATTAACACTGCTACTTTTACACATCATGTAAATTGATACAAAATGATTCGATTATCTCCTTTTTTCCTAAAATACCTATAAAAGAGTCTAGTAGATCTTTAAATTCTACGTCTGTAACGATTTTGTCGTGCTCAATGATTAATATTTAAAAACTGAAGAGTTCATCGACTTTTGTTGCTGACTGTACAACAAACGAAACCAAATAACAACAAATACACCACGTCCGGTGTGTATAGCTCAAAATAGCATCTGCCGTCATATTGTTCTTCAAAATATAAACATAATCAAACAAAAGTTATCTCCCAAGACTTCTAAATTACCCATCATACTTCGCTGACACCGAAACGTAAACAAAATTAATAATTATCCCATCATACTTCGCTGACACCGAAATGTAAACAAAATTAATCATTTCAAAATTCTCCTGAAGTTGATCAGCAAACATTCGTGGCTTTCCAAGTATGCAGCTCACAACTGTTTCAAAGTTAACGAACTTTGTACGTACTTACATAATATAATTGTTATTTATTCATCAGTGACGAAACAAGAAAAGCTAAGAACAAAATATTATTATTGTGTATTTACGATACCTCGAAAGGAAAACATATTTTCACTTTATAGGATCACTTCGTTGTCCGTCCATCCGTCCGTCTGTCTTTCTAGCAAGACCCTTTTTCTCAGGAACGCGTGGAGGTATCAAGTTAAAATTAATATCAAATACGTAGGTCTACGGACCCTTTGTTAACGCAATAAACAATACGGCCATTTATGTGACATATTTTGATACTCGCAAATAAATCAAAATCTTTACCTATAGGGTACTTCCCATAGACCTAGAATCATAAAATTTGAGAAGAAGCAAGGTCTCATAGCACAAATAAAGGAAAAAGTCCGAAAACTGTTGATTTGTAATTTTATGTTAACGCTGATTTACGGCAAAAATGTAAGGTCAAAATCAAAAGTCATTTATATTAAATAAAATAAATCATTAGTCATTTAATTTTTTTATTTATTTTTATTGGTAATTTTTTCATCAGCATTTTTCAAACGCCAAAATTGCATAAGACAGTCCTCCAAAACGCCCGTCCTCGTCCTTCACCACTTCCTATAAAAGGTGTAATTTAAAAAATTTACAACTGTAGGGTGGGTGGGTTTCCCCACGTTGGGCGCCAATGTAGGGTTGCAGGTTGTGTCGGGAAAGTATCCAAAGGCCTCAGCGGTGTGTATAAGAAAACACTAAGGGAGGCCACTGCCTCCATTGTAGAGACTGCTGAAGCTCTCCTTCGGCGCACCTCGTCGAGGGAAACAGCCAGGCTCCAGGCGCAAAACACCCGGCTGGAATTGCAAGTGGCGGAGCACCGAAAGGAAATAGACGAGCTCAAAGCAGAAATGGCTAAGTACCACCGGGAGCTACGTAAGGAGGTGAGGCAGCCACAGTCTCAAGAGTCGGAGTTGGCTAAGCTCCGCCAGGAGATGGCGGGCTTAAGTGCCCGATTCAGCATCTTTGAGGGAAAACAGCTGCGACCTCCCCTTGCTGCGGACCGCATAACTGCTTCAAAAACCACTTATGCAGCAAAAACCTCAGCCCCAAGGACGGAAGCGCGGCCTAGCTAGGCGATCCAGCCTGTCCCGGTACCTCTTATAGACTCGGAAGCTAAAAAGGGTAAGGGCATGGGAATGAAGACGGCTGTTAGTGTAGCCCCGAATACCCCGGGAACTTCAACCCAAGTCCCCTCTCAGAAGAGCAATGCGGCGTCCAGTCCTAGCGAAGACCAATGGGATACAGCCGGGGCCAAGAAGAAGGCCAAGAAAGCAAAAAAGGCAATCCAAAAAAAGGCCAAAACCGCGAAGAAGGAAAGTGACAGGCTTCGTGCACCCCGGTCAGCGGCTGTTGTATTGACGATGCAACCGGGAGCGCAAAAGCGAGGCCTGACTTACGCAGAGGTCATCCTGAAAGCAAAATCCCAATTTCAGCTCAGCGATGTCGGCATAACGGGCATCCGGTTTAAGTACGCTGCTACCGGAGCCATCAAACTGGAGATCCCTGGTGTCAACAGCGGCCCTCAAGCGGACGCCTTTGCTGAAAAGCTAAAGGCGTCCCTCGACGCAGAGGACGTCAGAGTGTCCAGGCCTGTCAAGTGCGCAGATCTGCGTATAATGGACCTGGATGACTCTGTAACCTCCGAAGCGATCGCAGCTGCTGTTGCAAAGGCCGGAGAATGCCCGCTAGACCAAGTTAAGGTGGGAACAATTCGTCCGGGATTTTCCGGTCTACGGACAGCACTGGTCAGCTGTCCCGTCACGGCAGCTCGAAAATTAAAAGATTGTCCCAGACTGGTGGTAGGCTGGGATTTTGCACGGGTCAGGCTTCTGCCAAAATAAGCCCCTCATGTGCTACAGGTGCATGAGAGAAGGTCACGTGGGAGTACGATGCACCTCAGAGGTCGATTGCTGCGATCTTTGTTTCCGCTGTGGTCAGCCCGGTCATAAGGCCAGATCTTGCGATGCCGCGCCGCACTGTGTAGTGTGTGCGGCATTGAACAGGTCAGCTGACCACCAGACGGGCAGCAAGGCATGCACGAGGGATAAAAAAGCTGACTCGAATGGGAAAATTGGCCCCTGGAAGTCAGCTCACCCACCGCCCATTGGCAATAAAGCCCAAGAAAGGGCTGAGGGGGAGGCGATAGTTATGGACACCTAGTAATGGCCCTAAACCTTCGTCTTCTTCAAGCCAATATCAACCATTGCGCCAGGGCTCAGGATCTTTTGCTCCAGAGCATGGCGGAGTGGTTGATTAACGTTGCTATCATCGCCGAACCATACTTTGTTGCTCCCAGGGATGACTGGGTGAGTGACATTGATGGTCTGGTGGCGCTTATCTCGAGGCCAGCCGCTGGCACTCCACCCCTTGAGTCCGTCACCCGGGTGCGGGGCTTTATAGCGGCCTTAGTCGAAGGTATCATGGTCGTGGGGATTTATTTCTCACCCAACCGACCTCTCGCCGACTTTGAGAGCTTCATCACAGAATTGGGCACAGTCATCAGTCGAAGCCGTCCTTGTCATGGGTGATTTCAACGCCAAGTCCACGACTTGGGGATCCCCAGCAACAGATGCTCGGGGTGTGTTATTGGAGGAGTGGGCGGTGGAGTCAGGCTTACTGCTCCTAAACCGGGGATCCGTTCAGACATGTGTACGGCAGGGATGGTCTATAGTGGACTTATCGTTTGCTAGTCCCGCTGTCGCACGCCGTGTTCAGGACTGGCGTGTATTGGAGGAGGTGGAGACGTTGTCGGATCACAGATACATCCGGTTTGACATCTCTGCCCAGGCCTCGAGTGGCCCGGTCCAAGCGGCTCCAGCCGGGGTTGAGGATGGCTCGCGATGGGCGCTCAAACGACTGAACCTGGAAGCCCTTCTGGTGGCCTCAATTGTGCAGGCCTGGTTGGACTCACCAGTCAGGCCTGTCGATATTGACGAGGAGGCAGAATGGTTCCGGGAGGCCATGACACAGATCTGTGATGCTGCGATGCCCCGCGTTCAGTCTCCATCTGCCAGGTGCCAGGTGTATTGGTGGTAGCAAGACATTGCGCAGTTGCGCATCGCATGAGTGGCGGCGTGACGCCCGTACATCAGGCGCCGACGAAGGCGCCGACGAACACCAGAAGCACTGGTAAGAGAGGCGGAACTATACGCGGTGTACAGAATGGCGAAGAAGGCTCTTCAGCAGGAAATAAAGCGGGCAAGAGCCCAAGCCCATGATGAATTGCTGGCTATTCTAGAACGTGATCCGTGGGGGCGTCCTTACCGTTTGGTTAGGGGTAAACTTCGCTCGTGGGCACCCCCTCTGTCCCATAGCCTTCAGCCGCAACTGCTGGAGAGAGTGGTGAGCACTTTATTCTCCTCACAAGGAGAGCACACACCACCGCGTATGGTTCCGCCTGATATGGTGCCCAACGCAGAAAATGACGACGACGACGTGCCTGAAGTGACCCGTAGAACTGAAAGCGGCAGTACAAAGGCTTCAGGCCAAAAACACTGCTCCAGGACCTGATGGTATTCCTGGCCGTGCATGGGTTCTGGCCATCAGGGATCTCTGGCCCCGATTAGTAGGACTCTTGAGCGCATGTTTGAAGAGGGGCCAGTTTCCACGCCAATGGAAGACTGGAAAGCTGGTCCTGTTGAAAAAGCAAGGGCGTCCTGCGGACTCACCGGCCCATTGTGTTGTTGGATGAGGTGGGCAACTTCTTCGAGAGAATTATTGCAGACCGCCTTATCCAGCACATGGCAAGAGAGGGTCCGGATCTGGCAAATAAGCAGTTTGGTTTCCGTCGGGGGCGCTCTACAATAGACGCGATCATGCGCGTAAGGGTCCTGGCGGAGGAAGCACTGCCCAGGGTGAGGTCGTCTTGGCAGTGTCTTTAGACATTGCCAATGCCTTCAATACCTTGCCCTGGAGTTGCATTAGGGAGGCACTCCGGTATCATGGGGTGCCAAACTACCTCCGCCGCATTATCGGCGCTTATCTGATGGACAGATATGTCATCTACCCGGGTCGAGAAGGATGGGGTCGGCGACAGATGTCGTGCGGTGTTCCACAGGGTTCGGTTGCGCAAGTTGTGGGCAGGATCCGGCGATTGGGTCTCCAGGTGGCATTGCAAAAGTCGGAAGCCATTTGTTTCCACGGGCCCCGGAAAGCGCCACCTTCGGGATCCAGCATCATGGTAGGAGGTGTCCACATCGGTATCAAGTCGACGATGAAGTACCTGGGACTCGTCCTTGATAGCCGGTGGAACTTCGGGCCGCATTTTCAGCGGTTGGCTCCCCGATTGATGGGCACTGCGAATTCAATCTCGTGTTTGCTGCCTAATCTGGGGGGGCGAAGTACTTCCTGCCAGAGGCTTTATGTCGGGATCGTACGGTCCATAGCGCTCTATGGAGCGCCTGTATGGGCGGACAACCCGACGGTCCGCAACATTGCAATACTGAAAAGACCTCAGAGAGCAATGGCCGTCAGTGTGATAAGAGGATACCGTACAATCTCCTTCGAGGCGGCAAGCCTCTTGGCCAGATCATCACCCTGGGATCTTGACGCCAAAAACCTAGCGTCACTATATCGGTGGCACCGGGACGCGTTGGAGCGGGGCGAACACCTGATGCCTCGTCATGTCAAGGTGTACAGGGCTGAGCTCCGCCAGACCCTAGCGGCGGAATGGGAGCAGCGACTTGCGCAACCCAGCGCAGGGCACGCTACCATAGCGGCGGTAAGACCCGTTGTGAGGGAGTGGCTGGAGAGACGGCATGGCGCCCTTACTTTCCGGTTGACACAGGTGCTGTCTGGGCATGGGTGCTTCGGAAAGTACCTGTGCCGCATAGGCCGGGAACCGACACCCTGTTGTCACCACTGCAGCTGCCTCGACGACACGGCGCAGCACTCTCTTGAGGAATACTCTGCTTGGGCAGTGCAGCGTCGTGACCTCGTCGCGGCGGTTGGTGCTGCGGACTCTCTCTCGCTTCCGGGCATGGTCCAGTCCATGGTCGGAGGTGAGAGCGCGTGGGACGCCGTCGCCTCCTTTTGCGAGGAAGTGATGGTCGCGAAGGAGGCGGCGGAAAGGGAGAGGGAGGATACAACTTCCCTTCCAATCCGTAGCAGACACACCGGGTGCCGGAGGACGCGGAATGTTCTCCAGCCGCCTTAGGGTGAGGCCTGCAGGTAAGAGACTGGGGGAGTTTGTTGCCTGAACAGTGAAAGGCCCGAGACGGCGGCGCGCCGTGTTCCGCGCGCGCCTCTCTGGAAGGATTGCGGCCGTATAAGGCCGCTGAGGATGACGGGGTCCGCATGAATTCATGCGGGCCGACACCTAGCCGGGGGAGCGTGACGAAATGCGCAAGCACTCCAGCAGCCCGGCTAAAGGTAGCAGCAGAACACCGTGTCGTTTTAGTCAGTAAAAGTCTGACAGACCCCTCCCCTCCTGCCCCAGGGTGGAGGACATCCATGAGGATTTCCACACGATAAAAAAAAAAAAGGGTTGCAGGTTGTGAAAATAAAGCCCCGGTTGAACTTCATGATAATTTATTGGCAACATTAACTTAAATTATGTTACACTTTCCAATAATTGATTTACCATGTGGCAACCCTAAGTGGAGGAATGAAAGGGACTGCGTGGCTATCGCCAATCAGACCTTCCCTAGCTGTCTAGTTCCTGACGACTGCGGAGCTATCGAACAGGAACCAGGCTTACTTAGGAACAGAGTTCGGTAGCCCCGCAGAGAGAAGGCTGCGGGGCTAACCTCTAGCTAGTGAATGACGATTTGTTCGAAGACAGTTCTGCTTATAAAGGCGGACAGTTGACATGTGTGTGTACAATATCTACACGTAGCCGTCTGTAGTTGTTATCTTCGAGTTTATGAAGCCTCTCATCGTAGTGCTTTGCATAAGTTACACTAGATGGCGCTGTATGTTTGCTACACAACCTATTAAGCGGTCATTGTACTCTTCATTATGAACAACTTTTACTATGGGAACAAACCTGACATTGCGAAAAAAAAATTTGCTGTTGCCTGTTATGTAGGGAACAGCTGATTTTTTTTCATAATGATGATTACAATGACCCCTTAAGAGGTTATCAGTTATTTAAATTACACCTTGTATAATGCTTTAGCTGGGAAGAGGATAATTTAGGTACTTACCAGGACGAATTTAATTGTACTACTAGGACTAAAGCCAACCTTAACGAACCCTGCAAACTTTCCCGTAAAGTGTAACCCTCTTGACACAATCGATTCACACCTTTCTCGTGTTCAAGAAGAGGTCTTTATCAAACATCTTTCGTATTGAGTTGGTTCAGTCCCGATCGCAGATCGCAGAGAAACAAAGTGCGAATGCCTTATTTATGCGTTGGTGCTCTGTCACTCGTGCCCACGTTCGACAATGATCGGCTGATGAATTGCCTGTCCATATAGAATAGTTCATGATTTGACAGGTTTCAATCGTTCGATCGAGTGCCTGCCTCATCAGCAAGTGTTATAAGTATAGGTTAATTTAACTGACATCTGATGCAGGTCGCGGTAGACCCTGCATACAGGGTTATTTTAAATTGGCTAGCTAAACTCCGCAGAGAAAACTCCGATAGAGAGCAGTGGTGGCCCAGTGGTAACGACCGCGACTTACGAGTTGTAGGTCGTGGTTCGAGCCCTTTTTTTGTTTATTCGTTTTTTTTTTTTTTTTTTTTTTGTGTATGGGAAATCATCTAATGACTTCTCCCGCTCTGGGCAGAGCGGAAGGGCGTGTCAGACTTTTACTGACTAAAACCCACCCATGTTCCTTCAGTTGCCCGTGCCAGGGCCACGGTATCTCTTTCGAACTACCCGCGACCTCGGCGGCGTGGTTCGAGCCCTGCACCGCGCGAGCAGGAGCTTTACGTGTAAATTATTTCATCAGCACTACTCTCAAAAAGGTGAAGGAAAACATCGTGAGGAAACCAGCATGTCCTAGAATTAAAAATTCAAAGTCTTGTGACATTTACCAACCCGCACTGGGCCCGTGTGGTGGATGGCCCCATCACTCCCTCTTACATGATAAAATAAAAAATTAATTAATTAGATTTTTTGTGATGTCCGCAATTATTGTGGTCACTTCAAAAATCAGTTTTTTTTTTTGTAAACAACAGACGGGGTGGGTATCGATATCTTAATACGATAAAACACAAAAAAAAAACAGTTTTTCTCAATTGATACTTCAAGTAATAATACTAACAGCGGTCGTTGACCTCCCAAAAAAACATCAATTCTTTTTATTTTATCGTATTTAAATATACCTATCGCGTCTGTGGCCCTCAGCTAGCCAATTTAAAATGACCCTCAGAGTTCAGAAAAACTTTGACTTTGTATGTAGGTAGGTATATAGCTTTTCGTCTGTGTCACTCATAGCTCTGTGCGACCGCCCTTTTTCTAAAGCTTGATGTCTCGTATATTAACGCCCGGATAGTGTTGAACTCCTTCACCAACACGAAATAAATTCCCACACAAGTACCAACTTCTCCTACATTCCTCCATTCTCTCCAACTAACTCAAAACTCAAAGATCACGTAACCGAAAATTAATTATTCCTCATTCGTACAAAAGGTCAATATGAACGTTTTGTCCGAGTTCAGAGAATGCAACTCAGTTCCAACAGAATTCCGAACCATTTTACGTACCGGACAAGTTTCGCCGAGACTTGGGGGTTTCTTAAAACCAGTTTATTTGTGTAGCGCCCGCATAAAACCACATTTCCCGTGGGTTCCCCGCGGTGCGAGATGGTGCTATGTTTGAATTTAGCTGGAGTTTTTAGTCGAGTAAAATGTTAATATGGTTTCCAGGATTATATTACTTTGCTCAAAAACTACTTCGTTTTAAAAAAAAAGTTGAGGAATGTGATAAGCATTTTAGAATAGGTAAATGACAAACAAACAAACAAAAACCTTTTTTCACAAAAACCCTAAAACAAGTCCGTCTCCCTCTCCCCAAATAGAAAATCGTTTATTAAATAAAAATAAACTTCTCCTAAAATATTTTGTTACAAAGGAAACATAATTTTAATATTTTAAGTTGTGGACTCCACACTAGGTCGAACCTGTCTCGAAAATTTCAGTGGTCGACACTTTATTGTATTTATTACAACATTGTTTTAAAAAAATAATGTATTATGTGCCCTAAAGTCACTATAAAAAACAATCCAAAACAAGGGATAAATTTTAAGACACCAGACAATAGTTTTTGTGTCAAATACACCACTTGTAACTTACAAACTGAAGTTTCCGCAACAAAAATGTTAGAATAAAAATAATAGTACTTACGTGTATCAAATGCACTCCAGTCTAATTCCTATCATGCAAGTACACTAGCACGTCAAACAGACCTTCACCATCCATGCATGCAGTTTTTAAATTCCGTATTCCTGTGTACACTTCCCCAGATCTGAGGAAATTTATATTTCTTACCGCTGATGTATTTCCATTCGCTTTTCAATTACACCACGTGATTATTTATAAAATCATTTCCTTACTGGCACGGAATGGGGGAGACATAGTGTATCGCTTGCCGGGGTGTAGAGCAGTTTTTATGAGGTTAGGATATAAATGTGGAACGTATAGTTTAATTCAGAAACCCTATTTGTGATATCCACGACAGCTCAACACATTTCCTTTCTAAGAGGTGTACAGGGCCTAAAGCGCGTAACTGTCGGACTGTCCGACGGTGATATTTAATTAGTGATCGATACTTAAACACATGATTGTACTCATGATAACAAACAACTTTTGCTATGGGGCCAAACCTGAAATCGCGAAAAAAAATCAGCTGCTCCCTACATTTTGACGAGCTATGCGAACATGAAAATAAGGGACAGCTGATTGCAGGTTTGGTCCCATAATAAAAGTTGTTTGTTATCATGAGTATAACCATGTGTTTAAGTATCGGTCACTAATTACCAGTTACCCTATATAATTGATGGAAGGCACGATAAGGTTTGCTCCTTGAAATGGCGCTGTAATGTCACGGCGCGGTACCGCATATGAAGATAGTCAATCAAGTGAAGGGTCTGACTTAGGATCTTATTTAGGGTATTGTCTTGGTAGGTAGGTGTAGGTATTTGCGCCGTTTGAGGGTCTCAGTAGCCGCAGCAGCGGCGACAGCACAGCTCATCGTGCTTGGAACATGAGATGGCGCAAGGGTGTCGAAACAGGTTGCGTCGCACACCAGAGGCCTACCCACCTTCCACCTTCCATGTAGGTATTAGATGTGGGCTCATCATCATTAATCGGGTACAAATACGAGCTCCAGGCTACTCCTGTGAATATAATTAAGGAAAAACCCAAGCACAACTTATGAAACTACTGGATTGTTAAGATCCAGAGCTCTTATCTTAAAATTTAGTCCCCAAAATACTCACAGGTACCTAAGTACCTAGTTTGGGTACCATTATCCAAACAAACTGATTGTCAAGATAGTTGAAAGATAAAATAATTATGTACTTAATAGTTGTAAGGTCATCTTTGTAATAATGAGCAAAATTGTTAATTACCAACACGGCCGACTTTCGGTGCCACCAAATATAAACCAAATCTAAACTACATCACATTACAGAGTCTCTTTAAAACCACCCAGCACTTACATTTTCCGATATCGATACCTCCACCAATTTGTGAGGCGGCCGTATGTTTAAGTAGGTCGGTAGTTGCCAAGTGGGATCCCTAATTAATCCCGTTTGTCCAGTCTAATGGGCCCTGCGAGGATTTAGGGTAATATCCTGTTACATCTATATGTGGGGCTCGGTGCCTTAGTTAGAGTAATAGTGGGGGCTTGGGGGTTTTGGGTTTTGTAAGATTATAATGAGTTATGTGAAGAAGTCGAACAGGAAAAGAACGGTTTGCGGAGAAAGTATGTCAAGGTCAAATCTTAACAGCTACTACAGTTAATCATAGACAAATAAAAAAAGGCGGACAGATTCTCGCTAGCAAAAAACTGTGTCTATCGGAGTCAGCCAGCTGGCTGTACCTACAGGCACGCACACACATCACAAGACATGCTGTATTTTTACCTTATATAATTATATACCTTACCATGTTCTATGTTCTATGTTCTATGTTATAGGATTTGGTTTCCGCACTTAGTCCTTCATGTGGACCATTGTGCGTGGGCCATGGCGGCCGTCGGGGGTTTATTCCAACCAGCCCACCTCCCTCCAGAATTTAATCAAATCTCCGGGTTTGTTAAGAACATCTGTGAAAGATCGGGATATTCCGAGAGTTTCTGTTCTAATCTGGGTGACGCCTGTGCATTCAAAAAGCACATGCGCAACGGTTTCCTCAGCCTCCATGCAGGCCCTGCACAGAGGACTGTCCGTTATCCCTATTGTGTGGAAGTGTTTGTTTATATACCTTACCATATTACGAATACGTTACCATAATACGAATGGTTGACTGATGTATGAAAGTGTGTGTGCCGGGCCTGTAGGTACAGCGAGCTGGCTGACTCCGATAGACACAGTTTTTTGTTAGCGAGAATCTGTCCGCCTTTTTTTATACGTCTATGCAATTAATTATACAATCAAAAGACAAAACGAATATCTAAATTGTCTTTCAGTAACAAACCGTTATCAGATAAACTTACCATTAGAACGGATCCTCTCTTAACACTCCTTGCAAAATCAAAACAAATTCTCAGCCACCACAAATCATTTCAATTTCCAAATCTCATAAAAATATTCCACGAAACTCGAACAAAATATGAAAAGGCAACTTCTTGCAATCCTTCCAAAAAACTGCTTAACAAAATTGCTCCGCGCCAAAAACTTTTTGTAACCCAAGTGGCGTACGATGAAATAACAGAAATCCGAAAAATAATTCCGAACTGAGGCATCCATTTGAACAGATAAAAATTTTCTTCCCGTTCGATAAAACAAATAAGGGACAAGTTGGAAAAAAAGAATTTCCGCCTGATAGTGTCAGTCTGATCTTTGCCATTTGATTTCATGTAGACGCCATTTTTCTTAAATTCTGTCGTCCAATGGATTGTAAGAGATTTTGATCAAATTAGCGCCGAAACACTAGGCAATTTGGTTCGGAACTCAAATTGCCTAGTGTTTCGGCGCTAACTTGATCAGTCGAATCTTAATTTGGAGTCACAGTTTTAACGGCATGAAAAGTGCGCAACACAATATTGAGTCCAGTGACGGAGTAATTCTATGGTTTGGAATAAATCCTACTATAATAATATATCACACTAATATTATAAAGGCGAAAGTTTGTGAGTGTGTGTGAGTTTGATACTTTTTCACGCTCAAACGGCTGGACCGATTTGAATGAAATTTGGTAAGTAGATAGATTATGCCCTGGATTAACACATAGGCTACTTTTTATCCCGGTTTACGCGGGTAAAACCATGGGGTGCAGCTAGTTAATATTATAAATGTGAAAGTTTGTGAAGATGTTAGGATGTTTGTTACTCAATCACGCAAAAACTGCTGAACCGATTTGGATTAAATTTAGCACACAGACCTATCTAAATATATAAAGAAGAAACTGACTGACTGACTGACTGACATATCAACGCACAGCCCAAACCGCTGGATCTAGAGATTCCAAATTTGGCACGTAAGTTCCTTATGAGGTCTAGGGGTGTACTAAGAAAGGATTTTTCATAATTCGCCCTCTAAGAGGGTGAAACGGGGACCCAAAGTTTGTATGAAAAATCTTACTCCTGGAGTTAATAGACTTGAAACTTGGCACGAATATTTATCTAAGTAAATTATAAAGTTTGTCATTTTTAGTTTTCCTAAACTACCCCCTAAACAGGAATATGGAGGGTGTCAAAGTTTGTATGGAGTAATTTTAACGCGCTGTCCGATTAACTCGAAATGCAGTATTTATACTTGAGATCAAAAATGAAGAATAACGTGTATCAGGGTTTTTCGAAAATCTACCCCCAAGGGGGTGAAGAGGGGTAATCAATTTTACAGGGCAAGTTTTACTGTGGGGCTTGATTAACTCGTAAATTGGTGGTCTTTCAGTCAAGTTGCGGAAATATCCCAAGCGGTTTTTTTAAATTCCACCTTTGTGGGGGTGAAAACAGGTATGGTTTATATGAAATATCTTATTCGATCATTTAGTTAATTAACTTGAAACTTGGCACAAATACTTGCCTAAGCAAGTAATAAAATTTGTCATTCATAGTTTTTCCTCCAGAGGGAAAGGTAGAGGGTGAGGGGAGCAGAGAAGGGGGTGGTGAGGAAGGAAAAGGAGAAGTGGAGGGGCTACTGAGGAGGGCAAGGAGGAAGGGGAGGGTGTGGTAAGGAGGGAGAAGGGGGATGATCAAGGGAGGGGGAGAAGGATAGGAGAGTGTGAGGGGGAAGGAGGTGGAGAGGGGGAAGAGGGGGAGAGGGATAAGAGGGAGTGAGGAAGGAGGGGGTGAGGGGGAAGGAGGTGGATAGGGGAAGAGGGGGAGAAGAGGTGATTTTTAAGGGTAGAGGGAGAGAGGAAACCGGTTATGCGGGAGGTTAGCGGGAAGGGGATGCGGTAAGGGGGGTAAGAGGGAGAGGGGGATGGCGATGGGGAGGGTGAGGGGTGAGAGGCGGCGGTGAGGGGTGAGAGGCAGCGGTGAGGGGGTTAAAATAGGTGAGAGGGTTGGTGAGAGGTGGGAAGGAGAGATCGATGAGAGGGGGTTATAGGGAGAGGAGGAAGGGTGAGAGGGGGGTTAGAGGAAGAGGGGGAGGGGTGAGAGGGAGAGGAGTGGGATGGGTGAGGGGGATGATAGAGTAAGGTGAGAGGGGTGGAAGGGGAGGGGGTGAAAGGAGGATTAGAAGGAGAGGAGGAGCGGTGAGAGGGGGCTTAGAGGGAGACGGGGAGGGAAGACGAGTGCCTTTATACCTTGAAGTTGCTTTTTGTATGGCATTGATGCATTGAAGAAACCCTGCCCGACAGAAATGACCGAAAAGTAGAAAGTCGGCACAAAAAACAGGAGTAAACTCCAGTCTGCGTCGGAGCTGACAAATATACTTTATTTGTTTGTTTGAACGCGCTAATCTCTGGAACTACCAGGCGGACTTTAATAATTATTTTAGCATTTGATAGCCCAATTCTTAAGGAGGGCTATAGGCGTATTTAACATCACTCTAGGACTCATAGGTGCCGAGCAAAAAGAAAAAAAGTCAGAAAGAACTCTAAGCAAAAACGAAATAATAGCGTGGGCAGGCAATGTATCAGCAGCAAGGAATTTCAGTATTAAGGCCTCTGCCTCAAATTTCGCGGGCAGCGGGGCGGCGGCGGCGGCGGCGCGTCTCTCATTGTCCCGCAACGCTACCGCGCCGCTGTTTTGGAGGTCCGGTCCATTTGTTTTTACGCATAAAATCCTGCCGCTCCCACTTCGCCGCCGCTGCCGCCCCGCTGCCCGCAAAATTCAAGGCAGAGGCCTTAGGCAGAAGCTATCTATCTATATAAATAAAAAGAGAAGTACTGACTGACTGATTGACTGACTCATCAACGCCCAGCCCTAACCCTTGGATCTAGAAAGCTGAAATTTTAACAAGTAGTCAAGGAATAAGGAAGGAATTCCCGGTAGTACATTCCCGTGGGATATTTCCCGACATCCATCGACATTGGGCGAAGCCGCGGGCAAAAGCTAGTAGTTTATAACCTGGATTAATATATAGGACACTTTTTATCCCAGTAGTAGGTTCCCGTGGGATAATTTCTGATATCCACGCGAGCGAAGCCGCGGGCAACGGCTAGTACGAAATAATCTTGCCTTCGTAATGACACTGAGAACGAGGGGTTGGATGTATGGCATTGGCGTACATCACATACTAACAACACTTTGTGATTAATTTGACAGATAATGTTACCGGAACTGCGTGCCAACAAAGCGGTGCAGTTAAGTCAAGTACAGCGTTTCCGTGTGTTTATCTCCGTAGGACTACTAAATCTATGATAGAGTTGCTCACAGATTTGTATTCCGATTACGAATCGGACAGCAAAAACCTGCATAGTTCATCCTTGTGGTTAGTACATCTGTCCCCTATCTATAACCCTATAACTTGAGGCTTTGTCTCTATTATTTGCTTGTTGTTCTGCCGTTCCGGATCGCCGGAAGCTGTGGCAATACAATTTATATGAAAATCCGGTTGCTGCGGTTGCGACTGACGTTTGTCAGTGCGCATTGACATGTAAGATTTACTGGTTAGTTCATGGAAGGAATACCTGACTTTTCCGGCTTCGTGTTGAATAATTTTACACTTGGAATTGACGTGGCTCGTTGTTTCCATTATCCTGATTAGGATTAACGATTTATCTCTAAAAAATAGAAAAATAAATTATAGTTTAAATAACTTTCTGGTCTTTTCTCACAGTTGATCGCAGTAACGGTAACCCAACCAAACAGGTTAGGTTAGGTTACAATTGTGACAAACCGCACGCGAGCCGAGCGAGCGAAGCGAGCACTGCCGTGGGAATGGCTGGCGAGCGCTACATCTAAGTTGGTCGCAGTTACTTGGCTATATATTATTTTACATCCCTAAAATGGGAATTATTTGAGGTTCACAAAAAGAGGCGCAATCATTATTAATATTTTTGGAGCGCAAAATGGGAGTAATTACAGGTTCATTTAAATACATGTCAATAGAAAATAGGGTTAGGCTAAATAATAATAATAAACCATTTATTTCAGGCTACACTGGCCCATAGATAAATTCCTTAACCTAAACATACATATTTGAATATAAACAAAACTTGTGTTAATAAAATAGGCGTATGACTATGATAGTAGCACTCCTCTTTGCACTAGCTTGACTTTAAGTGCTGCCTTGTGGAACTTGTCCGCGGAAGCGACGGAAAACCACGTCCTGCGGCCAAAAGCTAACACCCCTTTTTTTTTTTGTGGATGGGAAATCATCAAATGACTTCTCCCGCTCTGGGCAGAGCGGAAGGGCGTGTCAGACTTTGACTGACTAAAACCCACCCATGATCCTTCAGTTGCCCGTGCCAGGGCCACGGTATCTCTTTCGAACTACCCGCGACCCCGGCGGCATCGGCCCAATTGACCCCGTCACTGCTGACGTCTCTTTGAGGCGCGCGTGGAACACAACGCGCCGTCGACCCGGGCCTGGTCCTTACC
Source organism: Cosmia pyralina (assembly GCA_946251885.1). Taxonomy (NCBI): domain Eukaryota; kingdom Metazoa; phylum Arthropoda; class Insecta; order Lepidoptera; family Noctuidae; genus Cosmia; species Cosmia pyralina. The sequence goes on from OX276345.1 coordinate 4,592,080, forward strand.
GGACGGCGAGCTGCCCATTACTCGTCGTCCGCAAGCCCGCGCCTACGATGGCCGGGAATCGGCAATCGATTCCCGCCGCCCAGGGCGTCTCCTTCGGCGGCTAGGGGCGCGAGGGCGCGGCTGTTGCCTCTCAATCACGCGTTCCACTTCCTCCTTCGCGAGTATTACTGCTTCGCAGAAGGGGGTGACGGCTTCCCATGAACTCTCGCTCCGCACCATGGCCTGGACCAGGTTTGGACGCGAGAGATCGCCGCCGCCGATCGCCTCCGTGAGAACACGGCGGTGCTCCGCCCAAGCCGGGCAGACCTCCACTGTATGCTCCACCGTATCCTCCGGGCGATCCACACAATGGTGACACCTGGGCGTTTCCTCCCGCCTTATCCGAAACAGGAACCTCCCGAAACAACCGTGTCCAGTGAGGACCTGCGTCAGGCGGAAGGTGAGGACGCCGTGGCGCCTCTCCAACCATTCCTCAAAGACGGGACTTATCGCCGCAATTGTGGCGTGCTAACACCCCTGCTGTATATTTAAATAATACAACCGAGAAGAGGATTCTTTAATACCCACTAAAGCTACACAAAGCAAACACGTAGAGGCTTTATAATTGCAAGTGTTTTAAAGAGACAAATTGCTTCCCCATTGGTACAAAATTGGGCACATTAGCCTGCTCTCCTCAATCTAATCGACCTACTCTCGAAGATGAATTACCGATACGTGCTAACTTATTTTTAGGGTTCCTAACGTCAAAAGGAAAAAACGGAACCCTTGTGGGATCACTTCGTTATCCGTCTGCCTGTCTGTCAGTATGTCAAGACCGTTTTCTCAAGTTGAATTTAATATCAAAAACGTAGATACATAGTCCCTTGGAGTTCTAAAAAAAATATAGCTTCTAGTCAACGTAATATACGGCCTTTTATACGACATATTTTGTACTCGTTAGTAAATCAAAACCTATAGGGCACTTCCCGTTGACCTAGAATCATGAAATTTGGTAAGGAGCAAGGTCTCACAGCACATGTAAACGAACAGTCCGAAAATTGATAATTTTTAATTTCATCACATAAAAAAAATTTTGGGATACAAACTTGCAGGTGGAGAATTGACCGTGTCGTATATTAATATTCATTTATTTATTGTGAAACATAGGTACATTATAAGTTCTTACTCGTACATTGATGGCGCTATGTTTTGCCTCTAGGGCATACAAAAGTGACACATGCAGTATAATTAACAACAAGAGAATTAATGTAGACATATGAATTATAAATAAACATTGTATTACCATACACCACCCACCATACCATAAACCATTTTACCACCATCATTGTATACCATTGTATGGGAGAAAATTTTAGCCTTTTCCCAACTATGTTGGGATCGGCTTCCAGTGTAACCGGGTGCAGCTGAATACCAGTATTTTACATGGAGTGACTGCCTATTTGACCTAGTAACTGGGTAATACGATACCCCTTGGTAAGACTGGTTGGCTTCTGACGACCCGTAACGACTGTCAAAGATCCACGAATGACAGCCGGGACCAACGGCTTAACGTGCTTTCTGAGGCACGGAGGAGTCTCGGTATGTAAAGATGGTCACCCATGTGCCCATGTGTGTATGACCTTTATAGGTACAAATTCAAGAAGTAGTATTTTTTAACGTGATTATGAACGAACTGATTAAATAAAAAAATCATTATTTGTGTTAGGAAAATTCCGCCCTTCCACTAGTTACAGTGTGACTCAGGGGCTTTTTTTTTGTGGATGGGAAATCGTCAAATGACTTCTCCCACTCTAGGCGGAACGGGTGAAAAAACCCACCCATGTTCTTTCAGTTGCCTGTGCCAGGGCCACGGTATCTCTTTCGAACAACCCGCGACCCCAGCTGAATTAGTTATTTAATATAATGCAATCAATTACTACTAACACGTGATAATTCTAAGATCTTGCAAACGTTCATTACTTCAGTCTAGAAGAAATAAAAAAAAATTATTAAAAAAATAAACTGGAAACCCTCACACTAAGCCCTTTCATTTTATATTATATGTCACACTATACAGTGTGTAAAACTTTTAATTTTTCTTATTTTTCTCCCAAAAGCGACCCCCATGTTCAAAATTTATTTATTTACGTAACACTCCTGTTTGGGTCACAGAAATTGATTAATCGGTTCATTAGATTCGGAGCAAATTGGCTGTGACAGACGGACAGACAGACACACGAGTGATAAGGGTTCCGTTTTTTCATTCGCACATACGGAACCCTAAAAATGACCAACTATCAATTTGATTAGATAACTCTTGATCAAATGAACAAGCAAGCAGCTAGTGTTGATATCATTTTAAAATATTCCCCTCCCCTATGAAAGAACGTCATATTTTAAAAGGTTTTAAAAGAGAACCTCGTTGCACAATTTTTATGGACGAAAAAACTTGTTGCTGGATTTTGCAGAATATGATATTTTTATGTGAAAAACATCAGGTTTTACCCATTTCTCATTAACCTCAACGCAAAAAGGAATTTCATGAGTTTGACACTCGTGCTTATTCATATGTTTGTATGTGATCATCACACCTCCTCCGGTATGAGTTTGGACTTAATTTGATGCAGTGTTTATTAAGTATTTGTTTGGTTATATTACCAACTTTATTCACAGTGATTTCTTTTAGGGCTCCGTGGGTGTCAACAGGATCATATTACTAAGGTTCCGCTGTCCGACCATCCGTGTATCACAGGGCTGGATCTTGTAAACCATAATAGATACGACACTTGAAATTTCACAAGAGTGTGTACTACTATGTCTGCTATAACAACAAGCAATATAAATATAATAAAGTTAAAAATTAAAGAAAAAAAAAATATAATAATAATAATAAATGTATGACTTAACCTCCCTCGCGCTAAACACTCTGGCTGCAGCTATACCTTCATGATAAACTGTATGGCCTAACACTGTCTCCTAAGATACAGGACTACCTAGTTTAGGAGACAGGGTTACATAATCTGTGTAGATTTATGTAGATATCCGTGTTTTGTTGTTTTGTACATCTGCTTTTGTGTACCTATCATGAATCTTGTGTGTGTAATAAATATTATTCTTATTCCTATTCATAAAGAGGGGTCGACCCCGATAAAAACGAGTTTTTTTTCCTAAAGTAATATTTAAAAAAAACGTATTTTTTTTTTTTTTTTATTTATTTGGGACATAAAACAGTTATACATTACAGCATTAACAACATAGTTATTATACAGTCGAAAAAACGTATAACCCACACTATTGTCCACAAAATAACATCGGAGTATGATAACGAACGCATGCTAAATGAGAAGAAAATAATAAAAAGTACATATTTAGAAGAAAAACACTATAAACCGACGAATCGAAGGAAGCGGATGACATACCTAAGCAACCGTCTTATTTGCGACTTGCAAGAGACTGGGAAACCAGTCTTTTAAATTTAGATTGCGGCAGCGCAGAAATATCAAAATCAATGAACTGTGAGGTATCAAATATTTTACGTTGGTACGGAACACTTCGTGTGTGAGACCGACTCGCACTTGGCCGTTTTTTGTTTATATGTACGTACTTTTAGGATGTCTAGGTAATATTGACTAGGCCGTAGAAGCGAATTTCGAAGTTTTGGTATAAACCCGCTTCTAAATCAAACAAGCTCAAAACCTGCAAAAGGCGCTTTATTTGTGCAGAATAAACTAATTTTCCTTCGTTCTCAAAATTCTAAGACTATTCGTGAAAAAAACTATGTTATAGGTACATAGAATAAAGTCGATCCAATGGGTTTTCCGGCAAACCAGTAAGGCAGTTCGTACCACAGATGATAGTAAGTAATAATGTGGTTGTTTCCCGGAAGCTTCGCCGCAAGAGAGCGCTGTGTGTTCGTCACTTATCAAAGTCATCTTGAAGACAAAGCGACCAATCGGCGACAAGAAAAAAAACTTAGCGCCATCTCGCGGGAGAAGTTTTCTCCATTAACAGTTGAATGAAAGTAACAAATACTTAGCGCCATCTACGCGGAACTAATCTGACAGTTTTCTTCTCCATTGCAAAAGGAACTCCATGATCTTCCCAACAAGTAATCGCCTCCCAAAATCTTTTCTCGAATAACAGTACTTGTTTTCTTTTTAAATATTTGTGGCCATCCATCATTGAACAGCGGTACACACAATGGTCCATTATGGGATATTCGGAGCGGCCGGTGACCCGTCGTCATTAGAGCTCAGCGCTCTCGCATCTGCAAAAAGTTTTCGTTCATAAAACAGAGGAGGGAGTGGAGTGGTGTTGGTGGTAAAGTTTTTTTGTGTATCAAAATTTCATTCAATACACCCTTGTTTAGTTCGATTGGACAGTTTCAACTCACTCAGTACACTTAGTTTCTTTATTCATAAAATTATTTTTGAATAAAAATAAAATTAACGTTGTCAAAAAAAAAACATGTTCCTTTAATAAAAACTCAAAGTCATCGTTGTAGTTTATCGAAAGCCATATTGATAATTATATTAGCCACTGCTACTCGTATATCTGTTCATAAAATGACCTATTCGTATGCCAATCAATTAGTTAATTACTAATACTAGACACATTAATATTTTATAAACAATAATTATAGTTTTCGTCCACGGAATAAACTCAAATACTCGGAACATTTAATAATATTGTAAATCTTACCTAATTCACAATTATTTATTGTATAATAATTGACTAAAAATTTTATTAGAAAATAAATCTTCAGTGTCAAAAACAACTCCACGCCACCTATGTGGGCGAAACAAACGTTTTCATTTCAGCAGGTTTTCGTCCGCTGTCGAAACTTATTTGCATAAGTAAAACTGGGAAATGAAGCGACAAATGCATGGCACCCAAGTGATTCTTTTGGCGAGTCGGTAATCTTGTAACTTCCATGATTCTGTACCAATATTTTGTGCCCGATAAATACATCGGCCACCATCCGAGCCGCCGGCACAATCTGTTTGCGCAACCGTCGGCCAAACCTGTCGCCAGAGCTGAATCCCCCGTGTGTCGTACTTTGAAGATGCTCAACGCCCTTCTGACTGCCAACCCTGAATGTGGTGTGTTTACGGATGAATGGAGTAAAATAATGCGTATATGTCTGGTGTTCTGTGGGAGAAAGTATGCAAGGGAGTCTGCTGTTCCATGTTAGATTTTAATTAAATTATGTATACACAACAAAATGATCTACCTATAAGTATCTGTGTTAATTAATGTAATTGGTGTTGTACCGTTTTAATTAACTATAAATAAATAATATTCTGTTACCTTTAGTGCAAGTTTTGTTAGTAATCGTGATTCGACTCCTACTACCTAAATGACTGTTTAAAGAATTAGTACCTAGTGCCTACCTATACTTATAATATTTAATTTTAAGAGCGTTGATCGCACGCGGCCTGGCATCGCCGCATTTATAGAGGTTTTTCGTGATTATTTTATTAAATTTAAATCAAAGGACAATTTCCTCTGACAAATTCTTAGATCGTTGGTATGTATGCTACTTTTGGCAGTTATTTTGGAATTTACTCTTAAAAAATGTCATATTGTCAATTATTTTCTATTTTGTAAGAGTAATTACCAAACTAACTGTCAAAAAATAGCATACATACTTATAAATACCAACGATCTAAGAATTCGTCAGAGGAAATTGTCCTGGTGGCGCGAGGTGCTAATTTAGTGGACTGTATTTGCGATGCGGAACAATACGATTGACAAACGCTTGGCGATAGGTAATTCGAGCTGCGGTGGGTGTAGGACAATAGAACACAACCCGAAACAAATTAGGGAGGGAAGCACAAACCTTTACTGGAGCCACGTGCTCGCGTAGACGCCGGTGCACCGGTTCACTTTTCCAGGTTCAGGGGCAGTTGAGCTTCAAGTTTACTGTCCTCACACGTTGAACACAAACACAAACAATTGATTGCAAGTCTTATTACATGCAAAAATGCAGTGATTACAAAGTTATCAATATTTTGGAGCGGAGCGGCTAGGCGCCATTGCGCGCGCGTCTTGTAGCTAATCGGAAGAGACTCGCGACGAAAGAATCATCTTATACACTCGCGAGGTCTGTGCGGAAGGGAGATAGAAATAGGAAATAGCGGATGTCAATCAAATTTTGAATGTTGGCGCAACCATCCCCCCGGGTTTGAAGGGTTACCTTCAAAAACAATAAGCGAAACTAATCAAATAACTAAATTCTGGTGTAACCCCTAACTTCTAACCTATTCTTAAACTATAATTATGAAGCGTTACTACAACTACTAAACTAATTTGAAACCTGCTGCTGATTAGGCAGAGGACAGAGGCGAATAACCGGACGTAAATACGAACCGGTTGCGGTTTTAACTCTTACTATTCGCGTTACTCCCTTTGAATCAGGAAAAACTTCCTCCACTACACCTAGAGGCCAGTGTAGAGGGGGCGCACTCTCGGTCATTAAAACTACCACAGTACCAGCGGTGACTGGATTCGATGGAGTATTCCATTTTTGACGCGACTGCAGCGTGTGCAAATAATCTGTTCTCCAACGCCTCCAAAAGGATTGAACTAATCTATCCAAAAGAGCGTGACGCTTTAGGAGATGCAATCTGTCTTCATCAACATCCATAGCGGGCAAATACTTAAGAGGAGTCGTGGTTAAGAAGTGAGCCGGCGTTAAAGCTAAAGACTCCGACGGGTCACTAGATAGAGTTCGACACAGTGGACGAGTATTCATTACTGCCTCTATTTGAGCGAGTACAGTACTCAGCTCCTCATAAGAGAGAATCTGTACGCCTACAACGCGGAACAGATGCGACTTGAGGCTCTTAATATTGGCCTCCCAATTACCACCAAAGTGACTAGCAGCGGGCGTATTAAAATGCCATTCAATACGATTTTCGGCCAAAATATGAGCGAATTCACTCTGATAGTACTTTGACCGCAAGAATGCGTGTAACTCCGAGATAGTACGGTGAGCTCCAACATAATTAGTACCGTTGTCCGAATATAAGCGCTTGACGGGACCACGGCGCGACAAAAAACGCTTAAACGCGGACATAAAACTTTGAGTACTTAAATCACCGGCCAATTCTATATGAACCGCACGAGTTGTCATACAAATAAATAGACAAACGTAAGCCTTTGTCGAGCGTATACCACGGCCACGGGCAATAGTTACCCTAAACGGGCCTGCAAAATCTGTACCGGTGTGTGCGAAAGGTTTAGCGGATTGAACAACACGACAAGAGCGATGATCGGCCATTTCAGGCGCGATAAAACGCGGGCGAAGCTTAAAGCAGGGCACACATTTGTGCACTCTAGCGCGAATCAAATTGCGAGCGGAAAGTATCCAATACTTCTGTCTAATGATAGACATCAACAAGTCCGGACTTGCATGACAATTCACCTTATGATGATAATCTACAATCAAATCTAAAATATGGTCCTTGCGGGGTAAAACTACTGGATGCTTTTGCTCAAATCCTAAATCAGAATTTCTCAAACGACCACCTACTCGAATGAGACCATTCTGCAAAAAAGGTTTCAAATGTTGAAAAGCGCGACTACAAGGTTTGTTGGACTCTAAACTACTAAATTCTGATGCGAAATAAAATCTCTGCAATTCACGAAGCACGACTGACTCAGCTTTATCCAGATCAGCGGCGGTTATATTACCGCGCGTGGGTAACAGTTTCAGAAAACGACAGACATACACCACACAATGCAAAAGTCTCGACCAAGACGAGACGCGATTAGACAACGATAAAATAATCGACTCTTCACGTGGAACTGAAACTACAAGCGAATGCTTCTTCTCCTCGGGCGGTTCTGAAACGGCAGCTGGGTTAAAAGGCTTAACCGGCCATTCCTCAAGCACGCTATGAACCCAAGGCGGAGCACAGAACCACAGCGGATGATCTAAAATTTGCGAAGGGACCAATCCACGGGACAGACAATCAGCGGGATTATCTGTGCCAGCAACGTGAAAGAGGTTTTGTGGTGGTAATTCGGACTGAATTTTAGCCACCCTATTGGCGACGAACGTGTCCCAGCGATGGGGCGAAGAATGTGCCCAACACAAAGCTACAGTAGAGTCAGAAAAAGCAAAAATTCTATCAATAACAATGCGGCGCCTACAAGCATTGACAATGGAGCTGATTAATTGCACTAACAAAAGTATAGCGCACAGCTCCAGACGCGCTAGAGAAACGACCTTGCGAGGGGAGACCTTGGATTTAGAGCTTATAAGGCTAACCGAGACCTTGTCAGCATTCAAAACGTGAAAATAAACTACTCCCCCGTAAGCCTTTTCACTGGCGTCTGCGAAGCCTACAACAGTAACTATACTGTCTGACAATATACCAACATGGCGTGGAATTTTTATTTGATTGAGCAATGGAAGCTCTTTCCGAAAGCGAGCCCATAATTTACCAATATTTTCGGGCGCGGGGTCGTCCCAATCACTATTCGAAAGCCAAAGTTCCTTTATAAGCAACTTGGCATATAAAACGACGGGAGCTACAAATCCCATAACATCCCATATACGTGCTACACACGATAGGATAATGCGCTTAGTACAAATTTGCGGAGTCGAACTAACTTTAAGACTGAACATGTCAGACGCGGGTGACCAACTTAAACCTAGAACCTTGTGCGTATCATCACCATCAAATTCCTTCACCGAAGATAATTGATGTGATAGTGGAATCGAATCTAGAGCGGTTTGCGAGTTACTTGTCCACTTCACAAGATCAAACTGACCGGCTTTCATAAGACTTATTACTTGAGCGGCGGTCTCAACGGCCTCTGCCTCGCTGGCTACACTATAAACAACGTCATCCATATATAACCCAGTCTCAATAGTGTCTTTCGCTTTCGGGAATCTTTCACCCTCATCAGCGGCTAATTGCTTGATAGTGCGGAGCGCATGGAAAGGACTCGACTTAAGCCCAAAACAAACACGATTAAACTCGTAAACTTTCAAAGGTTCTTGCGGCAAAAATCGATACAAAAAACGTTGAAATTTGCGGTCGCATTCGCGAATACCAATAGAAAGAAACATTTGCCTTATGTCGGCGGAAAGCGCGACAGCAAATAAGCGGAAATTTACAATAATGTCAAATAAGTTACCTTGAAGGTTTTGACCACAATACAAAATATCATTGAGCGATACAGAAGTGCTAGTCTTAGCACTGCCGTCCAAAACCACGCGAAGCTTAGTAGTAAGCTTGTCTTCTCTAATAACTCCGTGGTGCGGGATGATGTAAGATGGATGATCGCGAGTCTCGTCAGTCTCGGCGGTGGGCGCAGGTGAGATGTATCCTTTATCTAGGTATTCGATAACAACCTCATCATAGGCTTGCTTCAACTTCGGAGATACTTGCATCTTACGTTCTAAACAAGAAAAGCGTTTTTCAGCGGAAGCGTAGGAGTCACCGAGCGAAAAAATATCCCCCTGGAATGGGAGCGCGACAACATAACGACCATCATTATCTCGAGTAGTCGTGCGACAATAAATCTCCTCAGCCACCTTATCATCAGGGCTTAGGATAGGCGGGACATTGACCTCTTCAATTTCCCAGAACCTGCGAATGGTAGACTCCAGCGGCGGCTCAACAGTGCAGCAGTGTGACACAGTCGAGTAACTATCTAAATGTACGGGTGCGGAACCAACAATGACAAAACCTAGAACTGTTTCTAGGGCGTGCGGTGCGGGATACGACGAATGACCTTGAACCTTACGCGATAACTGGAGGTGCGGGAGAATCGATGCGCCGATCAACATATCGACGTCTCCAGGGACACCATAAGATTCATCTGCCAACGGTAGGTCTTTAAATTTGGTCAATAAAGACGTGTCAACCGGGACAGTAGGCAATTGTTCCGTAATTTTATCTACGACAAGCGAATCCATATCAAAACAAATATCTGAATTAAAACGCGATGCAAATTTAATTTTAATCGAACCATGAATGGTTGATTTTAAACCACCGAACCCCTTCACTACTGAGCGAGCTGGCCGGTTATTAATACTAAACCCAAGGCGTTGACAACAGTTTTGAGTTAAAAAATTACTCTGCGAAGCGCTATCTAACAACGCTCGAACAAGACACGGATTACCCAAACCATCAACAACAACAACATGAGCGGTCGCGAGCACCACGGTAGTACACGCGCTGCTAGCGGACATCGAACACAACGTGACGTCACTCACGGCAATCTGCGAGCGGGGAACGTCGCGCGCTGGCTGCGCTGAGTCCGCACCGACTGTCTGCGACGACGTGTCACCGCTTGATAAACTAACTGTGCTCACATTGGATGCGGCATTATTATAACCTTTCTCCATGTGAAGTAAAGTATGGTGCTTTGAAGAGCACTTACGACAACGTTGACTACTATTACAAGACGTAACCCGATGCCCGTCACTTAGGCAGTTAAAACACAAATTGTTATCACGAACAAACTTATAACGATCATAAGGCGTAAATTTTAAGAAACCAGAACACTTGTACAATTGCGAATGTTGACTATTACACAAAGAACAAATAGATTGCACAGATGCAGGTGCGGTATTCACATACGTATGTGTCGACTTTTGAGACTTCGAAGACGCATCCGTTCGACGGTCGAACTTAGTGACTACTTTCTTCGTAACTTCATGGCTTGACGAAGTGCGTTGTAATATTTTAATATGATCGCGGACAAAACATTCTAAATCATTGAATTTCGGCAGTTTACTACTGCGATGGTTCATTTCAAATAAACGAACGGTTTCACTATCTAATTTCTTTAATCCCAAATACAAAAATAAAAAGTCGCAGAGGTCATCGACCTTCAGGGTTTTTACTGCGCGAACAGATGATGCAAAAATATCTAAAAACTTCTCTAAATTATGTTCATTACAAACTGTAATATTTTTCAATTCGAATAACTGATCTAAATATGCGGTAGCTACCAATCTTTTGTCTTCGTATTTCGACTTTAAAGTTTCTAAAATTAATGAATAATTTTCGGCACTAAAAGTAATGCCAGCACAAACAGTTTTAGCTTTACCAGTTAATCTTTCAACAAGATAGTGTAATTTGTCATGATCTGTCAAAGAGACGTTCTTATCTATAGTGTTCTCAAAACTATCTATAAACATATTCCAATTGCGAATATCACCATTAAATTCAGGTATCTGAATGGGCGGTAATTTAGGTCGATCGCGAGAGTGATTTGCCTGGCTCTGATGGACAGACGGCTTCTCCAAGTTTCTCGCGACACGTTTGATGCGACAGAATAAATCATCAAATGACGTCAAAGCTTGGTAACTCACAGCGTATTCTGGATTCAATTCTAACTCTAAAATGTTAATATCATGAATTACGGATTCAAATTCCGTGCGCAAACTATCCAAGTTTTCTATAGAACATAAGAACGAATCTCTAATAGCTAGATCATCTGTTTTAAGTGCATTATCACAAATAGATTGCACGCGAGAAAATAGCATGTCTCTTTTAGCATATAGAAGCTTCAATTGAACTATGTTGACCTTTGGAGGCATCGTGAACAATTATGACACATATACAATGCAGTAAACAAACAAAATAAAGTTATTTTGGCGAGTAAGCGATGGAGAACAGCGACGCGGACAATATAAAATACCTATTGGGTAGGTAATGCGGTAGTAGTAAACGAACTGTGGGTAATTTTAAATCAATCCTAATGAATGTACCCACTAGGTTGTGTCACTGTTTCTGATAAACTAATACTTTTAGACTTCCGAATGAATAGCTAATACGAGCGATCTACAGCTACGTATGTACCTAGGTATTACGTACGTACCTAGCCACGTAGGTAATAGATGAACAATTTGCTGCGAAACAAACAACGAATTGCGTTAGGTATAAGACTGCGGTGCGGTGCGTTTATTCCCTATGGAATAAATACTAATGCGATAACTACAACAAATATGTACCTAATTCAAATACCTAACTATCCGGTGAGAGGGACCAAAGAAAATGGTGGCGCGAGGTGCTAATTTAGTGGACTGTATTTGCGATGCGGAACAATACGATTGACAAACGCTTGGCGATAGGTAATTCGAGCTGCGGTGGGTGTAGGACAATAGAACACAACCCGAAACAAATTAGGGAGGGAAGCACAAACCTTTACTGGAGCCACGTGCTCGCGTAGACGCCGGTGCACCGGTTCACTTTTCCAGGTTCAGGGGCAGTTGAGCTTCAAGTTTACTGTCCTCACACGTTGAACACAAACACAAACAATTGATTGCAAGTCTTATTACATGCAAAAATGCAGTGATTACAAAGTTATCAATATTTTGGAGCGGAGCGGCTAGGCGCCATTGCGCGCGCGTCTTGTAGCTAATCGGAAGAGACTCGCGACGAAAGAATCATCTTATACACTCGCGAGGTCTGTGCGGAAGGGAGATAGAAATAGGAAATAGCGGATGTCAATCAAATTTTGAATGTTGGCGCAACCATGTCCTTTGATTTAAATTTAATGAAATAATCACGAAAAACCTCTAGAAACGCGACGCGTCGCGTTTCTAGAGGTTTTTGAAACGACGACGTCAACGTTGCGACGTTGCCAGCCCGCGTGCGATCAACACTCTTAACTCACAGGTCTCTTTTTTTTTTTATTCTGATTTCTTTTTTTTGTTTTTTTGCTTTTTAATGTTTATTTTGTTACTTTTATATGCTCTTTTTTAACTGTATTTCCTGTGCGTGTCCCAAATAAAATATTTTTCTTTCTTTCTTTCTTTCTTTCTTAAGACATGTTCAGAGAATAAGTAATTACAGTTCAGCCAAAAAATTTGGATACACGGACAATGTGTAGCAACAAAAAAAAAACCGCATCCAAATCGGTTCACCCATTTAAGAGCTACGGTGCCACAGACAGACACACACACATAGCGGTCAAACTCCCCCTCCCCCTATCCCCCTCTCCCTCACCCCTCTCACCCTCCCCGTCACCCCTTCCCTCCCCTCTCTTCTCCCCTCTCCTCTCCTTTCTTCTCCCCTATTTTTGCGTCGGGGGTTAAAAAATACTAAACATTCTGAACTTAGTTTTAGCCACAATATGAAACAAAGATTGTAGACAATTACATGAATCTTAGTCCGTGTATACATCTTTTTGAGGCTGACTGTAACTGTAAGAACAATAATATTGAAATTCGCAGTTTTGGTTCTTGTTCCCATCATTGAGTTTCGTGGAAAGATTTAAATACGGTACTCGCTCTTAGAACGTCACCAATCCACCCGGTATCATTTGGGCTGTTATTTTACTGAAACCACAGCTAACGGTGAAACCTTTCTAAAAGAGTGTCTTTACCGAAAATCAGTAAAGAGAAACTCAGCATAATATTAAATACCGACATTTATAGCGGTACATAAAGACCAATTCCAACCATTTCCAGTGACGTAGCACAAATTACACAAGCTTTCTTTAAAAGTGCTAACACAGTATGAAGTCACGTACTGCAATATCGGAGTACAGTAAAAAGATAGCAATACACACTTCCTCAGTTTCTTGTAATTTACTAGTTTGTAGGTATAAACAGCTGTTGCAGAAAACATTTTTAGCTTTCATTCTCAGAATAGGAAGTATTTCTACGCGTATTGTTTTTCGGTGGTCAGCAGAGTAAACTAGGTCTTGTAGGTATTAGGGCTTTAGCACACCTCTGACCGCGAAACCGCATAACTTTTCGTCTGTGGCGCTAACCCGAGCGGCGCGCGTGAAATATACCTTAATCCGTGTAAAAGCCGGAGCGGCTCGATTGTCACTGTCTGAACATACATTACAATTACTAATACATTACAAGTCAAAACTACACTAATCCATACATAATCTGTTAGCTAATTTAATAACGATTCCAACGACATCACTTGTAGGGAGCGACCTATCGCAACTTTAGAGTTATCGTTGTTTTAATCAGACGCGTCGTAATCGTGCGGGACCACCCAGAAGTACCGACACAGATGCGGCGTTTCGCGCAATATACGCGCCACAGATGAAGGGATAACCCCATAATGTTCCGCTGATGTTCCGCTACTCGAGTAGCGAAACACCATGCGAGTCAGTTGTGCGGTTTAGCTGCTATGTTGCTAAGGCCCTTACTGAGAAGACTGTATAATACAGGATTGATCAAATTAGCTGGTGAAACTTCAGGGACAAAGAAAGATAAGAATGAAAAAACCGGCCAAGTGCGTGTCGGACCACGCACAATGAAGGGTTCCGTAGTTGGGATGAATTTATCTTAAGAACAAACTTAACATTGTAGTTGAAAAACATGTTCTCCCATACATTCCAACTGTAAATGTAAGTTTGTACCACAATATTGATAGATTTACCATGTTATTTTAAGACCACAGACTTCTTATAGGTTTCCCTGGAATCTTCAGGTAAAGAACAATTTTCTGTATTTTTCCAAAATTTTAGGCTCGGAGATAAGGGGGGGGGGGAATGGTCAATTTTCGTCTATTTTCTTAAATAACTTTAAAACAATTTATTTTAAATTTAAATTAAGTTTAAAATTATAAAAAAAATATGTTTGAGACCCTCATAGTAAGCCCTTTCATTTGAGATGCCACATGGTGTAGTTTGCAAAACTTTTTTTTTTAATTTTCTTATTTGCCCCCCAAAAGAGACCTGTATTTTCAAAATTCATTTATTTACTTTACCCGTCCGTGTTTGGGTCACAGAAATTCATATGTGTACCAAATTTCAACTTAATCGGTCCATTAGATTCGGCGCAAACTGGCTGTGACAGACGGACAGACAGACAGACAGACACACGAGTGATCCTATAAGGGTTCCGTTTTTTCCTTTTGAGGTACGGAACCCTAAAAAGTGTTTATTTGGGACTCGGGAAGAACACAGACTAAATATTATAACATAAACATAGAACATGCCTCGGAAAGCACGTTAAGCCGTTGGTCCCGGCTGTCATTCGTGGATCTTTGGCAGTCGTTACGGGTCGTCAGAAGCCCGAAAGTCTAACAATCAGTCTTACCAAGGGTATCGTATTACTACCCAGTAATTGGGTTGTGGAGGTCAGATAGTCGCTCGATATAAAATACTGGTATTCAGCTGCATCCGGTTAGACTGAAAGCCAACCCCAATATTAATTGGCAAAAGGCTGGCAGATTGAAGCATTCCTAGGGTAGCCCGCGAAATTAAAATTTTCTTACGTGTTTTGCAAATTTAATTAGATTGTATATTGATCTGAATATGATTCGCAACTGTAATAAATCTGTATAATTATAGAATTATAATCATTAAAAGTTCATTTAATCCTAATGAAAGACTATTTCATGAAATCTTGACATTTGAGGATTATACTAACTTGAGTAGTTGTATCTAATGATTATAATTCTGTAAATACATATTTGTTACGGTAGCGAATCATACTTTAATCAACATACATCCATACACTGAGCTGCAAATTGCAAAAATCGTAAGAAAATTTGAATTTCGCCGACTACCTTTGCCGGAAACTCGGATCTACGCAGCACACTATAGCTTTTCAACTGTTTCTTGTTTGTTCGTTTCTGTAATTACGGCATTCATTACTTGAGAATTGAACGCAATTATTTCGCCACGCTCGAAAACCGTGCTAACGAATAAGAACATTTCGCAACAAGCAATTCAAAATGTATGCTCCAATTATTCCATTCATAATAATAATGTCCCATTTCTGGGTATAAGCAACTGACCTCATTAAAAAGAAGCCAGAAACTGAAATATAACAGTGTATTTCAGTTGCTCGTAATAATATAATATTCTGAATAAATCAGAATTAATTTTGCGTATGAATATTTACGACAATCCGATATTCAACTTGCATTTTGTGTTTAATTTCTTTATTTATTAATGGGTGCGTGGTTCCGTAATGCATCTTGTCATCATCATCATCATCAACCAATGCAATGCACAATGAATTTTATGTAATCAATACTTTCCAATCACGCGCCATTTTTCGGTCAAACAGCTGCTACCAGCCACCCTGAAGATCGGCCATTTACAGGGGTTACTTGTAATTCGACGTATTCCTTGCAAGACGTCATAGTAGGGTTAAAATGCAACAAATGAAGCCACAAAATGTTCTACAGAAATGCAATAGTTTTTTAATTAGTTCGATTTTTTGTTTTTTAATGAAAAATACAATTCAAAAATGTTTTACGGCGCGATTTCATTGGAATTTAAGTTATTATCATAGCTGATGCCGTAGCAGATCTTCATTAAAAATTAAAAGTTGAAAAAAACTTTAGCAAAGATTACTAATTAAACGTTTTATTTTTCGTTACTTATATTTTTCTTAGACAAAAATTACAAAAAAAATACTGAATTCCGGTAGAACATTTGGTGGCTTAATTCGTTGCATTTTAACCCTACTATGACGTCCTGCAAGGAATACGTCGAATTACAACTAACCCTGTTTATATGGTGTTTAAAAATTAACTCTAAAAACTTTAAGGAATGCTTTAGACCATCGAACTGAATAACTTTGAAATCGCGAAAAAAAATTAGCTGTTCTGTACATTTTGACGAGTTATGCGAACATAAGTGTAGGGAACAGCTAATTTATTTTTCGCGATTTCAAAGTTGGTCCTATAGTAAAACTTATTCAGTTCGATGGTCAAAAGCACTCCATAAAGTTTTTAGAGTTATTTTTTTAACACTTTATATAATTTCGTAATTAGACTAATGACAGACCGAATACGTTGCAATCACACAGGAACTTGATTGCGTAGATTAACAGGTGCAAAGCTAGACCTTTATATCCACTAAACTTGCCTTGTCAATGGATCTATGTGACTTTTTGGGTAAAGGACCATTTTCAGCAATAGACAACAGTATCTGAGGATGATATTGAAATTTGTTTCATTTTAGCGCTTATTTAATTTTAATTTTACCTAATTTTAATTTGTGTTTATTTTGATTTTAATTTTAGTGTTGATTTTTTAATTTTATTTTTTAAGTTTAATAATGATTTTGTTTTTGATTTTGACTATGATTCTGATTTTATTTTGATTTTTAATTTTGATTTTAATTGCAGTCCGATTTTAATTTTTAATTGTACCTTGATTTTAATTTTAACTTGTTTTTATGTAATCTTAATTTTGGCTTTATTTTGATTTTAATTTAGAATTTGGTCTCTAACGTAATTTATGCTCGGTGTGTACCTAGGTGCCCAATATTTATCGTCAAATAAGTAATGCATGTTGTGCTTACCTGTTAGAAGTTGGAACACTAGTTAATAATTATTTTGGATGTATCTCATATCTTTGTATCAGTGTATTCAATTGTTGGTGAGCCAAATAAATAAAATAAATAATAAAATATTAACAATTGACAAAATCATGGTAATCGCCTTCTTTCTCCTAAAAGCCAAAGTGAAGCAAAATAGGGAAGACTAGACGGCATTTATTCTAGAACCTGATAAAGTTTAACGTCAAAGCCTACGCAGATTAAACATAGCCACACCCACTTAAAAATCTCCATCTAAAGTGTCAGTGTCTAAAGTTCTAAACTTAACTACAAAATCCATTACCACTAATATTCCCGACCATTTCACAGCCACTGAACATAAACAGTAATGTAAATAATACCTAATAAATACCCATACACCGCACGTTTGCGTAATAAAGGTAATTTTCTAGTATTTCCACGCGCAACCGAGCTAGTTTCATGTAACTGCCGAGACAGTGTTGCCACCGAGTAGGTAGACACAGAAGGTTTTTAAAACCATTATCATAAAATACGAATTTTAAAGTTCAAAATGTCTTTATATTGACATACTTTATAAACACAATACCGAAATTTTAAAAGTAGAATCATAATATTATAACACTTTATCTATAACAAAATAATGTTATAAAACATTTTTTTTTTACCATTAAGATACAGGGCAAATCCATGAAGTTAATATGACCAAGGAGTTTTTTTAATGGAACGAATACTCGCGGGCGCGCCATTTTTATAGCATCACAAAAAAGTTTTGATTTCAATTTTTACTTGTCTGTGGCTGCGCCTGCTTTAGCGCATGCGCAGTGATGTACTAGGTTTTGGCGCCATTCATACGTTGGTGAACTGAATTTAGTAGGAAAATTTTTATTTAGGTTCAATCCCAATGTATGAGAGATAAAGTAGTGTATGAAACTGTACATAACTAGATATTAAAACACTCGTGTGATATTAAACACACACTTGTGTTTTAATACCCCTCATTATGCAACAGTTTCATAAACTACTATTTCATTTATACAGGTTTACACCTAGTTCGGCTGCAGATGCTCATGATGTATTGTTTTATAATAGCCTACTAGTTATCTTTGAATTTTTATTTGTAACAAACTTATTAGTCTCAATAAATAATTTATTATTATTTATTATTTTAATTCGTGTTTTAATTGAAAGAAAGTGTTTTTATTTCTAAAGACCCACAGGCTATACGTTTTTGCTTATTGTATGTACCCAACCTTCTGCACTTATCTACTCTGTGTAATGGCCGAGACAGTGTCGTTACGCGCAACAAAAGGGATTTTATTCAAATAGTTTCCGTCTGGCGTTGGGTTTATATTGAAATTCTTGTGGGCGAAGCTGAGATTTTTTTTTAAAAGTAATTTGAAAGTTCTAGATTTGTCTTGAAATGTTAGTGGTAGAAGTTTTGTAGAACTAGATGTTTTAATTATTCATTGGATCGGTCTAGTTTAATTTTGGCAATTGAAATTGTGGTGATTTTGGCTGAGATTACCATCTCTCAAAAGTTCTGTATTGGAATCCAGTCATATTTTGAGTCCGAAACAAGCATACGTTACAAAGAAAAGACGCATAATAAAATAGAAATATGGGCAAAAAATGTGTTAGTATTAAAAAGCTTTTTACTAATACATACTTACTTCAATTACCAAAATGCAACATGCCTATACACATACCTATACGGTCCATCTCAGCATGTCAAGGGTTCAGAAACCCTCTCCATATTTCGTAGGACGCGCGAAAATTTTTCAATCTACCCTTTTTGTTGGTAGTACATGCCTGTTCAACCGAGCAGCAACAAAAACGGCAATTCATGGACGTTCTCAATTCAAAATGGAATGCGTTCAGGACAGAGACGACGGTGAGCGATGGAGGCCGAACGTTGACGATGTTTCGCGAAAATTGCCGAAGACTATTTTGTTTTATTTTTGCGACATTTTTGAAGAGGTTTAAGCACAGAAGTTATGTTTCAATTTATTCTTTATTGCTCTTTCTAAAACTTTGATACTGAATAGTGGTGGCTTGTAAGTTTTTTTCTACAGCTTCTTGGACGCTAAGTTATATGAGATAGACAATTGCTTGTCGTGATGAAATTTTGAACTCTTAACTTGTTAGTTTTAGGTTTTATTTTCCCAGAATGAATATGTTATCTCCTTTTTTAGGGTTCCGTCTCAAAAGGAAAAAAACGGAACCCTTACAGGATCATTTCGTTGTCTATCTGTCTGTCAAGAACCTTTTTCTCAGGAACGCGTGGAGGTATCAAGTTGAAATTAATATTAAATACGTAGGTCTATGGTACTTTGGAGCTCTAAAAAATCAAGCTTCTAAGTCAACGCATTAAAAAATACTTCCATTTATCCGACATACGCGCAAGTAAATCAAAACCTAGTACTTCCCGTGACCTAGAATCATGAAATTCGGCATGAAGCAAGGTCTCACAGTACAAGTAAATGAATGAAAAATCCGAAAATCGTTAATTTGTAATTATATCGCATAAAAAAGTTTTTTTTTGGGATTTCTTGTTTTTCAATTACAATGTTAAGTTTGTATTTGGGATAAATTATTTTCAACTACGGAACCCTTGCGCGTGGTCCGACACGCACTTGGCCGGTTTTTTCCTCGAGAATGTCGAAAATCACAATAAAACCTCAAAAAAATAAAAAATAAACTTGAAGCATTATCTATCTATATAAAGAAAATTATTCCGTGTTAATAAAGTGACCCATCTGTGGAAATTAATGATTTTGGGGGCTATAAAATAAAGCCACACTACACCTTATAATGCAATCCTCACTCTAAAACTCCCACCATCATTCTACTATAACACTATTATACAACAAAAACTGTTCACAGTATCATACATCGCCCGCCGTGGTCGCAGTAAAACCTTTTTAATTGAAAAACTTTGCGCCAAAGAGGCTTACTCGAGCTACAATGTAGCTGTACATAACACAGTATCATATTTTCAGCTTTATTTATGTTTTGCTTGGGAATTTTCATGAGATTTTCTTTATCTATTATCGCTTGAAGATGGTGGGAAATTGTGTGAAAATAGAGGCGTCTTTGCACTGCTCGAAAAGTAGTTAATTTTAAGAACTGCTCGTGGTGCAGAATAAGAACAATAGTTGGTCAAACCGTAAAAATATTTCATTAACATCCAAATAGAGCTTTCTAAATCGTTCGTAGCATCTTGCTACGACGTGCTACGTCGTAGCACATTGCTACGCGCTACGAAAACTAAGGACGATGGCTACGTTACGTAGACACTCGACTGTGTTTAGCGATGCAGTTCCTTGTTGCAAACGGTAGCCGTTTGCACATGTTTGAATAACTCAAGGAAGTAACGTGTTTCGAACTAAACATGATAAGGTCGCTTGAAAGGATTTGTTGTCTATGAATCGATATTGAAGTCGAAATGTAGTAAAGCATTTTAAAAATGACTGAAAGCTTCAAACACTCGTCCTGAAGAAAAATTTTGATCTTACTCATCAAAGTATCTAATAAGAAAACAAAATCACTGAACGGAACGAAATGTTGCCATTTCAAGTATTATATTCTTATAAACATTTAGAATTTAGTTTTTATTTAATTTTTTATTCTTATATATTATTTTATTTCTTATTTTGTTATTTTTATCTCATTGCATGCTGCACTGGTTGACGTCATTACGTCAACGCCGGGTGTCGCTGAAAACCAGTACTAGGGCTGTCTCGCATGGGGTGGGGGCCGTTTTGCGTTGATGTGACGCATATTTTCCACCAACTTGTTCTCTCTTTGTGTGTGTGCTTTTTTTTTTTTTTTTGCGGCATGTTGGTCGCAAATAAACGTATTTTATTTCTAGCTACTACTAATTAAACTTTATAAAATTCCTTTTACCTAAAGAAAATACAACTCAAACACGTCGAATTTTCTTCAAAATCCTATTACTTCAAACGTCCTTATTTACCATCCTACAATGCCTAACATTGAGACAAAGGAACGCTTTCATTATGATAAAATTGAGATAACTGTGTCTTGAACAAACAGTTTCGTCTTACAAGCACACGTATTGTCTTAATTACGAGATGCTAAGTATAATGAAGGATATGTTAAGTTTGAAGTACACAATTTGGAGAAGTAATTGTAATGAAGGAGGTGAAAGAAATGTCTAGATTTTTAATTTATCTTTGTAACTAGTTGTTTTATTTCACGAGCGCTCTTCTATCAATGAAAATTAATTCTTATTAGCAGTCCCATCATTTGCTTTCTCTCTTTCTATACCAGATTTTATTTTACCAGACTTTCCACACTCCCCAGGATATCGTAAAAAACAACCAACAAGGGTACCAAGGAAACCTATCGAGCATATTTGACTACGTCACCCGGCTCTCTTTTCCTCTTCCTCCTCTACGGCGCTTTTTTTTCAGGTTGGTCCTTCGAGCCGAATACTATTGTGGCCTATTTGCGATCTTCAATCAAAGTTACGTGTGCTCCAGCGCCATTGGACCTTCGGAAGGCATGATTAACTTACTACTACTTCAGTTTCATTTCCAAATATTACCATTTCGGATCTAATGCACCTAAGCTACGGTCCTTCGGTGAGGTCTACCTATGCGCAGGTTGACCACATGTCATAATGTTCCTAAAACTGTACATGTTTGAAACTCGTTCTAAACAAACTCCTAGCATCAGAAGCGCACTATTACTTAATCATATCACACAGCCTCTCCACTCCGCTATCGGCATCTCCAACACAACATCTTTATAGTTGAACTCGAACATCGAACTACAAGAACTAAAGCTAAACGACTTGGAGCTGACTAGACCGAAACTTAGCCCGACACGTGCATAGTTTGAAACTAGTACTTATCATAACGTCTACGTAACTACTCCTGTTTTGGATCAATGAATTTTAGTACCGGGAGTTTGAGATACAGAGTTGGGACAATAGGAATCTTACTATATAGTATTATTTCATGTAGAAGTTTCTAAGGATGTTTGATGTTACTCTAACACGCTTTAATGGCCGTGGAGTCCGAGTGCTCATAGTTTGTTCAACGAAATCTCGAAACGGCTCGTTGACACTTCCCGTGACCCAAGGGCTGGCTTTTACCTTGGCCAGAAGCTAAGCATTGCCATACAACGTGGCAATGCTGCCAGTCTCTTGGATACTTTACCAGTCGACAGCGATGCGGAGGAATTTTTCGACGCCATATTTTAGTTTTTTAACTCTTAAAATGTCGATTGCACACCATGTGTACAGATAACAATAGAATTTCAATTGTGTCTGCTAATTAGCGCGCGACGGGTTAATAGTTTCAATTAGGTTAGGATATTATATTTTTAACTTAATTATACTCTTTATGTGTACATATGTTTAAATATTTTTTGTTTAGTTTATGGCTGAATGGATTTGGATGAAATTAAACACACAGGTAGACTAAGCTCTGGATTAAAATATAGGATACTTTTTATCTTGGTATTGTTTACAATTTTTTTTGAAGACATCACCGATTTGTAATGTAATTTGTATCCTACAATCTAAAAAAATATATATCTGAAAGTGCAGACTGTCAAACAAGACCTACAAAACACAAAACCTCCTTTAACCGACGCTGCACAGCAGTACACCAATGGCCAATAAAGTGATTTATAGCAACTTTTATACCAACAGCGCGATGGCGCGCATCAATCACTTTCAATCCATTTGGAGCTGAATAAATAACTCCCGCGTCGATACTCGGAGCTTTTTAATGGTTATAAGCGTGTATTTATTGTGTACCGAATAAAATAAAATAAGCCTGTTTATTTTAGTTGATTTTACAATGCGGATTGAACATTTAAACAGAAAATTATAAAAATAAAATATTTTATTTGACCCTCCGTTAAATCAAACTGTATTTTTTTTTTTAATGTAATAAATAAATAAACTATTTATTTCAGGAAAAAATAGGCCCATAATATTCATATTTAAATATAAAACTTGTGTTAATAAAAAAGGCTTAAGACTATGTTAGTAGCACTTCACTTTGCACTAGCTTGACTTTGCTTTTTTTTATAAGCGGTTGTAGCTTCGTATATACATTGTACATGCAAAAGCTGAAGACATTTTATTTTAATTACACTGAGAATTAAAAGTCAAAACTGTTATGCTCAAAAGTTATGGGCAATCAGCCCAGTGATTGATCTTTAGGATGCAAGAGCCTCTATGAGTGAACACACCTATTTAAGTTTTGCATACCTTGGTTACCTCGTTGACTGGTTAATCTTTTCACCAAGGAATTTCGTGAATACGATATTGGTCTCATGAAGAAAGTTATTCGGTTTGATGTTTTGTACCTTAAGACGAGGATGCAAAACGACAGGTTGTATAATTTTTTTTATTACTTTTTTTTTAATTAGCTTTTATGATATTTATGGCCGTACAACGAAAACGCCAACAGTTTTCTCAGCCCCTAAACTAAAAACTTTCACAAACACGTGTCTAAAATAAAAAAGTCCACATAAAAACAGCGAGACTAAAAAAAATAAAATTCAAAGTTTTATTCAAGGCTGGCAAGCGAAGGGGCGATAAATTGGCGCAAGATAGTTGTACGGCAAGGAACATTAAGCCAAGCTGTGCTGGGTCCAGGCTGCTTGCTAATTAATACAACCTTTTTGCACTAAGTATGGGAGTAGCTAAACCGAAATTGTATAGTGATTGAGGAATACTCGTACAGTGACATTATTGAAATTTTTACTCAGCGATCCTCACATGAACACACTTTTTTATTTTTTTTGTTAATGGCATCGCGCCAAGGCCAGGGCATAAAACTTATAAAATAAGCGACTACATGCTATGGGTACCGCTTGTGAAGTACGGACCTCGGCTTAGCGCGTCGCTGAGGGAGGGCAGCGAGTTTAGGCTGGATCGGATCAAGCATGAAAATACGACCGTCGCGTCGCGTTCAATTAGTTCGGTAAAACCAAACGCGTCGTCGCGCCGTCAGAGCGCGTTCCAGTTTTTCAAACAATAGGCTAGTTGACAGACAGTCTAATTTTCCTTAAAACATGAATATTTCATCAAAATACTAACAATAATAATACTATTTTTTTATTTATAAAACTCAATTTAGTACACAATATAAAATGTTGCTCTCTCATTTTCACAGCGGCGCTTTAATTTCACACCTAGCAACCCTACAGTTATAAATAATTTATCACTGCATCTTAATGTTAAACAAACCATTTTCTTCAATAAAAGCAATAGCATTTGTCATAGTTTAGTTTTAGGATTATACACTTTTGACGCGTAGATAAAAAGATGACTAATTTCTTTAACGCCTCTAAACTCTAACTTCCACACTGCAGCCAACTCCAGCCATTGTGTACACGTACCCAAACCAAAGTTGCTCCATAAACTATCTTTGTAACCCGTCACCTGAGGTTAAGGTCTAGTCAACTGTTCAGATAGGGACATTAAGGCAATCTGCGTGCTACGTGCCTCCGGCGTAATTAGCGCCAGTCAGCGACGCGGCGCTACTAATACTTCGAGAACGTTCTAGAACGGTTTCAAAGTTTTAGAGAGGTTAGCTAACTGAAATGGAAGTGTAGATAACGGTTTTTATTTTAAACTTCGAATATTTTATTTCTTACTATCGACCCCCCTTCGCGCAGTTTTTACGACTTGACAAAATATCGAGATTTCATTAGTAAGTGTAAGTTTAGTATTATTATATTGAGGAGCTCGTGGCTAAGTAATCATAGCCGCACGGGTCGATCCGTCAGGTTAACCTACGCTTGCCGGGGTTGGTCTGTGGATGGTTAACCATCTTTATATACCGAGACTCCTCCGTGCCTCGGAAAGCACGTTAAGCCGTTGGTCCCGGCTGTCATTCGCGGATCTTTGACAGTCGTTACGGGTCGTCAGAAGCCCGAACGTCTGACAACCAGTCTTACCAAGAGGTATCGTATGACCCAGTTACTGGGTTGTAATACTGGTATTCAGCTGCATCCGGTTAGACTGGAATCCGACCCCAACATATGGGAAAAGGCTAGGCAGATTGATTGTGTAAGTTTAACATTAATATTTTTTACACATAAACCTTCCGGCATAAATTCTGTAACTGATTTTGAAAACCGCATAAAAAAACTATTGTAGAGTTTAGAAGAACAAGTGTGGTTACACAGACAGACACCAAAACCGGCTTCAATTTATAATACATATAGATAAAGAAGAAGTTTTATTTCTAAAGGTCATCGTAGTGCCCTCTAAGTTGGGAAAGGTTATTATTTTAAAGAAATCATCGGTTCTTCCAAAAATAATGCCTATTTTCGGTAAGATATAATGTTAAGCCAATTACACAGAACCATTCAATAGAAGTTTTGCTATTTCACGTAACATTTATTTCACAGAAGAAAAAAGAATAAAAAGAAAAAAAAGCACCGAACATTCCTTTTAATAAAAATACAAGTGAAATAACTAAAGCAACGTAAAGTTTTTCAAAAGAAATTCTTTTATTCATCAAGTTGAGCCGCGGTTGAAAGTTGGTGAACTTTAAAGATGAAAAAAAAACGTAAAAAAGTATGATCAATCAATTTCATTCGATTTAAGTTGTGAAGGCGGTGATTGGCAGAAGTTCGTGTGGTAAAAATTGAAACACGTTAGATGTACAGGGTGAAATTTTAATTGTTATTTTCGTCTTAAAGGATCATTGTACTCATCATTATGAACAACTTTTACTATGGGACCAAACCTGAAATCGCGAAAAAAAATCTGCTGTTCAGTACCTACATTAAAGTCGTCAAAATGTAGGGACAGCTGACTTTTTTTTCGCGATTTCAGGTTTGGTCCCATAGTAAAAGTTGTTCATAATGATGAGTGCAATGACCCTATAAGAGATAAACAACCTTTAAAATTTCACCCTGTATAAGGCACAAATTGTTAAAAAGGGAAGGAAAAGTAAGTATCGCCTCAATTAGACTAACGATAAAAAACAAACTTTAGGAGACTTCTATTCGGCACGATTGCAGGCAATCAACCATAGATATCAATATAAAAAACAGTCTATGCAAGCAAGCAAGCTGTCCAAATAACTTGAGGAATATGAAAGACTGTTTGACAGCTTTTGTATCAAAAATATAACAAACCGCGCCGAACTTTTCTTTAAATAAAAATAAGTAGGTATAATAGAATCTCTTGAAATAAAATAAAAACTTTTTCACAAAAAAATATAACCGACTTGCAAAAACAACACTACAAAGTGAAAAATAACTTTAATTTCGGAAGTCGGTGTCTAGTTAAATGTATTTTCGTTATTTGCCACCGACTTCCGAAATTAAAGTTATTTTTCACTTTGTAGTGTTGTTTTTGGAAGTCGGTTGTATTTTTTTGTGAAAAAGATTTTATTTTTCACTTTTTAGTTGTGTACCTACCCCACACAAATTCTAATACCACTACCTGCAAAACAAACTAGAACATCATCCATATAAAAGTGGGGAAAAAATACGTATTATTGAAGCTAACTCAAAAACTACCCAAGCAAAGTGAATCAATTTTATATGGGACCAATTTTGATGTATACCCTCTCGAATAAAACAAAAAAAAATTTAAATCGGTCTATCCATCTTCGAGTAATCGGGGAACATACATAAAATAAAAAAATAAAAAAGGTTCCGACGAATTGAGAACCTCCTCCTTTTTGAAGTCGGTTAAAAAACGGCTTTTGATCGACGGTCAGAATACACTCCAATTCAATTCACTTTATGACTCATTTTATTGGAATGCAGACATCACTAAAGAAAAACAGAACAGGTAACTTGCAAATAGTACTTTTTCTATTAAGATAATAACACCAGCTGTCTACTCATAATTAACATCAAAATTAACCATAATAACATCGCCAAACATCGCAATAATAATCACTTTTATCGCTACTGAAATATCAAATTTGTGATCCCAATTCTGCGGCCTAAAAACAACATGGACTCCCGATCTCAATAATGATTGGCTAAAACAACACTGACAGTTGCATAAACAACTGGACTCTAACAGGCAAATACTGTAAAAGGTATAAGCAGAAGGGCCACTCAATATTTTTCATGAGGATATCGTATTGACAGTTCAACAACATTCATTGCGTTATTTACGTTGTCGAGCAGACAAATTTTTCGAACATACGAAGCAATGGATTAGCAGTTTGTTTCAAAATGATTCAAATTCCGATCGATAGTGTGTTACGCAATTAGGGTGTAGGTCTGGTCGTCTCTTAGCTGCCATGGCTTATTTTTAATTTCAATATTTAATTTAGTTGTTTTAGTTTTTATCTTTTTATTACGGACGCTTTTTAACGTGCACGTCTTTCTACATTGTTCTCACATGTATATTTTCAACATGAACGATGTAACCAATATTTTGTAAAAATATTATGATTTAAAAGAGTGTCCGTGGAGTTTCTTGCCCGTTCTTCTCCATAGGGATCTACTACGCTTTGGAATGGGCAACTAGCTTCATCTTTCTGACTCACCGACCCATTGACAATTCAAAAGTGCCTGTAATTGGTTTATTTGAAATAAATGCTTTGAGTTTGAGTTTGAGTTCAAAATTGTGTAAACCTCGCTTTCGACTAAATTGTTTCATTATTCAATAAAAATATTAATTACAAGCCCGAGAGCCCGATGGGATTACTCAGAAATGACAAACTTTCCCTATTTAACTTCTTTTGGGGTTGAATCTTCAAAAATCCTTCCTATTTATTCAAAGAACCCTTTACCAAAATGTCAATGCCTCTAAACCCAGCGGTTTAGGCTTTGCGTTGTCTGTCAGTGAATTTAAGTTTTTTATTTAGTGGATAATTTATTATGTAAGTACACACTACTTTTTAAATGAATAATCAGTTGCTAAACAAATGGTTTCGTCAGTGACAAAATCAATCAATCTGCCTATCCTTTTCCCAACTATGTTGGGGTCAGCTTCCAGTCTAACCGGATGCAGCTGAATACGAGTATTTTACATGGAGCGACTGCCTATCTGACCTCCACAACCCAGTAACTGAGTAATACGATGCCCCTTGGTAAGACTGGTTGTCAGACTTTCGGGCTTCTGACGACCCGTGACGACTGTCAAAGATCCACGGATGACAGCCGGGACCACAACGCTTTAACGTGCTCTCCGAGGCACGGAGGAGCCTCGGTATGTAAAGATGGTCACCCATCCACGGACCAACCCCGGCAACCTGACGGAGCGACCCGTGCGGCTATTATTACTTAGCCACGAGCTCCTCAGTGGCTCCTCCTCATCAGTGACAAAATGACGTGTAAAATTTGAGTACACCTGAAGCCGTACAATTATTATATTTCTTGACTATTGAGCGAGTGGGTATCTGTTGTAAGAGCGAAAAGTGAGAGTTCTGAACTTTTCTATTCTGTGCCGCCAAGCAAATACTGCAAAAGAGCATAGTATTAAAAAGTGGAGTAACAAAATTGTCCAATTACGAACGAGCGGGACGTGGACTGTCCGCTTTTTATGTAAATCATGGTGCCCGGAGCTGGAACAAGCTGTTCCTTGGCGCTAAAGAATGTAGTTTACATCCCGGCTAGGGTGACCATTTGTAAATGAGTTCGGACGCAGTTTAAATTGCGAATTCCTGTCGCATTTTCTGTTTGTACGTGTTTTAAAAAGTTGGGATTACTTTAAGAATTATGTTGTTTGTTCTTTTGTTTTGTCTTTTTATCTTTGCAGTAGTTTTTTGTTTTGTTTTAAATTGTTTTCTATATGTGCATATTGCAACAGTAATCTATACTCCATTTACAATAAGATTAGACATTTAAACAAACCTTTTTTTACAGTCCGTCCAACCGATTTTGACTTCTATTCCGTAGGCTTAAGAATGGCAATAAAGGCAATAAAGTGGTTACAATACCAACTATTTATTGCAGCTGCCATTTGTCAATCCACCAACATAATAGAAGTCAAAATCGGTTGAAGGGACTGTAAAAAAGGTTTGTTTAAATGTCTAATCTTATTGTAAATGGAGTTTAATAAGTATAGCAAAATAAGAGTTAACAAATAATAACCGAATTAATATTTAATAATGTAGGTACACACGTCTTGTGATTTTACGCAGCAAATCATTGCCAAAAATACACTTAAACAAGGTGAACAAGTTCCACAGTGCTTTTCTCCCTTGATTGTCAATACTTGGTACCTTGGTTTTCAAGACCTTGCATGGCAATAAATAGTACCACGTCACACCGTGTTCTAACTTCTAGCGGCATAGCACGTCAATGTGAGCAACTAAAATCACAACTAGGGTACTTCCCGTTGACCTAAAATCATGAAATTTGGCAAGAAGTAAGGTAAAGGTAAAAGTCCAAAAACCGTTAATTTGTAGTTTTATCACAATTTTTTTTTGCAATTACAAACTTACATTTGCAGTTGGAGAATTGACAGTACCCGTATATCGATGTGCGGGAGAACATTTGATTAATTATTAAGTAAAGTTTGTTCTTGGGATCAATTCATCCCAACTACGGAACCCTTTATTATGCGTGGTCCGACACGCACTTGGCCGGTTTTTTCAATACATTACACAAAACAATTGCACAAATGTTTACCAGCAACGCCCCCTGGCAACGTCATTCGTTCGCAAACGGTTCTTGTAGCATCTATATAATATAAAAATGAATCCCTATTTCCCTTGGTCACCGCATCACGCGTGAACGGATAGAACAATTTCGCTAATTCTTTTTTTGTTGTGATTATGATTGTCTGGAGAAGGTTCTTATGAAAAAAAAAATAAGAAAATTTCCCCGAAAATTGGAAAATTTCAGAAAAAACATTTTAACTTCACGCGTTTACATTAGAATATTCATAGCCAAGATAGGACAACGTCTGTCGGGGTCGGGTCAGCTAGTTATAATATAATGCGACGTTCTCTCAAAGCCACTAACCATCTTCAAATTACACAGATAATACCAAATCAAAAGCTTCAATATCTCCAATAATTCAACAGTAACAATCTCCTTATTATTGAGGTGTCAATTCAACGCCGCCAGAGTGTACGATGTAATTGGCACTTACGAAACACTATGATGTTAGAAATTATTACAGAGTAATAACTGTCATATAGAGATCGACTACAGGATGATTTCCACCAAACGGCTCGCATCACAACGGATCGGAATGGATACGAACGGATGCGGCGACAACCGATCGCGTTCAGCAGGATGTCAACGCATACGATCGGCTCCGTACCGTCGCTTGCGAACGTATCCGTTTCTGCGCCTAGTCAAATAGTTTCATTCCTACCATGTACACGCGAACGCAGCCGCGCGACCGCGCGTCGCGGTATACTTTCGGCTACGATCGCGTGTCACGGAAGACGCCCGCAGTCAAGCTGCTGTGCGCGGCTTGATAATATAGACTTTAAATACTGTGTATACGATTTAATATCGTTTAAAGATTGTAAAATCCGGTCCGATCCGATGCGATGCGAGCCATTTGCTGGAAATCATCCTTTAGGATAATATCAACCGTAGACACTTAGTCCACCAGCTTACAATACTGACACTGAGACCGGATAAAAATTTTTCTCGTCTTCACGGTAATCAGATGGACTGCGCCTGAAAAAAAGAAGAGAGGGAAAATTACTGTTCTCTTTCTAACTCATACGATGTTTCATAGGAAAGAAAGATATGGATAAATTGCAGCGCTCACCTTCTTATGGCTCACTCTATGTTTTTGTTACTCTGTGGAAATTATTGTACACTGGAGTGGATAAATGTTTCGAATAGTATGTATGATTATAAGGTATTCAGTGGTATGTTATTATCAGCACTGAATTACTAACGCATATATGGTATGTTCGCATTTGTGGTGTGTTAGGTGTTATGAACGCTTAGGAATATATTGCTGACTTGCTTGAATGGTTTATGATATTACGTGTAAACAGCTGGTTTTATTCTCAGTCAGAAACCTTAAAAATTAAAATTGAATTCATCTTTTGTTTTGAATTCAATTCAAATTTCACTAAAGAATAGGTTTATTTCCAAACAAGCACGTGAAGCAGAAAAAATACAAGCCATATTTTTCAGATTAAGCTGAAAAGCATCTACGCCAACAGTAAGAAAATCGCACCAAAAAAGATGAAAAAATAATTCCAAACATCAACAGCGGAATCGGGTTTAATGGGCGCGCCGCTTTTAAGCGCTTTCTGCTTTATTGTTAACGAAGCTGTGTGGGGTGTGGCGATGTTATAAAAAAGATTTCATATTCGATTCGCGGTTACGTTGTTGAAATGTATATTAATGGGAAATCGAAAAACTATGGGATATTTTCGCGTCGAATTTATTAACGGAAGCGAAGGTTTTTCATTGGCTATAATAAAAGCACAGAAAACCTTGTCAATGGACACAGAAACTGCTAAGTTACAGAAGAAACCAT
Organism: Cosmia pyralina; assembly: GCA_946251885.1. Lineage (NCBI taxonomy): Eukaryota > Metazoa > Arthropoda > Insecta > Lepidoptera > Noctuidae > Cosmia > Cosmia pyralina. The sequence continues at coordinate 4,623,749 of OX276345.1, forward strand.
AAAACTACCATTACCTATTTTACGAGTACAACCCATAACTCTCCTGAAAGCAATCGCTTTCCGACTTTCTTCCTGTCTTTCAGCCGATCTTTCCCGAAGTATCCCGAATAAAAACCGAAGCTTCAATATGTTTATTATCCGCAAATCACGAAAGAAATTGAGTTTTCTTTTTGTCAAACCTTTCGGCGAAAATTCGAGACGTTTTCTTTATTTAAATTAAAAGATTTAGTTTAAATCCTTAGATTTTTTAGGGATTCAAAGGCAATGAACGTCTTACCCTGGTGTCACCTTTAATAAAATTACACTTAGAAGTTCTTTTTATGTTGTGGTTTGGAAAACGATAATCTTGGTCTATGGATGCCTGTAAAGTAATGCCCGTGGGGGAAAAAGCTGTTAGAGCCTATATTATCTCACTGACGACCTTTCCAGAACAATAGTCAGATATCTACAGGATTTCACAGAGCTTTGTTACTAAAATAACATCTGTCTATTAATACACGAAATCTCTTAAATGGTCAGTGTACTCATAATTTATTAATTTACACAACTTTTAATATGAGAACCACACTTGAAAACGCGAAAAAAAATCAGCTGTTCATTTGTGTTCTCGTCAAAATGGAACAGCTGATTTTTTTTCGCGATCTTAGGCTTTGTCCCATACTAATCTGTTCATAATGATGAATACAATGAAAACTTAAAAGATGTATATGAAAAGATAGACAGTATACTGATCGAAGAAGCGAACAGATCGAGTTAGAAACGCCACCCTGCGCTCCTTTCAATGTTGGAGAAAAAACAGCCAGGCTGAAGTAGGAGTGGGCTGGCAACGTCACACGAATGCACCCAGAAAGATGGGCAAAGGTCGTCACTGACTGGACGCGTCAGGGAGGATATCGCCGCGCCGTCGAAGTAGACCGCGGCGAAGGTGGTGTGAGGATCTAATCATAATTATTTGCAGGGCCAACATGACCAGAGATCGTACAAAATACTTTCTGTTTGGAAGTAAAAGGAGAGGCCTTTGTCCAGCAGTGGGACACAATATAGGCTAACAAAAAAAAACTGATAGTGATACATTTTTACCCGACTACGGCAAAGCCAAAAGGAAGAGATGATTTTAGCAGTCTATGTATATGTAAGTATATTAGTATGTATTTACGTGTGTTCCACCGTAGCGCCTAAATTACTGAACCGATTTTAATGAATGAGGTATTAATAGATTCCTAATAATGATCCGGGAGACATAGGCTATTTATAAATTCGGACTTTACATGTAAATTTCTGACCACAAAAAAATTAAATTGAGATAATAATGACATGTTTGGTATCAAAAGAAAGGTCTTGACGACCACATAACATATTTTTTAAGTACATAATTATGTTTAAATTGTTAAAATGAAGTTAAAGTGGAGGTAAATAATATTTTTTTTTCAGGAGTCGGGTTTTAATTTTTGAACTTATTTTTTTATTAGAATACCTATAGTACGAAACTTCTTTAATAAAATTAAATGGGTTACATAACCAGAAGGCTTAGACTAAGTAACATTCGATTAGCGATGAAGCCAGTAGAAAAACCAAAAAATGTACGGGGTTGACATGCTAGCGATGTCAATGTCACTTTGAAGCTGTAGCGATTCTAGAAATAGAATTGCTCCGAAGCGAATGCCATTTGTCTAAGCCTTTAGATACGAGTAAGTATGTATCTCAAAAGGTAGGATAGCTGTAGAGTTAAACCGACTTTTTTTATCGTTTTCACTTAATATTTAGTAATAAATATTTCGGCGTTTCGTAAATAGTCTTTGCGGTTTGTTCGTATCGATATTTTTTTTCCGTTCGGTTCATGAAGTGGAAAAAAAAACAGTGTATATAAAGACTATTTTGCTTTCTACGCCACATAACATAACGCCCATTTTTCCCGTTTTTCAAGCTTAAGCAGAGTTGTACCCACATCTCGCCAGTTATATTGAAGTTTAATGTAATAGGGGGCCAGCCTATTGCCATCAATCGGGCACAACTCCAACCTCCGGGCAGCTAGTGAGAAATCTTCTTTTGTAATCTATTTATTTATTATTTACTACAACTGCACAGAATAACTCTTATCTTCTTAGGGATGCTCGGATGTCGTAAAAGTCGATCGTTTAGGGAGATGATTTGCAAAAGAGTCCTAGCTGTTAGTGAGCTCTTTATACCATCAAGTTGGAAGTTTTACGGTTCAGAGTTTATGACAATTCTGAAAAATATGAGTAACTTCTTTAAAATACTTTGACATTATATAAATACTTTGACATCCTAAATAAAATGTGTGTGTTTATGATATTATTTCTTATCTGACATAACTTAAATTTTAATTTGTAATTATCCAATCAATAATATTAATCTAACAAATATATAAATAATAATTAATAAATAATTTAATCTGTCCTGTAATAAATGTATGTAGGTACCTACCTAATATTTGCAAGCCACACTTGGCAGAATGTGATGATACCTGTGACTAATCTTAAGACCATTTAATGTACCATATTCTGAAAAAATAAATAAATGATTATGATTAAAAGATGTAGGTAATTTAAATTAACTTCTCAAACGTCACCCATACCAAGTGTACGTAAGGAGAAAACTTTACATAATATGTATAGGTATAAACGTGTATCACATATATATATTATAAACGTAAAATACCATTATTTAAGGGCGATCGCGGGCTTACAGTAGATGTGAACCTATGGGGTTCGGTTGAACCTATGGTGTTCGTAAGTATATAAATAACGTTTCTCGACGTTTGACGGATTTCAAAACAAGTTGCTAAACTAAGCATAAACGATATTTTCAATGCAAAAGGTATCAAACAAACATTCTATTCTTCCATACAATTTAATTTTACTCCTCCTCCAATTTAATTGATATTTTTTTACCTCTGAGAGTGATTCTAATAATAATATTTGTTGGATATTGTTGTCATAGATTTTATAACCCCGCTTATTTTTGTAGGATTAGCCGAAAAGCTGGGCTTATGTTACCGTTCCAATTTAAGTGGAGTATCTTCGAAAAAGCGATAATATTATAAAAGCAAACAGACTGTTGGGGAAAATACTTAAATCTTGTTACTACATCACATATTATTTTGATCAGTAAACTCTGATTTTAATTTTAAAACGAAAGAAAAGAAAGAAAATGCGTTTATTTGCGGTAAACATACATACATAAACTCACGCCTTCTTCCCATGGGGGTAGGCAGAAACTACAGAACGCCACCTGCTACGATCCTTACATACTCCTTTTGCTTCGTTTACGTTCATACATCGGTCATACAGGCACGCCGGTTGCGAGTACTACGCACCTGGCCTTTCTGAAGAACATCACCAATAAGGTCACTATTGTCTTTCTAGGGCGTCCCCTCCCGGCGTTTCCAGTCACATCTTAAATTTATTTGCGGTAAACATCACGCAAATAAACAACACAAACACGAAAAGTACAAGTTGGGGAAAATTTGCGTCACATCCACGCAAAGCAGCCATCGCTCAGAATAATCTCGTTCTTCTCCATTGAGATCTACGTTTTGGAATAGGCAACTAGCTTTCACTTTCTGACCAACTGACCGACTCTTTGACAATTCAAAACTACCTGTAATTGCTATAATTGAAATAAATGCTTTGAGTTTTATTTTTAGTCTTTATAATGCTGCGACTTCATGCGAAACAGAGCCCCAGCGCTGACTTCCAGCGACAACCGGCGTTGACGACACCGCTCACACGAGCGCGGTGTGAATCGGATCCAACCTAAAATTGTACGTGGTATGAGTTCTATACCAAGAAAATATTTTTTTATTATTACTTAATAGTGATGGAACAACGTTATCTTAACTTATCTGTGTCGGTCCCGGAGAAAGAATAGGACCACCCCATTTCGTCCCGTGGGTGTCGTAAGAGGCGACTATTTGACTAAGGGAGCTCAAGACCCAGTGCATGCCATATAGCACTTTGGGTCATCCGCGCGATGGCGGGTAAACCATCAGCAATCGCATTCCCAAGGAGGGTTGGTGTCAGGCTGGCGGCCGACTATAAAATTTTGCCGAAACTTCAAGCAACATGATGAGTAAACATATGATGCGTGATAGGGCTAGGGCGTACCCCACAGGCGACGCGCAGGGGCAGCACCCGGCTCCTGCGGGAAGTGGACAAGGGTTGTTGCACCACCCCGGGCGGGGGCAACGTAAGAAGCGAGCTCGGGAAGTGAGATTGAGGTATGCAAGTTGGAATGTTGGGACGATGACTGGAAGAGCCAGAGAGTTAGCGGATGTATTAAAAAAAAGACGAATAAATGTGGCGTCTTTGCAAGAAACAAAATGGAAAGGAACGAAAGCGAGAGAAATCGGTGAAGGATACAAGTTTTTCTACTGTGGAAGTGACGGGAAAAGAAATGGTGTGGGAATAGTGTTAGACAGTAATTTGAAAGACGGCGTGATGGAGGTAAAAAGAATTAATGATAGATTAATCGTTGTAAAAGTTATGTTAGAAAATGTAATGCTGAATATAATTAGTGTGTATGCACCGCAGGTAGGATGTGATGAAAGGGTGAAAGAGAAGTTTTGGGAGGACTTTGACACAGTTTTGATGAACATTCCGGTGCATGAAGAATTGATAGTTGGAGGTGATTTTAATGGACATGTGGGAAGAATGCGAGGGGTTTATGAAAGAGTGCATGGAGGATGGGGATTTGGTAGCCTAAATAATGAGGGAGAGACATTGCTGCAATCCGCTACCGCATTTGACCTGGCAGTAGCTAATACTTAGTTCCAGAAGAACGACGGACACCTAATTACGTATAAAAGTGGCAATCACAAGACCCAAATTGATTACTTTCTAGTACGACGCAAAAACTTAAAACACATCAAAGACTGCAAAGTGCTACCGGGAGAAGACCTAGCGGCACAGCACAGACTCCTAGTTATGGAAATAGTCGTAGAAATAAAGCCCAATAAAAATAAAGAGCGACCTCCACCTAAAATAAAATGGCATATGCTGGAGAAGAATGATTGTGCGAAGAAATTTAAAGAGCGAGTGGTGGATAAAATGATAGATATGGGGGACATGAATGATCGAAGTGTAAATGAATGTTGGAATGAAATGGCGGGGTATATTAGGAGTACAGCAAAAGATATTTTGGGAGAGACAAAAGGAAAGGGTACTATAGATAGGGATACATGGTGGTGGTCGACAGAAATACAGAATGTGTTACAGGATAAGAAGAGAAAGTTCAAGGAATGGCAGAGTGTAGAAAATGAGAACGTTAGTTTGAAAGCAGGAAAAAAGAATGAGTATGATGCTCTAAAGAAAAAAGCCAAGAAAGCTGTAGCCATAGCGAGAGCAAAGGCCCAGGAGAAGCTTTATGACACACTGGATAATCCAGCAGGCCAAAAACATCTATACCGGCTTGCTAGAGCTAGAGAGAGGAGGACGAGGGATGTCTGTCAGATAAAATGTATAAGGGATGAAACTGGAACAGTTCTTTCGGATGATGAGAAAATTAAGGATAGGTGGAAGGGCTATTTTGAAAGACTGATGAATGAGGAGAATGACTGGAGTGGTGTGCTTGAGAATAAACCAGTAAATGAGAGTTTAGTGAGAATGATTAGTATGGATGACGTGAGAATAGCAGTTAATGGGATGAAGAATGGTAAAGCAATAGGTCCGGATGGAATACCAGTCGAAGTATGGAAGTTATTACGGGTAGATGGATGGACGTGGTTAGCTTTATTCTTCAATAAGTTGTTGCTAGAAGAAGCCATACCTGACGAATGGTGCAACAGTTCGCTGGTGCCCATCTTTAAAAACAAAGGTGATGTGCTGGAGTGCAACAACTATAGAGGAATAAAGCTAATGTCACATAGTATGAAGGCTTGGGAGAAAGTTATTGAAAGGCGACTAAGAGAAGAGAGTGAAATTTCGCAAAACCAATTCGGTTTTATGCCTGGTCGAGGAACAGCAGACGCCATCTTTGCTATCCGCCAGCTGTGCGAGAAATACAGAGGTGCGCATAAAAACTTGCACATGGTATTTGTTGACCTCGAAAAGGCATACGACCGAGTGCCTCGCGAAGTTTTGTGGTGGGCACTTAAGGAAAAATGTGTACCAGGGAAGTATGTGCAGTTGATTCGCGCGATGTACAGTCGATGCAGTACCCAAGTCCGGTCTACAGTGGGCACTACTGGCAGCTTCGATGTGGCTGTCGGCTTGCACCAGGGGTCTGCACTCAGCCCTTACCTTTTCGTGCTGATAATGGATGCTCTTTCTTCGGATATCCAGGAAGAGGCTCCCTGGTGTATGCTGTTCGCCGATGACATTGTGCTGGTTGCCGAGAGTGGCTTAGAGGTCCAGAGCAGATTGGAAGTGTGGTGGAAAAGACTGGAGACCGTTGGCCTGAGAGTAAGTCGGACCAAAACAGAGTATTTGTTTTGTGATTTTGATGGTCTCTCCGGTCCTGTGCCCATATCTCTTGCCGGAACGCCCTTACCGATCTGCTCCGACTTTCGGTACCTCGGGTCGCTTGTCCAGGGGGATGGCGAAGTAGACCGAGACATAACACACCGGATCAACTCAGGATGGATGAAATGGCGACAGGTTACAGGAACAACTTGCGACCCACGGAAGCCCCTCAAGTTGAAGGGGAAAATTTACAAGTCCGTGATAAGGCCTGTCGTACTTTATGGATCGGAATGTTGGGCAGTGAAGAAGACGGATGAAAAAAAAATTGCATGCAGCGGAGATGAGAATGTTGAGATGGATGTGTGGAATGACGAGAATGGATAAAGTGAGAAATGAGTATATAAGAGGAAGTTTGAAAGTGGCGCCAGTGACAGAAAAGTTGAAAGGAAATCGTTTGTCTTGGTATGGGCATGTAATGAGGAGAGACGAAACGCATGTGACTAAAAGAGTGATGAATATACATGTTGATGGATGGAGAGGCAGAGGAAGGCCAAAGAAAAGATGGATGGATTGTGTGAGGAATGATATGAAAGAGAAGGGAGTGAATGATAGCGTGACGGTTGACAGGGGAGAATGGAAGAAGAAAACGTGTTGCGCCGACCCCAAGTAATATGGGATAAGGGCAGGAAGATGATGATGAGTGATGGAACAACGTTAATAATAAAAAAATATTTCTTGGTATAGAACTCATACCACGTACAATTTTAGGTTGGACCCGATTCACACCGCGCTCGTGTGAGGGGCTAAAAGACTCTTTATTCTTTTGTTCTCTGCCTGTTGCAGTCAACTGCTGGACATAATATATCTTTCACTCAACCAATCTGCCTAGCCTTTTCCCAATTATGTTGTGATCCTCTTCCAGTCTAACCGAATGCAGCTGAGTACCAGTATTTAACCTAACTGACTTCCACAACCCAGCTACTGGGTAACAAGATATCCTTGGTAAAACTGGTTGTCAGACTTTTGGGCTTCTGACTATCCGTAACCGTAACGACTGTCAAAGATGAAAAGATCTACATATGACAGCCGGGTCAAATGGCTTAACGTGCTTTCCTAGGCACAGAGGAGTCTCGGTATGCAAAGATGGTCAAGCATGCGGATGGTTGGTCCGTGGGGAACAGCCCCGGCAAGCGTAGCTTAACCTGATGGATCGACCCGTGCAGCTGTTATAACTTAGCCACGAGCTTCTCTTTTCTACTTCTATACTAACACAAAAACCGTAATCTCAGTCGATTCTCGCGGTTCATTTACCATTGAGGGATTAATTGATTGATCCATCCCGTGAAATTACAGGACGGCTGTATCCATTAAATATTCAATTAACTGCCTAACGGCTGTCTGATTCGATCGGGATCATGGATATCCGTATAAACTTGTGCTGATATTTGTGAGAGATTAAGTGGCCTTAGGAATAAACTTATTATCGTATAGTCATGACAATTAATTGCTTAGAAGATTGACACACTAAGTCGATTTACGACGTTGTTTTTTACCCCGATTATTTTTATCAATTATTTGCTCCGTCTTTGTATAGGTATTTTTCATGAGTCCCAGCGACGTAAATCACCTCAGTACTACTGATCCGCCCCTTTCACTGACAGAAATAATTTTAAATGACTAGCATTTGGCCGCGGCTTCGCCCGCGTGGAAGTTGGTATATATAAAGCTATATACAGGATGTCACAAACGTAGTGATTCAAAGGCAAATGGGGTAAAGCGAAGGTATCATTTAAAAATGTAAAAGTTGGGATAATCTCAACAGTTCAATAATTTCCAAGAAATTTTGCACTTTTACTTGGAATTTTCGACCCTGTGAACAAAATTTTCGACGTAGGGAGTTCGAGTTCAAATCTGGCTGGAACATGCTTTGACAGTATAGGTAAAAAAAAAATATAAATAAATAAATAAACTTTATTCAGTACAGAAAAAAAAAGAAACACGGTACAATAAATACAAATTCTCTGGAGCCCACACTAGGATTCCCTGTGTCGTGGGGTACAAGATTACTTTCCTATTTACTTTCAGCGTGGCGCTGCAACGCTTCAAATTTTATATTTACTTTTCTTTTCTAACTTTTTATTAAACTTTAGCCAAGCTTTCTAAGCCCAAATTAAAAAAAAACCGGCCAAGTGCGAGTCGGACTAGCGTACGTAGGGTTCCGTACACCACTAAAAAAAAAAACCCATTAGCAAAAAAATCATGTCTTTTGTATGGGAGCCTCCTTAAATATTTATTTTATTCTGTTTTTTAGTATTTTGTGTTATAGCGGCAACAGGAATACATCATCAGTGAAAATTTCAACTGTCTAACTATCACGATTCATGAGATACAGCCTGGTGACAGACGGACAGACACAAGGATGGACAGCGGAGTCTTAGTAATAGGGTCCCGTTTTACACTTTAGGTACGGAACCCTAAAAAAATAATTATTAAATGATAGGTAGCCTTTGTGATCAGTCAAACGGTGTTGGAGTTTATCAATCTCTTATTATCCAATATCCATTTTTATTTACATACCTTCAGCTCAACCTATAGTTTCTAGAACTGAGGCTATGGATATTCCTACGTCATTCTTAAAAACAAAACATTATATTCCAAGGTCCCAAAGCCGGCAGACCTTACTTATTTTCTGATTAACAAAATGTATGGGATAGAGTAGTGTTAGTATGTACTTTGAATGTACGCATACCTGCTAGCTTGAGCCGAACGGCCAATTTTTAGGTATCAGGTACAAAGTCTGACTGCAGATTTTTATGTATGTTTTACAGAATCTTGTTAATAATTAATAATCAATACTGCCAGACACTTCCCGTCGGCGGTTTTTTCCGCCAGAAGACGCTTTAAAGCTCGAAAAAAAAGATGACATCTTACTTATAGCTATAGTCCTAATTTTTATATAATGAATACTCGGGGAACTATTTCAATACTATTTAGGTGTAGGTTTGGATACAGTTATTCAGTAAACAATCATAATTATCTATAAAACACAATATTTGGGCTAATACAGGGTGTTTGGTGCATCGTTTGCCAAATTGAATTGGCCGAAAGAAGAGGTCATTTGCTATCGCTTCAGGCTCAAGTACTCATTTTTGGCCACACCGGTTTTTTTATTACAACTTTCTAATTTTTATTTTGAAAAAATCCAAAACTCAGCATTAAAGCTTAAATTAAAAAAAAGTTTTAAGTGTAGTCGTCAAATTTCATTTTTATTTACATATGTACTGTTGTATGGCTCTATCAAATTTAAAATTACTTGCCAGTTACATCTAGTTTTTTTTTAATAAATCACAAAGTTTTTGGAAAAATAAAAAATGAACTTAAAACTCAACTTTAAATAGCTATAAAAAAAAAACTAAAAGCGATCGGGATCTTCGAATTATTTTAAAAAGTTCTCTAGTCTATCCCCTTTCCAACGGTATGTAATGTGTTAAAAAACTCTTTTAATATCTTTAATAATTAGCTAAATGTGTAGTCGAGACACATCAGGCTGATATTGGATATTACGTTTAAAACACTAGTTTTCGCATAAATTACATGCTATTAGTAGATAGATACTGTTATCTCACGTCTTACGTAGTCTCTTATCTCGTTCTTACATAGGGAACTTTCCTCGAAATTGAAAAAAAAATACATTATTACAAAAATAATCATTTATTAATAAGTAATTTAATTACATACTAATCTTACAAGAATTAGAATTTCTGCAAACAGAGTTGCCCTTATTATTAGCTGATTTGCCAATTTTCAGTGAAGACAGGTCTTTTGTTTTCCAACATGACGGTTGTCCCGCTCATTGGAGAATAACCGTCAGGGAGTACTTGAATGATGCATTCCCGGACTCATGGATTGGGAGGGATGGCCCTATTCCTTGGCCTCCACGTTCTCCAGACTTAACTCCGTTGGATTTTTACGTCTGGGGACGGGCCAAAGAACTCGTCTACGCCACGGAAGTTGAGACAAGAGATGATTTAGTCCAACGCATTGAGGCGGCTTTCATGACGATCAAAGCAGAAATGCGTTTACGCACCACTACAGTTGAGATAAGACGAAGATGTCGCGCGTGCATACGCAATAGTGGTAGACAGTTTGAACAAGACTTGTAAGATTAGTATGTAATTAAATTACTTATTAATAAATGATTATTTTTGTAATAATGTATTTTTTTTTCAATTTCGAGGAAAGTTCCCTATGTAAGAACGAGATAAGAGACTACGTAAGACGTGAGATAACAGTATCTATCTACTAATAGCATGTAATTTATGCGAAAACTAGTGTTTTAAACGTAATATCCAATATCAGCCTGATGTGTCTCGACTACACATTTAGCTAATTATTAAAGATATTAAAAGAGTTTTTTAACACATTGCATACCGTTGGAAAGGGGATAGACTAGAGAACTTTTTAAAATAATTCGAAGATCCCGATCGCTTTTAGTTTTTTTTTTATAGCTATTTAAAGTTGAGTTTTAAGTTCATTTTTTATTTTTCCAAAAACTTTGTGATTTATTAAAAAAAAACTAGATGTAACTGGCAAGTAATTTTAAATTTGATAGAGCCATACAACAGTACATATGTAAATAAAAATGAAATTTGACGACTACACTTAAAACTTTTTTTTAATTTAAGCTTTAATGCTGAGTTTTGGATTTTTTCAAAATAAAAATTAGAAAGTTGTAATAAAAAAACCGGTGTGGCCAAAAATGAGTACTTGAGCCTGAAGCGATAGCAAATGACCTCTTCTTTCGGCCAATTCAATTTGGCAAACGATGCACCAAACACCCTGTATATTGATAAAAATAATTTAAATTATATAAATCAAAAGTAACCTTCATAGACTAAACTAGTAATAAACTCTATGAGAAAAAATTTGGAAAAAAAGTAATGTTAGTTTGACAGCCTGACATAAGTGTCATAACAATGAAAATTAAAGAAAACAAATCGTTTTAGACCGATTCGCAAAATATTAATGCAAAATCATAGAAGTATGATATACGAGTATACATGTAGGTATTAATGAATGTAAAGTGTACTTACACTTTACATAATATGATGTAAAATGTCTGTGGTACGTAGATATTATAATACGTACGTTCAAAGTTCATACTAACACTACTCTATCCCATACATTTTGTTAATCAGAAAATAAGTGAGGTCTGGCGGCCCTGAGATCTTGCTTTAATACGAGTATCTCGATTGTTTCATACAAACAAGATTCTATGACAAAACAAAAGAACTAGAACAAAACCAGCAAAATCTGGGTCCTAAGAAACATTTGAAACGCGACATTCGTTTTTATCTCCGAACAAGAAGTAAGGAACAACCTTAAATCATTTAGGGTCGTCCAAAAGAGTTATCAAGATGTTTGGCCAAAAATTCGGTCCCCGCAAAAAAGTTCTGCCACAATTTAGGGACAACTTAATGGGTTTTACAAGTGTAGATACTGAGATTCTGTTTTATATGATTATGTTGCTTTTGATATTCAGGTTAAGCTGCGCTTGCCGGGGTTGGTCCGTAGATGGGTGATCATCTTTACATACTGAGACTCCTCCGTGCCTCGGAAAGCACGTTAAACCGTTGGTCCCGGCTGTCATTCGTGGATCTTTGACAGTCGTTACGGGTCGTCAGAAGCCCGAAAGTCTGACAACCAGTCTTACCAAGGGGTATCGTATTTATTACCCAGTAATTGAGTTGTAGACGTCAGATAGGCACTTGCTCCATATAAAATGCTGGTATTCAGCTGCATCCGGTTAGACTGGAAGCCGACTCCAACATAGTTGGGAAAAGGCTAGGCAAATTGATTGATGTTGGTTTTGATATTAGAAGGAAATCATCATTATCATCTGCCTAGCCTTTTCCCAGCTATATACCCCTTGGTAAGACTGGTTGTCAGACTTTCGGGCTTCTGACGGCCCGTAACGACTGTCAAAGATCCACGAATGATAGCCGGGACCAACGGCTTAACGTGCTTTCCGAGGCACGGAAGAGTCTGAGTACGTAAAGATGGACCCCTGCGGCTGTTATTACTTAGCCATGAGCTCCTCTTATATTAGAAGGAAAATTCAATTAACGGAAAATAAAACGAGATATTAGAAGGAAAATTCATCTAATAATTTTCGAAGTCATTACTAGTGGAAGATTTTGTATCATTTTGAAAGAGCGACTAAACTAGTTTTTCTTTTGAGTGTCTCTTCAAAGTATTTCAAGTATTTGAGCAGATTTTTGGTAATCTTAATGTTATTTCACTAACCTACCTATGTATTTCGGAAGGTAATTAAATTTAAAAAAACAAAATGTGTTTTATTGCAGGCAAAAACACCCAAAAACAAAAAACATAGTAAAACAGTAAAAACATTAAAAATTAAATGAATGAATGAATGAATGAATGAATGAATGAATACTTTATTTGCCAGAATATAGGTAAGTACATTGATCATGGTAAAGTTACATAATGGTTTCACTATATTCGACTTTCTAGTCGTGCAAATTTTAAGTGACATTGTAAGTTACAATGTCAATACAATCGGTAACAATAATCAAATCAAAATAACAGTCTTCTTTCATTATTAGAATACAAATATTAATTTATTTTCAGTCAAAATTTTGATTATACTGTTATACATAATTATGTTTATACAATATCCCTACGAAAGACGCAAACACAAAAAAACAGTAATAATAAACTATAATAACTATGTCAAATGCAGCACATATAATGTCAAAAAGGTTTATTCAATTTATAAAGTCATACATTATTAATTAATTTTTAGTCAAAACTACTGTACTGTAATAATTATGTTTATACGATTTACGCAAGACAAAAAAAAAAAAATATTTTTGTATAATTAATGAGTCAAATACAGCACTTAGAATGTCAAAAAGATTTCAAATTTATAAATTCATTAATCGAATAAAAACATCTGTCACATAACCAATTAAATAAAGCTCTACTGAATTCTAATTCATTGAGTTTTCTCATTTTTTCCGGTAGCTTGTTATATATCTTAACCGCCATACTGTAGCAGTTCGAGTCGCAAAGCTTTAATCGATTTCGAGGCACTATCAGAGGCTTTTGTGCTACCTTTCTTTTTAAAGCAGCTTTTTCATCCTTTTCAAAAAGCGAAGGGTGTTTCCTAACAAACTTACACATTTCTAAAATGTATAAGGATGGGAGTGTAAGCAGCCTTTTGTTAGCAAATACTGGTCGACAAGAATCAGTCCACTTAAGGTTATATATTGATCTGAGGCATTTTTTTTGTACTATGAATGCTCTTTGGGAGTCCGTGGAGTTTCCCCAGACGATTATCCCGTATCGTAATACAGAGCACACGTGGCTATGGTATACCATAAGAGCTGTTTCTACATTCGTTAACTGTTTTATTTTCCGTAGCGCGTATACAAATCTATTTAATTTCTTACATACCATGTCTACATGTGATTTCCAGTTGCAAAGATTGTCAAAATGTATTCCTAAAAATTTTATAGTATTTACTTTTCCAATTTTATCATTATTATATTTTATTTGTAGGTCAATGTTGTCAGTTGTATTTTTTTTGTTACTATTAGTGCAAAATATCATAAATTTAGTTTTAGTAGTATTTATTTGTAAATTATTTAGGTTTAACCAGTCATGTATATCATCAAGAGCTTTATTAGTGACATTAATTGCTTGCTCAACAGTAGCCTCTTTAGTCACAATAGTGGTATCGTCTGCGAATAGTATAGTGTATTGGTCTGTTGAGTTCGGCAATTCATTAATGTACGCTAAAAATAATATCGGTGAAATCCCAGTTCCTTGAGGTAATCCATATTTGTTAACTAAGTATTTAGATCTATACGTTACGTAGGTGTTAGTCTCACGGCACATTTTCACGATCTCCGTGCATTGCTTTCGACCTCTTAGGTAGCTATCAAACCAATTGTACGCTGGGCCTCTCAAACCATAATTTTCCAATTTGTTTAATAGTTTGTCGAGACATATCATGTCAAATGCTTTACTCATGTCAAGAAATACAGCTATTGGAATCTTTTTTGTATCTATTGCACTAAGGATTTCTTTTATTAATTTAAAACTTGCCAAAGTAGTCGACTTATTTTTAATAAAACCATTCTGTTGTTGACATATTATTTCATTTTTATCAAAAAACTTTATAAGCCTTGTACACATTACTTTCTCGAATATCTTGGATAAAATAGGAACTAATGTAATTGGCCTGTAGGTTCCTGCCTCAGATTTCGAACGCTTTTTATGCAGTGGTTTAACAACGGAGTATTTAAGTGCTTCTGGAAAAATACCATTATCCATAGACATATTTATTAAGTAGGTTAATGGTTTTAATATAGAAAATATGGTTCGTTTTAATATTTTTGTTGTAATACCATCATACCCAGCTGAATTTGTATTCCGTAATTCCATTGTTATTCTATATATTTCTACTGAATCCGCAGGTTCTAGGTAAATAGAGCTGGCTAGCCTTCTTCCTGTTATTGGTTTGTTTGTAGAGTGGTCATTAATTACCAGGTTAACAACATTTATAAAGTAATTATTGAAATATGTGGCAATTTCGTCTCCATTTAATAGCATTTGATTCCCGTTAGAAATTTCTCTGATTTCATTCGTTTGGTTGGTTTCTTTGAGTCTTTCGTTAACTATTCTCCATGTGGCTTTACACTTGTTTTCGGCTTTTTCTATATATTTTTTATTTTTACTATTATGAGTACTTATTACACATTTTCTCAAAATTTTACTATATGTTGTATATTTTCGCTTATTTTGAATGCTTTTATTTTTATAGTATTCATTTTGTAGTTTCCGTTTTGTCACAAAAGATTTTTTTAGGCCCTTTGTAATCCATTTTGGGTTACTAGAGTTTTGATTCATTTTGATTTTTATCAGTGGAAAACACAAATTAAAATAAAGGCAGATCTCGTCGTGGAATAGTGTAAACGCCTTGTTAACGTCTGTTTCTAGAAAAATCTCCGAGAAAGATAGATTACTAAGGTAGTAGCAAAACTTATCAATATATTCCTTGCATAGATCTCTTTTATAAGCAAACCAATGCTTTTGATAATTACGTTCTGCTTTTTTTTTTACTGTCAATGTTTGACCCGTGTTATGATCTGACAGTCCCAGTTCATGTACTTCTCCTTTAGCATCTTTGATGTCACTAATTATGTTGTCAATACAAGTATTTTGTCGAGTTGGTTTATTTATATGAAATTTAAAATTGTAATTAAATATAATGTCCATAAATTCATTTTTAGACTTAGTATTATTTAATATGTCAACGTTGAAATCTCCACATATAATGTTATTGTAATTATCTTTATTATGGAGTCTGTTTAATAATATTTGTAGCTTTCTAAAAAATATATGTAAGTCCGAATTAGGTGTTCTATACACACAAAACAAATTAATGCCGTATTTTTGCAGTCTTATACCGCATATTTCAAAATGTTTTTCTAAAGTCATATTTTTTAGCCATTCAATAGGTTCGTATTCGATCCCTTGTCTTATTAATATGCAAACGCCGCCCCGTTTCTGGTCTTTCCTAGAAAAACTACTTACTAATTTAAATGCTTTTATTTTCAAATTATCTTCGTCCCCCGATTTTATAAAAGTTTCAGTTAAAGTTATAAAATCGATAAAAAAAAAATTATCTCGAAGTAGATTTAGTGCTATTTCAATGTCTTCAGCCTTGTTTAAGGCACCAGCAATGTTTTGGTGAAATATTACATGATTAACTCGCTTAGCCTCGAAAAAATGCTCCGTTTGCAATTTCATTTACCGAATTATCATTAGTTAGTGTACTTTGGTTTTGAGTACGTGCTATATTTGCTTCCGGTGTAGCAGTCTTATTAATGTTGAAGTTTTTATTATATGTTAAGAATGCTTGATCATAGTCTAGTTGGTCTAACACTAAATTTATTTTATAACATAGCGATGACATGTTATAGAATTTTGATATGAATGAACAATCCTTACTCTGCCTACAAATCAGGAGGTATACATATAGGAAAACATGGAGGTATGTACCCATAGTCTTCAAAAAACAGTCTTTCATGCAAATAAGAAAGAACGTCGACGACGTCGAAAGACGTCGTATATTTTAAGAGTTCGTTTAGAAATCGTCCTCTCCTCAGACATCACGTTTATTTATTTGCTATAAGCCGACGTTCGCACGGACGTAAAAATATCGCGGCGGGATTTTATCGCGCACTGGATTTTCAACTCCCGATTTTGAGCCGAGCATTGAGAATCCAACTTAACAACAACAGAGTGCATTCTAGCGCATCGAAAAAACACTGTTGCATTTTCAACTCTCGGCACTAAGCAGAGCGTTGAAAATCCAGTGCGCGAAATAAAATCGCCGCGATATTTTTACGTCCGTGCGAACGTCGACTTAGAGTCGCATTACTTATTTTTGTTAGTGTACGTTTTATCCTAGAAAATGGTGGAAGATATCTATCTATCTATCTATCTTATATACAAAAATCAACTGCTGCCCGTTAGTCTCGCTAAAGCTCAAAAAGGCTTGAATAGAATAGAATACTCTTTATTATGCACACCATTTAAAATACAGGTATAAATGTTGAAATTTGGCTTGACCGATTTGAATATTTTTTTTTTTTTTTTTGTTTAGTTTGATACAGGGCTGGTTTAAAAGAAAAAAAAAATAGGAAAAAAAGAAATTAAAATTTTGACAGGACAACGTCTCACGGCGGGTCAGTCTAGAATTGCATAAAAAAACGTAAACAGTGAGAAATCACAGCACCGTCGTATTATTTTGTTCCAATCAAAATGTACCTCTGCCGGCTCAGCAAGTAGCGCCAACGCGTTTTGTTACAAGATACTACCCGTTCACTTCTAGAATCTACCTCACGTCCCACTTCCCTACCTCCACCACACGCTCAGTTCTGATGCACGCTGCTATCGGAACTGAGCGGGTGTTAGAGGTAGGGAAGTGGGACGCGAGGTAGGGGTATTCTCGAAGTGAACGGATAGTACTAGGAACCACCGAAGAAGCCGGATAAGATTGAAACTGGTTGATTACTGTCACTCTAACGGAGCGTCGCATCGGTGGTCGCGTGGGGGCTGTCCTCTGATGGCAGATAAAGTCAGGGGAGCTACTGTCGTACCACGTCCACAACGACCTGCAACATTCCGTCACAACCCTGACGCTATTGAAGCTTCTGAACCACTAACGGCCGAACCAAATAACCTACTGTCTAATGTTAATGTGTAAATGTCTTCTATCTGTCCTTACGTTCCTTTCGTTCGTTGGTGTTCTTTTGTTTTACTGTCTTAGATTATTGGGACATTAAAACCATAGATAGATAGGTTTTTCTATCTCCAGGGGTTCGGCCGTAATACGATGCCAAGTTCTGGTAAAGAATATCCTGCGCCGATAACGGCGAAGC
This sequence comes from Cosmia pyralina, assembly GCA_946251885.1. Lineage (NCBI taxonomy): Eukaryota > Metazoa > Arthropoda > Insecta > Lepidoptera > Noctuidae > Cosmia > Cosmia pyralina. The sequence goes on from OX276345.1 coordinate 4,641,648, forward strand.
GGCGAAGTTATAAATCTAACAAAACATTACAAAGAATCACAATATTACAAACCTCTTAAAAACACAAGTCATCTATGTTCTATGTTCTATGTTATAGGATTTGGTTTCCGCACTTAGTCCTTCATGTGGACCATTGTGCGTGGGCCATGGCGGCCGTCGGGGGTTTATTCCAACCAGCCCACCTCCCTCCAGAATTTAATCAAATCTCCGGGTTTGTTAAGAACATCTGTGAAAGATCGGGATATTCCGAGAGTTTCTGTTCTAATCTGGGTGACGCCTGTGCATTCAAAAAGCACATGCGCAACGGTTTCCTCAGCCTCCATGCAGGCCCTGCACAGAGGACTGTCCGTTATTCCTATTGTGTGGAAGTGTTTGTTTAGTGAGCAGTGTCCAGTGATGGTCCCCGTCACCAGGCGCAGCCCGTTCCTGTCTAGACGTAATAATCGCCTGGTAAGCGTGCCATCCAGGGACGGGATGGCCTCCCTGGACTGCCTGCAACCTGCTGTCGAGGACCACCAACTCTCCGCTTGTGTATGGGTGAACTCCTGTAGCCACCTGCGTAACTGGTTGAAGGGAATGGGTACGATCGGCTCAGATCCACAGACAGACATGCTGGATGCTCTCCTAGCAAGTTCATCCGCTGCGTCATTACCAAGTGATCCGCTATGTCCTTTAATCCATTGCAGTGTCACTGTGTTGCGGTTAGTTACCGCTACTCGTTCGAGTGCATCGTGACATTCTAGTATTAGTCTCGAGGTAAAGTACTTTTTCTGTAGGGATTGGAGCACTGAGGCACTGTCTGAGAGTATTCGTATATAGGTATCCGTAACTCTCCTGGCTTCTATGGCGTAACAGGCTTGTATGATGCCCACACACTCCGCCTGGTAGACAGTGTTGAATACTCCAAGCGGACTGGATATGTTAATGTTAAGGTCGTGTGAGAAGACTCCGACCCCGGTTCCGGAGTCGGTCTTTGATCCATCGGTGTATACTCTCAACTCTTGCGTGCCTGAGTAATCACACCGTTCTTCCGTGAGTATTATGTTATAATGCTTCTGAAAGCAGTGTTGTTTCGGGGCTTTATCGCATGGTGATGCCATCATTGGTTGTCGCCTGATCGCATCCTCCTTTATGCGTATGTGCTTAACTCTAGAGTCCTTGCTCAGTGTTCCCGCTAAACTGAGTCTAAAGGCGGCTAGGGCCGCCTCTTCACGCACGATGAGGTGTAGTGGCGGCAGTCCAAGCATTGCCTGTAGAGCAGCAGTGGGTGTAGTTCTCATGCAGCCAGTTATTGCTACACAAGCGAACCGTTGCAGTTTCTCAAGATCCTTTCGGGCTGTACTCAGGTCTGTCCTGGGCCACCAGACCAGTGAGCCATATGTGATAATTGGTCGGATTACTGTGGTGTATAGCCAGTAGGTGACCTTGGGGCTAATCCCCCAATTCCTGCCGAGCAGTCGTTTGCACTGCCACAGGGATATACTGGCTTTTGTGATGACGTAGTTGGTATGTTTCGCCCAATTCAGCTGTTTGTCCAAAAAGATGCCCAGGTATTTGGTTTCAGTTGATAGGCTTAGGGTAGTTCCAAAGAAACGCGGTAGTTGTAATGTAGTCAGCTTCCTCTTTTTTGTAAAGAGAATCAGCTCGGTTTTTGTAGGGTTCACCGATAGTTGGTGTTTGTTGCACCAGTCTTCTACTATTTTCAAAGCTTGGCGCATGAGATTACATAGGGTATTTTCATGGGTGCCATTTATTACTATGGTTATGTCGTCAGCATAGCCCACAGTAAAGTATCCTTTGTCATTGAGGGTTTTGATGAGGCTGTCTACTACCAGGTTCCATAGTAGCGGAGAGAGGACGCCACCTTGCGGGCAGCCCTTTGCCACGATGGCCCTTGTAGTGTCGTTCACCGTCACTTGCACAGCTCTCATTTTGAGCATGTTGGTGATCCAGCCTCTCAGTGTTGAATCTATGCCATGTCTGTCGAGTGCCATGTTGATACTGTACTGTGAACATGGTTTTGTCAAAGGCGCCTTCTATATCAATGAAGGCGGCCAGTGATGAGCACTTGTAGTCCACCGCGCATTCAATTTTGGAAACTACACTGTGTAGTGCTGATTCCGTTGATCTGCCAGTGGAGTAGGCATGCTGTTGTTTATGTAGAGGTTTTACCCGAAGAGGTCCGTCACGGATGTGTCTATCACAGAGTCTCTCAAGGGTTTTCAGTAGAAATGATGTGAGGCTTATAGGCCTGTAAGCCTTGGGTTGTGTATAATCTGGTTTTCCAGGTTTGGGTATGAAAATGACTTTCACTTCCCGCCACGCAAGAGGTATGTATCTGAGTGCTAAGCAGGCTTGATAAATCTCCACCAGCCATGGTGTCAAAAGATCCGCCCCCCACTGCAGCAGGGCTGGAAATATGTCATCCAGCCCTGCGGACTTATATGGCTGAAAGGAGTCTATAGCCCACTTTATTCGGTCTTTTGTTACTATGTTGTGTGCTCTCGACCAGTCCTGCTCCGTTGGGGTCCATCCTGGTTCAGCCTCCCACGTCCTGTCCTCTAAGAGTCTACAGTCTGGAAAGTGAGTCTCAAGAAGGACCTTACTGGTTTCTTGGTCGGTCAGTGTATATGAGTTGTCTGGTTTTTTCAGTGCGCCAAGAGTTCGGTCCTGATCGGTTGACAGGATCTTCCTTACTCTTGCAGCTTCATTGTTTGTCTCGATGGATTCACAGAATTTCCGCCAAGCGGCTCTCCTGGCAGTTCTAATCTGCTTTTTATATGTGTACTGGGTCTCTTTGTATATCTCCCAGTCATCCTGGAGTCTAGTGTTTTTAGCTCTATTAAATTGCTTACGCAATGTATCTCTGAGTTTACCTAGTTCAGCATTCCACCAGGGGTTCCTCTCACTCTCAGTTTGTGGCGCCCTTAGTTTGCAGCATGCATGGTATGCTTCAATTAGGTATTCTGATAATTTAGTCACGGTGTATTCCAATTGTGCCTGATCTCTTATGGTTATCATTGAAAGGTGCCTATCTAGTAGTGAAGCTAGAAGACGTTTATACCCGGGGACGTTGGTGCGCCGCGGGTTTCGCCTCGGTGCGAATTTCCTTGTATTCGTTGATAGTGTGAAGCGGATTCTTCTATGATCAGAGCAAGAAGGCTCATCCGACACGTGCCAGTTTGTGATGAGATTAGTCGCGTTTTCAGTAGCAAGTGTTAAGTCTATAATTGTTTGACCCCGGACTGTTACCCAAGTGGGTTCTGTGCCACGGTTAACAATGTTAAGGTTAGTAGTGAATAAATAAGTGGATAGTACCTCTCCTCTAGGGTTCGGTGCCTCGCTACCCCAGAGCGGGTGGTGGGCGTTCGAGTCGGTGCAGATGATCAGGTCCAGTTTGGCGCGCTCACAGTGTTGCACCAGGTCCGCCATTTCCTTCGGTGGGCAGTCTGCACCCTCGCCTGGCATGTACACCGAGGCTAGCACAACATCTGGAACGCTACCTTCCGTATGGAGCCTGACGGCTGTCAGATCTCTGGAACAGAATTGAGTGAGTGGTGTGATGGGAATTTCTTTGGGTACGTAGGCGCAGGTTCTTGGTTTGTCCGCGCCGTGTGTGTTAAGAATTAGCTTACCTCCGATATTACCGAGGCCGCATATTCTGTTGTTCCTGATCCACGGCTCCTGGATCAGTGCGATTGTTCGGGGTTTTTCCTCCAGTGCCCTGCGTAGGCTAGCCGTTGCAGTCTGGCTATGTTGGAGGTTGGTCTGGATAATGCTTACAGGCGATGACGGTGGCGGAGTGGGGCTAGTCGGAGATGGATCCATCGAATAGCCTATCCCCCACGTCCACTCCGTGCTGATCCTCAAGGCCCACATCCGGCGACGAGACCAGCAGGTTCTCGTTCCACGCAGGTGATGAGGGCGGTAAGCTGTCAACGTCTTCATCGGCCATTGCCGCTCGGGCCATGTCCTCCTCGAGTTTGGCAATGTCCATGTCTATCGTCTGTGTCGGTGTCGGTTGGGTCGTCTTACCATCCGTGCTGTCAGTCTGAGTCACAGGGGGTTGGGTCGTGGGCCAGAAGCGAACATATATCGACCCAAGCAGGTAAGATATACGTCGCTCACGTCCCCGGACCTTCTCAGCTTCCTCCGGTGGCATACCTATGGTCAAGTACGTCCCATAGTTATCTCCACCGACGGTAGTTGCCCTGTACAGTGACCACCTGGCGATGTTAAACCAAATGTTCTGACGAATCAGAAGATTGTGGAGCCTGGCCACGTCACCCCTGTATCGGGGGACGAAAAGCGAGGCTCGGACACGGGTGGGCACGTCGGACTGTTTCAGTACCGTTAAAGTCTGGTCAGTGTCTGGTAGTCTTATTCCGGGTACATGTTGGGTCAACCAAGTCAGGGCATTGTCGTCCTCGCACCACATCTGCACAGTGCCTTCCGCTACCCGTGGGTATCCGCGGAAGGCCGGGAGCTGTGACGACGAGTCCGTGTCTACGCTAAGTAATAGTTCTTCCAGGCTTGTCTTTATGAAGTCGGCCTCTCCTTTTGTCAGGTCTCTGGAAGGGGCAGGGAAGCAGATCGCTACAGCCAGCCGCGCAGGAATATCCTTTGTGGCTCGCGCATAGGTTCTCTTCTCCCCCTGAGCAGAGTGGACCCTCACCCGTTTGGCGTCCCCCTGAAGCGTACTTGGTGACGCCGTATCGTCAGGGCGCTCCCTCTTCGCCGGCCCTGTGCCGCTTGGTCCAGGCTGCGGTTCGGAGGTGCCTGGCAAGGTGTCTTTTGCCAGCGACTCCCGGCGTGAGGCTCCAGCTCGCTTACCCCGGTTCCTCCTAGGTCGAGGCCCGTCGTGAGCTCTGTCTGTGTCGTGGGGTCGTCTGGCGTCCCCAGCAGACTCTAAGGCAAGTGGAAGTTTTTCGCGCTGGGTTGCCCCTTCGCGTACTTGCCCCCGCTCGCATGGCTCCGCGTCCGGCCGCTTTTCGCGCTGGGTTTCCCCTTCGCGTACTTGCGGCTGGTCGCGTACCATCTCTTCGGCGTCCGATCGCACTTCGCGCTGGCTAATGCCTTCGCGGGTTTTGCGCTCTCGGTCGCCTACTTCCCTCTCCCGGGCCAAGATTTTTCCGCGCTTTCTGCTGCGTACTCTGTCAACGTCAACCGGGAGAGTGGTAGAGCTGCCAGGTCCGATATCCTTCCCCGTCTCGCTCCGTCTGTCTTGGTCATCATCAGGGTAGGTGATGCTCTTCCGCACAATACTCTGTTGCCAGATATTCATGGGAGGCATGCACTGGGTAGTGGGTGTTGGCGCGTGGGACACAGCCGGGGATGAATTATTAGGCGCGTTCGTCGCAGCCGGTGTTGGGTCTATGGGCGCGTGTGTCGCAGCCTGTGTAATGGGCGCTGAATCAGCAGCCTGCCGCGGAGAGCGCGGCCCCAAAGAGCAGTTAGGTGCCCCCCCCAGATTACGTTGGGGGCTGACCGCCGGAGCGGTGTGGGATTCCCCGGCTTGGCCGGGACCCACCTGGGTAATTAACTTGCCTTGCTGCTTCATTTTTTTGGTGAGGGGTGGGCTTTTTTTGGGGATCGAGGTTGCCCCTCCTCTAGGACCGATGGGATATAAGGATAGGAGGGAAGGCATTGACTGGACAGAGGATGCAGGTTTGGGGGTCACCCTAGGCCTGGGATTTGGCCTAGGGATTTTGGAGTCGACGGGATGTATGGATAAGGAGGGATAGGTGGCTAGGACATAGGAACATAGGAAAGGGGGTATATGGGTTACCCTAAGCCTGGGATTTAGCTTCGGGAACTTCTCTTGTCCGGGATCTTCTAAAAGATGCTCCGGGCACGGGACTCGACTTAACAGTCAGTCCCGCACCCGAAGTTGGGCTATCCGCAACCTGCCCACCCGCTCGGTTGCAGGAGAAGAAGTGCCTGGCAGTTCGGGATGCTCCACCACGGATGTACGTATACATTCGCGTTGGAGCGACCCAGACTCCCCCGAGAACACAAGTCATATAAAGTGTAACATTACTCACGTTGTAACATTATTAGTAGATAAATAGTATTACCTCGAACATTATTAGAATATACGGTGCAAACCGAAGTGTCTTGCCGCCGGCTTAATGGGTCAAATGGAAAAACTTTTTCTCTCACAACTTAATAGAAAAAGACTCTTCTGAATGCTTTGTTTCCTGTACAAATTGGATTTTTTTTCTTTTATTTGAATGAATTAAGGGTGTGGTCTCGTGGGAGGAACAGCGGGTTGGTAGATTTTCAACGTAGAATAGCAAAATAGTGCTAGTAAGCTGACAAGCTAGTCGCTCTGGCGTCCAATATACAGAAATATCCTCGTTTTTGCATACATGCTAAGCCAGGATACTAAGTATTAATTGCTTGCTATCAACTTCATAAAATAGCTTCGTGTATCCCGGGAATTAGGGCTTAGAAGGTTCACAGAAAGTGAATCTTAAATAAATAAAAAAAATAAACAAAGTGTTAATTTTATTTAGTTTGGTTCAATCAAGAGCATTGTATCTGAATACCAGTATTTTATATGGAGCGATTGCGTATCGGACTTCCACAACCCAATTACTGGGTAATACGATACCCCTTTGATAAGACTGGTTGTCAGACTTTCTGACGACCCGTAACGACTGTCAAAGATCCACGTGCTTTCCGAGACACGGAGGAGTCTCAGTATGTAAACATGATCACCCATCGACTGACCAACCCCGGCAAGCTTAGCTTAACCCGATAGATCGACCCGTGCGGCTGTTATTACTTAGCCACGAGCTCCTCTGGGAGACATTCATGCAATGAATTCTATCTGCTTGAAATAGAGATTTGTCGCACTACTATCATCAAACTACGCAATAAGCATGATGCGACAAAATTATTGTATCTATTTAAATAAATATAAACAAATAAATGCATATTGTACTTTAGATACCAATACCTATAATTATGATATAAGTATCTAGTAGGAGATACAAATCATCATCATGACATGCAAAAACTATGGTGATATTGTTTTATTTAAATATCTGTATATATAATTATCTATATATAATTGTTCCCATTAAGCGTCGTTTCATTCAAACGACGCACAATGGGAACAAATACGCACACACACACACACACTTGCACACATCACACTTACACAAACATACCATACAACACCTGAAATCACCTTTCTAGTCTCCACTCTGGAATCCGTACGCTGAGCCCCAACATACAGACTAACTGACTAGTTTGGGGCTCACTGGCAAATAATATTTTGTAATCAGTTTCAACTTTTGATAAAGATATTGTTTATTATAAAAAAGCACCTTGCCTACTATTAATATTTGCATGCCAAAATATGGCAAAATGTGTCATCGCACAAGAATATTTACCACCTTTGTATTACCGCATTTATAGCAAATAAATGACTTTGACTTATTTTAAGCTACGCTTGACGTCTCAGCTTGTTGTTAACATGTTAACCTGCTTACTGTATTATCTGCACAATAAACTATTTTCTATTTCTATTTTCTATCTATCTTATACTTTCTATCTACTTATCTTTTTTATCTATACTTCTTTTGCTTCATTTACGTTATGCGTTCATACATCTAGTCATACACGCACACCTGACTTTTTTGAAGAACATCACCAATAAGGTCACTATAAATGTCTTCCTAGGGCGTTTTTAATCGATAGTGACTGAGCAAATAATTTAATCATCTAAATAGTGCATCGTAGAAAAATGAGATCATTACTGAACATGCATCGCCTCTTTAGCGGTATGAGGTCTGATTCGGGAAGGGACCGGGCGTCATCGGGGCGGCGGAAAGAGCGCGGGAGGCGCGATACGCGCTCGTCAAGTCTCATCTTTCGTGGCACGCATTGTACTGAGATGTGCCTGATAGAGGTCTATGGAAGAAATAGATGTAGGTAAAGATACCTATTGCGCTGACCACAAGTATATTGGGTTATGATGGTGACAGCTAGCAACTCTAGTAACTAACGCAATGTAAGCGCGTTTATACATTTACTAGCTCCTGCCAGCGGCTTTGCCCGCGATAAAAAGTAGCCTATGTCCGTCCGCAGGGTTCAAAGTATCTCCATACCAAATTTCATCAAAATCGGTTCAGCTGTTTAGCCGTGAAACCAAACAAACAAAAAATCAAATCTTTTCTCTTTATAGTATTAGTTTAGATAAGAAGCGACGGCAAACGAGGTTCGTTAAAATCGCTAAAGGAACTTAAATATTCTTAAAATATATGTTTTGCAAGATATTAAGCTTTTCGTGTGACAACTATTTCACCTAATAACCATTAAATTAAATAACTATTAAAAAATAATATGAGCAAGTAACTAGAAGGTACCTTTAATCTCTAATAAAGTATCTGTAAGTAATCCACGGTCTATAAGATATTTATAAATAAGTAGGTGCCAATAAGAAACCTATATCTCCGATCTAAAAATGTTTAAACGACCATCAGTGGTCACAATAATCGGCTTAATGGCGATATCACAATGGCTTTACAATTATCGTAAAGCCCTATCTATTTCACAGATGCACAAGCCCCTTAACTAACGAATTTACTTAGACCGGATTGATAATTTTATTATTAGCCCTTTTAATGCACACTGCAGGATTGATCACAAAGGTCGAAATAACAGCAGGAAAACGATAAGGCCACCCATTGCAAGTTTTGTAGTATTTAATTTATTTTTTGTTATGTATTTTTCTGGTGTACAATAAAATATCTACTTATGGTTAGACTGTTACCGTTGTACCGCGGCTTAGGTATGTTCGTGGCAAGATGGTGAGCAGTGCAGGCCGTTCACGGCTTCCCGCCCCCCGCGGTACAGCGGCAGCGGTCAAACTGTAATAAAAATCTTATCTTCACAGACAGACAACGTATAGCCTAAACAGCTGAGTCTATAGAAGCATTAATTTTTGCACAAAATATTATATTATATGATATACATATTACGAAAGTGACTAAGGAAGGATTTTTGAAAGTGTATCTTTTCTAAATCGGTTAAGTAAGGGATGAATGTTTGTATTTTGTAGTTCGTCATTTTCGCCGATGTGAAATCCCATGGGGCACATCTAGCGAAACTCCGCAGACGTCCAACACGTCAGCGGAGTTTCGCCAGCTAATTTAATTTTACCCTGTATAAATAAATAAATATACAGGATTACTGGTTATTGACCAATATCAGAGGATATTGGTCAATAACCAGTGCTCAGTACATTTTGAAGAGTTTGATGTAGATTTAACGTACTGAACAGCAGATTGTTTTTTTCGCAATTGCAGGTTTGGTCTCATAGTAAAAGTTGTTCATAATGATGAGTACAGTGACCCCTTAAGAGAATACTGGTCAATAACCAATAACCCTGACCCTGGCCTGGTAAGGCCTGTAAGAGTACTTTAGTTGAATTGCTCCTTAGCTTAGATTACATAGCAACTGAGGAATTACTTGCTCATCCAAAGTAGTCTGTTAAGCTAATTTCCCCACAAATAATAATTTCACAAACTTTTCCGCGTTATTGTTTTGTTTTTTGTATTTTACTTTGATTTGGTTTTTATCTTTTAAGTATCTGTAAGTATATGATTTATATTATTGTGCTCAACTCGTTCACACTTACGATATAAAATTATGTTAACATTCCGTGTGGTGGGACCCCGGTGATCTGCTATACAGGTATTCCTAGTGCAGACACCAGTCTCTCACAAACTTTGACATATAATTTTTAAGCATGTTTTAATTTATTCATCATTTCATTTGTTTGTGAAGAGAAAATAAATTATTTTGAATTGAATTGAATTGAACCCTGTTTATCAGAATGTGGGTCTCAAAACGTCAGACGCCCACGGAACTTCGATTTTTATCTCCATACGGTTAGCAATAAGGTGTAAAGTTGCACCTCAAAGGCTCAAACGCTTTCCGCTTCATCGCCCACTACCGCTTATCACGGCATTCCGGCCCACTTCCCGACTTGTTCCTGGGCACTCGCTTTACTCCAAAGAAAATTGTTCTACTTTCTAACAGTTGTTTCCAAATTACATTATTGATGGTCTAATCTTATTAATTTGTTAAATGAACCGGGATTTATTTGATTTAATGATGAGGTAAGGTATTTATTTTTGTATTGAACAAGGTTCCATTTTGGAATGTAAGTGGTGCTCCAGGTAAATGGGTTACTGCATTACCTACGCTGTATGCTTTACTACCATATAATCCATGTTTACTGCATTGGTTGAATACCTTCATTCGTTTTTCCAACCTTCAGGCTTTTTCCAATTAATTTTCTTAATTGGTTGAATTCATGTTGAAACTAATATTAAAAAAAATACTTACTTCTCTATCTATACTAATAATAAATCTGAGGAATTCGTTTTTAGGGTTCCATACCTCAAAAGGAAAAAACGAAACCCTTATAGGATCACTCGTGTGTCTGTCTGTCTGTCCGTCTGTGACAGCCAATTTGCTCCGAATCTAATGGACCGATTAAGTTGAAATTTGATACACATATGAATTTCTGTGACCCAAACACGGACGGGTAAAGTAAATAAATGAATTTTTAATATGGGGGTCACTTTTGGGGGGCAAATAAGAAAATTTTAAAAAAAAGTTTTGCAAACTACACCGTGTGATATGTCGAATGAAAGGGCTTACTATGAGGGTCTCAAATATATATTTTTTTTATAATTTTAAAATCAATTGTTTTAAAGTTATTTAAGAAAATAGACGAAAATTGACCATCCCCCCCCCCCCCCCCCGCCCCCTCCTTAGCTGTGGTCTTAAAATAACATGGTAAATCTATCAATATTGTGAGTACAAACTTACATTTACAGTTGGAATGTATGGGAGAACATGTTTTCAACTATAATGTTAAGTTTGTTCTTAAGATAAATTCATCCCAACTACGGAATCCTTCATTGTGCGTGGTCCGACACGCACTTGGCCGGTTTTTTTGTTTGAACACGCTAATCTTTATTAACTACCAATCTGATATTTAAAAAATCTTTTTGCAGTTATAGCCCAATTTTTGAGTAAGACTATAGGCTATTTAACATCACGCTACGATCCTTAGGAGCCGAGCAAAAAGGAAAAAAGTCAGAAAGAACGCTAAGCGAAAACGAAGTAATAGCGCGGGCAGGCGATGCGATGCGACGGGGTGGGTCGGGGAGACAAGAAATTTCACACGGGCGAAGTCGCGGGCAGAAGCTGTAAGATTTTATATCCTATGACACTCGGCCATAGTGTAGCTTTCTGTAAGTAAAAGATTTTTTATACTCGGATCAGTATTTACCACGGAGGTATTTACGTAGATTACCAACCTAAATCTAGATAATACCTTCTTTTCATCAGAGACATTTTGGACCTTTCCGTCTATGGTAGGTTACTCTGAAAACTCAGTCTGATACCTTGAAAAATAATTGAGGTATTTATACCCGGCCCAGTAGTGCTATTCTGTAAATATCTCGCCGTGATAACTTGGGTGAAGTGAGCGTGAAGTGAGCCGTCATTCCACCTGATGCTAGGGGTTGACACTATTGACAGATCACTTTAAGATCACTTCACCTAAGTTTTCACGGTGAGATTTTTACAGAATAGACCGGCTGCTTCGCACGCTTTTTCCGACTTGACAAAACATGAAGGTTACTATGTATATTATACATATTAAGCTAAAATATTAATGTACTACACATATAAACCTTCCGGAATAAATTCTCTAAATGATAGTGAAAACCGCATCAAAATCCATTGCGGAGTTTAAAAGAAAGAAAGAAAAGAAAGAAAGAAAAATGCGTATAATTGGCATTACAGCAAAAAATAAATACAATAAAATTAAAAAAACATAAAAATAAATATGATAATGCCAAAAGGGCCTCAGCTCAGCATATTGTCAGATGACAACACAAGGTGTACCACCTGACGCTGATTTTCAGCTGCAACCCACGAGTGCCATACGCTAGAATCTAAGGTTAGAATAATCTGAATAATTAACAATAGGAGAGAATAAATAAAGAAGAGAAGAATAAGAGAATTAATAAAAAGTAGTAGTAGTTATTAGTATAAGAGAATTAATTAAAATGAAAGAATAATGCAGCCACACAGACTGATACGAAAAGCCACTTTATTTTATAATAAGTATAGATATAGGCTTTTGATCTCCTAATAACATCACCAACTCACAACATCCTTAATCCAAAATGCAATTATGATACAAAGACGTGCGTATACTGTTAGTTATACACACCTATATCCAGCTAATAATCTTATACAGGCCAATGAAAGCTTATTACAGTTAATATCCTACTTTTATATAGCTATAATAGCGCTAATCGAGGTCATTTGCTGTGGTTCTCAATGTTGAACCGAAATTTGAGTTGCCAAGTTGGATTCAAAGGGATTCTTGTGTTTGCCGATGGATAAATAAAGGCATTTAATCATAAAGAGTCTTTTATTAACTCTATTTTGATTGGGGTTTGGAGTCAACGAGATCGACTCATCAAAAGAAGGTTGTCAACAATTACTCAATCTGCCTAGCCTTTTCTCCATTAGGTTGGGGTCGGCTTCCCGTCTAACCGGATGCAGCTGAATACCAGTATTTTACATGGAGCGACTGCCTATCTGACCTCCACAACCCAGTTACTAGGTAATACGATCCCCCTTAGTAAGACTGGTAGTCAGACTTTAGTAGTCGGGCTTCTGACGACCCGTAACGACTGTCAAAGATCCACGAATGACAGCCGGGACCAATGGCTTAACGTGCTTTCCGCGGCACGGAGGAGTCTCGGTATGTAAAGGACCATCCATGGACCAATCCTGGCAAAGGATCGATCCGAGCGGCTGTTATTACTTAGCCACGAGCTCGTACAATATTCCCCAATACGAGTATAAGAGGTGTAACGCACAAAGGTAGCCACTCAGAAAGGTGGCAGGTCAAGGATGAGGGTTTGGATATTGTAGGGAAACAAGTGTGGCGGAATCTACATTGCCACATACGAACTACGCGTCACACTGACGTCACGCAATCATGCATCGCGCAATCAGAGTTTCCCGCGCGACTAGCATATATATACATACAACGTCCCGACATGAACCGTCGGGCAGTTGCCCACCAGACACAACACCCGTCTGGTCGGAGGATCCTCCCTTTTCTATGGAGTATGAGTGAGCTTTACACCCTGTTCCTCATGCCTCTATACAAGTACCTGTTTGTGAGATGATTCAGATAGTTAGGGCGCTATTACATGCCGCCGGGTTCGCGGGTTGTTCGAAAGAGATGCTGTGGCCCTGGCACAGGCAACTGAAGGAACATGGGTGGGTTTTAGTCAGTAAAAGTCTGACATGCCCTCCCGCCCCGCCCAGAGCGGGAGAAGTCATTTAATGATTTCCCAACCACAAAAAAAAAAGGGCGCTATTTCATTTCGACCGTGATTTCTGCATTATATCACTTTGGCGTTCTTATTCTGAGAAACTGAAAGACTTCGACAACTTTGACTTATTAAGTGGTGGAGAATAGTTATTAGTATAGTCCATAGCGGCCTCGCTTTTTGCATTTTTTTTTTTCATATCTTTGTAAATAAAGCCATAAATCCGAAGCAAGTTTTTAATAAAATGCGTGACGGCAATTTTTTGAGCTCGTAGATTGAACTACAGTTTAACGAAATGAAAAATATATAATAATTTAAAGAGCAAGGCACAATAATATCTCTTAAATAGTGGTTTAGTCCATAGCGGCCCCAGAATATTGAAATATGTCAGTAATAATAATAAATAAAAAAAAATAAAAAAAATGTCAATATAATAATATTGTATCTAATATCTATTTAAAATATTCCATTTAAAACCATAAAACTACTAAAAACGCTCACAATTAACAGTTTTGTCCTTACATTAATATTATTACGTAAAATTTATATCTGAATTTAAACGTTAGTTCATAAGAAATTAAAATTTCTTACTTAATATAAAAAATATATATATATATATAAAACTCAAAATAAACGTAATTTACAACTACCAAAATGGTACAAAATGTTAATAATAATTTTGTGATATGTCTCAACATTTTTGTGTCACGAGTAGGTATAGACCATGGAACTATAGTAATTCCATGGTATAGACAACAGCACATCAAGTTATACCAAACTGTCAAACTTCTCCAAATGATTTTAAACCTTAAAAAGTTGAAGGTTAAGTTCAAAATCGTTTGAGATAATTTGACAGTTTGTAGTAATTTGACCTGCTGCTGTGTATACTATAAAATACTCGGGATGATTGGATGATAAAGCCAGCCCCTACTGTATAAAATAGGGCTAACTTAGTGTAACCAATTTATCAAACGGAGAGAAAACATTACAGTACCTACCTACCTATAGTATATTTGGTCAAATTGTGAGAGAAATATTTGATGTAATTAAACATTAAGTTTTCACTTTCATGAACCGATACTACCATCTCTCTGGCTGGCTAATATTTTATCACGAAGAAGAAGCAGCACGATATGTGGTATTTTATTTTGCCACACCACAACAAAACCTACTACGTATAGCTGTACAAGAATCTTTTGGCTCGTAGCCAAAAATGGAACTAACACCGCCATTTTATTGTTAAATTCATTTCAAGTGACATATTCCAAACATTTACAAACAGCGCCCCCCTGTCAACATCATTCGAGCGCCAAAAGATCCTTGTAGCAATGTATATATAGTCCGGCGTCGAGAAAATGCGTTCTTGACACTAGTCAGTTTCATACTAACGAATATGTGTTTTTCTAATTTGATCCTTATTACAACTAAAAATTATTCAACTGACAGGTGTCAGGACCGTATTCTCTCGAGGGCCGGTCAGTAGTTGACAAGCTCGGACCTATGCCCGGACTTTTAATTAGCTGCAGTAAAAGGACACTTCGTAATTGTCATTTCGTCAAAAATATTCCCACTTGATAGCGAAATGACAGTAGAAGTGTCATTTTACTGCAGCTAGTTAAAAGTCCGACCATAGATTAAATATTTCGTTCTGACAGACAGTAAAAAGGTTGAGAAACAGGCGCATTACACAAGCTGTGTTCGACACATTTCACGGAACGTACCAGATGCTTTCCACCATTACATCCAACCCTTTCTAGGCTCAATTCCATTGTATCGTCCTACAAAATTACAGTTTTCATTGCATATAATTTACGCTGGTCGAGGTGAATTAATTCTGGTCAATGTCGCTTGTTATACCTACTGAAGTTTTTTGAGCACTGACATTTGAAAGGATTGGCGGGTAAATTGGCGGTCATCATTTGTTTCTAAACACACAATGGTAGCCATTTCGTGAATTTTACTGCTCTGTGGTCTTGTCAAACTTTATTACTCTTTTATGAAAAGTATTGCTCGTTTATTATGTTAATGAACTAAACCCAGAAATCGAATTTGAAAGAAAAGTCATTGTCCAAGTGACAGTTCAGGGGCAGTCAACATTTCCCTAGTAATTCAAATAAAGAATTTTTTCGTCGTATAATCATCACTTGAGAACAGTTCGATCGATTTGGCCAATTTCTTTTTAGGGTTCCGTACCTCAAAAGGAAAAAAACGTAACCCTTGTAGGATCACTCCTGTGTCTGTCTGTGCGTCTGTCACAGCCAATTTGCTCCGAATCTAATGGACCGATTAAGTTGAAATTTGGTACACACATTCTGTGACCCAAACACGGACGGGTAAAGTAAATAAATTAATTTTGAATATAGGGGTCACTTTTGTGGGGCAAATAATAAAGTTTTGCAAACTATACCGTGTGAGATATCAAATGAAAGGGCTTACTGAGGGTCTCAAATATATTTTTAATATAATTTCAAAAATTTTTTTTTAAAGTTATTTAAGAAAATAGACGAAAATTTACCATTCGGGCCCCCTTATCTCCGAAACTACTAAGCCTAAAATTTTGAAAAAAATACAGAAAATGGTTCTTTACCTGTAGATTACAGGAAATCCTATAATAAATATGTGGTCTTAAAATACCATGGTAAATCTCTAAATATTGTGAATACAAACTTACATTTACAGTTGGAATGTATGGGAACACATGTTTTTCAACCACAATGTTGCATGTTTGTTCGTGGGATAAATTCATCCCAACTTCGGAACCCTTCATTGTGCGTGGTCCGACACGCACTTGGCCGGTTTTTTGTTCTGTTCATAATTGTCAGGACAAGGTTTGTGTGTAAGAAAATTCTCATTTATTTCATTAGTAAAAAGCACCCATGCGAAGTGAGGCGTTTCACTAGTTGAAAACACTAAATGAAGTCCAAATGTTTAAGACCACTGCCTTATTGCCGGAAGAA
Source organism: Cosmia pyralina (assembly GCA_946251885.1). Taxonomy (NCBI): domain Eukaryota; kingdom Metazoa; phylum Arthropoda; class Insecta; order Lepidoptera; family Noctuidae; genus Cosmia; species Cosmia pyralina. The sequence continues at coordinate 4,657,996 of OX276345.1, forward strand.
TATAAATAAATTGCACGATTTTATTTCAAACAGTTATATTTATATCTTGGATCGAATTTACGTCACTTTAAAGTTGAAAACTGTGTGCAATATTATATTTTAACTGTTTAAGATATGCCTACAATTTTACACTATGTTTAGTATTTTTCGGCAAACTGCACAATTGAGGTCATTATTTAAAGTTGGCAACACCTTTATTTACATTTGATCTCGAATTCGATTTCTGGGTTTAGGAGAAAGCAGCTAATTCTACTCACAAGAGTAATTTGGTGACAAACAAAATAAACTCATAACAAAAAGTTTTTTACAAAAAAAAAAAACAACCGACTTCCAAAAAAATACTATAAACTGAAAAATAACTTTAATTTCGGAAGTCTGTGTCTTTGGATCTGTATTTTGGTTTTTTGCCATCGACTTCCGAAATTAAAGTTATTTTTCACTTTGTAGTATTTTTTTTGGAAGTCGGTTGTTTTTTTTTTAAGTTATTTATTTTTCACTTTTTAGTGGGTCAGTTTGTAATTTATCTAAGTTACAATAGCCTAATGTCAACTGCTCATCACCTTTTACAAAATATTGCTTTTTCCGATACAGGGACGTTAATTGTCGAGGAGTTCTCCTAGTCAAGATGGTGAAGTCATCATCAGCTCCACTTCATCATATGCATTGTGACGAGCATAAATTGCTTAGCAACCATAATCGAACAGTAATCACAACAGTAATCAAATCGCAACCCGTGAAATACGTATTATTGAGTACTTCTGATGGCCATCTGTGGTCTTCCACATCAGTTCCACTTCACCAAATGGTGCTTTCCGGGAGCAAATGCATGAGTTTCTATAAAAAAATACCCAAATCGCTATAGATGTGCCTATAACTTTGAGGGTTTCCCTCGATTTTCATAGGATCCCCTCATCAGATTCTGATTTCGTGACAATGGGACCACATCGAGAGCACACCCTTTCAAACAAAAATAATTTTCAAAATCGGTCCATAATTGACGGAGAAATCGGTGTGCATACATAAAAAAAAAATATATAGATATACGAATATGTATATCCGTGCCAAATTATAGCTTTCTAGTACTAAGAGTCTCTGAGCTAAGCTGCGAACGGAAAGACAGACAAACGGACATAGCGAAACTACAAGGGTCCATTGTTGACTACGGAACCCTAAAAACCATCTTTTCATTTAACATTCTTAAAAATTTGGTCCCGTGTGAGCGAGAGAGGTGACAGAACGCAACAGCCGTCTTAAATACAGCTACTATAAGTACTTACACATGTAGTAAATTTTGTAATTTGCTGCAGTGTAAGCAAAGTATTGAAATGCTTGACACATCACGTATTCTCTTTGTGCCCGTTATGCTGATCACTCTGGCTCGTAATTGGAAAACATGTTACACGTTCAAAGTAACCAATATTACATTCTGGCTGAAAATAATAATATTTAAACCATTCTGATAATTATATAAGTCTCTGCAAGAAATTTCACCTTCAGCCACTAATAAATCGTCGTCGACTGGCTGATTGCACTTTTCTCTTAAAAATTTTATCTAACGAGATTGACTATCCGGATCTCCTGCATAAATTGCGTTTTAATGTCCCCCAGAGATCAGTTAGATTTAATCCGCCTATCTTCATTCCCTTTACCTCTTCCAACTACAGGCAAAACTCATATATGGTGCGAGCGAGTAAGGATTTTAATGTTCTTTGTAAAGAGTTCTCATTTGATCCATTTACCACCAAAACCTATACTGCACGCAGTCGGCTGAACGCTGACTTCTTCAAAACTGCATAGATTTTTTGTACCTTTTATATATTATGTATGTAGGTATATAATATTGTTTTTGTGTTTTTTTTTTCTTTCTATCGTGCTTGTTAGTGATCTTAAGATTTGTACTACTTTTTCTGTTTTTACCCGTGAGAACCTGTAATTGGCTTTATGTTTTATATTCAATTGTTATCTATCTGTTAAAGCTGTTGGTTCTCCTTAAAATAAATAAATAAATAAAGTGCGTGTCGGCCCCACGCACAGTGAAGGGTTCCGTAGGTGGGATGAATTTATCCCAAAAACAAACTTAACATTGTAGTTGAAAAACATGTTCTCCCATACTCGATATACGTCACGATCAATTCTCCAACTGCAAACAAAAGTTAGTAATCGCAAAAAAAAGTGATATAATTACAAATTAACGGTTTTTGGACCTTTTCCTTTACTTGTGCTGTAAGACCTTGCTTCTTGCCAAATATCATGATTCTAGGTCAACGGGAATATCCCCCTAGGCCCCTATAGGATTTGATTTATTTGCAAGAATCAAAATATTATGTCGCATAAATGGCCGTATTTTTTATTGCGTTGACTTATAACTTGATTTTTTTAAAGCTCCAAGGAACCATAGACCTACGTATTGAATATTAATTTCAACTTGATGCCTCCACGCGTTCCTGAGAAAAAGGGTCTTGACAGACTGACAGACAGACAGACAGACGGACAACGATGTGGTCCTATAAGGGTTCCATTTATTCCTTTTGAAGTACGGAACCCCAAAAAATCGTTGAAGTACCACTAGAAAAAAAACAACTACTAAATAATTTTTGCTTCTTCTTTGAGTCAAAGACAGTGTAAATAACAAAGCTACCAATTATCTGTGACTCAAGCATTTTATTACGAAAACGTAATAATTCGTGACCTTCTTTGGAGTTACAATAATTGGCAATTACTATTTTTGAGTTGGTACTCGTATTATCAGGCATCCAAATTGGCTAAAAAAATGTGTTCTAATTTATAATACCAGACTAACTTAAAAAATATAACATTATTATTCCTTAAAGCTAAAAAAATAACGATTACTAATTATTTTTGCTGTTTTGAAGTCTTCTCACTACTCTTTTTCTGATCTTTCTCGTCGTTCTAGTTTCATAGACGACTGGTGAAGAGGCATATTCTGTTGTTGAAGCTTCATTTTCCGTATGGAACGTAGTTGCTATTGGTTTCTCCGAAGTGGTACTAAACGATTCAAATTCGAAGTTCCCTGTTCGCTTCATAATTTCTAAACTGGTATTGTTCTGTTTTTCTATGCTTTTAGATAAAGTCGCGATCATGTCTCCAACATTATTCGAGTTATTCATTATATCGTCTGAGTATTTGTTCTGGTCGACATTTTCATTTGTTAAATTAATTGATATGATATTTGTGGTCTCGTTCTTCATCGAACGTTTAGTTGAATTGTCTTTAGGTGCGTCATTCAGATCTTCAATTTGGACAATTGTTTGATTGACTAGGATTTTAGTCTCAGCTTCGGGTGAGGTCGCATTTTTATCAAAACTGCTTTCAATTAAACTATCTATTAGTTTTTCTAATGAGAAAGCACCGCTTTCTGTTTCAGATTTTCCTACTACATAAATCGCTTTGATATCGACATCACTATTCGTATTGTTTGGTAATTCTCTTTTAAAGTATTTGGGTGGGTAACTTGTGTCTTTATTTGGGAACAAGGACATAAAGTATCTGGCGTTATTTGTACTTCTTTGAGATTTATTTGGACCAGATCTTTGACTAACACCTAATCGGCGGTCGAACTTATTCATCGGCCATCTTGTATTAGAAACATCTACGTTTTCAGTTTTCAACACTTCTGACTTCATGTTCTTAACCTGTTCACCAAGGTTGTACTTCAATTCCACTTTTGGCATTTTTTTATATTTGAAGAGAATCTGGTATCTATCTTTAAATGGATCAGGGCGCATATTCAATGGCATGGAATTTTCAGATTGTGAGCACTAAAAACATAATGATTAACTCTTAAAATGTCGATTGTACACCATGTGTACAGATAACAATAGAATTTCAATTGTGTCTGCTAATTGGCGCGCGACGGGTTAATTACAGTTGACTACTAATCATACAAATTATTGAATACTCGGGATTATAATAAATAGTGTGAGAACATGGAAAATTATTCAGTGTCAACTTGCTAAAGTGTTGTACACAATGAAGGTACCTATACTTCTAACATCGCAGGAAATACACTTCTGGACACATCTTTTGGCCCACCTTGTATTTTCAGTTTCGTTTGGTCCTAGCTAAAATTTTATATTAGGTCGAGCAAAAAGTTTTTATGCAGTTTTGAACCTGGCACATTCACAATTTCATTCAATAGTCTTTTTTTGAATTTCGAACACAGAATTTAAAGAAACAAAAGACAATTTGGAGCCTGTTTGTTGATATCAAACAATCGAATACTAAGAAAACTTGGTTTTATTAGTTTACTTGGATTTAATTCTTGAAAAAGTGATTGATATCTTTGGTTTTGCAACAAACATTACTTATTCTTAACATTAAGGTGAGGTTCTATCAATAATCTATGGATACTTCACCTGAAGTCGCCGCCCAAGCTGTGGCACTTATTCAGGCCGGACACAGCCAAATAAACGTGAGTGCTCAACTTAATTTAAGTCGATCTGCGGTCCGAAATGTTTATCGGAGGTACCTAGAGACTGGCGGCTTTGTTCGTCGCCAAGGAAGGCCACGATCTCGGGTCACAACTGAAAGGCAGGATCGATTCATAGTGACGACCAGCTTGAGAAATCGTCACCTTACCTCCATTGAGATACAAAACCAACTTCGCGACTTCCACGGAGTATCTGTGAGCGCTCGAACTGTTCGGAGAAGGTTAAAAGAACGCGATATGGTACCACACAAGCCAGCTAATGGCCCCAAACTAACGCGAGCCCACCGAACAGCGCGCCTTCATTTCGCACGCAGTCATTTAAATTGGACACAGCAAGATTGGAGCCGTGTACTCTTTTCTGATGAGTCTAAAATTGTGTTACATGGCAATGATGGAAGGAAGAAGGTCTACCGACGTAAGGGAGAGCATTTCGCACAATGCTGCTTTGAAGAGAAGGTTGCTTATGGCGGTGGCTCATGGACTGTCTGGGGCGGTATATCCGCGAGCGGCAAAACTCAACTTGAGGTTGTTACAGGACCACGGCTGCCAACATTAACTGCTGAAAGGTACATTCGTGAGTGCTTAGAACCTCACGTGATACCATACGCGGACTATGTGGGCCTAAATTTCCTTTTTATGCATGATAATGCAAGAGCCCATGCGGCCGGCATCGTCAGGGAATATCTTCGGGATGTGAACATCACAGTTATGGACTGGCCAGCCAGAAGCCCAGACATGAACCCCATTGAGCACATGTGGGACGAGCTAAAAAGACGTGTTAGGGCTCGTCAGCCAGTTGCCCAGACGATGCAGGAGTTGAAAACTGCCATAGAAGAGGAATGGGAGATGATCCCTCAAAATTTCATAAAGCGGTTGATAAACTCTATGCCTAATCGTATGAGAGCTGTGGTAGATGCCCATGGAGGCAAACGCGTTATTAAATTAAACCTTCATTTGATAAAACATGTTTTTTATTCAAAAATCAATTGCCTTTAACAAGGCGCATATCCGACTTGTTAGGCGTAGCTCCATGTCGTATGGTATTCTGAATTCAAATTTAAAACAATACGATCGAAAAAGATGGTAAAATGTATCAAGTTTAAAACTGCATCAACAGTTTTGGTTCAATCTAGCAATCATATTTCGGTAGGGGCCATCGAAACCTAAACTCTAAGGTGGGCCAATAGATGTGTCCAGAAGTGTAGTATAATATTTTACAGTAAACTTACATGGACCAACTATTGGTATATTATCATCAATGTAATTCTTCGTAAGGAATTCATTCATGAAATCATTCGTCTCGAAGAAGATTGGTTTAGTGTTCTCACTTATCGTAGCCGCGGGAAGTGGAACTTCTGCGTTAGGGTTCTTCTCCGCTCTTTTTAAGCAGCCATTGGGATAGCAGTATGTTGGTTGATCGGGGCACATTTGAACGCATACGCAGACTGGCGGCGTGGTGTGAAACTCTGTGAAGATTATGTTGAAGAAATGTTCTACCAATGATGACTTGGCTGATGTTTCGCATATCGTTTTCGATGGTTTTCGGTTCGATCCAATTGTGAGGAGTTGACTGTGGGTATCTGAAACAAGAAGAAGAATTAACTAGACAACAGGAAACGTGTTTATATTTAGATTATAAGCATTGCTTCTGTCACTGAAAAGATGAAAAGTTTTATGTTCATAAAATCCTAAATGAAACAAACACAACAAACTTTTTCATACGAGTCTACTACCAACAATTAATCTACGAGTAATATTTTAAAACACAGAAAATAAAAATTTCATACATATTGTGGCATATAGTATTTCAAACTGTGCTGAACATGCCAAAAAGGAAAAAAACACCGCTGCTAGTTGGCACGAATCTGGTCACATTTCTTTCGTAGCAAAGAACTTGGCTTGGATTTGCCCCTCGTAATTTACTTGTAATACTACGTCTTAATTTGGGTTCAACTTTATTTGGTACGGTCAGTTAGGTAGGTGAACAAATTTTGTTTTTATTTTTGTCTTGTCGTTCTGTCCTCTTGCTGTCTAAAGAATCATATTGTTTTTAATGAAATAATATAACTATTACTGTTGTTGTTAAATATTTTCATCATGCAGCACTAGTTTTTGATTATTTCATTTCGAAAAACTATGTGTCTTTGTTAATTAGTCAGTACTATAACAATCATCAGTACAATAATTAGCATGCACTATCAAAATTAACAGTTGCAAGATACGTGGTGGTCCTCGTGGTATTCATTATTGCACAAAGTTTCATTGTTGTTTGATCATTTGCCATCAGATCCAACACCACTAATATGCAAGCCACACCAAACAGCCACTAAAAGATAGCTTATTTAATTAGACTAGCGACCCGCCCTGGCTTCGCACGGGTAGTAGAGCATATATGCCTACATTTTTTACATCAGCTTGTTGCGTTGAGTATGAAAGGTTTAAATGTAACATATTACCACACTACTTAAGAGTATTTTTAATGTAAAAATAAATACATACAACAGCAAATCAACCAACAAACTAAAATATTTATTTGTACAAAAAAAAATTGTATACAATATTGGTAACAATATAATTGTAATCGTATACAATAGTATACAATTACAATTATATTGTCCGAAAAAATAAAAAAATAAATTATAATAAATTGTCCGTGTGAAAAGCATTGAATGGCTAAATAAATTCCAACAACTTTTAAGGTTTGACCTTGTGCTTTATTAATAGTCATTCCAAACGCTAATTTTATTGAAAATTGGAGCCGTTTGAACTAAAAAGGCAATTCTGAGGGTATCATTGAAATTCTTGGTATGAAAACAGTTTCGCCAGTTCCGTTGCCAGTTAATAATACATTCGATTAAAAAAGTTCGGCTCGCACAAATCACTCCGCATATAAAACAACAGTTAGAGTCTATTTCACGATGTCCGAATAGCCACTACTCACAGAATAAATTAAAAAATGGAACAAAATTTGTATGATTGCAATAAATTGTCAGCGTTGTGTCATCGTGCTTCTCTTTCTTTTCTATGCAATCCAACAGTGACCGCGATTTTACGGAGGACAAGCCCAAAACTAGACATCGAATTCAATGACATTATCAAAACAAAAACATACTCACATTTGACCACTCCAAACACAAACACTATAAGAAACGTCTTCCTCATTTTCGTCTGATCTTCCACCAACAGAGTTCCCTGTCAAACTAACTTACGTATAGGTACACGACAACTGTGAGTACTCGTGGTTCAAATAACAATGGTTTAGCATCAACACACAACAGTATCCTGTTACAAAAGAAAGAGCTGTTGTAATGATGTTTCACAAACTTGTAAATGTCAATAAATAATAATGCTTTCAGTTCACTGCGTGGTGCCCTGTTGTTGCTGTGAAGATATTGTCCAGATGAACGTTGAGATTTGTATTGAATCATAATAATACAACCCTTGTGCCCGATGGGATATCTCATCAGCTTTTCAGGAGCTTTAGGGGGATGAGTTTCCAAAAAAACCAGCAAAGTGCGTGAATTTAAACCAAAAACAAACATTGTAGTTGAAAAACGTGTTCTCCCATACAGTGATATACGTCACGGTCTCTCCAACTGCAAATTTGTTTGGAATCCTACACCTACAACATTTTTTTTGATGTGATAAAATTACAAATTAACAATATTCGGACTTTTTCCTTTACTTGTGCTGTGTTTCCGAATTTTTGGTTCTAGGACATGCTGGTTTCCTCACGATATTTTCCGTTACCGTTTTGAGAGCTGTAGTCATCAAATTATTTACACAGAGTAAAGCGCCTGCCTGGATTCGAACCCAAGACCTACAACTCGTAAGTCGAGGCCGTTACCACTGGGCCCCAACTGCTCCTATCAACTTGTAGGATCGTTTTATTTTCATAACGTAATTTGGCCTAATTCTGCTCGAAAACGGTTAAATAAAGTGTTGTACATAACATACGCCGAAAGCGCATTTTCATAGCACACCTTACCCGCTTCGCTACACCACTTGGCCCTGGTGGAAATAGACACATTGTTTCGTAGCTTCACTGCTTTGGGACCTTGCAAATCTCTGATGTAAAAGCCAGCCCAATTCTCAGATTTCAAAAATATCAATCTGCCTAGGCTTTTCCCAACTATGTCGGGGTTGGCTTCCAGTCTAACTGGATACAGCTGGTAAAATACTGGTATTAGTATTTTATATGGAGCGACTGCCTATCTGACCTCCCCAACCCAGTGACTGGGTAGTACGATACCCCTTGGTAAGACTGGTTGTCAGACTTTCTGGATTCTGACGATCCGTAACGAATGTCAAAGATCCACGAATGACAGCCGGGATCAACGGCTTAACGTGATTTCCGAGGAACGGAGGAGTCTCGGTATGTAAAGATGGTCACCCATCCACGGACCAACCCCGGCAAGCGTAGCTTAACCTGATGGATCGACCCGTGCGGCTGTTATTACTTAGCCACGAGCTCCTCGATATATCTTATCGCCACCCGTGAAATACTTATTATCGTTGAGAAGTTACCGTAGCCATCTGTGGTCTTCTTCATCAGTTCCACTTCATCAGATGCTACTTTCTGAATACAAATGCTTGATTTGTTGATGAAAATACCAAAATCGCTATATATATATGCCTATAATTTTTGAGGAGTTCCCACAATTCCTCATGGATCCCATCATCAGAACTAGATTTTGATAAAAATGGGACCAATCTGGAAGAATATCCTTTCAAATAAAAAAAAAAATCAAATCGGTTTATAAATGACAGAGTTATGAGGTAACAAACATAAAAAAACAACCGAATTGAGAACCTCCTCTTTTTTTGAAGTCGGTTAAAAATAGCGATTAACCCGTCGCGCGCCAATTAGCAGACACAATTGAAATTCTATTGTTATCTGTACACATGGTGTACAATCGACATTTTAAGAGTTAATAGTTTCTTGACGTATTATACGCTTTGTGCAAGGAAAAGTTTTTCGGGTTCCGTACCAAAATGGTAAAAAGGAACCCTTATGGTGCGACTCAGTCTCTGTCTGTCCGTCTGTCACTGTTGGATATCTCAAGAACTACTAATGCTTGAAATTAGAAACAGTTTTAGATAAGGTTATCTCCGAAGTTTGCATAGATAAAAATCTGTAATTATTCTATGTGATAGAAGCTTATGTAAAAATTACAGAAAAAATAAAACGATGTCTCTAAATAGCACACTTTTTCAGAAATCGGAACGGAACCCTCGGAGCGCGAGTCCAAATCCGTCCGATCGGTTTTTCTTCTTAAATGTACAAAAAACTACTGCTTTTAAATAAAAAACGGGGAATTAAATGACGATTGACGAATGATGATTCTATTTATTTGTTTGTTTAATACTTTACACACGTATGTAGAGGCGGACTTAACGCCATAAGCATTTGCTACCAGTCAAGCTTTGGATGATGCAGAGACAAAGAGTGGTAGGTTCAATGTCGAAATTTGAGAGACAAATATTCATTCAAAGATAAGAATATGCCTATTAAAAACTATAACAATATATCTAATTATATATAAATACAAGCACAAGTAAATACACACAATCCAATTCCAATATAAATTGGCATACCCTAACTAAAACAATCATGTGACGATGACCAGTGCCTTATACCACTGCTCATCGTACCCTTGGTTTATTTATAAAAAACTTTTTTACAAAAAAATACAACCGACTTCCAAAAACAACACTACAAAGTGAAAAATAACTTTAATTTCGGAAGTCGGTGTCTAGTTAAATGTATTTTCGTTTTTTGCCACCGACTTCCGAAATTAAAGTTATTTTTCACTTTGTAGTGTTGTTTTTGGAAGTCGGTTGTATTTTTTTGTAAAAAAGTTTTTATTTTTCACTTTTTAGTTGTGTACCTACCCCACACAAATTCAAATACCACTACCTGCAAAACAAACTAGAACATCATCCATATAAAAATAATGAAAAAAAAAAGGTTCCGACGAATTGATAACCTCCTCCTTTTTGAAGTCGGTTAAAAAGTGGGGAAAAAATATTAGGTTGGGGAAAAAGTCTTTTCGCATTTTAATATGTATGAACTTAAAATAAAATCTCTTTGGCTATACTATTTGTATCTGGCTGGTTTTGGTATCATTGAAATTTTAAATTTTAAAGAACATAATTCCAAATTCAAATTAGGAAAATGTGTGATTTTCATTTGTTTTTCGTACTGTCAAGATGAGTAAATCTAATGAAGAAATTCGATACATTTTAAAATCCTACTACTAAAAAGGTAAAAATGCAACGCAAGCCGCGAAAAAAATTTGCAATGTTTATGGACTCAGTGCAGTGTCTGTGAGAGTAGCACAAATTTGGTTTAAGCGTTTTCAATCCGGAAATTTTGATGTCAAAGATGCACGTCGCTCTGGTCGCCCTATTACGGATAAAATGGATGCCATTTTTGAAAAAGTGAAGCAAGATCGGCATATCAGTAGTTACGACGTAGCTGAAGAACTGGGAATTGACCACAAAACAGTTTTGGCGCATTTGAAAAAAACTGGGTACACAAAAAAGCTCGATATTTGGGTACCTCACGAGCTCACTGAAAGAAACCTAATGAACCGTGTAATAATTTGTGATTCTTTATTACGACGTAATAAAACCGAACCATTTTTGAAGAAGCTGATAACTGGTGATGGAAAGTGGATCACGTACGACAAGAACGTGCGAAAAAAGTCGTGGTCAAAGGCCGGTCAGGCTTCACAGACTGTGGCGAAACCCGGGTTAACTCGCAACAAGGTGATGCTGTGTGTGTGGTGGGATTGGAAGGGCATTATTCATTATGAGCTGTTACCACCCGGCAGAAACATCGATTCTGAACTCTACTGCGAACAACTGATGCGATTAAAGCAATAAGTTGAGAGAAAGCGGCCGGAATTAATCAACAGAAGAGGTGTGGTTTTTCGTCATGATAAAGCTAGACCTCACAAATTTTTAGCCACTCAGCAAAATTTAAGAGAGTTTGGCTGGGAGGTGTTAATGCATCCGCCGTATAGTCCTGACCTTGCACCTTCAGATTTCCGCCTGTTTCGGTCTCTTCAGAATTCTTTAGGCAGTGTCAGGTTAACATCTCGAGAGGACTGCCAAAACCACTTGTCGCGGTATTTTGATCAGAAGTCCCAAAATTTCTATAGCAATGGGATCATGTCCCTACCTACAAGATGGCAAAAAGTTATTGAACAAAATGGTACCTACATACTTTAGATAAATGTAAATAATGTAAATAATGTATATTAAAAAATGTTTTGAATTTTCTTAAAAAATGCGAAGAAACTTTTTCCCCAACCTATTACGTATTATTGAAGCTAACTCAAAAACTACCAAAGCAAAGTTAATCAATTTTATATGGGACCAACTGTGATGTATACACTCTCGAACAAAACAAAAAAAATCTAAATCGGTCCAGCCATCTTCGAGTAATCGGGGAACAAACATAAAAAAAAAATTAAAAAAAAGTTCCGACGAATTGAGAACCTCCTCCTTTTTGAAGTCGGTTAAAAATAGCCTCACTGAAGATCTGTTAAAAAAGCAGTGATAAAATAAAAAAAATCTGAAAATGTATGAAGGGAACTTGGATTGCTGCCTGTCACCGGATGCAAAATATCTGATTGTTCAATTTCAAAGATTTTCTTCAAATATCTACCGTTCCGGCCGTCATAAGCATCAATCTGATCAAATCTATAGACACAAACGATACTGATTTTGTTCTGATCAGACCAGACACACCTGCAGGTAGAACTGACCGTGTATGACTGCCGTCTATTCTGAGCTGGAGCATGTGAACACATGCTGATGGCACTAATAAATGATTAATTTAGATACTTGCAGTATCTCCATCAATAACATCATCATATTCTAACAGCCCAAAATAAAATACGTCAATTCAATTTTTATTTCTTTTTTTTTTTATTTGTATTATTAATTGGATATGTAATGTAGTACAATAATATTACAATAATATAAATTCAATCTTTAATGTAGAGTCCTGCTAAATTTTAACATCACACCTAATAAAATATACACGATAATCGTTTCTATCATAAAAAATCCAAATTCGCTTGTGATACTCGTATCACTGGCATCTCGAAATAAATTCAACGTTAACGTTTTTCAATCTCAATTGAAATTGCTCCTTATTATATTGTATGCCTCCTTTCAGAACGTGTGTGTGCACTGTATAGTGTTTTAGAAGGTGAACTATTGCGGTTAAGATCTGAACGCGAACATATCTGGCTCCAATGCAGTATCTACTGCCTTTTCCGAAAGGCATGTACGTCGTATCACTCACCTCTCCTTCCCTTGCAAACCGTTCAGGATCAAACTTTTCTGGGTCAGGGAAATATTTAGGGTCGTGGTGCAGATCGAAAATAGCTGAAAAAATCTTCACCCCTTTTTCAACAGGCACTTTACCTACGGGCAACACAGAATCTCGCACACACTGCCTCGTTATGAAAGCAATAGGAGGGTACAGCCGAAGAGTCTCGTTCAAAACATTGTCCAAATACTTCATTTCATAGATAGATTCATAGGTGAGCTGACCGTTGTATTTCTCGAATAATGCATCTACATCTTCTTGTACTCTTTTCAAGACATCAGGGTGTCTTCCCATTTCCATTAAAGCTGCAAAGATTCCAGCGGCGGTAGGATCAATACCGGCTAAGAAGAAGAAGAAAGCCTGAGCAGCTAATACTTCGTCCGTTGGTTCTAACTTGAGCCCGGTTTCATTGTCTACCATCGTACCATTCTTTTGAAGCTCAACACACATGTCTACGAAGTCGTGTCTTTTTACGTTTTCTTTTTCACGTTGTCTGATTACTTGTTTCACGGCATCAATAAAAAAGTCCTCGTGTTGAGTTTGAAACAACTTCAACTTTAAAGTTTTAAAAAGCGTTTCACTGACTCCACTTAATGTAAACTTTATGTTTGTCCAGAAAGTAGGCACTAAGGCTTCTCTAGCTATCTCGCGGAATGGAGAATCGAAAATTGATTTTGTTCCGATCCCAAAAACAGCGGCCGCGATAGCAGCAGAGCAGAACTGGCACAAGTGTTCGAGGGTATCTCCTGTCAATCTTTCTGGTTTATTTCTTAAAAAATCCACAAAATCCTGGGCGCTCTTATCAATAATGTAGAACATATTTCTTAATTTTGCAGTAGTGAAAAGGGGAGTCAATTTCTGCCTGATGAGCTTCCATTTCGGGCCGTGCATCAAAAGAACATTTTGTGCCAAGATATCCTCCTCGATAAACGCAATCCCTCTGTGATTAAAAGCTTGAAAGTCACCCTGTGTGATGTGCTGGATGTTGGTGGGATCCTTCACGTACAGTCCTAGATCGCAGAACGAGCCAAGACCGACAGCTGGCTCCTTTTCATAGCTCCAGTAGATTTCATTCAAAATTTGAAAGAATGATTTATCTTCTGTGGCGAATTGCCACAAAGGTCCACCGGTCCTATGTTTGTCGTAGAAAGCTACACCACGTTTCTTCCAATAGTACTGGTTATATTTGCCTTTCAAATAAGCAATGGCTAGCACAAAAATGACGCCAGTTAGTATCACTGTTAGCATTTTTAAAGATATATTCTAGTTCAAGTTCAAGAGGCGACTGGTTGAGTATCTACTGAGATTTGTGTTTATAAAGTCGTCTGTGTCAACTTCATAATTATGTATTTAACTTGCATTACTCGTCTACCGCTAATTATGAGTATGATTTTAATACATGTTTTTTGCTGATTTTTATCTACTTAATTTTTTTTTCCAATCTTTGCCTCTGACCATCTCGCAATAAAATATTTTGACAATGATGTCATCATCAAGAAGTAAACAGGAAAAATGATTTCGACTCCGTGAAAAGTTGCAAGGTATGTACATAAGGCCCTTTACAAACGTGCAGCTTGTCGGGTGTGAAATCTTTCGGCTGATCGATCGAATGTATTCTACGCACCACTGTGGGACTGAAAAGCGTCTATCTCAAAATACAATAAATATATCTCAAATAAATTTAAAAAAATATATCTATAACATATAATATATCTCAGTGATAAACTGATAACAACTTGAAAATTTCTACAAATGTTATTGAATTTATTGGCTTTTTAACACGTTTTAATTAATTTAAGTCGAAACTTTATCATAATAGGTTGGGGAAAAAGTTTCTTCACATTTTTTAAGAAAATTCAAAACATTTTTTAATATACATTATTTACATTTATCTAAAGTATGTAGGTACCATTTTGTTCGATAACTTTTTGCCATCTTGCAGGTAGGGACATGATCCCATTGCTATAGAAATTTTGGGACTTCTGATCAAAATACCGCGACAAGTGGTTTTGGCAGTCCTCTCGTGATGTTAACCTGACACTGCCTAAAGAATTCTGAAGAGACCGAAACAGGTGGAAATCTGAAATCTAATATATAAAACGATTTTCAAATAGAAATCTCGAAAATATTATACGAAAATAAAAAATGATGAAATAATTAATTTAAATAAAGTCCACCTTAGAATTTTTTTTATTATAACAAATTATAGCATAATTATTATTCATTATACTATTCACTTTCAGGCAAATCCAAGAAAATTTTAGCTTCATTAAACAATATTCCTTGTCTATAGGAAACTACGTGAAAAGGTTGGTGTTCTGACGCTTGAAATATTATACAGTATGGAATTGGCATCTTGGCAATAATTGAAAGCTCAAGGAATATTACTCCATAGAAGTATAGAAAAATTAAATAATAAATAAAAAACCGAAAATTGAAAAAGTTAAATTTTCAAACAAAATAAATATCAAAATAAATTCACTTAAAGTAAACACTCTGTTTAGACAACGTACCTTGACCCCAGGAGCGAAGAGTGGCAACGGTGCACGCGGGCGGCATGGCGGCTTTTTTATCGGCGCCGGCACTTTGATTCGTTTGACAATGTGCGACGAAAATAAAATCCACTAAGTTCATTTGTACCGCCACGTGTTTATTTCGCGATAACTGAACTGAACTAAATACTCGTACTTCAATATTACACATTGGTTCCAAAAAGAATAAACTTAAATTTTCTCATTTTCAAAGTGTCCACCACGTTTTTGAATGCACAAGTTACATCGCCGCACAATGTTATCCCGAAGCCTGCTCAGCAAATTTCGTTCAGGATCCAGACCCATGGTTTTTAATTTGTCAAAGGCGGCGACAATACGATTGCGCAGTTCATCTTCGGTTTCGGAGACACGCGAATAAACTTAATTTTTTATAAAGCCCCATAAAAAGAAGTCGAGAGGCGTAAGGTCGGGTGACCGAGCTGGCCACCTGCGGGGGCCATAGCGACCAATCCATTGCTCACCGAACATGGTGTTAAGCCGCTCTCTCGCGAGGAGTACGGAATGTGGAGGAGCTCCGTCTAACTGGAACCAAACCCGCTTGTAAGCTACCACAGACAATTCCTCTAGATAATCGGTTATTGGGCCGTTAAGAAGATCCAGAAACTTCTGTGCATTGAGGTTTCCGTTGATAAAAACGGGGCCGATTATTTGGTCTCCGTGAATACCTGCCCACACATTAACCTCTGGTGCGTCGGGCCTCCTGTATGCGCAAGTGCCACAAACGTCAGTACATTTGGAAGTACTTGTTGATTTTTGGGCAAGCCTTCGAAAAAACGCAGATTTCGTTAATACATAGCCAGTTAAACGTTACATGTTATACCTTCCTGGCTTCGTTATTAGATTACCTAACTACTTATACCATTCATTATGCAAATACAACTGACCTTATCTAGCAACGATGCGTTAAGTTTTTGTTTTGATAATTTTCACTCATATAACCTTCAAACTTTCTCACATCACATCTAATCTACACAAACATTCACCAAAAAAACACTTTATTACGATTACACAATATCTGTAGAAACGATAAAACACCACACATTAACAACAATCCACTTATAAACAATAACTAAACCATAAAAACTATTTGTTTACGCAACGAAAAAATTTCGGCGCGAACTCCGCGCGGCGCCGACGGTATCACTGACTGCGAAGTATCGTTCGCGCAAAAACACTACGAACGAAATATTTAGGCGAAAAAATATTATAATGTAGGGCAAATGGTGCAATTATCGTAATTAACGCTTATCGATAACTTTTTACACGTAATTTTTCTACCGAAACAAGGCATTAGAATACGATTATCTATGTGTAATTTGAATATTTATTTTTAACAATAAAAAATATTAATTGGACATTAAAAATACGATTGAACAGTTTACGAAACTACCGTTAAGTTAGTGACTTCCTGAGTAATCCTGAGTATCAATCGGGTCTGTCGATCAACCGGAAGCCGGTCGGTAACTAACTATGTAACATGCGAAAACAATTCATAAATTGTTGTTGTTTACTTTTTGCATTTTATCTCTAAATCTACTTAATAATATTTAATAAGAACACACATAAACAAAAAAGCTGTTTAGCTTTAAATACCTACTCAGGGCATAGTGGTTTTTAGAATTATGACAATAATTCTTAAAACACCCTATGGTGTTTAAAGGAATAAAGATAGATAATCAAAAAAGCTGTTTAGCTTTAAATACTTAGGTGGTGCTATCACCACCTAAGTATTTAAAGCTAAACAGCTTTTTTGATTATCTATCTTTATTCCTTTTAACAAAAGCTAATAGTCGATAACAGGTGTGCTTCCCTACGTGGCGCGAGCGCACCCCGCACCCGCGCGCCCCCCGCAATATTATTTCGCTGAATCGCCTTTCAAGAAAGCCGCGTGGCTCGTGCCGCTCTGTGTAAAGAAGCCGCTAAAAGACACCGCTGCCGATGTACACCCGCAGGAAATGTTGGCGCGTCCCAGTGATGGATTATGTTTGTGTAAACAAAACAAAGGTTCGACCATGGCAAGCCAAGGAAGTTGTTCAATAGGAAATTCCAAGTACTAGTATATCGAAAAAAAAACCACATTAACATTAACTTTCATAGTCAGTCTGTACTGGTCTTGTGTCTGTGAGAGGTAGTGGGCCATACCGTTACAGTATTAATCGAATGTGGGTTTCGTCGGGCGGCGCGGTCCGCGGCTGCGTCTCCCGTACACGCTTAGTTTTGCGCACGCACTCAAACGTTGAATTATTTTTTTTTTTTAAATTAAATTCCAGCCTGTCGTGCAGGTGTACCGATTTTACACTTCGGCAAATAAGTAGAATAGGTACGTAACAGCGTCGTGATAGTTTGCACTGAGTGGCAACGTCGCATTTTAAAGGGTTCATTGAATCATTGACCTAGTGATCCAATTCTACAGAGTGTTTAAATTTGATCAAAATGAAAACTATACTTTTTGACGTAATTACTGGACCGATTTCGTTCATTTTTTGTATATCGTCAGAAAAGGCGATACCAAGTGTGTCCTAGAAATTATTGCATATAAGCGGTCCCCATACTGTATATGGATCTGATGTACGAGTAAATAACAATGAACGTAGAACATCTTCACTAGTTGATAAAGGAGAACACTTCCTGGAATGATGTAATTGGTATTGCCTGTAATCTTTGTTTCGCGGTTCTTGTGCATCTTCAGACAATTGGCCTGTAGGTAAAATTTTAACTTGAATTTGTATGATTCGGATTGCAGTGCAGTGTGCAAGGTGATTACGAACCCGTGGTTTTGATATCTTTTGCGGTTATTTAAAAAAATTTCTTTAGCACTTACCTACATTTAGAGCTATCAATACAAGCTCCTACCACTAAATTGATTGTTTCGTTTTATCATGGTTTTAATAATATCAAACCTCGTGAATGAATATTAGTTTTATTGTGTTATTGATCAAAAATCATTTTTGATCAATGACACAATACAAACACGCGTCATCTCAAAAATGATTTTTCCCTCCATATTAAGGTAGGGTTAAGTAGATCGAGACGTTACGCACCGGATCAACTCAGGATGGCTGAAATGGCGACAGGTTACAGGAACAACTTGCTATCCACGGATGCCCCTCAAGTTAAAGGGGAAAATTTACAAGTCCGTGATAAAGCCTGCCGTAATTTATGGATCGGAATGCTGGGCAGTGAAGAAAATGGATGAAAAAAGATTGCAGGCAGCGGAGATGGATGTGTGGCAGGGCGAGAATGGATAAAGTAAGAAAGAGTATATAAGAGGAAGTTTGAAACTGGCGAAGAGTTGAAAGGAAATCGTTTGGCTTGGTACTCGTATGGGCATGTGATGAGGAGGGACGAAACGCATGTGATTAAAAGAATGATGAATGTACCTGTTGATGGATGAAGAGGGAGAGGGAGGCCAAAGAAAAAATGGATGGATTGTGTGAGGAATAATATGAAAGAGAAGGGAGTGAGTGATAGCGTGACGGTTGACAGGGGGAATGGAAGAAGAAAACGTGTTGCGCTGACCCCAAGTAACATGCAGGAAGATAATGATGAAGGTGAATGCGCTGTGGTAGACCGCGAAATTCAAATTTTCTTGCGTTTTTTTGCAATTTGCAGGTCAGTGTCAGGTTGTATATTAATCAACATATTATTTGCGACAGTAAGAACATAACCATAAAAATCATCAATACATCTTTCTAAGTTAGATTTCCTCCAGATTCGTCTGAACTCCAAAATCAGACCAATCCGCAGGAAATCTAACTTAGAGATAGTTATATTTTTGTGGTTAAAATTATGTAAAATTTGAATTTTGCGGGCTACCTCAGAGGATCCCCCTTACTTAATGGAGGGTGGTGGCGTATTGAATGAGCCAATCCAGGATTTCGATATTTTTATTTCATAAAGCCAATCACAACAAGTAACGTAAGATTTGGCTCTCAGGAACCGATGGTTTGTCTACCTGTCAGTTTAATATTCAGATAATTTTCTTATTAATATCGGACACGAATAGAAAACATTTAGTTTGCAATTAACAAAAATTAATTGCAAGAAAATCCTGCAGTATTTTAAAGGCCTGCGTACGTCGGCAAACCGTGCCGTTAATACCGTTTGCCGATGTGCGCAGTCCTTAGAAATATAAAAAAGGAAGACCTACGGCCGGCGAGGATTTATAAGCCAATGTTTATGAGTACCGTACTTATTTATATTAAATGCTCGAAAAACGACCTCGATAGTCTGCGGCGGCCATTGGAAGATACCGAATGGAATGGAATCAAAGTAAGGTAAGTAGCTGGGCAACACTCGCGATATGGCGTTGGCTTTCCTCGTCAGAATACGCAGACGGGCAAAGGCTCCACCTCGATGCTCAACCCCGCCACCTGCCAGTGTGCGGCGAGACTTATTCGAAACACGACAAGTGGCGTGTTTCATTCATTAATAATAGTATAGTTAGACTATCATGTAGAAAAAAATTGTAAAGATAAGTGATCCATTATTGCAATTATACTTAATTTCTACACGTTGACAATTTTGATAAAAAAAAATCTATATGTATACATACATAAACTATTAATAAAGCTAAAGAGTTTGTTTTTTTTATATGTTTGAACGCGCTAATCTCTGGAACTACCAGTCGGATTTGAAAAATTCTTTTGCATTTGATAGCACAATTCTTAAGGAAGGCTATAGGCTAATCAACATCACGCTAGGATCCTTAGGAGCCGAGTAAAAAGAAAAGAAAATAGAAAAAACGCTAACGCGCGGGCAGGCGATGCGATGCGACGGGCAGAGTGGGTTAGGGGAACAAGAAACTTCACGCGGACGAAGCCGCGGGCAGAAGCTAGTATACTTACAAACATGATAGATATGTAGATATATAGGTAAAACATTTATTTAGTGCACACAAAAGACATAGCACAACACACAAAAGTACAATTAGATGACTAGATTATAACAAATTACTTGAATACACACAAATGATCACATGAATGATATCAAATGATACGTTCCGGGCTCAACTGTTGGCAGACTAATATTTGTGCTGCATACTTTGTTATATTACACCTGTGATTGTTATATTATGTGTACCAATGGTTATATTTACTTCTCTTAGAAACTGTTGTAGTAGGCAGGTAGGTATTCCATAACTGGTAAGTAATGGTCTAGTCTAGCAGTTAGCTGCTAAAGTATTTTACTACTTCAGTAATTTAACACTAAAATTACTATTTATATCAATCTGTGATAGCATAGATTAGAAAATTTGCATTAATTCATTTAAATTTTACGAATGTATTCGGTTATATGACTTTACAAGTTATTGCATATGCATAAAGATCATTTTCACCTAAAGCTAATAAAGGTTGGTGATGTTGAAGCCGCACTCAGTTCGGATCGTGATCGAATTTTGCCGATGCTACATCTAAGTTGTGTCCTTTTTACCCGACTACGGCAAAGCCAAAAAGAAGAGTTATGATTTTAGCAGTCTATGTATGTATGTAAGTATGGATATTTAGTACGTATTTACGTGTGTTCCACCGTAGCGCCTAAATTTCTGAACCGATTTATTAAAATCGGTTCATTCATTAGAATGAGGTATCAATTATAGATACGTAATAATGGTCCGGGTGACATAGGTTATATGAATTCTCCCTAAATTGAATATGGTGGACTTTACACGTACTGACCACGAAAAAAATTAAATTGAGATAATTATGACATGTTTGGTATCAAAAGAAAGGTCTTGACGAGCACATTACAAATATGTATATATGTCATATTGTTTAAGTAAATAAATATTTTTAAATTGATAAAAATAAGTAAATGTGGAGGTAAATAATATTAATTTAATTGGTTACAGACCGACCGTGACGAGTGTGATTTTTCAGTAGCCGGGTTTTAATTTTTGAACTTACTTTTTGTAATTAGGTATTTTTTCTGCCTGTGGAGCTTCAAAAATTTATATCTTTTTTGTAGTGTGTATTTTTCACATTTTTTTTTGTGAAATGATCGTCTTGGATATTACTTTCATGTCACAAAAAAGAACTGAAAAATACACACTACAAAAAAGAATTTTATTCTCCACCGGAGAATAAAAAAGAAATATAGCGATTATGACAAACAGCGCCTTCATATTACAAGAACGCAATCGCCTTACATACTACTTGTTGCTATTATCATATCGATGGAAACCGATAACATAACAGACTAGGTATACGAGTTTGCGTTCGGAAATGCTATCTCTGAAGACACTGGCTCCTGTAACACAGGTGTTTAGTGCAGGAGTCAGGGCTTCACAATGTTTTTTATGCAATACAGCAATTATTTTTTTATTATCTCTGCCATGAAATGCTCATAGAGAACCTTGACCAAATAATAGCCGAGAGCCACCACGATGGCGACAGTGGCCATCTTTGACAGGCCTACACCGAAAAAGCTTTTTTTTGTGAAAAAACAGCCAGTATAAAAAACAGTTTTTTTTTTTTTTGTGAATTACATCTCGCAAGTTTAGGTCGTCGGTTACATAGCCAGGCTATCCTGTCGATGCCTTAATAAATTAAGGCCTCTAGCCAGAGCATAGAACTTATAAACTAAGCTATTACATGCAAGGCACCCCCTGTGGGTACGAAGTAAGGACCTCGGCTTATGGCATCGCTGGGGCAGGGGCAGTAAGGGACAGGCTGGATCAGATCCAAAGGAGAGTACGTTTCCTCCGTTACCAATAAATGCTGCAGATATACCGGGACTGGACATCTGGAGCCCCCACTCGGTGTGTAGGTACATATAGTAGACCGATCGTCGGTGGTAACACTTTGATTTGACCTTGAGCTAGCTTACGTAGTACAGTATCACAACGTTCAAAGATTCCATCGTCTATCGTCCAGAAAACCGAAACATGTGTATATAATAATAATAATAAAAATATAAAAATAATTAAATGTGGCCAATAGAAATTTATTTATATTCCCACCTAAATTATTATAGATTGACGCACTAATTCCCTTACTCCCTTATTGGACCAGTCATATTTAATTCGGCAATGTTCGGTTTTTCCGAAAATAAACGATGGAACCTTTGAACTTTGTCGGAGTTTCAAACTCCGTACAGAGGAGAAACGCATTCTACAGACTAAACCAGTATAAACTGGTTTTGATTCCACTAACGTGCGACCTCTGTAGAATGCGTTTCATCCTCATCTCCTCCTCATTTCCTCTGCCGTAATGTTGGCTCCACTGTTGTCCTACAACCCACTACAGAAGCCGCATGTCAGTGTTATAGGACAACAGTGGATCCAACATAACGGCAGAGGAACTATTTGATGAAGCGCATTCTAGTGACTAGTGACCAGCAGAGAGGCTATGTATGCATTATGCAATGACATCAAAGTTTTGGCCAGAGTGGACGTCACTGAGATTTAACAATAGTGGTAAGTGGTAGTAAGTGGTCATTGTACTCACGATTATGAACAACTTATGAACAACGACCAAACCAGAAATCGCGAAAAAAATCACAATCAGCTGTTCCCTACATTTATGTTCGCATAACTCTTCCAAATGTAGGGAACAGCTGTTTTTTTTTCGCGATTTCGTTTTTGGTCCCATAGTAAAAATTGTTTATAATGATGAGTAGTTGGAATGGTACCTAAAAATAATTAAATATTATAATTTATAAATTGTTATTATAAATTTATTTATTATAATTATTTATTATATTTTTTTAAACGCACAACCTCTTAAGAGGTTGTGTGTTATTTAAATTACATTTTGTAATAAGTACAGGACATATTATGAACCTAACCTAAAACCTTGAGTCGGCTCTAGCATTGCAACAAATATTTATAAAACTGACTTCACTTAAGTATCTACGAGTACTTAGTTTGAAACTTGAAAATGTCTGGGAATATTAATTGTTTAAATAAGATAACTAGACACTATTTTATAGTATTTTTGTGGATATTTAATTTTAGGATTTAATTTATTTTGTACTCTCTTTCGAATTTTCATCACAGAATTAAATATATTTTTTTTAGCAAAATGTTACTCTTGCCACGTCAATAAAAGGAGCCGGAAAGTCTATTTTGGTAAAGTAGCGAAAAACGTCTTATTAATGGTGGGTTTACTGATTGTCAGTAAACAAAATACTAAATTATATAACTCTAAAAAAAGTGAACAGAAACCTGCTGTGTTTGATAACAAGGTCAAGAGAGTAACACGCTGGAATAAAGACCGAGGTCCACAAACCAACATACACGTTTATTATTGTTGTTTGTTTGACATGGTTTTAGGTAGGTCCTTATTTTCATATTTTTATAAGAGGTAAATTTTTTACTTGCTTACTTCATTTAATGTTGTCGTGGCCTGCTAAGCACGATAATTGACATACGATAACAAACCGGCCATGATCCTTTCGCATGCAAGATGAAACAATGTGACCTTATTCATCAAATTCTATTTTTTTTAACGATAAACAAATTGCCGAATCATAAAAATTATAGATAACCCAATATTTTTTATATTCATCAAACACAAGCACCACGACAAACTTTAATACAAATTAAAACTAATAAACTAAGTATACAAATTAACTAATTATTAATTAGTTTATTTTGTGTACCTACTGCTATAAGGTTCATGAATTCTGAGGGCCGATTGTTCAATTGCCTAATATCTTTTATCTGTAGAACAAAAATGGTGATTTGACATATTATTCTCTAAGCAAAAACTGTCACACTGTCATATTTGTTCCTCCGATAAAACTTATCTGACGATAGAAAAATCAGCCCTTAGTAAATCTATTATATCCAACTATATATTTTTTAATTCTCTCTGACTGATACTCGAGACCTCGTAGAAATACCTATGCATTTCTACGAGGTCCCGAGTAGGTATCATTCAGATCGCTTGCTCAATCCGAGATACATGGACCCGAAAAAACGCTAAATGTATCAAAGAAACTGTAACATTTGAGATGTAAACAAATGCTTACGCTAAATAAAAAAGATACCTAATCTCATTAAAAGCTACGTAAATGTTGGACAGTGGACACAGGCACTAAGGTGTGTACTTACTCGATCAAGGTCTAGGCAAACCTCTCGTCAGGAAGCAAACATTATCACACAGTCGTGTACTAGCTGCTGTGCTAACGTCTCGCCTATTGAATTAGACAATAAAGTGCAAACTTCGTTTTAAAACAGGTAAATTGTTTTAATGTTTTTTTTATTTTATTTGTTATGATGGCCAGAGATCGCGTAAATTAGAAAAGTATTGAAGGAAAAAGGGGAGGTCTTTGCCCAGCAGTGGGCAACAATATAGGCTAATATAAAAATAAAAATGTAATATTATTTTAAGTAGCTACCTAGTATACCTGCCTAGTATTTTGTTTCTGTCAGCTACCGAACTGTCAGCTTACGGACAGTCGTCCGTAAGGCAGTCATAGCATTTGTTACAGTCAATAGGGATGAAGCCTGGGTAAAAATACACTTCTGGACACATCTTTTGGCCCACCTTGTATTTTCAGTTTCGTTTGGTCCTAGCTAAAATTTTATATTAGGTCGAGCAAAAAGTTTTTATGCAGTTTTGAACCTGGCACATTCACAATTTCATTCAATAGTCTTTTTTTGAATTTCGAACACAGAATTTAAAGAAACAAAACACAATTTGGAGCCTGTTTGTTGATATCAAACAATCGAATACTAAGAAAACTTGGTTTTATTGGTTTACTTGGATTTAATTCTTGAAAAAGTGATTGATATCTTTGGTTTTGCAACAAACATTACTTATTCTTAACATTAAGGTGAGGTTCTATCAATAATCTATGGATACTTCACCTGAAGTCGCCGCCCAAGCTGTGGCACTTATTCAGGCCGGACACAGCCAAAGAAACGTGAGTGCTCAACTTAATTTAAGTCGATCTGCGGTCCGAAATGTTTATCGGAGGTACCTAGAGACTGGCGGCTTTGTTCGTCGCCAAGGAAGGCCACGATCTCGGGTCACAACTGAAAGGCAGGATCGATTCATCGTGACGACCAGCTTGAGAAATCGTCACCTTACCTCCATTGAGATACAAAACCAACTTCGCGACTTCCACGGAGTATCTGTGAGCGCTCGAACTGTTCGGAGAAGGTTAAAAGAACGCGATATGGTACCACACAAGCCAGCTAATGGCCTCAAACTAACGCGAGCCCACCGAACAGCGCGCCTTCATTTCGCACGCAGTCATTTAAATTGGACACAGCAAGACTGGAGCCGTGTACTCTTTTCTGATGAGTCTAAAATTGTGTTACATGGCAATGATGGAAGGAAGAAGGTCTACCGACGTAAGGGAGACCGTTTCGCACAATGCTGCTTTGAAGAGAGGGTTGCTTATGGCGGTGGCTCATGGACTGTCTGGGGCGGTATATCCGCGAGCGGCAAAACTCAACTTGAGGTTGTTACAGGACCACGGCTGCCAACATTAAATGCTGAAAGGTACATTCGTGAGTGCTTAGAACCTCACGTGATACCATACGCGGACTATGTGGGCCCAAATTTCCTTTTTATGCATGATAATGCAAGAGCCCATGCGGCCGGCATCGTCAGGGAATATCTTCGGGATGTGAACATCACAGTTATGGACTGGCCAGCCAGAAGCCCAGACATGAACCCCATTGAGCACATGTGGGACGAACTAAAAAGACGTGTTAGGGCTCGTCAGCCAGTTGCCCAGACGATGCAGGAGTTGAAAACTGCCATAGAAGAGGAATGGGAGATGATCCCTCAAAATTTCATAGAGCGGTTGATAAACTCTATGCCTAATCGTATGAGAGCTGTGGTAGATGCCCATGGAGGCAACACGCGTTATTAAATTAAACCTTTATTTGATAAAACATGTTTTTTATTCAAAAATCAATTGCCTTTAACAAGGCGCATATCCGACTTGTTAGGCGTAGCTCCATGTCGTATGGTATTCTGAATTCAAATTTAAAACAATACGATCGAAAAAGATGGTAAAATGTATCAGGTTTAAAACTGCATCAACAGTTTTTGTTCAATCTAGCAATCATATTTCGGTAGGGGCCATTGAAACCTAAACTCTAAGGTGGGCCAATAGATGTGTCCAGAAGTGTATATATATATATATATCCTACGCCATGCAATAACGATACTTACATAGAAAAAAATGGACAGAATGAGAAATATACAGACAGAATAAAACTAAAAAAAACGGTCAAGAGCGAGTCGGACTCGCGCACCGAGGGTTCCGTTCCGATTTCTGAAAAAGTGTGCTATTTAGAGACATCGTTTTATTTTTCCTGTAATTTTTACATAAACTTCTATCACATAGAATAATTTCAGATTTTTCTCTATGCAAACTTCGGAAATAAGGAGGACGGTATTTTTTTTACATTTTTCATCAAAAGTCGAAAACTATGCGGCCTAAATAAAAGAAAAAAAGTGTTTGAGAATGTGCAAACAGCGCTCTTTCATATAATTCCCCACATGTCCTATAGCGCCACTTCGATTTTTTAAAAGCCGCCGTTCAGTTCCTGTTGCAAATAAATATAATATATATATATATTTATTTCTTTCTTATTTACAAAATAGTTGGGCAAACGTAAACGTCATCTAAAATTATTCCAAATTTCAAGTTTATGATAGCATTAGTAGTTCTTGAGATATTCAGCTGTGACACAGACAGACAGACTGAGTCGCACCATAAGTGTGCCTTTTTACCATATTGGTACGGAACCCTAAAAATTATAGTCCATTTCATAGCCAATCCTGTTGCTCAGTATGTGTGATGAACGCAACTCCTACGCACACTTTGGTTGCGTACATTGTAATCTTGGTAAATGCATGACATCTGAATAAATAGATTACAATGTGCAGAGCAGGGTAACAAAAGGAGGTTGATGCGAAATATGTACCTCGGTGCTCTTAGTTTTTTTATTGTGTAAGTAATTTTTTTAATAATCTATGTAAATGACGGGCATAAAAAAATTTCTCATCATCCCTATTGTTATGTTAATCAGTGGAAACAGTAGTGCTATTCTGTAAACATCTCACCGTGATAACTCAGGTGAAGTGAGCGTGAAGTGAGCCGTCATGCCACCTGATGCTAGGGGTTGACCACTATTGACAGCTCACTTTAAGATCACTTCACTCATGTTTTCACGGTGAGATATTTACAGAATAGCACTACTGGCCTTAAGGTCAAATTTTATACAAGTGGTATACACTATCGGACTCTAAGCCGACATTCGCACGGATGTAAAAATATCGCGGCGGGATTTTATCGCGCACTGGATTTTCAACTCTCGGTGTTGAGCCGAACGTTGAGAATCCAATTTAACAATAACAGAGTGCATTCTAGCGCGTCGAAAAAACACTGATGAATTTCGACTCTCGGCGCTAAGCAGAGCGTTGAAAATCCAATGTGCGAAAAAAAATCGCCGCCATATTTTTACGTCCGTGCGATCGTCGACTTAATGTAGTCTGTTCTAAGCAATGTCTGGATATGAACGTCTTGTCTGTGCGTATAAACTTTAAAACTTTAAACGAAAAAACTTTAAAAGCTTGAATAAAAAAGATGTAACGAAGGTTATCTTGCATTAGTTTCTATTGGTAAGTGGTTTATTCAATTTATAAGTATATTCCACAAGTGCCTTCTAATACCAAGATAATTTCTTATACCCCAATTTGCGGTAAGCATCTAAGTCATCATCTGCCTAGCCTTTTCCCAACTATGTTGGGGTCGGTGCAGCTGAATACCAGTATTTTACATGGAGCGACTGCCTATCTGACCTCCACAACCCAGTAACTGGGTAATACGATACCCCTTGGTAAGACTGGTTGTCAGACTTTCGGGCATCTGACGACCCGTAACGACTGTAAGCATCTAAGTATTCCATAAAATTCACGATACGTTATAAACAGTTCAACAGGAGGCTCGTTACGAATCTGAAACTGTTTCATGAAATTGTTTGTTCTTCAGGATAACCATGGGTTTCAAAAGAGTTTGGGACTCATCCTGCCCCAGAGTTTGGGACAAGTGGGAAGACAATGGGACAACCTGGGTGATCCGGGACCTGCCACCGGAGGATGATGAAGAGGCGATCAAGATACTGGTGGAGAACCTCTGTCCTGATGAAGCGCTGTGTTGTCTTAGTAGTAAGTAGTTCATCATAAACTGTTCAACATGGTGATAGGAACAACCGCTTGCACCCTGTACAATATTGTCCAGTAGGTAGGTACCAGCGCGGCGGACATTTGCGTTGAACCACTTTTCGACCTTATTGCTAAGGTAATAAGGTTGAAAAGTGGTTCACAGCAAATGTCCACGTTGGTATTTACTGTTCCGTCTGGAGCCGTCTCCAGACGGAACAATTTGGACGGGTCAATTTGTGACCGCAGTTTGAGTTTGCTGTCAGAGATCTGGAGGAGGAATGATGTGGTTGCTATTCAGGTAATCTCTTAAAACCAATTCTTTAAAAATATCCCGAATAAGAAGGGTCCTGATTTGGTTGAATCTAGGTATATACCTAAATAAAAAGAGAAGTCCTGACTGACTGACTGACTCATCAACGCCCAGCCCAAACCCTTGAACCTAGAAAGCTGAAATTTTGCACAAAGGTTCCCTTTATAATGTAGACAAGGAATAAGGAATTCCCGGTAGTAGGTACGTTCCCGTGGGATATTTTCCGATATCCACGCGGGCGAAGCCGCTGGCAAAAGCTAGGCGTTAATATTAGGTCTTTACCTATGAAATTGCCGTTCTGCAGTTCTGACCATTTCAAATCAAAATAATTTTTGTTTGGCTAAGAATTCTAATTTCAAATTAATTTTATTTTAAAAACATGGATTTTAGTTTAGACAGACTACTACTTTTTCCAGAATTTGGATAACTTCTTGGCGGGAAAAAAATTCAATACCCGAGAGGCAGTACAAAATGCCTTTGAAGTTGTTGCCTCCCGTCCAGCTGATTTCTTTAAGAAGGGCATCAATAAACTGCCACTGCGTTGGCAAAGATGCATTGATTGCATGGGTGATTACTTCGATTAATACAAATAAAAAATGCATGAAAAAAATTCGTTTAAATTTTTTCATACAAAACGGCAATTTCATAGGTAAAAAGACCTAATAAACCAAATCGGTGCATACAATATTATAGATACCGATTTTTTTTAAATCTCTACAGAAACAGTTTCTTTGAAATCACGATTTTTAACACACTTCAGACTGTACTGTCTAGCGTCAATGTAAGTACATTTGCATAACTAAGTAGTTATACGTTGTTTAGTAAATTATTACCTTAGTTGACTACCGTGTAATACATAATTAGCTACTACTTTAAAATGTTGCCTTTCAGTGGCAGCATCTTTGTTATTATAATGAGGTTTTTCGTTAAATTTGTCACTTTGTATGTGCAAATCACGGAAGTGTGACAGTAAAACAACATCTAAGTCATAAATATGAAAATTAATTACGTAGGTACATTTTCATAGTATTTATCTATATTGTCCTCGTTTTTTACCTTCATTTACCTAGTCTGGCTAGAAAATTGGCTATACAGACCATAGACACCAACAAGGACCCACCATAGCCCTCATATCTAGGAGTGCCCCCTCAATGGGTGCCTCAAAACATTGATAGTCTGAGTCAGTTTGTCAGAACTGGTCAGAACTATCTTCTCTTAGCCATTCGAAGACCTCTCGTCTCATCTCCAAAAAAGATTCTAGGTACTGTAAGGGCTCGAACCTCACAGTAGGAGATTTACTATACTGATAATAAACCAAGAGGGACTCTAGTTTAATGGGGCTGATGCTCTCTGTATTTTAAGCTTCAGATAAATTATAATTCACACTCCTTAACTAAATTGGTTCTCCGCGGAGACTTACCAGGATCTATCTGTCATCCTAGTCTTTCTAGAATACTTACCTACATTCCATATTTGAATGTTTGAATGTCAGCCAGTATAATATTGTCGAGGCTTGATCAAAGCATCAAACCTCTACAGTACATCATCATCTCAGCCGAAAGACGTTTAAGTACTTCTATTTATCCCCTAGCATCACCACTACGACCAGGGGGCCAACCACCACTTCTTAAAGCAGTATTATTTTAATGTTACTTCAGTGTGAGAAAGAGATGGAGCTATACAGGGCGTCTAGCTCCGTCTCTTTCCCACACTCATGTAAGATTAAAATAATACTGCTTTAAGAGGTGGTGGTCTAGCTCCAGATCCCCGATATTTCACTTGTTCGTGGGTCCACTAAGTAACAGTTTCATTTAGCCAGCGAAACTCGTGAAAAAACTAAGTTTTTATTTTTTTATTTTATCGCGTTTAGATATATTTACGTCTGTAAAGTATATACAAAAAACTGATATTTCAGGTAACAATACTCAAAATCAAAACCGAAAGTAATTTATTCAAACTAGGCTGCGAATCAGCACTTTTCGATCGTCAAAATTACATAAGACAGTCCCCCGGCACGCCCGCCCTTCACCACATCCTAGTGCTTTAGTTGGGTAGAAGAAGTGGCACAACAAACTCCCCAGCAGCACGGCTGTCTGTTCAGTTAGAAAAGCTTAGTTCTATACGCAAATTATTTGTCAAATAAAATAAACAACTATATGAACTCATTTAATGAGAGAGAACTCATATAAATGTCCGTAGGTAAGCTAATACTGGAGAAAGAACACATTGTCTTGAGTTAATCACAGCGACCAACTATTCTTATCGTTTAAGTAGTCCGCGTTGATAGAATAGTATGCCTTTGAACAATGGTTGGACACTTGCCTGCGGTCGTTGACCCATGAAAATACATCACATTTTTTGTTTTATCACGTTTAGATATCGATACCTACCCATCACGTCTACCGGAGTTCCGCTATAAATGGACCCTGTATAGCTTGTTTTATCACTAGACTCCACTAACGATTAATATTATCTTCCAGACCTCCTTGACGACCCATTAAGCGTGCGGAGTATGGCAGACTTCTGGAGGGGATATCTGTCACAGAGGATGTCACTAGCCTGTTACGCAGAGAAGGATGGCAAGAGTAAACTGGTAGCGTTGAACGTTTGTCTGGTCATATGTGAGGGAGAAAAGGCTGACGATGTGGTAAGCATTTAACCTATCAACTATCCTGGTTTTTTTTAGGCCTGCCATTTGTCCTGGCTACCCTAGATTGGACCTTGTTTTGGGTAGCTGTTTCTTCCAAAGAGAGTTCAGGCAGTTTTTAAAAAGGTTCGGGTAAAACACATAATCAGCCTATAATGCTCCCACTGCTGGGACACAGGCCTCCTCTCAGTGAGAGGGAGTGGGCTGTAATCCACCACGCGGGCCCAGTGCGGGTTGGTATTAGATGTTGCATGTCTTCGAGTTTTTGGTTGTAGGACATGCCGGTTTCCTCACGATGTTTTCCTTCACCGTTTTGAGAGCAGTGGTGATGAAATTATTTACACAAAGTAAAGCGCCTGTCTGGCTTCGAACCCACGACCTACAACTTGTAAGTCGGAGCCGTTACCACTGGGCCACCACCGGGTAAAACGGTACGACACAATTCAAAAATAACATCGATCGGTTAAATTCGTCAAACACAATAAATTGCCCCCAGGGTTGCAACAACGACCGATCCGAACAGCGTAGATAGTCCTACGAACTTCATCAAGTAATGACCTGTCCATCTTGTAGGGTTCACACTGCAAATCACATTCGCCCTAAAAACTAATTGTGGTGTGCCTTTTATTATGTGCTAAATAAATAAAAGTATTTTCTTTCTAGTTTGACAGGTGCCTCACTAACCATGATAAACCAAGCACTCCATTCCATGCACTTTCAGATCGAAGGAGAAAGTTGGAAGAACGTGTACGGAGCTTTAAAAGTGGCAGAAGAGAAGGTGGACGCCTTCAAATACTTGGGAATGGACCAGATCCTGTATGCTCTCGGTCTGGTGGTGACAAGAGACTATCGGGGAGCGAAACTTGGATCACGGATACTGTCAGCGAGGTATGATAATATGATTGTTATTTTCTTTATTTCTGGCGCCTGCCTAGCTGGTTTATCAGTCGCAAGCGCGATTACTAAGCGTGAGATTCTGGGTCAGATCTCCGGGTCGGGCAAAGCGTGCATTTACCAGCAGCGAATTTGCAGTAGGTAACTGCCGGACGGCCATTGACCTATCACAATTGATTGCTCCGGGACAGTTGTAGTTGCTCCAGTAAATGGCAGTAGGCTCGCCTCCTATTAGGTACCTACATGTCATTGGGACGAAGTCTCGGTGCAGTTTTACCCATTTTGAGAAAACATGTGTTCTGTTATGTTTTCTCAGGCGTAGCCAGCCTATCG
This sequence comes from Cosmia pyralina, assembly GCA_946251885.1. Classification (NCBI taxonomy): domain Eukaryota; kingdom Metazoa; phylum Arthropoda; class Insecta; order Lepidoptera; family Noctuidae; genus Cosmia; species Cosmia pyralina. The sequence continues at coordinate 4,690,668 of OX276345.1, forward strand.
CAGTGGCAGATTCGACTTCTATTGGAACTATTTTCTTACACTGTCTTATACCTAATATTATGGCGGCTTATAATATGCCATCATCTTACTTCTTATTACTACTCGTAATAAAAATGCGAAAGTTTGGATGGATGGATGTTTGTTACTCAATCACGCCAGAACGGCTGAACGGATCTTAATGAAATTTGGCACAGACATAGATTATAGTCTGAAATAGCACATAGGCTACTTTTTATCCCGGAAAAAAGCACGGTTCCTGTGGGATCATTTCCGACTCCACGCGGCAAAGCTAGTATTATTATAATATTATCAGAAACTACACGTGTGCAAAAATTCAGAAAACACTAAACTGCCTATACATGACCAAAACCACTTAAAACTAAACAAAAGTATTACAAAAAAAATACACGCATGTCAGGGTAACAACATAGTAACCATATGACATTGACAGCGCCTTTATGTTCTAGCAGTAAGGACGATTTTCAAAGTGTTGTACACTCGTAAACTGCCTCATGCGGACAAATGCTCGTTAAATTAGGTAGGTACTTAACTAAAGAATTTGAAACTATAATTCTCCATAAGAGCAAAATAGGCATCATAAAAAAACCTAATCTCTATAAGCTAACCAAAAATAAACCGATGAATGACAGATAACATTATACATCGAGAAGTCACATCTAACTTCGCGTCATTTTATTACGTCTGCAATCGTCTGCAATAAAATTGATAAACGCAGTACACATGGCAACGTCAATCAATCTGCCTAGCTCTTTCCCAACTCTGTTGGGGTCGGCTTCGAGTCTTTTAGTCTAACCTGATGCAGTTGAACACCAGTATTTTACATGGAGCGACTGCCTATCTGACCTCCACAACCCAGTTACTGGGTAACACGATACCCCTTGGTAAGGCTGGTTGCCAGACTTTTGGTCATCCGACTAGCCGTAACGACTATCAAAGATCTATTACGAGTGACAGCCGGGACCAACGGCTTATCGTGCTTTCCGAGGCACGGAGAGGTCTCGATATGTAGTGGATGGTCACCCATCTACGAACCGATCACGGCAAGCGTAGCTTAACCTTCGATCGACCCGTGCGGCTGTTATTATTTAGCACATTGGCAACGTATAAATATTAAATTGACCTTGTAAACGCGTCGATTGTCGTATGAACTATGGACATAGAACACGTTTATATTGGTAAGGTAGCCTAGAATAGAACAAGCAGTAGAGTAGGTAGAACTTCTGGAAAAAGTTACTATATACCCAAACACAGCAGCAGGTCAAGTTACTGTCAAATTTTCTCATTCGATTTCGAACTTAACCGTCAATATTTTAAGGTTTAAAATCATTTGGAGAAATTTGACAGTTTGGTATAATCTGATGTGCTTGTTTGTGCATATTATAATATGTTATGGAAGCTAGTCCTAACGGTCTACGGTGCCCTATAGGTAAGCTAATGATCTAGGCATCATGTGGAGACAAAGTTATCAGATTTTAAGGCGCACTTGCACCATATACTTTTTTTTAATACGTTTAGCGCTAAACGTGTAAAACATTCACATGCGAAGTGTAGGTGTACTATAGCTACACCTCTGCCTCACCCTTCGGGGAATACAGGCGAGATGTTATGTTTCATGTTATGTGTTCAAAACATCATTCTGTTTCTGTCAATCGTTTGAAGATGACAGAGAGAAAATGATGTTTTAAATGTTTAGCGTTAAACGCATTAAAAGTACTTGTATATTATAGTTATATTACTTCCGCGAGAGCTGCGATGTGCAAGAAAATTGTACATACTGAAAAAAACTTTTTTACAAGAAAATACAACCGACTTCCAAAAACAACACTACAAAGTAAAAACTTTAATTTCGGAAGTCGGTGTCTGGTTAAATGTATTTTCGTTTTTTGCCACCGACTTCCGAAATTAAAGTTATTTTTAACTTTGTAGTGTTGTTTTTGGAAGTCGGTTGTATTTTTTTGTAAAAATGTTTTTATTTTTCACTTTTTAGTTGTGGTACTACCCCACACAAATTTTAATACCACTACCTGCAAAACAAACTAGAACATCATCCATATAAAAGTGGGGAAAAAATACGTATTATTGAAGCTAACTCAAATACTACCTAAGCAAAGTTAATCAATTTTATATGGGACCAACTTTGATGAATACCCTCTCGAATAAAACAAAAAAAAATCAAATCGGACGACTCTGTAAAAAGTTATGCGTGGTCATACATAAAAAAAAATAAAAAAAACATAATACGTGTCGAATTGAGAACCTCCTCCTTTTTTTTCGTCGGTTAAAAAGAAAAAAAACAATGTCAATTTCCTTCGTTCGACGAACTATCAAGATAAAACCAACTTGCTTTTCACCACTTATTACTCTATCAATGAAACCACGTCCTTATAGCCCTCGTGTGATAACAAGTCCCCATCTAGCTGTCATTATTAACCCATTCAATAAAATAAATCGCTTGTTTCCTTTTTTGAAGGGCCTGGATCAGCCATTGAGATGATTAGATTTGACCTTTGTATGCGTCTGCGCATGCTCCTTTGCTCATAAGATTTTCATTCAATCAAATAGCTAAGAGTGTTTATCCCACGCGGGCTGGTAACGTCACATTTCTACAGATTTTTCGTTAATATTTTAATGAATTTAAATCAAATTCCTATTTCCTTTTAATTTGGTATTTACTCATAAAAAATTGTACATGACCGAAAAGAAATAATAATTTGATTTAAATTCATTGAAAAAATCACGAGAAACCTGTAGAAATGCAACGTTGCCAGCCCGCGTGGGATAAACGCTCTTAATAGGTAGGTACCTAACGACATCAATGATAATAATAATAGAGTTAATTACAATAATTATAATGCATTTAATGAAGATCACGGTTAAGGCTAGAGGCTGGTTTGACGCAATTTACCTAACACTCAGTGTTTGTGTAATGTGTTCGGGATAAGAATCAAGGCTTCTTACAATGACTATCCTTTTAATTGCTTGTATTTTGTAGGCGTTTATTTTGACTTTGATTTACATGAATTTATTAAGAATAAAAAAAATTGTAAGCGATGGTGAACCGACTACCATCTTTCTTGTTCGTGAGTGCTGAATGTCAGCTGAATGTCGACCTGCCGAGTCTTGAGGGATCCGTAGACCGAATGTTCTGGAGTGTTCTTCGGCGACGACTAATCAGCGTTTCCCTTTGCGTCGCTCTCGCTCCCTCGCAAGAGTGACTGTATGTTGCTTTCTCCCTCACGTTCGCCGAGCCTCCGTATAGTCGACGACACGAGGGTGCTGCGAGCTCCTCGCCAATAGATGGCGTTAACACTCAGATAAGTACGTCACTGATGCACAGCATATTCAGAATGGCGATGAGGTTATCACAGTTATCACATTATCTGCAGCGGTTATAGCTTGACCGAAACCACTGTACCGCGCCGTGCACGAAATTTTGCCGATTTCTTATTACATTTTTGTAATCACCTTTTAAAACGCTTCATTTTGAAACCTACCCCGATAGATAGGTTTGAATTTTTTTTGGAACGAAGTTCCTTATCGCGCGATGTGAAAGGGGGCTAGACGGAAAAAATTCTCACGAAAAGTTGTAACAACACTTTTGCTATAGTAAGCTATTGTAAGCTGTGCGACGTGCGCATGTTTCTCTGTCTGTCTCTCTCTCTCTCTCTCTTATAGAAAGATTAAGTTTATATTACATTATATTTGTTAATAATAAAAAAAAATATTATTATAACTTAAAAAACAAAAAAATTATTACAATTCCTTCACTAATTAATCGAAAGGAACTTCGTTCCATCCGGGTGTCCCTTGACACCTCTCAACTTTTTTTTTAAACAATCATTTTTGGCGCCAAAAATCCGCTATTTTGATTTTTTATAATTTTAATGTATCCAGTGACACTTGCGCAATAAAATCTAACAACATATCACTCTTCAAAATCGGTCAAGCCGTTTAGGCTACAGGAGGTCACAATGGAACGGACATACATACCTACATACGCGCGAAAAACATTACCCTCCTTCCGGATCAGTCGGGTTAAACTGGCGCGCCCCGCATATTCGTTCCATTAGAAAAAAATAATTGATGGAAACTTGGTATGTAGGTACAAAGGAAACGCAACCGTCTTGCTCCAAAGCTAGTTTATTACTGAGGTACTCTCACTAACTACATGCAGATAATTAAGTAAGTACTTATAACTATGCACATACAGTTCATCTCCCTCCAACATTAATTTGAAAACCTGTAACAATAACAAAAAGACATTCTTACTAACAATACATAATAATACAATATTACGTAATGTTCTTATTAATACTAACCTACTTAAAATATTTCTTATAACTAACATGTTTCCTTTGTCTCTTAGAACGTCCGACCGGGCTAGTGTTTACAGCATTAGGGTTACTATCCTCTTTTGGATGGACACACTGTTCATCCGATTGGACTGTGTCCTCCATCACTTCGCAAGCTTCCACCCAATCCTCAACGTCCGTACCCCCCTGTTCCCTCACATTATCAGCACTTATTGCTACGGTATTCCTATCACGGTCAGCCTCCCTCTCCTCCATGGTGCTAGCCGATGGAACTGGAGACGCTGGTGATGGCACGGTCACGGGAAATCGATCATTAGATGGCGTTTCGGAGGATGGAGACTGCGGTGGCGATGGCGATGGCGCGCCCGACGCCGACACAAGCGTTGAATTGCATTGTGGTACATTGTGAACAATGGGCTCTCCCTCTGACGACGGACCAACTGCAACATCACTATTTTGCGAAGTAGTATATTTTCTTATTTGATCTATGTGTCTGTTACAGGTGGTTCCGTAATCGTTAAAATAAATTTCATACAATCTATTACCTATAATCTTTTTAACTACACCTGTACTCCAAATACATTTTCTTGCTATAAACCATTTCGCCCATACAGTTTGTCCAACTTGGAAACTCCTCTGACATTTCATCGCTGTTTGTTCGATGTTTCTATCAATATTTTTGTTTTGTGGTAAGATCAAATCCAATCTACATCTTAAATTCCGTCCTAACATTAACTTAGCTGGTGTAACACCAGTCGCACAATGAACAGTATTCCTAAAATCAAATAGTAATCCCTGTAATTTTTCTTGAATATCTTTATGACATAATCTATCTTCTGCGAGCATGCATTTTATCATCTTCTTACAAGTTTTAACAGAATTTTCTGCTTGCCCGTTACTGGCAGGATGATAAATAGGCGAATTCAGATATTCAATTCCATTCATTCGACAAAATGTATGAAATTCCGCTGAACTAATTTTAACATCATTATCTGATACAATAACATAAGGCACACCGAACCTTGAAAACATATCTTTCAGTTTCTGAATAAGAGCGCTGGTAGAAGTGCCACGGTCCATATAAACACATTCCAGCCATTTAGAATACGCATCCACCACAATAAGGTACACTGCCTGCCCTATAGACATGTAGTCGATATGTATACGATGCCAGGCGGAGGGGGGGCGCGGCCAGGGCGCGGGCGGCGCGCGCGGCGGCGCGTTGCGTACGCTGGCGCACGCGGTGCATGCGCCCACCCATCGCTCGATATCGGCATCGATCCCCGGCCACCACATGCGACTACGAGCTGAACTCTTGGTCTTAACTATTCCGAAATGTGCGGAATGCAATTCTTTTAACATTTTGTCCTTGTAAATATCCGGGATTACTATCCTATGACCACGAAACAAACAACCATCGATAACTTCTAAATCCGTTTTGCAATGAAAATACGGCGATATAGATTTACATTTTATTTTCCTTGGCCAACCATTATTCATATATTTAATAACTGTTTTTAATACATTGTCGGCATCCGTAGCCCGTCTAATATCTTCGAATGAAACCGGTTCTACGCTGGCGTCTAAGAAAAAGAAGTATTTTGTGGACCCGTCCTCTTGCTTATCGTTGTCACTGATCGCTACTGATAACGGCGACCGAGAAAAATAATCTGCTATTTGATTGTTTTTAGCGTCTACGTACTGTACTGTATAGTTGTATGCACCTAAAATTATTGCATACCTCTGTAGACGCAGGGCGGCCGTGACAGATATAAGATTTCTTTTGCCAAAAATTGTTAACAGAGGCTTATGATCTGTCTTCAAAATAAAAGGTTCCTGACGGCCATAAAGATATTGGTGAAAATGTTTCACCCCGAAAATAATCGCCGTCGCCTCTTTATGTATTTGGCTATAATTCTTTTCACTCGCCGTCAGTGATCGTGAAGCGAACGCGATGGGCCGCTCCCGGCCATCCGTGTCCCGGTGCGCGAGCACGGCGCCGAGGCCGCACGGCCCCGCGTCTACCGTCAGTACCAGCGGTGCGTCCGGCTGGAAATGCGCCAGCACCCGCTCGCTGGCCAGCTCGCTTTTAACACTATTGAATGCCGCTTGCTGTCGTTCGCCCCACTGCCACTCTACGCCCGTGCGCAGCAATTCGTTCAGCGGACTCAGTACAGTAGCAGCACTCGGAATAAATTTCCTGTAATAATTTACTACGCCTAGAAATCGCTTAACTCCTAATACATCGGTAGGCGCAGGTGCATCTAGAATTGCCTCGACTTTAGTTGGACACGTTCTTAACCCGTTCTTATCGATTACATAACCTAAATAAGTCACACTACTATTAAAAAAAACACATTTGTGCTTTTGAAGACGCAATCCTGCATCTTGTATTCTCATCAATACCTCTCGTAATCTAGACAAATGAATTTCTCTGGTTTGTCCCGTGATACAGACGTCATCCAGCCAAATACTTACTCCGTCTATACCGGATAGCAATGTTTCCATTGTTCTTTGAAATATAGCTGGCGCATTTGCCAAACCATAGACTAGACGAGTGTAAGCAAAAAGACCCTTGTGTGTATTAATGATTGTCAACTTTTGAGATTGCTCCGATAGGCTAAATTGATTATACGCGTTGCTCAAATCTATTTTGCTGTACGATTCCCCTCCACCTAACTTGGAAAACACTTCCTCTATTCGTGGTAACGGATACTTGTCCACTTGTAGGTCTTTATTCAGTGTACAAGAGAAATCACCTGCAATTTTTAATTTACCGTCTTGTTTTAAAACTGGAACTATGGGTGTAGCGTATTCCGAATAATTAACCGGCATGAGTACCCCCAAACTAACCAATCTGTCTAGTTCTGCACCGACTTTGTTTTTCAGAGCAAATGGCACGGGCCGAGGCTTAAAAAATTTCGGTGTGGCATTGTCTTTTAACTGCAAATCGACCTTAAACTTATTGAAACAACCCAGTTCGTCCTTCCAAATATCTGGGTATTGGTCCAACAACCGTTGCACTTCTTCCACGCTTTTATTCATACATACTATGCTGTTATTTGCCGTTGCAAAATAAATTCGGAATTTTGTCATGAAATCACGACCCAACAAAGGTGGTCCACCGTTTTCTATAACATACATCTTTATCTCTCCGCGTAAACCTGAGTATGATATTTTAGCTATAAAATATCCTCGGGGCGTGATTTTATGACCATTGTATAGACACATCTTAAGATCACTTTTATGCAAATTGACATGAGAGAAATGGAGCAAATACAATGTTTCTGAAATCACTGTAGTTCCTGACCCAGTATCCAACTCCATGCTCAAATCTATATTGTTTACATTAACACTAATTTTAATAGGACTATAGTCAACATACCTCAAGTTATTAAGTTTACACTCTTTGCAAACGCTTTCTTGAGACTTCACCGCTTCCTCCGTGCCGATATTATGTAAATTTGACTTCTTAACCGCACATAACTTTTTTAAATGTCCTTTTTGCCCACAAATAAGACACTTGTAGTTCTTAAATCTACACTGAGTCGCATGATGATTTTTTAAATCACACACTGCACACCGCGATTGCTCGCCGTCATCAGCTTTACGAGCAGCCGCGACCGCGGCGCCGGCGGTGCCAGCCGCGCGGCTACCACCCGCGCCAGCTCCGGCACCGCGCTCCTCGCGGCGCCCACCTGCATTCGCATAAAACACCTGCTCCTCCTTAACCATGACGTCAGCGCGTGCCTGCCGTGCACACGCAGCCTTCTGAGCGACTTCGATAGCCTGCCCAAAAGTCAGGGTCTTCGAATCACTCTCGAATAATCGATCACGCTCCGGTCCTGTTCTGAAGCCTAGAACGAAGCAATCACGCAGAAGCGTGTCCAGCTCCGAACCAAAATCGCAGTACACGGCTAGCCCTCGCAGCCGCGCAGCCCACTCCTCGATGCTCTCACCGTCGGATTTAGTCGCTTCGTAGAACTTCGCCCTATCGGCGAATGTTGACCTTTTCGGCGTGAAATGATTATTGAGTACAATCACTAGCTCATTGTAGGCAATTCCCTCGAGCTTCTTCGGATGCACGAGATTCCGAACCAGACGGTAGGAATCGTCCGACAAATGCGTTAACAACACCGCACTTTTGTTGACGTCCGAAATGTTGTTCAACTTGATAAACTGCGTCAGTCTGCCGTGAAAAACTTCCCATTCGTGGATTTTGTAGTCGAAAACGCTCAAATTTCCTATGAAATTCGTCATTTTATATAAATACGTGGGTAGAAACAAACTCGTCGCCAAATGGTATGTAGGTACAAAGGAAACGCAACCGTCTTGCTCCAAAGCTAGTTTATTACTGAGGTACTCTCACTAACTACATGCAGATAATTAAGTAAGTACTTATAACTCCTTGGTGATATTAACTTCTTGGATTTGCCCTGTAACGTATTGGTGAAAAAAAATGTTTTTTAACGTTATTTTGTTAGAGAAAAAGTGTTATAACATGATTCTGTTTTTAAATTTCGGTATTGTGTTTCTACAGTATCTATATATGTATATAAAAGGAAAGCGTGACTGACTGACTGACTGACTGACTGATCTATCAACACACAGCTCAAACCACTGAACGGATTGGGCTGAAATTTCGTACACAGATAGCTATTATGACCTAGGCATCCGCTAAGAGGGGGTTTTGGAAATTCGACCTTTAAGGGGGTGAAAAGGGGGGATATTGTTTGTATGAAAAATCTTATTCCTTGAGTTAATAAACTTGAAACTTGGCACGAATGTTTATCTAAGTAAATTATGATTTTTGTAATTTTTTGTTTTTCTAAACTACCCCCTAAAGTGGAATTGGGGGGTGTCAAAGTTTGTATGGAAAAATTTTAACGCACAATCTGATTAACTCAAAACTCAGTACTTATACAGTATATATACTTGAAACGAAATTTCAAGATTCCACCCCTGTGGGGGTGACAAGAGGGGATACTTTTTATATGAAAAATCTTATCTTTCTTCAATATTTGCCTTGGTAAATAATGAAGATTGATACTTTTAGTTTTTTAAAGCAACCCCTCACAGAGGATATTTTAGGGGGTGTCAAAGTTAGCAAGGAAAATTTTTAACGCGCTGTCCGATTAACTTGAAACTCGGTATTAATATAGTCTGGCAGTTTGAATACTTTATGCGGTCTACCCAAATGTCCTTTCTTTGATATTGTTCGTCGAGTCATTTAGCTCCTTAAGCACCGAGTTCATCTATACGATTACTGAGTCTGACAAATGCTTGCACTGACTGGACAGAGGCTGTAGGTACTATGACGTGAAAAAAAGATCATGGATCCATCATGGTTCCGTTGTGAAAAAAGGATGGTGCTATAGGTCTTATATAGCTTTGTTTCTCTCTCACAATCTGGAACCATGATGGATCCATGATCTATTTTCACAGAAATCAGAAATCATTTATTTGCCAGTAATGTAGGTGTACAGATATGATGGTTGTTTTGTTGAGAGTCCCGATACATTTTACCTTACGGCATGCAAAATTGTTTTAATTTACATAAGCAACATTAAGTACTATTAAAAATACTCATATTATTCAAAAACAAAAAAAAAAAAAAAAACGTTCAAATACCAATTTCAATAAATTAAATTTAAAATTACAATAAATTCAATCAAAAACGTAATAAATAAAATAAATTATGATTACAATTAAAAAGATAGAGATGTCAGTAAATTTAACATACACTTGTCAGAAAAAATAAAATAGAATAAAATAAACATAATGCAACATTACTATTAAAAATATTCATATCATTTAAAATCATTAAAATACAAATTTCGACTAATTAAATTTAAAATTACATACAATAAATTAAATTATAAAAATGACAATAAATAAAATAAGCTAGAACTTCAATAGAACAAAAGGTAGAGATGTCATTAAAACACAATCACAATGAGCAGCCTTAACACCGTTAACAGAACGATTTGTCATTAACAAAATCTTTAATTGCGTAGTAACACTTGTCCAGTAGCAGTTTTGTTAACTTTTTTTTTTAAACTTTAATCGGTAATTCTTTTAAATGTCCCGGACGTTTATTTTATATAAGAGGACCCATGGTAAAAATATTTTATTTAAGTAAAGACGTTTGGTAACCACCTGTGTAAAGTAGATTTTTATATTGTGCCCTTACTGGTCCTGAGCGTTGTCTTCTATCCACTACGGACGTAAACAGGTGCTTGTTCGTTCTAACGAATAGGGCAACTTCTAGTATATACAACGATGGCAATGTAAGTATCCTTAGAGATGTAAAAACAGGTTGACAGCTTTCTGTAGTTTTAAGACCTGTCATTGAACGAAGGCAACGTTTTTGGGCCCTAAATATTCTTTCTCTCTCACTGCAGTTTCCCCAAAAAATGACACCAAATCTGAGTGAGGAAGCAGCTAAACCATGATATGCCGTTACTAATGTATTTATGTCAACTTTTTTTGACAGGCTATAGAGTAGATATGCCGTTTTACTTAATTTGTTACACACACGTCACGTCATAGTACGGCCCCTGTAGTGCTATTCTGTAAATACATCACCGTGAAAACATAAGTGAAGTGATCTTAAAGTGAGCTGTCAATAGTGTCAACCCCTAGCATTATGTGGAATGACGGCTCACTTCACGCTCACTTCACCCGAGTTATCACGGTGAGATGTTTACAGAATAGCACTACTGGTCCACTCAAATCTGTGTGATTCTTTTCTTAGAAGACCGTTTCAACTGCTAATCTACATGGTCCTCACATGATTACTCTTACTCACCAAGATTATGTTTGCACTTTGAAAAGAGATTTTGACCCATGAGTTTGTTTCGCCATTTCTTCTCAGGGGTAGTCAGATTATCAGATAGGAATTATGTCGACTCAATCTAGCTTATTTTTTTTTCTTAATATGATAAATTTCCTGTTTACAAAATTTTCATTGTAAATCCGTACTAATATTATAAATAACTGTCTACAATAATAATATAATAATAATATATGTTAACTTTTCACGCCACCACTGAGCGGTTTTCGATAAAATTTGGCAAAGAGATAGATGGCATCCTAGGGAAGGACTTAGACTACTTTTTGTTTTAAAAATAAATATAATCCTACTTTTATCCCCTATATGGATGAAAGTTTGTACGGAAAACCTAGCATTTCATAGGTTAGGGATATGAAAATTAAAAGTTTAGCTTTTGGTAAGAACTAAAGAATTACGTGTTTCAGGGATTTTTCAAGGGGGATGATTTTAAAATTCATAACTATTATTGATATTTTTGTGTACTTATTTTTAAGAGATTTAAAGGATTGTAAATATAATCATAGTACGTAGCTTGAGATAACATTTTAGACTTTACTTGATTAAAATCGGTTCCCTCGGTTAAAAGTTGTTGCAATTTAAAGTCTCAAAAATAACTTGGCTAACACGTACACAATCACTTACGGGCTACGTGGTCAATGTTGATCTTATTAAAATGAATAATTATTAATTTTAAGTTAGACATTTAGACCCACTAGATTTAGACAACTAGCACCGCCGCTATCACTAAATACGTTGAGTGCTAAACGAATTTAAAACATTGTTCTATTTCTGTCCATTTTAAAGTTTTGAGGGATGAATTGATGTTTTAAAACATGTCCAGCGCTAACTGTATTTATTGTTTTTGGTGCAAACGAGCTTAGAGTAATTAAAACCTGTTTTATGAATCTATAACCGTTTAGGGTTTCGTACCAAATCTGATTTATCAATATATTGGTAGTTTTTAGTAAAATATACGTAGCACCAAATTTCAAGTTCATAGGTCAGTGCAAAGTTAAAAAATTCTTCGGAACAAAATTTTGCAAAAAAAAAGCTGACTTTGGTGGCGTCTCATTCCTTTGTTTTTCAATACTTTTTAAAACAAAAAATACACTATTGATCTGCTTAACGAGCTCTAAACAACGATATCCCACTCGATGGGGTGGGTATTTTTTTTTTTTTTTTATTGCACGGCTTTGATTCTACATGATGCCTAAACTGTGAAAATTTTAAGACTGTAGCTGCAACCGTTCGGCTACAATACCTGTGTGACAGACGACGGACAGACGGACACGTGAGTGACAGTGATAGGGCTCCGTTTGGACCTTCCGGGTACGGAACCCTAAAAAGATTATTTGTCGGTCTGTATATTTGTTACTTTTCACGCCTTAACGGATAGGCCATGGCATGGGGTCGGACATAGGATAATTTTTATTCCGGTAGTACGTTCCCCTGGGATAATTTCTGACTTACACGCGAGCGAAGCCGCGGGCAAAAGCTAGTGTCAATATAAATTCGTTTTGAAGTTTATAATTCGAATTTTATGATAAGAGAATAGGTAGATAAAAGCATTTATCAAACAATATAAATAGGTTGGTAGCCTAACATTGTCACGAAATAAATCGGCCTTGATAGATAATACTAGTTTACTGACCTGTAAAATATTCTGTTTTTGATATGTTTAATATTAGGCTATAATTATGACGGCTTCATATATTTCACTCTCTTTCAACTAGCGAAGACACGGCGCGCGAAAAAAGCAGCAAATTACACCATAGCACAAATATTTTACTGACGTGCTTTTTTTTTTTTTTTTTTTTTTTTTTGTGGATGGGAAATCATCAAATGACTTCTCCCGCTCCGGGCAGAGCGGGAGGGTGTGTCAGACTTTTACTGACTAAAACCCACCCGTGTTCCTTCAGTTGCCCGTGCCAGGGCCACGGTATCTCTTTCGAACTACCCGCGACCCCGGCGGCTTCGGCCCTATTGGACCCCGTCACTGCTGACATCTCTTTGAGGCGCGCGTGGAACACAACGCGCCGTCGACCCGGGCCTGGTCCTTACCGGACGGCGAGCTGCCCATTACTCGTCGTCCGCAAGCCCGCGCCTACGGTGGCCGGGAATCGGCGATAGATTCCCGCCGCCCAGGGCGTCTCCTGCGGCGGCTAGGGGCGCGAGGGCGCGGCTGTTGCCTCTCCCTGTTGCCTCTCCCTCTCGCGTCCCGCCTCCTCCTTTGCGAGCATTACTGCTTCGCAGAAGGAAGTGACGGCCTCCCATGCACTCTCGCTCCGCACCATGGCCTGGACCAAGTTTGGACGCGAGAGATCGCCGCCGCCGATCGCCTCCGTGAGAACACGGCGGTGCTCCGCCCAAGCCGGGCAGACCTCCACTCTATGCTCCACCGTGTCCTCCGGGCGATCTACACAATGGTGACACCCGGGCGTTTCCTCCCGCCTTATCCGAAACAGGAACCTCCCGAAACAACCGTGTCCGGTGAGGACCTGCGTCAGGCGGAAGGTGAGGACGCCGTGGCGCCTCTCCAACCACTCCTCAAAGAGGGGACTTATCGCCGCAATTGTGGCGTGCCCAGCGCTGGGTTGCGACAATCGCACTCTCCATGTCGCCATGAGATCCCGCCGGAGCTCTGTCCGCTGTACCGTGATTTCTCGCGGCAGCGGAGTTACGCCCCGGCGTTTTGCCTCCTCGCGCCACTCCCACACGTGCGCGAGGACTTTTGCCTCCAGATCCCATGGCGGTATACTGACGTGCTACAAGGACCTTCTGGCACTTGAAAGTCAGTCGGTTGTCGGTAAACATTTTGTGAGGCTTGGCGCCCTTCGGGTACGGATATCGGAACCCTAAAAACTGTCCAACACCTCTATTTGCCCTATTAATGTGTGCGCATAAAAACCATTTCCAAAATAACTGACCAACCTACCTTTATTTGCCATAAAGCGTGTGCGCATAAAATCAATGTCAAAATAGCTGACCAACCAGCCTCTATACCTTACACGCCATGTGCATCAAAATAAATTTCAAATAAAATAGCTGACCACCAACCTATATGCCTTACACAACATACGCATCAAGATCAATTTCAAAATAGCTGACCAACCAGCCTCTATTTCCTCTTCACTTAGCGTCACCTATTCGTCAAATATTCGCGTTACTTGGGTTATATAAAATATACCCAATCTCTATTGAAATAAAGTTAATTTTGAATTAACGAAAGCTATAAGACGTGCGCATATCAAAATCAATCTAAAACTGACCAACCAACCTCTGTTTACAGGAAACCCCTCGGCCTCCACAACGGCATTAAAGCCACATCCACAGTCTTCACCGGCCCCGCTTCGCAGATCAGTGCAGCCCGAGCCGGCTTCACGACCATCGCTACTATTACCTTGAAGGAACTGGCTGAATCCGGCCTTAACTATCCTGAAGATGAGACTAGGGCCATAAAGCTTATGGTGAAGAAATTTGAATGATGGCTGGTGAAGGTGGTGAAGGTTAAAGGTGCCTGAAGCTGTTGCCATACAAGGAATAAGAGAACGGTGAATTTAATATTTTTGAGGGTTAGACACCAGTCAATGTATATGAACAACTTTTTAGTTATTATAGAAGCAATTCAAAATTAGTTATTTCTATCTTAAAATCTCAACTGATCTATAGAAATATCCTACTTATAAGCAATATGTGCAACACCTTATTTCAATTGAGAACAAAAATATAAACAATGCAATGAATACAAAATATAAACTGGTTGTTCGTACAACCAGTTTATATTTTGTATTCATTGCATTGTTTATATTTTTGTTCTCAATTGAAATAAGATCTCAATCTGAGAACATATTTACTTCTTCAGGCACTAGGCGCTATCTCCACTGGCGAGAGTATCGGGATAGTCATGCGTGACATCAAATTTATAGAAACTGTATGAAGCAATCTCCACTGGGGAGAGAATCGCGGCGACAATTTGATGACACGGCGACACTATCGCCGCGATTCTCTCGCCAGTGGAGATGGCGCCTTAGAATTTTAAAACATGGCACGCATTTGTTTTTAGTTTTTTTTTTTTAATACCTAATAATATGTTTCTATACTATATTGAAATAATAAGCTACATTGTGTTGGTGTGTAAAGAGAATAGTTTTATTAATCTCAATGTATCTTACATTTTTATATCAAAGGTTTAATAAATAGGACATAACCAAACAAACCTTACCTGAAAAGAGAAGCAACATAAATGCGAAGAACTGCTCAAAGGTTTTAAAAAAATACTTTCTAGATAGTAGTGCGATCTAGATCGCTTTTAGCGATAAGACCGCCCATTGTGTCACCCTATGTAAAATTTCAACATTTATTTCTGTAATTTTTGTGGTGTGTATGGTGGGGTATTCTGTCTATCTATCCGTCTATCTATCTGGATAGATAGTGTATATGTAAGTATGTATATTGTTTGCCTGGATGGATGGGTGGGTGGATGGATGGAGCGCTTCATCGTGTACATACAAGGCTCGTCATGTGAGGGGAACGCTGGTGAGAGTCGGCGAGACTCAGGCGGTCTCTTTCTCGCGCGCCTATTACCCATGCGCAGACACACATCTCCTCCCACTCTCGCCCAGCGTTTCTTTTTACCTGACGCCAAGTATACGTATTTATTAAATAATAATATTAATATGTAGTGGCACCGAGTTGCCGTGTCTGGCCATACCGCTGTTAAACCCGCGATAGTTTGTGTGGTATGTGTGCTAATCAATTTACAAAAAAAAAAAAAACTATATTTTCACAAGATTGTCATTTTGACTGTGTTATTCATAGACTATAATTATAATCTATGTTTTACAGTTCTATTATTCTATTATTTAGTCCATAGAGCTAAGTAGGTACTAAACATAGTTGTATACCTCATGTCAAAGACTATACGAATGAAGTAATACATTTATTTACATGTATAAATAATTATGTAAAATAATATATTATGCAGCAGGCCAGGATAAGGCCAAGTTGAAAATATTACCTAATATTTAATGTAGATGAAGTAGGAAAATTAAAGATGGCTCCTCAAAGCATTGTGATTATGAGTAGTTAGAAATAATTATAAGTCAGTTCTTTGTATTCTGTTCTCTTTTTACGATGGTTGATACTGAGGATATGAGTTATGCCCGACTCGTCAGTTTAGATTCGTCATTAAATTCTAATAATAAATTATTAGTTTTAATCTTACACTTTGATTTTTTGTAACATTTTTAGTTTTAATTTATTAAAATTATATTATTAAGTAGCTTGATGATTTTACTATTGCTAACACTTAAATGTTTTTTTCAATGATGGACAAATATATATTTTTGGTAAACCTTTAATTCCAGTAAAATCTAATACAAATGTCATGTCCAGTATTCCCCTTTTAATATATTTAAAACTATAAATTTTAGTTTAATTATCTGAAAAAGATAAAATAAAAACAAATACAAAATATTTATAATATTCTTTAATAATTATTGTCACGAAATAATGCACCTATAACTAACAAAATTATAGATCGGATATTCGGATGCATACTTATCTAAAGTTTAGGTGTTGGTTGTTACATGGAAACTTTTGTATCGAAAACATCCCGGGATTCCGGGATCGACACATTTAAGAGTTCTGATTATAGAATAAAATGTATATTTACTTACGTTCAGGTGTTGGCTAATATGGAGTGCACGTATTGATCGTAAAAATCTTGCGATTCCGGAATTGATAAATTTAGTACTTTTTGACTATAAAATCTAATACTAGCTTGTGTTGTAAAGTAGGTTGCCAAACTGGCATAGCAAACGGCAGGATAATTAATGTTAAAAATGAATTTCAAGTAAACAAGCATACGAATAATTATATGATCCCGGTGTCCCGGTACTTTTTAAATAAATAATACCACATATTTATGAAGTCGTTTCCATACCATGTATCCGATTAGTTGTGCATTCCCGGATTTTCTGGAATCCCGGGATTTATATTAAGAAAAAAATAAATAAAAGCCGCTTCCATAATTTCTTAGCCAAAAATTAACTTTAGGTTTATATACATCTGATTATTCGATCTTTGCTAATAATATACATACAATAACACATTTCAGTCAACATTAAAATAAATAATAAATTCTTCTTAATTCAGTTGAAACTTTTAATGTAACGCAATTATTATTCGTCTACACAATTATAATCGCAAGAAGTAATCGGTAACATTAACCAATTTATTCAAATAAAGAATCGAATATTCATGAGCTTAACAATAGTACATTTTGATACATGTGGAGAATGTTTGTTATTGCATTCGAGGCGGAAACCCGAGCCATAGGCGAGGTTGTTTTTGAGCCGAGAACTGCAATAACAGTCCACGTGTATCAAACGACGTTTTTCAATACACATTTGAAAAAATAAAATAACGAAAAATATTTTTGTCGTGAATTATTAGGAAACTATGATTTAAATTTTCTTTTTTTTTCGCGCTTTGCTGTGTACGGTGTGAATAGAGGTATTGAACCAATTTGGACCAGGTATAGGTATAAGTTATCTGTGGCAATTTTTAGTCCCGCACACGTGTTGGAAAATGAAAAATCGCTCGCGTGTGAAATACATTGCATTGTGAACCCAATCGTATTGCGATATGAACCAGTTTTCGAGGAAGTGTATTGAAAAAATATAACGCATTTGTGATATAACGAGGTAACTTTTTGTTGAAAATGTGAGTTTTCCTAAGACGGTACATTTCTTGTCAGCTCTGCTTTATATGTTTTCACTCGATTTTAAACTATGAATAGTACAATTTAATGTCTATACGACGTGTCGTTTTGCATCCTCGTCAAATTTCAGGTTGTGGTATAGAACATTAAACCGAATAACTTTCTCCATCGTATTCGCGAAAAAATTTTCAACTGTCCCATAGAAAACTTCAATACCAACACGACGCAATTGTATGGGACGGCTGATTATTTTTTCGCGATTACGATGTTGGTGCCATGGAGAAAGTTGTTCGGTTTGATGGTGTATACCACACCCTTAAATTTGACGAGGATGTAATACGACACGTTGTATAAGGGACAAGCCTCCGATTTCAGCAGACAGACTGGAATTTTGTTAGCTATCGTCATTTCCGTCTCTGCCTTATAAAAGGATTTTAGACTCTGTTTAATGAACGATGTAAGACAAGGCACATACAGGTATTCTTTTAGATATGAGCCACGTATAGACTGAATGAGTTTAGACGCTATTTCCTTATCATTAAAGTTTAAAATTGGACAAGCGTATATTCCTCTGAATTTTGCTAGCAGACTGGCATATTCTTAGACATCGTTAAGCCACGAATTTAAACTCTATTTTGTTCTAATCAAGGTCTAAAATCCGGCAAACAATGATCCTCAGGCTTCGGTTGCGGGTCATCAGTGAGGTATGAACTAAGTAAGACAGGGGCACATACTGGTATTCTCTTAGATATGAGCCAAGCGGTATCTCTGTCTGATAAGGGGTAGCGTTTGTCCGCGAAGCATACTGTGATGTCGTCGTTCGCGTATGGCGGCCTGAAATAAACGAAATGTTCGGTTGGTTTTAGAACAAATTAGTATGGCAGTTATGCCAAAGGATAATAATGTTACAGTAGTACATCTTCATAAAAAACGGCAGAAACGACGCGCTCCGAAATCTCAGTGTAGTTGTAGTGTGAGCGGCCGTAGGTAATTAATTCAAGGTCACTGCCCAGACGTACTACTGTAACTTTATTATTCTGTGGTTATAACAACGTCTAGTGCTTTTCTAGCGTATTAAAAGAGCAGTGAAGGATTTCTGATATTAGCAAATAAACGGTTTGTTTTTGCAATAGTGAAATTTTGACTATAAAGATATCTAGAAACGATTTAGTTATCGTTAAGTATCTACAAATTGATGAAACCCAACAATTTGGTTGTGGCGACATCTACATCGCCACATGCAAACTATGCATCACACTGACGTCACGCAAAATCCTGCATCGCGCAATCAGAGTTTACCGCGCAACTAGCATTATACAACGTCCCGACATCAACCGTCGGGCAGTTGCCCACCAGACACAACACCCGTCCGTCGTCTGGTCGGAGGATCCTCCCTTTTCTATGGAGGACTTTACACCCTGTTCCTCATGCCTCTATATGGTCTTGTGAGATACGAAACAAAAAAAAATATTATTATAAACTAGCTTTTACCCGCGACTTGAAATTTGAAATTTCTTGTTCCCCCGACCCACCTCGTCGCATCGCATGCCTGCTCGCGCTATTACTTCGTTTTTTCTGACTTTTTTTTCTTTTTGCTCGGCTCTTAAGGGTCTTAGTCTTAGCGTGATGTTAAGAGATTCCAGCTTGTAAATTGCCAAATGCAAAGCAAAAACCTCTATCCAAATACAGTCGTGAAGGCATAGCATTTGCGGGCTGCCTATATCCGTGGATGTTCAAGACGTGCTGCAAAATTTTAGCAATAACTGAATTTACAACTCACTCATCATCCGGCGCCACTCCATCCCCTGCAGTGACCAACCGAGCCAGTAACCGTCTCCTAGCTGGCGGCACATGTAACAATGCTACTACGCCAGCAAACGGCCCCGCTGCCCCTTGCGCACGCGCCGACCGCCAGCGGTGCGCCGCGCGCGCCAAGGTGCGTTCTGCGCCCGAGAGTGGTGGCAGGCACGTGGCTAGAGGGTTGCCCCATTCGTATTCTTCTTCCTGTAATAAGAAAAATAAAAAAGTGACTAATCACTATCAGGCTGTGATGTGCGGGGTGTGCTACGAGTCAGCACGTATTGCGTCAGTGTAATATGCGCGAGTGAGATAAAAAATAACGAGTGCGTTAGCACGAGATGAAGAGAGAAAGCACGAACGGTGACTCTTGCAGTGTTTTAAACAAAGCGTTGACTCATCATAATTTATGAGAAGCGACTTAAATAAATACTGCATCGCAATTTGCACAGCACAGCGAAATATAGCTTGACTTTGATTGTCACCATAAATGTGTGAGTTGTAAAGTTTATTGGTATATTGATCTTAAAATTGAATCAAACAGTATATATTACGTCACTAGCTGCGCCGCGCGATTTCACCCGCGTAGACCGGGATAAGAAGTAGCCTACGTGTTAATCCAGGGTGTCAGCTAACTGCCTTCCCAATTTCATCAAAATTGACTCCAGCCGTTTGAGCGTGAAGAAGTAACAAACATACAAACACACACACTCACAAACTTTCGCCTTTATAATAATAGGTCTTTACCTATGAAATTGCCGTTTTGTATAAAAAAATTTAAACGAATTTTTTTCATGCATTTTTTATTTGTATTAATCGAAGTAATCACACATGCAATCAATGCATCTTTGCCAACGCAGTGGCAGTTTATTGATGCCCTTCTTAAAGAAATCAGCTGGACGGGAGGCAACAAATTCTTCAAAGGCATTTTGTACTGCCTCTCGGGTATTGAATTTTTTTCCCGCCAAGAAGTTATCCAAATTCTGGAAAAAGTAGTAGTCTATAGGCGCAAGGTCTGGTGAGTAGGGCGGATGACGGAGAGCTTCCAAATCCAGTTTTTGCAACTTGGAGACCGTCTGCTGTGCAGTATGAGGTCGCGCGTTGTAGTGCAGGAGCAGCGGAGACGAGCGATTGACCAATGCTGGTTGGAGATGTGCCAGCTTCTCCATCATTGTGTTCAGTTCTTCACAGTACACATCTGAAGTAATGCTCACCCCGTTTGGTAAGAAGCTGTGATGAAGCACACCGGCGCTAGACCAGCAAACAGTGACCATCACTTTTCTAGGGGTAAGTTTTCGTTTAGGGCATTGTTTAGGTGCTGAACCAGGATCCAACCAACTTGCTGAGCGATTGCGGTTATCAAACAGAATCCATTTTTCATCGCAGGTAACAATGCAGTTCAAAATTCCTTCATTTGTGTGTCTGTTGAGCATTGCAAGGCACGTCTCGACGCGTACTTCGCG
Organism: Cosmia pyralina; assembly: GCA_946251885.1. NCBI lineage: Eukaryota > Metazoa > Arthropoda > Insecta > Lepidoptera > Noctuidae > Cosmia > Cosmia pyralina. Next base: position 4,711,821 of record OX276345.1, read on the forward strand.
CTGGCGATCATTGAGTTCGTGGGGCACCCATTTGTCAACCTTTTTTACCTTGCCAATTTGACGCAAATGGACCAATATTGTTTTGACGCTAACGTCGAAAGCTGCTGCTAATTCAGCCGTAGATTGTGTGTCATGAGCTTCCACAATAGCCTTTAATTCGTCATTCTCGACCAAAGTCTTCGGACGACCGCGAGGTTCATTTTTCAGGTCGAAATTTCCAGAACGGAAGCGAGCAAACCAATAACAAGTAGTGCGTTGGTTTGTAGTGTTAGCTCCGTAAACGTCGTTGATGTTGCGTGCCGCTTGTGCCGCGTTGCTGCCACGACGGTACTCATATTCCATAATTACTCGAATTTTTAACGTATCCATGATGACGAAAAAGATTGAAATGCGATGAAAATGTAACACTAATCAATAAACAAATGACTACTTTTGGAAAAAAAAACCATGTTTTTAAAATAAAATTAATTTGAAATTAGAATTCTTAGCCAAACAAAAATTATTTTGATTTGAAATGGCCAGTACTGCAGAACGGCAATTTCATAGGTAAAGACCTAATATTAGTGTGATAGTGTGATAATTCCAAACATAAAGAAGCTCCAGTCATATCAGTGTTTATGACATGAAATATGTTGATTTCCCTACTGTCCTCCCGTATCACAAAGAGAAGGCCTGTGTTCCAACAACACAGTCGCTGGCACGACAGTAATTCAAACTTTGTTGGCCCAAAATTTCGCCACTTCCACGGCGTTATCTGTGGCAGTAAGCTGTTTTCTAACACCATGAAAGTAGCCGCCATGTTATTACGTCATACGGCTGTGTAAATTAAAAAGCGTCAACTGTCAACTGATCAGCGTATAAAAAGTGTTTGTTTACACAGTCAACTGACGTCATAATCACAGAGCAATATGGCGTCCACTGCGTCCAGCGTTTTCGTCAAATTACGCGCGAAATTTGAAAATGTAAAATTTAAATACATTTTTATGGCACTTCTCCATTTAATAAAAAAATTGTGTTGTTTTTTAGTGGCTTATTAGCACTATAAGAATCTAATTGAGACACTTTTCAAAAATGAGTGTAATACTTTATTATGCGTTTATGCTACTCACAGCTTGAAAACTCCCCGCAGCTCGGCTCTTAACGATATAAACGGGATGTAAGACCCATCTACCAGCCGCTATAGAACCCAACATCTTCTCACTTCGGGCGGGCGCCGCGCACAGCAGATGGGTAACCTCGGGGTCCAACTCGGCCCCTTCAAATACTTCGCCCCCGAGGTGAGATATCATTGAGATTATTTCGTCGCGATTCTGTAGAAGAAGATAATTGAATTAAATAATACTAGCGACCCGCCCCTGCTTTGATTGATGACTGATGCAATGGCGACATGTCAAACATAGTTAGCTATACCACAGATTAATAAAGATGGGACACTCCGCAGTTTAGGTATGAAGCTACAAGTACGCGGTGGGCTCATCTCACTGGGTCAATTCAGTGTGGGCTGCCGCGCAAAGGCCGGCTCGCACGTTAGTTCGATACTCACTCACGCGCCGCGTCATAACAGAAGACAACCCTAACGAGTCAGAAGGTATAAGAGTTACGCGATAGAGAGGCAACTTTTAGTTGAATATAACTGTAGGTAATGAAGCGTTGTGCGACCTGAATTGCACTTTATTGTATCGTAGCAAGAGTCGCTTTTTATTTAAATGATTTTGCGGAGTGTCCCATCAGTATTAATCTGTGGCTGCTATACATAAGTTAAATATTAAAATATTAAACTCATTAAGTGCTGATTTTTCCAACGCCAGATAATTTTATCCAAAGAATAATTTAAAATTTTTGACAGTTCTTCCATACAAAATCTGTCAGACGTCAAGTTTACTCCACGAATAAAAATTATCTGTCGATTGAAAAATCAGCCCTTAAACAGAAATAAATGCTCTAAATTATGGTGAAAACTGTATCAAAATACATTGTGTTGTTTAGAAGATCTAAGTGGACAAACAGACACGAAATGCGACTTTTTTTAAACTGTTTATAAATGAGCTATCTCACATTATGCCTTAAAGTTGCCTTAAAGCTTAATACCTAGGTATTACGATACACAGGGAGCGTAACACAAAAGCTCTGACAAAATTGCAAAAAAAAAACTACAAAACACAGTATTTCAAACAGTGGAATACGAAAACTTCATACCAAAGGAATAGAATTTCATTAGAGCCTTTGTAAACACAAAAAAAAACATACTTTTGAAGATTAAGAAAAAGTATACCAAAAATAAAACGGTACTTTGTTAATAATTTTGCAAATATTATTTCGTGATTTTTGTTAAGGACGCTGTTACAAATGGTTAGTCAAATCAATACTTTTTTACACAAAAGTGTGTTTATTAAATAAAATGCTTTAAATTCTTAAAATGTTTTTTGGCCAAACGGTCGATAGATGTGGACAGTAGCGTGCACAGAGATTTCTGACAGAGTATGCACGTCTAAAATAAAAATAAAAACTTTAACAAGCTGAAACTAGTACCTAAGTTTTTTTTTCCCGACCGTTTGTTTTACCCGACCTCACCTACCCTAACCCTAATCTTACACTGACTCTTACCGCACGGCGCCATTGGCTTCGCATGATGTTTGTTTGCGACCACAACGAATATCTAAAATATTTTAATCTGAATATCCGATAAAGGTCCAAACATTATTATTATCTTGATTTGTAAACAAAAAGCAAGGGATAAAATACAATGTGTTTGTGTTATACACAACATGTTTGCCAGTAGGTAATAATTAGGTATCACAAAACTTTTCTATGAAAATAACGAGAGGCATTACCTTTTTTTTTAGTTAAATAAAACCCGGGTTCACACCTTCCGTTTACAATGAATTTAACTTTATCCTCAAAATATAACGTCGAAAAGCGGCAGATTTTAGTTTATTTAACACACTTCGGCAGCACAGGTCTCACAGGTATAATTTTAAATTTTTTACAAATGATTAAAATAATTACATAATAATATACAGTCAATCACTTGTGCCAAGAAAAACAATCAAATTAAAACAATATGGCGAAAAAACAAACAAACATTGCAAGTTGAATAAAAGCGTGTAAAAACTTTACAATTACAAAATAATACGAACTAATCTTGGTCAATCCGACTAAAAAAGTCAACCCTCTGTAATCAACAACTAAGCGGTGCTTTTACGGCTTCTCAATTTGGACGGGTTGCAAAATAAGCTGTGCTTCCAGAACTTAAACACACGCATACATTTTCACGCACACAGTCACACTATTGCTGTGTACTACACGGGTTGCGTTGTGTGAAGAATAAGCACGGCGTTGTTCTGCTTATGCTCACCGGGAGCGCTGCCTGCGCGGTTGTCGCCGCTAGCTTCAAGAAATTAGTTTCAAATAAAAATAATAGATGGCGCGTAAATCGCGTTATAAACAGTGAGACAGCGAATAAGTTTAATATAGTTATTACCATGATTTTTCTTGCGTTAAAGTTATTTATCATTTGGAGGGGCATGTATGTATGGGACTACAGGGTATGCAGAGCTTATTTGCATGTATGGAGTGCACGCCACTGGATGTGCATGGTACGATTCTGAACTATAAATATAATTTTAGATAGGTACAGTTTCTCAATAATTGTACCGGAGTGAAAATTTTTACTTCGATACATTTATTGAGAAAATGTACCTATTTAAAATTATATTTATAGGTCAGAATCGTACCATGCACATCTATCAACAGTTTGGGCAAAAAAAAATTAAGAATGTAAAGCATTGTATTTAATAAATATACTTTTGTGTAAAAAAGTAATGATTTGACTACCCATTTGTAACAGCGTCCTTAAATCGAGCTTCTACGTTTTGACGTTGTTAAAAGTGGCATGACCGCAGGGTGATTGCACGTATCATTTAAGATTTTATGTTTAATTTTAATATTTGTATGTTTCTATTCTTTTTTAGGGTTCCATACCCAAAGGGTAAAACGGGAACCTATTACTAAGACTCCGCTGTCCGTCTGTCGCTAGGCTGTATCTCATAAACCGTGATAGTTACGACTGTTGAAATTTTCACAGATGATACCGCTATAACATAAAATACTAAAAAACAGAATAAATCAAATATTTAAGGGGAGCTCCCATACAACAAACGTGTTTTCTTTTTGCCGTTTTTATATTTAATGGTACGGAACCCTTCGTGCACGAGTCCGACTCGCACTTGGCCGTTTTATTTTTATTTTAGGTACATACATAGTATTTAATTTGTGCAAGTTTGTAAATGGCAATTGTAAGCGCTATTGTACATAACTGACCTTTATAGATATTAGACTGTAAGCTTTCTGAAGAATACATAAATAATTCATTGAATTAATGAAGAAATATACTCACATCGACATTAGAAGACAGCATGAACCTCTTGATCTGTATTTGCAGGGACATCTCTGGTTCGGGCTCCGCTGGTTGTTGCGCAGGCGTCGTGTCGTCCCAACCCACTGTGTTTGGTTGAGATTCGGGTGCCGGCTCGGAATCTGGGGCTAGAACAATGTATTATAAAAATAATAAAGACCATATTACACAATGATAAATCAAATCAATCCCGGTAGAACTGGGCCGACATGTGATCGCGGCAAATGTAATTGCAATGTGGATTAAGTGTACTCAGAATTTTCGGGTTGCAGTTTCGGACGTTATTGGAGCTAGTCATGCAGTGGAATTACAAAATTAACCGGCGGAAACAATTCGCAAAAAATCACGAACACGAACTCACATAATAACAACGGCATTCATTAAAGTTTATAACAATAGTAGCGACTAGCGACCAACCCCTGCTTCGCACGGTTTTTACGACCTGACAACGCTGCATTCAGCCGCTGTAGTTGCGCTATACATTACTCAGTAATAGTACAGAAGGTATCGAGTCCCTGTTCCATCGAGCGCGCTGTGAGCTAAGTCTTCCTGTGAGCGCTACATTCATCATCCGCTTATTCACGTACATTAGACATGCTTATAGTTTCGCTATACATTACTTATAGTATAGTTAAAATCTCGCTGCAGACTCGGTCATAAATCATTCGAGTGTTTCGCTCTCTTTCCCACTCACGGGCCTTATGGGCAGGCCACGCCCACACGTAGTCCTGTGCATTACTGCAGTCGATGAGTGATACCGATAGTTTTATATATTTATAAACGGGTGATAGAAATAAATACACATTTTTTTTTATTTTATTACCAAATTTACTACAAAGCATATTAAATATATAAACAAAAGAACGTATATATAAAACTAAAAATAGAAAATTAAAATTCTTCGTCTGAGTCATCGTCATCATCATTCACATGAATGATGAACTCTTCGCATAAATGTGCTTTTCTTAAGTCTTCATCTTGCAGCAATTCTGCGTGTTCCATACATTTTTGCCAATTTTCAATGGAGACATTGGAAATGGCTTCATCGACTAACTTCTCGACATCAGCTATCTAGCTAGTTTTTATATAATTACCTTCTGTTTATAGAATTAACTATTGGATACTAATGTGTTCTTACGAGAAGGAAGTCTCGTAAAAACACATTAGTACTCATTAGTTACCCTGCATACTTAATGAATGCAGTATGTTTACGTGATAACCTTAATGATTCTGTTATCGATAATGGCCTTGAGCGCGCGCAACTAGCGCACATCCCTACTCCGATTATGATTTATGACCAAGTCTGCAGCGAGATTTTAACTATACTATAGTACACTTACGAGGCACAGGTGCAGAAGGTATCGAGTCCCTGTTCCGTCGAGCGCGCTGTGAGCTAAGTCTTCCTGTGAGCGCTGCATTCAGCCGCTGTAGTTGCGCGTCTACAGCTGCGGGTATGGATGCTGATGATACGCTTTTAGGAGTGTCTTCTGCTCCTGGGGTGCTCATGCCTCCTGGACTCTTAAGAGAAAGAAATAATTAATAAAACGTCTTAGGACACCCGGTTGGAATGAAGTTCCAATAGCTGATTGTATTAAGGACGCTGTTACAAATGGGTAGTCAAATCATTACTTTTTTACACAAAAGTATGTTTATTAAATAAAATGATTTGCATTCTTTAAAGGTTTTTTGGCCAAATTGTTGATAGATGTGCATGGTACGATTCTGAACTATAAATATAATTGTAAATAGGTACATTTTCTCAATAAATGTACCGAAGTAAAAATTTTCAGTCCGGTAGATTTATTGAGAAACTGTACCTATCTAAATTTATATTTGTAGTTTAGAATCGTACCATGCACATCCATCAACAATTTGGCCAAAAAAACATTTTAAGAATGTAAAGCATTTTATTTAATAAACATGCTTTTGTGTAAAAAAGTAATGATTTGACTACCCATTTGTAACAGCGTCCTTAATACAGCGCCATCTAGTATGGTCTCAAGTTTCATTGTTTTTTTAATACAGAGCCATCTAGTATAGTTTTAGCAAGCTAACACACAAAAGCTTTTGACACTTGAAAACGTCATAACGCTTTTTCGTTACGTCACATTTTCTGCCATTTCACTCTTACGTACTTACAAGCCGTGTTAAAGAACTTTGTTCCAAAAATTATGTGACTGTAATAAATGTTTATTACTTATATTGTAAGTCAGCGTCAAAAATATCGGGACGAAGAGACTGTTCAAAATGATCTCAACAAGTAAGAAAATTAAACTTTATCCCAATTGGACAAAGTTCTTGTCAGAATGACAGTTGTCGCGTACCTAGTGTCTTCATTCTGAAACATTCCTTGTGTCATTGAGTTAATCAACGCTCAACGCTCAGCAGTCTATTGTAAATAAATTGTACGGCTTAGCATTATGCTTGCAGGCTCTATACTACAGATCACGGGTTCGAACATCCTTTTGTCTAATATATCACATCGTTATCTGCTTAGCCTTTTCACAACTATGTTAGGGTCGGCTTCCGGTAACCAGATGGAGCGACTGCCTATCTGACCTCCACAACCCAGTTACTGGGCAATACGATACCCTTTGGTAAGACCCGTAATGACTGTCAAAGATCCACGAATGACAGCCATTTAATACAAAATTGTTTGAATTATAGTTCTTACCTGATCTGGTGTAAACTTTGGCACTTTAGCTGGTGGAGTCTCACATTGGTCCTTAAAAATAAATATAAATAATGTTATTCTTGTGCAGACGCCAGAGGTCAAGCCACCCGATCCTGTCAAATTTTCCCAATCAACCTCGAACCTAATGCTTTAGCAATAAAGATGAAAATCTATTAAAGAAATTTGACAGATTGTAGTAGCTTGATGTGCTGGCGTCTGTACATGGCGTATTAGTGCAAATATTCACGTCACTTTGCTAATATTCCGATAACCATAAATTATAAATGATTTTTTTTCTCTAAGTAGGTTTGTACAAAGACTTTTACACTTCAATCATATTTTAAAAACTAGATGAGGTCGGTGTTTCTTCTGTGAAGAAAGGCCGAAACAAACTCAGAGGTATACTTTACCCAAGTAACTAACACTCCTGGGGCCGTACTATGACGTGAAAAAGATCATGGATTCATCATGGTTCCAGTGTGAGAGAGAGACGGAGCTATATAGGGTGTAAGGGACAGCCTTCCGCAAACTGCAAACTAACAGGGTGCATTCAGCTCCTTATTTTGAATAATAATCCACCGGAAAATTGCTCAAGATTTTTTTTATAATTTTTTCAGTTACTATGTCTTTAATTTCAATGTAAAATTACATTCTCTGTACGCAGCACTCCATGTATGTAAATAAAACAGCTAAAATCAAAAATCAGCAATGGATGTTGAAATACTCTAAAGAACGACGCGCTGCGCTACCGTTCGTTCGTTTTGCCACGGTAACGATAAATTGCGTGTGAGGTAATAAAACAAATAAGGTTTATTGGATTCGCATAACGTTCCTGAAATAATTTCATGTACCGGTCATCTTAGTATGATATACTGAATTCACCCCATCCGTCTGCGGAGGGCTGTCCCTGACACCCTGTATACGACCTATACCACAATCCTTTTTTCACAACGGAACCATGATGGATCCATGATCTTTTTTCACGTCATAGTACGTCCCCTGAACTATTTGCAGTCTACTGACAAAATCGTGGACGCGACACGCTACAACTGCAAGTATCGCTTTAGGTCGCCGGCAGTCGTCGGTGCATGCAGTTGCCTCTGTATTGACGCGTGTCGCTCGGGTGTAACAACACTAACGCGAATATTTTGACAAATAGCCATTACCTATAAATGCCGTTGCAGTTCACGAACGCGCGTCAATCATTCCAATTTATACCTTATTGCAATAACAAAAGAGTCACAACTCACATGACACGCGTTCGTAAATTGCATTATCTTTACCTGTAGTTGTAGTTTTCTTGGTGCAACGGTATGCTCAGAAGGCGGTGTTGCTGAGTCACCGTTGAACTGCGCGAGGAATCTGTTGCGGATCTCTGATAATGGCTGTAAATAATATAAAGCATTATTTTTTTTAAGAAACAACATATTTTATACAGCAGATAATATAAGTCATCATCTGCCTAGCCTTTTCCCAACTAGGTTTGGGTCAGCTTCCAGTATAACCGGATACGGCTGAATACCAATATTTTACATGGAGCGACTGCCTATCTGACCTCCACAACCCAGTTACTGGGTAATATGATACCCCTTGAGACTTGTTGTCAGACTTTCGGGCTTCTGACGACCCGTAACGAATGTCAAAGATCCACGAATGACAGCCGGGACCAACATCTTGGGACGTAAAGACCCACACCACCACCCACCACCATCCACCACCATCCACGGACCAACCGCGGCAAGCGTAGCTTAACCTGATCGATCGACCCGAGCGGCTGTTATTACGTAGCCATAAGCCCGTCACAACAGATAACATAAGTAACATCATTAAAATAAATTATACAAAGAACTTACTACGCATTTCTTCAATTTTGTCTGCTATGCAAATAAAACATCGTAATTACATATAAAATATTATTGACGTTTTCACGGGGTCGTCGAATTATAGCTATTACATCAAATCGACATATCGACGAATCAGATTGACATGATGATTGATTGACGGTTTTTGCGCCCGAATCAAAGGACTCGAAGCGTCCTATTATATAGTTCTTTGCATGAGTGTATAGTCACAGTCACGTACTTCGGACTTCGGTCAATTTCGACCAGTACTTCGTCGAAGCACCTTCGCGAGTAGTGTAGTGCAGGTTTAAGGAAAGTATTGTTGGATCTAGGAAAATTATTCTTATAGGCTTAAAATCTAACTGACCGTATGCTTATCCCGTATAACCGGCTCGGGTTGTTTGCTGGGCAGACCGTCCACGAACTTCCACAGTCTCTTCCGCGCGTCCGGCGACATCCTGCCGGAACCGGGCCGTAATGCTGCGCCGAATGCACTGTCCGGCGTCAATGGGTTCTTGTCGACTGCGGATAGTAAGGGGCAATAACATCAGTCAATTACTAGTCAACATAATAATGCCCAAAGGGCTGACTTTTCCGTAAAAATAAAACACTTAATGGAGAAAAACAAACATTATTATCTATTGAACTACAAAAAAATAAAACTAAGCCGATCCGGTTTCGGGTTTTACGGTTTTTGTTTATCCAAATGTATCGGGACTCTCATCAAAATAACCATTATATCTGTATAAACATTCAATCAATCACAACTCAGCCAATCGCAGTCCACTGCTGGTCATAGGCCTCTGTCCTGTCTCTGTCCTCCGCCTTCGCATCCAGTCTGTCCCAGCCACTTTCTTCAGCTCGTTGGTCCATCTAGCTGGGGGGCGTCCCACACTACACTTACCGATACGCGGTCTCCACTCCAGGACTTGTCTGCTCCACCGGCCATCGGTCCTTCGACACACATGGCCAGCCCACTATCACTTCAGTTTGCTTACTTTCAAAGCTATGTCGGTTACTCCGGCTCTTTTCCGGATAACTTCATTCCTGATTTTATCCTTCAAAGAAACTCCAGTAAGGATATACATTATTGGCAAATAAATGATTTCTAATTTCTAACTTTGTTTTTTGTAAGGTATCGCAGGGCCCCGACAAACAAAAGTTATACCATATTTCAGTTTATTGGTTTTTGGTTTGTCTCCGCCTGCGATACCTTATGAATAACAAAGTTCAATAGATAATAATGCTTGTTTTTCTTATTTCAGTTATGTGTTTTTGGCGTCGGGACTTTTGTTTTTGGAACGAAGTTCCTTATCGCGCGTTGTGAAAGGGGGCTAGACGGAAAAAATTCTCACGAAAAGTTGTAACGACACTTTTTGCTATAGTAAGCTATTGTAAGCTGTGCGACGTGCGCATGTTTCTCTGTCTGTCTCTCTCTCTCTCTCTCTCTCTCTGTCTCTCTCTTATAGAAAGCAAGCCAGATATTAATAATAAAAAAAAATATATTATAACTTAAAAAAAATAAAATTTTATTACAATTCCTTCACTAATTAATCGAAAGGAACTTCGTTCCATCCGGGTGTCCCTTGACACCTCTCAACTTTTTTTTTTAAATAAACTGCATTAAGTAATTCAATCTTTTTAGTTATTTTTTTAAATGTTTTTGTAGATGCAATACATAAATATTATATAGCCTATGTCATTCCCACAATTAAGACGAACCTAACAACATCTCATACGTTAAAATCCATCAAGCCGTTTAGGCTACGGAGCGTGCCAAAGAAATAGACAAATACATACATATAATATATGTATTTTTTTTTGAGACTATATTATAGTCTCAAAAAAAATACCCTCCTTCGCTGGGGCAGTCAGGTAAAAAGACTTCAATTTTATTCCACGATTTTTATTATTCTACGTTTTAAAGTAATGTTATGTAATTTCTATACAGGGTGTAAGTGTAAACAGTGGCAATATTTTAAGGGGTCATTGTACTCATCATTAGGAACAACTTTTATTATAGGACCTGACTATATTTACCTGAAATTAAATTCCCTACATTTTGGCGAGTAATGTGAACATAAATGTAGGGAAAAGCTGATTTTTGTTTCGCGATTTCAGGTGTGATCCCATAGTAAAAGTTGTTCATAATGATAAGTACAATGACCCCTTAAGAGGTTGTGCGCTATTTAGGTTACACCTTGTATAACAGAATGATGTAGACTCTCACTTCATAGAAATAAGGCATACGACATCGAAATGACTGCCGCCAATTATACGGTTTCATATGCGGAGGCGGCGGCCGTGGCTGCTGGTAGTGCCGCGCGGCCGCACTAAACTGGTGAATGAGGCACCGTTTTCGCGCGCACTCCATGTCCTAAACTGTATAGCGGAAGACATAGATATATTTTGTGGTACTCTGGGTGGGTTCATAGTGAGAGCCCCCTTTGAAATAAGTTATGGTCCTATTGTGACATAAATCATTATTGTGTTTGTAGTATCATTAACTACCTACAAAATTATTAGTTTGTAACTATGTAGCGGTAGTTTGAAAATAATAGTTGTTTACATAATCGCATTAGGTGTTAAACCTGTAAAGATAAAATTGTATGGTGGGAAATAAATAAATATATTTTGGCGGTTACGTCTGTTCAGTATAGAAGGAATTTTAAAGGCGATTTTTTTTAAAACAATCTTAGCCTTTTTCCAACTATGTTGGGGTGGGCTTCCGGTCTAACCGTATGCAACTGAATACCAGTATTTTAAAATAGAGCAACTGACCGCGACTGTCTATTTTTTTAAAACAATAAAATTTGTATAAAAAATAAAAACGCGACTTATTTGACACCTTGAAAAAACGACATTTCAATTTATAAAAGGTATATTGTATACTCACAAGGGTCGGTGGGTGTGCGTATCGGGTCCGAGGGCATCTCTCCGCGCCGCACCGCCTGCAGGCGGCGTCGCGTGGTGGGGCTCAGTGTTGCCAGGTTAGGAGTTGATAGTGCGTCTTCTAATGTTGGAGTTCTTACTGCGCATTCTCCACCTAGACATAGAAAGTTTGAGAACTCTTTGCAATTAATTAAACTTTTCTAGATTAGAAATTAGAAGCCCCTTATATCTTCCTCCAGGCACCGAACTACTACTCCATCAAACATTGTTCGGAATTTAAACTGTGAAACCGTTTTAGCCGACGTACGCACGGACGTAAAAATATCGCGACGATTTTTTTTTCGCGCACTGGATTTTCAACGCTCTGCTTAGCGCCGAGAGTTGAAAATCCAACAGTGTTTTTTCGACGCGCTGGGATGCATTCTGTTGTTGTTAGGTTGGATTCTCAAAGCTCGATCTACACCGAGAGTTGAAAATCCAATGCGCGATAAAATCCCACCGCGATATTTTTACGTCGGCTTAGCAGAAAATATCTCACTACCACATTTTTGCGAGTTATGCAATATTTATTTTTTATGATCGAGTCAGTAGTGAAGAGATCCGCAGGAGAAAGAAGGTAACCCACATAGCCCGAAGAATTGCCAAACCTAAGTGGCAATGGGCAGCAATTGCTCCCAGAACAGACAGTCGATGGAGCCGAAAGATTCTGGAGTGGCGACCGTATACCGGAAGACGTAGCGTTGGAAAGCCTCCCAAAGGTGGACCGATGACCTTGTGAAGGCCGTAGGAATCCGCTGAACCTGTCGAAGTGGCGGTGCTTGGGGGAGGCCTATGTCCAGCAGTGGACGGCTTTCGTTGATGATGATTGCAATATTTCATACGTTCTCAGGTGTGAAAAGGAACAATGTGAATACTGAGATGAAGGCTGGCTGATAGATATGTATGGAAATAAAGAGCTACTGCGCCAAACCTAAATAAAGCCGTATAAGGGCAGGAGAATGATGCATTTAATATAGTAGTTTTGATTTATTCAAATGATAAATCAAAACTATTCAAATCTTACCTTGTCTGGCATCATCTTTGAGGTCACCCACACGTTTTGGCGTTTCCTGCGAGTCACATCCGAGTAGCCCTTGTCGCGCCATCGCTATATATCGCGACGCCGGCGACATCTCTTCTACATCTAAACGAAACATTATCAATAATAATAACATGAGATGAACTAGATAAGAAAAAATCTAAAAATATATTATTTAGATAGCTTAGGCAAAAAGCAGTCGGAAAATGCTAGTTTTACGAGTAGTTCATAAAATAACATAATAAATTTTAAAATTCAATTCAAAGTTTTCAGTTTATTTAATCTGTTTTCTAACACCATGAACGTAGCCGCCATGTTATTACGTCATACAGCTGTTTAAATTAAAAAGTGTCAATGTCAACTGTGAACTGACCAGCGTATATAAAGTGTTTGTTTACTCAGCGAACTGACGTCATGACCACAGAGCAATATGGCGTTCACTGCGTCCAACGTTTTCGCGCGAAATTTGAAAATGTAAAATTTAAATGCATTTTTATGGCACTTATCGATTGAATAAAAATGTTGTTTTTTTTAGTGGTTTATTAGCACTATATAATTATATACACCTTTCCAAAATGGGTGTAATACCCAATTGTCAATAGCAGCCCAGTCTTAATTTATTTTGTGTAGTAGTGAATGACATTAGACTCGTCCTCTATACATACGGACTTAAACTCAAATCATTTATTTCAAATAAACCAATTACATGCACTTTTGAATTGTAAGGGGTCGGTCAGTCAGAAAGATGAAGCTAGTTGTCCATTCCAAAGCGTAGTAGGTTCCAATGGAGAAGAACGGACAAGAAACTCTTCACAGAACTCAATAGACACTTATAAATCAAAACATTGGTTACATCATTAATCTTGAAATTATACCTACATGTGAGAACAATGTAGAACGCCGTGGACATTAAAAGCGTCCGAAATAAAATGATTAAAATAATTCAAAAATTAAAATAAGCCGTGGCAGCTAAGAGATGACCAGTCCCTAATGACGTATCAGAAACAGAACTGGCAAGACTTTTCGGGGCGAAAACTAGTGCACCTACCTATCCACGAGCTAAAAATCATAGGGTGAATGGTAATTAGCGATACTTAAACACATGATTGTACGCATGATAACAAACAACTTTTATTATAGGACCTAAACTGAAATCGCGAAAAAAACAATTAGCTGTTCCCTACATAACTCGTCAAAATGTCTCGTGGAGCACCTGATTTATTTTTAAACACATGATTGTACTCATGATAACAAACAACTTTCCCAGAGAAACGATTTTTTAAATTTACTTAGCGCATGGCAATCATTCCAATAAGATATTGAGTATCTAACAAGAATACGCGCGACGCGCGCTCTCAGCTGTAGTCGCTTGATCCCGTTATTCTATCTCATGTTACAGGAAGGTACTGGATGGATTGTGTGAGGAATGATATGAAAGAGAAGGGAGTGAATGATAGCGTGACGGTTGACAGGGGAGAATGGAAGAAGAAAACGTGTTGCGCCGACCCCAAGTAATATGGGATAAGGGCAGGAAGTTACAGGAAGGTACTACCGTAGGTACCGTGTAACAGTACATAAGGCAGAGCACCCATACACTTCACATGTTGAGCATGCTGTGTTGTTGTTGTTGTTGTTGCTAAGATAACAAAAAATTAAACTTACAAAAACGCTGTGTTTAACAGTACCCCACTTTTAAGATGTAACGTATGGCCGCTTAACTACGAAATATCTACGCACGGCACTTTCTGTATCACTAGCACTACACACATATACACACACATGCTTAATTCTAGTACCGGTTAGTAGTAGCAGTTTTAACTAATAATAATAATTAATGAAATGACAAAAACACTGTCTACGGAATCACACTATTAAAACAACTGACTTTTCAATGTCACTTTTCACTGCGATATATGCGAGTTCTATAGTATAACCTTGTCGGCAGCACCGGAATGACTAAATTAATTACAAACGATTCTTCAGAATTCCCACAAAACGACGACGTATTACTTCTGCGAAAACCCATTTAAATTATAACCTTTAGAAATTAGCAGATGTTTTTAAGCCGAGCGGTGGGACTCGCCTTTTTTGCGGAGGTGGCTGCAGCTGCATGCCAGCGCCTGCGATTATTATGTAATGTAATATGTGTATTTATTTTTAATTTTAATATTTTTAATTTTGATTTTAATTTTAATATTTTTAATTTTGATTTTAATTTTTGAATTTAATTTTGTTTTTTAGTTTTGATGTTAATTTGTAATTTTGTTTTAATTTTGATTTTAATTTTGACATTAATTTTAATTTTATTTTATTTTAATTTTACTTTTATATGGATACTTATTTATCTGAAATAAATTATTTTATTTGATTTGATTTGATTTAAAAGTCTCGTACCTATTGAATTTGCTTATCTCCGAGCGCCACAGTAAAATCTATTGTTTACAATTTGTAAATGGTTTGCTTGGTTCTATAAGCGAAGATTGTTGTCTACACTCATTGTACAAAATGTGCATTTCTTTAGGTTCGCACTAAAGATGTGTTTTCAAAATAGTTTTAAATAAACAATAAAGCGAGATACGGTCGCCGGCGGCGGCGGCGGTGTCAAAGGAGTACCTCTTTGAGGCACGCCGCCACTACCGAGCACTCCGCGTGTTTACTCAGTCCGCAAATCCGCACCGCACCGCCGGCACCGTCGTGCCGGTGGTACGTAAGTTGCCGACAAGTTTAGACCACAGAACTCGTATTTATCACAGTGAAAAGTGACATTGAAAAGTACTGTTGTTTTAATAGTGTGATTCCGTAGACAGTGTTTTTGTCATTTCGTTAATTATTATTTATTTATTTATTTTTATAACTTTAAGAAAGCTTACAGACTACACGTAAATAGTAACAAAAAATAACAACTGACAATCGCTAATTACAAGCTTCCACGCACACACACACATACACAGAATAACGGGGTCAAGCGACTAACAGCCGAGAGCGCGTCGCGCGTATTCTTGTTAGGTTAACAATATCTTATTGGAATGACTGGGTCATGCGCTTAGTAAATTAAAAAAATAGTTCCTATGGGAAAGTTGTTTATTATCATGAGTACAATCATGTGTTTAAAAATAAATAAGCTGCTCCGCGACACATTTTGTCGAGTTATAGGGAACAGTTGATTTTTTTTTCACGATTTTAGGTTTGGTTCCATAGTAAAAGTTGTTTGTTACCATGAGTACAATCATGTGTTTAAGTATCGGTCACTAATTACCAGTCACCCTATATACTTCTTGACGTTGCAAAGTTTTAAAAATTTTAAATGTCTTTGACATTCTGCTTAATCGAGGAGCCCGTCTCTCGTGAGTAAATAAGCCACACGGGTCGATCGAAGGTTAAGTTACGCTTGCCGCGATCGGTTCGTGGATGGGTGACCATCCATTACATATCAATACCTCTCAGTGTCTCGGAAATCTTGAAGCTGTTGGTCTCGGCTTTTATTTGTAGATCTTCGTTACGGATCGTCAGAAGCCCGAAAGTCTGACAACCAGTCTTACCAAGGGGTATCGTGTTACCCAGTAACAAGGTTGTGGAGATCAGATACGCAATCGGTCCATGTATAATACTGGTATTCAGCTGCATCCGCTTAGACTGGAAGCCGACCCAAACATATCTAGTTGGGAAAAGGCTATGCTGATGATGACTTACATTATCAGCTGTATATGTTATTTTTTGTACAAAAATAATGCTTTATATGATTTACAGCCATTATCTAAGCTAAGTAGATTGATCGACTCTGATTAATTAAGTAAAGGATCCACAGAGAGTGACTTTTTACTTATATTAAAATTAATTATGTTACTTTTCTTACCATTCCCGTTCCCTTTAGGCGTCTGCTCCGTACTACTGGGCACGGACCCTCGCCTCGGTAAAGCGGGGGCTACGGGGGGCAGCATGGCGTTCTCTTTGTCCTTATCTGTAGTTATATCCGCTGTAATGTTAGCTTGTATATCTGCTTGAGGCTCGAGTTGAGGTTCAGGTTCGGGTTCGGGAACCTGCAGCGGTTCCGGAGGTTCTTCTATTTGAGGTTGCGGTGCTAAAAAGATATGAAACAATTATTTCTGCTGTATTAGAAACTAAACAGCGCCCTAATTGCGTAACTCACTATCAATCAAAATCTGAATCATTTTGAAGCAAATTGCTAATCCATTGCTTCATATGTTCGAAAAATTTGTCTGCTCGACAACGTAAATAACGCAATGAACGTTATTGAACTGTCAAAATTCAACTGTCAAAATGTTACGCAATTGCCCCGCAGGTGCTTAATTTGCACATAGCATAATCATAATCAGCCTATAATGTTCCCACTGCTGGGACACCGGCCTTCTTTCGATAGAAGGAGTGAGCCGTAATCCACCACGCAGGCCTAATGAGGGTTGATAAATGTCACATGTCTTCGAATTTTTGGTTCTAGGACATGCCGGCTTCCTTACGATGTTTTCCTTCACCGTTTGAGAGAAGTGGTGATGAAATAAACCAGTGGTAGTTTTCATATGAAACCTTAACACAATTATGGACAATAAATGATATGGATCAACAGGAATTGTATAATTATGACGGGCAACATCATTCTCTTGCCCTTATTTGGGGTCAGCGCCACGTCTTTTTCAATACATCATTCTCAGTTAGATTTCCTGCGTATTCGTCTAATTTCCGAAATCAGAGCAATCCGCAGGAAATCTAACTTAGAAAGATGTATTGATGATTTTTGTGGCTAAAATTATGTAAATACATATTTGTTATAGCCGCGTATCATATTTTTATCAACATACAACCTGACACTGACCTGCAAACTGCAAAAAACGTAAGAAAATTTGAATTTCGCGACTACTACTGCGATCTCTCTTAACTAGTGCAGTCTATATTCTCATAATTCTCACTAAATCCATGTTTATTAATAGTCTACAACATTTTTAAAGTTAGCTAAGCGTCATCCAACATGGCTATACTCCATTTGAAATAAGATTAGAAATTTAAATATACCTTTTTCCAGTCCGTTCAACCGATTTTGACTTCTATTGCGTTGGTGGCATGACAAATGGCAGCTGCAGTAAACAGATGGTATTGTAATCAAGTTTTTGCTTTTAATGCCATCCTTATGCCTACGGAATATAAGTCAAAATCAGTTGAGCGGACTGTAAAAAAGATTTATTTGAATTTCTAATGGAGTATACTATGATCAACTAATGCAAAAGTGTGCAAAAAGTTTTAGTTCCGTTTGAAAATTTCCAATTCTGAAGGGTCATGAATACTAGAGGTTTAAAAACTCTCCTAAAGGGACCTATTAGCTCAACCAGGTTTCAGACTAGCTAAAGTAGACACGTCGTTCATGGGATACTGTTTAAAATGTTACAATAAAATACCTCCACACATACTTCAACTCAATGAGACTAAATTCAAAACTTGTATAAAACGCACACTATGCAGGCAGGCATATTATAAGTTTGGGGATTACATAACTGATAAAAATGCTTGGCTCAATGCTGGTCCTGCTCCACAACCACAACTAATTAATTAACATTTGAAGATACTGTTGGAGATGCTGAAGATTGTAAGACTATCATTGCATTGTATAGACTCAATCTCCTTTGTATTATATAATTGCATAGCACATGTGTGAGTACTATGTACATACTCTAAAGCTACCATTTACTGGGTACGTCTTTGTTTGACTTGAATGTGCCCTGGCGACTGAGAGTATGTGACGCTCACACTAATGTCTCGCTGATGGTGGCGCGTGTTGGATCATTTAGCCAATCCATGCGTCAGGTTCGTGAATAAGCGCTGTCAGTGAAGGCTGGGCATACCTTAGCTGTCAGGGCTTATTTTAATTTAATTTAAATATTTGAATTGTTTTTTTTTTAAGGACGCTTTTAACGTTCTGCATCGTTCTCACATATGAAATTTCAACATGAATGATGTAACCATTATTTTGTAACCATATCTTGATTTAAAAGAGTGTCCGTGGAGTTTCTTGCCCGTTCTTCTCCATAGGTACCTACTATGCTTTGGAATGGGCGCCTAGCTTCATCTTTCTGACTGACCGACCCCTTGACAATTCAAAAGTGCCTGTAATTGGTTTAATTGAAATAAATGCTTTGAGTTTGAGTTTGAGTTTTTGAGTTTCTCACAAACCTTTAGTATCTCCTACAAGATGTGCCTTCTCGCTCACTCTCTTGCCTTCCTTCACGCACTCTAGTAACCACGACGCTTGTACAGCGGGTAGGCCCCACTTCAGGGCTCCTAAGTATTTGTCCCCAGTGGCTGTGGGACATATCAGATGGGTGGAAGCGAGGGCATTCGCTGTGTTTCGTCTGCAGAAGCGGAGTTGGGTACTGTGGAATAAAAAAAATATGTTTGTAAATGAAAATTGTTTTGCTGTAAAATTATACAGGGTCTTTTTGAATTAATCGGCGAAACTTAATTGATTTGAATTAAAAAAAAAACAAATACATGGGCGTACCCAGGGGAGGGGCAGCGGGGGGGCAGCTGCCCCCGCCTGGATTTTGTATGCCCTAAGTAATGTTGTCGAAAAAAGTTATGTTAAAGTCACATCACGTTGTCGTCGTCGTTGTCGTGTACTTATTTTACAATTAAGTACAATATATTATGCATTAATTTTAGAAAAAACCGCGCTGCGCGGCCATAAACTTGACTTTATTAGTCTTTGAATTAAGCGAATGCATGCTAAGGGCACCCCCTGTGGTGTACGATCCTCGGCTTAGGGCATCGCTGGGGGAGTATATCAAGGAGAGACAGGCTGGATCATATGTGGATAATTATTAACTGCTCCAGGCTCAGCTATGCCACCAGCTGGCACTCCTTCACCGATCAAGGGTTGGGGGGAATTACGTGGGGGTCGTCGTCGCAAGGGACCTCGGCGGTGAAGTCGAAATGTAGATTTGTATTTGTAAACTGTACTGGTGGCCCTACTTTTCTCCTGGAGGAGGGTAATGGAGTCATCGGGGTCGTAGAGAACATGCCTTGGACGGCGGACTTTTATGATTTTAGAGTGTAACTAGCAGATTCGACAACCATAGGGGTTGCGATGTTTCGCGAGGGTATCGAAGAAACTCTTGGAATTGCGTTTCATGAATTGATGGATAGTTGGGATTTTACGGTCTAGGTGGTCTAGGATTTCATTCCAAACCAAGGGGATCCCGTAGCCGTTTGGAGGAAACGATTTTGTAAGATCTGCATCCTATGGATGTGTCGGGACTAGCGTGTGTAAATACTGAACCCGCATAGGTCATGATTGGGAGAATGCACGCTGCATAGATGCGCAACTTGCACTAAAGAGACAATTTGCTTCAGAACGAGAATGCTTTGTGTGCTCAAAGGTGCTCATAGAGGGTCACATCTAGATATCTGGCTCGCTTCTCCCAAGGGATCGGCTTGCCAAACATGGTGATCGGTTGGTGGGGGGAGATCGATTGAGACGCGGTTTTAAAAAGAAAACCGCTTGACTTTTGTCGGGATTGACTTCGATTCCCCACTTCCAAAACCACGCGCCGAGTTTTTCGACTGCGGTTTGGAGAGTGCGAGATATCGTATCGGGTCTTGGCGTTGGCCGGAATAGTAAATGGCCGTATCGTCTGCGAACAGAGCCAAGTGTGCCTTTTTACTTTCCAGGATATCGCTGGTAAATAACGTGGAAATGAGTGGAGAAAGCACAGAGCCCTGAGGGACACCGGCGCGAATGAGGTGGGGAGAGGATAGCGCTCCTTCGATACGATAGCGAAAAGTGCGGTAGGACAAAAAGTCTCGTAAGATGAGCACGAGATGATCTGGCACACCGAGTTTGTAAAGCTTATATAATAAACCGTTGTGCCAGACTTTGTCAAACGCTTTCGCTATATCGAAGAACACAGCACCCGTCATCGAACCACGTTGGAAACCAACTCTTATTTGATGTGGTGGACCTGTTATACGCAAGAGTGTTGGGTTCGAAAAATAAACTGCTCGTTAGTAAGTTAGATTTTGCCGAGGACATTGAGCAGACTCATGAGGCGAAAAATTAAAAAAAAACATGTGGGGGCACCCAACTTATGAAATTTCTGATTTGCCCCCCCCCCCCCCCCCCCCCCGGGGCCAAAAGCTGAGTACACCCATGTACAAATACATAATTTCGTAAGTAACTACGCGTGACCTTATTGATGCCAGGTCAGGTGCATAATGACCGGATGTATGAACGTAAACGAAGCAAAAGGAGTATGTAAGTATCGTAGCAAGTGGCTTTCTGTAGTTTCTGCCTACCCCCATGCGAAGAAGGCGTGAGTTTATGAATGTGTGTATGTAACTACGCGTACTATGAAGGCATTGAACCTATCATCAAGCTGTTTACTTCAAATTTCACAAATTAATTAAAAAAGGCTCTGAGTAAGCCAAAGTAGCTAAATGCGGCTACTTTGGCTTATACAATCATTATTCAAACATTCTAATAATATAATATTATAAATGCGAAAGTGTGTTTGTTTGTTTGTTACACTTTCACGCTAAAACAGCTGAACGGATTTTGATGCAATTTGACAGATAGGTAGCCTAAGACCTGGAGAAGGACATAGTCTACTTTTTATTCTGGATCGCAAACGAAGTCGCAGGCAACAACTAGTATAAAAGAATATCAAACGTGTTTTCGCTGTCTCCTAATAACTTTCACCATGTGATCGCACTAAACCAGAAAAGGTATGCGCTTCGGTAATTTCCGTGTTTCCGAAGATAAAAGATGATTTCCGAAGCGAATTCTTTTGCTAGGAGAACTGTACGTACTGCAAGTACTCACGTGGCTCCTAGTAGCTTCGCCAGTTCATCTAGGAAGGCTCGCTCGACGCCACTGTATGTACTGAGGCTGGCTACTACACCGGTCAGCGGACCCGGAGCTGTACATGTTACTCGCACCGGACGGTGGTAGTATTGGATTGGGACTAGTACTTGTTGAGAGAGGCAGTCTTTCTGTAAGAAGAGAGAAAAAAAAATATTTTGTAGGTAGATATATAAGATCCCATTGAAATAGATGGACAAGCTTTTAGAAATCATTCAGACCACCAAAATAAGGACAGTGGTAAAAAAAAAGTAAGAAAAACGCATTAGATACTTACAAGAAAAAAAAATCAGCTGACGAAAGTACAGTAAAAATGCTGGTTACCCAATGCATAAACACATCCATGTCTTTGTTATCTTATAATTCTGATACTACAAATGTGCAGGTACACGCGACCACGTCACCGCCCGCGCCCGCCGCGTTTTTTTTTTTATTTTTTCATTCATTAAATCACTTTAATCAGTGTTTTTTTTTTTTGATTGGATATCTTTGGTTAGACGTACTGAATGTGTTTTAAAATTCGTCCATCTATTTTAATGGGACTTTATATATTCTGTAGTGTGATGTGTAGTAGCTGTAGGTCGGCAGCGGTCGTCGCCGACGCGTACAGTTGCCTCTGCCGTTATTGACGCGTGTCACTCGTGTGTAAGAACACTAGCATAAATTCTTCCACAACTACTCACCACCCAAAACACAGTGACAGCCTCAGCCCCCTCGGTGAGCAGCTCATCCGCGTCGAAGTCCAGCGGCACCAGCACGTGCGTGCCGGCCGTGCCCGCCGCGCTCAGTGCGCCACCCGCTGCTGACACTTCGGCGCCTATCTCGCAGACCGCGTCCTCGTCTAGGCCTTGCACTTCAATTTTTATACCTAGGAATAGATCATGCTTTAATGTTATGTCTTTGGTATTTTGATTGGGATGAACCCATGAACTTCTAATATACATGTACGCTGGACTTCATTATAATATCGATGTCTAACTGAAGACATTTGATTTTCGCCATTTTGGCGCTGATAGCAACGTGAGCGTCCATGGGACTAATATTAGAGATGGGACATTGAAATTCACTTACTTGTGGAAGGCTATTCTGCTGCCTTTTAGGTAGCGAATTTTACAAAATGCGCATATTCTCATGATAAAAATGTTACAATTTCACGTAGTAAACAAAATGCACAAAACAAATCTTATTTCACGATTTAGAAGTAACAAAACAACACGTCGGCCATTTGCAACAATGTGTCAATTTTAGTTCCTGAGACGCTCGAGCGGGGCGCTTTGAATCGGCACAAAAATCAACTATAATTTTCTATATTTAGTCCAGCGTACTTGTATATTAGAGGTCAGTGAATGAACCTGACTGGCTTCTTGACAGAATTTACAACAGCTCAACCAGGTTTCAGACTAGCTAAAGTAGACTCGTCGTTCATGGGGTACTGTTTAAAATGTTACAATAAAATACCTCCACACATACTTCAACTCAATGAGACTAAATTCAAAACTTGTATAAAACGCACACTATGCAGGCAGGCATATTATAAGTTTGGGGATTACATAACTGATAAAAATGCTTGGCTCAATGCTGGTCCTGCTCCACAACCACAACTAATTAATTAACATTTGAAGATACTGTTGGAGCTGCTGAAGATTGTAAGACTATCATTGCATTGTATAGACTCAATCTCCTTTGTATTATATAATTGCATAGCACATGTGTGAGTACTATGTACATACTCTAAAGCTACCATTTACTGGGTACGTCTTTGTTTGACTTGAATGTGCCCTGGCGGCTGAGAGTATGTGACGCTCACTCTAATGTCTCGCTGATGGTGGCGCGTGTTGGATCATTTAGCTAATCCATGCGTCAGGTTCGTGAACAAGCGCTGTCAGTGAAGGCTGGTCATACCTTAGCGGCCACGGCTTATTTTAATTTAATTTAAATATTTGAATTGTTTTTTTTTAAGGACGCTTTTAACGTTCTGCATCGTTCTCACATGTAAAATTTCGACATGAATGATGTAACCATTATTTTGTAACCATATCTTGATTTAAAAGAGTGTCCGTGGAGTTTCTTGCCCGTTCTTCTCCATAGGTACCTACTATGCTTTGGAATGGGCGCCTAGCTTCATCTTTTTGACTGACCGACCCCTTGACAATTCAAAAGTGCCTGTAATTGGTTTAATTGAAATAAATGCTTTGAGTTTGAGTTTACAATGGATTTAAAAAAACCTAGTCAGTCATGGGGATTGCCGAAAGAAGTGAAAACTTGACAGCGCAACACGTCACATTATCATGACGCGTGATGCGTGACGCAAACTCATATGATTTTCCCCTACCAAAAAATCGCCCAACGCGCCTAAACAAGTTTTCACTTCAAAAACCTAATTATTATTATTAATGTAAACTCGATATCCGGCGCACGAACTTTAGAAACGTGGACGAAGCAGTTCCAAAACAATCCTTATGTGAAGACCGTGATGTTCTGTAATTTCTGCCCAACCGCATAGGAAATAGACGTGAGTTTATGTAAACTCCATAAAACCTTGTTCACTTTAGAACATGAACAAAACTCGCACAGAAAAAATCCCATACAAAACTTCATACCTATTTACTCTACCCAAATGTATGGGACGACTGATTATTTTTTCGCGATTTCGATGTTGGTCCCATGGAGAAAGTCGTTCAGTTTAATGGTCTGTACACTGTACACACCCTTAATTTTGATCACAGTTTTCTGATATATCCTGTACACATGTACAGTGCATCGGCAAAATTCGTAAAACCGATCACGATCCGAACTGAGTGCGCCTTCAACGTCACCAATCTTTATTACTACTTTAGACGGAAATGATCTTTACACATACGCAATAACTAGTAAAGTCATAGTAACCAAATACATTTGTAAAATTGAAATTAATGAATGCAAATTTTCAAATCTATGCTACATCTAAGTTATGTCGTACTGTACAGATTAGTAAAACGTAAAATGAAATGTAAACACTTTCAAACAAATTCGCCTGGTTGTTGCTATATTTCATGTTGCATTGCATGTTTTTGGACGGCTCATTTGTGTTCATTTCTTCACCAATCTGTACCCGGCATTATGTAACGAAAACAGGATAGTGTCTATATTCTGTTTTTTTAAACAAACGAGTACCGAAAATTTTGACTGCGTTGCTATTGGTCCACATAATCAACATAAAGTCCATTCCACACAAACCAAACGATGTAGTTACATGTACATTCAGTTGAGTCATGGACTACCTGCGCGTCGCACGTGTTTTAGTGAGTGAAGCAGACGATATTGTTTGTCCGTGAGTCATGGCGGACATGTCCACTGTACAGTAAATTTTAGAAGTATTCAATATGATCGGGCCTTAACAATTTCAAAACAAAACAAAGGCGTTGGCCCCACCCCGACCAATGACCCATCTCACTTTGTCAATATCGGAAATATGCGAGTGACATAACTCGGTACTTGTTTGTTAACAAAAACAGAGTATAGTGAGGGCCTTAAGCACATCTCCGATGCGAAAATAATGATGGGGAGAAAGCTATAATAAGTGCGGTGTTTATGGACGTACCTCTAAATATTTGCTCAATCTCCTCAGTGGGATCCTCTGCGCCGTCCTCCGTGATGTCAGGCTGATGTTGCACAAACACCGGCTCGTTACGAACAGACTCCGGAGTCTTCTCCCTCTTGGGTTGTATGTGCTCTGATGGGCGGAAAGTAAGTTATTGGAAAAGCAAAGCTCTGTTTTCAAAGAGACTATTTGCAACCATTTCTTTGACAACCTAAAATGGTCTCAACTTTTGTTTAGCTTTTAACCTTTAAATCCTAACTAATATTATAAATACGAAAGTGAGTTTGTTTGTTACGCTTTCGCGCTAAAACGGCTGAACGGATTTGAATGAAATTGTACAGATAAGTAGCCTGAAACCTGCATAGGCCACTTTTCATTATGGATCGCAAACGAAGTCGCGGGCAACAAGATATTGTTGACTAGCTGCCCGCGACTTCCTTTACGAAAGTAGACAGTGTTAAATATAACACTGTCTACATTTTTTAAATTCTTTAGCGATTATACTCTTGAACTTGACATATTCACTTTATCTAACCAATTAATATCGGGTACAGAATCATAGGCGAAACAACATGAAACACATGTTGAAAGAAATTAATATCGGGTACAGAATCATAGGCGAAACAACATGAAACACATGTTGAAAGAAATTCGCCTAATTATTGTTACATTATAAATTAAGACGACTTATTAGTGCTGTACGGTGAACCCGCACATTTCGTAACATTAAGTAGGTTAAGCTACATCAGCGTTTGCATACGCGCGATCATTTAGTGTACTGGCTAAGTAAAATAAATCAGTGATTTTACCACACTCAACACGGGCGGTTTAATTCTTCATCCCCGAGTTTCCATCATCACAAGTGTACAGAACTATCATCGTACGCTTGCACAAAGTGTATAGACCACGTCGTACATTTTTTTTGGTCCTTCGAGCCGGATGGACTGATGTGATCACGCGTAACAATCCATCGGGTTTATAGACCAAGATCAAGGTGTGTTGAAATCGCAGCCACACACTTGATTATATTCGTTGAGTATTTCGCGACAGTTCCGTAAATACTTCAACTCAGTCAAATCAGTGAACCATCAGTGAATCGTTCCAAGAAGACATCGGTGGAGCTGAATCTACATCTCTACTGCACACGGCGACGGCAGCCCCACCGTTGGTATCGCAACTCGTCAGTGTTCAAGTAAGATTGTTCCTTTTATTAAATCATAATGGCCGCTTCAAGCGCTCGTCAGTCGGAAATATTAGAAGGTCTCAATAGGATAAAGGTCAACTTCGGTAAGGATCCGTTGTCCAGGAAAACTCCGGAATACATCCAAAAGAGAATAGAGTCGTTGGATAACCTCTGGGGAGAGTTCGAACAAAATCACTTGAAACTCTCAGAGTTTCCGGATAATGTACCTCAATATTTCGCAACTAACATTTATCAACAGGGTAAAAGCCTCTACCAGTCTACTCGAAACTTACTTACAGCCTTTGGTTCGGATGAAAAGGGTACGCAGTCAAACCCTGAAGCCACTGAACTGTTGGCTCAACAGAGAACCAATTTTAGGTATTTCAACAGGTTGGTGAGGAGCATCAACGTAGACGAAATAGACGAAAAATGGGAGCTTGAAGACGAGCTTAGGAATATTCAAGCCAAGTGGAACACTATCGATACGTTACATCTGCGAATCGACCACATACTTCAAGGTGGAGATGTATCGTACGAAAATGAATTTAGCATATACGAGCGTAGCTACAAAGATATGAAGCGTTCGCTAAATAAGAAAATATCGTCCATGGTTCATGTACAACAGGCAACGCCAAAGCTCGAGATTCCTACTTTTACGGGGAAATACACGCAGTGGCCAACATTTTGTGACCTGTTTACTGAAACTATTCACGACAACAACACAATAACCAAGGCTCAGAAGATGCAACACTTGAAAGGAAAGATCAAAGGAGAGGCCGAACGCCTTATTCAACATCTTCACATTTCGTCTGAAAATTATGATACAGCTTGGGAAATTCTAAATCACCGATATAATAATGCCCAAGTTCTCTTTACAAATCAAATAGAGATATTTTTAAATCAGCCTTCTATCTCCAAACAAACAGCTTATGAGTTAAAGCGGTTATATGATACCACCACGGAGTGCATCCACGCTATACACAACCTTGGTGTGAACACAATTACATGGGATCCGTTGTTAGTACATCTTCTCAGTAAGAAACTGGACCAGGAAACTTACTGTGACTACAAAGAGGCGCGTACCTCACCCAGGGAGCTCCCATCCTTGACAGAATTTATGACGTTCCTCGAAAACAAGTTCACAGCCCTGGAACCCTTACACCGAAGAGAGAGAAAAACGACGAAGCCTGCCTTAAAACGGGAGTCTGGTCAACAGCGTGACAAACCAGAAAATCATGGGAACTACTACAAGAAACAGTATCAAGTCGTCGCTACTAAAGGGCCTGACTGTCCGATTTGTAATATACGCCACTCAATATATCGCTGCAGGAAATTTACGAAAATGACCCCGGGTGATAAATTGGCCCTGGTTACGAAGAGTCAATATTGCAAAAATTGTCTTAATTATCATCCTGACAGTGAGTGCAACAGCACAAGGCGTTGCAAAAAGTGTAACAGTGAACACAACACTTTACTGCATGATGCGTGTGTACCACATCAACAAACCGCAGCGACGACGAGCGCTACCGTGCAGCCATCACCGGCACAGCATAATGTTAATCACGTCGCAGCTGATAATGAAGAAATACTGTTAACAACGTTGTCGATAACTGTATTATCTGAAAATGGTACATATGTCACATTACGAGCGCTTCTAGATCAGGGGTCCCAAATTTCATTAATTTCAGAAAATGCGACTCAAATGCTAGGCCTGCAACGTCGACAATATCATGCCTCCATTTCAGGAGTAGGTCCAGTCTCCAAACAAAGCAAAGGAATTGTAACGCTAGACTGCAAGTCCATCTACGGAGATTACACCCTGAAAACTCAGGCGTTGGTTGTATCAAAGGTCATAAGCAGTCTACCGAACTCATCATTCCGCAAACAACCCTGGTCTCACTTGCAACATCTTCAGTTAGCAGACCCGGAGTACAACGTCTCAAAACCTATCGATCTTCTTCTGGATGCCAGTGTATATTCGGAAATTATATTAAGCGGCCTTATCAAGGGCCCAGCGCAGGCTCCAATAGCTCAACAAACTAAAATGGGTTGGATCTTATCAGGAAATGTCAAAAGGTTCAACTGTCATGTCGCCATCAATAACATTGAAGAAATAGCCAAGTTTTGGGAGTTGGAGGATATACACGACTCATCATCATCAAACGTAACTATTGGTGACCAATTTTGTGAAGATTTCTACAAAACCACCACGACACGCTTAAATAATGGCATGTATGAAGTTGGGATACCAATGATGCCAGGCTTTGAGCAGCAACTTGGATCATCAAAGTTTAAGGCTACAGCGCAATTTAAACAACTAGAGTCAAAAATGTCTAAAAACACATCATTTTCTTGTCAATACAAACAATTTATGAACGAATACCAAGAATTAGGTCACATGCGGCAAGTCGAAAGTACAACCGATCAGGCGTACTACTTACCACATCATGGTGTATGGAAACTTGATTCCACAACAACAAAGTTGAGAGTAGTTTTTAATGCCTCATTCAAGACTACATCGGGTAACAGTCTGAACGACTTAATGTACAGTGAACCCAACCTACAACAAGACCTATTATCACTTATCATAAATTGGAGGCAATACCAATATGTAATCACTGCGGACATTGAAAAAATGTTCCGTCAGATACTCGTAAGAGAGCAAGATCAGCCTCTGCAAACGATCTTTTGGACAGATTCAATGGATGATCAATTGAATCTATATCAATTAACCACTGTAACGTACGGGACCAAAGCAGCACCATTTTTGGCTATGCGGACTCTAAAACAACTCGCGGCAGATGATGCCGAGAAATATCCACTAGCAGCAGCAGCTGTACAGAACTCTTTCTATATGGATGATTTGCTGAGTGGACAGAATACCGCCGACCACGCAAAAGAACTACAACAACAACTTATTAAAATGCTCCATGGCGCAGGTATGAATCTGCGAAAATGGTCAAGTAACAAGCCAGAACTCCTGCAGAATCTAACAACCGACCAATTGAACAGTCCCTACGAATTTAAGTGTCTCGAATCCAGAAAGACTCTTGGATTAAAATGGAACCCATCATCTGATACATTCATGTTCCAAAGTCATGTAATCCCTAAGAGTAATGCAGTAATTACAAAGCGGCAATTATTGTCAGAAGTATCAAAGCTATTCGATCCTCTTGGTTGGTTATCACCGCTTACAATCAAAGCGAAGCTACTGTTTCAACAAACGTGGTCCATTAAAACCAACTGGGATCAAGAACTACCAAAGGACATGCAAGAATATTGGCTTAAATTAAAAGAAGATATGAACTGCATCGACAAATTCCGCATACCAAGATACTTAGGTAACACGGAAAAAACCTGTCAATTACATGCATTTTGCGATGCATCAGACAAAGCTTACGCTTGCGTTATTTACTTCGTCACTAAAAACAATAAGGGCGAGTACACATCGACAATTGTTGCTGCAAAAACGAAGCTGGCACCGATCGCAAAGAAAACATCGCTCCCTAGACTGGAACTGTGCGGCGCGCTACTTCTATCCCAACTAGTAAAGAAGGTCATTGAGTCCTTACCAAATATAGGTATGACGCTTCATGCATGGACAGATTCCATGATAGTTTTGGGTTGGCTAACCGGAGATATATCCAGATGGAAATCATTTGTAGCTAACAGAGTTAAGCAGATAACCAACATAGTCCCGGCAGAATGCTGGAGTCATGTCAGCTCGGAAGAAAACGCAGCTGACTGTGCTACACGAGGCATAACGTCTCATCAACTGTTAAACCAAGCTTTGTGGTGGGAAGGGCCTGAATGGCTAAAAGGTTGCCAGAGGAAAGATGCAGTTAAGATCGTATACCAGTCCCCAACACTAGAAACAAAAGCGGTTTGTGTGAACACAGCCTTAGTGGAAAATAATGTTACATTTATTACTGACTTACTGCAAAATTACAGTTCGTTGACACGAATTGTGCGGATTACTGGCTGGGTGTTACGTTTCATCAAGCGAATTCGCGAAAAACACAATGCAACACATGGTTTTTTGGAGTCATCAGAAATAAACAACGCGTACCATTTAATTATTAAAGAAGTGCAGTCACAGGAATTTCAACAAGAATTGCAACAAATTAAGTGTAAACAACACGTGAGCTTGAAAAGCAAGATTTGTAGTCTAAACCCTTGGCTAGATGAACATGGCCTATTAAGAGTTGGTGGACGTTTAAAACACGCCAGTATAAACAAATCGGCGAAGCATCCCATCATCCTACCAAGTCACGGTCGACTTACAGATCTTGTCATCAGTCAGGCACACATAACAACTTTGCACGGTGGTCCCCGACTTACCCTTTCCTACATAAGGGATAGATACTGGATCATCAGCGGAATCAGGACGGTAAAACGGCAGTTAAGACTGTGCGTTAAGTGTCGCCGATTTAACAACGAAGTTCAACAGCAAATCATGGCAGACTTACCACGAGCCAGAGTCACTCCGTCAAGGCCATTCACGCATACTGGTGTCGATTTCACTGGCCACGTAGAGCTGAAAATCAATAAAGGACGTGGGATCAAAACAACGAAAGGATACGTAGCAGTGTTTGTCTGCCTGTCTACGAAAGCGGTCCATCTGGAACTGGTTTCAGACCTGAGTACAGCTGCCTTTCTAGCAGCGTTTCGTCGATTCTGCTCCCGACGTGGATCACCAGGCCACATGTATAGTGACAACGGTACAAACTTCGTAGGCGCTAATCGACTCATGAAAAAGGAGTATAAGGAGATTATCCAGAATATCAACCCGGACTTCTTTAACAAAATCAGTGAGCAGAACATCCATTGGCACTTTAATGCACCAGCCTGGCCTAACGCTGGTGGACTTTGGGAAGCGGCTGTGAAGAGCCTGAAATACCATTTGAAAAGGGTCATAGGCGATCAACGTCTTACGTACGAAGAGTTTTCGACGTTACTTTGCCAAATAGAGGCGTGTCTGAATTCCAGACCTTTATGTCAACTCACGGAAAATTCAGACGACGACTGCCTTACTCCGGGACACTTTCTGACGGCAACGGTGGTCATCGGAGTATCTGCAACAGCTACAAACCAGAACCAAGTGGCAACAACCACGACGTAATCTTGAAGTCGATGACTTCGTCCTCATCCGTGAAGAGAACGTACCTCCGGGTAAATGGGCAATGGGACGAGTGCACCTACTTCATCCTGGAAAGGACGGGTATGTGAGAGTAGTCACTGTCAAGACAAGTAATAACACCATACAGCGTCCAGTAAACAAACTTGTATACTTGCCTGTAAATCAAGAGGTATCCCCATCTAAATCCATGAACCAGTGTGAGAATGAGTCTTCCACTCCGTCATCAGATCAATTTGAAGGCAAAAGGCGGCCTCTACGACCACAAAATCTAAAAACTTGGCAAGCTTTTTTCGTCAGTGTTCTACTAATGCTTTTGTTTGCATCTCCTAGTCTACAACAGAAAGTGACGACATACAACGTTACACAAATTACTACAAACCAAGGACTTTACTTCGACAAGATGTCCAACCTCCAAGTAATCAAGGACGATTGGAAACTCATCGTGTTTTATAACATGTCCACGTTCTATCACGGAGTATCGGACATTAAAAACTATGTCAAGCACTTAAAACAAACCGCAGATCGCATGGGATCGCAATACGACAGCGTCATCCTACAATTAGAGCACGAAGTAAAGGAACTTGAGCATTATCAAAAACTCCTTGATAACCCAAACGCAAGAAGGCAAAAACGTGGTTTAATCAACGGAGTAGGGTACCTGGCAAACACTTTGTTCGGAGTGTTAGATGAAAACTTCGCTCAACAGTATAAGCAGGACATTGAAAGAATAACCAATAATGAAAATCATCTTCAGAAGTTACTGCAAAACCAAACCTTGGTCTTGGAATCGGAATACAACATTTTGCGACGCAGCGAGGAGACTATGAACAAACAGTTCAAATTTATAAAACAACATCTTCAAAACGTCACTGACGAAATCAATAAAGTGCGTCTGGACAACAGAAACGGCATTTATGTAACATCATCCGCCCTAGCGGCGAGCATCATATTATCAAACCTCATGCGCATCCAGCACACACTTATCAACACCGTGACAGACATCAGCCACGGTCGCATCGACCCGTACCTTTTGACTCCCGAACAGCTGGCTCGTCAAATCAACATAATCTCCGGGCAATTGCAGGGAAATCTAATGACCCCAATCGAGTCATCAAACCTATCCGAGTTGTACAGGATTATGAAGGCGTCTGCAACGCTGTATGAAGGCTACCTTATTATAGAGATAAAGATTCCGCTTGTGAGTAATGATATCTTCGAGTTAGATAGAATCATACCTATCCCTCAGAAAAGGGGATTGAATCACATTCTCACAGTCCCAAGCTCACCATATATTGCCTACAATATACAAAAGGACCACGCTCTTCTCTTATCAGATAGCGATCTGCAAGCATGCTTTCACATCATCAGTAACAATCGGCTACTGTGCTCCATTGACAAACCTGTTTACAATCTGAGAATAAAACAGTCGTTATGCGATATCCAGACTGTAAGTAATATGAGGAGCGCTTGTAAACAAGACGTGTCCACGTGCCACAATTATTGGGTCAACTTACATAATTTGAACTCATGGTTTTACACCTGTTGTGATTCATGTCTACTCCGTATTTCCTGTATTGCTGACACAACAACGACAGTTCTACGAGGCAGCGGTATCATTGACCTAGGTTATGGATGCACATTGAAATCGGATTCGTACAGTATTCAAACACACAACAACTACTTACGCTATTTGAACATGCGATCAAATATCGAAGTCCCAGAGGTTTCCAAATTAAACTCTCTAATAAACACAACCTTGCCCAACGATTACGACGTACCGGAAAACCACACCCATATGTGGAATCAGCTTAGAGACCAAATAGCCAATATAAAGGAACAATCTACTACACAACTAAACGTCCACGACATCCACCATTATTCCGTCGTATACGTTACCTTGGCCTTGGTTCTCGTCTTGGGCGGCTTATGTTTATACATAATTATAAGAAGGAAGTGCCAAGCCGCACCTGCGCCGCAGCAGCATGAGATGTTGGAGGTACGCGTACGAGGCGAGCAAGCCTCGGGGGCGGAGGCGAAAGCCAATCGCACAGGACCAGGATCTACTGAGTGCGCGCGTGAAACAGTGCCAGTGATCAGTGAGTTCAGTGATATAAGAAAGACAACTGAAAGTGTAAATAAAGGGACCTCTCCCATGGTAAAATATTAACAAGAACAAAATGGGACAATTTAGTGTTAGGTATCATAAGTACTTAGAGTAGATATTGTTGAAATCACCTTGTATCAGTTTTCAACGAAAATTATATCATTTATCCTAAGTCATCATTTTTATTGTATTTAGACAC
This sequence comes from Cosmia pyralina, assembly GCA_946251885.1. Lineage (NCBI taxonomy): Eukaryota > Metazoa > Arthropoda > Insecta > Lepidoptera > Noctuidae > Cosmia > Cosmia pyralina. The sequence continues at coordinate 4,745,789 of OX276345.1, forward strand.
TAGGTTTCATCTAGGTTCAACATATTCCCTCGTCTTCTCCTTTAGAGTTGGCAGAATGTACGGTGAACCCGCACATTTCGTAACATTAAGTAGGTTAAGCTACATCAGCGTTTGCATACGCGCGATCATTTAGTGTACTGGCTAAGTAAAATAAATCAGTGATTTTACCACACTCAACACGGGCGGTTTAATTCTTCATCCCCGAGTTTCCATCATCACAAGTGTACAGAACTATCATCGTACGCTTGCACAAAGTGTATAGACCACGTCGTACAAGTGCCACATTTAACGAATCTGTACCCGGTATAATCCAAACTAAGACCTACATGCGGTGGTTAGAAATAGCAGCGTAAATTTTCGTGTTTTTTAATGTGCATGAGAAGGAGTGAGTTGGTGTATGTATGCCATTCCATTGTATTTTTTTTTTTTTGTATCAACTTATTTTTTTATTATTATTTTTAAATTGTATGTGTGTATTTTATGGACCATAAGTGGTCTACAATAAAGTTTTTTTTTTTATTTATACTTACGGCTAAGATAATGATTGACAAGCTCATCCTGAGGCTCTTCAACTTGAGCTGTAGGCGGCGGCAAGTCGAGCGGGCCGCGCCGCAACAGCGCCAAGTTGCGCTTGCTCATCGGTGACGCTGGCTCCAGCCGCGGCTTGCGAGCGCTCGACTTGGCCGGAGTGCCCGGCTTTGTGTCTATTATAAACTAAAGCAAAAAAAGTTTCTTAGTAGAAAAATGTATGTCCGAGTAAATACAAGTGCCCCGATTTCCGTCGTTATAAGGAAACTTATAGAGGAGCTTGTGGCTAAGCCGCACGGGTCGATCCATCAGGTTAAGCTACGCTTGCCGGGGTCGGTCCGTGGATGGGTGACCATCTTTACATACCGAGACTCCTCCGTGCCTCGGAAAGCACGTTAAGCCTTGGTCCCAGCTGTCATTCGTGGATCTTTGACAGTCGTTACGGGTCGTCAGAAGCCCGAAAGTCTGACAACCAGTCTTACCAAGGGGTATCGTATTACCCAGTTACTGGGTTGTGGAGGTCAGATAAGCAGTCGCTCCTTGTAAAATACTGGTATTCAGCTGCATCCGGTTAGACTGGAAGCGGACCCCAACATAGTTGGGAAAAAGCTAGGCAGATTGATAAGGAGACCTATGAACACGTCCACCGGGGAAGTGGGGGCTTTTCTCGCTTACTAGCCGCAATTTTCCGCTTCGAACCTAACATCCGTGTCGGGGTTTCGTAACTCAAACACGAGCTCGCTTAACTCGCTCTGAAAGTTATTCATATTCAGTACAACGGCCACCGCTTGCGTGACACACAGCATGACATGTATGTCATGCTGTGTGTCAAGACGAGGCTCAGCTATGCGTACTGTAGTACGCATAGCTGAGCCTCGTCTAGCGGTAGCCCCGCCTGCACACTCTTCACGAGCCACAGCGGCGACAGTACTGGCACGGCGGGCAGCTCTCTCAGCACGGCGTGCGTGACACAGTGTGACATACATTACACATACCTGAGCCTCATCTAGCGGTAGCACCGCCTGCACACTCTTCACGAGCCACAGCGGCGGCAGTACTGGCACGGCGGGCAGCTCTCTCAACACGGCGTGCGCGGCGCTAGTGCTAGCGGCCACGGCGTGCGTGACACAGTGTGATATACATTACACATACCTGAGCCTCATCTAGCGCTAGGCCCGCCTGCACACTCTTCGCGAGCCACAGCGGCAACAATACTGGCACAGCGGGCAGCTCTCTCAGCACGGCATGCGCGGCGTTAGTGCTAGCGGCCACGGCGTGCGTGACACAGTGTGATATACATTACACATACCTGAGCCTCATCTAGCGCTAGGCCCGCCTGCACACTCTTCGCGAGCCACAGCGGCGACACTACTGGCACAGAGGGCAGCTCTCTCAACACGGCGTGCGCGGCGCTAGTGCTAGCGGCCACGGCGTGCGTGACACAGTGTGATATACATTACACATACCTGAGCCTCATCTAGCGCTAGGCCCGCCTGCACACTCTTCGCGAGCCACAGCGGCAACAATACTGGCACAGCGGGCAGCTCTCTCAGCACGGCATGCGCGGCGTTAGTGCTAGCGGCCACGGCGTGCGTGACACAGTGTGATATACATTACACATACCTGAGCCTCATCTAGCGCTAGGCCCGCCTGCACACTCTTCGCGAGCCACAGCGGCAACAATACTGGCACAGCGGGCAGCTCTCTCAGCACGGCATGCGCGGCGTTAGTGCTAGCGGCCACGGCGTGCGTGACACACACCGTGATATACACTACGCATACCTGAGTCTCGTCTAGCGCTAGTCCCGCTTGCACACTCTTCACGAGCCACAGCGGCGACACTACTGGCACAGAGGGCAGCTCTCTCAGCACGGCGAGCGCGGCGCCCGTACTCGCGGCCACGGCGTGCGTGATGCGCGGGTGTGCAGCGTCGTACCGCACGCCACCGCAGCGTGACACGCAAGCTGCGGCACGCTCGCGGGAGATGCCTTCGAGGCCGGTTACCCATATCTGGTGGACACAAATGATCAGTTTTTGAGGGGCTTCAAGGCGAAATCCAAAACTGTGACAAGTAAAACACTAATGTATTCAAAAAGCAATAAAAACAAAGCAATCAAAGATACGTTAGATATGTTTATTTACGTCGTTTACCTATTTTTAGGCCACCAGAAAGAGTTTTCGTTCATATTTAAGAAAAAAAAGACCTTTTTTTATTGCACAACAAAAATTGCGAGACATAGGATCAAATGAAAATAGCTCTCAACAATGTGACCAGGGCAAAATTTTCATAACTAAACCCAGAAATCGAATTCGAGATCAAAAATGTAAACAAAGAAATGTCATTGTCAAAGTGACAGTTCAGGGGTAGTCAACATTTCCCTAGTCATTCTAATAATTTGATTTTGAAATCGGATGACAGTACTATTACTTTCCTCTACGCCGACCAGGTTGGTACGCTCAACTTGAATCGATTATTAGGATAACCCAATATTATTTACGATTTTTTTAACGATTCACTTATTTAGAAGGAAAAACATTTTATAAATAGAAAATAATTAATGAAAGTCCAAATTTTAGAGCTTCTGCCTTATTGCCAGTATTATGAAAATAATTTGCATAATTTTATTTCAAACAGTTATATTTTATTCTTGAATCGAACTACGATTCAAGAATACGTCACTTTAAAGCTGAAAACTATGTGCAATATTATATTTTTAACCGACTTCAAAAAGGAGGAGGTTCTCAATTCGTCGGAACATTCCCCGATTACTCGAAGATGGCTGGACCGATTTGGATTTTTTTTTTTTTTTGTTTTATTCGAGAGGGTATACATCACAGTTGGACCCATATAAAATTGATTAACTTTGCTTGGGTAGTTTTTGAGTTAGCTTCAATAATACGTATTTTTTCCCCACTTTTAAATGGATGATGTTCTAGTTTGTTTTGCAGATAGTGGTATTTGTGTGGGGTAGGTACACAACTAAAAAGTGAAAAATAAAAACTTTTTTACAAAAAAATACAACCGACTTCCAAAAACAGCACTACAAAGTGAAAAATAACTTTAATTTCGGAAGTCGGTGGCAAAAAACGAAAATACATTTAACTAGACACCGACTTCCGAAATTAAAGTTATTTTTCACTTTGTAGTGTTGTTTTTGGAAGTCGGTTGTATTTTTTTGTAAAGAAGTTTTTATATCTGTTTAAGATATGCTTACAATTTTAGCTCTATGTTAAAGTACTTTTCGGAAAACTGCACAATTGAGGTTATTATTTAAATTTGGCAACACCTTTGTTTACATTTTTGATCTCGAATTCGATTTCTGAGTTTATAATATATCATTATTTGCTCTTACAAAGAATCCATCAAATATAGGTCCAGCCTTCTTGATGAGACTCATGTCTAGGTTTTCAAATGCCGTCAGTATTTCTTTATCAATGGAAACATCAGTTTTCTTCGTATCTTGCGTAAACTGAAATAAATACTCAAAATATTATCATTTACAATTTTAATACTCCTAAATGGAAAAAGAGATTTTAGCTGTGTACGGGTAAGGTACATTTAAGAGGACATGCGGGTACTCTTTTCTCCATAGAAACGCTCTCGCCTGTTTTGTTTCTGGTTAATGACCAAAAAGCAATATTTTTTTACCGATGTATAAATATTAGCTACTTGTATGTGCCCCTATGTTTTCCTTTTTGATGATACATTATTTTTATAAGAACTATAACCCTCAAAAAATGCTCAAAATTGTCTATCTAGACCGCTGTCAACATAGGCCTAGTGTACAAATTTGACAACTATTAACGAAAAAAGAAAAACATAGGGGCATAGTATATAGCCTTCTTATTCAGTTTATGAAATATCTTTTAAATTGGTCCAATATTGGAGGAGGAAATAGGCGAGAGCCAAACCTCTTTTTACATAGGCTACGTATTCAGTCGGATCTGCAGTTTCTTCAAATACCTAATTTCAAGAGTCTCGCTACCCGCATTTCCTGATAAATGATAAACTAATAGGTATATGAGTTCAACTTGTGTATTGAAAGTTACAAAGACAAACACCCAAAACTGATAATTGATGACCCGCGGCGAATGAGTCCTTTTGATGATAGCTCAAACAATGCTATGCGACTACTGATTGCTAACTCAAATACATGCATTTTATTAATTCGCTGCGCGTCGATGTCAGCATAAAATTTATTTAAACAATTGATATGTACGGGTTTGCTCGTACACACGGCTACACATCAAGCAATACATTTCCAGTTTACACTGACCTCTCATTGTAAGGAGATTCTATACAATGCGAGATCAGCTTATACTGGAAATATATAGCTTGATCTGTAGCCGTGCGTACAAGCGGTATTGTTATAATACCATACCTTTATTTTACCGCATACCAAAGTTGCGTCTGCTGGTCCGGTTTCGTCTACAAAACTGCTCGGCGGCCTCAAGTTTGTGATACGGGAGAAGTTTAAACCTGAAGTATGACAAATATTCATAATTCATTCCACTTCATTGCAGGACATTATAATTGAATACCAGAACATAGAACTAAATAGCTAAAAATACTAAATAGCAGGTTAGCAAAACATACAATTATAAAAACTTTTTTATAAAAAATACAACCGACTTCCGAAAACAACACTACAAAGAGAAAAATAACTTTAATTTTGGAAGTCGGTGTCTCTTTAAATGTATTTTCGTTTTTTGCCACCGACTTCCAAAATTAAAGTTATTTTTCACTTTGTAGTGTTGTTTTTGGAAGTCGGTTGTATTTTTTGTAAAAAAGTTTTTATTATTCACTTTTTAGTTGTGGTACCTACCCCACACAAATTCTAATACTACCTGCAAAACAAACTAGAACATCATCCATATAAAAGTGGGGAAAAAATACGTATTATTGAAGCGAACTCAAAAACTACCCAAGCAAAGTTAATCAATTTTATATGGGACCAACTGTGATGTATACCCTCTCGAATAAAACAATTTTTTTTTCAAATCGGACGACTGTAGAAAGTTATGCGTGGTCATACAAAAAAAATATACGTGTCGAATTGAGAACCTCCTCCTTTTTTTTCGTCGGTTAAAAAGTAGGTCTACAACTCTTTTAAGCACTTTTAGAACAACTTTTTCTAAATAGCAGATCATACAACTGTTTAGTTGTATGTAGGACAAACAGATACTACGGATCTACGGATACTATTCAATAGGGATTATTACTAATTTTTTTTTGTCCGTCATGCTTGATGTAGATTATTAAAAAATATTAGACACGTATTTTTTGTTTTTTTACGTAATCAAAAGATTACTGCGATACATTGAGTTAAAATGTGGCATGACGTCACTCATTGCTAGATTTTATACGTAATTAAATTTGTTATAGTTGTGACGTAGTGAGACCCCACTCCCCAACTTTAATGCATTTATCTAAGTCATTTTTTATTAATATGATAAAACAAAAAATACGTGTCTAATTTTTTTTTTTTTTATTAATGGACTAAATAGAATTTCTTTTTTTTTACCCAGCCATCATTCCTATCGTGGGACGAGCACCAGTTTTTGTACCAATAATAAAACTCACTCATCTCAGGCAAACGCGATTCAGCGAAAGGTGACGACGTCGATGCACCGGCGACTCTGTATTTAGCAAGGGGTAGTGCCACGCCCTTAGCCGCTGAATCTTTCACCCAGGACGGTGCTACCACCGCCTTGCCATACTCTAGGGCGGCTTTATATTTCTCACTGCCTATGCCTTCCCTATAAAGGTTAAGGTTATTTAGGTACATTCATACAATCTAAAGACATAAAATTTGTTTATTTGTAAGTATGTAGGGGGTAATCTTCCGAACTCCTGATCCGATTCCGAAAATTATTTCACTATTGGGAAGCTACAGTATTGCTGAGTGTCATAGGTTATAAATATTATGTTAAAACAAGAAATTTCACGCGGACAAAGTAGCGGACACCAGTTAATAAACAATATTTTTCTTTCTTTTTTATTATTTTCTTACAAATATGGATATTTGCAAAGTCGAATACGTTTGTTAAAAATCAACATTTTACAAAGGGCGAATCAGCTTCATTATGTATTACTTCAAGCATTCAAGTGGATGCCGGCGAATTGCCATGCAATCTCAAATGACGTTAGACTGGACAAACAAGCTGTTATTTTCAAAGATCACTAATTCATTTAAACTTACACACACTATCTTTACAGGATGACCCCAATACAATATTATAGTGGTTTGCAAACACACACCAAATAAATTGAAAATCAACTTACGGCTAAACCAAAAACGGGTCTTCTCGCGATATTCCTTTTTACGAAAACCGTCAAACCAACAAGTCCGCGATAGCTGAGCATTTGCTGGAGGCTGGTCCAAACCACTGGATTCAACCACACAAGCCACAGGTTCTTTCCACTGATCGTTACTATTACTCCAGAATAGTACGTGAAGCGATTGAAATCAAGAAATATAAAAATTTCAACAGAGAGGATGGATACCGACTGCCTAAAACTTGGAATCCAGTCATTAGCAAATGCAAGCAACGCCGGTCGTCCAACGAGGTCCGCCAGTGTGTAGACGTTATTAGTGTTGTGTGTCGAAGTACCGACAGTGACAATAATAAAAATTGTGAAGACCAAGTGAGGGTCGATGCCCATACCCGCACTTTACGAAGACGTCGCTGAGCTGTCATCAGTCCTCCCGTGACCACGATCGCTGCAAGGCGGTCGAAACGTCGGGAAACAACACAACACGAGAAGACCCGATTTTGGTTTTGTTTATAATGTGTGCAAATCGCGAAAGTTTAAAAAGTTTAACTTACGGCTAATACTTAAAAATCAAAACTTAAACTCTATTAAAAACATAATCTGAAGTATAGAATACAGAACAGAATTATCTATCATATAATAGGTCTTTACCTATGAAATTGCCGTTTTGTATGAAAAAATTTAAACGAATTTTTTTCATGCATTTTTTATTTGTATTAATCGAAGTAGTCACCCATGCAATCAATGCATATTTGCCAACGCAGTGGCAGTTTATTGATGCCCTTCTTAAATAAATCAGCTGGACGGGAGGCAACAAATTCTTCAAAGGCATTTTGTACTGCCTCTCGGGTATTGAATTTTTTTTCCCGCCAAGAAGTTATCCAAATTCTGGAAAAAGTAGTAGTCTGTAGGCGCAAGGTCTGGTGAGTAGGGCGGATGACGGAGAGCTTCCAACCCCAGTTCTTGCAACTTGGAGACCGTCTGCTGTGCAGTATGAGGTCGCGCGTTGTCGTGCAGGAGCAGCGGAGACGAGCGATTGACCAATGCTGGTTGGAGATGTGCCAGCTTCTCCATCATTTTGTTCAGTTCTTCACAGTACACATCTGAAGTAATGCTCACCCCGTTTGGTAAGAAGCTGTGATGAATCACACCGGCGCTAGACCACCAAACAGTGACCATCACTTTTCTAGGGGTAAGTTTTCGTTTAGTGCATTGTTTAGGTGCTGAACCAGGATCCAACCAACTTGCTGAGCGCTTGCGGTTATCAAACAGAATCCATTTTTCATCGCAGGTAACAATGCAGTTCAAAATTCCTTCATTTGTGTGTCTGTTGAGCAGTGCAAGGCACGTCTCGACGCGTACTTCGCGCTGGCGATCATTGAGTTCGTGGGGCACCCATTTGTCAAGCTTTTTTACCTTGCCAATTTGACGCAAATGGACCAATATTGTTTTGACGCTAACGTCGAAAGCTGCTGCTAATTCAGCCGTAGATTGTGTATCATCAGCTTCCACAATCGCCTTTAATTCGTCATTGTCGACCAAAGTCTTCGGACGACCGCGAGGTTCATTTTTCAGGTCGAAATTTCCAGAACGGAAGCGAGCAAACCAATAACAAGTGGTGCGTTGGTTTGTAGTGTTAGCTCCGTAAACGTCGTTGATGTTGCGTGCCGCTTGTGCCGCGTTGCTGCTACGACGGTACTCATATTCCATAATTACTCGAATTTTTAACGTATCCATGATGACGAAAAAGATTGAAATGCGATGAAAATGTAACACTAATCAATAAACAAATGACTACTTTTGGAAAAAAAAATCCATGTTTTTAAAATAAAATTAATTTGAAATTAGAAGTCTTAGCCAAACAAAAATTATTTTGATTTGAAATGGCCAGTACTGCAGAACGGCAATTTCATAGGTAAAGACCTAATATATAAAATTCTCGTGTCACAATGTTCGTTCCCGTACTCCTCCGAAACGGCTTGACCGATTCTCATGAAATTTTGTGAGCATATTGAGTAGGTCTGAGAATCGGCTAACATCTATTTTTCATACCGCTACTTTTTATCCCGATCTACGCGGGTGGAACCGCGGGGCGCAGCTAGTACATATATAAATCAATTGCTGTTAGTTTGTCTCACTAAAACTCGAGAACGGCTGAGCCGATTTGAATATTTTTTTTGTTTGTTTTATTCTCCTCTTTATTGGGGTGGTTTAAAAGGAAAAAAAATAGGAAAAAAAAAATTAATTTTGACAGAACAACGTCCGGCGGGTCAGAGCGTAGTACCTATGTAATAATTATCAAACTAAACGTTTTTTTATCTCATCTATGATATTAAAAATCTATTTTTTAAATTAGCATTTACTACTAACTTGGTCAACACCACAACATCAGTAGTTTCACTCTGGAAGGCTCCAGAGAAAATCCCTCCATGTTCATTAACCAGCTTGATAATCAGCTGTTTATCCTTCTTGGGTATACCGGACGTGGTCACTTGTAGGTTGGTGAAGGGAGGCAGGCGGTGGACCAGGAAGTCAGGTGACGCACCACTGACGTTGAGGCGGAGGGACGCCTCCCAGACTGCCTCGATCCAGGTTATAGCCAACACCGGTATGCCTTTTTCTACTGATTTCTGGAAAATAATATTTTTAAGCGGGACATTATTTACTGCAGGTTTGTAGTCTTGTCAGACATTGTACGTAAATGATTGCTAATCAGTATTCAATAGATGGTTGACCGGTATCAGACCAGGCGCACTCCGCAAATTAGGTATGAGGCTACAAGTACGCGGCGGTCTCGACTTGTCGACGCTAATTCAGCATGCATGGGCTGCCGCGCACCAGAGGAGCTTGTGGCTAAGTAATAACAGCCGCACGGGTCGATCCATCAGGTTAAGCTACGCTTGCCGGGGTTTTCCGTGGATGGGTGACCATCTTTACATACTCTAAAGCTACCATTTACTGGGTACGTCTTTGTTTGACTTGAATGTGCCCTGGCGGCTGAGAGTATGTGACGCTCACTCTAATGTCTCGCTGATGGTGGCGCGTGTTGGATCATTTAGCTAATCCATGCGTCAGGTTCGTGAACAAGTGCTGTCAGTGAAGGCTGGTCATACCTTAGCGGCCACGGCTTATTTTAATTTAATTTAAATATTTGAATTGTTTTTTTTTTTTTTAAGGACGCTTTTAACGTTCTGCATCGTTCTCACATGTGAAATTTCAACATGAATGATGTAACCATTATTTTGTAACCATATCTTGATTTAAAAGAGTGTCCGTGGAGTTTCTTGCCCGTTCTTCTCCATAGGTACCTACTATGCTTTGGAATGGGCGCCTAGCTTCATCTTTTTGACTGACCGACCCCTTGACAATTCAAAAGTGCCTGTAATTGGTTTAATTGAAATAAATGCTTTGAGTTTGAGTTTGAGTTTTGACATACCGAGACTCCTCCGTGCCTCGAAAAGCACGTTAAGCCGTTGGTCCCGGCTGTCATTCGTGGATCTTTGACAGTCGTTACGGGTCGTCAGAAGCCCGAAAGTCTGACAACCAGTCTTACCAAGGGGTATCGTATTACCCAGTTACTGGGTTGTGGAGGTCAGATAGGCAGTCGCTCCATGTAAAATACTGGTATTTAGCTGCATCCGGTTAGACTGGAAGCCGACCCCAACATAGTTGTGAAAAGGCTAGGCAGATTGATTGGGCTGCCGCGCACCGGTCGTCTCGTACGATAGTTCGATACTCGCTCACGCGCCGCGTCGTAAAAGAAGACAACCCTGACGACTCAGAAGGTATAAGAGCTACGCGATAGAAAGAGAGGAACTTCTCGATAATTATAACTGTAGCTAAATAACGCTGTGCGACCTGAATTGCGCTTTATTGTATCGTAGCAAGAGTCGCTATTTATTTATCTGTGCCGGTATGTCTATCTCTGTCATATTCTTTCTTTTGGCAAAGAGCATCAATAGACAGAGAAATAGAGATAAAATACAGCTTGGGTGGGCTGCATTTAGAAAACGGACGATATTCTGAGATCAGCTAAAATTCCACTATATCTGAAGTCCCGCCTCTATAATCAGTGTGTTCTGCCCACTATGACGTACGGTGCTGAGACCTGGACGCTCACGCAGGAGGCTGTGTACAGGCGTATTATGGAACTCAATTGGGCAGGACAACTGGCAAGGCGCAGTGATGACATGTGGAGTAAGGCTGTGACAGAGTGGCATCCAAGGACTGGAAGACGAGATGTCGGTCGTCCGGCAGCGAGATGGGCTGGCGACATTGTTACTATCGCGGGTAAAACCTGAATGAGGCTGGCACAGGAGTGTGGGGATTGGCACAAGAAACGAGAGGCCTATACCCAGCAGTGGGTGATGTCAGGCTGTGGATGATGATGATTTAACAGGCGCAGCGAGCTAGAGAGATGACTTTGCTGTTATTTAGGGTTTTAAAGCTAAATGCAGTGAAGAGGCCAAGAGCTTGACCAAAATGCTGTTTTTGTTGAAAATAAATGAAAAAGACAATTTTATGTATGTCAAGAACCAAAACCAATAATAAACCAATTATTATTTACGAACCCAAGTACAAGTACTCTTTGGGCAATCCACAGCTGTTGCTGAACTAAGAATCTTTCGACTTTTTTGTAAAAAGATTATTAAAACTTCGGCTTAGTCGACGTTCGCACGGACGTAAACATATCGCGGCGATTTTATGTCACGCACTGGATTTTCAACGCTCTGCTTAGCGCCGAGAGTTGAAAATCCAAGTTTGTTTTTTCGACGCGCTAGAATGCACTCTATTGTTGTTAAGTTGGATTCTCAACGCTCGGCTCAACAACGAGAGTTGAAAATCCAGTGCGCGATAAAATCCCGCCGCGATAATTTTACGATCTACGCGAGACAGAATGGCTTTTTAATTGTTTCTGTAATACGAGTGGTTAAAAGGGGTTATAACGAAAAATAGTACTTACAACATATTTATCAGAAAGCACAGTGTCTGATATTAAATGTGTGGTGTCATCTGATAGAACTGTGCTGTAAATACCACCCATCCAATGTACTTTCCTTTTTATTTCTTCCTGAAAATAAGGTGAAATTAAATTACAAATAATGCTTATTTAAAACCTGCATGCATGTAATGCCTTAAACTGCCAGTTATTTCTATGCTGGCTGGGTATACATTGGTGACATGAAGTGTAACAGACATAGAAATAAAATTCACCTAGTTGTTGTGTAGTTAAATATCAAAACCCAATATGTCCACTCTAAGTGAAAAGTGGGAAGTGAAAGCAATATGTTTTTGGCTTTAGGTTAATGAGGTTTTTTATCAAATAATTTATACTTGTGTAGTGTTTTTATCTCACTCTGTGAATGTGTGCGTGGAAACGAGTAACGTCAGCACATAACACACACACACACATTTTTCGCCATTGTCTCGCCGAGACAATGGCGAAAAATGTGTGTGTGCAGCAGCAGCTCTCGGTACCGTCCGAGACAGTCTCGGACGGTACCGAGAGCTGCTGCGTTTACATACACATTCACAGCGTGTTTGTATACTTGATAAACACAAGTAAAGCGCGTGTCGATTCGTGAGATAAAAATACTGTAGGAGATTGTGTTTACTCTTATTATAATAGAAATAAAAAATAATATATTAGGTACCTTTACCTATGAAATTGCCGTTCTGCAGTACTGGCCATTTCAAATCAAAATAATTTTTGTTTGGCTAAGAATTCTAATTTCAAATTAATTGTATTTTAAAAACATGGATTTTTTTTTCCAAAATTAGTCATTTGTTTATTGATTAATAGTGTTACATTTTCATCGCATTTCAATCTTTTTCGTCATCATGGATACGTTAAAAATTCGAGTAATTATGGAATATGAGTACCGTCGTGGCAGCAACGCGGCACAAGCGGCACGCAACATCAACGACGTTTACGGAGCTAACACTACAAACCAACGCACCACTTCCGTTCCGTTTGCTCGCTTCCGTTCTGGAAATTTCGACCTGAAAAATGAACCTCGCGGTCGTCCGAAGACTTTGGTCGACAATGACGAATTAAAGGCGATTGTGGAAGCTGATGATACACAATCTACGGCTGAATTAGCAGCAGCTTTCGACGTTAGCGTCAAAACAATATTGGTCCATTTGCGTCAAATTGGCAAGGTAAAAAAGCTTGACAAATGGGTGCTCCACGAACTCAATGATCGCCAGCGCGAAGTACGCGTCGAGACGTGCCTTGCACTGCTCAACAGACACACAAATGAAGGAATTTTGAACCGCATTGTTACCTGCGATGAAAAATGGGTTCTGTTTGATAACCGCAAGCGCTCAGCAAGTTGGTTGGATCCTGGTTTAGCACCTAAACAATGCCCTAAACGAAAACTTACCCCTAGAAAAGTGATGGTCACTGTTTGGTGGTCTAGCGCCGGTGTGATTCATCACAGCATCTTACCAAACGGGGTGAGCATTACTTCAGATGTGTACTGTGAAGAACTGAACACAATGATGGAGAAGCTGGCACATCTCCAACCAGCATTGGTCAATCGCTCGTCTTCGCTGCTCCTGCACGACAACGCGCGACCTCATACTGTACAGCAGACGGTCTCCAAGTTGCAAGAACTGGGGTTGGAAGCTCTCCGTCATCCGCCCTACTCACCAGACCTTGCGCCTACAGACTACTACTTTTTCCAGAATTTGGATAACTTCTTGGCGGGAAAAAAATTCAATACCCGAAAGGCAGTACAAAATGCCTTTGAAGAATTTGTTGCCTCCCGTCTAGCTGATTTCTTTAAGAAGGGCATCAATAAACTGCCACTGCGTTGGCAAAGATGCATTGATTGCATGGGTGATTACTTCGATTAATACAAATAAAAAATGCATGAAAAAAATTCGTTTAAATTTTTTCATACAAAACGGCAATTTCATAGGTAAAGACCTATTATAAGTAACGGATTAAACTAAAAAATCAGGTTAAATATGGTATGGACATACCCTTGTTTGACATAAACCAGCGAAACATACCGGAGTTTGAAATAAATCACTTTGAACTTGCCGACTTCACTCCTGATAACTCGTGGAAACTACGCTACGATTGGCTGTCGCAGGCAGGGTATACAAACATATTTGTATTGTGAATTGCTTCATGTTCAATTTTATTTCAATTACTTTGTTTTTGCAATGCTTACACCAACACAAAATTGTATATTTTCACGAAATTGAACATGAAGCAATTCACATACAAATATGTTGGTTTACCCTGCCTCTATCTGTTGTATTCTCTTTTGTTGACTGTATTTCGGTTTAAAGAAATTTATTTCTCATAAGAACTTACAGTTCACTTATAATGAGACACAAAGTAGTAAGTGTGATGATACATTACAATACAATTCCTCCAGAGTACCTATTGGAAGTTATAGTGTACGTACATGCTTCTTAAGCTTATTCTTAAGTGAATTCATGTTATCGCACTCTTTAATATCGTCCGGCAATCGGCTGTCTGCGGCAAGCTGTGCTCCTTCAAATAATATGGTCTTTCTACCGTAATTAGTGCGTACGCTGGTGACTTCAAGTTTGTTTTTATATCTATTTCTCAGGCTATATGACATTGTTTTTCTTCGACGTTTGTATTTGACTTTCATTAACACATGGCAACGGATATACGGGGATACGAAAGAAATTATCGATTTTAACCATTATTTTATAATGTTTTTAGTGACTTACCCTAATTTGGAAAACATGAACATATGCATTTTTTCATTTCACATTTGACCACATTCACAGTTAATTTCGAGTAGGGGTGTGACGTACCGGGTTTTGATATTATTATTTAACTACACATTTCATGTTACATTTCACCAAGAGCAATCAACAACTGTACCCGGAGTTAAATTGTTATTAAATAATACCTTCTGTAGTTTTGACAATCCACTTGCAGTGACCACCAGTCCTCTCATGGCTATTGTGAAGACAGGTTGTGGACCTGATGGTATTGGAGTACCTTCTGTCAGGCAACATGATAGGCAGCGGGGACCCACCAATCTGAGGAATGTTAAGAGTACACGGGCCTGTTAAGGAGCAGCAAGTGCATTACTTGCTGTGGTAGAGCTAGATTCCATCTTTATTCCAAACTAGTTGTTAGTGCCTGACGTCACCCGAGTGATTTTTGGGTCGATTTTTGAATTTTTATTTTCATACAAACTTTGTTGTGGCAATTAGAAACACAACAATAAAAAAATCTGTCAAATGGGTTGAGCAGTTCTTAAGTGATGACTGATTACATACAATTTATTACAATAATTGATTTATATTTATAGGCTATACCTCAACAACGAAACCACTAACCATCATCTATAATGATGGTTATGATTGGGCACTGGGCACCTAGGCTATGCGCCAGCACCGAAACTACCATGTACTTTATTTTTCTTTGTTGATATTTTTATTCTCTCTGAATGCATGTAAGATGCTGCAACATTTTTATAAATCAAATCAATTTATGTATAAAACGTAGGTGTATACTGATTGGAATAAGTTATTAACAGGTATAATTTGGTTCACTATGGAGGATCTCTCAATATGGAGGAGCTCGTGGCTAAGTAATAACAGCCATATGGGTCGATCCATCAGGTTAAGCTACGCTTGCCGGGTTTGTCCGTGGATGGGTGACCATCTTTACATAGGTACCGAGACTCCTCCGTGCCTCGGAAAACACGTTAAGCCATTGGTCCCGGCTGTCATTCGTGGATCTTTGACAGTTGTTACGGGTCGTCAGAAGCCAAAGTCTGACAACCAGTCTTACTAAGGGGTATTGTGTTACACAGTCACTGGGTTGTGGAGGTCAGATAGGCAGTCACTCCATATAAAATACTGGTATTCAGCTGCATCCGGTTAGTCTGGAAGCCAACCCCAACATGGTTGGGAAAAGGCTAGGCAGATTGATTTAATTTTGCTCACTATGTCTTGCCAAGAGGTGGCACACAAAATTTGAAACAGCAAGTGAAATTTACTTAATGGTGTAAGGAGATAGCACAATAGTAATATAGAAGCATATAAGGCTCATAAAAGAATATACTTCCTAGTGCATTTTAATTTCAGTTAAAGGCTTCAGCCTTTACCTGCACAAAACTTTGTGAAATTATTTAGTGTCATGAAGCTTGATTTCTGAATATATCATATTTGGAATCCAATGAGTAGCTGAGCAAAACATTCTTAATCCATTCTAATAAAAAAATTTCAATCAAAATTTTATTCAATATTGTTAAACTTACAAACACTTGGTAGCTTGTAGCTTTTCATATAGTGCTCCTTCAAACTCATTCAGTACAAACACATCTCTTTTTGTGAGCCCATCGAACTTAGTCCACTGGTTCTCATGCACCCATCGTGCTTGGAGACCTCCACCGCAATGCTGTTCACATGTCTGTAAGCATAATAAACAGATTGTTGACAACAGGCATAATTCTTAAGATATTTGAAACTTAATTTTGCTGGACACTTTTCCATACAGGTTTTTCAGACTTTACATAAAATGCAAAGACATATTAAAGCAATGGGCAAACCAATTATTATAAAATGTTTGTTTATATCAAGTGTGGTTTTTCAAGGTTTCGTGTTTGTGAAATGATAAGATATTATTATCTTTGCTGGTGGTCAAACTTTATCACGATGATAGCTATCACTACATTGTCCATTATTTTAGCATTATGAATCCTACTGCATTGTTAATCTTTAGTTACCACGCCTAGGAAAACATTATTCACAGATCTATAACAATTTCTAGTTTGTAACTTACGACAAAGGCGAGTTGCATTTCCTCCGAACATTCATTTTCAGATCGGCAGTCTTTCGGTATTATGAACGTAACAATTATGTCCTCGGTCATTTTGTTAGAATTTTTCGATAGCTGAAAACATTAATAACATACGGATATCACTATCTAAACGTGAATTACATAGTTTTCCTAAAATTATCAACTTTTAACCTCAACGTGATTTGTTTACAAATTTTTTGATTGAATGAACGAATGAATGAATGAGTGAGAGTTGAAAATGGTTGAAAACAGATGCCGGTTGCCGGTTGAAAAAAGAATTTGCAGCCATCGTTTGGTGTTTTGATGTTTTCGTTCAAAAACAAAAAATATAACATGTGGTTTTATCTTTTTGTGTACGTACGTACGGACGTAAAAAATCACAGCGGGAAAAAATCGCGTGCCGCGCTGGGAATGGAACATACAGAAAGCAATAGTTCACACGGCCGCGATTTTTCCCGCCGCGATTTAATAACGCGCGGTGCTCGATTTTCAACGCTCGCCGTTGAGCGTTGAATGAATGCGACATACGAAGTTTTGTACTTGTGTTCCCACGGACGCGAAAAAATCGTGCGCATTGGTCAGTACGGCCCTAGAGTACCTATATACATTCTGCGAGTACGGCGCGCCTGCTCGTAGAGTGCGGACGGGCTACATGCTCAAGGCCTTGGCGCACAGCGATGCTGAGACGAAGAACGCAGTAAATAAACCACATGACTGATTATTCCAATGTTTTCTCCGACGTAATGAAAGTAACTTATTTGAAGTTAGTTATCGGACTTCATTGGACGATATCGGTTAAAGTAGCGTAGGTACGCAGTACGCACTCACTTTATTTTACAAATCTGTTCGATATTGGATATTTGCCCGTTATTTTGTTTTATAACACCTCCGATGTTTCCAATTCCAATATTAGGTAGGTACAGACGCCAGCACATCAAGCTACTACAATCTGTCAAATTTCTTTAATCGATTTTCATCTTTATTATTTCTTAGCATTAGGTTCAAGGTTGATTGGGATAATTTGACAGTTTCGGGTGGCTTGACCTGCTAGCATCTGTACCTACCTACCCATAATATGGAATCCTAAAATAGTTCTGGGCATATGTATATTGGTGGAGTTTTATTTATTTATTTAAATCTCCCTTACAACTATCATTACAGGTGTCTACCCAATGCGACAGTTCGTTTCTATTACAGATCTATACTAACTTATTTACAATTAAAATTTAATACCAACTAAAACAATTTTCTAAAAAGTAATAGGAACATAAATACAAATATACAATTTTACAGACTCAACCATTATTAATATTATTTTATATCACATTCACATTAAAACGAATTAATTACATTATGAAAAGACTACTTAAACGGCAATCAATTATTTTATACAATAATTAAACAGTAAGTATGATCCTAAAAATATCTTGACATGCTTACCTATTTACCTAACTTTGCCTACTACATTTAATAGAATTTTTGCGAATTCACCCAAATTGCACGAAAATATATCAATTCGCTCGTGGACTTCATTTACGATGCGGATTGTTCGGGTGAGGGGGGGTTTTTGCCAGTAGATTGGTTCTGGCTATCGGCACGGCTAGCAGTTGTGAGCGCCCCGCCACCTCCACACGAATTGGTCCGGTACGCATAGTTTTAAGTGACGTAGCACTCCCGGGTTATGTGCTGCACCACGCAGTAACTTAACTACATACGCGGCCAAAGTAAATTCCCGGCGCACCCCGAGCTCATTGTACCCCACCATACCCAGTACAAATAGTGTAGGGTACATCAATGGGTAAAACGGATAAACCCCGTACAATTTAAAATACAAATATCTTGTGAATTTATTTTGGACCCGCTCCTACATGACACTGTATTTCACTTAATGTGGAGCCCAAATTACTGCACTATGCTCCAGGTGACTACTGACTAAAACGTCATACAGCACCCAAAGTGTGGCAATATTGGTGAACCCCTGTGACTGCCTCAGTACAAATCCTAAGTTTCTGTAGGCCTTCTTGCAGGTCTTAACGAGTTTATCCGAAAGAAAGTTAATAAACATTAAACGGATTTAATTTGGGAAAACACAATATATTAAACATGCTATTTAATTGATAATTATTAAAAAAACAGGATAATTATTTCCTTAAAAAATCTGCCTTTTAAATATATACAAATTCAAGGGATATATCCAATATTTAATATGGTTCTGTTGTGGTCTCCTAGCCTCAGAAATAGCTGCCGCTAATAATTTTACGGAGCCCATCGTACGCCCACACTGTACGAAGAATCAATTCGAAGTGGTTTTTTAACGCAAGGTGGGAAAAATCGCGCCAGGCGTTTTAATTCCACTGCGATTTTATTACGTCCGTGGGTACGTGGGCTTAGTCGACGTTCGCACGGACGTAAAAATATCACGGCGATTTTATTTCGCGTACTGGATTTTCAACGCTCTGCTAAGTGCCGAGAGTTGAAAATCCAACAGTGTGTTTTTTCGACGCGCTAGAACAATAACGAGAGTTAAAAATCCAGTGCGCGATAAAATCCCGCCGCGATATTTTTACGTCCGTTCGAACGTCGGCTTACTGACTGGGGCCTGGGGTTAATTTTGGAAGTCGGTCGAAAAAAACGAAAATGCAAAACTGAATATACCGACTTCCGAAATAGTTATTTTTCACTTTGCAGTGTTTTTTTGGAAGTCGATTGATTTTTATTGTAACATTGACTTACTTAAATATTACTTAGTTTTTTAACTGACAAAAAAGGAGGTTCTCAATTCGACACGGTATGTTTTTTTTATTTTTTTTATGTAAGACCACGCATAACTTTTTACAGAGTCGTCCGATTTGAAAAATAATTGTTTTAATTTAGAGGGTATACCTCAAAGTTGGTCTCATATACAATTGAATAACTTTGCTTGGGTAGTTTTTGAGTTAGCTTCATTAATAGGTATTTTTTCCCAGTTTTATATGGATGATGTTCTAGTTTCTTTTGCAGGTAGTGGTATTAGAATTTGTGTGAGGTAGGTACCACAACTAAAAAGTGAAAAGTAAAAACTTTTTTACAAAAAAAAATACAACCGACTTCCAAAAACAACTAAGTGAAAAATAACTTTAATTTTTCGAAGTCGGTGGCAAAAAACGAAAATACATTTAACCAGACACGGACTACCGAAATTAAAGTTATTTCTCACTTTGTAGTGTAATAGTGTTGTTTTGGGAAGTCGGTTGTATTTTTTTTTGTAAAAAAGTTTTTATATATCAATGTATCGTAAAAAAAGTTTTATGTACACCTAGTTTCCGAACAAAACATTTGTCTTGTCACGGACACAGGTCCCGGACAGCTGTCATCCCATGATGTACAATCGATAAAAAGAAGTTAGTACCGTAAAGAGGTTATAAAAATGTGAGATGTACCAATTTGTAGAGAAATTGGTGATATTTATTAAGTTAAAGTGAATAAAAAAACGTGATAATGTTGTACGACGACTTTAAACCGATTGTAGACTTAGTGCTTAACAACTGGACAGCGCTGCAGCTCGCTGTCGAACATGGAATGGGAGCGCCCGGGGGCGAAAAGGTAAATATCTTCGAAGTCAATAAGTATAATCAATCTAATGTAACGCACTATAATATAGAAAACGTTAAGGCTCTACTGACACCCGCGCGACCCCAACTTTACAATTTTATAGCGTGTACATCTTCGTGTCAAATCACTTTCGCAAAATTTCATAGTTCACACAGCGCAGATGACTAGTTTTTGGAAGTTCACAATTGTTTTTACTAGCTGACACTCAGTTTAAAAATATTTGAGCTTTGTATGGATCATGTTATCATAATGCCTGGTAACTTATGTTGTCTCATGTAGTAGCAAAAACTAATATTATAATTATAAATGCAAAAGTGAGTTTGTTTGTTTGTTACGCTTTCACGCTAAAACGGCTGAACGGATTTGGATGAAACTTGACACATGGGTAGACCATGACCTGGATTAGGACATATGATACATTTTATCTCTGTAGTATGTTCCCGTGGGATCAATTCCGACCATCACGTGGGCGAAGCCGCGGGCAAAAGCTAGTAATAATATAAAATAAACATGTTGAAAGTCACCTGAAAGGTACTTTAATAAACTATTATTACTGAGAGTACCTTTCTGGTTGCTATAATAATAGTTTATTTATTCCTTTATTTAATTTTACACATATAGGTTACATTTTTAAATATTAGAATAAAAAGAATATAAAAACATTAAAAAATTTAAAACATAGTAGCCCTCCGGTATAGGGAACAGGGTCCAAGCTACCAGCGGTCAGGGCTCCAGAGAGAGGAACCTCCTAACAATACACGCTGTGTCCAGAATTACTGATTTCTGAATCAGGCCCTTAATCCAGCTGCCCAACAAGAGCCTCCTTAGGTGTTGGTTGAGGCTCTTGGCAATTAAGCCATTGGCTGATATCACTGTCGGCACAATGATTGCTGAGTCCACATCCATATTTATTATTATCGCTCTTGGTACACAGTGTTTTGTTAGCAGACAGGAGACCACAGTGTGGTCTATCCATTGAACATGATACCTATACTTACCACATTTTAGTTCATACTTGCATAGAGTGGAGTAGAACTCTTGTATTGACAAAAGTATTCATCCAAACACTAGATAGATAGAATACTCTATGTACAGTTACAAGCACTAATATGTATACACTAAGCAACATTTAAAAGTGTTTTTGTCCTACTGTGTTGATTGTAATTTTATGTTATTGGAACCCTTAGTAATATGAAATAGGTCTTATCTCAAAGTTGCAGTCGTTATTACACGAAAAAATTGCTTTTGAATTTTGCTAAGTGTGTAGGTACATATTAATGCTCGTGACTGTATCTACACTAATGAATTACAGATAAAAATAGAAATTCTACATAGGGTGTCCCAAAGGGCGGTTTTACTGCTAAATGCGAGCTTTTAAAGACAACCTATATACAACTTTACAATGACATAAGTTCCAAAATATAAGTTCCAAAGTAAGATCCAAAATAAGTTTTTGTTTGAAATTGTTAAGTCTCCTGCACTATAGGTATTTCAAGTGATGCTAAACTTGTTTGTTATCAGTGTTATCACAAACAGTTACTAGTAATATAAAACTTTTTTGATCAGTCTACCATTCACAGCATCCATATGATCTGCATTGAAACAGAAAGAGTCACAGACTTACATAAAATACCTTAAAAATTTAACTTTAACATAAATTGATACTTTAACACTTTTCAGGACACTAAACACCAATAGAGGTTATAACAATAAAAGTATTGTGTCTAGTTTAGTGTCCCTCAAAGTGTTAATAAACTTTTTCACTCACACACATCACACACCCTCCCTCGCATTCACATTCACACACTCTTACTCTCACTCACACTCACACACTCACATGCCTGCATTTTTGTTTTAGTTTTTATACAATCAAACAAGTAGGTAAATTGAACTTATTGATATTGGAAGAGCGGAGTCTCCTAACACAGGCTTATTTGCTTAAAAGGAGGCTCTAATCACTAGTTGTTAGAAATAAAAACAATAAACCATTATTCTTTTTTTTTTCATTTGAATTTTTTCTTCACATTACAGACAGCTCAACTAATGTCGGTCTACATAGCAAGATACTGTGTTGAGAATGTGGTGGATAGAGATGAACTCGTTGAGGTGATAGAAGATCTGATGGACGAGGAGTTTGAAACTGTTTGTCATGATGACTCTCCTAAAGGTAAATATGAATTATTATTGTCGAAGTAACTAAGGTCTCTTGTGTAAGACTAAAGGGCAAACAGCATGTCCATTAGCATGTTATTTACAGCCTCTTTTGTACCTCTGTAGGACAGAACTTTCATCTTCCTTATCTTTCTCAGCATGTCTGGATGAGCATAAATATCAAACATGAATTAATAAATTTATTGATGAGGTCATATTTGTATGGCTGACATGTTATTGATATAGTAGGAAAGTGATGCACATTTCTGGACTCTGGTGGCTTATTCTTTAAATAGAATCTTACAATCTTATTACTATTATAAATGCAAAAGTTTGGATGGATGGATGTTTGTTACTCAAGCTCGCCTGAACGGCTGAACGGATCTGGATGAAATTTGGCACAGAGATAGATTATAGTCTGGAATAACACATAGGCTACTTTTTATCCCGGAAAAATGTATGGTACCCGTAGGATAATTTCCGATATCCATGCGGGCGAAACCGCTGGCAAAAGCTAGTATAAAATAATCTTTTGAGTTCCCACCCAGAATAATATATTTATTGTTTCCAGAAGTAGCAATTTTATTGCTGCAGTTTCTGAGTCTTCTAAAAGATGGGCTACATGACGAGCTGCGGGCTAGACTTGATGCAATGCCAAAGTGCCAGAAATGGCTCAGCCAGCCTATACATGAATCTGTACCACCACAAGTAAGTTTGGTCAACCACTAGCTAAAAACATTCATAAAATAAATATTTTCCATAGAGCATAACATAAATGGAGTGTTCACACACCTAGGAAAAACTGTCATTGAATGATCACAATGACGACGGCGACGCTAGCATTTAAGTATCTTTTTGTAAAAAAACAATGTTGCAGCTGTGTTCTAACAGAGTCTAAGCAGATTTTTCCCCAAAAATATAACAAATTCACTCCTTCTTTTTCCAGTGCCATGGCAACCCAGATGACGACTCAACAGACAGTAGTGGAGAAGATGAAGGCCCTGATAACAACATGAATGGAGCAGCATCATCTTCATCAAACAGAAATCAACAGCCAGAACCAATGGATGAAGACGGAGATCCTGGATGGACGGTAGTACGGTCGAGGCGAAGGAATTAAAACAATAATTTTAATTTTTAGTCAAATTTCAATCAAGTTTGAGCTGCTCAAATTGTTATAAACATATCTGTTAGCTTGTTAGACTCGGTAGTTTATTAGTCTGCGCAAATCAATGGGTTGCCGTCTTTTAATTTTACTTTTCATCAATAAAAAAAAGCTTTATTTTAATGGAAATAAAGTTGAGTTTTAACTGTAATAAAATTAGCAGCTTCCCGTTGATTTGCGCTGACCTTTACTATTATAGTCACTCATACCCTTTACCCATTAAATGCCTAGGAGATTACTCTCTGGTAACCATCTCCATTGTTGAATGATTAGTCACTACTAAGTTTTAGAAAGTGCACTTAAAAGCACAAAAGAATTTATGAGCAGCTCAAATCTGAATTTAATAGTCATAGAATGATTTTAATGTTTTAAATCATAGGCGGGGTTGATTCGATTCAAGATATGATTAAGTATTTGATATTTTTTATTTGATGTACTAAGTAAAATTGTATTTTATCAAAAACTAGCTGTGTCCCGCAACTTCGTTCGCGTGGAAATCGTAAGATACGCAATGTATACTAAAATAACAGCGACATTTTAATAAAACTCCCTCGTTCCCCGACTCGCCGCGTTGCATCGCCCGCCCCCGGTATTTGTTCACAATTTCATGAGTTTTGATGTTTTTGCGCGGAACCCTAATTCTTTTCTGAAATAAAAGTGGCTTAAGTTACTCCTTATAACTTCAGCTATCTGCCAGTGAAAGTCCCGTCAAATTCGGTCCAGCCATTTTGGAGATTAGCCGGAACAAACAGACAGAGAAAAAGTATTGAAATTGTATTTTTGTTATAAGTACCGTTTATACTTTCCTAAGCATTTACTTTGACATTACAAACAGACACTTCAATTTTATTTATTTGTGTAGACGTATAGAACATGTATATATAGATTTCGATTACTAACTGTAGCATTGAATGAAAAATATCAGTACTTAAATAAATTATTTCTATCGTTTTGTTTTGCGTGCTGTTATAAGTACCAGTATAGATACTTGTTGAAATCGAACAACCATAATCATAGGGCCCTGTTGTTAGAATGTATCATCGATCATGTTACTTCACTAGTTAATTAGGATAACCCCAATAGCTCTACTTCTTTTTCGTAAGGCAAAGGAAATTTGTATTCTACTTTTTTTCGCCGACTACCTTAGGGGCAATTCCCGTATTTTTAACAGCGTTCGCAATCATCATCTCAGTCTCAATCTGTCAAAAATTGTATAGCGTTTACCTACATTTTTGACATTTGATTGTCGCTGGCATGAGATTGCGACTTGAATTTGAACGTTTTTAGGTACGCGTTCTTGCAACAAAAGCGATTTGGGGGCCTACTAATGAATATTACCTTTGACAACGTATTTAATTATACTACTCTAGTATTTGCAAAATAATAATCTACGACAAGTATGTAGTTAGACAACCGGGTTCAAACTGGTCGAGCCGAGACAAACGGCTGGACCGGTCTGGACCCGGCTATTGGTCGACTATCAGTCGCATCGTAAACTGTAAGGCAGATACGTTTTTTTCCGCGCGTCTCGCCAATACGTTTCGAATAATTTTGATTACTCCATTAGCTGTCTACTCTGTGGTATGTACCTACAGACAACCGCACACAAGTAACACTTGCACTACGAAAATCGCCCTGACATAAAGGTGCTATCAATGTCAAATTGTTACTACTGATGTGTGGTTGACTGTACCTACTGTAAAGTAGTACAAAATTAATATATATATATATATGCTACATAATGTGGGAACACCTTTGTAGGTAGAATTTATGACTGGTGTGTTGTACCAACACTGTATTTATAAACATTTAACTAATAAATATGTATATAAATGTTAATCTGTTTGTTTTATTGTATTCTATGGCGGATATAAGTATAAAATGTGGGCACTTGGTGTGGCCAGGCCATGCCAAAACCTTCTCAAGGTCAGTTCTGAGCGGGGAACAATGCCCGAGCAATATACTGGCTGCTGGTTCCATTGAAAATAGGACCGAATTACCATAGTCTAAAGTATAATATTGTGTGAATATCGACACAGTCGGCTCGCGACTCGGTCGCTCTCGGGATGAATTGCGGCCAGAGAAGGTTCGAGCCTGCACGAGGATTTTTCCGTTCTGCCTGTACTGACCCTTCGATACCTGTTCCACCGCTGATGAGGAAACGATTTTCTCGCTCAAGACACATAAAATATTGTAGGTCCCATTATAAGTAAAAGAGATGCATAATTATGTTGGATTCTCCACATAGGATCGTGATTAGACATAATGTCAGATATACATAATGGGCGCAGAATTGGGATACGCATATTAGAGAAATAACTCCTTATTATAACGTCCACACTTTTAATTGTTATTGAGCAATTACAGGGACATTACTTAACACTACAGAACTAATACTCTGAACTAAAGGCGAGTAGTGCTGCCAACTAGCGCCACCATTGAGAAAAAAATCATAAGTCTGGAGTTAAGGAACATTTTGAAAATTCCTATGCTCACATTTTTAGGGTTCCGTACCAAAATGGTAAAAAGGAACCCTTATGGTGCGACTCAGTCTGTCTGTCCGTCTGTCACAGCTGGATATCTCAAAAACTGCCAATGCTATCAACTTGAAATTTTAAACAGTTTTAAATGTCGTTTGCCCAATATTTTGCAAATATGAAAGAAATAAAAATATTTTTTGTTTTTATGCAACATGGATTGAAAGGGGGTCTTAAAAATTCGAAGTGGGGCGACTTGGTCATGTGTGACTCGTCAGACTCGTGTAGTTATAGACTCGGGAAAACTTTCAGACAGTCAAAACTTTTCCATTACATTGAAGCTGAGGAACACTTTCTGACGAAGCCGAAGTGAAAGCCAAAGCTATGCTCATAAACGCGATAATGTCAAGTGTCACTAACCTGGCTGCATTCCGAATTAAGCCATAATCGCTCACAGCGCTGACATCAATAATTTGCGTTCCGATTGAGTTTAGGGATGGCGATCTGAGATCGATTAATCGAAGAATCGATTTTTGGAGCCAAAAAGATCGATTTTTTAAATCGATATGTAGTACTGGTTCGATTCAGTGAATCGATATTTCACCCTTGAAAATCGACATTCGATTTTATTTTATTTTTTGGTATAAACCAAAAAAGTATTTACAATTAATTGAATGTACCCGTATTATAAGAGTGCTGCCGGCTGCCGGAACCCTTCATTGTGCGTAGTCCGACACGCAATTGGCCGGTTTTTTTTATTTGAAAATATTCACTAAACCCATGCAGTGCACCACCGGTTCTCTAAGGCACCAGCCGCCACTGCTGATAAGAGATCGTTAAATTATAATACGTATCTTGTTTTTAATAAAATAGATTTATACTACATTATAAACAAAAACTTGAGAAAAAGATCGATTTTTCAGAAATCGATCTTATTGGCCTCGATTTTTTTGTGGATCGATTCATTAGGCCACGATTCGAATCGATTTAAAAATCGATGTTTTTCGGAAAGAATCGCCATCCCTAATTGAGTTATCACGATTATGACAGCTGAGAACTGTCAACAATTCGAAACACTCATGAATGCGCTCACAGTGCTCGCTCAACGTCAAAACGTAACTCATGGTTGGATTATAGTATTTATTTGTATGCCAAAAATTTCTTCTGCTTTGGTTAGATGGCGACTGTACCCAGAAGCACAATTTTGAAAATGCCACGTTAGTCTATCTGTGCGTTTGCACTGGCGAAACATTCAGAAAAAAACATATTGAAATCTCCGTTTCTATGGTTTCCTGTCAATGTATCAACTTGCGTTTGCATTGTCACATTTCGTTTAGTGCGAACGCAAATTCAACAAAATAAATTGTGAGGTTTGTTTGACATGACAAGTGTCGAAACATCTCATGTTGAGTGTTTTCTAGTGCAAACGCATAGTTAAGATAGATGCGACTCAAAACAAAACAGTACAACTGTCACTTTTGACACTGCTCACGGTGATATTATTTTAGGGTATGGTCGGCGTTATCGCAAGATGGCGCATGGGTCATCTATGACGATTTGGAACTCAAAATTACAGCGCAATTCGGAACGTATTGTGTCTGTCTGTCTAGATGTCAGTTGTCAGTAGTAGCAGTACATGTCAATTGGAATTGTCACTCTTGTCAGTGTCACTTTTGGCTTGCGTAGTACACGCAGTGTATATTTCTGAAAATAAATTATTATTCACATTTACGCGAATTTTGTACGCATAATATAGTGAATTCAATGATTTAGACGAAACAAAAACATTACAATGCCGCTCACGGCAAGACAACGGAGTATACACAATAAGAACGGAGCTAAAAGGGCCTCAAGCTTCAGCAAAGGGAAGCGGAAAGCGAACGAAGGGTATGTAATTAAAGCCAATTTTTTATTACTATAAACGCTTTTATTAATTTCTATTATTAAATTCTAAACTTGCTTACTGTTTTGTGGTATAAAAACACTTGGCATCATTTATAGGTTATAATAATTTTTATTTTGGCTCATCAATGCTCTAATTTGTTGCTGGTACTACAGTTTGGCGCTTTTCCAGACGTTTCCGTACTCAAACAAAGGTAAAAACAGTTCGCTGACGTTAATTAAGCATGATGCTATACTAACAAAAACTATTTTCGAGTTGAGTGCTAACTTTTTTTTTTCGTAAATGCTACATTAGTCAGTGTCAATCTGGAAATAATTTAGTGCCGCTAATATTATGTCAGTCTTTTTGTTAATGTGCAAATGATAGTGATATACTATTGGTCAATATATTACAATTTTGTCACAATATAACTAAATTGTGTTGGAATACAGTAGGTATTCATGAATAAAAAACAAAACAACTTGATAGTCTTTGTCATGTAAGAGTATATTCTTCCAATAACTTACCTTACTTGAGGAAGTCCATATTAAACTTGTTGTCCTATTCTGTGGCATACTCTAAGATATTCCATTTGCTCATAATATCAGAAATTGCTTATTGAAAACTATGTCCGTTTACTTTTTGGGCTAAGTAAAGAATGAGTCAGTTTTGGAGTTCTACATATTAGGGGTCCTAATATTTTGTGTGTGTAATGTCCATTTCATGGTTGTAAATCTTGATACTTATTTCCCCTATTCTAATTTTGCTGGCCCAATGGTTAGTCATTGGCCAACAAAATTATAATAGTTTGATTCATGTACCATACGTAAAACACATGCATTGTTGTGGAGTTGCGGATACCAGCCTGTATTACGTATTACCTAACTATTCATGTCATTAAAAAAATTATAAAGACTGGACTGAATAGCTCCAATGTAAACAAATGGGAAATATTCTGTGCAAAACTCAGTGACATAATTTGAAATGGATTTTAAATAGGATATCGGAAACACTTTTACACATTATATTAAAAAAAAAAAAAAAAACGGATGGAGTCTACATTTCCTATCTGAGAGAAATGAGAAGAAATGTTGAAACAAACTCAGGGGTCTGACACTAGGTTGTGCTAACTTACTACTTTCATCTCTAAATCCATGAATATATTTTTCAGGGAGTTTCTTGTAACAAATGCACCATCCGACCTGCGTAGTATAGCATACCCAGGTGGTGCAGTGGCACTAGGCTTGCTACTGGCTGCTCGTGTTGTGTCCGCATACTGGGGACATGTTGCGGATTGTGATGAAACTTACAACTATTGGGAGCCATTGCATTATTTAGGTAAGCGATATTCAATTTGTTTAAATATAATTGTGCTGAGCCAGTAATATTTTATACTAGCATTTGCTAGCGGTTTCGCCCGCGTGGATTCGGAAATTATCCCAAGGGTACCATACATTTTTTCTGGGAATATAGTAGCCTATGTGCTATTCCAGACTATAATCTATCTCTGTGCCAAATTTAATTAAGATCCGTTCAGCCGCTCTGGCGTGATTGAGTAGCAAACATCCACTCATCCATTCATTCATCCATCCAAACTTTTTCAATAATTATAATAGTAAGATGAAAAGGGCTTTTGCCTTGCACTAGAAAATAATAATATTACAGGCTAAACTTATTATTTTACCTATGATTCAAAACTTATCTATTTCTTATTAATGAGCTATTTCTGCCCTATTAATTATTAATGAGCTATTGCATTATAAATTTTCGGTCTCTACAGGATGAAATTGAATTCATTGGCATCCTTTAAGAGGTCTAAAAGGGAGAAAAATCTGCAGTTCCCTACATTTTCACAGTTATGCGAACATAAATGTATTTATATTTTTATAGTGTGGCGAAAAAAAAACAGCTGTTCCCTACATTTATGTTTGCATAACTCATCAAAATTTTGGGAATAGCTGATATTGTTCGTTTTTGTTTGTTCTTGATTTCAGGTTTTGTCCCATAGTAAAAGTTGTTCATAATGATGAGTACAATGACCCTTAAAAGGATGCTCATGAATTAAATTTCATTCTGTATAATAAAAATCTCTCTTTTGAAAACAGCCTAAAAATTAAGAAATTGTGTTATTCTTACAGTATATGGCAGTGGTCTTCAAACATGGGAGTACAGTCCTGTCTACGCGATACGCTCCTACATGCCTCTCTGGCTTTTTGTGGTGCCTGCCAAGATGTTGTCGTGGTTCATGACCCCTGTGTCAGTATTCTATGCTTTAAAGATGTTGCTAGCCGTGCTATCAGCTTGTGCTGAGCTTATGTTTTACAAGTGAGTTCTCTTTCATATCCTCTAAACTTCAACCAACTTCCTAGAGGTTGGTAACAATAGAAATTTAATTGTCTCAAGTCATAACATGACAGTTGAAGGTATATACAGGGTGTCCGGTAAAGAATGGATAACCTTGAAATAGCATAATAGACCTTATGCCCACTAAATAAAACACAAAAAAAAAAATATCCCAAGTAGTAAGTAACTAAGATTTTTAAGAAAAAGAAAAAATACTAACTTTTTTTTACCTTTTTCTGCACCATAACCACAAATGAATGAATTCCATCGGTTATTTGTTGTTATCATATTGTATGTGGACATTGCCGACAAAAAAACTGCCTAGCCTTTTCCCATCTATGTTTGGGTCGGCTTCCAGTCTAACCGGATGCAGCTGAATACCAGTATTTTACATGAAGCGACTGCCTATCTGACCTCCACAACCCAGTTGCTGGGTAAGACTGGGTGTCAAGACTTTCGGGCTTCTGACGACCCGTAACGACAGTCAAAGATCCAAGAATGACAGCCGGGACCAACGGCTTAACATGCTTTTCGAGGCACGGAGGGCAGGCGTGTAAAGATCTTTACATACCAAGATCCCTATACTGACAGAGAGGCAGTAAATATTGTGACTAGAAATTGCACATTATTTTTTTCTAACGTCGTATCCTAGGTACTACTTGGGATATATTTTATTTGTATTCTCTTTAGAACGGCCATAAGGTCTATTATGTGCTATTTCAAGGTTACTTATTATTTACCGGACAGCCTGTATATCTATGAAGATTGTAGTATTGTGTTACTAAGTGCAGATTTTGTTTATAGAGTGGGACAGAAGGTTATCAATTGCTATTAACAATCAGAAGCATATAATGGCAAATTTTTATATTATACTTAATATGAATTTTTGTGGATATTTAGTTTGGATGGATTGTGTGAAAGATGACATGGCTAGAAGGGGGTGACTACCGAGATGACGAATAATAGAGAAGTATGGAAAAAAAGGACATGTTGCGCCGACCCCAAATAGATTGGGATAAGGGCAGGAGAATGATGATTTAGTTTGAGATATTAATCTCTAAATTAAATAAAAATCAAACCCATTTCCAGCTTACGTTCGACTAATCAGCGATGCAACGTACGCACGTCAAAAATGATCGCTTGTCGCATCATTTCGAATAATGAAGAAATTGCTAACACCAACACTGTCTTTTTAAATACGGAATCCGAACTAAAATTATAATTGCGAAAGTGAGTTTGTTTGTTTGTTACGCTTTCACGCTAAAATGGCTGAACGGATTTGGATGAAATTTGGCACATGGGTAGACCATGACCTGGATTAGGACTTAGGATACCTACTTTTTATCCCGGCAGTACATTCCCGTGGGGTAATTTCCGACCACCACGCGGTTCACCCGCGGGCAAAAGTTAGTCATAGATATATAAAATAATATTGGAATAATATGGGCTTGAATCCAGGGTGTTTGTAGAATACCAAACAGATTAACAACAACAACAACAAACAAGCAACAACAATTCCCTTTTTTTCTTCTTTTGTTTTTTGTGATTCACGAACTGTGTCCAAATAAACGTTCCGTTATTTTATTAAAATTTTGCCTTGCCATTCTTTTAGAGCTGTATGCCACGAGTTCGGCGTCCACGTCGGCAGAGTATGGTTAGCCATGACGCTACCTGCAGCGGGCATGTTCGCTTGCAGCGCTGCAATGCTGCCGTCAGCGTGGAGCAGTGCTTTAGCCAGCGGAGCGCTCGCTTGTTGGTGGCGGCGGAGATACCCGCCTGCTATATTTTTGACGGCGGCTTCGACTTTACTCAGTAAGTACTCCTAAATTACTCATTATTGCAGTTCTTAAAAGTGTGTCTTTGTATAAATAGTAATAAAAAAATATAGTGGTTTGTCCTAAGTCAATGGTGCAGTGTAAATGAAGTAGCAAAGAGAACTGTGTAAATATCAAAAATATATTTAAGTATACCGAAGGACTTAAGTTCCAAACAAGCCACACTACAAATAATTGCATTATAACCAGCCAGATGTAAACGCGTTGGAAAGCATGTTTTGATTTGTGTGTATACTGTAAAGATAAAAAGACATTCTTTAAAAACCCGGCCAAGTGCGTGTCGGACCACGCACAATGCAGGGTTCCGTACTTGGGATGAATTTATCCCAAGAACAAACTTAACATTGTAGTTGAAAAACATGTTCAAAACTCAAAACTCAAAGCATTTATTTCAATTAAACCAATTACAGGCACTTTTGAATTGTCAAGGGGTCGGTCAGTCAAAAAGATGAAGCTAGGCGCCCATTCCAAAGCATAGTAGGTACCTATGGAGAAGAATGGGCAAGAAACTCCACGGACACTCTTTTAAATCAAGATATGGTTACAAAATAATGGTTACATCATTCATGTTGAAATTTTACATGTGAGAACTATGCAGAACGTTAAAAGCGTCCTTAAAAAAAAACAATTCAAATATTTAAATTAAATTAAAATATTTGAATTGTTTTTTTTTTTAAGGCTGGTCATAACCAGCCTTCACTGACAGCGCTTGTTCTCCCATACATTCCAACTGTAAATGTTAGTTTGTACTCACAATTAAAAAAAATATATATTCGAGACTCTCACAGTAAGCCCTTTCATTTGATATGTCACACGGCATAGTTTGCAAAACTTTTTTTTTTAATTTTCTTATTAGCCCCCAAAACAGACCCCCATCTTCAAAATTAATTTATTTACTTTACCCGTCCGTGTTTGGGTCACAGAAGTTCATATGTGTACCAAATTTCAACTTAATCGGTCCTTTAGATTCGGAGCAAATTGGCTGTGACAGACGGACAGACAGACAAACAGACACACGGGTGATCCTATAAGGGTTCCGTTTTTTCCTTTGAGGTACGGAATCCTAAAAAACAAGTCGGGAGGTGTCGTGAGATACCCGGTTGGAAAAAGTTCCTTTCGCTGTATGCATAATCAGCCTACAATGTTGCCACTGTCACGATGTTTTCCTTCACCTTCACTTTTGAGAGCTGGTGATGATGCCGTGGTGATGAAATAATTTACACAAAGTAAAGCGCCTGTCTGGGCTCGAACCTACGACCTACATCTTGAAAGTCGCGGCCTTTACCCCAGCGGCCACCATCGCTCCCATTTCGATGTTTTATGTATTATTACTGAGCCATACAAGGTCTCAAGTTTCAAGTGTCAAAAGTTTTTGTTATTTAATACAGATCCTTCTAGTATTGTTGTTAGCAAGCTAAAAACTACGTTAAACTAAACAACTATTTTATAAAACTAAAACGCTAAAGAACTATGTTCCACAAAAAAAAACATTCAAAATCATTTATTCTTTATCAATCTGCCTAGCCTTTTCCCAACCATGTTGGGGTCGGCTTCCAGTCTAACCGGATGCAGCTGAATATCAGTGTTTTATATGGAGCGACTGCCTATCTGATCTCCATAACCCAGTGACTGGGTAATACGATACCCCTTGGTAAGACTGGTTGTCAGACTTTCGGGCTTATGACGACCCGTAACGACTGTCAAAGATCCACAAATGACAGCCGGGACCAACAGCTTAACGTGATTTTCGAGGCATGGAGGAGTCTCGGTGTGTAAAGATGGTCACCCATCCACGGACCAACCCCGGAAAGCGTAGCTTAACCTGATGGATCGATCCATGCGGTTGTATTACTTAGAGATCATTATTTATTAGGCTGAAAATCTGCACTTTTTAAATGTTACAAAAGATCAGACTACCTCAAAAACCAAATCTATCAAATGTTGGCATAAATTCTTTAAAAACAGCAAATAATCCTTTCTTGTCCAACAGGCTGGCCGTTCACAGCACTCCTGGGAATACCAATCGCAATCGACATGATTTTCATGAAGAGACAAATCCTCGACTTTATCAAATGGTCACTTGTGTCCCTCGTCATCATATTGGTGCCTACCGTGGTGGTAGACTCTTGGCATTATGGAAGACTGGTGGTGGCTCCATGGAATATCGTCGCGTATAATATATTTACTGAACATGGACCTGATTTGTATGGAGTCGAACCCTGGACGTATTACTTCGTGAATGCGTTCTTGAATTTTAATATTGTGTGGGTGAGTTTTTGTTTTGTTTTTATTCAAGTACTACAGTAGTAGTAGTACACTGCCCGTGGTACTTCGTCCGTGTGGATTTCGTACTTTACTATCCCGTTAGAGGTAGATTTTCGTACTTTACTACCCCGTTAGAGGTAGATTTTCGTACTTTACTACCCCGTTAGAGGTAGATTTTCGTACTTTACTACCCCGTTAGAGGTAGATTTTCGTACTTTACTACCCCGTTAGAGGTAGATTTTCGTACTTTACTACCCCGTTAGAGGTAGATTTTCGTACTTTACTACCCCGTTAGAGGTAGATTATCAAAAAACCCTGATACACGTTATTCATTATTTTCGGTGTTGTAACGAATCTACTCAACTAAAGAAATAAGAAGGGAATAGACTCGTAAACAAAATATAATTTAGAAAAGGGAAAATAGATTAAAAAAATACAGAAAATATTAAAAAAACTTGTTGACTGGTCACCACGCAGTCTTTACAACATTGGCCACATTGGCGCTACATTTGCCCACTAGGGGGACTTCTTCATGAGACGCAGATTCATTCTACTGCCCTCCATATTCCACAACAGCTTTCAACCAAAATAATTTCGAGTTAATCGGACCGCGCGTTAAAATTCTTCCATACAAACTATGACACCCCCAATCCTACTTTAGAGGGCAGTTTAGAAAAACAAAAAAATTACAAACTTCATAATTTACTTAGATAAGTAAAAAAAAAAGAAGCATAATACTTAACAATATCTTGACAAACCAAAATATAGGAAAATTAACTATTACTAAAAACATACTTTTAGGAACAACCTGTATCAATCGAAATCACATTCCTCCACCACTTTTTGTTTTAAAGACGGTCAGTTCGGTCACCGATGTTCGCTCGTTTGTTAGTATTAGATAAATGTTTCACTTAATAACCTCATTTTTATTATAGTTGTTGTTTCATTTTAACTATGATTATAAGTTGGTTTTAGTTATCTAAATTGTATGATCGATGATTTTGGTGCACGGTAAAACTCTAATGAGTTTATGTTTGCGCCAACATAAAGATGTATAAGATGTAAGTGTACTACTGAATAAATAAATAAATAAAGTATTCGTTGCAAGTTTCAAGTTATATTTACTCAAGGAATAAAATTTTTCATACAAACAAAATCCATCTTATATGTAAAATGTCCAAAAACCCCTTCTTAGTGCATTATAAAAGGAAGCTCCAGCGCTAGCCCCCAAAGCGCCAAGGCCCCAGCGGTTTGGGCTCTGCGTTGATGAATCAGTCAGTCAGTGTGTCAGTTAGTCAGAACAAGTAATTATCTATACAGGGTCAAATTAAATTAGCTAGCGAAACTTCGCAGACGTAATGGATAATATCTAAACACGATAAAATAAAAATAAAAAAGATTTGATGATTTTGTTTTTGGGGTCAACAACCACTGATAGTATTGATGTTACTTGAAGTATGAGTTAAGGAAATCTATTTTTTTTATCGTGTTTAACACAAATTTTATTTTATTTTTGTAAACTGGTATTTTAAGTGACTACACTACGCAGTTGATGACCTCAAAAAAAAAAAAACTCATCAGTTTAATTTATTTTTGTTTTATTATGTAAATATATATGTAGATATCGATACCTGCCCATCACGTCTGCGGAGTTTCGCTAGCTAATTTAATATGACCCTGTATGTGTATAGACTTTAGGAAAATGTATTAACCAAGGTAATTATTTAAGTGAAGTTGGGATAGAGACAAACTGTATTGTTTAGGAGCATTTTCTCTCCTTGTCGCACTAAACGATTTTTATGGTGTAACATTAGCCCACAGAAGTAATTTCCCATTTTAATAAACAATTTGATTTTTGTAAACTATTTTATTTGGATTTTTAGACAGTTAAGGACGCTGTTACAAATGGGTAATCAAATCATTACTTTTTTGCACAAAAGCATGTTTATTAAATAAAATGCTTTACATTCTTAAAATGTTTTTTGTCCAAATTGTTGATAAATGTGCATGGTACGATTCTGAACAACAAATATAATTTTAGATAGGTACAGTTTCTCAATAAATGTACCGGACTGAAAATTTTTACTTCGGTACATTTATTGAGAAAATGTACCTATCTAAAATTATATTTATAGTTCAGAATCGTACCATGCACATCTATCAACAATTTGGCCAAAAAACATTTTAAGGATGCAAAGCATTTTGTTTAATAAACATACTTTTGTGTAAAAAAGTAATGATTTGACTACCCATTTGTAACAGCGTCCTTAATTGATAAATCTTGTTATTATTTAAAGATTTTTAAACAAACTTGTTATACACCTCTTCTATTTCTAAAACAGTAGCTACAAAACCAGTTTTAAACCTCATATTACGAATTGCAGGTGCTAGCCCTATCCTGCCCATTACTCCTACTGGCATGCACGGCGATGAAGTCAAGTTCGACTGCGCGCGCACCATTCTGCGCTCCTTATTGGCTAGATCTGATGCCGCTCGCACTGTGGCTTGCCGTGTTTATGCTACAGCCGCATAAGGAAGAGAGGTATGCTCATTTAAGTATTATAACTCTGTACACACACATTATTAGTATTTCTACTACGCATAGAGTGTGCACTGACACACACATTTATTTATCAGTATACCCAACATTACTGTCCATTCCATAATCATCATTATATTCCTCCGTGCCTCGGAAAGCATTCGTAGATCTTTGACAGTCGTTACGGGCAGTTAGAAGCCCAAAAGTCTGACAACCAGTCTTACCAAGAGGTATCATGTTACCCAGTAACTGGGTTGTGGAGGTCAGATAGGCAGTCGCTCCATGGAAATTACTGGATTTAGCAGCATCTGGTTAGACTGGAAGCCGACCACAACATGTTGTGAAAAGGCTAGGCAGATTGTCAAATTTCCTACATCTTTGAATAGGTATGATGCCTGGGTAAAAAAAAGAAATTCTATTTAGTCCGTCAGGAAAATAATAAAAAAAATATTAGACACGTATTTTTTGCTTTATCATATTAATAAAAAAAAAATATACTAATATAAAACGATTTAAAGTTGGGTAGTGGGGGCTCGCTTCGTCATAACTATAACAAACTACGTATAAAATCTAGCAAGGAGTGACGTCATGCCACATTTTAACTCAGTGTATCGTCGTAATCTTTTGATTAAGTTAAAAAAGAAAAAAATATGTTTCATTATTATTTAGTAATATAAGTACATGACGGTCAAAAAAAAAATTGTTAGTCATCATCCCTGTTGTCTTTGATTCGAAAATTAAGTACTTAATATAAATTTTACGTTGTAACTTATTTTTATCAAAATTTTAAATAAATACCAGTCTGAAAAAAATGTTTCGTCATGTAGGTACTGAGAATTAAATTGGAAATTTTATACCATTCCGTTTAAGAGAGTCACAAAGAGGTTTCTCACGATGTTTCCCTTAACTTAGAAAAATAAGAATATTTTGCAAATTTTTTTCCAGATTCCTGTACCCAGCATACAGTATGATCATCCTCGCAGGCGCCATAGCTCTCGACTGTCTACAGAAGATGACGTTTACAGTTGGTACAGAACTGTTCCGTTGGAGGAGGGAGAGAGAGAGACGACACTATCTCGCTTACACCGGGCCGCTGATGGTCATGTGTGTGCTTATAGCGGGACTTGCAGGTAAATTAATGAATAATATAATGAATAAAAACTAGTAGTTCTGCGAACAGTAGACCTCACGAGCACAAACTTTTTGCAACACAGCGCGATCTAGCGGTGCACATAGCGCCATCTAGTGATCTTATTGTAAAACTAACATTAATATTGGTTTTAAAGCCTCGTTTTGGAGAATTCTGATAATTATTTTCAGAAGAATAAATAAATAAATTATCTAGTTTTGTGATGGGAAGATGGTCCCTGGTGCTCCATCAATCCCTACCTAGTAGTTTCCACTGGTAGAAATCTAAAAGTGAGCAATTTACTGCATTTTGAGGAGCTATTCTGCTCATCACGCCGAAGATCCTCATCAGATCTTCAGAATCAGAATCACCAAATTTTTAAGAGACCAACTTAAAGTTACTACCTTTCAAATAAAAAAGGAACCATCGAAATCGGATCTCGCGCAGATGGATATCGTGCCTTATGAGTAGCCCCCTTTTTGCCCATTTTTGGAGGAAGTACCCCTTCAATCAAAAATCCATGACGACAAAAAAAAAACATAAAGTCGTATAAGTTTCATCCAGATCGGTTGTAAAATACGAGCTGTAGAGGAATAGCAACAAAGGAGGAGCTCGTGGCTAAGTAATAACAGCCGCACGGGTCGATCCATCAGGTTAAGCTACGCTTGCCGGGGTCGGTCCGTGGATGGGTGACCATCTTTACATACCGAGACTCCTCCGCGCCTCGGAATGCACGTTAAGCCGTTGGTCCCGGCTGTCATTCGTGGATCTTTGACAGTCGTTACGGGTCGTCAGAAGCCCGAAAGTCTGACAACCAGTCTTACCAAGGCCGATACCCCTTGGTAAGACTGGTTGTCAGACTTTATTACCCAGTTAATGGGTTGTGGAGGTGGTAAAATACTGGTATTCAGCTGCATCCGGTTAGACTGGAATCCGACCCCAACATAGTTGGGAAAAGGGTAGGCAGATTGATTGAGGTGTTGCACTTTTATATGAAACAGCTGATTTCTTTTTTGATAACCTTTGAAAAATTTCTACGCTAGGGGGTATAAAATCATTTGCTGAATTCATGGTTACAGTTTGCGCGTCGCTGTCCCTGGCACTCTGTATATTACAGCAAATAAAACTAATATTCGAGGTTGAAAGTTTCAAAATAAAACAATAGCTGCTTATAATAAATCATCATTCTCCTGCCCTTATCCCAATCTATTTGGGGTCGGCGCAACGTCCTTTTTTTCCATACTTCTCTATTATTCGTCATCTCGGTGGTCACCCCCCTTCTAGCCATGTCATCTTTCACACAATCCATCCAATCGTTTCTTTGGTCTTCCCCTACTCTTATAGCCATCGACATTCATACTCAAAACTTTCCTCACGACATTTTCCTCACTCCTCCACATCACATGCCCATACCATGACAGCCGATTTCCGCACAACTTTTCAGTCACCGGTGCCACTTTCAGACTTCCTCTTATGTACTCATTTCTTATTCTATCCATTCATGTAACACCACACATCCCTCTTAGCATTCTCATCTCAGCTGCATGCAACTGCTTTTCATTCATCCCTTTTGTGGCCCAACATTCTGATCCATACAAGACAGCAGGTCTAACCATTGTTTTATATATCTTCCCCTTAAGTTTAAGGGGAATGCGGAAGTCGCAGATTGTTCCGTGACCTGCCGCCATTTCATCCATCCAGTGTCAGCTGCTTATAATAAATACTATATTTTAAGTTTTAAAA
The DNA here is from genome assembly GCA_946251885.1 of Cosmia pyralina. NCBI lineage: Eukaryota > Metazoa > Arthropoda > Insecta > Lepidoptera > Noctuidae > Cosmia > Cosmia pyralina. The sequence continues at coordinate 4,785,522 of OX276345.1, forward strand.
ATGTTCTCAAATAAGTGATATTTTTGTAATTTATTTTAGAAAAATACATTTCTTGGAGGATGCGCTAAGGTAGCCCGCAAAATTCAAATTTTCTTACGTTTTTTGCAATTTGCAGGTCAGGTTGTATGTTGATTAAAATATGATTCGCGCCCGTAACTAATATGGCTTTACAGGATTATAATCATTAGAATCAGCAATACAACTCCGTAAGTTAGAGTTGATCTCAAATCTCATGATTTCATGAAATCAACGTTTCGCGGGCTACCTCAGCGCAACCCATTTTGCACATGTTTTCGCAGTAGAGAAAATATATCTACGTAACTTCCTTCTTTTCCAGGCGTATCCCGCACCGCTGCCCTCTACACAAACTACCACGGACCTATGACGATCCTCCGCGAGCTGCCACAAGCGCCCGATAACACCGAGCTTACCGTCTGCTTCGGTAAGGAGTGGCATCGCTCGCCGTCCAGCTTCCACCTGCCGCCCGGCTACACTGTGAGGTTCATACCCAGCGAGTTTACTGGCCAGCTACCGGCGCCTTATGCGGAGACTCATAACGGTGAGGAATGTGGCTTTAATTTTTTCAAATTATTTATGTCTGTCAGTCTGTCAAGACCCTTTTTCTCGGGTGGAGGATCAAGTTGAAATTAAAATAATTACGTAGCTCTAAAAAATCAAGCTTCTAAGTCAACGCAATAAAAAAAAAATACGGCCATTTATGCGACATATTTTGATACTCATAATTAAATCAGAACCTATAGGGTACTTCCCGTTGACCTAGAATCATGACATTTGACAAAGAGCAAGGTCTCACAGCACAATTAAAGGAAAAAGTCCTAAAATCGTTAATTTGTAATTTTATCACATAGAAAAAAAAAGTTTTTGGGATACCAAACTTAGTCGTATGCTACACCACCTACAGGTAGGTAGGTGTAAGTATACATGTATGTAGGGAGTACATGTTTTTCAACTACAATGTTAAATTTATTTTTGGGATAAGTAAATTATTTTCAACTACGGAACCCTTCATTGTGCGTGGTCCGACACGTAATTGGCCGGTTTTTTTTTAAATATGATAATTGGGGATATCCTAAAGTTCTGATTATTTTTGTTGTAAATAACGTGCAGGATTTTATTAAAACCTAAAATAATTATGTTGTGACGTCATCCGCAAATATTTGAATCATTTTGGATGTCAGACACTCTTTAAATATACATTTACATTTCCAGCAACCCGCCTCATCCACCCACACTTCAACGATCTCAACAAAGGCGACAACAGAACCTACATCTCACCCAAAGAATGCCACTTCTTACTAGACTCCAGCATCGGTCGCCCTTCAACCCTAGAACCGGCCTACTACAAAGATTCCTCATGGGAAGTCATATCCAGTGTTGCCATTCTCGACGCCAAGAAGTCCCACCAAGTGTTCAGAGCATTTTATGTGCCGGTGTTGTCAAGTAGAAAAAATGTTTACGCTAATTTGTATTTGTTGAAGAATAAGGTGCTTGTCTAAGATAAGGTTTTGTAAGTGTTTGGACATTTTTAGTAATTTTGAGATTTATTGTGTGCGATACAACGCTATTATTATGACGTTACACTCTGGGCAATCAGCCTCGCTACCAACTTGGTCACTGGATAATATTTTTATAGTGCGCGCAGGTATTAGTCACCGCCTGAAGTATGTGAGCGGTGAGACGGGGGAGGTAGACAAAGGCCAAGCTAACTCAGTCTGTTAGTTACGGCCGCGTAATATTTTAATCAACATACAACCTGACACTGAACTGCAAATTGCAAAAAACGTAAGAAAATTTGAATTTCGCGGGCTCCCTTAGCGCATCCCATTTGCAGGTCTATTGAGAAGGATACAGGAGACATTAGGTTTGAGCTAAACATGTTTAAATACTTACAAATCGGTATAACGTTACCATAAACACTGAGGTTGGTCTAGTTCATGTCTGTTGTTAGTACAAAATAATCTTGCATACATACACTGCCATCCCATATTTTAATATTAGTATGAAAAGCTTATATACAGGGTGAAATTTTCATCACCATTATCTTCTTAAGGGGTAAGGTAAAGTCACCAGTCATGGACAGTATAAGCGATTTTTTTTTGTATTTGGTTTGTAATTTCTTCATTTTTCAATATACTTACATTTCTTTGAGATTTAGAGGTAAATGAAAAACTCTTTTCTCAATCAGTATTCAATGTTTAATTTCACTTTAGTACTCAGTATAATGAAATATTATAAATCAAAAACACTCCTTCTTAGACACCATTAATGGACGGTAATAATCCGGTTTAGGACCCCCAATTATGGACATTATCCAATTATGAACAGCCATTAATTGACAGTAATAATCCAGTCGGGGACCCCTAACAATGGACAGCTAGTAGAAATATGAATAATCAAGTAAGTAAAAGACAAAAGCAATCGTTATTAACGAACTGCTTCTCTTTAAGCCAACGGGTCGACTATGTTTAAGAAAAAACAAAACAATCTAAGTAACATTATTATCAAATCAATCTTCTTATACATATAATATCAAGACAATACTCGAAAGTCAACTTTAAGCAAAATAAAACATCTTTGCACAATTATTATTCAAAAACAATCAAAAAACAGTCTTAATACGACATGAACTTAAATGTCTATCACAACTATTATTGAAATATCAGTCTCAAAAATCACGTTATTTCCATTGTGATCAATCTAACAATGTTGTCCTTACACAAATCAGTCTCAAAAATATTTTTAACCATCAGAGATCTATGTTTTCCCTAAGTTTTCTCAGATACATAACATCTATTGATAAATATCTGCCTAAAAAAATTGTAACAAATAGTAGGGTAGTTACAGAAACTCTCAAAAACTAACAATCTCTATAAACTTATAAATTAAAAACAAAGTATTGCAATTAAAAACTTAACGTATAAATGGTAAATATTTTTCCATTTCAGGTACTTTAAAAAAACCCCTATTGTTAACTGTTTTAGGCTTTTGTATTTTTTCCATGATAGCTCCCCTATTATACCAAATTTGATCTGGAGTGTCGGGCCACCGAAACGTGTTTCCTCTTGATAGAACCACTGTACTTATTTCGTAAGTATTGTTCTCAATATTTTTAATAATCCCGGGAAAGTATTCTCCTTCGTATTTAATTATAACATATGTATCTTTCTTTAGTAATTGCAGAGAAATATCTTTTAGAGGAATATTTTCATCTGACTCTAGTGATTCCATTCTGTGTTTTGGTAGGTTTATCTGGTCTTCATCAGACAACTCTAAATCTTGGTCACTTTCTTCGCATGGTATGTCATTTTCTTCTGCTGATAAACTAGATGATTCAGTTCTTTTCCTTTTATTTACAGTTTTTGCTATTTTCTTTTTATTTGCACCTTTCTTCGTTTCTTCAGCCATTTTCTTTTTTATTTGTTGTTTTTCTTGTCTCTCTTTCATTCTTTTGTTTTTCTCTTCTTCTTTCTGTTTCTTTTCATTTTCTTTCTTGATCATATATGCTCTCCAACTCTCACCAGTGATTGCCGAAGGAAGACGTTCCTTACTACGCCTTTTTTTCGTTTCTGGTTCTGGCCAAAATAAAGCCCGTTTAAATGGCGATGGAATATTTTCCTCCATTACATTTTGTAGCTTTAAAGGCATTGGATTGGATATAGTGTCATTTGATTCAGAATTCTGAACTTTATTAGGAGTAGTATACATAGCCGAACAGGTAATGTCTTTAGATATCGTTTTCGTGGATTCTGTAACAGATTCAATAGTTTCCTGTATTATATTTTGGGAGTTGGAAGGCAAAGATTTTGATGTTGTGTCGTTTGTTTCAGAAGTTTGAACTTTGTTCGGAGTAGTATGCATTGCCTGCTCGGTAATATCTTCCGAAACCATTTTCAATAATTCTAGAACGGATTCAGCTCTTCCGATGTCCTCTTCTTGTAAATCTAGATTGCTACCACCGGTATCATTCATGTCTGTGCAAACTTGTGACGTACTTGGTTCAAAGTACCATTCCTGCATATTGTTTGTGGCCAACACTTCTGGTGGTTTTTCAGAGATGGTGTGAGAGACGTCTAATATGCTTTCAGGTAAACTAGAAATTAAGTTGTCGGCCACATATTCCTCAGGAGTTTGTGTTGGCAATAGTTCGGAGTCTCTTACATGTTCAGCTTCGGGAGAGTGCGAAACTTCTATTGATGGGTCTGTGGTAGTTGCGCAACTCTCTGAGGTAGGTTTTAATTCAAATGGTATATAACGACAGATCTTCATTTGGAAGTAGGTTCTCAACATTAGCTCTGGGTATATAGTACAGTCTGGTAAATAAATTTAATTTCTCATTTGTAAACAAGCTTCGTATTTCTGATTCCAAGGTATTCATAAACTGTCTTGCCTTGTCAATTTTTTTTTCTAATTCTGATGTGGAAACAGTAGTACGATTTTGTGAACTTATTTTGTTCATGTCGACGTATTCTGGACCAAAGGGAAAAAGCCCACTTTTTCGAAATCCGTTTCTTATTGTTTCTGTGGCAATGTTTCGCAAAGCTGCCTCAAAGTTTGGCGCAAAATGCTCTCTTTTCATTGTTTGTTTCGGATTTTCCATTTTCCAACTCTTCACTTGATTCTGCCACGCTACCTTTAATGGCCTAAAAACCGCAACATCCATAGGCTGAAGCAAATGTGTCGAGTTAGGGTATAGAGAGATAACTTCAATCCCATTATCTTTACAAAAATCTGATAAATGCAGGGTCATGTGTGACCTATGACCGTCCAAGAATAATATAACTGGTTTAGGTATATTATTTTTTTCGATTCATGGATGGAATACATTGGTAATGTATTTATAAAAAGTTCTAGCACACATCCAGCCTGAATCTGACCTGCCTATACACCAATCTTTTGGTACGCTATTAGCAATTACGGCAGGTAAACTCCAGCAGCATTGCCAGTTACCAACACGGTTAAATTTTCTTTCTCGTCTCCTGATGCTGTATAAACATTTTTTTCACCCTTGCGCACTAAGACTCGTCCAGCTTTTGGTTGTAAGTAGAATGCGCTTTCATCAGTATTAAAAATTCTTTCGGGGTCATTTATAACTTCAAGCAAGTCTTTATTTTCAAGGTAGCCTTTAATTACTCCAAACCAGCTGAGTATGTCATCCTCTGTGACTTCATTTCTTGCTTTACTTAAATTTTGCGCTGTGCGTTCAGAGAGATCTGGATGCCTTTTTAAAAACGAAGAGTACCACTTTTTTCCTGGCCGATTGTTGGTGAACGGACAAGAATCTAAATTTTTCTCTGATATTATTTTTTGGACACTATCAAGCAATTGTTCTTTGGTGACAGGGAAGTGTTTTTCAGCCATAAATATTATCCATTTGACGAGTATCCTTTCTTCTTCGTAGGTAAGTACAGTAGCTGGACCTAGATTACAATCAATAGGACTTTTCCCAGTGATTTTATTATGTAAAGTTATTCTTGGGACTCCGTATCTTGTAGCCGCAACAGATATTTTTTCTCCTTTTCTTACTTCTTCGATAGCCTTGGCCATTTGTTCTTTTGTGTAGTCTTTTCTTGGTGCCATTTCTAGGTTGAAAATAAATTTGTTTGTATTAGAAATTCGTTGAACCTAATACAGACACCTAGTCATGGACAGAATGTCCATTATTGGATAGACTAATAATTTATTGCAGATTTCTAGAGAAACATGAAGATATAATCGAACAGACATAAGATACATGAATAATAATAAAAATTAGGAAGTTCACTTTATGGACACTTTGTCCATGATTGGGTGTATGTGCTTGAATAATATCCAGTTATGGACACCGGTAAATTAAAGTTTAGAATCACAATTACATTTTAGGTTATATTGTAGAAGCATTGTATAACTATTGATAAATCACTAAATAATATGAATTTCAACAACGACGTAACACCGGACACAAAATAAGATGATAAGCGTACTTACTTGCATCGCGATTCTTCTAATAATTTACGATTCCCGGCACCAAATGACACCGCGTAACTATTGTTAGATATGGCTGCCGTCAAAATGGGTGTCGGCTGTCAAAAACGGTTGGTATGACAGCTAAAATGTTGGCCCAACTGTTCGATGTTGCCATTTGAAAAAAATACTGCGCGTTTGCTTATTTTTGGAGGTAAATTGAAACAATGTCCATGGCTGGTCCGCGTCCAACATAGGTGCCTTTACCTTACTCATTATTATGAACAACTTTTACTATGACCACACCTGAAATCGCAAAAAAAAAACAGCTGCTTCCTACATTTATGTATGCATCATCAAAATGTAGGGAACTGCTGATTTTTATTTTCGCGATTTCAGGTCTGGTCCCACAGTAAAAGTTGTTCATAATGATGAGTACAATGACCCCTTAAGAGGATAACGGTGATTAAAATTACACCCAGTATACTTAGGTCCGCTTGTCAAACTGTAAAATTTCTCCAAATAATTTTAATCCTTAAAATGTTGATAGTTAAGTTCAAAATCGAATGAGAAAATTTGACAGTTTGTAGTACCAACATTCACTAATGCCCGGTTTCTGAGGTTTTTAAACGGAGTTGATCCATTCGATAATGATTATTTTTTCGATATCGACTTTCTGATCACTTCGTTAAGAAAGAATTTAGCTTAAAAGTAGAATGAGTTACTATCGAGGGTCTACCTAATTATCTAAAAAACCAAGATTACCTAAAGGAAGGAATTCGCTTAAATATATAGGGTGACTAGTAAATAGTGACCGATACTTAAACACATGATTGTACTCATGATAACAAACAAGTTTTACTATGGGGCCAGACCTAAAATCGCGAAAAAAATGTATGTTCGCATGACTCGTCAAAATGTAGGGAGCACCTGATTTTCATTTCGCGATTTCGGGTTTGGTCCCATAGTAAAAGTTGTTTGTTATCGTGAGTACAATCATGTGTTTAAGTATCGATTACTATTGCCAGTCACCCTATTATAAATTTGTCGAATCAATAGCTATTGATAGTTTATCTGAAGATCTCAGAAACCGGGCATCAATGCGTATAGCACTAAACTTATTTAAAACACAATTCTGTCTCTATCAATTCCAAACGATTGAAAGAAACAGCACAATGTTTTAAATACGTTTAGCGTTAAACCCATTTAGTGATTTGTGGTGCAAGCGGGCCTATAATAAAGCCTACGAGATATATCTCATGCTTTGGGATTAAAAACTTTAACTTGATTGCGTATGGTTCAGTTTCCAATGCAACTAAAATTATTTTATGACGTTTATCGATAGTTTTTTCATTCAAAAATCAACTTAGGTTACATAAGTTTAAAGTTGATATTATTATCTTGTATCGTTGGCCTCATTTTCAGTACATAAGTGTTATTAACGTTCACGGTTTCACTCGTTGTTTCGGGATTGCCCAACTATTTTTGGAGCCTTTACCTCATGAGCCACTCACGTACAGATAATTGCAAGTCACGAGCGTGCGTCATGTGACTCTTGTAACATTGTTATGTATGCCGCAGCCAACTGGTTTAATTAGCCATTTAGTTAACCGCCTAGCCTTTTGACTAAACGCCGACGTCCAACTCTCGGCCTAAATGATATTCAGCCGATACGTCTAATCCAACATTTAATGAACTGGCTGGCTGATGCTTAGGCCATTTATACAATAGGGCCATCTGCTTCTGCAACGTATCCGGTGCTGTGGAAATGCAACCCCTTCGCCCTTACGTAACCAAGGATAGGCAGCCGTACGAACCGTAGCGGCTGAGGTTGGCCGCCTGAGGCGACCAGCAAGCCGAAGCTGTGAGGTATTCAAAAGGCTAGGCTGTTGACCAAACGGCTAATTAAATCAGCTAGCTGCGACATACATCTACACAAATAAATAAAATTGAAATGTCTATTTGTAATGTCAAAATAACAGCTTTTTACTAAATGCATATGAAAGTATACAGGGTGTCCAGTACCACGTGTCCACGACATACTGCAGGAGGTGATAGCTTGGGTCAATACCTACCAAAACAACACAATATATGTTCAGCAAAATCTTACGGATTTACAGTTTTACAAAATTTTCCGAAATATTGAAAAATCTCTACCTTGATACAGGTTTTTAAGCATCTCGTAATTAAAAATTCCTTTTCTGGTATTTTTTTTACATCAAATTATTTGTGAATAGTTGCTGTACTCATTGATAAGTCTTTTTTCTATCAAAAACAAGAATGTTTTCAAGAAATAGTACATTTTGTTTACATTTTCACAGAACAATTTTCTTATCGCTTAACTTTAACCTACGGTGGTGAAAAAAACATGTATGTGGCAGTTTTGTACAACAGACTTAAAAAATAGCTTGTTTAATGGTGATTTTGGAAAGATACAATACTAGTGCATTTTCATAAAAAAAAAAATACGAAAAAAATGCTATTGTAGTTCATAAGAGCATTTTATTTTAAATGCAAGTAATGCGACTTTGAACTCGAATCGTAGTAAGGTCGTACTACGGTTTGAATTATTTTGATAAGATTTTACTGAACATATTAGGTTGGGGAAAAAGTCTTTTCGCATTATAGTATGTATGAACTTAAAATAAAATCTCTTTGGCTATACTATTTGTATCTGGCTGGTTTTGGTATCATTGAAAGTTTAAATTTTAAAGAACATAATTCCAATTTCAAATTAGGAAAATGTGTGATTTTCATTTGTTTTTCGTACTGTCAAGATGAGTGAATCTAATGATGAAATTCGATACATTTTAAAATTTTACTACAAAAAAGGTAAAAATGCAACGCAAGCCGCGAAAAAAATTTGCGATGTTTATGGACCCAGTGCAGTGTCTGTGAGAGTAGCACAAATTTGGTTTAAGCGTTTTCAATCCGGAAATTTTGATGTCAAAGATGCACGTCGCTCTGGTCGCCCTATTACGGATAAAATGGATGCCATTTTTGAAAAAGTGGAGCAAGATCGGCATATCAGTAGTTACGACGTAGCTAAAGAACTGGGAATTGACCACAAAACAGTTTTGGCGCATTTGAAAAAAACTGGGTACACAAAAAAGCTCGATATTTGGATACCTCACAAGCTCACTGAAAGAAACCTAATGAACCGTGTACTCATTTGTGATTCTTTATTACAACGTAATGAAACCGAACCATTTTTGAAGAAGCTGATAACTGGTGATGAAAAGTGGATCACGTACGACAAGAACGTGCGAAAAAGATCGTGGTCAAAGGCCGGTCAGGCTTCACAGACTGTGGCGAAACCCGGGTTAACTCGCAACAAGGTGATGCTGTGTGTGTGGTGGGATTGGAAGGGCATTATTCATTTTGAGCTGTTACCACCAGGCAGGACCATCGATTCTGAACTCTACTACGAACAACTAATGAGATTAAAGCAAGAAGTTGAGAGAAAGCGGTCGGAATTAATCAACAGAAGGGGTGTGGTTTTTCATCATGATAACGCTAGACCTCACACATCTTTAGCCACTCAGCAAAAATTAAGAGAGTTTGGCTGGGAGGTGTTAATGCATCCGCCGTATAGTCCTGACCTTGCACCTTCAGATTTCCACCTGTTTCGGTCTCTTCAGAATTCTTTAGGCAGTGTCAGGTTAACGTCGCGAGAGGACTGCCAAAATCACTTGTCGCGGTATTTTGAACAGAAGTCCCAAAATTTCTATAGCAATGGGATCATGTCCCTACCTACAAGATGGCAAAAAGTTATCGAACAAAATGGTACCTAAATACTTTAGATAAATGTAAATAATGTAAATTAAAAAATGTTTTGAATTTTCTTAAAAAATGCGAAGAAACTTTTTCCCCAACCTATTATATTGTGTTGTTTTGGTAGGTATTGACCCAAGCTATCAACCCCTGCAGTATGTCGTGCTCTCTGAAACAGCTTTATCGATTTTGATGAGACTTTCACTGAACAAGAATTAGGGTTCCCCGGAAAAAAAACCCATGAAATTGTGAACAAATAGCGCGGGCGGGCGATGCAACGCGACGGGCCGGGGATGTGGCTGTTATATTAGAATATTGTGTATCTTACGACATCCACGCGAACGTATTTGCGGGGTACAGCCAATACGGTATAAAATGGAATGATCGACGCGCGTTCGTGAACTGTAACATCTGTATCTAGGTTTTGCGAGTCGAATATGTCTTACGAGAGTAATAGTAGCAAAAAAATTGGATGAAATGCTTCCAGAATAAAATAAAATAAATAAATTCCGATGATACTAGAAGAAAGGTCATCTTTGATTATTTATAACTAGACGAAGTCTCAGCGTACAGTCATACAATAATAAAGCATATCAAGTATGTTTTTCTCAGCACTGAATTAGCGGTAGAACCATCCTACAAACGGAGCTAGTCATAATAGGGATGATGCCTGCGTATAAAATAAATTTCTATTTAGTTCTCCAGTCAGATAATAAAAAAATATTAGACACGTATTTTTTTCTTTATCATATTAATAAAAAATTACTTGTATAACACTCATTAAAGTTGGGGAGGGCCTCGCTACGTCACATCTACGTATAAAATCTAGCTAGGCGTGACGTCATGCCATATTTTAATTCAATGTAGCGCCGTAATCTTTTGATTACGTAAAAAAGAAAAAAATACGTTTCCAATATTTTTTATTAGGTGAGTAATCTAAATGACGGACAAAACAAAAGTGTAGTCATCATCCCTATTTAACAGATATTATGCTTAAATTATGTCCTAATAATAAGTAGTTGTAAGTTTCTAGTGCAATAATAATGATACGATAGTTCTCTTATAAGTTTCTTAAATGTAAAAAAAATGGATAGTTAGCCGACGTTCGCACGGACGTAAAAATAGCGCGGCGGGATTTTATCGCGCACTGGATTTTTAACTCGGTGTTGAGCTGAGCTTCGAGAATCCAACCTAACAATAACAGAGTGCATCCCAGCGCGTCAAAAAAACACACTGTTGGATTTTCAACTCTCGGCGCTAAGCAGAGCGCTGAAAATTCAATGCGCGAAAAAAAATCGCCGCGGTATTTTTACGTCCGTGCGAACGTCGACTTACAGTACGTCAACGTTCAAAGGTTCCATCGTTTATCTTCGAATAAACCGAACTTTGCCGAATTAAATGTGACTGGTCCAATATGGGAGTGGCGGAATTAGTGTGTCGATCTATAATAGACTGCCCTATACTTATCAGAGGCCTTTGTGCGAGTCTTTATACTTACTCCTCACTTACTCGATCACGTTAACGCGAACTTCAATTTGCATTGAAACTGAATAAGCGCCGTCTGGTGACTGTAAAGGGAAACACAATAATTCCATACAAATTGAAGTACGTTAACGTAAACGCGAACGAGTAAGTATAAAAACTCGCACTAAGGCCTTTGACCCGAAAACTGCGATGTCGGTGAACAAAATATGACAAGCCTTGTCACTTTGCATAGTGATTTCGTTAGTTCCAATTAAAGCCACCGGGTTAGATAAGTTAATTTGGGTGGCAATAGAAGTCAATTTCAATCTGCCTAGCCTTTTACCAACTATGTTGGAGTCGGCTTCCAGTCTAACCGGATGCAGCTGAATGCTAGAATTTTACATGGAGTGACTACCTATCTGACCTCCACTACCCAGTAACTGGGTAATACGATACCCCTTCGTAAAACTGGTTGTCAGACTTTCGGGCTTCTGTCGACCCGTATCGACTGTCAAAGAACACTAATGACAGCCAGTACCAACGGCTTAGCGGGCTTTCCGAGGCATGGAGGAGTCTCGGTATGTAAAGATGTTCACCCATCCACGGGCCAACCCCGGCAAGCGTAGCTTAACCTGATGAATCGACCCGTGCGGCTGTTATTACTTAGCCATTAGCTCCTATCGATAGTCACAATTTATTCGGTTTTTCCGAAGATAAACAATGGAACTTTCGAATGTTGTCGTACTGTACAGAAGGTCGGCTCCATACAACGACCGAAAACGCTCGCACACATAGACACGCTTCACGTACAGCGAGTGCAAGTGCACTCACGACCGGCAATTGTTTGACGTACACGTCAATTACGTAGGCTACTGCCGGAGGACCCAAATAAAACGTTTTTTTTTTACTAACTAATTTATTTTAATGAAATTACAATTATTATAATTAATGGATCACTGGTGGATGGTTGTTTCGATCGATGATGGATGCGAAGTGCGCAGGCGCGGCCACGCAGACAGCGTCTTCGGGCCTCATGTTCTGTGTCAGCACTTTCATTAATAGTAGTGCGCGTAGCACGTCTGTGCGTGCGCCTGTTTTCACTCGTTGTAGGCCTTCTGTAACTATCCACCTACTGAGTGATCTTAGTGACCAATATGAGTACAATCCGGCCAGACGAGAGAATGCGTTCTTGACACTTGACAAGTTTCATACTAACGCATGTGTTTTGCGAATTTGATCCTTATTAGTTATAGAAATTGTCCTGCTGACATGTGTCCCCGTTTACATTCAGCCCGGCAACTTGCAAGGAAATGGGAAATAAAATGGCAACGTGAATGTGTAAACAGGTCGCTTCCCTTGCCGTTGACGTTGCCGCTTGCCTTGCCTGGCGATCCCCAAATTGGCGGTTTTATGGCGGACATCATAGGGCCGGCAATGCGAGCGCGAATGACTGTTTATGTAGGTATTGCTCTCTCGCTCAGTTGCTATTGAATTTCTTCGTTCTCCATTATTGGAAAGACACGTGACGAGGCAATGTAAACACTCATTTCCCTTGACGTTGCAACAGCAATATTTAGGGAAATATTGGCATGGCAATGGCTGAATGTAAGCGGGGTATTAGGAACGCATTCTCTCGACGGCCGCCGGACTCTAGCGGTAAACACATTTAGTGATTTGTGGTGCAAGCAGCGGGGTAATTGCGTAACACACTTGCAATAGGAATCGGTTTCATTTTGACAGTTCAACAACATTCATTGCATTATTTACGTTGTTGAGCAGACTCATTTTTCGTACATATGAAGCAATGGATTGGCAAAATCCTTCAAAATCATTCATTTTGTGATTGATAGTGTGTTACGCAAAATGTCTGTTGAGTCGAACTTGGCTTGTTGGTCTTCCTAGCATAAATGATAATAAAATTGATGTGTAGCGTTGCGTTGGTATCATTAATGGGGTTATTCCATAAATCCCCATTGACAATACAACAATGGGGATTTGTGAAATAACCCCATTAATGATCGCAAGTTTTTAAACGTTTTATAAACTATACGACGTGACGTTGTGGACTTCATATAACGTATTGTATTGATAAAATAAATAAGAATTAAATATCTAAATGATTGATTTGCCACGCTGACTGTACTTTGCAACCTTAAAGATTTAGCACGAAGGAAGATGGTAATTAATAATTAATAAATTAATATATTCAGCTAGAACATTAATTTGTATTTTGCATTTTTATAAGCACGACGCAATTTTGATGTAAGTAACTACTGTTTGTGATCTTATTTTTTATTATTAAAGTTATTTCTGAATTTGCGATTTTTACTTTTCTTCTATCTATACTGTCTTATTGTAAATTATAGTCGCTTTCCGTGTATGTATGTGTGGTCGCGTTGTTCTTCTAAACTGCAACGGATTTTGATGCGGTTTTCACTATAATTTATTCCGGAAGGTTTATATGTTTAAAATACGTAAAAACCGTGCGAAGAAGGGCCGGGTCGCTAGTTTATTATATGTTTTCATTAATTTGCAACATAATATTCCATATTAAAAGTAATGCTAGAAATTGACCACTCATCTAACAAATAAATTTATCAACCAATCAAGTTTGCCCTTTTTCAAAAACGAAAGTCAAAAATTACCAATCGCTTTAGCGCTAAACTAATTTAAAACATCCCCGGCTGGCCTTCGTAGATCTTTGACAGTCGTTACTGGTAGTCAGTAGTAGGTAGCCCAAAAGTGTGACAACCAGTCTTACCAAGGGGTATCGTGTTACCCAGTATTTGGGTTGTGGAGGTCAGATAGGCAGTCGGTCCATGTAAAATACTGGTATTCAGCTGCATCGGGTTAGACTGGAAGCTGACCCCAACACTACAACAGGGTTTGGAATAGGCTAGGCAGATTGATTGTTCTATTTCTGTCAATCGTTCAAAGATGACAGACAGAACTATGTGTAAGTACATTTTGATACAAACGGAGAATTTTTGTTATTGCATTCGAGGCAGAATTGACACCCGAGCCGTAGGCTAGGTTGTTATTGAGGCGAGAACTGCATTATCAAATGTCCACGTGTATCAAACGACGTTTTTCAATACACTTTTGAAGAAATAAAATAAAATAACGAAAAATATTTTTGTCATGAATTATTAGAAAACTGATTTAAATTTTCTTTTTTTTCCGCGCTTTGCTTTCGCCGGGTTGAAGGAGAAGCAAAGCCGATAAACAGCCTGATATGAAAAATAGAAAATTCAAATATTTTTGAGTTTAGAACACAAAT